>JASDFA010000002.1:29801250-32317500 GCA_035772735.1 Datura wrightii
CTAACATTTGCATTCGTTAAAAATCTATTAAAATGAAGGAAGAAACAATAAATGCATAAACTCGGTTGTGTTAATTTGTCATGGTTCCCACAACCCTAGTTGTGGTGGTTTTAGCCTATCATGTTTATAAGAAAATTAATAGTATTCATAAATAAAAGAAAAAATTAATACTTACAATGATGATAGGAAGAAACTCACTTGATTATTGCAACAATAAAGAAGAACAATTTAACAATCGTCTCGAAGTTCCAAATGTAAGACACCAAACTTGTATCTAAAAACTTGAGACTTAAAACTCTAATCCTACTTGAAGACTTTTTGAACATGAAGCTTGTTGTGAAACTTCAACTCTTGAAGACATAAAATTAACATGGCTATTACATGAAAATAAAGGGGTATTTATAGTAGTGGATTTATGCTTTTCCTTATTCCTTGTTGAATTTGACTTGGAATTGATGTTCCTTTTGCTAGTTGAGGTAGGAAATCCATTTTTACCCGTCTTGGAAGCCTTGCCGCATCGCCTGCCTCATTACCGCGTAGCACATGCCAACGCGCCTGGAAGGAAGCTGCTCCACGCCTGCCATCGTGCGGGAAAGAAGCTACTGTGCGCCTACTGCAGCACTGGGACATGGCTTCCTCGCAAATGCAATCATGCATGTTCTCCCGCTATGTCGCACACGCTGCTGTGCCAAGTAATGCTGCCGCGCCGTGCCTGGCCTAGTGCTAGTGTGTTGCTGCCTCGCGTGACTGTGTTCCAACCTTGTGCGACCTTCAATCCTTGCATTCTTCAATCTCACTTCTTCACATTTGATCAATAAGCCTAAAATACTTTCAATTCTGTCATTTTAAGTCCTAAAAAAATCTCATCACACGTGTTAGCTAATTTCACAAATATATAACATAATCACATGCAAACACACATAATTTATTCTCAAAACATAGTAAAGTACGGGAAAAAAATATGTCTATGAAGTGCATGAGTAAGCCCTTCATCATTAATTCCCATATTATCTTATATGCTAAATTCTCAGTCAGGTACATGTTTGCCTAGCTTTAGTCAAAAATGTGAAAATACTCAATGTCAGTCAGAAATGTCAACTAATAAGTTTTTCTACAGAATTTCCTGAGGTGTCAGTATTACCTCCTAGTTATCTGAATAAGATTCAGAATTTAGTTTATTGGTCCACTAGGCAGTCATGACACTTTAGATATATAGCTCTGACTAGACTTAGGACCCAGTTCAGATTACAGTTTTTTCTTAGATGATTACGACGCTTCTAGTTAAGCAGCTCTGACCAGTCTAGAGCTCAGTTTTAGAATATGGTCCGATAAGACTATCAGGGTACTTTCAGATATGTATCCCTGACTAGTATTGGTCCCCAATTTTGAGCTATCAGCTTAGTATTTAATTTAGGATTATCCAGTGGGAGTAGGACTTAGCACCAAGCGGACTGGGGTTCCAGTGCACCTAGGTTCCCAAAACTACGTTGCCAGCATAGGTTCCAATACTTATTCGCCTAATTGGCCCCAGTCTTTTGTGATCACCCAGTTCACGACATTATACCCTGGCAAGGTATATTAGTCATACTAGTGGGGTGTATACATCGAACTCCATGTGTAGCTCACGTGGTTACATGTCGGTTATAGACTCTCCCACTAGTCAGTTTAGTCTCTCTTTGTCTAGTTCAGCTCAGATCAGTATTCCATACTTAGAACATGATTTGACCATCAGACAGGGTCTATCAAGCCACCTCAATTATTTCAGTTATTCAATTCAGTAGTTTTATTTGGTCATCGCATGTCCTTTTAGTTCAACATTTCCTTTTATTTATTCTATTGTGTTATGTTCCTCTCACTTAGTACATTCAAAGTACTGATGCATACTTTATGCGGTATCATTTTATGATACAGCAGCAGGATCACAATCTCAGCCTCGTTAGGCGACCGCTCACCGAAGATCTCAGCTACCTTAATTGGTGAGTTCTCATCCTTCGAGGACAGAGATTATTTTCTTTGGCTATACTTTCTTTCCTTCTTATTTAGATTTGGAGATTAGCTAGGGGTTTGTCCCAACAACTCATTAGTCTTAGTGGTTTTAAGATGTAGATTTGTTTTTCAGACTTCGATTGCTTTTATTAAACATGTAACCTCGATCTAGTATTTTCAAGTATTTATATTTTTGCTTTAAATTTCCACTGTATGTATTTTATGTTACCCAGAATGCCAGTGTATGATAAATCAGGGGTTGACTTGGGGTCACTTGTGGCTTCAAGTACCGTATTCCGTTCAAGGTGTATACTCGGGGCATGACAAACTTGGTATCAGAGCACTAAGTTCAGAGTATCCTTGGATGTTTGAAAGCCGCATCGAGTAGAGTACTCTTCATGGGTGTGAAGAGCACCACACTTATGATGGGTGGCTATGAGATGTCATTAGGAAACTTCATTTTATTTCATACTCCTTATCGTGTGCTGAAATTCAGTTCCAAAATCATTCTCCTAAATTGTGTCTGCTTTCTTTCAGTGAATTATGCCTCCATGACGCGATAATGGAAGGAGGGCTAATAATGCCCAGCGGACTTCCCCACCATCCCCGACAGCCCCTCAGGATGAGTCGGTATCTACCGCAGAATATAGGCCAGCCATTCAACTACTCACCCAAACTGTGACCAACCAGGTGAACCATCAGGTGGTGCCGAGGAACACAAACAGGTCCGCAACAACTACTAGGGTGAGGGACTTTACTCGAATGAACCCTCCATCCTTTCAGGGATCCAAGGTGGGGGAGGACCCCTAAGAGTTTGTGGACGAGATTAAAAAGAGTACCCATATAATGGGTGTCAGCTCCTCTGAGAGTGCTGACCTGGCTGCCTACTAGCTAAAAGGAGTATCCCAGGTCTGTTATGAGAAATGGAAAGAGGGGCGGCCAACAGGAGCAGGACTGGTGGAGTGGGAGGAGTCAACATAGCCTTCCTAGATAGATTTTTCCCTTGAGAGCTCAGGGAGGCCAAAGTAGCGGAGTTCATGAACCCGAGACAAGGAAACATGACTGTAGAAGAGTATGCTCTGGAATTCACCAGGTTGTCCAAATACGCTCCAAAGATGGTGGCTGAGCCAAGGGATCGCATGCTGAAATTTATAAATGGGATGTTGAACTTGGTCCTCAAAGAGTGCAGAACAACGATGCTGATCAAAGATATCGACCTCTCCAGTCTGATTGTCTATGCCCAACAGATTGAGGCCAAGAAACTGAGGGACATGGAGAGAAAGAACAAGTGGTCAAGGAATGGAAAGTCAGATCATGTCCATCAAAGATCTTGTAGTAGCAACCGTCCATAACAATAGCAGTAGAGGGCTTCAACGTCCAATTCAGCCAGCGCCCCTACCTTTTGGTCCCACTAGGATTGGAGGGGTGGAGCATCTGGCTCTCAATCTCAGAGCTACAATGCTGGGAACAGGTATCCAATTTACCCCAAGTGCGACAAGAATTGACGTGCCCGATTCGCGCGTCCGAAAGTGTACGGGTCGTGCAAGTAATATAGTGGCTCTTTTTAAGAACCGGATTGTCGAACCCACAGGGACTGGACCCATTCCTCTAACTATCCATTTCTAGTGTGATCTTAAATACCTCAAGTGTTGGTTATAGACATTTTCGATCGAGATTAATTAAGTCTATGTTTGGGTCAACGAAGTATTCTGAAATTACTCTAGGAGCAACATAGAGTTAAAACCAATTAATCATGCGATAGTACGATTTGCAATGGGTTAAGCATGGAACTATCAATTGTTATTTCACATAATTAGAAATTGCATGTTTATGGTCTTTCGAGCCTCTAAACACGGCAATCTAGCCTCACTGCATCATTGTGAGCGAGGAGTTTAATTTCTAGTCGCGGGCAATCAATTATGTTGTGGTTTACGGGGAAACGATTAGGGACTTTCGTGCGTCTAACCATTTAACTCAACTTAGCCTCACAACTACTTCTTTGAGTGGTGATGTGACATCCCAAGTTGGTCTTTCATAACCCCCGTGTCTCAACCAAGTACGGTGTTAGGTATATTTCTATCCTGACACAAAAATCTCTCCCGAGATACAAACGTGCTCCTCACATTCTCATGTCCTGACCTAGGTAATGCTTTCTCAAGCTATTACTCAAGCTAACAAATATGCTTTCATGGTGATCAATCATAAAAACAACCACCAATCCAGAATGCAAGATGAAAACAACAATCAATAACTTAATTCCAAAACAATTTCATAAAATCACAATCATAATTCATGGCTTCAACCCTAGAGGAAGGGTTCTTGCCATTCATGTTCGTAAAACTACACTAACTACTACTAAACTAACATACTTACATGAATTTGGTAGATGAGAAGGGAATTTGACAAACCCTAGATGAGTTCTCCCACTTCTCCCTTCACTCCTAGGTAGTTTTCCAGAATAAAATTGTGACCAAATGATTTTAGGAGCTAAGGGTTCAATTTATACTATGCTGAAAAATTGCAAAATTTGGCCTGTGGTGGAACAGCAACGTGTCATGGAGCTGAACGCCCTACTTGACCTCCGTGACACATTGGTAACGCGTACCCTCACTGGAATGTGCCAAAAAATGCAATTTTTGGCCAAGTGTTGTCGCGTTGGCAGCGTGCCACAACCCCTATCGCGCAGGGTGCCAGTTATTGCATGTTTTCTTGTTGACTTTCATGTTTTGCTCTTGATTCCATTCCTCCACTTCACCAAATCATGAATTAGTTCCTCAAATGCATTATTAACCTTCAAAAACAAGGACTAATCATGTTGGTTAGTATATATTCACATTTACATAAAATCACATGAAAATGTATAAAATAACTTAGATAAACAAGACTAAATTAAGGTATAAAGCATCACTCGGGCATGCTATTTTTGCCCACGATCACCTACCCCACACTTAAAGTCTTGTTCGTCCTTGAACAACCTATTACATCTCATGCATATGGAGACTCATCCATGACTCATTTAGCAAGAATATTCAAGCTACAGCTACAATGATTACGTAAGATAACAAGCTAAAGATAGAGCATGCACGATTTGATCATTGAAATGAAGTACAACTATGTTAAGACTTCTTAACCTCAAGAATCAACTCTCAATCTTAGCAAACTCATGCAAATCAACTGATTAAGAAACCCCACATGAATTATATCCTTCATTCAACATGTGCCCCTCACAGAAAGAGAGTTACCCAATCACACGCAAAAATAATTTTTTAAATCACAACATGTGTGGGTACATGAATAGAATTATGCTCACTCTCACAAAGAATTCACATGCATCATGTAATGACCGATAAGCTTGCCCTTAGTGTTTTATTCCACTAATTTAAGGATGTGTGAATGTAAGATCAAGTAGGACTTAATGGGTTGTAATGTAAGCTAAGGGACAGGCAGGTACTATTCTAGCCAATAATAGTGACTATCTTTCCTAAGCGCTTTTAATACATTACGCCCTCCTTACGAACTTCCCTTCCCTTACTTCACCTTTTTCTCCTTTCAGCTTTATTTTTCCTCTTATGTTCCCCTTTTCTTTAGGCACTTTTAACTTATTAGTAAGGAGTTCTATGAATAATTTTTCATTAATTTGTTTTCTTGCTCCTTACTAATAATCAACCATTTTCACACAAGTGCACCTTTGTCCTTTTCTCACTTCTACAACTTGCTACTTTTCCTTTCTTTTTATTCTTCTCATTCCCTTACTCCTTCAGGTTTTTTTTTCAAGCGCTTAGGAGTTTTGGATCAAACACAAGGCTAATGAAAGAAAAAGGATTAAGCTTATGTTGCAGCTGTCAAAGAATAGGCTCAAGGCTCAATGGGGCTAACTAGGATTAATCTTTCCAAGGTAGGTAAAATGAGGGATAAGAATTGGTTCATTCGAAAAAAATGCCTAAATCATCTCCTACAATTCACATCCTTCATTTCGTTTTATAAACACACCAGGCAAGTTCTAGACAATCCACAGTAGCACAGAATACTCAAAAATCTTACACTCATGGCATATGCTCAATTCAAGACACATTCATCAGACTCTTACTCAGCTAATCACAAGAATTCAGAATTAAGCTTCAATCATATTGAGTTAAATTCAAGAGCCTAAGCGTCTCACACAAAGTTATACACCTGCATGCTTCACACCGAACATACTTGCATCTTACAATCACGTATAGCACATAACAAGAACATCAAGCACCAATTAGTTATGGTTTCAAAATCCCAAAGCCTATCGACCAATTTTTCCTCAAGACGGTCGTCATCCATCCATCGTCGGGAACAGTCCCTAACTATGACTAAAGGGACTATCTACAAACAAAGGAAATAAAAAAAAATTTATTCTTCGGTTCAAAGACCCCCCCCCCCCCCCCCCCCGTCGGAAAAGAACCGAAAAGAAAAACCAACGGGTGATGAAGTCATGCTTAATTCACAAAATGTTTTCAAATTTCTCCCAAATTTCACACAAGCATCACATTCACCAAAAACTTGTTAAGCACAAAAATTTAGAAATTTTTCTCACCCCACACTTAAAGTTTTGCTATATCCTCATAACGTCAAATTAACATTTAAAGGATGAGAAATACTCCCTGAGCCTCTATGCCAAGCTAAAAGCATGCTTTCTTTTAAAGTTCCAGAGATGGCTGTTCGACCCCACACTTCTTCTATTCCATGCTCTTTAGCTTCCACCGTCTTGGTACTCAGACTTCCCTCCATCTGCGCTTAACTTTCCACCAAAAACACAAACAAAATGAAAATAACAAAAGCAACACAAAAATCAAAATTACGAATTGTACCTGAGGTACCCTTGGGTTGCCTCCCAAGCAGCGCCTTATTTTACGTCATGGCACGACGTGGACTGTCCTTTTCAAGACATCCTCATACCTGGGTTCTCTTTCGAGAACCATCTCCTTTTCTTTTGCTGTTTAGAGGAAACAACCTCCACTCTGTTCCTCTCTTTCTCCAACTTCTTCTCAATTTGAAGTCATTCCATGAAGTTATGGAGTTTGGTGGCTCAGCCTTCAACCACTTTTTCGCCTCTCCCAATAGTGAAAACGGGAAGAGGGTCAATCGGACATAATCTGTGGACACACCGGTGGGGACAAACGTGTCACTAATCTCTAAAAAGCTCTGTAGGTGCAGCTGGGGTCCTCATGTGCCATCCCAGTGAATTGACTACTAGAATGTAACAGCTGCACCATGTTCTGTTTATGCTCAAAGTGCCCTCCAGGCTCCGGTTTACAGATGCTAGAGGTCACATTCGTCGCTAGTGGGATTGCCACTTCGCGAACTAGTCTTGCTGCCATTGCTTTTGATGACAATTGTACTTGTCTCGCGGGTGGTTGTTGTTGTACCTTTTCTTGAAATCTCTTCAGGTTTTGCTCTAGAGCTACTCTCCATCGCAAATGGATTTGATGTTCAGGTTCAAGAACCGGTTCCACAAGCTCTCTATTTCTAGCCAGCTCGGCAGGACAATCCGTCACCTGCAAATAAACAGACTAAGACCAAGTTTTTCAACACTTTAGGAAATTCAAAAATCACACAAAAATAGATAAATTATCAAAATCTCGCCTAGTCCCCGGCAACGGCGCCAAAAACTTGACGTGCCCGATTCGCGCGTCCGCAAGTGTACGGGTCGTGCAAGTAATATAGTGGCTCTTTTTAAGAACCGGATTGTCGAACCCACAGGGACTGGACCCATTCCTCTAACTATCCATTTCTAGTGTGATCTTAAATACCTCAAGTGTTGGTTATAGACATTTTCGATCGAGATTAATTAAGTCTAAGTTTGTGTCAACGAAGTATTCTGAAATTACTCTAGGAGCAACATAGAGTTAAAACCAATTAATCATGCGATAGTACGATTTGCAATGGGTTAAGAATGGAACTATCAATTGTTATTTCACATAATTAGAAATTGCATGTTTATGGTCTTTCGAGCCTCTAAACACGGCAATCTAGCCTCACTGCATCATTGTGAGCGAGGAGTTTAATTTCCAGTCGCAGGCAATCAATTGTGTTGTGGTTTACGGGGAAACGATTAGGGACTTTCGTGCGTCTAACAATTTAACTCAACTTAGCCTCACAACTACTTCTTTGAGTGGTGATGTGACATCCCAAGTTGGTCTTTCATAACCCCCGTGTCTCAACCAAGTACGGTGTTAGGTATATTTCTATCCTGACACAAAAATCTCTCCCGAGATACAAACGTGCTCCTCACATTCTCATGTCCTGACCTAGGTAATGCTTTCTCAAGCTATTACTCAAGCTAACAAATATGCTTTCATGGTGATCAATCATAAAAACAACCAACAATCCAGAATGCAAGACGAAAACAACAATCAATAACTTAATTCCAAAACAATTTCATAAAATCACAATCATAATTCATGGCTTCAACCCTAGAGGAAGGGTTCTTGCCATTCATGTTCGTAAAACTACACTAACTACTACTAAACTAACATACTTACATGAATTTGGTAGATGAGAAGGGAATTTGACAAACCCTATATGAGTTCTCCCACTTCTCCCTTCACTCCTAGGTAGTTTTCCAGAATAAAATCGTGACCAAATGATTTTAGGAGCTAAGGGTTCAATTTATACTATGCTGAAAAATTGCAAAATTTGGCCTGTGGTGGAACAGCAACGTGTCACGGAGCTGAACGCCCTACTTGACCTCCGTGACACGTTGGTAACGCGTACCCTCACTGGAATGTGCCAAAAAATGCAATTTTTGGCCAAGTGTTGCCGCGTTGGCAGCGTGCCACAACCCCTATCGCGCAGGGTGCCAGTTATTGCATGTTTTCTTGTTGACTTTCATGTTTTGCTCTTGATTTCATTCCTCCACTTCACCAAATCATGAATTAGTTCCTCAAATGCATTATTAACCTTCAAAAACAAGGACTAATCATGTTGGTTAGTATATATTCACATTTACATAAAATCACATGAAAATGTGTAAAATAACTTAGATAAACAAGACTAAATTAAGGTATAAAGCATCACTCGGGCATGCTATTTTTGCCCACGATCAAGAATCACCCAGGAGAGTGTCTTCAGGGTCGAGAGGGCTGTTTGGGTTATGGACAGCTTGGACATCAGCTTAAGGAATGCCCATCAACAAGATAGGGGAGATCACAATCCACTACCTCACATCTCCAGTAGGCCAACCGAATTAGAAGGCTAACACATTAGGTAAAGAGGGAGGTCAACGCCAAAATTGTTTTTATGCATTATAATCTTATCAGGATTAGGAGAACTCATCGGATGTGGTCACGGGTATGTTTCATCTTTTCCATATAGATGTATATTCCCTTCTTGATCTGGGGCCGCACTGTCATTCGTGACTCCCTACGTAGCAGTTGAGTTCGATATCAGTCCAGAAGTCCTATCAGAACCCTTCTCAGTCTCCCCTCCAGTTGGCGAGTCAGTTAGAGCTAGCCGGGTGTATAGAAACTGTCCAATCTCAGTATGCAATAAGTCATCCTAGCTGACTTTTAGAGTTAGACATTGTCGACTTCGACCTCATTCTTGGCATGGATTGGTTACACTGTAGTTATGCCTTAGTCGACTGCAGAACTAGGGTCGTCAGGTTTCAGTTCCCTAATGAGCCAGCTCTAGAATGGTTAGGCAGTCGTTCAGCGCCGAATGGTAGGTTTATTCCTACCTTAAGGCCAGGAAGCTTATTCCTAAGGGATGTATTTATCATCTAGTTTGGGTCAAGGATTCTGATTCTGAGACCCTAACTATCCAGTCAATCCCTGTTGTCAGAGAGTTTCCAGATGTGTTCCCCAAAGTTCTTCCCGGAGTTCCTCCTGAATGGGAAATTGACTTCGGCATAGACCTTATTCAAATACTCATCCAATATCCATCTCTCCACATAGAATGGCTCCGGTTGAACTTAAGGAGTTGAAGGAGTAGCTAAAATATCTTCTTGATAAGGGTTTTATCAGACCCAACATCTCTCCTTGAGGTGCTCCAGTGCTATTCGTGCGAAAGAAAGTTGGTACCCTCAAAATGTGCATTGACTACCGTCAGTTGAACAAGATCACAGTCAAGAACAGGTATCCCCTACCCAGAATTGATGACCTGTTCGATCAACTTTAGGGAGCCAACTGTTTCTCCAAAATAGATCTCAAGTCGGGGTATCATCAACTAAGAGTTAGAGAGTGCGACATACTGAAAACAGCTTTCAGGACTCGGTATGGTCAATTTGAGTTTGTGGTTATGTCCTTCAGACTAACAAATTCCCCTGTGGATTCTATGGACCTGATGAACAGAGTCTTCAAGCAGTATCCGGATATGTTCATTATCATATTTATCGACGACATTCCGGTATACTCCAGAAATGAGGAAGAGCATGCTAATCACTTGAGGATAGTGCTTTAGACACTCAAAGACCACCAGATGTTCGCCAAGTTCAGCAAGTGTGTATTCTGGTTGATATCCGTGACTTTCTTAGGTCATGTGGTCTCGGGTGAGGGTATTCAGGTTGATCCTCAAAAGATAACAGCAGTGAAAGACTGGCTCAGACCCACTTCCCCAACCGAAATCAGAAGTTTTTTGGGTTTGGCCGGTTATTACCGATGCTTTATAGAAGGCTTTTCTTGTATAGCATCTTCACTGACTAAGCTAACTCAGAAGAAGGTAAAATTCCAGTGGTCAGATGCATATGAGAAGAGTTTGCAGGAGTTAAAAACTCGACTCACTACTGCTCTAGTGTTGACTCTACCGGAAGGATTAGATGGATTTGTAGTATATTGTGACGCTTCCACAGTTGGACTTGGTTTCATTCTAATGCAGCGGGGAAAAGTGATAGCCTACGCCTCTAGACAGCTCAAGGTTCATGAGAAGAATTATCCAACTGATGACTTGGAGTTGGCAGCGGTAGTGTTCACATTGAAAATATAGAGACATTACCTATACGGGGATCATGTTGACGTTTCACCGATCACAAGAGCCTTTAGTATGTGTTCAATTAGAAGGACCTGAATCTTCGTTAGAGAAGTGGTTAGAGCTCCTGAAGGATTATGACATGAGCGTGCTTTATCACCTGGGCAAAGATAATGTGGTGCCTGATGCCCTAAGCCGAGTGTCTATGGGTAGCGTGGCTCATATTGAGGTAGGAAAAAAGGAGGTTGCAAAGGATATTCATAGACTATCTCGGTTAAGGATGTAGTTGGTTGACTCAACTGAGGGTGGAGTGGTGATGCAAAGCAGGTCAGACTCCTCTTTGGTTGTTGAAGTTAAGTCCAAACAGGATAAAGCTCCCATTCTTCTTAAACTCAAGGAAGCGGTTCTCAGAAAGCAAGTTGAGGCTTTCTCCAAAGGGGGAGATGGTGTGCTTTGTTATCAAGGAAGATTGTGCGTACCAGACGTCGGTGACTTGAGGAAGCAGATATTGGCTGAAGCACACAACTCAAGATACTCCATCCACCCTAGTGCTACGAAAATGTACCGCGATTTGTGAGATATTTACTGGTGGAAAGCATGAAGAGAGACATTACCGAATTCGTAGCCAAGTGTCTGAACTACCAACAAGTCAAGGTAGAGCATCAAAGACGGGTAGGTACGACCCAAGATATCAACATACCCACGTGGAAGTGGAAGAAATAAATATGGACTTTATTATGAGTCAACCTCGAACTCGTCGGCAACATGATTCCATCTGGGTAGTAGTGGACTGGATGACTAAGTCATCACATTTCCTCCTAGTCAAAACTACGGATTCAGCTGAGGAATATGGTAGACTTTATATCTGGGAGTTGGTCATGCTTTATGGGGTGCCATTATCCATCATCTGAGATAGAGGTACCCAGTTCACCTCACATATGTAGAAGTCTTTTCAAAAGGGACTTGGCACCCAAGTCAAGCTTAGCACAACTTTTCACCCGCAGACAGATGGGCAATCTAAGAAGACAATTCATACCCTAGAACATATGTTGAGAGCATGTGCGATCGATTTCAATGGCCGTTGGGATGACCACTTGCCTCTTATCGAGTTTGCGTACAACAATAGTTATCACTCCAGCATATAGATGGCCCTATTGGATAGCTTGAGGTTGGTGAAGCTACAATAATCGGGCCAAACTCTATTCGTGAAGCTATGAATAAGGTACAGTTCATCAGAGAATGATTGAAAACAGCTCAAAGCCGTCAGAAATCTTATGCTGAAGTAAGGAGAAGAGAATTGGAGTTTTCTATGAATGAGTGGATCTATATGAAAATTTCACCCATGAAAGTGGTGATGAGGTTTGAAAGAAAGGAAAACTCAGTTTGAGATATGTAGGAGCCTATAGAATTCTAAAGTGAATTGGCAAAGTAGCCTATGAGCTGGAATTACCTTCAGAGTTGGCTTTTGTGAACCTAGTATTCCATGTGTCACTATTGAAGAAATGCATTGGTGATCCAACTTCAATCGTGCCATTGGACAGTGTAGAAATAAAGGATAGTCTCTCATAAGAGGAGGTCCTAGTCCAGATCCTTGACTGTTAGGTTCGTAAGCTGAGGAACATGGAGGTAGCTTTAGTCAAGGTCTCATGGAGGAATCAGCATATCGAGGGAGCTATGTTGGAAGCTGAAGCGGATATGATGGCTAGATAGCCACAATTATTCTCTACCAGCTCTATTACAGCTTGAGACATCAGTTTTGCCCTAGCACTCAATTTAGTTTTCATGTTCAATTCATATATTCAAGTTTCTTTTATATTTACGAATATATGTTTGAAAAGTGAATTCAGTTTAGCTATGTAGTTTGATCGGAGGTAGTCATTCCATTAATTTTTGATTTAAATGATCAGAATATGAATATGATGATTGCATCCCTCTATTTTTCTGTGTGTTTTCCAACATTCAAGGATGAATGTTCCCAAGGGGGAGATTTTGTTATACCCCGGAAGCCCCAAGATCAGACCCAGGATTTGAAACGGAGAAAAACTCAAAACTAGCACCAGGCTTCAGGACGGGTCGTGAGATGACCCTTGAGAGCATCCCACGGGTCGTGATGTTACTCGTGGGGAGGCCAGGTGAGGTGTTTGAAAACTTGAGGAATAAGGTCCCCAAGGGCATGACCACGACTCATGGTCAGGCCCCACGAGTCGTTTGGTCAGTCGTGGGGTGGGTGAGTAAGAAAAGAGAAGGGAGAGAGAGGTAGTGTACTTGACGAAGGACCCCACGAGTCGTGGTCAGTCACCACGATTAGTGGGGAGGGTCGTCATCTAGCAGGGAAAATATATCTGAGGCTAAGGGCAGTGTACATCACAGATGGTGACCACAAGTCGTGGTCACCTGGAACGAGTCGCTAAGTCATCCCTGATGAGCCCAGGATACTTGAGAGGCAGTGCACTTCACGGATCATACCACGAGTCATTGTCAGAGGGGACGATTCGTTAGGTCAGTCGTTGGGACTACATAACAGTTATTTCCTGCAATTTTCCTAAGGGTACTTTGTTAAATTCCTAACCTTCTAGATCCTAAATGAAGTCATTTTGGATTATTTTGAGGGGATTTATAGGGGCAAAATGGTTTTCCCCCTTATTCACACTCATCTTTATAGACATTTACCGTAAGCTTTCCTCTATAGAAGCTCTCAAGCAAGACTAGGGTTTTCCTCCATTGCAGCAGTCCAAGCTTCCCTCTCCAAGAAAATTCTAAGTCAGGTAAGTGGGAATTCAACAAGGGGATAGTTCTTCCCTTGTGTTCCCCAAAACCCTCCTTTAGTTCTCTATAAAATCCTAGCCCTGAGTTTTCGAATGTGAAGAGAATGTATGTCAATTTTCTTTGAATTCACATAGAATGATATCCATGATTGTTTCAGATATGATTTCCATCAGTTCATGATTTAATTGATTTTAAACCCGTAAAAGTGAATTCTAGCTTTGTAGATTTTCGAATGCTGAGCAATTCTTTATAATGTTTCATTTAATCCATGTGGAATTATCATGTTATATTAATAATTGGTATTTTCCACCAGTTAGTGACAATATTGATGCTTATCCCTGTGCATTGGGTTTAGCCCTAGCCCTTGAGGGTAGAAAAGACTAGAAATTTTGCTAAAGTTATAAACCTTGAAATTTTCTTGATTATATCGGTGTGGTGAATTCCCATATTGTCTTATATGCTATATTCTCTGTCAGATACATGGTTTCCTAACTTTAGTCAAAATGTGGAAATACTCAATGTTAGTGAGAAATGTCAGCTGATCAGTTTGACTACAGAATTTCCTGAGGTGTCAGTATTACCTCTCAGTTATCAGAATCAGATTTAGAATTCAGTTTATTGGTCCACTAGGCAGTCATGACACTTTAGATATATAGCTCTGACTAGCCTTAGGAACCCAGTTCAGATTACAGTTTTTTCTTAGACGGTTATGATGCTTCTAGTTAAGCAGCTCTGACCAGTCTAGAACCAGTTTCAGAATCTGGTCTGATAAGACTCTCAGGGTACTTTCAGATATGTATCCCTGACTAGTCTTGGGCTCCAGTTTCGAGCTATCAACTTAGTATTTAATCTAGGATTATCCAATAGGAGTAGGACTTAGCATCGAGCGGACTGGGGTTCCAGTGCACCTCGGTTCCCAAAACTACGTTGCCAGCATAAGTTCCAATACTTATTGGCCTGATTGGCCCCAGTCTTTTGTGATCACCTAGTTCATGCCTTTATATCCTGACAAGGTATATTGGGTCCTACCGGTGGGGTGTATATATCGGACTCCACGTCTAGATCACGTGGTTACATGTCGGTTATAAACTCTCCCACTAGTCAGTTCAGTCTCGTCTCAGTTAGTTCTAGATCAGTATTCTAGACTTAGAACATGCTTTCACCATCAGACAGGGTCTACCAGACCACCTCAGTTATTTCAGTTATTTAGTTCAGTAGTTTTATTTGGTCATTGAATGTCTTTTCAGTTCAGCATTTCCTTTTATTTATTTTATTGTGGAATAAGGAAGTAGCTTCAGTGAACGTGTTTTTGAGAAACCAACTTATTGAGCGAGCTACATGGGAAGACAAAGCAAATATGGTGGCTAGATACCCGTATCCTTTCCCTTACAATTCAGTTCCAGCAGGAGGTATCAGTTCCCTCCTTAGGACTCTATTCAATTTCATGTCAAGTTCATGTCTCTAAGTTCGTTTCTTGTCATTACATGTATGTGTTTCATGAATTTAGTTTCAGTCATGTATCAGTCGGGATCAATCACTGTCACGACCCGAACGTACAACCGGATCGTAGACACGGGACAAGGGACTCCGAGAGACCCCAAGTCGATCAATGGCACATGCATACATCTAATCTCATTTAATAAAGTGGAATACTTAGTATAAAACATAACGGAAACGTAAGCATAGCATAACAACTGGAAGTACCGGGCATTTACATAAGCTGAGTTCTACATCCTATCTGAAAGCCTCAACTACATAAGATAGGTTGATGGGACAACATCCCCAACTAACCCAACCAATACTGAAACATAAATAACATGAAAGTCTATCAAACGACCCTCGGAACATGAGGACTCACCAATAGCTGAGAGCGAGAACTGAGGTGAACTAAGGATGAGGATGAGCTTGAGATCCGGACCATGTATCACGAAATGATACAGCATAGAAAGTATGCGGTCAGACGTGGAATGTATCGAGTATGCAAGGTAAGTAAAATGGACATTTAAAAGTAAAATAAACTCATAAATAAACATAGGAGAAGGATATCATGCTTGTATCATAAGCTTCGTAAGTAAACATAAGGCTCAAGACTTTCAAATCGTTCATAAATAATTCATTATCATAATCGTATGTAAACTTTATGAAAACATAACTTGAGCCATTAACATAAATATAACAATGCATAAAACAAGTGTAACAATGGGTGGAATCGTCTTAACCGACACCATCCTGGTAGAGCCTTTCATGATGCTCCAACTATCTCACTCAAGTGGGCAGAGCCGACCTTAGCTTGTCAGGCGAGTGTCGTGCATTAGGCGTGATATCACATTTGAGGGGATCGGTATCAATATAGTATATAACATTAGAACCCACGGTGGCATGTTGTTATGAGATACCGGCGTAGCCCTTTGAACGCCGGTCTGGTCGGTGCTAGAAACGACTCCCAAAAACATGCATATTGGCTGATACATAAATCAATAACATCACGAATTAAAATTCATTGGCTAAAATGTAACATTTATCATCTTTGATCCCCTTTAAAACATGGTTAGCCAAGAATGAAAGGCCCTTTTCATCGGCCGACATCATAGATCGATAAATCATGTAATTCGTTTCATAAATCGTAAATCATTCTTCAATATGCGGGCGTTGCCCAACACTTTAACATACTCAATTCTTTTTAAAAATATGCTCATAAACATGGGAACTTGAAATCATGCTTTTCCATGATCAATAAACTCAAAATATTGAATACTCATCGTAAATCATAACTTTCATGAACTTTCATCAATGGGCATTTTAGAATTAAATAGCTTGAAACATGATTTTAAAGAACATAATATAAGACCTCCCCATCATTCATAATTCCATAAATCATACCCATAAAGAGAAATCATATTTTCATGAATTTGGATAAAACCCCATAGACTTGAATAGGAGAATTCGTGATTTAAAATGAAGTTTGGGCATGGGTGTGAAAGGATTCACTCATTCTAAACCCTACATACTTGGGAACACTTGGTTCTTAATTTCCTCTTGAAAGCCCAAGATGGAATTTGGAGAATTTTGAGGAAGAACACTTGAATCACCTTCTACTCCCCTTTCTAACTCTTGCATGTACAAATGAGGCTTAACATGGACTAACCCCCCTTAAAAGACCCTATTCAGACCTTAAAACGACATAGTTTAGGCCTTAGGAGTTTAGGAAATTATGAGAAGGCCCTTACTAATTCGCAGAAAATAACTACCAGGTGACCCTAATGGGTGACTTGATGACTCGTCAGGACAGGAAATGACTCGTTGTGTCGCCCGTCAAGTACACTACCTCAGGCTCAACTAAAATTCCATAGGCTTGCTCACGACCCACCTCACAAGTCATTGGGATTGACCACGAATCGTGGGGTCCCATCCGTTAAGTACACTGGTCAGACCTCCTATTTAATCCCCAACCTCATCCCATGGTTGACCTGACGACTCGTGGTAGCTGACCACGAGTTTCTCCCACGCTCGTGGTGACCTTAACTCCTCTTCCCAATCCATCCTTCCCACGAGCCACCCGACGACTCGTCCTGCACTGCTGCAATAGTTTCTAGATTTTCCCCATTTGACTCCCAGGTCTGATCCTTAGGTTCCCGGGGTATAACAATATCTCCCCCTTGGGAAAATTCGTCCTAGAATATTAGAAACTTGCAGAAAACTCAGAAATAAGCTATCACCATATACAAATACTGATCATTTAAGCTGTAAACTAACAGATTGACTACCTTCGAACATAGCTGAGCTGATTCAGACATCTCTTACATTTGCCACATCATAAAACAAACTTGTACCCATGAACGAAACATGAAAACTGATTAGAGGTTTAGGGAAAAAACTGATACCTCAAACTCAAACTGAGTCGATAAGGAACTGATGTGGGTATCTAGCCATCATATCCGCTTTGGCTTTCCACGTAGCTCCTTAAACATGCTGATTTCTCCATAATACTTTAACTAAAGCTATTTCTTTGTTCCTCAGCCTCCGAATCTGATGATCCAAGATTTCAACAGGAATTTCTTCATAACCGAGGCTGTCTTTTTCCCCAATGCTGTTTACCGGGACTACCAAGGCTGGATCATCCAAACACTTTTTCAAAAGCGACACATGAAAGATGGGATGAACTGAAGGTAACTCCGATGGAAAGTCCAACTCATATGCCACTTCACCAACTCTTCTCAAAACCCGGTAGGGACCAATATATCGGTAATTGAGTTTTCTTTTTTTCCAGATCGCATCACTCCCTTCATGGGAGAATACCTTCAACCTCAACTCAAGATCCCTCCTCCTCGCATCTGCATGAGACTTTTGGCGCCTAGGGGCTGTTTCCAGTCCTTCCCTTATTATCTAAACTTCCTCCGTAGCTTCATGAACTAAATTTGGTCCTATCATTGCTGCCTCACCAACCTCGAACCATCCGATGGAGATCTTCATCTCTTCCAGTAAAGAGCCTCAAACAGAGCCATCCCAAAGCTGGCATGGTAACTATTATTGTTGCCAAACTCAATAAGAGGCAATGATCACCCCAACTACCCTGTTATTGAAGTACCCATCTCCCCCTTTGGAACAACCTCTACCTTCTGATGTAAACGACCGCCTTCGACCTTACTAAGATAGGATCCTCAACTTAACTAGATTTTCCCCTGGTCATCAAGAAAAATCCCAATCCATCCTGAACCATGATACCACACCTTATACTTAGAATCATGCTAAACACACAAAACGTTCAAATCCACCCGAAGCTCATCTGAAATCCTCCGGAGACAACCCAAATATGCAAATCAACCGCAAAACACATTCCAATACTTTTGGAATCATCAACCACCGCTATCAGGTTGTTTTATCGAAAGTCGACCACAGTCAACTCAACCTCCTTAAAGTTCCCGACTTAACCAAAAAGTTCAACTTACTCCTGAATCACCTTGGGACCCATGCAACTACCCAAATAAGTCATAAATCACTATCCGATACTAAAGAACTTTCACCCAAATTCGAGCTCGTTAACCTAAAATGTTGACCTTGGTCAAACCTCTCAAATTTCAGGCCTCCTAAAAACCGAGAATCTTATCCAATCTTTATTGGATCATCTTGGAAATTGTGTCTTCCATCACCAGAAGTCATAAGTAGCAAACTAAAGATAAGAAAAGGTTCAAGCTAGGGAACGGGTCAAGATCATGAAATGACCATGTGGGTTGTTGCACTTCACGGTTTTGGCTAATCATTGTACTTTCTGAACTTCTACATGCCTAGCACCTATAGTAGGGGTACGGAGTTATCCTGGACATACACATCTTAACTATCATTTACATCGTGGGGACCAACCATAGAGCCTGGAGTAACGGAATCATGAGCAAGAATTATTCAAGGAATCCAAGATGGGCATGTACCTGATATAACATGATTCTCATGAGCCGATAAGGTAGATCTTAAGGACTGAGTTTATAAAGCTGATCGTACTAAGGGATATGAGCTCAGATACGCAATGAGTGTCATGACATGAAGCCGAATTTATGGAAATGTTGGGATCGCTGAATAACAGGGTTGCCCATCATCTTAATGTTCTGAACATAAGCATGGGTTGAGCGCAACATCAAGCGACATATGAGAGAAACATTTATATGAGAATGGTTGACTATCCCTAAGTACCATCCATAGAACTTCTTTGCTAAAACTTAAGACCCGACATGACCCTTCATTTACCATCTCTCTCTTAGATTAGAGCTATCATTCTAGGTCTCTGGGACCCTTTGTTATAGTTGCACTAATATCACTAGCTCCAGACTGCCCATTCACCTCCAAAGCTATTGCTGAATACTTTATACTTTTAGCCTTTCCCTACCTCCCACAAAATAGATCTCATATTAAGGTGAATACAGGAATCCCGTACCTTGTACAGTAGGATCTCGAAACGAGAAATCGGGGTAGTTTAGATGGAAAAGCTTATAACATACCTGAGACATACATCTGAGGTCAACCACCACTTGCTCATGACACCCTGTGCTATGGAGGTGGGCGACTTGTTGGAACTGATGGAGAGGGATTCAGAGCACGACCTTTCCGACCATCTCATTTGGATGCAGCACAATCCTCGTGTTTATGATTGAGTTGGCCACAATAAAAGCAAATATCTAAATCTGCTAAGCATTCTCCTCGGTGGTGCTTCCCGCAACGCCCGCAAGTTGCATAAGTAATCTCCCTCACCTGGGGCTTGTATCCCTGAGCTAGGGCTTGAGACTTCTGATGGATTTGAGAGTGACTCCCCTCACTCGACCCTTGCTGGGACCCCTCAAGGTCACTGGCCCTGGGCCTCTTGTTCTCCCTCTTGCCCCCTCTATACTTCCCAGCCACACTCGAGTTACCAACCTCCGGTGGGTTGTCCTTCATGAGTCCTTGAGTCCCAATGCTGCTTCCCCGATAGGGTTCACTGGTGTGATAGCTTGTTGGCCAGGCTGGGTGATCATAGCTCGCATCAACACTCTAAGAGCGGCTTCAAGCTCCGCATCAGTAACTTGCATGGAATCCATCGGAGTTGGTGGTGCTGGATGACTTCCATTGTTGTTTTAAGAAGACATGTTTCTGCACAGGCGTATCGCACGAGTTAGAGGAAGGGGGAGAGTTAAACTCATGCATGAGGTAGAATCATGAAGGAAAGGAACATTTCCTAAACGTCTCGTAGCCTCTTCATCATAGGTGTGGCGCGCTTCACGCCCATGGAAAAGACTCTACTTAACACGACTTTTAGACACCCTAGGACACTCCAAACCTATTGCTCTAATGCCAAGTTTTTCACGACCCGAATGTACACCTGGATCGTAGACATGGGACACGGGACCCTGAGAGACCCCAAGTCGACCCATGGCACATGCATACATCTAATATCATTTAATAAAGTGGAATACTTAGCATAAAACATAACATAAATGTAAGCATAGAGTAACAACTGGAATTACCGGGCATTTACATAAGCTGAGTTCTACATCCTGTCTGAAAGTCTCTACTACATAAGATGGGTTGACGGGACAACATCCCCAACTAACTCGGACAATACTAAAACATAAATAACATGAAAGTCTATCAAACGATCCTCGAAACATGAGGACTCACCAATAGCTGAGAGCGAGAACTGAGGTGAACTAAGGATAAGGATGAGCTTAAGATCCGGACCCTGTATCATGAAACGATACTACATAGAAAGTATGCGGTCAGTATGTGGAATGTACCGAGTATGACAAGTAAGTAAAATGGACATTTAAAAGTAAAATAAACTTATAAATAAACATAGGATAAGGATATCATTCTTGTATCATAAACTTCGTAAGTAAACATAAGGCTCAAGACTTTCAAATCGTTCATAAATCATTCATTATCATAATCGTATGTAAACTTTATCAAAACATAACTTGAGCCAATAACATAAATATAACAATGCACAAAACATGCGGAACAATGTGAGGACTCATTTTAACCAACACCATCATGGTAGAGCCTTTCATGAAGCCCCAACTATCTCACTCAAGTGAGCAGAGCCGACCCTGGCTTGCCAAGAGAGGGTCATGCATTAGGCGTGATATCACATTTGAGGGGATCAGTATCAATACAATATATAATATTGGAACCCACGGTAGCACGTGGTTATGAGACACCAGCGTAGTCCTTTGAACATTGGGCTGGTCGGTGCTAGACACGACTCCCAAAAATATGCATATACGCTCATACATAAATTAATAACATCATGAATTAAAATTCATTTGCTAAAGTATTACATTCATCATCATTGATCCCCTTTAAAACATGCTTAGCGAAGAATAAAAGGCCCTTGTCATTGGCCGACATCATAGATCGATAAATCATGTAATTCGTTTCATAAATCATAAATCATTCTTCAACATGTAAGCATTGCCCAACACTTTAACATACTCAATTATTTTCAAAAGTATTCTCATAAACATGGGAGCTTGAAATCATGCTTTTCCTTAATCAATACACTCAAAATATTGAATACTCATCGAATTATAACTTTCATGAACTTTCATCAATGGACATTTTAGATTTAAATTGCTTGAAACATGATTTTAAAGAAAATAATATAAGACCTTCCCATCATTCATAATTTCATAAATCATACCCATAAATAGAAATAAAATTTTCATGCATTTGGGTAAAACCCTATAGACTTGAATAGGAGAATTCATGATTTAAAATGAAGTTTGGGCATGGGTGTGAAAGGATTCACCCATTCTAAACCCTACATACTTGGGAACACTTGGTTCTTAATTTCCCATTGAAAGCCCAAGATGGAATTTGGAGAATTTTGAGGAAGAACACTTGAATCACCTTCTACTCCCCTCTTTAACTCTTACATGCACAAATGAGGCTTAACATGGACTAACCCCATTAAAAGACCCTATTCCGACCTTAAAATGACATAGTTTAGGCCTTAGGAGTTTAGAAAATTATGAGAAGGCCCTTACTATATTCGCAAAAAATAACAGCCAGGTGACCCTAACGGGTGACCTGACGACTCGTCAGGATGGGAAATGACTCGTCGTGTCGCTCGTCAAGTACACTGCCTCAGCCTCCATTAAAATTCCACAGGCTTGCTCACGACCCACCTTATGAGTCATTGGGACTGACCACGACTCGTAGGGTCCCATCCGTTAAGTACATTGGTCAGACCTCCTATTTAATCCCCAACCTCATCCCACGGTTGACCTGACAACTCATGGTAGCTGACCATGAGTCTTTCCCACGCTCGTGAGGACCTCAACTCCTCAGCCCAATCCTGCCTTCCTACGAGCCACCTGAAAAGTCATGGGGTATCCTCACGAGTCGTCTAATGACTCATCCTGCACTGTTGCAACATTTTCTTAATTTTCCCCATTTGACTCCCGAGTCTGATCCTTGGGTTCCCGAGGTATAATAGTCACTCAGTAAGTTTTCAGCTTTTGTTGTCTAATTTTGGGATTGCAGTTCCTTCCCTAACCCTTCAATAGACTTAATCTATCTTCGAGGATGAATGATTCCAAGGGGGAGATAATATAACACACCAAAAGTCCCTAAGATCAGACTCGAGAGTTGAAATAGAAAAAATAGAATAATTTGCACTAGGTCACGGAATGAGTCATCAAATGACTCATCGTTTGACCTAATGAGTCATCAAATGCCTCCCAACAAGTCGTCAAGTGACTCATTGTTTTATCTAACAAGTCATCAAATGACTCATCATTTGACCTATTGAGTAGTCAAATGACTTGTCATTTGAAAAGATCATAATGTCTCCTAATGAGTTATCAAGTGACTCATCGTTTGACCTAGTAGGTCATCAAGTGAGCCATCATTTGAGGAAATGCTATTTTTCAAATAGTCATGACGGATTAAGGAAATGACTCATCATTTGACCTAATGAGTCATTAAGTGACCCATCATTTGAGCAGCAGTTGGAAAACTGAGGAATTCCATTGTATTTCATGGATTAAAAAAATGACTCGTCATTTGCCCAATGAGTCATCAATTGAGTCATCATTTTTCTAACGAGTCACCAAATGATTTGTTGTTTCTGATAATACGAAATTTTCTGTCGAATCATTAAGGCATTTTCATAATTTCTAAGCTCTTAAGTTATAAACTATGTTGTTCCAAGCCTTGGAAAGAGTGTTTTAAGGGTATTATCCAACGTAGAACCTTCATTCTCTTCCTCACACCCTAATTAGAAGATCTAATTCCCTCAAGGTTCTCAACAGAAAAGCTAGGGTTCGTCATCTTCATCTTCATTAAATCTTCTTGTGTCTCAAGCGAAGTCAAGAAATCAGTTACACAGATATTTAAGGCCATGAATAAGGGATTTCTTCCAACCTCATGCCCAAATTTCCCCTCTACTTCATGAATTCAAGTTTCTTATAAAATGAGTTGATTTCTAGGGTTTTAACCCAATTTTATGGAATTATCTATGTTATTTTTATGAGTCCAGTCCCCTTGTGTTTTAATGTATGATTTAAGTCTAATGGGAAGATTTTACACTCGATTTGATTATAATTTCACTTTTTCAAGATATTAGAAATTATGCCCTATTATGCATGTTTTAAAAAAATTCAAGCCTATGATTTATGTTTTCAAATGTGATGAAATAAATTATGTTTTACGATTATAATGCATAACTAGTGAAATTATTCGCGCGACTATAAAAAAATTAACAAATTTATATAATTTTACTATTTATATATATATGTATATATGTATGTATGTATGTATGTATGTATGTATGGATGTATGTATGTATGTATGTATGTATGGATGTATGTATGTACAAGTAATTTTATAAAATGATAGTTTCTTGTTATAATTATGTAATATTTGACAGAGAATCCACCAATGTAGATCTTTATTTTCATCTGAAATATAGTATATTCTTTTATCTTTTTTCAACTTGCAAAATAGAAATTCTTTGATTCTTTTTAAGTACAAATCAGTCATATGGACATAGTAGAAGAAAAAAATTAGAATGTATGGGTGGTGAAGTAAATGAAATAAGCGATCATATTTTGAAACAACAATCTACTGTACTAAGTTGAAAATGATATCTTTTGTTTAATTATCTCTATCTTTTATAGGATTACTTGATTCTCATGAAAACATTAATTTCTTAAATATTGCATCTTTATTATAGGAGAAACATGAATCTGCAAAAATAGAATTAATGTAAATATTTTCATCCGTCTGAAATTGTTTCTCATTTGATATCTCAAATGCATGAAGTGGAAACCTTTAGAGATGAAAATGGCTGAATATTTTCTTCTATGTATAAATAATCTACAAAAATAGATAAAAAGTAAATTATGAGGTTTTAAACCCACTTTATACATTAAAATGCCTTTATGAAAAAAATTCAAATGACAACGTAAAAGTCCAAAAGGTTCCAATAAGAAACATAGCTAAGAACAAAAAAGAAATAGTCACATGTAATAGTTAAATCATCTTCTAGTCTTCAATAAAAATATTGGACAGAAATATAACTATACATCAATTACCTCATATTGAGAAACTCTCTCAAGAACTTGATAATGCAACCCGCAGTGGTCCTTTTGGCTGAGACACTTTCCTCTTACACTGTAATCAAGTACGAAGAAATTAGAATAAATGAATTAGCTCATTCTTATGCATTTAATATCTTAGTTATTCTCATATATGTAGACATGATTTCTTCCTTTAAATATAATCCAAATTTCTATTTTCCTCATTATTAAAGTAGACCGAACTGTTATATACAACTAAAGCTCAATATCATTTTGTCAGACATGAAAAATTATCATAAAATTTTTTACTTGACATTAAAAATCAAAGGTTAAAGTTCAAAAGTTTTAACTAAACCTATCTTGAATCAGTCCCTAATGAGCACAACATGCATGTAACATTGTGAACAATGCTCAAATGTTACTACTCAAGAAGCACAAAAAAGTATCACAAGTATTTACAGACAGTTGAACTCAAATATTTGAGGTTGTATAACTGCCTCTTTTTGTTCTAAATTGTTGCTAAGTCTACTAAGTTAGAAAGTGAGTTAAACGTAGAACATCAATATTAGCATATGCTTTTGCCATTAAAGTATATACTTTGTTTTTTTTTATAAACATGGTGGCCAGCTTGTTATACACTCATGTTCTTGCAATATGATAACTATCAAAGTGAAAGTAAAATATAGAAGGTAGCACCAATGCTGCTCCTTTTATCATTATTCTTGAGAGACTCATTCTGGTGATACTCGTTGCATTCTTGTTGTATAGGAGGACGACAAAGTAAATATTAACTTTTTTTGATTGCCAGAACTAAACTTAGATGTGATCCAAGATATAATTAACTTTTTAAAACATTTAAACTTCTTGATGAAGATAAAGGAAATGGTGCTTACCATTTCGATTATGCAAATCTTGATTTATTTTTGGTGATTACTCAATTTTTGGTACAACTAACCGTTATTATACCCTACAACATTGAAATCATCTCAAATTCTCAGAAGCCAAACTATACTTACTTTTAGCAGAGCCTAGAAGGGAAAAGAAAATAATGCAATATCTTCAATGAGCATGTAAACTAGAAGTTTTTTGCTGCCGAGCAGCATTAGTACAATAATATGTTCAAACAAAGAAGACTATAGCTTCTATAATGCCGTACTCATGCAAAGTTTTTAACTTTTACCTTCTTATATAAGCAGGGGCTAATTTGGATACTTTAATTGTGAGAGAAAATTGAAGCGAGTAGAAATATAAGAAGCATTTGACGAAATTCCATGTTCGTAAGGAGAAAGAGAAACTAATGGACAACAAATAAGAAAAGGAGAGAATTTCAACATTATTAGATTGTCTCAGTGAAGTGTCATTTCACTTCTCTCTTTTTTTATTGGTCCAAAATTTATGTGCTATATATTAAATTATTTTGTCATGTAAATGGTCCAACATCAAAAGTCTCAACTACAATTTTATTGTTAGCATTTACAACAATAATGAAATATAAATGAAGAACTCTAGTTGGTGTTAGATGAATTAAGTCATTGTTCATATTAAATTCAGTGATGATACAATAAGCAAACAAGTTTATTCCTCTTTTGTTCTCCACAAAGAAAATAAGAAGAAACTGATCATAGTTGCACACTTGATTTTCCTTATCTATTGAATGTTGGGCACAAAGCTACCTTCATAGATAATATGAATATCATATATGAAGTCGTAAATTGCAGTACAAATATATATGAAATGAGATGGTTATATATCTAATGAGATGGTTATATAATTATTAATATAACGTAAGATTTGACAGATTTTAGATGCAAGAATGATAAGTGTATATGCTTTCCAATTTCAGTACAAATATATTTTTAATAATATGGTTATGTAGTTACCAATATAAAGTAGATTTGACAAATTTTAGATGCACAAATGATAAATTTATATGCTTCCCAATATTAGTACAAATATATGTGAAATGAGATGGTTATATGGTTACTAATATAAAGTAAGATTTGACAGATTTTAGATGCAAAAATAAAAAGTTTATATGCTTCCCAATTCTACTTCTGTAATCCTACTTTACAACTATTTAATAGTAAAATCAAAATTATGTTAAAACAACCAATGGAAACTTATTGAGTTATTACAAAGCTTCAATTGTTGATTCTTTCAATTATAATTCCAGATACATGTTTACACCTTCATCACACAAATACACATAAAACATTCAAAACAAAGCTTCTTTAAATAAAAACCTATTATATGTTCTCTGCCAAGCGAACATAGAATTTAAGAAACTTACCAGTAGCGTCGAGTGATGCACTTTTCATCTTGCTCATCTCAAGTTTCAATTTGTTGCCCCTACTACAAGCCCAATAATTTTTTCTATTAATTTAAAATTTTAATTTAGAACAAATTTCCTTACTAAAAAGGGTAAGATCCATTAGCACACTCCAATATAAATCGTAAGTAAATTGAAAGACAATCAAAATAATTGACAAAATGTGAATGCATTACTAAATTTTGAGAATTTTACTCACATAGCAATGACTATATTTTTATTGATTTCTTCTCAACATCTCCGAAGACTATGCAATTGACACCAATAGTTAAGGAGTACATGCATATGAAAAATCAGTTTAAAAAGAGCCAAAGGCCAGTGGTGATGGAAGACAAAACAAAAAGAGAAAAATCCCTAGAACAATACCCTGCTACAGTCCTCTTAGATCTGACAAAACCTTCAAGACCTCTAAAAAATTTTCTTTTAGGAAATCTGGATGAAACTAAGAAATCTAAGACCAAAAGTTAGAAACATAACATGTATGAGTAGATTCAATTGAAAACTGAAGGCATAAGTAATTCTTGAATAGTCATCAGAGAACTACATGCCTTTTAAAGTTACTAAATTAGTAGTGACCCAACAAATATTTAATACGGGAAATTCCCAAAGAAGGCCTGCCTGCCTGTTAGTGATAAAAAATACAACATCGGCAGAGAAAAAGTTGATCAAAATTGAAAACCTCTTTAAAAAAAGAAATACGAGAGCGAAACACAAAATTGAAAAATTCAAAATAGAGGACCAGAAGGGAGACCAAATAGGAACAAATAAAACAAAATACCTGAGATTTTTGAGAGAGAGAGCGCATTGATTTTTGGGTTCTACAATTTGGGTATGAGTTATGAGGGAGAGTATATCAACTTTGATGAGGAAAAAAGTGTTGACATGGATTTGAACTGTTCAAGGTAGGAGGAGGCCACCAGTCATCGGCTTATCTAACAATTAGCAATTCAAGTTAAAAAAATATGTATGGCAACATAGCCTTTTTACTCATTCTAAGCAGCGAGAAGGGGACAATGAATCACCTCGGATACTTGTTATATCACCAGGAGGAAACAAATGAATTATTAAATGCTTATGCAATTCTTCACTAATGATCAAGAACTTGCAAGGCTTTTAGCCTTTCTGTGACTTCCCCTTCCAAGTAGAGTATGATCAAATAACAACAAAAAAAAGTCTACTGGAGAAAATTTTTACTCGGTAGTTCTAATGTGATCCTAGAATAACACACTTTCTAAATTAAAATCCATCTGCTATCAATGTGTATTGCTGCCGCCTTTGCAATTTTTTTAAAAAGATCTATTAGCTGCAGGATGCATATCTTTGTCTGCAGGAACTAATTGATCTTTTAAACAAATATATATTTTTCTTTGGCAACTTATACATGGAGGAAAATACAACAGACACAAATGAGTGAAAGGAATTAATAAGGTGGAGGTGGAACGACACGGACTAACAAAACTAGAGCCATCCATTTTTTTATATATCTAAAATAACTAATCGTGCTTCTTGGATATTATGGTTCATTTTCGCTTATATACCTGTGAGTTGGATCCAAACCACTATCATCAATGAATTTACAGAAATCAGATATCCACAGTTGAATAAACAAAAATAAAGAATCACAACAAGTAGCCAGATCAAATCCAGAAAATAAAATATTTTGCAAAATTTTGAAGTTTAGAAGCAAAACCTAAAAATTCTTCTGAAGTGGCTCGACAACTGCAACAACAACAAAAATGGAGATCCAAACTCAAAAAAAACTGAAACACAAAAAAAAGCAGAAGAATCAACATAATAAGTAGTAAATAAACTAATTTTCATCCATTGAAGTCTGCAATTGCTTGATCATATCTTCAGTTATGCACACCATTCTTGATTTACCCAAAAAGATCTAGACCCAGATCCTAAAATTATTAAAAAACCTAAAAATATTAGCTTTTTTTCTTCTTGTTTTTGGGTCTGAAGAGGAAGAGGGGTCTATTTAACTATAGATGGGTTTGTGTATTTACTGACGAAAAATGGCGCGACCCTTGACTCATCCCTGACTAACAATCTTCAATTTACAAACAAATACTTATCTTCATCTTCTGCAAAAGACAATGCCAATTCGCTGGACATATGGAAAACAAATAGATTGAGACAAAAAAAGGAGGAGAATGGGAGAAAGAACAAGGTGAAAGGGGAGGCGTATGGACAAAGGAAGCACCTGTTGAGATTTGTTTAATTGGGAATATAAGGGGTTTTTTTAACGGAAGGCAAAGGGATTTCTAAATTTTAGTTAACCAAATAATTATTTTTTTAAAATTTGAAATGCCAAAAAACTTGGAGAAAAGATAAATAGTTATTCTGATCATAGAAAACGCCATATCAGCAGGGTTGTATCTCTACTTTATATATATATATTAATTTCCACAAGAACCCTTCATGAATTTTATGTATTATAGAATATTATGATTTCCTCAAGTATGCGTGACTTTTACAAGTATCATGTTTATGTTCATGGCCAAGCCACGGGCCTCTTTCATGGCTCGTTCATGTATTTCGAGCATGTTATGAATCTCATGATTTAGACTATCCCATGTACATCACGTATATTTCATGATTATGATATGAGAACTACATATATTTTGGGATAGTATTTAATACCGAGTAGACCGAGGTCCTCGCGTACCCAGGTCTTAGAACTACAAGCCAACATAACCATGATGGGGTCCTCCATGAGAGTGTCCCCTATGACCAAGTGGTCCATCTTAATGATATCACGCCTTTTCATGGTCCTACCCTTGGTAAGGTATGGACACCCTCCCGATTAGGGTTTTATAAGTTGGTCTCCATGTATGCTTATGTGGATGTCGGTTGTAAGAGTCTCCTATTTTTCCTTATTTTCTCTATATATAAGTATATTCATGCGTTACGACATTATGACCTCTGGTATTTCAACTTTAAATCCACAGCTTTGGAAGTTTGATCCTCTTGTTTAGTTTATGATTAATATTTTATGTTTTTATTGTTGTACTCTCATGATCTATCTTGACTTTCATGCATGATTTCGTACTATGGTTTTGCTAAGAATGTTTTACTTACCTTATACACTCCATACATTCGAATTACTGTCCACATACGTTATGCTATATCATTTACACAAGTCTCGTCATTAGCTCGCTCCCCCTCTGTCCAGATCCACCTCAGCCTTGGTGAGTCATTATTTTTCGAGGATAATTAGTAGTTTTGTTTTGCGTGTTATTTCAATTTTCATACTTTAGTGGATAGGTGGGGTTGTTGTCCCATCAGCTCATCTGGTGTTTTAGAGGTTTTTCAAACATTATGTAGATGATTCAACTTGTCGATTATTTATTTTATTTATGGCCGTTGTTATATTATTGACTTCCACTTATTCATGTTGCCTTTAATATCCTCTTTAGTTATGCTCTTGAATTTCTATGCATGTGTCATGGGTTATCTTGGAGCAATTCATGGTTCTAGGTTGATCCTAGCGAATGTTTCCCCATGATAGGATTGGTGGTTTCAATGTGTACATTCAGGATGACTACATATTCTAACCTTAGATGCTCGGTGGGTAGAAGTTCATGAACCGAAACTATTAGCCAAGCCTGGAAGATAGGGTAATTCTTGAATAGAGTTATCTAGAAGGAGTCTTGGGATAACCATAAGTGATAGGCTCGAATGAGGTGATGGTGTATAGGTAGACCATAGTATGGTGTGACTAGTAACTTCTTGATTAGAGCTCCAACCTGCCTGAATTTTTCATTTGGGGGGGGTGGAGGTTATAATGCTCTTAGTGGATAACTCTAGCTTGCAGGAGGGGTGGTCGAGTTAGGCTTGAATGTGGTTGAGGTATGCCGTTGGACTTAGACTTTAGTATGAATAGGAGTTGGGCCAGGAGTGTAGGATGGAAGGATTGAGAATTAGGGGCTGGGAGGTATGCTCTGGTGTATCAATCTTCCTACTTGGAAGTGGGGAGGAGGTCAAGGGAGCTTCCATTACAGGGTCATCTCGTACACGCCGGCAAAATGATTCTATCTGGATGATTAAATACCAGATGACCAAGTCAGCATAAGGACTATTCTAGATTTTATATATGAAAGTTAGTTCATTCACATGGGGTTCTATTGTCTATCATCTCGTATAAGGGATACATAGGTTACGTCTTAGGTTTGAGGATCGATTTAGAAAGGTTATGGTACATAGCTAAAGCTTAGCTCAACTTTCTACCACTAATAGCTAGTCAGGCCGAGTGGACCATTCAGACTCTTAAGTATATGTTGAGAGCATGTATAATTGATTTCAAAGGTAGTTTGGATGGTCACTTTCCTCTCATCACATTTGCCTACAATAACATGTACAACTCCAGCATTCAGATGACTCCATTTGAGGCTCTTTATAGGCAGAGGGGTAGATCACCTATTGGGGGGTTTGAGGTAGGTGAGGCTACACTGATAGGGCTAGATTCAGTTTATGAGGCCATGGAGAAGGTTCAGCTTGTAGACAAAAGACTGAAAACAACTCAGAGTTGTTAGAAATCTTATGCAGATGTTAGGCGGGAGAGCTTGAGTTTGAGGTTGGTGATTGGGTTTTTCTGAAGGTATTTCCCCTGAAGGGAATGATGAGGTTTTGGAAGGGAAGCTTAGTCCCTGATATGTTGGTCCTAATAGGATTCTAAGGCGAGTTGGCAATATGGCGTATGAGTTGGAGCTACCAGCAGAGTTAGCTAGAGTACATCTAGTTTTCCATGTATCTCTGTTGAAGAAGTGCATCAGTGACCCAACCTTAGTTATTCTGGTGGAGAACATATGTGTGAAGGATAGCCTTACCTATAGGAGGTTCTGGTTGAGATCCTTGATCGTTGGGTTCGGAAGTTGTGGAATAAGGAAATAGCTTCAGTGAACGGTTATGGAGAAACCAACTTATTGAGGGAGCTACATGGGAAGCCAAAGCAGATATGGTGGCTAGATACCCGTATCTTTTCCCTTCCGATTCAGTTCCAGCAGGAGGTATAAGTTCCCTCCTTAGGACTCTATTCAGTTTCATGTCAAGTTCATGTCTCTAAGTTCCTTTCTTGTCATTACATGTATTGTGTTTCGTGAATTTAGTTCAGTCATGTATTTCAGTTCGGGATCAGTCACTCAGTAAGTTTTTAGCTTTAGTTGTCTAGTTTTCGGATTGCAGTTCCTTCCCCAGCCCTTTAATATTCTTAATCTATATTCGAGAATGAATTTTCCCAAGGGGGAGATAATATAACAAACCAAAAGTCCCTAAGATCAGATCGGGGAGTTGGAATAGAGAAAATAGGAAAATCTGCACGAGGTCACAGAACGAGTCATCAAAGACTCATCGTTTGACCTAACGAGTCATCAAATGACTCGTCATTTGAAAATATTAAAATTCCTCCCAACGAGTCGTCATGTGACTCGTTGTTTGATCTAATAAGTCGCAAATTCTTCGTCATTTGACCTAAAGAGGAGTCAAATGACTCATCATTTGAAGAGATCATAATGTCTCCAACGAGTCATCAAGTGACTCGTCATTTGATCCAATAGGTCGTCAAGTGAGCCATCATTTGAGGAAATGCTATTTTTTAGATAGTCATGACAGATTAAGGAAATGACTCATTATTTGACCTAATGATTCATTAAGTGACCCATCATTTGAGCAACATTTAGGAAACTGGGGAATTCCAGTGTACTTCACGGATTAAGGAAACAACTCGTCATTTGCCTATCGAGTCGTCAAATGACTCGTCATTTCTGGTAGTATAAATTTTTTTGCCGGATCATTAAGGGCATTTTTGTAATTTTTAAGCTTCTAAGTTCTAAACTATGTCGCTCTAAGCTTGGAAAAGAGTGTTTAATAGGTATTATCCACTCTAGAACCTTCATTCTCTTCCTCACACCCTAATTAGAAGATCAAATTTCCTCAAGGCTCTTAAGAGAAAAGCTAGGGTTCATCATCTTCATCTTCATCAAATCTTCTTGGGTCTCAAGAAAAGTCAAGAAATCAGTTTATCCAGGTATGTAGGGCCATGAATGAGGGATTTCTTTCATCCTTATGCCTAAATTTCCCCTCTACTTCATGAATTCAAGTTTCTAATCAAATAAATTGATTTCTAGGGTTTTAACCCAATTCTATTAAATTATCAAAGCTATATTTATGAGTCCAATCCCCTTGTGTTCTAATGTATGATTTAATTCTAATGGGCAGATTTTACACTCAATTTGATTATAAATTCATGTTTTCAAGCTATTAGAAATTATGCCCTATTATGCATGTTCTTCAAGCCTATGATTTATGATTTCAAGTATGATGAATTAAATTATATTTTATAATTATAATGCATGATTTCCACAACAACCCTTCATGAATTTTATGGATTATAAAATATTATAATTTTCTCAAGTATGCATGGCTTTTACAAGTTTCATGTTTATGTTCATGACCGACGCACGGGCCTCTTTAATGACTAGTTCATATATTTCCAGCATGTTATGGATCTAATGATTTCATCTATCCCATGTACATAAAGTATATTTCATGATTATGATATGAGTGCTACATATGTTTTGGGTGTAGTATTTAACACCGATTAGATCGAAGTCCCCACGTACCCAGGTCTCAGAACTACATGCCAACATTACCATGATGGGGTTCTCCACGAGAGTGTCTCCTATGCCCAAATGGGCCATCTTGAGTGATATCATGCCTTTTCATGGTCCTACCCTTTGCAAGGTATGGATACCCTTCTGACTAGGGTTTTATAGGTCATGCATATATGCTCACGTAGGATATGTCGGTTCAAAGAATCTCTCATTGTTCCTTAATTTCTATATATATATATATATATATATAAGTATGTTCATGCTTTATGATGTTATGACCTATGGTATTTCATTTTTAAATCCATAACTTTGGAAGTTGGAGCCTCATGTTCAGTTTATGATCAATATCTTATGGTTTTACTGTCATGATCTATGTTGACTTTCATGCATGATTTCATAATATGGTTTACTTAAGCATGTTTTACTTACTTTACATACTCAGTACATTCAAAGTACTGACCGCATAATCTATGCTACTTCTTTTTATGATATAAGTTCGGGTGATCCACCCCACTCTTGTCGTTAGATCGCTCCCGCTCAGTCTAAATCCACCTCAGCCTTGGTGAGTCCTCATTTTTCAAGGATAATGGTAGTTTTGTTTTGCGTGTCATTTCAGTTTTCAAACTTTAGCAAGCTAGTTGGGGGTGTTGTCCCATCAGCTCATCTGGTATTTTAGAAGCTTTTCAGACATTATGTAGATGATTTAGCATGTCGAGTGTTGACTCTATTTATGGCTGTTTTTATATTACAGACTTCCGCTTATTTATGTTTCCTTTAATTTTCTCTTTAGTTGTGCTCTTGATTTCTATGCATATGTCATGGGTGAGTTTGGAGCAATTTGTCACACCCCAAACTCGGGGAGGCGTGACTAGCACCTGGTGCCACCGCTAATATGAGCATACGCGACGCCTAAAAATAAAACAAAGGCCAAACCAATGAGGTTTGGCAACACAACAACTATAAAATCAGAATAAGACGATAGACTATAGCGGAAGCTGGCTTACCTGACCAACCAAAATATAAATACAATATGCCATCAAGGCCACAGAATGGAAAAAAAACTATAGAACATGGCTCACCTGGCGTATAACCACATACTAACACCACAACAATGTCTATGAGCCTCTATATATACAATATTAATCAAATGGTCGGGATAGGGTCGCGAACTACCCTTAACTCAAACATCTGGCGACTCCGAAAGACTTGGAGCACACCGACTCAGTTGGAACACCACTCAGCGATCAAGAACTCGATCTACCAGCCCGCCATCACCTGCAAGAATGAACGTAGCGCCCCAAATAGGGCGTCAATACAATAATGTATCAAGAATGAAAGGAAGAAACAACTGGAAGGTTCAGATTAGAGATCAACAGATATACCATATATTGTAGAAGGAGAAGTCAACTTAAGTAAACACAGAGAACCTATCTGGCTCCCATATGCCTGGAAAGTACAAGAAAACATACAAACAGAACCTACCTAGTCCCCATAAGCTCGGCAAGTCAAAAGGTAAACAACACAGCAGCATCTAGCCGACACAGCTCACCTGTCATCGCCTCTAGACCTCTTAACAGCCTCAGCTAACACCAACCAATATCTAGCATCCAGTGCTATCAGATAACATATAACATGAGCAGCAATCAGATAACATATAAGACGAGCAGCAATCACAATATAATGCCAAGCATACCAAAAGAAAACACCAATCAATCAACATCATCAAACAAGCACTGCCGGACCCTCTCTCGATTGTGCATAGTTAGCAAAGCTCAATCCATCCGGGAGAACCAACCGCAATCCCAGGAAGGCTCAGACATGTAAGACTACTCCCGAAGCATGTCTCGGCTCGAAACTAAAGAGGATATCACTATCAACCCCATAGGTCATTTTACTCCTTGGGCTCAACCCCTCAGCCAGAAACACTCTCGTGCGTTTGGTATCCACAAGCCACAAGACACCTCGGGCTCGATCCCTAGACAGAACAACTCTTATGCATCGGGTATCAATAATCCACAAGGCCTCAAACAGAACACACACACAATCATAACATTCACAATCAACAACAATAATAATACATGCTCAAACAGCCCATAACTGGCTCTCGAACCCCACCAACCAATTTTCACAACACAGAACTATTCATTCATGTCTCTCTGTCCACCAATGAGCCACTAATCGAGCTAAGGATCACCAACCTAACCAATCTATACCCAAGATTTAAAAGCATCCCACAAGCTACTCTACTCACCACTAATAATAAGGGACATGTCTAAGCAAATCCAAGTGTCACCACGGCTGCCAATGTGCCATCAACACGGCCGACAAGACCGTTGACTCTAATATAATGAAAGATTGTCACAACCATTGATCTTAGCCACCCTAAGCCTTCATTCACTGGGAAATATCATCACCTAGTCTTATTCATACAAAAAACCCATAACATGCAACAAGAACCACACACCTTACACACGACCTCTTGACACGAGCCTAATAATTTTCCATGACTATGATTCTCCACACTCATGACCGAACTACCAACTAAACCAGCACTTTATACACACATTTATCACCATATAAACAGCAGCGTAAGAGTTCAATAATAATACAACACAAGCTTTCATAAAATAGCCAACATGAACGACAACGGCTACGGAATTCATGCCAACAAAGGGAGGGACAAGCCTAATATACCTTAGCTTCAAGCCTAGCTGAACTAGAACCTTGAACACCATAAACCTACTGCCTAAAGGCAGTCCAAGATGCTGCAAAAAATACAGTCAACAAACTCAACAAAGATTACAACATAAACGAGGAATAACTGATAAGATTCATACGAATTTGATGGTAGAAACTCTGAGAAAACAACCTACCGATGTTAACACACCTATAACCAACCTAGATAACCAAGGAAACTACAAAATAAATCTAACCAAACAGAAGCTCCATGAAACAGCCGCTACAACACTGAAGAAAGGCACCAAAATGCAAGTTATATGCGATTCCCAACTTCTCGATATCAAAATCATGTTGAGGTAAGGCTTCTTGCTCCAAAAACCCTTAAAACACCATGGAAGGACCTTGAGAGGGGTTCTAGACGTGAGAGGTCCTAAAAAATGAGAAAATAAGGCAACCAACCGACCAAGGGTCTTTTTATAGTCATCCACCGCCTTAGACCCTTGTGACGTGCCTGCTTGCGTGGTCTCGCGAAAATGCAAATATTGCTCTACTCCGAAGTCAAATTGACGAACGGTTTGATGCACTGAAAACTAAACTCATAGATATTTATTTGATAGACCCCCTAACTCCTTATAGATTGGGAGAAAAACTTTGATATATTTGACCTAAATTTTAAGAAATCTCAAGAAGGAAATTTTGGGAGAACTTTTGCCGAGTTTGATTCTACAACTTGATCGATGTCCAATCTTAAATACGATCATAGAGTGACTCAAATATCTCATAACACTTTCTTCTTAGCCTATTAGGTACATTTAGTCCTACCTCAAAAGTATGGATTTTTTGCTTATATTATCTGGGGTATTACATCCTTCCACACTTAGAAACATTCGTCCTCGAATGTTGGATGACATGCACGACTCCAACTCATGGACTGACGTAACACGACATCGCATGACATAGCCTCACACAACGGGCTTACCACAAAAATCTCCAGAGAACAAAAGTTTACACAATGCCAAGATGCGACACAACTATAACCCTAATCAAAAAAAAGAATCTTACCTGCTTCCATGTTTAGGCACTAGCGGGCTATCATCCATCATTACAAGTATTCCATACAAAAGTCAGCAAATAGGAGTCTAGACCCGACTTCTACGACATCTGACATTACGTATGATTTCGATCCAGAAAGAAGGGTAACAATCCTAAATATCCTGTAGCCTCCAATTATAAGTACACTACGCAATGCACACATAAACAAGACCCTACTAGACATGACTCATAGACTCCCTAGAACGAACCGCTCTGATACCAAGTCTATCACACCTTAAACCCAGGGAAGCGTGACTGGCACCTGGTGCCACCCTTGATATTGCCCAAAAATAAAAAAAAGGCCAGAACCGATAAGGTTGGATAACACAACAACTATAAAATCAGAATAAGATGATAGATTATGGCAGAAGTTGGCTCACCCAACCAACCAAAAAATAAATACAATATATTGTCAAGGCCACAGAATTGAAAAAAAATTGTAGAAAATGACCCATGTGGCCTATAATAACATACTAACACCACAAAATTTCTATGAGCCTCTATGAATACAATAGTAATCAAATGATCGGGACAGGGCCCCAAACTACCCTTAACTCAAACATCTAGCAACTCCAAAAGACCTGGAGCACACTGAATTAACTGGAACACCGCAGCGATCAAGAACTCAATCTACCAGCCCACCATCACCTGCACGCATGAATGCAGTGCCCCGACTAGGGAATCAGTACAATAATATATCGAGCATGAAATGCAGAAACAACTGAAAGACTCAGATTAGAGATCAACAAATATTCCAGATATCGCAGAAGGAGAACTCAATTTAAGCAAACACAGAGAACCTACCTAGTCACCATAAGCCTGGTAAGTACAAGAAACCATACAAACAGAAACTACCTAGCCTCCATAAGCCCGAAAAGTCCAAAAGTAAGCAAAAACACAACAACACTTAGTAGACACAACTCATCTCTCATCAGCTCTAGACCTCTCAACAACCTCAGCTAACACCAACCAATATCTAGTATCCACTACTATCAAATAATATATAACATGAGTAGAAATCATAATATAATGCCATGAATACCAAAAGTAAACACCAATCAATTAACATCATCAAATAAGCACTGCCGGACCCTCTCTTGACTGTGCATAGTTTGCAGATCTCAATCTATCCGGGAGAACCAATCGCGATCCTAGGAAGGCTCAGACATGTTAGACCACTCTCGAATCATGTCTCAACTTGACACTACGGAGGACATCATTCTCAAACCCATAGTTCATTTACTTCTTGGGCTCAACCCCTCAATCGGAAACACTCGTGTGTCAGGTATCCACAAGCCACAAGGTACCTCGGGCTCGATTCCTAGCTGGACCAGCTCTCGTGCATCGAGTATCCATAATACACAAGGCCTAAAACACAATACACACACAACCACAAAATTCACAATCAACAACAATAATAATACATGCTCAAACAGCCCACAACTGGCTCTCAAACCCCACCAACCGATTATCACAACACAGTACTATTCATTCACGTCTAGTTGTCCACCGATGAGCCACTAATCGTGCTAAGGGTCACCATCCTAACAAGTATATCCACATGATTTAAAAGCAGCTCACAAGCCACTCTACTCACCACTAACAACAAAGGACATGTCCAAGCTAATCTAAGTGTCACCACAGTGGCCAACATGCCATCGACGCGGCCGACACGACCGCCGACTCTAATATGACAAAAGATCATCAAAACCATTGATCTTAACCACTATAAGACCTAATTCATTTGTAAATATCACCACCTAATGTTATTCACACTGACAACCCATAACTTGCTACAAGAACCACACACCTCACACACTGCCTATCGACACGAGCCTAATAATTTGCCACGACTATGATTCTCCACCCTCATGCCCGAACCACCAACAAAAATAGCACCTTATACACACATTTATCACCATATAAACAGTAGTATAAGAGTTCAATAATAACATATCACAATCCTTCACAAAACAGTCAACACATACGTCAACACGGACGACAACAACTACGAAATTCATGCCGACAAAGGGAGGGACAAGCCTAACATTACTTAGCTTCAAGACTAGCTGAACTCAAACCTTCAACAACATGAACCTACTTCATAAAGGCAGTCCAAGATGCTTCCATAAATACAGTCAACAAACTCAACAAAGATTACAACACAAACTAGGCATAACCAATAAGATTCATATGAATTCAACGGTAGAAACCCTGAGCCAACAACATACTGATGTTAACACACATATAAACAACCAAGGAAACAACAAAATAAAGCTTTCAAAATAGCATCTTCACGAAATAGCTGCCACAACAATGAAGAAAGGCACCCAAATGAAAGCTACACACGATTCCCCACTACCCGATATCAAAATCATGTGGAGCTAAGGCTTCTTGCCCCAAAACCATTAATACACCATGGAAGGACCTTAATAGAGGTTCTGGACGTGAGAGGTTCTGAAAAATGAGAAAGTAAGGGAACCAACCAATTAAGGGGCTTTTTATAGTCCTCCACCGCCTTAAACCTCTTGTGACGTGCCTGATTGTGCAATCTCGCAAAAACGTGAGTATCTCTCTACATCAACGTCGGATTGGCAAACGGTTTCATGCATTGGAAACTAGACTCATAGATATTTAATTTTATAGGCCAAAAACACCCTAATTCCTTATATTTTTGAATAAAAGCTTTGAGACATTTGACCTAAATTTTAGAAAATCTCAAGAAGGAAATTTTGCAAGAACTTTTGCGGAATTTGGTTCTACAACTTGGTCGATGTCTAATCTTAAATAAAATCATAGAGTGACTCAAATTTCTAATAAAACTTCTTTCTTAGCCTTTAGGTACACTTAGTCCTACCTCAAAAGTACAGATTTATCGTGTCAATTATTTGGGGTGTTACACCTTTTGTGGTTCTAACTCCAGTGTCTTGGTCTGGGCCTGTTTTTGGTTCGTGACAAGATTTGACTCTCAAATTACTCATGAATTTATGATTTCAAGTTTATGGTATTTTGTCCTATTATGCATGATTTATGAATTTCAAGCTTACGAGCCCATGATTTCAAGTATGATGAATTATCAAAGTATGCATGAACATTTGCGAATTCTTTTACTGATGATTTTGTAATTTTGAATTATGAAGATTTATTAGAGTATGTATGATTTCATAATCTGGGTAAGACCATGTACATGTAAAGTATGTTTCACCATGATTTTTAGCCAAGGCTTACAATATAAGTTTTAGAAAGATGTTTTGGAGTCAAGACTCCCAAGAAATAGATTAAAGCTATGTTTTGAGAAGATGATTATGAGAGATATGCATATTTTTGGGATCAGTGTCCAACACCAAGTAGGACAGGAATTTTCAGGACACAAATCTCATAACTACATGCCATCGTAGGTATATATTCACATTTGGGACCTCTTAAGAGAGTGTTTCGCTTATCCGAGGGCATACCAGTGATATCACACCTTAATTGTTCTCTGCCCTAGCAAGGCTTAGGACGACTCTCCCCACTTGAGCGAGATAGTTGGGGTATCATGTAAGCTCTATCATGATAGTGTCGGTTATGATGAAGCCTCCATTGTTCCTCATGTTTTAAGATACTCATGCTAATGACTTACAATACTATGTTTTATTGCACATTTGACCCATTAATCAGCTTATGAGTTTTCGCTTATGAGTTTTCGCTTATGATTTCAAGTATGGTACATGATATGATTTCTATTTTCAAACCTTGAGTCATTATGTTTTAGCTCATGATGAATGTCTCATGATCATGACTATTTCAAGAATATGGTTTTTAGCATGTTGCCCTTACTCTCATGTTCTATCTTATTTTATACTCATGATTTTAGACTATAGATTTACTTGCATATTTAACTTTCTCTGCATACTCAGTACATTCAAATTACTGATCATATACTCTATGCTATATCGTCTCAAGATATAGGTTTGGGTGACTAGTCTCAGTATTGAAATTAGATCGATCCCGCTTCAGTCCAGTACCATCCCAGTTTTGGTGAGTCCTCACGATCCGAGGACGATAGTTTTGGGTTCATTCCTCTTTTCTTATGTTTTTAAGTGTCATACATAGCGAGATAGTTGGGGGCGTTGTCCCATGAGCTCATCGTATTGTTAGAGGCTTTTGAGATAACCAAATATAGATAGTTCAACATTGTTGACTCATGATTATGCTATTTTTATTTTATGTTATGTAGACTTCCGCTTATGCTGAGATTAAGTTATTTCCTATTTGAATATGCTCTCTTTCATGTTATACATGTACCATGGGTACGCTTGGAGCCATTCGTGGTTCTAGATCCTATGTCTCGATCAGGGGTCCATGCTGGGGTCATGACAAATTCTCCCCATGAACCCACGAGTTAGACGACAAGTCATTGAGGAAGTAATGACTCATCATGATAAGTCATTGGATGATGTTCAGAGAACATGCAAGAATGGTTCCAGTGACCACGAGTCATAAGACGGATCGTGGTAACCTATAATGATTCATCATATCCGTCCGTGATGTCAGGTTCAGAGATTGGCCAAGAAGGGTTCCATGGTAACGAATGGTAACCACGAGTAATAGTGGGAACCAACGACTCGTGGCACGAATTGTGATGCCTATTTGGAAGTTTTTCAACTTGGAATTCTAGGGGTATTCTCATAACTTTCTATGCTTTTAACTCCTAAACTAGGTTGTTTTGGGTTTCTTAAGGGGAATATTATAGGGATTTACTTTTCCTAAATTCTCATTCCCCTCATCAAACACTATAAATTCAAATCAAAACTCTCAAGGCTCTTGAGGAAGTTAGGGTTCATCTTCTCCAACTATCTTGGGTCTCAAGCTTAATTCAAGGATTCATCAAGCCCAGGTATGTGGGATCATCAATAAGGGGTTTATTTCACCTTTATTCCCAAACCCCAAGTTTAAACTTATGCTTTCAATTCTTCGATGCTTCAAATTCGAATTCCATGATATTCTAGGGTTGGAACCCTTTTATGTCAAACACTCTAAATTCTTTTATAGATTGTTTCTCTCATGATTCTACATGTATTTTATGATTATGATTGGGTTGAATTCATTGAAAAAGTCCTACGATTTCCATATTCAATTTAGCATGTTTTACTCTTTTATGTATGGATCTCATGAATTTTAAGCTCAAGTACCATGGCTGTAAATTCAACATAGTTATCATGGCTAGTTCATATATTCAAGAAAATTAACAATTTATACAATTTTAAACTAGCCCTTGTAAAACCTATCATGTTTTCAAGTATGATTATGAGCACATATGTATGTTTTGAGAGTAGTATTTAACACCGAGTAGGCCGGGGTGTCAATGCATCAAGGTCTTAAAACTATGTGACACCATAGGTATGAAGGGGTCCTCACCATAGAGTGTCTCCCTTGGTCGATGGGCTCATAAGTGAATTCATTCCTTCATGGTTCTCACCCTTGGGAAGGTATGAACACCGTTCCGACCAGGTTTAGAGGTTGGGCACCATGATGCTCACTTGGAGTGTGTAGATTATGAGAATCTCCCACCCCCACTTCACGTTCATATTTTATGATGCATTGACTTATAGTACCTTTGGCCCATTGATCAATTTATGAATTTACTTATGATTTCAAAAATGTTAATCTCTATGATTATGTTTTAAGAACCTTGAGTCATTATAATTAGTTTAAGATGAAAATCTCATGTTTTATGTCTATGTCACGATCATGTTTTTTATCATAATATACTTATTCTAATGTTTTACTTATTCTCCATGCTTAGAACATTCAAAGTACTAACTGTATATTTTATGCTATGTCATCTCATAATATAGGTTAGGGTATTTAGTCTTAGCACCGCTACTAGATACATTATGTTCGGTTGGTTTCGTTGGGGTTAAAAACCGACACGCAAGTGCACGTGGTCAAACAAGTAGTAAGTGGCTTAAGTAAGCCAAGTATCGATCCAAGGAGACTCTGGATAAGTAAAAATTGCTTAAGTATACTATATTCTATCCCACTTCTAAATATGCTGACAACAACGTAACCAACAACTGAAAAGTTTGTTTTATAAATTATGTACTAAAACTACTAACAATTATTTACTTTGAATTTAAACTATGGATATGAGCATGCCAAGGTTAAGAACATGTAATGAACTGATTATCATCATACATTGGTTAATCTTCTTTTCCAGTTGCTAGCCAAGAACATTAGCCTAGAGATTAAAACTCTCGTATTTAATCTCACTTAAGAATCATAAACCATCCATCTACATTTCTGTGATCAAATGCAATTCATGACCTAGCAATACAATTCCGGTTCCTAAATTGACTAATACGGCTTTCAAGTATATTTCTATCAGGAAAGCACATCAAAAGTCAATTTTCCCAAATCAAGTTAAGAACAATACCCTATTAATTCACAACTTTCCAATTTCGTGCTCTCTCGAGTGAAATCGGACTTTTTAGATATACATTAATGTCGGCCACACACCAATGCAGTAGAAACAAGAATTAATAGAACAACATGGAAGAAGAAGATGAAAAACCATATAATTCAATAATCAAAATTCATCACAAATGTTCATAACCTCAGCAAGGAAGGGAATTAGCCACTTATTTGTGGATTAATCATCCTAAAACAAGTGTTAATCATACAAACAATTGAGTTAAAGAAGAAAGAAAGAGAGAAAAAACCCTGAACTTTTCGTCCCTCAACTGCCTGTAACCCACGTCGTTGCTCCACCAAGTCTGAAAAATGAAAACTACATTTAAGTGTTCTATTTATACTAGTGGGAATTTTTTCCCGGAATAACAAGCAACGTGTCACGGAGTGCATCGCGGAGCACTGCCTCCGTGACACGGCGTGGACGCGGACCCTCACTGGAAATTTGGGGTCCGGGTATATAGCATCAGCGTGGCACGGCATGCAACGCGGAGGCTTGCCTCCGTGCCACGGAGCTGTCGCGAGGCTCCACTGGAATTTGACTAATTTTTCACCCTCCAGGCAGAATGCCTCCGCGATGGCAGCGTGACACAGCTCCATCGCGGAGCCCCTTTATATTGTGCAGTCCAATGCCTTTTCCGTGCTCGATTCCTAGTCCAACTCCGATATTGTTCCAACATGCATTTTAGCTCCTCAAAATCACATTTTACCTACAAAACAATGCTAATCATGTTGGTTAGTATAAATTCACATTTTATTACCAATTACATGAAAATGTATACACATTGCACGATAAACAAGGTGAAAATGATACGTTTGGGTATCACTTGGGCATATAAATCTGCCCAAGATCACTTACCCCACACTTAAATCCTTGTTCGTCCTCGAACAACAAACACACAATTCATGCAAATTACATCACAACCTTCGCCACTATGGTGCGACAATTTACGCTACGGTCATACCGATCATTCAATATTGCAAATCATCAAGAAAACATGCATGGTCTTAACAATGCAATGACCTTCAATACATTAAGACTTCCTAGACTTTAAGAATCGACTCTCGATATCGGCAAACTCATGCAAATCAGCTAATCAAGATATCCGACACGAAAATCAATCTTTCATCAAGCATGTGCCCTCACAACTCAAGAGAATATTCCCCTTTATGCTCATGTCATGACCCATAAGCTTGCCCTTAGTGTATTACTCCACTAATATAAAGAAATGCAATGTAAGATCACGTAGGACTTTAATGGGTTGTAATGGAAGCTATGGAACTAGTACATATTGGATTAGCCAATAATAGCCACTAGCATCATTAAGCGCCTTTTTCAACACATTCCCATCAAATTATGGACATTGTTTCTCTCTTTTATTTTTTTATCATCCCATTCATGATGGTTTACTTTCGTATGGCCCATTTCATCAAGCACACTTGACACAAAAATAAAGGTTTTTTCATGCACCTTCATTATTATTTAATTATAGCAAGTGCACCTTCAACCTTTTCCTTTCTTTCCTCACTTTGCTTTTCTTTTTCTTTTCACCATTCTCACTCTTTGACACTTTGGGAAAATTTTTGTTCTTCTTAAGTGCTTAAGAGTTTTGTATAGACTTTACGGCTAGTGAAAAGAAAGAATTAAGCTCAGTTTATACATTTTTGGACAAAAGAAAGAAATAATAGGCTAAAGGCTCAACGGGCTGACTAGGGTATACAATCACATCAAGAGGGGAGTATGACAAGAAAAAAATATAGAAACTCTCGGTTAAAACAAAGAAATGCCTACATCCTTTCCAACACTACACCTCCTTCATTTCGTTTTGTACACACACCAGGCAAGTTCTAGACACTTCAAAATAGCATGGAATAACAACACCTCACTTCACACTTTATGCACATGCTCGATTCAAGATGCATTCACAGACTCTTTAATTAGCTAATTACATGAATTCAAAAATTAAGCCTCAATCACACCGAATCGAACTCTACAGCCTAGGTATCTCAACATATTTACAAAATTGCATGCTTTCATACGAATCACTTTTATATTTTGAATATCAGGTACAACACGCAACCAACATTTCACAACCATATAGTAACTACAGGTTTCGTGATGCACTCCACCAAAGAAAAAAATAGAAAATAAATTAAAATCACTACTCCTACCGACTACATTTCCCTTAAGACGGTCGTCATCCATCCATCATAGGGAACGGTCACCAACTATGACGTCGGTTCAATGGGACTATTCTCGGTAAAAGAACCGAAAACAAACTCTGAGAAACCCAAAATAAACATTGAAAAATTTTGCAAAACATCGATCATTTCGATGGAAAAATTATTTACAAAATATTTTTAAAACTGAACAAAATATTTTCGCAAAATTTTAAAAATATCGATCATTTCGATAGAAAAAAAAAATAAAAGAATATTTACAAAAAAATTTTTTTTACAGACTTAGCTGGCAACAACAACATTCCACAACACACATCAATACCACAAATAATTACAAATACAGAACAGTTTGCAATTCACAAACACAGGGAAACATACATACATAAATATAGAGGAAGGAATACAAGCAAACCAACCCAGCCCCAGCACCTAACTACTCCCCACCCCACACTTAAATCGAACACTGTCCCCAGTATTCACAAAAATTAAAAATCACAAAATTCGGGTGGTGGAACTCCCTGATCAGTCAAAGTATTCCACTTCTTCATCAGGTGCTGCTGCCTCATCTCCCATGTCCGAGTCGCCTCCGTCGTCGTCATCGGACTCCACATCGGAGTCCTCCCGACGTGTCTCCTCGTCCGTGGGGACGTCATCGTCAGTGGGTTCTACAAAGGCTGGCCCCACTCGGCATAGAGCCCTGGCGTTTTCGCCAAATGGGTGATCCAGCTCGAGCTGCCATAGCTCCTCCTCCGTGGCTGGTCTCCCACTGATCCTGAGCTGGAGCATTTGCATTCCAAACATCCGTGCCATGTACTGGTCGTCACGAGTATGTCACTCGCCAAGCGTCAGCACTGGCCCATGTGTGGTGTCGGGGACTTAGTTTTGGTCACGTCAAGGGCCCTCCGCTCCAACTGCGGGATGTAATCCAAAGCCTCTTCCTAGACGTCGAGGCCCCGGAGAAAGGTGGTGAATAGTCCACCGAACCCATACCTGTGGCCCTGGTGTAGTCGGGCTCTCTTCATGGCGGATATGATGACCGCCCCAACATTAATCTCCAGCCCTTTCATCAGGGCATACACCAGGCAAACACGGTCCCGGGTCACATCAGTCATGTGCACCCCCGGGATTAGGCACGAGCAGACTATCTTCAGCCATATTCTGGCCTCCCTGTTCATTTGAGAATACGGCAGAGTCTGGTGGTAACCCCTTTCCTTATGTCTGCTCCATCTGGCTGTGGATCGAGCCCCACAAAGTGTGCGTCTGATATCGACATATGGTGGGGTGATGTTCAGCTGGCGGAGAATGTGGGTGTCTGTGTCCCGTGCTCCGATGATGGCATTTAGCTGCTGGGGTTCCAGAGTGACTATCTGCCCTCTGATCTTGATTGTGTGGCTTCTGATTGCCGGGTTCCAATTAGCATAGAACTCCCGGACTAGATGTAGGTTGCACTCCTTGGGCTCCTAAAATATGAAGCTGAGCCCAGCTGCCTCGATCCTTTGAACTATGCGGGGGAACTCCTGTGCTAATGGTTCCCGTGCAATATGCTCCTCGGGGAAGTATTGTTTTCTTTATTCTTGGCATACCACTTCTTCCCCTCATCAGTTACCCACCTCGTTCTGTATTGGCGGCACTGGCCGCGTGGAACTACTGGTGCAGCTGGGACTGCTGTGCCCAGTCTAAGTCTTTTCCTCCCGGTGCCTGAAGTTGATGCACCCTTACCTTTGTCTTGCCTGCTTGCCATTTTGTCTGTCAACACAAATAAACAAACGCAATGTAAAGCTAAATAGATATTAGCTTAGGCTAAGGTCGGGTTACGCTAAGTTAACCCCACACTTAGTCCTTAGCTACGGTTACTATACTACGGCAAGTATACTTTATTTACACCAAAAACAAACAACTATATAATTCATGCTTAGTGCCTTCACAAAGAAAAATTCGATGGTAGAACTTTTGCGTACTACTCAGACTTCGTACAGCTAATCCCAATCACTACCATCTCTAGAAATTCAACCATCGTACTTAGCAAAGAAAAACAACAAAACAAAAACACAACAAAAATATATACACCTGAACCTATATAACCAACCCAATTCGAACAATTTTCAACATTTTCCCAAAAACCCGAGAATTCATCGTCTATTTCATTCAAACAATATTCTACAATGACTTATCTCATTCAATACATACAACCCGGCATATATTTCACAAATTTAACAAGTTACCAATTTCGATTCCAACAACCAAGCCCTAGAATTGAATTTCGCAATCAAATTCGAATAATTCATGCAATCGACAAGTTCGAACGCTCATTACAACATTCCGAACATTTATCAAACAATAAATAACTCAAATTCATGCTAAATTTCGAATTGGGGTGATTTAGTTCACCTCCCATGCTTAAATTCGAATGAAATCGACAAAAACTTGAGAGATAATCGGAAAACATACCTCGTAGTTGAAGAATCGAAGAAAACTTGATAATTTTTTGCTTTAGACCGTGGCACGTTGATGGGGAAGGGAATTTTGGGTGTTTGGTCGCGGAGAAATGTAAAAATGAGGGAAAAAGGGGAGAAATCGGGGGTTTAAAATGTAGAAAACACGCGGGTCACCCGGCAACCCGGTGTGACCCGTCACAATTTATATGGCAACGTGTCACGGAGTGCATCGCGGTGCACTGCCTCCGTGACACGGAGCCATCGCGATAGCCCTCTGGAAATTTTAAAATTTCCAGATTACACTTCAACGTGTCACGGAGGGTAACGCGGAGGTCCTCCTCCGTGACACGGAGCTATCGCCCCAGCTCACTGTCTCTGCATTTTATTAATTTCTTCATACCTCGCCTTTTCCTTCACGATTTCGTGCACATTTTTCTCTGTTTAACCTGAAAATCATCTCACTAAACAAAATTGGTTAGATTAATAGGTTTCACCTAACTAAAATTAAAAAAAATACTAACTAAAATGCAAAAATTTTGTACTAAATCAAGAAAAAGAAAAAAATTAAATCTATTTACACTTTACAAAATGAAAGAAAATTTTTTTCACGGGTTGCCTCCCGTGCAGCGCCTGGTTTACCGTCGCGACTCGACGTCCATTATGCTCAATTGTCCGCTAGGGTGATGGATGATTTCTCACTATCATTGTCCTCCCCCCAGTAGTGCTTACACCTCTGCCCATTTACTAAGAACGTGGCACTCCGATCTTCTTGCCACAATTCTATAGCCCCGTGAGGGGTCATTCTTACCACTTCAAATGGTCCCGACCATTTAGACCTCAGCTTTCCAGGAAACAACTTCAATCTTGAATTGAAGAGCAAAACTTTCTGTCCCGGCTCGAAAATGCGATGCACCACATGCTTATCATGCCATCTTTTGGTTCTTTCCTTGTAGTACTTAGCACTCTCATAGGCATGCCAGCGGAACTCATCAAGTTCACTTAGCTGCATTAGTCTCTTTTTGCCCGCCAGCTCTGAGTCCATATTTAGCTTTCTGACAGCCCAGAAAGCTCGGTGCTCTAACTCCACCGGGAGATGACATGCTTTGCCATAGACCAATCGGTATGGTGAGGTTCCAATCGGTGTCTTATAAGCAGTTCGGTAAGCCCACAACGCATCATCGAGTTTGCTTGACCAATCATTTCGTTGTGTATTCACCGTTTTCTGAAGAATCTGCTTCACCTCCCTATTTGACACCTCTACTTGCCCAATACTTTGGGGGTGGTATGCTGTTGCCACTTTATGGCGCACCCCATACTTGGCTAGTAATTTCTTGAAACTTGTATTGACAAAATGAGCCCCTCCATCACTGATAATTGCTCGGGGTGTCCCGAACCATGTGAGGATGTGTTTTTTCACAAACTTCGTTACTACCTTGTTGTCATTTCTGGGGCAAGCTATTGCTTCCACCCATTTTGATACATAATCTACAGCCACCAAGATGTAACGAATACCAAATGACGGTGGGAATGGACCCATGAAGTCAATGCCCCATACATCAAAGGGCTCAACTTCCAGTATATTCTGCAGAGGCATCTCTTGTCTTCTGCCAATGGATCCTGTACACTGACACCTATCACACATTTTGACATACGCCATAGAGTCTCTGAACAGTGTTGGCCAAAAGAAACCTGACTGTAGAACCTTGTGCGCTGTTCTCTCGCCTCCGTGATGCCCTCCATACAATGAAGAATGGCAGCCCCTCAACACTTCTGCAATCTGACTCTCTGGGATGCATCTTCTCATTACCTGGTCTGGTCCCTGTTTGAACAAATATGGTTCATCCCAAACATAATGCCGACTGTCATGCCTCAATTTCCTTCTTTGCTGGTCTGTTGCCTCAGGTTGGTAGACTCCGCTCACTAGCAAGTTGACTATGTCTGCATACCAGGGAACTTCAGCTTCTCCCACTGCCAAGAGTTGCTCATCTGGGAATTCTTCATTTATGTTATCACTTTCCATCACATCCGACCGACTTTCCAGTTGTGATAGGTGATCTGCTACTTGGTTCTCTCTCCCCTTTCTGTCTCTGATCTCAAGGTCGAACTCCTGCAACAATAAGATCCATCTAATCAATCTAGGCTTAGCATCCTTCTTGCTGAATAGGTACCGAATAGCTGCATGATCGGTGTACACCACAACTTTCGAACCCACCAAATAGGACCTGAATTTGTCAAATGCAAACACTAGAGCTAGGATTTCCTTCTCTGTGACTGTGTAATTGCTTTGGGCCGTATTCAGTGTTTTTCTTGCATAATAAATAGAATGGAAAATTCTATTTTTTCTTTGTCCCAATACGGCTCCCACAGCCACATCACTGGCATCACACATCAGCTCAAATTGTTGTTCCCAGTCAGGAGAAATAAGTATCGGTGCTTCTATCAATTTCTGCTTCAACTTTTCGAATGCTGTAACACACTCATCATTCAACTCGAACTTTACCTCTTTTTCTAGCAGTCTGCATAGTGGTCTATAAATGTTGGAAAAGTTTTTGATGAATCGTCTGTAGAATCCTGCATGCCCAAGAAAACTGCGCACACCTTTCACTGACACTGGTGGTGGCAACTTTTCAATAACCTCGATCTTAGCACGATCGACTTCCAACCCCTTTTTAGATACTTTGTTACCAAGGACAATCCCCTCCTTCCCTAAGAAGTGGCATTTCTCCCAGTTTAATACAAGGTTGGATTCTTCACAGCGAGCCAGCACCCTGTCAAGATTCTGCAAACAAGTAGCAAACGAATTACCGAAAACAGAAAAATCATCCATAAATACCTCAACAAAATCCTCAACCATGTCATGGAAAATAGCCATCATGCATCTCTAGAATGTGGCGGGTGCGTTGCATAACCCAAACGGCATCCGCCTGAAAGCATATGTCCCATAAGGACAGGTGAAAGTGGTCTTCTCTTGATCCTCCGGAGCTATGGCTATTTGGTTATAACCAGAGTACCCATCAAGGAAGCAATAATACTCCTGTCCTGCCAACCTATCAAGTATTTGATCAATAAAAGGGATGGGGTAATGATCTTTCCTCGTGGCTTCATTTAGCTTTCTGTAGTCCATACAAATCCACCAGCCTGTGACGGTTCGAGTAGGGATCAACTCATTTTTCTCGTTGGTGACTACAGTCATCCCCCCTTTCTTTGGAACACATTGAACGGGGCTGACCCACTCACTGTCTGAAATTGGGTAGACCACATCTGCATCAAGCCACTTGATTATTTCTTTCCTTACCACATCCTTCATTGCTGGATTAAGTCTCCGTTGCGGCTGAACAGTTGGTTTAGCTCCTGTCTCCATGAATATCCTATGTGTGCAGAAAGCTGGATTGATACCCTGAATGTCAGACATTTGCCAACCCATTGCTTTCTTCCTCTTTCTGAGGACACCCAATGCTGCCTTTTCCTGTGCCTCCGTCAAGTCTGCAGAGATGATAACTGGCAACGTCTCCCCCTCCCCCAAAAAGATATATTTTAAATGGGGAGGCAATTGTTTCAGCTCCAGCTTCGGTGCCTCCTCAACGGATGGTTTCGACAAAGGCTCTAGAGATCTCATCAATGATTGAAATTCCTGTCTCCTCGGATGATTTTGTGCTCCATTCAACAATTGGACCATTCCACACGCCTCTCCATCCACAAAATGATCAGAGTGTGTCAACGCTCTTTCCAATGGGTCTTGAGATTCAACAATCTGCCTAATTTCTTCATGTTGAACCACATTAATTTCTGAAAGCTCCTCATTTATAGCTGGCAGCTTCATGTCTTTTAACACATCGAACACCTCTACCTATCATGTGCTCGCATTGTAAGTTGACCCGCAGCTACGTCAATTAATGCTTTCCCGGTTGCCAAGAAGGGTCGTCCCAAAATAAATGGGACTTCCGCGTCTAGTTCAAAATCCAGAACAATAAAATCTACCGGGAAAATGAGGGAGCCCACTTGCACTAGAACATCCTCAACAATGCCATCCGGCCTAGCTAAGGATCGATCTGCCAACTGCAAGATTATGGTTGTAGGTCTAGGACTCCCTAGACCCAACTTTCTGAATACCAAAGATGGCATCAGATTTATGCTCGCCCCCAAGTCACATAATCCACGAGCTCGGATGCTCTGCCCAATAGTAAGCTGGATAGTAAAACTTCCAGGGTCTTTTAGCTTCGTGGGCAGTCTATTTTGGATCCGGGAAGTGCACTCCTCCGTCAAAGCTACCGTGGCATACTCAGTCACATGACTTTTGTTGGCCACGATGTCTTTAATGTATTTGGCATATTTAGGCACTCCCTGCAAGACATCAACAAGAGGTAAGTTAACATGTACCTGTTTAAGCACCTCCATGAATTTCTTGAAACACGCCTCCTCCTTGTGTTTCTTGAGTCGTTGAGGGAACGGGGGTGGAGGTCTTTCTGATTCAGCTTCTTTGGTCTTCCCCCTTTCCGAACTTTGCTCTCCCTCAACTTCTGCTGCCCCTGACTTTCGAGGTGGTCTCTCTGGTTCCACCTCCTTTAGCTGCAAACCACTTCTTGTGGTCACTGCATTTACCTGCTTCGGATTCGGATCTGTGTCACTAGGCAGTCCTCCTCTGGGCCTTGTGTTTTGGGCACTAGCAAATTGCCCAAATTGATACTCAAGAGCCTTGGTCGCTAACTGATTATTTTTCACTTCGGCTGCCAATTTAACATAGTCAGCCTGCAATTGCGCTTGATTAGCGATCATGGTCTTGAACATTTCCTCAATGCTAGGTGATGGTGGTGGAGGAGGGGCATTGTGATTTCTGAATTGAGATTGGTAGTTCTGTTGCCCTCCTTGATTTCTTTGCATACCCTGACCCGAACTTTGGCCTTGTTGGTTGTTGCTACCCCATGAAAAATTTGGATGGTTCCTCCAATTTGAGTTGTAGCCACTACCATACTGCTGCTGATTTCTTTGTGCATTGCCCACAAAGTTAACCGAATCTGGGTTTGCTCCACAACACTCAGCTGAGTGCTCACTGCTTCCACACACTTCACACCACATTTGCTGGACCGCATTGACTGAAGCTGAAGGCTGGTTCAAATTCATGTTGCTGAAGTGGTTATTCAACTGATTCTGCAAGGCAGCTATCTGTGCGGCGATAGCTGTAAATCCATCCACTTCAAGCACTCCTGCTGCTTTCCTTGCTCCACCTCGTGATGAATCAGCATTCCATTCTGGATTGCCCTATGAAATCCGGTTTAGCAAAGTGCACAACTCCTCATAAGTCTTTTCCAGCGCTTTCCCTCCAGCTGCTGAATCTAGCAAAATTTTAGTATGGGGTTCCAAACCCTCAATAAATGTGTGCACAAATACCTCATTGGACTGATGATGATGAGGACAGTCCCGCAACATGGATTTAAATCTTTCCCAGGCTTGATACAAATTTTCTCCCTCCCTCTGTTTGAAACTTAGAATTTGACTTCTAAGTCTGGCTGTTTTACCAGAGGGAAAAAATCTTATCAAGAACTTCCGTGCTAGATCATCCCACGTTGAAATAGAATTTGGTGGCTCAACTTTTAACCAACTCTTGGCTTCACCAAGTAATGAGAACGGAAACAATGTAAGCCGAACATAATCAGGTGACACTCCAGTGGGTATATAAGTGTCACTTATCTCCAAAAAGTTTTGGAGATGTTGTTGTGGGTCTTCATGAGGGAGACCGGTAAATTGCCCGCTTGTGTGCAACAGTTGCACCATATTTTGCTTGAGTTCAAATCTCCCTCCAGGCTCTGGTTTGCGGATACTTGATGTTACATTGTTGGCATGTGGGATTGCCACGTCGCGAACCGGCCTTGCTGCTGCTTCTTCGGGCACTAACACTGCCCTCACAACCGGTGGATTTTGTTGCTCCATAATAGTCTGTCTGAGCAACTGCAGCTTTCTTTGTAGAGCTTCTTTGCGTTTACTATGAAATATACGTTCAGGCTCTATATAAGATTCCACCAGCTCTTTGTCTCTTTCCAGTGTTCACAGAAATCAAGTCTGCAAAATACAGGCTAAGATCAAGTTGTCAACACTTAAGAAAAGAAAAATAAAAATACAGTAAATTTACACTTAACACAATTTCACCAATTGCCTAGTCTCCCCAGCAACGATGCCAAAAACTTGTTCGGTTGGTTTCGTTGGGGTTAAAAACTGACACGCAAGTGCACGTGGTCAAACAAGTAGTAAGTGGCTTAAGTAAGCCAAGTATCGATCCAAGGAGACTCTAGATAAGTAAAAATTGCTTAAGTATACTATATTCTATCCCACTTCTAAATATGCTGACAACAACGTAACCAACAATTGAAAAGTTTGTTTTATAAATTATGCACTAAAACTACTAACAATTATTTACTTTGAATTTAAACTATGGATATGAGCATGCCAAGGTTAAGAACATGTAATGAACTGATTATCATCATACATTGGTTAATCTTCTTTTCCAGTTGCTAGCCAAGAACATTAGCCTAGAGATTAAAACTCTCGTATTTAATCTCACTTAAGAATCATAAACCATCCATCTACATTTCTGTGATCAAATGCAATTCATGACCTATCAATATAATTCCGGTTCCTAAATTGACTAATACGGCTTTCAAGTATATTTCTATCAGGAAAGCACATCAAAACTCAATTTTCCCAAATCAAGTTAAGAACAATACCCTATTAATTCACAACTTTCCAATTTCGTGCTCTCTCAAGTGAAATCGGACTTTTTAGATATACATTAATGTCGGCCACACACCAATGCAGTAGAAACAAGAATTAATAGAACAACATGGAAGAAGAAGATGAAAAACCATATAATTCAATAATCAAAATTCATCACAAATGTTCATAACCTCAGCAAGGAAGGGAATTAGCCACTCATTTGTGGATTAATCATCCTAAAAGAAGTGTTAATCATACAAACAATTGAGTTAAAGAAGAAAGAAAGAGAGAAAAAACCCTGAACTTTTCGTCCCTCAACTGCCTGTAACCCACGTCCTTGCTTCACCAAGTCTGAAAAATGAAAACTACATTTAAGTGTTCTATTTATACTAGTGGGAATTTTTTCCCGGAATAACAAGCAACGTGTCACGGAGTGCATCGCGGAGCACTGCCTCCGTGACACGGCGTGGACGCGGACCCTCACTGGAAATTTGGGGTCCGGGTATATAGCATCAGCGTGGCACGACATGCAACGTGGAGGCTTGCCTCCGTGCCACGGAGCTGTCGCGAGGCTCCACTGGAATTTGACTAATTTTTCACCCTCCAGGCAGAATGCCTCCGCGATGGCAGCGTGACATAGCTCCATCGCGAAGCCCCTTTATATTGTGCAGTCCAATGCCTTTTCCGTGCTCGATTCCCAGTCCAACTCCGATATTGTTCCAACATGCATTTTAGCTCCTCAAAATCACATTTTACCTACAAAACAATGCTCATCATGTTGGTTAGTATAAATTCACATTTTATTACCAATTACATGAAAATATATACACATTGCACGATAAAGAAGGCGAAAATGATACGTTTGGGTATCACTTGGGCATGTAAATCTGCCCAAGATCACATTCCTACTTTTGATCAACTTTGATTGGTGAGTCCTCATCATCCGAGGATAAGAGTTTTAGTTTATGTTTTCAGCCATTTCAGTTTTACATTTTGTAGAGCTAATTGGGGACCTGTCTCTTCAACTCATCATATATTAGAGGCTTTCAGATTATTATGTTTAGATGATCAACGGATTGACTTATGTTGTTACAGCTTTACACTTCGTGATATCTCAGACCCATTTCTGCTTATAATATATCTCATGATTTGCTTCTGCTTAGTTTGTACGCTTATGATATGCATGTACCATGGGTTAGCTTGGATTCGTTCGTGGTTCTAGGTCCCGTGTCACATCTGGAGTCTATGCTAGGGTTGTGACAAATTATAATACCCCGGAAGTGCCTAAGAGTAGACCTGGGAGTTAAAAGTTGAAAACTGCTAAAACTGGAAAAAACATCACAAGATGAGAGGTGTAACAACTCATGGTTGGAAACCACGAGCCGTTGTTACCAGTCGTGGTTGCAGGAGACCGGGTGGTAGTGGAAACAACGAATGATGTAACGACTCATTGTAGGAAACAACGAGCCATGGTTTTTAGTCGTGGTGAGAGCTGGACTTTAACATTTGGGGAAATAATCGGTCATCCAATGACCCGTCATGAGTTACAATGACCCATTGTTAGGAATCATTATCTACATGGTCAGATTTTCAGTGCACTCAATAGATCAATACCACCACTCGTTGAAAACAACCACGAGTCATGGTGAGGCTCGTGGTAAGGGATGTTCAGGTTTGGCAGGGAGTTGACAACGACCGACCCAACGACTGACCCAACGACTCATCCCGTTGAGTCGTGAGAAGGATCTAAAGGTATTGATGAGACAGTGGATCCAACAACTGGATACCACGAGTCGTGGTTTCACACAACAACTCGTGGGATCAGTCGTTGGTTCGTCCAAGGCAGTTTTTTAGGGGCTTTTCATTAAGGGTATTTCGATCTTTCTATGCTATAAGGCCTTAAACTATGTCGTTTCATGTATTTTTCTAGGAATTTTAAGATAGGTTGAGTCTCTATTGAATAGATCATTCCCATGCATGCATATTAAGAGAAATTTTGAGAGATCAAGCAATTCCTCAAGCTTTTCCCTATCAATTCATCCTTGGGCATTCAAGAACTTTAGAATATGATCTTACCTAGGTATATAGGATTATGAATCGTTGTTTCCATTCACACCCATGCCTATTCTCTATTGATATATGAAAATCTATCAATAATCTATTGGGGTTTTGAATTCAATTTTGTGAAAATCTAATGATTTACTAATGGGCTTTTGTGATTCACGATTTACATCCTATCGCATGGATTTTGATCAGATTTTACAATTTATTTTACTTATTAAATTATTTATTTCAATTTCTATCAAATTAAGCCTTATTATGCATGATCTATGATGAGTTGATTTATGACCTACCCTTCAATTGTTGATATTTAAAAACCCAACATGATCTATGATTTGAAATATGGATTTATTCAAAAATCCAACATGATTTGATGATTTATAAGTTATATGCATAATTTCAAGTATGCATGGGCCTCATGATTTATGAACTATTGATGATGAAAAGCATGTTTTTAATTTACCCATGTTATAAGCATGTTTTCAAATGAATTGAGCATTGTAAAGAATGGTAAAGTATTGGGAAATTCCCACATGAAGATGAATGATTTACGATTTATGAAATGGATTTCATGATTTATCGATTTATGATGTTGGCCGACTAAAGGGCCTTTGATTATTGGCTAATCATGTTTTAATGAGGATCAACGAATAAAATGAATGTTTATTTTAGACATGAATATAAATGAATGATGTTGTTGAATTATGTATGAGACTATATGCATGTTTTTAGGAGCCGTGTCTAGCACCGAACAACCCGGCATTCAAAGGACTACACTAGTGTCTCATAACCACGTGGCACCATGGGTTTGCAATGATACATTACAATGATAATGATCTCCTCTTTTTGTTATATCACATAATGCACATCCCTCGCCTGGCAAGCCAGGAGCGACTCTGCCCACTTGAGTGAGATAGTTGCGGCATCATGAAAGGCTCTACCATAATGGTGTCAGCTATGACGAGTCCTCCCATTATTCCGCATGTCTTAATGCATTGTTATGTTCATGATATTGGCTCAAGTGATGATTATATGAATGATTTGAAAACCTTGAGCCTTATGTTATGTTATGATGTTTATGATATAAGCATGATGTCCAGCTCTTATGATGTTTTATGAGTTCTCATGCATTTTAAATGTCCGTTTTACTTGAACTGTATACTCGAGACATTCCACGTACTGACCGCATACTTTCTATGTTGTATCATTTCATCATACAGGACCTGGCTCTTAGGATCCTCCTCCTCTTTAGATCATCTCATAGTTCACTTTTAGATTGTTGGTGAGTCCTCATGTTCCGAGGTCCGTTTGACTATTCGTTTATGTTATTTATGTTTTAGTACTTGGTCGGGTTAGTTGGGGGTGTTGTCCCATCAACACATCATATGTAGTAGAGGCTTTTAGATAGTATGTAGTACTCAACTTGCGTGTATGTCTGGTGACTCCCTATGTTATGTATGTTATGATATGCTTACATTTCCGCTATGCCTTACGTTCAGTTTTCCGCTTAAAGAGAATGAAGTTAGATGTATGCTTATGTCATAGGTCACTGGGTGCCTCTCGGGGTTCCTTTTCCGGTATAATCCGGGTCTACATTCGGGTCGTGGCAAAAGCTTAGCAGAGCATCAGGTTTAGGAGTGTCCTAGGAGGTCTAAAAGCTGCGCTAAGTAGAGTCTTTTTTCATGGATATAAAATACGCCACACTTATGAGGAAGAAGCTATGAAATATTTTTAGGAAACTTTCCTTCTTTCATGTTCTATATCGTGTGATAAAGTCCAACTCTCTTTACTCTTATAACTCATGTTATATGCATTTATAGAAAAAGCCTTCCCGAAGAGCAAATGGAAGGAGAACTGGAAATGAGAACCAGCCTGCTTCACCAGCTCCAACAGACCCTCTGAATGACTAAGCTACCCATGCTGAGTTTAGGGCTGCTTTCCAGATGTTGGCACAGGACATGACAACTCCGTTCAACCCATAGGCGGTTGCACTTGTGAACCCTAATAGGATTATTGTAGAGGCAAGGGTGCGAAACTTCACCAAGATGAACATATCGGAGTTCCATGGTTCGAAGGTGGACAAGATCCACAAGAGTTAATTAAGGAGATCTAGAAGATCACTTAGATCATGGGTATTACCAGAGAGAAGAGTGCAAACATGGCATCTTATCATCTAAAGGGAGTAGCTCATATATGGTATAAGTAGTGGAAGAAAGGTCGACAGAAAGGTATAACTCCAGTTTATTGGGATGAGTTCATGACAGCCTACCTAGATAGATTCTTTCCTCATGAGTTGAGGGAAGCAAAGGCTGTAGAGTTCGTTAACCTGAAGTAGAACGACATGACGATTAAGGAATATGGCCTGAAATTCATCCAACTATCTAAGTATGCTCTAGAAATAGTTGTCGAGCTGAGGTCTCAAATGAGCAAGTTTGTGTCAGGATTCTCAAATTTAATGGTCAAGGAGTGCAAGACTGCTATGCTTATCAGTGGTGTGGATATCTCCTGACTCATAATTCATTCCTAGTAGATTGAGGAGGAAAAGTTGAAGGAGAAGGAGAGGGAGACCAAGAGGGCTAGGATAGGAAACTTTGAGTTCTCTCAGCAAAGGAAGTAGTGGAGATCGCTCACAATCCTAAAATAGTTCGTCAGCTCCTGCACCTTCAGTTGCTAGAATCCCATAATCTAGGATAGAGATAATCAGAGGGGTAGAAAGCTAGGCTCTAAGTATCAAGGGAGCATATTCGAAGTGCATATTTCTTGCTTGCAATAAATGTGGAAGAAACAACCTTGGAGAGTGTTTAGTTGGCAAGGATGCTTGCTTTGACTGTGGTAAGCTCGGTCATAGACTCAAGGATTATACCTCATCCAGACAAGGTGACAGCGGTGGTCATTCCCAAGGCACCTCTTCAGCAGCCCTAGCAGCTCACCCATCCCAATAGGGTGTCTCATCTAGTGCCAGTGGCGAACAAGGCCAGAACCGTTTTTATGCATTTTCATTATGCAAGGATCTGGAGAACTCACCAGATGTGGTCACGGGTATGTCACGAGTTTTTCACCTTGATGTTTATGTATTGCTCGATCCAAGGGCCTCGTTATCCTTTATGACCTCCTATGCTGCTATAAACTTCAGTGTCAGTCCCCAAATCCTGTCAGTCTCTACTCTTGTCAGTGAGTTAGTCTTAGCAAGGAGGGTATATAGAAATTGCTTAGTTACGGTTCTCCGAAAAGTCACCACAACAAATTTAGTAGAATTAGAAATGACCAACTTCAATGCTATCTTTGGCATGGATTTGTTGTATTCCTATTATGCTTCAGTCAACTGTAGAAACTATAATAGAGTTTTGATTTTTGGGTAAACTAGCCCTAGAATGGATGGATAGTTCTGCGGTGCCTGTAGGTAGCTTTGTCCCCTACCTTAAGGCTAGAAAGATAATTTACAAAAGGGTTGTGCATACTAAGTTTGGGTAAAGGATTCTATGTCTGAAATCCCAACTAATTTACACCTACGCTCTCCACTGGAACAACCAAAGTCGGGTCACCAATGCACTTCTTCAAGAGCAAAATATGGAAAATTGGATGTCCTAAGCCAACTCAGAGGGCAACTCCAACTCATAGGACACCTTGCCCACACGTCTCACAATCTTGCATGGGCCAACATATCGAGGACTAAGCTTCCCTTTCTTCCCCAATCTCATCACTCCCTTCATGAGAGACACTTTCAGAAACACCCAATCATCAACTTCAAATTCAAGTTCTCTCCTCCTCACTCCATATAGGACTTTTGACAACATTGAGCTGTCTTTAGCCTCTCCCTTATAAGCTGAACCTTCTCCATAGCCTCATGGATTAAATCTGTCCCTATCAATGAAGCTTCACCTACTTCAAACCAACCAATTGGCGATCTACATCTCCACTCATAAAGAGCCTCAACCGGAGCCATCCGAATGCTGGAATGGTAGCTATTGTTATATGCAAACTTGATGAGAGGTAATTGATCATACTAGCTACCTTTGAAGTCAATCACACATGCTATCAACATATCCTCAAGAGTCTGAATGGTCTGCTCCGCCTAACCATGTGTCTGCAGGTGAAAAGCTATGCTAAGATTAACCTGAGTACCAAGTCCCTTCTGAAACAACCTCCAAATCTGGGAGGTAAACTGAGTACCTTAATCTAATATGATGGACAAGGGTACTCCATGCAACTGTACTAACTCTTGAATATACAATCTGGCATAATCCTCCACTGAGTCGGTAGTTTTGACCAGTAGAAAATGAGATGCTTTAGTCAATCTGTCTACAACCACCCAAATAGAGTCATGGTGCTGATGAGTACGAGGCAACCCTGTAATGAAGTCCATGTTAATTTCCTCCCACTTCCAAGTATGGATACTAATGTCTTGTAGCACACCTCAAGGTCTTTGATACTCAACTTTCACTTGTTGACAATTTGGACACTTAGCCACAAACTTTGGTATGTCCTTCTTCATGCCACTCCACTAATAGACTTCCAGTAGGTCATGGTACATCTTGGTGGCACCTGGATGGTAAAATACTGCAAACCATGAGCCCCATGCAACATCCTCTGTCTCAAATCATCGACATCCAAAACACACCAATGACCCTGATATCGAAGCACACCATCTCCCCCTTGGGAGAAGACTTCCACCTTCTGATTTTGAACCGCTTCCTTCAAATTTACAAAAATAGGATCTTCGTCTTTCCTAGCCTTGGCTTCAGTCACCAAAGAGGATTCCAAACCGTTTTGAACAATAACGACCCCATCCGTTAAATCAACAAGACAAACTCCTAAACGAGAAAGCCAGTGCATTCCTTCACCAACTCTTTCCTTCCATCTTCCACATGAGAAACACTCCCCATGGATAGCTTGCTAAGAGCATCCACCACTATATTGGCCTTGCCCCGATGATAAAGAACACATATATCATAGTCCTTGAGAAGCTCTAACCACCTCCTTTGTTGCAAATTTAGATCCTTCTAGGTAAACATGTACTAAAGACCCTTGTGGTCCGTGAACACATCTACATGCACCCTATACAAGTAGTGTCTCCAAGTCTTCAATGTGAACACCACTGCTGCCAATTTTAGGTCATATGTCAGATAATTCTTCTCGTGAGTCTTGAGCTGTCTAGAGGCATACACAATGACTTTGCTATGCTGCATCAACACAAAACCAACTTCGACTCTAGAGGCATCATAATACACCACAAATCCATCTGTGCCCTCGGGTAGGGTAAATATTGGGGCTGAAGTGAGTCGAGTCTTTAACTCTTGAAAGCTCTTCTCACATGCATCTGACCACTGAAATTTCACTTTATTCTGGGTCAACTTAGTAAATGGTTATGCAATGGATGAAAATCCTTCAGCAAACCTCCTGTAGAACCAGCCAAACTGAAGAAACTACTGATGTCCGAAGGGCAAACTGGTCTAAGCCAATTCTTCACAGCTTTATCTTTTGAGAGTCCACCATGACACCCTCACTTGATACCACATGACCCAAAAATGCTACTAAATTTAACCAAAAGTCATACTTTCTGAATTTAGCAGACAGTTGGCGATCTTTGGGAGTCTATAGCATAATTCTCAAATAAGCGGCATGCTCCTCCCCGCTCTTTAGTATACGAGGATGGCATCTATGAAAACGATCATGAACATATCCAAATATGTCTTCAACACCCTATTCATCAAATCCATAAAAGATGCAGGAGCAGTCATTAGTTTAAAAGACATAACTAAAAAATTATAGTGACCATACTGAATCTTGAAATGTCTTCGGGATGTCACTTTCTCTAACTCTGAGCTGGTGATAACCGGACTTGAGATCTATCTTTGAGAAGCACTTAGAACCCTGAAGTTGGTCAAACAAATCATCAATCCTAGGAAGAGGATACTTTTTCTTGATGGTAACTTTGTTTAACTGCCGATTATCTATGCACATATGAAGAGAACTATCCTTCTTTCGAACAAAGAGAACTAGTGCACTCCATGGGGATTTGATAGGTCCAATGAAACACTTGTTTTGGAGATCCTTCGACTTGTCTTTAAACTACTTTAGCTTAGCTGGAGCCATTCTATAAGGAGGAATAGATATGGGCAGCGTATCGGAATGAAGGTCAATACCAAAGTCGATCTCCCGCTCGGGAGGGACTCTGAGTGGGTTATCTGGAAATATCTCGGGATACTCACTCACTATAGGAACTAGATAGATATCTGGGTCTTGGATGTAGCATCCTTAACCCTAACTAGATGGTACACGCAACCCTTAGATATCATCTTTTTGGCCTTAAGGTAGGAGACGAAGCTACCTACATTACTGCTGAACTACCTTTCCACTCTAGGACTGGCTCTCTCGAAAATTGGAACTTTAACTCATGAGTTCTACAATTTACTGAGGAATAACAAACATGTAGCCAATCCATGCCAAAGATAACATCAAAGTCTATCAAGACTAACTCTATCAAAACTGTTGAAATGACTTTCTGAAGGACTGTGATAGGGCAATTTCTATATACCCATTAAGCTATAACTGAGTCACAAACTAGAGTAGAGATTAAGAAGGGTTCTAATAGTATTTCGGGACTTACTTCGAAATTACTAGCAACATAAGGCTTTACAAAATATATAGTAACCCCTGGATCTACCAATGCATAAACATCAAGATGGAATACTCGTAATATACCAGTAACTACATCTGGGGAGGCCTCCCTCTCATGATGAGACGCTAGGGAATAAAACCTATTATGGTGCTGACCCCCACCTGCACTAGTGGATGCACCATGTCGAGGAAGATTTGCTGTTGGAGCTTCCACTGAACTGGTAGCCTGAGTGCAACCCCTACCATCGACCTGCCTAGCCAAAAGACACTCGCAGCGCATGTGCCCAAGTTTTCCACACCCGAAGCAAATATATGATCCATCCAAGCACTCTCTTATGTGGTTCTTGCCATATTTTCCACAAACTAGAAAGGTGCGCTCTGTCGGCGGGTTTCTGTCCCCTCGAGCCTAATGCCCTACTCCTATAATCACCCCTAGATATGGATGGATCACTAACTGATGATGGAGCTGGGGTCGATGACCTCTGGTGGGACTGTTGATGATATCCACCACCTGACCTCTATTGGGATAATCCAAAACTATCTATCCTGGCCCTCTTGGCCTTTCTCTCCCTCTCCCTTATATGTACTGCCTCCATCTGTTGGGTATACAAAACCAGTTGGGAGAATTCGATGTCTTGATGTAGCATAGAGGTCCTGCAATCCTTGACCAAATAGTCTGCTACCCCATTCACAAATCTTCTCACCCGAGCCCTTTGATCGGCCACCATCTTCGGTGTGTACTGGACAAATGGGTGAATTCTAGAGCATACTCTTGAACCGTCATGTTGTTCTGTCTCAGGTTTACAAACTCTGCTGCCTTGATTTCCCTCATCTCTTGGGGAAAGAATCATTCCAAGAATGCAGTGAGGAACATTATCCCAACCAGTGAACCCACTCCAACTCCTCGGCCATCCTTCCACTGCTTGTAAAAAATATAAGATACTCCTTTCAACTGATAAGACGCTAGGTCTGCACACTCCTCCCCCATCACTTCCATAACCTGAGTGATCTTCTGAATCATCTCAATGAACTCGTGTGGGTCCTCGTCCACCCTTGACCCAAGAAACTAAGGGGATTCATCCTAAGGAAATACCTGACCCTAGCCATTGCTGCGTTCTTGTTCTGGGGAACATAAGCTACTGCTTACTGGTTGACCTGAGTGGCCAACGCTTGTGCCAACATCTGGATGGCTGTCTTAAACTCTGTATGGGAAACCTGCCTAGGAACATGATCCTCTGGTGCTAATGGGGCTTGATGGTGTCCATATCCGTCGCCATTCTCATGGCCATTCCCGTTTCTATTGTCGTTCCTTCTTTTGTTAACTCAGCGTGGAGGCATGATTCTGCAAACACATGTAGCATGAGTTAGAAGGATAGAGAGACATTTCATCGCATGACATAGATCATGAAAGAAGGGAAATTTCCTAAAATTCTTCATAGCCTCTTCATCATAAGTGTGGCGTGGTTCACACCCATGAAAAAGACTCTACGTAACGTGACTTTTAAACATCCTAGGACGTACTGAACCTTTTCTCTGATACCAAGTTTGTCACGACCCAAACATAGGCCCGGACTGAGATAGGGGACCTAGAATTATAGATGGCTCCAAGTCGACCCATGGAATGAACATGATAACTAACTCAACATAATCAACGCGGAAAGAAACTAAATTCTGAAATACTGGAAGTTTGAATATTAAACTTTTGAACCATAGAAATACATAACACTGAATCTGAAACTTAATACATCACTATGCCTGAAAAGCCTCTAACATACTGACGAGTTGATGGGACAACACCCCAACTAGCTCACTACAATTTTGAAACTAAAATAGCAACAATAAGACTAATTGAAGGTCCTCGAAGGATGAGGACTCACCAACAGCTGACTAAGCTGAACTCTGATGACCCCCTAACGAAGAGACTAACCCTAAACGTCTGAGCCTGTATGATAAAATGATACTACATAGAGTATGCGGTAAGTACTTTGAATATACTGAATATGCAAGGTAAATAAAAGAGGACTAATAAAAATACATAAGAGTTCATAAGAGTAGGACAATTCAAAACATGAAATGATAATCATAACATAAACATGAGGGCTCAAGGTTTTTTATAACTAATCATAATTTAGTCATAATCATAATCATAAGAGAAACTTTGTAAAACATAACCTAAGCCAAAGTATTGTAAACATGACTGTTCATAAATCCTAAGGAGCAATGGAAAAGACTCATCTTAACTGATACCATCATAATAGAGCTGACATGATACCCCAACTATCTTGCTCAAGTGGGAAGAGCCGTCCCAGGTTTGCCAAGCCAAGTACGTGCATGACGTGATATCACTAATATGGACCCACATAGAGTCCATAAATATAAACATAAACCTATGTTGGCGTGTAGTTCTGAGACCACGGGGTTTACCTTAACACCGAGTCTACTCGATGCTAGACACTACTCCCAAAAACATGCATGTGAAGGCTCATATAGTCATTGTGACCATACATGAAATTCATGGCTAGATAAATCATAACATACTTGATCATATTTAATATACATGATTAGTCATGAGTTAGAGCCTGTGAGTCGGCCAAAATCATAAACTCATAAATAACGAAGAACATACATGCTTGAGAAATATCACCACAGTTGAAATTCATAAATTCATGAAGAGTACTTTATAGAAATCATATCATAAATCATAAATCATAATTTAGGGCTTAGGAGAATCAAAATCATACTAGAATCATAAACTTGCCTTTTCTTGAAACTTGCATAATTGGGCATAATTTGATTAAAATTTAAAACTATGAATTAATAATCTAAATAGGTATAAAATCTACCCATAGATCTTTAAACATGATTTGATATATGAAGGGACTTGACTAATCGATAAATCATAGAGAATTTCATAGAATTAGGAATAAGCCTCATAAGATCATGAACTTGATCTAGAACTTAAATTCATGGAGTTGAAGAGAATTTTGAGCATGAGAGTTAAAGGTAATCTCATTCATATCCCTACATAACTGGAAAATCTGATTTTACACTCTTCCTTGAAAGCCCAAAGGAATTGGAGGAGAATTTGGGGATTTCCATCTTTATCATCAAAGAACTTCTACTCTTGCATGTATGGGAGTTGAATGAATTAATATAGGCCAAACCCTCTTAAAATCCCTCTAAAAGAGATTAAAAAGAAATAATTTAGGGCTTAGGGCCTTAGAAATTACAAAATTGCCCTTACTAACTTCGTAGGAAATTTCCACACTGCTAGGAGTAATGACTCATCCAACGGGTCATCCGTAGATTGAACGAGTTGTTACTTCGCTAAATTTTCCAGACTCAGGTCTTCAACCACGATTGGATAGGATGAGCCATTACTTGTCACGACGACTCGTCACTTCAGCCCATTGTCACCATTGCCCGCAACTACTTACCTTCTGGAATTCTTCCCAATGGGTTCATACTACGACTTGTTGTTCCTTACAACGAGCCATACCACGACTTGTTACACTAACCAACGAGTCATTCCATGGCTCATTGGTCCTAGACCTATCGACCAACATTCTCACCACAATAGGAACCCACAATCCATTGAAGTTTCCTATGATTCGTACAACGAGTCGTCCTGAGATAATTTTCCAACTTTTCTGTTGAACACCCTTTCAACTTCCGAGTCTATTCTTAAGTACTTTTGGGGTATTATAATATCTCCCCCTTGGTAACATGTATCCTTGAATATAGGATGAACATACTGAATAATTGAGGAAAAGATCTGTCATCCCAAATACTGAACATCTGAAGTTGAGAACTGATGGAGTAACTGACTCCGGAATGAAATACATGACTAAACTGAATTCATAAATCATACATACATGCAGTGGCATATAGGAAACTGAGATACATGAACTAAACTTGAAGCTCAATAGAGTACTAAGGAGGAAATTGGTACCTCAAGCTGGAATTGAGTCAGAAGGGAAGAGGTGCGGGTATTTAGCCATCATATCTGCCTCGACTTCCAACATAGATCCCTCAACATGTTGTTTCCTCCACAACATTATCCTTTAGCTAGACTGGGTCACAGTGGAGCCCATGCCCCAGCTATCAGACCAGCAGCTCCAGCAGCTTGCCTATCTCAGTAGAGTAGGTTACCTAGTGAAGGTGGTAGCTAGTTATAGATATAATCACAGGTATGTCATGAGCCTTTCAAGTTGATCCTCTCACATTGTTAGACTTTGGATTCATAGTATAAGTTATAAGATTCCTATTTGTATCTTAACCAAGGATTTGAACATAGATGGTATGAAATCCTTATAAGTATGAAACCCTCAGTGATAAGTGTAGGGGCAAATGGAAAGCTAGGAATTAGTGAGGTAGCCCAGCCTTAAGAAAAGATCCAAGAGCCTTATAATGATGGCCTTAAGCTAAGGGGGAGATGATGAGTTAAAGATTCAAGTCAAGTCTTGAGTGCTCTAGTAGGGAAGAATCGGTTATAGTAGTTTGGGATGTCAATCCTTCCTATTTAGATGTTTCCTTTGTGTTTTTGCCAATGCTAAGTTCTACTAATGCTTATCTTGAAACTCCTAGAATTATAGATAACTACTTCAGAGAACAATCCCAGTCTTACTCCGTGAATCCATAAGTCTCAGCTTCAAGTCATGAAACTCTTCATATATGTAAACTCATATCTCTCTGCATGCTCAACTCTATGAACTTAGTCCTTAGAATATTGTCTAGCAACTCATAATGTCTATATCAGGTATATGCCCAGCGTAGATTCCTTGAATGATTTATGCTTGCTATTTCCTTACTCTAAGCCCTGTGAATGTTTCTCCATGATGGGAATGGTGGTTTCAACATGTACGTTTAGGATAACCCCCCATTTCTACCATATATGTTCAATCGTTAGGAGTTCATGAAATGCAACTATTAGCCAAGCCTATAAGATAGGGGAATTCTTGAATAGCGTTAGCTACAAGGAGCCTTGGGATAATCATTAGTGATAGGCTCGAGTGAGGTGATGGTGTACAAGTAGACCATAGTATGATGTGACTAGTGACTTCTTGATTAGAGCTCCAGCCTGTGTGACTTTCTTATTAGGTGGCGGGGGGGGGGGGGGACATGGTTGAGGTCTGCTATTGGACTCAGACTTTAGTATGAAAAGGAGCTAGATGAGGAATGTAGGCTGGAAAGATTGAGCATTAGGGACCGGGAGGTATGCTATGGTATATCAATATTCCTACTTGGAAGTGGGAGGAGGTCAAGTTTGCTTCCATTACAGGGTCATCTCGTACACGCTGGCAGCATGATTCTATCCAGGTGATTGAAGACCAGATGACCAAGTTAGCCTAAGGAATATGCTAGATTTTATATATGAAAGTTAGTTTGGTCGCATGGGGATCTGTTGTCTATCATCTCTGATAAGGGTTACATAGGTTACCTCTTAGTTTTGAGGATCGATTCAGAAAGGTCATGGTACTCATTTAAAACTTAGCTTAACTTTCCACCACTAATAGATGGTCAGGCTTAACAGACCATATAGACTCTTGAGGATACGTTTAGAGCGTGTATGATTGATTTCAAGGGTAGGCAGGATGGTCACTTACCTCTCATTAGGTTTGGCTACAACAACAGTTACTACTCTAGCATTCAGATAAGCTCTATTTGAGGCTCTTTATTGGGCGGAGGTGTACATCACCTATTGGGTGTTTTGAGGAAGGTGAGGATACATTGATAAGACTAGATTTAGTTTATAGGCCATGGAGAAGGTTCAACGTGTTAGAGAAAGGATGAAAACAACTCAGAGTCATAAGAAATCTTAGGCAGATGTTAGGTGGGAGAGCTTGAGATTGAGGTTCATGATTGGGTGTTTTTGAAGGTATCTCCAATGAAGGGAAAGATGAGGTTCGAGAAGAAAGGGAAATGTATTCCCCGATATGTTGGTCCTTATAGGATTCTGAGGTGAGTTGGCAATATGCAATATGAATAGGAGCTACCAGCAAAGTTATCTTTGGTGCATCCAGTTTTCCATGTATCTCTGTTGAAGAAATGCATCGGTGACCCAGCCTTAGTTGTTCTGGTGGAAAAAATTGGTGTGAAGGATAGCCTTACATATGAGGATGTTTTGGTTGATATCCTTGACTGTTAGGTTCAGAAGTTTAGAAATAAGGAAGTAGCTTTAGTAAAGGTGTTATGGAGAAATCAGATTGTTGAGAAAGCTAAATGGGAAGCCAAAGCAGATATGGTGGCAACATACCCGCATCTTTTCCCTTCTGTTTTAGTTCCAGAAGGAGGTATTAGTTCCCTCCTTAGTACTCTATTTAGTTTCATGTCAAGCTCATGTCTCCAAGTTCCTTTCATGTCATTACATGTATATATGTTTCATGAATTCAGTTCAGTCATGTATTTAAGTCCAGGGTCAGTGTTATATGCCAGAAGCCCAAAGATCAGACCCAGGAGTCGAAATGGAGAAAAACTCAAAACTGGCACCAGGCTTCAGGACAGGTCATGAGATAACCCGTGAGAGCAGCCTACGAGTCGTGATGTGCCTCATGGGGAGGCCAGGTGAGGAGTTTTGAAACTTGAGGAATAAGGTCCCACTGGCATGACCAAGACTTGTGTTCAGGCCCCACGAGTCGTTAGGTCAGTCATGGGGTGGGTGAGTAAGAAAAGAGAAGGGAGAGAGAATGGGAGTGTACTTGATGAAGGACCACACAAGTTTTGGTCAGTCACCATGATTCGTGGGGAGGGTGGAGACCTAGCAAGGAAAATATATCTGAGGCTAAGGGAAGTGTACATCACGGATGGTGACAACGAGTCATGGTCACCTGAAACGAGTCGTTAAGTCATTCGTGATGAGCCCAGGTGACTTGAGAGGTAGTGCACTTCATGAATCAGACCACGAGTCATTTTCAGAGGGATGATTTGTTAGGTTAGTTGTTGGGACTACCTGATAATTATTTCTTGTGATTTTCCTAAGGGTAGTTCGGTAAATTCCTAACCTCCTATATCCTAAACTAAGTTGTTTTGGATTATTTTGAGGGGATTTAGAGGGGCAGAACAGTTTCCCCCCTCATTCCCACTCATCTTCAGAGAAATTTGCCGTAAGCTTTCCTTTCTAGAAGCTCTCCAGCAAGACTGTTTTCCTCCATTGTAGCAGTCCAAGATTCCTTCTCCGAGGAAATTCTAACTCAGGAATGTTAGAATTCAACAAGGGGATAGTTCTTCCCTTGTGTCCCCTAAAACCCTCCTCTAGTTCTCTATAAAATCCTAGCCCTGAGTTTTTGAATGTGAAGGGAATGTATGTCAATTTTCTTTGAATTCACATAGAATGATATCCATGATTGTTTCAGATATGATTTCCATAAGTTCATGATTTAATTGATGTTATTCCCATAAAAGTGAATTCTAGCCCTGCAGATTTTTGAATGTTGAGAAATTATTGATAATGTTTCGTTTAATCCATGTGGAATTATTATTTTATATTAATTAAGGGTATTTTCCACTAGTTAGTGATAGGATTGATGCTTATCCCTATGCATTGGGTTTAGTCCTAGCCCTTGAGGTTAGAAAAGACTAGAAATCTTGCTGAAGTGATAAACCTTGAAATTTTCTTGATTATATCAGTGTGGTGACTTGATAATGCTCAAACCACACCTCCTTATGAAGTATGAAATGGACGTTGTCAATAAAGAACCCAACTAGAGGTTGGGGTCGATCCCACAAACAATACGGAAGGATGTAGAAGAATGCTAGTGCTTAAGCTTTAGTTAATTATTTCCTAAGAGGCGGAAATTTGTAAAAGTAATAAATAACAATGTTGAGAAATTGTTTTTGTTTCCAAATTAATGCAACCAACTAGGGTAAGTGTTTCCCATGACTTCATAACCACCAGGCATTTTATACTAGTGATCTATTTCAGTTCTTAACATGCAATATTGGTAAGTTAGGTTCACCTAAATGGTAGGTCCCCTATCTAGGTGATATTACGGGTGTATTATTGATTAACCCTTACCCTTAATATCGGATTAGCTATCCCCAGTCATGTCCAAGCTATTAGATGAGGGTTGATAGCCTCAAATCTCCATCGTTAATCCCTTTTACCATTCACTACCTCCTTGGTCCGGTAAGTAAGAATTAGGCAAGTTCTAACGTTTGCAATCGTTAAAAATCAATTAAAATGAAGGTAGAAATAATATATGCATAAACTCCGTTGTGTTAATTTGTCATGGTTCCCACAACCCTAGTTTTTGTGGTTTTAGCCTATCATGTTTATAAGTATATTATAGTATTCATAAATAAAATCAAAAATTAATACTTACAATGATGATAGAAAGAAACTCACTTGATTATTGCAACAATAAAGAAGAACAATTCAACAATCATCTCGAAGTTCCAAACGTAAGACACCAAACTTGTATCTAAAAACATGAGACTTAAAACTCTAATCCTACTTGAAGACTTTTTGAACTTGAAGCTTGTTGTGAAACTTCAACTCTTGAAGACATAAAAACAACATGGCTATTACATGAAAATAAAGGGGTATTTATAGTAGAAGATTTATGCTTTTCCTTTTCCTTGTTGAATTTGACTTGGACTTGATGTTCCTTTTCCTAGTTGAAGTAGGAAATACAATTTTTACCTGTCTTGGAAGCCTTTCCGTGTCGCTTGCTTCATTGCCGCGTTTAGTGTCGCGTAGCACATGCTAATGCGCCTGGAAGGAAGTTGTTGCGCGCCTGCCATCGTGCGGGGAAGGAGCTGCTGCGCGCCTGCCATTGCGCGGGGAAGGAGCTGATGCGCGCCTGCTGCACTGCTGGGACAAGGTTGCCTCGCGCATGCCATCATGCCTGCTCTCCTGCCGCATTGCGCACGCTGCTGTGCTAAGGATGCTGTCATGCTGCGCCTGGCCTAGCGCCAGTATGCTAGCTGCCTCGCGTGGATGTGTACCAATTAAGCACAAAATTCATCCTATGAGTAGGTATACTTACACTTAAGATCATGAGACAAATCAATGAAGATCAAATAACTCACTCGCATGCATATAGGTTCAACATTAAGATGTCAAAGTTTGAAATCATTTAGCTTTTGAAAACTAGCTCATCAAGACATATTTTGGGCCAACATGAATTATATGTAATCTAGAAATCAAGATTAAACCAAAGTCTTACCATTGTGCCCCTCACAATTTGGAGAGATGCCCGTTCTCACACAAGATATATATTAAGATTAACTTGGGCATAAATAAAATAATTTCCATTCACTCTCACAAAAAAACACTCAACATATATGCAAAAGATGACCCATAGGCTTTGTCCTTAGTGTAGTACTCCGCTAATATAAAATTATGAATCATGGATCAATTAGGACTTTAGTTTGGTTGTAATGTAGGCTAAGGGACGGGTAGGAACTATTTGGCCAAGATAGTGACTAATCTCCCTAAGCACTTTAATACTTCATAACACTTTGATTTTTAAGCACATTATTCAATTTCCAAATTTTCTCCTTATACCTCCTTTTATTTTTTCATTTTTTTTCAACTTAGGTGACTAGTGGGGATTTTTCTTTTCATCATTAAGCTTATTCACACACTTTTTTTTTTCTTTTCTTTTCATTTCTTCCATTCCCACCCTTTACGTACCCCTACTCTAGCCACCCTCAACTTAAGCATTTTGTTATGTTGAGGTTCACAATATCCAAGGAAGGACCAGGGCCAAAACAAGTTCATTGTAAACAAATGGGTACAATTAATTGGTAAATCATAATTTTTTTTTCATCTTCAATTTTTCAAAGATCTTTCTTCTTTTTGTTTTCCCACTAAAAATCACCCTTCTTGTTTATCAAAATTTCACCTTTTTCTTTTCTTTCAATTCACCACACTTTTTAACTTTTCCTTTCATTTTTCCAATTATGCTCCTTTCCTACAAAAAGTTTTCATTAAAGTGCTCGAGGAGTCATTTGGATCAAATACAAGTCAATAGAACAAAAGGGATTAAGCTTAAAATATGGCTATCAAAAGAATAGTCTAAGGCTCAGCATGGCTAACTAGGATAATTACAATCAAGGTAGGTAAAATAGGATAAAAATATGGTTACCAAAGAAATGCCTATATCACTTCCTAAATCCATCATTCTTATTTCGCTTTGCACACATACTGAGCAAGTTCTAGACGTCAATTTTCAAGCATGGAGTATATTAAAAATTTCTTACTCACACAATAGAAAGAAATGGTTTAACAATGGAAATCAAGATCACATAAACACATATATTCATATTGCATGCATAATATAATTAAGCCCATTTGTTTTCAAGTACAAGAGTCAATTTCCAAACGACTACGTGTTTCTACCTTTTTCATGCATTTTTGAGTGATTTTAATAATGTCTCAATGATACCTAAAGTGAAGCACCTAGAATTCATAGGATCCAAGTTCTTGTTTTTTCCTAATGACTAATTTACCCTTAAGACAGTTATCATCCATCCATCATCGGGAAAAGTCATGACTTAATGACTAAAAATAAAAAATAACAAAAATCTGGACTCTTCAATCGGTTCTAAGGGACTATCCACCGGAAAAGTACCGAAAACAAAAACCGGAGGAACCCAAAATAAAATAAAACTAAAAATACTACAAACAAACAAGCATGCAAGATAAGTCATAAATTCCAAAAAAAAACTAGGCCTACCATATACAAATTTAGCAATTAAGGAATGCATGGTAATATGAAGTTTACTTCTCCTTCCCCACACTTAATTAGTTACAAAATTCCCAGTGCTAAAACAAATAAGAATAAAGTCATAAAGTGAAAGAAGAACTTCCTGGGCCTCTACTCCTCGTTGTCTGCGGGGAAAGTGCAACTTACCCCATCTATGTATTTCATGCTCAAATTATTTTGTTGAAAATTATGAGCTATCACCTGCAGACTTGAACAAACACATAAAAGCGAAAAATTTATCTTGGGTTGCCTCCCAAGTAGCGCCTGATTTAACGTCGCAGCACGACACAAGTATCTTGATTATTCAGACTTCATCAAGATACCTGTTGAGACAGTGGTCACATCTTGGCTGTGTGTCTCACCACGCTGTCCTGTGACATGTCACAAAATAAAAGAAAAACGAAAAATAGGAAATAAAGACTATAAATTAAACACAAGAGATTAATCTAATCCTTAACAGTATTCCCTTGCAACAATGTCACTTATTGATACTGCTCAAACCACACCTCCTTATGAAGTATGAAACAGACGTTGTCAATAAAGAACACAACTAGAGGTTGGGGTCGATCCCACAGAGAATACGGAAGGATGTAGAAGAAAGCTAGTGCTTAAGATTTTTTGTTAATTATTTCCTAAGAGGGGGGAATTTGAAAAAGTAATAAATAACAATGTTGAGAAATAGTCTGTTGTTTCCAAATTAATGCAACCAACTAGGGTAAGTGTTCCCCATGACTTCATAACCACAAGGTGTTTTATACTAGTGATCTATTCCGGTGCTTAGCATGCAATGTTGGTAAGTTAGGTTCACCTAAATCTTTGTCCCCTATCTAGGTGATTTTCACCATGCAACTTGGTCTGTCTACAGGTGTATTCTCGATTAACCCTTACCCTTAATATTGGATTAGTTATTGGATTAGCTATCCTCGGACAAGTTCAAGCTATTAGATGAGAGTTGATAGCCTCAAATCTCCGTTGTTAATCCTTTTTCCCATTCACTACCTCCTTGGTCCAATAAATAAGAATAAGGCAAGTTCTAATGTTTTCAACCGTTAAAAATCAATTAAAATGAAGGAAGAAACAATATATGCATAAACTCTGTTGTGTTAATTTGTCATGGTTTCCACAACCCTAGTTGTGGTGGTTTTAGCCTATCATGTTTATAAGTAAATTATAGTATTCATATATAAAAGAAAAAATTAATACTTACAACGATGATAGGAAGAAACTCACTTGATTATTGCAACAATAAAGAAGAGCAATTTAACAATCGTCTCAAAGTTCAAAATGTAAGACACCAAACTTGTATCTAAAAACTTGAGACTTAAAACTCTAATCCTACTTGAAGACTTTTTGAACATGAAGCTTGTTGAGAAACTTCAACTCTTGAAGACATAAAAATAACATGGCTATTACATGAAAATAAAGGGGTATTTATAGTAGTAGATTTATGATTTTCCTTGTTCCTTGTTGAATTTGACTTGGAATTGATGTTCCTTTTGCTAGTTGAAGTAGGAAATCCAATTTTTACCCGTCTTGGAAGACTTGCCGTGTCGCCTGGCTCATTACCGCGTTCAGTGTCGCGTAGTACATGCCAACGCACCTGGAAGGAAGTTGGTCCATGCCTGCCATTGCGCGGGAAAGGAGCTACTGTGCGCCTACTGCACCGTTGGGAAAAGGCTGCCTCGCGCATGCCATCATGCCTGTTCTCCTTCCACATCATGCACATTGTTGTGCCAAGTAATGCTGTCGTGCCGTGCCTGGCCTAGTGCTAGTGTGCTCCTGCCTCGCGCGACTGTGTGCCAACCTCATGCGACCTTCAATCCTTGCATTCTTCAATCCCACTTCTTCACATTTGATCAGTAAGCCTCAAATACTTTCAATTTTGTCATTTTAAGCACTAAAAACATCTCATCACATGTGTTAGCTAATTTCACAAATATATAACATAATCACATGCAAACACACATAATTTATTCTCAAAACATAGTAAAGTACGGGAAAAAATATGTCTATGAAGTGCATGAGTACGCCCTTCATCATGAATTCCCATATTATCTTATATGCAAAATTCTCAATCAGGTACATGGTTGCCTAGCTTTAGTCAAAAATGTGAAAATACTCAATGTTAGTCAGAAATGTTAGATGATAAGTTTTTCTACAGAATTCCTGAGGTGTCGTATTACCTACTAGTTATCAGAATAAGATTCAGAATTTAGTTTATTGGTCCACTAGGCAGTCATGACAATTTAGATATATAGCTCTGACAAGCCTTAGGACCCCAGTTCAGATTATAGTTTTTTCTTGGATGATTATGACGCTTCTAGTTAAGCAGCTCTGATCAGTCTAGAACTCAGTTTAAGAATCTGGTCCGATAAGACTCTCACGGTACCTTCAGATATGTATCCCTGACTAGTCTTGGTCCCCAGTTTTGAGCTATCAGCTTAGTATTCAATTTAGGATCATACATTGGGAGTAGGACTTAGCACCGAGCGGACTGGGGTTCCAGCGCACCTAGGTTCCCAAAACTACATTGCGAGCGTAGGTTCCAGTACTTATTCGCCTAATTGGCCCCAGTCTTTTGTGATCACTTATTTCATTCCTTTATACCCTGGCAAGGTATATTGGTCATACTAGTGGGGTGTATACATCGAACTATGCGTGTAGCTTACGTGGTTACATGTCGGTTATAGACTCTCCCACTAGTCTGTTCAGTCTCTCTTAGTCTAGTTCAGCTTAGATCAGTATTCCATACTTAGAACATGATTTGACCATCAGACAGGGTCTATCAGACCACCTCAAGTATTTTAGTTATTCAGTTCAGTAGTTTTATTTGGTCATCACATGTCTTTTTAGTTCAACATTTCCTTTTATTTATTCTATTGTGTTATGTTCCTCTCACTTACTCAGTACATTCAAAGTACTGATGCATACTTTATGTTGTATCATTTTATGATACAACAGCAGGATTACAGTCTCAGCCCCGTTAGGCGACCACTCACCAAAGATCTCAGCTACCTCAGTTGGTGAGTCCTCATCCTTCGAGGACAGAGATTATTTTCTTTGGCTATACTTTCTTTCCTTATTTTGATTTGGATATTAGCTGGGGTTTTGTCCTAGAAACTCATCAGTCTTAGTGGCTTTCATACGTAGAATTGTTTTTCAGACTCAGATTGGTTTTATTAAACATGTAGCCTTGATCTAGAACTTTCAAGTATTTATATTTTTGCTTTAAATTGTCGCTGTATGTATTTTATGTTACTCATAATGCCAGTGTATGATAAACCAGGGGTTGACTTGGGCTCACTTGTGGCTTCAAGTACCGCATTCCGTTCAAGGTGTATACTCAGGGCATGAAAAACTTGGTATCAAAGCACTAGGTTCAGAGTATCCTCGGATATTTGAAAGCCGCATCGAGTAGAGTCCTCTTCATGTGTGTGAACCGCGCCACACTTATGACAGGGAGGCTATGAGATGTCATTAGGAAACTTCATTTTATTTCATACTCCTTATCGTGTGCTGAAATTCAGTTCCAAAATCATTCTCCTGTATTGTGCTCTGCTTTGTTTCAGTGAATTATGCCTCCATCACACGGTAATGGAAGGAGGGCCGGTAATGCCCAGCGGACTGCCCCACCAGCCCTGATAGCCCCTCAGGATGACTCGGTATCTACCGCAGAATATAGGGCGGCCATTCAGCTGCTCACCCAAACTGTGGCCAACCAGGTGAACCAGCAGGTGGTGCCGGTGAACACAAATGGGTCCACAATGGCTACTAGGGTATGGGACTTTACTCGAATGAACCCTCCATCCTTTCAGGGATCCAAGGTGGGGGAGGACCCCTAAGAGTTTTTGGACGAGATTAAAAAGATTACCCATATAATGGGTGTCATCTCCTTTGAGAGTGCTGACCTGACTGCCTACTAGCTAAAATGAGTAGCCCAGGTCTGGTATGAGCAATGGCAAGAGGGGCTGCCAGCAGGAGCAGGACTGGTGGAATGGGAGGAGTCAACATAGCCTTCCTAGATAGATTTTTCCCTCGAGAGCTCAGGGAGGTCAAAGTAGAAAAGTTCATGAACCCGAGACAGGGAAACATGACTGTAGAAGAGTATGCTCTGGAATTCACCAGGTTGTCCAAATACGCTCCAAAGATGGTGGTTGAGCCAAGGGCTCGCATGCTGAAATTTATAAATGGGGTGCCGAACCTAGTCCTCAAAGAGTGCAGAACAGCGATGCTGATCAAGATATCGACCTCTCCAGTGTGATTGTCTATGCCCAGCAGATTGAGGCCAAAAAACTGAGGGACAAGGAGAGAAAGAACAAGCGGTCAAGGACTAGAAAGTCAAATCATGTCCATCAGAGATCTGGTGGTAGCAACCGTCCACAACAGCAGCAGTAGAGGGATTCAACGCCTAGTTCCGCCAGCACCCCTACCTTTTGGTCCCACCAGGATCGGAGGGGTGGAGCATCTGGCTCTCAATCTCAGAGCTACAGTGCTGGGAACAGGTATCCAGTTTACCCCAAGTGCGGCAAGAATCACCCAGGAGAGTGTCTTCAGGGTCGAGAGGGCTGTTTTGGTTGTGGACGGCTTGGGCATCAGCTTAAGGAATGCACATCAACAGGACAGGGGAGATCACAATCCACTACCTCATAGCTCCAGTAGGCCAACCGAATCAGAAGGCTAACACATTAGGTACAGAGGGCGGTCAATGCCAAAATCATTTTTATGCATTATAATCTCATCAGGATCAGGAGAACTCATCGGATGTGGTCACGGGTATGTTACGTCTTTTCCATCTAGATGTATATTTCCTTCTTAATCTGGGGCCACACTATCATTCGTGACTCCCTACGTAGCAGTTCAGTTCGATATTAGTCTAGAAGTCCTATCAGTACCTTTCTCAGTCTCCACTCCAGTTGGCCTCTGACAATAAACTGTGTCTGAGTCTGAAGACTCCTGCCTCTGGGCGCAAGTGCACACGGGGTAGTCTGCTGCTGTATTTGTAACTGAAACTGCCCCTAGGTGCAAGCACGTAACAGGGTAATTTTATAAAAATCTGTATCTGGAACTGCCCCCGGCCACAAGCGCACATAGAGTGTTCTGCCCCTGTAAACAGGGTGGACTGGCTCTGCGCAGAGTAAACTGAACTACCCCTGCAAGCAGGGTGGTCTGGACCGTATTATCATGGTGGTCGGCCATCATCGTCCTCTAGGCGGACGGCATCGCCCAGCTGGTGGCGGTATCTGAATCTGGTATCGACACAGCTATAACCCAGGGGCGGTGGGGATGCTAAAGGGGGGCCCACATGCCACAACAAGTCTCAACAAACAAATAGCATATAGAAATAGCAAGCATGTATAACTGAAAAGACTATCTGGAATCTAACTTCTTACTCTGATCTGTTTCTATACTGAACTGATTCTTACTAATTATACTGATTCTGTAACCTCTGTTTAACTGTACGGCTAATATGTAGCCAAGATACTGTCTGTCTATCAGATCTTTCTTTACTGACTTTTATTATGAAAATCTATTCCTTTTATTCTACAACATGCTTGCTATTCACATAATAGGCTGTACTGAATCTGAACTACTAACTTGCCCTTGGGCACATGCTTTTCTAACTTTCATACTATATCACAACGCGAACTAGGTTTACTGAACTCGCACAATACTTAACATTCCACTTTCGGGAATTCTACTACGGAGTTTATTGTATTATACAAGGCTAAACCTACTAACTTGCCGAAAGAACTAGCTTTACATACCTTAACCTCGAGTTATCCGTCTGTCGGACGAGGCTCGGTCAATACTCCAGCTATTTCTCCCAACTGCATTCATGTATACGCTAATTAATACTAAATATAGCTTTATTCTAAAGAATGACGTCACTTTCGATATAATTGTAGCCTAAACTTAGGCTTATCGAAAGACGGTCGAAAACTCGCTATTTTTCAGAAGTCCAGAAGGGAGAAGTATTCACTTCACAGCTAGGAGCACATAGACACTAGTTTGGAGCAATTATACTTACCTTAGCTCGGTAGCTCAACGATTCGTCGGCCGTATTTCGTGAAACAAAATTCATAGGAATGCTCCCTGCTGCTAAATACCTCGGTACCTGAGGTTAATTTGAATTTGGACCGCGTTTGGCGGCGTAATCGAGCAACAATTTATCCATATCCTTCGCCCCCTCTGTTTTCTCTCACGTTTCTGGAAAATATAATGAACATACTAAATTAAAACCGAAGTGGGGGCATAAATATAATTGGCACTATAAGTCGCATTCATGGAATGCGATTTATAAGTCGCATTCCTGAAATGCGATTTATAAGTCGCATTTTTCCTTGCGACGCGCCGACTTGGCGCTTGTCCGATCTTTCCCGGGCCTTTTTCTAGCATGTATGGTTTCCAAATATGCTCAACCAATGCACGAATAGGCCATCTAGGTGCCGGGAATCCTACGGGGTATAACATTCTCCCCCCTTAAGAACATTCATCCTCGAATGTAAACTTCTATCTAGAGGACTACTCAATTAGCTTAACTTGTTCTTAGGAAAATTTCGGCAGAGTTTCCCCTGTAATCTGGACTATCCCGAAATCCTGAAACACAGAAAAGTCCAATACAGGTACTCCACACGATACTATAAGATTCATTCGATAACTAAACATCAATCTTTCTCACTTATATATAAAAAACTGTAAGGTACTGCATAGGTAACAATACTGACATACCTGTCGCCTAGCTAGGCCTGAAATAAGTGAGGATATCTAGCTTTCATATCTTCCTCCGCTTCCCACGTCATCTCTTTTTGGTTCCTGTTACGCCACAATACTTTGACAGACGCAATATCCTTAGTTCTCAATCTACGAATCTGTCTGTTTAAGATGGCTACCGGAACCTCTTCGTAGGCCAGCTCTTCTGTAACCTGGATATCCTGGACTGGGACTGTTCTGGATGGGTCTCCTATGCATTTCCTCAGCATAGACACATGAAAGACGGGATGAACGGACTCTAGCTCGGGAGGCAAGTTCAACTCATATGCTACTCGGCCTATCCTCCAGCGAATCTGATAAGGCCCAACAAATCTTGGACTGAGCTTACCTTTCTTGCCGAATCTCATCACCCCTTTCATCAGTGATGATTTTAAAAATACCCAGTCGTTCAACTCGAATTCCAGGTTTCTGCGCCGCACATCTGCATATGACTTCTGGTGGCTCTGTGTAGTCAGTAGGCGTTCTCTGATAAGTTTTACCTTCTCCTCTGACTGCTGAATAATGTCTGGCCCAATCAACACTGATTTTCCTATTTCGAACCAGCCAATCGGCGATCTGCACTTTCGCCCGTATAAAGCCTCAAAAGGTGCCATCTGGATAGTTGAGTGATAACTATTATTATAAGAAAACTCGATTAGGGGCAAATGCCCAACCCAGCTACCACCGAAATCTAGCACACACGCTCGCAACATATCTTTGAGCTTCTGAATTGTGCGTTCCGCCTGTCCATCTGTATGAGGGTGGAATGTTGTGCTCAAATTAATCTGCGTTCCCAGACCTTTCTGAAATGACTGCCAGAATCTAGCCGTAAACTGTGCTCCTCTGTCTGAAATAATGGATACTGGTACTCCGTGTAACCTGACTATTTCTCGAATATACAACTCCGCATAATCTGGCCGAGAAAGTAGTTTCCACTGGCAGGAAATGAGCTGATTCAGTTAATCTGTCAACTATCAACCATATAGAGTCATGTCCATGTTTAGTACGGGGTAATCCTACCACAAAATCCATATTTACTGCTTCCCACTTCTAGAGAGGCACAACTATGTCCTGAGTTAACCCGCCTAGTTTCTGATGTTCTGCTTTCACCTGTTGGAAGTTAGGACACTGGCTGCAAATTCAGCAATTTCCCTTTTCATACCTCGTTCATAATCTGCTGGTGGAGGTCTGAAACATCTGGAACATATAGACGGCCTTTACAACGCAGCACTCCATCCTCTGTTACCCGGAAATCTGGCACTTTCCCCTGTTAACCAGGTCAGGATTCTTATACTACCATTCTTTTTTTCCTTCACAACTGATGATGACACGGCGGTGTTCTAGATTACCGCTCTGTTGTCCTTCATTTCTATTGACCAATTGATGTATCTCTCTGACCAACTTCTGTTGCTTGGGTTGCAAATACGCCACACTCCTAATAGATCTATGCTAAGAGCATTTGCTGCTCCATTATCTCTTCTTGACTGATATAACATATTCATACTTAGAGAGCTTGGCATATAATTGACGATCATACTGGCTTGTCTTGCCAAAGAGATCGACAGGTAGTTTACAGGCGTAGCTAGAGCTTATCTGGCCTTCCGGCCATATGCTAAGGCTACTTGTTGCTGGGATAACCTGAACGACCGTCTGCGCACCTTGTGCCTTTATCTGATCAGAGGATCCTGATATTGATCATGACCTCTAATGATCTGGCTGCATAACCTTAAATAACTGAATAGTCGGGTTGAATGACCCGAATGTGGCAGTAGTCTAACTATGCTCTGACTGTTCTACTTGAGTACTTATAGTTCATGCATAACTGCAGACTTGTGGGCATCTAATTGCTCTGTTATTTTGCTTGAACCACTGTGAGGCTGGGCTTAATCAAACTTATTCCCAGGTGATCAATCTCTGGATCTTCACGGGGAGTCTACTGATCTCCTGGTCTTAATAAACACTGTGCTAGTAGGGTACTATCAATTTCTTACGCCTTGTGTGTATCCACTTGGATTTATACTGCTATTCTGGGGAATTCTCGGTCTTATGAGCTATTCTGTAAATACTGGCCTTCTGCTAGGGCTCTGTATCTGAATATCTTACGAGAACCAGCTGAAGTACTAGTCTGTCATTGACTGCTGATGTGGACCCCTTTCTTGGGGTGCCCACGGGCTTGTCTGACTTGCGGGGTATTCCTTGTAATAACTGCTAGGTTGACTAAGGTCGACTCTCACCCACATGGCTGGGAAAACGATGTATGGCCACTTAACATATTGGAACAATTCTAGTATTGCTCATCTTTGAAGTATACCTATTCAGTCTCTAATTTTGGTTCTGGCACATGCGCTAGTGTTATTGATCTTTAGAGATGCTTCCCTGCTAATACAGGCGCCAGCTGATCGGTAGACCGTCTAACTGCGCCCTTATGATCTAATTACCTGATTCAGGTTACTAAATCTTATAAGCTTCTAAAACCTAGATCTGAAAAAAACATATAGGTCTATTAACTTAATAACTAAGAGCTGAGACAGTTTCTATGGATTCATACGTAAATCACACTTAACTTGCCCCTTCTTTTCGCTTTTCTCTTTTTTTTCTCTCTCTTTTCTCTTTTTATTTCTTTTTGGCAAGGGGTCCTGCAATGCAATTTGTATATACTTCCCAGCACTAATATGCATCTGTGTGATTGTAACCCCTATTAGCAGCTGCTCACAGCATATTTATTATCTGCACAGATATATATTAATAAATACGTACAATACATACTGAATTCTGTAGTGATACGTAATCTCTGACACACTTTGCTAAATTTCATATTGTACATGATATACTGCTTCTATGGTCTAATAATACCTCCTACCCTCTCTTAACATTTCATTGTATTGTCACCCCATTCTGAAAGTAGCAAACATAAACACTTTAGTTATTGTCTGTTGTTTGAAATTCCGCCACTCTTGCGATGTGGGGTCAACGTTTGAATCTTGTGGCCTTACTTGGCATATATTGAGAGCCCATGACTGTCTGCTGGGCCTTATCTCTAGGTCACACTAGATTAGAATTGTTGTATCGGTAACTTCTTAACTTCTCCATAGCGGACATACTGCGGTATTCTGAACCGCAATCTTACCGTCAGCCCGAGGCTTAATCCTTAATAAGATATTTTATCAATCCGGGGGTGATTCTAATTTTCCCCACAAGATCTGACATTCCTGCTTCTTCCCCTTATCTTACTTAAGCTGAACTCTGGGGTTCAAGGTACCTGCTCTTTATTGTTAACAAGATTACTGGTCAAGTATCAGTTCATACTTCCCCTGACTTGTAGTCAGACCTATCTGACTAACATGACCCCTCACCCTTTCGCTATCACAACTAGATCATAACTATCATCTTACAGGTATGTCTTGCTATCTGTTAGCATATATTGAAGACTTGGCCTTTTTCTGACTCGAACTTGACTATTACCCGGCATTCATCCCTAACAGGTCTTTTACCCCTACTTCGGGTTAGCTAACGGTCTTACTTTCTCTACTGGCTTATTATCATAAGGGTCTGCTCAACTTACATAATCATAGGGGCTCTTTATACTTTCTAATACTTACTAGGATCAATCAGCCCATCTTTACTTACTGCTTGATTTGGCAACCTCATCTCAAGTCTTATGCCCCTTTACTATACTGGAATCAAAATCGAGAGGTAGGAATAACCCCTTTTTTTTTGCAACAAATAGAAACATTTAACTGTACCATATCCGAAAGGATGTATTCGGGATTCCTGCATTTCCCTCTCTTTCTCATACTTACCTGGTGGTCTGACCTTGGCTGTAATCTTAATCAGATCTTATATAACTAATAAATAAGTCAACTCGTATGTAAATTATACTTCTGGCTTCCTATTCTGACGTTATCAACGTATACTGGGAATAGTACCGATAAAGGTATCACGCTGGGAGGTCTCTGGTACCTCCTCCTGCTACTGTACTTATCAAGTAACTGGCTGATGCCCTCTTCTGTTGCTATATCTGATCTTCTGCCTGTGATAGGGTAATGCTGATCTGCCTTTGTATCTGTAATCAAAGAATACGGTAAGTTTTTAGGGACTCAACCCTATACTGTACCGCTCTAAAGCACGACTGATTGAGAAGGAAGGGTAACCATCCTATCATGCCTCGCAGCCTCCTGCCTATAATATGTGGTGCACAACACATCCATAGACAAGACTCTACTTAGCACGGCTTGCAGACTCCCTGGGACACGACCTGCTCTGATACCAAGTTTGTCACACCCCATCTTGGGGGGTATGACTGGCACCTGGTGCCCTAGTAGGACCTAGACTGCTATCCGGTGAGCCAAGGCACATCTGGTGCCTGGCTGTCTCTAACTCAAATTCCTGGAAACAAAGGGCTATATAACGGCTGTAAACACAGCGTCCGGCCAACAGGCCTATAGCCATCTGTACCTGAAAAAAAACAGCTAACTAGAAACATACTACTGTCAAGGGAACCTATGCGGGTCGGCAAGGCCACCATGCTGTCTAGTTCTCTGTAACTTAACAATAGCACACTAAATAATTATGTGACTGGAAAGGTCACCACTACTGACTGGTTATGGCCACACACGACCAACAGGAACAGAAATAACAAATAACTATAACAAGCTGCACGGCCTCACACAACCGGCTCAACTGACCACAGGGAAATATATACAAACTGCAAGCCTCTAGGAATAACAATAGAAATGATCGGGACAGGGCCCCGGCCTATCTGTACCGTACAACAAAAGAAAACGAAATACACCTCTGGAATTCAGACTTCGGATGACAGGAGCTGAATACTCAATAGCTGGCTGGAATCACGAGGGTCGCCTCCTCGTCTATGAGTACCTGAAGGCAAGTAATGCAGCGCCCCACTGGGCGTCAGTACCACTGGTACTGAGTATGCAAAGCAACTGAAATAGTACAACTGAAAACAACTGAATATAGATAGCGTATCTAACATTTCTGTATAGCAGGAGATAACTGAATCTGAAGAAGCTGGTATGAACTAAATCAAGCTTTCTGTAATGATAAGGTAGAGGCGTACCTATAGATGCGACGGCTTGCTGTCTAGTAGCTAGTATATAATATATAAAGCACATAAATAGATTTACAAGTAGCAAGCAAGAGCCAATACCAACCCCCATAAGCCGGATGGCGCCAAGCAAGCAAACAATCTATATACCCCTACCCGGGTAAAAACCAACCAAAAATAAGTCACTCCACTCATCTGATAACTGTGAGCTCCTCCTACCGGCCCCTTTGGGTACGTAGCTCAGGCCTTGGCCTCTGACAATAAACTGTGTCTGAGTCCGAAGACTCCTGCCTCTGGGCGCAAGTGCACACGGGGTAGTCTGCTGCTGTATCTATAACTGAAACTGCCCCTGGGTGCAAGCACGCAACAGGGTAATTTTATAAAAATCTGTATTTGGAACTGCCCCCGGCCACCAGCGCATACAGAGTGTTCTGCCCCTGTAAACAGGGTGGACTGGCTCTGCGCAGAGTAAACTAAACTACCCCTGTAAGCAGGGTGGTCTGGACCATATTATCATGGTGGTCGGCCATCATCCTCCTCTAGGCAGACGGCATCGCCCAGCTGGTGGCGGTATTTGAATCTGGTATTGACACAGCTATAGCCCAGGGGCGGTGGGGATGCTAAAGGGGTGCCCACATGCCACAACAAGTCTCAACAAACAAATAGCACATAGAAATAACAAGCATGTATAACTGAAAAGACTATTTGGAATCTAACTTCTTATTCTGATATGTTTCTATACTGAACTGATTTTTACTAATTATACTGATTCTACAACCTCTGTTTAACTGTACGGCTAATCTGTAGCCAAGATACTGTATGTCTATCATATCTTTCTTTACAAACTTTTATTATGAAAATTTGTTCCTTTTTATTCTACAACATGCTTGCTATTCACATAATAGGCTGTACTGAATCTGAACTACTAACTTGCCCTTGGGCACATGCTTTTCTAACTTTCAGACTATATCACAATGCGAACTAGGTTTACTGAACTCGCACAATACTTAACATTCCACTTCCGGGAATTCTACTACGGAGTTTATTGTATTATACAAGGCTAAAGCTACTAACTTGCCGAAAGAACTATCTTTACATACCTTAACCTCGAGTTATCCGTCTGTCGGATGAGGCTCGGTCAATACTCCAGCTATTTCTCCCAACTGCATTCATGTATACGCTAATTAATACTAAATATAGCTTTATTCTAAAGAACGACGTCACTTTCGATATAATTGTAGCCTAAACTTAGGCTTATCGAAAGACGGTCGAAAACTCGCTATTTTTCAGAAGTTCAGAAGGGAGAAGTATTCACTTCACAGCTAGGAGCACATAGACACTAGTTTGGAGCAATTCTACTTACCTTAGCTCGGTAGCTCGATTATTCGTCGGCCGTATTTCACGAAACAAAATCCATAGGAATGCTCCCTGCTGCTAAATACCTCGGTACCTGAGGTTAATTTGAATTTGGACAGCGTTTGGCGGCGTAATCGAGCGACAATTTATCCATATCCTTCACCCCCTCTGTTTTCTCTCACGTTTCTAGAAAATATAATGAACATACTAAATTAAAACCGAAGTGGGGGCATAAATATAATTGGCACTATAAATCGCATTCCTGAAATGCGATTTATAAGTTGCATTCCTGAAATGCAATTTATAAGTCGCATTTTTCCTTGCGACGCGCTGACTTGGCGCTTGTCCGATCTTTCCCCGGGCCTTTTTCTAGCATGTATGGCTTCCAAATATGCTCAACCAATGCACGAATAGGCTATCTAGGTGCCGGGAATCCTACGGGGTATAACACTTCAGGGAGCCAACTATTTCTCCAAAATAGATCTTAAGTCGGGGTATCATCAGCTAAGAGTTAGAGAGTGTGACATATCAAAAACAGCTTTCAGGACTCGATATGGTCAATTCGAGTTTGTGGTTATGTCCTTCAGAATAACAAATTCCCTTGTGGATTCTATGGACCTGATGAACAGAGTCTTCAAGCAATATCTGGATATGTTCATTATCGTATTTATCGACGACATTCTGGTATACTCCAGAAATGAGGAAGAGCATGCTAATCACCTGAGGATAGTTCTTTAGACACTCAAAGACCACCAGTTGTTCGCCAAGTTCAGCAAGTGTGTATTATGGTTGATGTCCGTGACTTTCTTAGGTCATGTGGTCTCGGCTGAGGGTATTCAGATTGATCCTCAAAAGATAGCAATAGTGAAAGACTGGCCCAGACCCACTTCCCCAACCGAAATCAGAAGTTTCTTGGGTTTGGCCGGTTATTACCGATGCTTTGTAGAAGGCTTTTCTTCTATAGAATCTCCACTGACTAGGCTGACTCAAAAGAAGGTAAAATTCCAGTGGTCAGATGCATGTGAGAAGAGTTTCCAGGAATTAAAAACTCGGCTCACTACTCCTCTAGTATTGACTCTACCGGAAGGATTAGATGGATTTGTAGTATATTGTGACGCTTCTAGAGTTGGAGTTGGTTGCGTTCTAATGCAGCGGGGAAAAGTGATAGCCTACGCCTCCAGACAACTCAAGGTTCATGAGAAGAATTATCCAACTGATGACTTGGAGTTGGCAGCGTTATTCGCATTGAAAATATGGAGACATTACCTATACGGGGCTCATGTTGATGTTTTCACCGATCACAAGAGCCTTTAATATGTGTTCAATTAGAAGGACCTGAATCTTCGTCAGAGAAGTGGTTAGAGCTCCTGAAGGATTATGACATGAGCATGCTTTATCACCCGGGCAAATACAATGTGTGGCTGATGCCCTAAGCAGAGTGTCTGTGGGTAGCGTGGCTCATATTGAGGAAGGAAAAAAGGAGTTGGCGAAGGATATTCACAGACTAGCTCGATTAAGGATGTATTTGGTTGACTCAACTGATGGTGGAGTGGTGATGCAAAGTGGGTCAGACTCCTCTTTTGTTGTTGAAGTTAAGTCCAAACAGGATAAAGCTCCCATTCTTCTTAAACTCAAGGAAGCGCTTCTCAGAAAGGAGGTTTAGGCTTCCTCCAAAGGGGGAGATGGTGTGCTCCATTATCAAGGAAGATTGTGCGTACCAGACGTCGGTGACTTGAGGAAGCAAATATTGGCTGAAGCACACAACTCAAGATACTCCATCCACCCTGGTGCTACGAAAATGTACTGCGATTTGCGGGATATTTACTGGTGGAACTGCATGAAGAGAGACATCACCGAATTTGTAACCAAGTGTCTGAACTACCAACAAGTCAAGGTAGAGCATCAAAGACCAGGAGGTACGACCCAATATATCAGCATACCCACGTGGAAGTGGGAAGAAATAAATATGGAATTGATTACGAGTTTACCTCAAACTCGTCGGCAGCATGATTCCATCTGGGTAGTAGTGGATCGGATGACTAAGTCATCACATTTCCTCCCAGTTAAAACTACGGATTCAGTTGTGGAATTTGGCGTACTTTATATCTGGGAGTTGGTCATACTTCATGGGGTGCCATTATCCATCATCTCAGATAGAGGTACCTAGTTCACCTCACATTTCTAGAAGTCTTTTCGAAAGGGACTTGGCACCCAAGTCAAGCTTAGCACAACTTTTCAGCCGCAGACAGATGGGAAAGCTGAGCGGACAATTCAGACCCTAGAACATATGTTGAGAGCATGCGCGATCGATTTCAAGGGCATTTGGGATGACCACTTGCCTCTTATCGAGTTTGCGTACAACAATAGTTATCACTCCAGCATCTAGATGGCCCCGTTTGATGCATTCTATGGTAGAAGGTGCAGGTCTCCTATTGGATAGTTTGAGTTTGCTGAAGCTATATTAATCGGGCCAGCCTCTATTCATGAAGCTATGCAGAAGGTACAGTTCATCAGAGAAAGATTCAAAACAGCTCAGAGTCGTCAGAAATCTTATGTTGAAGTGAGGAGAAGAGAATTGGAGTTTTCTATGAATGAGTGGATCTATATGAAAATTTCACCCATGAAAAGGGTGATGAGGTTTGAAGGAAAGGAAACCTTAGTCTGAGATATATGGGACCCTACAGAATTCTGAAGTGAATTGGCAAAGTAGCCTATGAGCTGGAATTACCTTCAGAGTTGGCTTTTGTGCACCTAGTATTCCATGTGTCACTATTGAAGAAATGGATTGGTGATCCAACTTCAATCGTGCCATTGGACAGTGTAGAAATAAAGGATAGTCTCTCATATGAGGAGGTCCCAATCCAAATCCTTGACCGTCAGGTTTGTAAGCTGAGGAACAAGGAGGTAGCTTCAGTCAAGGTCTTATGGAGGAATCAACATATCGAGGGAGCTATGTGGGAAGCCGAAGCGGATATGATGGCTAGATACCCGCAATTATTCTCTACCAGCTCTGTTACAGCTTGAGATATCAAACCTAACACTTAATTTAGTTTTCATGTTTAGTTAGTATATTCAAGATTCTTTTATGTTTACAAATATATGTTTGAAAAGTGAATTCAGTTTAGCTACGTAGTTTGAATCAGAGGTAGTCATTCTGTTAACTTTCGATTTAAATGATCAGAATATAAATATGATGATTGCATCTCTCTATTTTTCTGTGTGTTTTCCAACATTCGGGGATGAATGTTCTTAAGGGGGAGATATTGTTATACTCCGGAAGCCCAAAGATCAGACCCAGGAGTTGAAACGGAGAAAAACTCAAAACTAGCACTAGACTTCAAGACGGGTCGTGATATGACTCGTGAGAGCAGCCCACGGGTCGTGATGTGACTTGTGGGGAGGCCAGGTGAGGAGTTTGGAAACTTTAGGAATAAGGTCCCCAAGGGCATGACCACGACTTATGGTCAGGCCCCACGAGTCATTAGGTTAGTCTTGCGGTGGGCGAGTAAGAAAAGAGAAGGGAGAGAGAGGCAGTGTACTTGACGAAGGACCCCATGAGACATGGTCAGTCACCACGATTCTTGGGGAGGGTTGTCATTTAGCAGGGAAAATATATCTGAGGCTAAGGGCAGTGTACATAACCGATGGTGACCACAAGTCGTGGTCACCTGGAACGAGTCGCTAAGTCATCCGTGATGAGCCCAGGAGACTTGATAGGTAATGCACTTCACGGATCATACCATGAGTCATTGTCAGAGGGGAAGATTCGTTAGGTCAGTCGTTGGGACTACCTGACAGTTATTTCCTGCGATTTTCCTAAGGGTACTTTGTTAAATTCCTAACCTCTTAGATCCTAAATGAAGTTGTTTTGGATTATTTTGAGGGATTTATAAGGGAAAAATGGTTTTCCCCCTTATTCCCACTCATCTTCATAGAAATTTACCGTAATCTTTCCTCTATAGAAGCTCTCAAGAAAGACTAGGGTTTTCCTCCATTGCAGCAGTGCAAGCTTCCTTCTCCAAGAAAATTCTAACTCAGGTAAGTGGGAATTCAACAAGGGGATATTTCTTCCCTTGTGTCCCCCAAAATCCTCCTCTAGTTCTCTATAAAATACTAGCCCTGAGTTTTCGAATGTGAAGGGAATGTATGTCAATTTTCTTTGAATTCACATAGAATGATATGCATGATTGTTTCAGATATGATTTCCATCAGTTCATGATTTAATTGATGTTAAACCCATAAAAGTTAATTCTAGCCTTGCAGATTTTCGAATACTGAGAAATTCTAGATAATGTTTCATTTAATCCATGTGGAATTATTATGTTATATTAATTATGGGTATTTTCCACCAGTTACTGATAATATTGATGCTTATCCCTGTGCATTGGGTTTAGCCCTAGCCCTTGAGGGTAGAAAAGACTAGAAATTTTGCTAAAGTTATAAACCTTGAAATTTTCTTGATTATATCGGTGTGGTGAATTCCCATATTGTCTTATATGCTAAATTCTCTGTCAGATACATGGTTGCCTAGCTTTAGTCAAAATGTGAAAATACTCAGTGTCAGTCAGAAATGTCAGCTGATCAGTTTGACTATAGAATTTCCTGAGGTGTCAGTATTACCTCCTAGTTATCAGAATTAGATTCAGAATTCAGTTTATTCGTCCACTAGGCAGTCATGACACTTTAGATATATAGCTCTGACTAGCCTTAGGACCCCAGTTAAGATTACAGTTTGTTCTTAGATGGTTATGACGCTTCTGGTTAAGCAGCTCTAATCAGTCCAGAACAAGTTTTAGAATCTAGTCTGAAAGACTCTCAGTGTACTTTCAGATATGTATCCCTGACTAGACTTGGGCCCCAGTTTCGAGATATAAGCTTAATATTCAGTCTAGGATTATCCAGTTGGAGTAGGACTTAGCACCGACCGGACCGGGGTTCCAGTGCACCCCGGTTTCCAGAACTACGTTGCCAGCATAGGTTCCAGTACTTATTGGCCTGATTGGCCCCTGTCTTTTGTGATCACCCAGTTCATGCCTTTATATCCTTACAAGGTATATTGGGTCCTACTGGTGGGGTGTATACATCAGACTCCATGTCTAGCTCACGTGGTTACATGTCGGTTATAGACTCTCCCACTAGTCAGTTCAGTCTTGTCTCAGTTAGTTCTAGATCAGTATTCCAGACTTAGAACATGCTTTCACCATTAGAAAGGGTCTACCAGAACACCTCAGTTATTTCAGTTATTTAGGTCAATAGTTTTATTTGGTCATTGAATGTCTTTTCAGTTCAGCATTTCCTTTTATTTATTCTATTGTGGAATAAGGAAGTAGCTTTAGTGAACGTGTTTTGGAGAAACCAACTTGTTGAGGGAGCTACATGGGAAGCCAAAGCAAATATGGTGGCTAGATACCCGTATCTTTTCCCTTACGATTCAGTTCCAGCAGGAGGTATCAGTTCCCTCCTTAGGACTCTATTCAGTTTCATGTCAAGTTAATGTCTCTAAGTTTGTTTCTTGTCATTACATGTATGTGTCTCATGAATATAGTTTCAGTCATGTATTTCAGTCGGGATCAGTCACTGTCATGACCCGAACATACAGTCGGATCGTAGACACGGGAAAAGGGACCCCGAGAGACCCAAAGTCGATCCATGGCACATGCATACATCTAATCTCATTTAATAAAGCGGAATACTTAGATGAGAATTGATTTACCTTCAGGATAGAAATATACCTGAAAGTCGTATTAGTCAATTTAGGAACCGGGTTTGTATGGATAGAACATGAATTGCATTTAATCACAGAAATGTAGGTGGATGGTTCATGATTCTTAAGTGAGGTTAAATACGAGAGTTTTAATCTCTTGACAAATGTTCTTGGCTAGCAACCGGAGGAAAAGATTAACCAAATTATGATGATAATTAATTTCATTACATGTTCGTTTAACCTCAGCATGCTCTCATTCATAGTTCAGACTCAAAGTAGATAACTGTTTTAGCTTTAGCATAAAAATTATAAAACAAAATATCAAACTCTTGGTTACACTGTTGTCAGCATTTTTAGAATTAAAATATAGTACACTTGAGAAAATTACACTTCATCCCAGTCCTTGTGGGATCGATATTTGGCTTACTAAAGCCACTTTACTACTTGTTTGACCACGTGCACTTGCGTGTCATTTTATATACCCCACAAATCACCCGAACATTATACACTCATGTTCTTGCAATATGATAACTATCAAAGTGAAAGTAAAATATAGAAGGTAGCACCAATACTGCTCCTTTTATCATTATTCTTGAGAGACTCATTCTGGTGATACTCGTTGCATTCTTGTTGTATAGGAGGACTACAAAGTAAATATTAACTTTTTTTTATTACCATAACTAAACTCTGATGTGATGCAAGATAGAATTAACTTTTTAAAACATTTAAACTTCTTGATGAAGATAGAGGAAATGGTTCTTACCATTTCTATTATGCAAATCTTGATTTATTTTTTGTGATTACTCAATTTTTGGTACAACTAACCGTTATTATACCCTACAACATTGAAATCATCTCAATTCTCAAAAGCCAAACTGTACTAATTTTTAGCAGAGCCTAGTAGGGAAAAGGAAATAATGCAATATCTTCAATGAACATGTAAAATAGAAGTTTTTTTTGCTGCCGAGTAGCATTTGTACAATAATATGTTCAAATAAAGAAGACTATAGCTTCTATAATGCCGTACTCATGCAAAGTTTTTAACTTTTACCTGCTTTTATATATAAAGCAGGGGCTAATTTGGATACTTTAATTCTGAGCGAAAATTGAAGCGAGTAGAATTATAAGAAGCATTTCACGAAATTCCATGTTCGTAAGGAGAAAGAGAAACTAATGGACAACAAATAAGAAAAGGAGAGAATTTCAACATTATTTGATTGTCTCAGTGAAGTGTCATTTTACTTCTCTCTTTTTTTATTGGTCCAAAATTTATGTGCTATATATTGAATTATTTTGTCATGTAAATAGTCCAACAACAAAAGTCTCAACTACAATTTTATTGTTAGCATTTACAACAATAATGAAATGTAAATGAAGAACTCTAGTTGGTGTTAGATGAATTAATTCATTGGTCATATTAATGTCAATGATGAAATAATAAGCAAACAAGTTCATTCCTCTTTTGTTCTCCACAAAGAAAATAATAAGAAACTGATCATAGTGGCACACTTGATTTTCCTTATCTATTGAATGTTGGGCACAAAGGTACATTTGCAGATAATATGAGTATCATATATGAAGTTGTAAATTACAGTACACATATATATGAAATGAGATGGTTATATAATTATTAATTTAGCGTAAGATTTGACAGATTTTAGATGCAAGAATAATAAGTGTATATGCTTTCCAATTTCAGTACAAATATATTTGAAATAATATGGTTATGTAGTTACTAATATAAAGTAGATTTGACAAATTTTAGATGCACAAATGATAAATTTATATGCTTCCCAATTATAGTACAAATATATGTGAAATGAGATGGTTATATGGTTACTAATAAAAAGTAAGATTTGACAGATTTTAGATGCAAAAATAATAAGTTTATATGCTTCCCAATTCTACTTCTATAATCCTAGTTTACAACTATTTAATAGTAAAATCAAAATTATGTTAAAACAACCAATTGAAACTTATTGAGTTAGTACAAAGCTTCAATTGTTGATTCTTTCAATTATAATTCCAGACACATGTTTACACCTTCATCACAGTAATACACATAAAACATTCAAAACGAAGCTTCTTTAAATAACTACCTATTATATGTTCTCTGCCAAGCGAACATAGAATTTAAGAAACTTACCAGTAGCGTCGAGTGATGCACTTTTCATCTTGCTCATCTCAAGTTTCAATTTGTTGCCCCTACTACAAGCACAATAACTTTTTCTATTAATTTAAAATTTTAATTTAGAACAAGTTGACTTATTAGAAAGGGTAAGATCTATTAGCCAACTCCAATATAAATCGTAAGTAAATTGAAAGAAAATCAAAATAATTGACAAAACGTGAATGCATTACTAAATTTTGAGAATTTTACTCACATAGCAATGACTATATTTTTATTGATTTCTTCTCAACATCTCTGACGACTATGCAATTGACACCAAATAGTTAAGGAGTACATACATATGCAAAATCAGTTTAAAAAGAGCCAAAGGCCAGCGGTGTGGAAGACAAAAGAAAAAGAGAAAAATCCCTAGAACAATACCCTGCTACAGTCCTCTTAGATCTGACAAAACCTTCAAGACCTCTAAAAAATTTTCTTTTAGGAAATCTGCTTGAAACCAAGAAATCTAAGACCAAAAGTTAGAAACATAACATGTATGAGTAGATTCAATTGAAAACTGAAGGCACAAGTAATTCTTAAATAGTCATCAGAGAACTACATGCCTTTTAAAGTTACTAAATTAGTAGTGACCCAACAAACATTTAATACGGGAAATTCCCAAAGAAGGACTGCCTGCCTGTTAGTGATAAAAAATATAACATCGGCATAGAAAAAGTCGATCAAAATTGAAAACCTCTTTAAAAAAAAAGAAATACGAGAGCGAAACACAAAATTGAAAAATTCAAAATAGAGGACCAGAAGGGAGACCAAATATGAACAAATAAAACAAAATACCTGAGAGTTTTGAGAGAGAGAGCGCATTGATTTTTGGTGTCTACAATTTGGGTATGAGTTATGAGGGAGAGTATATCAACTTTGATGAGGAAAAAAGTGTTGACTTTGATTTGAACTGTTCAAGGTAGGAGGAGGCCACTAGTCATCGACTTATCTAACAATTAGAAATTCAAGTTAAAAAAATATGTATGGCAACATAGCCTTTTTACTCATTCTAAGCAGAGCAGTGAGAAGGGGACAATGAATCACCTCGGATACTCATTATATCACCAGGAGGAAACAAATGAATTATTAAATGCTTATGCAATTCTTCACTAATGATCAAGAACTTGAAAGGCTTTTAGCCTTTCTGTGACTTCACCTTCAAGGTAGAGCATGATCAAATAACTACAAAAAAAAGTCTACTGGAGCAAATTTTGACTCAGTAGTTCTAATGTGATTTTGGAATAACACACTTTCTAAATTAAAAGCCATCTGCTATCAATGTGTATTGCTGCCTCTTTTGCAATTTTTTTTTACAAGATCTATTAGCTGCAGGATGCATATCTTTGTTTGCAGGAACTAATTGATCTTTTAAACAAATGTATATTTTTCTTTGGCAACTTATAAATGGAGGAAAATACAACAGACACAAATGAGTGAAAGGAATTAATAAGGTGGAGGTGGAAAGACACGGACTAACAAAACGGGAGCAATCCATTTTTTATATATCTAAAATAACTAATCAGGCTTCTTGGATATTATGGTTCATTCTAGCTTATATACCTGTGAGCTGGATCCAAATCACTATCATCAATGAAGTTACAGAAATCAGATATCCACAGTTGAATAAACAAAAATCAAGAATCACAACAAGTAGCCAGATCAAATCCAGAAAAAAAAAATTTTGCAAAATTTTGAAGTTTAGAAGCAAAACCTAAAAATTATTCTGAAGTGGCTCGACAACTACAACAACAACAACAAAAATGGAGATCCAAACTCAAAAAAAAACTGAAACACAAAAAAATGCAGAAGACTCAACATAATAAGTAGTGAAGAAACTTAATTTCATCCTTTGATGTCTGCAATTGCTTGATCATATCTTCAGTTATGCACACCATTCTTGATTTACCCCAAAAGATCTAGACCCAGATCCTAAAATTATAAAAAAACCCTCAAAATCTTAGCTTTTTTTTGGTTTTTGGGTCTGAAGAGGAAGAGGGGTCTATTCAACTATCGATGGGTTTGTGTATTTTCTGACAAAACATGGCGTGACCCTTGACTCATCCCTGACTAACAATCTCAGTTTACAAACAAATACTCATCTTCATCTTCCGCAAAGACAATGCCAATTCGCCGGACATCTGGAAAACAAATAGATTTAGACAAAAAAGAAGGAGAATGGGAGAAAGAACAGGGTGAAAAGAGAGGCGTATGGACAAAGGAAGCACCTGTTGAGATTTGTTTAATTGGGAATATAAGGGGGTTTTTTAACGGAAGGCAAAGGGATTTCTGAATTTTAGTTAACTAAATAATTATTTTTTTAAAATTTAAAATGCCAAAAAACTTGGAAAAAAGATAAATAGTTATTTTGATCATAGAAAACACCATATCAGCAGGCTACTTTTTATATATATATATATATATATATATATTGATTTCCATAAGAACCCTTCATGAATTTTATGTATTATAGAATATTATGATTTCCTCAAGTATGCGTGACTTTTACAAGTATCATGTTTATGTTCATGGACCACCCACGGGCCTCTTTTATGGCTAGTTCATGTATTTCAAGCATGTTATGAATCTCATGATTTCGACTAGCCCATGTACATCATGTATATTTCATGATTATGATATGAGAACTACATATATTTGGGAGTAGTATTTAACACCGAGTAGACCGAGGTCCTCGCGTACCCAGGTCTTAGAACTACGAGCCAACATAACCATAATGGGGTCCTCCACAAGAGTGTCCCCTATGACCAAGTGGTCCATCTTGAATGATATCACGCCTTTTCATGGTCCTACCCTTGGCAAGGTATGGACACCCTCCCGACTAGGGTTTTACAGGTTGAGCTCCATGTATTCTCATGTGGATGTCGGTTATAAGAGTCTCCTATTTTTCCTTAATTTCACTATATATAAGTATATTCATGCGTTACAACATTATGACCTATGGTATTTCAACTTTAAATCCACAGCTTTGGAAGTTTGAGCCTCTTGTTTAGTTTATGATTAATATTTTATGTTTTTATTGTTTTACTCTCATGATCTATCTTGACTTTCATGCATGATTTCGTACTATGGTTTTGCTAAGAATGTTTTACTTACCTTATATACTCAATACATTCGAAGTACTATCCACATACTCTATGTTATATCATTTGGTGATATAGGTTTGGGTGATCCACACAAGTCTCGTCATTAGCTCGCTCGCACTCAGTCCAGATCCACCTCAGCCTTGGTGAGTCATTATTTTTCGAGGATAATTAGTAGTTTTGTTTTGCTTGTTATTTCAATTTTCAGACTTTAGCGACGTAGGTGGGGTTGTTGTCCCATCAGCTCATCTGGTGTTTTAGAGGCTTTTTAAACATTATGTAGATGATTCAGCTTGTCGATTATTGATTCTATTTATGGCCGTTGTTATATTATTGACTTCCACTTATTCATGTTTCCTTTAATATCCTCTTTAGTTATACTCTTGAATTTCTATGCATGTTTCATGGGTTATCTTGGAGCAATTCGTCGTTCTAGGTTGATCCTAACGAATGTTTCCCCATGATAGGATTGGTGGTTTCAATGTGTACATTAAGGATGACTCCATATTCTAACCTTAGATGCTCGGTGGGTAGAAGTTCATGAATCGAAACTATTAGCCAAGCCTAGAAGATAGGGGAATTCTTGAATAGAGTTAGCTACAAGGAGTCTTGGGATAACCATAAGTGATAGGCTCGAATGAGGTGATGGTGTATAGGTAGACCATAGTATGGTGTGACTAGTGACTTCTTGATTAGAGCTCCAACCTGCCTGAATTTTCCGTTAGGGGGTGGGGTGGGGGCTATAATGTTCTTAGTGGATTACTCTAGCTTGCAGGAAGGGTGGTCGAGTTAGGCTTGAACGTGGTTGAGGCATGCCGTTGGACTTAGACTTTAGTATGAATAGGAGTCAGGCCAGTAATGTAGGCTTGGAAAGATTGAGAATTAGGGAATGGGAGGTATGCTATGGTGTATCAATCTTCCTACTTGGAAGTGGGAGGAGGTCAAGGGAGCTTCCATTACAAGGTCATCTCATACACGCCGGCGGCATGATTCTATCCGGATGATTGAATACCAGATGACCAAGTCAGCACAAGGACTATGCTAGATTTTATATATGAAAGTTAGTTCATTCACATGGGGTTCTATTGTTTATCAGCGCGGATAAGGGTTACATCGGTTACGTCTTAGTTTTGAGGATTGATTTAGAAAGGTTATGGTACATAGCTAAAGCTTAGCTCATCTTTCTACCACTAACAGCTGGTCAGGCCGAGTGGACCATTGAGACTCTTAAGGATATTGAGATCATGTATGATTGATTTCAAGGGTAGTCAGGATAGTCACTTGCCTCTCATCGTGTTTGCCTACAATAACATGTACCACTCCAGCATTCAGATGACTCCGTTTGAGGCTCTTTCTAGGCAGAGGGGTAGATCACCTATTGGATGGTTTGAGGTAGGTGAGGCTACATTGATAGGGCCAGATTCAGTTTATGAGGCCATGGAAAAGGTTCATCTTGTAGAGAAAGACTGAAAATAGCTCAGAGTTATCAGAAATCTTATGCAGATGTTAGGTGGGAGAGCTTGAGTTTGAGGTTGATGATTGGGTTTTTCTGAAGGTATCTCCCATGAAGGGAATGATGAGGTTTTGGAAGGGAATCTTAGTCCCTGATATGTTGGTCCTAATAGGATTCTAAGGCAAGTTGGCAAGATGGCGTATGAGTTGGAGCTACCAGCAGAGTTAGCTAGAGTACATTTAGTTTTCCATGTATCTCTGTTGAAGAAGTGCATCGGTGACCCAAACTTAGTTGTTCTGGTGGAGAACATAGGTGTGAAGGATAGCCCTACCTATGAGGAGGTTCTGGTTGAGATCCTTGATCGTTAGGTTCAAAAGTTGTGGAATAAGGAAGTAGCTTTAGTGAACGTGTTATGGAGAAACCAACCTTTTGAGGGAGCTACATGGGAAGCCAAAGCAGATATGGTGGCTAGATACCCGTATCTTTTCCCTTCCGATTCAGTTCCAGAAGGAGGTATCAGTTCCCTCCTTAGGACTCTATTCAGTTTCATGTCAAGTTCATGTCTCTAAGTTCCTTTCTTATTATTACATGTATTGTGTTTCATGAATTTAGTTCAGTCATGTATTTCAGTCCGGGATCAGTCACTCAGTAAGGTTTTAGCTTTAGTTGTCAAGTTTTGGGATTGCAGTTCCTTCCCCAGCCCTTTAATATGCTTAATCTATATTCGATGATGAATTTTCCCAAGGGGGAGATAATGTAAGACACCAAAAGTCCCTAAGATCAAACCCAGGAGTTGGAATAGAGAAAATAGGAAAATCTGCACTAGGTCATAGAACGAGTCATAAAATGACTCGTCGTTTGACCTAATGAGTCATCAAATGACTCGTCATTTGAAAATATCAAAATGCCTCCCAACGAGTCGTCATATGACTCATTCTTTGATCTAACAAGTCACAAATTAGTCTTCATTTGACCTAATGAGTAGTCAAATGACTCGTCATTTGAAAAGATCATAATGTCTCCTAACGAGTCATCAAGTGACTCGTCGTTTGATCCAACAGGTCGTGAAGTGAGCCGTCATTTGAGGAAATGCTATTTTTTAGATAGTCATGATGGATTAAGGAAATGACTCATCATTTGACCTAATGAATCATTAAGTGACCCATCATTTGAGCAGCATTTGTGAAAGTGGGGAATTCCAGTGTACTTTACGGATTAAGGAAACAACTCGTCGTTTGCCTATCGAGTTGTCAAATGACTCATCATTTCTGGCAGTATAAAATTTTTTGTCGGATCATTAACGACATTTTTGTAATTTTTAAGCTTCTAAGTTCTAAACTATGTCTCTCTAAGCTTGGAAAAGAGTGTTTAATAGGTATTATCCACTCTAGAACCTTCATTCTCTTCCTCACACCCTAATTAGAAGATCAAATTTCCTCAAGGCTCTTAAGAGAAAAGCTAGGGTTCATCATCTTCATCTTCATCAAATCTTCTTGGGTCTCAAGAAAAGTCAAGAAATCAGTTTATCCAGGTATGTAGGGCCATGAATGAGGGATTTCTTTCATCCTTATGCCTAAATTTCCCCTCTACTTCATGAATTCAAGTTTCTAATCAAATAAATTGATTTCTAGGGTTTTAACCCAATTCTATTAAATTATCAAAGCTATATTTATGAGTCCAATCCCCTTGTGTTCTAATGTATGATTTAATTCTAATGGGCAGATTTTACACTCAATTTGATTATAAATTCATGTTTTCAAGCTATCAGAAATTATGCCCTATTATGCATGTTTTAAGAAAATTCAAGCCTATGATTTATTATTTCAAGTATGATGAAGTAAATTCTGTTTTATAATTATAATGAATGATTTCCACAAGAACCCTTCATGAATTTTATGGATTTTAAAATATTATAATTTTCTCAAGTATGCATGGCTTTTACAAGTTTCATGTTTATGTTCATGACCGACGCACGGGCCTCTTTAATGACTAGTTCATATATTTTCAGCATGTTATGGATCTCATGATTTCAACTAGCCCATGTATATCAAGTATATTTCATGATTATGATATGAGTGTTGCATATGATTTGGGTGTAGTATTTAACACTGAGTAGATTGAACTACCCACGTACCCAAGTCTCAGAACTACATGCCAACATTACGATGATGGGGTTCTCCACGAGAGTGTCTCCCATGCTCAAATGGGCCATTGAGTGATATCATGCCTTTTCATGGTGCTACCCTTTGCAAGGTATGGACACCCTTCCGACTAGGGTTTTACAGGTCATGCTCCATATATGCTCACATAGGATATGTCAGTTCAAAGAATCTCCCATTGTTCCTTAATTTCTATATATATATATATATATATATAAGTATGTTCATGCTTTATGATGTTATAACCTATGGTATTTCAGTTTTAAATCCATAGCTTTGGAAGTTGGAGCCTCATGTTCAGTTTATGATAATCTTATGGTTTTACTGTTTTACTTCATGATCTATCTTGACTTTCATGCATGATTTCATAATATGGTTTTACTAAGAATGTTTTACTTACCTTACATACTCTGTACATTCAAAGTACTGACCGCATACTATATGCTACTTCGTTTTATGATATAAGTTCGGGTGATCCACCCCACTCTTGTCGTTAGATCACTCCAACTAAGTCTAAATCCACCTCAGCCTTGGTTAGTCCTCATTTTTCAAGGATAATTGGTAGTTTTGTTTTGCGTGTAATTTTAGTTTTCAGACTTTAGCAAGCTAGTTGGGGGTGTTGTCCAATCAGCTCATCTGGTATTTTAGAAGCTTTTCAAACATGATGTAGGTGATTTAGCATGTCGAGTGTTGACTCTATATATGGCTATTTTTATATTACAGACTTCCACTTATTTATGTTGCCTTTAATTTTCGCTTTAGTTCTGCTCTTGAATTTCTATGCATATGTCATGGGTGAGCTGGGAGCAATTTGTCACACCCCAAACTCGGGGAGGCGTGACTAGAACCTCGTGCCACCGCTAATATGAGCATACGCGATGCCTAAAAATAAAACAAAGGCCAGAACCAATGAGGTTTGTCAACACAACAACTATAAAATTAGAATAAGACGATAGGCTATAGCGGAAGCTGGCTCACCTGACCAACCAAAATATAAATACAATATGTCGTCAAGGCCACAGAATGGAAAAAAAACTATAGAACATGGCTCACCTGGCCTATAACTACATACTAACACCACAACAATGTCTATGAGCCTTTATAAATACAATATTAATCAAATGGTCGGGATAGGGTCGCGAACTACACTTAACTCAAACATCTGGCGACTCCGAAAGACTTGGAGCACACCGACTCAGTTCGAACACCACTCTGTGATCAAGAACTCGATCTACCAGCCCGACATCACCTGCAGGAATGAATATAGCGCCCCAAATAGGGCGTAAATACAATAATGTATCGAGCATGAAAGGAAGAAACAACTGGAAGGCTCAGATTATAGATCAACAGATATACCATATATCGTAGAAGGAGAACTCAACTTAAGTAAACACAGAGAACCTATCTGGCCCCCATATGCCTGGAAAGTACAAGAAAACATACAAACAGAACCTACCTGGTCCCCATATGCTCGGCAAGTCCAAAAGTAAACAACACAACGACACCTAGCCGACACAGCTCACATGTCATCGCCTCTAGACCTCTCAACAGCCTCAGCTAACACCAGCCAATATCTAGCATCCACTACTATCAGATAACATATAACACGAGCAGCAATCACAATATAATGCCAAGCATACCAAAAGAAAACACCAATAAATCAACATCATCAAACAAGCACTGCCGGACCCTCTCTCAATTGTGCATAGTTAGCAAAGCTCAATCCATCCGGGAGAACCAACCGCGATCCCAGGAAGGCTCAGACATGTCAGACCACTCTCGAATCATGTCTCGGCTCGAAACTACAGAGGATATCACAATCAACCCCATAAGTCATTTTACTCCTTGGGCTCAACCCCTCAACCAGAAACACTCTCGTGCGTTTGGTATCCACAAGCCACAAGGCACCTCGGGCTCGATCCCTAGATGGAACAACTCTCGTGCATCGGGTATCCACAATCCACAAGGCCTCAAATAGAACACATGCACAATTATAACATTCATAATCAACAACAATAATAATACATGCCCAAACAGCCCATAACTGGCTCTCGAACCCCACCAACCAATTTTCACAACACAATACTATTTATTGATGTCTCTCTGTCCACCAATGAGCCACTAATTGAGTTAAGGATCACCAACCTAACCAATCTATACCCTAGATTTAAAAGCACCCCACAAGTCACCTTACTCACCACTAACAATAAGGGACATGTCTAAGCAAATCCAAGTGTCACCACGACCGCCAACATGCCATCGGCACAGCCGACACGATCGCTGACTCTAATATAACGAAAGATCGTCACAACCATTGATCTTAGCCACTCTAAGAATTCATTAACTAGTAAATATCATCACCTAGTCTTATTCATACAAACAACCCATAACATGAAACAAGAATCACACACCTTACACATGGCCTCTTGACACGAGCCAAATAATTTTCCATGACTATGATTCTCCACACTCATGCCCGAACTACCAACTAAACCAGCACTTTATACACACATTTATCACCATATAAAAAGCAGCATAAGAGTTCAATAATAACACAACACAAGCTTTCATAAAATAGCCAACATGGACAACAACGGCTACGGAGTTCATGCCAACAAAGGGAGGGACAAGCCTAATATACCTTAGCTTCAAGCCTAGCTGAACTCGAACCTTGAACACCATGAACCTACTGCCTAAAGGCAGTCCAAGGTGCTGCAAAAAATACAGTCAACAAACTCAACAAAGATTACAACATAAACGAGGCATAACTGATAAGATTCATACGAATTCGTAGAAACTCTGAGACAACAACCTACCAATGTTAACACACCTATAACCAACCTAGATAACCAAGGAAACTATAAATAAATCTAACCAAACAGCCGCTCCATGAAACAGCCGCTACAACACTGAAGAAAGGCACCAAAATGCAAGTTATACACGATTCCCGACTTCTCGATATCAAAATCATGTTGAGCTAAGGCTTCTTGCTCCAAAACCCTTAAAACACCATGGAAGGACCTTGAAAGGAGTTCTGGACGTGAGAGGTCTTGAAAAATGAGAAAATAAGGCAACCAACTGACCAAGGGGCTTTTTATAGTTCTCCACCGCCTTAGACCCTTGTGACGTGCCTGCTTGCGTAGTCTCGCGAAAATGCAAATATTTCTCTACTCCGAAGTCAAATTGACGAACGGTTTGATGCACTGAAAACTAAACTCATAGATATTTATTTGATAGACCCCCTTAAGTCCTTATGGGTTGGGAGAAAAGCTCTGAGATATTTGACCTAAATTTTAAGAAATCTTAAGAAGGAAATTTTGGGTGAATTTTTGCCGAATTTGATTCTACAACTTGATCGACGTCCAATCTTAAATACAATCATAGAGTGAATCAAATATCTCATAACACTTTGTTCTTAGCCTATTAGGTACACTTAGTCCTACCTCCAAAGTATGGATTTTTTGCTTATATTATCTGGGGTGTTACATCCTTCCCCACTTAGAAACATTCGTCCTTGAATGTTGGATGACACACACGACTCCAACTCATGGGCTGACGCAGCACGACATCACATGACATAGCCTCACATAGCAGGCTTACCATAAAAAACTCTAGAGAACAAAAGTTTACACTATGCCAAGATGCGACAGAACTATAACCATAATCAAAAAAAGAATCTTACCTGCTTCCATGTTAGGCACTAGCGGGGTATCATCCATCATATTACAAGTATTCCCTACAAAAGTCAGCAAATATGAGTCTAGACCCGACTTCTACGACATCTGACATTACACACGATTTCGATCCATAAAGAAGGGTAACAATCCTAAATATCCTATAGCATCAAATTATAAGTACACTACGCAATACACACATAAAGAAGACCCTACTAGACATGACTCATAGACTCCCTAAGACGATCTGCTCTGATACCAAGCCTGTCACACCCCAAACCCGGGGAGGTGTGACTAGCACCTGGTGCCATCCCTGATATTGACCAAAAATAAAACAAAGGCCAGAACTGATGAGGTTGAATAACACAACAACTATAAAATCAGAATAAGATGATAGATTATGGCGGAAGTTGGCTCACCTGACCAACCAAAAAAATAAATACAATATGTCGTCAAGGCCACGAAATTAAAAAAAAAATATAGAAAATGACCCACCTGGCCTATAATAACATACTAACACCACAAAATTTCTATGAGCCTCTATGAATACAATAGTAATCAAATGATCAGGACAGGGCCCCAAACTACCCTTAACTAAAAACATATGGCAACTCCAAAAGACCTGGAGCACACTGAATCAACTGGAACACCACTCAGCGATCAAGAACTCGATCTACCAGCCCACCATCACCTGCAGGCATTAATGCAGCGCCCCGACTAGGGAATCAGTACAATAATGTACCAAGCATGAAAGGCAGAAACAATTGAAAGACTCAGATTAGAGATTAACAGATATATCAGATATCGCAGAAGGAGAACTCAATTTAAGCGAACACACCGAACCTACCTAGCCCCCATAAGCCTGGTAAGTACAAGAAACCATACAAACAGAACCTACCTAGCCTCCATAAGACCGGAAAGTCCAAAAGTAAGCAAAAACACAACAACACTTAGTAGATACAACTCATCTCTCATCATCTCAATACCTCTCAACAACCTCAGCTAACACCAGCCAATATCTAGCACCCACTACTAAAAATAACATATAACATGAGTAGAAATGACAATATAATGCCATGAATACCCAAAGTAAACACCAATCAATCAACTTCATCGAACAAACACTGTCGGACCCTCTCTTGACTGCGCATAGTTTGCAGATCTCAATCTATCCGGGAGAACCAATCGTGATCCTAGGAAGGCTCAGAAATGTCAGACCACTCTCGAATCATGTCTCCACTTGACACTATGGAGGACATTATTCTCAAAACCAAGGTCATTTACTCCTTGGTCTCAACCCCTCAACCGGAAACACTCGTGTGTGGGGTATCCACAAGCCACAAGGTACCTCAGGCTCGATTCCTAGCTGGAACAGCTCTCGTGCATCAGGTATCCATAATCCACAAGGCCTCAAACACAATACACACACAATCACAACATTCACAATCAAAAACAATAATAATACATGCTCAAACATCCCATAACTGGCTCTCAAACCCCACCAACCGATTATCACAACACAGTACTATTCATTCACGTCTAGTTGTCCACCGGTGAGCCACTAATTGAGCTAAGGATCACTATCCTAACCAGTATATCCACAATATTTAAAAGCAGCTCACAAGCAACTCTATTCACCACTAACAACAAAGGACATGTCCAAACCAATCTAAGTGTCACCATAGCGGCCAACGTTCCACGACGCGGCCGACACGACCGCCGACTCTAATATGACAAAAGATCATCAAAACCATTGATATTTACCACTATAAGACCTAATTAATTTGTAAATATCATCACCTAATGTTATTCACACTAACAACCCATAACTTGCTACAAGAACCACACACCTCACACATGGCCTATCGACACGAGCCTAATAATTTGCCACGACTATGATTCTCCACACTCAAGCCCGAACCACCAACAAAAATAGCACCTTATACACACATTTATCACCATATAAACAGTAGCATAAAAGAGTTCAATAATAACATATCACAAGCCTTCACAAAACAGTCAACACATACGTCAACACTGACGACAACAACTACGGAATTCATGCCGACAAAGGGAGGGACAAGCCTAACATTACTTAGCTTCAAGCCTATCTGAACTCAAACCTTCAACACCATGAACCTAGTGCAAAAAGGAAGTCCAAGATTCTTCCAAAAATACAGTCAACAAACTCAACAAAGATTACAACACAAACTAGGCATAATCGATAAGATTCATATGAATTCGATGGTAGAAACTACGAGCCAACAACCTACCGATGTTAGCACACATATAAAAAACCAAGGAAACTAATAAATAAAGCTTTCAAAATAGAATCTTCACGAAATAGCTGCCACAACAAAGAAGAAAGGCACCCAAATGCAAGTTACACACGATTTCCGACTGCCCGATATCAAAATCATGTGGAGCTAAGGCTTCTTGCCTCAAAACCATTAAAACACCATGGAAGGACCTTGATAGAGGTTATGGACGTGAGAGGTTCTAAAAAATGAGAAAGTAAGGGAACCAACCGATCAAGGGGCTCTTTTTAGTCCTCCACCGCCTTAGACCTCTTGTGACGTGCCTGATTGTGCAATCTCGCAAAAACGTGAGTATCTCTCTATTTCAACGTCTGATTGGCAAACGGTTTCATGCGATGGAAACTAGATTCATAGATATTTAATTTGATATGCTGCAAACACCCTAATTCGTTATATTTTGGAAGAAAAGCTTTGAGACATTTGACCTAAATTTTAGGAAATCTCAAGAAGGAAATTTTGCAAGAACTTTTGCATAATTTGGTTCTATAACTTGATCGATGTCTAATCTTAAATAAAATCATAGAGTGACTCAAATATCTTATAAAACTTCTTTCTTAGACTTTAGGTACACTTAGTCCTACCTTAAAAGTACAGATTTATCGCGTCAATTATTTGGGGTGTTATACCTTTTGTGGTTCTAACTCTCGTCTTGGTCTGGGCCTATCTTTGGGTCGTGACAAGATTTGACTCTCAAATTCCTTATGAATTGATGATTTCAAGTTTATGGTATTTTGTCCTATTATGCATGATTTGTGAATTTCAAGCTTACGAGCCCATGATTTCAAGTATGATAAATTATCAAAGTATGCATGAACATTTCTTTAATTGATGATTTTGTAATTTTGAATTATGAAGCTTTATTAGAGTGTGTATGATTTCATAATTTGGGTAAGACCATGTACAAGAAAATTATGTTTCACCATGATTTTTAGCCAAGGCTTACACTATAAGTTTTAGAAAGATGTTTCGGAGTCAAGACTCCCAAGAAATACATTTAAGCTATGTTTTGAGAAGATGATTATGAGCAAAATGCATATTTTTGGGAGTAGTGTCCAGCACCAAGTAGGACAGGAATTCTGAGGACACAAATCTCATAACTACATGCCACCGTAGGTATATATTCACATTTGGGACCTCTTAAGAGAGTTTTTCGCTTATCCGAGGGCATACCAGTGATATCACACCTTAATTGTTCTCTACCCTAGAAAGTCTTAGGACGACTCTCCCCACTTGAGCGAGATACTTGGGGTATCATATAAGCTCTATCATGATAGTGTCGGTTATGATGAAGCCACCATTGTTCCTCATGTTTTAAGATACTCATGCTCATGACTTACAATACTATGTTTTATTGCACATTTGACCCATTAATCAGCTTATGAGTTTTCACTTATGATTTCAAGTATGGTACATGAATGATTTCTATTTTCAAACCTTGAGTCATTATGTTTTAGCTCATGACAAATGTCTCATGATCATGACTATTTTAAGAATATGGTTTTTAGCATGTTGTCCTTACTCTCATGTTCTATCTTATTTTATACTCATGATTTTAGACTATAGATTTACTTGCATATTTAACTTTCTCTACATACTCAGTACATTCGAATTACTGATCATATACTCTATGCTATATCGTCTCAAGATATAGGTTTGGGTGACCAGTCTCAGTATTGACATTAGATCGATCCCGCTGATCGTGGGCAGAATTGCATGCCCAAGTGATACTTTATTACTTAATTTTGACTTGTTTATCTACTTCTATGTGTACATTCTCATGTGATTTTTATGTAAATGTGGATTTATACTAACCAACATGATTAGCTATTGTTTTTGCAGTTTAAAATGAATTTTGGAAACTAATCTACAAGTTGGTGAAATGAAGGAATGGACTCGGAAGCAAAACGCGGAAGTCGGCAAGAAAATACTAAGCAATTGATGCTCCGCGATAGAGGCCGTGGCACGCTACCATCGCAGTAGCATTCTGCCTAGAGTGAAATTTTATGTGAATTCTAGTGAAGGTGCACGATGGCACCGTGTCACAGAGCCTATGCTCCACGTTCACTTCCGTGACACATTGGGAAGACTTTGCTGCACACCCGGATTCCAGTGAAGGTGCGGGACAAGTCCGTGAAACGGAGCTGAGGCTCTGTGATAGCCTCCGTGCCACGCTGAGGCTAAGAATTTGTGCATCCAAGTTCTAGTGAGGCTCCACGACAAGGCTGTGGCACGGAGCTGATGCTCCGCGATAGCCTCCGTGCCACGTTGCCAGTTTATTCCGAGAAATTTCTCACTTGTATAAATAGCACACTTAGGTTTTATGTTAAAGTATCTGACATTTCATGCTAGAACGTGGGTATCAAGTAGTTGAGCTGAAGAGTCCTAGGGTTAATTCTCTTCCTTTTTCTCTTAAATTTCAATTGCTTGTATGTTTTATACTTGTTTGAAGATGTTTAATCCTCAAATGAGTGGCTAATTCACCTTTGGATGAGGTTGAGGATAATTGCAGTAGTATGTAATTGATGTTATTTCAGCTTTTATCTTCTCTAAAATGATTGTTCTACTGATTCTTGTTTTTACTACATTAATAATTGGCCATTGTTAATGTATATATTAAAATTCCAATTTTATTTCCGAAAGGAAGATTATTTGGATGGATGTGAATTGGTAGAATACGTTCTTGTCTTGGTTGAGAAATTAAGAGAAGATTAACGTTCAGAATATAAATATATCTGTAATGTCATATTTGGTCATCTATGGAATTTAGTTTGGTTTATGAGAATATGAGTTGTTGCATCACAGAAATGTGTAATGTAAATCTCATAACTCTTTAATTGGTGAGGAGTCCGAAAGCCCAATCCATTGTTAATAATTCCTGACTAACAACCAAAGAGAAGTGTTGACTGAAATTTAATCAATAAATTACATATCTGCATGTTTTGCCTTAACCTCAGCTTGTTCGTGCTATTGTTCAGATTGTAATTCATAATTTTCACTTAAGGTTACATTAACTAATATTCTTGAAAAAACACCATTTGTTTTGCTTGTCTACTTGTATAAAGAAGTGTGTATACTAAACACTTAGAGAAAAATTACTCCTTTGTTATAGTGCCTGTGGGTTCGATACCTGGCTTGAAATAAAGCCAATTTATTACTTGTACGACCACGTGCACTTGCATGCGATTGGGAGTGAACAAGTTTTTGGCACCGCTGCCGGGGATTGGTGCAATTGGTGACTTAATTTTCTTAGTGTTAGTTACAAATTCGATACAAGTGTTGACAACTTGATCTTAGCGATTTCTCTTGCAGGTACTAAGTTGTTTGTGAACGCTGGGAAGAGATAAGGAGTTGGTGGATCCGTTTTTAGAGCCGGAGAGACAATTTCATCTACAGAAGAGGGAAGCTCTAGAAAAGAAGTTGTAGTTATTAAGGAGGGCAATTCTGGAGCAACAACAACATCCACCGATTGTAAGGGCAGTTTTAGTGCCAGACGAGATGGCAGCTGATCTTGGGCAGAAATATATGCCCAAGTGATGCTCAAATGCTCCATTTCTTCTTGTTTATCTATCGTTATTTGTACATTCTCATGTGATTTGTAGTTAAATTGTGAATTTATACTAACCAACATGATTAGTGTTGTTTTGCAGGAAAAATGTAATGTTAGGAAGCTAAGTTGCATGTTGGTGAAAATCAGGAATGGACTCAAAGCGAGCAGTGAAAAAGGTCAAGGAAAAGCAGCAAACAAAGGGGCTCCGCGATGGAGCCGTGTCACGCTGCCATTGCGGAGGTAGTCTACCTCGAATGATTTACTTGGACAAATTCCATTGAAGGTCCGCGTCGGTTCCGTGGCACGTTGGCCAAGCCCCACGTTACATGTCGAGGCACGTTGCCCATATTTACCTGGAACATAAAATTCCAGTGAGGGTCCACGTTTGCACCATTTCATGGAGGCAGTGCTCCGCGATGCACTCCGTGACACGTTGCTTGTTATTCTGGGAAAAATTCCCACTAGTATAAATAGCATACTTAGGTTTATTTTTAATTATTCTGACTTAGTTGAGCAAGAACGTGGGTTACAGGCAGTTGAGGAGACGAAATTCATAGGGTCCTTCTCTAACTCTTTCTCCTTTATTTCAATTGTTTGTATGATTTATACTCATTTGATGATGTTTAATCAACAAATGAGTGGCTAAATTCACTTCTTGTTGAGGTTAAGAACATTTGTAGTCGAATGTAATTGTTGATCATTTTGGTTTTTCATCTTTTCTTCCATGGTTGTTCTATCAATTCTTGTTCTTACTGCATTAATGTCTGGCCAATGTTAATGTATATCTAAAAAATCCAATTTTATCTTGAAAAGGAAAGAAATTAGAAAGTTGTGAATTGGTAGGATATGATCTCTTCTTAGTTTGGGAAAATTGAGAATTGATTTACCTTCAGAATAGAAATATATCTGAAAGTCGTATAAGTCAATTAAGGAATCAGTTTCGTATGGCTAGAACATGAAATTCTTTTATCACAGAAATGTAGGTTGAAGGTTCATGATTCTTAACTTGGGTAGAATACGAAAGTTTCTCTCCTTGGGCAATAATTCTTGACTAGCAACCGAAGGAAAGATTAACTGAATTGTATAGATAAATTACTTCCCTGCATGTTTGTTTTAGCCTCAGCTTTTTCATTCTATAGTTCAGACTCACTTTATAATTTTTTCTTAGATTAGTATAACTTAGGAAAGAAACTCTCAAAAATCCTTTTTAAATTGTTGTTTGCATTTTTAGAGTTAGAGTTCATTAACACTTAATTCGATTATTACGTTGGTTCAGTCCCTGTGGGATCAATACTTGGCTTACTTAAGCCATTTTACTACTTGTTCGACCACGTGCACTTGCGTGTAGTTGCGAAATAGCCCGAACAGCAGCAAGACCAGTCCGTGAGGTGGCAATCCCACATGCGAATAATGTAACATCCAGCATTCGCAGGCCGGAACCAGGAGGGAGATTTGAACTTAAGCAGAATATGGTGCAGTTATTGCACACCAGCGGGCAATTTACAAGTCTCCCTCATGAAGATCCACAGGAGCATGTCCAAAACGTCTTGGAGATAAGTGACACATATATACCCGCTGGAGTATCATCTGATTATGTGAGGCTTACACTATTCCCGTTTTCACTGTTGGGGGAAGCCAAGATGTGGTTAAAGGATAAACCACCAAATTCTATTACTACTTGGGATGACCTAGCGAGGAAGTTTTTGATACGATTCTTTCCATCAGGGAAGACAGACAGGCTTAGAAGTCAGATTCTAAGTTTCAAACAGAGAGAGGGTGATAATTTGTATGAGGTTTGGGAGAGGTTCAAGTCAATGTTAAGAGATTGTCCTCACCATCATTAGTCTAATGATGTGTTGGTGCATACATTCATTGAAGGCTTGGAACCGCATACAAAGATTTTGTTAGACTCAGCAGCCGGGGGGGCAGGCATTGGAAAAGACATACGAAGAGTTGTACACCTTTTTGAACCATATTTCACAAGGTAATCCTGAATGGAATGCTGATACAACCCGAGGGGGAGTGAAGAAAGCGGCAGGGGTCTTGGAGGTAGATGGATTCACAACGATTTTTACACAAATAGCTGCTTGGTAGAATCAAATTAACACTCATTTCAGCAGCATAAGATTGAGCCAGGCACAAGCCCCAGTCAATGCAGTTCAGCAGGTATGGTGTGAAGTCTGTGGAAGTAGTGAACACTCTGCTTAGTGTTGTGGTGCCAATCCAGATTTGGTAAATTTTGTTGGAAATGCTTAAAGGAGCAACAATCAGCAGTATGGCAACAGTTACAACCCAAATTGGAGAAATCATCCGAATTTTTCATAGGGGAGTAATAGCCATCAGGGACAGAGTTCAAATCAGGCGTGCACAGAAATCAAGGGGGTCATCACAATTTTCAGCCACAGTTCAGAGGAAATAATGCACCTTCTCAGTCCATCAACATTGAGGATATGCTTAAAACCATAATAGCTAACCAGGCGCAGATGCAGGCTGATCAGGTAAAATTGACAGCTGACATGAAAAATCAGCAGTTAGCTACAAAGGCATTGGAGTATCAGTTGGGACAGTTAGCTGGAGCCCAAAATACTAGACCGAGGGGAGGATTACCAAGTCATACAGACCCATATCCTAAGCAGATTAATGCAGTTACTACCCGGAGTGGAAAGCAACTTGGGGAGGTGGAACCCGAAAGGCCACCTCAGAAATCTGGAGCAACACAAAAGGATGAAGGAAACGATGATGTGAGGGGGAATGAAAAGGCGGCAGAGATGGAAAGACCACCACCCCCGTTTCCTCAAAGATTGAAAAAGCACAAGGAGGAAGCATGCTTCAAGAAGTTCATGGAAGTGTTGAAGCAGGTACATATTAATCTTCCTTTAGTAGATGTGCTGCAGGGAGTGCCAAAATATGCTAAGTACATCAAAGACATTGTAGCAAACAAGAGCAAACTAATAGAGTATGCTACAGTCACACTTACTGAGGAGTGCACCTCCCGTATACAGAATCAATTGTCGACAAAGCTCAAGGATCTTGGGAGCTTCACTATTCAGATTACAATTGGGCAGTCTATTCGAGCTCGTGGTTTGTGCGATTTGGGAGAAAGTATAAATTTGATGCCAACATCAGTATTCAAGAAGCTGGGGCTGGGCAGTCCTAGACCCACCATGGTGATCTTGTAGCTAGCTGACCGTTCATTATCCAGACCTGATTGAATTGTGGAGGATGTACTAGTGCAAGTAGACTCCCTCATTTTCTCGGTGGATTTTATAATTCTTGATTTTGAGCTAGATGCGGAAGTCCCATTTATTTTGGGACGTCCCTTCTTGGCAACCAGGCGAGCCTTAATTGATGTAGTTGCTGGGAAGCTAACCATGAGAGCTCATGATAAGGTAGAGGTCTTTGATATGTACGAGGCCATGAAGCTACCTGCCATTTATGAAGAGTTATCAGCAATCGGTGTTTTGAATCAGGAATCGACCCTTCAGATTATTAACTCACAAGATCCCTTGGAGAGAGCCTTGGTGGGACATGATCATTTTGTGGACAGTGCGACATATGAGATGGTGCAGACTTTGAATGAGCCAAAATGGTTCTTCAGGAAGCAAGATTTTGAACCATTGAAGAGGTCCTTGGAACCATCCCCACAACCATCAATAGGGGAGGCACCTAAATTGGAGTTAAAGACATTGCCTCCACATCTGTAGTATGTATTCTTGGGTGAAGATGACACCTTACCAGTCATCATTTCAGCAGAATTGATAGATGCACAAGTGAAAGATGCATTGGTGGTCCTTAAGAGGTGAAAGAGAGCAATGGGATGGCAGATGTCAGACATTAACGGGATCAGTCCAGCTTTCTACATGTACAAGATATTCGTGGAAGAGGGATCCAAGCCAACCGTGCAACATTAGCGAAGGTGTAACCCGGTGATGAAGGATGTAGTCAGAAAGGAAGTGATCAAGTGGCTGGATGCAGAAGTGGTATATCCCATCTCAGAAAGTGAATGGGTTAGCCCAGTTCAATGCGTTCCCAAGAAAGGGGGAATGGCAGTGGTCACAAATGAAAAGAATGAGCTAATTCCCACACGCACAGTCACGGGCTGGCGAATTTGCATGGATTATAGGAAGCTCAATGAGGCCACTCGAAAAGATCACTATCTGATTCCATTCATTGAGCAGATGTTGGACAGGCTGGCAGGGCAGGAATATTATTGCTTTCTGGATGGTTACTCTGGCTATAATCAAATAGCCATAGCACTAGAAGATCAGGATTAGACCACGTTTACATGTCCTTATGGGACATATGCTTTCAGGCGAATGCCCTTTGGTCTATGTAATGCACCAGCCACATTACAGTGATGCAAGATGGAAATATTCCACGATATGGTGGAAGACTATGTCGAGGTATTATGGATGACTTTTTTGTTTTTGGTAACTCATTTGCTATGTGTTTGCAGAATCTAGATAGGGTGTTAGCTAGATGTGAAGACTCAAACCTGGTGCTCAACTAGGAAAAGTGTCACTTTTTAGTCAAGGAGGGTATTGTCCTTGGCCATAAGGTGTCATGCAGAGGTTTGGAGGTCGATCGTGCAAAGATAGAGGTGATTGAAAAGCTACCACCGCCAGTATCAGTTAAGGGTGTTCGCAGCTTCTTAGGACATGCTGGGTTTTACAGACGGTTTATTCAAGACTTCTCTAAGATTTCTAGACCGATATGTCATTTGTTAGAAAAAGAGGTGAAGTTTGATTTTGACAAGGAATGTGTAAAAGCATTTGAGGAGCTGAAAAAGAAGTTGGTGGAAGCTCCTATTCTCATTGCTCCTGATTGGGAATATCCTTTTGAGTTAATGTGTGATGCAAGTGATGCGGCTGTAGGAGCTGTATTGGGGCAGCGAAGGAATAAGATTTTTAATTCCATCTACTATGCAAGAAAAATGCTTGATGCTACACAAGTTAATTATATAGTCACGAAGAAGGAGATGTTGGCTCTAATGTTTGCATTTGACAAGTTTAGATCCAACCTGGTGGGGTCGAAAGTGGTGGTACACACTTATCATGCGGCAATTCGGTACTTATTTGGCAAGAAAGATGAGAAGCCCAGGCTAATCAGGTGGATATTATTGCTGCAAGAGTTTGATTTAGAGATTCGAGACAGGAAGGGAAGTGAAAATCAGGTTGCAGATCACCTGTCGCGACTAGAGAACTGTTCACATGTGAAGGAAGGTGAGCGCATCCGAGAAGAGTTCCCCGATGAATAACTCTTGGCAATAAAGGAAGCTGAACTCCCTTGGTATGCAGATATTGTGAACTTGTTAGTAAGTGGAATATACCCACCTAAGGCAATGGCTCAACAAAGGAAGAAGCTAAAGCATGAGTCCAGGTATTACATGTGGGATGAGTCGTATCTATTCAAAAAAGGACCAGATCAAGTGATGAGGCGGTGCATTCCAGAAAGTCAGATGGAAGAGGTGCTGAGGAGTTGTCATTCATCGCCGTATGGAGGTCATCATGGAGGAGAGTGTACTGCTCAAAAAATGTTGCAATCCGGGTTCTTTTGGCCCACACTGTTCAAAGATGCTGCAGCTTATGTCAAAGTATGTGATCGATGTCAAAGAGCAGGAACAATCGGCAGGAGACATGAGATGCCATTGCATAAGTTGAGGTGTTCGATGTGTGGGGGATAGATTTTATGGGCCCGTTTCCACCATCGTTTGGCAATCAATACATCTTGGTGGTAGTGGACTACGTGTCAAAGTGGGTTGAGGCAACAGCGTGTCCTAGGAACGACAACAAGGTGGTGGCTAGATTTGTGAAGAAGCAGATTTTCACCAGGTTTGGTACGCCACGAGCAATTATCAGTGATGGAGGGGCACATTTTGTGAATGCAAGATTCAGGAATTTGCTAGCGAAATACGGGGTGCGGCATAAAGTGGCTACAACATATCATCCCCAAACTAGCAGAAAAGTAGAGGTGTCAAATAGGGAAATTAAACAGGTTTTGCAGAAAACGGTGAATGCACAAAGCAAGGATTGGGCAAGCAAACTGGATGATGCATTGTGGACTTATCGAACTGCATATAAGACACCATTGGGACTTCACCGTACAGATTGGTTTACTGGGAAGGCATGTCATCTCCCCGTAGAGCTTGAACATCGAGCTTATTGGGCTGTGCGGAAGCTGAACATGGATCCTGAGCTAGCAGCAAGGAGGAGATTGATGCAGCTGAGTGAGTTGGATGAATTTCTATGGCACGCATATGAAAGTGCAAAATGCTACAAAGAAAAAATGAAAAGGTGGCACTACAGGCATATGGTGCATCGAATCTTTGAGCCGGGCAAAATGGTGCTGCTATTCAACTCTAGATTGAAACTCTTCCCAAGGAAATTGCGCTCCAAGTGGTCGGGGCCATTTGAAGTAGTAAGGATGACCCCATAAGGGGCGGTTGAATTGTGGCAAGAGGATAAAAGTGCCACATTTTTAGTGAATGGACAAAGGTGTAAGCACTACTGGGGTGAGGGCGTTAATCGAGAGAAGACATTTATCACCTTAGTAGAAGAATGAGGATGACAAGCGTCGAGCCGCGACGATAAACCAGGCGCTGCACAGGAGGAAACTCGTGAATATAATGTACTATAGTAGTTAGAAACTATTAAAAAAAATAATAATAATACAAAATCGAAGTGGAAAAATAAAGGTAAAAAGGGAAAATTGGGGCAAGAGGCAGTGAGCCTACGCGTTGGCTCCATGTCACGAAGCCTGTGCTCCGCGTTAACCTCTGTGACACATTGAGGTTAAGATATGAAATAAATCGACCTACAGGTACCGCCGAACTACCCTTCCACTCGAAGACTGACTCACCCGCAAAACGGAATTCCACTGGACGAGTTCCACAATTAACAAAAGCATAACACACATACAACTATTCCATGCCAAGAATAATATCAAAATAAGTCATGGCTAACTTGACAAGGTCTGCGGAGGAGACTTTATGCAATATAGTGACCGAGCATCCTGTATACACTCGCCTAGCTACAACCTACTCACCAATAGGAGTAGAAACTAAAAATGGTTCAGACAGAGTCTCGGGACTAACTCCAAAACTACTAGCAATGTAAGGAGTCACAAAATACAAAGTAGCTCCAAATCTAGCAAAGCATAATATCAATATAAAATACCTGCAACATACCGGTGACCACATCCGGGGAGACCTCCTACTCCTAACGGGGTGCTAAAGAATATAACTTGTTTTGGCAATGACCATCGGCTGAACTAGTCGAGGCACCCTGCTGAGGGGACATGCTATGGGAACGGCTAAACTGGCTGCAGGCATACAGGCTCCACCACCCCCTGATCTGGATGAAGGGCAATCCTTGAGTCTGTGTCCGGGTTTTCCACAACCAAAACAAGCATCCGAGCAAACTAAGCACCTCCAAAAGTGATTTTTTCCTCACTTTGCACAAGCTGGGAAAGTGCGCTCCATCTACATTCTACCCTAGCCTCTCGAGTCTGGGGCCCTATTTCTCCGATCCCCTTGGAATCTAGATGGCGTACTGGCCGATGATGGTGCTGGAGCAATAGACCTATGTTGGGACTGCTGACACTATCCACCCCCTGATCTAACTTGAGAAGTCCTGTAACTATCGGTCTTGGCCCTCTTTGCCTCTCTCTGCCTCCGATACACCGACTCCATCCGCTGAGCAAGAAACACAATGCGGGAAAAGTCTATATCCCAATGCAACCTGGTGATCCTTCAATCCTTATCTGGATAGTCCGTCACTCCATGTACAAAACATCTCACTCGAGCCCTCTGGTCCGCCACCAACTCTGGCTCATACTTGGATAGACGGATTAACTCCAATGCATACTCCTGAATGGACATGTCACCCTGCTTCAAGTTAATAAACTATGCTTCCTTAAGCTCCCTCATCTCTCGAGGGAAAATCGATCCAAGAATGTCGCGTGGAACTCTTCCCAACCTATAGGGCATGCACCCACTGCCCCTAGCATCCCTCCACTATTAGAACCATATGTGAGCCACCCCCTTTAGCTGGTAGGAGGACAATTCAACACAATCTCCATTGTTCACCCCCATAACTTAGGTGATCTTTAGAACTTCCTCAATGAAATCATGCAGATCCTCATCCACCTTGGAAATCACTAATTTGGGATGCTACCTCATTAGCATTCCTTGGAATATGCGCAACAGCCGGCTGGTTGACCTAAGTTGTCAAGGCCTGCACCACATCTGGATAGCCGCCCGAAACTTCGTGTGGGCAATTAGCTTTGGTGCCTGGGGCTCCTGAACAGGCGGGGCTTGCTAATGCCCATGATCATTTTCATCTTCATTTCCCTCACCGTTTCCATTCCTTCTTCCATTCATTCTTCTAGGATCATGATTCTACAATCGCGAATGGCATGAATTAGAAGGATAGAAAGACTTTTTATGACACGACATGGATCATGAAAGAAGGGAACATTTCCTAAACGTCTCGTATCCTCTTCGTCATAAGTGTGGCGCGCTTCACACCCATGAAAAAAAGTTTACTCAACGTGACCTTAAGACACCCTAGGACACTTCAAAACCTGTGTCTCTGATACCAAGTTTGTCATGACCCGGAAGTAGATTCGGATATTAACACGGGACAAGGAACCCTGAGAGGTCCCAAGTTGACCCATGGCTTAAGCATACATCTAACTTCACTCACTTAAAGCGGAAGACCTAACATAAGGCAGAGAAGAAACATAAACATAACATAACACATCACAACCTTCGGTGACACTAGTAATATACATAAGCTGAGTACTACATACTATCTGAAAGCCTCTACTTCATAAGATGGGTTGATGGGACAATACCCCCAACTAACCTGGCTAAATACTGAAACACAAAATAACACAAATGTCTAGTCAAACCCTTGGAACATGAGGACTCACTAATAAAGCTGAAAGTGAACTCTGAGATGGACTAAGGATGAGGATGAGCCTGAGAACGGGTCCTTTATCATGAAACGATACAACATAGAAAGTATAGGGTCAATACGTGAAATGTACCAAGTATGCAAGGTAAGCAAAATGGTCATTTAAAATATATATATATATATATATATATATATATATATATAACTCATAAGTGATCATAAGAGTAGTACATATGTTCATATCATGGATATCGTAACACAACATAAGGCTCAAGGTATCTAAAACATTCGTATTACAATCGTACTCGTGATCATAGGAGAAAATCTTTATTTAACATGAGTTGAGCCAAAATACATAATCATAAATGTGCATAAATAATGAGGAACAGTGGGAGATTCTCTTCACCAACATACCCCATATGAGCACACATGAAGCTCGACTTGTAACCCTAGTTGGGAGGGTGTCCGTACCTTTTCAAGGATAGGACCATGGAATGTGATATCACCATGAAGAGGGCCAATTGGGCTGGCGATAGCTACAAATGAGGTCCCAACATACCTACAGTGGCACGTAGTCTATAAGATACGGGGTAGAACCTAGGCCCTGAACCTATTCGGTGTTCGATACCACTCCAAAACACATATAGTGCTCATACTATAACATGCATGAATTCATGGGCTAGTTAAATCATGATAATCATAAACATTCTTGTACATACGTGAACTAGCCATGACATAAGGCCCGTGAGTAGACCAAAACATAATTCATGAATTATAGGTTTCATGCACACTTGTAGATCATACACATAACTTGTAAATCATCAAATCATGATGGATAATTGAATAAATCCATATTTAAAATCATAAATCATGTTGGGCTTGTAAATATCCATAATTGAAGTGAAGATCATAAATTAATTCACCATAGATCTTAAATAATTAGGCTTAATTTAGTACAAGTCGAAATCAATAATTTTATAATCAAAATAGTTGTAAAATCTGATCAAAATTCATAAAATAGAATTTAAATCACAATTTAAAACAACCCATTGGTAAATCATTAAAATTCCACAAGATTTGAATTAAATCCCCATGAGATTTTTGATATATTTTTATGGATTAATAGAGAATGGGCATAGGTGTGAACGGAAACACCCATTCGTAATCCTACATACCTGGGTAAGACCAGATTCTAAGGTTCTTTGATTTCCCAATTGAGGATCTATAGGGAAAATCTTGAAGCTATGATAGATCTCTCTCAAATTCTCTTAGTTTGCATGCATGGGAATGACTTATGCAAGAGGGACTTAACCAATCTTACCATACCCAGAAAATTACATAAAACGACATAGTTTATGGCCCTAGAGCATAGGAAGGTCAAAAATACCCTTAATGAAATTTCCCTGAAAAACTATGTTGGGCGAACCAACGACTGATCCCATGAGTCATTGCATGAAACCACGACTCGTGGTATCCAGTCGTTGGGCCCACTACCTCACTTCCTGCCTTCGGATTCCTCGCACGACTCAAAAAAATGAGTTGTTGCTTCAAATGATGGGTCTTTAGATCGATCATTGTCAGCTTCCTTCACAAACCTGAACTTCCTTACCACGAGCCTCACCATGACTCGTGGTGATTTCCAACAAGTTGTGGTCTTGATCCATTACATGCACGGGAAATTCTAGCAACCAAACGACGACTAGTGACCACGGGTCATCACTTCTCACCACGAGTCATTGGATGACCCGTGGTATCCCCAACTGCAAAGGTATAGCCCTTCCTACGATTGTAAACAACGACTCGTTGTTCCAAGAAACAAGCCATTGCTTCGTCTATTGTCACCACTGTCACCTAGACCTCCCTTACCGCAATTGTTGACAACGACTCTTGGTGTCCAACCACGAGTCTTCCTATCATCCACCCTGAGAAATTTTCTCCAATTTTCAGCCAACTTCCCATTTTGATCCCGGGTCTAATCTTAGGCAATTGGGTATTACACTTCAGCTTGATATCGATATCATGGTAGCATCCTTAGCCCTGACAAGGCTTTAGACCGCTCTATCAACTTGAGTGTAATAGTCGAGACCACGTAAGCTCTATCGTTGTAATGTCAGTTGTATGACGAGTCTTCCATTGTTCCTTATGATTTCAGTTATGCATGTTCATCAGTCATGATAATATTTTTTAGCAAGTTTGACCCAATGTACAGTTTTACTTATAAATAATCAGTTTCAGCTTTGGGTCATTCAATTTAGTTATGATATTCAACTATGTTTAAGTCATGTTTTCAAATAATAGCATGAAAGCCCTACTCTCAGACTCTCATGATGAAATATTTATGATATGCATAATCTCTGATTTTACTTACTTACCGGTTTTACTTACCTTGCACAGTCAGTACATTCCACGTACTAACCGCATACTCTATGCTGTATCGTTTCATGATATAGGCTTAGTCCCGCCACTAGCCAGATCTTCAGTGTTAGCATCTCCCAGTCAGAGTTGGTGAGTCCTCATCTTTCGAGGGCCTTTCTTATCAATTATATTCAGTATTTTTAGTTTTAGGCTTTAGTGAATTAGTTAGTTCTTGTCCCATCAACTCGTCAGTAGTAGAGGCTTATTGGACATAGAATTTATTCAGCTTTAGACTTGTGTTATGTATTCAGTTATTCGATGTTATAATATTTTCATACTTCCACTATGTTATGTGTTTGATTTTCGCATTTAAAATGTTGAGCTTAGATGTTATGTTCATGCCATGCGTCGACTTGGAGCCTCTCAAGATTCTTTGTCGTGTCTCGATCCGAGCCTATGTTCGGATCGTGACAACTGAAAATGATGAAATATTAATCAATATACTAATATCTATTAGAATATAATAAACATATAACCTAACAAGAGGATTCTCCAAAAAAGAGGATTCTCATATGTCAACTGGACGTTCTACTTCTATATCTAAGAGAACAAGGGGCCAGGGGAAGGAACCAATTGAGAAGGCTGTTGAAAAAAGTAAGAAGGAAAAAAGTCAAGCTATGTGTTAAAAATCATTGATGAAATATATACTGGGACTATTGAAATAAGTGATGATAAGAAAGATAAAGCTGACAAAAGGAAGGAGACTCCTTTAAAAGTAGAAGAAGGGAACATTCCCTCTATTAGAGAATTTGGTAAAAAGAAATAATCTTCAAAAGTTACTAAGGAAATATGTTGTTTTGCAGATGACCTAGTACAAAAAGATAAAAGAGAATAGTTGTAAAGGTAAATAAGGAAGAGAAAGTTATGAAGAGAAGGGTTTTTGATCCTACAGTAATAAAGGAGCCGATATTGGAAGAGTTTAAAAGAAAAGTGGGTTATCAAGGATGGTCTTATTTCTTGATTCTCATCTACTTGTATATAAAGAATAAGTATGCCAATTTTATAATAAATTCAAATTAGTTGAGAATGATAAAGTGGAAACTATTGTAGAGCCAACATTCTTATTTCTTTCTAGGATTTTCTCTCTCTACTTATATTGTAACCTAGATTTGCCTACCCTTTTATGTGCATCCTCCAATGGCGGCTGATTAGTACCACTAGATATCCAACGTACAGTTTTTACCATCTATCCTACACCCAGTAACATATGCAACCTTGTTACAACCTTCAACACAATCGACAATAGTGACCTTGCAACCTCTTGTGATAAAACCAATTACATATCTCTATGGTGAACCAAGGATAATATGGGAAGACAATGAGGTGAATTGGATGATAATACATGAAAATCTCTTATATATAATGGTTGAAAATTTATCATATGGTTGGCTGAATATTAAGGAATTACATAAGCTGATACCAAAATAGTGTGAGTTAAAATGGGATTGGAATATAGGATTGGTATGCAGTAGATAAGTTCTTATTTGTGCAACTCTATTGAAAATTTACGTTAATATACTATCTAAACCAGCATTTTGTATTACATATATGAATTGTTCATATCCAATGAAGAACTTGAATTGGAATCCATTGTTTGACCCAAATGAAGAAACAACGACTGTTATGACCTAGATATCTTTCCCATATTTGCCACTAAATTGCTTTGGTAAGTATGCTTTCTTTTCTCTAGCATAAGATGTTGGAGAACCTTTGTTACTTGATATAGCTACCAAAAATCAAATCAGTCTAGGTTGTGCAATGGTTAAGGTAGAAGCCAACCTATTAGGAAAGTTCCTACAGAGAAATAACACTGATATGAGAAAGAAGAGCACTGGTAAATTGTTGATAAGTGGATATTGATCAATTGCGATTATGTGCCAAAATGCTGCAATAGATGCAAGCTTTAGGGATGCATGATTTGCTAAGGTTGTTTGCAAGATTCTTCTAGAATAACAAGGAGGACGGAAGAAACAAATATTGTATGTCCTAGGAAAATATGTGTTTACCAAAGGAAAAAGGAGGACTTAGGTTCAGATATTTGTTTGATGTAACTAAATCCTTGTCAGCAAAGGTATGGTGTACATTCAAAACCCAATGTCCTTATGGTCAAATTATACGTGGAAAACAAATACTATAAAGACACAGACATCAGGTGGCTAAATGAAAATCAGGATCTTGGCTCTAGAAATATATGCTAGAAGCCAGGGATGATTTATCAGATAATTTGGTGGGAACCTAGATATGACCATTCTAATGTATACTGATAACTAGACTAAATTTGTGTAATATCCCAGAAGCCCTAAGATCAGACACGGGAGTTAAAACGGAGAAAACTAGAAATTTGGCACCAGGTTACAAAATGAGTCATTCTGTGACCTGTGGGGTAGACAACGAGTTTTGAGGTGACTTGCGGTGAGGTTCAAGGAGGGAGTTAAAATTTTGGAATTTGAGGTCCCCACGGACCTAACCACGAGTCGTGGTCAGTCCCCATGTTTCGTGGGATGGGTCGTAATCAGCATGATGGAAATAATTTGAAATCCTAGGCAGTGAAGGCAACAAGTGGTGACAACAAGTCATGGTCACCTGTAATGACTTATGAGGTTACCCGTGGTGAGCCTCAAATGGTCTATTAGATAGTGTCCTCGATGACCGATGCTATGACTCGTTCCCTTGGACGACGACTCGTCCAGTCCCTCATTGGGACTGGCAGTTAGTTATTTTTTGCGAGTTTTGTAAGGGCTTTTCCGTAATTCATACAATCCTATTGCCTAAACTACGTCGTTTTTAGTTATGAATAGTGGGTTTTAAGAGGGGAAAATCTATTCAAAGTCATTCCTATTCATGCATGCAAGAGTAAGAGTCTAGAGAGGTGATTAAGGCGAATCCTTCAAGGTTATTCTTCAAACCTTCATTGGGAAATTTAGGAGTGATAAAATCATATCTTTGCCAGGTATGTAGGGTTATGAATGGGTGAATCCGTTCACACCCATGCCCAATCTCTCTCTAAATCATGGAAATTCCTATGTTGATTCTATGGGGTTTCACCCAATGCATGAGATTTCTAATTTACTACATGGGCATGATTTAAATGTATTTCTACTATTGAATTATCATTCATGGGCAAGTTTTACATTATTATCAATTAAAATCAAGTTTCAAGCTTTATAAATTAAAATGCCCAATTGTGAGTAGTTCGTGAAAGTTGAGATTTATGATGAATGTTTAAGTATGATGAGATTTTTATGATGAAAAGCATGTTTTCAAGTTACCCATGTTAATGATCATGTTTTCAAGCAAATTATGTATTTTCAAGCATGTTAAAGTATCGAGCAATGCCCATATGTTGAAGTATGAGTTATGATTTTTACGAATTAAGCTTACCACATGGTTTTGGAGTGAAGACTACCATTTATGTTCAGCTTGTATGGTTTGAGCAAGAGCTCCTCATATATATATGATTTCAGATTCGATATGTATTCGATTATATAGCTTCGCCAATAGACGATGGTATGCTTCGTTGAAAACGGATGGAGAGCATATGCATGTTTTTGGGAGTAGTGTCTAGCACCGAGTAGGCTAAGGTTTGATCACCCTATGCTTTAGAATTACGCGCCAACGTAGGTTATACATGTCTTATATGTACTTTCGGACCTCCCTTGTGAGCTATCCCCTACCCCAATTGGGACTTGAGCTTGATATCGATATCATGGTACCATTTGTAGCCCTGGAAAGGCTTTGGATGGCTTTACCCACTTGAGTGTGATAGTTGGGACCACGTAAGCTTTATTGTGGTATGTCATTTAAGAGACGAGTCTCTCATTGTTCCTCATGATTTCAGTTATACATGTTCATCATTCATGATATATATATATATATATATGTATATGTATATAGGGTGTCTAAAAGCCATGTCAAGTAGAGTCTTTTTCATGGGTGTGAAAGCGCGCCACACTTATGATGAAGAGGCTACGAGACGTTTAGGAAATGTTCCCTTCTTTCATGATCTATGTCGTGTGATGAAATATCTCCTTATCCTTCTAACTCATGCTATTCGCGATTGCAGAATCATGGCTCCCCGCAAAATTAATGGTTGGAGGAATGGTAATGGAAACGGCTGCGAGGATGGCAATGGAGATGGGCACCAACAAGACCCACCAGTCCAGGAGCACCATGCACCGGAGCTGGCTGCCCATGCTGAATTTAGGGCAGCTATTCAGATGCTAGCGTAGGCCTTGACCACTTATGTCAACCAGCAAGAAGTGGCACATGTCCTGCAAAATGGAAATACTGGCAGTAGCTCGAGTTAGAGATTCCCTAAGAATGTACCCACCAGAGTTTCTTGGTTCCAAGGTGGACGAGGATCCATATGAGTCTATCAACGAGATTGTAAAGATCACCCAGGTCATGGGGGTGAATGGAGTTGAGTGTGCTGAGTTGGCCTCAAATCAGTTGAAGGGGTTCGCACACATCTAGTTTCCATAGTAGAAGGATAGTAGGGAAACCATAGTAGACCTTATCAGTGGGGAGGAGTTCCATACGACCTTTCTGGATCGGTTCTTCCCTCGTGAGATGAGGGAGTTGAAGGAAGCTGAGTTTGTAAATCTTAAGCATGGGAAGATAATGGTGCAGGAGTATGCCCTTGAGTTTACTCTCCTATAAATGTATGCCCTAAAGTTAGTGATTGATCAGAGGACGCGAGTGAGCAGGTTTGTTCATGGGGTGGCGGGCTATTTGGACAAGGATTGCAGGACCGCTATGCTTCATCAGGATATGGATTTCCCTTGGATAGTCTTATATGCCCAGCAGATGGAGGCAGTGCATATGAGGGAGTGAGAGGTCAAGAAGGCCAGGACTGATAGCTACATATATTCTCAGTTGAGGTCAGGTGGTGGGCACCAATAGTAGACCAACCAGAAATCTTCAGCCCCAACATCTTTAGTGTTGAGTGCTATCCAGACTTAGGCACGATTAGAGGGGGCGATCATCAGGATCTAGGGGTTAGAGTAGTAGATCCGTAGATTCTAGCATCCCAGTTTGCGGCAGGTGTGGCCGGGGGCACATGGGTTAGTGCTTGGCAGGTACAGGTGCTTGCTTCGGGTGTAGGAAGCCTGCACATATGCTCAGAGGTTGCGCAGCAGCTCGAAAGGACCATGATACGTACCAAGGCACAGCTTCCAATTAAGCAGCTCCACCCACACGCCCAGCCCAGCAGGGGGCATCTACTAGCAAAGGTGGCAGTCAATGCCAAAACAGATCCTATGCCTTAGCATCCTGCCAGGAGTAAGAGGTCTCCCTAGATGTAGTCACTGGTATGTTACGAGTTTTCCATCTTGATGTATATTCTTTGTTAGATACAGGGGCTACCTTGTCTTTTGTGACACCTTACGTGTCTAGTAGTTTCGGAGTCAGTCCCAAAATCTTGTCCGATCCCTTCTCAATTTCTACTCCAGCGGGTGATTCAGTTGTACCTAGATGGGTGTATAGAAGATAGCTGGTTGCAGTCCTTTAGAAGATAACCTTAGAAGATTTAGTAGAGTTAACCATGATCGATTTTGATGTTATCCTCGGCATGGATTGGCTATTTGTATGTTATGCCTCAGTTAATTGTAGAACCCGGGCAGTAGAGTTCAGATTTCTTAGTGAGCCAGTCAATGAGTGGAAGAGTAGTTCAACTGTGCCTGTAGGTCGTTTCATTTCCTACGTTAAAGCCAAAAAGATGATTTCTAAAGGTTGTGTGTTCCACTTAGTTAGTTTTAAGGATGCTACGCCTGAGACCCCGACTACCCAGTCAGTCCTAGTAGTAAGTGAGTATCCAGAAGTCTTGCTAGATGATCTACTGGGAATCCCTTCCGAGCGGGATATTGATTTTGATATTGACCTTATTCCCGATATGCGACCTATATTTTCCTCCCTATAGGATAGCCCTAGCTGAGCTAAAAGATTTGAAGGAACTGTTGAAGGATCTTTTGGATAAGGTTTTCATTAGACTGAGGAAGTGCCTATAGGGTGCACCAATTCTTTTTGTTTGAATGAAAAAGGATTGGGTACTCAGGTTAAGCTAGAGAGGTGATCAAGGCTAATCCTTCAAGGTTCTTCTTCAAACCTTCATTGGGAAATCAAGGAGTGATAAAATTAGATCTTCCCCAGGTATGTAGGGTTATGAATAGGTGAATCCCTTCACACCCATGCCTAATCTCTCTTTAAATCATGGAAATTCCTATGTTGATTTTATGGGGTTTTAACCCAATACATGAGATTTCTAATTTACTACATGGGTATGATTTAAATGTGTTTCTACTATTGAATTTTGATTCATGGGCAAGTTTCACGTTGTTATCAATTAAAATCATGTTTCAAGCTTTATATATTAAAATGCCCAATTATGAGAAGTTCATGAAAGTTGAGATATATGATGAATGTTCAAGTATGATGAGATATTTATGATGAAAAGCATGTTTTCAAGTTACCAATGTTTATGATCATGTTTTCAAGCAAATTATGTATTTTCAAGCATGTTAAAGTATCGCACAATGCCCATATGTTCAAGTATGAGTTATGATTTTTATGAATTAAGCTTACCACATGGTTTGGAGTGGAGACTCCCATTTATGTTCAGCTTGTGGTATAGTTTGAGCAAGAGCTCCTCATATATATGATTTCATATTTGATATGTATTTGATTATTGAGCTTTGTTAGTAGACGATGGTAAACTTCATTAAAAAATGATGGAGAAGATGTGCATGTTTTTGGGAGTAGTGTCTAGCACCGAGTAGGCTAAGGGTCGATCACTCTATGCCTTAGAACTACGTGCCAACGTATGTTATACATGTCTTATGTATACTTTGGGACCTCCATTGTGAGCTATCCCCTGCCCCGATTGGGCCCCGAGCTTGATATCGATATCATGAGATCATCCATAGCCCTGGCAAGGCTTTGGACAGCTCTATCCACTCGAGTGATAGTTGGGACCACGTAAGCTCTATCGTGGTATGTTGGTTAAAAGACGAGTCTCCCATTGTTCGTCATGATTTCAATTACATATGTTCATCATTCATGATATATATATATATATATATCATGAATCAGGTTTGACCCAATGTTTAGCTTTAGTTATGACTATCAGATTTCTACTTTAGGTCAATCAATTCAGTTTTGATGTTATGTTATGTTGAGATCATGATTTCAGAAATATAGCATGCATGCCCTACTCTCAGATTCATTTTTTTTATATATATTATGCATGTTTTGAATGATTTTACTTATTTAAGCGGTTTTACTTACCTTGCAAACTTAGTACATTTCACATACTGACCACATACTCTATAGTGTATCGTTTTGTGATGCAGTCCCCGACACTCAGACTCAGCCCCGTCCTTAGCTAGTCTTTCAGAGTTAGCATCCCACATCTTTTGGTAAGTCCTCATCTTCCGAGGACCATGCTTTATCAGTTTACTTTATGTAATTTCAGTTTCAGCTTTAGCGAGTTAGTTGGGGGCTTGTCCCATCAACTCATCAAACTTGGAGGCTTTTCAAATAAAAGGATGTAATCAACTTCAAATTGATATGTATTTCTGATGTTATGCTTATTTCAGACTCTCGCTAAATTTATCATGTTAAATCTTCCACTCTTATTAATTGAGTTGGATGTATGTTCATGCCATGGTTCTACTTGGAGTCCCTCGGGGTTCTTGTCCCGTGTCTCGATCGGGCCTTTGTTCGAGTTGTGACAATTGGGGGCCTTACAGTATGTCTTACTACTATCTCTTGTATTTGATAAGTTTATGGAGGATATGACTTAGTTGATGAGGAATGAAGAAATGGATAGAGACACATTATAATAACTTTTATCTCAGGAAATGACTGACCACATTGAGAAGGGAATCAGTTATGTGAAAGAATCTAAAGATTAGGATAGGCCATCGTGCATTCTCACTACATCTAAGAAATTCACTGTTAGTAGTGCTTGAGAAGAGGTGAGATAGAAATGAGATGTTCACAGCGATTTCTTCAAAATATGAATAAATGTATAGAATTTAAAGTTTCCTTCTTCCTACGGAGATTAATAAAGTAGAGAGTACCCATTGGATAAATTCTAGATAGAATATGAGCTACAGAGAATACTTAATGTTACTACTATATTGATACTACTCAAGAAACTATTAATAATGTATTCCTAACCTTAACTTTGGCAACAAAGGTTTGGAAAGTGTTTTTAGATACAACTAGGATTCAAGATTTTTGTATCAATTAAAAACAACATTAGAAAAGTGGTGGAATGCAGTATGCTCACAAAAATTAAAACATTTGATTCAAGAATGTCATGTCTCGAGGTCATACTTTGGACACGACACGGTACTTAAGATCATATGGGATCCCAAGAAAACTCATGGTAAAGCATACATCTACTAATACTGATATGCTGAAAATAATAATAATAAAGCAGAAGCGGACTAAAGAAATAAACAAATACTGAATAATAACAAAATCTGAACAAACACTGAAAATCCAAACTGAATCCATAAATATGGTCTGAAAGCCTTCTAAAATGAATTGATGAGTTTCTGGGACAAACCCCTAGCTTACATTAGTCCCTAAAACTAAACAAAAGAAATACAACTAAAAAAGGAACTCTGGCCCTTGTATATGAGGACTCACCACTAAAGCTGTTGGGAAATCGCCGAGAAAGAACTACCTACTGTGTGGAGGGTGGGTACCGGGATCTATATCATAAAATGATATAACACATAGAAATATACAATTAGTACTTTGAATGTATTGATTATGTGAGAAGGAACTAAAACATATATATACTGAGTAATAGTAAGTTGAACTATAATACTGCAAAAATAGATTGATATCTAAAGATTGAGACTGGACTGAGAATCATGACCATATTTCACTGTACTGCAATATGGGAGAGACTGTAACCAATATGTAACCATGTAAACTAAATGTGGAATTCGATGTATACGCCTCATCGGACAAAGCCCATTGTACCTTGCCAGAGTATAGTGGTTGAACTGAGTGATCACTGTCTGGGGCCTATTTAGGCTAATAACCTATGGTGGCAATGTAATTCTGGGAACTTGGGTGTGCCGAACCACGGCCCGCTAGGTACTAAGTACTACTCTCATTAGAAACCTAGTTATATCTAACTGGATGTAGCTCGAAATTGATGTCCTGGGACTAAGACAGAACTACTTATCTGGAGTGTTCTAAGAGTCTAGGACCTGGAAGAAACTATGTTCTAAGACTTGCCAGAGCTTCTTTATCAAAAAACATCGTAATATTTTAAAGAGCAACTAACAAGCTGATAAACTTATACTACTGAGTTTACTGAGTTTCTGAAAAGATTGAGAAAGAGTCAAATTGATCAGCTAACCTATCTGGAGAATACTAAGTGCTGAATGTAATACCGAGACTGAACATACTAATGCATTAACTTTCTATTCATGTATCTGTATTGACATTCATAATTCGAGTGAAAATATCATAATATTACAACATTCATATCTATCTAAGTTCTAAATCATGCAAGTTTTATTTAAAATATCATACTAAGGATCAGGGTTAAGAAAACAATTTGTATGAATAAAACAAAGACATAATTTCAACTAGGACGGATCATGTAAATTCAGAGAAATAATAAGATTTTATGAATTTTCTTAGATGACTGAAAACCTTAGCTTAAAATATTCTACAGGGCTAGAATTTAGAAAGTTTTTTTAAAATAGTTTGGGACACAAGAGGGAAAGGAAACTCTCATTGAAGTCCCATATACCTGAAGGAGAATCCCTGAGAATTAGCTTAGAAGATCTGAGAAAAGATTGATTCCCTAGCTCTTGCTTGGAACTAGCTATCTGACTTTTCTACATACTGGAGTTCTGGGAGAGAATGAGAGAAAGAAGTTGATCAACCCCCTACATTCCCCTCTAACCTCACCCCAAATAATGTAGTTTAGGAGTTAAAATAACGGGAAGTTACAAAAATGACCCTGGAAGAAAAGTCTGAAAAACTGCCTGTCAGTATCCAACGGGTCACACAACAAGTCGTTGGTTGTGATCATGATCGTTGGGACCAGTCATTGGTATTGAGCCTTGAAAATTTACTTTTTGGACTTGACCAATGGACAGCCAGGACAACTCGTTGAAGGTAACAACAAGTCATTGCATCTAGTCGTAGTCACGGGAAGGATTTCGAACAACTTCTGAACTTCTCCCAATGGATGACACATTGACTCATTGGTTGACACAATGGGTCATTGTCACTGCTCATCATCACTATTGGAGATTTCAAATAATTTCTTGTCACGACCCGAGAGTACACTCGGATCGTAGACACGGGAAAAGGAGTCCTGAAAGACTCTCGTCAACCCATGGCATGAGCATATATCTAACTCATATATATAAGGGGAGAGACTTAACTTAAAAATCTTGAATTTAAAGGAAACATAACATGAAATATAAGTACGGTAATACGTAATCCAAGCATAAATAGCGGAATACTACAATTAAGTCTAAAATCCTCTAATCATAATAGATGGGTTGAAGGGACAAGACCACAACTAACCCCAACATTTCTGGAAAAAGAAGATAAACAAGGTCCGAACACGAAGCCCTCGAATCATGAGGACTCACCACTTAGAGTTGAGAGATGAACTGAGAGCAAGCTAGGAATGATGTTGAACCTGCGAACCGGATCATGAAAATATGTGGGATAGTACTTGGAAGGTACTGAGTATGTAAGATATGAAAAACAATACTTAAAAACATAAAATTTATAGGAGTGGGGACATCATGATCATAAGATTGAAATCGTAAGTATATCGTAAGGCTCAAGATTTCCAAAATATTTGTAAACCTGTCATAGTCACAACATGTGAGAAAATATTTCATAAAACATAATTTGATCCAAAAGAACATAATCATACATGCATTAATACCATGAGGAACAATGGGAGATTTCTACAACCGACACACCCCATATTAGCACACATGGAGCCCGACTTGTAAACTTAGTCGGGAGGTTGTTCATACCTTGCCTAGGGTATGAACCATGAAAGGCATGATATCACTCATGAAGGACCCGTAGGGCATAGGGGACAATAACTGAGGAGGTCCCAAACATAATCTACGATGGCACGTAGTTTTTAGATTCGGGGTGTAACTTGGGCTCTGAACCTACACGGTGTTAAGTACTACTCCAATAGTATGAAACATGCTCATAGAAATTCATACATGACATGCATGGCTAGTTAAATCATGAGAATCATATCATACTTGAGAATTCATAATACTAGCTATGAAATTAGGCCCGTGAATCAGCCAACGTCATAGTTCATAAATCATAAGTGACATGTGGGCATTGCCCATAGTTTCAAATACTTGAAATGCTTAAATTTATAGGAAGCATGATCATAACAACATGAGTAGTTGAAGACTTAAGGACATGCTTAGAATTTAAGAAAAAATCATACTAAGCATGCAGAATCATCATGACCATGAACTTTACTAAAAATTCCTCATAATTGGGCATCTATACTATTAGAGGTTAGATCATGAAATAATGAATAAACAAGTGAAATCAGCCCAAATAATTGGAAATTCCTAAGATAAGCATGCTACAACACTCAGTCCAAATTTTAAGGAATCATGCATTTTGAGAAAGACCCATAAAGTTTTGGTAACTTTAAACATCGAATTAAGGAGAAATTGGGCATGGGTAGGGACTAAACTACCCATTCAGAACCCCACATACCTGGAATTACTTGCTTCTTAACTCCTTTGAGAACCCCTAGGTGGAAACTTGAAGAAGAACCCTTGAATCTCCTCCTACTCCCTTCTCTAGTTCTTACAAATGCCAAATGAGACTTAGCATGAGTTTTTCCTCCTTAAAAGACCCTGTCCCGACCTTAAAACGACATGGTTTAGGGTCCAAAAACATAGAAAAGTTGAATTTTCCCTTAATGAAATTTCCCTAAAAAATAGATCTGGCCCCGGCCATGACTCATACCGCAAAGTCAAGACTCATGGTCACCTCTCATGGTCACTTCACCACTTTTCAGTCTTTTGGATAGGGCCACGACTGGTAGTACCATCCTAAGGGTCTTACTATCATTCGTGGTACCATCCAGCCATACCAAACACGACTTAACCACGACTCCTCATCATGACTCATTGCTACATCGTACGAGTCGTACCATAACCCATGACGATTCACTTTGGCACCACTGAGAATTTCACCACGACTCCTAACCATGAGTTTTACCTATGCGTCACAATTTGTGGGACCACCCGTGATATGACCTTAGGCTCCCAAAATTCATCACAAGTCATAGGACCTCACCACGATTCGTACCTCGAGTTGTACTAGTGTAAAATCCCAGGTTTTCTACAGTTTTCAACTTCAACTCCCGTTTCTATTCTTAGGCCTTTCTGGGGTATTAAATTTGTTGGCATGACCAATGGATGGGGACAATGCTCGTTAGATAAGCCAATGAGTCATTGGTTTCACTCATTGTTACAAGGAGATATTTCCACCCTTACTTGAATAAGCAAGTTTGTATTAGGAGTCTCAGATTTGGTGGTTATGGAGTGTAGGACCGCTATTCTTATCAACAACATTGATATCTCTCAACTCATGATTCATGCCCAACAAATTAAGGAAGAAAAGTTGAAGGAGAAGGAAAGGGAGATCAAGAGGGATAGGATAGGCAACTTTGAGTTCTCTTAGCAAAGGAAATGTAGTGAAAATAATTCATAGTACTATCAAAGGTCATTAGCTCCAGCACCTTCATCAGCTAGCATCCCATTCCCAGGACCGAAGATGATCAGAAGGGTAGAGCACTAGGCTCTAAGTCTCAGGGGATTATTTCAGGAGGAGGCACATTCCTAGCTTGCAAGAAGTGCAGAAGGAACTATCTTGGAGATTTTTGTTGGTAAGGATGCATTCTTCGGATGTGGTAAGCCCGGTCATAGACTCAAGGTTAGTCCATCAACCAGACAGGGTGACGATAGTGGCCGAGCCCAATCCACCTTTTCAATAGGTCCAACAACTCACCCATCCCAATTTTTCCTACTCTAGTACAGGTTGTGGACAACACCTGACCATTTCTATGCACTTTAATCACACCGGGATCAGAAGAGCTCACCGATTGTGGTCACGGGTATGTTACAAGTTTTTCACCTTGATGTTTATGCATTTCTAGATCCAGGGGTCATATTATCCTTCATGATCCCCTATGTTTCAATAATCATTGGTGTCAGTCCCGAAATCCTCAAAAAACCCTTCTCAATCTTTAGTCCTATCGGTGAGTCAGTCTTAGCACGGAGGGTATATAAAAACTGCCAAGTTACAATTCTTTAGAAAGTCACCACAATTGATCTAGTAGAGTTAGACATGGCCGACTTTGATGTTATTTTTGGCATGGATTAGTTGTACTCCTGTTATGCTTCAGTCTATTGTAGAACCCAAATTGTAGAATTCAAATTTTTGGATGAACTAGTCCTAGAATGCAAGGGTAGTTCCAAAGTGCCGGTAGTTTGCTTTGTCTCCCACCTTAATGCCAGAAAGATGATTTACAATGGTTGTGTGTACTATTTAGTCCACGTAAAAGATTTTAAGTTTGAAACCTCAACTATTTAGTCATTCTCATTTCTTTGTGAATTTCCAAATGTTTTGCCAGATGACCTACTAGGATTCCCTCTCGAGCAGGAGATTGACTTCTGGATGGACCTCCTCTTTAATACGTAGCCCATATCCATTCCTTATTATAGAATGACTCCAACCAAGCTTAAAGAGTTGAAGGAATTGTTGAAACATCTCTTAGATAAGCGTTTTATCAGGCCCAGTAAGTTCCCATGGGGTGCTTCGGTTCTTTTCTTGCAGAAGAAAGATGGTTCTCTCAAGATGTGCATCGACTACTTCCAATTGAACAAAGTCACAATCAGGAATAAGTATTCTATTCCCACGATTGATGACTTATTCGATCAGTTTTAGGGCACTAATTTCTTTTCAAAGATAGACCTCAGATCCGACTATCATTAGCTCAAAGTCAGAGAGTGTGACATTCTAAAAACAACCTTTAGACTTAGTATTGTCACTATGAATTTCTAGTTATGTCTTTTGGACTAATGAATGTTTTCGTAGCTTTTGTGGATTTGATGAACAATGTGTTCAAACAATATTTGGATATGTTCATCATCATCTTCATAGATGATATTCTTGTATACTCCTTGAGTGAGGAGGAGCATGCTACTCATTGGAGGATTATGCTACAAACTTTTAAGGACCATCAATTATTTGCAAAGTTTAGCAAGTGCGAGTTTTGGCTAAAGTCAGTTGCATTTCTTAGGCATCCGGTGTCTAGTGACGGTGTTCAGATAGACTCTCAAAAGATTGAGATATTAAAGAAGTGGCCAAGATCTGTCACTCCCACTGAAATTAGAAGCTTTTTTGGTTTAGCTGGTTACTATAGGAAGTTTGTAGATTGATTTTCATCCATTTCCTCACCATTGACTCAGTTGACTTAAACGAAGGTAAAATTTTAGTGATTTGATTCTTGTGAGAGGAGCTTTCAAGAGTTAAAGACAACTCATTTTTTCTCCAATCTTGACCCTGCCAAAATGCACGAATGGCTTCGTGGTGTATAATGATACCTTAAGAGTTGGCCTTGACTGTGTTTTGATGCAGCATGGTAAGGTCGTTGCTTATGTTTCGAGACATCTTAAGACCCATGAGAAGAATTATCCGACATACAACCTTGTGTTAGCAGTAGTACTGTTTGCCTTGAAAATTTGGAGACACTATTTGTATAAGGTGCATATGATGTGTTCATGGACCATAAGAGCCTTCAATATGTTTTAAGTCAGAAGGACCTAAATTTGTGGTAAAGGAGATTGCTTGTGCTTCTCAAAGACTATGATATGATTGTTCTTTATCATCCGAGTGAGGACAATGTAGTGGCTGATGCTCTTAGCAGGTTGTCCATGGGGAGTATAGCACATGTGGAAGATGGAAGAAAGGAGTTGGTTAGAGATGTCCATAGGCTTTCTCTTTAAAGGGTTCACCTTATAGGTTTGTCAGATGATGGTGTCACCGTTCATAATGGTTCAACCTTCATTTGAGATTGAGATTAAGGTGAAACAAGATGAGGATTCTATCCTGGTTAAGATGAAGGAAGGAGTCCAAAATTAGAAAGTGGAGGTTTCTCCCAAGGAGGAGATGGTGTACTCCACTATCAGTGCTGATTGTGTGTTCCAATATGGATGTATTGAGATAGCGGATGTTGTGAGCGGCTCATAACTTTTGGTACTCTATCTACCAAGGAGCCGCTAGGATGTATCCTAATCTACAGAAAGTCTATTGGTGGAATGACATGAAGAAGGATATATGATGTAGGGTGTATTTATGCATTTATTAACCATAGTTTGCCCATACTTAGCTATGTTTTGAGAACAAATTGTGTGTGTCTTTTTGTATTTTATATGATTTATGTGAAAAAGAATTTGGTCTTAATTGTTGCTAAAAAGAGCAAGAATGGAAAAACGGGGTTGACAAAATGAGTATGATAGGAGTTGGCATCGTGCAGGCACACCTGTGTTATAGGTTGTGCAATGCGCAGGTACATCGAAGCATGGAGAGTCACAACACACCAAGGGCAGTGGTACCTTGAGAAGCGCAAGGCACTACCTTGTCTAGACGGCCGTAAATCAAATCCTTATTCTACTAGGAATAAAAGCTGCAAAACCCAATTCCAAACAAAGAAGGAACAATGAAGGCTTAATATACTATTATAAATACCCTCTATTACATGTTTTTAGGCATATAACATGCTACAATTGTCCCATTAGTGTGATTAGAGTCAAGTTTGCACAATTCATACTTTACGAATTTTTTGAATAGATTAGGTGAATATTTGGAGATTCATCAAGTTCTTGTGATTCTACTTAGCTTTAGAGATTTTGCTAAGCAATTTTATATTAAACTAAGTATTTCATTATGATTTCTTCTAGATCTTTCTTTTGTCTTCTCATAAACATGAGCGGCTAAATCTCTTTAGCTAAGATTTTTGGAACCATGATGGATTAACAAAAGTAGGCAAAATAAAATAGTGATTCTTGAATGGTGAATTGGGTGGATTGCTATTCTCTTCATCTTAATGCTTAAATTCCTGTATCTTCAACTTTCTTGACCATAGAGGTTGAAGTTAGAAAAAGAGAATAACAATGGTAATTCGAGGCTACAAGCCCTCAACTAAATTAATTTGAGCTCTAACCGAGGATAGTTTGTTAGACTTATGGCGAGGGCACAATATACATACCAAAAGTCCGATAGGATTTAGTGAAATTCATCTATGTAGGTCGAGAGAAGTTAGATGAATCTAATTGTCAATCTTACACAAAATTCACCAGGATAGATCACTAATAAAAGCCTACTAAGTTATGAAATCATGGGGAACATAATCCTATTTTTATCTTGATAATTTGATACACAACACAACCATTGTTAGCATTATTTTTCTTCTTTTTATTTTGCAACCCCCCGGTCTGAAATATTGATTTTAAGTTAGTTTAGTCATCATTAACATATTATTTCTTTTCTATTCCCTATGGGATTGACCCCAACCTAAGTTGGGTTACCATAGTTGATAGCGATAACTTTTTACTAATTGCGAGGTGTAATTTGGGCGTAATCAAATTTTGGCGCCACTGACGGGGACTACGATGTTGAAATAGTTAATTGGTGTCTAAGCTTCACTTGTAAAATTTATTTCATGATTTATGTTTTTTTTCTTTTTATTTTGTCGCAGGTTAGTATGGCGAACCCTGTAGCACAGGTTAATCTCCCACCGGAGGAGATGACTGAGGCGCAAAGAGCTGAAGCTGGGCGCCTATCAAAACAAGTTTGACTAGCTGAAGCAGCTAGGAGAGCTGAGGCTGCAAAATTTGTTCCTTCCTTGGCAGAGAGGAACTAACAGAACCCTCTCGTCATCTTGGACGTAATGTTGTACGTGATGTTCTCTTCAAAGGGGAGTTTAAGCAAGAGGAAGTTGGCTACACAGGAGCCATTGTTCCACCCCTATTGCCAACAAATGCTAAATTTGATGTGACCAGTGCAATGATGCAGTTGTTGAGCATGAAGGGATTGTTTGATGGTTTATTCGCAAAGATCAAAACTAGCATCTGATAAATTTTACAAGTATCTACAATGCCTACAAACTGCCTAGAGTTTCACAAGAGGCTATTAGGCTCCGATTATATCCATTCTTACTAGCGGGGGAAGCTACTCTTTGGCTAAACGAACTTCCAGATGATTCTATCACTATTTTGGTAGATTTGACTACAACTTTCTTTGAGAGATTTTTCCCATCCTCACAGATGATTCAGTTGTGGGATAAAATAAAGAACTTCAGATAATTACCCAAAGAAGCTATTCGTGGGGATTGGTTGAGGTTCAAGAAGAAAATGAAGCAGTGTCCTAATCACAAACTTCTTGAGGAGGTCCTTTTGGAGGTATTCTATATGTTGCTAAATGCCTCAAGCAAAGTTGTGACAGATGGGATAGCTGAGGAGTCCATGACAGCCCATACTTTTGCAGAAGCCATTGAAATACTAGATAAAATGACTAAAACCAACAGGTCATTGCACACCAAAAGTTCCAAGGCCGCTACAGTTAGCTATTCTAGAGGGATGACAATAGAGTAGCGAAAAAAGAAAGAAGAACGGGACCAGGACATGGCCCATCTCAAGACCCAATTGGAATTGATCTCCAAGAACCTCACCACACTAAATACACAGAGGGTGACCCAGGTATGAAGATCACTACCCTAAAGTTGAAGAGGAAGAAAATTTTGTAAACAGCCAGGGGGATTTTGTCATGACCTGAGCATGGACCCCAGGCCGAGACATAGGACCTAAAACCACTAATGTCTCTAAGCTAACCCATGGTACATAAATAGCATGATTATAAGAATAACTAAGTGGAAATAAAAAATGAACACAGTATAAGCAGAGGTCTACATATAATAAAGCATAGCGTAGACAATGAGTCAACAACGCTAAATCATCTATACATAACTGCTTGAAAATCCTCTAATCATAAGATGATTTAATGGGACAGTACCCCCAACTAGCTCGCTAAGTCTAAAACTAAATGACATAAGAAAAAGAGAAATAAACCAAAACCGTTGTCCTCGGATCACGAGGACTCACAAAAATTTGGATGGTATTGGACTGAAGTAGGAGCGAGCTAACATCGGGATTAAGACTAATCACTCAAACCTGTATAATGAGATGACATAGCACAGAGTATGCGATTAGTATTTTGAATTTACTGAGTATGTAGAGTAAGTAAAGCACGCTAGTAAAATGATAGCCTAAAATCATGAGTATGAAACAAGCTAGAACATGAGAGTAAGGACGACATGCTAAAAACATATTCTTGAAGTAATCATAAACATGAGGAATTTATCATGAGCTAAAACATAATGACCCAAGGTTTTTGAAAGAAAATCATCCAATTTAACATACTTGAAATCATAAGTAAAAGCTCATAAACTAATTAATGGGTAAAATACACTATAAAACATAGTATCATAAGTCATGAACATGAATATCTCAAAAACATGAGGAACAATGGGAGACTTCATTATAGATGATACCATCATGATAGAGCTTACATGATTCCCCAACTATCTCGCTCAAGTGGGAAGAGCTTTCCCAAGCTTGTGAAGGCAAGGAACGATTAAGGCGTGATACCACTCGTGAATCCCTATAGGGCTTGAACATGAATATCTTTATACCCCGAAAACCCTAAGACCAGACCTGGGAGTCGAAATGGAGAAAATAGGATTTTCTTCACTAGGTCACAGAACGAGTTGTCTAGTGACCCTTCAGGCTGACCATGGTCGTTTAGTGACACGTGGTGAGGAGTGTTGACTTGTTTGGAAATTTTCAAGTTGGGGTAACCATGGGTGTGACCACGAGTCGTGGTCAGCCCCACAAGCCGTTAAGTCACCCGTTGTCAGGGATGGCTGAATAAAGAGGAAGTATTGTGTAGTGAACTTAACGGGTCCTCACCATGACTCATTAGGAAGCACTACGAGTCATGGTGACACCCAGTTGGTTTTCGGCAGTGAGGACGATGGGAGGTGAATACGAGTCGTAGTCACTAGCAACGAACCATCATGTGCCTCATGGTGACAATCTAGGTCAATTGTCCAGTGGATGCAACGGAAGTAGACCACGAATCATGCCCTATGATGACGACTCGTCCAGTCCCTCGTTGGGACTGGCAGACTATTTTTCACTGCGAATTTAGAAAGGGGTTATCTATAATACCTATGATATTAAGGCCTAAACTATGTCATTTTAATCTATGAATAGTGATTTTTAAGAAGGGTAAGTTCATTCTAAAATATTCCTATTCATGCATGCAAATTTAGAAGTCAAGAGAGGTGATCAAGCTTAATTTCATCCAAGTTCTTCTCAATTCTTCCTTGGTAATCAGAGAAGTTGTAGAATCAGATTCTCTCAGGTATGTAGGGTTATGAATGGGTGAATTTGTTCACACCCATTCCCAATCTCTCCCTAATTCATGAAAATCTTTATGTTGATCCTGTAACCCAATGCATGGATTTCCTAAGCTTCTACCATGGGTATGATCTGAGCATGTTTCTATTGTTGAATTATGATTCATGGACAAGTTTTACAATGTATTAAATTATAAATCATGTTTTAAGTTTTATAAATTTTGATGTCCATCCATAAAAGTTCATGAAAATTTAGATCTATGATATATGTTCAAGTATGATGGGATATTTATGATGAAAAGCATGTTTTCAAGTTACCCATGTCTATGATCATGATTTCAAATGAATCAAGTATTTTCAAGCATGTTTAAGCTTTGTTCAAGCCCATATGTTCAAGTATGATTTATGATTTCACGAATTAGCTTACCACATGATTTTGGAATCAAGAATCCCAATTATGTTCAGCTTGTGGTATGGTTTGAGCCAAGGCTTCTCATGTATGATTTCAGATTTTATATGTATATGATTATTCAAATTCATCACTAGAAGATGGTAGCTTCGTTGAAAAACAATGGAGAGCATATGCATGTTTTTAGGTGTAGTGTCTATCACCGAGTAGGCTAAGGGTCAATCAACGCTATTCCTCAAAACTACGTGCGAACGTAGGTATGATAAGATTATTTGGGACCTCATTTAGAGCTTTCTCTTGCCCCAAGGGGCCTTCAGCTTGATATCAATATCATAGTAGTGTTATTAGCCCTGGCAAGGCTTTGGACAGCTCTGCCCACTTGAGTGTAATAGTTGGGACCACGTAAGCTCTATCGTGGTAATGTTGGTTATATGATGAGTCTCCCATTGTTCCTCATGATTTTAGTTATGTGTGGTTATCATTCATGATATACATATATATGCTCTAAAGCAGATTTGACCCAATGTTCAGTTTACTATGATTATCAGATTTTAACTTTGGGTCATTCGATTCAGGTAATAAGTTCAGTTGTGTTCAGATCATGATTTTAGAAAATAGCATGCAAACCGTACTCTTAGATTCTTATCTTGATTATGTTTTATATTATGCATGTTTTAATGATTTTACTTACTTAAGCAATTTTACTTACCTTGCATACTCGGTGCATTCCATGAACTAACCGTATATTCTATGTTGTATCGTTTTATGATACATGCTCCGATCTTCAGACTAAGCTCTGTCACTGGCTAGTTCCGGAGTTAGAATCTAGTCTATATTGGTGAATCCTAATCTATCGAGGGCCCCTTTCTATAAAGCTATGTTTACGTATTTTCAGTTTCAGACTTAGAGAGTTAGATGGGGTCTTTTCCCATCAAATCAACATAAGCAGAGGCTTTTCAGACGTATATTGTATTCAGCTTCAAACTCGTGTTGTATGTTTAGATTTTATGTTATGTTTAGACTTTCGCTATGATAATTATGATTGATCTTTCACTTTTATTTGATTGAGTTAGAAGTTATGTTCATGCCATGGGTCACCTTGGAGTCCTTCAGGGTTCCTTCTTCCCCTTGGAAACATTCGTCCTCGAATGTAAGAAACAAGCAACAAAAAAAAAACCACAATTACCATATGCAACTACTGATCATTTAAGCCGAAAACTGATGGAATGACTACCCCCGAAAAGAACTACATAGCTGGACTGAATTTAGGCATCACATACATATATCATATCATAAAACAAACTTTCACACATGAATGGAACATGAAAAACTGATTAAAGGTTTAGGGCAAAAACTGATACCTCAAACTGAAACTGGGCCGGTGAGGAACAGGTGGGGGTATTTAGCCATCATATCCGCTTCAGCTTCCCACGTAGCTCCCTCAACATGATGATTTCTCCATAACACCTTTATCGAAGATACATTTTTGTTCCTCAGCCTTCAAACCTAACGATCCAAGATTGCAACAGGAATTTCTTCATAATTGAGGCTATCCTTCACGCCAACACTTTCCACTGGAACCACAAAGGCTGGATCTCCCATGCACTTTTTCAAGATCTATACATGAAATATGGGATGAACTGAAGTCAAGTCTAAAGGTAACTCTAACTCATAAGCTACCTTACCCACTCGTCTAATAATCCGGTATGGGCCAATATAGTGGGGGCTGAGTTTCCCTTTCTTTCCAAATCTCATTACTCCCTTCATGGGATATACCTTTAGAAACACGCAATCATTGACCTCGAACTCAAGCTCCCTTCTTCTAACATCTGCATAAGACTTTTGGAGGCTTTTAGCCGTTTTTAGCCTTTCTCTTATTAACTAAACTTTCTCCATAGCCTCATGGACTGGATCTGGACCCATTTATGAAGCCTCACCGACTTCAAACCACCAAATGGGTGATCTACACCTTTTCCCGTAAAGAGCCTCAAACGGTGCCATCTTAATGATGGAGTGATAGCTGTTGTTATAGGCAAACTCAATAAGAGGCAAATGCTCATCCCAACTACCCTTGAATTCAATAACACAAGCTCTCAACATGTCCTCAAGAGTCTTGGTAGTCCGCTCCGCCTGACAATCTGTTTGTGGATGACATGCCGTGCTAAGCTTGACCTAGATGCCAAGTCCCTTTTGAAAAGATCTCCAGAACTGAGAGGTGAACTGAGTACCTCTATCTGATATAATGGACAAGGGAACTCCATGCAATCTAACCAACTCTCGGATGTTTAACTTAGCTTAATCTTATGTTGAATCGATGGTTTTGATCGATAGGAAATGAGCATCCTTAGTCAACCTGTGGACGACAACCCAAATGGAGTCATACTGTCTACAAGTGCAGGGTAAACCTGTTACAAAGTACATATTGATTTCTTCCTACTACCAAGTAGGAATGCTGATATCTTGGAGTACACCCCCCAGTCTCTGATGCGCTACCTTCACTTGTTGGGAATTCGGGCACTTGGCTACGAATTCTGCAATATCCCTCTTCATGTCATTCCACTAGTAGATTTCCCACAAGGCATGATACATTTTGGTGGCACTTGGATGAATAGAATATCTGGATCCATAAGCCTCATGAAACATCTGACACCTCAAATCCCGCACATTCGGAACACATAAGCGACCCTGGTACCAAAGCACACCATCTCCCCCTGGGAGAAGACATCTACCTTTTGATTTTGGATGGCTTCTTTCAACTTTACCAATATTGGATCTTCACCTGTTTAGCCTTTACCTCTGTTACCAAGGATGACTCTGAGTCGTTCTAAACTACTACTCCACCATCAGTATAACCAACTAATCTAACTCCTAGCCATGCAAGTCGATGCACCTCCTTTACCAGCTCCTTCTTGTCTTCACTCACATATGATACACTTTCAATAGAAAGTCTATTAAGGGCATCACTACCACGTTAGCCTTACCCAGGTGGTAAAGGACACTCATGTCATAGTCCTTAAGTAGATCCAACCACCTCCATTGCCGATGATTTAGTTCCTTCTGTGTGAACACTATGGTCCATGAATACATCTACAGGAACCCCATACAAATAGTGTCACCATATCTTTAAAGCAAATACCACTGCGGCCAACTCAAGATCATGGGTTGGGTAATTTTCTCGTGAATTTTCAATTGTCTGGAAGCATATGCTATGAACTTCCCATGATGCATCAATACACATCCCAGTCCGATTATCGAAACATCACAATATACCACGAAGCCATCGGTACCCTCCGGTAAAGTCAACACTGGTGCTGAAATGAGTCTGGCCTTCAACTCCTGGAAGCTCTTCTCACAAGCCTCCGACCATTGAAACTTCACCTTTTTTGAGTCAATCTAGTTAGTGGGGCTGCAATCAATGAGAAACTTTCCACGAACCTCCGATACTAACTCGCTAAGCCCAAAACGCTCCAGTTCTTCGAAGGGTTTACCGCTCTAGGCCAGTTCTTTACCGCCACTATTTTTTAGGAGTCCACCCTTATACATTAGTTTGACACTACATGTCCCAATAATGCAACTGATTTCGGCTAGAATACACATTTGCTAAACGTGGCGCATAGTTGGTTATCCTTGAGGGTCGATGTTCAGCATTCTCCTCCTCGCTTCTGGAGTATATTAATAAGTCATCAATGAACACGATCACGAACATGTCCAGATATGCCTCGAATACCCTATTCATTAGATCCATAAAAGCTGTAGGGGCGTTGGTTAGTCCAAAAGACATAACAACGAATTCATAATGGCCATACTAGGTTCTAAAAGTAGTCTTTGGGATGTCGCTCTCCCGAACCTTGAGTTGGTGATACCCGGACCTGAGATCTATCTTGGAGAAATATTTGGCACCCTGAAGCTGATCGAATAGGTCATCAATCCTAGGTAAAGGGTATCTATTCTTGATGGTGACCTTGTTCAACTGCCTATAGTTAATACACATCCGAAGAGAACCATCTTTCTTCTGGACGAACAACACCGGGGCACCCCATGGGGACTTACTCGGTCTAATGAAACCCTTATCCTGCAAATCCTTCAACTGCTCCTTTAACTCTTTTAGCTCAGCTGGGGCTATTCGGTAGGGAGGAATTGATATGGGCTACATGTCAGGTAAAAGATCAATCTCAAAATCAATCTCCCTCTCAAGAGGAACACCTGGTAGGTCATCTGGAAATATCTCCGGATATTCACATATCACAGAGGCTGATTGAATGGTTGGGATCTTGGATCTGACATCCTTAAGCCTAATTAAGAGGTAAATACAACCCTTGGAAATCATTTTCCTGGCCTTGAGATAGGAGATAAAGCGACCTACATGTACCGCTGAACCACCCCTCCATTCTAAAATCGGTTCACCTAGAAATCAAAACTCCACTCGAGTTCTACATTTAACAAATGCATAACATGCAAACAACCAATCCATGCCCATGATGATGTCAAAATCGGTCATAGCCAATTCTACCAAGTCTGCGGAGGTAATCTTATGCTATATTGTGATGTAGCGACCTTTATATACCCATCTCGCTACGACCGAATCAGCAAGCGGAGTAGATACAAAAAATGGTTCTGACAAAATTTCAAGATTGTCTCTAAAGTGTCTAGCAATGTAAGGTGTGACAAAAGAAAGTGTGGCTCCTGGATCTAACAAAGCATAAGCATCAATATGAAAGACTCGCAACATACCTATAACCACATCAGGAGAAGTCTCCTGCTCCTATCGAGAGCCAAGTGCATAAAATTGGTTCTGGAGCTAGCCGCCAATTGAACTAGTCGGAGTACCCTGTTGAGTCTAACGTGCCATTGGAACTGCTGAACTAGTTGCTGAAGTGTGGGCTCCACAACCCCCAGACCTAGCTGTGGGGCAATCTTGGAGTCTATGTCTGGGTTTGCCACACCCGAAACAAGCATCTGAGCCCACCAAACATTTACCTGGGTGATTCTTGCCACAATTAGCACAAGATGGAAAAGTGTGCTCTGTGCGTATGCTACTCTGACCCCTCGAACCTGAGGGCCTTCTCCTCTGATCGTCTCGAGGCCTGGATAGGGTACTGGCTGAAGATGGTGATGATGTAATGGACCTGTGCTGGGACTGCTGGTGAGGCCCACCCCCTGGCCTCGGCTGGGAGAACCTGTGGCTATCAGTTCTAGCCCTCTTGGCCTCTCTCTTCCTCTCCCTACCTCATATGAGCTGCCTCCATATGCTGGGCATGGAGGACTATCTGTGGGTTGTCCATATCCTAATGAAGCATGGCTGTTCTGCAGTCCTTGTCCAGATACTCCGCTACTCCCTGCATGAATATGCTCACCCGTGTCCTCTGATCCATCACTAACTCTGGGCCATTCTTTTACAGACGAGTGAACTCAAGTGAATATTCTAGGGTTTTTATCTTTACCTATTTGAGGTTAACAAACTTGGTTGCCTTCAATTCCCTCATCTCCCGAGGAAAGAACCTATCAAGAAAGACCAGGTGGAACTCATCCCAACTGATAGGGCCCACTCCCGCTGCCCTGCTGTCCTTCCATTGCTTGAACCAAATATAAGCGACCTCCTTCAGCTGATAAGAGGCAAAGTCAACACACTCCTCATTCGTCACCCCCATCACCTGAGTGACCTTCAAGATCCCTTCAATGAACTCATGTGGATCCTCATCCACCATTGCCCCTGTGAACTCGGGAGGGTTCATCCTTAAAAAATCCCTGATCTGGGCTACCGCTGCATTGCCATTCTGTGGAACATGCGCAGCAGCCTGCTGGTTGACCTGAGCGGTCAAAGCCTGCGACAACATTTGAATAGCCGCCTGAAACTCAACATAGGCTACTGGCTCTAGTGCTTGGGGCTCCTGAATAGGTGGGGCTTGCTGACGCCCATTATCATGGTCACCCTCGTGGCCCTAATAATTTCTGTTCCTCCTTCCGTTTATCCTTCTGGGAGCCATAATTTTTGCAATCGCGAATAACAAGAATTAGAAGGATGGAGAAATTTTCACCGCACGACATAGATCATGAAAGAAGGGAACATTTCCTAAAACGTTTAGTAGCCTCTTCATCATAGGTGTGGCGCACTTCACACCCATGAAAAAGAATCTACCTAACATAGTTTTCAGACTTCCTAGGACACATCTAAACCTATTTTTCTGATACCAAGTTTTTCACGACCCGAGAGTACACTCGGACCGTAGACACAGGATAAGAAGCCTCGAAAGACTCCAGTCAACCATGGCATGAGCATATATCTAATTCATACGCATAAGGCAGAAGACTTAACTTAAAAATCATGAATTTAAAGGAAACGTGACATGAAATATAAGTACGATAATACGTAATCCAAGCATAAATAGCGAAATACTACAATTAAGTCTGAAAGCCTCTAATCATAATGGACTGGTTGAAGGGACAAGACCCCAACTAACACCAACATTTTTGAAAATAAAAGATAAACAAGGTCCGAACATGAAGCCCTCGAATCATGAGGACTCACCACTGAGAGCTGAGAGTAGAACAGAGAGCAAGCTAGGCACGATGCTGATCCTACGAACCAGATCCTAAAAGTATGTGGGTCAGTACTTGGAATGTACTGAGTATGTAAGGTATGCAAAACAATACTTAAAACATAAAAGTTATAGGAGTGGCAACATCATGATCATAAGACTTAAATCATAAGTAAATCGTAAGACTCAAGATTTCCAAAATATTCGTAAACCTGTCATAGTCAAAACATGTGAGAAAAAATTTCATAAAACATAACTTGAGCCAAAAGAACATAATCATACATGCATTAAAACCATGAGGAACAATGGGGGATTTCTACAACCGACATACCCCATATGAGCACACATGGAGCCCGACCTGTAAAGCTATTTGGGAGGTCGTTCATACCTTGCCAAGGGTATGAACCATGAAAGGCATGATATCACTCATGAAGGCCCGGTAGGGCATAGGGGACAGTCGCTGAGGAGGTTCCAAACATAATCTACGGTGGCACGTAGTTTTGAGATTCAGGATGTAACTTGGGCCTTGAACCTACACGGTGTTAAGTACTACTCCCAAAACATGCAACGTGCTCATAGAAATTCATACATGACATTCTTGGCTAGTTAAATCGTGAGAATCATATCATGCTTGAGAATTCGTAATACTAGCCATGGAATTGGGCCCGTAAATCGGCCAACATCATAGTTCATAAATCATAAGTAACATGTGGGCATTGCCCATAGTTATAATCATACATGAAATGATTAAATTTATAGGAAACATGATCATAATAACATGAGTAGTTGAAGACTTTAAGACATGCTTAGAATTTAAGAAAAATTCGTACTAAACTTGCGGAATCATCATGACCATGAACTTTACTAAAACTTCCTCATAATTGGGCATCTGGACTTTTAGAGGTTAGATCATGAAATAATGAATAAACAAGTGAAATCCCAAATAATTCAAAATTCATAAGTTAGCCATACTACAACAAGATCATTTCAAATTTTAAGGAATCATGCAATTTGACAAAGACCCATAAACTTTTGGTGACTTTTAACATAGAATTAGGGAGAAATCGGGAATGGGTAGGGACTAAAATACCCATTCAAAACCCCACATACCTGGAATTACTTGCTTCATAACTCCCGTGAAAAACCCTAGGTGGAAACTAGAAGCAGAACCCTTGAATCTCCTCCTACTCCCTTCTCTAGTTCTTGCAAATGCCAAATGAGACGTAGCATGAGTTTTTCCTCCTTAAAAGACCTTGTACCAACCTTAAAAAGACATGGTTTAGGGTCCAAAAACCTAGAAAAGTTGAATTTTCCCTTAATGAAATTTCCCTAAAAAACAGATCTGGCCCTAACCATGACTCGTACCATGAGTCGTACCACAAAGTCACAACGCATGGTCACCTCTCGTGGTAACCTCGCCACTTTTTAATCTTCTGGATCTGGCCAATACTCGCATACCATGACATGTAGTACCATCCTATGGGTCGTACTGTCAGTCGTGGTACCATCCAGCCATACCAAACACGACTTGACCACGAATCCTCATCACAACTCGTTGCTACATCCTATGGGTCATACCATAACCCGTGACGACTCACTCTAGAACCACAGAGAATTTCACCATGACTATTAAACATGAGTCATACCTACGCATCAAAATTTGTAGGACCACCTGTGATATGACCTCAGGCTACCAAAATTCATCACGACTCGAGTCACGAGTCGTAGGTCCTCACCAAGATTCACACCTCGAGTTGCACTGGTGCAAAATATCAAGTTTTCTGCAGTTTTCAACTTCAACTCCCGGGTCTATTCTTAGGCCTTTTTGGGGTATTATATTTCTGTGCCTGACCAATGGATGGGGACAATGACTCGTTAGATGAGACAACGAGTTATTGGTTTCACTCGTTGTTACAATGAGAGATTTCCACCCTTACTGGAATCCCTTTAACAGCTCCCTACAATGAGTTGTTTAAAAAAATATCTACTCATTAGATGGCTCATTATTTGAAAGAAGGTTATCATCATATTGGGATTGACAGGACGGTCAACACAATGACTCGTTGTTACCAATGATGGGTCGTTGTACCACTCATTAAATCTGAGGGTGTAAAATTGTAGGGTTGACAATGACTCAGATTTTCTTTGTTCTAGATTTTCATTCCAACTCTTGCTTTGGTCTAAGGAACTTTTGGGGTGTTACAAAGCACTTCCTATATTTATATTATGGAAACTCTGGAAGAGACATGGGAAGAAGATGATTATATATACAATAGTAGGGGAAATTAACAGACAAAAACAAGTATGCTTACTAGCAAGATATAGATACCTCAGATAAAGACAATGCCAAGCTAGTGGCCTATGTAAGTGAAATTTCTTAAAGGATATACCCCTTCTATTATGTGTAAGGAAGTGCATTGGAAGAAACCTAGGAAGCGACCTTTATATGTAATTCGATCGGGGTGTCAAAGGTTAATCCTAGGCCTAGTTCGTGTGCTTTTTGTGTAAGGGATCATAATGGTGATTTTATATATGTAAAGGCAAGTCAGCTATGTAATGGAAACAAGTGGGCAGCTAAAGCTAGACTTATTGTGGTAGTATTCGTGTAATACCCCAAAAGTCCCTAAGATCACACCGCAGAGATAAAGCAGAAAACCAGCAGGAAGTGGAAATTTTTTCCATAGAACGAGTCCTATGACAAGTCATTATAGGGACCACGAGTTGTGGTTAGACTCATGGTAAGCAATGCTGTCTTTATCCAAGAACTACTAACCACGACTCAAGTAACGAGTCGTGGTGTATGATGATGACCTGTCATGTTGTTCATCCTAAGTAAGCAGTCCAAGTCCAAAAAATTGATAAATTTTCCCCAAAAATAATGAGTCATTGGATGAAGTTTAAAGAATGTGCAAGGATGTTTCTAGTGAACATGAGTCATAGGATGACTCGTGGTAACTACTGACGACTCATCATGTCCGTCCGTTATGTGAGGTACAGAGTTCGATGGTAACTGATAATCACCATGAGTCTTGGTGAGGACTAACGACTCGTGGTCACCCGTGATGAGTGATTGATAGTTTTTAAGTACTAGTATTCAGGGGTATTTTGGTAACTTTTTATACTTTTAACTCCTAAACCAGGTCATTTTGAGTTTCCTAAGGGGGATATTTAAGGGTTTTACTTAACCTAAACACCTATTCCCTCTCTCCAAACACGATAGATTCAAAATCAAAACTCTTAAGGCTCTCAAGGAAGCTCCGATTCATCTTCACAAATTCTCTTGGGTATCAAAGGGTAAGCTAAGAAATCATCAATCCTAGGTTTGTGGGATTATAAATAAGGGATTTCTTTCACCCTTATGCCTAAATTCAATCTTAAACTTATGATTTCAATTCTCCCATGTCTCCAATTTCGAATTTCATGAAGTTTTAGGGTTAAAACCCTGTTATGCAAAAAACTCTATTTTCATTTAAGGATTGATTCCTTCATAATTCTACATGTATTTTAAGATTTATGATTGGGTTGATTTCTTTGCAACAACTCCTATGATTTTCTATATTCAAGTTAGCATGATTTACTCAATTACGTATGAATCTCATAGATTTCAAGGTTATGTATTAAGGTTGTAATTTCAGCATAGTTTTCATAGCTAGTTCACGTATTTCAAGAAATTTATGAATCTTCATAACTTTTATACTAGTCCATGCAAAACCTATCATGTTTCAAGTATGATTTTGAGCACTATGTATATTTTAGAAATAGCATTCAACACCGAGTAGGCTGGGGTTTCAATGCACCCAAGTCTTTGAACTACGTACCACCGTAGGTATGAAGGGGGTTCTTGCCAGTTATATGTGTCTCCCTTTCCCTAATGGGATAATGATTGAATTCATGCCTTCATAGTTCTTACCTTTGTAAGGTATCAACATCTTCCCAACCAGGGTTACATGTTGGGCTCCATGATGTTCACCTAGAGTATGTTGGTTATGAGAACCTCTCGCCCCACTCCAGTTCACGTTTTATGATTCATTGACTTGTAGTGTTTGGACCATTGATCATTTTATGAATTTACTTTTGTTTTCACACATGTCAAGATGTATGTTAATGTTGTAAAGACCTTGTATACTTCAGTTTATGATGAAAATCTCATGTTTTATGACTATATCACGATCATAATTTTTAGCACATTATCCTTATTCTCATGTTTTATTTTGTTACACCCCGAAAAAATTTTGGTGATTATTTGATGTTTTTATTCTATGTTAAGGAAAGTACGGGTTGTATATTAATCTTAGATGACAAGGGAAATGTGTACGAATGGAAAAAACAAAGAGTATGTAAAGTTTATAAGTTAGGGTCAACTTTAAATAACAATATCTCCCAATATACAATGAAATAGAAGCCCCACAACATATCAAATTAAAGATCTTCGAGTGTAGTTTTCAGAACATCAAACGGATTATCAATTGGAGTACCGCATAAAAGGTTATAGGTATTTTACGGTGGTACTATTGGGCAGTGACATGGCCACCGACCTAAAAACGGTCGCCGCCCAAACACCATTATATTTTAAGTTTTTGTTATGAAATCATTTTCAAATTTTTTAGGTTTGATGTCCTTGCTTACCCTATGATATCATATCTATTTTCCAGTAGAAAAGCCTTAGAAACCAAGAGAAAATTACTCAAGAAAACACCGTCAAAACTCAAACAAAAGTTGATGGAAGTGAAGGCAATGTTGTGGTGAAGTTGTTACTGCTTTGTAGCTTCGTTTTGGCAGTGTTGTTGCTGCGTGTTTGGGACTATTTTGAGCTAATGCTGTACTCCATCTTAGTAGGAATTGTTCATAAGAAATAGTAAGTCACTTCCCTCTTTTGAAATCTCTAATAAGTGTATAAATTTTTGAAGGAAAACTAGAAGAAAGTTATGGTTTGTATGTTGAGTTGTTGTAGTTGTTGTGTTGTTATGTTGCTGCATTTTGGGAAGCAAGATTTCTGTGTTATTGGGAAGTGATTTGGAGGAAAATACTCCTATTATATCCAGGAATATTCTTATTCCAAGGGTAAGTGTTTCTAATTGCTAAACTTGCCTAAAAATCCTAGCTAAAGCTAGAAGTTGGAGGTTATATTGGGCTGCCGTTGTTGGTATGTTGTTGTTGAAGTTCTGCTCGTTATTGAAGGTTGGAACAACTGTGTTTTTCTTAGAATTTACTCTCTATTTGTGGGAGTCTTTCATGAGAAAAGTGAGGTAATTTCCTACCTATATTTTCCACCAAAGTTGTTGAAACAAGTTCAGATAAGAAATGCTAAGTGTTGCCTTATTTGTTTGTGTTGTGACTGCCTATTGAAGTAACGTTTTGGGTGGATAAATTGGCTTGAAACAGCCTTTTCACTTGGTGATAAAATCAAGTAATTTAATGGGTTAAAGTTTTCGTTGTTGAAAGAAAGAAACAACGTAAGAAACCTCACCGGAGAAAGAAGATATGTAAAGAGCTCTTTGTCTCTTGATTTTCAAGCACAAATTTATGCCGAGGATTAATCCGGCATTCACCTGTACTTGAGCTTCTGTAGTAGCATATTATGTTTCTTCCCAATAGTGATAATTACTTGGTATTAAGTTGTGTATTTTCTAAAGAGTTGGAACACATGAATGTAAAGCGGAGAGGGCAATGTCCTTCGATTATAATCATAGTTGTAAATTGAGTCTGAAGTCCCCTCGGAGTGAGCACTGTGATCTGGTCCTTTAAATTATGTTATATGTCTGTGGTGTCAAAGTTGTTTCACATTATAGTTTCTAAGGAAATTGGTAAACATGGTAAAACGACTATGCGCGGGCAAACCTAATAATTGAAATCGAGGGTAACGAGGGTAACAAAATAGAATTTCATTACAATAGTTACCTACCCTCTGATATTCATGTTTTAAATTACCTAGGTCGATGAGAATCTTCCTCGATTCCTCTCTCATAATCTAAGAGACTAATTAATGCATTTCTTAATTAACCAATACGTTAAACTTGAAAAATAGAACCCGAATGGGTAAACTATTGATATTTATATGGGACCATCTTTATTGGCAGGTTATGCACAATATCTTGATGTTAAAAGGTTATAATAAAATCATAATATATATATATATATTTATGCTTACATTCAAATTACGCGCTAAAGCGGCAAGGATTGCCTTTAGAAAGTCACTTTATGTTTATTAGAGCTCTTGAGTTATCTAGACCTACTGAGAATTTCTTAAGGCTTTAAGTAGACACGTCGCATATTATTTGAAAGTTGTAGATGTGTAAGGAAATTAACCTAAGTGTAAAAGTTGAGGCACTAGTAGCAAAGGAGAGATAAGAGTATATGTTAGATCTTTTAAGGTAATATGTGAGGTATATGCCCTCTATCCGTAGTTGATTTCGAGAACCTTTGAGCGACGTTAAAATATGAGCAATACGATGTTTAAGAGATAAGGTTGGAAATTAGGTAAGAAGGTAAGTACGTACAAGAATTGCTGGAATAGTGAACATGAGAGTAAATAATTAGGTAGGGAATAACGAATCCTGTTTGGAAAGGAATTTAAGATGAATACTAAAAGTAAAGCTAAAGGTTATTAAATTTGATGATAAGTGTTATGATTGTTAATGAGTTAGGCAAATGCTTAGCAAGATTTACCCTTTTATAAAGACGTTTAGCAAACGAGATATAAATAAAGTTGTTTATGTTCAGTAGTGTTAAGCTAATGAAAGGCCAGTAAAGTGTTAACTTCTTAAAAAATAATTAGAATCAAATATTTTGAGATAGTGACTCAAGTTAAAGAGAAGTTCTTCATCGTACTTTTAAACAATTATCTTTGATTATTTGTTCTAAGAGTTGGATTAACTTTTTCAAGTTTTAAAGGATTTTATTTTTCTTGGAAGTTTCTAAACTATTTATAATGCTGCTAAGCTTTTCTATGCTCCTCATATATTGCAAAGTTTCACACGAACCTTTCCTATATTGTCTAAAGCACGAGAATAAGTCTTTATTTATCTTAAGGCAGCCGCTAGATAGTTTCCTAGCATTTTTATGTTAAAGAGCTCCAAGTTACGTCTTCCTGTTCATAAGTTACCTTGAGATGTGATATGATGTGAAACGAATGAGGTATGCTCACAATTATTGATATGAAAATATGAAAGTCAAATGAGTATAAGCACGAAATGAATGCTAATATTGTTAATAGAAAATGATTAAGTTAAGTTATTCCTCTCTGCTCCTCGTGTTAGTATTGCTAGGAGATGTTTAAAATCATGAACGTGTGTGTACACTGTCTTTATGATATTTCAGTACTAGGAACTCCCATAGAATTCATTCACAGCATATGTATGTATGTAAATGTTAAATGAAAGATCTGTATGTGTATGGAATAATTATAGTATTAGAGGTCGTGGTAAGATCCTACACATGTTATAGTTACCGAGTCGACATATTTCATAGTTGTCAGTATCCAGATAATCTGTATGAGCCCTATCAACTCCATTTATGATTGCGATTGAGATTTATTTTTATTTTACCCCGCTGTGGTGCACCGGCTAGAGATATCTTTATTTTATCCCAGTGTGGTACGCCAGCTTGAGATATTTTTACTTTACCCTAGTATGGTACATCGACAGGAGATATTTTTATTTTACCCTGGTGTGGTACACCGGCTGGAGATATTTTTATTTTACCCCGATATGGTACACCGGCTGGAGATATTATTATTTTACCCCGTTATGGTACACCGGCTGGACAAATTTTATATATATATTAATGGTTGGCTGGTCACTGGCATCACAGTTATAGTTTCTTTCATGTGCGTTTCTAAATTGCATTTTCATCTCATTATAGAGTTACTATCAGGTTTCGGTTTCTAGGATTCCAAGTTGTTACTATTCCATATTCCTGGTTCCGTTATCTTTAGTTCAATTATGTTATAGTAAGTTGTTATCAATTACAGTTTGTGCAGTTCTAGGTTATATCTATCCTTTATATGTTTATGTGCTAAGTCAGTTGTTACAGGATTGTTATCTCATGTTTACAGTTTCAGCCATACATACCAGTACATTTCATTCGTACTGGCCTTGTCAGCTTATTGTTTCTTGGTTTAGCATACTCATAGATTTGGTTGCATTTCAGTTGTTTACCATGTATTGTTGAGACCTTATGGGTCCAGTTTATACTCCAGTTGATTGTGACAGGTGGCCTGGATGGCCTAAGTGTTATAGTTACAGATGTGATATAGCCAGCTTCTTGATTAGTCATGAATCGAGTGCCAATTGCACCCTACCCAGTATTTGGGGCGTGACAGACTTGGTATCAGAGCGAAGTCATATTCTAGGGAGTCCACAAGCCGTTTCTAGTAGAGTCTTGCTTATGGGTATATTGTGCACCATACTTATAAATAGGAGGCTATAGGGCATTTAGTGGTTGTTTCACTTTGTTCATTAATAGATCGTGCTATAAAGCAAAGATGTAAGGGATGTTTATGGTCTAAATCATGCTTATGTTTTAGAATTCACCTGGAGTAAGGTAGATGGATGCGAGATTTATCAAAACTAATGCTTGAAAGGGTCCCAGTCGCCCTCCTGTCGATCTGAGAAATAGATTATATGCTCAAAGTGAATTTTGTTTTACTCCTCGTGTTATAGTTCTTCTAGTTCCAGTCAGAGATACCATGGGAAGGGATTCAGCCCCTCATATTTTCCCAATTTTAGTAGAGCCAGAAGGAGGTAGAGTCGTTGATCCTCCAACACCTTTCGATATATCAAAGGGATGAGATTTTGAGAAAGTAAATAAGATGTTAACACGAATAGTGACGTCTCAAAAATCATCTACTTAAATTTATGACAGGTTATAGGGAAATACTTCTGAGAGCTTTAGTGCCTGTGTGTTTTGAGCCTAAATCCCCTAGCCTTTACGGATCAGTACTTACCACGGGAACTTCAATGAGTTCGAGTTAGTATGTTTTTGTACATAAAACACGACAGCATGAGTGTTCACGAATATAGTCTCAGGTTTAATTCTTTGGCCAATATGCTTCAGATAGGGTGCAGAATACGAGGAATAGAGTATACCAATTGTATTAGGTTTGGGACCCATATGGTTTGAGAGTTTTCGAGAATGTCTACCCAGACAGATATGGCTATTGCTCGGTACAAGCATTTGCTCAAAAGATAGACGAATCTGATTCACCGTCTCCAAGTACCGATAGAGAAGTAGAATAAAATGGGAGACTAGGCCAACAAGGTTATTTAAGGCCCCATGTAGTGTTTCAAGGCCCCGGGTGACCAGACATTCCGTTTCTCCTAGAGATTTAGTTCCTTCTTTGTCCCTAGATCTGGCTTTAGTTTCTGTTATCAGGACCGTCAATAATGGGCCATGGTAAAAGCAAAGGTAAAAGCACAGCTTCAGATTTAACATTGATCTTGTATCTTAAGTAGTGAATGAAAAGTGGTATTGGAGTTAATCATTTGTCATGGTAATGTATAAATTTGCTTATGGTTAGAAAAGTTCGTCGATTATGTGTTGTTAAGGCAAGTCTGTCTTAGATTAAATAAATAGATTGAGTTGAATAGGTAAAGTTTGATATGAAGTACTGAATGGAAAGAATATTTTTACGAATATATGAAATGTATGTTTATGACGGAAGACAAGGATGAGTTAAAGGTGTTATAACATTCGAGGACGAATGTTTCTAAGGGGGTGGGGAGGATGTTACACCCTAGAAAAATTTTGGTGATTATTTGATGTTTGTATTCTATGTTAAAAGAAGTACGGGTTGTATATTGATCGTAGATTAGAAGGGAAATGTGTACGAATGGAAAAAACAAAGAGTATGTTAAGTTTATAAGTTAGGGTCAATTTTAAACGACCATATCTCTGAATATATAATGAATTAGAAACCCAATAACCTATCAGATTAAATATCTTCGAGTTTAGTTATCAGAACATCAAACGGATCGTCAAACACATTTCGGAATAAAAAGTTATAGGCGTTTTACGGTGGCACTATTGGGCAGTGACATGGCCACCGACCTAAAACCGGTCGCCGCCCAAACACCTTTATATTTTAAGTTTTTGTTATGAAATCATTTTCAAAATTTTCAGGTTTGAGGTCCTTGCTTACCCTATGAAATCCTCTCTATTTTTCAGTAGCAAAGCCTTAGAAACCAAGAGAAAATTACTCAAGAAAACACCGTCAAAACTCAAACAAAAGTTGATGGAAGTGAAGGCAATGTTGTGGTGAAGTTGTTGCTGCCTTGTAGCTTCGTTTTGGAAGTGTTGTTGCTGCGTGTTTGGAACTATTTTGAGATAATTCTATACTTCATATTAGTAGGAATTGTTCATAAGAAATAGTAAGTCACTTCCCTCTTTTGAAATTTCTAATAAGTGTATAAATTTTTGAAGGAAAACTAGAAGAAAGTTATGGTTTGTATGTTGACTTGTTGTAGTTGTTGTGCTGTTATGTTGCTTCGTTTTGGGCAGCAATATTGCTGTGTTATTGGGACGTGATTTGGAGTAAAATAATCCTATTATATCCAAGAATATTATCATGCCAAGGGTAAGTGTTTCTAGTTGCTAAACTTGCCTAAAATTCCTAGCTAAAGCTAGAAGTTGGAGGTTATGTTGGGCTGCCATTGTTGGTATGTTTTTTTTGAAGTTCTGCTCGTTCTTGAACGTTGGAACAACTGTGTTTCTTTGAGAATATACTCTATATTTGTGTGAGTCTTTCATGAGAAAAGTGAGGTAATTTCCTACCTCTATTTCCCCCCAAAGTTGTAGAAACAAGTTAAACGAAGAAATGCTAAGTGTTACCTTATTTGTTTGTGTTGTGACTGCCTATTGATGTAACATTTTGGATGGATAAATTGGCTTGAAACAGCCTTGAAACTTGGTGATAAAGTCAAATAATTTAAGGGGCTAATGTTTTGGTTGTTGAATGAAAGAAACGACATAATAAAGCTCACCGGAGAGAGAAGGTATGTAATGCACTCTTTGTCTCTTGATTTTCAAGCACGAATTCTTGTCGAGGATTAATCTGGCATTCCTCTTAACTTGAGCTTCTATATTAGAATATTATGGTTCTTCCCAGTTGTTAGAATTACTTGGTATTAAGTTGTGTATTTTCTAAAGAGTTGGAACACATGAATGTAAGGCGGAGAGGGCAATTGCCTTCGATTATGGTCATAATTGCAAATTGAGTCTGAAGTCCCCTCGGCGTGGGCACTAAGAGCTGTTCCTTTACATTATGTTAGGTGTTTGTCTTGTCAAAGTTGTTTCAAATTATGGTTTCTAAGAAAATTGGTAAACATGGAAAGATGATGACGCGCGGGCAAACCTAATAATGAAATCGATTTTAACTCAATAACGGCTAATGAGGGTAACAAAATGGAATTTCCTTACAACAATTACCTACCCTCTTATATTAATGTTTTAAAGTACCTAGGTCCATGAGAAGCTTCCTCGATCCCTCTCCCTTAAGCTAAGAGACTAATTAATGCATTTTTTAATTAACCGATATGTTAAACTTGGAAAATAGAACCCGAATGGGTAAACTATTGATATTTATACTGGACCATCTTTGTTGACAGGTTATGCACAATATCTCTGTGTTTACAGGTTAGACCAAAATCATAATATATTTATGATTACAGTCAAATTACTGTCTAAAGCGGCAAGGATTTCCTTTAGAAAGTCGCTATATATTTATTAGAGCTATTGAGTTATCTAGAACTCCTGAGAATTGATTAAGGTTTTAAGTAGACACGTCGCATGTCCTTTGAAAGTTGTAGATGTGTAAGTAAACTAACCTAAGTGTAAAAGTTGAGGCACTAGTAGCAAAGGAGAGATAGAGTATATGTTAGACCTTTTACGGTAATATGTGAGGTATATGCCCTCTGTCTGTAGTTGATTTCAAGAACCTTTGAGCAGCGTTAATATATGAGAAAGATGATGTTTAAGAGACAAGGTTGGAAATTAGGTAAGAGGTAAGTGCGTATAAGAATTGCTGGAATAGTGAACGCGAGAGTAAATAATTAGGTAGGGAATGACGAATCTTGTTTGAAAAAGAATTTAAGATGAATACAAAAAGTAGAGCTAAAGGTTATTAAATTTGATGATAAGTGTTATGATTGTTAATAAGTTAGGCAAATGCCTAGCAAGATTTACCCTGTTCTAAAGATGTTTAGCAAAAGTGTTATAAATAAAGTTGTTTATGTTTAGTTGTGTTAAGCTAATGAAAGGCCAGTAAAGTGTTAACTTCTTAAGAATGATTAGAATCGAATATTTTGAGATAGTGACTCAAGTTAAAGAGAAGTTCTTCATCGTAATTTTAAACAATTGTCTTCAATTATTTGTTCTAAGAGTTGGATTAACTTTTTCAAGTTTTAGAGAATTTTATTTTTCTTGGAAGTTTCTAAACTATTTATAATGCTGCTAAGATTTTCTAAGCTCCTCATATATTGCAATGTTTCACACGAGCCTTTCCTATATTGTCTACAGCATGACAATAAGTTTTTATTTATCTTAAGGCAGCCCCTAGATAGTTGCCTAGCATTTTTATGTTAAAAAGCTCCAAGTTACATCTTCATGTTCATATGTTACCTCGAGATGTGGTATGATGTGCAACGAATGAGGTATGCTCACAATTCTTGATATGAAAATATGAAAGTCAAATGAGTATAAGCACGAAATGAATGCTAAGATTGTTAATAGAAAATGATTTAGTTAAGCTATTCCTCTCTGCTCCTCGTGTTAGTATTGCTAGGAGATGTTTAAAATCATGAACGTGTGTCTACACTGTCTTTATGATATTCCAGTACTAGGAACATCCTTACAATTCATTCACAGCATATATATGTATTTAAATGTTAAATGAAAGATCTATATGTGTATGGCATAATTGTAGTATTAGGGGTCATGGTACGATCCTACACATGTTATAGCTACTGAGTCTACATATTTCATGGTTGTCAATATCCAAATAATCAGTATGAGCCCTATCAACTCCATTTATGATTTTGATTGAGATTTATTTTTATTTTACCCCGATGTGGTACACTGGCTGGAGATATCTTTATTTTACCCCATTGTGGTACACCGGCTGGAGATATTTTTACTTTACCCCGGTATGATACATCGGTTGGAGATATTTTTATTTTACCCCGATGTGATACATCGGCTGAAGATATTTTTATTTTGCCCCGGTATGATACACTGGCTAGAGATATTTTTATTTTACCCCGGTGTGGCACACCGGTTGGAAGAATTTTATATATGGATTTATGGTTGGCTGGTCACTGGCATCACAATTATAGTTTCTTTCCTGTGCGTTTCTCAATTGCATTTTCATCTCATTATAGATTTTCTATCAGGTTTCGATTTCCGGGATTCTAAGTTTTTACTATCTCTTATTCCCTGTTCCGTTATCTTTAGTTCAATTATGTTATAATATGTTGTTATCAATTACAGGTATCAGAGTTCCAGGTTATATCTATCCTTTATATGTTTATGTGCTGAGTCAGTTGTTACAGGATTGTTATCTCATGTTTACTGTTTCAGCCTTGTATACCAGTACATTTCATTCGTACTGATGTCCCTTTGCTTGGGGACCTGCATTCATTCTGTAGGTACAGGTAGAGGTCAGGATTGCCAAATGAGTAGCAGTTCGTGAGATCAACGGATGGTTGGTATGCTCCTTTCTTCCTGGAGCTAGGTATTAGTTATTTATACTTTAGTTTTAAGATGTAGTTATGGGTAGGTCGGAGCCCTGTTCCGACCATCAGTCAGTTTTCTCTTTAGAGGCTTTGTGGACTTAGTGTGTACAGTGTTATTTATTTTGTGGCCTTGTTGGCTTGTTGTTTCTTGGTTTAGCATACTCATAGACTTGGTTGCGTTTTAGTTGTTTACCAAGTATTGTTGAGACCTTATGGATCCAGTTTATACTCCAGTTTATTATGACAGGTGGCCTGGATGGCCTAAGTGTTACAGTTACAGATGTCGTATAGCTAGCTTCTCGATCAATCATGAATCGAGTGCCAATTGCGCCCTACCCAGTTTTGGGGCGTCACATATTTATTCCCCATACTCAGTACATTAAAAGTACTAACTTCATACTTTTGTGCTATATAATCTTACGATATAGGTTCCAGTGTTCGAGCTCATCCCCGCCGCTAGATATGCTCTTCTTCCTAATTTAGCTCAAATTGAGAGTCCTCATCATCCGAGGACGACAATTTTGGCTTATTCTTTCTTTTAGTCATTTTAGTTACAAATTTATTAGAGCTAGTTGGGGGCCTATACCTTTATCTCATCATGTGTTTTAGAGGCTTTTAGACTATCAGGACTATATGTTCAACAGATTGACTCATGTTGTCTTAGTTTTACATTTTATGATATCTCAGACTATTTTTGCTTTTGGTATATCTCATGATTTGCTTCCTCTCAATTGTATGCTTATGTTATGATATTCATGTACCACGGGTTAGCTTGGAGCCATTCGTGATTCTAGGTCCCGTATCGCAATCGTGGTTGCTCAGATTATGACAAGCTTAGTATCAGAGCATCTGGTTTAGGAGTGTCCTAGGGTGTCTGAAAGTTGCGTTAAGAAAAGCCTTTTTCATGGGTGTGAAGTGTTTATAAGGAAAAGGCTATGAGGTGTTTCTTGGACACTTCCCTTCTTTCATGTTCTGTATTGTGCGACAAAGTTCAACTCTCTTTATTCTTCTAACTCATGCTATACACATATACAAAAAATACCTCTTCGAAGAGCAAACATAAGAAGAAAAGGCAATGGGAACCAACCAAACCCACCAACTCTAGCAGACCCTTTGAATAAACAAGTGACCCATATTGAGTGTAAAGTTGCCTTCCAGATGTTGGCATAGGCCATGACGGCTCAGGTTCCCCTGCAAGTGGTTGTACCCATGAACCCAAATGGGAGTGCTACAGCAGCTACGGTGCGAGACATAAGCAAGATGAACCCAATGGAGTTTCATGACTCAAAGGTGGACGAGGATCCATAGGAGATCATTGATCAGATCTAGAAGATTACTCAAATTATGGGTATCACCGGAGAGGAGAGTGTAGACTTGGCATCTTATCAGCTGAAGGGTGTAGCTCACATATGGTTCAAGTAGTGGAAGGAAGGGAGTTGGGTTGGTGCATCCGCAGTGGATTGGGATGAATTTGTGATAGCTTTCCTAGATAGGTTTTCTCCTTAGGATTTGAGAGAGGAAACGGTTTTAGAGTTCATCAACCTGAAGTAGAACAACGTGACTATTCAAGAGTATGACTTGAAGTTCACTCATCTATCCAAGTATGATCCAAAGATGGTTGTTGAGTTGAGGGCTTGAATAAGCAAGTTTGTATCAGGAGTCTCAGATTTGGTGGTTAAGGATTTCAGGACCGCTATGCTTATCAACGACATTGATATCTCTCAACTCGTGATTCATTCCCTATAGATTAAGGAGGAAAAGTTGAACGAGAAGGAAAGGGAGACCAAGAGGGATAGCATAGGAAACTTTGAGTTCTCTTAATAAAGGACATGCGGTGAAAATTGTTCATAGTACTATTAGAGATGATTAGCTCCAGCACCTTCATCAGCTAGCATCCCATTCCCCAGGACCAAAGATGATCAGAGGGGTAGAGCACAAGGCTCTAAGACTCAGGGGAACATGTTAGGAGGACACACATTCCTAGCTTGCAAGAAGTGCAGAAGGAACTACCTTGGAGATTTTTTTGTTGGTAAGGATGCATTCTTCGGATGTGGTAAGCCCGGTCATAGACTCAAGGATAGTCCATAAACCAGACAGGGTGATGATAGTGGCCGAGCCCAAGCCACCTTTCTAATAGGTCCAACAGTTCAGCCATCCCAATAGTGTGCCTAGTCTAGTGCATGTGCTGGACAACACTTGACCGTTTCTGTGCACTTTCATCACACCAAGATCAGGAGAGCTCACCAGTTGTGGTCACGGGTATGTTACGAGTTTTTCACCTTGATGTTTATGCATTGCTAGATCCAGGGGAAATATTATCCTTCATGACCCCCTATGTTTCAATAAACATTGGTGTCAATCACGAAATCCTCACAAAACCCTTCGCAATCTTTAGTCCTATCAGTGAGTCAGTCTTAGCACGGAGGGTATATAGAAACTGCCTAGTTACAATTCATTAGAAAGTCACCACAACTGATCTAGTAGAGTTAGACATGACTGACTTTGATATTATTTTTGGCATGGATTAGTCGTATTCTTGTTATGCTTCAGTCTATTGTAGAACCCAAATATTAGAGTTCAAATTTTTATGTGAATCAGTCCTAGAATGCAAGGGTAGTCCCATAGTGCCGGTAGTTCGCTTTGTCTCCCACCTTAAGGAAAGAAAGATGATTTCCAATGGTTGTGTGTACTATTTAGTCCTGGTAAAATATTTTATGTTTGAAACCTCAAGTATGTAGTTAGTCTCATTTGTTTGTGAATTCTAGATGTTTTTCCAGATGATCTACTAAGAGTCCCTCTCGAGTAGGAGATTGACTTTGGGATAGACCTCCTCCTTAATACGTAGCCCAAAAGAGTTGAAGAAATAGTTGAAAGGTCTCTTAGATAAGGGTTTTATCAGGCCCAGTGAGTCCTCATGGGATGCTTCGGTCCTTTTCTTGCAGAAGAAAGATGGTTCTCTCAAGATGTGCATCGACTACTGCCAATTGAACAAAGTCACAATCAGGAATAAGTATTCTATTCCCAGGATTGATGACTTGTTTGATCAAATTTAGAGCACTAATTTCTTTTCAAAGATAGACCTCAAATTCGACTATCATTAGCTTAGAGTCAGAGAGTGTGACATTCTAAAAACAACCTTCAGACTCGGTATAGTCACTATGAATTTCTAGTTATGTCTTTTGGACTAATGAATGTTCTCGTAACTTTTATGTATTTGATGAACAATGTGTTCAAACAATATTTAGATATGTTCGTCATAGTCTTCATAGATGATATTCTTGTATACTCCTTGAGTGAGGAGGAGCATGCTACTCATTAGAGGATTATGCTGCAAACTTTTAAGGACCATCAATTATTTTCTAAGTTTAGCAAGTGTGAGTTTTGGCTAAAGTCAGTTGCATTTCTTAGGCATGTGGTGTCTAGTGAGGGTGTTCAGATAGACTCTCAAAAGATTAAGCTATTAAAGAAGTGGCCTAGATCTGTCACTCCCACCGAAATTATAAGCTTTTTGGTTTTAGTTGGTTACTACAAGAAGTTTGTAGAGGGATTTGCATCCATTGCCTCACCATTGACTCAGTTGACCTAAACGAAGGTCAAATTTTAGTTGTTTGATTCTTGTGAGGGGAGCTTTCAGTTAAAGACAACTCATTTTCGCTCCAATCTTGGCCCTGCCAAAGGGAACGAATCGCTTCGTGGTGTATTATGATACCTTAAGAGTTGGAGTTGAGTGTGTGTTGATGCAGCATGATAAGGTCATTGCTTATGTTTCGAGACAGCTTAAGACCAATGAGAAGAATTATCCGACATACAAGCTTGAGTTAGTAGTAGTACTGTTTTCCTTGAAAATTTGGAGACACTATTTGTATAAGGTGCATATGATGTGTTCACGGACCATAAGATCTTTCAATATGTTTTAAGTCAGAAGGACCTGAATTTACGGTAAAGGAGATTGCTTGGGCTTCTCAGAGACTACGATATGATTATTCTTTATCATCCGGGTAAGGTCAATGTAGTGGCTGATGCTCTTAGTAGGTTGTCCATGGGGAGTATAGCACATGTGGAAGATGGAAGAAAGGAGTTGGTTAGAGATGTCCATAGGCTTTATTGTTTAGGGGTTCAACTTAAAGGTTCATCAGATGATGGTGTCACCGTTCATAATTGTTCAACCTTCATTCGTGATGGAGATTAAGGTGAAACAAGAAGAGGATTCTATTTGGTTCATCAGATGATGGTGTCACCGTTCCTAATGGTTCAACCTTCATTCGTGATGGAGATTAAGGTGAAACAAGAAGAGGATTCTATTTTGGTTAAGTTGAAGGAAGGAGTCCAATATTATAAAGTGGAGGTTTCTCCCAAGGGGGAGATGGTGTATTCCACTATCAGGGCTGATTGTGTGTTCCAATATGGATGGATTGAGATAGCGGATGTTTTGAGCGGCTCATAAATTTCGGTACTCTATCTACCAAGGAGCCACTAAGATGTATCGTAATCTATAGAAAGTCTATTAGTGGAATGACATAAAGAAGGATATATGATGTACGGTGTATTTACGTATTTATTAACCATAGTTTGCCCATACTGAGATATGTTTTGAGAATAAATTGTGTGTTTTTCTTGTATTTATATGATTTATGTGAAAAAGAATTTGGTCTTAATTGTTTCTAAAAAGAGCAAGAATGGCAAAAGAGGGTTGAAAAAACGAGTATGATAGGAGTTGGCATTGCGCAGGCACACCTGTGCGTTAGGCTGCAAAACACGCAGGCATGTCGAAGCACGGAGAGTCACGACACGCCAAGGGCAGTGGTTCCTTGAGCAGCACAAGGTATTGCCTTGTCTAGATGGCCAGAAATCAAATCCCAATTCTACTTGGAATAGAAGCTGCAAAACCCAATTTCAATCTAAGAAGGAACAATGAGGCTTAATATACTATTATAAATACCCTCTATTACATGTTTTTAGGCATACACCATGCTACAATTGTCCCATTATTGTGATTGGAGTCAAGTTTGCAAAATTCATACTTTACAAATTTTTTGAATAAATTAGGTGAATATTTGGAGATTCATCGAGTTCTTGTGATTCTACTTAGCTTTGGAGATTTTGTTAAGCAATTTTATATTAAACTAAGTATTTCATTATGATTTCTTATAGATCTTTCATTTTTCTTCTCATAAACATGAGCGGCTAAATCTCTTTAGCTTGGATTTTTGGAACCATGATGGATTAACAAAAGTAGGCAAAATTAAAATAGTGATTCTTGAATGGTGAATTGGGTGGATTGCTATTCTCTTCATCTTAATGCTTAAATTCCTGTATCTTCAACTTTCCTGACCATAGAGGTTGAAGTTAGAAAAAGAGAATAACAATGTTGATTCGAGGCTACCAGGCCTCAACTAAATTAACTTGAGCTCTAACCAGGGATAGTTTGTCTAAACTTATGGTGAGGGCATAATATATATGCCAAAAGTCCATAGGATTTAGTGAAATTCATCTACGTAGGTCGAGAGATGTTAGATTAACCTAATTGTCAATCTTACACAAAATTCACCATGATAGATCACTAATAAAAACCTACTAAGTTATGAAATCATGGGGAACATAATCCTAGTTTTGTCTTGATAATTTGATACACAACTCAACCATTGTTAGCATTATTTTTGTTCTTTTTATTTTGCAATCCCCCTGTCTGAAATACTAATTGTAAGTTAGTTTAATCATCATGAACATATTATTTCTTTTGTATTCCCTATGGGATTGACCCCAACCTAAGTTGGGTTACTATAGTTGATAGCGACTACTTTATACTAATTACGAGGTGTAAGTTGGGCGTAATCAAATTTTGGCACCATTGATGGGGACTACGGTGTTGAAATAGTCAATTGGTGTCTAAGCTTCACTTGTAATCTTTATTTCATGATTTACACTTTTTCTTTTTGTTTTTTTGCAGGTTAGTATGGCAAACCCTGTGGCATAGATTAATCTTCCACTGGAGGAGATGACTGAGGCGCAAAGAGCTGAAGTTGCGCGCCTAGCAGAACAAGTTTGACTAGCTGAAGCAGCTAGGAGAGCCGAGGCTGCAAATTTTGTTGCTGCCTTGGCAGAGAGGAACCGACAGAACCCCCCTCGTCATCATGGACGTAATGTTGTACGTGATGTGCTCTTCAAAGGGGAGTTTGAGCAAGAGAAAGTTGGCCACACAGGAGCCATTGTTCTACCCCTATTGCCAACAAATGCTAAATTCGATGTGACCAGAACTATGATGCAGTTGTTGAGCATGAAGGGGTTGTTTAATGGTTTATTCGCAAAGATACAAACTAGCATCTGATAAATTTTACAAGTATCTACAATGCCTACAAACTGCCTAGAGTTTCACAAGAGGCAATTATGCTCCAATTATATCCATTCTCACTAGCGGGGGAAGCTACTCTGTGGCTTAATGACCTTCTAGACGAGTCTATCACTATTTGGGTAGATCTGACTACAACTTTCTTTGAGAGGTTCTTCCCATCCTCACAGATGATTCAGTTGTGGGATAAAATAAACAACTTCAGATAATTACCCAAAGAGGCTATTCATGAGGGATGGTTGAGATTCAAGAAGAAAATGAAGCAGTGTCCTAATCAAAAACTTCTTGAGGAGGTCCTTTTGGAGGTATTCTATAGGTTGCTAAATGCCTCAAACAAAGTTGTGACGATGGGATAGTTAGGGGTCCATGATGGCCCATACTTTTGCAGAAGCCAGTGAAATACTAGATAAAATGACTAAGACAAATAGGTCATGGCAGACCAAAAGTTCTGAGGCCATTGCAGTTAGCTATTCTAGAGCGATGACAATAGAGCAGTGAAAAAAGAAAGAAGAACGGGACCAGGACATGGCCCAACACAAGACCCGGTTGGAATTGATTACCAAGAACCTTACCATACTAAATACACAGAGGGTGACCCAGGTATGAAGATCACTACCCAAAAGTTGAAGAGGAAGCAAATTTTGTAAAAAGCCAGAGGGATTTCGTCACGACCTGAGCATGGACCCCAGGCCGAGACACGAGACCTAGAACCATGAATGTCTCTTAGCTAACTCATGGTACATAAATAGAATGATTATAAGAATAGCTAAGTGGAAATAAAACATGAACACAGTATAAGCAGAAATTTTCACATAATAAAGCATAGCGTAGACAATGAGTGAGCAACGCAAAATCATCTATACATAACTTCTTGAAAATCCTCTAATTATAAGATAAGTTGATCGTACAATACCCCAACTAGCTCGGTAAGTCTGAAACTAAATCACATAAGAAAAAGAGACATGAACCAAAACTGTTGTCTTGGGATCATGAGGACTCACAAAAATCGTGATGGTGTTGGACTGAAGTAGGAGCGAGCTAACATCTGGACTGAGACTAATCACTCAAACCTATATAATGAGATGACATAGCAAAGAGTATGCGGTCAGTACTTAGAATTTACTGAGTATGTAGAGTAAGTAAAACACGCTAGTAAAATGACATCCTGAAATCATGACTATGAAACAAGCTAGAAAATGAGAGTAAGGACACATGCTAAAAACATATTATTGAAGTAATCATAATGAGGCATTTATCATGAGCTAAAACATAATTACCCAAGGTTTTCAAAATCAAATAATCCGATTTAACATACTCGAAATCATAAGTAAAAGCTCATAAACTAATCAATGGGTCAAATACGCTATAAAACATAGTATCATAAGTCATGAACATGAATAGATTAAAAACATGAGGAACAATGGGAGACTTCATCATAGCCTATACCATCATGATATAGCTTACATGATGCCCCAACTATCTTACTCAAGTGGGAAGAGCTATCCCAAGCTTGTAAAGGCAAGGAACGATTAAGGTGTGATACCACTCGTAAATCTCCATAGGGCTTGAACATGAATATTGTTGTACCCCAAAATCCCTAAGACCAGACCCGGGAGTTGAAATGGAGAAAATAGGATTTTCTGCACCAGGTCACAGAACGAGTTGTCCAGTGACCCGTCAGACTGACCATGAGTTGTTAAGTGACTCGTGGTGAGGAGTGTTGATTGTTTGAAAATTTCAAGTTAGGGTGACCACCGGTGTGACCACGAGTCATGGTTAGCCCCACGAGCCATTAGGTCACCCTTGGTCAGGGATGGTTGAAGAAAGAGGAAGTATGGGGTAGTGCACTTAACGGGTCCTCACCACAACACATTGGGAAGCACCACAAGTCATGGTGTTACCCGTAGTGACCACCAGTTGGTTTTCGGCAGTGAGGACGATGGGAGGTGACCATGAGTCGTAGTCACTAACAACGAACCATCATGTGTCTCATGGTGACAATCTAGGCAAATTGCACAGTGGAAGCAACGGATGCAGACCACGAATCATGCCTTATGACGTCGGCTCATCCAGTCAAATTTAGAAGTCAAGAGACGTGATCAAGCTTAATTTCTTCCAAGTTCTTCTCAATTCTTCCTTGGGTAATAAGAGAAGTTGTAGAATCAGGTTCTTTCATGTATGTAGGGTTATGAATGGGTGAATTTGTTCACACCCATTCCCAATCCCTCTCTAATTCATGAAAATCTCTACGTGGATTCTTTAACCCAATACACGGATTTCCTAAGCTTCTACCATGGGTATGATCTGAGCATGTTTCTATCGTTGGATTATGATTCATGGAAAATTTTTACTATGTTTTCAATTATAAATCATGTTTGAAGTTTCATAAATTATGATGCCCATCCATGAAAGTTCATGAAAATTTAGATCTATGATATATGTTCAAGTATGATTGGATATATATGATGAAAAGCATGTTTTCAAGTTACCCATGTCTATGATCATGTTTTCAAATGAATCAAGTATTTTCAAGCATGTTTAAACTTTGGTCAAGCCCATATGTTCAAGTATGATTTATGATTTCACGAATTAGCTTACCACATGATTTTGGAGTGAACAATCTCAATTATGTTCAGCTTGTGGTATGGTTTGAGCCAAGACTCCTCATGTATGAATTTAGATTTTATATGTATATGATTATTCAGCTTCATCACTAAACGATGGCCATCTTCGTTGAAAAATAATGGAGAGCATATGCATGTTTTTAGGAGTAGTGTTTAGCACCGAGTAGGCTAAGGGTCAGTTAACCCTATGCCTTAGAACTACAGACCAATGTAGGTATGATAAGATTATTTGGGACCTTCTTTGGAGCTTTCCCCTACCCCAAGGGGCCTTCAGCTTGATAACAATATCATAGTAGTGTTCTTATCCCTTGAAAGGCTTTGGAAGACTCTGCCCACTTGAGTGTAATAGTGGGGACCACGTAAGCTCAATCTTCAGGTTTACTATGATTATCAGATTTCAAGTTAGGGTCATTCAATTCAGGTAATATGTTCAGTTGTGTTCAGATCATGATTTCAGAAAATAGCATGGAAACCCTACTCTTAGATTCTTATCTTGATTATGTTTTATATTATGCATGTTTTGATGATTTTACTTACTTTAAGAAATTTTACTTAGCTTGTACACTCGGTACATTTCACGAACTGATCGCATAGTCTATGATGTATCGTTTTATGATACAGGATCCAATCTTTAGACTAAGCCCCGTCACTAGATAGTTCCAGAGTTAGCATCCATTCTTTATTGGTGAATCCTTATCTATCAAGGTCCCCTTTCTATTTAGCTATGTTTACATATTTTTAGTTTCAAACTTAGAGAGTTAGTTTGGGACAGAGTTAGTTTGGGTCTTGTCCCATCAACTCATCAAAAGTAGAGGCTTTTCAGACATAGATTGTATTTAGCTTTAGACTCGTATTGTATGTTTAGATTTTACGTTATGTTTAGACTTTCTCTATGATAAGTAGATTGACCTTTCACTTTTATTTGATTGAGTTAGAAGTTATGTTCATGCCATGGGTCAACTTGGAGTCCTTCAGGGTTCCTTCTCCCGTGTCTCGATCCCGGCTCATGTTTGGGTTGTGACAAACTTGGTATCAGAGCATTAGATTTTGAAGTGTCCTAGGGTGTTTGAAAGATGCGTTAAGTAGAGACTTTTTCATGGGTGTGAAGCGCGCCACACTTATGATGAAGAGGCTACGATAAATTTAGGAAATGTTCCTTTCTTTCATGATCTATGTCATACGGTGAAATGTCTCTCTATCCTTCTATCTCATGTTATTCATGATTGTAGAATCAAGCGTCCCTGCAGAGTTAACGGCAGAAGAAATTAAAATGAAAATGTCCACGAAGATGGAAATGGAGACTGGCACCAACAGGTCCCACCATTCCATGAGCACCATGCACCGGAGCTGGTTGCCCGTGCTGAATTTAGGCCAGTTGTTCAGATGCTAGCACAGGCCTTGATCGCCCAGGTCAATTAGTAGGCAGTAGCGCATGTCTCTCAGAATGGGAATGCTGCGGCAACACGAGTAAGAGATTTCCTAAGGATGAACCCTCTAGAGTTTCTTGGGTCAAAGGTGGACGAGGATCCATATGAGTTTATCGATGAGATTCTGAAGATCACACAGATGAGGGTGGCTAGAGAGGAGTGTGCTTATTTGGCCTCATATCAGTTAAAGGGGGTCACGCACATTTACTTTAAACAGTGGAAGGATAGTAAGGCATTCAGAGAAGGCCCTATTAGTTGGGACGAGTTTCATGTCGCTTTCCTAGATTGGTTCTTCCCTCATGAGATAAGGGAGATGAAGGCGGCCGAGTTTGTGAATCTAAAGTAGGGAAAGATCAAGTTTCAAGAGTATGCCTTAGAGTTTACTCGTCTATCCAAATACGCACCAAAGTTAGTGGTTAATTAGAGAGCTCGAGTGAGCAGGTTTGTACATGGGGTGGCAAACTACATGGACAAGAATTGCAGGACCACCATTCTCCATCAGAATAAGGATTTTTCCCAAATAGTTTTGTATGCCCAGTAGATGGAGGCGGCGCATCTGAGCGAGAGAGAGGCCAAGAGGCTCAGGACAGATAGCTATAGGTTCTCTCAGCTGGGACCAGGTAGTGGGCACCGATAGCAGTCCCACCAGAGATCTTCAACTCCATCATCTTCAGCTATGAGTGTGCCCTCCAGACCTAGGCACTACCATAGGGGATGAGTATCAGGCTCTAGGGGTCAAAGTAGCAGGTCTATAGATTATAGTATTCCAATTTGCGACCGGTGTAAATGGAGATATACGGGAGTGTTTGGCGGGTACAGGTGCTTGCTTCGAGTGTGGAAAGCCCAGAAATATGCTCAGAGATTGCCCAATAGCTATACAGGGCCATGATAGGGGCCGAGGCCTAGCTTGAAATTTAGTAGCTCCGACAGCACGCCTATCTCTGTAGGGTGCATCTACTAGTGCAGGTGTCGAATAGTGCCAGAACAGATTCTATTCCCTAGCATCCTGCCAAGAGCAGGAGGTCTCCCCGAATGTAGTCACTGGTATGTTACAAGTTTTCAACTTTGATGTATATGCTTTGTTAGATCCAGGGGTTACCTTGTCTTTTATGATTCCCTATGAGGCTAGAAGTTTTGGAGTTAGTCCCAAAATCTTGTCAGAACCCTTCTCAGACTCTACTCCAGTGGGTGATTCAGTTGTAGCTAGATGGGTGAATAGAAATTGCCCGCTCACAGTCCTTTGGAAAGTCACCTCAGTAGATCTAGTAGAGTAGCCATGATCAATTTTGATGTTATCCTCGGCATGGATTGGCTATTTGAATGTTATGCCTCAGTCAACTGTAGAACCCGAGTAGTATAGTTTAGATTTCTTGGTGAGTAATCTTAGAGTGGACTGGTAGTTCAGTTGTGCCTCTAGGTTGTTTAACTTCTTACCTTAAGACCAGAATGATGATTTCTAAAGGTTGCGTGTATCATATAGTTGGGGTTAAGGATGCTACATCTGAGACCCCAACTATCCAGTCCATTCCAGTAGTATGTACGTATCTAGATGTCTTCCCATAGGATCTATCGGGAATCCCTCCTGAGAAGGAGATTGATTTTTGTATTGACCTTTTTCCCGATACGCAGCTTATATCTATTCCTCCTTACAGAATGGCTCTAGCATAGCTAAAGGAGTTGAAGGAGCAGTTGAAAGACTTGTTATTTAAGGGCTTCATCAGACCTAGCAAGTCCCCATGGGGTGCACCAGTTCTCTTTGTCTAGAAGAAATATGGTTCTCTTCTTATGTGTATTGATTATCGACAATTAAACAAAGTGACCATCAAGAATAGGTGTACTCTTCCTAGGATTGATGATTTGTTTGAGCAGCTTCAGGGTGCCAAGTTCTTTTTGAAGATAGATCTTAGATCCAGATACATAAGCTCAGGGTTCGGGACAATTATATCCCTAAGAGAGCTTTCAGGATGCGGTATGGTCATTATGAGTTTGTAGTTATGTCTTTTGGACTACCAAATGCTCTTGAAGCTTTTATGGATTTGATGAATAGGGTGTTCAAGCCATATTTTGATATGTTCGTGATTCTGTTCATAGATGACATCCTAATATACTCTCGGAGCAAGGAGGAGCATGCTGCTCATTTGAGGCTGGTGCTACAAACTCTCAAGGATCGCCTGTTATATGCTGAATCAGCAAGTGCAAGTTTTGGTTGAAATTAGTGTCATTTTTGGGTCATGTGGTGTCGAGTGAGGGTATAAAGGTTGACTCTCAGAATATAGAAACGGTGATGAATTGACCTAGAATGGTGAATCCTTCAGATATTAGGAGCTTCTTGGGCTTAGCTAGTTATTATCAGAGATTTTTTAGGGGTTTTCATCTATTACAGCGCCATTGACCGAATTGACCCAGAAGAAAGTGAAGTTCCAATGGTCAGAGGCTTGCGGGATGAGCTTCCAGGAGTTGAAGACTCGACTCACCTCAACACCGGTGTTAACCCTACCTGAGGGTGCCAATGGGTTTGTGGTGTATTGCGATACTTCTAGAATCGGCCTTGGTTGTGTATTTATGCAACATGATAAAGTTATAGCATATGCTTCCAGGCAGCCGAAGGTTCATGAAAAGAATTACCTGATCCATGATCTTGAATTGGCGGCGGTGGTGTTTACCTTGAAGATCTGGAGACATTATTTGTACTAGGTCCATGTAGATATGTTTACGTACCTCAAGAGCCTACAATATGTGTTTCCCAAAAGGATCTAAATCTGCGTCAAAGAAGGTTGTTGGAGCTACTCAAGGATTATGATATGAGTGTCCTTTACTATATGGGTAAGGCTAATGTAGTAGCAGATGCACTTAGTAGGCTCTCTATGGAGAGTGTGTCCCACGTAGATGAGGGGAGGAAGGAGCTGGTTAAGGATGTGCATCGGCATGTAAGATTGGGAGTTCGTTTGGTTGACTCGACCGATGGTGGGGTTATTTCTCAGAAGGATTAGAATTATCCTTGGTGACTGATGTAAAATCTAGACAAGACGAGGACTCTATTCTGGGAGAGTTAAAGGAAGATGTTCAGAATCAGAAGGTAGAGGTCTTCTCCAAAAGAGGAGATGGTGTACTTCGATATCAAGGACGTTTGTGTGTGCCAAAAGTTGATGATTTGAGAAATCGGATGTTGCACAAGGCTCATAGTAGACGGTACATCTAGGTGCCACCAAGATGTACCGCGACCTATGGGAAGTCTACTAGTAGAATGGCATGAAGAAGGACATAGCGGAGTTTGTGGCTAACTGTCCAAATTGTTAGCAGGTGAAGGTTGAGCATCAAAGACCAGGAGGAGTGGTTCAATACATCAGTCCCTACTTGGAAGTGGGAGGAGATCAATATGGAATTCATCACTGGGTTGCCTCGCACTCATTGACAGTACTACTCCATTTGGGTGGTGTGGACTGGTTAGCCAAAGCAGCTCATTTTCTACTGGTCAAAACTACTGATTCGGCGGAGGACTATGCCAAACCATACATCTGAAATCTAGTTCAGTTGCATAGGGTGGCTTTATCCATCATATCAAACAGAAGTACTTAGTTTACCTCTCTGTTTTAGAGATCATTTCAAAAGGGACTTGGTACTCAGGTTAAGCTCAATACAGCATTTCATCCGCAAATGGATGGTCAAGAGGAACAGACTATATAAACTCTCTAAGACATGTTGAGAGCATGCATGATTGACTTCAATGGTAGGTGGGATGATCATTTGCCTCTCATTGAGTTTGCGTATAACAACAACTACCATTCCAGCATTCAAATGGCTCTGTTTGAGGCTCTCTATGGGTGGATATGTAGATCGCCTATTGGTTTGTAAGGTACCATATGAATTGGATTTTGCCTCAGAACTGGCCTTTGTACATCCAGTTTTCCATGTATCTCTCTTAAAGAAGTGTTTGGGAGATCCAGCTCTAGCTATTCTGATGGAAAGTGTAGGTGGGAAGGACAACCTTAGTTATGAGGAGGTTCTGGTGGAAATACTAGATCGTCAGATTTGGAAGTTAAGGAACAAAGAAGTAGTTTTATTCAAGGTTTTATGCAGGAATCAACATGTTGAGGGAGCTACGTGGGAAGCCGAAGGAGATATGATGGCTAGATACCGCAACTATTCCCTTCTGGCTCAGTTCCAGCTTGAGGTATCAATTTTTTCCCTAAAATTCTATTAAGTTTCATGTTCAATTTGTGTGCCCCTGTTTCTGTCATGCCTATGAATGTATGTATGATTCATGAATTTAGTTCAGTAATGTAGCTCAGTTCGTAGGCAGTCGTTCTATTAGTTTTCAGCTTATATGATCAGTATTTGAACGTGATGATTGTATTTCTCTGCTTTTCTATATGAATTTCAACATTTGAGGATGAATGTTTACAAGGGGAAGATCTTGTTATACCTCAAAAGCCCTAAGACCATACCTAGGAGTTGAAATGAAGAAAATACGATTTTCTACACTAGGTCATAGAACGAGTCGTCCTGTTACTCGTCAGGCACACCACGAGTCGTTAAGTGACCCATGTTGAGCAGTGTTGACTTGTTTGGAAATTTTCAAGTTGGGGTGACCACGGGTCGGGGTCAGCCCCACCAGACGTTAGGTCACCCGTGGTCAGGGATGATAAAGGAAGAGAAAGTATGGGATAGTGCACCTAATGCGTCCTCACCACGACTCGTTGGGAAACACCACGATTCGTAGTGTCGCCCGTGGTGACCCACAATTTGTTTTCAGCTGTGAGGACGACGGGAGGTGACTATGAGTCATGGTCACTAGCAATGAATCGTCATGTGCCTCGTGGTGACAATCAGGTGAATTTTCCAGTGGAAGCAACGAACAAAGACCATGAGTCGTGCCTTGTGATGATGACTCATCCAGTCCCTCATTGGGACTGGTAGACTGTTTTTCCCTATGAATTTAGAAAGGGATTATCCATAATTCCTATGATCCTAAGGCCTAAACTACGTCATTTTATGCTATGGATAGTGAGTTTTAAGAAGGTTAAGTATATTATGAGCTATTCCTATTCATGCATGCAAGTTTAGAAGTCAAGAGAGGTAATCAAGCTTAATTTCTTCCAAGTTCTTCTAAATTCTTCCTTTGGAAATCAGAGAAGTTGTAGAATCAGATTCTCTCAGGTATGTAGGTTTACGATTGGTGAATTTGTTCACACCCATGCCCAATCCCTCTCCAGAGTCTCTCATTGTTCCTCATGATTTCAGTTATGCATGTTAATCATTCATGATATATATATATATATATATATATATATATGCTCTAAAGCAGGTTTGTCCCAATGTTCAGTTTTACTATGATTATCATATTTCAGCTTTGGGTCATTAGACAGTTATGATGTTCAGTTGTGTTCAGATCATGATTTCAGAAAATAGCATGCAATCCCTACTCTTAGATTCTTATCTTGATTATGTTTTATATTATGTATGTTCTAATGATTTTACTTACTTAAGCATTTTTACTTACCTTGCATACTCAGAACATTCCACGTACTCACCACATACTCTATGCTTAATTATTTTATGATAGATGTTGCGATCTTCAGACTCAGTCCCGTCACTAGCCAGTTTTGAAGTTAACATCCAGTCTCTATTGGTTAGTCCTCATCTGTCGAGGTCCCCTTTTTATTCAGCTATGTTTATGTATTTTTAGTTTCAGACTTAGAGAGTTAGTTGGGTCTTGTCCCATCAACTCATCAGACATAGAGGCTATTCAGACATATATTGTATTTAGCTTCAGACTCTTGTTGTATGTTTAGATTTTATATTATGTTTAAACTTCTGCTATGATTATTGTGATTGATCTTTTGTTTTTATTTGATTGAGTTAGAAGTTATGTTCGTGCCATGGGTCGACTTGGAGTCGTTCAGGGTTCCCTGTCCTGTGTCTCGCTCCGGGCCCATGTTTGGGTCGTGAAAAATATATACCTAATGACACGTAGTTGTGAGACTCGAGGTTTTCTTAAACCCCTAGCCTACTCGGTGATAGATACTACTCCCAAAAATATGCACACGGCTCATAGTCATCATCGTGAAAACATAATTGATCTTGCATGGGCTAGTTTAAAATTATGAAATCATAATCATACTTGACATACGTGAACTAGCCATGAAAATAATTCCACAATTAGCCATGATTCATAAACTTGATAGACATGAAAACCATATATACTTGAATAAATAATCATAATTGAAAACATAGGCTTATAAGATTAAAATTCATAAAATCATGCACAGATAAAATCACCATAAACTTGAAAGTATAGATCCATGAAAGAGATTCTAGTAGAAAATAAGTAATCATAACCATAAGTCGTGAATTTAATCATAAGAAACTTGAATTCATAAGAGATTTCATGAGGATTGGATCTAACCCTAGAATTTTAATGAATCATGATTGGACACTTGAAATAAAGAGATAGAGATGAAATTGGGTATGAGGGTGGAAGATTTCCCCTATTCAATAACCCTACATACCTAGGATTGAAGAATATTTAACTTGATTGGAGACCCATAGGGAATTGAGAGGAAGATTGATGAAGAATCCTAGCTTCTCTTGAGGGGATTTGATCTTCACTTAGATGTGTTAGGAGTAGAATAAGGATTTAAGATAAATAAAATCCCTTAAAACACCCTTTTAGGAGCTTAAAATGTAATACCCCATAAGTATCTAAGATTAGACTCGGGATTTGAAATGGAAAGTACCAGAAATCTGAAAATTTTTCTCAAAACGACTCATTGTACGGGTCATTGGTGAGACTAACGACCTGTTGGTTTTGTCCTGGTGAGAATCTGCAGAATAGGCTGGGAAGTAACAGGTCTCAGGATGACTCATTGGTTAAAGTAACGAATCATTGGAATGAGTCATTAGGAGGATTCTCTTGGTGAAAAGGTGTTGGCACGAGTCATAGGACTAGTCGTTGTTCGGAGGGACGAGTTTTTATATGGTACCATTGGAAGGTTTTAAGAAAAGGGACAGTGGTGACAATGGATGGTTGCCACGAGTCATTGGAGATAGGGACGACTCTTGGAACCTGTCGTGGTAACATGTTTGGGACTGGAACCTGGGCTAAAGCAACGAGGGAAACAACGACTCGTGGAAGCTTGTAACGACCCGTTGGATCAGTCATGGTCACTGGCAGCGCAGATTTTCCAGTCTTTTCATTAATGGTATTTTCGTCATTCCTAAGCCATAAGGTCCTAAACTATATCGTTTTAAGCTCAGTTAATAGGTTTTTAAGGGGGATAAAACTATTCTACGTATCCCCACTCCATGCGTGCAACCTAAAGCCATCAAGTTTGAGGAATTTCATCAAATTCTCTGAGATTATGAATGGGAGTTTCAGTTCATTCCCACGCCCTTAGATTCTTCTCAATTCTATGAATTTCAATCTAGACTTATATTTCATGATCTTATGGGGTTTATTCTAATTCTAGTGAAATTCTCTATGATCTATCCGTGGGTCAATTCCCTTCATGTATCAAAGTATGTTTTATGATCTATGGGCAGATTATAACTATTTTGATTATTAATTTATGGTTTCAAATTTTAAATTAAACTACGCCCAATTATGTATCTTCATGAAAAGTGAAGTTATGACTCTATTATGATTTTGATTTTGTCAAGTTTAAAATTATGATTTATGATTCATGTTATGATTTCTCTTCAAGTACTCATCATGGATTTATGAATATCAAGTATATACATTTTTTACAAGTATGCATAGATTTTATGATTTATGGATTTATAATTCTTGGCTTATTAACAAGCCCTTATTCATGGTTAATCATGTATTTCAAGTTGGATTTATCATGTTATTATTTATTTGGCCATGAACTTCGTGAATGATTTTACGATTATGATATGAGCCCTCATGTGCATGTTTTTGGGAGTAGTGTCTAGCACCGAGTAGACCCGGTGTTCAAAGGAAAACCCCCTGGTCTCATAACTATGTGTCACTATAGGTATATGTATATATTTATTATTGGATCCCTATGATATCACCACGCATGCACGTCCCTCTGCCTGGCAAGTAGGGGCGATCTTGACCACTTGGGTGAAATACTGGGACATCATGTAAGGCTCTATCATGATGGTGTCGGTTAAGAAGAGTCCTCCCATTGTTCCTTATGATTTATGAATGATTATGTTTATGTTTCTTTGTATCAAGTCATGTTTAATGAAGCTTTTCTCCTATGATTATGATTATGACTGATTTATGAATGTTTTGAAAACCTTGAGCCCTTATGTTTACATTATGATATTTACTTTATGATCACATTGTCCTACTCTTATGAAATCTTATGTATTTTAACCATCCGTTTTTACTTACCTTGCATACTCATTACATTCCAACTACCGACAACATACTGTATCGTTTCATGATACAAGTCCGAAGGATCAATCTCAGCCGCATCATTAGCCCCTGCTTCCCTCTCAGACCTGTCCAACTGGAGTTAGTGAATCCTCATCCTTCGAGGATGTTCATTCATCTATAGTTTTTTATGTTCTTTCAATTTCATACTTTATTGAAGTAGTTGGGGGTGATGTCTCATCTGCTCATCAGTTATGTTAGAGGCTTTTCAGACGTTATGTAGAAATTCGCTTGTTGTTGTTGATTTAGTTTTGTCTAGATACATATGTATGCAGACTTCTGCTATTATGTGTGTTAAACTTCCGCTTTATCATGTTGAGTTTAGACATTATGTTCATGCCATGGGTCAACTTGGACTCTCTTGGGTTTCTTGTCCCGTGTCTCGATCCGGGCCTATGTTCAGGTCGTGACATAAAATGACTTAGTTTAGGAGTTAGAAACTTGAGAATTATGAAAATGCCCATAATAACCCGATTGTAAATTTTATCCTGCCTGACCCAATGAGTGATCTAACAACTCGTTAGGCCTCTGGATGAGTCATTTGGTGACACCCTGTCACCACTAGACAAAGTCTTCCAACTTTCTGATGTTTCTCGACTCTTCCACTTAACGACTCATCATGACACTTAATGAATCACTTCACCACTCGTTATGACTCTCTAAAGCTCAAATTTTCTCATCCTCACTACACCCAATGATTCACTTAACATGTCGTTAAGTGGACTAACAAGTCACTTGACGACTTATTTTGTGATCTGGTGAAAATTTTCCTATTTTCTCCATTTCAGTCCTTGGGTCTGATCATGGGGATTTTTGGGGTGTTACAGTATCTCCTCCTTAGGAACATTCATCCTCAAATGCAAATTAAGAACATTGAAAAGATAAGGAAGGAGTTGCAACCCAAATTGAAGGCTATAGACTAATACTAATGGAGTGACTGACTCCAAACATGAAACACATGACTGAACTGAATTCATGAAACATACATACATACTATGACATGAAAGGAACTGAGAGACATGAACCTGACATGAAACTAAATTGTGTATTGAGGAGGAAACTAGTACCTCATGTTGAAACAGAGCAAGAAGGAAAAAGACACGGGTATCTAGCCATCATATTTTCTTCGGTTTCCCATGTAGCTCCCTCGACTAGCTGATTCCTCCACAAAACCATTAGCGAGGCTACCTCTTTGTTCCTCAAATTCCAAATATGGCGATCAAGAATCTCAACTGGAACCTCCTCATAGGTAAGGCTATCCTTTACCCTAATGCTTTCTACCAGAACAACTAAACCAGGGTCACCAATGCACTTTTTCAACAAGGACATATGGAAAACTGGCTGCATCGAAGCTAACTCCATTGGTAGCTCCAACTCATATGCCACTATGACAACTCATATCAAAATCCTATAGGGACAACATATCGGTGACTAATCTTCCCTTTCTTGCCGAACCTCATAACTCCCTTCATAGGAGACACCTTTAGAAACACCCAATCGTCTACCTCAAACTCAAGCTCTCTCCTCCTAACATCCTCATAATTTATGTTGAATCTGAGCTGTCTTCAGCCTCTCCCGGATGACGTAAACTTTCTCTATAGCCTCATGAATTGAATATGGCCCTATCAGCGTAACCTCACCTACCTTAAACCATCCAATAGGTGATCTACATCTCCACCTATAAAAAGCCTAAAATGGAGTCATCTGAATGCTGGAGGGATAATTGCTATTATAGGAAAACTCAATGAAAGGTAAGTGATCATCCCAACTACCCTTGAAATCAGTCACACATGCTCTCAACAAATCCTTAAGAGTCTAAACGGTCCAGTCGGCCTGATCATCTGTCTGCGAGTGGAAAGTTGTATTAAGTGTTATCTGAGTACCAACACCCTTCTGAAATGATCTCAAAAACATAGAGGTGAACAAAGCATCCTATCTGAGATAATGGAAAAAGGATCTCCATGCAACAAAACCAACTCCCCAATATACAATATAGCATAATCCTTAGCTGAATCTATAGTTTTGACCAGTAAAAAATGTGTTGATATGGTTGACCTATCTACAATCACCCATATAGAGTAACACTACCGGCGCATAGTAGACAACCCGGTAATGAAATCCATGTTCATCTCTTCCCACTTACATATGGGAATACTGATGTCCTGAAGCATACCCCAGGTCTCTAATGCTCAACCTTCACTTATTGGCAATTCGGGAACTTAGCCACGAATTCCGGTATGTCCTTCTTCATGCCATTCTACCAATAGACTTCCCATAGATCATGGTACATCTTGATGGCACCGGGATGGATAGAGTATCAAGAGTAGTGAGCCTCCCTCAACATACACTGCCTTAGGTCATCCACATCTGGATCATACAAATGGCTTTGATATCAGAGAAAACCATCTCCCTCTTGGGAGAAAACCTCGATTTTTTAATTCCGGATAGCTTCCTTCAACTTCACTAAAATAGGATCCTCATCTTTCCTTGCTTTAACTTATGTCACCAATGAAGATTCCAAACCATTTTGAACAATAACACCACCATCCGTCGAATCTACAAGGCGAACTCCTAAAAGAGTGAGCCTATGGACATCCTTCACCAACTAATTTCTCTCATTCTCGACACGGGACACACTCTCCATGAACAACCTACCAAGAGCATTCGCCACTACATTGGCCTTGACCAGATGATAAAGGACACTCATTTCATAGTCCTCAAGAAACTCTAGCCTTATCCTTTGCCACAAATGCAGGTCCTTTTGAGTAAACACATACTAAAGGCTCTTGTGGTCCGTGAACACGTCCACATGCACCCCATATAAATTGTGCCTCCAAATCATCAAGGAAAACTCCACGGCTTCCAACTCTAGGTCATGCGTTGCATAAATCTTCTCATGAGTCTTAAATTGTCTAGAGGCTTAAGCGATGACCTTCCCATGCTGCATCAACACACAACTAAGGCCAATCCTAAAGGCATCATAATACACAGCGAAACCATTCATGCCTTTTGGTAGGGTTAATACCGGGGCTGAAGTAAGTTGACTCTTTAACTTCTGAAAACTTTTCTCACAAGAATCCAACCACTGAATCTTGACCGTCTTCTAGGTGAACTTAGTCAAAGGTGCTGCAATGGATGAAAATCCCTCTACGAACCTCCTATAGTAGCTAGCTAAGCCCAAAAGCTCCTAATATCTGTATGACTGATAGGTATAGGCCAGTTATTCGTCACCTCTATCTTTTGAGAGTCTAACTGCACACCCTCACTAGACACCACATGCCCTAAGAATGCTATCAAGTTTAGCCAAAACTCATACTTGCTGAATTTAGCAAACAACTGATGATCCTTGAGAGTTTGCAACACAATTCTCAAATGAGTAGCATGCACCTCCTCACTCCAAGAATATATGAGGATATCATCTATGAATACAATGATGAACATATCCAAATACTACTTGAACACCCTATTCATGAAATCCATAAAAGTTGCAGGAGCACTCGTTAGCCCAAAAGAAATAACTAAAAACTCATAGTGACCATACCGAGTCCTGAAAGATATCTTTAATATCTCACTCGACCTAACTCTGAGCTGATGATAACCGGATCTGAGGTCTATCTTTGATAAGTACCTAAAACCTTGAAGTTGGTCAAACACGTCATTAATCCTGGGGAGGGGATACTTCTTCTAGATGGTGACCTTGTTACACTGTCAATAATCAATGCACATCCTAAGGGAACCATCCTTCTTTTGAACAAAGAGAATTGGAGCACCACATGGTATTTACTAGGCCTAATGAAACCCTTATCTAACAGATTCTTCAACTACCCTTTCAATTCCTTTAGCTCGGTTGACGCCATTTTTAAGGAGGAATGGATATGGACTGCGTGTCTGGGAGAAGATTAATACCAAAGGCAATCTCTCGCTCCAGCGGGACACCTGGTTGATTATTAGGGAACACCTGCGAATACTCACATACCACAATAACTAACTGAATGGCCGGGATCTCAGATGTAGAATCCTTGAACCAAACTAGATGGTACACACAACCCTTGGAGATCATCTTCCTAGCCTTAATATAGGAAACAAAGTGACCTATAGGCATAACTGAACTACCCTTCTACTCTAGAACTAGTTCATCCAAAATTTGAAACTCTACCGTATGAGTTCTACAATAAACCGAAGCATAATAAGCATGTAACACCCTAAAAGTTTCTAAGAACTAGATTCGGTATTTTAAATATAATCAGCTAAAAAAGTTTAAAATTATCTCAGAACGACTCGAAGTGCGAGTCTTGGTATGGAGTAATGGGCTGCGGATTGAGTCGTGGTGAGATTCTGGTTGACAGTTTGTCAAGACCTAGATGTACACCCGGATCGTAGACACGGAACAAGGGACCCCGAGAGACCCCAAGTCGACCCATGGCACATGCATACAACTAATCTCATTCAAATAAGTGGAATGATAATCATAAAAAATAGAACAAACGTATTCACGGCATAGCATCAGGAAATACTGGACATATACACAGTTGAGCACTACATACTTGTCTGAAAGCCTCTAATACATAAGATGGGTTGATGGGACAACATCCCCAACTAACTCGACCAATACTAAAATGTAAACAACATGAAAGTCTATCAAACGGCCCTAGGAACATGAGGACTCACCGATAAGCTAAAAGCGTAAGCTGAGATGGACTAAGGGTGAGGATGAGCCTGAGATCCAGACCATATATCATGAAACGATACAACATAGAAAGTATGCGGTCAGTACGTGGAATGTACCGAGTATGCACAGTAAGTAAAATAGACATTTAAAGTAAAATAAAACTCATAAGTAAACGTAGGAGAAGGACATCATGCATATATCATGAACTCCGTAAGAAAACAAAAGGCTCAAGGATTTCAAATCATTCATAAAGCATACATAGTCATAATCGTAAGTAAACATTATCATAACTTAACTTGAGCCAATAACTTAAATATAACAATGCATAAAACATGTGAAACAATGGGAGGACTCGTCATAACCGACACCATCATGGTAGAGCCTTTCATGATGCCCCAACTATCTCACTCAAGTAGGCAGAGCCGACCCCGGATTGCCAGGCGAGGTTCGTGCATTAGGAGTGATATAACATTTGAGGGTATCGTATCAATAAAATATATATAACATTAGAACCCATGGTGGCACGTGGTTATGAGACACCAGCGTAGTCCTTTGAACACCAGCCTTCTCGGTGCTAGACACGGCTCCCAAAACATGCATATAGGCTCATACGTAAATCAATAGCATTATGCATTAAAATTTATTGGCTAAAATATAACATTCACCATCATTGGTCCCCTTTAAAACATGCTTAGCCAAGAATCAAAGGCCTTTTTCATCGGCCAATAGCATAAATCGATAAATCATGTAATTCGTTCATAAATCATAAATCATTCCTCAACATGTGAGAATTTCCCAATACTTTGACATACTTAATTCTTTCAAAAACAAATACGCTCATAAACATGAGTAACTTGAAAATCATGCTTTCCATTATCAATAAACTCAAAATATTGAATATTCATCAGAAATCATAACTTTCATGAACTCGCATCAATGAGCATTTTAGATTTAAAAAGCTTGAAATAAAATTTTCAAGAAAATAATATAAAACCTACCCATCATTCATATTTCGATAATTAAAACTCAATTAAGTCAAACCCATAAAGAGATATCACATTTTCAAGCATTTGCGTAAAACCCCATGGAATTGAATAGGAGGATTCATGATTAAATTTGAAATTTGGGCATGGGTGTGGAAGAAATCACCCATTCTAAACCCTACATACTTGAGGTAGACTGATATTACTCTCCCTTGAATGCCCACAAAGAAATTGAAGGAAGCCTTGGAGAAGAAGACCTTGAATCTCCTTAAAACCTCTCTAAAAACTCTTACATGGGAATGGATATGCATTAGGGACTTAATCCATCTTTCATACTTAGAGAAATACACAAAATGACGTAGTTTAGGCTTTAAGAACTTAGAAATTACGAAAACACCCCTATTAAAAGGTAGGAAAAACGCAGCCAGGGCTCCCAAAGAGGGACCTCACGAGAAGTTGCCAAGGGGCACGACTCGTGTCCAAGACCCGTGAATCCACTGTCCAGAACACTCAAGGGGACCCTATGAGGGACCCCACGAATCATGGTGGTTGACCACGACTCGTGGTCACCACCCTTGACCCCCACTACCGCAAAACCCTAATCAAACCCTTTAATACAGACCACGGGTGGCCTCATGAGTCGAGAGGTATGACCACGACTCGTGGTCAGGCCCATGGCCTCCTCAACCTGAGCTTGCCCAGCCTGCTGACCACGAGTCACATCATGACTCGTGGTCACTCCTCACGACCCACCCTCACGAGTCGTCCTGCAACTTGATGCAAATTTTCAGTTTTTCTTCTTTTTGACACCCGGGTCTGATCCTTGGGTTCTCGGGGTATAACAATATCTCCCCCTTGGGAACAATCGTACTGAATGTTAGAAACATGAAAAACTCATAAACAAGAAATCATCATATGCAATTGCTGATCATTTAAGTTGAAAATTGACGGATTGACTAGCTCCGGAATGAACTACATAGTTGTACCAAATTCATAACTCACACACATTCATCATAACATAAATCAAACTTGCCCACATGGATATAATCATGAAAACTAAATAGAGTCATAGAGCAAAGCTGATACCTCAAGTCGGAACTGAGTCGATAGAGAACAAATGTGGGTATCTAGCCATCATATCCGCTTCAGCTTCCCACGTAGCTCATTCAACATGTTGATTCCTCCATAATACCTTAACTGAAGCTACTCCCTTTATACTTAGCCTCTGGACTTGTCGGTCCAATATTTCCACCGAAACTTCCTCGTAGCTAAGAGTGTCTTTTACACCAATGCTTTCCACCGATACAACTAAAGCTGGATCTCCCAAACACTTCTTCAAAAGCGATACATGAAACACAGGATGTACGAAAGATAACTCTGAGGAAAACTCTAACTCATATGCCACCTTACCAACCCATTTCTCTACCCGATAGGGACCAATAGAACGAGGGCTGAGTTTCCCCCTTCTTTCCAAACAACATCACTTCCTTCATGGGGAATACTTTCAAAACACCTAATCGTCAACCTCAAACTCCAGATCCCTCATTCTCACATCCACATAAGACTTTTGGAGACTAGGGGCTATTTTTTATCCTTCCCTTATTATTTGAACCTCCTCTGTAGCTCCATGAACTGAATTTGGCCTTATCATTGCTGCCTCACCAACCTCGAACCATCTAATGGGCGATCTTCACCTCTGCCCGTAAAGGGCCTCAAATAGAGCCATCCCAATGCTGGCATGGTAATTTTTATTGTCGGCAAACTCAATAAGAGGTAATGATCATCCCAACCACCCTGTTATTGAAGTACCCCATTTACCCCTTTGGAAAAACCTCTACCTCCTAATTTGAACAACCACCTTCGACCTTACTAAGATAGGATCCTCACCTTACCTAGCTTTGCCCCCCATCATCAAAAAAAAATTCTGATCTATCCTGAAGCATGACAACACACCTTATACTTAGAATCAGGCTAAACACACAAAACGTTCAAATCCACCCGCAGCTTATTTGAAATCCTCCGAACACAACCCAATTATGCAATCCAACCGTAAAACACATTCCAAACCTGTTGGAATCATCAATCACTGATATCAGGTTGTTTTATCTAAAGTCGACCATGGTTAAACTCAACCTCCTTAAGGCTCCCGACTTAACCAAAAAGTTCAAATTACTCCCAAATCACCTCGGGACCTACGCAACTACCCAACTAAGGCATAAAACACCATTTGTTACTAACAGAACTTTCAGAACCCAAATTCGAGCATGTTAACCTGAAATGTTGAATTTGGTCAAACCTCTCAAACTTCAGACCTCCCAAAAACCAAGAATCTTATCCAATCTTCATTGGATCATCTTGGAAATTGTGTCATCCATCCTCGCAAGTCATAAGTATAGAAATACATATACAAAAAGGTTCAAACTAGGGAAACAGGTCAATATCGCGAAATGACCATGTGGGTTGTTGCACTTCTAGGTTTGGCTAATCATTGCACTTGCTGAACTTCTACATGCCTGGGACCTATAACAGGGGTAGGGAGTTATCCCGGACGTACACATCTTAACCATTATTTAAATCGTGGGGAACACCCATAGAGCCTAGAGTAAGGAAATCATGAGCACAAATTATCCAAGGAATCTAAGTCGGGCATGTACCTGATATAACACGATCCTCATGAGCTGATAAGGAAGATGTTAAGGGCTGAGTTTATAAAGCTGAGCGTACTAAGGGATATGAGCTCACATAAGCAATGAGGGTCATGACATGAAGTTAAATTTATGGAGTCATGAAGTAATGTTGGAATCGCTGACTGACGGGGTTGCCCATCATCTTAGAGTTTTGAACGTAACCATGGGTTGAGCATAACATCAAGAGACATACGAGGGAAACATCTAGATGAGAATGGGTTAACTATCCCTTAGTACCATCTCTAGAACTTCTTTGCTAAAACTTAAGACTCGATATGACCCTTCACTTACCATCTCTCTCTTAGATTAAAGCTATCATTCTAAGTCTCTGGGACCCTTTGTTAAAGTTGCACTAATATCAGTAGCTCCAAACTTCTCATTCACCTTTAAAGTTATAGATGAAGATTTCATACCCTTAGCCATTGCCTACCTCCCACAAAATAGATCTCATACTAAGGTGCATACCAGAATCCCGTACCTTATACAGTAGGCTCTCAGAACTAGAGATCATGGTAGGGCCAATGGAAAAAGCTTATAACATACCTGAGATGTACATCTGAGGTTGACCACCACTCGCTCTTGACACCCTATGCTGTGGAGGTGGTCGACTAGCTGGAACTGATGGAGAGGGATTCAAGCCACGGCCTTTCTGACCATCCCGCTTGGCTACAACGCAATCCCTGTGTTTATGACCAAGTTGGCCACAATAAAAACAAATATCTGAACCTGCCAAGCATTCTCCTTGGTGGTGCTTCCGCAACTCCCACAAGATGGGTAAGTAATGTTTCTCACCCGGGGCTTGTATCCCCGAGCTTGGGCTTGAGACTTCTGACGGATTTGAGTGTGACTCCCCCTACTCGACCCTTGTTGGGACCCCTCAATGTCACCAGCCCTGGGCCTCTTGTTCTCCCTCCTGGCCCCTCTACACTTCCTAACCATGCTTGAGTTACCAACCTCCGGTGGGCTCTCCTTCATAAGTCATTGAATCCCAATATCTGCTTCTTCCCTGATAGGGCTCACCGATGTGATAGCCTGCTGGCCAGGTGTTCGCTCCCAGCGCACACGAAAGCGTACGCCCTCGTACAAGTAATATAGTGGCCCTTTTTCAGAGCTGGATGTCGAACCCACATGGACTGGACTAATTCAGTGAATTATCAAGTTTAAGTGTTAATTTAATCTTCACAAGTGATGAATGTAGAAATTTCAAGAAATTCTAATTAACTGTAGAGGTGATCACAAAATACTTGAGAAACAATACAAGAAACAACTAGAGTTAAGGCCTAATATAATGCAATGCTACAATTCACATTGGTCTAATTATGAAAACTTCAGTTGTTGTCTCACATAATTAAAATGCTATGTTCATTTTCTTTCAAGCCTCTAAACATGACAAATTAGTCTCACACCTACATCATTGAGCGGGGATGTGACATCCTAATTCATGGATGTGGTTTATGGAGTTTGTGCCCTTGATTATGGACTTTCCTACCTCTAATCATTTAACCGTTCTTAGTTTCACAACTACTTCTACGAGTGGTGATGTTACAATTCTATGTCGGTGTTTAGGCATCCCCTTTTATCAACCGTGCAAGGCAAATTAGGTATAATTGCTATCCTAAACACTAATCCTATCGGAAAGATAAGAACTTGCTCCCTACATTCTTGTGTTCTAGCCTAAGGTTACTCTTTCGTGCTTTTACCTAAGCTTAAAGAGTTTTTTTTCATGGTGATCAAGCATAAAAACAACGGTAGTTAAGAATGCAAGACAAAAAAACAACTAAAAACTCAAACCAATGAAGAATTCATGCATTACAATCATCTTACGTAGCCTCAACCCTAGAGGAAGGGTTTTAGCTACTCATGTTCGTACAAATACTCAAAAACATGTTTAAACTTTTGTACTTACAAGAATAATTAAAGGAGAACGAAATATAATCAACCCTAGGTAGAGTTCTTCACTTCTCCCTTCGCTCCTTTATGGTTTCCCCAAGTTATTTCGTGATAAATGATTTTAGAAGCTAAGGGTCAATTTATACTGAGCTGAAAAAATGCAAAATTTGGCCTGTGGTGGAACACCTCCATGGCACGGAGGCTATCTCGGAGATTTTCCTCCCTTCCACGGAGCAAACGCGGAGGTTCACTATTTGGTAGCCCCTGCTTATATAAATTGATTCTTTGCTCCGTGACACGTTGTTAAATGCCCCAATGCCTCTCTGTGCCACGAAGTTTACTCAAAATGTCATTTTTATCTTGTCTCATCATCCATAATCCATCCCTTAACATTTATCTACATTATTAGGACCATTATATTCACATTGAGCTCCATACATTGGCTATTTCAACCTACAAAGAGAGTTAATCATATTTGTCAGTCCATGGCCACAAATTACACAAATACGTGATATTATTCTTAAATTATGGTACAACATGGGTAAAATATGGGTATAAAATAGTATTTGGGAATGTAAATATGCCCAAGATCAGTACCCCACACTTACAGCCTTGTACCTCCTCGAACAAATCCTCTACCTTTCATGCACAAGGAAGACTCACAAATTACCAATTGATGTAAGACGACTCAAATTAAGGCTACAATGACTGATTTTGATGACAAGTTTAAATAAAGCATGTTATATATATATATATAGAATATATATATAACATAATTCAAATCCAATACAACCAAGTTAAGACCTCCAAGCCTCAAGAATCGACTCTACAACCACAGAGAACTCATGCACATTAGCCAATCAACAATTCTAACACGAATTCTATCTTTTCTCAAACATGTGCCCTCACAACAAGAGAGATACCCATTTTTCAAATGCAAGTTTTCCAATTATAATATGTATGGGTATATGAATAAGAATTCAACTCACTCTCAGAAAGAATTCACATGCATCATGTTTGACCCATAAGCTTGCCTTTAGTGTATTACACCGCTAGTTTAGGACTGTTTTAACGTAAGATCAAGTAGGACATATCGGGTTGTAATGTAAGTTAAGGGACGGGTAGGTACTATTCTGGCCAGTAATAATGGCTATCTTCCCCAAGCGCTTTTAATACATCACACTTTCTTTAGGAATTTCCATCTTCTTACTTCACCATTATTCTTTTTTCTCACATTTTCCGCTTTTGTTTCCCCATTTCATTAAGCACACTCAAACTGCTAGTAAGGAGTACTTAAGAAATTATTTTCTTTAATCTTCTTTTTCACTCTTTTCTTCTTTTATTTCTTAATAACTCTTATTCAATTTTTTTTAAAAAAAGTGCACCTCTAGTCTTTTCTTTAACTCCCACAACCACTAGCACTTATTTTCCCTTACATAAGTGAAATCATTTTGTCTCTCGGAATCAACAAATTTCAGAACATATGGGGCTTATTCCTCCTCGAGACCTTTCTCTACAAGCTCTGAAGACTCTATTTCTAGGTTTTCGACCAAACTTAATGTCGAGAAATGCTTCGAGTGGAGTAATACACCTCAACTCTGAAACTGCATTGTGCTTGACCTCCTTACTTGTGTATACCTTCTCCATATCAACATCTAACTCCACATGAATGTCAAATTGTTGGAACTCTATCTCTCCTTTCAAGACTGGATTGGCATATGTGTGAGACCATCATGGGGACTCTCAGGAGCTTCTAACTGTTGAGCTTCTTCTAAGAATTCACCCTTTTATTCTCCTTGTAGTCCCTCTTGAGTATTGCATAAGACCGTCACTTGCAAATCAAAGCAAGCTTCAGCCTCATTCATCATCTCCATGAACTTGGCGCTTATCATTTCTAAGGCCTCTCCATTTTCCTTGGTATGAACTCCCAATACTTCCATCTACTCTCTCATTGCTTCTGTCTGCTCAAGAACCTATTTTAACATGTTTTATCTCTGAGCTTGGTGTTCCAATTCCTCCTTTTCATCATTCCTATACTCATCAAAAACAACAGAAGGATCATAGTAGGGGCTTGGGGAAGGGGAATATGCATTTTGACAACCATCCCAATGGCCATCTTGACCACCACATTTACTGCAGGTGTGACAGTGTTTCCACAAGTGGAGTCCTCCACAATACAGACAAGACTCACCAAAATATGAGTATCCACCATTCAACCTATTTGTGTTCCATGATGTCATGTCAAGAAGGGTATCAGACTAAAAAATAAAATAAATCTAAAACTAATAAAAAAATCTCAACACTTAGAAAAATAGACACTAACACAAAATAACAAATTCACCAATTACACTAGTCCCCGGCAACGGTGCCAAGAACTTGTGTGCACCCAACACACACGCAAGCGTATGCGGTCGTACAAGTAATACAGTGGATTTTTTTCAGAGTTGGATGTCGAACCCATAGGGACTGGACAAATTCAGCGAATTATCAAGTTTAAGTGTTAATTTAATCTTCACAAGTGTTGAATGTAGAAATTTTGAGAAAATTCTAATTAAGTCTAGAGGTGATCAAAAAATACTTGAGAAACAATACAAGAAGCAACTAGAGTTAAGGCCTAATATCATGCAATGCTACAATTCACATTGGTTCAATTATGAAAACTTCAGTTGTTGTCTCACATGCGTAGTCCTTTGAACGCCGGGTTGCTCGGTACTAGACACGGCTCCCAAAAACATGCATATAGGCTCAAACGTAAATCAATAACATCATGCATTAAAATTTATAGGCTAAAATATAACTTTAACCATCATTGGTCCCCTTTCAAACATGCTTATCCATGAATCAAAGGCCCTTTTAATCTGCCGACATCATAAATTGATAAATCATGTAATTCGTTCATAAATTGTAAATCATTCTCAAAATGTGGACATTGCCCAATACTTTGACATACCTAATTCTTTCAAAAACAACTACGCTCATGAACATGAATAACATGAAAATCATGATTTTCCATTATCAATAAACTCAAAATATTGAATATTCATCATAAATCATAACTTTCATGAACTCGCATCAATGGACATTTTAGATTTAAAAAGCTTGAAACAAAATTTTCAAGAAAACAATATAAAACCTGCCCATCATTCATATTTCAACAATTAAAACTCAATTAAGTCAAACCCATAAAGAGAAATCACATTTTCAAGCATTTGGGTAAAACCCCATGGAATTGAATAGGAGGATTCATGATTAAATTTAAAAATTTGGGCATGGGTGTGGAAGAAATTTCCCATTCTAAAACCTACATACCTGAGGTAGACTGATTTTGCTCTCCCTTGAATGCCCATAAAGAAATTGATGGAAGCCTTGGAGAAGAAGACCTTGGATCTTCCTAAAACCTCTCTAAAAACTCTTGCGTGGGAATGGGTATGCATTAGGGACTTAACCCATCTTATCATACTCAGAGAAACACACAAAATGACGTAGTTTAGGCTTTAGGAACTTATGAATTATGAAAACGCCCCTATTAAAACACAGGAAAATCACTGCCAGGGCTCCTAATGAGGGACCTTATGAGTCGTTTCCAAGGGGCATGACTCGTGGCCAAGACCCTTGAATTCCACTGTCCAAAACACTCAAGGGGACCCCACGAGGCACCCCATGAATTATGGTGGTTGACCAGGACTTGTGGTAACAACCCGTGACCCCCACTACACTAAAACCCTAATCAACCCTTTAATGCAGACCACGGGTGACCTCACGAGTCATGAGGTCTGACCACGACTCGTGGTCAGGCCCCTGGCCTCCTCAACCTAAGCATTCCCAGCCTGCTGACCATGAGTCACATCACGACTCGTGGTCACTCCTCACGACCCACCTCACGAGTCATCCTATAACCTGATGTGATTTTTAGTTTTACTTCATTTTGACTCCCGGGTCTAATCCTTGGATTCCCTGGGTAAAACGCAGGTCATAGACCAACGAGCCAAGGTATGACCCGTTGGTTGATGTGATGACTTGTCTCTTCTACTCCGAAATGGACTATTCCAAATGTTCCTGTAAACTCTTGCTCCCATTGGACAATTTGTATCTATATGCATTAGGATCCCGATTAATGGATCTCTCAGTTCGAGAAATAAAAAGAAGAGTCTCGAACTATTTCTTCTGACTCTTTGTCAAATTCGATAAATGTTGGTTGAGCGTATATTTCTTTATAGTTCTATGATTCAGAGCGTCCTTTCCTATTTGATCCCTTTGAATTCCATATTCGAAGTTGCAATCGGATCTATTCATTAAAACTAATCGATCTATAACCACTCATGTTCAAGTGTAAAACCAAAGAATTCATCATTCAAATTAATAAATATAAAGTAAAGAGGAAAAACCTAGATGAAAATGAACTTCTTGTCTCTCGCCAAAAAATACTGCATACAATTGATCAATCTGCTAAAAGGTGGCTAACAAATTCCCTTGACAAGGTATTTATAAGATAGCTAACAGATGACTCATTTTCCCTCAAGAAGTTCAGCTTTTAGACATAAAAAATCTATCGCAGACATTTCACACCCAATGTTTGAAAGGGCACAACTGACACTCGACCCAAATATAATCAAGCGACTGCCTACATAGCCTCTATATCGATAATGCTAAGACCAACCAAGCCACCTACTGAAGCCAACCAAAATAGATATTTGATCCATGAGGTCTCAGAAACAACAATTAAATGACTGAAAAGTTGATAAGGCTACAATAAGCTAAACTACACAATGAAAGGCCAACAAGGCGACACAACCCAAACAACTATACAACTAGTCCACACAAGCATCTAAAGAGTAGTTAACTAAGATGCACGCAACAGGTGCCCAGTCTACCTAACTATACACAACTCAAACAGTCAATGAGGAAACGTAGCTCATGGAAGAAAGGGGCATACCACTACTCTACTGAAATAAGGCTCGTATTGTGACTGTCGATTTGAGCCTCTTCTTGTACCTGCAGCACAATTGCAGGAAGGGGGTCTCTAGGTGAAGGGACATCTGTACGAATGAAATGTACTTGTATGTAAGGCTGAAATAGTAAAAACAAATACATTCAAGATACTGAAAACTAATGTAAGGAATAAATACAACCTATGACCATGGAAGATGATATCTAAACAAAATATGATACATCGTGTGAATACAATCAAGTAAGAACATATACAAGTCATAATACATTATTTGTAAGCTATACAGTTCTTAATCAAATATTAACCTGGTTCGATCAATCAATATTGCCCTACCGAGATGGCCTTATCGAAGGTTTCATAAAAGAAGGGGCATTTGCCTATCTAACATAATCACATCAGCGATAAGGTCATAGTGTCATATCTGAAGGATAACTGCCCACTTGACATAATCGTGTCAGTGGTAATATCATATTCTCATATCTGGAGGACAACTGCCCACCGAATGTACCAGGTTGGTGGTAAGGTCATAGTCTCATATTTGGAGCTGACTGGACTCATAAAATGTCTGTCTAACACATATAGGATAAAACAAAAATGACAAATTCTAAGACTACAAACTGTATAGTCCTCTTTTATAATTCATAGACGCACATAAGCACATATATCACATAAAAATTTTATGCATATACTCAATGAATATCAAAGTTATAAGAAGGTTCGGGAGACATAAGTAATTCAACAAGCTCCATAAACATCACATAAGCGCATTTGGATTCGAGAAGTCGATAACCTGACATTCAGCTTAAGGGAGAGGAATCATGGAATCTCCCCTTAGCCTCATGTACCTTAACATATATATAAGATAAAGGAAAACCATCATAAGGAATTTCCACTTGGAAAAGCTCATTTACCCTTACTAGCTTGTGACATTACATAGCTTATACTCATTTACACATCGTCATCTTGGCTCTTTCACCAACCTCACATAGCAACCAGAACTCTAAACACAATTCACATCACATATATATATAAAACACAGTAAAGTACCATCTCATGGTGCCCACGATAAGAAGACTTCAGACTTGATTTATAACTACAACACAATTGGAAGTAACACGTATTTCATCTCACATTAACTAGTTCCAAATGTTTCAATGATTCAAACTCAATGTCATGAAAATTTTGCGCTTTCAATAGAATTACACTTTCTTCAATATGAGTGTGAATATGTGTGAATATTAACCCTTTTGATAGTATATATTCGTGCTTGAACAACGAGGATAGGATGCCTTAACATACCTTTCTCCGATGAATTTTTCTTTAGCCGATTTTCTATTTCAACGACCAGCCTTAAATATCCTTAATCCCATGGATTTATAGGAAAAAACAAAGCTTAATCTTCATAACAAAATTCATCCCAAAATAACTTACCAAAGGCAGTCACAATAGCAACAACAACACATGGCAACATCAACAACATTTAGACATTTTCTCTAGTACTTTTGACTAGCATTTGAGGGAGAAACAAGAGGGAATTTTACCTTACATCTTCTGTAATTCTTCCCCTCAATATTAAGTATAATTCCATCCAATGAAAGAGCAAAAATTCCTAAGAAAAACGAGCAAAACACAGCTCAAAAAGAGTCCATTGGCAGCTTACGTAGCAGCCAATTGCATCTTTTCACTTTGTAATTTGAGAGGTTTAAAGGGGGTAAAATCCTTACCTTTCCTCTTTGTTTCAATGCCTATTCAAAGATAGATATATAGGAAGTCCAAAATGCTTTTGAAACGAAGTAAATCACCTTCAATACCTTGCCAAAACGAGCATCAAAACAGCCCCTAGCACACTTGGCAATGAATTCTCAACTTGTCTAGTGATTTTCTTGAACTTAGCGTGATGTTACCTCCTTGCTTTTCTTTGTTCTAGCTACCAGAATTGAGAGATAAATGGAATCCTTAGAAAGCGGGTCAATTTAGATTAGGATGGGAATGCTTTGTACAAGTGAAAAATATGATTTTAAGTAAATAGGGTGGTGGAGGCTCTATGGCGTCATGCCCACGTCACCACTCAGGGTGCGTCGGTAAAATGCCCATAACATATTACTTCAAATTTCGATTAATGAGTGGTTTGATCTTCCATAAACTAGACTCAAGACATTTAATCGTAGATGACAAGGGAAATGTGTACGATCCCGAAAAATGTGGTAAATATGGTAAACTAGACTCAAGACATTTAATCTTACTTCTAACTCATTATAGATTGGTAAATATGGTCATTTAAAGTTGACCTATAACACCCCAAAAAATTTTGGGTGATTATTTGATGTTTTTATGCTAGGTTATGGAAAGTTGGGGTTGTATACTGGTTGTAGATGACAAGGGAAATATGTACGATCAAAAAATCAAAGAGTATGTGAAGTTCTTAAGTAAGGGTCAATTTTAAACGATCATATCTCCCAATATATAATGAATTAGAAGCCCCACAACCTATCAAATTAAAGTTCTTTTAGTCTAGTTTTCAGAACATCAAACCGCTTTTCAATCGGATTTCGGAGTAAGAGGTTATGGGCATTTTACCGAAGCATCGCGAGCGGGGACGCGGGCATGACGCCCTAGCGCCTCCACCGCCCTATTTACTCAAAATCTGATTTTTCACTTGTAGAAAACATTTTCAGCTAAATCTAAATCGACCAGATTTCTAAGGATTTCATTTCTCTCTCAATTCCAGTAGCTAGGACAAAGAAAATCAAGGAGGAACATCAAGCAAAGTTCACGAAAATCACAACATAAGTTGAGATTACCTTGCCAAGTATGTTAGGGGCTGTTTTGGAGCTCATTTTGGCAAGGTTTTGAAGATGTTTTTCTGTGTTTCAAAATATATTTGGACTTCCTATATATCCATATTTGAGTAGGTGTTGAAATCAGGAGAAAAGGTAAGGATTTCTTCCCTTTTAAACCTCTCAAATTGCAAAGCAAAAATCTTGAAATTGGCAGCTAAGTGAGCTGCCGATGCACTGTTTGTTAGTTGAGTTTTGCTCATTTTCCTTAGGATTTATGGCTTTTTATTTTTCTGAAATTATAAATATTATTGAGGGGTATAATTACAGAAAAACTAAGGTAAAATTTCCCTCTTGTTTCTCCCTCAAAAGTTAGTGAAAACTAGTTGAGAAAATGGCTAAATGTTGTTGATGTTACCGTGTGTTGTTGTTGCTATTGTGACTGCCTCTGGTTAGTTATTTTGGCTGCATTTTTTGCTATAGATTAAGATTGTCGTTGGCCTATAAAAACACTTGATTAAGGAGGTTGAAGTCTGATCATTGAGATAGGAAATCGGCTAGAGAAAAGTTCGTCGGAGAAAGGTATATAAGGCGCCTCGTCAATCATTCTTTTAAGCACGATTCGTGTGTTGTGAATTGAATGAGACAGCAACCTATTTAAAAGTTTTGAGGCAGTATGTTAAGATTCATTTAAGATTTAAAGTTCCATGTTTTATTGAGGATAAATTTTAAGATTATGCCTAGCCAAAGTGAGACATCTAAAGTATGATATTGTGTTGATCGTTGTCATAGTTGTACATTGAGTTGGAGACCCCTCAGCATGGGCACTGTTAGCTGGTCCTTACATTATGTCATGTGTATATATATGTTATGTTAAATGTGTTTAAAGGTCTGGTTGCTAACTCAAATTGGTGAAAGAGCCAAGATAAGGACGTGTAGCGATTTTAAGCCACATAAAGACGTTGCAAGCTATTGAGGGTAAACGATCTTTTCGAATTAGGATTACCTAGTTATGGTTGTCCTTTATATTATGTGTATGTTATGAAATATGTCAGGACAAGGGGAAATTTCATAATCCCTTTCCCTTAAGCCGAACCTAGCGAGTTTCTGAGCTCTAATGTCCCTTGAATACGATCTATAAATTTTGTTGAAACTCTTAGGTCATTCATAGCTCCTTATGATTTATACAAGTTTTTAATACATGAATTTAAGTTCTATTTTCTAGCTTTACATGTTATATGTACTCAGTTCCAGTTATGCATTACGAAGGAGGCCTATGCAGGCCACATGTTTAGTATTCGTCATTTCTATGTTGTACGGATTGAGCTAGTCTGGTATAAGCCATATCGGATCCATTTATGATTTTGTATAAGATTTATTGATTTTACCCTGGTGTGGTACACCGGTTGGAGGTCTTGTTATTTTACCTCAGTGTGGTACACCGGCTGGACGAATTTTACCCCGGTATGGTACACCTGCTGGAGGCATTTTTAATTTTTCCCCGGTGTGTTACACTGGCTGGATGAATTGTATATAGATTTTATGGTCGGTTGTCTGCTGGCATTTTAGTTAGTCTTTGTTGTGCATTATATTGTTGCATTTATACTTTAATAATGAGTTATTGTCAGGTTTCTGTTTTCAGGATTTTGGGTTGTTACTACTCCTTATTTCTAGCCTAGTTATAATTTTTATCTTACATGTTTACAGTTTTCAGCCTTACATACCAGTATATTTTATTTGTACTGAAGTCCCTTCATCTTGGGGCCCTTCCTGCAATCATGCTACAGGTACAGGCCGAGGTTTAGATCATCGGATGTAGTAGAAGCTAGATTTCAGCAGAATAGTGGTATGCTCCTCACTTCCAGGAGCCATGTCCTAGTTTGAACTATCTTCAGTTTTGTGTACAACATGGGTAGCCCGGGGCCCTGTCCCGTGCATTTTAGTTTGTTTACTCTATAGAGGCTGATGTGGACTAGTTTGTATACTAGTGTGGGTTGTCTCGTCGTATTGGTTTTTCATTTCTTTACTTAGCTTTATGTATCCTTGTTGGCTTTCCAGGTTGCATATTTATAATTGTCAAGGCATTATTGGCCCAATATTTATCTTTGCTGGTTTTGAAAGGTGGCTTGGTCAGCCTTAGTGTTACATTTATAGATGCTATATAGCCGGCTTCTCGATGGACCATGAATCGAGTGCTAGTTGTGCCCTACCCTAGTCCTGGGGCGTGACATGACCCTTACTTATGAACTTCACATACTCTTCACTTTTCCCTTCGTACATGTTTCTTTCATCACCTACGATCAATATACAAGACGTACTTACTTTAACATAGCATATAAATATCAAATGATCATTAAAAACATTTTCAGGGTGTAACAAGACAGGCCCTAGCGCACCACACCACTCCTGTCACCAAACTTGGCTTGAATTTTCTCTGTAGTTTGCTCTCTGACTCATCGCACCAGCCATCTTGCCAAGGTGTTAGTCAAAATTCTACAAATCTGGGACCTGAAATGCCACTTCTGCCAATGCACCAAAGTGTTAGAAAATTTACCCAAGTTCGGAACCTCTATGCCATGCTATTCCACTCTATTCGCGAATGTGTTGATCAAAAATTCTTTTGAAGTTCGAGCCCTGTCGTGCCTTAGCGGCAATAGCACCAAACTGAGCATAATTTTCTTTGAAGTTTGGTGGCTATCGCACTGCGCCAGCTATCTTACTAGGCCAAATTTTCTAAAATTCATATTTTTTCCCACCTTGGATCATTCTTGAGTCTTTTTCCATATGTTACCTACTAAAATCTTATTAAAATATTTGTTAGCTCATTTAACAAACACATTAATGAAATCATGCATTTCATAAGGATAAACATCTCAAAACAAAATAAAAGATGGGTAAAAGTATGGAAAATGGGCATCAGAATATGCCCAAATATCATATGGGTTCATGGATGTGGAAGATGAGCCCATGTCTCATGATATAGCTGGTGATATTCGCCTACCTCCTACGCTAGGGAACATTGTGTTCCATGTGACAAGCACTATGTTATATCTTATTCATATGAAAGGGGTTGTTCGGTGGCTTGGCTAGCGAGGATGCTAATCGGCATCTCTAGAATTTCATCAGGATTTGCCAACCATTCAACATTAGCAATATCAGTCGAGAGTTTATTAGATTAAGGTTGTTTCCCTTCTCTCTTATAGGGGACGCCCACATATTGGTTGGAAAATCTACCTCCTGGATCAATCACTTCATAGGATGAGTTAACTAAAGCATTCCTTGATAGATTTTTCTCATCATCTAGGATGCTTCAACTGCGTGACGAGATCATGAACTTTTGGAAACTCCCAGGAGAACCAATCCATAAAGTGTGGCTCAGATTCAAGAAGAAAATGGACTTTTTCCCGAATCAGGGACTACATGATGGGATACTTCCCCAAAGTTTTTGCCAGTCCCTTGATTGAATCAACAAGTCTATGGAAAATAATTTGGCTAGTGCAATCATGGGCTATACCTACCGACTTTCCAAGGCACTTTTGGATCAAACAATTAAAACCAACCGAGCATGGCACACCATAGAGACAGTGGTGTCCCAAAGTGCATCTTCCAACCATATAATAGCTAAATACGGAAACGAGGGAAAATTTTCTAAGATGATAACTCAAGTTGAGTGTCTTTCAAAACATGTGATGGGATCCGGAACTAAAAGTGTTAACACTATTGGGGCCCAAAGACGCAACTTAATTGAGGAAGATGTTTCCCAAGCTAGATATGATGAAGAATGGAAATACATGATGAACCAAATGATGGATTCTCATCCCATGTACCAAGGTGGCTATTAAGGTCCATGGCATTTTTGGTGGAAACAAAGGATGGAGAGATCGTGAGGACCAAGGTTTGAGAGAAAGAGACAGTCGATGGAGAAATCATGAGCCCAAAAGTGAAGGGGACAAATACAATCACTGACGTTCAATTTCATACATCTCTCCTTAAAGGCTGATGTAGTGCCAATGCAACCAAGTGTTAGGGACCCAACAAATTCAAAGATTGAGGACATGTTAGCTCGAGTGTTGAAAAAAGTGGAATTAATGAATAATGGAATAAAAGAGTTGAAAAGAGAAGTATCCAACCTTGCCCAAATAGTGAACTCTCACTTGGTATCAATCAACCACCCAGAGACTCAAATGAACCATCAAATGAAGGGCACTCTCCCTAGTGACACTATATCAAACCCGAAGAATGATGACCATTAAATGAAAATTGTCACGAGGAGTGGAAAGGTTGTTACAAATGCTAGTGATACCCAATGTGAATGTGGTTTCAAAAAATAATGATGAAGATTTGAATGATACGGTGCTAAGTGCACCTACTATTGTTGCTAATCATAAGATGGTGGAGAAGGAAGAGGTTGATACTCCTCCTCAAGTGGTGTGTGATGAAGAAGAAGGAGAGAAGGCTTTCAATGCTAAGGTCTAGGTGCATAAATGCCCACCTCTGTACCCCTAGTGATTAATCAAAAAGGAGGAGGGAAACCAGTTTAAAAAGTTTGTTGATATATTTAGCAAGTTGTCCGTGAACATTCCACTAGTGAATGCTTTGTGACAGATGCGGGGCTATGCAAAGTTCATGAAGGAGTTGTTAAGAAAGAAAAGGGTAGTTAATATAGGCACAGTGGAGGTGTCACATCATAATAGCATTGTCATGTCTAGTAAGTTAGCCCCCAAAAAGAGATGATCCAGGGGCTTTGAGAATATCTTGCACCATTGGGGTGTAGTTATTCAACAAGGCCTTGTGCGACTTAGGGGCGAATATCAATTTGATACCCCTAGTGATCTACAAGAAGTTAGGTTTTGGAGATCCCAAGCCTACCCTTGTTCAGTTGCTCAGGGCAGATCGATCCATCAAACGTCCAGTGGGAATTCTATTTGATGTGCTAGTGAAAGATGACAAATTCATACTACAAGTGGATTTCATTGTGTTTGATTGTGATGTAGACCTTGAGGTACCCATCATCTTAGGGAACCCATTCTTGGCCACCGGACGTGCTTTAGTAGATATGGAGTTGGGTGAACTGAATTTCAAAGCTAGCAATGATGAGGTCAACTTCAACGTCTGCAAGTCGACAAAGCACCCGGATGAGCGTAGGCTTATAGCCATGATTGATGCTAGGGACGAATTGGTGGAGATCCCTTATGAGGAGGTTAAGCCTCCAGACTCGTGTTGACAAACATGGTAATATCGTCAATCCGTTATATTAAATCAAGCGCTTCTTGGGAGGCAAACCAAGTGTTTTTAAATTTTCTTTTGCTTCACTTTTTTGTAGTTTTTGTTATTGTAGGATGTTGGGTTGTGAAAAGAAGTTGAAGGAAGCAGAGTGGACCATCTGTGCTCAACCTGCAAAATGCAGGTCCTAATCTGTAGAACACATGTGTTTGGAATGTACAGTCCAGAATGCCTGAGAAGAAGATGTTGAAAAGTGACTCACCTACAGCTAACCTATGAAACACAGTCATGGATCTGCGAAGTGCAGGTGTAGTGCAGGTTAGAGGTAGAATACCTGGGAATAGGATGTTAAAAGACAACAAAATATGCCTCACTTGAAAAATGCAAACACGGATCTGCGACACGCAGGTGTAACACAAATCAAAAGTAGTTAATTGTGCAATCTGAGACACACCTGTGCTAGACATGCATCTCACAGATCCCAATCTGCAGTCGCATTCTCAGCGCAGGAGCAGGTATGAAGAATTTTAAAAGTTTGACTAACCAATTTGACCAATCCAACCTAGGATTGATCCAGGACTTTTCATCTACTCCTCCACTTCCCAAAACCCCGATTTTCATCACCATTACCCTATATTAACCACCTATTAACTCCCAACTACTCCCTATTAACTCCACACAACCCTTCACCTTCCTTCACCTATAAAACTAACCATTTTCTTCCATCACAAAACTTCAAAATACCATAGTGATGTCACGACCCAAACGGAGGCCTGAATCGTAGACACGAGACAAGGTATCCCGAGAGACCCCAAGTCGACCCATGGCATAAGCATTCAACTAACGCATTCAATAAACATGAAGAAAACATAATTATAAACTCAGTGGAAGTCAAAATTAATATAACAACAGAATAAATATCTGAAGCTGAATACACCACTAAGTCTAATAAGCCTCTAATCTAGATGAGCTAATGGGACAACACCCCTAACTAGCTCAACAATACTGAATCTGAAAGGACATCTAAAACAACTGAAGGTCTAGTCCTCGAAAGATGAGGACTCACCAATAAAGCAGGTTCTATCTATGAACAAAGACGAAGAATGGGGCTGAACTTGAGAACTGGATACTGTATCATAAGACGATGCAGCATAGAAAGTATGCGGTCAGCACGTGGAATGTACCGAGTATGCAAGGTAAGTAAACCGCTTAAGTAAAATAAATCATTTAAAGCAACTCATAAATATCATAAGCTTTTAAGTATAAGTAGAAGGCTATACGCATTCATTTTGAAATCGTACTTTTATCATAACGTGATCATGTGTCACGACCCAAACGTACACCCGGATCGTAGATATGGGACAAGGAGCCTCGAGGGACCCCAAGTCGACCCATGGCATGAGCATACATCTAATTCAATCACATGAGCAGGAAACTTAGCATAGAGAAAGTAATCATAACATAACATGAGGGAAAATAGTACAATATTGATATAATACAGCGGACTACAACTTTTAGTCTGGTAAGCCTCTAAGCATGAAAGACGGATTGATGGGACAACTCCCCAACTAATCCAACATCCAAGAGCTTAAAGGAATAACATAGAGTGAGAATATGTAGCCCTCCGAACATGAGGACTCACCAAATACGTAGAGAAAGTCCGAGTCTATCTACGGGTGTGGATGTGCCTGAGAACTGGGACCGGTATCATGAGATAATACAACATAGAAAGTATGCGGTCAGTTCGTGGAATGTACTGAGTATGCAAGGTCAGTAAAACGGACATTTAAAATATGTATAAAACTCATAAGTGATCATAAGAATAGGATAGCATGCGCATAATATAATTATTGTAATATAACATAAGGCTCAAGGTTTTCGAAACATGCATAACGTAAACGTAGTCATAATCATAATAGAAGAGCCTTACCTACATAGCTTGAACGAACATTCATAATCATAGACATGCATAAATCATAAGGAACAATGGGAGATTCTCTTAACTGACATACCCCATATGAGCACACATGAAGCCCGACTTGTAACCCTAGTCGGACGGTGTTCGTACCTTGCCAAGGGTAGGAACCATGAAGGGTGTGATCACACATGAAAAGGTCCAATTGGGCCGGGGACAAACATGAAAGGGTCTCATCATACCTACGGTGGCACGTAGTTTATGAGATCTGGAGCATAATATGGGCCCCGAATTTACTCGGTGTTTGATACTACTCCCAAAACATATATAGTGCTCATACTAATACATGCATGAGTTCATGGGCTAGTCAAATCATGATAATCATAAACATTCTTGAACATACGTGAACTAACCATGACTTGAGGCCCAAGAATCGACCAAAAACGTAATTCATGATTGATAAAATTCATGCATACTTGTAGAACATGCATGTAGCTAGAGATTCATAAGTTCATAATAGATAACATAATAAATTAATAAATAAATTAATAATTCATGTTGGGTTTATCAAAAACACCAATGGATCATAAATCGATTCATCTGGGGCATGCATAATCAAGCTTAATTTTTTAGAAATTCAAAATTAACAACATTATACTCAATTTAAATCTCAAAGATGATCAAAATAAGTAGATTATGATAAGATTTCAAAATCACAAGACCCATAATTAAATCATTTAATTTTATACAAATCAAATACAAAACCCCATGAGTTTTTGATAATTTATAAGTAAAATCATTGAGTAGGAGAATGGGTGTGGAAGAATCCACCCATTGAGGACCTTACATACCTGGGATTATCAACTCCTAACCCTCCTTAAAAGCCCAAGAATGAAATTGAAGGAATTGAGGTGAAAAGCTTGAAATCTCCCCATGAATCCCCTCTCAAAGTTCTTGCATGCATGAATGGGAATAGAATAGGTCATCCTCTTAACACCCAGCTTTCCCTAATACAAAATGACGTAGTCTAGGACCTTATATAGTGAAAAAGTCAAAAAAACCCTTAATGAACCTGCCCTGAAAACTGGCCGGGTGTAACCCACAAATGGTACCAATGGGTCGTGGAACCCACCCATGTCCCATCCTGCCTTCTCATTGAAAACACTGCAGAAAGCCAATTCTCAAAATTGTACCATGGACACACAGGACGAATCGTCCTAAGCTTCAATGGACCGTTCCTTTGGTCGCTTCTTCCTTCTTCTAAAATTTTGCACTCCCATTCCACGAGTCTCACCACGACTCATTGTAAGCTTTAACGGGGCGTGGTTACCACCCGTTGTCTCCACTGTGACAGTCCACAGCTCCACCACAACTGCTAACAATGGACTGCCATTCCTCTCAATGGGCCTTTGTAACACCCGTTGCTACTTCAGCCATCTAGGCTGACTCCTTACAATGACCACTACAACGGCCCGTGGTAACTTACCATGGGTCTTGGCACCTGTTGTTTTGCAACCTTTTTTCCTATTTTTAGCAGTTATGCATTTTAGCTACCCGGGTCTACTCCTAAGAACTTCTGGGCTATTACATTATGTATAACTTCAGAACATCATGACTAACTCGAATGACACAAAGCTGAAACATAATATTTATATCAAAAGCTAAACAATGAGCCAAACCCTTCTTTTTGAACATACATGCATAAGTAATCATCATGAATAGTGAATATGCAAATTCGAATGATATAGATAGTGGGAGACTCATCAGTTAACCGATATACCACGATAGAGCTTACGTGGTCCCAACTATCACACTTAAGTGGGTAGAGTCTTCCATAATATTTCCAGGGCGATGGACAATACCATGATATCGATATCAAGTTGAAGGGCCAATCGGGCTGGCGGTAGCTCCCAAGGGATGTCCCAATAATACAATAGTATCAACCAATGTTAGCGCGTAGTTTGGGGCATAGGGTGATCGACCCTTAACCCGCTCGGTTCTAGACTCTTCTCCCAAAAACATGAAATGCTCTACATAATATATAATGAAGCTCAACATCGTCTATTGATGAAGATCAGTATCATCCCTTGACGAAGCTCAAGATGAAATCATGCATAACTCAACATCGTATGAAATGAAGCTCAACATTGTCTATTGACAAAACTCATAATGATATCATGCATAGACTCAACATCATATGAAAATGAAGCTTAACATTGTCTATCGACAAAGCTCATAATGACATACATCTCAACTATGAATTCATGCATATAGAAAGCTTTATTTCAAAACATATCACAAGCTCAATCATAGGTGGGAGTATCTACTCCAAATCATATGGTAAGATACATGTATAAATAATCACTCAACATACCACAAGATAGAATTATAAAGAATTGGGAAATTTTAGTTAAAACAATGTGGTAAGCTTATGCCGGGAAGTCGTCACATTAAATCAACATGTGTACATCACCCAAAGCTTTATCATGCTTGGATTTAATCAATTTATTTTTAAAACAACATAATCATGGGTAGTTTTAGAAACATACTTTTCATCATCAATCTCATCATCACCACACATTTATCGCAAATCCCTTCTTTTGTAAACTCATCATCCATGAGTGTTTTAGATTCAAATTTTCGAAAAAAAAAATTTATAAGGAAAAACAATTTAGAATCCTCTCAAGCTTCACAAATCACCAATATAATACAATATAATCATACACATGTATCGAGATTGAAGAATCATGCAATTGGGTAAAGCCCCATACTTGATCATAGATAATTTATCACATTTTGATAGGGATTGGGCATGGGTGTGGAAGAAGACACCCACTCATAGCCTTACATACCCGGGGATGGTGAGTTCTAACACCCTCTAATTTCCCAAGCTAAGATTCCAATGGAAACCTTGAGATTTCACCTTGAAGCTCCTCTTCAAATCTTCAAACTTGCATGCATGAGAATAATGGCTTAGGATAGGTTTTCCCTTGCTAAAAACCCACTAAAACGAGCTTTAAACGACATAGTATATGCCTTAGGAACTTAGGAATTATCAAAAGACCCTTACTGAGTTGGCAGGAAATTACTGTCAGGTGACCCTAACGGGTGACTGGACGATTTGTCAAGATAGGAAATGACTCATTGAGTCGCTCGTCAAGTGCACTGGTTAATAACTCTGATAGGGCTGGCAACCGGGGACATAATGACTCGTTCCTCGAGACCACGACTCGTGGTCACCTTCCATTTGGTACAATGCCTTAATTTCCAATAAAATTCAACTTGTTGTACATGACTCACCTCATGATTCGTCGGGACAGATAATAACTCGAGGGTTCCCTTTCGTTAGGTCTACTGGTCATATCCTCCATCTATTTTTCCACACTACCCCACGAATGACATGACGACTCTTGGTGACTGACCACGAGTCAATACCTAACTCGTGGGGACCTCAATCCTTTATTTCCCCTAGTCCTCCCCACAAGCTACATGACGACTGATCCTATGCCTGCAACATCAATTTCACAATTTTCCTATTTCAACTCCTGGGTCCGACCTTTGAGCTCCCAGGGTATAACAAGTGAGTAGAGCTTGGGTTGACCATCACCATTTCCTCTAAAGAAAAGATTGAAGTTTTAACTCCCCTTTCTACTCACTTTACTTCCGTATGCTTCTCGGTTTATATTTTTATTTCTTTATGATTAAGGATGTGTTGTAGAATATGCATGATAATCTTGATTTTCCCCCATTCTCTATTTTTCCCCAATACCCCGATGTGTGCTCCCTTTTATTTATCTCCAAATTGATTTTGGTGGGTATATGTGGGTAGCCTTAAAATTGCAAAATGTTTGGGGAATTATTTCTTCATGTGATTTTGAATTCATAAATATGATGCTTTATGCCATGAACTTACAATTGAGGCCGAAATATGAGTAACCCAGTTGCTTATGATGATTTATTTTTCGCGATGATAGATTGGGTGACGTCTTTCTTGAGGAAAATCGTCATTACTTCTTGTGTGTTTGATAATGTTGATGAAATATGACCATTCATAGTGAGTGTGTTGAGTAGTTGAAATTGAAAAGATGAATGTTGGTGGAAATGGTGACTTGACATCTTTTGATGATAGATGGGGTAACATCCTTCTTATGGGAAGTCATTGAGTAGTCATCATGGTCAATTAGGTGTTCAAATTGTTCATATATCTTTTGGGAAGTTTGAGTACCCTTAGATTTTAAAATTGTTTGAACTTGCTTGAAAATTGAGTTGAAACCCATGAATTAATCGTATATGGCTCTGTGCGCATACGTGTACCGCAGATTTGGCTCTACGCACTACAGGTTCAATGTAGGTAGGGATAATGAGCTACAACTAGCTTCCTCACACCTGCATTTCACCAACATGCTGCAGATCTTCATCTGTGAAACACAGATGGCCAATCAGTTGTCAGTTATTCTGCCTAGCACCTGCAGTTCATTTGCGTGCAGCAGATCCTCACTTGTTAAATGCATATGACTCGCAGACACCGGCAGTCTACCCATTGCAACTTCTTCCTTTTGGCAATCCAATTCTTTTATTTTCTTATCCTAGTGTATATGCTTTATTTGATTTTCTATTAGAAATATACAAAAATAGTATGGTCTATGTTTTATGGCACTCACATCATTTTGTAGGAACATATTTTCAGATAGGTTCCAGGATAAAGAAAAAAACCCTATGGGGGTGGAAATATCCAAAGAATCAGATCGAGATGAGGACATGAGGGTCGCACAACTTTGATGTAGTCTTGAAGGGATGGAAGCTTACTATCTTGCATTTTTAGAGAAGTGTTCAATTAAGAGAGAGGCATGATTTGATGTTGACTCTTTCAATGCCGACTTCCCTAATGTTTAAAAATAATTTCAGATCTCGGATTGGGAGCCTTTCATTGAAAACCTATACCCTTACCTTCTAAAGTTGGTGCAAGAGTTTTATGCTCTTATAAAGCTTGGAAGGACCTTATGAAGCACAACAACCAAGTAGACAAGATGCCTTGTTTATCATCTTTGCTAGTATGAGGAAAAGAGGTTGATAGCACCCCTGACGCAATCAACTCCAGGTATTGGGTGGATCAAATATGTCCTGGCATGGGATAAACAAGGAGAATAGCAGTGAAAGATGAAAAATATGCATGAGTATCAGGTGTTATTGCTGAGGTTCAGCCTCTTTGGGTGGTTATAAAGGGAGATATTGATCGCCAAGATCATAAATTTGAAGCTAGGATATGGTTTGACCTGTGTGTACCCGTCTTATATCCTCCAAGAACACCACATATGTTCCTACCAAAATGGACATTCTCATAGCATGTACCATGACTGGTATCCATATTAATGTGGGGGAAATCATAGTTGAACAATTAAAGAGGAAGGACTGACAGCAGCTCACCTATATGTCATTCTCAATCCTTATTAGCTTACTTGTCTCAGGGCCAGCTGCCCTTTGTTCTAACCGCTGGACAAAATGTGTCGAGAAGAGGGAGTCTTTGATTTGGTTGCAAAGAGGGACAGGGATGCTCCAGCTTTCAAAAATTGAAAGTTGACTATGGAATTGAGTGCCTCTCCACTCACCGAAGAGTCAGGAGACACATTTATTTCTCATTTTCCCGATAGACCTGTCTCTCCACCAGTGAGTGGCCTTCTCATGTTGGCACACATGGCCCATGAATGTAATGCTTAATTAGTCAAGATAGACAAGGAGATTTGTCACACCACATAACCGAGGGAGGCGTGACTGGCACCTGGTGCCAACCCTGATATGAGCATACACGACGCCCAAAACAAAAAAAGGCCAAAACTGATGAGGTTCGACCACACAATAACTATAAAATCAGAATAAGACGATAGACTATAGTGGAAGCTGGCTCACCTGACCAACCAAAAAATAAATAAATACCATATGCAGTCAAGGACACGAATTGGAAAACAACGATACAACATGGCCCACCTGGTCTATAACAACATACTAAAACCACAACAATGTCTATGAGCTCTATGAATACATTAGTAATCAAATGAATGGGACAGGGCCACAAACTACCCTTAACTCAAACACATGGCGACTCCGAAAGACCTAGAGCGCACGAATTCAGCTGGAATTCCACTCAGCACCCAAGAACTCGATGTAATAACCCACCATCACCTGCAGGCATAAATGCAGCACCCCGACTAGGGCATCATTAAAGTAGGGTACCGAGCATGAAAGGCAGGAACAACTGGAAGACATAGATTAGAGATCAAAAGATATACTAGATATTGCAAAAGGAGAGACAACATAAGTAAACACATAAAACCTACCTAGCTCCTATAAGCTCGGCAAGTCTAAAAGTAAACAATAACACAGCGACACCCAGCCAACATAGCTCACCTGTCATTGCCTCTAGACCTCTCTACGGCCTCCAGCTAACACCAGCCAACATCTAGCATCCATTGCTATAAGATAACATATAACACGAGTTACAATTACAATATAATGCCAAGCATATCAAAAGTTAACACCAGTCGGCAAATATCATCAATCGAGCATGGTCGGACTCTCTCTCAGCTGCACACAGATAGCGAAGCTCAATCCATCTAGGAGAACTAAATCACGATCCTAGAAAGGCTCAGACATATCGAACCACTCTCAAATCATATCTCAACTCGACACTATGGAGGACATCATCCTCAACCCCATAGGTCATATCACTCCTTGGGCTCAACCCCTCAGCCGGAAACACTCTCGTGCATTGGGTATGCACAAGCCACAAGGTACCTCGGGCTTGACCCCTTGCCGGTGTAACTCTCGTGCATCGAGTATCCACAAGCCACAAGTCCTTGAACACAACACACACATAATCCACAACAATAATAATGCGTGCTCAAACATCCCACAATCGGCTCTCAAACCCCACAACCCGTCTAATACAACATAGTACTATTCATTCACGCCTATCCGTCCACCGACGAGCCACTAGCCGAGCTAAGGATTACCATCCTAACCAGTCTATCCCCAAGCATTAAAAACAGCCCACAATCCACTATACTTACCACTAACATCAAGGTACATGGACAAATCAGTCCAAGTGTCACCACGGTCGTCACGTGCCATCGACACAGTCGTCACGATTGCCGATTCGAATATAATAAAAGATCATCGCAACCATCGACCTTAAAAACTCTAATTCCTCATTCACTTGTAAATATCATCACCTAATGTTATTTATACTAACATCCCATAAGTTTCTACAAGAACCACATGCCTCACACACGACCTCTTGATACGAGCCAACTAATTTTCCATAACTACGATTCTCCGCACTGAAGCCCGAGACACCAACCAAACCAGAACCTTATATACACCTTTATCACCATATAAACAGCAGAATAAGAGTTAAATAATAGAAAAAAACAAGCCATAACAAAACAGACATCACACACGTCAACACGGACGACAACATCTACGGAATTTATGCCGACAAAGGAAGGGACAAGCCTAACGTACCTTAGCTTCAATCCTAGCCGAACTTGAGCCTTCAACACCATGAACCTACTCCCTAAAGGCAGTCCAATATTCTTCCGAAACGTAGCCAACACAACTCAATAACAAAACAAGACAAATGAAGCTTACCCGAGAAGATTCACAGGAATTCAATGGTGGTAACTCTGAGACAACAACCTTACGGGGTTAACACACCAATAACCAACCTTAAACACTAAGGACAAAAAAATGAAAAAGTCTTACCAATATCTTCACCACGAAACAGCCTGCAACAGCTCAGAAAAGACACCAAACCACGGACTACACACGATTCCCGACTTCCCGACACCAAAACCATGTTGAGCCATGGATTCTAACCCCAAAACCCAACGAAAACCATTGAGAGGAGTTGAGAGAGTTTTCGAATGAATTTGGCCGCTGGAAAATGAATTTGGATGAAGAACAACTGACCAAAGGGGCTTAAATAGCCTTCCACCGCCTTAGACCCTTGTGACGTGCCTGCTTGAGCGGTCTCGCGAAAATGTGAATATCTCTCTACTCCGAAGTTAGATTGACGAACGGTTTGATGTGATAGAAACTAGACTCATAGATATTTTATTTTATAGCTTGAATAGCCCCTAAATCCTTATAGATTGGGAGAAAATATTCGAAACATTTGACCTAAATTTCAAAGAATCTCAAGAAGGAAATTTTGCGATAACTTTTTCCGAATTTTGTTCTACAACTTGATCGACGTCCAATATTAAATACAACCATAGAATGTCTCAAATAACTCATAACAATTCCTTCTTAACCTATTATGCACTCTTAGTCCTACCTCGAAAAGTACAGATTTATCGCTTAAATTATCCGGGGTGTTACACAATTCCTCCCATGATACAAAAATCCACCAACACATTTATGAAGCCCGTGGTCAAAAAGTTGACTAATCTTTGTAGCCAGATGGATGTTCTTGAAGAGGAAGTGGATTCTTTGAGGGTGGAGCTGAAAAGGAGAAAGAAAATAGATCTATCCATAGAGATAGACATAAACATCCTAGAAGTGGTTCAGCCTTACCTATTGTAGATAGAAGTTCCCTAGATGATTGGTGGGTAAGGGACAGCCAATCATGCGGTGCTGTCACTGAAGAAATTTATGTATCCGAGCAGCCTTTCGATGGTGTGATTCAGAACTTGGATGATGCTCACTATGGTGACCCATATTGGACACCTCCAATTTACATTTATCACCAGGTTAGGACTCTTTCAGATAGATGGGTGGTTGCTTCACCGCACCTCCATCTTGCACTCCCACAAAAATCCTTGATGCCTTTCATTGCTGATATTTCTTTGAGGCATTTCTCATGAGAGGCCATTCTAAACCTTTATTAGAAGGGAGCCCTCCTACTCTCTCACTCTTACTATTTTATTTCTTGAGGACATAGCATTATTTTTGTTGGGGGTTGGTGCATGTGATGTAAATAGTTTGATTTGAATGAATGAAAGCCCTTATTGGGCTTATTTTAAATTAGTTAAATATTTACTTTTGTTGAGCTTAAGTTTTTCTTGTGATAATGATGTGAGTTCCCATTGTCGAGTAGGTTTTACATGCCAATTGTTCAACGACCTGTGCTTAACAATAACCTTTGTAAATAGTAGCTAGTTGATCTTGGGCAGATTTATATGCCTAAGTGATACTCAAAAGTATCATTTTCGCCTTGTTTATCTAGCAATGTGTATACATTTTCATGTAATTGGTAATAAAATATGAATTTATACTAACCAACATGATTAGCATTGTTTTGCAGGTAAAATGTGATTTCGAGAAGCTAAAATGCATGTTGGATGATATCGGAGTTGGACTTGGATGCGAGCAAGGGAAAAGGCATTGGACAGCATGAATTAAAGGGGCTCGGCGATGGAGCCGTGTCACGCTGCCATCGCGGAGGCATTCCGCCTGGATGGGGAAAATTCACCCAAATTCCAGTGGAGGTCCGCGTTTGCTCCGTGGCACGGAGCCAGTGCTCCGCGATGCACGTCGTGCCACATTGAGCTTGAATTCCCGGACCCCCAATTCCAGTGAGGGTCCGCGTTCATGGCGTGTCACGGAGGCAGTGCTCCGCGATGCACTCCGTGACACGTTGCTCATTATTCTGGGAAAAATTCCCAGCAGTATAAATAGAACACTTAAGTTCATTTTTCATAATTCAGACTTGGTGGAGCAAGGACGTGGGTTACAGGCAATTGAGGGACGATAAGTTCAGGGTTTTTTCTCTCTTTCTTTCTTCTTTAATTCAATTGCTTGTATGATTAACACTCATTTTATGATGATTAATCCACAAATGAGTGGCTAATTCCTCTCCTTGTTGAGGTTATGAACAATTGTGATGAAATTTGATTATTGATTATCTGGTTTTTCATCTTTTCTTCCATGTTGTTCTATTAATTCTTGTTCTTACTGCATTGGTGTGTGGCCTACATTAATGTACATCTAAAAAGTCCGGTTTCACTCGAGAGAGCACGAAATTGGAAAGTTGTGAATTAATAGGATATGTTCTTTACTTGATTTGGGAAAATTGGGTCTTGATTTCCTTTCAGGATAGAAATATACCTGAAAGTCGTATTAGTCAATTTAGGAACCGGAATCGTATGGCTAGGACATGAATTGCATTTGATCACAAAAATGTAGACGGATGGTTCATGATTCTTAAGTGAGGTTAAATACGATAGTTTTAATCTCTTGGCAAATGTTCTTGGCTAGCAACAGGAAGAAAATATTAACCAATTGATGATGATAATCACTTTCATTACATGTTCGTTTAACCTCAGCATGCTCTTATTCATATTTCAGATTCAAAGTAGATAATTGTTCTTAGTTTTAGTATAAAAATTTATAAAACAAACTATCAACTTTTTGGTTACATTGTTGTCTGCATTTTCAGAAGTAAAGTATAGTATACTTGAGCAAATTGCACTTAATCCAAGTCTCTGTGGGATCGATACTTGGCTTACTAAAGCCACTTACTACTTGTTCGACCACGTGCACTTGCGTGTTGTTTTGTATAACCCAAAACCACCCGAACAAGTTTTTGGCGCCGTTGCCGGGGATTGGCAATTGGTGAATTTTTCTTAAGTGTAAATTTACTATATTTTTTTCTTAGTGCTGACAACTTGGTCTTAGTGTTTGTTTTAATTCTTTTTCATTTTATTTTTTCTTTTTCGGATACCCTTATTGACATGACATCGTGGAATACAAATGGTTTAAATGATGGATACTCATATTTTCGCGAATCTTGTCTGAATTGAGGAGGACACCACTCGTGGCAACACTGTAACACGTGCAATATATGTGGTGGTCAAGATGGCCATTGGGATGGCTGTCCGAATGCATATTCCCCTCCCCCAAGCCCCTACTATGATCCTTCTGTTGTTTTTGCTGAATATAGGCATGCTGAAAATGAGGACTTGGGACTCCAAGCTCAAATAGAAGACATGCTGAAACAACTCCTGGAGCAATCGGAAGCAATGAAGGAGGCGATGGCAGTATTGAGAATTCAGCAAGAAGAGAATGCAGAGGCTCTAGAAAGGATGAGCGTCAAACTCACGGAGATGATTGATGAGGCTGAAGCTTGTGATAAATTGCAGGTGACAGTTTTAGCCGATATTCAAGAGGAACTACAAAAGGAAGACAAGGGTGAATTTTTGGATGAAGCCCAACAATTAGAATCTCTTGAGTGTCCCCGTGATGGACTCACACTTATGGAAAATCCATTCATGGAAGAAGAGATAGAGTATCCCCTAGTTGACATTAATGGACAGACAGATGTCGATGCTAAGAAGGTGTATACAAGTAAGGAGGTCAAGCACAATGCAGTTTCAGAGTTAAGGTTTATTGGACCACACTCGAAGCATTTTTCGACATTAAGTTTGGTTGACAACCGAGAAATAGAGTCTTCCAAGCTTATAGAGAAATGTCTAGAGGAGGACCAAGCCTCGTATATTTTGAAATTCGCTAACTCGGAGAGACAAAATGACTTCGTTTACTTAAGGACCAATAAATGCAAAAGCCAACATCTACTACTTGGTCCCTACAATTTTTCACCACCACCCCTGGAGCATAAGAGGAAATTAGAGAAGAAATTAGGGGTGAGATTCATATCCTCAAGGTGGAGGAAAAAGCGGTGAAACTTGATATGTCGTGCCGCGACGGTAAACCAGGTGCTGCACGGGAGGCAACCCGTGAAATTTTCTTTTTCTTTCATTTTGTAAAGTGTTAATAGATTTTTCTTTTTTCTTTTTCTTGATTTACGACAAAATTTTTCGTTTTAGTTATTGTTTTTATTTTTAGTTAGGTGAAACCTATAATTCTAACCAATTTTGTATAGTGAGATGATTTTCAGGTCAAACGGAGGAAAATGTTCACGGAATCGAGAAGGAAAAGTCGAGGTATGAAAAAATTAATAAAAAGTGGAAAACAGTGAGCTGGGGCGATAGCTCCGTGTCACGGAGGAGGACCTCCGCATTACCCTCCGTGACACGTTGAGGTATAACCCAGAAATTTTAAAATTTCCAGAACAGCCTCGCGATGGCTCCGTGTCACGAAGGCAGTGCACCGCGATGCACTCCGTGACACGTTGCCGTGTATATCGCGATGGGTCACACCGGGTCGCCGGGTGACCCGCGCTATTTTCTTCCTTTTTAACCCCGAAACCCTCCCTATTTCCCTCATTTTCTACTCCCTCCGCTACCAAACCCCCCAAAAACCATCCCCCATCAACGTGCCACGGAGTAAGGCAACAAATTCACTGAGTTTTCTTCGATTCTTCAACTTCAAGGTATGTTTTCCGATTCCCTCTAAATTCTTGTCGATTTTCTTCGATTTTTAGCATGGGAGGTGAGCTAAATTGCCCTAAGTCGAAATTAATCATGAATTTGATTTCATTGTTGATTGATAAATGTTTGGAATGTCGTTATGATTATTTGAACTTGTCGATTGCATAAATTATTTGAATTTGATTGATAAAATCAATTCTAGGGCTTGTTGTTGAATTTGAAGTTGGAAATGTGTTGAAATCATGAATTTTATGCCAGGGTGTATGTGTTGAATGATATGAGTCGATGTACAAATTGTTAGGATGTTAATAGACGACGAATTCTCGGGTTGGGGGAAATGTTGAAATTTGTTCGAATTTGGTTGGTTGGATAGGTTCATATATATAAGTTTTCGTTGTTATTTTTGTTTCTTTGTTTTTCTTGGCTAAGTGCGATGGTTAAAATGGAGCGATGGTAGTGATTGTGATTAGTTGTACGAAGTCTGAGTAGTACGCAGAAGTTATACCGTCGAATTTTTCGAACGCACTAAGCATGATTGTATAGTTGGTTGTTTTGTGTAAATAAAGATATTCTTGCCGTATTGTTGTAACTGTAGCTAAGGACTAAGTGTGGGGTGACCTAGCGTAACCCGACCTTAGCCGAAGTTAATAATCGTGAGCTTAAAATTGATCTTGTTTACTTGGGTTCATAGGTGAAATGGCAAGCCGGCAAGATAAAGGAAAAGGAGCGTCAACTTCAGGCGCCGGAAGGAAACGGATCAGACTGGGCACAGTAGTCCCAGCTGCACCAGCAGTTCCACGCGGCCAACACCGCCAGTACGGAACAAGATGGGTGACCGATGAGGGGAAAAAGTGGTACGCGAAGCATAAGGAAAATAAATATTTCCCCGAGGAGCATATAGCACGGGAACCATTGGCACAGAAGTTCCCCAGAATGGTCCACCGGATCGAGGCAGCTGGGCTCAAGTTCATCTTTGAGGAGCCCAAAGAATGCAATCTGCACTTGGTTCTGGAGTTCTATGCCAATTGGAACCCGACAATCAGGAGTCACACCATCAAGATCAGAGGGCAAATAGTCACTCTGGAGCGCCACCACCTCAATGCCATCATAGGAGCGTGGGACACAGATGCTCACATCCTCCGACAGCTGAACATTACCCCACAGTATGCGGACATCAGACGCACACTGTGTGGGACCCGATCAACAACTAGATGGAGCAGACACAAAGAGAGGGGCTACCATCAGACTCTTCCCTATTCACAGATGAACAGGGAAGCCCGAATCTGGCTGAAGATAGTCTGCTCATGCCTCATCCTGGGGGTACATATGACTGATGTAACCCGGGATCTTGTTTGCCTGGTGTACGCCCTGATGAAAGGGCTGGAGATCAATGTAGGGGCGGTAATTATATCCGCCATGAACAGAGCCCGGTTGCACCAGGGGCACAGGTATGGTTTTGGTGGACTACTGACCACCTTTCTCAGGGGCCTCGAGGTTGAGGAGGAGGCCCTCGATTATATCCCGCAGTTGGAGCGGCGGGCCTTAGACGTTACTAAAACTAAGGGTCCCGACACCACCCACGGGCCAGTGCTTACACTTGGCGAGCGACACGCTCGTGATGACCAGTACATGGCACGGATGTATGGGATGCATATGCTCCAATTGAGGATAGGTGGGAGGCCGGCGACAAAGGAGGAGCTATGGGAGCTCGAGCTAGACTACCCCTTTGGCGAAAACGCTAGGGCTCTATGCCGAGTAGGGCCAGCATTTGTAGAGCCCACAGATGATGACGTCCCCACGGACGAGGAGACACGTCGGGAGGACTCCTATGTGGAGTCTGATGATGACGACGGAGGCGACTTGGATATGGGAGATGAAGCAGCAGCACCCGACGAAGAAGTGGAATACTTTGACTGATCAGGGAGTTCCACCACCCGAATTTATGCTATTTTGACTTTTTGTGAACATTGGGGACAGTGTTCGGACTAAGTGTGGGGTGGGAGTAGTTAGGTGCTGGGCTGGGCTGTTTTGTTGTATGCTCTCTTCTGTTAGCATGTATGTTGTGTGTCCCTGTGTTTGTGAATTTTCAAATTGTTCTGTTTCAAATTGTTTTGTGTTTGTAAATTTTTGTGAAATTGATGTGTGTTGCTGAATGGTCGTTAGCTGATTCTGATTTTGTACATATTTTTGTTATTTTGTTATCGAAATGATCGATTTTTTAAAATTTAAAATTATAAAATATTTTGTAAATAATTTTTCTATCAAAATGATCGATATTTTCATATTTTCGACATTTTTTTATTTTTGGTTTCTCGGTGTTTGTTTTCGATTCTATTACCGAGAATGGTCCCATTGAACCGACGTCTTAAGTAGTGACTGTTCCCTATGATGGATGGATGACAACCGTCTTAAGGGAAATGTAGTCGTTAGGAGTAGATTTTTTTTCAATTATTTTTCAATTTTTTTCTTTGGTGGATTGCATCCCGGAACCTGTAGTTACTATATGGTTGCAAAATTTTGGTTGCCTGTTGTACATAATAATCAAAATGCAAAGGTGATTCGTATGAAAGCATGCAAAATTTGTAAATATGTTGAGATACCTAGGTTGTAGAGTTCGATTCAGTGTGATTGAGGCTTAATGTTTGAATTCCTGTAATTAGCTGATTGAAGAGTCTGTGAATACATCTTGAATCGAGCATGTGCATAAAGTGTGAAGTGAGGTGTTGACATTCCATGCTATTGTGAAGTGTCTAGAACTTGCCTGGTGTGTGTACAAAACGAAATGAAGGAGGTGTATTGTAGGAAAGGATGAAGGCATTTCTTTGTTTTAACAGAGAGTTCCTATTTTTTTCCTTGGCATACCCCCCTTTTCTGTGATTGTATACCCTAGTCAGCCCTTTGATTAGCCTATTATTTCTTTCTTTTGTCCAAAAAGTGTAAACCGAGCTTAATTCCTTCTTTTCATTAGCCGTAAAGTCTATACAAAACTCTTAAGCGCTTAAGAAGAGAAAATCATTTTCCCAAAGTGTCAAAGAGTGAGAATGGTGAAAAGAAAAAGAAAAGCAGAGTAAGGGAAGAAAAGAAAAGGTTGAAGGTGCACTTGTTAGAAATAAACGATAATGAAGGTGCATGAATAATCTTTGTTGATGTTTCAAGTGTGCTTAATGAAATGGGCCATACTAAAGTAAATCATCAAGAATGGGATGATGAAAAAAAAAGAGTAAAAATGTCCATGAGTTGATGGGATGTGTTGAAAAGGCGCTTAAGGATGCTAGTGGCTATTATTGGCTAATCCAATATTTACTAGTTCCATAGCTTCCATTACAACCCATTAAAGTCCTACGTGATCTTACATCGCACTTCTTTATATTAGTGGAGTAATACACTAAGGGCAAGCTTATGGGTCATGACATGATGCATGTGAATTCTTTTGGGAGAGAGAGTGAAATTGTGTGTACATGCCCCTGCTTGAATGATTGTGTGTCACATGAGCAAAAAGGGGAAGATTCTCTTGAGTTGTGAGGCCACATGCTTGATGAAAGATTGATTTTCGTGTCGAATATCTTGATTAGCTGATTTGCATGAGTTTGCCGATATCGAGAGTCAATTCTTAAAGTCTAGGAAGTCTTGATGTATTGAAGGTCATTGCATTGATAAGACCATGCATGGTTTCTTGATGATTTGCTGTATTGAATAATCGGTATGACCGTAGCTTAAATTGTCGTACCATAGTAGTGAGGTTGGGATGTAAATTGCATGAATTGTATGTTTGTTGTTCGAGGACGAACAAGGATTTAAGTGTGGGGTAAGTGATCTTGGGCAGATTTATATGCCCAAGTGATACTCAAAAGTATCATTTTTGCCTTGCTTATCTAGCAATGTGTATACATTTTCATGTAATTGGTAATAAAATGTGAATTTATACTAACCAACATGATTAGCATTGTTTTGCAGGTAAAATGTGATTTCGAGAAGCTAAAATGCATGTTGGATGATATCGGAGTTGGACTTGGATGCGAGCAAGGGAAAAGGCATTGGACAGCATGAATTAAAGGGGCTCGGCGATGGAGCCGTGTCACGCTGCCATCGCGGAGGCATTCCGCCTGGATGGGGAAAATTCACCTAAGTTCCAGTGGAGGTCCGCGTTTGCTCCGTGGCACGGAGCCAGTGCTCCGCGATGCACGTCGTGCCACGTTGAGCTTGAATTCCCGGACCCCCAGTTCCAGTGAGGGTCCGGGTTCATGGCGTGTCACGGAGGCAGTGCTCCGCGATGCACTCCGTGACACGTTGCTCATTATTCCGGGAAAAAATTCCCAGCAGTATAAATAGAACACTTAAGTTCATTTTTCATAATTCAGACTTGATGGAGCAAGGACGTGGGTTACAAACAGTTGAGGGACGAAAAGTTCAGGGTTTTTTCTCTCTTTCTTTCTTCTTTAATTCAATTGCTTGTATGATTAACACTCATTTTATGATGATTAATCCAAAAAGGAGTGGCTAATTCCTCTCCTTGCTGAGGTTATGAACAATTGTCATGAAATTTGATTATTGATTATCTGGTTTTTCATCTTTTCTTCCATGTTGTTCTATTAATTCTTGTTCTTACTGCATTGGTGTGTGGCCTACATTAATGTACATCTAAAAAGTCCGGTTTCACTCGAGAGAGCACGAAATTGGAAAGTTGTGAATTAATAGGATATGTTCTTTACTTGATTTGGGAAAATTGGGTCTTGATTTGCTTTCAGGATAGAAATATACCTGAAAGTCGTATTAGTCAATTTAGGAACCAGAATCGTATGGCTAGGACATGAATTGCATTTGATCACAGAAATGTAGACGGATGGTTCATGATTCTTAAGTGAGGTTAAATACGAGAGTTTTAATTCTTGGCAAATGTTCTTGGCTAGCAACAGGAAGAAAAGATTAACCAATTGATGATGATAATCACTTTCATTACATGTTCGTTTAACCTCAGCATGCTCTTATTCATAGTTCAGATTCAAAGTAGATAATTGTGCTTAGTTTTAGTATAAAAATTTATAAAACAAACTATCAACTTTTTGGTTACATTGTTGTCTGCATTTTCAGAAGTAAAGTATAGTATACTTGAGCAAATTGCACTTAATCCAAGTCTCTGTGGGATCGATACTTGGCTTACTAAAGCCACTTACTACTTGTTCGACCACGTGCACTTGCGTGTTGTTTTGTATAACCCAAAACCACCCGAACACTAGTGAATAAACTCCAAAGGTTTTCTTCATACCACGGTTCTTTCCCAAGGAGAAAAATTTTCTTTTATTTATTTTTGTGTCGAACCGGGTGACATCTCTCTATGATAGATTGGGAGGCAACTTTCTTCAGTGAACATTCCAATTCTTTGTGTCAATTTTGAGTCCTTGTTGCACTTTGAGCGGAAGCACGAAAAATTATTACTTGGACAAATGTGTGATTTTTGAGATAAAAAGGGACAAATAAATATGGAGAGAACATTCCCTTGTCATGATGTCCACATCCTTTATTTGACTTCTTGATTCACAAGACTAGTGTGCAAAACATGAAATAGCTCGTCAAGAGTAATGCCTTTTTAATTCATCTTGTGAATAGCTAAAACTCTTGTACTATGATGCGTTGTGTGATAAGGTTTTTGCATGATTCTTGTGTATGCATATCGTCTAGAACTTTCCCCAAATATGATTCAAGGAGAAATCCTTGAGGTAGCTACTCTTGGAAGATGACCTAGGCCCTTTTTTGATAGCCAATTCATAGAAAACAAGGCCTTCCTTCAACATCGATCCTAGTCAACCAATTTTTGAGCCTTCAACCTTTTTCTTGAAAACTACATTACAAGCCTTAAATCCTTTTTAGATCCTCAATCAATTTTTGATCCTTCAACCTTTTTCTTGGAATCCACATTACAAACCTTAAATCCTTTTAAATCCTCTACTTTGACACCCGTTCCTCACTAATTACTAGTGATAAAAGCAAATTGTGGGCTTAAAGCGCATGATTTGAGGAGAGTATGAGAAAATAGAGTTAGATGTAAGAAAAAGCCTAAGTTTGGGGGTGTACACAAAAGAAAAGAGAAATGAACTTCAATTTGAGGCAGCATCGATTGCTTAATGTAAAAACAAAATGGCTGGTTGAAAAAAACCTTCGATCAAAAGAAGAAAGAATAGAATTTAGTGGTGCTATCTTTTGTATAGAGAAGGCTTGATATAGAATCGAAGGTGTTACAAGGGTGGCTCTTTGGGAAGATTTGGATTGTGAAAAAGGGAGAGATAAGGTGAAAGTTGACCCCTTGTTTGCGGGAGGTTGAAGTGGGTAACCAAAATGTTAGGGAGGTTCTAGTCACTTGAACTAAATGATATCCTACCTTTACCACTAGCCTTCATTATGACCCCGCAAGTCCTTAGTGATTCCAAGTTTGGTGACTCTATATTAGTGGCGAGTTACATGAGGGCAAGCCTATGGTTTGATAGGTGTATACTTGATTGTCTTTGAGAGAATGAGCGTTTTTCCATCATCTTATGATCCATATTTTTGTGAATTGCATAATTGTGAATATGATTCTCTCTTTTAGTGAGTGGAATTACATCCTTGGAGTGAATATTAAAATTGTGATTTCAATTGAGAGATATGAATGCGAGAAGTTGTGAAGTGAACTTCTAGGCTAACCTTGAGTGTTTATTGTCAATGACATGAGATGCTACTTGATCTTGAATTGGATGAAATGTCCCCTATTTTGAATTGAATGATGATGATGATAGGTTCCAAGTACTTTTGGTGGGGATAATTGTCACGATCCGAACAGAGGCCCGGATCATAGATACGGGACAAGGGACCCCGAGAGACCCCAAGTCGACCCATGGAACAAGCACACATCTAACTCAATCAATAAACTGAAGAATCAACAATATAAACTCAGCGGATCTCTAACTCAACATAACATCAAAATAAGCATCCAAAGCTGAATACATACATAAGAATGAAAAGCCTCTAATCTAAACGAGTTGATAAGACAAGATCCCAACTAACCAAACAATTCTAAAGCTGGAAATGCATAAGGGAAAACTGAAAGTCTAGCCCTCGAAGGATGATTACTCACCAACCAAGAAGAAACTAACTCTGACAACTGACTACGAGCGGGGCTAAGCCTAGGACTTGGGTCCGGTAACATAAAACAATACAACATAGAGTATGCGGGTCAGTACGTGGAATGTACCGAGTATGCAAGGTAAGTAAAATCACTTAAGTAAATAAAATCACTTTAAGAAATGTAATGTCGAAACATAAACATCATTAACTGAGAGTAGGTCTTGCATGCATTCTCTTCTGAAATAATGATTTTTTCATAATATACGATGCATAACTTTATAACATCAAACTGACTCGAAAGACAAAAAGCTAAAACATGACATTTGTAGAGAAGTTGAACATTGAGTCAAACCTTGCTTTTAGAACATGCATGTATAAAATAATAACCATTAGTAATGAATATGCAAATCTAAGTCATATAGACAATGGGAGACTCGTCACTTAGCCGACATACCATGATAAAGCTTACGTGGTCTCGACTATCACACTCAAGTAGGTAGAGCCATCCAAAACCTTGCTAGCACTAAGGATGCTATCATGATATCGATATCAAGCTCGTAGGCCATTAAGGTCGGGCATAGCTCACAAGGGAGGTCCCAATAACATAATAGTATCAACCTACGTTGGCGCATAGTTTTGGGGCATAAGGTGATTGACCCTTATCCTGTTCGGTGCTAGACACTTCACCGAAAACTTGAAATGCTCTACATTGTATATAACGAAGCCCAACATTCTCAATTCACGAAGCTCAATAATGAAATCATGCATAAACTCAACATCGTATGAAAATGAAGCTCAACATTGTCTATTGACAAAGCTCAATAATGAAATCATGCATAGATCCGACATCGTTTGAAAACAAAGTTGAATAATAACATACATCTCAATTGTGAATTCAGGTATATTAGAAACTTTATTTTGAAAAAAACCACAAGCTCAAAGATATGTGCGAGTCTTTACTCCAAACTATGTGATAAGCTTACTTTAGAGATACTACATCATCATGCTCGATATAAGGGCTTTGACCAAAACTTTATCATGCTTGGATCTACTCAATTCATTTTGAGAACAATATCATAATCATGGTAGCTTTAGAAACATGCTTTTCATCATCAAATCTCATCATCATCATGCATTCATAATCATTCTCTTCTTTCATGAACTTCTCATCTATGGGCCTTTGATTTCATAAAACTAGAAAACACAATTTTAATTGAAAACAATTTAAAATATGCCCAAGCTTCACAATTCATTAATAGAAACATAATCTAATCGTACCCATGTATAAAAATTGAAGAATTATGCAATTGGGTGAAAACCACATATCTTGATCATAGGAATTTCTCATACTTAGATAGAGATTGGGCATGGGTGTGGAAGGAAACACCCACTCATAACCCTACATACCTGGGAGGGATTGATTCCACCAAATCTTTGATTATCCAAGAGGGGATTGGATGGAAACCTTGAATACTAACCTTGAATCACCTTTTCAACCTCTCAAGCTTGCATACATGGTAAGAATAACTTAGAATAGTTTTTCCCCTCTTAAAACCCACTAAAACGAACCTTAAATGACGTAGTATTAGCTTTAGGAACTTGGAGATTACGAAAAGACCCTTACTGAATTCGCAGGAAAATACTGTCACGTGGTCCTAATGGACGTTATGAAGACTCGTGGTTAAAGGAAATAACTCATCAGCTAGTTCGTTAAGTACACTGCCTGTCTGATCTCCTGGGCTCATAACGACTACCATAATGGCTCATTAGGGGTGACCACGACTCGTGGTCACCAGTCGTGAAGTATACTGTTCTTCTTCCTTCTCTTTTCTTCTCCCCACCCAGAGGCTGACCTAACGACTCGTGGGGCCTGACCAAGAGTGGTTGCCACACCCGTGGGGACCCTTTTCTCCAAACTTCTCAACTCCTCACTGGTCTCCCCCATGAGTCACCTGAAGACTCGTAGGCTGTCCTCATGAGTCGTCCTATGACTCGTCCTATGCCTGCAACATCAATTTTACATTCTCCTCTTTTCAACTACCGAGTTCGATCTTTGAGCTCCCGAGTGTCACGCCCACCTTGGGAGGTATGATTGGCACCTGGTGCCCTACTGGGATCTGGACTGCTGGACTAACTGAGCCTAAGAACTTCTGGTGCCAGGCTGGCTCTAACTCAGGATTCAAGAAAATGACGGGCTATATAACGGCTGTAAACACAGCCTCCGACCGACAAGGCCTATAGCCACCTATAAGGATATAAACAGATAAAAAGAACAACCAACCATAAGGGATCCTATGTGGGCCGACAAGGCCACCATGCTGTCTAGTAATATCTGAAAAATGAAATCTGGTGCTAAACTGATATGTGACCGACAAGGTCACCAACTAACAACTGAACAAGGCCCCTCACGGCCGATACTTCTAACCACAGGGAATATAATACAATCTGCAAGCCTCTAGGAGTAATAAGGTGGTCGGGACAGGGTCCCAGCCTACCCATACTGTACAAACAAAAGAAGGTAAACTTCTGTCACTCAAGCTCCGGAGGAAAGGAGCTGAAGGCTCTATACCGCTGACTGGAACTACGAGGGATCTGCTCCTCATCTATGTGTACCTACAGGCAAGTAATGCAGCGCCCCAAACAGGCGTCAGTACCACTAGTACTGAGTATGTAAAGCAATAACTGAAAATAACTAAAAGTAAGTAAGAAAGATGACAGTAACTGAAGTAATAGGGAATGGACTGGAACTATCAGAAATAGTGGAATCAGTACTAACCTTAACTATACTGAGAAGAGTAGGAGTCGTACCTGGTAACGTGGCGTCCTACTATCTATCTAGCTATAACTAAAATAACATGACATAACATAACACAACATAAACCTTACCTGGCCCCCATAAGCCGGAAGGTACAATCATCACAATCTATTTACCCCTACCCAGGTCATAACACATCACCTAGTAACTATAAGCAACCTGCCGATCCCCTGGGTATGCAACTTGGGCCCGCTGGGCCCCTGACTATAACTGTACGTGAGTCTAGAGGACTTGATCACGGGCAAAAATATATGCCCGAGATACGCTTTACGACTTAAATTAGTCTTGTTTATCTAATATTATTGTATACATTTTCATGTAATTTTAGATGAAGTAAAGATATGTGCTAACCAACATGATTAGCATTTTTTTTTGTAGGTTTTGATGAATTTTGAGCAACTAATCCATGAGTTGGTGAGGTAGAGGCTTGGAAACGGAATTAACACGCGAACGTCGGCAAAGAGGAGGCACAAAACAGCCCACCTGCACGTTGGCAATGTGCCACGGCAGGCAGGCCGCTCACAACAGCCCACATGCGCGTTGGCAACGTGCCACAGCAGGTGGCCTCCGCGACCAAGGGCTGCCAACGCGCTGCCCAAGCAGCGTGACACGCTGCCAACGCGGCAGGGTGTTGCCCGGGCCAATTTTGGGTGATTTCCAGAGGGCTTCCGCGTCCGTAGCGTGTCACGGAGGCCGTGCTCCGTGATGCACTCCGTGACACGTTGCTTGTTATTCCGGGAAAGAGTCCTACTACTATAAATAGCACACTTAGGTTTATTTTTCATAATTCAGACTTGGTGGAGCAAGGACGTGGGTTACAGGCAGTTGAGGGATGAAAAGTTCAGGGTTTTTTCTCTCCTTCTTTCTTCTTTCACTCAATTGTTTGTATGATTAACACTTGTTTTAGGATGATTAATCCACAAATGAGTGGCTAATTCCCTTCCTTGCTGAGGTTATGAACATTTGTGATGAATTTTGATTATTGAATTATATGATTTTTCATCTTCTTCTTCCATGTTGTTCTATTAATTCTTGTTCTTACTGCATTGGTGTGTGGCTGACATTAATGTATATCTAAAAAGTCCGATTTCACTCGAGAGAGCACGAAATTGGAAAGTTGTGAATTAATAGGGTGTTGTTCTTAACTTGATTTGGGAAAATTGAGTTTTGATGTGCTTTCCTGATAGAAATATACTTGAAAGCCGTATTAGTCAATTTAGGAACCGGAATTGTATTGCTAGGTCATGAATTGCATTTGATCACAGAAATGTAGACGGATGGTTTATGATTCTTAAGTGAGTTTAAATACGAGAGTTTTAATCTCTTGGCTAATGTTCTTGGCTAGCAACTGGAAGAAGGGATTAACCAAATTTATGATTATAATCAAGTTCATTACATGTTCTTAACCTTGGCATGCTCATATCCATAGTTTAAATTCAAAGTAGATAATTGTAAGTAGTTTTAGTACATAATTTATAAAACAAACTTTTCAATTGTTGGTTACGTTGTTGTCAGCATATTTAGAAGTTAGATAGAATATAGTATACTTAAGCAATTTTCACTTATCCAGAGTCTCCTTGGATCGATACTTGGCTTACGTAAGCCACTTACTACTTGTTTGACCACGTGCACTTGCGTGTCGGTTTTTAACCCCTACCAAACCACCAAGCCGAACAAGTTTTTGGCACCGTTGTCGGGGAGACTTGGCAATAGGTGAATTTGTTTTAAGTGTAATTTACTGTATTTTCATTTTTCTCAAGTGCTGACAACTTAGTCTTAGTGTTTGTTTTAATTCTTTTGCATTTTACTTTTTCTTTTTCGAATACCCTTATTGACATGACATCGTGGAATATAAATGGTTTCAATGGTGGATACTCATATTTTAGTGAATCTTGTCTGAATTGCGGAAGACACCACTTGTGGCAACAATGTAACACGTGTAATATATGTGGTGGACAAGATGGCCATTGGGATGGCTGTCCGAATGCATATTCCCCTCCCCCAAGCCCCTACTATGATCCTTCTGTTGTTTTTCCTGAAAATAGGCATCCTGAAAATGAGGACTTGGGACGCCAAGCTCGAATAGAAGACATGATGAAACAACTCTTGGAGCAATCAGAAGCAATGAAGGAGGCGATGGCAGTATTGAGAATTCAGCAAGAAGAGAATGAAGAGGCTCTAGAAAGGATGAGCATCAAATTCACGGAGATGATCGCTGAAGCTGAAGCTTGTGATAAATTGCAGGTAACAACCTTAGCCGATATTCAAGAGGAAATACAAGAGGACGACAAGGGTGAATTTTTGGATGAAGCCCAACAATTAGAATCTCTTGAGTGTCCCCGTGATGGGCTCATACTTATAGAAAATCCATTCATGGAAGAAGAGATAGAGTACCCCCCATTTGACATTAATGAAGAGATAGATGTCGATGCTGAGAAGGAGTATACAAGTAAGGCGGTCAAGCAAAATGCAGTTTCAGAGTTGAGGTGTATTGGACCACACTCTACGCATTTTTCGACGTTAAATTTGGTTGACAACATAGAAAGAGAGTCTTCCAAGCTTATAGAGAAATGTCTAGAGGAGGACCAAGCACCATATATTTTGAAATTTGCCAACGCGGAGAGACAAAATGACTTCGCTTACTTGAGGGCCAATAAGTTAAAAAGGCAACACCTACTGTTTGGTCCTTACAATTTTTCACCACCACCCCTGGAGCATAAGACGAAATTAGAAAAGAAATTAGGGGTGAGATTCATATCCTCAAGGTGGAGGAAAAGTGGTGAAACTTGGTACGTCGTGCCGCGACATAAAATTAGGCGCTGCTTGGGAGGAAACCCAAGGGTACCATAGGTACCATTTTAATTTCTTGCAATTGAGTTAATTTTTGTTTATTTTCATCTTGTGTTGTTTTGGTGGAAAGTTAAGCGCAGATGAAGGGGAAGTCTGAGTACCCTTGGAGGAGGAAACTAACAAGCATAGAAGAGAAAAAGTGTGGGGTTGAACACCCACTTGTGCAAAGTCGAAGAAACACATGTTGTTAGCTAAGCCTAAAGGCCTCAGGGAGTATTTCTCACCCTTTGTAAATTTTAATTTGATGCTATGAGGACATAGCATGATTTAAGTGTGGGGTGAGGGAAATTTCAAGGGAAATTTCAAAAATTTTTGTTGTGCTTAACGATTTTTGGTGAATGTAATGCTTGTGAGAAATTTGAAAAATTTGAAAACTTTTTGTGAATTAAGCATGACTTCATCACCCGTTGGTTTTTCTTTTCGGTTCTTTTCCAACGGGGGGTATTTGAACCGAAGAATAAAATTTTTCTTTTTCTTTCCTTGGTCTGTATATAAAGTTTTTAGTCATAGCTAGGGACTGTTTCCGACGATGGATGGATGACGACCGTCTTGAGGAAAATTAGTCGATAGGTTTTGGGTTTTTGAAACCATAACTAATTGGTGCTGGATGTTCTTGTTATGTGCTATACGTGATTGTAAGAGGCAAGTATGTTCAGTGTGAAGCATGCAAGTGTATAACTTTGTTTGAGACACTGAGGCTCTTGAATTTGACTCAATATGATGGAAGCTTAATTCTAAATTCTTGTGATTAGCTGAGTAGGAGTCTACTTATTGTGTCTCGAATTGAACATGTGCCATGAGTGTAAGGTTTTTGAGTATTCTGTGCTATTATGAAATGTCTATAACTTGCCTGGTGTGTATATAAAACGAAATGAAGGATGTGAATTGTAGGAGATGATTTAGGCATTTCTTTGAATGAACCAAACTTGTATCCCTCATTATACCTACCTTGAAAAATTAATCCTAGTTAGCCCCATTGAGCCTTGAGCCTATTCTTTGACAGCTGCAACATAAGCTTAATCCTTTTTCTTTCATTAGCCTTGAATTTGATCCAAAACTCCGAAGCACTTAAAGGAAAAATCCGAAAGGGTAAAGGAGTGAGAAGAATGAAAAAGAAGGGAAAGTAGCAATTGTAAGAGTTGAGAAAGGTCGAGGGTGCACTTGTTTGAATATGGGTGAGTATTAGTAGGGAGTAAGAAAATAAATAAACGAAAAGTTACTTATAGAACTCCTTACTAATAAGTTAAAAGTGCCTAAAGAAATGGGGGAACAAAAGAGGAAAAAGAAAGATGAAAAGAGAAAAAGGTGAAGTGATGGAAGGGAAGTTCGTAATGAAGGCGTGATGTATTAAAAGCGCTTAGGAAAGATAGTCACTATTACTGATCATAATAGTACTTACCCGCACCTGAGTTACATTACAACCTAAAAAGTCCTACTTGATCTTACATTCATACATCCTTAAATTAGTGGAATAAAACACTAAGGGCAAGCTTATGGGTCATTACATAATGCATGTGAATTCTTTGTGAGAGTGAGCATAATTCTATTCATGTACCCACACATGTTGTGATGTAAAAAATTGTTTTTGCATGTGATTGGGTAACTCTCTTCCCGTGAGGGGCACATGTTGAATGAAGGATATAATTCGTGTGAGATGTCTTAATCAGTTGATTTGCATGAGTTTGCTAAGATTGAGAGTCGATTCTTGAGGTTAAGAAGTCTTAACATAGTTGTACTTCATTTCAATGATCAAATCAGGCATGCTCTAATTTTAGCTTGTATCTTACGTAATCATTATAGCCGTAACTTGAATTCTCTTGCTAAATTAGTTATGTGGGAGTCTCCATATGCATGATATGTAGAAGGTTGTTCGAGGACGAACAAGGCTTTAAGTGTGGGGTTGTGATCACGGGCAAAAATATATATGCCCGAGATACGCTTTACGACTTAAATTAGTCTTATTTATCTAAGATTATTGTATACATTTTCATGTAATTTTAGATGAAGTAAAGATATGTGCTAACCAACATGATTAGCATTTGTTTTGTAGGTTTTGATGACTTTTGAGCAACTAATCCATGAGTTGGTGAGGCAGAGGCTTGGAAACGGAATTAACACGCGAACGTCGGCGAAGAGGAGGCACAAAACAGCCCACCTGCGCGTTGGCAACGTGCCACGGCAGGCAGGCCGCTCACAACAGCCCACTTGCGCGTTGGAAACGTGCCACGGCAGGTGGCCTCCGCGACCAAGGGCTGCCAACGCGCTGCCCAAGCAGCGTGACATGCTGCCAACGCGGCAGGGTGCTGCCCGGGCCAATTTCGGGTGATTTCCAGAGGGCTTCCGCGTCCGTAGCGTGTCACAGAGGCCGTGCTCCGTGATGCACTCCGTGACATGTTGCTTGTTATTCCGGGAAAGAGTCCTACTACTATAAATAGCACACTTAGGTTTATTTTTCATAATTCAGACTTGGTGGAGTAAGGACGTGGGTTACAGGCAGTTGAGGGACGAAAAGTTCAGGGTTTTTTCTCTCCTTCTTTCTTCTTTCACTCAATTGTTTGTATGATTAACACTTTTTTTAGGATGATTAATCCACAAATGAGTGGCTAATTCCCTTCCTTGCTGAGGTTATGAACATTTGTGATGAATTTTGATTATTGAATTATATGGTTTTTCATCTTCTTCTTCCATGTTGTTCTATTAATTCTTGTTTCTACTGCATTGGTGTGTGGCCGACATTAATGTATATCTAAAAAGTCCGATTTCACTCGAGAGAGCATGAAATTGGAAAGTTGTGAATTAATAGGGTATTGTTCTTAACTTGATTTGGGAAAATTGAGTTTTGATGTGCTTTCCTGATAGAAATATACTTGAAAGCCGTATTAGTCAATTTAGGAACCGGAATTGTATTGCTAGGTCATGAATTGCATTTGATCACAGAAATGTAGACAGATGGTTTATGATTCTTAAGTGAGATTAAATACGAGAGTTTTAATCTCTTGGCTAATGTTCTTGGCTAGCAACTGGAAGAAGGGATTAACCAAATTTATGATTATAATCAAGTTCATTACATGTTCTTAACCTTGGCATGCTCATATCTATAGTTTAAATTCAAAGTAGATAATTGTAAGTAGTTTTAGTACATAATTTATAAAAGAAACTTTTCAATTGTTGGTTACGTTGTTGTCAGCATATATAGAAGTGAAATAGAATATAGTATACTTAAGCAATTTTCACTTATCCAGAGTCTCCTTGGATAGATACTTGGCTTACTTAAGCCACTTATTACTTGTTTGACCACGTGCACTTGCGTGTCGGTTTTTAACCCCTACCAAACCACCAAGACAAACAGGACTCTTGAAATCAATACCCCGGGCGCAAGCACTCGACGGGGGTGTATAAAAGCTGACCAAGGCAAAATATGGGGAAAATGGCATCCCATCTTCGTCCCTAGCGGACGACATGACACTCCATAGAGCGGCGTATCCTCGCCCTCTGGTGGACGAGTCCATACAACTATTAAAGCAATAACTGAAAGTAAGTAAGAAAGCTGACAGTAACTAAAGTAATAGGGAATGGACTGGAACTATCTGAAATAGTGGAAGTACTGAGTATGTAAAGCAATAACTGAAAATAATTGAAAGTAAGTAAGAAAGTTGACAGTAACATAAGTAATAGGGAATGGACTGGAACTATCTGAAATAGTGGAATCAGTACTAACCTTAACTATACTGAGAAGAGTAGGAGTCGTACCTGGTAACGTGGAATTCTACTGTCTATCTAGCCATAACTAAAATAACATGACATAACATAACACAACATAGACCTTACCTGGCCCCCACAAGCTGGAAGGTACAATCATCACAATCTATTTACCCCTACTCAGGTCATTACACATCACCTAGTAACTATAAGCAACCTGTCGATCCCCTGGGTATGCAACTTGGGCTCGCTGGGCCCCTGACTATAATTGTACCTGAGTCCGGAGGACTCTTGAAATCAACACCCCGGGCACAAGCGCTCGACGGGGGTTTATAAAAGCCGACCAAGGCAAAATATGGGGAAAATGGCATCCCATCTTCATCCCTAGCAGAAGGCATGACACTCCGTAGAGCGGCGTATCCTCGCCCTCTGGTGGACGAGTCGATACAGCTATTAACCCTGGGGCGGTCATGGATGCTAGGTAATCCAGCCCAAAACAACACAAGCAAGTCTCAACTGATAATAATACTGAATACAATACATGCTGAAACTGATAATAATACTGTATATATATATTCTCTGACATGCTGTACTAAATCTGGTACTGAAGCAAGATATAGTATTTCTAGAATATTCTGCTAGAATTCATGCTATTTTACTAATTTTCATGCTAAACATGATACAATATTTCTAACATGCTTTCTAAAATTCATACTGAGATACTATACTGCTTCTGAAATACGCTACTGGAATTTATAGTGGTTTACTATACTGGAGAAACTGACAAAAAAATCTATCTGTGTAGCGAGAGCGTATCTGGCCTTCTGGGCCTCATGCTAATGCTACTCGCCTCTGGGATAATCTATATGACTGCCTACAGGCACACCATGTGCACGTATTGGATCAGAGGATCCCGATAGAGATTATGATCTCTAATAATCTGGGCTGAATAGAGTGAGGTCTGAAGTAATCTAACAATACTCTGGACGTCCTACTTGGACATCTGTAACTTATGCATAACTGAGGGGTTGCGGACAGCTAACTACTTTATTCTTCTAACTAAACAATTATAGAGCTGGGCTTGGTCAAACTTGCTTCTAGGCGATCGGTCCCTGGTTCTTCATATTGAGCTTACCGATGTCCTTAACTTGGTAAACACTGTACTAGCAGAGTACTACTGACTCCTTAGGCCTTATCTGAATCCACTCGAATCTATATTTCTGTTCTGGGAAATTCTCAGTCTTATGGACAATTCTATAAGGACTGGTCCTCTCTTGAGACTCTGTACCTGAATACCTTACGAGAACTGACTAGGGCACTAACCCGTCACTGGCTACTGATGTGGACCCCTCCTTGGGGTATCCACGGGTTTATCTGACTGGGACAACTGGGTTGGCTTGCTGGGTGTCCTGCATGATAACTGTAGGGTCGACTAAGACTGGCAATCACCGATAAGTCTGAAAGGACGATGTATGTTCACTCAACAAACTGGAGAGCTCTGGTATTGCTAACTTTGGAATTTTCTTATTCTATCTCTATTTCTGGTTCTGGAACGTGCAATAATGTTACTGGCCTCTAGGGATGCTTTCCTGCCAATACAGGTGCCAACTGGTCATTAGACCGCCTCACTGCCCCCATACCGACTAACCATCTGATCAAACTACTACCTCTTTCGAGCTCTGAAGTCTAGGTCTTGCAACAACATATAGGTCTACAATCATAATAAAATGAGACCTAAAATAGTTTCTATAGCGTCTTACGTGAATCACAATAAACCTGCTCCCTCTTAGCAAGGGGGTCCTGCAGTACGATCTGTATACACTTCCTAGCAGCTAACCAGAATCTGTGTAACTGTAATCCCTATTGGCAGACACTCGTAATATATATAATATTTCTGTATGTATATCAATAACTACATGTAATACATACTGAATATAATAATAACTTATGACATGCCTTACTGAATTTCATACTAAGCGTGATATAATATTTCTGAAATACTTTACTGAGATTTACGTTGTTTTACTATACTGGAGAAGCTAACTTGCCGAAAGAGACTGCCTTTACATACCTCGACTGCCGGTTTACCGATTAACTGGTGAGGTTCGGCTAGTATTCAACCGTTCCTTCCAACTGTAATCATATTCACGAAAGAATAGAACTAACTTCATTACTTATACTAGAAGAAATAATACTTTAAGTCTATATACTGACTATTCTTCGACTTATCGAAGAACAATCGAAAACTCGTAATTTCTCAGAAGTCTAGAAGAGAGAAATGCTCACTTTAATGCTAGGAGTGTATTAACACTAGTTTAGAGAAATTCCAATCACTTTGACTCGGCGGGACGACAATTCGACGGGAGAATTTCATGAAACTAACTCCCTAGAAATGCTCCCTGTAGCCTTATACTTTGATACCCAAAGTTAATTTGACTTTGGACAGCATTTGACGATGTAATCAAATGGAAATTTGTGAGAACCCTTTGTCCTCCCCCTGTTCTGATTGGTTTAGAAGTGAAAATCACTTAAAGTTAAAGGGTGAGGCCTTTATATACTTGCAGCAAAATACATGGCAACGTGGCACGCTGGCCAACGCGCCGTTTCGGCTCCGTGCCACGTTGGCTAACGGGGAGGTCCCAGCTCTATGCCACTTTGCCCCTTTGGGCAGCGCGGTTCGGCCTCCTCTTGTGAAATTCCAACTTGGCACTCATTCGGCCTTTCCTCGGACCCTTTTCTCACACGTATGATATTCTAAAACTCTCAACCAACATGTGAATCAGTCGACTAAACGCTAGAAACTTACGGGGTGTAACATCCTCCCCCCCTTAAGAACATTCGTCCTCGAATGTTAACTTCTGCTTGCAAGAATCTTAACTTGCCATTACTTATTCTGGAAAAATTCTGGCAGAGTCTCCCCTGTAATATGGACTATTCAAAAATCCCAAAATGTAGAAAAGTCCAACACAGGTACTCCACACAATACTATAGCATTCATTCCACAATAAACTGAGGTCAACTACCTCACATATACAAGAATATAAAGCAACTCATGAAACACAATAACAATATACCTCTGGCTGTATAATTGGACTAGGTCAGGAATAACTGAGGATATCTGGTTTTCATATCATCTTCTGCTTCCCAAGTCATCTCCTCTCGATTCTTATTATGCCATAATACCTTAACGGAAGCAACATCTTTAAATCTTAATCTACGAATCTGCCGGTCTAGTATGGCTACTGGAACTTCTTCATAAGCTAACTCTTCTGTGACCTGAACATCTTGAACTAGGACAATTCGGGAGGGAGCTCCTATGCACTTTCTCAGCATTGATGCGTGGAAAATTGGGTGAACAGATTCTAACTCTAGAGGTAAATCCAATTCATATGCCACCTGGCCTATGCTTCGGCGAATTTGATAAGACCACTTTGGCTGAGCTTGCCTTTCTTAGCCAATCTTGTCACTGTCCGTTCCAACATCCCTGCTTAAAATTTAGTCGTAGATTGCGCTCCTCTGTCGGATTTTTATCAAACAATGAGGCTCCATGCACCCCATCTACTTCTGATGTATTTAACCTGACATAAGTCTTAATGGCAACATAATTTCCTCTGGAGAGGCCCTAATTGACCTCATTGGTCTTATATACTGACTTAAATAAGGTCAGGCTACACCTGGTGTGAGATAACCTTGTGACTGTATTCATATTAATTACTCACCACCCCCTTGCAGACACGATCATTTCTTGTACTGGATAACTCGGTTCCTGCTATTTCACCTTTTTTTTGGGTCTGTCACTGGGGCTCTGCTTCTATAATTTAATGATATCTCCTGTCCTGTCATACCATCTCATTACCCTTTTTGTTAAATTCTGGGGCAACGAACACATGTACCTTAGTTATGATCTGCTAGCTGAAATTCCATCACCCTTGGAACATGAGGTTAACATCCGGACCTTATGACCTTGCTTGTTATTATACTGAAGGCCCGTAACTGTCCGCTGATCCTAATTTCCAAGATGCACTAGATTAGAGTCTTCGTGTCGGCACTCTCTTACCTCCCCCTTAGGCGGGCTTACCGCAACATTCTAGGCTAAAATCTTACTGTCTGTTAACTGTTATCCCGAGGCTTAGTCCACAATATACGATGTTCTATCAACCTTGAGGTGATTTTGATTTCCCCCAAGGTCTAATATTCATGCTTTTCCTCCTTACCTTCCTTAGACTGAGCTTTGGGGTTCATGGTACCTGCCTTACACTGTCAATAAGGTTACCGGCCAGGTCTCGGCCTATACTTCTTCTGGCTTAAAGTCGGACTCATTTTATTCGTATGAACTCCCTGTATTTAGATATCACAACTAAGATCATAACCATTATCTTGCAGGCATATCTTGACGTCATTAGCATGCTACATCGGATTCAGCCTATTCCTGACTTGAACTTGACTATTATTGGGAGTTTATTACTAATGGATTTCTTACACCCACTTTGAGTAAGTTGGTAGTCTTACCCGCTCTTCTGACTTATTACCGTGAAGGTCTGGACAACTTACATAAACATTGAGGCTCTCTACCTTTTCCGAACACTTTCTAGAGCTAACAAATCCAACCTTCGCTTACTATTTACTCCAGGCAACATCGCCTCAGTTCTTATGCCCTCTATTATACTGGAAACAAAGCTAAGGGGTAGGAATAATCTTTTCTTACCATAATGAAACGTAAACATGGAACTGTACAACATTCAAAAGGATGGAGGTGGGAATCCTGCATTTCCCTCTCTTTCTCACATCCATCAGGTAGTTTGATATTATCTGTCATCTTGTCAGATCTTATATATCTAGCAGATAAATCAACTTGTATATACGCTATACTCCTGACTTCCTACTCTAAAGTTATAAAAATTTAACTGGGTGGTGCTGGTAGATGTATCACAGTAAGAGGTTCCTGGTACCTTGGGAGAATATTAGGGAAATCAAGGACGTCCGCTCCCGTCCTTCGGCTGACTATCTCCCCATTGTGGCATCTTAATGATACCTCCTTCTGTCGCTGCATCCAATCTTCTGCCTGTAATAGGATGTCGCTGATCTGACATTTTATCTGTAACCAAAGAGTATCGTAAACTTTAGGGACTCAACCCTATACTGTACCACTCTATAGCACGACTGAATAAGAAGGAAGAGTAACAATCCTATCGTGCCTTGTGATCTTGGGAAAATTTATATGCCCAAGTGATACTTAAATGTGTCATTTTAGCATTGTTTATCTATCAATGTTTATACATTCTCATGTGATTTATAATAAAATGTGAATCCATACTAACCAACATGATTAGCATTGTTTTGTAGGTGAAATATAATTTTGGGAAGCTAAAATGCATGTTGGGAGAGATCGGGGTTGGACTCGAATGGTAGCAAAGGATAAAGCATTGGAAGGCACAAATTAAAGGGGCTCCGCGATGGAGCCGTGTCACGCTACCATCGTAGAGGCCTTCTGCCTGGATAGGAAATTTTTGGCCAAATTCCAGTGTGGGTGCGCGTTGGGGCCGTGGCATGTTGGCCTAGCACCGCGTTGCACGCCGTGCCACGTTGGGCCTTATTACCTGGACAGTCAATTTCCAGTGAGGCTCCGCGTCAGTGGCGTGTCACGGAGGCAGTGCTCCGCGATACACTCCATGACACGTTGCTTGTTATTCCGGGAAAAATTTCCACTAGTATAAATAGCGCACTTAGGTTTTATTTTAGAAATTCTGACTTGGTGGAGCAAGAACGTGGGTTACAGGCAGTTGAGGGGACGAAATTCTCAGGGTTTTTCTCTATCTCCTTCTTCTTTAATTCAATTGCTTGTATGTTTAACACTCATTTAACGATGTTTAATCCACAAATGAGTGGCTAATTCCTCTTCTTGTTGAGGTTAAGAACAATTGTATTGAAATGTAGTTATTGATCAATTGGGTTTTTCATCTTTTCTTCCATGGTTGTTCTATTGATTCTTGTTCTTACTGCATTAATGTGTGGCCAACGTTAATGTACATCTAAAAAGTCCGGTTTCACTCGAGAGAGCAAGAAGTTGGAAAGTTGTGAATCAATAGGATATGATCTTTTCTTAGTTTGGAAAAATTGAGAATTGATTTACCTTCAGGATAGAAATATACTGAAAGTCGTATTAGTCAATTAAGGAACCGATTTTTTATGGCTAGAACATGAATTTCATTTAATCACAGAAATGTAGGTGGACGGTTCATGATTCTTAAGTTGGGTTAAATAAGAGAGTTTTAATCCATTAGCAATACTTCTTGACTAGCAACCGGAGGAAAAGTTAACCAAATTATATCGATAATTTATTTCCTTACATGTTCGTTTAACCTCAGCATGCTCATATTCATAGTTCAGACTCAAATTATATAATCTTTGTAGATTTAGGATAAAATTAGAAATCAAAATATCAAACTCTTCTTTGCACTGTTGTCTTCATTGTTAGAGTTAAGATATAGTACACTTGAGTAGATTGCTACCTTATCCCAGTCCCTGTGGGGTCGATACTTGGCTTACTTAAGCCACTTTACTACTTGTTCGACCACGTGCGCTTGCGTGTAGCTTTATACCCAAAGCAAAAACACCGAACAAGTTTTTGGCGTCGTTGCCGGGGACTGGCAATTGGTGAATTTTTCTTAAGTGTTAATTTACTATATTTTTTTCTTAGTGTTGACAACTTGGTCTTAGCCTGTATTTTTGCAGAAATACTGCTGCACACTGGCAAGAGACAAGGAGCTGGTGGACTCATATTTAGAGCCTGAAAGACTATTTCATCGTCAGCGGAGAGAAGCTCTAGAGTGAAAGCTGCAGTTGCTCAGACAAACAATTATGGAGCAACAATAGAATCCACTAGTGGTACGGGCAATGTTAGTGCCCGAGGGAGTAGCAACTAGGCCGGTTCGCGAGGTGGCAATCCCACATGCTAACAATGTCACATCTAGCATCTGCAAACCTGAGCCGGGAGGGAGGTTCGAGCTCAAACAAAACATGGTGCAATTGCTGCACACCAGCGGGCAGTTCACAGGTCTCCCTCATGAGGATCTACAGCAGCATCTCCAAAAGTTTTTGGAGATAAGTGACACTTACATCCCCGCTGGAGTGTCATCATATTATGTCAGGCTTACATTGTTCCCATTCTCACTATTGGGAGAAGCCAAGAGGTGGTTGAAAGATGAGCCACCTAATTCTATTACTACGTGGGCAGATCTTGCAAGGAAATTCTTGATACGATTTTTTCCCTCCGGTAAAACAGCAAGACTTAGAAGTCAAATTCTAAGTTTCAAACAGAGAGATGGGGAGAATCTATATCAAGCTTGGGAGAGATTCAAGTCCATGTTGCGGGATTGTCCTCATCATCATCAATCTAATGATGTGCTGGTGCACACTTTTACAGAGGGTTTGGAACCCCACACAAAAATCTTGCTAGACTCAGCAGCTGGGGGACAAGCATTGGAGAAAACTTATGAGGAGTTGTATACCTTGTTAAACCGTATTTCGCAGGGCAATCCGGAGTGGAATGCTAATTCGTCAAGATGAGGAACAAGGAAAGCAGCAGGAGTTCTAAAAGTGGATGGTTTTACAGCTATTGCTGCACAGATAGCTGCTTTAGAGAATCAGCTCAACACCCACTTCAGTAACATGACAATGAACCAGACTCAAGCCCTAGTGAATGCAGTGCAGCAGATTTGGTGTGAAGTGTGCGGGAGTAGTGAACACTCAACTGAGTATTGTGGAGCAAATCCTGACTCGGTGAACTTTGTGGGAAATGTACAGAGGAACAACCACCAACAGTATGGCAACAGCTACAATTCCAACTGGAGGAATCATCCGAATTTCTCTTGGGGTAGCAACAACCATCAAGGACAAAGTTCGAGTCAGGGGGCGCAGAGGAATCAAGGAGGGCAGCAGAACTATCAGGCACAATATAGAAACAACAATGCACCTCCTCCACCACCATCACCTAGCATTGAGGAGATGTTCAAGATGATGATAGCTAACCAAGCTCAATTGCAGGCTGACTATGTGAAATTGGCAGCTGAGGTGAAGAACAACCAGTTAGCTACTAAGGCACTTGAATATCAATTTGGGCAATTTGCTGGAGCCCAAAATACCAGGCCTAGAGGAGGACTTCCGAGCGACAAAGATCCAAATCCCAAGCAGGTGAATACGGTGACCACAAGGAGTGGTTTTCAACTGAAAGAGGTGGAACCAGAAAGACCACCTCAACAATCGGGAGGAGCAGAAGTTGAGAGGGAGCAAAGTGAGGAGAGGGGGAAGAAAAAGGAAGCTGAATCAAAAAGACCACCACCCCTGTTCCCTCAAAGGTTAAAGAAACACAAGGAGGAGGCGTGTTTCAAGAAATTTATGGAGGTGCTGAAATAGGTATATATTAACTTACCTCTTGTTGATGTTTTGCAGGGAGTGCCGAAATATGCAAAGTACATTAAGGACATCATGGCAAACAAAAGTCGGTTGACTGAGTATGCTACGGTGGCTCTCACGGAGGAGTGCACTTCCCGGATACAAAACCAACTTCCCACAAAGCTCAAAGATCCTAGGAGCTTTACAATACAAATTACAATTGGGCAGAGTATCCGAGCTCGCGGATTATGTGATTCGGGAGCGAGCATTAATTTGATGTCGTCATCGGTATTCAAGAAGTTGGGTCTAGGGAGTCCTAGACCAACAACAGTGATCTTGCAACTAGCAAATCGGTCCTTAGCCAGACCTGATGGCATTGTGGAGGATGTGCTGGTGCAAGTGGGCTCCCTTATCTTCCCGGTAGATTTCGTTGTGCTGGATTTTGAGCCAGACGCAGAAGTCCCATTTATTTTGGGACGTCCTTTCTTGGCGATCGGGAAAGCGCTGATTGATGTAGCTGCAGGGCAGCTAACCATGCAGGCACACGACAAGGTGGAAGTGTTCGATGTATATAAGGCCTCCAAGCTCCCGACTGTATACGAGGAACTCTCGGTGATCAACGTGATTAATCAAGGTGATGATGCGCGGATAAGTGATTCACGAGAGTTATGGGGAAAACCACCAGAGCGATGTAAGCACTACCGGGGTGAGGAAGGTGGTTGAAAGAAAACGTCTGTCACCCTAGAAGATGACTGAGCTGAATAACGTCGAGCCGCGACGGTAAACCAGGCGCTGCACGGGAGGTAACCCGTGAAATTTTTCTTTGTAAATTGTGAATATATTTCTTTTTTTTCTTTTTTTCTTGATTAACAACAAAATTTTTAGTTTTTATTTTTGTTTTTATTTTTATTTTGAGTGAAACCTATATTTCTAACCAATTTCTTGGCGTAAGATGAATTTCAGGTTGAACGGAGGATAAATGTGCAAGGGATTGCAAAGGAAAACTCGAGGTATGAAAAATAATAAAAAGTGGCAAAATAGTGAGCTAGGGCGATGGCTCCGTGTCACGAAGGAGGGCCTCCGCGTTACCCTCCGTGACACGTTGAGGTGTAAATCTGGAATTTTTTAAATTTCCAGAACACCCACGCGACAGCTCCGTGTCACGGAGGGCATGCTCCGCGTTACCCTCCGTGACACGTTGAAGTGTATATCGCGACGGGTCACACCGGGTCACCGGGTGACCTGCGCGAATTTCCCACTTTTAAACCCCGATTCCCCCTCCATTTTCCTCATTTTTCATATCTTCCACGACCAACCTCCCAAAAACCCCTTCACCCTCAACGTGACACGGACTTAGGCCAAGAATTTCATTGAGTTTTCATCAATTCTTCGAATTCAAGGTATGTTCTTCAATTCTATCTCATTTCTTGTCGATTTTCTTCGAGATTGAACATGTGATATGAGCTAAACTTGCCCTAAGTAGAAATTAAGCTTAAATTCAATTGAATTATTGTTGATTGATGTTCGGAGTATGATTGTGCTTGCTTGAACTCGTTAATTACATAGTTTAATCGAATTTTTGATAAAATTATAGCTAGGGCTTGCCTTTTATTTTGAAATGGAAAAATTTAGTTGAACTAGTGAAATTCATATTGGGTTGTACATGTTGAGTGAGATGAGTCGATGTGCTAACTATTACTATGCTAAAAGACCGACGGATTCTCGGGTGAAGGAAATATTGGAATTTGCAAGAATTGGGTGAATTGTAGAGGATCATGTAGTTAAATTTTTCTTTTGTTTCTCCTTGCAAAGTGCTATGGGATAAAATGTTATCGATGGTAATGATTGTGGCTAGCTGTACGAAGTCTGAGTAGTACATAGAATATATACCGTTGAATTCTCCAAATGCACTAAGCATATTTGTGATGTTTTGTTATTTGTCTGTGTAAGTAAGCACGATCTTGCCTTAATGTTGTAATTTTGGCTAAGGACTAAGTGTGGGGTAGCCTAGACTAACCCAAACTTAGTTGAAGCAAATTTTAAGTGGCTTAACATTGATCTTGTCTATTTGGGTTGACAGGAAAAATGGCAAGCAGGCAGGACAAGGGAAAAGGCGCATCAACATCTGGCGCCGGAAGAAAAAGAATCAGACTAGGCACAGCGGTCCCAGCAGCACCAGCGGTTCCACGCGGCCAACGCCGTCAATATGGAACCAGGTGGGTGACAGAGGAGGGGAAGAAGTGGTACGCAAAGCACAAGGAGAGCAAGTACTTCCCCGAGGAACACATAGCAAGGGAACCGTTGGCATAGGAGTTCCCCAGGATTGTCCGGAGGATCGAGGAAGCTGGGTTGAACTTCATTTTTGAAGAGCCCAAAGAATGCAACTTGCACTTGATTCGGGAATTCTACGCCAATTGGAACCCGAATCTCAAAAGTCACACCATCAAAATAAGGGGGCAAATAGTCGCTTTTGAGCCCCACCACCTCAATGCTATCTTAGGGGCGCGGGACACAGACGCTCACGTGCTTGAACAGCTGAATATCACTTCACCATATGCGAACATCAGACGCACTTTGTGTGTCCCCTAATCGACGACTAGGTGGAGAAGACATAAGGAGAGATGCTACCATAAGACTTTGCCCTACCCACAAATGAACAGGGAAGCCAGGATATGGCTTATGATCGTGTGTTCCTGCCTAATCCCGGGGGTACATATGACGGATGTAACCCGGGATCGTGTATGCTTGGTGTACGCCCTGATGAAAGGGCTGGAGATCAATGTGGGGGCGGTGATTATCTCCGCCATGAAGAGAGCCCGGTTGCATCAGGGGTACAGATACGGATTTGGTGGATTACTCACCACATTCCTGAGGGTCTTGGATATTGAGGAAGAGGCCCTTGACTACATCCCGCAGATGGAGCGGCGGGCCTTAGATGTCACCAAAACTAAGGCTCCCGACACCACCCACGAGCCAGTGCTTACACTTGCCGAGCGACATGCTCGAGATGATCAGTACATGGATCGCATGTACGGGATGCAGATTCTCCAGCTACGGATAGGCGGGAGGCCGGCAATAGAGGAGGAGCTATGGCAGCTCGAGCTAGACTACCCTTTTGGCGAAAATGCCAGGGCTCTATGCCGAGTGGGGCCAGCTTTTGTAGAGTCCACGGATGATGATGTCCCCACAGATGAGGAGACACGTCGTGAGGACTCTGATGTGGAGTCTGATGATGACGATGGGGGTGATTCAGACATGGGAGACGAGGCAGCAACACCTGATGAAGAAGTGGAGTATTTTGATTGATCAGGGAGTTCCGCCACCCATTTTTTGTGCTATGTTAATTTTTATGAACACTGGGGACAGTGTTCGAGATAAGTGTGGGGTGGGAGTAGTTAGGTGCTGGTTGTGTTGTGTGTATGTTCTGTTCTGTTGTTGTGCCAGTGGAAAAATTTTGTGACCCTGTGATTTGTGATTGTGAAGATTTTGTTCTGTATTGTAATTAAATGTGAAACTGTTGTGTGTTGCTGAATGTTGCTAGCTGATTTTGTACATATTTTTGTTTCATCGAAATGATCGATATTTTTAAAATTTCTTTTTTTTCAATTCTTGGGTTTCTCGGCGTTTGTTTTCAGTTCTTTTACCGAGAAGGGTCCCATTGAACCGAAGTCCTAAGTAGTGACCGTTCCCTATGATGGATGGATGACGACCGTCTTAAGGAAAATGTAGTCATTAGGAGTAGATTTTTGTTTTATTTATTTTTCAGTTGTTTTCTTTTGTGGGTTGCATCCCAAAACCTGTAGTTACTTTATGGTTGCGGCATTCTGGTTGCGTGTTGTACATGATATTTGAAATGCAAAGGTGATTCATATGAAAGCATGCAACTTTGTAAATTTGTTGAGATACCTAGGCCATAGAGTCGATTCAGTGTGATTGAGGTTTAATGTTTGAATTCTTGTAATTAGCTGATTGAAGAGTCTGTGAATACGTCTTGAATTGAGCATGTGCAATAAGTGTGAAGTAAGGTTTTGTTTATTCCATGCCATTGTGAAGTGTCTAGAACTTGCCTAGTGTGTGTACGAAATGAAATGAAGGACGTGTATTGTAGGAAAGGATGTAGGCATTTCTTTGTGTTAACCGAAAGTTTCTCTTTATTCATTGTTGTACCCACCTTGAATGTACACCCTAGTTAGCCCGTTGAGCCTTTAGCCTATTTTCTTGTGTCAAAATATGTAAACTGAGCTTAACCCCTTCTTTTCATTAGCCGTAAATTTGATCCAAAACTCTTAAGCACTTAAGTAGAGAAAATAATTCTCCCAAAGTGTCAAAGAGTGAGAGTGGTGAAAAGAAAAGAAAAGCAGAGTGATGAAAGGAAAGAAAAGGTTGAAGGTGCACTTGTTATAAATAAAATATAATGAAGGTGTCTGAATAATCTTTGTTATCGAGTCAAGTGTGCTTAAAGATATTGGCCAAACTAAAGACAGACTTCAAGAATGGGAGGATGAAGGAAGAAACAATGCCCATGAGTTTGATGGGATGTATTGAAAAGGCGTTTAAGGATGCTAGTGGCTATGATTGTCTAGCCCAATATTTACTAGTTCCGTAGCTTACATTACAACCCGTTAAAGTCCTACGTGATCCTACATCACATTTTCTTATATTAGTGGAGTAATACACTAAGGGAAAGCCTATAGTTCATGACATGATGCATGTGAATTCTTTTGGGAGAGAGAGTGAAATGGTGTTTATATGCCCCTGCATGTAACCGTTAGAGTTCATGTGATTAAAAAGGGAAAATTCTCTTGCATTGTGAGGGCACATGCTTGATGAGAGATTAATTTTCGTGTCGGATATCTTGATCAGCTGATTTGCATGAGTTTGCCAATATCGAGAGTCGATTCTTAAGTCTAGGAGGTCTTGATGTGTTGAAGGTCATTGCATTGATAGGACCATGCGTGTTTTCTTGATGATTTGCTGTATTGAATAATTGGTATGGCCGTAGCCTGAATTGTCGAACCAAAGTAGCCAGGATGGGGTGTAAAGTGCATGAGGTGTAAGATTGTTGTTCGAGGACGAACAAGGATTTAAGTGAGGGGTAAGTGATTTTGGGAAAATTTATATGCCCAAGTGATACTTAAATGTGTCATTTTAGCCTTGTTTATCTATCAATGTTTATACATTCTCATGTGATTTATAATAAAATGTGAATCTATACAAACCAACATGATTAGCGTTGTTTTGCAGGTGAAATATAATTTTTGGAAGCTAAAATGCATGTTGGGAGAGATCAGGGTTAGACTCGGATGGTAGCAAAGGACAAAGCACTGGAAGGCACAAATTAAAGGGGCTCCGTGACGGAGCCGTGTCACGCTGCCATCGCGGAGGCCTTCTACCTGGATAGGAAATTTTTGGCCAAATTCCAGTGTGGGTGCGCGTTGGGGGAGGGGCACGTTGGCCTAGCCCCGCGTTTCACGTCGTGCCATGTTAGGCCTTATTACCTGGACAGTCAATTTCCAGTGAGGCTTCGCGTCAGTGGCATGTCACGGAGGCAGTGCTCTGCGATACACTCCATGACATGTTGCTTGTTATTCCGGGAAAAATTCCCACTAGTATAAATAGCGCACTTAGGTTTTATTTTAGAAATTCTGACTTGGTGGAGCAAGAACGTGGGTTACAGGCAGTTGAGGAAATGAAATTCTCAGGGTTTTTCTCTATCTCCTTTTTCTTTAATTCAATTGCTTGTATGTTTAACACTCATTTAACGATGTTTAAACCACAAATGAGTGGCTAATTCCTCTTCTTGTTGAGGTTAAGAACAATTGTATTGAAATGTAGTTATTGATCAATTGGGTTTTTCATCTTTTCTTCCATGGTTGTTCTATTGATTCTTGTTCTTACTGCATTAATGTGTGGCCAACGTTAATGTACATCTAAAAAGTCCGGTTTCACTCGAGAGAGCAAGAAATTGGAAAGTTGTGAATCAATAGGATATGATCTTTTCTTAGTTTGGAAAAATTGAGAATTGATTTACCTTCAGGATAGAAATATACCTGAAAGTCGTATTAGTCAATTAAGGAACCTGTTTTGTATGGCTAGAACATGAATTTTGTTTAATCACAGAAATGTAGGTGGACGGTTCATGATTCTTAAGTTGGGTTAAATACTAGAGTTTTAATCCATTGGCAATAGTTCTTGACTAGCAACCGGAGGAAAAGTTAACCAAATTATATCGATAATTTATTTCCTTACATGTTCGTTTAACCTCAGCATGCTCACATTCATAGTTCAGACTCAAATTATATAATCTTTGTAGATTTAGGATAAAATTAGAAATCAAAATATCAAACTCTTCTTTGCACTATTGTCTTCATTGTTAGAGTTAAGATATAGTACACTTGAGTAGATTGCTACCTTATCCCAGTCCCTGTGGGATTGATACTTGGCTTACTTAAGCCACTTTACTACTTGTTCGACCACGTGCACTTGCGCGTAGCTTTATACCCAAAGCAAAAACACCGAACACCTTGCAGCCTCCTGTCTATAGTATGTGGTGCACAACACACCCGGAGACAAGACTCTACTTAGCACGGCTTGCAGACTCCCTGGGATACGACCTGCTCTGATACCAAGTTTGTCACGCCCCACCTTGAGAGGCATGATTGGCACCTGGTGCCCTACTAGGATCTGGACTGCTGGACTAACCGAGCCTAAGCACTTCTGGTGCCAGGCTGGTTCTAACTCTGGATTCAAGAAAATGACGGGCTATATAATGGTTGTAAACACAGCTTCTGACCAACAAGGCCTATAGCCACTTGTAAGATATAAACAGCTAACCAAAACAACCAACTACAAAGGATCCTATGCAGGCCACCATGCTGTCTAGTTATATCTGAAAAATGAAATCTAGCGCTAAACTGATCTGTGACCGACAAGGTCACCAACTAACAACTAAACAAGGCCCCTCACGACCGATACTTCTAACCACAGGAAATATAATACAATCTTCAAGACTCTAGGAGTAATAAGATGGTCGGGAAAGGGCCCCGGCCTACCCATACTGTTCAAACAAAAGAAGGTAAACTTCTGCCACTCAAGCTCCGTAGCAAAAGGAGCTGAAGGCTCTATACCACTGACTGGAACTATGAGGGATCTGCTCCTCATCTATGTGTACCTGCAGGCAAGTAATGAAGCACCCCAAACAGGCGTCAGTACCACTAGTACTGAGTATGTAAATCAATAACTGAAAATAACTGAAAGTAAGTAAGAAAGCTGACAGTAACTGAAGTAATAGGGAATGGACTGGAACTATCTAAAATAGTGGAATCAGTACTAACCTTAACTATATTGAGAAGAGTAGGAGTCGTACCTGGTAACATGTCGTCCTACTCTCTATCTAGCCATAACTAAAATAACATGACATAACATAACATAACATAAACCTTACCTGGCCCCCATAAGTTGGAAGGTACAATAATCACAACCTATTTACCCCTACCCAGGTCATACCACATCACCTAGTAACTATAAGAAACATGTCGATCCCCTGGGTATGCAACTTGGGCCCCTGGCTATAACTATACTTGAGTCTGGAGGACTCCTGAAATCAACACCCCGAGCGCAAGCGCTCGACGGGGGTGTATAAAAGCCGACCAAGCAAAATATGGGGAAACTGGCGTCCTATCTTCGTCCCTAGCGGACGGCATGCCACTCCGTAGAGCGACGTATCCTCGCCCTCTGGCGGACAAGTCGATATAGTTATTAACCCTGGGCGGTCATGGATGCTAGGTAATCCAGCCCGAAACAACACAAGAAAGTCGCAACTGATAATAATACTGCATACAATACATGCTGAAACTGATAATAATACTGTGTGTATATATATATATATATTCTCTGACATGCTGTACTGAATTTGGTACTGAAACAAGATATAGTATTTCTGAAATATTTTGTTGGAATTCATACCATTTTACTAATTTTCATGCTAAACATGATACAATATTTCTAACATGCTTTCTAAAATTCATACTGAGATACTATACTGTTTCTAAAATACTCTACTGGAATTTATACCGGTTTACTATACTGGAGAAACTGACAAATAAATCTATCTATGTAGCGAGAGCGTATCTAGCCTTCTGGGCCTCATGCTAATGCTACTCGCCTCTAGGATAATCTGTATGAATGTCTACGGGCACACCATGTGCACGTATTGGATAAGAGGATCCTGATAGCAGTCGTGATCTCTAATAGTCTGGGCTGAATAGAGTGAGGTCTGAAGTAATCTAACAATACTCTGAATGTCCTACTCGGACATTTGTAACTAATGCATAACTGAGGGGTTGCAGATAGCTAACTACTTTATTCTTCTAATTAAACAACTATAGAGTTGAGCTTGGTCGAACTTGCTTTTAGGCGATCGGTCCCTGGTTATTCATAGGGAGCTTATCGATGTCCTTAACTTGGTAAACACTGTACTAGCAGAGTACTACTGACTCCTTAGGCCTTATTTGAATCCACTCAGATCTATATTGTTGTTCTGGGAAATTCTCAGTCTTATGGCCAATTTTGTAAGGATTGGTCCTCTCCTTAGACTCTGTACCTGAATACCTTACGAGAATCGACTAGGGTACTAACCCGTCACTGGCTACTGATGTGGACCCCTCCTTGGGGTACCCACGGGTTTATTTGACTGGGATGACTGGGCTAGCTTGCTGAGTGTCCTATATGATAACTGTAGGGTCGACTAAGACTGGCAATCACCGATAAGACTAAAAGGACGATGTACATTCACTCAACACACTAGAGAAATCTGGTATTGCTAACTCTTGAATATTCTTATTCTATCTCAATTTCTGGTTCTAGAATGTGCGATAATGTTACTGGCCTCTAGGGATGCTTTCCTGCCAATACGGGTGCCAACTGGTCGTTAGACCGCCTCACTGCACCCATACCGACTAACCATCTGATTCAAACTACTAACTCTTTTGAGCTCTGAAGTCTTGGTCTGGCAACAACATATAAGTCTAAGATCACAATAAACTGAGAACTAAAAGAGCTTCTATAGCGTCATACGTGAATCACATTTAACCTGCTCCCTCTTAGCGAGGGGGTCCTGCAGTACGATCTGTATACACTTCCTAGCAGCTAACTAGAATCTGTGTAATTGTAATCCCTATTGGCAGTCACTCGCAATATATATAATATTTTTGTATGTATATTAATAACTACATGTAATACATACTGAATATAGTAATAATTTCTGACATGCCTTACTGAATTTCATACTCAGCGTGATATAATATTTCTGAAATACTTTAGTGAGATTTATGTTGTTTTACTTACCGGAGAAGCTAACTTGCCGAAAGAGACTGCCTTTACATACCTCGACTGCTGGTTTACCGATTAATTGGTGAGGTTCGGCTAGTATTCAGTTGTTCCTTCCAACTATAATCATATTCACGAAAGAATAGAACTAACTTCATTACTTATACTAGAAGAAATAATACTTTAAGTCTATATACTGTCTATTCTTCGACTTATCGAAGAACGATGGAAAACTCGTAATTTCTCGGAAGTCTAGAAGAGAGAAATACTCACTTTAATGCTGGGAGTGTATTAACACTAGTTTGGAGCAATTCCAATCACTTTGACTCGGCGGGACAACGATTTGCCGGGCGAATTTCACGAAACTAACTCCATAGAAATGCTCCCTGTAGCCTTATACTTTGATACCCTAAGTTAATTTGACTTTGGACAGCATTTGACAGTGTAATCAAACAAAAATTTATGAGAACCCTTCGTCCTCCCCCTATTCTAATCAGTTTAGAAGTGAAAATCACTTAAAGTTAAAGGGCGAGGCCTTTATATACTTGCAGCAAAATACGTGGAAACGTGGCACGCTGGCCAACGCGCCGTTTTGGCTCCGTGCCACGTTGGCTAAAGCGGAGGTCCCAGCTCTATGCCACTTTGCCCCTTTGGGCTGCACAGTTGGCCTCCTCTTGCGAAATTCCAACTTGGCACTCATTCGGCCTCTCCCCGGACCCTTTTCTCGCACGTATTGCATTCTAAAACTCTTAACCAACATGTGAATAAATCGACTAAATGCTAGAAAATTACGGGGTGTAACACGGGGTTATAACAATATTTCCCCCTCGGGAACGTTCATCCTCGAATGTTGAAAAATAGCATAAAACAGAAACATACAATTATCATATTTAAATACTGATCATTTAAATCGAAAACTGACCGAATGACTACCTCCGATTTAAAAAATACAGTTGAGCTAAATTCGCAAATCGCATGCACACCCATATACTTAAAAGAATCTTGTGTGCATGAACTGAACATGAAACTAAATATAGCTAAAAAGAAAAACTGATACCTTAAGCTGACATCGAGCCGATAGAGAATAAGTGTGGGTATATAGCCATCATATCGTCTTCGGTTTCCCACATAGCTCCTTAAGATGTTGATTCCTCCATAATAGTTTAACTGAAGCTACTTCTTTGTTCCTCAGCCTCCGAACCTAATAATCCAATTTTTTGACTGAAAATTCCTCATAGCTAAGGCTATCCTTTACTCCAATGCAGTCCAACGGGACTAATAGAGCTGGATCTCCCTAACATTTCTTCAGAAGCGACACATGAAAGACAGGATGCACGAAAGATAACTCAAAGGGCAAGTCCAACTCATATGCTACCTTACTAACTCTTCTCATAACCCGGTAGGGACCAACTTAACGGGGACTGAGTTTTTCCTTTCTTTTCGAACCACATGACTCCCTTCATGGGAGATACATTCAGAAATACCCAATCATCTACCTCGAACTCCTTCTCTCTCCTCCTCATATCAGCATATGAATTTTGATAACTCTGAGTTGTTTTTAGCCTATCCCTTATCAACTGAACCTTCACCATATCCTCATGAACCGAATCTTGCCCTATTATAGATGCCTCACCAACCTCAAACCATCTAATGGGCGATCTACATCTCCGCTTATAGGGAGCCTCGAATGATGCCATTTGGATACTGGAGTGATAGCTGTTATTGTAAGAAAACTCGATTAGGGGCAAGTGATCATCCCAACTACCTTTAAAGTCCATCACACAAGCTCTCAACATGTCTTCAAGAGTTTGAATCATCTTCTCTGCCTGACCATCTGTTTGCGGGTGAAATGTTGTGCTGAGTTTAACCTGAGTCCCAAGCCCCTTTTGAAAACACCGCCAAAACTGAGAGGTAAACTGAGTACCTCGGTATGAGATAATAGACAAGGGAACTCCATGTAATTGCACCAACTCCCAAATATACCATTTGGGATAATAATCCGCTGAACCTGTAGTTTTGATCGATAGAAAGTGTGCAGTCTTGGTCAACCGTCTACCACCACCCAAACAGAATCATAGTGTCGGTGCGTGAAAGGTAGGCTTGCAATGAAATACATATTAATCTCTTCCCACTTCCAAGTGGGAATGCTAATATCCTAAAGTACGCCTCCCAACCTTTGATCCTTGACTGTTACTTGCTGACAATTCGGGCACCTGGCTACGAATTCCGCAATATCCTTCTTCATGTTGTTCTACCAATATATTTCCCGCAAATTGTGATACATCTTGGTGGAATCGGGGTGGATAAAATACCTGGATCCATGTGCCTCATGAAATATCCGACTCCTCAAACCACTCACGTCTGGAACACATAACTTACCTTGGTATCATAGCTCACCATCTCCCCCCAAAATCTCTACCTTTTGATTTTCAACGGTTTCCTTCAACTTTACCAATATTGGGTCCTCATCCTAACTTGCTTTCACCTCAGTCACCAAGGACGATTCTGATCAGTTATAAACCACAACACGACCATCGGTCGAGTCAACCAACCTTACTCCCAACCTTGCGAGTCGCTGCACCTCTTTCACTAGCTCTTTCTTTCCTTCATCCACTTGGGACACACTCTCCGTAGAGAGTCTACTAAGTGCGTCCGCTACCACATTAGGCTTACCCCGGTGGTATAAAACACTCATTTCATAGTCCTTAAGTAGCTCCAACCATCTCTTTGACGATGATTGAGATCTTTCTTCGTGAACATGTATTACAAGCTCTTGTGATCCGTGAATACATCCACGTGGACCCCATACAAGTAATGCCACCATATCTTCAATGCGAATACCACCGTAGCTAACTTAAGGTCACGAGTCGGGTAATTTTTCTCATGGACTTTCAACTGTCTTGAGGCATATGCTATCACTTTTCCATGCTGCATCAAACACACACCCAAGTCTGATTCTCGAAGCATCACAATGCACCAAAAAACCATCGATACCCTCGGGTAGGGTCAACACTGGTGCTGAAGTGAGTCGAGTCTTCAACTCTTGGAAGCTTTTCTCACAAGCCTACATTGGAATGTTACCTTCTTATGTCAAAGTTGCTGCAATAAATGAGAAGCCCTCAACAAACCTCTGGTAGTATCTAGCTAAACCCAAGAAACTCTGAATATCCGAAGGATTCACCTGTCTAGGTCAATTTTTCACCGCCTCGATTTTCTGAGAATCTACCTTTATGCCCTCACCCGATACCACATGGCCCAATAATGCTATGAAGTCCAACAAAAACTCACATTTTCTGAACTTTGCATACAACTGACAATCTTGAGGGTCTGAAGCACTACTCGCAAGTAAGCAACATGCTCTTCCTCGCTCCGAGAGTATATAAGGATGTCATCAATGAACACAATCATGAAAACGTCCAAATATGCCTTGAACACCCTATTCATTAGATCCATAAAAGCTGCAGAGGCATTGGTTAGTGCAAAATACATAACAACAAATTTGTAGTGACCATACCGAGTCTTGAAAATGGTTTTCGGGATGTCACTCTCCCAAACCCTGAGGTGGTGATACCTGGATCTGAGATCAATCTTGGAGAAACACTTGGCACCCTGAAACTGGTCAAAAAAATCATCGATCCTGGGTAAAGGATACCTATTCTTAACAGTGACCTTGTTTAATTGCCGATAGTCAATGAACATCCGAAGCGAACCATCCTTCTTCCGAACAAACAACATTGGTGCACCCCACGGAGACTTACTTGGCCTAATAAATCCCTTATCTAACAGGTCCTTCAACTGATCCTTCAACTCTTTTATCTAAGTTGGAGCCATCCTGTAGGGAAGAATAGATATAGGCTGCGTGTCGGGAAGAAGATCAATAACGAATTCAACCTCCCGCATGGGAGGGACACTTGGAAAATCATCTTCCTCGCCTTTAGGTATGAAATGAATTGACCTAAAGGCACAGCTAAACTACCCTTCCATTCTAAGACTGGCTCACCCGAAAATCTGAACTCTACTACCCGAGTTCTACAATTAACTGAAGCATAGCATGCAAATAACCAATCCATGCCGAGAATAACATCGAAATTGGTCATGGATAACTCTATCAAATCTGCTGAGGTGACCTTATGAATGACAGGGACTAGGAAACCTCGATACATCCATCTAGCTATAACTAAGTCAGCTATTGGAGTGGAAGCTGAGAAGGGTTCTGATAAGACATCGGAACTGACTCTGAAGCTACTGGCCACATATGGTGTCACAAAAGACAAGGTAGCCCCCGGATCTAGAAAATCATATACATTAATATGGGAAACTCAACATACCAGTGAAAACATTCAGGGAGACCTCCTGCTCATGTCGAGATGCGAAAGCATAGAATCTATTTTGGCGCTGACCACCAGCTGTGCTAGTAGATGCTCCTTGATGTGCTAAGCGTGCGGGAGGGGCTGCTGAACTAGAATCTAGGCCTCGACCCCATCCTGATCCTGCCTCGTAGCTGGACAATCTCTAAGCATGTGTCCGGGTTGCCCACACCCTAAACAAGCACCTAAACTTGCCAAGCACTAGCCTGTGTGCCCCTGACCACATCTGCGATAGGCTGGGCTGCTAGGATATGCGGGTCTGCTGCTCTGACCCCTCGAGCCTGATGCTCTCCCTCTCTGATCATGTCTACTCCTGGATGGCACACTCAATGCTGAAGATGCCAGGGCTGATGATCTCTGGTGAGTCTATTGTCAATGCCCACCACTGGACCTCTGCTGAGAGAATATGTGGTCCTTGGTCCTATCCCTCTTAGCCTCCCTCTCTCTCGAATGTGCCACCTCCATCTGCTGGGCGTACAACACAATATGAGGGTAATCCATATCCTGATGGAGCATAGCAATCTGGCACTCCTTTTCCAAATACCCTGCTATGCCATGCACAAATCTGCTCACCCATTTTCTCTGGTCAGCCACTAACTCCGGGGCATATTTCGATAGGCGAGTGACCTCAAGGGAATACTCTTGCACTATCATTCTTCCCTGCTTCAAGTTTACAAACTCAACTGCCTTCAACTCCCTCATCTCCTAAGGGAAGAACCCATCTAGGAATGCAACATGAAACTACTCCCACATGATTGGACATGCTCCAGCGACCCTACTATCACTATCCTTCCATTGGGGAAACCAGATATGCGCAACCTCCTTCAACTGGTAGGAGTCCAACTCTGCCCACTCAACACTACTCACCCCCATGACCTGGGTTATCTTGACAATCTCATCAATGAAATCATGTGGGTCCTCATCTACTTTGGACCCAAGGAACACCAGCGGATTCATCCTCAAGAAATCTCTGACTCGAGCTGCCGCTGCATTTCCATTTTGTGGAACATGCACAATGAACTACAGATTAACCTGAGCAATCAAGGCCTGTACAAGTATCAGAATAGTGGCCCGAAACTCAGCATGGGCAGCCGACTTCGATGCCTGGGGCTCCTGGACTGGTGGGACTGGCTGATGCCAATAACCATTCCCATCCTTGTGGATGTCACCACCTCTATTCCTCCTTCCATTCATTCTTTGAGGAGTCATGATTCTGCAATCACGAATAACACGAATTAGAGATATAGAAAGACTTTTCATCGCACGACATAGATCACGAAAGAAGGGAACATTTCCTAAACGTCTAGTAGCCTCTTCGTCATAAGTGTGGCACGCTTCACACCCATGAGAAAAGACTCTACTTAACGCAGCTTTTAGACACCCTAGGAAACTTCAAACCTATAGCTCTGATACCAAGTTTGTCACGACCCGAATGGAGGCCCAGATCGTAGACATGGGACAAGGGACCCTGAGAGACCCTAAGTCGACCCATGGCACAAGCATACATCTAACTCAATCAATAAACTGAAGAATCAACAATATAAACTCAGCGGAAGTCTAACTCAACATAACATCAAAATAAGCATCCAAAGTTAAATACATACATAAGTCTGAAAAGCCTCTAATTTGAATGAGTTGATGGGACAAGACCCCAACTAACTAAATAATACTGAAGCTGGAAATGCATAAGGGAAAACTAAAAGTCTAGCCCTCGAAGGATGAGGACTCACCAACCAAGCAGAAACTAACTCTGACAACAGACTACGAGTGGGGCTGAGCCTAGGAGCTGGGTCCTGTATCATGAAATAATACAACATAGACTATGCGGGTCAATACGTGGAATGTACCGAGTATACAAGGTAAGTAAAATCTCTTAAGTAAGGAAAATCACTTTAAGAAATGCAACAGTCAAAACATAAACATCATTAACTGAGAGTAGGGCTTGCATGCATTCTCTTTTGAAATCATGATCTTTTCATAACATATGATACATAACTTTATAACATCAAACTGACTCGAATGACTCAACGCTGAAACATGACATTTGTAGAGAAGCTGAACATTGAGTCAAACCTTGCTTTTAGAACATGCATGTATAAAATATAACCATGAGTAATGAATATGAAAATCTGAATCATATAGACAATGGGAGACTCATCACTTAACTGACATACGAGGATAGAGATTACGTGGTCCCAACTATCACACTCAAGTGGGCAGAGTTGTCTGAAACCTTTCTAGGGCTAAGGATGCTACCATGATATCCATATCAAGCCCATGGGCCATTAGGGTCGGGGATAGCTCACAAGGGAGGTCCCAATAATATAATAGTATCAACCTACGTTGGCGCGTAGTTCTGGGGCATATGGTGATCGACCCATAGCCCGCTCGGTGCTAGATTCTTCTCCCAAAACATGCAATGCTCTACATCATATATAACAAAGCTCAACATCATCTATTGATGAAGCGCAATAATGAAATCATGCAAAAACTCAACATTGTATGAAAAAGAAGCTCAACATTGTCTATTGACAAAGCTCAATAATGAAATCATGCATTATCTCAACATTGTATGAAAATGAAGCTCAACATTGTCTATTGACAAAGCTCAATAATGAAATCATGCATAGACCCAACATCATTTGAAAACGAAGCTCAATAATAACATACATCTCAATTATGAATTTATGTATATGAGAAACCTTATTTTGAAATTTACCACAAGCTCAAAGATAAGTGGGAGTCTTTACTGCAAAACTATGTGGCAAGCTTACTTTAGAGATACTACATCATCATACTCGATATAAGGACTTTGCCCAAAGCTTTATCATGTTTGGATCTACTCAATTCTTTTTGAAAATAATATCATAATCATGGTTAGCATTAGAAACATGTTTTGCATCATCAAATCTCATTATCATCATATATTCATCATCATTCTCTTTTTTCATGAACTTCTCATCCACGGGCCTTTGATTTCATAAAACTAGAAAACACAATTTTGATTGAAAATAATTTAAAATCTACCCAAGCTTCACAATTCATCAATAGAAACATAATCTAATCATACCCATGTATAGAAATTGAAGAATTATGCAATTGGATGAAAACCCATAACTTGATCATCGTAATTTCTCATACTTAGATAGAGATTGGGCATGGGTGTGGAAGGAAACACCAACTCATAATCCTATATACCTGGGAGGGATTGATTCCACCAAATCTTTGATTATCCAAGAGGAGATTGGATGGAAACCTTGAATACTAGCCTAGAATCACCTCTTCAACCTCTCAAGCTTGCATGCATGGTAGGAATAACTTAGAATAGGTTTTCCCCTCACTAAACCCACTAAAATGGGCCTTAAACGATGTAGTATAGGCTTTAGGAACTTAGGAATTACGAAAAGGCCCTTACTGAATTCGCAGGAAAATACTGCCAGGTGGTCCTAACGGATAACCTGACGACTCGTAGTCAAAGGCAATGACTCCTCACCTAGTTCGTTAAGTACACTGCTTGCCTAATCTCCTGGGCTCATAACGACTAACATAACGGCTCGTTAGGGGTGACCACAACTCGTGGTCACCAGTCATGAAGTACACTATTCTTCTTCCTTCTCTTTTCTTCTCCCCACTCCATGTCTAACCTACCGACTCGTGGGGTCTGGCCATGAGTTGTTGCCACGCCCCTAGGGACCCTTTTATCCAAACTTCCCAACTCTTCACTGGTCTCCCCCATGAGTCACCTGATAACTCGTGGGCTATCCTCATGAGTCATCCCACGTCTCGTGGGCTATCCTAATGAGTCGTTCCATGACTCGTCTTATGCCTGCAAAATCAATTTTATATTCTCCCCTTTTTAGCTCCCGGGTCCGATCTTTGAGATCTCTGGGTATAACACTAAATAAAGATAGTACACTTGTTTGAGTCGTTTTAATTTGTAAGTCTGTGTGTGATTTTGGGGTTGTTTTGAGTCTTAACGGTCTTGTTTGTAGCTTTCATGATGTGATATGCTTAAGTCAATTCTACTTGTGAGTGAATACATTGCTTGAGGACAATCAATAGTTCAAGTTTGTGGGTTTGATAATTTGGTAATTTACCAACTCATTTGTCTATCAAGCATGAGCTATTGCTTTGTTTTCATAAAATTAAGGAAGGTTTTATGCCTTTCCTCTTCTTTTGTGCAGGCATTTATGTCATGAACCGAACATAGGCCTGGATTGAGACATGGGACAAAGAACTCCGAGAGGCTCCAAGTCGACCCATAGCATGAACATAACATCTAACTTATAAAAATAAAGCAGAAGATCAAAATAATTAACATCGCGGAAATCTGAACATAACGTAACATCTGAATACATACATAAGACTGAAGTTGAATACATATTATGTATGAAAAGCCTCTAATACTAACGAGTTGATGGGACAAGGCCCCAACTAACTCACTAAAGTTTGAAATTGAAAATACAAAATAAAACTGATAAGAAGGGACCTCGAAAGATGAGGATTTACCAACTGAGACTGAGAAATGCTAACTCCGAAAATTTTACTAGCAGCGTGACTAAGCCTGGATATCAGAGCCTGTATCATAAAATGATACAACATAGAGTATGCGGTCAGTACGTGGAATGCGCCGAGTATGCAATCTAAGTAAAACTTCTATGTAAGTAAAATCATAAATCATGCATGTTATAAAGCATAATCAAGATAAGATTCTGAAAATAGGGCTTACCCAAATGCATGAAAATGTGATTTCTCTTTATGGGTTTGATTTAATTGAGTTTTAATTATGAAATTATGAATGATGGGCAGGTTTTATATTATTTTCTTTAAAAAAATCATGTTTCAAACTTTTAAATTGAAAATGCCCATTTGATGAAGGTTCATGAAAGTTATGATTTTCGATGAATATGCAATATTTTGAATTTATTGATGATGGAAAAGCATGAATTCAAGTTACCCATTTTTATGAGCATATTTTTGAAAGAATTGAATATGACGAAGTATTGGGCAATGCCCACGTGTTGAAGAATGATTTATGATTTATGAAGTGAATTACATGATTTAACGATTTATGATGTTGGCCGATGAAAAGAGCCTATAATTCTTGGCTAAGCATGTTTTAAAGGGGATCAATGAGATAAATGTGTTAATTTAGCCAATGAATCTTAATTCATGATGTTATTGATTTATGTATGAGCCTATATGTATATTTTTGGGAGTCGTGTCTAGCACCGAGCAGCCTGATGTTCAAAGGACTACACTGGTATCTCATAACCACATGCCACCATGGGTTTCTAAATGATATGATGTATTGATAATGATCCCCTCAAATGTGATATCATGCTTAATGCACGACCCTCACCTGGCAAGCCAGGGTTGGCTCTACCCACTTGAGCGAGATAGTGGGGCATCATGAAAGGCTCTAGCATGACGGTATCGGTTATGATGAGTTCTCCCATTGTTATGCATGTCCTATGCATTGTTATGTTTATGTTATTCGATCAAGTTATGTTTTAATAAAGTATACTTACGATTATGATTATGAATGCTTTATGAATAATTTGAAAGCCTTGAGCCTTATGTTTTCTTATGGAAGTTTTGGATACATGCACGATGTCCTTCTCCTATGTTTATTTATGAGCTTATTATACTTTTAACTTCCATTTTACTTACCTTAAAAAACATTCCATGTACCGACCGCATACTTTCTACGATGTATTATTTTATGATACAGGGTCTGGATCTCAGGCTCATCCTCATCCTTAGTCCATCTCAGCTTACGCTCCCAGCTTATTTGTGAGTCCTCGTGTTTCGAGGGCTGTTTGATTGACTTTTATGTTATTTTATGTTTCAGTATTGTTCGGGTTACTTTGGAATGTTTCCCATCAACCCATCGTATATAGTAGAGGCTTTTAGACAAGTATGTAGTACTCAACTTATGTATATGTCTATTATTTCTAATTGTTATACTATGATTATGTTTCTGCTATATTTTATGCTAAGTATTCCGCTTTATTTAATGACATTAGGTTTATGCATGTGCCATGGGTCGACTTGGGGTCTCTCGGGGTTCCTTGTCCCGTGTCTACGATCCGGGTGTACGTTTGGGTCGTGACAACTACGAACTTGTTAAAATTCTGAATTATGAATATAATATTCAGTATCAAAAATATTGAATTCAATTGCACCCGTAGCTACCACATATATAGGTTCAACTATAAAGTAAATGCGCAAAACTTCAAGTACCTTCTCATGTCTTTCAATGTTTTCAAAGATCTACTAGAGGGCTAGTTAGACTTAGCAAAATGTAATGACCTTTCGTATGTTTTATCTTTATAGTCATTTGTTGTACTGTGTTTGACATTTTACACAAGAGTTTTGAAGAAAATATAGTGTTACGATAGTAAATGACTTCCAAACACCCTTAAGTTAGAGCTTTAAGAAAAAAAGAGAAACTTATATATAAAAGTAAAATAAAATTTTAAAATAATGATTATGTAGCAAAACTGTTACACCCCATAAATTATTGACATTTAGATGGTCTATTCGCATGTTAGTTAAGAGTTTTAGAATGTCATACATGCTAGAAAAAGGCCCGGGGAAAGACCGGGCAAGCGCCACGTCGAACCATCGCAAGAGGAGGCTGGGCAGACCCCCTCCGCTATGGCCAACGTGCCATGGAGGTGAGGTCCAGGCCTCAATGATATAAAGCCCCCACTTCTTTTTTAATTCATTTCATTTTATAATTTCCATCAGAAACGAAGGAACACAGTAAGGGACGAAGGGTTTTGATAAATATTCATCTGATTACGCCATCAAACGCAATCCAAACTCAAACTAACCTCGGATAATGAAGTACAAAGCTGTAGAGAACATTCCTACGGAGTTAGTTTCACGAAATTCGGCCAGTGAATCGCCGTCTCACCGAGCTAAGGTAAGTGGAATTACTCCAAACTAGTGTTAATATACTCTTAGCCCTAGAGTGAGTATTTCTCCCTTCTGGACTTTCGAGAAATAGCGAGTTTTCGACTGTTTTCCGATAAGTCAAAGTTTGTGCTCTATATATATTCAAAGTAGCATTTTCTTATGGAATATTGATGAATTTAGTTCTAATTGCTATGAATGTGAATACAGTTGGAAGAAATAGCTAGATATTGGCCGAGTTACGCCAGGTAGTCAAGAAGTCAGTAACTGAGGTATGTAAAGCCAGTTTCTTCGGCAAGTTAGAAATTCTAGTATAGTAAAATAGAATAAAATCTAGAAGGAAGTTCTAGAAGCCGAGTATTAAGTATGTTTTTATTATTATGCCATATTCAGAATAAAAGTCAGTAAATTTGTACCAAACAGCGAGATATCAATCCAGACTCAGTATCAGATTCAGTTTAATTCATTAAAAGGTTTAAAATAGGATGTTAGAAATGAATAGTGTTATCAAATTGAATATACATGTTATATGTGATTATTGTTGTTTGTAGAGACCTGATTGTTTTTTGTGGGCACCCTTAGAGCTCCCTTGCCACCCCAGAGTTAATAGCTGTGTCGACTCAACCGCCAGAGGGTGAGGATACGTCACTCCAAGGAGTGGCATGCCGTCCGTAGTAGGACGAAGATGGGATGCAGCATTCCCCATAGCAAGCTGATCAGCATTATAGCATACCCTGTCGAGCGCTTGCGCCCAGGGCACAAATTACATATTACAGATATAGATTTTAGATTACAGTTACATGAGTCCTCCGGACTCAGATACAGTTATAGTCAGGGGCCCAGAGAGCCCAAGTTGCATACACAGGGGGGCGGCGGGGTGCTCATAGTTATTAGGTGAGTGGAGTGAATTTATTTTTGGATGGCGACCCGGGTAGGGGTATATAGATTGCGTGTTGATTGGAACCTTCCGGCTTATGGGGGCTGGTATAGGTTCTTGTATGCTATATATATATATATATATATATGTTACTTATTAAATTGATAGATAGCAGGACGCCGCATCGACAGGTATGATTCTTATCTTCTTTCCAGTACAGTTAAGCTCGGTACAGATTCTGCTATTCCAGACTGTTTTAGCTATCGTCTGTCATTTCAGTAACTACCAGTATACTGTTTATCTTTAGTTATGTTCAGTTTTGCTTTGCTTACTCGGTACCAGTGGTACTGACGCCTGTTGGGGCGCTGCATTACTTGCCTGCAGGGACTCATAGATGAGGAGTTGATCCCTCGTAATTCCAGCCATCACACAGAGTCATCAGCTCCTGTCATTCGGAGCTAGATAGCTAGAGGTTTATTCCTTTTATTTTGTTTTACAGTATGGGTAGGTCGGGGCCCTGTCCCAACTATCTTATTAGTATTCTTAGAGGCTTGCAGATTGTATATTCCCTGTGGTTAGCTGTACCGATCGTGTGAGGCCATGTGTATGTTTTAGTTTTTTTATGATGGTCGTGTAGGGCCTTATTCAGTTGGTAGTGGTGATCTTGTTGGTCAAGTAGCAGTTTAGCACTTGTTTTCTTGATTCAGAAATAATGGTGGCCTTGTCGGCTCGCACAGGTTCCCTATTTATTCAGTTGTTCTGGGTAGCTGTTGTTTTCTTACAGGTGGCTATAGGCCTAGTCAGCCGGAGGCTGTATTTATAGTCGTTATATAGCCCGTCGTTTTCTTGAATCCAGAGTTAGAGCCAGCCTGGCGTCAGAAGTGCTTAGGTTCAGCTAGTCCAGTAGTCCAGGTCCTAGTAGGGCACGAGGTGCCAATCATGCCTCCCAAGGTGGGGCGTGACAAACTTGGTATCAGAGCAGATCGTAACTCAGGCAGTCTGCAAGTCGTGCTAAGTAGAGTCTTGTCTATGGATGTGTTATGCACCACATACCATAGGCAGGAGGCTGCAAGGCATGATAGGATGGTTACTCTTTCTTCATAATCAGTCGTGCCATAGAGCAGTACAGTATAGGGTTTAATCCCTAAAACTTATCATACTCTTTGTTTACAGATTAAAATGGCAGACCAGCGACACCCTGCCACAGGTAGAAGACTGCATACCGTAGCAGGAGAAGGCACCAGCAGGATGCCTCAGCCTCATTTAGAATCAGCCCGATCTGAGGGTGATATAGAGGCATCATCTCAACCTTCTCAGCAGTCTCCACCCCACTAGGAGCTTCTCAGGATGACATTACCTCCGACAGTTCCTGTACCTACACCATCCGACCAGGAAATTCGAAGTGTTGTAGTTATGTTGGCACAAATGATGGCTACTCAATGCCAGTTAGTGTCACCCGTAACAACAGAGTCTTCAGGTGGGCCTGGTAGTTCGAGGGTCTGAGAATTTTTGTCATTAGGTCCCTCGCAGTTCACAGGGTCGGATCAGGCAAAGTACCCCCAGGACTTCTTGGATCAGATGCAGAGAATCTTCTGGGTCATGCATGTGACATCTACAAAATCGGTTGAGTTAGCAGTATTCTGGCTGTAGGATATTGTTGTGTTGTGGTACGAGAGTTGGGAAATATCTCGAGGGAGAAATGTTGCCCCTCCGACCTAGTCCAGCTTTTCAGAGTCCTTCCTAGACTGTTATCTGCCACGGGAAATCCGAAAGGCTCGGATGGACCAGTTTTTACACTTGGAGCAAGGGATAATGAGTGTATGAGAATACGCCCTGCAGTTTGATTCCTTGGCCCGCTATGCTCCAGCCTTTGTGGACACCATGCCATCTAGAGTCCACAGGTTTATTATGGGTCTGAACCCGGAGTATATTGAGGAATGCATGATAGCTACGCTACGGGAAGATATGGATATTGCTTGGGTGCAGGCCTTTGCCCAGACTATTGAGGGCCTTAGACAGCGGCAATAGGATAGCAAACGAATAAATCAGGAGCAGCACCCCAGGGATAGATCAGATGAAATACAGAGAGAGATTCAGAGAGAACCTAGGCCACGATTGTCAAATAGGCCACCTATACCCCCACCTCCATCACAGCAGCAGAGGGGTAGATTCAGTCGCAGAGGACAGTCAGAGTTCGGCAGCAGTTCTCGAACGGTAGATTCACCTCAGTAGAGGAGGGCAGAGTAGACCAGGTACATGATCTTGGGCAAAATGGCATGCCTGAGTGATACTTTATAACTTAGTTTTCGTCTTTTTTATCTACTTATTTATATACATTCTCATGTAATTTTATGTAAATGTGAATATATATATACTAACCAACATGATTAGTTCTTGTTTTTGTAGGTTTAAAATGAATTTGAGGAACTAATCTATGATTTGGTGAAGTGGAGAAATGGAATCGGAAGCAAAATGCGAAAGTCAGCAAGGAGGACACGCGAAACAGCCCACCTGTGCGACAACAACGTGCCCTGGCAGGCCAGGCTGCACGACAAGGGCGTGTCGCGGCCCCTAACGAGCTGCAAAAGCAGCGTGCCACGCTGCCATCGCGGCAAGGGGCTGCCTGGCGTGTGTTTTATGCAAATTCTAGATTGCTTCCACGATTCCTCCATGTCACGGAGGTAAATTAGCGCGTTCACCTCCGTGCCACGGAGCTATTCCATGCCGAGCATAATTTTGTATATTTCTCATTTACTATAAATAGGTCCCTTAACTCCAAAAAATATTTTCTCACGTAATATTTCTGAAAAACTACCAAGGAGTGAAGGGAGAAGTGGGAGAACTCACCTAAGGTTCTTAAATTTCATCTTCTCTTCTACCAATTCTTGTAAGTATGTTACTTTAATTATGTTTTCTTGTAACTATACAAACTTGAGTGGCTAGAACCCTTCCTCTAGGGTTGAAGCCACAAGGTATGATTGTAACTATGTGAATTTGTTTTGGTTTTAAGTTATTAATTATTGTTTTATCTTACGTTCTTAATTATGGTTGTTTTTATGATTGATCACCATGAAAACACACACGTTACACCTAGGTAAAAGCTTGAGAAAGTAAACCAAGGCAAGAACAAAGAATGTAGGGAGCAAGTTTGTATCTTACGATATAATTCGCAGTTAGGATAAGAAATTATACCTAATTTGCCTTGCTTGGTTACTATAACGGGATGAGCTAGACACCAACTTAGAACTATCACATCACCACTCGTAGAAGTAGATGTGAAGCTAAGTTCGGTTAAACGATTGGAGGTACGAAAGTCCCTAATCAAGCACATAAACCCCGTAAACCATATTCCCATAATTGAATTTCCCACGAACTAGAATGTCACATCCCCGTTCAACGATGTAGTTGTGAGGCTAGTTTGTCGTGTTTAGAGGCTCGAAAGACCATGAACATGCAATTGTAATTATGTGAGACGACAATTGATAATTCCATACTTAAACCATTATAAAGCATAGTATCGCATGATTATCTGTCCTTAGCTCTAGTTGCTCCTTGAATTACTTCAGAATATTTCTGTGACCACCCCTATACTTAATTAAACTTTATTGAGAAAGTCTATATCAACACTTGCAAAAGTTAATATCACACTTGAAATTGATAACTAGCTAAATTGGTCCAGTCCCTGCGGGTTCGACATCCGGCTCTTAAAAAGGGCCATTGTATTACTTGTAAGACCGCGTACGCTTGCGTGTTTGCTTAGGCGTAGTCATCAACAAGTTTTTGGCGCCGTTGCCAGGGAACTCGGTGAAGTTTAGTAAATTTTTCTGTTTTTGTGTGATTTTTAATTTCCTTAAGTGTTGAGAAACTTGGTCTTAGTCTGACTTATTGCAGGTGACAGGTTGTCTTGCCGAGTTGGCTAGGAATAGAGAGCTTGTGGAACCGTTGCTTGAACCAGAACGTCAAATTCATTTGCAAAGGAGAGTAGCTCTTGAGAAAAAGCTGAAAAGACTTCAAGAAAAGGTACAACAACAACCACCCGCAGGAAAAGCACAATTGTCACCGAAAGCAATGGCAGCTAGACCAGTTCGCGAAGTGGCAATCCCACAAGCGACGAATGTGAACTCTAGTATTCGTAAACCAGAACCTGGAGAGAACTTTGAATTGAAACAGAACATGGTGCAGCTGCTACATTTTTGTGGTCAATTCACTGGGATGGCACATGAGGACCCGCAGCAGCACCTACAGAACTTTTTAGTGATTAGTGACACTTTCGTCCCCACCGAAGTGTCCACAGACTATGTCCAACTTACCCTCTTCCCATTTTCATTGTTGGGATAGGCAAAAAGGTGGTTGAAAGCTAGCCACCGAACTCCATAACTTCTTGGGATGATTTGGCGAAGAAGTTCTTGATCAGATTCTTTCCTTCAGGCAAGACTGCAAAATTGAGAAGTGAAATACTGAGTTTCAAGCAGAGGCCTGATGAGAATTTATATTTGGCTTGGGAAAGATTCAAGTCATTATTGAGAGACTACCCCCATCACCAGGAATCAAATGAAGTGCTGGCCCATACCTTTGTAGAAATTCTAGACCCACACACAAAAGTTTTGCTAGACTCTGCATCGGGTGGGCAAGCCTTAGAGAAGACTTATGATGAGTTGTACACGCTGTTGAATAGAATTGCACAGGGAAATCCAGAGTGGCACGGCGAGTCATCCAGTGGGGCAGGAAAAAGAGCAAGGCTAATAGAAGTAGATGGTATGAATGCCTTGGCGGAATAGTTAGCTTCATTCTAGCATCAAATGATGACTCAGTTCTATAAACTGAGTATAAACCAACAACAGGGCCAAGTTAATGCAGTTCAGCAAGCTCCGAGTTGGTGTGAAATTTGTGGGAATAATGGGCACAATGAAGAATCATGTGGAGCCAATCCGGAATCAGAAAATTTTGTTGGGAATGTGCAGAGGAACACTCAGAATTTTGGAAACAACTACAACAAAAATTGGCAGAGCCACCCGAATTTTTCTTGGGGTGGAAATCAAAAGCAAAGTTATCAACAACCTCAACAGTAGCAGTATCAGTAGAATAGGCAGAATAATGGCCAGTTGAGCAGAAACATTGAGGAAATGTTGCAGAAAATCATGGAGACCCGACTCAATTAGCAGAAAATCAGGCAAGGATGGCATCAGACTTGAAGAATCAGCAATTGGCCACCCGCAATCTAGAAAAGCAGATGGGTCAGATAGTAGCTGCTCAAAACATGAGACCGTAGGGAGGACTACCAAGTGACACAGATCCTAACCCCCTTTAGGTCAACGCCATCAGTCTGAGGAGCGGCAAACAATTAGCTGATGCAGTGCCAAACGAGAAAAGAAATGAGGTGCAGCCGGAGTTGGTCAGAAAAGGACCATCCACTGACAAGGGAGAGAATCAGAGTGTTGTGCAACAAAATGCACAATCTTCATTGCAGCCAGCACAAAGACCACCACCACCATTCCCTCAGAGATTCAGAAAGAGCAAGGAGGAGGAATGCTTCAAAAAGGTCTTTGAGATTTTCAGAGAACTTCACATAAATTTTCCTTTGCTTGATGTTTTGCTGGGAATGCCCAAGTATGCTAAATACTTGAAGGATGTGACGGCTAACAAAGTGATATTAGTGGATGTCCAAACAGTAGCACTGACGGAGGAGTGCAGTCACAGGGTATTGAGTAAGATTCCTACGAAGCTCAAAGACCCAGGGAGTTTTACCCTCCCCATACAAATTGGTAAAGTTGAAGTGCTACGAGCCCTATGTGATTTAGGGGCAGCAGTTAATCTAATGCCCCTATCTTTATTTAACACCCTGGGGTTGGGAAAACCGAGGCCAACAAGGTTGATGCTGCAGCTGGCGGATAAGTCGCGAGTGGCACCGGATGGAATCATAGAGGACCTTCTCATCAAAGTGGGTAAGTTTATTACTACCTGTTGATTTTATTATTTTAGATTTTCATGTTGATGACCAGGTACCCTTAATCTTGGGACGGCCATTCTTGCCATCGGAGGAGCGGTAATTGACTTAAGAGCAGGGACCCTGAAAATGAGGGTCGAGGATGAAGAAGAACTCTTTCGAGTATACCAAGAGATTAACCCACCCACACACTACAGAAATCCTTGTAAGGTTAGTGTGTTGTCAGAGGATAAGTGTGGGGTGGGTGATTCCACAGGTCCACGGCCAAAGGAAATGATAAGTGTTCAGCCCGAGTCTGATAAAGGGCTTCAGTTGGATAAGAAGTTGGAGGAAGAGAGGAACAAAGTGGAGGCTGTTTCCTTTAAAAATTAAAAGAAAAGAAGATGGTTTCGAAAGGGAACCCAGGTATGAGGATTTCCTGAAAAGGATAGTTCACATCGTGTTGCGACATAAAATAAGGCTCTGCTTGGGAGGCAACCCAAGGGTACCACAGGTACAATTTGAGATTATTGTTTATGTTGATTTTGGTTATTTTCAACTTGTGTTGTTTTGGTGGAAAGTTAGGCACAGATGGAGGGGAATTCTGAGTACCCGTGGAGGAGGAAGCTAACAAGCATTGAAGAGAAAAAGGGTGGGGTCAAATACCCACTTGTGCAAATTTGAAGAAAAATATATAGTTAGCTAGGCATAGAGGCCCAGGGAGTATTTCTCACCCTTTTGAATTTTAATTAGATGCTTTGGCGACATAGCATGATTCAAGTGTGGGTTGAGGGAAATTTCAAAAAAAAAATTGTGCTTAATGATTTTGGTGAATGTAGTGCTTGGGAGAAATATTGGAACAAAATTTTTGAATTAAGCATGACTTCATCACCCGTTGGTTTTTCTTTTCAGTTCTTTCCGAAGGGGGGGGGGTCTTTGAACCGAATAATAAAAAAAAAATTCTTTGTCTATATATAATATTTTTAGTCATAGTTAGAGACTATTTCTGACGATGGATGGATGACGACCGTCTTGAGGAAAAATTAGTCAATAGGTTTTGGGTTTTGAACCCGTAGCTAATTGATGGCTTGATGTTCTTGTTATGTGCTATACATGATTGTAAGATACAAGTGTGGTTAGTGTTGAAGCATGTAAGAAGTGTATATCTTTGTTTGAGACACTTAGGCTCTTGAATTTGACTCGATGTGATTGAAGCTTAATTCTGAATTCTTGAGATTAGCTGAGTAAGAGTCTGCTGAATGTGTATTGAATTGAGCATGTGCTGTGAGTGTAAGTTTTTCGAATATTCCGTGCTATTATGGAATGTCTAGAACTTGCATGGTGTGTATATAAAACGAAATGAAGGATGTGGACTGCAGGAGATGATTTAGGCATTTCTTTGAATGAACCTAATTTTTATCCCTCACTTTACCTACCTTGAATGTTGAATCCTAGTGATCCCCATTGAGCCTTAAGCCTATTCTTTGATAGCTACAACATAAGCTTAATCCTTTTTCTTTCACTAGCCTTGAATTTGATCCAAAACTCCTAAGCGCTAAAGGGAAAAATCCGAAAGAGTGAAGGAGTGAGAAGCATGAAAAAGAAGGAAAAGTAGCCGTTGTAAAAGTTGAGAAAGGTCAAGGGTGCACTTGTTTGAAACTGCCTAAGTATTGGTAGGGAGTAAAAAATAAATGAATGAAAAAAGTTGCTTAAGTACCCCTTACTAATAAGCTGAGTGTGCTTAAAGAAATGGGAACAAGAAGAGAAAATTCAAGAGTGAAAAGAATGAGGAGGAAGTAAGAAAAAAGATGTCCTTGATGAAGGTTGAAGTTATTAAAAGTGCTTGGGGAAGATAGCCACTGTTATTATCCATAATATTACCTACCCGTCCCCTGGCTTACATTACAACCCATTAAGTCCTACTTGATCTTACGTTCATACATCCTTAAATTAGTGGAGTAAAACACTAAGGCCAAGCTTAAGGGTCACTACATGATGCATGTGAATTCCTTGAGAGAGAGAGCGTAATTCTATTCATATACCCATACATGTTGTGAGTTGAAAATTTGTGAGTAAAAATGGGTAACTCTCTTGTTGTGAAGGCAAATGTTTAATGAGAGACAACATTCATGTCGGATTTCCTGATCGGTTAATTTGCATGAGTTTGCTAAGATTGAGAGTCGATTCTTGAGGTTACGAAGTCTTAATGTAGTTGTATATCATTTCAATAATTAAATCGTGCATGCTCTATTTTTAACTTTCTATATCAAACAATCATTGTAGTTGTATCTTGAATTGTCTTGCTAAATTAGTTATGTGTGAGTCTTAATTTATATGAGATATGAAAGGGTTGTTTGAGGACGAACAAGGCTTTAAGTGTGGGGTAGGTTGATCTTGGGCAAAATGGCATGCCCGAGTGATACTTTATAACTTAGTTTTCATCTTGTTTATCTACTTATTTATATACATTCTCATGTAATTTTATGTAAATGTGAATATATATACTAACCAACATGATTAGTTCTTGTTTTTGAAGGTTTAAGATGAATTTGAGGAACTAATCTATGATTTGGTGAAGTGGAGGAATGGAATCGGAAGCAAAATGCGAAAGTCGGCAAGGAGGACACGCGAAACAGCCCACCTGCGCGACAACAACATGCCACGACAGGCCAGGCTGCGCGACAAGGGCGTGTCACAGCCCCTAACGCGCTGCAGAAGCAGCATGCCACGCTGCCATCGCGGCAAGGGGCTGCCTGGCGTGTGTTTTATGGAAATTCTAGATTGCTTCTGCGATTCCTCCATGTCACGGAGGTAAATTAGCGCGTTCACCTCCGTGCCACATAGCTATTCCATGCCGGGCATAATTTTGTATATTTCTCATTTACTATAAATAGGTCCCTTAGCTCCTAAAAACATTTTCTCACGTAATATTTCTGAAAAACTACCAAGGAGTGAAGGAAGAAGTGGGAGAACTCACTTAGGGTTCTTAAATTTAATCTTCTCTTCTACCAATTCCTGTAAGTATGTTACTTTAATTATGTTTTCTTGTAATTATACGAACTTGAGTGGCTAGAACCCTTCCTCTAGGGTTGAAGCCACAAGGTATGATTGTGACTATGTGAATTTGTTTTGGTTTTAAGTTATTAATGGTTGTTTTGTCTTACGTTCTTAATTATGGTTGTTTTTATGATTGATCACCATGAAAACACACATGTTACACCTAGGTAAAAGCTGGAGAAAGTAAACCTAGGCAAGAACAAAGAATGTAGGGAGCAAGTTTGTATCTTACGATATAATTCACGGTTAGGATAAGAAATTATACCTAATTTGCCTTGCTTGGTTACTAAAACGGTATGAGCTAGACACCAACTTAGAATTATCACATCACCACTCGTAGAAGTAGTTGTGAAGATAAGTTCGGTTAAATGATTAGAGGTACGAAAGTCCCTAAATTGCATAAACCCTGTAAACCACATTCCCATAATTGAATTGCCCACGAACTAGAATGTCACATCCCCGCTCAAAGATGTAGTTGTGAGGCTAGTTTGTCGTGTTTAGAGGCTCAAAAGACCATGAACATGCAATTGTAATTATGTGAGACGATAATTGATAATTCCGTACTTAAACCATTACAAAGCGTAGTATCGCATAATTATCTAGCTTTAGCTCTAGTTGCTCCTTGAATTACTTCAAAATATTTTTGTGACCACCCCTAGACTTAATTAAACTTTATCGAGAAAGTCTATATCAACACTTGCGAAAGTTAATATCACACTTGAAATTGATAATTAGCTAAATTGGTCTAGTCCCTGTGGGTTCGACATCCGGCTCTTAAAAAGGGCCACTGTATTACTTGTAAGACCACATACTCTTGCGTGTGCGCTTGGGCGCAGTCATCAACAGTACACACCCCCACCTTGCGCTATTTGCAGCCGACCCCACACTGGAGCTTGCAGATATGGCTCCACAGGGTGTTCTATATGCGGGCAAGAGGGTCATGCGATGAGAGACTATCCAGCCAGGGGTCAGGGTAGCCGAGATAGTCTGGAAAGGGCATCAGCAGGGCCGCGAGCTCCAGCAGACTCGACAGGGCGTAGGCCCTCAGGTCCAGCAGGTAGAGGCCGAGGTAGATCAGGGGCCTCTAGTTCAAGTACGGGCTCAAGCCGTACCTATGCATTACCAGGGAGGCAGGACTCAGAGGCATCTCCAGATGTGGTAACAGGAATGATGACTATTGTTCAGTCTGTTTGGTATAACTACACGCAAGTGCACGTGGTCGAACAAGTAATAAAGTGGCTTAAGTAAGCCAAGTATCGATCCCACAGGGACTGGACTGAGCTATCAATCTACTCAAGTGTCAACAAACTTTAACTCTAAAATGCAGACAACAGTGTGAAGAGAATTTTGATATTTTGTTTCCTAATTTTATACTAAGTCTAAAACGAATGTACAATTTGAGTCTGATCTATAAGTATGAGCATGCTGAGGCTAAAATGAACATGTAGAGAAATAAATTATCGATACAATTTGATTTATCTTTCCTCCGGTTGCTAGTCAAGAATTATTGCCTATGGATTAAAACTCTCATATTTAACCCAACTTAAGAATCATGAACCTTCCACCTATATTTCTGTGATAAAAAGAAATTCATGTTCTAGCCATACAAAACGGATTCCTTAATTTACTAATACGACTTTCAGGTATATCTCTATCCTGAAGGTAAATCAATTCTCAATTTTCCCAAACTAAGAAAAGATCATATCCTATCAATTCACAACTTTCCAATTTCTTGCTCTCTCGAGTGAAACCGGACTTTTTAGATATACATTAACATTGGCCACACATTAATGCAGTAAGAACAAGAATCAATAGAACAACCATGGAAGAAAAGATGAAAAACCAATTTATCAATAATTACATTTCAATACGAATGTTCTTAACCTCAGCAAGAAGAGGAATTAGCCACTCATTTGTGGATTAAACATTGTTAAATGAGTGTTAATCATACAAGCAATTGAAATAAAGAAGAAGGAGATAGAGAAAAACCCTGAGATTTTCGTCCCTTCAACTGCCTGTAACGCACGTTCTTGCTCCACCAAATCAGAATAATTAAAAATGAACCTAAGTGTTCTATTTATACTAGTGGGAATTTTTCCCAGAATAACAAGCAACGTGTCACAGAGTGCATCGCGGAGCACTGCCTCCGTGACACGCCACCAACGTGGACCCTCACTGGAATCCGATCGTCCAAGTATTAAAACCCAACGCGGCACGGCGTACGACACGGGGCTAGGCCAACGTGTCACGGCCCCAACACGCACCTTCACTGGAATTTGGTATATTTTCAGCATCCAGGCAAAATGCATCCGCGATGGTAGCATGATACGGCTCCATCGCGGAACCCCTTTAATTCGTGCTTTCCTTGTTGGTTTTTCCTTGATAGCTTTCGAGTCCAATCCTGATTTCTCCCAACATGCATCTTAGCTTCGTAAAATTATATTTTTCCTGCAAAACCACGCTAATCATGTTGGTTAGTATAAATTCACATTTTATTACAATTCACATGAGAATGTACAAACATCGATAGATAAACAAGGCAAAATGACACATTTGAGTATCACTTGGGCATATAAATCTGCCCAAGATCACTTACCCCACACTTAAATCCTTGTTCGTCCCTAAACAATAATCTTACAGCTCATGCGATTGACACCCAATCCTGGCTACTTTGGCTCAACAATTCAAGCTACGGTTATACCGATTATTTAATATAGCAAATCATCAAGAAAACATGCATGTTCTTATCAATACAATGACCTTCAACACATTAAGACCTCCTAGACTCAAGAATCGACTCTCGATATCGGCAAACTCATGCAAATCAGCTGATCAAGATATCCGACACGAAATTCAATCTCTCGTCGAGCATGTGCCCTCACAACACAAGAGAATTTTCCCCTTTTTAATCACATGAACTCAAAGACATTACATGCAGGGGCATATAAACAAGATTTCGCTCTCTCTCCCAAAAGAATTCACATGCATCATGTCATGAACCATAGGCTTGCCTTTAGTGTATTACTCCACTAGTATAAGGATGCGTGATGTAAGATCACGTAGGACTTAACGGGTTGTAGTGTAAGCTACGGAACTAGCAAATACTGGGCTAACCAATAATAACAACTAGCCTCCTTAAGCGCTTTTTCAATACATCCCATCAACCTTATGGGCATTGTTTCTTCCTTCATCCTCCCATTCTTGAAATCTGTCTTTATTTTTGTTCCCATATCTTTAAGCACACTCGACTTAATAACAAAGATTAGTTATACGTCTTCATTATATTTACTTTATAGCGAGTGCACCTTTGACCTTTTATTTCCTTTCATCACTCTGCTTTTTCTTTTCTTTTTCACAATTCTCACTCATTGACACAGTGGGAAAATTATTTTTTTCTTGAGCGCTTAAGAGTTGAGTTTTGGATCAAATTCATGGATAATGAAAAGAAGGGGTTAAGCTCGGTTTACACCTTTTTGACAAAAGAAAAAAAATATAGGCTAAAGGCTCAATGGGCTAACTAGGATGTACATTCAAGGTAGGTACGATAATGAAAAAAACTTTCGGTTAAAGCAAAGAAATTCCTACATTCTTTCCTACAATACACATCCTCCATTTCGTTTTGTACACCCACCAGGCAAGTTCTAGACACTTCACAATAGCATGGAAGAAACGAAACCTCACCACACACTCATTGCACATGCTCAACTCAAGACATATTCACAGACTCTTCAATCAGCTAATTACAAGAATTCAAACATTAAGCCTCAATCACACCGAATCGAACTCTATGGCCTAGGTATCTCAACATATTTACAAAGTTGCATGCTTTCATACGAATCACCTTTGCATTTTAAATATCATGTACAACACGCAACCAGAATTCTGAACCATAAAGTAACGACACGTTTGGGATATAAACAAACAAAAGAAAAAAATTAAAAAGAACAAAAGAAATCTACTCCTATCGACTACATTTCCCTTAAGACGGTCGTCATCCATCCGTCATAGGGAACGGTCACTAATTATGACTTTGGTTCAATGGGACTATTCTCGGTAAAAGAACCGAAAACAAACGCCGAGAAACCCAAAAATAAAAAATTCACGAAAATTTTTTAAAATATCGATAATTTCGATAAAACAAAAATATTTACAAAACCAGCTAATAACATTCACCAGCACAGAACAGTTTCACATTAATTTCAATACAGATATACACACAAAAATCACAGGGTCACAAGTTTTTCCAGGCACAACAACAGAATAGAGACATTAATAACACCAACAACAAACACCTAACTACTCCCACCCCACACTTAAATCGAACACTGTCCCCAGTGTTCACAAAATTCAGCATAGCACAAAAGTGGGGGGTGAAACTCCCTGATCAATTGAAGTATTCCACTTCTTCATCAAGTGCCGCTGCTTCGGCTCCCATGTTTGAATCGCCCCCATCATCATCATCTGACTCAACATCTGAGTCCTCACGACGTGTCTCCTCATCGGTGGGGACGTCATCATCAGTGGGCTCCATAAAAGCTGGCCCAACTCGGCATAGAGCCCTGGCATTTTCGCCAAAAGGGTAGGCTAGCTCGAGCTGCCACAGCTCATCTTCTGTTGCCGGCCTCCGCCTTACGCAGCTGGAGCATCTGCATCCAGAACATGCGGGCCATATACTGATCATCCCGAGCATGTCGCTCGTCTAGTGTAAGAACTGGCCCATGAGTGGTGTCGGGTGCCTTAGTTTTGGTGACATCTAAGGCCCGCCTCTCCATCTGCGGGATGTAGTCAAGGGCCTCTTCCTTAATATACAGGCCCCTCAAGAACGTGGTCAGTAAGCCACCAAACCCGTACCTGTGCCCTTTATGCAAACGGGCTCTCTTCATGGCGGAGATAATCACCGCCCCAACATTGATCTCCAGCCCATTCATCAAGGCATAGACCAAGCACACACGATCCTGGGTGACATCTGTCATATGCACCCCCAGGATCAGGCAGGAACAAACAATCTTAAGCCATATCCTGGCTTCCCTATTCATCTGTGAATAGGGCAATGTCTGATGGTAGCCCCTCTCCTTATGCCTGCTCCACCGTGTTGTAGACCGGGCTCCACACAGAGTGCATCTAATGTCCGCATATGGTGGAGTGATATTTAGCTGCCGGAGTACATGGGTGTCTATGTCCCGCGCCCCCAAGATGGCATTAAGGTGATGGGGCTCAAAAGTGACTACCTGCCCCCTTATCTTTATGGTGTGACTTCTGAGTGTCGGGTTCCAGTTGGCGTAGAACTCCCGAATCAGGTGAAGATTTCCCTCCTTGGGCTCTTCAAAGATGAAGTTCAGCCCAGCTGCATCAATCCTGTGGACAATTCTGGGGAATTCTTATGCCAACGGTTCTCTAGCAATGTGTTCCTCGGGGAAGTATTTGCTTTCCTTATGCTTGGTGTACCATTTCTTCCCTTCCTCTGTCACCCATCGGGTTCCGTATTGACGGCGTTGGCCGCGTGGAACCCCTGGTGCTGCTGGGACTGTTGTTCCCAGTCTGATTCTTTTCCTTCCAGCACCCGATGTAGATGCCCCCTTCCCTTTATCTTGCCTGCTTGCCCTTGTTTTTGTCAAACCAAAGAGACAGTTCCAATGTTATTCAAATTAAACTTAGCTTCGACTAAGGTTGGGTTAAGCTAGGCCACCCCACACTTAGTCTTTAGCCACAATCACAACATTACAGCAAGACAATCCTCTTTTTCTAACTTTCAAAAGAAAAAAAACAATAACAAAAATGCCTCGTGCATTCAGAGGGTTCGACGGTATAAATTCTATGTACTACACAGACTTCGTACAGCTAATCCACTATTACCATCGATAACATTTCATCACATAGCACTTAGCGCAAATTTCTATCAACAAAACCAATGCAATTCCCCCAATTTCTATGCAATTTCAACAATTTCATTATCCCGACAATCCGTTGCGCCTTTAGCATCTTAACGTTAAGCACAACATAATTTTACCTCACTCAACATGCACAAACCAACAAGACTTTCACATTTCAACTCAATTTTAACTTCTTCATATTCAAATTCTAACCCTAGCTACAATTTCACAAGACTTTCAATCATCCATGTATTAATCGAGTTCATATAATCACAACGATACTACGAACATCAATTAACAATAGCTTACATGAATTCAAGCTCAATTTACAATTAAGGCAAGTTTTCCTCACTTCACATGCTCACAATTGGAAAACTAAGTCAACAAATGAGGTGAAGTTAACGAACATACCTTCAATTCGATGATATCGAAGAAAAGTTGAAGAATTTTAGCTCCTAGATCCGTTTCACATTGGGGAAGGGGGATTTTGGGTTGTTTGTCACGGAGGGGAGTGAAAAATGGGAAAAATTGGGTGTTTTCGGGGTTAAAAGGGAGGTTTTTCACGCGGGTCACCCGGCGACCCGGTGTGACCCGTCGTGAAGAACACTTCAACGTGTCACGGAGGGTAATGCGGAGCACACCCTCCGTGACAGGAGCCATCGCGCAGGTACTCTGAAATTTTTCAAAAATTCCAGATTACACTTCAACGTGTCACGGAGGGTAACGCGGAGCACTCCCTCCGTGACACGGAGCCATCGTGCAGGCTCACTATTTTGCCACTTTTTATTATTTTTCTTACCTCGATTTTTCCTTTGCGATCCTTTGCATTTTTACCCTCCGTTCAACCTGAAATTCATCTCACAACAAGAAATTGGTTAGAATTTATAGTTTTCACATAAAATACAATTTTTTTGTTTTTATTTTTATTTTTCTCATTTTTTCTTTTCTTTTTTTTCTTCTACGAACTCTATTCACATATTACAAAAATTTCACGGGTTGCCTCCCGTGCAGCGCCTGGTTTACCTTCGCAGCTCGACGTCATTAAGCTCAGTCATCCTCTAGGGGTGAGGGAAGTCTTCTCACGACTACCGTCCTCACCCCAGTAATGCTTACATCGCTGCCCATTGACTTAGAACGTGGCACTTCGATCTTCTTGCCACAACTCTACTGCCCCGTGTGGGGTCATTCTCACTACCTCAAATGGCCCTGACCATTTGGACCGCAGTTTCCTTGGAAACAGCTTCAATCTTAACTTGAAGAGCAATACTTTCTGCCATGGCTCAAAAATACGATGCACCACATTCTTGTCATGCCACCTCTTTGTTTTTTCTTTGTAGTACTTGGCACTCTCATAAGCATGCCAACGAAACTCTTCAAGTTTGCTGAGTTGTATTAGCCTCTTCTTGCCCGCTAGCCCTAAGTCCATATTCAATTTCTTCACAGCCCAGAAGGCTCGGTGCTCTAGCTCCACTGGCAGATGATACGCTTTACGATAGACCAATCGGTATGGAAAAGGTCCAATCAGTGTCTTTAAGCAGTTTTGTATGCCCACAACGCATCATCAAGTTTGCTTGACCAATCATTACGTTGTGCATTCACTATTTTCTGGAGAATCTGCTTCACTTCTCTATTCGACACCTCCACTTGCCCACTAGTTTGGGGGTGATATGTTGTTGCCACCTTGTGGCGCACCCCATACTTGGCTAGTAGCTTCTTGAAACTTGCATTTACGAAATGGGCCCCTCCATCATTGATAATGGCTCGGGGTGTCCCGAACCTGGTGAGAATGTGTTTTTTCAAAAATTTTGTTACCACCTTGTTGTCATTCCTGGGGCAAGCTATTGCTTCAACCCACTTCGATACATAATCAACGGCCACCAAGATGTAACGATTACCAAATGACGGTGGGAATGGGCCCATGAAATCTATGCCCCATACATCAAAGGTCTCCTCTTCCAGTACATTCTGCAGCGGCGTCTCTTGCCTTCTACCAATTGTGCCTGTACGCTGACATCTATCGCACATTTTGACGTATGCCATAGAGTCTCTGAACAGTGTAGGCCAAAAGAAACCTGACTGTAGAACCTTGTGCGCTGTCCGCTCGCCTCCATGGTGCCCTCCATACAACGAAGAGTGACAACTCCTCAACACCTCTGCAATCTGGCTCTCCGAGATGCATCTTCTCATCACCTGATCCGGTCCCTGTTTAAATAAGTATGGCTCATCCCAAATAAAATACCGGCAATCATGCCTCAATTTTTTTCTCTGCTGAACTGTAGCCTCAGGTGGATAGACTCCACTCACTAGCAAGTTGACTATGTCTGCGTACCAGGGAACTTCAGCTTCCCCTATTGTCAAGAGCTGCTCATCCGGGAACTCCTCATTGATGTTATCACCTTCCTTCACATGTGACCGGCTTTCCAATCGCGATAAGTGATCTGCCACCTAATTTTTGCTCCCCTTTCTGTCCTTAATTTCGAGGTCGAACTCTTGCAACAACAGGATCCATCTTATCAGCCTGGGCTTTGCATCCTTCTTGTTAAACAGATGCTGAATCGCTGCATGATCGGTATACACCACTACTCTCGAACCCACCAAATAGGACCTGAATTTATCAAATGCAAACACCAATGCTAGCATCTCCTTCTCTGTGACTGTATAATTACTTTGGGCAGTGTTACGTGTTTTGCTTGCATAATGAATAGAATGAAAGATTCTATTTTTCCTCTACCCCAATGCAGCTCTCACAGCCACATCACTTGTATCACACATCAATTTAAGTGGTCGTTCCCAATCCAGAGAAATAAGGATAGGTGCTTCTATCAATTTCAGCTTCAACTCCTCGAATGCTTTAACACACTCATCATCCAACTCAAACTTCACCTCTTTTCCTAACAATCTGCATAGTGGTCTGGAAATTTTTGAGAAGTTTCTGATGAACCGTCTGTAGAACCCTGCATGCCCAAGAAAACTGCGAACACCTTTCACCGACACAGGTGGTGGTAACTTTTCAATAACCTCAATCTTAGCACGACCTCCAGCCCCTTGCAAGACACTTTATGGCCAAGGACGATACCTTCCTTGACTAAGAAATGGCATTTCTCCTAGTTGAGTACAAGGTTGGATTCTTCGCAGCGAGCCAGCACCCTGTCAAGATTCTGCAAACAAGTAGCAAACGAATTACCGAAAACAGAAAAATCATCCATAAATACCTCAAAAAAATCCTCCACCATGTCATGGAAAATAGCTATCATGCATCTATGGAATGTGGTGGGTGCATTGCATAACCCAAATGGCATCCACCTAAAAGCATAGGTCCCATAAGGACAGGTAAAAGTAGTCTTCTCCTGATCCTCCGGTGCTATGGCTATTTGGTTATAGCCAGAGTACCCATCAAGGAAACAATAATATTCCTGTCCATCCAACCTGTCTAATATTTGATCAATGAATGGGATAGGATAGTGATCTTTCCTTGTGGCTTCATTGATCTTTCTATAGTCCATGCAAATCCGCCAGCCTGTGATAGTTCGTGTAGGAATCAGCTCATTTTTTTCATTGGTGACCACGGTCATCCCTCCTTTCTTTGGAACGCACTGAACGAGGCTGACCCATTCACTGTCCGAGATAGGGTAGACCACACCTGCATCAAGCCACTTAATTATTTCTTTCCTAACCACATCCTTCATTGCTGGATTTAACCTTCGCTGAGGCTGAACAGTTGGCTTTGCTCCTGTCTCCATGAAAATCCTGTGTGTGCAAAAAGCTGGATTGATACCCTGAATATCTGACATTTGCCAGCCCATTGTTTTCATCCTTTTTCTGAGGACACCCAATGCTTCCTTCTCCTGTGCCTCCGTCAATTCTGCGGAGATGATGACCGGCAAAGTCTCATCTTCCCCCAAAAAGACATATTTTAAATGGGGAGGCAATTCTTTCAAGTCCAGCTTTGGTGCTTCCTCAACAGATGGTTTCGGCAATGGTTCCAGAGACCTCATTAGAGACTGAAATTCCTGTTTCCTAGGATGCCTTTGTGACTCATTCAGCATTTGTACCACCTCATAAGCATCTCTATCTCCGAAATGATCGGTGTTCAACAACACTCTTTTTAGTGGGTCTTGAGATTCAACAATCTGACGAATTTCTTCTTGATCAAACACACTGATTGCTGAAAGCTCCTCATGTATGGTCGGCAGCTTCATGGCCTTAAATACATCAAATACCTCAACTTTTTTGTGTGCCAGCATAGTTAGCTGCCCTGCAGCTACATCAATAAGTGATTTCCCGATCTCCAAGAAAGGACGTCCCAAAATAAATGGGACTTCCGCGTCTGGCTCAAAATCCAGCATGACGAAGTCTACCGGGAAGATAAGGGAGCCCACTTGCACCAGCACGTCTTTCACAATTCCATCAGGTCTGGCTAAGGAACGATCCGCTAGTTGCAATATCACTGTTGTTGGTCTAGGACTCCCTAGCCCCAACTTCTTGAATACCGATGTCGGCATCAAGTTAATGCTCGCTCCAAATCACATAATCCGCGAGCTCGGATACTCTGCCCAATTGTAATTTGAATTGTAAAGATCCCAGGGTCCTTGAGCTTTGTGGGCAACCTATTTTGTATCCGTGAAGTGCACTCTTCCATAAGTGCCACCGTAGCGTACTCAGTCAACCTTTTTTTGTTTGCCATGATGTCCTTGATATATTTCGCGTACTTCGGCACTCCCTAAAAAACATCAACAAGAGGTAAATTAATGTGTACCTGCTAAAGCACCTCCATGAACTTTTTGAAACACGCTTCCTCCTTGTGTTTCCTTAGTCTTTGAGGGAACGGGGGTGGTGGTCTTTCTAGTTCAGCTTCCTTCTCCTTCCTCTATCATCATTTTGCTCCCTCTCCTTTTCACCTGCTTTCGACTGCTGTGGTGGTCTTTCTGGTTCCACCTCCTTGAGTTGAAAACCACTCCTTGTGGTCACTGCATTTACCTGCTTGGGGTTCGGATCAGTGTCACTCGGAAGTCCTTCTCTCGACCTGGTGTTTTGAGCTCCAGCAAATTGCCCAAACTGGTACTCCAGCGCCTTTGTAGCTAACTGATTATTCTTTACATCGACTACCAATTTCACGTAAAAAGCCTGCAATTGAGCTTGGTTAGCTATTATTGTCTTGAACATCTCCGCAATGCTGGGTGATGGTGGTGGAGGAGGTGCATTGTTGCTTCTGTATTGCGACTGATAGTTCTGCTGCCCTCCTTGATTTCTCTGCGCCCCCTGACTCGAACTTTGCCCTTGATGGTTGTTGCTACCCCAAGAGAAATTCGGGTGATTCCTCCAGTTTGAATTGTAGCTGTTGCCATACTGTAGGTGGTTATTTCTCTGTACATTACCAACAAAGTTCACCGAATCAGGATTTGCTCCGCAACACTCAGTTGAGTGTTCATTACTCCTGCACACTTCACACCAAATCTGCTGCACTACATTCACTGGGGCTTGAGACTGGTTCATGCTCATGTTACTGAAGTGGGTGTTGAGTTGATTCTATAACGCAGCTATCTGTGCAGAAACAGCTATGAAACCATCCACTTCTAGGACTCCTGATGCTTTCCTTGTTCCTCCTCTTGACGAATCCGCATTCCACTCTAGATTCCCCAGCGAAATATGATTTAACAAGGTATACAGCTCCTCATAAGTCTTCTCTAATGCTTGTCCCCCAGCTGCTGAGTCTAGCAAGATTTTTGTGTGGGGTTCCAAACCCTCTATGAAAGTATGCACCAGCACATCATTGCATTGGTGATGATGAGGACAATCCCGCAACATAGATACAGATTCTCTCCCTATCTCTATTTAAAACTTAGAATTTGACTTCTAAGTCTTGTTGTTTTACCGGATGGAAAGAACCGTATCAAGAATTTCTTTGCAAGATCATCCCACGTGGTGATGGAATTAGGTGGCTCGGCTTTCAACCACCTCTTAGCTTCTCCCAAAAGTGAAAATGGGAACAATGTAAGCCTGACATAATCTGATGACACTCCAGCGGGGATGTAAGTGTCACTTATCTCCAAAAAATTTTGGAGATGTTTCTATGGATCTTCATGAGGGAGACCTGTGAACTGCCTGCTGATGTGCAGCAATTGCACCATGTTCTGTTTAAGCTCGAACCTCCCTCCTGGCTCAGGTTTGTGGATGCTAGATGTGACATTGTTAGCATGTGGGATTGCCACCTCACGAACCGGCCTAGCTGTCATTTCCTCGGGCACTAACATTGCCCTTAAAACTCGTGGATTCTGTTGTTGCTCCAAGATTGTTTGTCTGAGCAACTGCAGCTTTTTCTCTAGAGCTTCTCTCCTTTGGCGATGGAATTATCTTTCCGGCTCTAAAGATGAGTCCACCAGCTGCTTGTCTCTTGCCAGTGTTCAACAGAAATTTGTATCTGCAAAATACAGGCTAAGACCAAGTTGTCAACACTAAGAGGAAATAGTAAACTAACACTTAAGAAAAATTTACCAATTGCCACTCCCTGGCAACGGCGCCAAAAACTTGTTCGGTCTGTTTGGTATAACTACACGCAAGTGCACGTGGTTGAACAAGTAATAAAGTGGCTCAAGTAAGCCAAGTATCGATTCCATAGGGGCTGGACTGAGGTATCAATCTAATCAAGTGTCAACAAACTTTAATTCTAAAATGCAGACAATAGTGTGAAGAGAACTTTGATATTTTGTTTCCTAATTTTATACTAAGTCTAAAATGATTATACAATTTGAGTCTGATCTATAAGTATGAGCATGCTGAGGCTAAAATGAACATGTAGAGAAATAAATTATCGATACAATTTGATTTATCTTTCCTCCGGTTGCTAGTCAAGAATTATTGCCTATGGATTAAAACTCTCGTATTTAACCCAAATTAAGAATCATGAACCTTCCACCTATATTTCTGTGATAAAAAGAAATTCATGTTCTAGCCATACAAAACCGATTCCTTAATTGACTAATACGACTTTCAGGTATATCTCTATCCTGAAGGTAAATCAATTCTCAATTTTCCCAAACTAAGAAAAGATCATATCCTATCAATTCACAACTTTCCAATTTCTTGCTCTCTCGAGTGAAACCAGACTTTTTAGATATACATTAACATTGGCCACACATTAATGCAGTAAGAACAAGAATCAATAGAACAACCATGGAAGAAAAGATGAAAAACCAATTTATCAATAATTACATTTCAATACGAATGTTCTTAACCTCAGCAAGAAGGGAATTTAGCCACTCATTTGTGGATTAAACATCGTTAAATGAGTGTTAATCATACAAGCAATTGAAATAAAGAAGAAGGAGATAGAGAAAAACCGTGAGATTTTCGTCCCCTCAACTGCCTGTAACCCACGTTCTTGCTCCACCAAATCAGAATAATTAAAAATGAACCTAAGTGTTCTATTTATACTAGTGGAAATTTTTCTCGAAATAACAAGCAATGTGTCACGGAGTGCATCGCGGAGCACTGCCTCCGTAACACGCCACCAAGCGGACCCTCACTGGAATTTGGTCGTCCAAGTATTAAAACCCAACGTGGCACGGCATGCCACGAAGGGCTAGGCCAACGTGCCAAGTCCCCAACGCGCACCTTCACTGGAATTTGGCATATTTTCAGCATCCAGGCAGAATGCATCCGCGATGGTAGCGTGACACGGCTCCATGGCAAAGCCCCTTTAATTCATGCTTTCCTTGTTGTTTTTTCCTTGCTAGCTTCCGAGTCCAATCCCGATTTCTCCCAACATGCATCTTAGCTTCGTAAAATTATTTTTTTCCTGCAAAACCACGCTAATCATGTTGGTTAGTATAAAGTCACATTTTATTACAATTCACATGAGAATGTACAAGCATCGATAGATAAACAAGGCAAAATGACACATTTGAGTATCACTTGGGCATATAAATCTGCCCAAGATCAACTATTTGCTCACACCCTGCTTATGTATTGATTGATCCAGTATCTACTTTGTCCTACGTTACCCCATTTGTGGCTCAAAAGTTCAGTGTTGTACTAGAGTTGCTTCAGCAACCCTTTTCAGTATCTACATCCGTCGGTGACTCCATCATAGCCAGAAGGGTGTATCAAGGGTGTACAGTAGAGGTTGCTGATCATCAGACTACAGTAGATCTGGTAGAATTAGAGACGATTGATTTCGATGCCAGTATGGGTATGGATTGGTTAGTTCCGTGCTATGCCAATCTAGAATGCTGGACCAAGACCGTCCAATTCCACTTTCTAGGGGAGGCAGTACGAGAATGGAAGGGCAGTACTGCTATGCCAAAAGGTAGGTTTATTTCCTACCTTCAGGCGAGGAAGTTGATAGCTAAAGGATGTATCTACCATATAGTCAGAGTCTAGGATGTTTGGGTAGAGCCTCTGACTCTCCAATTTGTTCCAGTGGTTAATGAATTCCCTGACGTATTCCCAGATGAGCTACCTGGTATTCCCCTAGAAAGAGAAATAGATTTTCCAATTGATTTGCTACCAGGCACTCACCCAATATCAATTCCTCCGTATCGTATGGCTCCTGCTGAACTCAGAGAATTAAAGGAGCAGTTGAAAGATCTGTTAGATAAGGGCTTTATCAGGCCGAGTACTTCACCTTGGGGTGCGCCAGTTCTATTTGTGAGAAAGAAGGACGGCTCACTCCGCATGTGTATAGACTACCGGCAGTTGAATAAGGTTACAGTCAAGAATAAGTATCTGTTTCCCAGAATAGATGATTTATTTGATCGGTTACACGGGGCCAGATATTTCTCCAAGATTGACTTAAGGTCGGATATCATCAGGTTCGAGTTCGTGAAAAGGACATTCCGAAGACTGCCTTCAGGACCATATACGGCCATTTTGAATTCCTAGTCATGTCCTTTGGGCTGACAAATGCTCCCGTAGTATTCATGGACCTGATGAATAGGATCTTCAGACCATACCTACACATGTTCGTGATAGTGTTTATTGACGACATTCTGGTGTATTCTCGCTCTGAGGCAGACCACCAGGATCATTTGCAGACAGTGCTCCAGATTCTCAGGGACCGTCAGTTGTATGCCAAGTTCTCTAAATGTGAATTTTGGCTGAACTCAGTAACCTTCTTGGGACATATCATGTCAGACACTGGTATACAAGTAGACACGCAGAAAATAGAAGCAGTAAAAACATGGCCCAGAACTACCACTCCGACCGAAGTAAGTAGTTTTCTGGGATTAGCAGGGTACTACAGAAGATTTGTTGAGGGATTCTCCACCATAACGGCACCTCTGACTAAGCTGACGCAAAAAGCAGTAAAGTTTCAGTGGACGGAGGCATGTGAGCAGAGTTTCTAGGAATTGAAAGACAGATTAACCTCCGCCCCAGTGTTAGCATTGGTAGAAGGTACAGGGGGTTACACAGTTTATTGTGACGCTTCAGGTGTTGGGTTAGGATGTGTGTTGATGCAGCATGGTAAAGTAATTGCATATGCTTCCAGACAGCTGAGGAAACACGAAAAGAATTATCCTACCCATGACCTGGAACTAGCCACAGTGATGCACGCTCTAAAGATATGGAGACATTACTTGTATGGAGTCCATGTGGATATTTTCACTGATCATAAGAGCCTACAGTATATCTTCACTCAGAGAGAATTGAATTTGCGGCAGCGCCACTGGTTGGAATTGTTGAAAGATTATGATGTAAATATTCTGTACCACCCATGAAGAGCCAACGTAGTAGCAGATGCCCTTAGCCGTAAGTCTATAGGAAGTTTGGCGTACTTGTAGCCCGAGCAGCGGGAATTGGCTCGAGAAATACACCGGTTAGCCAGTTTAGCCATTCGCGTAGCAGAAACAGAGGACAATAGAGCGGTAATTCAGAACACCGCAGTGTCGTCATTAGTTGTGGAGGTAAAGGAACGGTAGTATGAAGATCCTGACCTGGTTCAACTTAAAGACAGAGTTCAACAAGGAAAAGCGCCGGATTTTCAGGTAACTGAGGATGAAGTGTTGCGATGTAAAGGCCGCCTTTGTGTTCCAGATATTTTAGTGCTTCGCGAGCAGATTATGAGCGAGGTACATTACGCCTGCTATTCTCTCCACCCAGACGCGATGAAAATGTACCACGATATTAAAGAAATCTACTGGTGGCCAGGTATGAAGAGGGAAATAGCAGAATTTGTAGTCCAGTGTCCTAACTGCTAGCATGTAAAAGCGGAACACCAGAAATCAGGCGGATTGACTCAAGACATAGCTGTGCCTCTTTGGAAGTGGGAAGCAGTAAATATGGATTTTGTAGAAGGATTACCCCGTACCAGGCATAGAAATGACTTGATTTAGGTAATTGTTGACAGACTGACAAAATCAGCCCATTTTCTGCCAGTAAGGGCTACCTTCTCTGCCGAAGATTATGCTGAGTTGTATATCAGAGAAATAGTCAGACTGCACGGTGTTCCCGTGTCCATTATCTCTGACAGAGGGGCGCAATTTACAGCTAAATTTTGGCAATCATTTCATAGAGGCTTGGGAACACAGATTAACCTGAGCACAGCTTTCCACCCTTGTTCGCGTGATTTGTGGGTATATATAACGACACGCAAGTGCACGTGGTCGAACAAGTAGTAAGTGGCTTTAGTAAGCCAAGTATCGATCCCACAGAGACTTGGATGAAGTGCAATCTGCTCAAGTGTACTATATTTTACTTCTAAAAATGCAGACAACAGTGTAACCAAAAGTTTGATATTTTTTTTTCTAATTTTTTATACTAAAGCTAAAACAATTATCTACTTTGAGTCTGAACTATGAATGAGAGCATGCTGAGGTTAAACGAACATGTAATGAAATTGATTATCATCATAATTTGGTTAATCTTTTCCTCCAGTTGCTAGCGAAGAACATTTGCCAAGAGATTAAAACTCTAGTATTTAACCTCACTTAAGAATCATGAACCATCCACCTACATTTCTGTGATTAAATGCAATTCATGTTCTAGCCATACAAACCCGGTTCCTAAATTGACTAATACGACTTTCAGGTATATTTCTATCATGAAAGCAAATCAAGACTCAATTTTCCCAAACCAAGTAAAGAACATATCCTATTAATTCACAACTTTCCAATTTCTTGCTCTCTCGAGTGAAACCGGACTTTTTAGATATACATTAACGTAGGCCACACATTAATGCAGTAAGAACAAGAATTAATAGAACAACATGGAAGAAAAGATGAAAAACCAAAGAATCAATGACCACATTTCATCACAATTGTTCATAACCTCAGCAAGAAGAGGAATTAACCACTCATTTGTGGATTAAACATCTTAAAATGAGTGTTAATCATACAAGCAATTGAATTAAAGAAGAAAGAAAGAGAGAAAAAACCCTGATATTTTCATCCCTCAACTGCCTGTAACCCACGTTCTTGCTCCACCAAGTCAGAATGTCTCAAATAAAACCTAAGTGTGTTATTTATAGTAGTAGGACTTTTTCCCGGAATAACAAGCAACGTGTCACGGAGTGCATCGCGGAGAACTGCCTCCGTGACACGCCACTAACGCGAAGGCTCTCTGGAATTCACCCAAAATTTGCCCCGGCAGCACCCTGCCGCGTTGGCAGCGTGTCACGCTGCTTGGGCAGCGCGTTGACACCTCTTGGTCGCGCAGCCAATCTGCCGTGGCACGTTGCCAACGTGAAGGTGGGCTGTTGTGATCAGCCTGCCTGTCGTGGCACGTTGCCGACGCGCCGGTGGGCTTTTTTGTGCCTCCTCTTTGCCGACATTCGCGTGTTAATTCCGTTTCCAAGCCTCTACTTCACCAACTCATGGATTAGTTGCTCAAAAGTCATCAAAACCTACAAAACAAAGGCTAATCATGTTGGTTAGCACTTATCCTCACCTTCATATAAAATTACATGAAAATGTATACAATTACTTAGATAAACAAGACTAATTTAAGTCATAAAGCGTATCTCGGGCATGCTATTTTTGCCCGTGATCACAACCCCACACTTAAAGCCTTGTTCGTCCTCGAACAACCTTTTACATATCATGCATATGGAGACTCCCACATAACTAATTTAGCAAGATAATTCAAGTTACGGCTATAATGATTACGTAAGATACAAGCTAAAAATAAAGCATGCCTTATTTGATCATTGAAATGAAGTACAACTATGTTAAGACTTCTTAACCTCAAGAGTCGACTCTCAATCTTAGCAAACTCATGAAAATCAACTGATTAAGAAATCCCACATGAATTATATCCTTCATTCAACATGTGCCCCTCATGGAAAGAGAGTTACCCAATTTCACACGCAAAAACAATTTTTATATCACAACATGTGTGGGTACATGCATAGAATTACACTCACTCTCACAAAGAATTCACGCATCATGTAATGACCCATAAGCTTGCCCTTAGTGTTTTATTCCACTAATTTAAGGATGTATGAATGTAAGATCAAGTAGGACTTTTTTGGTTGTAATGTAACTCAGGTGCGGGTAAGTACTATTATTGCCAGTAATAGTGACTATCTTTCCTAAGCGCTTTCAATACATCACGCCTTCATTACAAACTTCCCTTCCCTCACTTCACCTTTTTCTCTTTTCATCTTTCTTTTTCCTCTTTTTTTCCCCCCTTTCTTTAGGCTCTTTTAGCTTATTAGTAAGGAGTTCTATAAGTAACTTTTCATTTATTTATTTTCTTACTCCCTACTAATACTCACTCATATTCAAACAAGTGCACCCTCGACCTTTCTCAACTCTTACAATTGCTACTTTCCCTTCTTTTTCATTCTTCTCACTCCTTTACTCTTTCTGATTTTTCCTTTAAGCGCTTAGGAGTTTTGGTTCAATTTTAAGGCTAATGAAAGAAAAAGGATTAAGCTTATGTTGCAGCTGTCAAAGAATAGGCTCAAGGCTCAATGGGGTTAACTAGGATTAATTTTTCAAGGTAGGTATAATGAGGGATAAAAGTTTGGTTCATTCAAAGAAATGCCTAAATCATCTCCTACAATTCACATCCTTCATTTCATTTTATATACACACCAGGCAAGTTCCAGACATTTCATAATATCACAGAATACTCAAAAACCTTACACTCATGGCACATGCTCAAATCAAAATGCAATCAGTAGACTCTTAATCAGCTAATCACAAGAATTCAAAATTAAGCTTCCATCATATTTGAGTCAAATTCAAGAGCCTAAGTGTCTCAAACAAAGTTATACACTTTCATGATTCACACTTAGCATACTTGCATCTTACAACCATGTATAGCACATAAAAAGAACATCAAGCACCAATTAGTTATGGTTTCAAAAACCCAACACCTACCGACTAATTTTTCCTCAAGACGGTCGTCATCCATCCATCGTCGGAAACAGTCCCTAACTATGACTAAAAACACTATATACAGACAAAGGAAAGACAGAAAAAGAAAATTTTTATTCTTCGGTTCAAAGACCCCCCGTCGGAAAAGAACCGAAAAGAAAAACCAACGGGTGATGAATTCATGCTTAACTCACAAAAAAAAAATTCAATTTTCTCACAAGCATTACATTCACCAAAAATCGTTAAGCACAAAAATTTGAAATTTCCCTCACCCCACACTTAAATCATGCTATGTCCTCATAGTACCAAATTAAAATTTAAAAAGGGTGAGAAATACTCCCTGAGGCCTTTAGGCCTAGCTAACAACATGCCTTTCTTCAACTTTGCACAAGTGGGTGTTCGACCCCACACTTTTTCTCTTCCATGCTTGTTAGCTTCCTCCTCCACGGGTACTCAGACTTCCCCTCCATCTGTGCTTAACTTTCCACCAAAAAAACACAAGATGAAAAATAAATAAAATCAACTTAAATGCAAGAAATTAAAATGGTACGCATGGTACCCTTGGGTTGCCTCCCATGCAGCGCCTAATTTTATGTCGCGGCACGACGTATCCAGTTTCACCGCTTTTTCCTCCACCTTGAGGATATGAATCTCACTCCTAATTTCTTCTCTAATTTCCTCTTATGCTCCAGGGGTGGTGGTGAAAAATTGTAAGGACCAAGCAGTAGATGTTGCCTTTTGAACCTATTGGCTCTTAAGTAAGCGAAGTCATTTTGTCTCTCTGAGTTAGCAAATTTCAAAATATACGGGGCTTGGTCCTCCTCTAGACATTTCTCTATAAGCTTAGAAGGCTCTATTTCTATGTTGTCAACCAAACTTAATGTCGAAAAATGCTTCGAGTGTGGTCCAATAAACCTCAACTCTGAAACTGCATTGTGCTTGACCTCCTCACTTGTAAACACCTTCTCCGCATCGACATCTATCTCTCCATTAATGTCAAATGGGGGATACTCTATCTCTTCTTCCATGAATGGATTTTCCATAAGTGTGAGCCCATCACGGGGGCACTCAAGAGATTCTAATTGTTGGGCTTCATCCAAAAATTCACCCTTGTCTTCCTCTTGTAGTTCCTCTTGAATATCGGCTAAAACTGTCACCTGCAATTTATCACAAGCCTCAGCCTCAGCAATCATCTCCGTGAATTTGACGCTCATCCTTTCTAAAGCCTCTGCATTCTCTTCTTTCTGAATTCTCAATACTGCCATCACCTCCTTCATTGCTTCTGATTGCTCCAGGAGTTGTTTCAGCATGTCTTCTATTTGAGCTTGGCGTCCCAAGTCCGCATTTTCAGCATGCGTATATTCATAAAAAACAACAGAAGGATCATAGTAGGGGCTTGGGGGCGGGGAATATGCATTCGGACAGCCATCCCAATGGCCATCTTGACCACCACATATTGAGCACGTGTTATAGTGTTGCCACGAGTGGTGTCCTCCGCAATTCAGACAAGATTCACTAAAATATGAGTATCCACCATTTATACCATTTGTATTCCACGATGTCATGTCAATAAGGGTATCCAAAAAAGAAAAAAAATAAAATGAAAAAGAATTAAAACAAACACTAAGACCAAGTTATCAGCACTTAAGAAAAAAAATATAGTAAATTAACACTTAAAACAAATTCACCAATTGCCAAGTCCCTGGCAACGGCGCCAAAAACTTGTTCGCGTGATTTGTGGGTATATATAACGACACGCAAGTGCACGTGGTCGAACAAGTAGTAAGTGGCTTTAGTAAGCCAAGTATCGATCCCACAGAGACTTGGATGAAGTGCAATCTGCTCAAGTGTACTATATTTTACTTCTAAAAATGCAGACAACAGTGTAACCAAAAGTTTGATATTTTGTTTTCTAATTTTTTATACTAAAGCTAAAACAATTATCTACTTTGAGTCTGAACTATGAATGAGAGCATGCTGAGGTTAAACGAACATGTAATGAAATTGATTATCATCATAATTTGGTTAATCTTTTCCTCCAGTTGCTAGCCAAGAACATTTGCCAAGAGATTAAAACTCTCGTATTTAACCTCACTTAAGAATCATGAACCATCCACCTACATTTCTGTGATTAAATGCAATTCATGTTCTAGCCATACAAACCCGGTTCCTAAATTGACTAATACGACTTTCAGGTATATTTCTATCCTGAAAGCAAATCAAGACTCAATTTTCCTAAACCAAGTAAAGAACATATCCTATTAATTCACAACTTTCCAATTACTTGCTCTCTCGGGTGAAACCAGACTTTTTAGATATACATTAACGTAGGCCACACATTAATGCAGTAAGAACAAGAATTAATAGAACAACATGGAAGAAAAGATGAAAAACCAAAGAATCAATGACCACATTTCATCACAATTGTTCATAACCTCAGCAAGAAGAGGAATTAACCACTCATTTGTGGATTAAACATCTTAAAATGAGTGTTAATCATACAAGCAATTGAATTAAAGAAGAAAGAAAGAGAGGAAAAACCCTGATATTTTCATCCCTCAACTGCCTGTAACCCACGTTCTTGCTCCACCAAGTCAGAATGTCTCAAATAAAACCTAAGTGTGCTATTTATAGTAGTAGGACTTTTTCCTGGAATAACAAGCAACGTGTCACGGAGTGCATCGCGGAGCACTGCCTCCGTGACACGCCACTAACGCGAAGGCTCTCTGGAATTCACCCAAAATTTGCCCCGGCAGCACCCTGCCGCGTTGGCAGCGTGTCACGCTGCTTGGGCAGCGCGTTGACACCTCTTGGTCGCGCAACCACTCTGCCGTGGCACGTTGCCAATGTGCAGGTGGGCTGTTGTGATCAGCCTGCCTGCCGTGGCACGTTGCCGACGCGCCGGTGGACTGTTTTGTGCCTCCTCTTTGCCGACGTTCGCGTGTTAATTCCGTTTCCAAGCCTCTACTTCACCAACTCATGGATTAGTTGCTCAAAAGTCATTAAAACCTACAAAAAAAAGGCTAATCATGTTGGTTAGCACTTATCCTCACCTTCATATAAAATTACATGAAAATGTATACAATTACTTAGATAAACAAGACTAATTTAAGTCATAAAGCGTATCTCGGGCATGTTATTTTTGCCTGTGATCAACCCTCATACAGATGGATAGGCAGAACGCACTATTCAGATGCTCGAGGATATGTTACGAGCATGTGTATTGGATTTGGAGGTAGTTGGGATGAGCACCTACCACTTACTGAGTTTTCTTATAACAATAGTTACCACTCAGCTATCCAGATAGCGCCCTATGAGGCTTTGTTTGGGCAAAAATGCAGATCGCCAGTTGGTTGGTTTGAAGTAGGAGAGTCAGCGCTGATTGGGCCAGATATTATTGATCAGTCAAAAGAAAAGGTAAATCTTATCAGAGAATGCCTACTGACTGCTCAGAGCAGCCAGAAATTGTATGCTGATGTGCGGCGCAGAAACCTAGAATTTAATGTGAATGACTGGGTGTTTTTGAAAGTTTCTCCTATGAAAGGGGTGATGAGATTCGGAAAGAAAGGTAAGCTCAGCCCGAGATTTTTTGGGCCTTATCAGATTCGTCAAAGAATTGTCCAAGTGGCATATGAGTTGAACTTGCCTCCAGAATTAGAGTCTGTCCATCCAGTTTTCCACGTGTCCATTCTAAGGAAGTATGTAGGAGACCCCTCTAGAGTTGTCCCAGTTCAGGATGTTCAAGTTATGGAGGAGCTGGCTTATGAAGAGGTTCCAGTAGCCATACTAGACTGGTAGATTCGCAGATTAAAAACTAAAGATGTTGCTTCTGTCAAGGTGTTATGGCGTAACAGGAACCAAGAGGAAATGACTTAGGAAGCAGAGGAAGATATGAAAGTCAGATATCCTCAGCTGTTTCAGACTTAATCAGCCAGAGGTACGTTAGTATTGTTATTTTATGAATTGCCTTATATTATGTGTATAAATGAAATAGTTGGCTTTAGTCTATTGCGTGATGAATACTAGTGTTGTGTGGAGTACCTTGATTGGGCTTTTCTGCATTTCAGGATTTTTGAGATAGTCCATATTACAGGGGAAACTCTACCGAAATTTTTCTAGAATAAGTCAAGTAAGTTGAAATTCTTGCAAGTAGAAGTTTACATTCGAGGACGAATGTTCTTAAGGGGGAGGAGGATGTTACACCTCGTAAATTCTTGACATTTAGATGGCCTATTCGCATGTTAGTTAAGAGTTTTAGAATGTCATACATGCTAGAAAAAGGCTCGGGGAAAGACCGGGCAAGCGCCACGTCGAACCATCACAAGAGGAGGCTGGGCAGACCCCCTCCGCGATGGCCAACGTGTCACGGAGGGCTCACCTCTGTGATGGCCAACGTGCCACGAAGGTGAGGTCCAGGCCTCAACTATATAAAGCCCCCACTTCGTTTTTAATTCATTTCATTTTATAATTTCCAGCAGAAACGAAGGAAAATAGTATGGGACGAAGGGTTTTGATAAATATTCGTTCGATTACGCTGTCAAACGCATCCAAACTCAAATTAACCTCGGATACCAAAGTATAAAACTGCAGAGAACATTCCTATGGAGTTAGTTTCGTGAAATTCGGCCGGTGAATCGCCGTCTCACCGAGCTAAGGTAAGTGGAATTAATCCAAACTCATGTTAATATACTCTTATCCCTAAAGTGAGTACTTATCCCTTCTGTACTTCCGAGAAATAACGAGTTTTCGACTGTTTTCCGATAAGTCAAAGTTTGGGCTATATATATATTCAAAGTAGCATTTTCTTACGGAATATTAAGGAATTTATTTCTGATTGCTATGAATGTGAATACAGTTGGAAGAAATAGCTAGATATTGGCCGAGTTACGCCATTTAGTCAAGAAGTCAGTAACTGAGGTATGTAAAGCTAGTTTCTTCGGCAAGTTAGAAATTCTAGTATAGTAAAATAGAATAAATTCTACAAAGAAGTTCCAGAAGCCGAGTATTAAGTACATTTGTATTATTATTCCATATTCAGAATAAAAGTCAGTAAATTTGTACCAACAGCGAGATATCAATCTAGACTCAGTATCAGATTCAGTTTAATTCAGTAAGAGGTTTAAAACAGGATGTCAGAACTGAACAGTGTTATCAGATTTAATATACATGTTATATGTGATTATTATTGTTTGTAGAGACCTGATTATTTTATGTGGGCACCCTTAGAGCTCCCTTTCCGCCCCAGGGTTAATAGTTGTGTCGACTCGCCCGCCAGAGGGTAAGGATACGTCACTCCAAGGAGTGGCATGTCGTCCGCAATAGACGAAGATGGGATGCAGCATTCCCCATAGCAGGCTGATCAGCATTATAGCATACCCTGTCGAGCACTTGCGCCTAGGGCACAGATTACAGATTACGGATACAGATCTCAGATTACAGTTATAGGAGTCCTCTGGACTCAGATACAGTTACAGTCAGGGGCCCAGAGAGCCCAAGCTGCCCAGGGGGCCTGCGGGGTGCTCATAGTTATTAGGTGAGTGGAGTGAATTTATTTTTGGATGGCGACCCGAGTAGGGGTATATAGATTGTGTGTTGATTGGCACCTTCTGACTTATGGGAGCTGGTATAGGTTCTTGTATGTTATATATATATGTTACTTATTAAATTGATAGATAGCAGGACGCCGCATCGACAGGTATGATTCTTATCTTCTTTCCAGTACAGTTAAGCTCGGTACAAATTTTGCTATTCCAGACAGTTTTAGCTATCCTCTGTCATTTCAGTAACTACCAATATACTGTTTATCTTCAGTTATGTTCAGTTTTGCTTTGCATACTCGGTACCAGTGGTACTGACGCCCGTTGGGGGCGCTGCATTACTTGCCTGCAGGTACTCGTAGACGAGGAGCTGATCCCTCGTAATTCTAGCCAGCACATAGAGTCATCAGCTCCTGTCATCCGGAGCTAGAAAGCTAGAGGTTTATTCCTTTTCTTTTTTTGTACAGTATGGGTAGGGCGGGGCCCTGTCCCGACCATCTTATCAGTATTCTTAGAGGCTTGCAGATTATATATTCCCTGTGGTTAGCTGTACCGGTCGTGTGAGGTCGTGTGTATGTTTTAGTTTATTAATGATGGACGTGTGGGGCCTTATTCAGTTGGTAGCAGTGATCTTGTTGGTCACGTAGCAGTTTAGCACTTGTTTTCTTGATTCAGAAATAACTAGATAGCATGGTGGCCTTGTCGGCCCGCATAGGTTCCCTATTTATTCAATTGTTCTGGGTAGCTGTTGTTTTCTTACAGGTGGCTATAGGCCTAGTCGGCCGGAGGCTGTATTTATAGCCGTTATATAGCCCGTCGTTTTCTTGAATCTAGAGTTAGAGCCAGTCTGGCGCCAAAAGTGCTTAGGCTCAGCTAGTCCAGCAGTCCAGGTCCTAGTAGGGCACCAGGTGCCAATCATGCCTCCCAAGGTGGGGCGTGACAAAAACGTACTAACCTGATAATTCTATGCCCCCAATTTTGGGTCCGTTTCCAAGGATAAGAGTGGCAGGATAAGTTCTATCAGTGTCACAAGCAGTAACACGCACTTCTCATGGACTGTAAGAGATGACACTATAAGGAGAAGGGTCATCGTTCGCAGCTACTTGAACAATAAATGTTCCAGCCTTGTGCGCAGCTAACATGAATATCTCAAATAGCCCCAAGAAAGTGAGTATATCTTCGGGTGGTTCATCTGTTCCTATTGATAGTTTCAAGATATCTCCTCCATCTAATACTGCTTGCAAATTAAATTCGATCAGTCTATCTCTTTAACTTTAATTTTAGAATTTGGTTCAATGAAAACCTCAGATCAAACTCGTAGTGCATATTACAAGTAAAGGTGCGAGTAATCGTAGTGTCATGCATGCATCTCAATTATACTAAAATAATAATTACAGATAGAGTAGGGGAATAATTGCAAAGGAAAAATGACCAATACTTTTAAGAAATCGTAACAACACAGCCCTTTAAATTGAGTATTTCTATTTCGAATGATGTTTCGAACATGTTTATAAGGTGTTAATAGTATTCAGAAAGTGTTTGTATGGTTTGGATTAAGACTCAAGAGATTTGTGCATTTTGAATTGAGAAACTGCATCAGTAATTTTTATGATGATATCGCAATTGGAGGCCCTGATCTCAGAAAAAGTAGTTGAAAGGTCTTTGGGTTAGTGAATGATGGTCCTTAACTACTGAAGGGTAATTTGGTTTATTTCAAAAATAGCGAAGAAAGTGGTGGAGATCATAAACAAGGCTTCTTCGACCCAGTAGAGTCTGTGATTGTTGAAAAGTTATTACGGAGGGCTTCATTTTTTAAATCTAAGGGTGGAAAATAAATTATTTTGACTAAAGTCAGGCACGTTAAGATGGGCTCATGTCTAACCCTGTCCAAAACTCCTTGCCCTATGATGGGCTGGTTCAAGATGGATCAAATAATGAGTCATAATTCAATTCGTTCAATTTGACTCAACTTATATCATTTTCTTTTAGAGATATCAATAAATTTTCTTAACCAAATATCCACACAAAGTCTTTATAAATAATTAAGTATTACATACTGTAAAATTTTATAAATTTATCTACTTGTACAATCATAAAATTTTAAAATCCTTATTTTCACTAATTAAGTATAATATATATTGAACAGAACATTTAATTTAAGAAAAAGAAAAAAAAAAGATCGGGTTTCAAATTGAGGTCGGTGTCAAATCCCCGAGTCTGGATCGAGGTTTGGTCCTAATTCAGGGTTGGGTTCAATCTTGTGTCAAGGTAGGAGTTGCGGGTTGAGTCTTGAGTCGGAATTGGGGTTAGGCCAAGGTTCGGGTGCTAAGTCGAGCTTGGATTTTAGGTGTGGGCCAAGAATCTAGTATCTATCTATATATAATTATTATTATTATTATTATTATTATTATTATTATTATTATTATTATTATTATTATTATTATTATTATTATTATTATTATTATTATTATTATTATATACTTAAAAGGAAGAAAGTCTTGTTTAGGATTAAGTCAAGTGGCATCGTAGGAGAAAGACATGTGTTATTTTCTATGACAAATTAGTTAAATTAGGTAATAGTTAGTTATTGTTTGTCTATAATTTTTATAATTTTTAAAAAATTTAAATTTAAATTTAAATTTTAATAGTTATTTCACTTTTTACAGTTATTTTAATTTTTAAAATTCAAATGCTGGCAGTTTTTTTAAGGATAGTGATAATTCTCTAATTAATATAATTTTAAAAGAAGCAAAAGAAGAAAAATGACAAAAAAGAAAAATGTTTCATAAAAGAAACTACCTCATTTTGCCATTTCCCTATTATCTCACCATACATAGCTATTGCCATTTCCATTTTCCCCCACGTCCATAGTTACACTACATGCACTCAATATCATATACAACTGACAAGCCGACATTATATATACACGTACCGATAAATATTCAGAGGAGGGGTGATTGTCTTTTCCACAAGAATAAGTTTAAGTTTCGCTGAAGAGGTAAATTCTCCAATATAAAACAACGAGAAATATTAACATTTTTCTTCAATGAATTGAAGTCATTCAAGTTTTTTGCCCGTTTAAAAGTCATATCATTATTTGCATGCCTTTGTATAATTTTATTTTCAAGTAAATATATCACCTATTAATTTTTTTCCTTCCGAAATTTGTAGGCAATGACAAAGAATTTCATTGAAGTGGGGAATATATCTTAATCTAATCACAACAATAGCAGGTAATTTATAAATGTATTCTCTAAAATAATAATAACATAATTTTTCTTTTGATCATTTCTGATTTTGTGGACTGTTGAATTTAACTTTTATTTTTTGTTGAAAACTGCAGATTGGAAATGATGATGGATGAATGGTCTAAATATAATTTATATAATTAAAGGAGACGAAAAATTCACCTTCAAGAAAATAGAAACTACATAAATATTTGACTTTTTTTAAAATATGAAAATCGGGTAGTTAAAAAAATTATAGGTTACAGATTCGTACTCTTTTTGTTTATTAAATATTTTAATTAAGATGTGCCTGATGTTTAAAGTTTTTTGCACTTTAATTATAAAAATTGAATTTTATATCTTTATATTAAGATATAAAATGATATCCAATATTATATATCTATAAACCTATTTTATGTCTTCTAAATCTATACATACATACATACATACATACATACATATATATATATATATATATATATATATATATATATATTATGTCTTCTAAATCTATACATACATATATATATTTACAAGATTAAGCCAAACTGTTGGCTTTAGTAGTATATTATATATTATTTTCTAAAATGGTGCAGTTTTTAAATATTATCTTTTTGAAAGTTATTATATTTTTATATTGACTATTTAAACTAAAAATGAATTTGAATTAAATTGGCTTATTTGAATTTAAGTTAATAGATAATTATTGTGTCCTACACAACGTGCAACGTTTAAGAATTTTTTAGTTGAAAGTTATTAAATTTTTATATTAACTATTTAAATTGAAAAATAAATTCTAACTAAAATAACCTTATTTGAATTTAAATTAAAAGTCAAATATTGAATCCTAAAAATGTGCAACTATAATCTAAGACACATTAGGACTCTCTTTGTTTGGAAGTTATCAGATTTTTATATTAACTATTTTAATTAAAAAATAATTATAATTAAAACTTATTTGAATTTAAGTTAAAAGTCAAATATTGAATCCTAAAAATGTGCAACTATAATCTAAGACACATTAGGACTCTCTTTGTTTCAAAGTTATTATTTTTAAATAACTTATTTGAATTTAAGTTAAAAGCCAAATATTGAATCCTAAAAATGTGCAACTATAATCTAAGACACATTAGGACTCCATTTGTTTGGAAGTAGACATTTTCACATATTAAATATATATTTAAAAATTTAAAATAAAATATAAATTAGATCAAACATATATTACATCAAAATTTAAAGATGGCTTGACATATTATAATTTACATTTCTTTGGCTGAGCCAAAATTTACATAAAATTCTTATGGCTTTTAAAATATTTTTCTTTCTAGCTGGACATTGTGTTTTAAGATATTTCTATTGATACATCTAAATTTTATTTATATCTATATTTATATATAATTAAAGGAAATGAAAAAATTGCTTTCTATAAAATAGGAACTACATAATACTTTTAAAATTAAAATAGAACAATCGGGCAGTTAAAAAATTTACAGGTTATAAATTTGTACTCTTTTTAATTTTTAAATATTTAAATTTAGATATGCCTAATTTTTAAATTTTATTGGACTCTTATTTAAAATTTAAAATCTATATCTATATATTACGAAGATATAAAATGATATCCAAGAACACACACACACACAAGCACACACACATACACACAAAAAAATTATTTGTAAGGTTACGACAAATCATACGCTAAAGTAATCACCGGGCAAAATAAATAAAATATAATATAAAATTTTAAATCAAGAAAGGAAAAAAAGTTAAACATTGTTGAGTTATAAAAGCTTATGACACAAATAATTGACGATCCAGATTTTAAGATAAGATTTAATTTATTGAAAATTAATGAATTCAAGCAACAAATTGTATAAATAGATATGCCATTATTTAAAATATAAGTAAAATATCCAATGAAAAAAATAAATTAAAATATCAAAATTTTAAAAATTATTACAAACAGTGGGATAAAGATAATATGAAGATACTTATTATATCAAAATACAAAATAGATAAAATAAATAAATAATACTCGCAAAAATTATTGAAAAATTATCAATTTATATTCATAAATGTGATAATAATAGATAGTTGATATTATACTAACAAAAATAAGGAACATAAAAGTTTTTAACTGATACATGATTAAATCATTTTAAAAAATTTTGTGATAGATATATATTGGATTGAGAAAATATAATGATAGTTTAAATATTAATAAAATGATAATATAATGTTCTCAATAAAATATTATATCATTTGACATAATTAATTATTTATATATGAATCGCGCAATGCGCGGGTACGTACACTAGTTAATTTTGAAAGAACATATTAATTGTTATGCCAACTCAAGTTGTTTATATTCAAAATAATTTAATCTAGATTTTCTTCTTTAGTTGAGTATAATGTTGATATTATGTTATCTACTTTATTTGAATCTTATTTTGATATTATGTGATTTAAAATTTGTATTATTTGCAGCTGATATTCTTCATCTACTCATACATATACAAGTTTCATTTATTCAGGTAAATTAATCTCTTAATTTCATAAAATGTTTTTTTATAAAATTATATATTATTATAATTATAACTTTTGTGCATAATTTGTTTAATATAATCTTGCAATAAAATATGAAAAGAATTTCATAAACGAATTATGTCAATTAACAGTTGACAAATAGGTAATAATTCTTTTTTTATTCTATTTTGTATTTATGTTTTATAATTTTACATATATGTTTGAGTTTTTATATAATTTTATTATACTTTATATTTTTATATATTTATTTTTTGACCATTAAAGCTTAATTGTTTGGGGGACACATGATATACTTTTCAATAATTATATATAAAAGTGAAAATAATATTTAAATGAACACATTAATAGTATTAATCCTAATTTTATATTAGTAAACAAGGAGATTGACACCATTTTTTTACTGTTATTTTTTCAAAAAATTTTGTTTCATTTGAAGATGCAAAATATAGTCTTTTGATGGAATAATCTTTGATAATTTCTTTAGATTTTATCAACTAATCTAACAGTCAATATATGCATAATATTTTACTCCTATTTACTTAACAAAATATACTTTATAAATATAAGCATGAAGGTCTTTAAAAATACTGACTGAACTTTGTGCCCTTCATTAAAAGATTCTGCAATAGACAAAATTGTGAATTACGATTTTTCTCAATTGGTTGTTTTTTTAATTATTATAGATCTTTACTAATTTGTAAAAGTTAAAATTCTTAATATTTAGTATTTTAAAATTGACAAAAGTTTTGCTTCTTAACTCTTTCTTTATTTGAACTATATTAAAAATCCTAACATTTAAGACTTTAAAATCAATTAGAATTCTGTTAACTTATATATCAATCCTTTATTTATTAAACAAACTAATTATCCATCAATATTTCAATCCGAAAATATAAATTAAAGAGTATAATTTTATTATGTATTATACATGAATTCCTTCTTCTTCTTCATCTTCTTTTTTAAAAAATTGTATAATTAAAAAAATGTATAGAAACACAATATACTTTAAGTTGTTTCAATTAATTAAGTGATCTTGTTATTCACTCTCTTAGTTAAATCTACACTATTTTTTTATTTTAATTTATGTGAAGTTCAATTTATGTGAAGTGTTTGACTAAACGCATAACTTAAGAAAAAAAGAAAAAAAATTGAGTTGAAATCATCTCATAAAGGCAAAATTAATGTCATGACCCAAATGATCGTGATGGGCACCCAACACTAACCCCGGGTGGGCAAACCAATGATCCCAAACGTTACCCAATATTGATCATTCATAATGAAAAGTTTTACTAAAATAAAATGAACTAAATTAATTTATAAGAGAAAAAGATTTAAAACAGACTTCAATATAAAACCCAAGACCTGATTGTCATTGCACTAGACGTCTTCTTACAACTTTAAGAAATGCTAAGTCCAAAATAGAAAAAGAATCAAATGTCCAAAAAAAAAAGGAAGACTTCCTTGACAGAAGAGTGGTATTTCCTCCTTGGTCAGCTCACCTCTCAAACTTCGCTGCTGCTCTATAGGTGAGGACGTGAGAAACTACCGGACTCGAACTGTACACTGAAAAAAAAAGTGCAGGAGTAGGGTCAGTACATAACACAGTACTGGTAGGCATCATCGACCGACCCTAAATAATAACAAGTATACCCATTAATAACAATACAAGACCATTCTTCAATATAAAAAGAACATACAGAACATTTCAGACACACTAGCTCTACTCCGGGAATAGCTGACCAACTCACTAGATTGGGTTGTTCGCTGCAGTGGTCACTTGACCGCTACTGACGTCTCGCTGTAACGGAAGAAGTCCCGTTGCAACGCTATTGCCTTAGGCAGTAGCACGACTTAGTTGCATCTCCAACAGTTCTTCAGTTCATCAGTTCCATAATTCACATATTTCACCAATTTTTTCAGATAACGCACACTTAGGGACAGTAATTAACATCACTAAATATCGCTTACGAGTTCAACAGGAAACCACAACAAAATCCATCATCAAGTTCCGACATTATGACAAGTCACACTTAGAACTAGGGATATGTTCCTCATTATCAAAATCACTTACATAACCGTAAATGACACAACCTCTTAACATAATTTTCATAAAATTCGTTTGCATATAATGACAACACAACACAACATAATGTAACATACATAGCATGAAAACCAAAGATGACATGACGGGTACACGCCTCCGTCATCTCACCATAAATATTCAACCCACAATCAGTGTACACATATGCCAGAGGGTCTTATTTCTGCCCTTCCAGTGATGACCTGCAGGGGACTCTAGAAATCCATATATTTTACCAGTGTGGTATCAACTCCCACTCATATGCTCGTTCAGATACTCCCCTCGGACACGAGCCACTCAATAATTAATATTTGCTTGCCTGAATATTCCCCTCGAGCACGATCCATTCAATAATTAATATTCGCTCGCCCGAATACTCCCCTCGGGCTCGAGCCTCTCATTTCAAAAATAGTACCATTTTAGCCATTTTCATCCGTTAACAGCAACAATGTACATTTCATAAATGTAAACATATATACATATCAAATCATCGGAGTCTACTCGCCACTCTCACACTTTCTCAAATACAGAACATAATTCACAGGATAAATTCATAAAACAAAGTTCACTAAACACTTTCACATGATCTCAACAACGGATTATATTCATCTCTTATAAAAATGATATTTCCCATTTGTTCACATAAACTCTTATAAAAAAGAATATCCGAAGACCAATCAAATATGATCATTACATCAGCATACAAGCCATTATGCAGGGTCTAACCCTCTAACCATAACCTACCTTGATTTTGAACACGAAGAGTCAATTACTCCACGGGAGCCTTGCCCTTTCTCACAGCTTTGAAATGCTCATAATCTACAACAAAACAAAGAGTAATCCATTACTCACTCTTCGAATTAAAGGTTTTAGAAGATCAAACCCTCCCCTTCAGGGCACTTTCAAAAGTGAACCCCAATTCTACTAAGTTCTAGATCTCAATTCTTGCACAATCCTTGTTCTCAGTAATAATCCTAGGGGAGTGATCAATACTCCTAATTATCAAGTCTAAACACACCATAATCTTCCCATAATTCAAACTTAGTCTAACTATCTAGGGTCTTCTCCATTCCAAAATTACATCATTAAAGGTCTACAAGGAATCTAGGATTAACAATACTTATTGTAGAGATAGAAAATCGAAAATCTTATCTTGGGTGAAAAGTTCACTGCCCTTTAGAGTTTTTCCGTTCTCTAGACTTTATGCTCGTGTTTTTGATAATCATGGGATAAAATCCTGTAATTCTCACTTAAATCCCACTTTATGATTCCCGTCATCTGCTGCAACGGACCTACTACAACGTCCATAGTGTCGCCGCGGCGGTTCCAGCAGTTACTCTCCAAATTCACCACGGCGGGACTCCGACCGCTACCACGGTCTCACTGTAACAGAAATTCCACCACTGCAGCGGTCTTCCGAAATAGTAGCTACCCGAAATCCACCAGTTTTAGACTTAAAAAAAATCACAACACATTCTATTCCTTCTCTAGCCTATTTTCAGTATTCTAGGCCCTTAACTATCCCATAACGATGTCTGGATCATTATAATTAAAAGTCTAATATATAATGCATGGATTTAAGTGCTCATGTAAAAGCGAGCAGATTTTTTACTTTTAAATTAAATGCTATTTCTATGATATTTTTATTCATTGAAACAAGTATTAGAACAACTGAAGAAAGAACTAGTAGATTGGATCAAACTCTTAAACATAATAATTTATTGATTTGAAATTTATAATTTTCTTTCTAAATTCTTATATTATTACTCACACACATCTTTAGAATATTATTTATGTTATTTTTATAAAATTATTTTATTAATATGAGGGATACGCACGAGATGCGTATGCTTAAACTAGTAACTAAATAAAGGCAACAAGAGAAAAAAAAACAACAAGAGAGCTGGCCCAATGTTGAGTGGCCCATGAAAATTTAAAAGCTTGTGGGGTTATATCATTTGGGGTATCTAGACTCATCTGGAATGATATATCTATGTGGGGGAGCTCTTCCTTTTGTCTGGTTCTGTGTTCTCAAAAGTAACCCATATTGTCCTTTAGTGTGCGTCAAAGTGGCTGGGTTTCTCTGATCAATGTATATCTTTTATCGCTATTGTGCCTTCTTCTCAAATGCGTGTCCTCTGAATGTTTTCCTTGGTACATGTAGGGCCGACGTTTTGGATTTGTCTCTCAAGCTTTGAATCTCCCATGTGTCTTTACAGTTTACCTATTATTATAGTTGTTCGATCTAGATCTCTCTTTTTAATGGTCTCGTTGAGGTGACATGAGTGTTGTAATTTTTCTTATATATATGGATTCAAAATATCCTTCGAGGTTGTTATAAATGTGTTATGTCTTGTATATGTATACTTGTAAACTTTCTCCCCATCATGTATGGTCTATTCTCATGGTCCAAAGACATAGAAGGACTCGTGTCCCAATAAAGTAGAAAAAAGACAAAAGGATAGATATGCCTTATATATTCGTATGTTATCCTACCAACAACAGAGGAATATTAGCTTACATAGATAACAGTATTTCAAAATGGAATCATTGAACATAACACTTTAGGTCTCGATTGAAGCTTTTCTATTATTTAATATATTACCTTTGTTTCCTATAAATAACACACTTGTAAAAGGATTGAATTTTGAACAATACGAAAGCAATATACTTCTTGCGCTCCAAGTTTTCTATATTTCACTAAGTCTTTATTTTTTAGCATAGATATATTGAAGCAACTCCAGATCTGAGACCAACACCGCTAACGAGTCACTATATATAGCGTAACCGCATATTATCAGATCTTTGTTTCTTCTTTTGACTTTCTTTGCTTACTCTACTACTTTCATTTATTTAACAAACACACTTAGACTGCTAATAATAAATCTTAATAAGTTGAATTGAGAAACGTGTTTTTGACTGCATAACAAATTCATTTGTACTGTTTTCACGCTAAACATAAATATAAAGCAAATCTAGATTTGATAGAACTATTGGACCGACTATTACACAAAAATTACGAAATCGTTTGCCATTTTTTTTTAGGAAATTCACAAACCTAAACACTCAAATGCCCTTATTCTCCTACTATTCCAACAAAAAAGAAGAAGAAGAAGAAGAAGAAGAAAAACTAGTATGAAGTTGGAGAGACATCAATGAAGTTGTAAAATTATGTTCAACAATTTCAATTAATTAATTGCACCTCCTCATGGTTTACTTAAACCCAATGTTTAAAAATTTGAAAATAGTAGTAATAGAAAAACTTAATACAAGTTACTTTGTGTCATTTTACAAAGTATATAGGTAATGGTAGGTGCATTTTTTGTACAATTATGTGGGAGTAAGAGCAAGGCTACCAAATTACATTCTTGGCACAAGATAAGTAATGTAGCACCAACCAACCTTAGTCATTGTCTTTTCTGATATCACATTTTAGAAATAGGGAAGATTGATAGTGGCATCTTCACAACGTGATTTAAAGATCCTGTTAGAACAATTTCACCAAAAGTGAAGTCAACAAGAGCCTGGGTGACATTGAGTGTAATGAGCAAATCTTAGATTCCATATGGAGCTATTCTAAACCAAGATGTCTCAATATCAACCGTCACTCCTTTTGGTGGCAGCACTGCACTTAGATACGTCTCTGCTTTGCTTGCAAAATTCGTGACTGTACGACGTATTATCCGTGATTTAGTGAGAGATGTTATTGTAATCAAAGGTAAATTTAGGTTTGATGGATTTTTAAATAACTCAACACAAACACTTCTTGTTGCATCTTTGACTATTGCAGAATCCACATTTGATAAAGAACACGGGAAACTTATGTAATCCTCGTATCCTGTCTCAATCAGAAGCCAAGATAAATAAATGAGATGAATGGCTAAAATTAGAAAAAAAATTAGCACTTTTGGTTAACTTGTTGATTTTGTCATATTCAAAATATTTTAAGACATAAGCACTTACTAATGGAAATTGTAGACAAGAGGGAGAGTGTGAGAAGAAAAGGTTGCTAAAAATATCTATCCTATAAGTTCTCACAATATCATTGCCTTTTTTACTTGTAACTTAACTAGAAAATTTACAATCTTACTACTAGATATAACTAGTAGACATGAATAGCACTTGAAAAAATTATACCAGCTACAAAGACAAGACCAGGATTGTTATACCCTGGAAGCCCAAACATCAGACCCGAGTGTTGAAATGGAGAAAACTCAAAACTTGCACCAGGTAATAGGATGGGTTGTGAGGTGACCCATGAGAGCAGCCCACGAGTCGTGATGTGACTCATGGGGTGGCCAGGTGAGGAGTTTAGAACTTGGGAGATGAGGTCCCCATGGACATGACCACTACTCGTGGTCAGGCCCCACGAGTCGTTAGGTCAGTCGTGAGGTGGGAGAGTAACAAAAGAGAAGGAAGGGAGGCAGTGAACTTGATGGGAGGACCCTAGGAGTCGTGGTCAGTCACCACAATTCGTGGGGAGAGTCGTGAGTAGCGGGATGAAGCAAGGAAAGAATCAGAAGGAGTGCACCTAATGAGTGGTGGGATGAATTGTGAGGTGTTTCGTTAGGAGCCCTACAAGTTTGAGAAGAAGTGGACTTCACGGGTCAAGCCACAAGTCGTGGCCACAAGGGAAGAGTTGTTAGGTCCCTCGTGGTGATCGTCTGTAATTTCCAGGCAGTGCACCTCACGAGTGTGACCACTGTTCAGGTTTGTTATATGGGTATATAAAACAACACGCAAGTGCACGTGGTCGAACAAGTAGTAAGTGGCTTTAGTAAGCCAAGTATCGATCCCACAGAGACTTGGGTTAAGTGCAATTTGCTCAAGTATACTATATTTTACTTCTAAATATGCTGACAACAACGTAACCAAAAAGTTGATAGTTTGTTTGATAAATTTTATACTAAAACTAAGAACAATTATCTACTTTGAATCTGAACTATGGATAAGAGCATGTTGAGGTTTAACGAACATGTAATGAAATTGATTATCATCATAAATTGGTTAATCTTTTCTTCCTGTTGCTAGCCAAGAATATTTGCCAAGAGATTAAAACTCTCGTATTTAATCTCACTTAAGAATCATGAACCATCCGTCTACATTTCTGTGATCAAATGCAATTCATGTTCTAGCCATACAATTCCGGTTCCTAAATTGACTAATATGACTTTCAGGTATATTTCTATCCTGAACACTAATCAAAACTCAATTTTCCCAAACCAAGTAAAGAACAATATCCTATTAATTCACAACTTTCCAATTTCGTGCTCTCTCGAGTGAAATCGGACTTTTTAGATGTACATTAATGTAGGCCACACACCAATGCAGTAAGAACAAGAATTAATAGAACAACATGGAAGAAAAGATGAAAAACCAGATAATCAATAATCAAATTTCATCACAATTGTTCATAACCTCAGCAAGGAGAGGAATTAGCCACTCATTTGTGGATTAATCATCATAAAACGAGTGTTAATCATACAAGCAATTGAATTAAAGAAGAAGGAAAGAGAGAAAAAACCCTGATCTTTTCGTCCCTCAACTGCCTGTAACCCACGTCCTTGCTCCACCAAGTCTGTATTATGAAAAATGAACTTAAGTGTTCTATTTATACTGCTGGGAATTTTTCCCGGAATAATGAGCAACGTGTCACGGAGTGCATCGCAGAGCACTGCCTCCGTGACACGGCATGAATGCGGACCCTCACTGGAACTGGGGGTCCAGGAATTCAAGCTCAACGTGGCACGGCGTGCATCGCGGAGCACTGGCTCCGTGCCACGGAGCAAACGCGGACCTCCACTGGGAATTAGGTGAATTTTCCCCATCCAGGCAGAATGCCTCTGCGATGGCAGCGTGACATGGCTCCATCGCGGAGCCCCTTTAATTCATGCTGTCCAATGCCTTTTCCCTTGCTCGCGTCCAAGTCCAATTCCGATATCATCCAACATGCATTTTAGCTTCTCGAAATCACATTTTACCTGCAAAACAATGCTAATCATGTTGGTTAGTATAAATGCACATTTTATTGTCAATTACATGAAAATTTATACACATTGATAGATAAACAAGGCGAAAATGATACTTTTGAGTATCACTTGGGCATATAAATCTGCCCAAGATCACTTACCCCACACTAAAATCCTTGTTCGTCCTCGAACAACAAACATACAATTCATGCAATTTACATCCCAACCTCGCTACTATGGTTCAACAATTTAGCTACGGTCATACCGATCATTCAATACTGCAAATCATCAAGAAAACATGCATGGTCTTAACAATGCAATGACCTTCAATACATTAAGACCTCCTAGACTTTAAGAATTGACTCTCGATATCGGCAAACTCATGCAAATCAGCTGATCAAGATATCCGACACGAAAATTAATCTTTCATCAAGCATGTGCCCTCACAACACAAGAGAATCTTCCCCTTTTTGCTCATATGACTCAAAAACATTCAAACAGGGGCATGTACACACAATTTCACTCTCTCTCCCAAAAGAATTCACATGCATCATGTCATGACCCATAAGCTTGCCCTTAGTGTACTACTCCACTAATATAAAGAAATGCAATGTAAGATCACGTAGGGCTTTAATGGGTTGTAATGGAAGCTATGGAACTAGTAAATATTAGATTAGCCAATAATAGCCACTAGCATCTTTAAGCGCCTTTTCAAACATCCCATCACTCATGGACATTGTTTCCCTTTTTTTTCCATCATCCCATTCTTGATGATTTTACTTTAGTATGGCCCATTTCATTAAGCACATTTGACACAACAACAAAGGTTATTCATGCACCTTCATTATCGTTTATTTATAGCAAGTGCACCTTCAACCTTTTCTTTTCTTCCCTCACTCTGCTTTTCTTTTTCTTTTCACCATTCTCATTCTTTGACACTTTGGGAAAATGATTTTCTCTTCTTAAGTGCTTAAGAGTTTTGTATAGACTTTACGGATAATGAAAAGAAGGAACTAAGCTCGGTTTACACTTTTTGGACAAAAGAAAGAAATAATCGGCTAAAGGCTCAAAGGGCTGACTAGGGTATACAATCACAAAAAAGGGGGGTATGACCAGAAAAAAAAAATAGAAACTCTCGGTTAAAACAAAGAAATGCCTATATCCTTTCCTACAATACACCTCCTTCATTTCGTTTTGTACACACACCAGGCAAGTTCTAGATACTTCACAATAGCATGGAATATCAACACCTCACTTCACACTTTTTTGCACATGCTCGATTCAAGATGTATTCACAGACTCTTCAATCAGCTAATTGCATGAATTCAAACATTAAGCCTCAATCACACTGAATCGAACTCTACAGCATAGGTATCTCAACATATTTACAAAATTACATGCTTTCATATGAATCACCTTTGCATTTTGATTATCATGTACAACACGCAACCAAAATTTCACAACCATATAGTAACTACAGGTTTCGGGATGCAATCCACCAAAGAAAAAAAAATAATTGAAAAAAACTACTCCTAACGACTACATTTCCCTTAAGACGTCGGTTCAATGGGACCATTCTTAGTAAAAGAACCGAAAACAAACGCCGAGAAACCCAAAATTAAAAATGTCGAAAATATCGATCATTTCGATAGAAAAATTATTTACAAAAAATTTTATAATTTAAAATTTTTTTTAAAATAAAATCGATCATTTCGATAACAAAATAACAAAAATATGTACAGAATCAGCTGGCAACATTCAACAACACACATCAATTTCATATCAATTTACAAATACAGAACAACACTTAAACAATTCACCAATCACAGGGACAAACAACATGCACAATAACAGAGGAGAACATACAAACAAAACAGTCCAGCCCAGCACCTAACTACTCCCACCCTACACTTAGTCCGAACACTGTCCCCAGTGTTCACAAAAAGTCAAATAGCACAAAATCGGGTGGTGGAACTCCCTGATTAGTCAAAGTATTCCACTTCTTCATCGGGTGTTGCTGCTTCATCTCCCATGTCCGAGTCGCCTCCGTCGTCATCATCGGACTCCACATCGGAGTCCTCCCGACATGTCTCCTCATCCGTGGGGACGTCATCATCTGTGGGCTCTACAAATGCTGGCCCCACTCGGCATAGAGCCCTGACGTTTTTGCCAAACGGGTAGTCTAGCTCGAGCTGCCATAGCTCCTCCTCTGTCGCTGGCCTCCCACCTATCCTCAGTTGGAGCATCTGCATCCTATACATCTGAGTCATATACTGGTCATCACGAGCATGTCGCTCGCCAAGTGTAAGCACTGGTCCGTGGGTGGTGTCGGGAGCCTTAGTTTAAGTAACATCCAAGGCCCGCCGCTCCAACTGCGGGATATAGTCAAGAGCCTCCTCCTCAACATTGAGGCCCCTGAGAAAGGTGGTGAAACCATACCTGTGCCCCTGGTGCAACCGCGCTCTCTTCATGGCGGATATAATAACCGCCCCGACATTAATCTCCAGCCCTTTCATCAGGGTGTACACCAGGCAAACACGATCCCGGGTTACATCAGTCATATGTACCCTCGGGATGAGGCATGAGCAGACTATCTTCAGCCAGATTCGGGCTTCCCTGTTCATATGTGAATATGGCAGAGTCTGGTGGTAGCCCCTCTCTTTGTGTCTGCTCCATCTAGCTGTTGATCGGGCCCCACACAATGTGCATCTGATGTCAGCATACGGTGGGGTAATGTTCAGCTATCGGAGGACGTGGGCGTCTGTGTCCCGCGCTCCTATGATGGCATTGAGTTGGTGGGGCTCCAGAGTGACTATCTGCCCTCTGATTTTGATGGTGTGGTTTCTGATTGACGGGTTCCAATTAGCATAGAACTCCCGAACCATGAGCAAATTGCATTCCTTGGGCTCCTCAAAGATAAACTTGAGCCCCGCTGCCTCGATCTGGTGGACCATTCTAGGGAACTCCTGTGCCAATGGCTCCAGTGCTATGTGCTCCTTGGGGAAATATTTATTTTCTTTGTGCTTGGCATACCACTTTTTCCCCTCGTCGGTCACCCATCATGTTCTGTATTGGCGGCGCTGGCCGCGTGGAACTGCTGGTGCAGCTGGGACTGCTGTGCCCAGTCTGAGTCGCTTCCTTCCGGTGCCTGAAGATGATGCACCTTTCCCTTTCTCTTGCCGGCTTGCCATTTTACCTGTCAACCCAAGTAAACAAGCTCAATGTTAAGCTAAATAAATATTAACTTCGGCTAAGGTCGGGTTACACTAAGTTACCCCACACTTAGTCCTTAGCTACAGTTCCAACACTACGGCAAGAATAACTTTATTTACACAAAACAACCAACTATATCATCATGCTTAGTGCGTTCAAAAAATTCGACGGTATGACTTCTGCGTACTACTCAGACTTCGTACAGCTAATCACAATCACTACCATCGCTAGCATTTTAACCATCACACTTAGCAAATAAAAACGAAGAAACAAAAACAACAACAAAAATTTATATACATGAACCTATCCAACTAACCAAATTTGAACAAATTTCAACATTTCCCCCAACCCGAGAATTCGTCGTCTATTAACATCCTAACAATTTGTACAACGACTCATCTCATTCAACACGTACACCCCGGCATAGAATTCACGAGTTCAATACATTTCCAACTTCAAATTCAACAACAAGCCCTAGAATTGATTTTATCAATCAAATTCGAATAATTTATACAATCGACAAGTTCAAACAATCATAACGACATTCCGAACATTTATCAATCAACAAATAACTCGAATTCATGCTTAATTACTACATAGGGCGATTTAGCTCACCTCCCATGCTTAATTTCGAAGAAAATCGATAAGAACTTGAGAGGGAATCGGAAAACATACCTTGAAGTTGAAGAATCAAAGAAAACTCGGTAATTTGTTGCCTTAAGCCGTGGCACGTTGATGGGGGATGATTTTTGGGGGGTTTGGTCGCGGAGGAATTAGAAAATGAGGGGAAAAGGGGAGGTTTCGAGGTTAAAAAGGTAGAAAAATACGCGGGTCACCCGGCGACCCGGTGTGACCCGTCGCGATATACACGGCAACGTGTCACGGAGTGCATCGCGGTGCACTGCCTCCGTGACAAGGAGCCATCGCGATAGCATTCTGGAAATTTTTAAAATTTCCGGGTTATACCTCAATGTGTCACGGAGGGTAACGCGGAGGTCCTCCTCCGTGACACGGAGCTAACGCCCTAGCTCACTGTTTTCTACTTTTTATTAATTTTTCATACCTCGACTTTTCCTTTGCGATTCCGTGCACATTTTCCTCCGTTTGACCTGAAAATCATCTCACTAAACAAAATTGGTTAGAATTATGGGTTCCACCTAAATAAAAATAAAAACAATAACTAAAACGAAAAATTTTGTAGGAAATTAAGAAAAAAGAAAAAAAATCTATTTACACTTTACAAAAAGAAAGAAAAAAATATTTTCACGGGTTGCCTCCCGTGCAGCGCCTGGTTTACCGTCGCGGCTCGACGTCATTTAAGCTCAATTGTCCGCTAGGGTGATGGACGATTTCTCTCGATCACCGTCCTCCCCCCAGTAGTGCTTACACCTATCCGGTGGTCTTCCCATTAACTCTCGGGAATCCTTCATCTGCTTGTCATCACCATGATCAATCACATTGATCATCGAGAGTTCTTCATGCACCGTCGGGAGCTTGGGTGCTTTGTACACATCGAACACCTCTACCTTGTCATGTGCTTGCATTGTAAGTTGCCCCGCAGCTACGTCGATTAATGCTTTTCCGGTTGCCAAGAAGGGACGTCCCAAAATAAATGGGACTTCCGCGTCTGGTTCAAAATCCAGCACGACAAAATCTACCGGGAAAATTAGGGAGCCAACTTGCACCAGAACGTCCTCAACAATGCCATCCGGCCTAGCTAAGGATCGATCCGCCAACTGCAAGATTACTGTTGTGGGTCTAGGACTCCCTAGACCCAACTTTCTGAATACCGATGAAGGCATCAAATTTATGCTCGCCCCCAAGTCACACAATCCACGAGCTCAGATGCTCTGCCTAATAGTAAGCTGGATAGTAAAACTCCCAGGGTCTTTTAACTTTGTGGGCAGTCTATTTTGGATCCGGGAAGTGCACTCCTCCGTTAGAGCCACCGTAGCATACTCAGTCAACCGACTTTTGTTTGCCACGATGTCCTTTATGTAATTGGCATATTTAGGCACTCCCTGCAAGACATCAACAAGAGGTAAATTAACATGTACCTGTTTAAGCTCCTCCATGAATTTCTTGAAACACGCCTCCTCTTTGTGTTTCTTGAGTCGTTGAGGAAACGGGGGTGGAGGTCTTTCTGATTCAGCTTCTTTGGTCTTCCCCCTTTCCGAACTTTGCTCCCCCTCAACTTTTGCTTCTCCCGAATGTTGAGGTGGTCTTTCTGGTTCCACCTCTTTGAGTTGCAAACCACTCCTTGTGGTCACTGCATTTACCTTCTTGGGATTGGGATCCGTGTTGCTTGGCAGTCCTCCTCTAGGCCTTGTATTTTGGGCACTAGCAAATTGCCTGATCTTGGGCAGATTTATATGCCCAAGTGATACTCAAACTTATCATTTTCGTCTTGTTTATTATGCAATGTGTATACATTTTCATGTAATTGGTAATAAAATGTGAATTTATACTAACCAACATGATTAGCATTGTTTTGTAGGTAAAACATGATTTTGAGGAGCTAAAATGCATGTTGGAACAATATCAGAGTTGGACTTGGATGCGAGCACGAAAAAGACATTGGACTGCACGATGTAAAGGGGCTCCGCGATGGAGCCGTGCCACGCTACCATCGCGGAGGCACACTGCCTGGAGGGTGATTTAATTGTCAATTTCCAGTGGAGCCTCGCGACAGCTCCGTGGCACGGAGGCAAGCCACTGCGTTGCCTGCCGTGCCACGTTGAGGCTTTATTCCCGGACCCCAGATTTCCAGTGAGGGTCCGCGTCCACGCCTTGTCACGGAGGCAGTGCTCCGCGTTGGCCTCCGTGACACGTTGCTTGTTATTTCGGGAAAAATTCCCAATAGTATAAATAGAACACTTAGGCTTATTTTTAATTAATTCAGACTTGGTGGAGCAAGGACGTGGGTTACAGGCAGTTGAGGGACGAAAAAGCTCAGGGTTTTTCTCTCTTTCTTTCTTCTTTCAATCAATTGTTTGTATGATTAACACTTGTTTTAGGATGATTAATCCACAAATGAGTGGCTAATTCTCTTCCTTGCTGAGGTTATGAACAATGGTGATGAATTTTGATTATTGAATTGTATGATTTTTCATCTTCTTCTTCTATGTTGTTCTATTAATTCTTATTTCTACTGCATTAGTGTGTGGCCGACATTAATGTACATCTAAAAAGTCCGATTTCACTCGAAAGAGCACGAAATTGGAAAGTTGTGAATTAATAGGGTATTGTTCTTAACTTGATTTGAGAAAATTGAGTTTTGATGTGCTTTCCTGATAGAAATATACTTGAAAGCCGTATTAGTCAATTTAGGAACCGGAATTGTATTGCGAGGTCATAAATTGCATTTGATCACAGAAATGTAGACGGATGGTTTATGATTCTTAAGTGAGATTAAATACGAGAGTTTTAATCTCTTGGCTAATGTTCTTGGCTAGCAACTAGAAGAGAAGAATAACTGAATTATGATTATAATCAAGTTCATTACTTGTTCTTAACCTTGGCATGCTCATATCCATAGTTTAAATTCAAAGTATATATTTGTTAATAGTTTTAGTAAATAATTTATAAACAAAATTATTTAACTTTTGGTACGTTGTTGTCAGCATATATAGAAGTAAGATAGAATATAGTATACTTGAGCAATTTTTACTTATCCAGAGTCTCCTTGGTTCGATACTTGGCTTACTTAGCCACTTTATTACTTGTTTGACCACGTGCACTTGCGTGTCAGTTTTTAACCCCTACCAAAGCACCGAACAGTGCCCAAATTGATACTCAAGAGCCTTGGTAGCTAACTGATTGTTTTTCACTTCGGCTGCCAATATCACATAGTCAGCCTGCAATTGAGCTTGGTTAGCTATCATGGTCTTGAACATCTCCTCAATGCTGGGTGATGGTGGTGGAGGAGGTGCATTGTTGTTTCTGAATTGGGCTTGGTAGTTCTGTTGCCCTCCTTGATTCCTTTGCACACCCTGACCCGAACTTTGGCCTTGATGGTTGTTGCTACCCCATGAGAAATTAGGATGATTCCTCCAATTTGAATTGTAGCTACTACCATACTGCTGATGATTTCTTTGTGCATTACCCACAAAGTTTACCGAGTCAAGATTGGCTCCACAGCACTCAGCTGAGTGCTCACTGCTTCCACACACTTCACACCACAATTGCTGGACTGTATTAACTGGAGCTTGAGGTTGGTTCAAAGTCATGTTGCTGAAGTGGTTGTTCAATTGATTTTACAATGCAGCTATCTGTGCAGCGATAGCTATGAATCCATCCACTTCAACCACTCCTGCTGCTTTCCTTGTCCCACCTCTTGATGAATCAGCATTCCATTCTGGATTGCCCTGTGAAATCCAGTTCAACAAGGTATACAGCTCCTCATAAGTCTTTTCCAATGCTTGCCCTCCAGCTGCTGAATCTAGCAATATTTTGGTGTGGGGTTCCAAACCCTCAATAAATGTGTGCACCAACACATCATTGGACTAATGATGATGAGGACAGTCCCGCAACATGGATTTAAATCTCTCCCAGGCTTGATATAAATTTTCTCCCTCTCTCTGTTTGAAACTTAGAATTTGACTTCTAAGTCTTGCTGTTTTACCAGAGGGAAAAAACCTTATCAAGAACTTCCGTGCAAGATCATCCTACGTTGAGATAGAATTTGGTGGCTCAGCTTTCAACCACCTCTTGGCTTCTCCTAGTAATGAGAACGGAAATAATGTAAGCCGAACATAGTCTGGTGACACTCCAGCGGGTATGTAAGTGTCACTTATCTCCAAAAAATTTTGGAGATGCTGTTGTGGGTCTTCTTGAGGGAGACCGGTAAATTGCCCGCTTGTGTGCAACAACTGCACCATATTTTGTTTGAGTTCAAATCTCCCTCCAGGCTCTGGTTTGCGGATACTTGATGTAACATTATTGGCATGTGGGATTGCCACCTTGAGAACCGGCCGTGCTGCTGCTTCTTCGGGCACTAACACTGCCCTTACTACCGGTGGATTTTGTTGTTGCTCCATAATCATCTGTCTGAGCAAATGCAGCTTTCTTTGTAGAGCTTCTCTCCGTTTACTGTGAAATATACGTTCTGGCTCTATATAAGATTCCACCAGCTCCTTGTCTCTTCCCAGTGTTCACAACAATTAAGTCTGCAAAATACAGGCTAAGATCAAGTTGTCAACACTTAAGAAAAATAAAAATACAGTAAATTAACACTTAAAACAAATTCACCAATTGCCAAGTCCCCGGTAACGGCGCCAAAAACTTGTTCGGCTGTTTGTGTTATATGGGTATATAAAACAACACACAAGTGCACGTGGTCGAACAAGTAGTAAATGGCTTTAGTAAGCCAAGTATCGATCCCACAGAGACTTGGGTTAAGTGCAATTTGCTCAAGTATACTATATTTTACTTCTAAATATGCTGACAACAACGTAACCAAAAAGTTGATAGTTTGTTTGATAAATTTTATACTAAAACTAAGAACAACTATCTACTTTGAATCTGAACTATGGATAAGAGCATGCTGAGGTTAAACGAGCATGTAATGAAATTGATTATCATCATAAATTGGTTAATCTTTTCTTCCTGTTGCCAGCCAAGAACATTTGCCAAGAGATTAAAACTCTCGTATTTAATCTCACTTAAGAATCATGAACAATCCGTCTACATTTCTGTGATCAAATGCAATTCATGTTCTAGCCATACAATTCCGATTCCTAAATTGACTAATACGACTTTCAGGTATATTTCTCTCCTGAACGCTAATCAAAACTCAATTTTCCCAAACCAAGTAAAGAACAATATCCTATTAATTCACAACTTTCCAATTTCGTGCTCTCTCGAGTGAAATCGGACATTTTAGATGTACATTAATGTAGGCCACACATCAATGCAGTAAGAAAAAGAATTAATAGAACAACATGGAAGAAAAGATGAAAAACCAGATAATCAATAATCAAATTTCATCACAATTGTTCATAACCTCAGCAAGGAGAGGAATTAGCCACTCATTTGTGGATTAATCATCATAAAACGAGTGTTAATCATACAAGCAATTGAATTAAAGAAGAAAGAAAGAGAGAAAAAACCCTGAACTTTTCGTCCCTCAACTGCCTGTAACCCACGTCCTTACTCCACCAAGTCTGTATTATGAAAAATGAACTTAAGTGTTCTATTTATACTGCTGGGAATTTTTCCAGGAATAATGAGCAACGTCTCACGGAGTGCATCGCGGAGCACTGCCTCCGTGACACAACATGAACGCGAACCCTCACTGGAACTGGGGGTCCGGGAATTCAAGCTCAACGTGGCACGGCGTGCATCGCGGAGCACTGGCTCCGTGCCACGGAGAAAACGCGGACCTCCACTGGGAATTAGGTGAATTTTCCCCATCCAGGCAAAATGCCTCCGCGATGGCAGCGTGACACGGCTCCATCGCGGAGCCCCTTTAATTCATGCTGTCCAATGCCTTTTCCCTTGCTCGCATCCAAGTTCAACTCCGATATCATCCAACATGCATTTTAGCTTCTCGAAATCACATTTTACCTGCAAAACAATGCTAATCATGTTGGTTAGTATAAATTCACATTTTATTGCCAATTACATGAAAATGTATACATATTGATAGATAAACAAGGCGAAAATGATACTTTTGAGTATCACTTGGGCATATAAATCTGCCCAAGATCAACCACAACCCGTTAGGTCACCCGTGGGGACTGACACTCAACTTTTCCCTGTGAATTTTCAAGGGTCTTTCAGTAATTTCCTACCCTCCTAAACTTTAAACTACATTGTTATAAATATAATTTCAAACTTATTAGTGGGGTTAAACGGTTTCTTTCCTCATTCCCCACTCAAACCTTCAGAAAAATAGATCATAGAATTCTCTCAAGGACTCTCAGAGAAAGAACTAGGGCACCCTACTTCTCCTCAGATTCTCAAGAAATTCTGTCGGATTTCTTTATCAGGTATGTGGGAATTCAACAAGGGGATAGTTCTTCCCTTGTGTCTCCCAAAACCCTTCTCTAGTTTCTCTATAATATTCTAGCCTTGAGCTTTTGAATGTGAAGAGAATATATGTCATATTTCTTTGAATTCATATAGAATGATATACATGATTATTTTATATATGATTTCTATCAATTCATGTTTAAATTGTTGCTTATCCCTATACATTGAGTTTAGCCCTAGTCCTTGAGAGTAGAAAAGACTAGAATCTTGCTAAAGTGGTTAAACCTTGAAAATTTTCTTGATTATATCAGTGTGGTGAATTCCCATATTATCTCATATGCTAAATTCTCAGTCGGATACATAGTTTCCTAGATTTAGTAAAAATGTGAAAATACTCAGTGTCAGTCAAAAATGTCAGCTGATCAGTTTGACTACAAAATTTCTTGAGGTGTCAGTATTACCTCCCAATTATCAGAATCAGATTCAAAATTCAGTTTATTGGTCCACCAGACAGTCATGACACTTTAGATATATAGCTTTCACTAGCCTTAGGAACCCAGTTTAGATCACAATTTGTTCTTAGCCGGTTACGACGCTCCTAGATAAGCAGCTCTGACCAGTCTAGAACCCAGTTTCAGAATCTAGTTCGATAAGCTCTCAGGGTACTCTCAGATAAGTACCTCTGACTAGTATTGGGCCCCAGTTTCGAGTTATCAGCTTAGTATTCAGTCTAGGATTATCCAGTGGGAGTAGGACTGAGCGTCGAGTGGAACGGGGTTCCAACGTACCCAGGTTCTTAGAACTACGTTACTAGCATAGGTTTCAATATATATTGGCCTGATTGGCTTCGGACTTTTGTGATCACACAATTCATGCCAGTATACCTGACAAGGTATACTGGGTCCTACCAGTGGGGTGTATACATCGTACTCCACATCTAGCTCACGTGGTTACATGTCAGTTATAGACTCTTCCACTAGTCAGTTCAGTCTAGTCTCAGTCTAGTTTAGCTCAGATTAGTGTTTTAGACTTAGAACACGTAGACAAGGTCTATCAGACCACCTCAGTTATTTTAGTTATTCAGTTTAGTAGTTTTATTTGGTCATCGCATGTCTTTTCAGTTTAGCATTTTCTTTTTATTTATTCTGTTGTGTTATGTATCCTCACTTACTCAGTACATTCAAAGTACTGATGCGTACTTTTATGTTGTAGCGTCTTATGATATAGCTGCAAGATCACAGTCTCAGCCCCGTTAGACGACTGCTCACTAAAGATCTCAGCTATCCCAGTTGGTGAGTCCTCATCCTTCGAGGATGGAGATTATTTTCTTTAGTTATACTTTCATTCCCTTTTTATTTAGGTTTGGAGTTAGCTGGGGGTTTGTCCCAGTAGCTCATCAGTGTTAGTGGCTTTCAGACGTAGATTTGTTTTCAGACTCAGATTGGTTTTATTAAACATGTAGCCTTGTTCTAATATTTTCAAGTATTTATATTTTTGCTGTAAATTTCCCCTGAATGTATTTTTATGTTATTTAGAATGCCAGTGTATGATAGACCAAGGGTTGACTTGGGGCCACTTGTGGTCTCAAGTACCGTGTCCTGTTTAGGGTGTAAACTCGGGGCATGACAAACTTGGTATCAGAGCACTACATTCAAATTATCCTCGGATGTCTGAAAGCCTCATCGAGTAGAGTCCTCTTCATGGGTGTGAAGCGTGCCACACTCATGAGGAGGAGGCTACGAGGTGTCATTAGGAAAAATTCCCTTTATTTCATACTTCTTATTGTGTGTTGAAATTCACCTCCAAAATCATTCTCCTAACTCATGCTCTGCTTCGTTTTATTGAATTATGCCTCCACGACACGATAACGGAAGGAGGGCTGGTAATGCTTAGTGGACTGCCCCACTTCCCCAACAGCCCCTCAGGATGACTCGGTATCTACCGCAGAATTTAGGGCGGCCATTTAGCTGCTCGCTCAAACTGTGACCAACCAAGTGAACTAGAAGGTGGTGCCAGTGAACACAAATGGGTCCACAACAGTTCTAGGGTGTGGGACTTTACCGGAATGAACCCTCCATCCTTTTAGGGATCCAAGGTGGGGGAGGACCCCCAAGAGTTCGTGCATGAGATTAAAAATATTACCCGCATAATGGGTGTCAGCTCCTCGGAGAGTGTTGACCTGGCTGCCTACCCGCTAAAAGGGGTAGCCCAGGTCTGGTATCAATAGTGGAAAGAGGGGCGGCCAGCGAGTGCAGGACCGGTGGAGTGGGAGGAGTTCCACACAGCCTTCCTAGACTGATTTTTCCCTCGAGAGCTCAGGGAGCCCAAGGTAGCGGAGTTCATGAACCGGAGATAGGAAAACAGAACCGTAGAAGAGTATGCTCTAGAATTCACTAGGTTATCCAAATACGCTGCAGAGATGGTGGCCAAGCTAAGGGCTCACATGCTAAAATTCGTAAATGGGGTGTAAAACTTGGTGCGCAAAGAGTGCAGAACAGTGATACTTATCAAAGATATCGACCTCCCTAGTCTGATTGTCTATGCCCAGTAGATTGAGGGCAAAAAACTAAGGGACATGGAGAGAAAGAATAAGTGGGCAAGGACTGGCCAGTCAGATCATGGCCATTAGAGATCTGGCGGTAGCAACCGCCCACAGCAACAGCAGCAGCAGAGGGCTCCAACGTCCAGTTCAGCCAGCACCCCTACCTTTCAGTCCTGCTAGGATCGGAGGGTGGAGCATCTGGTGCTCAGTCTCAGAGCTACAATGCCCGGAATGGTATCCAGCTTGCCCCAATTATGGAAAGAATCACCTAAGAGAGTGTCTTTAGGGTCGAGAGGGTTGTTTTGGTTGTGGACAGCTTGGGCATTGTCTTAAGGATTGCCCATCAGCAGGACGGGGGAGATCATAATCCACTACCTCAGAAGCCCTGCAGGCTGACCAACTCGGTAGGCTCACACATTAGGTACAGAGGGCGTTTAATGCCAAAACTATTTTTATGCATTATCATCTCGTCAGGATCAGGAGAACTCACAGGATGTGGTCACAGGTATGTTACGTTGTTTTCATCTAGATGTGTATGCCTTGCTTGATCCAGGGGCCACACTATCATTCATAACTCCCTACATAGTAGTTTAGTTCAATATCAGTCCAGAGGTCCTCTCAGAACTTTCTCGATCTCCCCCCCAGTTGGCTAGTCAGTTAGAGCCAGCCGGGTGTATAGAAACTATCCAATCTCAGTCTGCAATAAAGTCATTCCAGCTAACCTTATAGAGTTAGACATGGTCAACTTAGACCTCATTCTTGGCATGGATTGGTTACACTGTTGTTATGCTTCAGTCAACTGCAGAACTAGGATCTTCAGTTTTCAGTTCCCTAATGAGCCAGCTCTAGAATGGTCGGGCAGTAGTTCAACGCCCAAGGGTAGGTTTATTTCCTACCTTAAGGCCAGGAAGCTTATTTCCAAAGGATGTATTTACCATCTAGTTCGGGTTAAGGATTCCGACTCTAAGACCCCAACCATCCAGTTAGTCCCTGTTGTCATCAAGTTTATAGATGTGTTCCCCAAAGATCTTTCTGGAGTTCCTCCTGAATGGGAAATTGACTTCGGCATACACCTAATTCCAGATACTTAGCACATTTCCATCCCTCCTTATAGAATAGCTGAACTTATGGAGTTGAAGGAGCAGCTAAAAGATCTTCTTGATAAGGGTTTTATCAAACCCAACATCTCTCCATGGGATGCTCCAGTGCTATTCGTGCCAAAGAAATACGGTTCTCTCAGAATGTGCATCGATTACCGTCAGTTGAACAAGGTCACAGTCAAGAACAGGGATCCCCTACATAGAATTGATTACCTGTTCGACCAACTTCAGGGAGCCAGCTGTTTCCCCAAAATAGATCTTAGGTTGGGGTATCATCAGCCAAGGGTTAGAGAGTGTGACATATTGAAAATAGCTTTTAGGATTCAGACCCAGGAGTCAAAACAGAGAAAAACTGAAATTTCACACCAGATCACATAATGAATTGTGAGGAGGCTCGTGAGGAGTGTCCATGAGTTGTGAAGTGATTTGTGGTCCAGCAAGGTTGGCATGGTGTGTTGAGAAGACCACGGGCATGTCTACGAGTCGTGGTCAGGCCTCATGACTCGTGAGGTCTCCCATGGCCTAGACTGGTTGTTTGACAAGGAGGCATTAGGCAGTAGAAGCCACGGATGGTGACCACAAGTCGTGGTCACCCACCACGAGTCGTGGTGTCTACTATGAGGTCCCCTAGTTTTTTTTTAGCAGTGGACCAGATGACTCATGGCCACGAGTCGTGGCCTGTGAGCACGATTCGTCTAGTCCCTCATGGGGACTGGCAGCCAGCCAAATTCTGCGATTTTAGCAAGGGATTTTCCATAATTCCTAAGTCCTAAGGGCCTATACTATGTTGTTTAAGGCTCGTTTTAGTGGGTTTTAAGAGGGGAAAACCTATTCTATGTTATTCCTACCATGCATGCAAGCTTGAGAGGTTGAAGAGGTGATTCAAGGCTAGTATTCAAGGTTTCCATCCAACTTCCTCTTGGATAATCAAAGATTTGGTGGAATCAATCTCTTCCAGGTATGTAGGGTTATGAGTGGGTGTTTCCTTCCACACCCATGCCTAACTCTATCTAAGTATGAGAAATTACTCTGATCAAGTTATGGGGTTTTCACCCAATTGCATAATTCTTCAATTTCTATACAAGGGTACGATTAGATTATGTTTCTATTAATGATTTGTGAAGCATGGATAGATTTTAAATAGTTTTTAATCAAAATTGTGTTTTCCAGTTTTATGAAATTAAAGGCCCATAGATGAGAAGTTCATGAAAGAAGAGAATGATGATGATGAGATTTGATAATGAAAAACATGTTTCTAAAGCTACCTATGATTATGATATTGTTTTCAAAATGAATTGAGTAGATTCAAGCATGATAAAGTTTCAGGCAAAGCCGTTATATCGAGTATGATGATGTAGTATCTCTAAAGTAGGCTTACAACATGGTTTTGGAGTAAAGGCTCCCACCTATCTTTGAGCTTGTGGTATGTTTCGAAATAAAGCTTCTCATATGCATGACTTCACAATCGAGATATATGTTATTATTGAACTTTGTTTTCATACGATGTTAAGTTTATGCATGATTTCATTATTGAGCTTCATCAATAGAAAATATTGAGCTTCGTTGTATATGATGTAGAGCATTGCATGTTTTGGGAGAAGAGTCTAACACCGAGCGAGCTAAGGGTTGATCACCCTATGCCCCAGAATGACACGCCAACGTAGGTTGATACTATTATATTATTGGGACTTCCCTTGTGAGCTATGCTGGCCCAACTGGTCCATGAGCTTGATATCGATGTCATGGTAGTTTCCTTAGCCCTGGAAAGGTTTTGGATGGCTCTTCCCACTTGAGCGTGATAGTCAGGACCACATAAGCTCTATCGTGGTATGTCGGTTAAGTGGCGAGTCTCCCATTGTCTATATGATTCAGATTTGCATATTTATTACGCATGGTTATTATTTTATACATGGATGTTGTAAAGGCAAGGTTTGACTCATTGTTCAAGTTTTCTTATAAATGTCATATTTTAGCTTTGAGTCATTCGAGGTAGTTATGAAGCTATGTATTGTCGTGTTAAGAAAAGATTATGATTTATGAAAGAATGCATGCAAGCCCTCCTCTCAAATTTGAAAGCTTATGATATGATATGAAATGTTTTAAATGATTTACTTTACATAAGCGGTTTTACTTACCTTGCATACTCGGTACATTCCACGTATGTACCGTATACTTTCTATTCTATATCGTGTCATGATACAGGACCCATCTCTCAGGTTCAACCCCGCTCTAAGACAGTTCATCGGAGTTAGCGTCTGCTTATTGGTGAGTCCTCATCTTTCGAGGACCATACTATCTATCATTTCCTTATGTATTTTAGTTTCCCTTATGTATTTTCAGCTTCAGTATTATGGAGTTAGTTGGGGTCTTGTCCCATCAACTCATCCATATTAGAGGCTTTTCAGACTTATGTATGTATTCAGCTTCCGATGCTTATTCTGATGTTATGTTGAGTTAAACTTCTGCTGAGTTTACATTGTTGATTCTTCAGTTTATTGATTGAGTTAGATGTATGCTTATGCCATGGGTCAACTTGGGGTCTCTCAGGGTCCCTTGTCCCATGTCCATGATCCGGGCCTCTATTCGGGTCATGACAAACTTTGTATCATAGAAATAGGTTTGAAGTGTCCTAGGGTGTCTGAAAGCCGTGTTAAGTAGTGTCTTTTTCGCGGGTGTGAAGCGCGCCATACTTATGACGAAGAGGCTACGAGACATTTAGGAAATGTTCCATTCTTTCATAATCTATGTCGTGCGATGAAAAGTCTTTCTATCCTTCTAACGTGATATTCACGATTGCAGAATCACGGCTCCTCAAAGAATGAATGGAAGGAGGGATGAATGTGGTAAAGGCAACAAGGATTGCAATGGTTATGGCCATCAACCAGCCCCACCAGTTCAGGAACCCCAGGCACCGGAGCCAGCAGCCCATGCTAAGTTCTGGGCAGTTATTCAGATACTTGCACAGGTCATGACCGCTCAGGTCAACCAGCAGGCCATTGTGTATGTTTCGCAAAATGGCAATGCAGCGGCGGCTCGAGTCAGAGACTTCTTGAGGATGAACCTGCCAGAGTTCTTAGGGTCCAAGGTATATGAGGACCCGTATGATTTCATTGATGAGATTATCAAAATCACCCAAGTCATGGGAGTGCGTAGTGTTGGGTGTGTAGAGTTGGCCTCCTACCAGTTGAAAGGGGTTACGCATATCTGGTTTCTCAAATGGAAGGATAGTAGGGTCACAGGAGCAGGTCCGATCACATGGGAGGAGTTTCATGTTGTATTTCTAGATCGATTCTTCCCTCAGGAGAAGAGGGAGCTGAAGGCAGCTGAGTTTGTAAACTTGAAGTAGGGAAGAATGACAGTGCAAGAGTATTCCCTTGAGTTCACTCGCCTATCGAAATATGCCCTGGATTTAGGGGCTGACCAGAGAACGTGGGTGAGCAGATTTGTGCATGGTATAGTAGGGTATTTGGACAAGGAGTATCGGATTTCTATGCTTCACCAGGATATGGACTTTCCTCGCTTAGTGTTGTATGCCCAGCAGATGGAGGCGACACATTCGAGAGAAAGGGAGGCCAAGAGGGCCAGAACCGAGGACCACAAATTCTCTCAGTAGAGGTTCGGTGGTGGCACCGACAGTAGACTCACCAGAGATCATCGACCCCGGTATCTTTGGCATTGAGTGTGCTGGGACTGCTGACATGGTCCACCCCCTGATCTAGCCTGAGAAACCCCATAGTTGTTGGTCTTGGCCCTCTTGGGATCTCTCTTCTTCCTATAGACCGACTCCATCTGCTGGGCATGCAATACAATACGGGAAAAGTCGATTTACCGGTGTAGCATGGAAATCCGGCAATCCTTGTCCAAGAAATCTTCTACTCCATGCACAAAGTGGCTCACCCGAGCCCGCTGATCTACCACCAACTCCAGAGCATATTTAGATATCTCAGTGAACTACAAGGCATACTCCTGGACTAACATGTTGCCCTGCTTCAAATTAACAAACTCGGCCGCATTAAGCTCCCTCATCTCCCAAGGGAAGAACCGATCCATGAATGCGGTGTGGAACTCATCCCAACCTTTCGGTCCTGCACCTACTGTCCTTGCACCTCTCCATTGCTTGAACCATATATGTGCTACCCCCTTGAGCTGATAGAAGGTCAAATCAACACATTCCCCATTATTCACCCCCATAACATGGGTGATCTTTAGAATTTCCTCAATAAAGTCATGTGGGTCCTCATCTACCTTCGACCCTGTGAACTTTGCAAGGCTCATCCACAAAAAGTCCCTCACCCTAGCAGCTGCTGCATTCCTATTTTGTGGATAATGTGGCACGGTCTGATTCTGGACTTAAGTTGTCATAGCCTGTGCCAGCATCTGAATCGCCGGCCTAAACTCAGTGTGGGCGACTAGCTCTTACTGCACACTCCTCATGATCAGCTGGAGCTGGCTAATTCTCACCATCATGGGTACCCTCCTGATCATTACCATTTCCATTCCTCCTGACATTCACTCAACGTGGAGGCATGATTCTGCAAATGCAAATAGCACGAATTAAGAATAAAGGACATTCATTGCACGACATAGATCATGAAAGAAGGGAACATTTTCTAAACATCTAGTAGCCTCTTCGTCATAAGTGTGGCGCACTTCACACCCATGAAAAAGATTCTACTTAACGCGGATTTCAAACTCCCTAGGAAACTTCAAAACCTCTGGCGCTAATCCAAGTTTGTCACGATCCAAACATACACCCGGATTGTAGACACGGGACAAGGAGCCCTGAGAGACCCCAAGTCAACCCATGGAATGATCATACACCTAAATCAATCACATGAGCGAAAGACTTAACTTAAATAACTTAATTATAACATAGCATAAAGGAAAAACAATACTAGACTTATACAATACAGGGGAATACATCTGATAGTCTGACAAGACTCTAAACATGGAGGGCAGATTGATGGGACAACTCCCCAACTAATCCATCATTTGAAAAATGAAAGGAATAACAAAGAGTATTAACATGTAGCCCTCGAAACATAAGGACTCACCAAGTACGCTGAGATCAAGGCCGAACTATCTACGGGTGAGGATGAACCTGAGAACTAGGACCTGTATAATGAAACGATACAACATAGAAAGTATGCGGTCAGTACGTGGAATGTACTGAGTATGAAAGGTAAGTAAAACGGATATTTGAAACATAAATAAAGTCCATAAAAGATCATAAGAGTAAAACAACATGCTTGTATCATAAATCGTTATAATATATCATACGACTCAAGTTTTCAAAACATTCATAACATAAACATAGTCATAATCATAAATAAAGAACCATGCTTAACATAACTTGAGCCAACCTACATAATCATAATATGCATAAATCATGAGAAAGAGTGGGAGATTCTCTTAACCGACATACCTCACATGAGCGCACATGAAGCCTGACTTATAACCCTAGTCGGGAGGGTGTTCGTACCTTGCCAAGGGTAGGACCATGAAAGTGTGATATCACCATGAAAAGGGCCATTTGTCCAGGGACTAACATGAAAAGGTCTCGACATGCCTACAGTGGCACGTAGTTCATGAGTCCCGGGGCTTAACTTGAGCTCCGAACCTACTCGGTGTTCGATACTACTCCCAAAACATATATAGTGCTCATAATAATACATTCATGAGTTTATGGGCTAGTTAAATTATGATAATTGTAAACATGCTTGAACATATGTGAACTAGCCATGACATGAGGACCGTAGTCGGCCAAAAATATAATTCATGATTAATAAGACTAATACATACTCGTAGATCATGCATGTAGCTTGAATTCCAATAAAATCATAATGAGTGACATTATGAATTCATAATTTAAAATAAAATTCATGATGGGCTTGTAAAGAACATCGATGGGATAATAGATCATAAATCGATTCATCATGGGGCATGCATAATTGAGCTTAATAGCTTAGAAATCAAATCAATAATATTATAAGCAATTTAAATCTCAAAAGATGATCAAAATCCATAGGTTATGATAATATTTCAAAATCACAAAACCCATAATTAAATCATTAGATTTTATATAAATCAAATACAAAATTTCCATGAGTTTTTGATAATTTATAATTAGAGTCATAAAATAGGGGCATGGGTGTGGAAGAATCCACCCATTGAATCCCTTACATACCTAGGATTATCAACTTCTAACCCTCCTTAAAAGCCCAAGAATCCCAAGAATGAATTTGAAGGAATTGAGGTGAAAAGCTTGAAATTTCCCCTCCGATCACTTGTCAAAATTCTTGCATGCATGAATGAGAGTTTAGGAAGGTTTATTTTCTTAAAAACCCAGTTTTTCCAAGACAAAATGATGTAGTTTAGGGCCTTATATCATGAAAATTTCAAAAATACCCTTAATGAACCTACCCTGAAAACTGGCTGGATGGAACCCAAGAGTGGTACCAATAGATTGTGGGAACCACCAACGGCCCATCATGTCTCTTTTGGTATGAACTGCTGATGACCTATTCTCAAAACCAAACAACGGGTCGACAGGACGACCTGTGCCTCCAACCCACGACTCGTTACATTGTCCGTGGTTAGTCCCCTGAACCTTGGCATCTCATCTTCAAACGGGTCACACCACTACCCGTCACCACTAACGATGGATCATTGTTTCCCCCTGTCAAGCCTACTGGAAAACTTAATCCTCAAACCATGAACACAACCAATGACTCGTGGCTTCTCCTAACAGGTCATTGGGTCTCCCATTGTATGTCACCTGATGCACCCAACTCCTTCCCACGACTGCTAATGACGACTCATTTTTTTCCCACAATGAGTCATCATATCTCCCGTGGTTTGCACTATTACCCAGCCTTTCCCCAACCACGAATCATTACAACTACCTGTGGTATGTCACCACGAGTCGTACATTGACCCGTTCTGAGACATTTTTCCCAATTTTCTGCAGTTTTCAATTTTTGACTTTTGGATCTACTCCTATGCACTTCCGAGGTATTACACCAATGCCCCTGCAGCTTTTATGGATCTAATGAATAGGCTGTTCAAGGCATATTTGGACATGTTCGTGATTGTGTTCATTGTATATATTCTCGGAGTGAGGAGTAGCAGGCCTCTCACTTGAGAGTAGTGCTTCAAACCCTCAAGGATCGTCAGTTGTATGCAAAGTTCAGCAAGTGGGAGTTTTAGTTGGACTCTGTGGCATTCTTGGGCCATGTGGTATCGGGTGAGGATATAAAGGTAGATTCTCAAAAAATTGAGGTGGTGAAAAATTGGCCTAGACCGGTGAATCCTTTAGACATTCGGAGTTTCTTGGGTTTAGCTGGCTACTATCGGAGGTTTGTTGAGGGTTTCTCCTCCATCACAACACCTTTGACTAAGTTGACTCAAAAGAAGGTAAAGTTCCAATGGTCGGAGGCTTGTGAGAAATGCTTCCAAGATTTGAAGACTCGACTCACTTCAGCACCACTTTGACCCTACCCGAGGATATCGATGGTTTTGTGGTGTATTGTGATGCTTCGAGAATCTGACTTGGGTGTGTGTTGATGCAGCATGGGAAAGTGATAGCATATGCTAAGACAGTTGAAAGTCCATGATAAGAATTACCCAACCCATGATCTTAAGTTAGCTGTGGTGATATTCGCATTAAAAATATGGCGACATTACTTGTATGGGGTCCACATGGATGTATTCACGGATCACAAGAGCTTGCAATATGTGTTCACGAAGAAAGATCTCAATCTTTGGCAAAGGAGGTGGTTGGAGGTACTAAAGGACTACAACATGAGTGTCCTTTACCACTCGGGTAAGGCTAACATAGTAGTGAACACACTTAGTAGGCTCTCTATGGAGAGTCTGTCCCACTTGGATGAGGGAAAGAAGGAGTTGGTGAAAGATGTCCATTGACTTGCAAGATTGGGAGTTAGATTGGTCGACTCTACTAATGGCAGCGTTGTTGTGCAAAATAGATCAGAATCATCCTTGGTGACTGATGTGAAAGCTAGACAAGATGAGGATCCAATTTTGGTAAAGCTGAAAGAAGTCGTTCAGAGTCAGAAGGTGGAGGTCTTCTCTCAAGATGGAGATGGTGTGTTGCGATACCAGGATCGCCTATTTGTTCTAGATTTTTATAATTTGAGGGGTTGGATATTGCATGAGGCACATGGATCTAGGTATTCAATCCATCTAGGTGCCACCAAGATGTATCATGATTTGTGGGAAATATATGGTGGAATGGCATGAAGAAGGATATTGCAGAATTCATAGCCAAGTGCCTGAACTGTCCGCAAGTGAAAGTCGAGCATTAAAGGTTGGGAGACGTACTTTAGGATATTAGTATTCCCACTTGTAAGTGGGAAGAGATTAATATGGATTTCATTACAGGCCTACTTCGTACTCACCGACACTACGATTCTATTTGGGTAGTGGTAGACAGGTTGACCAAGGCTGCACACTTTCTACTGGTCAAAACGATAGATTCAATGGATGATTATGCCAAACTATATATCGGGGAGTTGGTGCGATTACATGGAATGCCCTTGTCTATTATCTCAGACCGAGGTACTCAGTTTACCTCTCAGTTTTAGCGATCTTTTCAAAAAGGGCTTGGGACTCAGGTTAAACTCAACACAACATTTCATCCGCAAATGGATGGTCAGGCAGAGCAGATAATTCAAACGCTCCTGAGAGAATGTGTGATGGACTTCAAAGGTATTTGGGATGATCACTTGCTCCTGATCGAGTTTGCTTACAATAACAGCTATCACTCTAGTATCCAAATGGCATCGTTCGAGGCTCTTTATGGGAGGAGGTATAGATCGCCCATCGGATGGTTTGAGGTTGGTGAGGCAGCTATGATAGGGCCAGATTCAGTTCATAAGGCTATGGTAAAAGTTTAGTTGATAAGGGACAGGCTAAAAACCGCTCAGAGTCGTCAAAAGTCATATGCTGATGTGAGGAGGAGAGAGTTGGAGTTCGAGGTGAACGATTGGGTATTTATGAAGGTGTCTCCCATGAAGGGAGTCATGCAGTTCGAAAAGAAAGGAAAACGCAGTCCCTACTATGTTGGTCCCTATCAAGTTATGAGAAGGATTGGTAAGGTGGCGTATGAATTGGGCTTGCCCTTAGAGTTATCTTCCGTGCGTCCCATGTTTCATGTATCGCTTTTGAAGAAATGTTTGGGAGATCTATCTCTAGTAGTCCCGGTGGATACTGTTGGAGTAAAGGATAGCCTTTGATATGATGAGGTTCTTATCGAAATATTGGATTATCAGGTTTGGAGGCTAAAGTTCAAAGAAGTAGCTTCAGTTAAAGTATTATGGAGGAATCAACATGTTGAAGGAGCTACATGGGAAGCCGAGGCGGATATGATGGCTATATACCCACACTTATTCTCTACCGGCTCAATTCTGACATGAGGTATAAGTTTTGCTCTATTACTCTAATCAGTTTCCATGTTTAGTTCATGTACGCAAGTTTGTTTTAGGTTATGATAGATGTATGTGATGTCCGAATTCAGTTCAGCTATGTAGTTCTTTTCGGAGGCAGTCATTCTGTCAGTTTTCGATTTAAATGATCAGTGTTTGCATATTTTGATTGCATTTTTATGCATTTTTTGTGTGTTTCTCACATTTGAGGAAGAATGTTCCCAAGGGGGAGATATTGTAATACCCCAACAACCAAAGGATCAGACCCGAGACTCAAAATGGAGAAAAACTGAAATTTAGCACCAGATCACAGAACGAATCATGAGGAGGCTCGTGAGGAGTGACCATGAGTCATGAAGTGAATCATGGTCCAGCAAGGTTGGAATGGTGTGTAGAGAAGACGATGAGCATAACCATGAGTCGTGGTCAGGCCTCACGACTCGTGAGGTCTCCCGTGGCCTAGGCTGGTTGTTTGGCAAGGAGGCATTGGGTAGGAGAAGTCACGGATGGTGACCACGAGTCGTGGTCACCCACCACGAGTCATGGTGTCTACCTTGAGGTCCCCTAGTTTTTTTGAGCAGTGGACCAGATGACTCATGGCCATGAGTCGTGGCCTATAAGCATGAGTCGTCCAGTCCCTCGTCGGGACTGGCAGTCAGCCAAATTCTATGATTTTAACAAGGGCTTTTCCATAATTACTAAGTCCTAGGGGCCTATACTACGTAATTTAAGGATCATTTTAGTGAGTTTTAAGAGGGGAAAACCTATTCTAAGTTATTCCTACCATGCACGCAAGCTTGAGAGGTTGAAGAGGTGATTCAAGGCTAGTATTCAAGGTTTCCATCCAACTTCCTCTTGGATAATCAAAGATTTGGTGGAATCAATTCCTTCCAGGTATGTAGGGTTATGAGTGGTTGTTTCCTTCTACACCCATGCCTAATCTCTATCTAAGTATGAGAAATTCCTATGATCAAGTTATGGGGTTTTCACCTAATTGCATAATTCTTCAATTTCTATACAAGGGTACGATTAGATTATGTTTCGATTAATGATTTGTGAAGCATGAGAAGATTTTAAATAGTTTTTAATCAAAATTGTGATTTCTAGTTTTATGAAATTAAAGGCCCATGGACAAGAAGTTCATGAATGAAGAGAATGATGATGAATGTATGATGATGATGAGATTTGATGATGAAAAGCATGTTTCTAAAGCTACCCATGATTATGATATTGTTTTCAAAATGAATTGAGTAGATTCAATCATGATAAAGCTTAGGGCAAAGCCCTTATATCGAGTATGATGATGTAGTATCTCTAAAGTAGGCTTACAACATGGTTTTTGAGTAAAGGCTCCCACTTATCTTTGAGCTTGTGGTATGTTTCGAAATAAAGCTTCTCATATGCATGAATTCACAATCGAGCTGTATGTTATTATTGAGCTTCGTTTTCATACGACGTTGAGTTTATGCATGATTTCATTTTTTAGCTTCATCAATAGATAATGTTGAGCTTCGTTGTATATGATGCAGAGCATTGCATGTTTTAGGAGAAGATTCTAGCACTGAGCGGGCTAAGGGACGATTACCCTATGCCCCAAAACTATGCGCCAACGTAGGTTGATACTATTATATTATTGGGACCTCCCTTGTAAGCTATCCCCGGCCCAACTGGCCCATGAGCTTGATATTGATGTCATGGTAGTTTCCTTAGCCCTAGCAAGGTTTTGGATGGCTCTGCCCACTTGAGTGTGATAGTCGGGGCCACGTAAGCTCTATCGTGGTATGTCGGTTAAGTGACGAGTCTCCCATTGTCTATATGATTCAGATTTGCATATTTATTACTCATGGTTATTATTTTATACATGCATGTTCTAAAGGCAAGGTTTGACTCATTGTTCAGCTTTTCTTATAAATTTCATATTTCAACTTTGAGTCATTCGAGTCAGTTATGATGTTGTGAAGCCATGTATTGTCATGTTAAGAAAAGATTATGATTTCCGAAAGAATCCATGCAAGCCCTCCTCTCATATTTGAAAGCTTATGATATGATATGAAATGCTTTGAATGATTTACTTAACTTAAGCAGTTTCACTTACCTTGCGTACTCGGTACATTCCACGTATTGACTGCGTACTTTCTATGTTGTATAGTGTCATGATACAGGACCCGGCTCTCAGGTTCAGCCCCGCTCTTAGACAGTTCATCCGAGTTAGCGTCTACTTATTGGTGAGTCATTATCTTCCAAGGACCAGACTATCTATCATTTCCTTATGTATTTCAGTTTCCTTTATGTATTTTTAGCTTCATTATTGTGGAGTTAGTTGGGGTCTTGTCCCATCAACCCATCCAAATTAGAGGCTTTTCAGATTTATGTATGTATTCAACTTCATATGCTTATTCTGATGTTATGTTGAGTTAGATTTCTACTGAGTTTATATTATTGATTGATTTAGATGTATGCTTATGTCATTGGTCGACTTGGGTCTCTTGGGGTTCCTTGTCCTATGTCTATGATCCGGGCCTCCGTTCGGGTCGTGAAATCATGGTTATATCCTTTGGACTAACAAATGCCCCTGCAACCTTTATGGACCTGATGAACAGAGTCTTCAAGTAGTATCTGAATATGTTCACCACTGTATTTATCGATGATACTCCAGAAATGAGGAACAACATGGTAATCACTTGAGGATAGTGCTTCAGACACTCAGAGACCTCCAGTTATTCGCCAAGTTCAGCAAGTGTGAATTTTGGTTGAAGTCCGTGACTTTACTGGGTCATGTGGTCTTGGGTGAGGGTATTCAGGTTGATCCTCAAAAGATAGCAGCAGCGAAAGACTGGCCCAAAACCACCTCTCCAACTGAAATTAGAAGCTTCTTGGGTTTGGCCGATTATTACCGATGCTTTGTGGAAGGCTTTTCTTCTATAGCATCTCCACTGACTAGGCTGACTCAAAAGAAGGTGAAATTCCAGTGGTCAGATGCGTGTGAGAAGAGTTTTTAGGAGTTAAAATTTTGACGCACTACTGCTCCAGTGTTGACTCTATCAGCAGGATTAGATAGATTTGTAGTATATTGCAACGCTTCCAGAGTGGACTCGGTTGCATTCTGATGCAGCGGGGAAAAGTGATAGCCTACGCCTCCATACAACTCAAAGTTCATGAGAAGAATTATCCAACTCATGACTTGGAGTTGGCTGTGGTGGTGTCGCGTTGAAAATATGGAGACATTACCTATACGGGGCTCACGTTGATGTTTTCACTGATCACAAGACCCTTCAGTCAGAAGGACCTGAATCTTCTCCATAGAAGGTGGTTAGAGCTCCTAAAGATTATGACATAAGCGTGCAATATCACCGGGGCAAAGCCAATGTGGTGGCTGATTCCCTAAGCAGAGTGTCTATGGGTAGTGTGGCTCATATTGAGGAAGGCAAAAAGGAATTGGCGAAGGATATTCACAGACTAGCTTGGTTAGGGTGTAGTTCATCGACTCAGTTGAGGGTGGAGTGGTGATGCAAAACGGGTCAGATTCCTCTTTAGTTGTTGAAGTTAAGTCCAAACAGGATGAAGATCCCGTTTTACTTAAACTCAAGGAAGCGGTTCTCAGAAAAGAGGTTGAAGCTTTCTCCAAAGTAGGAAATGATGTGCTCTGTTATCAAGGTAGATTGTGTGTACCGGACGTCGGTAACCTGAGACAGTAGATATTGGCTGAAGCATATAGCTCGAGATACTCCATCCACCCTGGTGCTACTAAAATGTACCTCGATTTGCGGGATATTTACTGGTAGAACGACATGAAGAGAGACATCGTCGAATTTGTAGCTAAGTGCCCGAACTGCTAGCAAGTCAAGGTTGAGTATCAAAGACCTGGAGGTATGACCCAAGCTATCGGTATACCCATGTGGAAGTAGGAAGAAGTAAATATGGACTTTATTATGGGTCTACCTCGAACTCATTGGCAACATGATTCCATCTGGGTAGTAGTAGATCGGATGACTAAGTCAGCACATTTCCTCCCAATTAAAACTATAAATTCAGCTGAGGACTATGCTAGACTTTACATCCGGTAGTTGGTCCGACTTCATGGGGTGCCATTATCCATCATCTCTGACAGGGGTACCCAGTTCACCCCACATTTCTAGAAGTCTTTTCAGAAGGGACTTGGCACCCAGGTCAAGCTCAGCACAGCTTTTCATCCGCAGATAGTTGGGCAAGCTGAACGAACTATTCAGACCCTAGAATATATGTTGAGAGCGTGCACGATCAATTTCAAAGGCAGTTGGGATGACCACTTTCCTCTTATCAAGTTTTCATACAACAATAGTTATCACTCCAACATCCAGATGATCCCCTTTGAGGCATTGTATTGTAGAAGGTGCAGGTCTCTTATTGGATGGTTTGAGGTTGTTGAAGCTACAATAATCAGGTCAGACTTGGTTCATGAAGCTATGCAGAAGGTACAACTCATCAGAGAAAGATTGAAAATAGCTCAATGCCGTGAAAAATCTTATGCTGATGTGAGGAGAAGAGAATTGGAGTTTGCTGTGGATGACTAGGTCTATCTGAAAATTTAACCCATGAAAGGGGTGATGAGGTTTGGAAAGAAGGGAAAGCTCAGTCCGAGATATGTGGGACCCTATAGAATTTTGAGGCGAATTGGCAAAGTAGCCTATGAGCTGGAATTACCTTCAGAGTTGTCTTCTGTGCACCCGGTATTCAATGTGTCACTATTGAAGAAGTGCATTGGTGATCCAACTTCAATTGTGCCATTGGACAACATAGAAATAAAGGGTAGTCTCTCATACGAGGAGGTCCTTGACCGTCAGGTTCATAAGTTGAGGAACAAGGAGGTAGCTTCAGTTAAGGTCTTATGAAAGAATTAGCATGTCGAGGGAGCTACATAGGAAGCCGAAGCGGACATGATGGCTAGATACCCACACTTATTCTCTACCGGCTCTATTATACCTTGAAATATCAGTTTTTCCTTGAACTCTATGTAGTTTTCATATACAGTTCATGTATTCAAGTTTCTTTTATATTTATGGATATATGTATGAAAAGTGAATTCAATTCAGCTACGTAGTTTGAATCAAAGGTAGTCATTTCGTTAGTTTGTGGTTTAATGATCAGTAATTGAAAATGATAATTGCACCTCTCTACTTTTCTTTGTGTGCTCCAACATTCGAGGACGAATGTTCCCAAGGGGGAGATATTGTTATATCTCAAAAGCCCAAAGATTAGACCTAGGAGTTGAGACAGAGAAAAACTCAAAACTTGCACTAGGTAATAGGACGGATAGTAAGGTGACCCATGAGAGCAGTCCACGAGTCGTGATGTGACTCGTGGGGTGGCTAGGTGAGAAGTTTGGAACTTGGGAGATGAGGTCCCCATGGACATGACCACAACTTATGGTCAGGCCCCACGAGTCGTTAGGTCAGTCGTAGGGTGGGAGAGTAAGAAAAGAGAAGGGAGGGAGGTAGTGAACTTGACGGGAGGACCCCATGAGTCGTGGTCAGTCACCATGATTCGTGGGGAGAGTCGTGAGTAGTAGGATGAAGTAACGAAAGAATCAGAGGCAGTGCACCTAATGAGTGGTGACCACGAGTCGTGGTCACCAGGGATGAATTGTGAGGCCTTCCGTTACGAGCACTGCAAGTTTGAGAAGCAGTGGACTTCACAGGTCGAGCCACAAGTCGTGGCCACAAGGGAAGAGTCGTTAGATCCCTTGTGGTGACCGTCCGTAAATTCCAGGCAGTGCACCTCACGGGTGTGACCACGACCCATTAGGTAACCTGTGGGGACTAACACTTAGTTTTTCCCTGTGAATTTTCAAGGGTCTTTCAGTAATTTCCTACCCTTCTAGACTTTAAACTATGTCATTTTTAAACATAATTTCAGGCTTATTAGTGGGGTTAAACGGTTTCTTTCCTCATTCCCCACTCAAACCTTCAGAAAAATAGATCGTACAATTCTCTCAGGGACTCTCAGAGCAAGAACTAGGGAAGCCTACTTCTCCTCAGCTTCTCAAGGATTTTTTTTGGATTTCTTTATCAGGTATGTGGGAGTTCAACAAGGGGATATTTCTTCCCTTGTGTCCCCAAAAATCCTTCTCTAGTTTCTCTATAAAATCCTAGCCCTGAGCTTTCAAATGTGAAGAGAATATATGTCAGATTTCTTTGAATTCATATAGAATGATATCAATGATTATTTTCGATATGATTTCTATAAGTTCATGTATAAATTGATTTTTATCCCTGTACATTGAGCTTAGCCCTAGTCCTTGAGAGTAGAAAAGACTAGAATCTTGCTAAAGAGGTTAAACCTTGAAAATTTTTCTAATTATATCAGTGTGGTGAATTCCCATATTATCTTATACGCTAAATTCTCAGTCGGATACATGGTTGCCTAGATTTAGTCAAAATGTGAAAATACTCACTGTCGTCAGAAATGTCAGCTAATTTGTTTGACTACATAATTTCTTGAGGTGTCAGTATTACCTCTCAGTTATCAGAATTAGATTCAAAATTCAATTTATTGGTCCACTAGGCGGTCATGACACTTTAGATATATATATCTGACTAACCTTAGGACCGCAGTTTAGATTACAGTTTGTTCTTAGACGGTTACGACGCTTCTAGATAAGCAACTCTTACTAGTCTAGAATCCAATTTTAGAATCTAGTCCGATAAGACTCTCAAGGTACTCTAAGATAAGTATCCCTGACTAGTCTTGGCCCCAGGTTCGAGCTATTAGCTTAGTATTCAGTCTAGAATTATTCAGTGGGAGTAGGACTTAGCACCGAGCGGACCGAGGTTCCAGCATACCCAGGTTCTCATGCCTTCATACCCTGGCAAGGTATATTGGGTCCTACCAGTGGGGTGTATACATTGGACTCCACATTTAGCTCACGTGGTTACATGTCAGTTATTGACTCTCCCACTAGTCAGTTTAGTCTAGTCTCAGTCTAGTTCAGCTCAGATTAGTGTAACAGACTTAGAACATGCTTTGACCATCAGACAGGGTCTATCAGACCACCTTAGTTATTTCAGTTACTCAGTTCAGTAGTTTTATTTGTTCATCACATGTCTTTTTATAAAAGTACTGATGTATACTTTTATGCTCTTATGATACAGCTGTAGAATCACAGTCTCAGCCCCGTTAGACGACCGCTCACCGAAGATCTCAGTTATCCCAGTTGGTGAGTCCTCATCCTTCAAAGACGAAAATTATTTGCTTTAGTTATATTTTCCTTCCCTTTTTATTTAGATTTGGAGTTAGCTGGGGGTTTGTCCCAGCAGTTCATCAGTCTTAGTAGCTTTCAGACATAGATTGGTTTTCAGACTCAAAGTGGTTTTATTAAACATGTAGCCTTGTTCTAATATTTTCAAGTATTATATTTTTGCTGTAAATTTCCATAGTATGTATTTTATGTTACTCTGAATGCCAGTATATGATAGATCAAAGATTGACTTGGGGTCACTTGTGGCCTCAAGTACCATATCCCGTCTAGGGCATAAACTCGGGGCGTGACAAGGATCTAGAGAACAAGAGTGATTGACAAGGCCAGCACCAAACCCAAAAGGAGAAGAAATGTTCAAGCTGTAGAGATCAAATGCATAAGCCATTATGAGCTCTCCAAGATTGTCATAGGTTCTGTCCGTGGTTGATATTGCTGAAGCTACCATTCACGGTGTCCACGATGGATTGTATTGCTTTATTAGTGCTACTACGCCGGCAATATGAGGTGTTTCCATGCTTGTACCAGACATTAGAGAAAAATTATATCCTGCATGCAATTCTTGAAATCTCACAAGTCTATATATATTGATTTTGAAATACACACATATACAAATTGTGTATTTGGCATTTGTATATTATTAGAGATAGAAGTCTGTTAGATTGTATGCAATAGAGGAAAGATCTTTTTGATTATGGTGGGGTGGTAAGTACTCCAATTCTTAATTAAATATTTCAGATTCGAGTTCTGTAATTGAGTTGTCGTTGGTACGGAGTACTTTTCTCCTAAGTTGGGACATCCGGACGTGATTCCGGATCAGTCAGACCCCAAAACAGATAGTGGACTTCAGATGAAAACAAAATAAAACAGAGGAAAAAATCAAAGTAGCAGCAGTTGGAAGTCTTATTATAAGTTATTGGTTTTTTAGTTTTATTGACTTTATACTAGATGGACTAAACTAGTTACTAACATTATATTAGGAGTAGACAAGTCATGAAAGTTTTGTTTTAAGAATTAGTAAGATCTTCAAAAAAATAAAGACATACCAGATAGGATGGAATTTAAAATACTCATAGGACCCCAAGCTGCCCAAATTTGGTGTCCAGGAGCCAAAATATCAAGCTTAAGTACATCAGTAGGATGTTCACTTTAATCGATGTAATCAGGACCCCTTGAAGAAAATCTACTAACAATAGGAGCTCTGCCTTTGTAGGAAACATTTCTTCCTTCACTTATTGCTGCTCTATCACCATATCTTACCACTAATCCGATCTTGTCCCATACCGTTTCTCTTTCATATTATTGTAATATATTCTGTGAATAGGAAATAAAATCCACAAAAGCTTAATTAAAAATGTAGTTTGATATCAGAGCCTGTTTGGTCAAGGCACAGTATCAAAATCAACTTATTTTAAAGTATACTTCTTAAACAATTTTTTTTTTGAAAGAGTCGGAGTTTGTTTTTGGCAAAATATTTTAAAATGTGCTTTTCTTAGCTGGCTAAGACCATCTCCAACCAAAATTTGAAGCAAATACACTCTAATCTTGAATTTTTTTCACCAAATATGGTGTGACACTATTCATCAATTTCAAATCACTATTTGAATATTTTATTATTATTTTTACGATATAACACTTTTAGTTTAACATATTATAAACTGTAAGATCACTAATTAAGTCTCGAATATTCATAATTATTTTTTTATGTAATATCTTTATTATATTAATTTCAAATTTAAATTAATATATACTTTTTATAAATTAATTTTTCGTATATAATATATGGGAGCAATGTAGTAGTTTTCAAAGTTGAATATTTATGTAGAAATTAAAATAAAATTTTCCGTTATGTAATATTTATTTAATTGTATTTAATCAGTGATTTCACGTTTATTTGAATTATCCACTAATATATATAATATATAATATGCTTGCAATTTATATTATTTAAAAATTTAAGGTATAAAATAATTTTATATTAACTGATTATATAAGAAAAGAATATGATTTATATAGAATCATTATGTAAAAAAAATAAAGAAAAGATTTATCTTATGAAAAAAAGAAAATATAAATGAAATAAAAATAATAATATAATATTGAAGAGAGAGAAGAATAAAAGAAAGAATATTCTTTTTTGATGTAAAATTTAATATAGTGGGTTGGAGTAGGTTTGTATCAAATTTAAAGAAAAATTTTGAAGCAAGGATTGGAGATGTCCTAAATCTACTTATTTTGGTATAGACCTGCTTATCTGTAGTTGTTGGTATCATTAAGACCGGAATAGCAAAAGGAATAAGCTCTTCTATGAAATCCCCATACGTAGGATTTGCATAAAAAACAAATGCTCTGAAACGAAGAAAGGTGGTTGTATGTATGATGGTTGTAATAGTAGAAGTCCCATTGTAGAAACCAGCTAAAAATGTGCAAATCACACCACTGCCTTGCACAACAAGAGGGTCAAACGCTTCTGAGTAATGGCATTGCTCGGCAATTGTTGGCAATGTGGTATTTATCAATCACAACCTTAGCCAAAACAAACATATTATATTGAATCAATCCATCTCCTAGTGTCTCTCCTACAAAACAATATAATTCACACAAATTATATATATACATAGAGTCAAAAAATATAATACAATCCCTAAAAAAAACCTAGCTAGCTTCAACCTCTTATTTCCTTTTTCTCTTTTTCTTCCCCATTATTTAACACCATCTTAAACCTAAGTATTATGCATTTATCATCCATAAAATTATACGTTAGTTACAAAGTAGTTGGCAAAATTCAGTTATTGAAATGATCAAATATCCAATATTCAACTTTTTTTGTGCCAATCACTATGTATGGAAGTAGAGCAAGATTCAATATTTGAAACTTTTATATGATTTTAATATTTAGAGTTCTCAATGTGGAATTTCATATGTTACGTACTTGTTAAAATTTCAAATTAAGAATCTAATATTCGGTATCAAAAATATTGAATTCAATTGCACACGTAGCTACCACATATATAGGTTCAACTCTAAACTAAATGCGCAAAACATCAAGTACCTTCTCATTTAATTCAATGTTTCCAAAGAGCTATAGGAAGACTAATTAGACTCAGCAAAAGGCAATGATATTTCCTATGTTTTACCTTTATAGTCATTTGTTGTATTGTGTTTGACATTTTAAACAAGAGTTTTGAAGAAAATATAGCGTTATGATAGTAAATGACTTCCAAACATGCTTAAGTTAGAGCTTTAAGGAAAAAAAGGAACTTATATATAAAAGTAAAACAAAGTTTTAAATAATGATTATGTAGCTAAACATACTAACCTGATAATCCTATGCCCTCAATTTTGTGTCCGTTTCTAAGGATAAGAGTGGCAAGATAAATTCTATCAATGTCACAAGCAGCAACACCCACTGCCCATGGACTATATGAGATTACACTATAAGGAGAAGGACCCTCATTCCCAGCTGCTTGAACAACAAATGTTCCAGCCTTGCGCGCAGCTAACATGAATATCTCAAATGGGCCCAAGAAAGTGAGTGTATCTTCGGGTGATTCATCTGGTCCTATTGATAGTGTTAAGATATCTACTCCATCTAATACTGCCTGCAAATTAAATCCAATCGATCAATCCTTTAACTTTAATTTTAGAATCTGGTTCAATGAAAACGTCAGATCAAACTCGTAGTGCATATTACAAGTAAAGGTGTGAGTTACCACAGTGCCATGCACGCATCTCAATTATACTAAAATAATAATTAAGGATAGAATAGGGGTATAATTACAAAGGAAAAATGACCAATATTTTTAAGAAATCGTTAAGGCGCAACACTTTAAATTGAGTATTTCTATTTCAAATGATGTCTCAAAAATGTTTATAAGGTTTTTATTGTATTTAGAAAGTGTTTCTATGGTTTGAATTGAGACTCAAGAGATTTGTGCATTTTGAATTGAGAAACTGCATCAATAATTTTTATGATGATATCGCAGTTGGAGGCCCCGATCTTCAGAAAAAGTGGCTGCAAGGTCTTTGGGTTAGTGAATGATGATCCATAATTGCTAAAAGGGTAACTTGGTTTATTTCAAAAATAGCGAAGAAAGTGGTAGCGATCACGAAGAGGGCTTCTTCGACCAAGTAGAGTTGATGATTGTTAAAAAATTATTGCGAAGGGCTTTAGTTTTTAAATCTAAGGGTGGAAAATAAATTATTTTGGCTAAAGTTAGGCAGGTTAAGATGGGCTAATGCCTATCCAAAACTTACTTGCACTGTGATGGGTTGGTTCAAGATGGATCAAATGATGAGTCATAATTCAATTTTCTCAATTTGAGTCAACTCATATCATTTTCTTTTAAAGATATTAATAAATTTTCTTTATCAAATATCCAAAAAAAGTCTCTATAAATAATTAAGTATTACATACTGTAAAATTTATAAATTTATCTACTTGTACAACCATAAATTTTTAAGATCCTAATTATTACTAATTAAGTATAATATATATTTAACAACACATATTATTTAAGAAAAAGAAAAAAGGGTCAAGTTTTGAATCGAGGTCGGTGTCAAATTCCTAAGTCTAAATCGAGGTTGGGTCCTAATTCGGGATTGGGTTCGATCTCATGTAATGTAGGAGTTGCGGGTCGAGTCTTGAGTTGGGATTGGGGTTAGTCCAAGGTTCGGGTGCTAAGTCGAGCTTGGATTTTAGGTCTGGGCTAGGAATCTAGTTTTACTTTTGAAAAAGACATAGTAATTGTTATGTCAACTCAAGTTGTTTATATTCAAAATAATTTAATTTAGATTGTCTTCTTTAGTTGAGTCTAATATTGATATTATGTTATCTCCTTTAATTGAGTCTTATTTTGATATTATGTGATTTAAAATTTATATTATTTGCAGCTGGCATTTTTCATCTACTTATACATATACAAGTTTCATCTATTCAGGTAAAGTAATCTCTTAATCTCATAATATTTTTTTTATAAAATTATATATAATTATAATTATAACTCTTGTGCATAATTTGTTTAAGATAATCTTGCAATGGAATACGAAAAGAATTTCATGAATGAATTCTGTCAATTAACAGCTGACAAAGAGGTAATAATTCTATTTTGCATTATATTTGTATTTATATTTTATATTTTTACATATATGTTTGAGTTCTTATGTATTTTTACTATATTGTATATTTTTATATATATGTTTTTTTCATTAAAGTTTAACTTTTTGCCGGACATAAAAGTTCATGATATACTTTTCAACAATTATATTGAAAAGTAAAAAAAATATTTAAACGGACACATTAATAGTATTAATCCTAATTTTATATCAGTGTACAAGTTGATTGACACCCTTTTCTACTGTTATTTTTTCAAACAATTTTGTTTCATTTGCAGACGCAAAATATAGTTTTCTGATGGAATAATCTTGGATAATTTATTTAGATTTCATAAACTAATCTAACATTCAATATATGCACAATATTTTACTTCTATTTACTTAACAAAATATTCTTTATAGATATAAGCACGAAGGCCTTTAAAAATGTTGATTGAACTTTTTTCTCTTCACTAAAAGATTCTTCAATAGACAAAATTGTGATTTATGATTTTTCTCAATTGATTTTTATTTAATTATTATAGATCTTTACTAATTTATAAAAGTTAAATTTCCTAATATTAGTATTTTAAAATTGACAAAAGTTTTGCTTCTTAACTCTTTCTTTATTTGAACTATATTAAAAATTCTAACATTTAAGACTTTAAAATCAATTATAATTCTGTTAACTTATATATCAATCCTTTATTTATTAAATAAACTAATTATCCATCGATATTTAAATACAAAAAAATAAATTAAAGAGTGTAATTTTATTATGTATTAATACATGAATTCCTTCTTGTTTTTCTTCTTCTTTTAAAAAAATTGTGTAATAAAAAAAATATAGAAACACAACATACTTTAAGTTGTTTCAATTAATTAAGTGATCTTGTTATTCACTCTCTTTAGTTAAATCTACACTATTTTTTTCATTTCAATTTATGTGAAGCTTTTGACTAAAGCATAACTTAAGAGCAAGAGAAAAAAATTGAGCTGAAATTATATCATAAAGGATAAATTAAAAGTCTAAAATTAAGTTATTGCTAAATATTTAAAGTACGATGCCTCGTAACAAAATGTCGTTAACCTTTTTACCTTAAAAAATAGAGTTTACAGTTGACAAAATAATTATTTTTATTTTTCTAATATTTACAATTAACTAAATTTTATGTATTAAATTCTTTCTTATATGAAATTTACACACACACACACACATATGTATGTATGTAATGTATGTATTTAAGTGCTCATGTAAAAACTTGCAGATTTTTTACCTTTAAATCAAACACTAGTTCTATGATTTTTTTTTCATTGAAACAAGTATTAGAACAAACTGAAGAAAGAATTAGTAGATTGGATTAAACTCTTAAACATAATAATTTATCAATTTGAAATTCATAATTTTCTTAGTAAATTCTTATACTATTACTCAAACACATCTTTATAATATTATTTATGTTATTTTTATAAAATTATTTTTATTAATATGAGGGATACACATGAGGTGCGTCCGCTTAAACTAGTAACTAAATAAAAGCAACAAAGGCAAAAAAACAACAAGAGAGTCGGCCGAAAATTGATCGGCCCATGAAAATTTAAATGCTTGTGGGGTTATATCATTTGGGGTATCTAGATTCATCTAGAACGATATATCTGTGTGGGGGAGCTTTTCCTTTTGTCTGGTTCTGTGTTCTCGAAAGTAACCGATCTCGTCCTTCGAAGTGCGTCAGAGTTGCAGGGTTTTCCAGTGAATGTATATCCTTAATCTCTATTGTGCCTTCTTCTGAAATACGTGTCCTCTGAATGTTTTCCTTTGTATAGGTAGGGTTGGTGTTTTTGGATTTGTCTCTCAAGCTCTGAGTCTCCCATGTGTCTTTCTAGTTTACGTATTATTGTAGTTGTTCGATCTAGATCTCTCTTTTTAATGGTTTCGTTGAGGCGACATGAGTGTTGTAATTTTTCTTATATATATGGATTCAAAATATCCTTCGGGATTGTTGTAAATGTGTTATGTGTTGTATCTGTATACCTGTTAAACTTTCTCCCCATCATGTATGGTCTATCCTCGTGGTCCAAAGACATAGAAGGACTCGTGTCCAAATAATGTAGCAAAAAGACCAAATGATAGATATGTCATATATATTCGTATGTTATCCTACCAACAATAGAGGAATAGTAGCTTGTACAACTAACGGTATTTCCATGTGGAACACGATCATTGAGCATAGTACTTTAGGTCTCGAGTGGAGTTTTTCTATTATTTGATATATTACCTTTATTTCCTATAAATAGAAGTTTTAACGCACTTGTAAAAGGATTAAATTTTAAATAATATAAAAGCAATATACTTCTTGCGCTCCAAATTTTTTATATTTCACTAAGTCTTTATTTTTTAGTATAGATATATCGAAGCAACTCTGGATCTGAGACCAACGCTGCTAATGCGTCACCATATATAGCATAACCACATATTATCAGAGCTCTGTTATTTCTTTTGACTTTCTTTACTTGCTCTACTACTTTCATTTATTTAGAACACACTTAGACTGCTAATAATCAATCTTAACAAGTTGAGTCGAGAAGCATGTTCTTGACCTCATAAAAAATTCAATTGTACTATTTTTCCGCTAAACATAAATATAAAAAAGTCTAGATTTTACATAACTATTGGATCGGTTGTTACACATTAATTATGAAACTGTTCGCCATTTTTTTCAGGAAATTCACAAACCTAAATTCTCAAATGCCCTAATTTTCCTACTATTCCAACAAAAAAGAAAAAGAAGAAAACCTAGTATGAAGTTGGACAGACATCAATTCAGTTGTAAAATTATGTTCAACAATTTCAATTAATTAATTGCACCTCCTCATGGTTTTTACTTAAACCCAATGTTTAAAAATTTGAAAATAGTAGTAATAGAAAAACCTAATACAAGTTACTTTGTGTCATCTTACAAAGTATATAGGTCATGGAAGGTGCATTTTTTGTAAAACTATGTGAGATTCATATAAAAGCTACCAAATTATGGTCTCAGCAAAAAATACATAATGTAGCACCAACCAACCTTAGTCATTGCCTTTTTCGATATCATGTTTTAGAAATAGGGAAGATTGATAGTGGCATCTTCACGACGTGATTTAAAGATCCTGTTAGAACAATTTCACCAAAAGTGAAGTCATCAAGAGCCTGGGTGACACTGAGCGTAACGAGCAAATCTTGGATTCCATGTGGACCTATTCTAAAACATGACGGCTCAATATCAACCGTCACTCCTTTTGGTGGCAGCACTGCACTTAGATATGTCTCTGCTTTGCTTACAACATTTGTGACTGTACGATGTACTATCCGTGATCCAGTAAGAGATGTTATTGTAATCGAAGGTAAATTTAGGTCCGATGGATTTTCAAATAATTCAACACAAACACTTCCTGTTGCAGCTTTAACTATTGCAGAATCCACATTTGGTAAGGAACACAGAAAACTTATGTAATCCTCGTATCCTGTCTCAATAAAAAACCAAACTAAGTAAATGAGATGAATGACTAAAATTAGGAAAAAAATAGCACTTTTGGTTAACTTGTTGATTTTGTCATATTCAAAATGTTTGAAGACCTAACCAAGTAATGGAAATTATAGACAAGAGGGAGAGGGAGAGGGTGAGAAGAAAAGGTTGCTAAAAATATTTATCCTATAAGTTCTCATAATATCATTGTCTTCTTTACTTGTAACTTAGCTAGAAAATTTACAATTTTACTACTAGATATAACTAGTAGACATGAATAGATCACTTGAAAAGAATTATACCTGCTGCAAAGACAAGACCGGGATCCAAAGAACGGGAGGGATTGACAAGGCCAGCGCCAAAACCAAAAGGAGCAGAAGTGGTCAAGCTGTAGAGATCAAGTCCATAAGCCATTATGGGCTCTCCAAGATTGTCATAGGTGCTGGCTGTGGTTGATATTGCTGAAGCTACCATTGATGGTGTCCATGATGGATTGTATTGCTTTATTAGTGCAGCTACGCCAGCAATATGAGGTGTTGCCATGCTTGTACCAGACATTAGAGCAAAATTATGTCCTGCATGCATTGCTTGCAATCTCACAAGTCTATATATATATATTGGTTTTGAAACACATACATATACAAATTGTGTATTTGACATTTGTATATTGTTAGAGGTGGATGTCTGTTATATTGTATAATAGAAGAGGTAACAGAGGAAAGATCGTTTTGATTGTGATGGGGGTGGTAAATACCCTAATTCTTAATTAAATGTTTCAGATTCGAGTCCTGTAATTGAGTTGTTCGTTGGTATGAAGTACTTTTCTCCTAAATTGGAACATCCGGACGTGAGTCCAGATCAGTCAGGCCCCAAAACAGATAGTGGACTTCAGATGAAAACAAAATAAAATAGAGGAAAAGATCAAAGTAGCAGCAGTTGGAAGTTTATAAGTTATTGGTTTTTTAGTTTTATTAACTTTATACTAGAAGGACTAAACTAGTTACTAACTTTATATTAGAAGGAGTAAACTAGTCATGGAAGTTTTGTTTTAAGAATTAGTAAAATCTACAAAAAAAATAGAGACATACCAGATAGAATGGGATTTAAAACACTCATGGGACTCCAAGCTGCCCAAATTTGGTGTCCAGGAGCCAAAATATCAGGCTTAAGTACATCAGTAGGATATTTAGTTTGACCAATGTAATCAGGACCCCTTGAAGAAAATCTACTAACAATAGGAGCTCTGCCCTTGTAGGAAGCAATTCTTCCTTCACTTATTGCTACTCTACCACCATATCTTACCACTAATCCGGTCTCGTCCCTTGTCGTTTCTCTTTCATAATATTGTAATATATTCTGTAAATAGAAAATAACATCCATAAAAGCATAATTAAAAATGTAGTTTGATATCAGAACCTGTTTGGTCAAGGCACGGTATCAAAATCAACTTATTTTTAAGTATACTTTTTAAACAAAATTGTTTTTGAAAGAGTCAGAGTTTGTTTTTGACTAAATCTTTTAAAATCTGCTTCTTTTAGTTGGCTAAGACCATCTCCAACAGTAATTTGAGGCAAAGACACTCTAATCTTGAATTTTGTTTTACCAAATTTGGTGTAACACTATTCATCAACTTTCAATCAATATTTGAATATTTAATTATTATTTTTATTATATAACATTTTTAGTTTGACATATTATAAATTGTAAGATCATTTATTATTCATAATTATTTTTATGTAATATCTTTATTATATTAATTTTAAATTTAAATTAATATATACTTTTTAAAATTAATTTTCCGTATATAATATATAGAAGCAACATAGTAGTTTTGAAAATTGAATATTTATGCAGAAATTAAAATAAATTTTACCATGATATAATATTTATTTAATTGTATTTCATCAATGATTTCACTTTTATTTGAATTATCCACTAATATGTATAATACATAATATTTTCTTTCAATTTATAATATTTAAAAATTTAGGGTATAAAATAATTTTAAATTAAATAATTATACAAGAAAATAATATGAATTATATAGGATGATTATATAAAAAAAAGAAAGAATAGATTTACCTTATGTAAAAAGAAAATATAAATGAAATAATAATAATAATATAATATCGAAGAGAGAGAAGAATAAAAGAAAGAATATACTTTTTGGATGTAAAATTTGATATAGTGGGTTGGAGTTGGTTTGTGTCAAATTTAAAGCAAAATTTTGAAGCAAGGGTTGGAGATGCCCTAAATCTACTTATTTTGGTACAAACCTGTGTATCATTAGTTGCTGGTATCATTATGGCAGGAATAGCAAAAGGAATAGGCTCCGCTATGAAATCTCCATAAGTGGGATTTGCAACAAAAACAAATGCTCTGAATCGAAGAAGATTGGCTGTATGTATGATGGCTGTAATAGTAGAAGTCCCATTATAGAAACCAGCTGAAAATGTGCAAATCACAACACTGCCTTGTACAACAAGAGGGTCAAACGCCTCTGGGTATTGGCATTCCTCGGCAATTATTGGAAATGTGGTATTTATCTTAATCGCATCCTTAGCCAAAACCAGCTTACTATATTGAATCAATCCATTTCCTAGTGTCGCTCCTATAAAACAATATAATTCATGCAAATTATACATATACAAAGGGTCTAAAGATATAATACAATCCCTCAAAACAAAAAAAAACTACCTAGCTTCAACCTCTTATTTCTTTTTTTCTTTTTCTTCCCCGTTATTTAATATCTTAAACCTAAACATTATGCCTTTACCAGCCACCAAATTATATGTTAGTTACAAAGTATTGGCAAAATTCAATTATTCAAATGATCAGATATCTAATATTCAGCTTTTTGAGTGCCAATCACTATGTCTAGAAATAGAGCAAGATTCAATATTTGAAATTTGAATATGATTTTAATCTTTAAAGTTCTCAATGTTGAATTTCATATACTACGTACTTGTTAAAATTTTGAATTAAGAATCTAATATTCGGTATCAAAAATATTGAATTCAATTGCACCCGTAGCTACCACATATATAGGTTCAACTATAAACTAAATACACAAAACTTCAAGTATCTTCTCATTTCTTTCAATATTTCCAAAGAGCTATAGGAAGACTAATTAGACTCAGCAAAATGCAATGACCTTTTGTATGTTTTTTATAGTCATTTGTTGTAGTGTGTTTGACATTTTAAACAAGAGTTTTGAAGAAAATATAGTGTTACGATAGTAAATGACTTACAAACACTCTTAAGTTAGAGCTTTAAAAAAAGGAACTTATATATAAAAATAAAATAAAGTTTCAAATAATAATTATGTAGCTAAACATACTAACCTGATAATCCTATACCCTCAATTTTGAGTCCGTTTCCAAGGATAAGAGTGGCAGGATAAGTTCTATCAGTGTCACAAGCAGCAACACCCACTGCCCATGGACTATAAGAAATGACACTATAAGGAGAAGGACCCTCGTTCCCAGCTGCTTGAACAACAAATGTTCCAGCCTTGCGCGCAGCTAACATGAATATCTCAAATAGGCCTAAGAAAGTGAGTGTATCTTCTGGTGGTTCATCTGGTCCTATTGATAGTGTCAAGATATCTACTCCATCTAATACTGCCTGCAAATTAAATCCAATCGATCAATCTCTTTAACTTTAATTTTAGATTTTGGTTCAATGAAAACGTCAAAGCAAACTTGTAGTGCATATTACAAGTAAAGGTGCGAGTAACCGTAGTTTCATGCATGCATCTCAATTATACTAAAATAATAATTACGGATAGAGTAGGGGCATAATTGCAAAGGAAAAATGACAAATACTTTTAAAAAAATCGTAACGTCACAACCCTTTAAACTAAGTATTTCAATTTTGAATGATGTTTCGAACATGTTTATAAGGTGTTAATAGTATTTATTAAGTGTTTGTATGGTTTTGATTGAGACTCAAGAGATTTGTGCATTTCGAATTGAGAAACTACATCAGTAATTTTTATGATGATATCGCAGTTGGAGGCCGCAATCTCAGAAAAAGTGGCTGAAAGGTCTTTGGGTTAATGAATGATGGTCCATAACTGTTGATGGGTAACTTGGTTTATTTTCAAAATAGAGAAGAAAGTGGTAACGATCATGAAGAAGATTTCTTCGACCCAGTAAAGTCTGTGATTGCTGAAAATTTACTGCGGAGGACTTCAGTTTTTAAATATAAGGGTGACAATTATTTTGGGTAAATAAGGCAGGTTAAGATGAGATAATGCCTAACCCTATCCAAAACTTACTTTCCCTATGATGGGCTCATTCAAGATTGATCAAATGATGATTCATAATTCAATTTGCTTAATTTGACTCGACTTATATCATTTTTTAGAAATATGATTAATTTTCTTAACCAAATATCCACAACAAGTCTTTATAAATAATTAAGTATTACATAATGTAAAAGTTTATAAATTTATCTACTTGTACAATCATAAATTTTTAAAATCCTACTAATTAAGTATAATATATACTTAACAACACATATAATTTAAGAAAAAGAAAGAAGGGTCGGGTTTTGAATTGAGGTCAATGTCAAATCCCCGAGTCTAGATTCAGGTTGGGTCCTAATTTAGGGTTGTTTAATCCCATGTCAAGGTAGGAGTTGTAGTTCGAGTCTTGAGTCAATATTGGGGTTAGGCCAAGGTCCGGGTGCTAAGTCGAGCTTGATTGTAGATTTGGGCCAGGAATCTAGTATTAATTTTGATTCCAACTTATTGTTGGATTTAGGGTTGAGTCCTGGTTCAAGATTGAGTTCGAATTTCGAGACAAGATATGGTCTAGGGTTGAATCCCAAATCAAGATCATGGTCAAGTCTCGAGTTCGGGTCAAGGGTGGGTCTATAGTCGAGGTTGAGAGGGGATCGAGTCTCGGGTCGGGAAGAGGTCGAGTTTCTGACTCGAGTTAGGTTTGATTTTAGGTTAGAATTTTTTGTCAAGATCTCACCTCGATTCAGGGTCAAGTCTCTATTAGGGGTAGGGTCCCATTACAAGTTGAATCTCAATGGGTTCGGGTCGGGTTTTGGTTCAGTTTAGGTCTTGAGTCAGGGTTGGTATTATTTTGTATTCCCTTCGTCCTAATTTGTGCGATGTAATTTAACTGGGCGTGGAGTTTATGAAATATGAGAAGACTTTAGAGCGTTACAAAGTTATCCTTAAAATAAATAAATTTTTAAATGGGAGTATACCTCTTATGAACTTGATGCCTAAAACATAAAATAATAAAATTAAGGAATTCAATGACCAAATGAACTCTGATTTGAAAACTAATCATATTTGGACTTGTTTAAAAAACTACAAAATAGTCAAAGGATAGCCTACCTTATTCTTCTCCCGTTCGAGACCCCTATTTTCTCAGAGATAGCTTGGTCTGAGCTAGAACAGCAGATTCGTGAGCAAGAGCGTATTTCACAGTTGATTCAACAACAACCATTTTTTCTAGGGAACTTTCATATGGGTGTGTTCTTTCTTTTGATATACTATAAAGGTTCTAAATTGGCTCCTTAATATTCAGGATAATTACATTCTTGAAAGGATCAAGGGCTCTACCCTCTCTTATTTGTTCAAGGATTTAATCCCGCTAACTAAGAACTAACTTTGAATAGGTTAATTAATTGCTAGAATTGAGTCCTTTTGGTTTGTTTAACCATGTTTCACAATATTATTTTGGAAAATCTGAGACATTTGAAGAAATTTGAGCACATAAACAAAGATTTGAGGTCTCAAGTCTAGCTTAGCGATGAGATACGGCGAAGCTTTGACCTCTAAAGGTGTTTTCCCTAAAGATAAGCATGTTAGGATGCAATTATATATATATATATATATATATATATATATATATATATATATATATATATATATATATATGGTTTGACATCTTTCGTGATACAATATGAGTCGTGCACATTGTTATACATGTTTAATTACATACCGTTAATTATGCATATGATACACATGAACAATTCAGAAGCATAGAAATATTGATTTACACGCCTTAAACATAGTTTCATTTTTGTTGAGGGAAAAATTCACCCCCACCTCAGTATACAAATTTTAAGAAAACTAGTAGAATTAACCATGCAGATTAGACAGTTCAGTTATAGTGATAATCAACTATCCAATTGCATGTGGATTAATTATTTTACATGTCTCCCCTATTCTACTGCGATGTTAAGAAAGAGGCCTATGGTACATGATTCCATTTCATTATCACTAATGCATATCAGTTCATGCTTTATGAATATGTTATACGTGTTATCAGTACATATAATATATGCCTTAGTTTGATAGAACATGACACATACAATATATACGAACCAGACTGCATGTGACACATGGGGAATCCAAACCAGAGAGATGTTAGTCCTATTTATTTGGTTCCAAGAAAATCTTAGGATCGCAGTCTCCCATATGTCTTGGACTGGAATCACCTCGATACAACCAAAGCTACCTTATGACCAGATGATCCACAGGATCTCCCTCCGAAAATAAATTACTTTTTAGCTATAGCAACCCATGATGGCCCTCAGTCAAATCAACAGTCAGTCTTGAGTCTAGCATCGGGCTGCTCCAATCATCCTCAAGCCCAACAATAGAGCTTAGCTATGTGCTTTTGAGTAGTCTTTTTAGACTATTGTATACTACTTTCGTATTCTAGAATATTGTTTAAATTTTGTTGCCTATAAATAAGCTTTCCACAAGACAGATAAATATTGAAAACTCTCCCCTGTAATAGAGGAAGCATTATTTTTAAGGTTATAATGAAGAGGGGCATTCCCTCCTTTTGCTTCTCCATTTTTTCTTTTTACCTTATCAATTTACATTCTTGTATTCAATCACCACTATGTTGTTTTAGCCAAAAGATAAGAAACTTCATCGGATCTAATTCACTTTCCTTTAATCCCCATTTTTAAAAATTTAACTTCATTTGAACCATTATGATTTTTCTGGCAAACGGTTTAGTATCAAGTGTGAGGATAAATAATTATCATATTATTTTTATTTAGAGTTCTACCACTTTGATGAATTACCAAAATCTATCCACTAAAAAATTACTACCATGTCTAAGGCTAGACACAATGGTCCGTCTATCAATACTCAACGTAGAATATCCCTCTGCCCCCAAATATGAAATGACCAATGGTATCTTTGGGGTTACAAGGGTCAATACTCCCTAAGGTGCAAGGGAGAGGATGAGGACAAAAATGAGAAAAAAGGAGAGAACAAGGACGAGGACAAAAATGAGAACAAGGGGGAGACAAGGATGAGGACAAAAACAAGAATGAGAACGAAAGGACAACCAGGCCCCTTCAATTTAAAGTAGCCTAGGTTCAGACCTCCGGATGGGAAGATAGGCCATCGTTTTTTCAAAGACAAAGGATTCTAAGAAAGTTTCTGCATTATAATTGAGGAAAAGTTCCATCTCTATGTCTTTATTCTTAACAAACTTGAAAGACTGTTGAAAATATTGGAGGCCTCTTGTAAGATTATAAGTTTTAAGAATTTGTAGATGCAAAGATCGAGGATGAAACATACTATGCCTAGATATTCAGCCTGAATTATGGGGCACCCTATCAAGTCACTAGAACAACATAGGAAGACAAGACCGGCTCAAAGAAGGAACCAATGTCGAACTACCAACTAGTTGAAATGACGACTGCTTGGAGAAATCCTATGTCAACGAATAGGAAAAGCTTCACCATTGAGGTCCCTTTACTTAGACTAACTTATGGATGCAGGTATAACATACTTGGAACTGGGACTACCTCATCAGACTAGGGCTGTCCACGTAGCAAAGCAAACAGTATTGAGATTGTTCCTCCAGATTTGGACAGCCAAGTAACAAAGCATATGATGCGGGGACTGATCCCCCAAAATTTGACTGCCCAAGCAAAGTTTTGCACATAGGGCCATTTTCCCCTCCATATGTATTTCTAGGTCTATTTCTCCCCCTTATGAATATAATACGTGCTACGTGTTTTTGGTTCAACTTATCTGTCTTCATTATAAACAAGTCTCCGGACTTAAATGCATAGGATTCACCAAACCAATTAATGTAGTTTCTAGACTCAAATCATAAAAGATCCTGGTAAGCAACGCACTCTCCGAACTCAAATTGTAAATGCTCCCGCCCAGTGATGTGTTCTCTAAACTCAAATAATAAATGCTAGCGCCATCATTTGCGCGACACAATCTCCAGACTTGACTCATGAAATATTTAAAATAAAATCTTATGCAGAAAAATGGGAATAAGATGTCCTCCCTATAAGCACCAAATAAAATAAAGGGCCCTTACTTTACAAAGACTCAGATGATAATACCCGATCTCTTCTCTATGAATCAGATGATTAATCCTCAGTTATAACATGCATCAGATCTCATTTATTTGAACTTAGTTAGGAACTCGATTTTGGTGAAAGGGTCAAACAACAAACAGATCCTCGATAACCCTTCAAAATTTTTCTGATCCAGGTGTACTTTCCTCGACTACTCGATATATAATATAGTTCTAAAAAAGGATTGTGGTGGCTGATCCTATTGTTAAGTGTTCTCCTCTACAAGTCAAATGATTTATTCTTGGTCGCCCGATACAGATATAGTTTTTTTAAAAAAAGATCGTGGTGAATGATCCTTATAGTTAAATATTCTCCTATGTAAACTAAATGATTTATTTTGGTCGCCCAATACAAAACTTTGTTGAATAAAAGGATCATGCTGACTGATCTTTACAGTTAAAAGTTCACTTATGTGAATCAGATGTTCTATCCTTGGTTTCTTAATACAAGATATAGGTCCTAAATATTAATACCCTGCATTCTCGGAAGGAATTCTGGTGAGGCTAAGATTAAAATTTAACCCTTTCCCTATTTTAGAAGTGTCTGAAAGTTGGAATGGTGGAGCCTAAATCTGGAAAGAAATCACTACACTAAAAATATGCAGAGTAAAAGACGACGTGAAAGATGGACCGCCAAAGTGAAGGACGAACCATCCCTAGGATCGTCGATTGGAATGGGGAGAATTGGAGTTTTTGGAAGCTAAGAGTGGAAGGCAGGGTATGGACCATCTTTTGAAAAGACAAACTGTCCCTTCAACTATCGATAAAAAGGACGATAAGTGGGATTTCTGAATTAGGAAAGATGAAGGGAAAAGACGAACCATCCTGTGGAAATACAGCCCATCAGTTGGTCCATACCTTGAAACAGAGTTCAGCCTGTAGAGAAGGATGAAGAAATGGATGAACCATCCTTTAAGAAGACGACCCATCCTTACAAACCCCAGGTTCCGTCTTCTGATTTCAGCCCTTGTCTCTAAATACCCCTCCTCGACCTTAGCGTGTATTTTTATCCTCCCTCTCGGTTAGAACAACATCCTCAAGTTTTTCCAAGCCCTCCCAAGCTTAAGGTAAGTCTTCTCATCGTCTTATATTGTTTCCCTCTTGCATGGAAGTTTGAATTAGTGAACCCTAGCTTCTTCTCTCTTTGGGTTTCAAGGAAGGACCCTCTCCTTGTGAAAAAAACTTAGTAAGACTCTTCTCTCTACCTCATCTAGTGGAATCTCCTTGATGGTAAAAGCATTAAGGTATGTAAGACAACTTGAAATATGGGACATCATGTTCTTCCCACCAATTTTCCTATTTTCCACCTCCATGCAAGATTCTGAAGTTATTTTCAATACGAGTAACAAACCATGATCCCATGACTAAATGTTTTGAGAACTTGCATATTATGATTTAGAATAGTTTCAACTCATGACTAGTTTCCATGAAGTTTTTGAAGGCTCTTCCATCATGTTGAAAAATGACTATTTTTCCCTTATGATTGAAAATGCCTATTTCAGCTATGATTTTGAGAATGCTAATGTGTATTTTGACTAAGGCCACATGTCTTGCATAATGAATTGTGGAACACTAGTTTTGGCTAAGGCCATGATTATGAGTTGTTAGAGTTAAAAAATGTGACTAGAGTATAATCCTTTCTATATGCATTTGAACTTTATTTTAAGAATCTCGCTTTATCTAAATGCTTTGCACAGCAGTAAGAGTCCAAGGGCTAAGACTTTTGCCTTCAGATAAGACCAATACTTCAGGATTATGTATAAGCTTGAAGAGGCCCAAGGGATATAATGATTAAATTTTTTTAAAATAGAGTAAGTGGTTGACCGAGATGGGACGAGTATGTCCAAGGGCAAGTGTCAGAAACTACGTTTGCTGATGTAGGATAAGTGTGAATGATCCCCGCCACTTCAGTATACCCTCAAAATTTAGTGAGATGATTCATATAACTCTGTAGATAGTTAGTTCATGCCTTCTACCTGACAAGGTAGTTGGTAGGGTTAGTCGGTCAAGCCCAAGGGGCCAAACTCTAGACAAGCCTGATGTACCAAGTCGGTTACTCCACGAACCTCCATAATAATGATAATAATTTCAGTTTTTTGGATTTAAAAGGCCATGCTAAGTTGTAACTAGCTTAAAGAATGGTAAATGAAGTATTTTTTTTTAGTTGAAAGACAAATTGCTTAGTGCTTAATTTTGGAACACTACTATGATATTTTATGCATGCTTAATGATAACTTCTTATGCTCAGCTCTCTCCTACTTGGTTTATGTTACAGTTATTTTGCCATATTACATTCTTTATGATTCCATGTACTAACGCCCCTACTTATCGGGGGCGTTGCATTATTTTATAATGCCGCCTCAGGTACGGACTCTTGTGGATGAGCTGCTTATAGGCCCAACATAGTTTAGCTTTTGGGTGAGCCCCATTCTCCTCCATGGGGTTATTTTAATTTAGGCAAAGTCTAGTTTTGATAAAGGTTGGGTTAGGGTCCTTGTCCCAGCCAGAATTTAGATATTTCAGTTATTAGATGCTTTATAGACAGTTAGTCGATAATCTCTTAATGTTAAACATGACCTGACCTATGGGCCCCCTCTTGTATAAAAGTAATTATTTTTTAGATGTATCTCAGATATTAACTTATCGTAGTTTTTTGGATGTTTGGCCAATTTTAGCGTGTTCTTAGTTGTTGGCTCACAGTTCATGCTAGTTGCAATGGTACGCTTGGCCAACAATGGCATAGGGTTGTCGATCTTTCCTAAGCCCTAGGCTGGGACTTGAAAACCTTAGTATCAGAGCCATATATTGATGTGTCCTAGGGAATCTACAAAGTTGTGTCTAGTAGAGTCCTGTTATAGAGTGTGTAGTGCGCCACACTTATAATTAAGAGACTGCAGATCATTGGAGAAATGTTACTCTTCTTTCCACTCTATACATTGAGTTGTAGAGCAAGCTCTAAGAATTGAAAAATCTAATTTGTGTGTTGTTCCGGGTTTCAGATCTCAACTTGAAATTTCCTCCTAAAAGAAGGACAACAGCAGGTTGAAGGGCCAACACCAGTACCAGTGTGCCAGCAGAAAGAGAGGCTAGTGAATTTCCTAAGACTTAGAGAGTGCTGACTAGATCACAGGGTCCCTCAGCAGGCCATACAATTAGCCATCTACTCTGTCCCCAATGGTCAACCCAAACTCTCTTCCTTAGTGGCCTAGTTCGGCAGATGCCGAGTTTAGGGGAGCAAATCAGATGCTCACTAGGTTGGTAGTATCTTAATCTCAGTGATAGGAATCTACCCTAGTTCAAGCCAATTCTCAGCCCCAAACCACCTCTCGAGTTCTAGAGTTTCTTAGTATGAGCCCTCCAGTCCTTACAGGGTCAAAAGTAGAGGAAGACCCTCAAGACTTTGTTGATGAGATCTAGAAGATTCTTCAGGTTATGCATGTGAGTGAGACCAAGGGTGTTGAGCTTATCTCCTATCAGTTGAAAGGCATAGCAAACACTTGGTAAAAGCAGTGGGAAATGTCTAGAGATGAGGATGCGACCCCAACAGAGTGGGATGAATTCATGGAGGCATTTATGGGTTACTTCTTGCCATTGGAGCTTACTAAGGCCTAAGAGTTCATAGATCTCAAACAGGGTAGTATGAGTGTAAGGGAGTATAGTCTCAAGTTCATGTAGCCGCCTATATTTACCTCAGGGATAGTTTTTACCATAAGGACTAGGATGCACAGGTTTGTGTACGGCCTTGGAAGGCATGTGGCTGGGGAGTGCACGACTTCCTTGTTGCACAAAGACACGGACATAGACAGGCTAATGGTCCAAGCCTAGCAGATGAACGATGCCAAGCTAGCAGACTGGAGAGGGAGTAGTGCTTTGGGAAGAGGGCCAAGTCAGTTGGCCATGATAGTAGTTACATGAAGGGCAGCAACAGGCCCGTGTTCCAGCAAAGATCATCAGGAACTACCCCGTCTGCAGTCAGTACACCTTTCTAGTTGTTTAGGGGTTAGCAATAGGTCAGCCCAATCAGGTTCAGCGGCCCAGAGCTTTGAGGCCCCAGCCACATGTTAATGTGGCCTAGAGCATCCCACGACCCCCTTCTTGGAGTAGGTGCAGAAGGAGGCACCCAGGGGAGTGTCGAGTGGGAATGACTAGATGTTTCCAGTGTGGACAATAGGGTCACTTCCAGAGAGAGCGCCCTAGCATAGATCAGTGAGTCAGGAGTAGCACAATGAGTCCCAGGGCATGGCCACAACTCCTTCTAAGGGTGATCAAGCCCGATAGGGACAAGATACGATCAGGGGAGGGGGGGGGGCAGAACTGCTTTTATGTCTAGCAGGTCTCCTGGACCTTGAGGCGTCACCAGATGTTACTACAAGTATACTCACTATCTTTTCTATTGATGTGTATGATTTAATGGATCCCAAATCCACTCTATCGTATGTGTCCCGGTATGTTTCTCAGAGGTTTAGGTTAGAACCCAAATGATTATTGAACCATTTCTAGTGTCTACCCAAGTTAGTGAGTCAATAGTTGTGAACCGAGTTTATAGGGACCACATACTTTCAGTATGTTGTACAAATACTAGGTTTGATCTTATTGAGTTAAAAATGGTGGACTTCGATGTCATCATTGGTATGCAATGGTTGTCCTCTTGCTATGCAATTTTGAATTGTTGCACCAATGTGATTACCTTCCAGTTCCCTAATGAGCTGAGGCTTGAGTGGAAGGGTAATATGGCGGTGCCGAGGTGCAGGTTTATTTTCTACCTTAAGAGAGGAAGTTGATATCAAAGGGGTATTTGTACCATCTAGTCAGGGAAAGAGACATCAATGCTGAGAATTGAGTTTCCAATCAGTCCCCATGGTCAATAAATTTCCAAAAGTACTTCCAGATGAATTACTACGGGTCACTCCCGAGAGAGAAATCAATTTCGGGATTGATGTTATTCCCGGAATGAAGTGGGAATATGCTTCAAGATATTAGTATTCCTACTTAGAAGTGGGAGTAGATCAATATGGACTTCATTACAGGCTTGCCTCATACCCGCCGGCGTTATGACTCTATATGGGTGATTGTGGATAGGTTGACCAAATCAGCCCATTTCTTACTGGTCAAAACTACCGATTCAGCTGAGGATTATGCTAAGTTGTACACTGGAGGGTTAGTTTGGTTTCATGGAGTTCCTTTGTCCATCATCTCAGATAGGGGTACTTAGTTTACCTGTTAGTTTTGGAGGTCGTTCCAAAAAGGCCTTAGTACTCAGGTAAAGCTCAACACAACTGTTCACCCGCAGACAGATGGTCAGGACGAGTGGTCCATTTAGACTCTTGAGGATATGTTGAGAGTGTGTGTGATTGATTTCAAGGTGATTGGGATGATCACTTGTCTCTCATCGAGTTCGCCTATAATAACAGTTACTACTCCAACATTCAGATGGCTCCATTTGAGTCTCTTTATGGATGAAGATGTAGATCACCTATTTGATGGTTTGAGGTAGGTGAGACTATGTTGACAGGGCCAGATTCAGTTCATGAGGCCATGGAGAAAGTTCAGCTTATTAAAGAAAAGCTGAACAAAACTCATAGTCATCAGAAATCTTATATAGATGTCAGGCAGAAGGAGCTTGAGTTTGAGGTTGTGGCTGGTATTTTTTAAGGGGCCTCCTGATCTTGGGCAGATTTATATGCCCAAGTGATACTCAAAAGTACCATTTTTGCCTTGTTTATCTATCAATGTGTATACATTCTCATGTAATTGATAATAAAATGTGAATTTATACTAACCAACATGATTAGCATTGTTTTGCAGGTAAAATGTGATTTCGGGAAGCTAAAATGCATGTTAGATGATATCGGAGTTGGACTTGGATGCGAGCAAGGGAAAAGGCATTGGACAACATGAATTAAAGGGGCTCCACGATGGAGCCGTGTCACGCTGCCATCGCGGAGGCATTTTGCTTGGATGAGGAAAATTCGCCCAAATTCCATAGAGGGTCCGCGTTTGCTCCGTGGCATGGAGACAGTGCTCCGCGATGCACGCCGTGCCACGTTGAGCCTAAATTCCCGGACCCCCAATTCCAGTGAGGGTCCGCATTCGTAGCGTGTCACGGAGGCAGTGCTCCGCGATGCACTCCGTGACACGTTGCTCATTATTCTGGGAATAATTCCCAGAAGTATAAATAGAACACTTAGGTTCATTTTTCAATATTCTGACATGGTGGAGCAAGGACGTGGGTTACAGGCAGTTGAGGGACGAAACTTTCTGGGTTTTTTCTCTCTTTTTTTCTTCTTTGATTCAATTGCTTGTATGATTAACACTCATTTTATGATGTTTAATCCACAAATGAGTGGCTAATTCCTCTCCTTGCTGATGTTATGAACAATTGTAATGAAATTTGATCATTGATTCTTTGGTTTTTCATCTTTTCTTCCTTGTTGTTCTATTAATTCTTGTTCTTACTGCATTAGTGTGTGGCCTACGTTAATGTAAATCTAAAAAGTCCAGTTTCACTCGAGAGAGCAAGAAATTAGAAAGTTGTGAATTAATAGGATATGTTCTTTACTTGGTTTGGGAAAATTGAGTCTTGATTTGCTTTCAGGATAGAAATATACCTGAAAGTCGTATTAGTCAAATTAGGAACCGGAATTGTATGGCTAGGACATGAATTGCATTTGATCACAGAAATGTAGACGGATGGTTCATGATTCTTAAGTGAGGTTAAATACGAGAGTTTTAATCTCTTGGCAAATGTTCTTGGCTAGCAACTGGAGGAAAAGATTAACCAAATTATGATGATAATCAATTTCATTACATGTTCGTTTAACCTCAGCATGCTTTCATTCATAGTTCAGATTCAAAGTAGATAATTGTTCTTAGTTTTAGTATAAAAAGTTATAAAACAAACTATCAAACTTTTGGTTACACTGTTGTCTGCATTTTTAGAAGTAAAATATAGTACACTTGAGCAAATTGCACTTCATCCAAGTCTCTGAGGGATCGATACTTGGCTTACTAAAGCCACTTACTACTTGTTCGACCACGTGCACTTGCGTGTGAGTTATATACCCATATAACACCCCGAACAAGTTTTTGGCGCCGTTGCCGGGGACTTGGCAATTGGTGAATTTGTTTAAAGTGTTAATTTACTGTATTTTTATTTTCTTAGTGTTGACAACTTGGTCTTAGCCTGTATTTTGCAGACTTAATTGTTGTTGAACACTGGGAAGAGACAAGGAGCTGGTGGAATCGTATATAGAGCCAAAAAGGATATTTCAGAGTAAGCGAAGAGAAGCTCTACAAAGAAAGCTGCAGTTGCTCAGACAGATGATCATGGAGCAACAACAGAATCCACCGATAGTACGGGCAGTGTTAGTGCCTGAAGAAGCAGCAGCACGGCCGGTTCGCGAGGTGGCAATCCCACATGCCAATAATGTTACATCGAGTATCCGCAAACCAGAGTCCGGAGGGAGATTTGAATTTAAACAGAATATGGTGCAGTTGTTGCACACTAGCGGGCAATTTACTGGTCTCCCTCATGAAGATCCACAACAGCATCTCCAAAATTTTTTGGAGATAAGTGACACTTACATCCCCGCTGGAGTGTCATCAGACTATGTCTAGCTTACATTGTTCCCATTCTCATTATTGGGAGAAGCCAAGAGGTGGTTGAAAGCTGAGCCACCCAATTCTATTTCTACGTGGGATGATCTTGCACGGAAGTTTTTGATACGGTTTTTTCGCTCTCGTAAAACAGCAAGGCTTAGAAGTCAGATTCTAAGTTTCAAACAGAGAGAGGGAGAAAATTTATATCAGGCTTGGGAGAGATTTAAATCCATGTTGCGGGATCGTCCTCATCATCATCAGTTCAATGATGTGCTGGTGCACACATTTATTGAGGGTTTGGAACCCCACACCAAAATATTGCTAGATTCAGCAGCTGGAGGGCAGGCGCTGGAGAAAACTTTTGAGGAGCTGTACACCTTGTTGAACCGTATTTCACAGGGCAATCCAGAATGGAATGCTGATTCATCAAGAGGTGGGACAAGGAAAGCAGCAGGAGTGCTTGAAGTGGATGGGTTCACAGCTATCGCTGCACATATAGCTGCATTGCAAAATCAACTTAACACCCACTTCAGCAACATTACATTGAACCAGCCTCAAGCCCTAGTTAATGCAGTACAGCAGATGTGGTGTGAAGTGTGTGGAAGCAGTGAGCACTCAGCTGAGTGTTGTGGAGCCAATCCTGACTCGGTAAACATTGTGGGTAATGCACAAAGGAACCACCAGCAGTATGGTAGTAGCTACAACTCCATTTGGAGGAATCATCCTAATTTCTCATGGGGTAGCAACAACCATCAAGGCCAAAGTTCGGGTCAGGGTGTGCAAAGGAACCAAGGAGGGCAGCAGAACTACCAAGCTCAATTCAGAAACAACAATGCACCTCCTCCACCACTATCACCCAACATTGAGGAGATGTTCAAGACCATGATAGCTAACCAAGCTCAATTGCAGGCTGACTACGTGAAATTGGCAGCCGAAGTGAAAAACAACCAGTTAGCTACCAAGGCACTTGAATATCAATTTGGGCAATTTGCTAGTGCCCAAAATACAAGGCCTAGAGGAGGACTGCCCAGCGACACGGATCCCAATCCCAAGCAGGTAAATGCAGTGACCACAAGGAGTGGTTTGCAGCTGAAAGAGGTGGAACCAGAAAGACCACCTCAAAAGTCAGGAGCAACAGAAGTTGAGAGGGAGCAAAGTTCTGAGAGGGGGAAGACCAAAGAAGCTGAATCAGAAAGACCTCCACCCCCGTTCCCTCAACGCCTAAAGAAACACAAGGAGGAGGCATGTTTCAAGAAATTCATGGAGGTGCTGAAACAGGTACATGTTAACTTACCTCTTGTTGATATCTTGCAGGGAGCGCCGAAATATGCTAAGTACATAAAGGACATCGTGGCAAACAAAAGTCAGTTGACTGAGTATGCTACGGTGGATCTAACGGAGGAGTGCACTTCTCGGATTCAAAATAGTCTGCCCACAAAGCTAAAAGACCCTGGGAGTTTTACTATCCAGATTACTATTGGGCAGAGCATCCGAGCTCGTGGATTGTGTGACTTGGGAGCGAGCATAAATTTGATGTCGTCTTCGGTATTCAGAAAGTTGGGCCTAGGGAGTCCTAGACCCACAACGGTAATCTTGCAGTTGGCGGATCGATCCTTAGCCAGACCGGATGGCACTGTTGAGGACGTTCTGGTGCAAGTTGGCTCCCTAATTTTCCCGGTAGATTTTGTCGTGCTGGACTTTGAACCAGACGCGGAAGTCCCATTTATTTTGGGACGTCCCTTCTTGGCAGTCGGGAAAGCACTAATCGACGTAGCTGCAGGGCAGCTAACAATGCGAGCACATGACAAGGTAGAGGTGTTTGATGTGTACAAGGCACCCAAGCTCCCGACGGTGCATGAAGAACTCTCGGTGATCAATGTGATTGATCAAGGTGATGATAAGCAGATGGAGGATTCCCAAGAGTTAATTGAAAAACCACCGGAAAGGTGTAAGCACTACTGGGGGGAGGACGGTGATTGAGAGAAATCGTCCATCACCCTAGCAGACAGTTGAGCTGAAACGACGTCGAGCCGCGACGGTAAACCAGGCACTGCACGAGAGGCAACCCGTGAAAAAAAAATTTCTTCTTTCATTTTGTAAAGTGTAAATAGATTTTTATTTTTCTTTTTCTTGATTTACTACAAAAATTTTTGTTTTAGTTTTTGTTTTATTTGTATTTAGAGTGAAACCTATATTTCTAACCAATTTTGTATAGTGAGATGAATTTCAGGTCAAACGGAGAAAAATACGCACGAAATCGCGAAGGAAAAGTCGAGGTATGAAAAATTAATAAAAAGTGGAAAACAGTGAGCTGGGGTGATAGCTCCGAGTCACGGAGGAGGACCTCCGCGTTATCCTCCATGAAACGTTGAGGTATAAACCGGAAATTCTAAAAATTTCCAGAATGGTCTCGCGATGGCTCCGTCTCACGGAGGCAGTGCACCGCGATGCACTCCGTGACATGTTGCCTTGTATATTGCGACGGGTCACACCGGGTCGCCGGGTGACTCGCGCGATTTTCTTACTTTTTAACCCCTAAACCCTTCCCTTTTCGCTCATTTTCTAATCCCTCCGCGACCAAACCCCCCAAAACCGATCCCCCATCAACGTGACACGGAGTAAGGCAAAAGATTCACCGAGTTTTCTTCGATTCTTCAAAGTCAAGGTATGTTCTTCGATTCCCTCTCAACTTCTTGTCGATTTTCTTCGATTTTGAGCATGGGAGGTGAGCTAAATTTCCCTACGTAGTAATTAATCATGAATTCGAGTTAATTGTTGTTGATGAATGTTCGGAATGTCGTTATGATTGCTTGAACTTGTCGATTGCATAACTTAATCGAATTTGATTGATAATCTCAATTTTAGGGCTTGTATGCTGAATTTGAAGTTGAAAATGTATTGAAATTGTGAATTTTATGCCGGGATGGATAGGTTGAATGAGATGAGTCGATGTACAAATTGTTAGGATGTTAATAGAACGACGGATTCTCGGGTTGGGGGAAATGTTGAAATTTGTAAGTATTTGGTTAGTTGAATAGGTTCATGTAGATAAATTTTTGTTGTTGTTTTTGTTTCTTTGTTTTTCTTTGCTAAGTGTGATGGGTTAAAATGTTAGCGATGGTAGTGATTGTGATTAGCTGTACGAAGTCTGAGTAGTACGCAGAAGTTATACCGTTGAATTTTTCGAACGCACTAAGCATGATTGTATAGTTGTTTATTGTGTGTAAATAAAGATAATCTTGCCGTAGTGTTGTAACTGTAGCTAAGGACTAAGTGTGGGGTAACCTAGCGTAACCCGACCTTAGCCGAAGTTAATATCCGTTAGCTTAACATTGATCTTGTTTACTTGGGTTGACAGGTGAAATGGCAAGCCGGCAAGATAAAGGAAAAGGCGCATCAACTTCAGGCGCCGGAAGGAAATGAATCAGACTGGGCACAGTAGTCCCAGCTGCACCAGCAGTTCCACGCGGCCAGCGCCGCCAATACGGAACGAGATGGGTGACCGATGAGCGGAAAAAGTGGTACGCGAAGCATAAAGAAAATAAATATTTGCCCGAGGAGCACATAGCATGGGAACCATTGGCACAGGAGTTCCCTAGAATGGTCCACCGGATCGAGGAAGCTGGGCTCAAGTTCATGTTTGAGCAGCCCAAGGAATACAATCTGCACTTGGTTCGGGAGTTCTATGCCAATTGGAACCCGACGATCAGGAGTCACACCATCAAGATCAGAGGGCAAATAGTCACTCTGGAGCCCCACCACCTCAATGCCATCATAGGAGCGCGGGACACAGACGCCCACGTACTCCGACAGCTGAACATTACCCCACCGTATGCAGACATCAGACGCACATTGTGTGGGACCTGATCGACAGCTAGATGGAGCAGACACAAAGAGAGGGGCTACCACCAGACTTTGCCCTATTCACAGATGAACAGGGAAGCCCGAATCTGGCTGAAGATAGTCTGCTCATGCCTCATCCCGGGGGTACATATGACTGATGTAACCCGAGATCGTGTATGCCTGGTGTACGCCCTGATGAAAGGGCTGGAGATCAATGTAGGGGTGGTAATTATCTCCGCCATGAAGAGAGCCCGGTTGCACCAGGGTCACAGGTATGGCTTTGGTGGACTACTGACCACCTTCCTCAGGGGCCTCGATGTTGAGGAGGAGTCCCTTGACTATATCCCGTAGTTGGAGCGGCGGGCCTTAGACGTTACTAAAACTAAGGCTCCCAACACCACCCACGGGCCAGTGCTTACACTTGGCGAGCGACATGCTCGTGATGACCAGTATATGGCTCGGATGTATGGGATGCAGATGCTCCAGCTGAGGATAGGTGGGAGGCCGGCGACAGAGGATGAGCTATGGCAGCTCGAGCTAGACTACCCTTTTAGCGAAAACGCCAGGGCTCTATGCCGAGTGGGGCCAGCATTTGTAGAGCCCATAGACGATGATGTCCCCACAGACGAGGAGACGCGTAGGGAGGACTCTGATGTGGAGTTCGATGATGACGACGGAGGCGACTCGGATATGGGAGATGAAGTAGCAGCACCCGATGAAGAAGTGGAATACTTTGACTGATCAGGGAGTTCCACCACCCGAATGTGTGCTATTTGAATTTTTGTGAACACTGGGGACAGTGTTCGAGCTAAGTGTGGGGTGGGAGTAGTCAGGTGCTGGGCTGGGCTGGTTTGCATGTATGCTCTATTTTGCTGTCGTGTATGTGAAAATGTGTTTGTCCCTGTGAGTGTGAATTTTCAAGTTGTTTCGTATTTGTAAATATTTGTTAAATTGATGTGTGTTGCTGAATGTTGCTAGTTGATTCTTATTCTGTACATATTTTTGTTATCGAAATGATCGATATTTTTAAAATTTTTTAAAATAGTTTGTAAATTTTAAAATATTTTGTAAATGATTTTTCTATCGAGATGATCGATATTTTCGACATATTTTTAATTTTGGGTTTCTCGGCGTTTGTTTTCGGTTCTTTTACCGAGAATAGTCCCATTGAACCGACGTCTTAAGTAGTGACCGTTCCCTATGATGGATAGATGATGACCGTCATAAGGGAAATGTAGTCGTTAGGAGTAGATTTTTTTTTTCAATTATTTTTCAATTTTTCAGTTTTTCTTTGGTGGATTGCATCCCGAAACCTGTAGTTACTCTATGGTTGCGAAATTCTAGTTGCGTGTTGTGCATGATATTCAAAATGCAAAGGTGATTCGTATGAAAGCATGCAAATTTGTAAATATGTTGAGATACCTAGGCTGTAGAGTTCGATTCAGTGTGATTGAGGCTTAATTTTGAATTCATGTAATTAGCTGATTGAAGAGTCTGTGAATACATCTTGAATCGAGCATGTGCAAAAAGTGTGAAGTGAGCTGTTGATATTCCATGCTATTGTGAAGTGTCTAGAACTTGCCTAGTGTGTGTACAAAACGAAATAAAGGAGCTGTATTGTAGGAAAGGATGTAGGCATTTCTTTGTTTTAACCGAGAGTTTCTATTTTTTTCCCTGTCATACCCCCCTTTATGTGATTGTATACCCTAGTCAGCCCGTTGAGCCTTTAGCCAATTATTTCTTCTTTTGTCCAAAAAAAGTTTAAACCGAGCTTAATTCCTTCTTTTCATTAGCCGTAAAGTCTATACAAAACTCTTAAGCGCTTAAGAAGAGAAAATCACTTTCCCAAAGTGTCAAAGAGTGAGAATGGTAAAAAGAAAAAGAAAAGCAGAATGATAGAAGAAAAGAAAAGGTTGAAGGTGCACTTGCTATAAATAAACGATAATGAAGGTGCATGAATAATCTTTGTTGTTGTGTCAAGTGTGCTTAATGCAATGGGCCATACTAAAGAAAACCTTCAAGAATGGGATGATGAAAAAAAAAGAAACAATGTCCATGAGTTGATGGGATGTGTTGAAAAGGCGCTTAAGGATGCTAGTGGCTATTATTGGCTAATCCAATATTTACTAGTTCCGTAGCTTCCAATACAACCCGTTAAAGTCCTACGTGATCTTACATCGCACTTCTTTATATTAGTGGAGTAATATACTAAGGGCAAGCTTATGGGTCATGACATGATGCATGTGAATTCTTTTGGGAGAGAGAGTGAAATTGTGTGTACATGCCCCTGTTTGAATGTTTGTGAGTCATATGAGCAAAAAGGGGAAGACTCTCTTGTGTTGTGAGGGCACATGCTTGATGAAAGATTAATTTTCGTGTCGGATATATTGATCAGCTGATTTGCATGAGTTTGCCGATATCGAGAGTCGATTCTTAAAGTCTAGGAGGTCTTAATGTATTGAAGGTCATTGCATTGATAAAACCATGCATGTTTTCTTGATGATTTGCTGTATTGAATAATCGGTATGACCGTAGCTTAAATTGTCGAACCGAAGTAGCGAGGTTGGGATGTAAATTGCATGAATTGTATGTTTGTTGTTCGAGGACGAACAAGGATTTAAGTGTGGGGTAAGTGATCTTGGGCAGATTTATATGCCCAAGTGATACTCAAAAGTACCATTTTCGCCTTGTTTATCTATCAATGTGTATACATTCTCATGTAATTGGTAATAAAATGTGAATTTATACTAACCAACATGATTAGCATTGTTTTGCAGGTAAAATGTGATTTCAGGAAGCTAAAATGCATGTTGGATGATATCGGAGTTGGACTTGGATGCGAGCAAGGGAAAAGGCATTGGATAGCATGAATTAAAGGGGCTCCGCGATGGAGCCGTGTCAGGCTGCCATCGCGGAGGCATTCTGCCTGGATGAGGAAAATTCGCCCAAATTCCAGAGAGGGTCCGCGTTTGCTCCGTGGCACGGAGCCAGTGCTCCGCGATGCACGTCGTGCCACGTTGAGCCTAAATTCCTGGACCCCCAGTTCCAGTGAGGGTCCGCGTTCGTAGCGTGTCACGGAGGCAGTGCTCCGCGATGCACTCCGTGACACGTTGCTCGTTATTCTGGGAAAACTTCCCAGCAGTATAAATAGAACACTTAGGTTCATTTTTCAATATTCTGACTTGGTGGAGCAAGGACGTGGGTTACAAGCAGTTGAGGGACGAAAATTTCAGGGTTTTTTCTCTCTTTTTTTCTTCTTTGATTCAATTGCTTGTATGATTAACACTCATTTATGATGTTTAATCCACAAATGAGTGGCTAATTCCTCTCCTTGCTGAGGTTATGAACAATTGTAATGAAATTTGATCATTGATTCTTTGGTTTTTCATCTTTTCTTCCTTGTTGTTCTATTAATTCTTGTTCTTACTACATTAGTGTGTGGCCTACGTTAATGTAAATCTAAAAAGTCCAGTTTCACTCGAGAGAGCAAGAAATTAGAAAGTTGTGAATTAATAGGATATGTTCTTTACTTGTTTTGGGAAAATTGAGTCTTGATTTGCTTTCAGGATAGAAATATACCTGAAAGTCGTATTAGTCAATTTAGGAACCGGAATTGTATGGCTAGGACATGAATTGCATTTGATCACAGAAATGTAGACGGATGGTTCATGATTCTTAAGTGAGGTTAAATACGAGAGTTTTAATCTCTTGGAAAATGTTCTTGGCTAGCAAAAGGAGGAAAAGATTAACCAAATTATGATGATAATCAATTTTATTACATGTTCGTTTAACCTCAGCATGCTTTCATTCATAGTTCAGATTCAAAGTAGATAATTGTTCTTAGTTTTAGTATAAAAAGTTATAAAACAAACTTTCAAACTTTTGGTTACACTGTTGTCTGTATTTTTAGAAGTAAAATATAGTACACTTGAGCAAATTGCACTTCATCCAAGTCTCTGAGGGATCGATACTTGGCTTAATAAAGCCACTTACTACTTGTTCGACCACGTGCACTTGCGTGTGAGTTATATACCCATATAACACCCCAAACACCTCCCATGAAGAGAATGGTGCATTTCAGAAAGAAAGGAAAGCTTAATCCCCGATATGTTGGTCCTTATAGGATTTTGAGTTGAGTTGGCAAGGTGGCATATGAGTTGGAGCTACCAGCAGAGTTAGCTTCGATGCATCCAATTTTCCATGTATCACTGTTGAATAAATGCATTAGTGACCTGTCCTTGGTTGTTCGGTGGAGAGCATAGGTGTGACAGATAGCCTTACCTATGAGGAGGTTCCGGTTGAGAGCCTTGATCGTCAAGTTTAGAAGTTGAGGAACAAGAAAGTAGTTTCAGTGAAGGTGTTGTGGAGGAATCAGCTTGTTGAGGGAGCTATGTGGGAAGCCGAAGAAGATATGATGGCTAGATATCCACATCATTTCCCTTTAGGATAAGTTTCCTCCTTGGTACTCTATTCAGTTTCATGTCAAGATCATGTCTCTAAGTTTCTTTCATGTTATTGCATGTATATATGTTCTATGCATTCAGTTCAGTCATGTATATCAGTCTAGAGTCAGTCACTACATAAGTTTTCAGCTTCAGTTATTCAATTTTGGGATTGCAGTTCTTCCCCATCCTTTTAGTGTGCTTACTCTACATTCGATAATGAATTTTCCCAAGGGGGAGATAACATATCACTAAAAAAGTCCCTAAGATCATACGTGATGGTTGAAACGGAAAAAATAAAAAAATTCTACATTAGGTCACAGAACGAGTCGTTGAGTGGCCCATTATGTGACCCAAGGGGTCATTATATGACCCGTTGTGTGTGCATAAGTCGGAGAATTTGTTACCTTTAGGAAGTCTAGAAGGATGGTGTGACGAGTCGTTAAGACTCCCTGCAAGTCATGGGTTGACCCGTTAAGTGTGTAGTGAAGGAGAAAGTATTGAATTTCCAGGAGACTCGACAAGTGGGGGATGAGTCATGGTACCACTTTACAACTTTTCAAGTGAGCTGTTGCTTGGGAAGGATTGAAGAATGAGAAAATTTCAGTGGTGGCAATGAGGAGAGACCACGAGTCGTCCAGTGACCTAATGACTCCTTAGGTCATTCGTCGTGACTGACTGTGTCCTATTCCTTGTCAAATCATTAAGGGTGTTTTCATAATATCTAAGCTCCTAACTCCTAAACTACATTATTTTAAGCTTTGTAAAGAGTGATTTAAGGGGAATATTCACCCTATAACTCTCACTCTACTCCTAACACTCTGATTTGGATATCAAAATCTCTCAAGGCTCACAAGAACAAGCTAGGGTTCTTCACTCTCATCTTCTCAAATTCTATTTGGATTTCAAGACAAGTCGAGAAATCAATGAACAAAGGTATGTGTGGATTGTCAATGAGGGGTTCTTCCACCCTCATTCCCCTTCTTCAATCGAAATCATGATCACCCGTTCCCCATGCCCTAACTTCAAAATTCTAGAGCTAGGTTCAGTGTTATTAAATTCTTCCATGATCACCTATGGGATTAGATATCTTTATCAAATTGATGATTCTATGATTAGGGTTTTATATTCTTATTAAGCCTTTTATGAAATGTCGATTCCTAAATTACAAGTATGATTATGAACTTCTAAGGTTAAATTCCTTTCTAATGAAATCCCATAATTTTCTTATGATATCAACTCTCAAGTTTTAAGTTATGTACTATGATCATAATGTATGATTTTTAAAAGAATCCTTCATGAATTTATGAATTTCAAGTATGATGACTTTCTCAAGTATGCATAGCTTTTAAAAGCATCATGTTTATATTCATGGTTGACTCACAAGCCTCTTCCATGGCTAGTTCACGCATTTTCAAGCATGCTCATGTATCTTAGGATTTTAACTAGCCTATGTACTTCAAGTATGTTTCATGATTACAATAAGAGCCATGCGCAATTTTTGGGAGTAGTATCTAGCATCAGGTAGGTCGGGGGTTTTGAACACGCAGGCCTCAAAACTATGTACCAGTGTAGGATATATTCATGTTTAACCTTATGGGGTCTCTCTAGTGATATCATGACATGTCATTGTCCCTTGCCTTGGCAAGCTTGGGGCGACTCTACCCACTTGACCGAGATAGTTGGGGCATCATGTAAGTTCTACCATGATGGTGTCAATTATGATGAATTCTCTCATTGTTCCTTATGATTTATGCATATTTACTATTATGATAATTTTTCTCAAGTTAATGTTTTACAAGATTTCTCTAAAGAACATATTCATGTCTATCTTATGAATGGTTTTCAAAGCCTTAAGCCCTCAAAATTAAATTATAATTATTACTTCATGTTGAAAAGTCCTACTCTTATGAACTCTTAATGCATTTTATTTGCTTGTTTTACTTACCTCGCATACTCAGTATATTCAAAGTACTGACCACATACTCTCTGCTATATCATTTCATGATATCAGTTCAGGCAATCAGATTCAACTGCGTCGTTAGCCCTACTCCCATATCAGTCTAGTTCAATCCCTGTTTGGTGAGTCCTCATCCTCCAAGAATATTCTTTTAGTTATGTTGTTATGTAATTTTAGTTCCAGAATTAGCAAACTAGTTGGGGGAGCTGTCCCATTAGTCCATCTATGATTAGAGGCTTTTCAAACAAACATGTATTGGTTTACTCAGCTGTTTATATACATCACTCTTGCTTTCTATGTTATGTTTTAAAGAATTTCGCGTATTCATGCTTAAGTTTTAATTTTTTTTCTTTAATCTATACTCTTGAATTTCTTTGCATATGCCATAGGTTATCTTGGAGTCACTATGGCTCTAAGTCTCATGTCTCGGTCCGGGGTCCATTTTCAGGTTGTCATAAACTTGGTATCAGAGAAAAGGTTTAGGTGAGTCCTAGGGTGTCTGAAAGCCACATTAAGTAGAGTCTTTTCCATGGGTGTGAAACGCGTCACACTTATAGGAAAAAGGCTACAATATGTTTTAGGAAATTTCCCTTCTTTTATGATCCATGTCATGCGATGAAGTATCTTTATATTCCTCTAACTCATGCTATACACGGTAGGAAAAATATGCCTCCACGCCGAGTAAATGTGATGATAAATGACAACAGAAATAGCCATGGCAATGGCAATGGTGATGAGCATTAGCCAGCCCCACCAACTCTAGTGGATCCCTTGCCCAAGAAGGTCACTCATGCCAAGCTCAGGGCGGCATTCCAGATGTTGGCAAAGGCCATGAATGCATAGGCCAACCAATAGGAAGTGGCTCATATTCCCTAGAATGGGAATGCAGTAGCGGCGAGAGTATGAGACTTCCTCAGGATGAATCAACCTGAGTTTGTTGGGTCGAAGGTGGGTGAGGACTCATATGAGTTTATTGAGAAGGTGCAAAAGATCACCCATATTATGGGGGTTACTGGAGAGGAGAGCGCGGACTTATCCTCCTATCATCTGAACGGGATTTCTCACATATGGTTCCATCAGTGAAAGGACAACAGGGGAGTAGGAGCGGATTTCATGAGATGGGATGAGTTTGTGATGGTTTTCTTATACAGGAGTTGACAGAGGCAAAGGAAGCCAAGTTCTTCAATATAAAGCAGAACAACATGACCGTCCAGGAGTATGCCTTGGAGTTTACCGGTTGTCTAAGTATTCACCAGAGATGGTGCGAACCTAAGAGCTCGTATGAGCAAGTTCGTAAATGGGGTTGTAGATTCACTGGTCAAGACATGTAGGAATGCCATGTTGATCAGTGACGTGGACGTCTCTCATTTGATGATACATGCTCAGCAGATAGAGGAGGAACAGATGAAGGAGAGGGAGAGAGAGAGAGAGGCCAATAGGGCTAGGACAGGCATCTTTGAGTATTCCAGCAGAGGTTTGGTGGTGAGCACCACCCACAGTCTCACTAGTGGTCATCAGCCCCAGCTCCATCATCGGCCAGTGTCCCATCTAGGCCCAGGTGTAACCATAGGGGTAGGGCATCAGGCCTGAGAGGTCAGAGGAGCGCACTTTCCTGGCTTGTAGGAGGTGTGGTAAGAACCACCCTGGAGAGTGTTTGGTTGGTTCAAATGCTTGCTTTAGGTGCAAGAAGCCCGTACATATGTTCAAGGATTGCCCTTTATCTAGACAGGGAAATGTTGGAGGTCGTGCCCTAGACACCAGTTCAGCAGCTCCAGCAACACATTCTTTCTAGCAAGGTGCTTCTACTAGTGCAGGTGGAAGTCAGCGCAAGAACAGGTTTTATGCATTTTCATCTCGACGGGAATAAGAGTGCTCAGCTGATGTTGATTACGGATATGTTACGAGTATTTCATCTTGATGTATATGCATTGTTAGATCCATGGACTACTTTGTCTTTCGTGACTCCTTATGTTGCTGTTAGTTTTAGAGTCAGTATCAAAATTTTGTTAGAACCCTTCTCAATCTCTACTTCTAACGGCGAGTCAATTTTAGCTCGATGAGTGTAAAAATTTTCCTATCACGATCCTTTAGAGAGTCACCTTAGCCGACTTAGTGAAGTTAGATGTAACCGATTTCAATGTTATCTTTGGTATGAATTGGTTATATGCATGTTATGCCTCAGTCAATTGTAGGACCCATGCAGTTGAGTTCTATTTTTTGTGTGAACTAGTTCTAGAGTGGAAGGGTAGTTTAGCTACACCTGTAGGTCACTTTGTTTCTTATCTCAAGTCCAGAAAGACGAGCTCTAAGGTTTGTGTATATCATCTATTTCGGGTTAAGGATTCTACGTCTGAGACCCCAAATCTTCAGTCAGTTCCTATAGTATGTGAGTATCCAGAGGTGTTCCCAGATGATTTACCGGGAGTCCCTCCCAAGCGAGAGATTTTCTTTTGTATTGACCTTCTCCCTGATACGCAGCCCATATCCATTCCTCCTTACAAAATGGCTCCAGCCGAGCTAAAGGAGTTGAAAGAGCAGTTGAAAGATCTCTTAGATAAGGTTTTCATCAGGACTTGTAAGTCCCCCTAGGGTGCACAAGTTCTCTTTGTTCGAGAGAACGATGGTTCTCTTAGAATGTGTGTTGATTATCGACAGTTAAACAAGGTCATAATAAAAAAAAAAGTATCCCTTTCCTAGGATTGATGACCTATTTGACTAGCTTCAAGGTGCTTTTCAAAGAGTGACCCGAGATCTGGCTATCATCAGCTCAGAGTTAGGGAGAGTGACATATCGAAGACAACTTTCAAGACTCGGTATGGTCACTATGAGTTTTTGGTTATCTCTTTTGGATTAATGAATGATCTTATAGCTTTTATGGACATCATGAACAGGGTGTTCAAGTTGTATTTAGATATGTTCATGATTTTTTCATAGATGATATCCTCATTTATTCTCAGAGCGAGGAGGATCATGCTGCTTATTTGAAGATTGTGTTGTAGATTCTCAAGGATTGTGAAATTCAACAAGTGTGAATTTTGAATGAACTCAATAACATTCTTGGGTCACGTGGTGTCTAGTGAGGGTGTACATGTAGACTCTTAAAAGATAGAGGCAGTGAAGAACTGGGCCTAGACCTATCAGTCCCACTGATATTAGGAGCTTCTTGGGTTTAACTGGCTATAGGAGGTTCGTAGAGGGATTTTCATCCATTGCAGTACTGTCGACTAAGTTGACCTAGAAGAAGGTCAATTTTTAGTGGTCGGATGCTTGTAAGAAGAGTTTTCAAGAGTTAAAGACTCAACTCACTTTAGCTCTAATATTGACCCTACTGGAGGGCAGAGATGGCTTCGTGGTGTATTATGATGCCTCTAAGGTTTGTCTGCGTTGTGTGCTGATGCAACATGGTAAGGTAATTGCGTATGCCTCGAGACAGCTTAAGGCTCATAAAAAAATTACCCGATGCATGACCTAGAGTTGGCAGCGGTGGTGTTTGCCTTAAAGATTTATATGGGGTGCATGTGGATATGTTCATGGATCACAAGAACCTACAATATATGTTTACCAAGAAGGATTTGAATTTGCAGCAAATGAGATGACTAAAGCTTCTCAAGGACTATAACCCGAGTGTCCTTTATCATTCAGGCAAGGCCAAGGTAGTGGCGAATGCTCTTAGTAGGTTGTCCATGGAGAGTGTGTCCCATGTAAAAAATAGGAGAAAGGAGTTGGTGAAGCTTGTCTATAGGCTTGCCCGTTTAGGAGTTTGCCTTACAAACTCATCGGATGGTGGTGTTATTGTTCAGAATGAGTCAGAATCTTCATTGGTGACAGAAGTTAAAGAAAGGCAAGATGAGGATCCTATCTTAGTAAAGTAGAAGGAAGCATTCCATGATTAGTAAATAAAGGTTTTCTCCCGAGGGGAAGATGGTGTACTTTGATATTAGGGCCGCTTGTATGTTTCAACTGTAGATGACTTCAGAGAGTGGATGTTGAGCGAGGCTCATGACTCCTGGTACTCTATCCATCTAGGTACCACCAAGATATACCGTGACCTACTTTAAGTCTATTGTTGGAATGGCATGAAGAAGGACATAGCGGAATTTGTGGCTAAATGTTTCAATTGTCATCAGGTGAAGGTCGAGCACTAGATACCTGGAGGTATGCTTTAGGACATCAGCATTCCTACTTTGAAGTGGGAAGAAATCAATATAGATTTTGTTACCGGGTTGCCTCGTATGCGCCGATGATATGACTCTATTTGGGTGATTGTGGACGGGTTGACCAAATCAACATACTTCTTACTGGTCAAAACTACATATTCAATCGTGGATTATGCTAAATATATATTTGGGAGATGGTTCGGTTGTATTTAGTTCCCTTTTCCATAATCTTAGATAGGGTACTCAGTTTATCTCCCAGTTCTGAAGATCGTTTCAGAAAGGACTTGGTACTCAGGTGAAGCTTGGTATAGCTTTTCTCGCACAGGTAAATGGTTACGCTGAGTGGACCATTTAAACTCTATAGGACATATTGAGAGCATGTGTGATGATTTCAAGGGTAGTTGGGATGATCACTTACCTCTCATTGAGTTTGCCTACAACAGTTATCACTCCAGCATTCAGATGGATCTCTTTGTAACTCTTTACGGGCAGAGGTGTTGATCATCCATTGGATGGTTTGAGGTAGGTGATACTACATTGATTGTGCCAGATTCAGTCATAAGGCTATGGAGAAAGTTCACCTTATTAGAGATAGGCTGAAAATAGTTTAGAGTCATCAGATTTCTTATGCGGGTGTTAGGAGGAGAGAGCTTGAGTTTGAGGTTGGCGATTGGGTGTTTCTAAAGGTGTCTCCCAAGAAGGGAGTTCTGAGATTCGGTAAGAAAGTAAAGCTTAGTCCCCAATATGTTTGTCATTATAGGATTTTGAGACGGTTGCAAGGTGGAAAAAGAGTTGGAGCTACTAGTGGAGGGTGCATCCAGTTTACCATATGTCTTTGTTGAAAAAGTGCATTGGTAATCCAACTTTAGTTGTTCCAGTAGAAAGTATTGGGGTGAAGGAGAAACTTACCTATGAAGAAGTTTCGGTTGAGATCCTCGATCATTAGGTTCGAAAGCTAAGGAACAAGGAAGTAGCGTCAATAAAGGTTTTGTGGAGAAATTATCTTGTTAAGGGAGCTACGTGGGAATCTGAAGTAGATATGATAGCTAAATACCCGCATCTTTTCCCTTTCCATCTCAGTTCCAATATGAGGTACCATATTCCTCCTTAATACTCCATTCAGGTCCATGTCAAGTCCATGTCTCTTAGTTCCTTTCATGTTATAGCATACATGTATGTTTTGTTAATTTAGTTCAGTCATGTACCTCAGTCCAGAGTCAGTCACTTCGTCAGTTTTTCAATCTATAGCTTTAAGTTTTGGGATTGCAGCTCCTTCCCTATCTTTCCAACTTTGTTAGTCTCCATTCGAGGACGACATTCCCAAGGGGGAGATAATGTAACACCCCAAAAGTCCCTATGATCAAGCCCTAGACTTGTAGTAGAATAAGCAGAAAAATCTGCAAAAATTCCATAGAATGACTCATCGTACGAGTCGTGGGGTGATGTGATGGATCGTAGGAAGAGCCGTGGTAAGTTTCTAGATTCATTTCCAAGAGAAAAAGTCCACATCAAGAGTAAAAGTGAGATAGTATGACTTGTGATCATGAATCGTGGTCAGCAGCTGCAAAGAAGGGTCCCAAAGTAATGAGTCCAATAACGGCTCGTGAGACCTCATAAAGGGTCATGTTTTGGAGTCGCAGGGTGGAGAATCAGAGGAAGTGCTAGGACTATCTAATAACCACGAGTCACAGAACAACTCGTGGTATGAAGTGACGAGTCGTAGTGGCACCCATGGTTTAAGAATTAGAGAACCAGAAATTAGGCTGGCAAGTCATGGATAGAAACCACGAGTCATAGTATGGTGGTATGACTCGTCGTACGAGTCATGACAACTGGTAGGAAGGTTTTTAAATATGATTTTCCAGGGGTATTTTCATAACTTCCTAAGATACTAACCCCTAAGTGACGTCATTTTGGGATTTTAAAGGATGTATTAAGGGGTTTAACCTAGCCTAAGTCATCATTCTTTCAAAATAACCGTAATTTGAAGGTCCTCTCTCAAATTAAGCTAGCATTCATCATTCCCTCCATCTCAATTTTTCTTGGGTTTTCAAGGAAAGTAAAGAGATCAATTTACCCAGGTATGTAGTGTTACGAATTGGGGAAACCCTTCCACCCTTATGCCCAATTTCATCCCTATTCCATGATTTCAAGTCTCAAAGCATGTTATGTTGAAATTCTAGGGTTTAACCCAATTCCATGCATTTATCCATATTGTCTCTATGGGTTCATTCTCTCATGTTCCAATTGATGAAATATGGTTATTAAGGCAAATTTAACTCTCAATCCCCATGAATTCATGACTTTAAGCTTATGATGATTTTGCTCTATTATGCATGATTTATGAATTTCAAGCTTATGAGCCCATTATTTTAAATATGATGAATTATCTAAGTATGCATGAATGCTTATGAATTCTTAAACTTATGATTTTATGATTTCAAATTTATGAAGACTTATTCAAATATGTATAATTTCATGATTTGAGCAATTCCATGTAAAGTCAAGTATGTTTCCCATGATTTTTAGCCAAGGCATATAGGATAAGTTTTGTAGAGATGTTTTGGAGTCAAGACTCCCAGGAAACAGATTTAGCTATGTTTTGAGAATATGATTATGAGCAATATGCATTTTTTGGGAGTAGTGTCTAGCATTGAGTAGGCCAGGGATTTCGAGAACTAAGGTCTCATAACTACGTGCCACCGTAGGTATATATTCATATTCGGGACCTCTCAAGAGAGTGTTTGCTCCACCCGAGGGCACACCAGTAATATCACACCTTCATCATTCTTTGCCCTAGCAAGGCTTAGGAAGGCTCTAGCCACTTGATTGAGATAGTTGGGGTATCATGTAAGCTCTATCATGATGATGTCGGTTATAACGAAGCTTCTCAAAGTTCCTTATGTTTTAAGTTACTCATGTTCATGTCTTATGATATTATATTTTATAGCATATTTGACCCATTGATCAGTTTATGAGTTTTCACTTATGATTTCAAGTATGGTATTTTATATGACTTTACATACTCTATATACTCAGTACATTCAAAGTACTGACCGCATACCCTATGCTATATAATCTCATGATATAAGTTCAGGTGACCAGTCGTAGTCCAGGGTTAGCTCACTCTCGCTCTAGTCCGATTCCATTCTAGTTTTAGTGAGTCCTCAAGATCCGAGGACGACAGTTCTGGTTTATGACTCTTTTGTTTATATCCTTTAGTTTCAGACATAATGAGTTAGTTGGGGGTGTTGTCCCATTAGCTCATCATATGTTTAGAGGCTTTTTAGATAGCTACGTATAGATGGTTCAGCATTGTTGACTTGTGGATATGCTTATGTTCTTATGTAATGTAGGCTTTCACTTATGTTGAGTTCTACTTTATTTCTGCTTTAAATATTCTCTCTTTCATGATATATATGTTCCATGGGTTAGCTTAGAGTCATTCATGGTTCTAGGTCCCATGTCTTGATCTGAGGTCCATGCTCGGGTAGTGACAAAATTGGTATTAGAGCAAAGATTTAGGTATGTCCTAGGATGTCTCAAAGCTACATTAAGTAGAGTCTTTTCCATGGGTGTGAAGCGCGCCACACTTATGGGGGAGAGGGTACACAACATTTTAGGAAACTTCCCTTCTTTCATAGTTTATGTCTTGCAATGAATTCTCTTATTTCTCTAACTCATACTATACGCCTTTATAGAAATATGCCTCCTCGCCAAGTCAGGAAAAAGAAATAGAAATGGAAATGACCATATGGAAATGGAGATAGGCATCAGCCAGCCTCGCCAGCTCCAATCGATCCCTTGCCAGAGCAGGTTACTCATGCAGAGTTTAGGCTTATATTTCAGATGTTAGCATAACCATGACTACCCAGTTCAACTAGCAGGCCCTGTCTCACGTGAACCAAAATGGCAATGCAGTGGCGGCTAGGGTGCGAGACTTCATCAAGATGGACCCACCTGAGTTTCATGGGTCAAAGGTGGGTGAGGATCCACAGGAATTCATAGAACAGGTTCACAAGATTACCCAAGTGATGGGTGTTCCGGGAGAGAAAAGTCCATACTTGGCCTCCTATCAGCTGAAGGGGGTTGCTCACATATGGTTCTAACAGTGGAAGGAGAGTGGGGGAGTTGGTGCAGTCCTCGTTGGCTGGGATGAATTATTTACAACTTTCTTAGATAGATTCTTCCCTTGAGAGTTGAGAGAAGCAAAGGCAGCCGAGTTCATCAATCTAAAATAGAATGATATGACTGTTTAGGAGTATGCCATGAAATTCACCCAGCTATCCAAGTATGCACCAGAGATGGTTGCCGATCTGAGGGATCGTATGAGCAAGTTCGTGAATAGGGTTGCAAATTCATTGGTCAAGTAGTGTAGGACCGCTATGTTGATTAGTGACATGGACATCTCCTGATTGATGATTTATCTCCAGCAGATAGGGGCAGAGCAAATGAAGGAGAAGGAGAGAGAGGCCAAGAGGGCCAGAATAGGGAGCTACAGGCATTTCCAACAGAGGTTAGGAGGAGGGCATCACCCATAGTCTTATCAGAGGTCATCAGCCCCAGCCCCATCAATTGTTATTGTTCCATCCAGACCTAGGTGTGATTAGAGGGGCCGAGTGTCACGCTCTAGGGGTTAGGGAAGCAGAGGGGATAGCGTGCTTTCCTAACTTGCAGGAAGTGCGGTGGGAAGCACCCCAAAGAGTGCTAGGTTGGCTTAGATGTTTGCTTCGGGTCTGGAAAGACCCGGACATATGCTCAGAGATTGTCCTTCATCTAGACAGAGTGATGGTAGAGGTCGTTCCCTGATGAGTTGGTAATTTACCAACTCATTAGGCTCTTAAGCATGAACTTTAGCTTAATTGTTAAGTCTTTTGGTGGATTTTATGCCCTTTTTCCTTTGGATGTTGTAGGTATCTGATTTGAAGAGAAGGAGCATGAAATTGAGAAAAAGGAGGAAATTCAGGTGAAAATTAGCGCTCCACTGGAGGACACCGGTGAAACACCGGCTGACCACAGATATCTACTGGAGTGAAGAACAAATGCAATCAGCGACTCACGGAATCGCATCTGCCGAACCACTGGTGCCCAATGTCGAACTACCCTGAAATTCACTGAACATGATCTTTAACAAATCAACGGTCTGTGGATTGACACCGGCGAACCACCGGTTCCATCATAAGTGAAAGACGCCTGAAAAGGGCAAAAACGTGCAGCCCTAAAAAAGAGAAGAATGTTATGACCAACTTTTGTACATATACTATAAAAAAGTACTCTGAACATATCAATGAATATTCTCATTACTTTTGAGAGGGAGAGAAGAATTATTTTAAATATTACTTTTTCATATTCATATTCTTTATCAAGATATAACCACCATTGTAGCGATATTTTGAGCTTGTTTTTTATTACTCTTACTGATGAACTTGTTGAGTTTATTGATAACTATGCTCTTGTGTTTATCAATTATGAGTAGCTAAATCTATAGCTAGAGGTGTGTGCTGATGGGTGTTTGATTTGATTGGATATTGCTAGATTTTTCTTGTTATTACTTAATTAGTGTAAATCTATTGAATTCTCCTCAAATTATAGTTGATTTCTCATAGTTGCAAATATGGGTATTGTTTTCTTACTTGATTTTGGCTTTTAAAAGAAGAATTAAGTAATGGGAGAGAATTTAATAGTGGATTGGGATTTGATTATGTGGGGTTGGGCTAGAAATAACCAAAATCCATGACCATAATCCCTTTAGAGGTTGATAGCTAGAAATAGCTTAGCCCCTAATCCAAACTATATTGGAATAGTCGAATTGTACCTTGAGGTTTGGAAGGACTTGAGGAAAAGGAGCCCAAGTGGTTGAAAAAACATCAGGCTCCATCTTTTTTCAAGGTTATTTACACATGTTAAGTAATAATTTGATTGTCTAGTAAATCCCGATTTGATTGACATCCCATCTACACCACAGCTCCAGCCTTTGCTCATTATTATTTCTCGATTTTAGTTATCTTGCTTTCTTGATTAGCTGATTTTAGAGTCCACAACATTATTGCATTCATTTCCCCCAAATTTACTTTTTCGTTTTCATTGCAACATCTCTTGTGTAAATCATTCTCTACTCTCTATGGGATTCGACCCCAACACCCGTCAGATTATTTATTTTGATACAATGACCGCTTACATTTTCTCTAAACAAGGAGTGTAGTTTGAGCGTTATCAAAAATGGCGCCATTGTCGGGAAATATCGCTTGATATCCTTGAGTTATTTGTTAATTTGAACTGATTAGGCATCTTATTTGTTTTGACGTTGTTCTTGTTGTTGGTCATTTAGGGTGTATTCATATGAGCCATCATTCACAAGTGGGTGATAGTTAGATGGAAGGAAACATGGAACATGAAGAGGATAACCCCATCATGCCTGAGGTTGCAGGTGCCATTCGCCTACCAGCTATGGTAGGGAATGTGGTGTTCCACGTCACTAGTATGATGTTGCACCTGTTGCAGATGAAAGGTCTCTTTAAGGGTAAACTGAGTGAGGATGCAAACTTCCATTTGAGGAACTTCCTCAAAATTTTCCAACATTCCAATATAACTAATATAAGCCAAGTCTCTATCAGGTTGAGGTTCTTCCCATTCTACTTAAGGAGAGAAGCAACTATGTGGTTAGAAGAGTTACCTCTGGCATGCATCACCTCGTGGCAAGAGTTGACAGAAGCATTTTTGGATCAATTTTTCCCTCCTTCAAGGATGTTGCAGCTGAGAGATGATATTACAAACTTTAGGCAAGAGCCGAGTGAACCTTTGCATGAAGCATCGCTGAGGTTTAAGAAGAAGGTGTCTCTTTATCCTAACCATGGTCTTCCCGATGGAGTGCTACTTCAAAGATTTTATCGAGCCTTAGACTCCATTAATAAATCAGTCGTCAATAACATAGTCGGAGGCTCAATCATGGACCAGATGTATGGTCTAGCTAAAGCCCTTTTGGATAGAATGATGAAGACGAACAAGGCGTGGCATACAAGGGATATGACATTATTTTCACATGATGCTAGTTCTAGTTTGCTAACAGTTGACATGAGAAATAAATAGGAAGAGTGAGATGAAAATCTTGCCAAAATGATGACTCAGTTAGAGTTAATGACTAAACATGTGATTGGACCCTGGCCTAAAGGTGTAAATGCTATGGGAATGGAAGGTCCAATGCATTTCGAGAGAGAGTCTTCACCACCAAGGTACAAGGAGGAGTGTCAATATATGGCAAATCAAATGAGGGGGTTTCTCGACCCGGATACCAAGGGACTAATCAAGACTCTTGGCGCCCTAGGGAAGAGAACCAAGGTTGGAGGAATCGTGACGCACAAGGGTGGCCTGATTGGAATGAGAGATGGGGAATAGATAGCAAAACGGTAAGGGAGACCACTATCATAGAAACACAAATCCGTATGTCCCTCCTTATAAAGCTGGGAATGCCCAATCCCAACCAGGTGTGAGTGATGTAGGGAACTCAAAAATTAAAGAAATGTTGGCAAGAGTTCTCTAGAAACTTGAGTCAATGAATAGTGGGGTCAAAGAACTTAAAGGGGAGGTGTCTAACCTTGCCCAAAAAGTAAGTTCACACTCGGCTTTTATCAAGCATTTAGAGGCCCAAATGAACAAATTATCTTCTCAAATGAACCTCCACATGAAGGGAAGACTCCCTAGTGATACAATGCCAAATCCCAAAAAGGATAATCAATGCATGGCTATTGTCACTAGGAGTGGCAAGATACTGGGAGATGTGGGTGTTAATCCTAAGAATGTTGTTTCCCCAATGGAAAGGGATGTGAAAGAATTGAATGAGATATCACAAGCACCACATGGCTGTGACGATGTTGAGGATCGTGGTGAAGGTGATGTTGATGAAACTCCCTCAGATGATGAGGAAAGAGATGTGAGCATGAAGGCCTAGAGTGAGAAAGTGCAAGAACCAAGAGTTCCACCTCCCCTTATTCACAACGGTTAATAAAAAAGACAAAGGATGATCAGTTCAGCAAGTTTATAGATATGTTCAGCAAATTGTCCATAAATATACCGCTGGTGGATGCTCTACTTCAAATGCCCAGAGATGCAAAGTTTATGAAAGAGCTATTGAAGAAGAAGAAGGTAGTGGATGTGGGCACCGGAGAGACACCACATCATTGCAACACCGTGATGATGAGCAACCTTGCCCCAAAATGTGAGGATTCAGGAGCCTTCACAATTCCTTGCACCATAGGATTATGTGTGTTCAAGAAAGCCCTTTGTGATCTTGGGGAAATTATAAATTTGATGCCCCTCATAATATTCAAGAAGTTGGGCTTGGAAATACCAAATCTACCTTGATGAGGTTGTTAATGGATGATGCTCTATCAAGAAATCGGTGAGTGTTTTGGAGGATGTATCGGTGAGGGTAGATAAGTTTATTCTACCAGCTGACTTTGTGGTTCTAGATTGTGAGATGGATGTGGTAGTCCCAATCATCTTAGGGAGACCATTGCTCGCTGCAGGCAGAGCCTTGGTAGATGTAGAGCTAGTTGAGCTCAAGTTCCGTGTGGGAGGTGAAGAGGTTACGTTCAAAGTATGCCAAACCGCTGAGCCTCCAGAGGAAATAGGTGATTGGAGTGTGGAATGATGAAAGTGAAATTGGAGGAGTTGATATGGAAGAGGACGAGTCAGAGGATGATCCTCTGAAAAATGAAATATGAATGAGAAATACGTCCTGCCACGACATTAACTAAGGTGCTCCTTGGGAGGCAACCCCAAGTATTTTTTTTTGAGCATTTTGATGTTTTATTGTTTTTGACTTTGTAGGTACCTTGAATACACAAACAATGGAAAAGAAAAATAGGGAAGGCACAACGTTAGACCAGCGAAACGCCCATGACAACATGCATATTGACGCTCTATTGCAGGTCATGAATAGAAGAAGGGAAGAAAGGAGAGAAGACCGGCGACTCACTGGTGGAATGCCAATAGCAATTCGCGGACCACCGGTGAATCACCGGCTCAAAACAGTCTTGGAAGTTTGGGGGTGCTCGACGATCCAACCGACGTCTCACTACTTCCAATATGCAAGTCATCAGTCAACAAATGACGTTAACTAGTGAACTAGAAAGGTATGGGGCACCGGTCTTAGAACCTGCAAACTGTCGATTCTAACCAGTGACGGCCGGTTAAGCTTCGGTGCAGGAAAGTTAAATTTTCTCAAGATTTTTAACTGATCCATGGATTGACCCGACCCGATCTGAGAATTTAAAAACACTGGTCAAACCCCTACAGATTCCCATAAACTCCTTTCTTTCACCTTCACACTTCCCAATTACACCTTTTCACCTTCTCCATACACCACCTTTCCACCTTCCACCATTAAAACCACATTTTCACCTACTAATCCCCTTTCCTCCTTGTCTTCTATAAAACCCATGTTTCATCCCATATTTTCTTAATTATTTCCTCTACTCTCACATTCACTAAAGCAAGAACAAAGTGTGTGAAGCTTCCATGTGCAAACCTTGATTCTCATCATCTTTGTGCTTTCCATCCCATCTGATATGGAATTTTTACTTTGTTTTTAAATATCAATTAACATAATATCCCAATCCCCATTACACTCTTGTTGTGCTAGATGATACTTTGCTATTATTATTATTTTTTTTCTTAAGTACGTGGGGGTAGTGATATCATGTGAGTACCAATATGGGCTTGTCCTTTGATAGAATTCTTGTTCCTTAGTGTGTAGATTTTGAGTTGGGGGTGAAGTCTGAGTAACCCCATGTCTTCTTATAATACCTAATTTTCCAGATGATAGATCAGGTGACGTCCTTCTTAAGGAAAATCGTCTGTAGTTAATGCTAAAATGGTGTGAGTAAGATGTGTGCCTGCAATTTTGAGGCATTGGGGACAATGACTACCGACGAATCACTGGTCAGGTCCAGCGATATGCCGGATGGAACGCCAATTCAGGTGAAATGGCTTCACCACTATTTTGAACCTGTGTTCCATCGATGCTTCATGGATCGTGATCAGCGACTCGCCGATGAGTTGCAGTTACCATTCAAATTTATTTGTGTTCTGCCAAGCACTGATGGTTCATCGGTGTTTCGCGGATCCCCTTCTGCGTTTCACCGGTGTCTCGCCGGTATTTCCAGTGCTTCACAATCCAAAAAATTCTAATTGTTTGTCATCCAATGGTTATAATTCCTTATTTTAGTTTAGGATAGATAATAGTTCTTGTTACTTTTGTTTTATTTTATATACAAAAACACTAAAAGAAACTATTATTGTTTGGCACTAATATGGTTCTTGCAGAATATGACTTCATCCAGGAACCCAAGCAAGGGAAAGGACCCAACCTCCTCTTCCACAAAAGGAAAGAGGAAAGCAAAGACATCCACATCGCCCACCAACTCTCGAGAAGTCATAATTTTCTATGTGCCTGACATGAAGGGGCACTACGTCATCTGCAAGGGCCATTCAATCACCATGGAGAAAAGATTTGACTTGGTGGGGCTGCGAGGAGACCTTACCAACATCACAACTCAGTTCACTAACAGGAAATGGCATATTTTTTCCAATCCACTCCTGGATTACTATCCCAGCCTCATCCAAAAATTTTATGCTTCCAACCAGGCTAGGCAGGAGAGCATGCACCATAAGGGCAAGGCGGACGAATTTCCCTTCCTACCTTCAATTAGGGTGCAAAGTGTGGAGGTTGACATCACTCCAGTAGCCATTAATTATCTATTTTGGTAGGATGAGCTTGAAACCAGCTCGAAATATATGGCCAGAATTGCTGACAAAGAGAATCAATTCTCATGGATAGCTCCAACCATTGCCGCAGACACACCCTTCTGAGCCACAATAGGAGGTGAAATTTCTCTCCATGATCTCAAGTTTAAGGCCAAGCTGTGGTTAGATTTAAGTTGTTTCCAGATCATACCTTCAAAGAAAAAGCAGCGGGTCAGCATGAAAGCAGCTATCCTTATCACCTGCATCATGAGAGGGGTCCCTGTAAACTTTGGGAAAATTGTGGCAGTACAAATGAAGAGGAAAGAAAGGCAAACTAGCACCTCCATGCCATATGCTATGCTCATCTCTCAACTTTATCTGCAAGCCCAAGTGCCACGGTTTCTAGATGAAGACCCTAGCTCCACTACTAGTGTCATCATAGTAGATCGAAAAGGGATGCGGATGCGCCCAAGATTAAGAGGAAGCAGGTGCAGGCCTTTATTTGCCAGAAGGTTCTTTCTCCCATGGTTCTGAGCAGTTTCCACGAGCTCCCGATATGAACATGCCACACCCAGAGACATCGGGACAAGCCTCAGGTGAAGCACCTATTAGAGTATCATGACCTCCTCCAACATCCTCCCAACCAAGCAGTCTCCACAGTCTTGTGGAAATGACTAACTCTCACGATAGCCTGCTTCAGAAGTTGGCTAAGAGTCTCCCTGCCCTTATCGCTCAAACAGTGAAAAGAGAGATGAGTCCATGTATGAGAGTCGGACCAAGCTGTACAAGAGGGTGGATATTGTGGAGGGTTTTTTTTACCTCTCTCCAAACTGAAGTAAGAGAGTGGAAGAGTCGTACATCCATGGAGGTGCCTGACTTGAGCTCTCTTGATGCAGCGATGGCTGCATCTTCTACGGTTCGAGACCCCATTGATGATTTATTTGAGGGCTTAGGAGAAGAGGCGGAGGATTTGGGTGATGAAGGCCTTGATAGGGAGGCTAATGCTGACATTGATGATGATGAGGATGATGAGGAGTGACCAACATAGGGAGTTCTCACCCTCTTTATTTCGCATGCTTACATTGGGGACAATGTAGTGTTTGAACTGGGGGTGGGATGAGTGTTCTTTTGGGTGGTCATTTGTCATTTGTTTTGGTTATGACTTGATGTAGCCTTGTCGGACTTTTTTTTATAACTTATGGAGAGTTGTGAGTCTTTGTTGGGCTCATTTTAACAATGTTTGATGATTTCCCTTGTCGAGCTATTTGTTTGGTTAAAATTGTAAATGGATAGATAAAAAATTTTCTTTGATGTTAGTGCATGAATGGGTCCTTGCTTTAATTGCCTAATGTTTCATCGGGATCCAAATTTTAATTGTTGCCTTTGTAAATAGTAGATAGTCATCATGCCCCAGCTACCACTTCAACAACTTCAGCAGCTCGCCTATATCGGCATGGAAAAATCTGTCCTCTCTTATTTTGGAGTGCGTTCATTGAAGCTTTCATCGACAAGCATTTCCTTTTTGATACTAGAGAGATCCATGCCTTAGAATTTGAAACTTTTAAGTAAGGGCCATGAGCATATGGAAGTATAATTTGAAATTTTCCCAACTCTTTAGGTATGCTCCCCACATGGTGTCCACCATCAAATATGGTGTTTCTCAGTTCATATAAGGCCTTAGAGGTTATGCCATCAACGAGTCCTCTGTAGTCGTAGTGAACTCTAGTATAACCTTCTCCAAGATTATGTCATTTGTGCAACAAATTGAAAAACACAAGTAAAATAATAAGATAGGGCGATATTAAAGCAAGAAAGCTCAGTCTAAGGGTTCATACAAGACCTTAGAGACTATATCATCAATGAGTCCTCTGTATTCGTAGTAAACTATATATGATATGATCTTTTCCAAGATTATGTCATTTGTGCAACAAATTGATAATCACAACCAAAAGAACAATATAGGGCGATATCAAAGCAAGAAAGCTCGGTCTAAGAGTAACTTTGGAGGTTCTCATGGCAATGGTGGTGGTCGAAGCTTGTTTGGTAAGGGGTTAACCTACCCATTTAATTTTTTAGTCTTCAGCAAGTGCACAGTCATCCCAGTCGGAGTTAGTTGGACCAACCTAGGACGAGTCAAAGTTATAAGGCACTACTTTATAGATTTAGAGCAGTGCAATCCCGAGGATGCAACAATTAACCCATTGTCGTTAGTGTCGGAAGGGCATGCAAAAGTTTTCTGTCTGGGTTAAATGTGTGCTATGGGTTTGATATTCAGGATTGATATATTACGCTTCACCCCACTAGAGTTTCAAGAAGAGGCATGGCTTAGCCTACCAGTTCAGTGATGACTACTTTGGCAGCACCTCTCGCCTAGCTCGTGATACTCGAGCACCGTCTTGGCCTGGTGCAGCTATATGTCATATACCAAGTTCAAGAGGGATACTATCCCGTTTTAGTGTTGTGATAGTTTAATAGGATTTGAAGGAGTCATTAAATGTCATGAAAAGTATATTCATAACGCACTTTTATGAGTATATGCTTTTATAGACTCTGGATCTATCTTTTCCTATGTGACCCCCTTTATTGCTATGAAATTTGGGATAATATGAAATAACATTGTGAGTTATTCCATCTGTCTACCCAAGTTGGTGATTCAATTGTGGCCAAACGGGTTTACAAGGTTGTTCCATAACAATATATGGCCGAGACACTACAACCAAAATTATTGAATTAGAGATGGTGGACTTCGACATGATTATATGCGTAGGTTGACTATCTTCATGTTATGACACGCTTGACTATCATGCGAAAATTGTGAAGCTTGAATTACCAGATGATTCAATCTTAGAATGGTAAAGAAATGATATTATGCTTATTAGTAGGTTTATTTCCAATCTTAAGGATAAGAAGATGATCTCTAAAGATTGTATTTATAATTTAGTTTAGGTTATAGATACGAATGTCAAGACACCGACCTTTCAGTCTGTGTTAGTTATGAATGAATATTCAAAAGTTTTCCCCAATGAGCTTTCTAGGATTTCCCCCGATAGAATGATTGATTTTTGGATCAACATGTAGCCGGATGATTGATTTTGGGATCCACGGCAAGACATTTAACTCATATCGATTCCACCATAGAGAAAGGCGTAAAGGAGAAGTTAAAAGATCTCTATGGAAAAGGTTTCATTAGACCGAATATCTCACGTGGTACACCAATATTATTTGTTATGTTTGTTTACATTAAGCGCCAAATATTAGTGAGCATCATGATTGATTGGATAGAGCTTCCTGGTGATTCGTCCTGGTGATGATGCTATTTTATTTTATTTTATTTTATTTTTTTTGACAAAAACACTATTTGCTAATTTCTTTCACTATTTTAATTATTTATGGGGCTATGTCCGGACTAGATTCCATAGATGCTCCAAATATTTTTTATGGAATTTAAATATTATGACTGGGATGATTATTCATCAACTTGGACTATATCAGCATATTGTGAGATTTAATTTAATTATTTAATTGGTTCTATGTTATGATTTATTCTTATCATTATTCTGTTGTTTATTTTTGTAAGATGTTAGCAAATCATGAGCTGCTGATCTGCTAGGAGATAGATAGTCGAGTGTCAGTCATTGGATCCTACAAATCCAAAATGCTTTTAATCCACAGTAAATATTTTATCTTGAATTAATTTGTTATTGTTTGACTGGTTACAAAGGTAAATGGCGTATGTTAACGTGCAATAGAAAGAGGGAATAGAACATGGAGTGAGTCAGCTGCATAAAATGATGCAAATCATTTACCACTTTGGAAATAGACATTTTCATCGAGGAAGCACTTTCAAAAATTTAAGTAATCAACCGGCGGAAAATTATTTTAATGATGAGTCTTAATTTTATTTTCTTTCTAAATGAAAATTTTCATTTAGATGATATTGTATTATTAAAAGAGTAGCTAAAATTTACTTGTAGCTAGATAGAAAAATCATAAAAGGTTACAAAGTGTAATTGATGTACTTACTTGATCAACTGCCGCTAATACATCTGAAAGAGTCCCTATGCTTGGATAAATAGCTTTATAAACTGCAATCCTGTTTGTCATAAGCAATTCCACAACAATCCTTCAAAAAAACATCTATATATAGTCCTTTTAGAATACATCATGTGTATATATGTCTGCGTGATTACCTTGCCCGTGGTGCCATTCCAGTTGCTCGTCCGTAATACAAGCCATTAACCACTACCGGAACTCCAAAATTTCCAGCGGCAGTTGAAGCGACATGACTGAAAAATAAAATAATAATAATAATAAAAAGTGCTCCCATCGTGAGGGATCGCAGCCTAGCCGAACTCCCAGTGTCGCGATGAGCAAATCGCGTGTATAGGATTTCTGGCCTAGTGCGTCATAACCATACATCGTGAAGATCATTGTTATGCCTGTCTGACTATAAATAGCAAGCTTGAAGAAGAGAGGGAATGAAAATTGTAAATTTGGAACCAAGACACGTTTTGGAGAGGGGATTCTTACCAAGGTTCAAGACTCGGGATTCTTTTCGTTATTTAATACTCCCTAACATGAAATTTGACATCAGAAATTGTGATTTGGGTAGAAATTAAGAAATTCATCAAGAAACCTAAAGGATAGGGTTTTGAGTTCTTGAGATTCAAAGATAATTCCACCAATTGGGCTAGATAATACATTTATTGAGTGGTTATGATGAAATGGAGAAATCTTATTAATTGATGTTAATGGTTATTGGCGGAGAAGATGTGTAAGGTCTCATAAATTAAAATTTTAAATTATGGCTGAGTACGGGCTAAACAAAGAAACTTAAGTAACCTTGAGGGGTGTGGAGGCCATACTGAGGTTGAAGATATAAATGGAGTACTTGTAGTTCAATATTCATGGTTCAAGTTGGAAAATGTTTGAAGCGGAAACAATGAAGAAAGTTGAAAGGAAAGGAAAAGAAACCAAAAAGAAGTACAGGATCCCTCGCTTATGATTCGCTCCATGCAAGATGTGGAAGATGAATGAACCCCAAAATTATATCCAAGGCAGAGATTGAGAAAAGTTCCAGGTTTTCTTAGTTAAAGTCCTCGTAACTTGAGGTGCATTTCCTGGAATCCTAGGACCTTACACTTGGACTCACACTTTGCGTGCTAGTTACAATGAAGGTCCAGGTGAGTCAGCAGAGGCAGAATGTTTTAGAGGTCTGCGAGAAAATTGAAAAACCTGGAAGGGATCATAATATCCCCTTCTAGGCACCTAGTTCTATGGATATATATATGAGCGGGGAGAGAACAGACAAATGAGATTTTGAATTTGGGTTTTTCTCTCCAACCCCATCCAAACCAAGACTTGTCCCCCACAAACAAGGTATATTTTAAGTATATTTTTTTTTATCTAGATTAGTTATTACTCCTCAACACTAGTAATGACAAGATATAGCCTTAAAATCTCTAGATTCCTACTTAAATCTTGAAGTTGGTAAAAAAATGCCCAATATTTGATTCTCTAAATTTGGTTCACTTAAGGTAATTCCATCATCCGAACTTCATTTGTTTTGATCATATATGGAGGTTAAGTGTATTTATGAGTTAGTTGGTGGTTGGAAGTTGACACTAACGAACCCCAAAATTTCACCACTGATAGTGATTCCTGGATATTCGTAGAAGAAGATAAATAGTGAAATGATGATTTTAAGTTAAGTTGTTTAGTGATTCCAATAACTTCAATAGTTTAAGGATTAAGCATTCAGTTATTAGACATTAATTATGGCTCAAATTCAAGAGCCATTGTGTAAGCACTTTTAAACAAACTTGAAGCCCTAAATGGGCTATGATTGATTCGTATGAATATTAATGGATGTCAATTGATTGTCGTTGATATAGATTGACGTTGTTGGACTAGATGAGCATCATTAGATACTTGGAGGTCCTAATAGAGATGAATTTGAGATATACCCTCAGCTACGACAATTTTCTTCGAATTACATGAATTCTAAATATTTGATGAAATATTTTGGTCAATCATATTATTCCATATGGATGAGTGAACATGCACTATCTATGATATTTGAAAGTTGTTATGCATTTAAATAGTGTTTTAATATGATATAAGTATTCGATAGATTACTTTGAATGCTTAATGTTTTCATTTGAGTCTACTGAGAAGTATATACATTTATGTGATGTTGTATGAAAGGAATGTCATGTTTAGTTTGAATGTTTTTTCAAAGTTATGGGGCCAAGTTATGCTTTAAAACTTTTTTGGGAGTATACTAATAAACTAACAGGGTTAAGGCCTAGATTACGCATGTCTGTGCAAGAATCATATTTCATTTTACGTTGTTAGCATAGTTTATGTCAACAAAATTAGGTACTCCCTAATAAAAGTTTGTCTACTGATATGATTTGAAATGAAATGCATAAGGTTAAAATTTCTTAAATGTTCTTAAATATTTTGGATTATCTATTCACATTTTTCGTAAGTATCTCCCTCTTTTTATGAGGAATTAAATGATACTCATAGAGCATAAGTTTATACTGTATTCATGTTCCTTGGGGAGGGAGGTTTATTATATTATGGACAAAGGTTCTAATTCTCCGATTGGCGCTACTACGTGCTAGGTATCTCTCTCATTTTTCAGCATTTTATGGTGAGCCCCATATTATGTTTGTAGGGGCAAGTTGTTATTCTTATACTTTTAGATATAATCATGATCTTGTCTCAATATTCTTCTCATTTGTCATGTTACAGAGTATTTGTACACGTTATTGGTCTAGTTTATGTCTTTTGACATCTTATTGAAGTCTCCCATGACAGTGACTTTTTCGAAGTATGATGTTTCATGCTATATCACATGTTTAGGTTATTTGTGCCATGTTTTATGAAATGTAAATTTTTATGCATCCTACTCATACATAATTTTTATTTAGCAAGTCATGGTATGGTGATTGAATCAATGGTGAGTATAAGATACAGGCCTCTGAATTTGGGGCGTGATAATGAGTTTGTCGTTGATTAATGTCTAAGTGTGATGATTTGGATAGTCGTATATGGCATTTATGAGCTAAAGAACACATCAAAATGAGTCCACGGGTTAGAGTCTTTATTTGACTATTAAATTATACAATGGGAGGTTCAGAGCCTAGGTCACTGATGGTAAGTTGAACTTGTGAAGTATACTTAACGTGATTCAATACTAATATGTATAGATTGATGCTCGTGAGTGAGCTTGTTAGTTTGGGAGGAAAGCATTTTTGCTTAAGGCTAAAAAAGTTGACTTAACCTTCTAGGTAAGTTTTAACAAAATACATGACTTTAGAGTGTATATTATAGTTCTTGAATGATTAACAGAATGATTTTGTGATCAAATGTGAGTGGGAACAAGCAGATTTTTGTTTCACATACTTGAAGATGGATTTGAATGTTGACCGTGTGAGTCGAAAGTTTTTAAATATTGAAAAGTATCTCATGATGTTGCTGGAGCTTTTAACTATTTTAAATATTATAAGTGGCATGTTTTGAGTTATATAAAGTATTTACTTGAAAGCTTTTATATGGTATACATGACTCTGAAACTCAATGACGGATTTTATAATGATGTTTGACTTCTTTATATTTATAATGATTATTGTTGGCATACATTCATGTCTTAGGTGTTTTTGATTTCCACATGCTTTGTGGTGATCCAATAAGGGTTAGACTTTATTTGAATCTCATAAGTCTTATGCTGAGCTAATGAGAGTAGAATTAATTTCTTGTATATTTGATGCCCACAAGCCTTATGATGACACGATGAGGATTGGATTATGTATTTTATGTCACATGAAAGCACAAAAGCTTTGTGGTGACCTAGAGGGGTCGTGACTATGTGTACAATATCCTACCTCGTGTGAATTTCAACACTCTTATGGTGGCACAGAGAGGGTCAGTCTAATAATATTACACCTCGAAAAATTTTTAAGCTTAAAGTGTCATAAGTACGTGTATGTCGAGTGATTAAAGGAAATTGTATATACGAGTTAAGAAATGTAAAGAGTATGGAGTGTATGCGGTAGAAGTGTCAAGGATTAAGTGTGTAATGCGACTTGACGAACGACCGGATGAAAGCAAGGCGAGGCAAGAGGCAAGCCAAGCCCATTTCGAGATGTGACACACCGGTCTCTCAACTTCGAAAGGGGGAGGCAGGCGCACTGGTAGGCGCGACGCACCCGTCTCCTCCACCGCCCCACCTCTAATATATTGTTTAGTATATGTTCATTAATTCATTCCATATAATTTTCCCAATTTAGCTGCTTGCTAAGTTAGATATTTCCCTTTAAATTTCCAGCAAAGTGAAGGGAATCAAGCTACTATATCCCCTCGAAACGACTAGCAAATCTGGGTAGTAGTTCATGAAGTCGTGGAGAACGTTCCTACGGAGCCATTTTCTTGAATTGTTGAGGATTGAAGTGATTTCTGTGCAGTAGGAGTTGGTAAAACTCTTTCTGTTTTGTCTAAGGTCACTCCTAAGTAAAGGTGAGTATTTATATGTTAACTCATACAAATCAGGGAGATTAAGATTCAAATGAACTTGTTCTTATGTGTTGTTATTTTCCCTTGTGTGTGGGGTGTTGCTGGCCAAATTTCTGGAAATAAACAACCATGTTTTTGTGGCTATGAGTTGGAGACTTAAAGAAACTCCAACTCTATAGTTGAAGGAAATTGCTACTAAGTTTGAATCATCGATACAAGATATGTAAAGGCCCCCTCTTTCTTCCTTTATTTCAAGCAGTATTCATGTGTTCTTAACTCATAATAGGGTATGAATAGAGCTGTCTCTATGTTTGGAAATTGCGAAAGTAAGTTATGGCTATAACAGTGTTTACAAGCTTACAATTGCAAGGTGAATGACGTAAATATACTATTATTTTTGTAGTCATAAATTGAATCTAAAGAACCCTTAACATGGACACTATGAGCTGATCCTACTTGTGTTATGATTGTGATATAATATTGTGTGTAAGTTTCATGTTTTCTTGTGAATAAAGCAAATGGTTTAAGTACCACTCATGCTAGTCAACATAATAAGTTTGGTAATGAAATTCAAATGTGTAGTTTGTTGATATATGTATAGAAACCTCCTTTTGGGCAGAGTATATGAAGTCCTTTATGTTAACAGATTGTATAGAAATGAAAATCTACATGCTTCTGTTCAAGCTATAAGCTAAATCGGCAATAAACATCCTTTAAACATTGCTTATAAGCTTACTAAAATTCTTATGTCGTCTAAAACTCCTAAAGGTCATTTGAATTATTGAGTAGGCATGTCTACAAGCTATTTGAAAGCTTTATATGTCATATATGCATAGCTGCAGTTCATTTGAAAGAGGCCTATTTAGGCAACAATCTCAAAGTTAGCTTATATATGTGCTATGTGAGTTAGATAGATCGAGTATAAGCCCAGTCGGCTCCGAATATGATAATGATCATAGATTTATATTACACTACTGATGTGGTTACATCGATGGGCATATACAGTAGCAACAACAACAATAGTTACAATACACTACCGGCGTAGTCATGTCGGTTGGATAGATGTTCTTTCAGGGATTACACTTTCAAGGCTATCTTGGTTGGGCAAGTGTTAGTGCTATGAATAGAATATTATATATTTCATCGAGAGGGTGATTATGATATATATGTACTTACTTGATTGTATTCACATTGTAATGTTAAGTCAGTATCATATTTTAGCTTCTAGAGTCACAGGTTGTTTCTATTCGTAACTCTGGTTTTAGTATCTTTAATATATTTATATTTATAGCTTTCAGCCTTACATACCAACGCATATTATTCGTATTGACGTCCCTTCTCCTGGGGACCTGCAATAGTGCTGCAGGTGCACGCAGAGGCTCAGATCACCAATCGCAATACGAATCCTAGATTTAGCTGAGAGATGGTATGCTCCTTTCCTTCAGGAGCCATGTTCTAGTTTTGATTGTTTTGAGTTTTGTTGTACAGTATGGGTAGGCCGTAGCCCTGTCCCATGCATTTTTGATTATTTACTCTCTAGAGGCTTTTGGGGACTAGTATGTACAGTTTGGTTTAAGTTTATGGACTTATTGGCTTTCCGTTTCTCAGTCTACTTATGTTGTGGCCTTGTCTGCATCAGTTTCTGTGTTTTGTGTTGTTGAGACCTTACGGTGCATTTGTGATTTCCAGTTAATTATGGCATGTGGTCTGGTCGGCCTCAGTGTTACAGTTACAGATGACATATAGTCGACTTCTTGATTAGGTTATTATCGAGAGCCAGTCTCGCCCTCCCTTAATTTTGGGTTGTTGAAAACGTGGACAATATTTGGATGACCAAAAGCATTTAGGTGACCTATTGAGGGTCATCTATGTTTGAAACTACATTCATAACATTTCATATACTTTATGATGTTCGACTAAAAACTGCTTGCTTTAGTGTTCGTATTGAAGATAATTATAATATGGACTATGATCATGAATATATTTGGGATGTTGACCATAATGTGAATATATATTTATTGAACGACATGCTTTATGTTAGAATTTGATCATACTTTTAACCTTTAATTACGTACAATTACTTTGTGTATTTTCTAACATGTTATGATTTTCTAAGACTTTTTTCAATATTTAGCGGTAATCTTCGATGAAACTTATTGAGTACCAGCGTAGTCATGCTTTGTCCACCTATTGTTGTGATGTTTTTAGAGACAGGTGATTCCCTTGAAGAGTTTTTTTTGTTTGTCTTATGGTTGGCTTTAATATTTCCCAAGTCTAGTCTTTAGCCTCTACATATATTGTTAGAGTTTTACAAACATTATGTAAGAAGAGAATTTACACAAGTAATGATGTATTATTTGATCCATATCGGGACTTGATTGGTATTATCTATTTTGTGATAATTTATGTCATATGATGTACATGACTTGATTTTGTTACTATATTTTTCATGATTGTTTTTGAGGTGGTAGTTCTATAAAGTGCACATCACATAATTATGAGATAAGACTTCGAGTTTTCCTTACAGGGGAACTGCTATCAAATGTTGGTCATGCTACCTTTTATTCCTTTTAGACTTAGAAATGACAATTTATATGGAATATAACTAGTGATTGGCTAAATATTGTATTGGCATGATAGAAAAGTTTTAAAATCAACACCAACAAATATATTAAGAAAATATTGAAATAGGTAATCAAAATCAAAGTACAATTTACCTGCCATGCCCAACAACGTCAAAGGGTGAGAGAATATCCACTGACTCATTAAGTTTTGCAGTAGTTTCAGCTCCACCTGAGAAAAACCTAGCAGATGCTATCTTACCATTGCAAGAAGTCTGAGGAAACAAAGGACCTTCCTCACAAGCTCCAGTAAACTTGGTAGTAGTGAAACCAAAAGGACTATCAATTGTAGGATCATAAGCAAAGCTGGGATGCTCTGGGTTAATGCCGGAATCAACAAAACCAATCACAATACCTTCACCTGCATTTCTATCTCCTCCTTCTTGCGTCCATTCTATTGGTATCCCTAAAAATTGTGGAGTGTAAGTAGTCATTAATTTAACCCTCCTGTCTTCCTCCAATAACTTTACTCTTGGAGCATTCTTCAGGTTTTGAATCTGAAATGATTGAGTATTATTACAAATCATGAGAAAGCAGAGGAAAATCCTCTCGCTTAAGGGGATTAGGACAGTTTGATGGATTTAACTTTAGGTTCTTAACACTTAAATTTATGAGTTCATAATTTGATATTTACTGAAATTTTACTATAAGTATGACAATTCACCCCCCTTGTTTAGAGTATTTACATTCTAATTTGTGTTTGAGCCCTTGTACAAGTAAATGTTATTTGTTGGGATCATTTGAATTGGGACCCAGGTGTTATGATGAATTTTGACACAATAAGAACAAGTTTAAAAAATATAAATTTTATGTTTTCAACTGATATACAATGATCATCAAGTTCATCTCGCGATCGCGAGTTGCTCGAAAGTTGTCTTTGTTATTACGGGGCAATGATAGGGATCATAAAGAGTAAATTTGAGTTGATTTGGATCAATTTGTATTTGTGAAAATCTAGGCACGATCGTGAAGGTCTTCCATCATTGATGTCTATGATAGAAGATAGTATTTTGCAATCACAAAGGATGACATGATAGTACAATTATGAGATTTCATTAACAATAGTTTTACCATTTTTTTTAAAGTATGTAGCTCGATATTTGAAATATTGGACTGGAATTCATCTACTTGATTAGGATTAGTGATATAAAATCTCTTTTAATTTCATATTATGATTTTAGTGAATATTTAAATCATGTAAGTCAAATAGTTTAACTTGTATTTTGAAACCTAAATTTAAGAAATAGAAAGTTAGGGATTTGGTCTAGCAAAAAAGTGTTAAAATAAAATTTTTATTATAGATTCGAACTTGTGGGATTATGGATAGTTCGTATTTAAGATTTATTTGGGTTTCAGCTATGTTGATCGAGGTTGACTTTTAGGGTTGATTTTGAACTACCATAAAGTTATGAAATCGAGTCCAATAGCCTTGTTTGACACTATTAAATATATTTTTAATAGATTGAAATCGTTTTGTAGATTTCAGAAGAGAAGACTATTGAGGAAGGTCTTCGCTCAAAATAAGGTAAGTTGTGACTTTATCTTAATCAAGAAATTTTCTTAAACTAAGATTGTTTTATATGTACTATGTATATGGGGTACCATTCATGTGAGTTGATGAGTATATATGTGAATACTAGAATAATATATGATATTATTATATATATTTTTATATATCAACAATGTGATCAATTGTGCATATTATATGCTAGTATAATATTATAAAGTTTATGTGTGTTGGTTTTAAATTATTATGTCATGCAATGTGCTTATATATATCGATTTGCATATATGAGATTATATTACGAGTATGTGGACTCATATGTGGGCTATTGTATGAGCATGTATCTCCCATTTGGATTCTAAGATCAATTTAGGGAGTATGGACTCATGTTTATGTTATATTATGTGAAATTGATTCTTTCTCACGAGTCACTAGTCTTGGTGGACCCAGGACAGTGTATGACAAGTTAAAGACAATGGACATGTCTATTTTTTAAAGAAAAATTTGAACCATTATCATGCATATTGTTATATTTAATCTTGATTGTGATAGTTGATAAATGTTAGACTAGTGCATATATTATGTGTTGTACTTGTCTACTTGTTGTATATGCTTATTGATGTTGGGCATATTGTTATGTCCATTTGCCATATTTTTGCCCATATTTTACCTAGTTTTGAGTTCATAATCTTTATGCAGTGCATAAATTCATATTTTCGTGTGTCTTTTGAGCTAAAAAATATTTTTATATGTTTTGAGTAGGAAAACAAAGAAAAAGGACCCAAAAATGACCTATGATGTGAAGAAAGAAAACTTCGCAAAAGCCGGCCTGGGCCTATAACTGCCATGGCACGCCAACCCCTAAACTTCATAGAAATATGCACCAAAGTTGGTGTTATGAGTGGCGTGGGGCTCCAGGTCCCGAACTTTAGAGGAGAATTTGATCAACACCTCGGCGAGATGGGAGGCATGGAACACCCGTAGCATTCCAGACTTAGAAAATTTTTCCAACACTCCGGTGCATTGGATGGAGTGGGGCGCCAGAAGGATTCAATTGCTCAGAATTTTGACTAACACCTTAGTGCTATGACTAGCGTAGGACGCCCGAAGCAAAACATCAGAGGAAAATTGAGCCAAACTTGAGGCTATGGAGGGCCCGACATGCCAGACCTATTTCATGATTGATTTTGAAGCTAATTACTTGAGGGAAAAAGCGTCATTTGGGAATACACCTATAAATATAACATTTAGGTCTTGTTAGATATCATATATCATTTTGTTTGATCGTAGTAAGGATTATTACACAACTTTGGAGGAGAGATATGTTTATAACTTAGGTTTCTTCTTTTCTCTATCATTTTTATGCTTTGAATGATGATGTCTTTATTTTTTCCGCTTGAACATGAGTGACTAAACGCTCTTTATAGGGTTTTGTCCATAGCTATGATTGAAGTTTGAAAGATTGATTATTGCTAGTTTTGATTCTTCGTTAAGGGTTGTTTATATTTACTTATGTTAATATTATTCGCTAAATTGATCACCTTGTGAATAAATCTGTTGCTTTTGGTTGAACTCGGGAGAGGGAATTGAAAGGGTTAAAAGTAAATATAAAACAGGAATTCAAAGATCCTTTGGCCCATGGGTTGAAGGTTAGAAGTTGTTGATGAGAATAGGGATATACCCTTCAACCCTGTTTAATTGATATACAAGAAGCCATAACCGTTGTTTCATGTTTCTCCTGAGACCATAGGGATATAGGTGTTAGGGTTCATGAGATAGTTCTTGGATGCTTGGGAGAGTGGCAAAAAATGAGATAGTAACTTGAAACTAACAACCTTAGGAAGAATTAATCTAGCATAATCAAGTCTTGGAAACTCAACATGAAGCGAAACCGCCATTTTCCTTAATTTTCATCATAATTTGAAGTACAAACAAGTTTGCAACAACTTTAGTTTATTAGTTCATTTTCATTTTAAGTTTAATAGTTTAATTCTCCAAATCATTCCCCATTTATATATGTGTTTATGAGAGTAGTAAAATAAAGAGTTAACCTTGAGCGATTAATTTCATAAGTCTCTGAGTGATCGATAATCGGGACTTCACTGTCCTATATTAATTGACGATCACGTGCACTTGTGTGTGCTTAGGTGACATCAAGTTTTTGGCGCCATTGCCGGAGACTTGAATATTGATTAATTATTTGTAGGTTAGAATTTTTATTCTTCTATTCTATATTTTACGTTTTTGTTTGTTGGTTGTGAAGTTTACTGGTGTTGAGTGCTCAATGTATGCCAACCATGAAAAGTTGAGGACCATCTTTGGCTTTTTTTATCCTGAAATTAAGAGAACCTTTCTCAGGTTAACTATAGAGAATAACGAGCAAGCACAGGGCAACAACTAGGAGAGGGTTCCAGTGCTTAACTTTGCTAGGCCGAACTTGGAGAATGCTTCTAAATAAATCATCAAGACGTGCATTACTGGAAACTTTGAGTTGAAGGCGGTTGGTCTAAAATACTTTCCAATGTTAGGGCAAGCCGCACGCGGATCCTTACTGACATCTGATGATGTTCATGGAGCTTAGTGAGAAATTTCACTAGTAGAACGTGTTAGATGAGTATGTTAAGCTCATGTTGTTTCTGTTCTCTTTGATTGGTGAGGCCAATGATTGGCTTTAGAATGAGCTAGCAGGTTCCATCATCACTTGAGAGGCTCTTTCCAACAAATTCATCAACAGGTTTTTCTCTTCAAGGAGGACAAAAGAGTTGAGAGGGAAGATCTCTTATTTTATGCAGAGAGATGATGAAATCTTGGCTCAAGCCTGGGAATGATACAAGGAATTCTTAAGATTTTTCCCGCACCACATGTAGCCGAAAGAGATTATTGGGCACAATTTTGTAGAGGGAATAAAACCGGAGTCCAAAATCTTTCTTTGTGCTACCACACAGGGACAAATTTTATCCAAGAGCTATGATGAGATAGAAGCTCTTTTGAATCTCATGTCAGTGGGGAGCCGAGACTATTAGGACTTAGGTAGAGGATTCACCCAGTAGCCAAAGTGCCAGGAAAGCTAGAGGTAGATGGTGTTGCAGCAACCCGAGCATATATTAGTCAGATGGTGAATGTGATTAGCAAGCTTGTAACCACACCAGCAGAAAGTCAGGTTTAGCAAGTCCATCAGGTACAGACTCCACCACCATCATGTGAGGTGTGTGAGAAGGCCATGCTTACTCAGGTTGTCCACTATACCAGAGTCTGCATATTTTATGGGACAACAAGGTCATGGTTGAGGTTTTACAGGTAACAACTATAACTAGGGGTTTCAGGAATGTTGCAAATCCCTCATGGGGAGGGAATCAAAATTTCCAAAGGCCCCAGAATAACTATCACAGACCTCAGGGCCAGCAGCCTGGCAGTTCATTCGAGGAAATGATGAAGCAGTGGATGGTCCACAAACTCAGGTGATTAATAAGATGCAAAAGTCCATCCATGAGTTGGAGAGATAGATGGGGCAATTGGCCATTCAGCAGACTAACAGACCATAAGGGGCGCTTTTGAGTAACATCGAGAAGAACCCAAAGGAAAATATGAGTGCAATTTCTTTGCACAGTGATAAAGAGCTGGGTGAGGTGATCTCCAGATATAAGAAAGCTAATGAGTAGTAGGTTGTGATGTACAGACAAGAGCCTGGTAAGTCAGACAACTCAAAGCCAAAAGCGGCAGAAGCCAGACCACCCCCTCCATTTTCACAAAGATATTAAGAAGCAAAAGGAGGACACAGCTTGCCAGAAATTTCTTGATATGTTGAAATAGGTACATGTTAACTTACCGTTAGTGGAACTTGTAAAGGAAGTTATAAAATACGCCAAATATCTGAAGGATATTTTGGCTAACAAGAGGAGGCTTACGGAGTTTTAGACTGTGGTTCTCATGGAAGAGTGCAGTTCTTGAGTGCAGCAAAAAATTCCAAAGAAGCTGAAATATCCCGGGAGCTTCACCATTTAAGTTGTTATTGGGAACAAAGAAGCTGGTTCAATATTTTTCGACTTGGGTGCGAGCATTAATCTGATGCTCGCATCCTTGCTCAGAACCTTGGGTTTAGGTGAACCACGTCCTACCACAGTGACATTGCAGCTTGCCGATAGGTCTCGTGCTTATCCTGATGGAATCATAGAGGATGTCTTGATCAAGGTGGCATCTTTCATCTTACCGGTGGACTTCATAATCCTAAATTATGAAGCATATGCAGTAGTTACCCTCATTCTGGGGAGAGGATTCTTAGCCACCATCGATGCAGTTATAAAGGTGAAGTCGGGTAAGATGTCGATGACTGTGGATGGTCAAGAGGTAGTCTTTGAGGTGTTTAGAGTGGAAAGGATGCCACCTCACTATGAGGACTTCATAGTGAAGCCAATGGTAGAGCTTGGAGGGTGTAAGCAAGCAATGAGTAGTATGTGCTGCATGAGAATTGAGTAGGTTTTCAGGCTCCTAACTATCTCACTCGAATAAAGGAATGAAAAGGACCTTCATCATGGCGCGATGTTAAATCAGGCGCTGTACAGGAGGAAACCTGTGAATGTTGTGCCACGACTATAATTACAGCGGTTGGTGGGAGGCAATCTATCTTTCTAATTTTTTTTGGTTTTATATAGATGAACAAGGCTTTTGAGGCAAAAAAACTGGGAAAATAAGTAGAAAAACTCTAATTCTGGAGCGAGATACCAGGTGATAAACTTCAAAGAGAAAATTTTTCAGGTTAGTGCTATGGGTGGCGTACCGCGCCAAACCCAGTACACAAAGAAAATTATTTTCTATGTATGTGGCAAGGTGACTAGCGCGCCGCACCGGGGGTGTTTTGGCCGAAAAGTTTTTAATTAATGGGTCAAAACTTTACCCAAGGACCTTAAATTACTAAAAATCCATCCTCCGCACCTTTATTTACATCCCCAATTATCCTCTCTCATTAAAAAGTGAAAAATAAAAAGCAACAAAATTTCTCTCTTCCCTCACCTAACCCGTAACTCCCTCTCCCTTTCTCCTACATTATTGTCTTATCCAAAAAGCTTGGTGAAGCTAATTTCTCCAATTCAAGTAAGTATTTTTTTCTCTCTTAGTTATTTAGTGTAAAGATAATGCTTTCATGCCCTTGTTCCGCATGTTAAAGACCCAAAGTCACCATTGTTGGTGAAAACCATGAATTTCATAATATGGGTATCATTATCTTTAACCTCTCAAATTCTATCCAAGATAATGTGTTATCCTTGTTGGGTTGCGTAGTTTTGGCTGAATGTAGTGATTTGAAGTTGTGAGAATGAAGAGGGTGATGAATTGAATTTCATGAAATTGGTGGGTAGAACATTGATTATAGAGAGAGAAAGTGCATTGTTCTTAAATTCTTGAATGTAATGAATCTTGAGTTGTTGAAAATTCATGTTAATTCATTGTGGATTGTAGTAAATTTCATGTTGGTTGTTAAATGTATGGATTGCAACTACTTCCATGTGTGGTTTACTTGAATTATGAAATTAAAGGTGGGAAGGTGAAAGGAATGGCCAAAGTAAGGCATTCTTGAAAAGAAAAGAAAGAAAAAAAAGAGGAGAGATGTGAAGAAAATTTATGAACTTGGTTGTACTGTGAAGTTAGTGGATAATTTGGATCTTGAGATTTAGGATGATAGTGGGAGATGTCTTGAGTACCCTATTTGATAAATTCTCACGAGTATGCTAGCGAATTAAATATGGGGTCAATTTGCACCTGTAACACCTAATTAGCTAGCCTTTTTATTCACGAACTAATCTTGTGAAGTTCATGGTTGTTGATGGGCAAGCGTCATGGCATCAAAATCTGACAAAGGAAAGGAAGTGGAGATCACTAACAAGGGTCTCAAGTGGCTTCAAAAAGGAACAAAATGATCGAGTTCATCAACCAAGGGAGCCCCTTCTAAAAGGTTCAGAGAAAAGCGGTGGAGCCTCATGGACTAACATGGTTCAACACACAAAAGGAGGCCAAATATGCTCCTGAGAATTGGATTGACAAAGGCCACCTCGCACTTGAGTTCCCTACCATTTGTGACAAGGTTTGCAAGTTCGGATTGGGATATATCTTTGTCGAGCCTGAGGAGAAGAACCTAACTTTGGTGAGGGAATTTTGTGCAAACCGGGACACTTTCTTTGGAGATATCATCAAGTTCAAAATATGGGGTCAGGTGGTTTGGTTCACTTTTAAGAGATTTAATTCCTTCCTTAGTACACCTATAATAGACCCATCCGAGTACTTCATTCTGCTAGATAAGCCCCTTTACCGCGACATTCTCCATACTCTATGTGGTAAGGACTTATCCGCTCATTGGGTAAGGGATCATAAGGGCACTCAATCCACACTTGCATTCTCCTACTTGAATAAGGAGGTGAAAATTTGGATGAAGCTGATTTGTGCCATGATTCTCCCTGGAACAAACATATTGGAGATTACTCGAGAGTGAGTCGTGTTGGTATACATGCTGATGAAAGGGCTTTGGTGCAGTGCTCCGGGACAACATGAGGAGATAGAGGGATAACTACAAGTGGAAATATTGTTATGGCAGTCTCCTAACCCAGTTTTTTAGAGACATTGGCATTATGGAAGAAGTGGCAGACCATCACTTACCTCTAGCAGAGCACCTGGTAGGCAAGATGATGGATTTGATGAAGGTAAAGGATCCCATCACTTCCACAGCTCCTCTTCTCACTGTAGCTAATTTCTAGGCTCGGGATAATAGATTTCGAGGTCGCATGTTGGATTCTAGATTTGCAACTGAGCATTGGAGGTCGACCTGCTACTAAAGAGAGATGGTGGCCCTAGAGGAGTGGTACCCACTTACGGAGAGTGTGATGCAGATGTGCAGAGTGGGGCCAGTTTTTTAGGAGCCGTTGGATAATGATGAGGCCATAGTGCTTACTGTTGCGGTTGATGCCTTGGATAATGATGAGGAGGATGATGCTACCACAGGAGCCATGTAAATTGATGGAGAGGATGATAATGATCAGGAGTATAATCCTGATGATGATGACTGTGCATAGCAGCCCAGGAAGTTCCATTTCTCTATCTACTCAATATATTTGTTTGTGCACTGAGGACAGTGCACCATTTAAGTGTGGGTTGGAGGAAAGATTTTCTGTTACTCTTTGTTTGTTATATTCGTAGTAGGCTGTAGCATGAGTTTCCATTACCTGTGGTAGTAGCTTTGTGATTGGTTAGGTCTAGTTTGTAATAGATAGTAATGTTGATGATTGTGAAACCTGGATGATGCCTTGTTATGTTTGGATGATTTGTTCGTCTCTTAGTAGTTGAGTTTGGTTGGTTTAATTTTAGCTTCAATTTGTTATTTTTTGTTGTTATAGATGTAACACCCCAAAAGTCCCTAGATTAGACACGAGGGTTGAATTGGAGAAAACAGAAGAATTTACACTAGGTCACAGAATGAGTCACGAAGTGACTCGTCATGTGACCTAATGGGTCACTAAGTGACCCGTTGAGTGTGGATGGGTTAGTAAGTATTGCTTCCTGGGAATTTTAACGGATGAGGAGAAAACTCATTTAGACTCCCTACGTGTCATGGGTTGGAACATTAAGTGTGTAGTCAATGAAAAAGTGTTGAAATCCAGGAGACCCAATGAGTGGTGAACGAGTTGTGGTGACTACTAACAACTCGTTAGGTGTCCCATTTTTGGGAGGAATGCTTGGAAACCTTGGGATTTAGAGGGTCAGTATGAGTCATTAAGTGACCTATTAGTTGTGAGGAAGAGTTGTTAGGTGGAGGCGTGAAGTCAAGATCAAAAAGTTGAGATTCTGCCCAGTGATGACAGAAGGTTAGAACGAGATGTTAAGTGACCTAACGAGTCATTAGGTTACTCATTATCTCTGGTAGTGCCATTTTTCAATTGGTTCTTTAAGGCTATTTTCATAAATTTCCAAGCTCTTAACTCTTTAATGACATCTTTTTAAGCCCTGAAATGAGTGTTTTAATAGGGCTAGCCTAGCCTAAGTCATTAGGCTACCATGCATGCATTATATTGAACTTCTCTTTCAAGATCAAATAGGAATTCTCCTCATGTTCTTCCCCAATTCTCTTAGGCTTTCAAGACTAGTTTGGAAATTAGTTTACTCAGGTATGTAGGGCTATGAATGGTGGATTTCTTCCACCCTCATGCCCAAACTTCTTCTCTTATTTATGAATTCAAGTTTCTAATCAAGTATATTGATTCCTAGGGTTTTAACCCAATTCTATGAAACTACCTATGCTATGTTTATGGGTCTAATCCCCTCATGTTCTAATGTATGTTTTAAGTCTAATGGGAAGATTTTACATTCAATTTGATTATTTTTTCATGAATTTAATCTATTAGAAATTATGTCCTATTATGCAAGTTTTATGAAAATTCAAGCTTATGATCCATGATTTCAAGCACAATGAATTATCTAGTATGTATGAATATTTATGAACTCTCAACTTATGATTCCATGATTTTGACTTATGACGTCTGTTTCAAGTATGCATTATTTTATGATTTGAGAAAGCCCATGGAAGTTAAGTATGCTTATTATGGTTTGAGCCACGTCTAACATGATTAGTTTATGATATGATTTGGAGTCAAGACTCCCAATGCATCTTATGATATAATTGTGAGTCAAGACTCTCAATGTTCAGATTTAAGCTATATTTTGAGAATATGATTATATGAATAATATGTATGTTATTAGAGTAGTGTTTAGCACCGAGTAAGCCAGGGGTTCCGAGTTCCCCCAATCTCATAAACTACCTGCCAACATAGTATATATTTGGGACGTCTCAAGAGAGTGCTTCACCTGCCCAAGGGCTCACCATGATATCACACATTCATCATTCTTTGTCCTGGAAACGCTTAGAACGGTTCTACCCACTTAAGCAAGATAGTTGGGGAATCATGTATGCTCTGTCATGATGGTGTCAGTTATGACGAGTCTCCCATTGTTCCTCATGATTTCAGTTACTTCTGTTTATGACTCATGATATTATGTTTTACAGTAGATTTGACCCAATGATCAGTTTATGAGCTTTTACTTATGATTTAAAATATGACAAGTCATATGATTTCCATTTCTAAATCTTGGATCATTATGTTTAGTTATGATAACCAACTTATGTTTATGTATATCTCAGATACAAATTTTCACATGCAGTCCTTACTCTCATGATCTTTTTAATTTATATGCATGGTTTCAACTAACATTTTACTAAGAATGTTTTACTTACCTTATATACTTAGTACATTTCAAGTACTGGCCACAACTCTATGCTATATCATCTCATGATATATGTTGGGTTGATCCAACTCAGTCTCGTTGATAGCTTGCTCTCATATCCATTAAGTTCAGGCCCTGTTTTGGGTGTGTCCTTATCATATGAGGACCCTCATCTATCAGTTTAGACTTGTTATGTCAGACTTGGAGTTATCTGGGAGCTTGTCCCAGCATCTCATCAAATAGTAAAGGCTTTTCTGAAATAGACTAGTATGTTCAGCTTTGTGATATTACCAGTTCTTTTTACACTTTATGATATTTAGAATTCCTCTTGTTCATGCGTATGTTAATTTCAGCTTGATTATGCCCTTAAGTCATGCTATGTATGTACCATGGGTTAGCTTGGAGCCATTCGTGGTTCTAGGTCTCGTGTCTCAGTCTGTGGTCTCAGCTCGGGTTGTGACAAACTTGGTATCAGTACAAAGGTTTAGTGTGTCCTAGAGTGTCTGAAAAGCTACGTCAAATAGAGTCTTTTTTCATGGGTGTGAAGTGTGCCACACTTATGGTAATACCTCGAATGTCCATAAGATCAGACCCGAGGGTTGAAGTGGAGAAAATAGGAAAATTTTGTGCCAGGTCATAAAACGACTCATTAGGTCACCCAACGAAACATTTAGTGGCTCGTAAAGTGATGAAAGGCTTGTAAGGAATCATTGTTAGGGGATTACCATGGATGGTGTAACAACTCATCATTTGACTCAACGAGTCATTAGTATGCCCCTTATGTGCTAAAGAAATTTCAGATCAGGAGACTTAAAGAGTTAAGGAATGAGTCGTGGTGTCACTTCATGACTCATTAAGTGGGTCATTGTTAGGATGGCTGAGATTGAAGAATGGGATTTCCAGTGGTGACAACAAAAGAAAGTAATGAGTCATCATCCATGTTAATGACTTGTCATATTAGTTGTCAATTGAAGCAGTTCAGTAAGAGTGGAATTTTTCCAATGGTGATGAAGAGTCATCCAGTTGGTAACGACTCGTCTAGTCCCTCGTCGGAACTGGTAGTGGAAGTTTTCCTGTGGAATTAGTAAGGGTGTTTTCATAATTCCTAAGCTCCTAAACTCTAAACTACATCAGTTTAAGCTCTGTTAGGAAGGTTTTAAGAGAGTTTAGCCTATTCTAACCCATTCGCTTTCCATGTATGCAATTCTAGAAGATCCTATAGGAGATCAAGCTTAGAAATCTTCAAGTTCTTTCACAAATATCTTGGGCTTTCAAGGAAGAGTGTAGATTCAACTTACCTGGGTATGTAGGGCCATGAATGAGAGTTTTCTTTTACTCTCATGCCCAAATTTCACCTCAAGCTCATGAATTCAAGTGTTTGATCTTATGTGGTTTTAACTCAAGTTTATGAAATTCTTTATACTTTATTCATGGGTAAATTCCCCTCATATTTCAACTGATATTTTAAAATTCATGGGCAGATTTTATGTACAAATTAATTATAAATTCATGATTTCAAGTTGTAGAAAAATTATGCTCGAATATGCAAGTTTTATGAAAAGTCAAGTTTATGATCCATGATTTCAAGTATGATGAGATATCTGGCATGATTAAATATTTACAATTACCCATGTATGAATCTACAATTTTGACTTACGATGTCTATTTCAAGTATGCATGATTTTAAGATTTTGGCAAGCCAACACAAGTTAATTATATTTTTCATGATTTATCCAAGGCTAACAATATCATCTTATCATATGTTTTGGAGTCAAGACTCCTACTACAACTTATGATATGTTTTAGAGTCAAGACTCCCCATGTTCAAATTTCAGACTATGCATGAAATTACATGATAAGCTTCATTGAGAAACGATGGTTTCAGCTTCATTGAAAGACGATGGAGAGCACTTTGCATGTTTTTGGGAGCAGTGTCTAGCACCGAGTAGGCTTAGTGTTCCAAGGTTCCCTAATCTTAGAATTACGTGCCAACGTAGGTATATTTATATTTGGGACTTATCAAGAGAGTTTTCTCCGCCCACCAGAGGGCCTTCAACTTGATCTCGACATCATGGTAGCGTCTTTAGTCCTGACAAGGTTTAAGACGGCTCTACCCACTTGAGTGTAATAGTTGGGGCATCACGTAAGCTCTATCGTGATGGTATCGATTATACGACGAGTCTCCCATTGTTCCTCATGATTTCAGTTATGCATGTTTATCACTTATGATATTATGTTTTCAGTAGGTTTGACCCTATGATCAAGTTATCAACTTTACTTAAAATCTTAGTTTTATCTTTGGGTCATTCGATTCAGTTATAAGATTTAGTTTATGTCTATTCATATTTTCAGATATCGGCATACAACCTTTACTCTTAGAATCTTGTGATGTTATGATTTATGATATGCTTGATTTCAGTTTTTAATTAATCTGTTTTACTTACCTTGCATACTCAGTACATTCCGAGTTCTGACCACATACTCTATGCTATATCATTTCATGATATAGGTTCAGACATTCAGACTTAGTCTCGCCGTTAGCTAGTCCCCTGAGCTTGTCCATTTTTTGAGTTGGTGAGTCCTCATCCTTTGAGGACCTTTAGTTAATTGAGCTATGTTATTTCAGTTTCAGATTTCTAGTGAGCTAGTTGGGGTGTTGTCCCATCAGCTCGTCAGTATGTTAGAGGCTTATTAGACATAAATTGTATATTCAACTTTGGATGTCGTGTTTTAATATTTTCGATGGTTAGATGTTTTATTATTCAGACTTCCGCTGTTTTAGATTTCAATTATCAACTTTGATAATAATGATCTTTAGTTGTCATGTTCATTCCATGGGTTGACTTGGGGCTTTTTATGGTTCTAGGTTCTATGTCTGGATCGGGTCGTGGTGTCCTAGGGTGTCTGAAAGCCGCATTAAGTAGAGTCTTTTTCATGGGTGTGAAACACACCACACTTATGACGAAGAGGCTGTGAAATGGTTTAGAAAATTTCCCTTCTTTCATGATCTATGTCGTGCGATAAAGTATCTCTCTATCCTTCTAACTCGTGCTATATGTTTTTGCAGAATTATGCCTCCATGCCATATGAATGGAAGAAGGAACGGAAATAGAAATGGTCATGCGGATGGCAATGGAGATGGGCACCAGCACCAGCCCCAACGGATCCCGTGCCCAAGCAGGTTTCCCATGCTGAGTTTAGGGAAGCCATTTAGATGTTGGCACAAGCATTGACCGCTCAGATCAATCAGCAGGTAGTGGCTCACGTTCCCTAAAATGGGAACGCAGCAGCTGCTAGAGCTCGAGATTTCCTCAGGATAAATCCCCCTGAGTTCCTTGGGTCGAGGGTGGATGAGCACCCACACAGGTTCATAGAGGAGATCTAGAAGAGCACCCATATTTTAGGGGTGAAGGGGGAGGGGTGTGCAGACTTAGCCCCCTATCAGTTTAAAGGAATCGCCCATGTATTGTACAGGAAGTGGAAGGATAGTGAGGGAGCTGGAGCAGGCCCCGTTGGTTGGGATAAGTTTCTCACTGCATTCTTAGACATATTATTTCTCACCACATTCCTAGGCTGATTCTTTCTCGGGAGATTAGGGAAATCAAGGAAGCTAAGTTCATATATTTGAGGCAGAACAACATGATTGTTCAGGAGTATGCTCTTGAGTTCACCCGGTTGTACAAATATGGGCCTGAGATGGTGGCTGATCAGAGGGCTAGGGTGAGCAGATTTGTGAATGGAGTAGTGGATTATTTGGTCAAGGACTGCAGGACCGCTATGCTTCATCAGGAAATCAACTTCTCTCGATTGGTTTTGTATGTCCAGTAGATGGAGTAGTGTAGATGAGGGAGAGGAAGAGAGAGGCCAAGATGGCTAGGATAGAATTTTTGGGTTCTTCCAGCAAAGATCGGGTGGTGGACATCGTCAGCAATCCCACCAGTGAATTGTAGAACCCATATGGTAAGTTTCGATTTTCGGGTGAGCCAGTCCTAGAATGGAAGGGTATTTCAGGTGTGCCTATAGGTCACTTGTTTCCTACTTTATGGCTAGGAAGATGATTTCCAAGGGTTATGTTTACCTTCTAGTTCGGGTTAAAGATCTTACGTCCAAGACCCTGACTCTCCAGTTAGTTCCTATAGTGTGTGAGTATTCGGAAGTTTTCCAGATGATCTACCAGGAGTCCCTCCCGAGCGGGAGATTGACTTTAGTATTGACCTTATTCTCGATATGCAACCTATATCTATTCCTCCATATAGAATGGATCCAGCTGAGCTAAAGGAGTTGAAAGAGAAGTTGAAGAATCTCTTAGATAAGGGCTTCATCAGACCTAGCAAGACCCCGTGGGGTGCACCAGTTCTTTTTGTTTGAAAGAAGGATGGATCTCTTCATATGTGCATTGATTACTGGCAGTTGAAAAAGGTTACAATCAAGAACAAGTATCCCCTCCCTAGGATTGATGACTTCTTTGACCAACTTCAGGGTGCTAAGTGCTTCTTGAAGATAGACCTCAGGTCTGGTTATCATCAGCTCGGAGTTAGAGACAGTGACATTCCGAAGACAGCCTTCAGGACAAGGTATGATCATTATGAGTATGTATTTAGGTCTTTTGGACTAATGAATGCTCCTGCAGCTTTTATGGATTTGATGAACAGGGTGTTCAAACCATACTTGGACATGTTCGTGATCATCTTTATTGATGACATTCTCATATACTCTCAGAGCGAGGAGGATCATGTCTCTCATTTGAGGATCATGCTATAGACTCTCAAGGATCATCAGCTGTTTGCTAAATTTAGCAAGTGTAAGTTTTGGTTGGACTCAGTAGCATTTTTGGTCCATGTGGTGTCAAGTGAGGGTGTGTAGGTGGACTCCCAAAAGATAGAAGCTATAAACAATTGGCCTAGACAAGTTAATCCTTTAGATATCAAGAGTTTCTTGGGTATAGCTGGCTACTATAGGAGGTTTATTGAGGGATTGTCATCCATTGCAGCACCGTTAACTAAGTTGACCCAGAAGAAAGTTAAATTTCAGTAGTCAGATGCCTATGAGAAGAGTTTTCCAGAGTTAAAGACTCGACTAACTTCAACTCAAGTATTGACCCTACCTAAGGGTACAGATGGATTTGTTGTGTATTGTGATGCCTCTAGGGTTGGTCTTGGTTGTGTCTTGATGCAACAGGGTAAAGTCATTGTGTATACCTCTAGAAAACTTAAGACTCATAAGATAAATTACCTGATGCATGACCTAGAATTTGCTACGGTGGTGTTCGCCTTGAAGATTTGGAGGCACTACTTGTGTGGGGTGTATGTGGATGTGTTTACGGACCATAATTTCCTACCATATGTGTTCACCCAGAAGGATTTGAATTTGAGACAAAGAAGGTGGTTAAATCTTCTCAAGGACTATGACATTAGTGTCTTTTATCATCCGGGCAAGGCCAATGTAGTTGCGGATGCTCTTAGCAGGCTATCTATGGAGAGTGTTTCTCATATGGAAGATGGAAGGAAAGAGTTAGTGAAGGATGTCCATAGGCTTGCTCGTTTAGGAGTTCACCTTATTGATTCCACGGATGGTGGTGTCATTATTCAGAATGGTTCAGAATCCTCTTTGGTGACTGAGGTCAAGGCTTGACAAGATGAGGATCCTATTTTGGTTAAGTTGAAGGAAGTGATTTAGAATCAAAAGGTAGAGGTCTTCTCACAAGGGGGAGATGGAGTACTTCTATATCAGGGTCATTTATGTGTTTTGGGCGTTGATGATTTGAGAGAATGGATGTTGCATGAGGATCATGATTCCCGATATTCTATATATCTAGGTGCCACCAAGATGTACCGTGACCTATGGGAAGTCTATTGGTGGAATGGTATGAAGAAGGACATAGCAGAGTTTGTGGCTAAGTGTTCGAACTGTCAATAAGTGGAAGTTGAGAATCAAAGACCTGGAGGTGTGCTACAAGACATCAGTATCTCTACTTGGAAGTGGGAAGAGATCAATATGGACTTCATTACAAGGTTGCCTCGCACTCGTCGATAGTATGACTCTATTTAGGTGATTCTAGACAAATTGACTAAAGCAGCTCATTTCGTACCTATAAAACTATCGACTCAACGGAGGATTATGCTAAATTATATATTCAATAGTCAGTTCGGTTGCATGGATTTACCTTGTCCATCATATCAGATAGAGGTATTTAGTTCACCTTGTAATTTTACAAGTCGGTCAGAAGGGACTTGGTACTTAGGTTAACCTTAACACAACTTTTCACCCGCAGATAGATGGTCAGGCCGAGCAGATCATTTAGACTCTTGAGGATATGTTGAGAGAATGTGTTATTGACTTCAAGGGTGGTTGGGATGATCATTTACCTCTTATTGAGTTTGCTTATAACAACAGTTACCACTCCAACAGATGGCTCTGCTTTGAGGCTTAATGGGTGGAGATGTAGATTGCCTATTGGTTGGTTTGAGGTAGGTGAAGCTATGTTGATAGGGCCAGATTCAGTTCATGAAACTATGGAGAAAGTTCTACTTATAAGAGAAAGGCTGAAAACAGCTCAGAGTCATCCAAAGTCATATGCTAATGTTAGGCAGAGAGAGTTTGAGTTTGAAGTTAATGATTGGGTGTTCTTGAAGGTATATCCCATGAAGGGGTTAATGAGGTTCAGAAAGAAAGGGAAGCTTAGTCTCTGATATGTTGACCTCTATCGGATTGTGAGATTTGTTGGCAAGGTGGCCTATGAGTTAGAGCTACTAGCAGAGTTGGCTTCGGCACATCTAGTTTTCCGTGTATTATCGTTAAAGAAGTGCATTGGTGATCCGACTTTGGTTGTTTCGGTGGAAAGCATAGGTGTGAAGGATAACCTTAGCTATGAGGAGGTGCCAATTGAGATTCCTTGATCATTAGGTTCGAAAGTTGAGAACTAAAGAAATAGCTTTAGTGAAGGTTCTGTGGAGGAACCAGCTTGTTGAGAGAGCTACATGGGAAGTTGAAGAAGATATGATGGCTGAATACCCGCATCTTTTTCCTTCCAGCTCAGTTCCAGCTTGAGGTATCAGTTTCCTCCTTACTAATCTACTCAGTCTCATGTTTAGTTCATGTCTCCTAGCTCCTTTCATGTCTGTGCATGTATGTGTGAATCATGAAGTTAGTTCAGTTATGTATATCAGTTCTGAGTCAGTCACTCTGTTAGTTTTCAGCTTCAGATATTCAATTTTGGGATTGCAGTTCCTTTTTCCAACTTTTCAGTATGTTTACCCACATTCGAGGATGAATGTTCCCAAGGGGAAGGTATTGTAATACCCCTAAAGTCCATAAGATTAGATTTGAGGGTTGAAGCAAAGAAAATAGGAAAAATGTATGCCAGGTCACAGAACAACTCATTAGGTGACTCATCAGGTCACCCGACGAAATGTTCAGTGGCTCGTTAATGATGCCACGCTTGTACGGAATTGTTGTCATTGGGTTACCACTGATGGTGTAATTACTCGTCATTTGACTCAATGATTCATTAATTTGCCCATTATATGTTGAGGAAATTTCAGATCAGGAGACTTAATGAGTTAAGGAATGAGCCATGGCGTCACTTCACGACTCGTCAAGTAGGTCGTTGTCAGGATGGCTGAGATTGAAGGATGAGATTTCCAGTGGTGACAACGAAAGAAATTAACAAGTAGTCATCCCTCTTAATCACTAGTCATGTCAGTCATCAGTTGAAGCAGTTCAGTAAGAGTGGAATTTGTCCAGTGGGGACGATGAGTTGGGAAACGAATCGTCCATTAGGTAACGAATCGTCCAGTCCCTCATTGGGACTGGTAGTGGCAGTTTTCTTGCAGAATTACTAAGGGTGTTTTCATAATTTCTAAGCTTCTAAGCCCTAAACTACGTCATTTTAAGCACTGCTAGAAATGTTTTAAGAGGATTTAGCCTATTCTAACCCATTCCCTTCCCATGCATGTAATACTAGAAGATCCCATAGGAGATCATTCATCCCCAGATCTCTTGGGCATTCAAAAAAGTGTGCAGATTCAGCTTACCCAGGTATGTAGGGCCATGAATGAGAGTGTCGTTTCACTCTCATGCCCAAATTTCTCCTCAAGTTCATGAATTCAAGTGATTGATCTTATGTGGTTTTAACTCATGTTTATGAAATTCTTTATACTTTATTCATGTGTCAATTCCCCTCATCTTCCAATTGGTGTTTTAAGATTCATGGGCATATTTTATGTACAAATTAATTATAAATTCATGATTTCAAATTTTAGAATAATTATGCCCAATTATGCAAGTTTCATGAAATGTCAAGTTTATGATCCATGATTTTGAGTATGATGAGATATCTAACATGATTAAATGTTTACAATTACTCATGTATGAATCTATGATTTTGACTTATGAAGTCTATTTCAAGTATGCATGAGTTTAAGATTTGGGCAAGCCCACACAACATAAGTATGTTTTTCATGATTTAGCCAAGACTAATAAGATCAGCTTATCATATGTTTTCGAGTCAAGACTCCCACTACAACTTATGATATGTTTGGGGTCAGGATTCCCCATGTTCAGATTTTAGACTATGCATGTAATTACATTATCAACATCGTTGAGAAACAATGGTTTCAACTTCATTGAAAAATGATGGAGAGCACTTTGCATGTTTTTGGGAACAGTGTCTAGCACCGAGTATGCTTGGGGTTCCAAGGTTCCCCGATCTCAGAACTACGTGACAACGTAGGTATAATTATATTTGGGACCTCTCAAGAGAGTTTTCCCTGCCTGCCAGAGGAGCTTCAGCTTGAAATCGATATCATGGTAGTGTTTTTATCCTTGGCAAGATTTTAGATGGCTCTGTGCACATGAGTATAATAGTTGGGGCATCACATAAGCTCTATCGTAATGGTGTTGGTTATATGATGAGTCTCTCATTGTTCTTCATGTTTTCAATTATGCATGTTTATTAGTTATGATATTGTGTTTTTAGCATGTTTGACCCAATGATCAGTTTATCAGTTTTACTTAAAATCTCAGTTTACACTTTGGGTCATTTGATTCAGTTATGAGATCAAATTTATGTCTATTCATATTTTCAGATATCAGCATGCAACCTTTATTCTCAGAATCTTGTGATTTTATGATTTATGATATGCACGATTTCAGTTTTAACTTACTTAGCCTGCTTTACTTACCTTTCATACTCAGTACTTCTAAGTACTGACCGCATACTCTATGCTATATCGTTTCATGATACAATTTCAGACGTTCAGACTTAGTCTCGCTGTTAGCCAGACCCCAGAACTTGTCCAGTTTTCTAGTTGGTGAGTCCTCATCTTTTGAGGACCTTCAATTAGTTGAGCTATGTGATTTCAGTTTCAGATTTAGTGAGCTAGTTTGGGGGTTGTCCCATTATCTCATCAGTATGTTAGAGGCTTTCCAAACATAGACTTGTGTATTCAGCTTCGGATTTTTTGTTGTGATGTTTCCATTGGATAAACATTTGTTGTTCATATTTCCGCTATTTTAGATTTCAGTTATCAGCTTTGGTAATAATAATCTTTAGTTTTCATGTTCATGCCATAGGTTGACTTGGGGTCATTTATGGTTTTAGGCTCTGCGTCTCGATCCGGACCTATGTTTGGGTTGTGACACTTATGAGGGAGAGGCTACAAGACGTTTTTAGGAAAATTCCCTTTTTCCCTGATTCTATATTGTGCTATGAAGTCCAACTCTCTTACTCTTCTAGCTCATGCTATACGTGTTCGTAGAGAATGTCTCCTAGAGGATCTAGCGAAATAGGAATTGACGACGGGAATCAGCCAGCCCAACCAACACTAGTAGGCCCCCTTTGTGGGCAAGTGACGGATGCAGAGCTCTATGTTTCCTTTAGGATGATGATTCACGTTATGGTCGCTCATCTTAACCAGTAGGCAATCACACCTACTAACACTACCAGACGGAAAACAACTACTAGGGTTCGGAACCTCACTAAGAAAGGCGCGTCTAAGTCCCACCATTCAAAGGCGGGTGGGAGGTTTAGGGAAAGAAGAAATGGAAACAAGAGAGCCAGGACAGGAAACCATAAGGTTTTCCAGCCAAGGGCAAGTGGTGGACACCAACCATTGCCCCATCAAAGTTCCTTTTCCCAGTACCATCGATAACCATTGTTCCCTCTAGGCCTGAAGGTAATCTAACAGATAGAGCATCGGGCTCCAAAGATTAGAGAAGCATGTCAGCAGAGTGCACTTATCCAAATTGCAAGAGCTGCGGAAAGAATCACCTAGGAGAGTGCATGGATGGTTCGATTCTCGCTTCTGGTGCAACAAGCCGGGCCATAAGCTCAAAGATTGCCCAGCAGCCAAACGAGGTGAAGGTAGAGCTATAGTCACATTTTCAGTAGCTCTGATAGCCTTACCACCTCAGCAAGGGGTATCAACTAGTGCGGATAGTGAGTAGTGTCAAGATCATTTCTACGTGCTATCATCACGTCAGGATCAGGGAGACTCACCAAAAATAATCACAGGGATGTCATGAGCCTTTCCAGTTGATCCTCACATGTTGTTAGACCCAGGATCCGTATAATAAAGTATTAGAGTATGAGAGTTGTCTAGTAAATACTGTAAACTGATTATAAGTATGATGTCTTTAGCGATAGCGTTAGAGGCGAATGGCAAGTCAGGAGCTAGTGATGTTAGCCTAGCCTTAAGAAGGGATCCAAGAGCCTTAGAATGATGGCTTTAAACTAAGGGGGAGATGGTAAGTGAAGGGCCAAGTTATGTTTTGAGTTTTTCTACTAATAAGTTCCAGAATAGTATCTAAGGATAGTCGATCCATTCCTATTAAAATGTTTTCCCTTATGTTTCAGTCGACATTACGCTGTACTTATGCTTATGTTCAGCTTCCTAGGATGATAGGCAACCACTTCGGTCCGTGATCCCAATCTTACTCCATGACTCCATAAAACTCAGCTTTATGTCAAGAAACTCATTATGTATGTAAACTCATGTTTCTCAGCATGCTCAGCTCTATGAACTCAGTCCTTTAGTGGCTCATAAGATCATGCTATATTAGGTATATGCCCAGCTTGGATTTCTTAAACGATTCGTGCTTAGGGTTTCCTTACTCTAACCCCTATGAATGTTCCCCCATGATGGAAATAATGGTTACAATGTGTATGTTCAGGATAACTCCCTATTCATGCTAAGGTGCCAGGTATGTAGAAGTTCATGAAGCGCAGTTTTTAGCCAAGACCGGAAGATAGGAGAATTCTTGAATAGCGTTAGCTACATGGGGCCATGGGATAATCATAAGTGATAGACTTAAATAAGGTGGTGATGTACAGGTAGACCATAGTATGGTGTGACTAGTGGTTTCTTGATTAGAGCTCGAACTTGTGTAACTTTCTTGTTAAGGGGGAAAGTAATGTTCTTAGTGTATAACTCAAGGTTGCAGGAGGTGTGGTCAAGTTAGGCTTGAACGTGGTTGAGGTATGCCATTGGACTTAGACTTTAGTACAAACAGGAGCTTAGGCGAGGCATGTAGGCTAGAAAGGTTGAGCATCAGGGCCCCGGAGGTATGCTATAAGGAATCAATATTCCTACTTGAAAGTGGGAGGAGATCAAGGTAGATTTCATTATAGGGTCATCTCGTACATGCCGACAACAGGATTTTATCCGAGTGAGTGTAGACCAGATGACCAAGTCAGCGCAAGGACTATGCTAGATTTCATATTTGCGAGTTAGTTCAGTTGCATGGAGTTCCTTTGTCCATCATCTCGGATAGGGATACTCAGTTCACCTCTCAGTTTTGGAGGTCGTTTCAAAGGGCCTTGGTACTTAGATGAAGCTTAGCACAACTTTTCACCTATAGATAGATGGTTAGGCTGAGTAGACCATTTAGACTCTTGATGTCATGTTGAGAGCATGTGTCGTTGATTTCAAGGGTAATTAGGATGATCACTTCCCTCTCATCGAGTTTGCCTACCGTAACAGTTATCACTTATAATACCCCAAAAGTGCCTAAGACTAGACTGGGGATTCGAAATGAAAAGTAGTAGAAATTTAAGATTTCTTCTCAAAATGAGTCATGGTACGGGTCCTTGGAGGGACTAACGACCCGTTGGAAGAGCCTGTCGTGAGAATCTGCAGGGTGGGCTGGGAAGTAACGAGTCTCAGGACGACCCCTTGGTTGAAGTAATAGATCATTGGAATGAGTCGTTAGGATGATAGTCTTGGTAAAAGAAGGCTGGGAATCGTAAGTGTCTATTGTGAGGAATTCCATGAGATGCGCAGTGGTGGTAACGGCCAGAAATGACAAGTCGTTGGGACTAGTAATGACCCGTCCTAACAAGTTGTTGTAGGGGACCTGAGTTGGAATCTAGCTAGGTAATGGGAGGCAGTGACGGGTCATCTTTTGGAGTAACGACCCATTTTGTCGAGACTATCAATATCAGAGAAGTTAAAAAGTGATAGAAGAAGTAACGGACGGATACACAAGTCGTGGTATCAAGGAACGACCCATTAGATCAGTCGTAGTCACTGGCAGTGCAGATTTTCCAGGTTTTTTCATTAAGGGTATTTTCATCATTCCTAAGCCCTAGGGTCCTAAACTATGTCATTTTGAGCTCAGTTATCAGGGTTTTAAGGGGGATAAACTTATTCTAAGTATCCCTACTCCATGCATGCAACCTAGAGCCTTCCTTGAAGATCAAGTTTGAGGGATTTCATAAAATTCTCTCCAAATTCCTTTGGATTTTCAAGTGGGAGTGTGAAATCAATTTACCCAGGTATGTGAGGCTATGAATGAGAGTTCCTTTCTCTCTCATGCTATAAATTCATTTCAATTCCATGATTTCCAAATTTAAATTCAAGTTTCATGATCTATGGGGTTTATCCGAATTCTTGTGAATTTCTCTATGATCTATTTATGGGTCAATTTCCTTCATCTATCAAATCATGTTTCATGATTTATGGGAAGACTTTATAACTATTACAATTATAAATTTATAGATTTGAATTTCCATTTAATTATGCCCAACTATGTATATTTCATGAAAAGTCAAGTTATAATTTTATTATGATCTTGATTTTATTTAGCCCATTATTATTTATGATTTATGATATGAATTCTCTCAAATGCTTATTATGAACTTATGAATAGAAAGTATGTAAATGTTTTACAGGTATGCATGAATCATGATTTATGGATTTATGACTCTTGGCCAACTTATGGGCCCTTATTCATGGCCAATCATGTATTTCAAGTATGATCAAGTATGTTATATTATAATTTGCCATGTACTTTATAAATGATTTATGGTTATGATATAAGCCCCCATGTGCATGTTTTGGGAGCAGTGTCTAGCACCGAGTATCCTGGAGTTCAAAGGACCATGCCGGTGTATTATAACTACGTGCCACCGTAGGTTTATAAATATCCAAATGTTAATGGATCCCCTTTTCGTGATATCACATACTGCACGTTCCTTGCCTGGAAAGCCTAGGACAACTTTGCCCACTTGATCAAGATAGTTGGGGCATAATGTAAGCTCTATTATGATGGTATCAGTTATGATGAATCCTCCCATTGTTCCTCATGATTTATGCATGGTTAAGTTTATGTTACTTTGGATCAAGTCATGTTTAATGAAGCTTTTCTCCTATGATTATGATTATGACTGATTTATGTATGTTTTGAAAACCTTGAGCCCTATGTTTGCATTATGATATTTACTTTATGATCATGTTGTCCTATATGTATATTAACTATCCGTTTTTACTTACCTTGCATACTCAATATATTCCAAGTACTGACTGCATGTTCTATGTTGTATCGTTTCATGATATAGGACTGAGGGATCAGTCTCAACCGCACATTAGACCCTGCTTCCCTCTCTGACCTATCCGGCCGGTGTTGGTGAGTCCTCATCCTTTGAGGAAATTCAGTCATTTATAGTTTGTTATGTTCCTTTCAGTTTTAGACTTTGTCGAGCTAGTTAGGGGTGCTTTCCCATCAGCTCATTAGTTATTGTACAGGCTTTTCAGACGTTATTTAGAAATCAGCTTGTCGTTGTTGATTCAGTTTTAGCTTGATACATATACATATAGACTTCCGCTATGTTTTCTATTGACATTCCACTTTATGATGTTTAGTTTAGATGTTATGTTCATGCCATGGGTCAACTTGGAGCATCTTGGGGTTTCTTGTCTCGTGTCTCGATCTGGGTCTACGTTCGGGTAATGAAAAACTTGGTATCAGAGCATTAGGTTTTGAAGTGTCCTAGGGTGTCTGAAAGCCACATTAAGTAGAGTCTTTTTCATAGGTGTAAAGTGCTCCACGCTTATGAAGAAGAGGCTAAGATATATTGAGGAAATGTTTCCTTCTTTCATGATTTATGTCATGTGATGAAACATCTCTCTATCCTTCTAACTCATGCTATACGCGTTTGCAGAATCATGCCTCCTCGCGGAGTTAATGGAAAAAGAAATAGAAATGGAGATGGCCATGAGAATGGCAATGGAGATGGGCACCAGCAAGCCCCACCAAGCCTTGACCTCCTAGGTCAATCAGCAGGCGGTGGCGCATGTCCCTCAGAATGGGAATGCGATAGCGGAAAGAGTCAGGGATTCTTTGAGGATGAGCCCTCCGGAGTTTGTTGGGTCAAAGGTGGATGAGGATCCACATGAGTTCACTGATGAGGTTCTAAAGATCACCCAGATCATGGGGTTGACTGAAGAGGAGTGCGCTGATCTAGACTCGTATCAATTGAAAGGGGTTGCGCACATCTGGTTTAAGCAATGAAAGGATAGAAGGGCAGTTGGAGCAGGCCCTATTGGTTGGAAGGAGTTTCATGCTGCATTTTTGGATCGGTTCTTCACTCATGAGATGAAGGAGATTAAAGAAGCGGAGTTTGTGAACCTGAATCAGAGTAACGTAATAGTCCATGAGTATTCTTTGGAGTTCACTTATTTGTCCAAGTATGCACCAGAGCTGGTGGCTGATTAGAGAGCTCGGGTGAGCAGGTTTGTACATGGAGTGGCGGACTACCTATACAAGAATTGTAGGATCTCCATGCTTCATCAGGATATTGATTTTCCCGGGATGATTTTGCACGCCCAGCAGATGGAGGAAGTACATCTAAGAGAGAGAGAGTCTAAGAGGGCCAGGATAGACAATTATGGGTGCTCTCAGGAGAGGCAGACACTGCCAAAGTCTCATAATAGGTCACTATCTCAAGTGCCATCAACGTCTAATGCCCCATCCAGACCGTTAGGTGATCAGAGGAGTGGGGCCTCAGGTTTGAGGGACCAGAGGAACATGCAGATAGAGCTCACCTTTCCAGCCTACGGCAAGTGTGGCAAGAGTCATACAGGAGAGTGCTTGATGGGATTGGATATCTATTTTTGGTGTGGTAGATCTGGCCACATGCACCGGGAGTGTCCCTTGGCTAGACAAGGTGATAGTAGAGGTCGTGCTCAGGCTACCAGATCAACAACAGCACCAGACGCGTAGCCTAGTAGGGCGCATTTACTAGTGCAGGTGGCGGCCAGTGCCAGAAAAGGTTTTATGCCCTTGCATCCCTCCAGGAGCAGCAGATTTCACCAGATGTGGTTACTAGTATGTTACGAGTATTCCACCTTGATATATATGCATTGTTAGATCCAGGGGATACTTTATATTTTTTTATTCCCTATGTTTCTAGTAGTTTCGAAGTCAGTCTCGAGATTTATAAAAACCCTTCTCAGTCTCTACTCTAATCAGTGCTTCAGTTATAGCTAGACGGATATATAGAAATTTCCTTGTCACATTCCTTCAGAAAGTCACCTCAGCAGATTTAGTAGAGCTAGCCATGTCGATTTTGATGTTATCTTTGGCATGGATTGGTTAAATTGCATGTTATGCCTCAGTCAATTATAGAACCCTTGCAGTAGAGTTTAGATTTCTGGGTGAACCAGTTCTTGAGTGGAAGGTTAGTTCAGCTATGCCTACAAGTCGTTCCATTTCCTACCTTAAGGCCAGAAAAATGATTTCTAAGGATTGTGTGTACCACCTAGTTAGGGTTAAGGATGTTACATCCGAAACCCCGACTATCAGATCAGTCCCTGTAGTGCGTGAGTGCCCAGGAGTGTTTCCAGATGATTTATCGGGAATCCCTCCCAAGCGGGAGATTGATTTCGGTATTAACCTTCTTTTCGATATGCAACCTATATCTATTCCTCCTTACAAAATGGATCCATCTACACTAAAGGAGTTGAAGGAGCAGTTGAAGGATCTTTTAGACAAGGGTTTCATCAGACCGAGCAAACCCCCATGGGGTGCACCAGTTCTCTTTGTTCGCAAGAAGGATGGTTCCTTTCGGATGTGCATTGATTATCGGCAGTTGAACAAAGTTACCATCAAGAGCAGGTATCCTCTCCCCAGGATTGATGATTTGTTTGACTAGCTTCAGGGTGCCAAGTGCTTTTCGAAGATAGACCTCAGATCCGGATATCTCTAGCTTAGGATTCGGGAGAGTGACATCCTGAAGACAGCTTTCAGGACCCGATATGATCAATACAAGTTTGTAGTTATGTCTTTTGGTTTAACAAATTCTCTTGCAACTTTTATGGATTTGATGAATAGGGTGTTCAAGCAATATTTGGATATGTTCGTGATTGTGTTCATAATTGATATTCTCATATACTCTCAGAGCAAGGAGGAGCATGCCGCTCATTTGAGGGCGGTGCTATAGACTCTCAAGGACTGCCAGTTATATGATAAGTTTAGCAAATGTGAGTTTTGGTTGAACTCAGTGGCATTTTTGGGTCATGTGGTGTCAAGTGAGAGGGTATAGGTAGACTCTCAACAGATAGAAGCGGTGAAGAATTGGCCTAGACCAGTGAGTCCTTCGGATATCAAGAGTTTCTTGGGATTAGCTGGTTACTATTGAAGGTTTGTTGAAGGGTTTTCGTCTATTGCAGCACCATTGACTAAATTGACCCAGAAGAAAGTGAAGTTTAAATGGTCGGAGGCTTGTGAAAAGAGATTCCAAAAGTTGAAGACTCGACTCACCTCAGCACTAGTGTTAACCCTACCTGAGGGCACCGATGGGTTTTTGGTATATTGTGACGCTTCAAGGATCATCACTGTTGTGTATTGATGTAGCACGGTAAGGTTATAGCCTATGCTTCTAGACAGCTAAAGGTCCATGAAAAGAACTACCCAACTTATGATCTCGAATTGGCGGCGGTAGTATTTGCCTTGAAGATTTGGAGGCACTATTTGTATGGAGTCCATGTGGATGTGTTTACAGACCACAAAATCCTACAATACGTGTTCACCCAGAAAGGTTTGAATCTGCGTCAGAGGAGATGGTTAGAGCTTTCGAAGGATTATGATATGAGTGTTCTCTATCATCCGGGCAAGGCTAATGTTGTGGCAAACTCTCCTCAGTCATTCATCTTTTGTTATGTTCCTTTCAATTTCATACTTTGTCAAGCTAGTTAGGGGTGCTATCGCATTAGCTCATTAGTTATGTGAGAGGCTTTTAAGAAGTTATGTAGAAATCAACTTGTCGTTGTTGATTCAGTTTTAGCTTGGTACACATACATGCAGACTTCCTCTATGTTAATTATGTTGATCTTCTGCTTTATGACATTGAGTGTAGATGTTATGTTCATTCCATGGGTCTACTTGGAGCCTCTTGGGGTTTCTTGTCCCATGTCTCGATCCAGGTCTATGTTCAGGTCGTGACATCACTGCAGCGTTCAGATGGCTCCATTTGAGGCTCTTTATGCGTGGAGGTGTAGATTACCTATAGGTTGGTTAAGGTAGGTGAGGCTACGTTGATAGGATCAGATTCAGTTTATAAGGTCATGGAGAAAGTTCAGCTTATTAGGGAAAGGCTGAAAATAACTCAGAGTCATCAGAAATCTTATGCGGATGTTAGGAGGAGAGAGCTTGATTTTGATATTGATGATTGATTATTTCTGAAGGTGTCTCCCATGAAGGGAATTATGATGTTCGGTAAGAAATAGAAGCTTATTCCCCGTTATATTGGTCCTTATAGGATTCTGGGCGAATTGGCAAAGTGGCTTATGAGTTGGAGCTGCCAGTGGAGTTAGCTTTGGTGCATACAGTTTTCCATGTTCTTTGTTGAAAAAGTGCATTAGTGATCCAGCTTTAGTTGTTCCTATAGAAAAGGATGGGAGGATAACTTTACCTATGAGGAAGTTCTAGTTGAGCATGATCATCAGGTTCAGAAGTTGAGGAACAAGTAGCTTCAATGAAGGTTTTGTGGAGAAAATCAACTTGTTGAGTGAGCTACGTCGGAAGGCGAATCAGATATAGTGGCTTAATGCCCACATCTTTTTCCTTCCAGCTCAGTTCTAGCATGAGGTACCAGTTTTCCTCTTAGTACTCTATGTAGTTTCATATCAAGTTCATGTCTCTAGGTTTCTTTCATGTCATAGCATTCATGTATGTCTCATGAATTCAGTTTAGTCATGTATCTCAGTTTGGAGTCATTCACTCCAATAGTTTTCAGATATAGTTTCTCAGTTTTGGGATTGTTGTTCTTTCCCCAACCTTTCAGTGTGCTTAGTCTACATTCGAGGATGAATTTCCCCAAGGAGGAGATAATGTAACACCCCAAAATTCCCTAAGGTCAGACTCGAGGGTTGAATTGGACAAAATAGAAAAATTTACACCAGGTAACAGAACGAGTCATCGATTGACTCGTCATGTGACCCGAAGGGTCATTTAATGACCTGTTGAGTGTGTATGGGTTGGCAAGAGATTTCTTCCAGGGAGCTATGAAGGATGAGGAGACGACTTGCTAAGACTCTCCGTGAGTCGCGAGTTGACCTGTTAAGTATGTGGTGAAGGAGAAAGTGTTGAAATACAGGAGACCTAATGAGTGGAGGAGCGAGTCGTGGTGTCTCCTAATGACTCATTAGGTGTCCCGTTGGTTTGGAGGAATTCTTGGAAACCTTGAGATTCAGAGGGTCAGGATAAGTCTTTAAGTGACCCATTAGTTGTGAAAATGAGTCGTTAGGTGGAGGTGTGAAGTCAAGATCGAAAATTGGGATTCTATCCAGTGACGACGGAAGGTCAAGATGAGTCGTTAAGTGACCTAATGAGTCATTAGGTCACTCGTTAGCTCTGGCAGTGCAATTTTTCAGTCTGTTCATTAAGGGTACTTTCATAATTTTCCAAGCTTCTAACTCTTTAAAGACTTCATTTTAAGCCCTGAAATGAGTGTTTTAAGAGGGTTATCCTAGCCTAAGTCATTAGGCTCCCATGCATGCATTATATTGAACTTCCCTTTCAAGATCAAACTAGAATTCTCCTCAACTTCTTCCCCAATTCTCTTGGGTTTTCAAGACTAATTTGAAAATTAGTTTACCCAGGTATGTAGGGCTATGAATGGGGGATTTCTTCCACCCTCATTCCCAAAATTCTTCTCTAATTCATGAATTCAAGTTTCTAATCAAGTGTATTGATTCCTAAGGTTTTAACTCGATTTTATGAAACTACCTATGATATGTTTATGGGTCTAATCTCCTCATGTTCTAATGTATGTTTTAAGTCTAATGGGCAGATTTTATACTCAATTTGATTATAAATTCATGAATTTAAGTTATTAGAAATTATTCCCTATTATGCAAGTTTTATGAAAATTCAAGTCAATGATCCATGATTTCAAGCATGATGAATTATCTAATATTCATGAATGTTTATGAACTCTCAATTTATCATTCCATGATTTTGAATTATGATGTCTATTTCAAGTATGCATGATTTTATGATTTGGAAAAGCCCATGCAAGTTAGGTATGCTTATTATGATTTTAGCCTAGGCTAACAAGATTAGTTTATGATATGATTTGGAGTAAAGACTCCCAATGCAGCTTATGATATGATTTTGAATCAAGACTCCCAATGTTAAGATTTAAGTTATATTTTGAGAATATTATTATATAAGAAATCTACATATTTTGAGAGTAGTGTCTAGCACCAAGTAGACCAGAGGTTTCAAGGTTTCCCGGTCTTATAAACTATGCCCCAACTTAGGTATATATTTAGGACCTCTTAAGAGAGTGCTTCCCCCATCCGAGACACACCGTGATATCATATCTTCATCATTCTTTTCCCTGGAAATAGGATGGCTCTACTCACTTGAGTAAGATAGTTGGGTTATCATGCATGCTCTGTTATGATGGAATCACCTATGAAAAGTCTGTCATTGTTCCTCATGATTTCAGTTACTCATGTTTATGACTCATGATATTACATTTTACAGCAGATTTGACCCAATGATAAGTTTATAAGCTTTTGCTTATGATTTCAAATATGACAAGTCATATGATTTCTATTTCTAAATCTTGGGTTATTATGTTCAGTTATGATAACCATCTTATGATTTTGTATATCTCAAAAACAACTTTTAGCATGCAGTCCTTACTCTCAAGATCTTTTTTATTTATATGCATGATTTCAACTAACTTTTTACTAGGCGTGTTTTACTTACCTTACATACTCAATATATTCCAACTACTGACCGCATACTCTATGCTATATCATCTCATGATATAGGTTCGGGTGATCCATCTTACTCTCGCCGATAGCTTGCTCCCATATCAGTTTAGTTCAACCCCTTCTTTGAGTGATTCCTCATCATCCGAGGACATATATTATTTTAGACTTGTTATGTCATTTTAGTTTAGGACTTGGAGTTAGCTAGGTGCTTGTCCCAGCATCTCATCAGATAGTAGAGACTTTTCAGACATAAACTAGTATGTTTAGCTTTGTGACTAGCATTGTGATAGTATCGTTTTTATTTACGCTTTATGATATTTAAACTTCCGCTTGTTCATGCTTATGTTAATTTTCGCTTGATTATACCCTTAAATCATGCTACGTATGTAATTCTTTTTCTAGCTTGATTGAGAAGCATGGTTTGGAAAGGTCAACTGAAAGACGGTATATATCAACATTAAAACCTATTCCTTTGTGGCTGGCCCCAGTGCTTCATGGGTAAATCTGGAGATATTCATGGTTTTAGGTCCTGTGTCTTAGTTCGGGGTGTCAGCTGGGGTCATGACAATAGAGTAGTGACCCTTCCCTATGATAGATGGATGGCGATCGTCTTATGGGAAATTAGTCATGTTTTTTTATTTTTTAGGATTAGTCAGACATAAATCAGTTTTGTGCTCTTTGACATTCCACTTTGCAGTTAAGCTTGAGTCAATGAAGTGGTCATCTTAATTTCATAAGTGAGAATTCCATGAGAGACACACATAGTTCTTTAACTAGACTCCATACACTTTTAGGGCTTAATAATGAAAGAGTTCATTCAATGTGATTGTATGAATGTGTAGCTATAGGAAACCGACTAGATTCTTAATGTCATGCAAGGTGAGATTATTTGTTGTGTTTTATACATTATGTAGCATCTAGAACTTTCCTAGTGTATGTTGAATGACTAGTTGTTAAATATTTAAGAGATTATTAAGGCGTTTTTTTGAAAAAAAATCCATGTTTTCCATGTTTGTTTTACCTTCCTGAATATTTTCCCTAGCTAACCCCCTTGAGCCATAAGCCTTATTTTTCTCTTAGCCACAAAAGTAGCCTACTCCATTTGTTGTGTGACCTCCAGAATTGTTGAATCCAATGTAGTCTTAGATACTTTCAGACTTGAAAGTGAAGGTCCGCCAATGTATGAATGATAAGGGAAAGGAAAGAAAGAAAAATGTGGGAAAAGTAAAAAGAGAAAGTAGGAAGAAGGGGTGCCAAAATATGTTGTTTACTTGCTAATAGGAAAATGAAAGAAAGAGTTTTAATAGTGAATATCCTTGTTGATTCTACAAGCAGAAACTAGCAGTCAAGTAGTAAATGAAGGGGCATGAAAAGAAAAGAAAAAAGGGAGAGTAAAGTGAAAAGTGAACAATAAAGGAAAAGTGGTGGACAAGAAAGACGAAAAAGTGTTTAGGATTGGTAGTCACTATCAAAGAAAATCATTCCTACCCATCCCATAATCGACCTTACAACCAAGAAAAGTCCTTATGATCTTAATCTCTTGATATAACTAAGTAGTCTAGGTGTATATAAAGGGTAAGCTTATGATATGTTGCATATGTATGATACAACATTTATGAGTGTGAATGTTCCTTGCTTATTATGTTCCATGCTTTGCATTGATAATTTGAGAGAGAAACATTACCAAAAGTGAGGGGCATAAGATGTCTGTGGGTGTACTACATGTGGCCTATTTCATACTTAATCATGTTGGCCCTGTTTTGAAAAAAATGAGTTGGTTATAGAAGTTGTGTAGTCTTGAATGTGAAAACTCTGCATGTGCTTGATATGAATTGCTATAAGTTAATGAACCACTTAGTCATATTCTCTATGCTAGTTGGTTGAGTGTGAATTGATAGAGGTGACATGTGGTGAGAAAATATGAGTTTGTGCATGGAGTTGAGGATTGTTCGAGGACGAACAATGATTTAAGTGTGGGGGTGGTGATGTTGGGCATATTCTTATGCCCATGTTTTGCCTAGTTTTGAGTTCATAATCCTTATGAAATGCATAAATTCATATTTTCATGTCTATTTTGAGCTAAAAAATGTTTTTTAGATGTTTTGAATAGAAAACCAAGGAAAAAGGACCCAAACATGACCCAAGGTATGAAGAAAGAGGAGTTCGCGAAAGTAGACCTGGGGCTATAACTAACATGGCACGCCAACCCCTAAACTTCAGAAATATATGCACCGAAGTTTGTGCTATGGGTGGCGTGAGGCACCAAGTCCTAAACTTTAGAGGAGAATTTTATCAACACCTTAGCGAGAAGAGAGGCGTGGAGCATCCGAAGCATCCCAGACTTTTAAAAATTTTTCCAACATTCTAGTGCTTTGGATAGAGTGGGGCAGCAGAAGGGTTCAATTGCTCAAAATTTTGACCAACACCTTGGTGCTACAGCTGGTGTGGGGCGCCCGGAGTAAAACTTCAGAGGAAAATTGAGCAAAACTTGGGGCGATGGAGGGTGCAACATGTCTGGCCTATTCTGAAATGAATTTTTCTGATTTTGAAGCTAATTACTTGAGGGAAAAAGCTTCATTTGATGGCTCATCTATAAATATAACATCTAGGTCATTTTCTAGCTATCATACATCAGTTTGTTTGATCGTAATAAGGGTTGTAATGCAGCTTTGGAGGAGAGACAAGTTCATAACTTAGGTTTTTTTTTTCTCTATCATTTTTATGCTTCGAATGATGATGTCATTGTTTTTCCGCTTGAGCATGAGTGTAAACACCCATTCTAGGGTTTTGCCCATAACTATGGTTGAAGTTTCAAAGATTGATTATTTCTAGTTTTGATTCTTCATTAAAAGTTGTTTATATTTACTTATGTTAATTGCTTATTCGCTAGACTGATCACCTTGTAAATAAATCTGTTGGCTTTTGGTTGAACCCGGGAGAGCGAATTGAAAGGGTTAAAAGTAAATATAAACTGGAATTCAAAGATCCTTTGGCCCATGGGTTGAAGGTTAGAAGTTGTTGATGAGGATAGGAATATATTCCTTAATCCTATTTAGTTGATATCCAGTAGTCGTAACCATCATTTCATGTTTCTCCTGCGACCATAAAGATATAGGCATTAGGGTTTATGAGATAGTTCCTGGATACTCGGGAAAGTGGAAAGAAATGGGATAGTAACTTGAAACTAGCAACCTTAGGAAGAATTAATCTAGTATAATCAAGTATTGAAAACTCAATCTGAGGCAAAAGTGCCATTTTTCTAGATTTTCATCATCATTTGAAGTACAAACAAGTTAGCAGCAACTTTAGTTTATTAGTTCATTTTCATTTCAAGTTTAGTAGTTTAATTCTCCAAATGATTTCCCATTTATATCTGTTTTTGTTAGAGTAGCAAAATAAAGAGTTAATCTTGAGCTATTAATCTGACAAGTCTTTGAGGGATTGATAATCGGGATTTCACCATCCTATATTACTTGACAACTATCTGTGCTTGCATGCGCTTGAGTGACATCACTTATATTTTTATGATATTATGTGCCTATTATTGTTGAATATGATACTTATACTTGTTTGCTTATAGAGCACTTTGTATATTAACTTTTGTCACTATTTTATTAGGGGTGATTAATAATAGTTACTAAGTACACCCTCCTTCCTACACTATATATGCATATATGAATTTAAGAACAATAAGGTCAGTGAGTAAGCTTTTGGTTAGCTATTGCAGTTCTAATGTAGTTCAACATTGTCTTGGAGTTATCTTTATTTCAGTTAAGTTATTTTTAAAATATTTGATCTTATGTTATTCATATGTAGTAACATGACTTAGTATATGGTCATTCCTATTATATTATCAGTTTTCACATTCTATTTTGATAATTGATTTTTCGATTATTATGTTACTGATTATTTTTGGAGTTAATATCATTTCAGATGCATTTGGTATTTGTTATTTATGGTTCACTTAACACTAGGGTTGTTGAATGTTAGATCATGCGACTTTGAAATTTTATGTTATGATTTTACGTGTTAACAATACTGATTTTATTTGAACTCATGATGAAGGAAATATAATGGTCAGCCATGTGTGCTCTGTAAATAAAATTATATAAATTTAAAAGCAGAAAATAAAGAAAAGATGCATCTTTGGTAAAAGATGTGTCATTTAAACAAAAGATGTCTTGTTTAGATAGGACTTCTCTTTTTTAACTGTAACATTTCTTCTACAAATAGAATAAAACCTTCCGGAGATCCATTCAATAACTAAGAATTTGATTGTGCTTATATAGAATTTGATTCAATTAATCTATTTTGTGTCAAAAATAATCTTCTTCTACATATTTATTAAGATAGCTCAGTTCAGAAGATTACAAGATTTTTATACATCTAATTTGCACAAGATTTTTGGCTTCTTTTTATTCATTCTGAAATCAACATATTCATTATCAATAAAATCAATATCTATCTTTTCTTCCTTTAATGAAGGTAATTTGATATTTTCCAATCAATTTGGATATTATTTATTTTAGCTTTTCAAAGAGAAGTTTGGAAATGATCTTATACACACTTCTTATCAAACAAATGATCATGTAATCCTTCCACTCTTTTGTCTCATCTTTATTTGGAGCTAAAGTTATGTGGCTAGAATTTAGCCTCTTTTCAAAGCACTCCTTGCTGTGAAAATTCTAGATAATTGACATAATTTCACCCTTGATAATACCCTATTATTTGGACCAAAAACCTATGTTGAAGGCATTACAGCATAGGCTTTTATCAATGACACAGAATTTCAAGTAGTCTTATACTTCTGGCTCCTCAAAAGATCTTTAGGGAAATTCTTTTTATTGTTCAATGATTTCTGAACATTAATATTATCAAAATCTGATCTACTGATTTCTGATTAGGCGAAAAGGTACTGATAATACTCATTATCTCCCCTTTTAATTATTGATTGATCCTTTAGAAATTTATTTACTCAATTCGATCTATCACCTTTATATCAAGATGTTATTATTAGATCATATATTAAAGCAAGACCCAAAGCTGCGACAATGATTTATGGAAAAGTGAGAAAGAAACTTGAGAAAAATCATCTAAAGGCCAACAAAATCAACAAAAGAGAAAAAGCAAAAAGATACAATATGTGTTTGAACTCAGTGATTGATTTTTATTCACTTTAAAATGAAGGGATCTCTCAACCAAATAAATAACAATTTGATTCCAAGATCTTTTCAAATTCTTGAGATACATAATAATAATGTTTATAAAGTTAATGTTTCTCTTGATAATCAGGTTCATAATGGAGGCTTAACTCTTTCTAATATAGGTGATCATTTGAAATCAAAACTAGTTCTTCTCAAAAAAAAGGAAGGAACTAAGTGAGTCATGTAATATTAAGAACTTTTACTAGGAGTCGAGCCAGAAATTTTGAATTTTGAATGGACTATTCATGAAGATTGATTGACGGGAGAACTAAAACAAGGAAGAAACTAAAAATTTTGGACCACAAAAAATTCTACTCATATTTGGGAATTGCATAACCTCTAGAACCATTCTTAAGTGGTTCTAGAATTACAGTCCAAAATTCTATTTCGTCTCCTGTAAAATTGATCTTCCAAAATTAGTTTAGTGTTGTATTTTTGTAATGAACCAATCGGTCATTTTGAGTTATAGAATTACTTTTTCCTATTTAAAATTTTTTTGTAGGTTCATTAATGATTTAATACTAGCGAGCATGGATGGCATGATTTTCAAGACACCCAGGAGCATTTTGAAGCATTTGAACTTGAACTAGTAGCCTTAAATATATAGAGTTCACCAAAGCTACCATTTTGAGTAAGTGATTTTGATTCATGATTGAAAGATTCTAATAGGTCTTTATGATGAATTTAAACTTGTCTATAATATTTCATTGAAAACCAAAATTATGTAGTCAATTTTTTACTACAACTTGCAATTACCTTTAATGAGTTATATACGAGTTTTAAACATTTTTGGTGTTTTGGTATTATTTTGAGCATAAACGTTTAAAATATGGGTTTCATTTTCTTGAATTATGATATTGGGTGCCATGACAGGTTATTTGATTTATGGGTCTTATTTTCTTGAATTGCTTGATTAATTAATAAACTAAGAAGAATTTCATGCTAAGTGAAGATAATATGAATATTGTTGTCATGTTAGGTTTTATTTAGAGTTACGTACATATAGGTTGATTAGCTAAAAATTATATTTTATTGATATTGATATGTTTTATACTGATATGTGAATGCATATGTGTAACACCTCGAACCCTAGAGTAACATGTTGCAGCAAAAGAATGACAATTACAGACCTGGTGCTGGAGTGACGAGGAAGTGACAGCCCGTCGCACCTCTGATGGTGGATCTGACAGCCGTCAGACCAATGAAGGACCGTCACTCGGACTATCAAGGTCGGGTATCTTCAGCTTGAGAGAGATGAAACTACCAACGGACCATCAAATGAGTGATGTCCCATTATGCGAACCGTCACTTAGGCCGAGAACTCCTGGCCGTCTGCTTAAAGTTGACAGAGAGGAAGACAGTCTATCAAGTGTGACGGCCCGTCACCCTGACCATCACTTAGGGAAAATTTTTGGGGCAATTCTATTTAAGCCCGATAAAGGAGAAGAAAGACCATCAGGCTAGCGACGGTCTATCACTTGTCCCGTCAGGCGCGTCGCGATCCAGAAATTTCAGATTTCAAAATTTTTTCCTAAGGGTAGTTTCATACATTCTCACTCTTCTAAGTCCTGAACTACGTAATTTCGGGATATTTTAGAGGGGAACAAAGAGGGTTCGGTCGACATTCTACTCCCATTCTCTCCTAACATTCTCAAGAACACTATAAAACACAGAGTTTCTCCCTGAAGCTAAGAGCTAGGGCTTTCAATTTCCTTAGAATTTCCAAGCTTATTCTCAAGAGTTTTCTTCTCCAGGTATGTGAGACTTCAACAAAAGGTTTCCTCTCACCTTTGTGTCCCAAATTCTTCAATAACCTTAGCCTGAATATCTAGAAATCATAACCTAGGGTTTCTATTTAGTTGTTGAAATTCCTTACCTCCCCAATGTTTCGAAGCTTCCATGTGTAGTATCATGTTATGACTGAGATGTTATTTTTTTTGACTTATAAATGCCTTAAGATTCTCGGGTTTTGCATGACTCTTGTATGATTTAATAGTTAGTCTGAAATGATATATTTTTCCATGATATATTGTCTAAGCATGATTTTCAGCATATATATGTCCAACTTGAGGTTAACATTTGAGATTACGAATATAGTTATCCTTCCTCATGAATGTCAGCTGATCAGTTTGACTTCTATCAGTTCTTTGAGAAACTTAGTAAACTCAGTAATACCAGTTTATCAGCTTAATAATCGTTCTTTAGACTATTACGATGCTTCCAAGTAAAGCAGCTCTGACAAGTCTTAGAACATAGTTTCTATCAGGTCCTTAGACATATAGGACACTTCTAGATAAGTAGTTCTGAATTAGTCTCAGGACATCAGTTTCGAGCTATCAACATAGTTAGACTCATTTAGGATTTTTTTTAGTGGGATTAGTACTTGTCACCGAGCGGGACGAGGATCAGTGCACCCAGGTTCCCAAAACTACATTGACATCGTAGATTATTAGCCTGAATGTGCTCCAAACAATGATCACCTAATTTCACTACTATACCCTAGCAAGGTATAATAGGCCTTCTCTGATGGGGGGTATGCATCGGACTCTATGTTTAGCTCACATGGTTACATGTCAGTTGTAGTATCTTCCATAGTATAGTGAAGTTCAGTTCAGTACAATCATAGTCCCCAGTTAGTTCAATCTTCCAAATATCAAGATATGCTTATAACCTCCAGACAATTATTGGTTCTTACATTACTATTAGATTTTCATATTCTTTCAGTATTTAAGTTTTTAGATATGGCCATTGCATGTCTTATCAGTGCACTTGTATATTTTCAATATTCTTATGTTTAACCTATATCTCATATACATAGTATATTCAATGTACTGACACATACCACCTAGGTTATATCATTTTATGATATAGGTTCAGGTTCTTAGGCCCAAAAACGTGATTAGTGCTCCTTCAGATTCAACAAAACAGTACTCTTTTGGTGAGTCCTCATATCCCAAGGACCATAGCTTCATCTTCAAAACTATTCATTTCAGTTTTAGTTTCAGGTTAGCTGGGGGTTTGTCCCAGCAACTCATCAATTTATTTTAGGAGGATTTCAGATAGTGATTTTGGTTTTAGCTTTGTATTTTAGATTTTATGCAATTTTGTTCATCATTCAGTATCAGTTATTTCTGTTGTTAGCTTCCGCTCTTTTATGATTATTCTCAATAGATAAGTTTTAGTAGAATATGCTCTACCAAGTTTTGCTTGGGGACACTTGTGACCTTAAGTATCGTGTCGCGTCTAGGGTGTAAACTCGGGTCGTGAAAAACATGGTATCAAAGCATCAGGTTTAGAGCATCCTAGGATATCTGAAAGTCGCGTCAAGTAGAGTCCTTTTCATGGGCGTGAAGCGCCCCACACTTATGAGGGGGAGGCTATGAGGCGTTTTAGGAAAATTTCCTTTATTCATGATTCTTTTCTTGCGTAGAATTTAATCTAAAAAATTATCCTTCTAACTCGTGCTTTACCCTTTTTAGTTAACAATACCTCTAAAAAGGGGAAATTGAAGGAGAACTGAAAATGCTAACCAGCCAGCCCCACTAGCTCCCGCAGCTCCTCAACACGACCAGGTGTCCCAGGCAGAATTTCGGGCTGTGATTCAGATGTTGGCCTAGGCTATGATCAACCAGGTTAATCAGTAGGTCATGGTACCAATAAATATGAATGGGTATGCAACTGCTGCCAGAGTCTGGGATTTCACTCGGATGAATCCCGGGCATCCCACAAGTCTAAGGTTGATAAAGATCCGTAGGAATTCAATGATGAAGTGAAAAAGATCACCCAAATCATGGTATTACCTCTACAGAAAGTGATAATCTTGCTTCCTACCAACCGAAAGGGGTAGCTCAAATTTGGTACAAGCAATAGAAGAAAGGAAGGCAAAGTGGTGCAGGTCTAGTGCAATGGGATGAGTTCATTACAGCATTCTTGGATAGGTTCTTTCCCTGGGAGTTGAGGGAAGCTAAGGCTGTTAAATTTATGAACTTGAGTCAGAAGAAGAAAACAGTAAAGCAATATGCACTGAAGCTCAATTAGCTATCGAGATATGCTCCAAAAATGGTTGTTGAGACTACGGCTTGCATGCTAAAATCCATTAATGGAGTCTCAAACCTAGTGTTTAAGGAGTGTAGGACCATCATGCTTATTAAGGACATAGACCTCTCTAGTTTCGTCATTTATGCATAACAGATAGAGGTGGAAAAGTTGAAGGAGATAGAGCGGGAGAGTAAACGGGCCAGAGCTGGTCAGTTTGAGTACTCCCAGCAGAGGTCAGCGGTGGTAATCATCCCCAACAGTAGAAGCAGAGGCCTCCAGCATCCTGCTCAGTTAGTGTGCCATCTTTCAGGCCCTGTAAAGATAAGAAGGGTGGGACGTCATGCTCCTAGTCCCAGAGCCATGTCTCTAGTAGCCGCACTTTTTCAGCATGTCCTAAGTGTGGCAAGAATCATCTAAGAGAGTGCAATCTGGGAAGGGATGGATGTTTTGGGTGTGGCCAGCTAGGTCACAGATTGAAGGATTTCCCGTTAGCAGGAAGTGGAAAGGCCCAATCCACCATATCAATAGCTTCACCAAGTCGCCTAGCTCAGCAGGGTACCACCTCAGGTACAGTTGGCGGTCAGTGCCAAAATCGCTTCTATTCTTTATCTTCCTGACAGGACCATGAGGACTCACTTGATATGGTTACTACTATGTTACGTCTTTTCCACACTGATGTATATGCTTTACTAAATCTAGGAGCCATACTTTCCTTCATGACTCCTTACATTGTTGTTCGGTTTGATATAAGTCTAGAAATCCTCTTAGAGTCGTTTTTAGTTTTTACTCCGGTTGGTGAGTCAGTTAGGGCTAGCCAAGTGTATAGAAATTACCTGGTCATAGTATTGAATAAAGTCACCTCAGTTGATCTAGTAAAGCTAGATATAGTAGACTTCGACCTCATCCTTGGCATTGATTGGTTGCATTCTTGTTATGCTTCATTTGACTGCAGAACCAAGGTCATCGGGTTTTAGTTTCCTAACGAACCAGTATTAGACTGAAAGGGTAGTACTTCAGCGCCTAAGGGTTGTTTCATTTCATACCTTAAGGCTAAGAAGATCATCGCAAAGGGGTACATCTACCACCTGGTTAGGGTCAAAGATTCTACTTCTGAGAACCCAATACTTTATTCAGTTCCAATTGTAAGTGAGTTTCCTGATGTGTTTCGCAAAGATCCTCCTGGATTCCCTCCCAAATGGGAAATAGACTTCAGCATATACCTTCTTCCAAATACCCAACCCATCTCTATTCCTCCTTAAAGAATGGCTCCACCTGAGCCAAGGAGTTGAAGGAACAACTGAAAGACCTTCTAGATAAGGGCTTCATCAAGCCCAATATCTCTCTATGGGGTGCGCCAGTCCTACTCTTCTGAAAGAAAGATGGTACACTCAAGATGTGCATCGACTACCATAAGTTGAACAAAGTCAAAGTCAAGAACAGGTATCCTCCACAAATGATTGACGACCTATTTGACCAACTTCAGGGAGCTAGTTGTGTTTTCAGGATAGATCTCGGATTAGAATACCACCAGCTTAAGGTTAGCGAATGTGACATTTTGAAAATAGCTTTCAGAACTTGATTTGATCACTATGAATTCATAGTTATGTCTTTTGGACTAATTAATACTTCTGCAGCTTTTATGGATCTGATGAATAGGGTATGAAGCCATACCTGGACATATTCGTTATCGTCTTTATAGAAGATATTCTAGTTTACTCCATAGTAGAGGAGGAGCATGCAGACCATCTGAGAATAGTTTTGAAGACTCTTAGGGATTGCCAGTTGTTCTCCAAATTCAGTAAGTGTGCATTTTGGTTGAAATTAGTTGCCTTCCTCATCCATGTGGTCTCCAAAGAGGGTACTCAGGTGGATCCTCAAAAGATAGTGACAGTCAAGGATTGGCCAAGATCCACTTCTCTATCAGACTAGGAGTTTCTTGGTCTTAATTGGCTATTATAGACAGTTCATTGAGGGGTTCTCCTCCATTGCCTCCCCTTTGACCAAACTAACCTAGAAGAAGGTGAAGTTTCAGTGGTTTGATGCATGTGAGAAGAGCTTTCAGGAAATGAATACTCAACTCACCATAGCCCCAATTCTAACTCTGCCAAAAGGTTTAGATGGGTTTGTGATCTGCTGTGATGCCTCCAAAGTTGGCCTTGATTGTGTTCTAATGCAACATGGTAAAGTTATAGCTTATTCTTCTAGACAGCTCAAGGTTCACGAGAAGAACTATCTGACTCATGATCTTGAATTGGTAGTGGTAGTGTTTTCTTTAATGATTTGGAGACACTATCTTTACGGGGTTCACGTGGATGTTACTGATCACAAGAGTTTATAGTATATGTTCATTAAGAAAGACTTGAATCTGCATTAGAGAAGGTGGTTAGAGTTGTTGAAAGACTATGACATGAGCATTTTGTATCACCTAGGTAAGGTCAACATAGTGGTTGACGCCCTCAGTAGATTGTCTATGGGGAGTGTTTCTCATGTTGAGGATGGTAAGAAAGAGTTGGCGAGAGATGTTCATAGATTGGCTCGGTTAAGGGTCCAGTTGATTGACTCAGCAGATGGTGGAGTTATAGTCCATAGTGGGTCAGAATCCTCCTTGGTGATGGAGGTTAAGTCAAAGAAAGATGAAGACTTAATTTTGCTCAAGCTAAAGGAAGCAGTCCTAAGGAAAGAGGTGGAAGCATTCTCCAAAGGGGGAGATAGTATGCTTCGTTACCAGGGAAGGTTGTGTGTTCCTGATGTGAGTGATTTGAGGCAGTAGATACTAATGGAAGCCCACAGAACTAGGTACTCCATCCTCCTAGGTGCCACCAGATGTACTGTGATCTACAGGAAATCTACTGGCAGAATGGCGTGAAGAAGGACATTGCAGAATTTATGGCTAAGTGTCCAAATTGCCAATAGATCAAGGTTGAACATCAGAGACCTGGGGGGGGTATGACTCAGGATATTAGTATTCCTACTTAGAAGTGTGAAGAAGTGAATATGAACTTTATCAAAGGCCTACCTCGTACTCACCGACAACATGACTCTATTTGGGTGGTTGCAGACCGGATGACTAAGTCGCCACATTTCCTACCAGCTAAGACACAAACTCAGCAGAGGATAATGTTGGGCTGCGAATCCAGGAGTTAGTCATACCACATGGGGTTCCTCATCCATCATCTCATATAGGAGTACTCAGTCACCTCATACTTCTGAAAATCTTTTCAGAAAGGACTTGGTACTCAGGTCAAGCTCAACACAACTTTCCACCCACATATCGATGGATAGGCTGAGTGGATGATTCTGACATTAGAGGATATGTTGAGGAATTATGTTATCAACTTCAAGGGAAGTTGAAATGATCACCTACCTCTCATTGAATTTTCATACAACAACAGCCATCACTCCAGTATTTAGATGGCCTCATTCGATGCATTATATGGTAGGAGGTGCATATCTCCTATAGGGTGATTTTAAGTTAGTGAAACTACCTTGATAGGACCCAATTCAGTACATGAGGCCATGCAGAAGGTTCAACTTATCAGGGAACGGCTAAAAATAGCTCAAAGCTGGTAGAAATTATATGCAAATGTAAGGAGATGGGAGTTGGAGTTTGTTGTAGATGATTGAGTATACCTAAAAATTTCACCTATGAAAGGGGTGATGAGATTCGGGAAGAAATGAAAGCTCAGTCCCAGGTATATTGGTCCCCATAGAATCCTGAGACACATTGGCAATGTGTCTTATGAGTTGGAGTTTCCTGCGGAGTTAGCATCGGTGCACCCGGTCTTCCATGTGTCTCTATTGAAGAAATGCATCAGTAATCCAGCTTCAGTTGGATCTTTGGAGAGTGTGGGAGTAAAGAATAGTCTCTCTTACGTAGAGGTTCCTATTCAAATTCTAGACCGTCAGGTTCGTAAGCTGAGAAATAAGGAAGTTGCTTTAGTAAAGGTCTTGTCGAGGAACCATCTAGTTGAGGGTGCTACATGGGAAGCAAGAGTGGACATGATGGCTAAATACCCTAACTTATTCCCTTCCAGCTCAGTTTCAACCTCAGGTACAAGTTTCCTCCTTAGCACTCTATCCAGTTTCTTGTTAAGATCATGCCTATCAGTTCTTTCATGTCATAGCATGTGGTTACAGTTTATGAATTCAGAACAGTCATGTATTTCAGTCTGGAGCCAGTCACTCCATTAGTTTTAGTCTATAGTTCTTAGTTCTGGTATTGCAGCTTCTTTCCCTACCCCTTTCATCCTAGTTAGCCTTCATTCAAGGATGAATATTTTCAAGGGGGAGATATTGTAACACCTCGGACTTAGGAGTGAAATGATGCAGCAAAAGAATAATAATTGCAGACCTGGTGCCGGAGTGACGATGGAAGTGATGGCTCGTTACACCTCTGATGGTGGATTTGATGGCCGTTAGACCGATGACATACCATCATTGGGACCGTCAAGGTCGGGTCTCTTCAGCTTGAGGGTGATGAAGTTGTCGACAGACTGTCAAATGAGTGACGACCCGTCATGCCAACTGTCACTTAGGCTAAGAACTCTAGGCCATCTGCTTAAGGGCGACGGAGAGGACGACGATCCATCAGGTGAGTGACAACCCATCACCCTGGCCGTCACTTAGGGAAAAGTTTTAGGGAAATTCTATTTAATCTCGATGGTGGAGATGATGGACTATCAGACTTGCGACGATCCGTCAATTGTCCTGTCATATGCGTGGCGACCCTGGAATTTTCGATTTCAAAACTTTTCCCAGGGATAGTTTCATACATTCCCACTCTTCTAAGTCCTAAGCTACGTCGTTTTGGGCTATTTTAGAGGGGAATTGAGAGGGGTCAGTCGACATTCTCCTCTCATTCTTTCCTAGCATTCTCAAGAACACCGTAGAACTCAGAGTTTCTCCCTGAGGCCAAGATCTAGGACTTTCAATCTCCTCAAAATTTCCAAGCTTCTTCTCAAGGATTTTCTTCTCCAAGTATGTGGAACTTTTATAAAGATTTCCTCTCACCTTTGTGTCTCAAATTCTTCGGCAACTCTAGCCTGAAAGTCTAGAAATCATGACCTAGGGTTTCTATTTAATTGTTGAAATTTATTACCTCCCCAATGTTTTTAAGCTTCCATGTGTCGTATCATGTTATGATTGAGATGTTTTTTTGATTTGTAAATGCCTTTAAATTCTCGATTTTTGGATGGCTCTCGAGTTGATTCTTGTACGATTTAATAGTTGGTCGGAAATGCTATATTTTTCCATGAAATATTGTTTAAGCATGATTTTCAGCATATATATGTCCAACTTGAGGTTAACATTTGAGATTGTGAATATATTTAGCCTTCTCCGTGAATGTCACCTTATCAATTTGACTTTTAACAATCCTTTGAGAAACTCAGTAATACCAGTTTATCAGCTTAATAATCATTCTTTAGACTGTTATGATGCTTCCTGATAAAGCAACTCTGACAAGTATTAGAATATAGTTTCTTTCAGGTCCTTAAACTTTCAGGACACTTCTAGATAAGTAGTTCTGAATTAGTCTTAGGACTTCAGTTTCTAGCTATCAGCATAGTTAGACACATTTAGGATTTTTTTTCAGTGGGAGTAATACTTAGCACCAAGCAGGACGGGGTTCAGTGCACCCAGGTTTCCAGAACTTGTTTCCATCATAGGTTATTAACCCGAATAGGCTCTAGATAGTGATCACCCAGTTTAGCTGCTATACCCTGGCAAGATAAAGTGGGCCTTCTCTGATGGAGGGTACACATCGAACCCACGTTTAGCTCACGTAGTTACATGTCGGTTATAGTCTCTCCTACAGTACAGTGCAGTTCAATCCAGTACATTTATAATCTCTAGTTTAGTTCAATCTTCCAGATATCAGGATATGCTTATGATCTCCAAACAGTTATTAGTTCTTACAGTACTATTAGGTTTTTAGATTCTTTTAGTATTTACGATTCCAGATTTGGCCATTGCATGTCTTTTCAGTACATTGGTATATTTTTAGTATTCTTATGTTTAACCTATATCTCACATACTTAATACATTAAATGTACTGACACATACCTCCTATGCTATATCGTTTTATAATATAAGTTCAGGTTCTCAGGCTCAGTAGCATGGTTAGTTCTCTTTTAGATTCAGCACAACAATACTCTTTTGGTGAGTCCTCATCTCCCGAGGACTGTGGCTTCATCTTCGATACTAGTCATCTCAGTTTTTGTTTCAGCATTCGAGTTAGCTGGGGGTTTGTCCCAGCAACTCATCAGTTTATTTTAGAAGGCTTTAAGACAGTGATTTTGGTTTCAGCATGGGATGTCATATTTTATTCAAATTTATTCATTATTCAGTATCAGTTATTTCTGTTGTTAGCTTTCGTTCTTTTATGATTATTCTTAGCATATCAGTTTTAGTAGAATATGCTCTACCAGGGTTTGCTTATGGTCACTTATGACCTTAAGTACCGTGTCTTATCCAGGGAGTGAACTCAGGTCATGAAAATATAAGATTTTAATATGTTGTGTAGGGAACAAGGAATTTGCTTGTGCCGAGTTACGAGATATGCATGTTGAGTGCGTCTGTGCCGATTATGTGATATGCATATTGAGTCCATCCGTGCCAATTATATAATATGCATGTTGAGTTTATTTGTGACAATTATGTGATATGCACGTTAAGATTGTCCATGCAGCACATGAAGTTTGTCTATGCATCATATGGACAATGAGATTGTCCTCCATCGATCAAGCTCCAGCACACTCTAGTGGAATTAGCATGTATGCTGGGTATTGCGGTTATAGAATAAGTTCAGTTATGACCAACACTTGACAATTTATAATGTACATCATGATTCTAATTTAGCACTATGTCATATTATTGAGGTGACTTTGTGTATACAACTTTTATATATATATATATATATATATATATATATATATATATATATATATATATATATATATATATATATATATATATATATATAAAACTCGACTCTAAGTGTTAGGTTGGATTTACGCATAGTATTTTTATATGCTGATTTTGTGTGTTACGTGTTGTTTGGATAATATTATCCTGTGATTTGTTGTCACTATAAACAAACTAAAATTAGTTATGAACTTCATTGCTAATCCATTGTGAATTTGCTCGTGCCTGACATAAATTCATCTCTTATTCGTCACTAAATAATATTAGCGATAGATTTTATTTTTTAACTATAGAATTTGTCTGTTGCTAAATCCCATTTTTTCATAGTATGATCTTATCTCTAGTTGATACTTACGTGTAAGATAAATTAATGGTATGTTTTCTAAAGGCTTGCCACCATATTGTTAGGATTGAGTTATGATACTTATTAGGTACGTGTTATTTTTGTATTCATACTACATTTGCTGTACTTTTATGTATAGATCTAAATGTGGGTACTAGCGGAGTAGGTGGTGATGTCTAGGGATTTTCTACTTGGAGTTTTTGGGTGAGTTACTGACTGATCTATAACACCAAACTCAGCTTCTAATTTTCTTATTGTATTTATCTTTCTATACCTAAACAACATATCTTCAAGACTTGTATATTTATTTTAAATCTTAAATGTTCTTGACTCTTATCATAGGTTATAAAGTATTTCGATTATATATTTCCACATTTTTGTTATTTCGAGACACCTTTTATAATGTATCATTGTTTTATGCTTCTTTATGCATCTAATTAATTGAATATGAATAAAAATGAATTTGGTTCGCCTACCTATTGGGATGTAGGTTTCACCATAACTTAGGAAATCTTTTTGTGATGTTAGTTCTCAAAAATTTGATTAAGTTTAATGCTTTAAAGCACGCTAATACGACTGAAGATTTTATTTTCTGTGCCAAAGGTAGCTACTGAATAGTAAAATATTAATTTGATATGATAATAGGTAAATGATGTGTATTAAAAGTGATATAGGTTCTAAGGAGAGCCTTAGGATCATGCAAGATTTAAAACTACACAACAGAATTAATATTCCAAACGAGTATGTATAAGATCTAACTTCAAACTATTACTATTCCTAATGTATAATGAGTTATGCTTCGGATAATATATGAAATTATAAATCTTTGACTCTAGTTTCAAGCGCTACAAACCATTTGTTATTCTGATAGTTTTACGAAGTGTTATGACCATTTACTGGAAAATATCCAATAGAGGAAAAGCCTTAGGTGGGACGAGCTCCATAACTAGTGCGTCATGAGGCCCAAATGGAGAAAATTGCAAGAGTAAGGCACAAGCAATTTCCCAAGGAGAGCACCCTGACTAGTTCCCAGAGATCCAATGACCAAAAATATATAAAGCTAAATCAGGCGTACACCAACTTTTGTTCCAAGTCTTGAGAGCTCTCAACTCTATCCCTCTAGACTTCAACCAATTGTTCCAAGAAAATAGTTATGAATAGTTTATGTAAAATACAAATTTTTAACATTATGATACGCCATAAGAAACATTTGAATTCCTTGATTTTGAAAAATCACTCAAGAACTTTCAAGAGTACTCAAGTTATGGTTTTTACACCTAGTGGTAAATTCTTAGCCCTACCCTCAAATATGAATAAAGAATAAGTATTTGGAATATAATATGAAATAGAAATTATCATTTTGTTGAGATTTTACACTAGTTGTTATATAATAGTATTGATAAAATACGATTTTTGCAAGAGAGTAGATGAATAATAAATTTTTAAATCTTAGCAAGTGTTTGGTGAATCTGATGTCCTCAATAGCTTATTCATGATAAAGTATTAACTTGTATGACATGAACTTGGGGTTAAAGTTCAAGAATGGTCGTTTTAAAATTTTTAGCTAAGTCCTAAATGGATTATGTTTGAGTTGATTGAAATTAATTGATTCAATAAATGGGTATTGTTATTTTATGTAGATTAAAGTTATTTGGGTCGTTTGACTCATTCTTAAATATTTGTAGCTAATGGTATAAGTATTTAACTAAATGAAAAGTGTCAATTGCTTTTTTTAATCATTTTTGTGCTATTTGTGCAATGCACCACATTATTTAAATATCTCTCATGACTTGTCCATATGAAATTTGTGGTATATTTTCAAATTACAAATTTGTGAATTTTATCTCGTGACTTTCTTAAAGAAATAAAATGGATCTTTGTGTTAGTTTAGATAAGATATTCAGTTAATCTTAAATACCATAATCTGATATGAATTACATAATGACAACCGTGTACTGCCTAGTTGTTCAAGGGGGTACAACAACATTCATTGATCCTCGGAGGAATTACAAAAATAAAATATTTTTTGCCTAGTTGTTCAAGGGGTAGGAAAACTTCTTTGATTGTTGAATGTATTCCTCGCCTAGATGTTTGATTGGGAGGTGGGGGGACATACGACACCCTTCTTGGTGTGGTATTTTTGAATAAATTACAAAAGAAAATGAATTCTCTCAAAGTGCCATGATTTTAGAAATATTGAAATATAGAATAAAGGAGTATATACTTTATTGTGTATCTTTTTAACACAAGTGGAAAGACGGTGTACCGTTATGTTTTTTTAAATATTAATAAATCTACTTATGCTTTAAAAATTTTATCTCCACATTGAATATTTTAATAAATCACTTTTTCTAAACTTGATGTACCTCTCTCATATTTTTTTAATTATATTTTACGGTGTATAACTTTTGCCTCAACATGAGTAGTTTTGCTATAACGGATACCGAGTATTTGAATATTCAAACATCATTTTCACTATGCCAGTTTCAGGAGTTGGTCAAGAGAAGAACGGGCCACGTGTCAGCTAGGATATTACTTCACTTCTGCTGTTGATAAGCCTACTTTAGGTCATGTGAGTAAGTTGATGTAATTAACTCATAACTTTTGTAAGGGTTATTTGATAATTTAAATAACAGAAAAAAAATTAAAATTTATATTATATATTAAGTGGGCCAAGCCTTAATAAAAGAAAAACAAAAGGGAGGGGTAATTTTGATGGCTATCAAAGCCATCAGACGTGGGGAATAGAACGCAGAACGCAGAACGCAGAACGCAGAGCGCAGAGCGCAGAGCGCAGAATGAAGAAAAGGGAAAAAGAGAGAAAAAAATATAGCAGAAGAAAGGAAGAAAAAGAGAGAAAATAAAAGGAAAATAAGAAATTTTCATCCCAAATATTAAGATAATGATCACAAATTTTTTTTTTCTTCAGATTATTCCATGATTATAAGAAAACATATTTTTGAAAGAAACATGGAGAAATTACGAGAAATTAAGAAAGTATTAACCCTAGAATTCTTAGAGTAAGAATTTATGGTTTGAGGATTGAATAACCACCCGTTATAGTTGAAATTTGACCAGTAAGTTCGTTCTATTATGGGCAAATGTAATATGAAGGAAAATTTCTTATGGGTGTCACTATGTTTGTATTCTTATGAAAATTTTATATTTGAGCATATTTTGACAATTTGAAAGTGTTATGGAAGAACGAGTTCATAATTTGACGCTTGAGTTTCGATTGAGGCAAGTAGAGATTTCTTGATTCTTGAAGTGTTAGTTTGATGTACTAAATAAATTTATGGTTAATGGGTAATAAAGGGTTTCCATACAAATGAGATAACGAGAATTTATGCGGATAACGGTACCATGATGTGGGAAATTTATATGAAATTGATGAGTTGATGGTATTCAACAACTTATAATATGATTGATTCATTGAGATTTATACATTATGTGAACTTGATTGTGACCAGATGAATTTTGATTATAGGGTCGATTGATGAATCCGTATTATGTATACTTGTCCAATACCACTCTTATTGATGCATGATAATTATTTGTCAATAGTGCCCATCGAGTTATTTTAAAATTCATCTTCTTATTATGTCAATGAAAAATGATTTCGAGAATTTGACATCATGCAAAGGCAATGAAAAATGGCTTCGGCTAGTGGTATACTGATTGGAAATGATTCCAATGAGTGGTATACCCGTAGAAAATGGTTCCAGCAGGTATATGTACCTAATGAATCCCCTGTGGGTCCTGACTATCCGACAGAGAAAATGGGTGTGTACAGATTCTTGGCTAGTGAATTATACTTCATCTTTATTGCATTTCATATTGATTGAGAGTTGAAGTGTTGATGAGATGGTTGTAATATTAATTTGACTTGATAGGCATATTGTGATATAATTAGTGGTGTAATTGACTTTAGATAATATATGTTTGATTTTCTTTATTGTGTTGATTTTGATCTATAAACTATTTGTTGTGGTAATTTATTTTGTGGCATATTTATACTCATGGATAAAGAAATTGTTAGGATTACATCTCGTTATCGATTCTAGAGTGTTAAGCAATTAAAGTTTATTGAGTACACATATTTTTCATACTCACTTTATATTTGTTGTACATTTTTGAGTGCAGGAACTAATCTTGGTACTAGCGGTACTTGAGTTTTCTACTGAGACTTGTCGTTTTTTAGAATTCAGGGTAAGGTGCTTTCTCTTCGAACAATACTGAATTCTCGAAACTTTTTATTTTGTTTCATGTCTTATTCTTCTTCTAGATAGTTGCATTAACTCTTTCATATTTGTTTGATATTTGTAGATGCTCTTATACTAGTGTCACCATAATTTGGGGTTGTTGATATTATTTTGCAGTTTTGATTATTTTTAAAAAATAATCTGTTCACGATTCCACATTATATATTACAAATAATTAATAAATAAATGGGGTTCACCTATGGGGATGGTGGGTTCCCTCACAGCTTAAATGGGGTTTTAGATCATGTCTATCGTGTACTATATTTTTTGTATAGTTGGATTAAGCTTGTAACTTTACAGAGACTCCATAGATAATGTTGAGTTATCTATTAGGTTATGGGTGCTTGCACAGTTTTGCGAATCTCATTTATATTTTATAGCTTGATTAATGAACATGTTGATTTTGATATTCGCCTCAATGTAATCATTTAATATTACTATAAATGATGAATTGTGATACATGTTCATGAAGATGATAGTTACTATACTAAATTGGTTTGCTCGGTATAAAATGACAGGCATTATATGTATGTCGTTTTATGTATCATCCCATTTTGAAGAGTGACATTTATTTAGACTCATTTTAATCATACTTTGGGGATGTGTTTTACCCATTAGCTATGTCTAGTATAAATACTAAGTAGGTTCACTCGATATAAAAATTGCATGGTCGTTTTATGTTTTATACTTCTTCTTTTTTCTAGCTTAACTATTTCTTATAGTTTTTTTTATGATTTGTGGAAATGAATAATATGATTTTCCAGTGATCATGTGTATTTTGGAGAAGAAATTTCATTTTTGAAACTTTGTAATCGAGTAGTTTGATCAAAGTCAACATTTTTGTTAAATAAGATGAGATTTAATTTTTAATAATTTCATGAGGTTAGCCTGATAATTTATGATTTAGTCAGATATTTTACACGAATCCCAGGGCAATGGGGGGGGGGGTAATTTGGATCATTGATTGAGTTTTTAGTTAAGTGTAGAAGTTTGAATTGACCATGATCAATAATTGGTCAAGAAGATCTCAAATTGATAACTCGATGATTCTAATAGTTCTGCAATGCATTTTAGGAGTGTTTTGCATTATTAGTTTGTATGTGGAGGGTCTCAGATGAGTTTTGAGGGTCAATTCAGTATTGTTAGAATGTTTTATAACTGCTAGTTAATCTGAACCTGGTGCAGTCGCACCTGCGACTCTTTTTCTCTTTTGTAAAGAAGAGTTTGCATCTGCGAAATTGGGGTGATTTGGGGATGTTCACTCATGCGATGGGTTTTTTGCATCCGTATGGCCGCACTGGCAGAGGCTTTCTGCACCTACAAGCTCACATCAACGAAGGACATGCTGCTTCAGCAAAGTTGGACACGAGGGTCAGCTTTCACTTGTACGACGCCTTTTCAACAACAGTTACATTGCAGATGCGAGGACCTTTCCTCTTGTATGAGGATGCCTGGACAAATTACTTTTAAACCCATTTCAGTTCCATGTTCTTGTTTTGTTTTTTGGAGCTAAAGAACTTAAATTTGGATAACATTTGAGGTAATCTTCATGATTTGACTTAGGAGTAACATTCTTGATATTCCCTGGGAACCTAAGGATCAGACCCGAGAGTCAAAACAGAGAAAAACTAAAAATTCGCACCAGACCTCAAGACGACCCGTGAGGTAGGTCGTGAGGAGTGACCACGAGTCGTAAGGTGACTCGTGATCAGCGAGGTTGACAGGCGCAGGTTGAGGAGGCCACGGGCATGACCACGAGTCATGGTCAGACCACATGCTCGTGAGGTCACCCATGGGTTGGAGGGTATGATTGGTCAAGGTTTGGGGTAGTGGGGATCACGGGTGGTGACCACGAGTCGTGGTCAGTCACCACGCCTCATGAGATCCCTCGTGGGGTCCCCTGAGTGATTTTGGGCAGTAAGCATGAAGGATCTCGGCCATGAGTTGCTCCCTTGGTGATGACTCGCGAGGTCCCTCGTGGGGACTGGCAACCAGAAATTTCTGCATTTTTAGTAAGGGTGTTTTCATAATTCCTAAAATCCTAAGGCCTAAACTACGTTGTTTTAACGTCTGAATGGGATCTTTTCAGGGGGTTAAGTTCATGTTAAGCCTCATTCATGCATGCAAGAGTATAGAGAGGAGATTAAAAGGTGATTCAAGGTGTTCTTTCTCAATTCCTCTAAATTCCATCTTGGGCTATCAAGGGAAGTTAAGAACCAGATAATCCCAGGTATGTAAGGTCATAAATGGGTGAATCCTTCCACACCCATACTCCTACTCTATGATTTTACTTTAAATTTATCACAAACTCATGGGGTTTTGTATTTGATTTATATAAAATCTAATGATTTAATTATGGATTTTGTGATTTTGAAATCTTATTATAATCTACGGATTTTATCATCTTTCAAGATTTAAATTGATTATAATATTATTGATTTGATTTCTAAGTAATTAAGTTAATTAAGAATGTCCCATGATGAATTGATTTACGACCTATTTTCCCATTGATGTTCTTTACAAGCCCAGCCTGAATTATGTTTTAAATTATGAATTTATTATGTTTCCATTATGATTTTTAAGAAATTAAAGCTATATACATGATCTACAAGTATGTATGAATCTTATTAATCATGAAGTATATTTTTGGCCGACTCACTGGCCTCATGTAATGGCTAGATCACATATGTTTAAGCATATTTACGATTATTATGATTTAACCAGCCCATGAACTTATGTATGTATTATTATGAGCACTATGGGAGTAGTATCGAACACCGAGTAGGTTCGGGGCACAGGTTAAGCCTCGGATCTCATGAACTACTTGCAACAGTAGGTATGTCGGGACCCTTTCATGTTAGTCCCTGGCCTAAATGGCCCCTTTTCATGGTGATATCACACTTTCATGGTTGTAACCTTGGCAAGGTATGGACACCCTCCCGACTAGGGTTACAAGTCAGGCTTCATGTATGCTCATTGGGGTATGTTGGTTAAGCGAATATCCAACTGTTTCTCATTGTTTTCATGCATGTTATGATTATGTATTTTTGGCTCAAGTTATGTTTTATGAAGTGCTTTCTCTCATGTTTCAATTATAGCAGGCTTACGAATGTTTTAGAAAACCTCGGGCCTTATGACATACTTATGATTTCAGTGTTTACGATCATAATGTCCTACTCTTATGAATCTTATGTTTAAATGTTGTTTTACATGCCTTGCATACTCGGTACATTCCATCTACTGACTTTCATACTTTCTATGTTGTATTGTTTCATGATACAAGTCCAAGTTCTAGGGCTAATCCTCTCCCGTAGAATGTTTTAGATTCTCTCTCAGCGCTCTTGGTGAGTCCTCATGTTTTGAGGGTTGTATCTTAATCCTTTACGTTGTTGTTTCAGTTTCTGGATGTTGGATTAGTGCGGGAGTTGTCCCATCAATCTGTCCTTCATGTTTAGAGCCTTATCATACTGAAAGTTGTATTCAGCCGTATTATATAAGTCTTGTTATGATTAAATTCTTATACATTAAGTCTTCCGCTCATGTGATTGGATTAGATGTATGCTCGTTCCATGGGTAAACATGGGGTCTCTTGGATCTCCTTGTCTCGTGTCTACGATCCGGGTATACGTTTGGGTCGTGACAAACTTGGTATCAGAGCTATAGGTTTGGAAGTGTCCTAGGGAGTCTGAAAGCCGCGTTAAGTAGAGTCTTTTTTATGGGTGTGAAGCATGCCACAGTTATGACAAAGAGGCTACTAGAAGTTTCCTAAATGTTCCCTTCTTTCATGATCTATGCCGTGCGATGAACGTCCTTCAATCTTCTAATTTGTGCTATTCGCATTTGCAGAATCATGCCTCCACGTCGACTAAATGCCAGGAGAAACGGTAATGGTGATGATCATGAGGGTGCCCATGATGGTGAGCATCCGCCAGCTCCACCTGCTCATGAGGAGCATGTACCAGAGCTAGCTGCCCACTCTGAGTTTAGGGCGGCGATTCAGATGCTAGCACAGGCCATGACTGCCCAGGTCCAGAATCAGGCAGTGGCTCATTTCCCACAAAATGGGAATGCAGCAGCAGCTAGGGTGAGGTATTTCTTGAGGATGAGCCCTCCGGAGTTCACGGGGTCAAAGGTGGACAAGGATATACACGATTTTATAGAGGAAATTATGAAAATCACCCAGGTTATAGGGGAGAACAATGGGAAATGCATTGACTTGACCTCCTATCAGCTAAAGGGGGTAGCGCATATATTGTTTAAGCAATGGAGAGATGTCAGGGCAGTGGGTGCAGGCCTGATAGGTTGGGATAAGTTTCACACTGCATTCATGGATCGGTTCTTCCCTCGGGAGATGAGGAAGCTCAAGGCGGCTGAGTTTGTTATTCTAAAGCAAGGTAATATGTCAGTCTAGGAATATACATTGGAGTTCACCCGGTTATCTAAATATGCTCCGGAGTTGGTGGTGGATCAGCGGGCTCGGGTGAGCCGTTTTGTGCATAGAGTAGCAGATTAATTGGACAAGGATTGCCGGATTGCCATGCTTCACCGGGACATTAATTTTTTTCGTACTATATTGCATGCGCAACAGATGGAGTCAGTCTATAGAAGGCAGAGAGAGGCCATGAGGGCCAGGACTGACAGCTACGAGGTTTCTCAGGACAGGACAAGGGGTGGACCACGTCAACAGACCCAACACAAGTCCATTGCTCCAGCTCCATCATCGGCCAACACGCCATCTAGGCTCAGTGGAGACTAGAGGAGCAGGGCAACAGGCTCGAGGGATCATGGTAGCATGCAGGTGGAGTGCACTTTTCTAGTTTGTGTGAAGTGCGGCAAGAATCATCCCGAGAGGTGCCTGGTCGGCGCGGATGATTTTTTCTGGTGTGGCGAACCCGGACACGGGATCAGAGATTGCCCTGCAGCCAGTTCTACTACTCCAGAAGCATGACCCCCTCAGTAGGGTGCCTCCACTAGTTCAACAGGTGGTCAGCACCGAGACAGGTTTTATGCCCTAGTGCCTCGTCAGGAGCAGGAGGCTTCGCCAGATGTGGTCATGGGTATGTTGCAAGTCTTCCATATTGATGCTTATGCTTTGTTAGATCCAAGAGCTACTTTGTCTCTTGTGACCCCTTACATTGCTAGTAGTTTTGGAGTTAGTCCCAAAATTCTGTTAGGACCGTTCTCCGTATCTACTCTAGTCGGTGAATCCATGGTAGCTAGGCGGGTATATAGAGGGTGTCCCATCACAGTGTTGCATAAGGTTACCTCCGCAGACTTAGTAGAGTTGGCCATGATGGACTTTGATATCATCTTGGGTATGAATTGGTTGTTTGCGTGTTATGCTTCGATTAATTATAGGACCCATGCGGTGGAATTCAAATTTTTAGGTGAGTCAGTTCTGGAATGGAAGGGTAATTCCGTTGTGCCAACCGGTTGGTTTATTTCATACCTTAAGGCTAGGAAAATGATATCTAAGTGTTAAATGTACCACCTAGTTAGGGTTAAGGATGTAGAGTGCGAGACCCCGACTATTCAGTCAGTTCCAGTGGCGTGTGAGTATCTGGAGGTTTTCCCTGATGATTTGCCAGGTGTTCCTTCGAAGAGGGAAATTGATTTCGGTATTGATCTATTGCCCAATACGCAACCTATCTCCACTCCTCCTTATAGGATGGCTCCAGCCGAGCTAAAAGAGTTAAAAGAATAGTTGAAGGACTTGTTGGATAAGGGTTTCATTAGACCTAGCAAGTCTCCATGGGGTGCACCGGTTTTATTTGTTCGGAAAAAGGATGGGTCCCTTCGAATGTGTATTGATTATCAACAACTAAATAAGGTCACTGTCAAGAACAGGTACCCCTTTCCCAGGATTGATGATTTATTTGACCAGCTCCAGGGTGCTAAGTGTTTCTCAAAGATAGATCTCAGGTCCGGGTATCACCAGGTCATAGTCCGGGAGAGTGATATCCCAAAGACAGCCTTTAGAACCCGGTATGGCCATTATGACTTTGTAGTTATGTCATTTGGACAAACAAATGCTCCTGCAACCTTTATGGATCTGATGAACAGGGTGTTCAAGCCGTATCTAGACACGTTCGTGATTGTGTTCATTGATGACATCCTTATATACTCCCGGAGTGAGGAGGAGCATGCCGCTCATTTGAGAGTAGTGCTTTAGACCCTCAAGTATTGTCAGTTGTATGCCAAGTTTATCAAGTGCGAGTCGGTAGCATTTTTGGGCCATTTAGTATCAGGTGAGGGCATAAAAGTAGATTCTTACAAAATTGAGGCGGTAAAGAATAGACCTATACCAGTGAGTCCTTTAGAAATTCGGAGCTTCTTGGGCCTAGCAGGCTACTACTAAAGATTTGTTGAGGTCTTTTCATCGATTGCAGCCCCATTGACCAGGCTGACTCAGAAAAAGATAAAGTTTCAATGGTCGGAGGCTTGTGAGGAAAGCTTCCAGGAATTGAAGACCCAACTCACTTCAGCACCAGTTTTGACTTTACCCGAGGGTATGAATGGCTTTTTTGTATATTGTGATGCTTCGAGAGTCGGACTAGGATGTGTATTGATGCTGCATGGGAAAGTAATAGCATATGCCTCTCGACATTTAAAGGTTCACAAAAGGAATTACCCGATCCATGATCTCGAGTTGTCCGTGGTGGTGTTCGCATTGAAGATATAGTGGCATTACTTTTATAGGGTCCACATGGATGTGTTCACGGATCATAAGAGCTTGCAATATGTGTTCACACAGAAAGATCTCAATCTTCGGCAAAGAAGGTGGTTAGAATTATTAAAGGACTACGATATGAGTGTTCTTTACCACCCGGGCAAGGCTAATATGGTGGTGGATGAACATAGTAGGCTCTCTATGGAGAGTGTGTCCCACGTGGATGAGGGAAAGAGTTGGTGAAAGATGTCCACCGGCTTGCAAGATTGGGATTTAAATTGATCAGCTCGACTGATGGCGGCGTTATTGTGTAGAATGGGTCAGAATCGTCCTTGGTGGTCGATGTCAAATCTAAGAAAGTCGAGGATCTGATTTCGATTTCATGTGAACAAGTTTGATTTCTGTTATGATAGATGTACGTGATGTTTGAATTTAGTTAGCAGTCCTTTTCAGAGGTAGTCATTCCGCCAGTTTTCGGGTTAATATGATGATTGCTTGTTGCTAAGTTTTTTGTGTGTTCCTAATATTTGAGGACCAATGTTCCCAAGGGGGAGATATTGTTATACCCTGGGAACCCAAGGATCATAGCCGGGAGTCAAAATGGAGAAAAACTAAAAATTCGCACCAAACCCGTGAGGTAGGTCGTGAGAAGTGACCACGAGTCGTGAGGTGACCCGTGGTCAGCGAGGTTGACAGGCTCAGGTTGAGGAGGCCACGGGCACGACCACGAGTCGTGGTTAGACCTCACGACTCGTAAGGTCACCCGTGGGTTGGAGGGTATGGTTGGTTAAGGTTTTGGGCAGTGAGAATCACGAGTGGTAACCACGAGTCGTGGTCAGCCACCACAACTCGTGGGGTCCCCTGTGTGATTTTGGGCAGTGAGGATGATGGATCCCGACCACGAGTCGTGCCCTTGGAAATGACTCGTGATATCCCTTGTCAGGACTGACAACCAGAAATTTCTGCGTTTTTAGTAAGGGTGTTTTCGTAATTCCTAAACTCCTAAGGCCTAAACTACATCATTTTAAGGTCTGAATGGGGTCTTTTAAGGGGGTTAAGTTCATGTTAGCTTCTTTCATGCATGCAAGAGTATAGAGGGGAGATTAGAAGGTGATTCAAGGTGTTCTTTCTCAATTCCTATAAATTCCATCTTGGGTTATCAAGGGAAGTTAAGAACTAGATAATCCCAGGTATGTAAGGTCTTCAATGGGTGAATCCTTCCACACCTATGCTTCTACTCTATGATTTGACTTAAAATTTATCACAAACTCATTGAGTTTGTACTTGATTTATATAAAATCTAATGATTTAATTATGGGTTTTGTGATTTTGAAGTCTTAGCATAATCTACGTGTTACACCCTGTAAATTTCTAACGTTTAGTCGGCCTATTCGTATGTTAGTTGAGAGTTTTAGAGTGACATACGTATGAGGAAAGGGCCCGGGAAACGCCGAACAAGTGCAAAGTCGGGATTTCAAGGCAGGAGGCTGAACCAAGTTGCCCAGAGGGGCAAAGTGGCACGGAGCAGAATTAGCGCGACCGGAAGAGTGCCACGTTGCCTTGTCTACCGCCTCAAGTATATAAAGGCCTCACACTTAGATGTTATGTTATTTTCCAAATAACTTTGGCCAGCAGAGGTAAGAACAAAGGGAAACTATTGAAAATCATCCGATAACACCGCTAATCACCATCCAAATCTAAATTAACTCCGGGTAGTGAAGTATAAGGCTGCAGAGAGCATCACTACGGAGTTATTTTCGTAAAATATGCTCGGAAAATCATTGTCCCGCCAAGCTTAAGTTGATGGAATTGTTACAAACTAGTTTCAATACGATCACGTGCCTAAAGTAAGTATTTCTCCCTTCTAGATTCTCGAGAAATTACGAGTTTTTGATCATCTTTCGATAAGTTAAAGTATAGCCAGTATATATATATATATATATATAAGCTATTGTTTTATTCGAATATAGTAATAAAGTATCCCTATTCTTCCGTTAATATGATTACAGTTGAGCAGGGCAGTTGAACACGAGCCAAAACTCGCCAGTTAATCGGTGAATAGTAAACGAGGAATGTTAATGCATTTTCTTTCAGCAAGTTAGTCTCTTCAGCATAGTAGTCTGGTATGAATCCCAGTAAAGCATGTCAAGAGAATGTTATCATGTCTAATTGTTGTTGTCAGTCGAGACTTGTAATTTGTATTGTTTTGGGCTGGACTATACCTGCATAGATTCCGTGACCACCCCAGGGTTAATAGCTGTGTCGCCGCCCGCCAGGGGCGAGGATACATCGCTCTATGGAGCGGCATGCCGTCTGCAAGGGATGAAGATGGGTATCCAGATCCTCATATGCTGTGGTTGTCCTTATACACACCCCAGGTGAGCGTTTACACCCGGGGTGTAGATATCAAGAGTCTTCCGGACTCAGACACAGCAAAAGTCAGGGGCCGAGAAGGCCCAGTTGCATACCTAGGGGATCGGCAGGATGCTTATAGCTGGTAGTTGACTCAATATGAACTAGAAAGGGGTATATAGATTGAGGTGTACTCACTAGGGCTAATGGGGGTCCAGGTGGGTTATTCTGTGTTGATTGTACCTTTCGGCTTATGGGGGCCAGGCGAGGTTTATGTTTTCTTTACTTACTGATAGTTAGACAGCAAGACGCCTCATTTGTTAGGTATGACCCCTACCCTCCTTATTATAGTTATGTTTAGCCCTGATTTCACTACCTCAGTCATCTTCAGTCCGTTTTCTTTACTTTAGTTATTGTCAATTCTATTTCCTTATTTTCAGTTATTTAATGTTACTGCCTTATATATTCAGTACCTGTGGTATTGACGCCCTCTTCTAGGGGGTTGCATTACTTGCTTGTAGGTGCAGATAGACGAGGAGCAGGTCCCTCATAGTTCCAGTCAGTTGTATAAAACCGTCAACTCCCTTCTTCCGGAGCTTGTGTGATAGAGGTGTACTTCTTTTGTTTGTAGAGTATGGGTAGGTCGGGGCCCTGTCCCGACCATCTTATTACTCCTAGAGGCTTGCAGATTGTGTTACTTCCCTGTGGTTAGATGATATCAGTCGTGTGGGGCCCATATGTGTTTTAGATTATGTGTGTTGGCCGTGTGGGGCCCTGTTTTGCTGTTGATTGGTGGCCTTGTCACTCATAGTTCGATTTAGCATCTGATTTTACTGTCCAGTTATAACTAGATATCATGGTGGCCTTGTCGGCCTACATAGGACTCCCTATGATTATTTGTGTCTGGTTAGCTATTTACTTTCACAGGTGGCTATAGGCCTTGTCGGCCGGGGGTTGTATTTACAACTGCTATATAGCCCGCTATTTTCTTGATTCTAGAGTTAGAGTTATCCCTGCACCAGAGGTGCTTAGGCTCAGTCAGCTCAGTAATACAGGTCCTAGTAGGGCACCAGGTGCCAGTCATGCCTCCCAAGGTGGGGCGTGACAAACTTTCTATCTGAGCAGGCCATATCCCAGGGAGTCCGCAGGCCGTGCTAAGTAGAGTCTTGTCTATGGATGTGTTGTGCACCACATACTATAGGCAGGAGGCTGCAAGGCATGATAGGATGGTTACTCTTTCTTCTTATTCAGTCGTGCTATAGAGCGGTACAATATAGGGTTGAGTCCCTAAGATCATTATATTCTTTTGCTTATAGAGAAATGTCGGACCAGCGACACCCTAAGACAGGCAGCAGGCTAGATGTAGCAGTAGGAGAGGGCACCAGCAGGGTGCCTCAGCCTTAGTCAGAATCTTCCCAATCTAAGGACGATACATAGGTATCATCTCGACCTCCCCAGCAGTCTCCACCACGTCAGGAGCTGCTTGGGACGGCCGGTGTGACGGCACCGCCCGTGACAGTTTCTATACCCATACCATTCGACCAGGAGGTTAGGAGCGCGGTGGTTATGCTAGCCCAGATGATGACTGCTCAGCACCAGCCAGTGTCACCTACAGTTGCAGAATCATTAGGAGGGCCTGGTAGCTCGAGGGTCCGAGAGTTCCTAGCAGTAAGCCCCTCGCAATTCACAGGGACAGATCGGATCGAGGACCCTCAGGACTTCTTTGACTAGATGCAGAGGATTTTCGGGGTGATGCATGCTACACCTACAGAGTTAGTTGAGTTAGCGGTATTCCTGCTATGGGACATCGCCGTGCTGTGGTATGAGAGTTGGGAAAGGTCTCGAGGGAGAGATGCTTCCCCTCCGACCTGGCCCAACTTCTCAAAGGCTTTCTTGGATCATTACCTACTGTGGGAGATTCGACAGGCCTGGGTTGATCAGTTCCTACACTTGGAGCAGGGGTCGATGAGTGTTCGGGAATATGCCATGCGGTTTGAATCCTTGGCTCGATATGCGCCAGCTTTTGTGGACACAATGCCAGCCAGGGTACACGACTTTTTTATGGGGCTGAACCCGGAATATGTTGAGACCTGCATCAAAGCCATAATGAGGGACGATATGGATATCGCCCGTGTGCAGGCTTTTGCTCAGAATATTAAGGGTATCAGATAGCGGCAACGGGAGATTAGGAGGACAAGTCAGGAGCAGCGCCACAGGGACAGACCAGGTGAATTACAGGAGGAGTCCTGGGGAGGAACTAGGCCACGGTTATCAGATAGGCCGCCTAGACCCCCGCAGCGGCAGAGGAGCAGGTCTAGTCGCTGAGGGCAGCCAGAGCCCGGCGAAGGTTCGTAACCAGTAGGTTAACAGCATTAGAGGGGAGTGGAGCAGAGTGGGGTTACAATACCACTTTGGCCAATTTGCAATCGAAGCCACTCTGAAGCATGCAGGTATGGTTCCACAACATGCTACATTTGTGGACAAGAGGGTCACCAGATGAGGAATTGTCTAGCTAGGGGTCAGGGTGACTGGGATCGACAAGATAGGTCCTTGGCAGGATCACGAGCTCCAGCATCCCCGGCAGGGCGTAGGACCTTAGTTTCAGTCGGTAGAGGCCGAGGCAGATCAGGGGCCTCCAGTTCAGGTGTCGGCCCAGACCGTACTTATGCACTACTGGGGTGACAGGAGTCAGAGTCGTCACCAGATGTTGTGAAAGGTATGCTGAACATTTGCTCTCATCTTGCTTATGTGTTGATAGATCCATGATCCACCTTGTCCTATATTACTCCGTTAGTGGCTCGGAAGTTTAGTATTATGTTGGAATTGATTCGGTAACCTTTCTCAGTGTCTGCACCCGTTGGTGACTCTATCATAGCCAGAAGGGTCTATCGAGGGTGTACAGTAAAGGTTGCCAGTCGTCAGACTATGACAGACTTGATAGAACTAGAAATGGTTGATTTTGATGCCATTATGGGTATGGATTAGCTAGCTCCATGCTATGCTAATGTCGAATGTTGGACCAAGATTGTCCAATTCCACTTTCCAGGGGAGGCAGTTCCATGCCAAAAGGTAGGTTTATTTCCTATCTTCAGGCAAGAAAATTGATAGCAAAAGGGTGCATTTATCATATTATCAGTGTTCAGGATGTTCGGGCAGAGCCTTCGACCCTTCAGTCTATTCCAGTGGTTAATGGATTTCCCGACGTATTTCTAAACAAGCTTCCTGGTATTCCCCCGGAAAAGGAAATTGATTTTGCAATCGATCTATTACCAGGCACTCAACCTATATCTATTCCTCCATATCGGATGGCTCTTGCTGAACTCAGAGAACTAAAGGAACAATTGAAGGATTTGCTAGACAAGGGCTTTATCAAGCCGAGTACCTCACCATAGGGTGTACTAGTTCTATTCATGAGGAAGAAGGACGGCTCCCTTCGTATGTGCATAGATTATCGGCAGTTGAACAAAGTCATTATCCAGAATAAGTACCCTCTTCCCAAAATAGACGACCTATTTGATCAGTTACAAGGAGCGAGGTATTTTTTAAATATTTACTTAAGGTTAGGATATCATCAGGTCCGGGTTCGTGAAAGAGATATTCTAAAGATTGCCTTCAGGACCAGATATGGCCACTTTGAATTTCTAATCATGTCCTTTGGACTGACAAATGCCCCAGCAATGTTCATGGACCTGATGAACAATGTTTTTAGACCATACCTTGACTTGTTCGTGGTAGTATTTATCGATGATATTCTTGTGTATTCCCGCTCAGAGGATGATCACCAGGATCATCTACGGACAGTGCTCCAAATTATCTGAGATTGCCAGCTATATGCAAAATTTTCTAAATATGAATTTTGGCTAAATTCAGTAGCCTTCTTAGGCCATATTGTGTCAGATGCTGGTATACAGGTAGATATGCAGAAGATAGAGGCAGTGAAAACATGGCCTAGACCTTCCACTCCAACTGAGGTACGTAGTTTCCTAGCGTTAGCCGGGTATTACAGAAGGTTCATGGAAGGATTTTCCACTTTAGCAGCACCTTTAACCAAATTGACGCAGAAGGCAACAAAATTCCATTGGACTGAGGCATGTGAGCAGAGCTTTCAGGAACTGAAAGACAAATTGACATCAGCACCGGTGCTAGCATGGCCAGAAGGAACAGAGGCTTATGCAGTCTATTGTGATGCTTCGGGTGTTGGATTAGGATGTGTTTTGATGCAGCATGGTGAGGTGATTGCCTATGCTTCTAGGTAGTTGAGGAGGCATGAGGAGAACTATCCTACCCATGACCTAGAGTTAGTCGCAGTGATTCATGCCTTGAAAATATGGAGACACTACCTGTATGGAGTCCACGTAGATATTTTCACTGATCACAAAGGCCTGCAGTATATTTTCACCCAGAAAGAGTTGAATCTGCGGTAGCATCGCTGGTTTGAGCTGTTAAAAGATTATGATGTGAATATTTTATATCACCCAGGAAGCCAATATTGTAGAAGATGCCCTTAGTCTCAAATCCATGGGAAGACTGACATATTTACAGCCCGAGCAGCAGGAATTGGCCCGAGAATCGCATCGACTAGCCAGTTTAACCATTCGTATAGTAGAATCAGGAGACAATGGAGCGGTAATCCAGAATACCGCAGTGTCATCATTGGTTGTGGAAGTGATAGAACGACAGTATGAAGATCCTAGCCTGGTTCAGCTCAGAAATAGGGTCCAGCGAGGGGAAGTGACAGATTTCCAGGTAACGGAGGACGGAGTTTTGAGATATAGGGATCGCCTTTGCGTTCCAGATGTGGCAGGGCTTCTCTAGCAAATTATGGGCGAGGTACACTATGCCCGTTACTCTCTTCATCCAGGTTCGACAAAAATGTACCATGATGTAAAAGAGATTTACTGGTGCGAGGAATGAAAAAAGGGATAGCAGAATTTGTAGCTCAATGTCCCAATTGGCAACAGGCGAAAGCTGAACATCAGAAACTAGGCGGACTGACACAGGATATAGTTGTGCCCCAGTTAATATGGGTTTTGTAGTAGGGTTACCTCGTACCAGGTGTAAATATGATTCTATCTAGGTAATAGTTTACAGGTTGACAAAATCATCTCACTTTTTGCCAGTAAGGGCTACCTTTTCACCCGAAGATTATGTTGAGTTGTATATTAGAGAAATAGTTCGATTGCATGGTGTTCTGTTGTCAATTATCTCTGAACGAGGGGCACAGTTTATAGCTAAATTTTGGTAGTCTTTCCAGGGGGGCCTGGGGATGCAGGTTAACCTGGGCACAACCTTCCATCCTCAAACAAACGGGCAAGCATAACGTACAATCCAGATGCTTATTGAATTTGCCTATAATAACAGTTATCATTCATCAATTCAGATGGCGCCTTATGAAGCATTATAAGGGTAGAAGTGCAGATCTCTAGCTAGTTGGTTTGAGGTAGGAGCATCAGCATTGATTGGGCTAGATATTATTCATTAGTCAGAAGAGAAAGTAAAGTTTATCAGGGAACATCTGCTGACTACTCAGAGCCGCCAGAAATCTTATGCTGATGTGCGATGGAGAAACCTAGAGTTTAATGTGGGTACTGGATACTCCTAAAGGTTTCACCGATGAAGGGTGTGACGAGATTTGGTAAGAAAGGTAAGCTCAGCCCGAGGTTTATTGGACCTTATCAGATTCGCCGAAGGATAGGCCAGGTGGCTTATGAATTGGATTTACCTCCAGAATTAGAATCCGTTCACCCAGTTTTTCATGTATCAATGCTGAGGAAGTGCATAGGAGATCCCTCCCGGATTGTCCCAGTCAAAGACGTCCAAATCACTGAGGAGTTAGCTTATGAATAAGCTCTAGTAGCCATACTAGATTTGCAGATCCGCAGGCTAAGAACTAAAGATGTTGCTTCCATTAAAGTGTTATGGCGGAATAAAAACTGAGAGGAGATGACCTGGGAGGCAGAAGACGATATGAAAAGCAGATATCCTCAGTTATTTCAGACTTAGTCAGATTGTGCAGCTAGAGGTATATTGTTGTTGTTGTTTCATAAGTTGCATTATATACATGTGTATGTGAAATAATTTACTTCAGTCTATTGTGAAGTGAACGCTATAGTATTGTGTGAAGTACCTGTATTGGACTTTTCTATGTTTCAGGGTTATTGGATAGTCCATATTACCGGGGAGACTACGCCGAAATTTTTCCAAATAACTTCGGCCAGCAGAGGTAAGAACAAAGGAAACTATTGAAAATCATCCGATTACACCGCTAAACGCCGTCCAAATCTAAATTAACTTCGGGTAGTGAAGTATAAGGCTGCAGAGAGCATCGCTGCGGAGTTATTTTCGTAAAATACGCCCGGGAAATCATCGTCCCGCCGAGCTTAAGTTGATGGAATTGCTCCGAACTAGGGTCAATACGATCACGTGCCTAAAGTAAGTATTTCTCCCTTCTAGATTCCTAAGAAATTACTAGTTTTTGATCGTCTTTCGATAAGTTGAAGTATAGCCAGTATATATATATACATATATACATATATATAAGCTATTGTTTTATTCGAATAATAAAGTAGCCCTATTCTTCCGTTAATATGATTACAGTTGAGCAGGGCAGTTGAACACGAACCGAAACTCGCCAGTTAATCAGTAAAAAGTGAACATGGTATGTTAAGGCCTTTTCTTTCGATAAGTTAGTCTCTTCAGCATAGTAGTCCAGTATGAATCCCAGTAAAGCATGTCAGGAGTATGTTATCATGTCTAGTTGTTGGTTTCAGTCGAAACTCGTAATTTGTATTGTTTTGGGATGGATTACCCTGTATAGCTTCCGTGACCACCCCAGGGTTAATAGCTGTGTCGCTGCCCGCCAGGGGCGAGGATACGTCGCACTACAGAGCGGCATGCTGTTCACAAGGGACGAAGATGGGGATCTAGATCCTCATATGCCGTGGCTGTCCTTATACATACCCACCGAGCATTTACGCCTAGGGTGTAGACATCAAGAGTCCTCCAGACTCAGACACAGCTACAGTCAGGGGCCGAGCTAGCCCAGTTGCAGACCCAGGGGGTTAGTAGGACACTTATAGCTGGTAGTTGACTTAGTATGACCTGGATAGGGATATATAGATTAAGGCGTACTCACTAGGGCTAATGGGGGCCCAGGTAGGTTATTTTGTGCTTATTGTACCTTTCGGCTTATGAGGCTAGGCGAGGTTTATGTTTGCTTTACTTACTGATAGTTAGATAGTAAGATGCCTCGTTTGTCAGGTATGACCCCTACCCTCCTTATTACAGTTATGTTTAGCCTTGATTTTACTACTTCAGTCATCTTCAGTCCATTTTCTTTACTTCAGTTATTGTCAGTTCTATTTCCTTATTTTCAGTTATTTAAGGTTACTTCCTTACATATTCAGTACCTGTGGTACTGACGCACTCTTCTGGGACGCTGCATTACTTGCCTGCAGGTGCAAATAGACAAGGGGCAGGTCCCTCGTAGTTCCAGTCAGCCGTACAGCACCGTCAGCTCCCTTCTTCCTGAGCTTGTGTGGTAGAGGTGTACTTCTTTTGTTTGTAGAGTATGGGTAGGTCAGGGCCTTGTCCCGACCATCTTATTACTCCTAGAGGCTTGCAGATTATGTTACTTCCCTATGGTTAAATGATCTCGATCGTATGGGGCCCATATTTGTTTTAGATTATGTGTGTTAGCCGTGTGGGGCCCTATTTAGCTATTGATTGGTGGCCTTGTCGGTCATAGTTCGGTTTAGCATCTTATTGTACTTTCCAGTTATAACTAGATATCATAGTGGCCTTGTCAGCACGCATAGGACTCCCTATGATTGTTTGTCTCTAGTTAGCTGTTTACTTTCACAGGTGGCTATAGGTCTTGTCGGCCGAGGGTTGTATTTACAACCGCTATATAGCCTGTTTTCTTGATTCTAGAGTTAGAGTTAGCCCTGCACCAAAGGTGCTTAGGCTCAGTTAGCTCAGCAATATAGGTCCTAGTAGGGCACCAGGTGCCAGTCATGCCTCCCAAGGTGGGGCGTGACACTACGGACTTTGATCATCTTTCAAGATTTAAATTGATTATATATTGTTGACTTGATTTCTAAGCAATTAAGCTTAATTAAGCATTCCCCATGATGAATCGATTTATGATCTATTTTCCCATTGATGTTCTTTACAAGCCCAGCCTGAATTATATTTTAAATTATGAATTTATTATGTTATCCATTATGATTTTTAAGAAATTCCAGCTATATACATGATCTACAAGTAGTATGAATCTTATTAATCATGAAGTATGTTTTTGGCCGACTCACGGGCCTCATGTCATGGCTAGATCACATATGTTCAAGCATGTTTATGATTATTATGATTTAACTAGTCCGTGAACTCATGTATGTATTATTATGAGCACAATATATGTTTTGGGAGTAGTATCGAACACCGAGTAGGTTCAGGGCTAAGGTTAAGCCTCGGATCTCATGAACTATGTGCCGCCATAGGTATGTCGGGACCCTTTCATGTTAGACCCTGGACCAAAAGGCCCCTTTCCATGGTGATAGATTTCATGGTTCTACCCTTGTCAAGGTATGAACACCCTCCCGACTAGGGTTACATGTTGGGCTTCATGTGTGCTCATATGGGATATGTCGATTAAGAAAATCTCCCACTGTTCCTCATTGTTTTCGTGCATGTTATGATTATGTCTTTTTGGCTCAAGTTATGTTTTATGAAGTGCTTTCTCTCATGTTACAATTATGGAAGGCTTATGAATGCTTTAGAAAACCTCGAGCCTTATGACATATTTATGATTTCAGTGTTTACGATCATGATGTCGTACTCTTATGAATCTTATGTTTTAAATGTTGTCTTAAATACCTTGCATACTCGGTGCGTTCCAAATACCGACCCGCATACTTTCTATGCTGTATCGTTTCATGATACAGGTCCTAGTTCTCAGGCTAATCCTCACCCATAGATAGTTTTAGATTCACTCTCAGCGCTCTTGGTGGGTCCTCATGTTTCAAGGGTTGTATGATCATCCTTTATGTTGTTCTTGCAGTTTCTGGATGTTGGATTAGTCGGGGAGTTGTCTCATTAATCCGTCCTTCATGTAAAAGGCTTAACAGACTGCAAGTTGTATTCAATCGTATTGTATAAGTCTTGTACTGATATTTCCCTTTGGCTATGTTATGATTACATTCTTATATATTAAGTCTTCCGCTCATGTGATTGGGTTAGATGTATACTCGTGCCATGGGTCGACATGGGGTCTCTCGGGGCTCCTTGTCCGGTGTGTACGATACGGGTGTACGTTTGGGTTGTGACAATTCTAATCTTGATTTTGATATTGTTTTTCTCTATCCCATAATTTAATTTTCTATATAATTCATGTTTGAGTGTTAGAAATTGGGGAGTTTCATCCTAGATCTAGAAATCACATTTTATCTGTTCGAGTTTTTATCAAACACAATATTTGACAAAATTTGAGATTTGAGACCTTTATATTATGCATAAATTTATTTTGAAGAAAAATTAGAGTTTTAACCTTAGAAACTCGAGTTGACTTTATGGTTTCGGGATGGATATATAGCAATATGGGTATCTACATATTTGTATGCTTATCTAGATTGTATATTTGAATAAATTGATACCATTCAGAATCTTTAAGGAATTAAAAGGTTGTAATTGTAATGTTTGAGTTTTGATTTGAGGAAAATGTAGACTTTTTCGACTATTATGAAGTGTTTGTGTCGGTAAATGCTTAACTAATGGGTAAATGATAATGGGGGTCCGGTATAAATAATGTGACAAGAACTTATGTGGATACTAGTTTCATGTTATGAGTATATTATTGGATATCTACATGTTTGATGATACTTTGATTACTTGAATATGATTCTTGAAGTGATAACTGATTTATGACTTGCTTTCTCATTTGATTTGCTCTTCACTTCTTATTTCTCACTTTTTGATTTGGACCAAGTTTACGACTGTCTTACTTGAAATGCTTACTTTTTGTGCTTGCATTAACATGATATTTTTGGTACTTGAATATTGATGCTCAGTAAAATGTGGGAAAAGGAAAAATGAAATCGGTAAAGGCTAGTTGCTAAATAAGGGTGGAGTGAAGTAATATTGCCTAATAAGGGGTCATCCATGATATTCCCGATAAAGGGTTATCGTGTATAGGATGGATATATGGGTAGTTATATGTTCATTATCTAGTAAAGGGTCACCTAAGGTTTCATGGTAAAGGGGTTTTTGGTGTAGTATGGGTAGATGGACCTCGTGAGGCCCCAAGAGTCACGTCATCCTATCAAAAGGAATGTGTCTGTATATGTTATATATTTATGTCCATTATTTTTGTGCTTATTTTGATTAGTTGATATTATTAAGCTCATAAGCTAAAGTTGACATTTCATTCCTTATTTCTGTTGACTTGAATGGTTGAGCTCATAAGCAACAATATATGAACCAACTGTGATGATTTTATTAAATTATTGACTCTTTATACTCAAATATTCATATACTATGACTGATTGTTTAATTATTTAGATTCTTTATAATGCGCTTATTGATCTAATATGAATATAGTGTTGAGGTAGCATTGGTTGGACCAACTATTGCCATACTTTATATAGGATCGATTGATGAAATTTTTGAGTATACGTGTTTCTCATATTCACTCTTTCGCTGCAACCTTTTGTATGCATGTTATGTTCCTAGTACTAGTTGGGGGAGAGGAGGCACTTCTTATTGAGATCATTAGCCGTAGTCATCATGATGAGCTGCTTGTATTCTAGGATTGTGGCCACGATGAATGGTTAATTGTTTGACAGACTAAATAAACTTAGTTTTGATTCTTATTTTATGGTTGTTTTGTATTTATTTGTGTTAATTTATTATTTATGAGATTGATCACCTTCTAAGTAATCTGTTGGCTTTCGATTGAACTTGGAAAAGGGAATCAAAAGGGTTAAAAATAAATACAGAATGAGAATTCAAAGACCCTTGAACCAATTGGTGATAGGATAGAAGTTGTTGTTAAGGATAGGGATATGCCCTTCAACCCCGTTTAATTGAAATACAAGTAGGCATAATCGTCATTTCATTGTTCTCCTATGACCATAAGGATATAGACGTTAGAGTTCATGAAATAGTTCTTGGATGCTAGGGATAATGGCAAGAAATGGTTTGGTAACTTTCAAAACAATCGTAGGAAAATTCATGCTAGTTTAATTATGTTTGGAAAATTCTACTTGAAACCAACCAAGTGCCATTGCCCTAGTCTGTCATCATTATGAAAATACAATCAAGCTTGCATTCATTTTAGTTAATATTTACATTTGATGTTTTAGTAGTTTAATTTTTCAAACCAATCTTCATTTTACTTGTTTCATAGATTAGTGAAATTAAAGTGACAACCTTATAATGATTAAATTGACAGGTCCCTGTGGGTATGATATCTAGACTTAAAAATCCTATATTACTTATCGACCACATACTTGCGTGTATGTGGTGGTCTGGATGGCTATTGGAGTAGTTGCCCACATTTTTATTCCCCTTCCCCAAGCCCCTATTATAATCCTCCTATTGTTTTTGATGTTTACATGAATAATGGAGAGGAGGAACATCATGCTCAAACAAACAATATGAAAAAAATGATCCTGGAGCATATGGAAGTAATGAGGGAGCAGCTTACTGAACAAGGAGGAGCCTTAAAGAGGTTGAGTGCCACGCTCACAGAGATGATGGCTGAGACTACAAATTGTAATGATTTTCAAGTCACAGTCTTAGCCAATACTCAAAAGAAACCTCAAGTGGAAGAGAGAATAGAGCTTAGACAAGAGATTGATCAATTTGTCTCAAGTATCTATAACCTGCAGGGTCTTTTGAATGAAAAAGTTGAGGCATCTGAGGTTCAACTACAGAGTGTTGTGGATACTAACCAATGCATAGAACAAGAAGAAGAATCCCAACCATTAGACCATTCTTTGTTGGTAGATGCCGATGTTGAGGAGGTGGATAAAAGTGAGGATGTCAAGCATAATGTAATCTTGGAGTTAGGGCTAACCAGTCCTCATTCTAAACACTTCTCGACATTATGTTTGGGGTGCAACTAGAAATAGAGCCCTCCAAACCTATGGATAGAGGTGTAGATGAGGAACAACACTCCTATATTCTAAAATTTATTATGCCAAAGATACATTATGACATCCCTCACTTAAGGGACAAGAAGGGAAACATGTAACATCTATTACTTGGTCCCTTTATGTTTACACCACCGCCTCTTGAGCATAAAAAAAATTAGAAAAGAAACTAAGGGTGAAATTTATAAGCTCAAAGTTGAAGGAAAAGTGGTGAAACTTGATGGCATCATGTTGCGACGTCAAATCAGGTTCTTGTTGGGAGCCAACCCAATTTATAATAGTGTAGTTTTTATTATTTTTGTATAGTGTCATTTCGTTTGTTGTTTTTCTTTTGCAGAGAAGGGGAAGTCTGAGTATGCGGAATCAAATCTAAGGAGCACGTCTTGAGCTTAAGTGTGGGGTTATGTGACTTGTGAATCAAAGAGACATGCTGCTAGCTAGACCCTAGAGGGCCTCAGGGAGTATTTCTCACCCTTGTATGATTTTTTACTTTTTAGATACTCTTAGGATAGAGGATGGTGTGGGGTGAGGGTATATCTCTCTGAATTTTGAGGTTAAGGGTGAGTACGCCATCATGTTTTTTTTGAAAATTTTTTAAAAATTGACATATCTCACCCACCCGCCAGTTTTTCTTATGGCCTCGATTCTTTTTCGATGGGACGACCCTTTGAATCGGGTGATTTTTTTCATTTTTAGGAGTCATTGTAGATATAGAGTAATGACGTTTCCCTATGATAGATGGATGACGACCTTCTTAAGGGAAGTTTTATCATATTTTTTTAGGATCGAGTCATGGGTCATCCACTTACATGCTTGTTGATATTCTGCTTAGCCTCTATGCTAGAGTAAATAGAATGATCATCTTGATTGCATGAATTAGAATCCTTGAGAGACACACATATCTCTTTAATTTGACTCAACATATCCTTAGGGATTAATTATGAATTTAACTTTTTATTCAATATGATTGTGTGAATGTGTAGCTGTAGAAATTGATTAGATTCTTGTTTCCATGAGAGGTGAGATGAATTATTTTGTATGTATATATTTGTAGCATCTAGAGCTTGCCTTAGAGTATGTAGGATAACTAGTTGATAGAGAGTTGAGAGATGATCAAGGCACTTCTTTGAAGAAGCCATTTTTTTCCTATAATTGTTTTACCTTCCTAATCATTCTCCCAAGTTAACCCCTTTGAGCCTAAAAACCTTTTTCTTTCTTAGTCTCAATAGTAGCTTAATCCCTCTTTTTGTGAGACCTCAGAATTATTGATCTAAAGTAGTTTTAAGAACTTTGAGACTTGAAAGTTAAGGTCCACCGAAGTATAATGTTAAGGGAAAAAGAAAGAGTTGTGGTAAGAAAAGAAAAGTGAGAAGAAGAGGTGCCCATAAAAATTGTGTTGTCTACTTGCTGCTATGGAATTGAAAAAGAGAGGTTTAATTGCAAAATCCTTAGTTATTCTATGATTTGAAAACTAGCAGCCAAGTAATGAAAAATGGGGCATGAAAAGAAGAGACAAGAGTGAGTAGAGGAAAGATGAACAACCAAGGAAAGAGGTGGTGGAAAAGTAAAGTGAAATATGTCTTAAAAGTTCTTAGGGTGGTAGTCATTATAAAATGAAATATTAATCCTACTCGTCCTTTCCTGACATTACAAGCAAGAAAAGCCCTTGTGATCTTAATCTCTTGAAGCAATTAGGTAGTATTAACGCACATGAAGAGCAAGTCTATGGTATGTTGCATATGTACATTACATCATTTGTGAGTGTGAGTATGCCTTACTTATTATGTTCCATGTCTTATATTGATGAAGTTGAGAGAGGAACATCACTAAAGGTAAGGGGCACAAGAGGTCTAATTCGGTGTACTACTTGTTGCATGAGTCACACTTGATCATGTTGGCCTTTTGTGTTGAAAATATGAGTCATTTATAGAGGTTGTGTGTTCTTGATTGTGTAATGTTTCTACAGGATTTATTGAGAATTGATGTATGATGATAAACAACTTTATGTTTCCCCCATGCTAGTTGGTAGAATATTAGTTGATAGAGGTGTCAAATGTGATGGTGAAACACAATTTTTAGGTATGTTTTAAGGATTGTTCAAGGGTGAACAATGGTTTAAGCGTGGGGTAGTGATGTTGGGCATATGTTCATGCCCATTTGCCATATTTTTTCCAATATTTGATCATGTTTTGAGTTTATAATCCTTAATTTATGCTTAAATTCATGTATGTGTGTCTTTTATGTGCTAACAAATTATTTGAGCAGGAAACTAGGAAAAATGGGCTCAAAATGATGTAAGAAATGAGGATTTGAGGATCTGACGGAGTTAGTGCTATGACTGGCGCCCCGCACCAAGTCTTAAACATTAGAGAAGAAAATCTTAGTCTGGTCGCCAGCCCTCAAACTTCAGAGAATTTCACTTTAAAATTTTGGCGAGATGAAGGGGGCAGCGCGCCAGACCCTATCTGGAGCTGAAATTGCTGGAAATTTCATTAAGTCTATGGCGAGATAGGAGGGGCGGTGCGCCAGAGCCATTCCAGGATGAAAAATGTTGTTTTTAAAGTCAAGTCTTGAAGGGAAGAAGCATCATTTGAAGGCTCATCTATAAATATAAGCCTTAGGTTGTTTATTACATAGTTTTTGACTTCTTGGAGTAGTTTTGGAATTCTTTGAAGCAGTCTTTACTCATTTTTATTCCGTAGTTCATTCATGACAGCTTGTAAGTTGTTTGAAAGGAAGACAAGGTTCTACAACTATTTTTTCTCTTCTTTACTTCATATTTTTCGCATGATGATGACTAAGTATTTATTTTTCCGCTTGTCTATGAGTGGCTAAACTCATCTTCTAGGGTTGTGGCCATGGTGAATGATTGATTGTTTGACAGACTAAATAAACTTAATTTTGATTCTTCTTTTATAGTTGTTTGTATTTATTTGTGTTAATTTATTATTTATGAGATTGATCACCTTGTAAGTAATCTATTGGCTTTCGATTGGACTTGAGAAAGGGAATCAAAAGGATTAAAAATAAATACAGAATGGGAATTCAAAGACCCTTGAACCAGTTGGTGATAGATAGAAGTTGTTGTCGAGGATACGGATATACCTTTCAACCCCGTTTAGTTGAAATACAAGTAGGCATAATCGTCGTTTCATTGTTCTCCTGCGACCATAGGGATATAGGCACTAGGGTTCATGAAATAGTTCTTGGATGCTAGGGATAGAGGCAAGAAATGGGACAGTAATTTGCAACTTACAAACAAATCATGCTAGTTTAATTACGTCTTGAAAACTCAACTTGAAACTAACCAAGTTCAATTGCACTAGTCTGTCATCATTATCGAAATACAATCAAGCTTGCATACATTTTAGTTAATTTTTGCATTTGAAGTTCTAGTAGTTTAATTTTTCAAATCAATCTTCATTTTACTTGTTTCATATATTAGTGAAATTAAAGTGACAACCTTATACGATTCAATTGACAAGTCCCTGTGTGTATGATATCTGGACTTAAAAATCCTATATTACTTGAGACCACGTGCGCTTGTGTGTACTTGGGCGACATAAAAATGTCAAGTTTATGATCCATGATTTAATGTATGATGAGACATCTATTATGCATAAATGTTCATGAATACTCAACTTATAATTCCATGATTATGATTTATGAAGTCTACTTCAAGTATACATGATTTTATGATTTTAGGGTAAGCCCATGCAATTTAAGTATGTTTATTATGTCTTAGCAAAGGCTAATTGATCATCTTATCATATGATTTGGAGTCAGACTCCTAATACAGCTTATGATATGTGTGGAGTCAAGACTCCCAATGTTCAATTCAAGCTATGTATGAGATTATGATTTCAACTTCATTAAAAAATGATGTGAGCACTATGCATATTTTGGGAGTAGTGTCTAGCACCGAGTAGGCTTGAGTTCTCGAGGGCCCCCGGTCTCAGAACTACGCGCCAATATATGTATATGTATACATGTTTGGGACCTCTCAAGAGAGGTTTTCCCCCGCCCTAAGGTGCTCATCTTGATATCGATATCATGGTTTTGTTTCCTTAGCCCTAACAAGGTTTTGGATGGCTCTGCCCACTTGAGTGTGATAGTTGGGGAATCACGTAAGCTCTATCGTGATGGTGTTGGTTATGAAGAGTCTCCCATTATTCCTCATAATTTTAGTTACTAATGTTCAGACTTATGATATTATGTTTTACAGTAGATTTGACCCAATGATTAGTTTATGAGCTTTTACTTGTGATTTCAGTTGTGAAAATTTTCTATTTCTAAATCTTGGGTCACTGTGTTAAGTTATGATGACCAGCTTATGATTATGTATATCTCAGATACAGTTTTCAGCATGCAGTCCCTACTCTCACAATCTTTTTATTTATATGCATCATTTCAACTAACGTTTTATTAAGTATGTTTTACTTACCTTACATATTAAGTACATTCCAAGTACTGACTGGATACTCTATGCTATATCCTCTATAGGTTTGAGTGATCCAGCTCAGTCTCGCTGATAGTTTGCTTCCATCTTAATCTAGTCCAGCCCCTTCTTTAAGTGAATCCTCATTTCTCCGAGTATAGTTAGTAGCTATGTTTTACGTGTTATATTAGTTTTCAGACTCTAGTTATCTAGTTGGGGATGTTTTCCTATCAGTTCATTAGATGTTTAGAGGCTTCTCAAACATTATGTAGATGATTCAGCTATCAAGTGTTGACTCCATTTATGGGCATTGTTATATTTCAAACTTTCGCTTGTTAATGTTGCCTTAAATTTATGCTTTAGTTATGCTCTTGAATTGATATGTATGTGCCATGGATTAACTTGGAGCCATTCGTGGTTCTAGGATCTGTGTCTTGATTTGGGGTCTCAGCTCTGGTCATGACAAACTTAGTATCAGAGCAAAGGTTTTAGGTGTGTCCTAGGGTGTCTGAAAGTCACGTTAAGTAGAGTCTTTTCCATGGGTGTGAAATGCGCCACACTTATGGGAGAGAGGCTACAAGACATTTTAGGAAATTTCCCTTCTTTCATGATCTATGTCGTACATGAAGTACCTCTCTATTCCTCTAACTCGTGCTATACGCATTTGCAAAAATATGCCTCCATGCCGAGTAGATGGAAGGAGAAATGACAATGGGAATGTCCATGGAAATAGCATTGGTGATGGGTATCAACCAGCCCCACCTACTCCAGCAAATCCTTTGCCCGGGCAGGTCACTCATGCCGATTTAGGGCAGCATTTCAGATGTTGGCACATGCCATGACCGCTCAGGTCAACCAGCAGGCGGTGGCCCACATTCTCAGAATGGGAACATAGTGGTGGCGTGAATGTGATACTTTCTCAGGATGAACCCACTTGAATTTTTGGGGTCAAAGGTGGATGAGGACCCACATGACTTCATTGAGGAGGTGCAGAAGATCATCCAGATTATGTGGGTGACCGGTGAAGAAAGTGTGGACTTATCCTATTATCAGCTGAAGGGGGTTGTTCACATTTGGTTCCGTCAGTGGAAGGATAGCAGGGGAGTTGGATCGGTTCCTTTGGATTGGGATGAGTTTGTGACTTCTTTATAAGACAGGTTTTTCCCTAGGGAACTGAGAGAGGCAAAGGTGATAGAGTTCGTCAATTTGAAGAAGAACCAGTGGACTATTCAGGAGTATTCCTTGGAGTTTACTCGACTTTCTAAATATGCGCCGGAGATGATTGTAGACAAGTTGGCTCGAATGAGAAAATTTGTTGAGTAGCAAATTCATTGGTCAAGGAGTGTAGGACCGCCATGTTGAATAGTGACATAGATTTCTCCCGATTATTCATATATGCCCAGCAGATAGAGGTGGATCAGATGAAGGAGAAGGAGAGAGAGGCAAGGAGAGCCAAGACTAGTAGCTATGGGCATTCGCAACTGAGATCGGGTGGCGGACATCCTCCCTAGTTTCACCAGAGGTCATCGGCCCCAGCGCCGTCATCAACTTATGTTCCATCCAGACGTAGGTGCGATTAGAAGGGTAGAGAATTAGGCTCTAAATGTTAGGGGAGCATGTAAGGAGAGCCCAACATTCCAGCTTGTGGGGGATGTGGTAAGAGGCATACCGGATAGTGTTTAGCGGGTTTAGCCATGTACTGCAGGTGTGGGAAGCCCGGACACATTCTTAGAGATGGCCCTGCAGCCATACAGGGCCATGGTAGAGGCCGTGATCTAGCCACCAGTTCAACAGCTCCACCAGCACATTCAACTCAGCAGGGTGCATCCTCTAGTATAGGTGGCGGCCAACGCCAGAACAGGTTCTATGCACTTTCATCTCCACAGGAGCAGGAGTGTTCATCCGATATGGTTAAGGGTATGTTACGAGTATTCCATATTGATGTGCATGCATTGTTAGATCTAGGGTCTACCTTATCTCTTGTGACTCCTTATATTGCTGTTAGTTTTTGAGTTAGTCTTGAAATCCTGTCAGTATCCTTCTTAGTCTCTACTCCAGTCGATGAGTCAGTTATAACACGATGGGTATATAGAAATTGCCCAATCACATTCCTTCAGAAAGTCATCTCAACTGACCTAGTAGAGTTAGACATGACTGATTTTGATGTTATATTCGACATGGATTGGTCACATGCATGTTATGCCTCAGTCAATTGTAGAACCCACAGGGTAGATTTCCAATTCTGGGGTGAGCCAGTCCTAGAGTGGAAAGGTAGTTCAGTTGTTCGTGTAGGTCTCTTTGTTTCCTACTGTTACACCCCGTAGGTTTCTAATATTTGTCTGCCCATTCATATGTTGGTTGAGAGTTTTAGAGTGTCATACGTACAAGGAAAGGGCCCGGGAAAAGGCCGAACGAGTGCAAAGTCGGCACTTCACTTGAGGAGGACGAACCAAGCTGCCCAGAGGGGCAAAGTGGCACGGAGCAGCCCCTACGCGTTACCCAAAGAGGCATGGAGCAGAATCAGCGCAACCGGCAGAGTGCCATGTTGCCTTGTCTGCCGCCTCAAGTTTATAAAGGCCTCACACTTAGATGTTATGTTATTTTGCAAATAACTTCAGCCAGCAGAGGTAAGAACGAGAGAAACTATTGGAAATCATCCGATTACACTGCTAAACGCCATCCGAATCTAAATTAACTCCAGGTAGTGAAGTATAATGCTGCAGAGAGCGTCACTGCGGAGTTATTTTCATAAAATACACCCGGTAAATCATCGTCCCGCCGAGCTTAAGTTGATGGAATTATTCCAAACTAGTGTCAATACGATCACGTGCCTAAATTAAGTATTTCTCCCTTCTAGATTCCTAAGAAATTATGAGTTTTTGATCATCTTTCGATAAGTTGAAGCATAGTCAGTATATGTATATATAAGTTATCATTTTATTCGAATATAGTAATAAAGTAGCCCTATTCTTCCATTAATATGATTACAATTGAGAAGGGTAGTTGAACACGAGCCGAAACTCGCCAGTTAATCGGTAAACAGCGAACAAGGTATGTTAAGGCATTTTCTTTCAGCAAGTTAGTTTCTTCAGCATAGTAGTCCAATATGAATCCCAGTAAAGCATGTCAGGAGTATGTTATCATGTCTAGTTGTTGTTATCAGTTGAGGATCGTAATCTGTATTATTTTGGGCTGCATTTCACCTGTATAGCTTCTGTGATCACCCCAGGGTTAATAGCTGTGTCGCTGCCCGCCAGGGGCGAGGATATGTCGCTCTACGGAGCGGCATGCCATCTGCAAGGGATGAAGATGGGGATCCAGATCCTCATATGCCGTGGTTGGCCTTATACACACCCCCGCCTAGCGTTTACGCCTGAGGTGTAGATATCAGGAGTCCTCCGAACTCAAACACAAATACAGTCAGGGGTTGAGCGGTCCTAGTTGTAGACCCAGGGGATTGGCAGGACGCTTATAGCTGGTAGTTGACTCAGTATGACCTGGATAGGGGTATATAGGTATAGGTCTAATCACTAGGGCTAATGGGGGCCCAGGTATGTTGTTATGTGCTGATTGTACCTTCTGGCTTATGGGGGCCAGGTAAGGTTTATGTTTTCTTTAGTTACTAATAGTTAGACAATAAGACGCCTCTTTTGTAAGGTATGACCCCTACCCTCCTTATTACAGTTATGTTTATCCCTGATTTCATTACTTCAGTCATCTTCAGTCCATTTTCTTTACTTCCGTTATTGTTAGTTCTATTTCCTACTTTCAGTCATTTAAAGTTACTGCCTTACATATTCAGTACCTGTGGTACTGACTCCCTCTTCTGGGGTGCCTCAATCTCGGTCAGAATCGTCCCGATCTGAGGATGATATGGAGGTATCATCTCGACCTCCCCAACATTCACCACCACGTCAGGAGCCGCTTGGGACGGCCGGTGTGACGGCACCGCCTCCGGCAGTTTCTATATCCGTACCATCCGACCAGGAGGTCAGGAGCGCAGTGGTTATGCTAGCCCAGATGATGGCTGCTCAGCACCAGCCAGTGTCACCTACAGTTGCAGAATCCTTAGGAGGCCTAGTAGCTTGAGGGTCCGAGAGTTCCTAGCACTAAGTCCCCCGCAATTCACAAGGACAGATCGGACCGAGGACCCTCATGAATTCTTAGACCAGATGCAGAGGGTTTTCAAGGTGATGCATGCTACACCCACAAAGCCGGTTGAGTTGGCGGTATTCCAGCTATGGGACATCGTCGTGCTGTGGTATGAGAGTTGGGAAAGGTATCGAGGGAGAGATATTTCTCCTCCGACCTGGCCCAGATTCTCAGAGGCTTTCTTGGATCATTACCTACCACAGGAGATTCAAAAGGCCTGGGTTGATCAGTTCCTACACTTGGAGCAGGGATGGATGAGTGTCCGGGAATATGCCATGCGGTTTGATTCCTTGGCTCGCTATGCGCCAGTTTCTGTGGACACAATGCCAGCCAGGGTACACCGCTTTATTATGGGGCTGAACCCGAAATATGTTGAGACCTGCATCACAGCCACACTACAAGAGGATATGGATGTCACGCGTGTGCAGGCTTTTGCTCAGAATATTGAGGGTATTAGACAATGGCAACAGGAGATTAGGAGGACAAGTCAGGAGCAGCGCCGCAGGGACTGACCGGGTGGATTACAGGAGGAGTCTCGGGGAGGACCTAGGCCACGATTATCAGATAAGCCACCTATACCCCCGCCTCCATCACAGCGGCAGAGGAGTAGGTCTAGTCTCCGAGGGCAGCTAGAGCCCGGCGAAGGTTCGCGAGCAGTAGGTTCACAACAGCAGAAGAGAGTGTAGCAGAGTGGGTTTACAATACCACTTTGCCCTATTTGCAGTCGACGCCACTTTGGAGCATGCAGGTATGGTTCCACAGCATGCTACATATGTGGACAGGAGGTTCACTAGATGAGGAATTGTCCAACTAGGGGTGAAGGTGACCAGGATCAATAGGATAGGTCCTCAGTAGGATCATGAGCTCCAACATCCCCGGTAGGGCGTAGGCCCTCAGTTTCAGTCGGCAGAGGCTGAGGTAGATCAGGGGCCTCCAGTTCAGGTGCCAACCCAGGCTGTACTTATGCACTACCGGGGCGACATGAGTCACAGTCTTCACCAGATGTTGTGACAAGTATGCTGAACATTTGCTCTCATCCTGCTTATGTGTTGATTGATCCAGGATCCACCTTGTCCTATGTTACACCGTTAGTGGCTTGGAAGTTTAGTACTATGACGGAATTTCTTTTGCGACCTTTCTCAGTGTCTACACCGGTTGGTGACTCTATTATAGCCAGAAGGGTCTATCGGGGGTGTAAAGTAGAGGTTTCTAGTCATCAAAGTACGACAAACTTGATAGAACTAGAAATGGTTGATTTTGATGCCATTATAGGTATGGATGGAATAGCTCCATGTTATTCCAAGGTTGAATTTTGGACCAAGATTGTCCGATTTCACTTTCCAGGGGAGACAGTACGGGAGTGGAAAGGTAGTACAGCCACGCCAAAAGGTAGGTTTGTTTCCTATCTTCGGGAAAGAAAATTGATAGCAAAAGGGTGCATTTATCATATTGTCAGAGTTCAGGATGTTCGGCAGAGCCTCCAACCCTTCAGTATATTCCAGTGGTTGATGAATTTCCCGACGTATTTCCAGATGAGCTTCCTGGTGTCCCCCCTGAAAGGGAAATTAATTTTGCAATCGATCTATTACCAGACACTCAGCCTATGTTTATTCTTCCATATCGGATGGCTCTTGCTGAACTCAGAGAACTAAAGGAACAATTGAAGGATTTGGTAGACAAGGGCTTTATCAGGCCGAGTACCTCACCATGGGGTGCGCCAGTTCTGTTTGTGAGGAAGAAGGACGGCTCCCTCCGTATGTGTATAGATTATTGGCAGCTGAATAAATTTACTATCAAGAATAAGTACCCGCTTCCCAGAATAGACGACTTGCTTGATCAGTTACAGGGAGCGAGGTATTTTTCAAAGATTGACTTAAGGTTAGGATATCATCAGGTCCGAGTTCGTGAAAGAGATATCCCAAAGACTACCTTCAGCACCAGATATGGCCACTTTGAATTTCTAGTCATGTCCTTCAACTGACAAATGCCCCAGCAGTGTTTATGGACCTGATGAACAACGTTTTCAGACCATACCTGGACTTTTTCGTGATAGTATTTATCTATGATATTCTGGTGTATTCCCGCTCAGAGAAAGATCACCACGATCATCTATGGACAGTGCCCTAAATTCTCAGAGATCGCCAGCTATATGCAAAATTTTCTAAATGTGAATTTTGGCTGAATTCATTAGCCTTCTTGGGCCATATTGTGTCAGATGCTGGTATATAGGTAGATACGCAGAAGATAGAGGCAGTAAAAACATGGCCTAGACCTACCACTCCGACCGAGGTACGTAGTTTCCTGGGGTTAGCCGGGTATTATAGAAAGTTCGTGGAAGGATTTTCCACTTTAGCAGCACCTTTAACCAAACTGACGCAGAAGGCAGCAAAATTCCATTGGACTGAGGCATGTGAGCAGAGCTTTCAAGAACTGAAAGACAGATTGACATCAGCACCGGTGCTAGCGTTGCCAGAAGGAAGAGAGGGTTATGCAGTCTATTGTGGCGCTTCGGGTGTTGGGTTAGGATGTGTTTTGATGCGACACGGTAAGATGATTGCCTATGCTTCCAGGCAGCCGAGGAAGCATGAGAAGAACTACCCTACCCATGACCTAGAATTAGCCGCGGTGATTCATGCCTTGAAAATATGGAGACACTACCTGTATGGCATCCACGTAGATATTTTCACTAATCACAAAAAGCCTGCAGTATATTTTCACTAAGAAAGTGTTGAATCTGCACAGCATCGCTAGTTGGAGCTATTAAAGGATTATGATGTGAATATTTTATATCACCCAGAAAGGGCCAATGTTGTAGCAGATGCCCTTAGTCGCAAATCCATGGGAAGCCTCGTATATTTACAGCCCGAGCGGCAGGAATTGGCCCGAGAATTGTATCAGCTAGCCAGTTTAGCCGTTTGCATAATAGAATCTGGAGACAATGGAGCGGTAATCCAGAATACCGCAGTGTCATCATTGGTGGTGGAAGTGAAAGAACGAAAGTATGAAGATCTTAGCCTAGTTTAGCTCAGAAATAGGGTCCATCAAGGGGAAGCGACAGATTTCCAGGTAATCGAGGACGAAGTTTTGAGATGTAGGAATCAAATCTGCATTCCAGACGTGGCAGGGCTTTACCAGAAAATTATGGGCGAGGTACACTATGCCCGTTACTCTCTCCATCCAGGTTCGACAAGAATGTACCATGACATAAAAGAGATTTACTGGTGGCCGGGAATGAAAAAGGCGATAGCAGAATTCGTAGCTCAGTGTCCCAATTGCCAACAGGTGAAAGCTGAACATCACAAACTAGGCGGACTGACATAGGATATAGCCATTCCTTTATTGAAATGGGAGGTAGTTAATATGGAGGCCCCAGTTTGCGGTATAGAAAGGGGCAGAGGTCACGACCAGAGACCCACTACGGTTAGAGGAGGGCCCGTGCTCTTACTACAGTCCAGGAGAGGTCTACATCTCCTGTGCCACCAACAGTGTAGAAGCGGGTGGTTATTGAGGTCGAGGTCCTAATGCAGGGAGAAGCTCCTGCCACGCCAGCATCTTCAGAGGTCCTAGCTTAGGTCCTCAACCTTTTGATAGGCCTTGTGGGCACCGAGGCAGAGCCATCAACTCCAGTGGGACAACAGTTAGGAATTTAGCATGCAGTGACTATGGCCCCGTGGATTGATGACAAGTCAGAGGCTATTATGTTTCTGAGGCCAGTGGCAGGACCAGTGATGACAAGGGAAGAGCATAACTTGTTTTGGAGGTTCACCAAGATAAACCTCCCACCTTCTACGGCATAGAGGCTGAGAAAGCCTATGAATTAATCATAGATTGTCACGAGAGGATCCATTAGATTAGGGCGGTGGAGAAGTACGGTGTGGAATTTTTCACCTTCCAGCTGATGGGTGATGGAAAGATTTGGTGGAGGGATTTCATGGAGTGTAGACTATAAAGGTCACCACCATTGTCGTGGACCTAATTCTACTCCACGTTCCTGGAGAAATATGTTCTCCACACTCTAAGGGATAGGAGACGGGATGAGTTCACCACCATTGAGTAGGGAGCCCATCTATTATGCATATGAGGCTCGATTTCACTCTTTGTCTAGGTATGTTGTTCTAAGGTGGGTAATCAGGCCCATTTCTATGCTCTTCTTGGTAGACCAGAGGCAGAGGCTTCAGACACCATTATCACAGGTATGATCTTCATGGCCAATAGAATGGCTATTATGGTGTTTGGCCCGGGGTCTACATTCTATTATGTGTCTACTTATTTTTCTTTGGGTATGGGTTTTGTGTATGACGTGCTTAATACTCCTATCAGTGTGTCTACTCCTATTGGAGAATCTATTTAATAGATAGGGTTGTTCATGATTGCATTGTTGAATTCATGGGATGTGACACTCAGGCTGACTTAGTGATCTTAGGCATGATTGATTTTGATATAATTTTGGGAATGAGATGGTTGTCCCCTACCATGCCATTTTAGATTGCTATGCTAAGACCGTAACTATATCGGCTCTAGAGTCGTCTAGGTTAGAGTTGAAGGGGAATTGTAGCCCTGCTCCTAAGAAACTTATTTCTTATATTCATACCCATAAGTTGATAAAGCGAGGTTGTTCAACATATCTGGCGCATGTTCGGGACACTAGTTCAAAGGGTTCGTCCATAGAGTTGGTCCCGGTTGTTTGTGAGTTCTTAGAGGTGTTCTCTGCAGATTTTATCGACATATGCCACCGAACCATGACATAGATTTCTATATAGACTTGGAACTAGGAACCCGACCCATTTTTATTCCTCCATATCAAATGGCACCTGCTGAGTTGAGAGAACTTAAGGAGCAATTAAGGAGTTGCTCAGTAAATCATTCATTAGACTGAGTGAGTCACCGTGGGGTGCCCCGATGTTGTCTGTGAAGAAGAAAGATAGTAGTATGCGGATGTGCATCACCTACCGCCAGTTGAACAAGGTAGCCATGAGAATAAGTACCCTCTTCCTCGAATAGACGATCTATTTGACCAATTACAGGGAGTGGCTATATTTTCAAAGATTAATTTGAGGTTTGGTTATCACTAGTTAAAAATTCAGGCTGAAGACATTTTCAAAACAGTCTTTCGGACTAGGAATGGGCATTACGAGCTTATGTTCATGTCATTCGAACTTACTAATTCCCTAGCTGCGTTCATGAGCCTGATGAATGGTATTTTCAAACCTTACCTAGATTTCTTTGTTATTGTGTTTATTGATAGTATCTTGGTGTATTCTAAGACCAAGTAGGAGCACGAAGATCATTTAAGGATTGTGCTGGGATTACTAAAGGAGATGCAATTGTATGCTAAGTTCACCAAGTGCGAGTTTTTGTTGGAATCAGTGTACTTTCTGTGGCATGTGGTTTCCAAAGAGGGAATCCGAGTTGATCCACAGAAGGTGGAGTAAGTCAGAAACTAGGCAAGGCCAACTAATATAACAGAAATTCGGAGTTTTCTGGGGCTGGCCAGTTACTACCATCGCTTCGTGAAGGGATTTGCCTCCATCGCTTTGGCATTGACCAAGTTGACACAAAAGGATGTACCTTTCCAGTGGGCAGAGGAATGTGAAGCGAGCTTTCAGAAACTCAAGACTCTGCTAACTACAACACCTATTCTGGTGTTACCCGTATAAGGTAAAGACACTACTATTTATTGTGATGCCTCAGGGTCTGGGTTGGGTGCTGCGTTAATGCAGGAAGGACAGGTGATTGCATATGCCTCGACACAATTGAAGGTGCATTAAAAGAATTACCCCGTGATCTTGGGCATAATTTCATGCCCAAGTGATACTTTCTTACTTAATTTTGACTTGTTTATCTACTTTTATGTTTACATTCTCATGTGGTTTTTATATAAATGTGGATTTATACTAACCAACATGATTAGTTATTATTTTTGCAGTTAGAATGAATTTTGGGAACTAATCTACAAGTTGGTGGAGTGGAGGAATGGACTTGGAAGCAAAACTAGGAAGTCGGCAAGAAAATACTAAAACATTGGTGCTCCGCGACAGGGCCGTGTCACGCCACCATCGCGGAGGCATTCTGCCTAGAGTGGAATTTGGGTGGATTTCTAGTGAAGGTGCGCAATGGCACCGTGTCACGGAGCCCATGCTCCGCGTTCACTTTAGTGACACGGTGGGAGGATTTAGCTGCTCACCTGGATTACAGTAAAGGTGCGTGTTACCTCCGTGGCACGGAGCTGAGGCTCCGCGATGGCCTCTGTGCCATGCTGAAGATAATTATCCGGCACCCCAAGTTCCAGTGAAGGTCCACGTCAAGGCCGTGGCACGGAGCTGATGCTCCGCGATACCCTCCATGCAACGTTGCCGCTTTATTTCGGGAAAATTTTCCATTTGTATAAATAGCACAGTTAGGTTTTTTTTTTAACATATCTGACATTTCAAGCTAAGAACATGGGTATCAGGCAGTTGAGCTGAAGAGTTCATGGGTTAATTTTCTTCCTTTTTCTCTTCAATTTCAATTGCTTGTATGATTTCTACTTGTTTGAAGATGTTTATTCATCCAATGAGTGGCTAATTCACCTTTAGCTGAGGTTGAGGATGATTGTAGTAATATGTCATTGATTGTTATTTCAATTTTATCTTCTCTACAAAGGTTGTTCTGCTAATTCTTGTTTTCACTACATTAATGCTTGGCCATTGTTAATGTAAATCCTAGAGTTCCAATTTTATTTCTGAAAGGAAGATTAATTGGATAGATGTGAATTGGCAGGATATGTTCTTGTCTTGGTTGAGAAATCAAGAGAAGATTCACATTCAGAATAGAAATATATCTGTAATGTCATATTTGGTCATCTATGCAATTGGTTGTGTATTGCTAGAATATGAAGTGTTTGCATCACAGAAATGTGTAATGTAAGTCTCATGATTCTTTAATTTGAGAGGAGATTGAAAGACCCAATCCATTGGTTAATAATTCCTGACCAACAACCGAAGAGAAGTGTTGACTGAAATTTAATCAGTAAATTACATATCTGCATGTTTTTCCTTAACCTTAGCTTGTTGGTATTATTGTTCAGATTATAATTTACAATCTCTTTACTTAAAGTTACAATAACTAATATTCGTGAAAATTGACCATTTGTTCTATTTGTCCATTTGTATAAAGAATTGCATATACTCAACACTTAACAAAAAATTACGGTAACATTACAGTCCCTGTGGGTTCGATACCTGGCTTGAAATAAAGCCACTTTATTACTTGTATGACCACGTGCACTTGCGTGTAGTTGGGAGTGAACAAGTTTTTGGTGCCGTTGCCGGGGACTGGCAATTGGTTATTTAATTTTCTTAGTGTTAGTTTACAAGTTCGATACAAGTGTTGATGAATTGATCTTAGCCTTTCTCGTGCAGTTACTAAATTGTTCTGAACGCTGGCAAGGGATAAGGAGTTGGTGGATCCGTTGTTAGAACCGGAGAGACAATTTCATCTACAAAAAAGGGAAGCTCTAGAAAAGAAGTTGCAGTTATTAAGGAGAGCAACTCTGGAGCAACAACAGCAACCACCAATTGTAAGGGCTGTTTTAGTGCCCGAAGAGATGGTAGCAAGACCGGTCCGCGAGGTGGCAATCCCACATGCAAACAATGTAACATCCTGCATTCGCAGGTCGGAACCGGGAGGGAGGTTTGAACTTAAGCAGAATATGGTGCAGTGCTTGCACACCAACGGGAAATTTACAGGTCTCCCTCATGAAGATCCACAACAGCATCTCCAAAACTTCTTGGAGATAAGTGACACATATATACCCGCTGGAGTATCATCTGATTATGTGAGGCTTACACTATTCCCGTTCTCACTGCTGGGGGAAGCCAAGAGATGGTTGAAGGCTGAACTGCCAAATTCTATTACTACTTAGGATGACCTAGCAAGGAAGTTTTTTATACGATTCTTTCCATCAGGGAAGACACCCAGGCTTAGAAGTCATATTCTAAGCTTCAAACAGAGAGAGGGTGAGAATTTGTATCAGGCTTGGGAGAGATTCAAGTCAATGCTAAGAGATTGTCCTCACCATCACCAGTCTAATGATGTGTTGGTGCATACATTCATTGAGGGGTTGGAACCACATACAAAGATTTTGTTAGATTCAGCAGTTGGGGGGCAGGCATTGGAAAAGACCTATGAAGAGCTTTATACCTTGTTGAACCGTATTTCACAAGGTAATATGGAATGGAATGCTTATACAACTTGAGGGGGAGCAAAGAAAGTCGCAGGGGTCTTTGAGGTGGATGGATTTACTGCTATCGCTGCACAGATAGCTGCTTTGCAAAATCAACTTAACACCCATTTCAGCAGTATGAGCTTGAGCCAGGCACAAGCCCCAGTCAATACAGTTCATCAAGTATGGTGTGAAGTTTGTGGAAGTAGTGAACATTCAGTTGAATTGTTGTGGTGCCAATCCAGATTCAGTAAATTTTGTTGGAAACGCTAAGAGGAGAAGTAATCAGCAGTATGTCAACAGTTACAACCCAAATTGGAGGAATCATCCGAATTTTTCATGGGGGAGTAATAGTCATCAGGGACAGAGTTCAAATCAGGGTGTGCACAGAAATCAAGGGGGTCATCACAATTTTCAGCCACAGTTCAGAGGAAATAATGCACCTCCTCAGTCCAGCAATATCGAGGATATGCTCAAAACCATCATAGCTAACCAGGCGCAGATGCAGGCTGATCAGGTAAAATTGACAGCTGATATGAAAAATCAGCAGTTAGCTACAAAGGCATTGGAGTATCAGTTGGGACAATTATCTGGAGCCCAAAATACTAGACCGAGGGGAGGATTACCTAGTGATACAGACTCGAATCCTAAGCAGGTGAATGCAATTACTACCCGGAGTGGAAAAAAACTAGGGGAGGTGGAACCCGAAAGACCACCTCAGAAATCTGGAGCAACAGAAAAGGATGAAGGAAACAATGAAGTGAGGGGGAATGAAAAGGCAGCAGAGATAGAAAAACCACCGCCCCCGTTTTCTCAAAGATTGAAAAAGTACAAGGAGGAAGCATGCTTCAAGAAGTTCATGGAAGTGCTGAAGCAGGTACATATTAATCTTCTTTTAGTTGATGTGTTGCAGGGAGTGCCGAAATATGCCAAGTACATCAAAGACATTGTAGAAAACAAGAGAGATTGACAGAGTATGCTACAGTTGCACTTACTGAGGAGTGCACCTCCCGTATTCAAAATCGATTGCCGACGAAGCTCAAGGATCCAGGGAGCTTCACTATTCAGATTACAATTGGGCAGTCTATTCGAGCTCATGGATTGTGTGATTTGGGAGCAAGTATAAACTTGATGCCAACATCAATATTCAAGAAGCTGGGGCTGGGCAGCCCTAGACCCACTACTGTGATCTTGCAGCTAGCTGACCATTCATTGGCCAGACCTGATGGTATTGTGGAGGACGTGCTAGTGCAAGTAGGTTCCCTCATTTTCCCGGTGGATTCTATAATTCTTGATTTAAAACCAGATGCGGAAGTACCATTTATTTTGGGATGTCCCTTTCTGGCAACAGGGCGAGCCTTAATTGATGTAGCTGTTGGGCAGCTAACCACGAGAGCTCATGATAAGGTAGAGGTCTTTGATGTCTATAAGGCCATGAAGCTACCGGCCATATATAAAGAGTTATCAGCAATCAGTATTTTGAATCAGGAGTCGACCCTTTAGATTATTGACTCACGAGATTCCTTGGAGAGAGCCTTGGTGGGACGTGATCATTTTGGGGACAGTGCGACATATGAGATGGTGCAGACTTTGAATGAACCAAATTGGTTTTTCAAGAACCAAGATTTTGAACCATTGTAGAGGTCTTTGGAACCATCCCCAAAGCCACTAAATTGGAGTTAAAGACATTGCCTCCACATCTGCAGTATGTATTCTTGGGTGAAGATGACACCTTACCAGTCATCATTTCAGCAAAACTGATAGATGCACAAGTGAAAGATGAATTGGTGGTCCTTAAGAGGATAAAAAGAGCAATGGGATGGCAGATGTCGGACATTAAGGGGATTAGTCTAGCTTTCTACATGCATAGAATATTTATGGAAGAGGGATCCAAGCCAACCGTGCAACATCAGCGGAGATTGAATCCGGTGATGAAAGATGTAGTAGAAAGGAAGTGATCAAGTGGCTGGATGCAGGAGTGGTATATCCCATCTCAGACAGTGAATGGGTTAGCCCAGTTCAATGCGTTCCCAAGAAATGGGGAATGACAATAAGGCCACTCAGAAAGATCATTATCCTATTCCATTCATTGATCAGACGTTGGACAGGCTGGCAGGGCAGGAATATTATTACTTTCTGGATGGATACTCTGGCTATAATCAAATAGACATAGCACTAGAAGATCAGGAGAAGACCACATTTACATGTCCTTATGGGACATATGCTTTCAGGCGGATGCCTTTGGGTCTATGCAATGCACCAGCCATATTCCAGCGATGCATGATGGCGATATTCCGCGATATGGTGGAAGACTATGTCGAGGTATTTATGTATGACTTTTCTATTTTTGGTTACTCGTTGGATATGTGTTTGCAGAATCTTGACAGGGTGTTAGCTAGATATGAAGACTCAAACCTAATGCTCAACTGGGAAAAGTGTCACTTTTTAGTCAAGGAGGGTATTGTCCTTGGCCATAAGGTGTCATGCAGAGGTTTGGAGGTCGATCGTGCAAACATAGAGGTAATTGAAAAGCTACCACCACCAGTATCAGTTAAGGGTGTCCACGGCTTCTTAGGACATGCTGGGTTTTACAGACGGTTTATTCAAAACTTCTCTAAAATTTCTAGACCGTTATGCCGGTAACTAGAAAAAGAGGTGAAGTTTGAATTTGGCTAGGAGTGTGCAGATGCATTTGAGGAGCTGAAAAAAAAGCTGGTGGAAGCTCCTATTCTCATCGCTCCCGATTGTGAATATCCTTTTGAGTTAATGTATGATGCAAGTGATGTGGATGTAGGAGCAGTATTGGGGCAGCGAAGGAATAAGATTTTTCATTCCATATGCTATTCAAGCAAAACACTTGACGCTGCACAAGTTAATTATACAGTCACTGAGAAGGAGATGTTGGCTCTAGTGTTTGCATTCGACAAGTTTAGATCCTATCTGGTAGGGTTGAAAGTGGTGGTACATGATCTTGGGCAAATTTATATGCCCAAGTGATACTCAAATGTGTCATTTTAACTTATTTATCTATCGATGTTTGTACATTCTCATCTGAATTGTAATAAAATGTGAATTTATACTAACCAACATGATTAGCGTTGTCTTACAGGAAAAATATAAAGTTATGGAGCTGAGATGCATGTTCGGAGAGATCAGGATTGGACTCGGAAGCTAGCAAGGGAAAAAGCACAAGGAAGGCACGAATTAAAGGGGCTCCGCGATGGAGCCGTGTAACGCTGCCATCGCGGATGCATTCTGCCTGGATGGTGAAATTATGCCTAATTCCAGTGAAGGTGCGCGTTGGGGCCGTGGCACTTTGGCCTAGCCCCGCGTTGCACGCCGTGCCACATTGGGCCTTAATACCTGGACGACCGGATTCCAGTGAGGGTCCACGTTGGTGGCGTGTCACGGAGGCAGTGCTCCGTGACACGTTGCTTGTTATTCGGGAAAAAATTCCCACTAGTATAAATAGAACACTTAGGTTCATTTTTAATAATTCTGACTTGGTGGAGCAAGAACGTGGGTTACAGGCAGTTGAGGGGACGAAAATCTCAGGGTTTTTCTCTATCTCCTTCTTCTTTATTTCAATTGCTTGTATGATTAACACTCATTTAACGATGTTTAATCCACAAATGAGTGGCTAAATCCCCTTCTTGCTGAGGTTAAGAACAATTGTATTGAAATGTGATTATTGATAAATTGGTTTTTCATCTTTTCTTCCATGGTTGTTCTATTGATTCTTGTTCTTACTGCATTAATGTGTGGCCAACGTTAATGTACATCTAAAAAGTTCGGTTTCACTCGAGAGAGCAAGAAATTGAAAAGTTGTGAATTGATAGGATATGATCTTTTCTTAGTTTGGGAAAATTGAGAATTGATTTACCTGAAGGATAGAAATATACCTGAAAGTCGTATTAGTCACTTAAGGAATCGGTTTTGTATGGCTAGAACATGAATTTCGTTTTATCACAGAAATGTAGGTGGAAGGTTCATGATTCTTAAGTTGGGTTAAATACGAGAGTTTTAGTCCATAGGCAATAATTCCTGACTAGCAACCGGAGGCAAGATTAATCAAATTGTATCGATAATGTATTTCTCTACATGTTCATTTAACCTCAGCATGCTCATACTTATAGTTCAGACTCAAATTATATATTCGTTTTAGGCTTAGTATAAAATTAGGAAACAAAATATCAACCTTTTCTTCACATTGTTGTCTGCAATTTAGAGTTAAAGTTTATTGACACTTGAGTAGATTGTTACTTTAGTCCAGTCTCTGTGGGATCGATACTTGGCTTACTTGAGCCACTTTACTACTTGTTCGACCACGTGCACTTGCGTGTAGTTATACCAAAATCACCGAACAGTACACACTGATCATGCGGCAATTCGGTACCTATTTGGAAAGAAGGATGCGAAGCCCAGGTTAATCAGGTGGATATTATTGCTGCAAGAGTTGGATCTGGAGATCCAAGACAGAAAGGGAAGTGAGAATCAGGTTGCAGATCACCTATCGTGGCTAGAGAACCGTTCATATGTGAAGGAAGGTGATAGCATCAGAGAAGAGTTCCCCAATGAACAACTCTTGGCAATAAAGGAAGCTGAACTCCCTTGGTATGCAGATATTGTGAACTTGTTGGTAAGTGGAGTATACCCACTTGAGGCAACGGCTCAGCAAAGGAAGAAGCTGAGGCATGATTCCGGGTACTACATGTGGGATGAGCCCTATCTGTTTAAGCAAGGACCAGATCAAGTGATGAAGCGATGCATTCCAGAAAGCTAGACGGCAGAGGTACTGAGGAGTTGTCATTCATCACTGTGTTGAGGTCATCATGGAGGTGAGCGTACTGCTCAGAAAGTGCTGAAATCTAGGTTCTTTTTGGACCACACTATTCAAAGATGCTGCAGCTTATGCCAAAGTATGTGATCGATTTCAAAGAACAGGAACAACCGGCAAAAGACAGGAAATGCCATTGCATCAAATATTGGAAGTTGAGGTGTTTGATGTGTGGGGGATAGATTTCATGGGCCCGTTTCCACCATCGTTTGGCAATCAATACATCTTGGTGGCAGTGGACTACGTGTCCAAGTTCGTTGAGGAAGTAGCGTGTCCCAGGAACGACAACAAGGTGGTGACTAAATTTGTGAAGAAGCATATTTTCACAAGGTTTAGTATGCCATGAGCCATTATCAGTGATGGAGGGGCACATTTTGTGAATGCAGGGTTCAGGAATTTTCTAGCTAAATATGGGGTTCGGCATAAAGCGGCGACAACATATCATCCCCAGACTAGTGGGCAAGTAGAGGTGCCAAATAGGGAAATTAAATAGATTTTACAGAAAACGGTGAACGCACAACGCTTATATTGGTCAAGCAAACTTGATGATGCGTTGTGGGCATATCAGATTGCATATAAGACACCCATTGGGACTTCACCGTACATATTGGTTTATGGGAAGACATGTCATTTACCCGTGGAGCTGGAACATCGAGCTTTCTGGGTTGTGCGGAAGATGAACATGGATCCTAAGCTTGCAAGAAAGAAGAGATTGATGCAACTGAGTGAGTTGGACGAGTTTCGATGGCATGCATATGAAAGTGCCAAATGCTACAAAAAAAAACTAAAAGGTGGCATGACAAGCACATGGTGCATCGAATCTTTGAGTCGGGTCAGAAGGTGTTGCTATTTAACTCAAGGTTGAAACTCTTCCCAGGTAAGTTGCGCTCCAAGTGGTCAGGGCCATTTGAAGTAGCAAGGGTGACCCCACACAGGGCGGTTGAATTGTGGCAAGAGGATAAAAGTGCCATATTTTTGGTGAACGGGCAGAGGTGTAAGCACTATGGGGTGAAGACGGTAATCGAGAGAAGACGTCTATCATCTTAGTAGATGAATGAGGATGTCAAGCGTTGAGCCGCGATGATAAACCGGTGCTGCACGGGAGGCAACCCGTGGATGTAATGTACTAGACTAGTTTTTAAAAAAAAAAAGAAAAAAAAAGAGAAAAAGAAGGGAAAAAATGGCACTAGGTGGGAGGCAACCTACGAATTTCTAACAAATTGTTGTTGTTTGTGAATTGCAGGAAATATGGAGGGCAAAAATACAAAACAATTGCAAGTGGAAAAATAAAGGTAAAAGGTGAAAATTGGGGCAAGAAACAGTGAGGGTCCGCGTCAGCTCCGTGTCATGGAGGGTGACCTCCGCGTTACCCACTGTGATACGTTGAGGCTAAATCCAGGTAAGTTCAAAATCCAGTAAGCCTCCGCGTCACCTCCGTGTCACGGAGGCTGGGCCTCCGCGTTACCCTCCGTGACACATTGAGTGTAATTTCGCGACGGGTCAGTTCGTGGCAACGGGTTGACCCGCGCAAAATCACCCTTTTTAACCCCAAATTCCTTATTTTTCCCCATTTTTCTCAAACCCTCCGTGACCAACACCCCAAAACCCCTTCTCCCTCAACGTGCCACGTCCCTAGCTAGAAAATTTCTTTGATTCTTCTTAAAATTCTTCAAGTAAAGGTATGTTATTGATTTTTTTCGCATTATTGCTGAATATTTCGATTCTTGAACATGTTTTCATTTGATGAAATTCTGCCCTAAATGATTAATAAGTGTTGTAATCAATTGAGTTATGGATGAATGTTGATTTTGTGCTAAGATTGTGTTATGAACTCATTAATTACATGATTTGTTAAAAATATTACATTGTTGATAACTAGGGTTGAAAATTTAATTAGGAAGAAGAAGAATTGGGTAAAAATGGAGATATTTTGGGTTGTTCATGTTGTTTGAGTTGACACATGTTGTGATTGAAGTGGATTATGTTATGGTAGAAGATAGATTTTTGGGGGATGAAAGTAGGAAATTCCCATTGGTTGTTGTGCTCAAATTGCAAAATGCTCATGATTATATAAATGAATCGATGGATGAACTTCCATAATGCATTGTATAAAGTCTGAGTAGTACAATGAAATTGTTTCATCGACTTGTACGAATGCACTGAACATTTTGGGAAATAAGAACTGAAAACATGTGATTGCTCTTGTCGAATTGTATTGATTGCGACTAATGACTAAGTGTGGGGTGATCAATTTAAGCCCAGCCTTAGCAGTATCCAACTATACCATGAATGACATTTGAAATTTATGTTTTGATGGATAGGACAAATGTCTGGAAGACAAGACAAAAGGAAAGGCGCATCCACAACAAGGAGCCAGCAGAAAAACATTGAGAATTGGGGCAGTAGTGCCAGCGGCACCACCGGTTCCAAGGGGGCAATGTAGAAAATATGGAACATGATGGGTTACAGATGAGGGAAAGAAATGGTACGCCAAACACAAGAAAACCAAGTATTTCCCAGAGGAACAAATAGCACGGGAACCACTAGCTCAAGAATTCCCGAGAATCCTACACAGGATAGACACTGTTGGGCTAAACTTCATCTTTAAAGAACCCAAAGAGTACAATCTCCATCTCAAAAGGGAATTCTACGCTAACTGGAATCCCACTGTGCGCAGCCACACAGTCAAGATTAGAGGACAGGTGGTTACTTTTGAACCACAACATTTAAATGCCATCTTGGGGACGCGGGACACAGACACACATGTCCTCCGCCAGCTTAATATCACTCCACCATATGCAGATATCAGATGCACTTTATGTGGAGCAAGATCAATAGCTAGGTGGAGTCGTCACAAGGAAAGAGGGTATCACCAGACATTGCCATACTCCCAAATGAACAAAGAAGCGAGGATCTGGTTGAAGATAGTATGTACTTGCCTGATCCTGGGGGTGCACATGACTGATGTCACCTGAGACAGAGTTTGTTTGGTGTATACGTTGATGAAAGGACTTGAGATCAATGTTGGAGCGGTAATTATTTCTGCCATGAAGAAAGCCAGACTTCATCAAGGGCATCAGTATGGTTTCGGTGGTCTTCTCAAAGCCTTCCTCAGGGGCCATGGTATAGAAGAAGAGGCCCTGGACTACATTTCTCAACTTGACCGGTGTGCTTTGGATGTTACCAAGACCAAAGCACCCCTGATACCACATATGGGCCTATTCTTACACTCGCTGAGCGACATGCTCGGGATGATCAATACATGGCCCGAGTGTATGGGATGCAGATGCTGCAACTGCACATTGGTGGAAGGCCTACTACGGAGGATGAATTGTGGCAGCTCGACATGGATTATCCATTCAATGAGCATGCCATGCAGAGTTGGGCCTGCATTTGTAGAACTAGTTGATGATGACATCCCTACTGATGAGGAAACACACCGGGATGACTCAGACATTGAGTCAGAGGAGGAAGGCGAAGAAGACTCTGATCTTGGTGATGAGGCACTAGCACCTGATGAAGAGATTGAACATTTTGATTGATCAGGGAGTTACACCACCCAAAAACTTTTTTTTTAATTGCAGATATGTGAACTCTGGGGACAGTGTTCCAACTAAGTGTGGGGTGGGAGTAGTTAGGTGCTGATGTAGTAAGGTTGATGTGCTTGTGTTCTGTGGCTGTTTAATGTGTGACATTGTGTTCTATGTTATATTGTTAATGCTTTTGTGTGTTGCTGCTGGTAATGTAATTGTAATAAATTGTTTATTGTTGAGTAGTTATTTGTGTAATTATTTGTGTAAGTTATTTGGTAGTTTTATTTTTTTTACTTTATTTTTTTCTATTCTTTTTTGAGTTGGGTTTCTCGGTTTTTGTTTTCGGTGCTTTTTTCGAGAATAGTCCCTTTGAACCGAAGTCTTAGATAGAGATTGTTCCCTATGATGGATGGATGACGACTGTCTTAAGGGAAATTTAGTCAGTAGGTTTTGAGTTTTTTTTTTGTGAACACATAGCTAATTAATGGTTCGACATTCTTGTTATGTTCTATATTGTAAGATGCAAGTGTGAGTAGTGTGGAAGCATGCAAGTGTGTTAAACATGTTGAGACACCTAGGCTCTAGAATTCGACTTGATGGGATTAAAGCTTAATTTTGAATTCTTGTAATTAACTGAGTTAAGAGTCTGTGAATATGCCTTAAATTGAGCATGTGCAGTGAGGGTGAGTTTTTCAAATATTCCATTCTACTGTGAAGTGTCTAGAACTTGCCTGGTGTGTATATAAAACGAAATGAAGGATGTGGATTGTAAGAGAGGATGTAGGAATTTCTTTGAATGAACCTAAATTTTATCCCTTATCTTACCTACCTTGAAAGTTAAATACTAGTTAGCCCCATTGAGCCTTAAGCTTATTCTTTCATAGCTACAACATAAGCTTAATCCTTTTCTTTCATTAGCCGTGAAACTCCTAAGCGCTTAAGTGAAAAATTCCAAAGAGTAAAGGAGTGAGAAGCGTGAAATAGAAGGACAAGTGGAAGTTGTGAAAGTTGAGAAAAGGACAAAGGTGCACTTATTGAAAATAATTGATTATTAGTAGAGAGTACGAAAGTAAATGAAAATTTTGCTTAAATACGCTTTACTAGTAATCTGAGTGTGCTTAAAGAAATGGGAACAAAAAGAGAAAATTCAAGGATGAGAAGAGTGCTGAAAAAGTATAGAGGAGGTGTCTTTAATGAATGTGGATGTAGTAAAAGCACTTTGGGGAAGATAGTCACTATTACTGGACAGAATAGTACCTACCCTTCCCTTAGCTTACATTACACCCCATTAAGTCCTACTTGATCTTACGTTCATGCATCCTTAAATTAGTGGAGTAAACACTAAGGGCAAGCTTATGGTTCACTACAGGAGGCATGTGAATTCTTTGAGAGAGCGAGCTCAATTTTATTCATATACCCATACCTTTTGTGATTTGAAATTCTTTTGAAGTAAAAATGGGGTAACTCTATTGTGTAGTGAGGGCACATGTTTAATGAGAGATAACATTCATGTGGATTTCTTGATCGGTTGATTTGCACGAGTTTGCTAAGATTGCGAGTCGATTCTTGAGGTTAGGAAGTCTTAACATAGTTGTAATTATCTTAATGATGAGATCATGCATGCCTTATTTTTAACTTGCTATCTTAATTAATACATATATCCATAGCTTGAATTGTTGTGATAAATTAGCTATGCGTGAGTCTTCAATTACATGAGATGTGAAAGGGTTGTTCGAGGACGAACAAGGCTTTAAGTGTGGGGTAGGTGATCTTGGGCATAATTGCATGCCCAAGTGATACTTTATTACTTAATTTTGACTTGTTTATCTACTTTTATGTTTACATTCTCATGTGGTTTTTATGTAAATGTGGATTTATACTAACCAACATGATTAGTTATTGTTTTTGCAGTTAGAATGAATTTTAGGAACTAATCTACAAGTTGGTGGAGTGGAGGAATGGACTTGGAAGCAAAACTAGGAAGTCGGCAAGAAAATGCTAAAAAATTGGTGCTCCGCAACAGGGCCGTGTCACGCCACCATCGCGGAGGCATTCTGCCTAGAGTGGAATTTGGGTGGATTTCCAGTGAAGGTGCGGGATGGCACCGTGTCACGGAGCCCATGCTCCGCGTTCACTTCAGTGACACGGTGGTAGGATTCAGCTGCTCACCTGGATTCCAGTAAAGGTGCGCGTTACCTCCGTGACACAGAGCTGAGGCTCCACGATGGCCTCCGTGCCATGCTAAAGATAATTATCCGTCACCCCAAGTTCCAGTGAAGGTCCGCGTCAAGGCCGTGGCACAGAGTTGATGCTCCGTGATACCCTCCGTGCCACGTTGCCGCTTTATTTCGGGAAAATTTCCCACTTGTATAAATAGCACACTTAGGTTATATTTTAACATATCTGACATTTCAAGCTAAGAACGTGGGTATCAGGCAATTGAGCTGAAGAAGTTCTTGGGTTAATTTTCTTCCTTTTTCTCTTCAATTTTAATTGCTTGTATGATTTCTACTTGTTTGAAGATGTTTATTCATCAAATGAGTAGCTAATTCACCTTTAGCTGAGGTTGAGGATGATTGTAGTAATATGTAATTGATTGTTATTTCAGTTTTATCTTCTCTACAAAGGTTGTTCTGCTAATTCTTGTTTTCACTACATTAATGCTTGGCCATTGTTAATGTAAATCCTAGAATTCCAATTTTATTTCTGAAAGGAAGATTAATTGGATAGATGTGAATTTGCAGGATATGTTCTTGGTTGAGAAATCAAGAGAAGATTCACATTCAGAATAGAAATATATCTGTAATGTCATATTTGGTCATCTATGGAATTGGTTGTGTATTGCTAGAATATGAAGTGTTTGCATCACAGAAATGTGTAATGTAAGTCTCATGATTCTTTAATTGGAGAGGAGATCGAAAGACACAATCCATTGGTTAATAATTCCTGACCAACAACCGAAGAGAAGTGTTGACTGAAATGTAATCAGTAAATTACATATCTGCATATTTTTCCTTAACCTTAGCTTGTTTGTATTATTGTTCAGATTATAATTTACAATCTCTTTACTTAAAGTTACAATAACTAATATTCGTGAAAATTGACCATTTGTTCTATTTGTCCACTTGTATAAAGAATTGCATATACTCAACACTTAACAAAAAATTACGGTAACATTACAGTCCCTGTGGGTTCGATACCTGGCTTGAAATAAAGCCACTTTATTACTTGTACGACCATGTAGTTGGGAGTGAACACCCCGCGCATGATCTGGAGTTAGCAGCGATGGTGTCCGCATTGAAAATTTGGAGGCACTATCTGTATGGAGCTCGATGTGAAGTGTTCACGGATCATCGCAGCTTACAGTATGTATTCTTCTAGAAAGATCTTAATTTGAGGAAGAGGAGATGGATGGAGCTGCTTAAGGATTACGAAATCACCATCTTGTACCACTTAGGAAAGGCCAATGTGGTGGCAGACATATTGAGTAGGAAGACGGTGAGCATGGGCAGTTTGACTTGCTTGGAAGCTACTCAGCAGCTGATGGACATGGAAGTCCAGACCTTGGCAAATAGCTTGGTGAGATTGTTGCTGACCGAAGCTGGTGGGATACTAGCCAACCTGGAGGCTAAACCCTCACTTCTAGAGGAAATCAAAACTAGACAGTTTGAAGATGAAAAGCTGGGTAAGATCAAGAATAAAGTTCTGTGGGGGAGGCTAAGGAAGCAGTGTTGGATGATGAAGGGGTCTTGAGAATAAAGGGGCGGGTGTGTGTGCCCCGAGTAGGTGAGCTAATTAAAACTCTCTTGGCAGAAGCTCACAACTCGAGGTACTCCATTCCCCCTAGAGTCACCAAGATATACCACAATCTAAAACAACATTATTGGTGGTGTAGGATTAAGAGGGACATTGTGGACTACATTACTCAGTGTTTAAATTATTAGCAGGTGAAGTATGAGCACCAAAAGCCTAGAGAAGTACTTTAGCGAATGCCTATCCCCGAGCGGAAATGGGAGAGGATAGTTATGGACTTTGTGGTTGGTCTTCCCAAGACTTTGGGAAAGTTTCACTCAATTTAGGTCATAGTGGACGGGTTAACCAAGTCTGCTCATTTCTTGCCGGCCTAGGTGGCTTACAACGCGAAGAAACTAGCCAAGTTATATGTGAAGGAGGTCATTCGATTACATTGGGAGCCTGTTTCAATTGTATTGGACAGGGGCACTGGGTTTACTTTCCATTTTTAGAGGACCTTGCAGGCCGAGTTGGGTATGAGATTGGACTTGAGCACAGCCTTTCATCCTAAGACAGACTGACAATCAGAAAAGACTATTCAAGTGTTGGAGGACATGCTCTGGGCGTGTGATATAGACTTTGGGGGCCATTGGGACAAATTCTTACCCTTGGCAGAGTTCGCCTATAACAATAGCTATCACTCGAGCATTGGCATGGTGCCATTTAAAGCTTTGTATGGGAGAAAGTACAGATCTCCAATTGGGTGGTTTGATACTTTTGAGGTGAGGCCTTGGGGGGACCGATTTGTTAAAGGAGTCCTCGAAAAAGGTTCAAATAATTCAGGACCATCTGGTAGATGCATAGAGTAGGCAGAAGCAATACACAGGGGCACTCAGGAGGTCATTCAATTACATGGGGGGCTTGTTTCAATTGTATCAGACAGGGGCACTCAGTTTACTTTCCACTTTTGGAGGACCTTTGCAGACCAAGTTGGGTATGAGGTTGGACTTGAGTTCTTCATCCTCAGAGACAGACAATCAGAACGGACTATTCAAGTGTTGGAGGACATGCTCTGGGCATGTGTAATAGACTTTAGGGGCCATTGGGACAAATTCTTACCATTGGCAAAGTTCACCTATAACAATAACTACCACTCGAGCATTTACATGGCGCCATTTGAAGTTTTGTACAGGAGAAAGTACAGATCTCCAATTAGGTGGTTTGATGTGTTTGAGGTGAGGCCTTGGGGGGACTGATTTGTTAAAGGAGTCCTTGAAAAAGGTTCAAATAATTCAGGACCATCTGGTAACTACACAGAGTTGGCAGAAGCAATATGCAGACAAGAAAGTCAGGGACATGGAGTTCATGGAAGGGGAGCAAGTGCTACCCAAGTGTCCCATATGAAAGGGGTGATGAGGTTTGGGAAGCAGGGAAAGCTTAGGCCGAGGTATATTGGGCCATTTGAAATACTCTAACATATAGGTGCAGTGACTTATGAGCTGGCATTGCCACCAGGATATTCTGGAGTGCATCCGACGTTTCATGTGTCTACGTTTAAAAAGTACCATGGGGATGGAACATATGTCATCAAGTGGGACTCTGTGCTGCTGGGTGAGAATCTATCATTTGAGGAGGAGCCTGTAGCGATATTGGCCAGAGAGTTTTGAAAACTGAGGTCCAAGGAGATTCCAATAGTAAAGGTCCAATGGAGGAACTGTCCAGTTGAGGAAGCCACTTGGGAAACTAAGGTTGATATGCGGGTCAAGTATCCCCAGTTTGTTCATAGAATCTGGTATGTATCCTTCCTACTTTTGTTTAGACCATTTGGGGATGAACGGTATTTTAATTGGCATCTATGTAATGACCTGGACATCGTTACGGGATGGTTAAGGGCATAAAACACAGAAAAACAAGCTAAGGAATATATAGGAAGGTCGTGAAATAAACTTAGTATGAAATTGGGCATTTTTGGATAATTAGTGGTTCGGGGACCGCTGCAGCGGTGGGATTTCCGCTGAAGTGAGATTTTGGTAGCGGTCAGAGTCCCTTCGTGGCGAAATCTAGGGAGTAACCGCTGGAACCGCCGCAGCGACCCTATGACCGCTGTAGCAGGTCTACTGCAGTGGAAATATAACTGTTGCAGTGGGCAACGGGAATCAGAAAGTGGGTTTTAAATGGAAATTATGGGGTTTTACCCCATTATTCTTAAAATCACGATCAAGAGGTCTAAGGAATGGAAAAACTCTCTAGAGCAGTAACCTCTTCACCTAAGGTAGTATTTTCGATTCTCTATCTCTATGATGAGTAGTTTTTATTCTAGAATCATTGTAGACCTCTAATGGTGGAAGTTTTGTAGAGAAAGAACCCTAGGTTGTTAAATTAGGGATAGAATTGTGGGGTGATTAGGGTGATGTTGAGAAGTTTTGATCATTCCCCTAGAACTACATATCGGGAACGAGGGTTACGCGGGAAGTAGAGACCTAAAACCCAGTAGAAGTGGGGTTTTTACTCTCGAAAATACCCCGAAGGGGAGGATTTGATCTGTTAGACCCTAAGATGGAAGAGTAATTAATGAATTACCCTTGTTGTGTAGATTTCACGCATTCTGAAGCTTTGAGGAAAAGCAAGGCTCCCGCGGAATAGTCGAATTGTTACTTTCCAAAATTGAGGTAGGTTACGGTTTATACGGATAGACCCTATATAATGGCATATATATTGTGAAATGTTGAGATACAATTGGTCTTCGGATATTTACATGCTATGTGAGTCTATTGTCGATAACTTATTGCAAGAATGTGGTTATGATGTGATATTGAAATGTGATAACTTGTTTAAATAGATTGTGGATATGATATTGGATTTTACTCTGCTGAGTGCTTAGTAAGGTTATTATACTTTGTTAATGAGAGGGTTGTTGGTTGATAATGGCTTACTTGAGGAGTAGATTGCAACCTCCTGTAGGTTGAAATAATGCACCTTGATGTGTTCTTTTAATGTGAATGATGAATGATAGAATTAAGATCCCAAGATGAGAGGCTCGTGCCCAAGGGGAGCATCCAAGAGAGCGAATATTATTATTGAGTGACTCGTGTCCGAGGAGAGCATTCGGACGAGCATATGAGTGGGAGCGGATGCCACGCCGGCACAGTACATGGATTTTTAGAGTCCCTTGTAGTTCATGACTGGAAGGGCAAATATTAAAATCCTCTAGCATATGTGTACACTAAGGTGTGAATTGAGTGATAATGGGGACATGGCGGAGGCATATGCCCGACATGTCACCATATGTTTTACTTTATTCTTGTTACTTTGTGCTTATGTGTATGAATGAATGCGTAACGTACTAAGTGGTTTTCGGATAGTGCAGACTATATTATGAAAATTGAAATAAAATACATGAATCTAATTGTTAAGCATATTTCTATATGCATTTGTAAGTGTCGAGTTATTCTTCTTGGGATTAACTGTTAAATTTGTTTTGCGAATGAGTTGTATCAATTTTGATCTAGACTCGCGTGATGTCTTAATTTAATTTGAAGGGATGGTGAATTGTTGAAACTATGGAACTGTTGAGTTGATGTATGGATAAACTGTTCAAGGAGCAGCTAAGCCGAGCTACTGCCTAAGGTAGAGATCGTTGCAGCAGAACTTCTTCCACTGCGGCGAGTCTGCTGGAGTGGTCAAGCGACTGATGCAGTAAGAGGCCTAATCCAGTGAGCAGGCTAGCTGTTACTTGAGTAGAGCTAGCGTTCGTAAAATGGCTTGTATTTTTGTATGTTGTTGAGGATTTTTTTATATCACTTTTGCCTTGATTATCTGTTATTATATAAGGTCGGCCGATGATACCTACCAGTTCCGTTTTATGTACTGACCCTACCCCTGCATTTTTTTTGAGTGCAGTGTTGGAGCCAGGCAATTCTTTATGCCCTCACTTGTAAATCAATAGTTTTTGAAGATTAAGAAGGTGAGCAGATGAGGATGCCATTCACTCCCTCATTGCATATGTCTTTCTTTTGGATATTTGAAAACTTTGTTTCATTTTTAGTTGTTAATTTCCTTAGCTTGTAAACAGACATCTGGTGCAATGAAAATCAGGTTCTGGGGATTTGTTTTTCTATTTTGTTTTACGCAATATATTAATTCAAAGTTTTTTAAAGAGTATAAAAGTTGTTTATTTCGTAAATGTTTTGTTTTTGGGTCACTTGGGGATTGGTATCGAATTTTGCTAGTTCGCCCATCAGAGGGTTAGTGTGAGTGCCAATCACAACCATTTCGATCGTAAAAATTTCTTTTGTTATCTGTGACTTACGGGGGTGGGTGACATAATTTTTAAGGTGATTAGATGTGTTCTAAGAAATATTCTATTTTTGAAAGTGTGGAATTGCGAAGTTTGACCAAAGTCAATAGTTTGGGTTAAGGAGATCGAATTTGAGTTTTGCCAGTTCCACGAGGTCTAGAGGATATTTTATTACCTGATCAGATGATTTGCATGGATCTTGAGGCATTCGGGTGTGATTTGGATCGTTGGTTGAGTTTTTAGTTAAATTTGGAAATTTGAGTTGATCATGGTCAACATTAGGTCAAAATTACCTCAAATATATAATTTGATGATTATAATAGGTTCAGAATATATTTTAGAAATAATTTTCACTATTAATTTGTGTTCCAAGGGTCTCAAATCAGTTTCGGGGGGGGGGATCAATTTCGTGATATTGGCTATTTAGGTAGTTGTTGGTTCATCTGAACCTAGTATAGTTGCGCTTGTGACTTTTTTCTACTTCCGTTGTCTCATTCTGATGGAGAAGACTCCACTCTTGCAATATTGGGATGATTTGGGGAGTTTCCTCCTATGAGGGTTTTCCATATTTTCATGGACGCACCTATAGTGGCAAAGGACATGCCGCTTCTACGAAGTTGGGCATGAAGGTGGGCCCACTTCTATGAGGCCCTTTCCACAATGACGATGTTGTTGGTGCGTGGTCCTTTCCATTTCTGTGAAGATGCCTGGATAGATTGCTTTTAGTCCTATTTCAATTTTGGGAATTAGAGACCTTTGATTTGGGTGATGTTTTAGGCAAACTTCATGATTTAACTTGGGTAAGATCCTAACATTGATTTTGATATTTTTCAGTTATTTCATAATTTATTTACCTTTATAATTGGTGTTCTAGTGTTATAAATTAGGGAGTTCCCCCCTAGATTTAGAAATCTAAGTTATCAAATTTGACGTAGTTTTTGATGAAATTTAAGACCCTTGTATTATGGTTCAATTGATTGTGAAGCAAAATTATAGTTTAGATGTTAGGAACCTGAGGTTGTCTTTTCAATTTACCTTTTGGGTCTGGGATGAGAGTATAACAGTATAGATGTTTATAAATTCTATGCTTATGTAGATATATATATATATATATATATATATATATATATATATATATATATATATATATATATATATATATATATATATATATATATATTTGAATAGATTGGCACCATTTCGATGCTTTGATGAAGGGAAAGACTATAATTTCACAATTTGAGCTTCGATTTGAGAAAAGTTGAGATTTTCTAGACTCTTATGAAGTGTTTGTGTCTGTAAATGCTTTACTCATGGATAAAAGTAATGGGGGTCTCATATAAGTGAGATGATGAACACTTATGCGGGTAGCGGTATTATATTATTGGTAGATTATTAGATATCTACATGTTTGGTCATACTTTAATTACTTGAACATGATTCTTTAGTGAATTTGATTTGTGACTTACTTTCTCATTTGAATTACTTTTCACTCTTAGTTCTCATTATTTGATTCAGAACTAGTTTATGAATGTACTTCTTGAAATACTATGTGTTGTGTTTGCATTAACATGATATATTTGGTACTTGAAAGTAGTTGGTGGAAAAAGAAAAGATTGAACCGATAAAGGCTAATTTCCTAGTAAAGGATGGAGTGAAGTGATATTGCTTGGTAAAGGATTATCCAGGGTATTATCGATAAGGTTATCCGGTATAAAATGGATATATAGGCAGTGATATATTAATTATCCGGTATAAGGTCACCCTATGCATTCCAGTAGAAGTTGTCCTATACGGGATTGGTGTATGGACCTTATGAGTTCCCCATGAGTCACATTATCCTACTAGAAGATGTGGTGTATACATGTTATAGATTTGTGGTCAGTATTTTTCTGTATAGTTTGATTGGTTGAAGTTACTAAAATCATAACCAAAGTTGACATTTCATTCCTTGCTTCTAATTGACCTGATGGTTAAGCTCAATTCTATACTTGAACCAGTTTGTGAAGATTTTATTAAAGTGTTGAATCTTGATATTCAAATATTTATATGTTGTGGCTGGTTGTTTAATTTTTGAGATTCTTTATTATTTCTTGATTAATCTAGTATAATATAATATGGTTGTAGCATTAGTGGGACCAAACCCCATTATCACTTTGTATAGGGTTGATCAATGATGTTGCCGAGTACATGTGTTTTTTATACTCACTCTTCTTGTTTCAATATTTTGTGTGTAGATTCTGTTTCTACTACAAGTCGGGAATGAGGAGGTCCTTCTTATCAAGATTACCAGCTGGAGTCGTAAAGGTGAGCTACTTATTTGATCTACAGCAGTAGACTCTGCTTCTTATCATTTTTTATGTCTTTTATTTGTCGACCAATGTATTGATATTTATTTCAGTTTGTAATCATGCTTTAGAAAATTTTGAACTCATGGCACCTGATTCTGGGAGATAATTGTCGTATTATTCTGCATCACTGAATTTACGGATTTCTAGTTATAATTATTGTTGATTTTTCTCTTGTACTTTCGTATCTAATTTGCTAAAAGTGGACTTAGTTATATAATTGGTTCTTCTATAGGGGTATGAGTAGGTGTCATCACGACTTAGCATGACACTACATTTTTGTATAGTTAGGTTAATCCTTTAACTTTGTTTCAAGTAAATGTTAAAGTGTCATAGAGACTTCACAAATAATGTTGATTTATGTCTTGTATTATGGGCGCGTATAGCTTTGTGAATATCAGTTGTGTCTTATGACTCTATTAATGTTCATTGATTTGATATTTGCCTCAATATAGTCATTTAATATTGTTATAAATAATGAATTGTAATAGATGGGCATGCAAAGAATAGTTACTGCACTAAATTGGTTCACTCTATGTGAATTGAGAGTTATCATATGTACGTCGTGCCATGTTACATTCCATTTTAATTAGGCTCATCTTAGCAATACTTTGGTCATGTGTTTGGATCATTAGCTATGTCTAGTATAAATAATTTTCACTTAGAGTTTATTCGTTCTTAAACTTTGATGATTATTGAATTTCTTTATGAGAGATTATAACTTTGCCAATGTTGTTTGGATACTTCCATGGAGCTCGCAAAGGATATCATTCCTCATGAGAGTTTCATCTTGATTAGGTGTTTATTTGGATAATTAATAAAAGGTATTTGACTTTAATATTCACTTTATCATTTATTAATTACAGCTTTATGTTAACCTTTTTATCCTTGTCCTATTTTCTTTCTATCTGTGTGTTTATTAGATCCTTGCGTATATTTTGTTTTTGTGTTTGTTGAATCCTTACTTTACATTCCTCTTTTAGAGGATAATAGAATAGGAGATGAAAATGTTACACATAAAATTAAATTACATAGTTGAAATATAGAAGTGTTATCACGACATTATGTGGTAGGAGGATGCCAATAAAGTGAATAGTAAATTCTACAAAATTTTTACAAGACTAGCAATGTTATATGAGACTGTATATTGGACTGTGAAAGTCCAACACATCCACAAGATGCATGTCATAAATATGCGGGTGCTAAGATGGATGTACGGACATATAATTAGATACAATTAAAAATGATCACATTCGTCAAAAGGTACAAATAACACACATCAAAGATAAAATGAGAGAAGGTCATTTGAACTGGTTTGGTCATGCCGTGGGTTGACATCGAGATGCATGGATCCATATATAAGTGTGAAATCATGGTGAGTGAAGATGTTAAAAGGAGACGAGGTAGAACTAAGTTCATCCGGAAGGAAGTTATCTGAATAGACTTACAATCTCTTGGAATCAATGCAAACTTGGAAAAAAATATAATATAATGGAAAAATAATATTTAAATAAGCATTCCCAATTAACCGTGAATATATTTCAGTCATGTTACCATGTTTACTTTAGGTTCCATATTGCGGAATTTAAATAGAGAACACGTGTTGAGTAGGATTTATATAGTTGACCGCAACTTATTAGAATTGAAGCTTTACAATTATTGTTATCGTAAACCATCAAGTTTATGAGATTTTAGTTACTTTACCAACAATAAATTAATCTTTGGCAGCGACACTAAGATTTTCGCTAACAAGAAAAAACTAATGGTCAAAAGTTTTACTATGTACCAATATCAAGATTAAGTTATCGCCATTTATTGAACCAAACCAACAAATGTTATACTTCTTGGTAAAACATTGTTGCTAAGTCTATATTTTGTTGTAGTGAACTAGTTTGGTAAAATATCACTTTCTTCAATGGAGTTGGTCCTAGTGTTACTATTAAAATTAGTATTCAAGAATTCAAATTAGAACAAATGTATATTTAGTAGTTGAAAATTAACATTGGTAATTGATTTACATTTCTTTGGTGGAATAAGACATAATTAGCAAATAACTGAATTAAGAAGATCAAGTGGAGTTAGAAAATTAATAGTTGAAGATGAAAAACACACCTGAGATGGAGTAGTGTGGACTGCAACGCCATTAACGATGTGTTTGAAGCTGTAAATCTTGTCATAGCTCCCTGTCTCCAGATAACTTTGCAGAAACTCATCATGGGATTTCGTCAACTGATTTGCATAAGCCTTCGATGCTTCGCTGAATATATTAAATAAAATCCTGAGTCATGAGATGCTTCTTAACTGTTATGTAAAGAAATGTTTTTTTTTTTTAAAGAAAAGTATTTTACATGACAACCCAAAAAAAAGTACTGATCTGAAAGGATTTGGGACACAGTACTGTTAGCTAGAGGGATATTTGTGTCACATAATTCAATACATGATTTACCAGAGAAATCTTTTCAAAAATATACAATTTAAGATAAAATATTACATTTACATAACTCATATTTTTGTATTGAACTTGCATAGCTTTTTTTTTTCTCAACAGTACTTATACAATATTATACATGCATTTACTATACACAATGTATAAACTTTATATAAAGGTGTATAATAGTGTATAAGATGTGCTTATACATATTTTTATACTATTATACAAAATCAGACAACTCAAATAAAAAAAAATTATGTTTGATCTATGAACTTCAATACGAAACTCCACTTGAAATGGGTCAAATCTTTTTTAAATGGCTTCAACTTTTTAACCACAACTTCGAAATGACACCACCAACAAATCACAATCATCAATTTGTTATAAATTTTAAAAAAATCAAAACTCATTTGTGAGTTTTCGAGCTTTTAAAAATTAAATTTACACATAATATATATAGAATTAATTATAAAAGTTATGAAAGAAAAAGAAACAGCAACCAAAAAAGAAAGAAGAAGAAGCAAAATGAAAAGGAAAAAGAATGAAGAAGCAGAAAAAGAAAAAAAAAAGGAAAAAGAATGAAGAAGCAGCAAAGAAAGAAGAATGAACAAGCAGAAAAAAGAAAAAAGAAGAAGCAGAAGAAAAAAAAAGCGACAGAAAAAGAAAAAGAAGAACGAAGAAGAAGAAACAAATATAATTGTTAAAAATATTAATGAAAAAGAAACTAGAGATGACTAAGAGATAATAATTGAAATATGGGCTAAAGTGTACAATTAGTTTACCCTAACTGTCATATAGTGAAATTTTTCCTTTTTTAAAATCAAATAGTTAGCAAACCATTTGTTTCTTTTTGTTTAGAAATTTTTTTATAAAACTCGTACACACCTCAATTATCAAATTGATAAAGAGTGTATTGATTTTGTAAATACCTATTTGGATCAAGCTTGTTTCCTTTTTCTGAATGAAATGCAGCAGGATTACCCTCCATTAGAACCAAATATATTTTTCTATCTTCGCCATTACATGAAATAAGAACTACAAAGAGAAGAAGCAAGTTTTTTAGCACTAAAATCATGGCTAGCCCCGAACAATATGAGAAGACTAAAAAAAGAGCTAAATTAAGTGATTCAAAACATTGAATTTCAGTAAAGAATCTTCACTAAGCATGAAAAAGCAAGTATTAGGAAACACACACATACTTCTTGTTGTGAACAAAGTCACGCTTTCCGAGAGCAGAATCAGCTCCTTATTTAGAATTAACCGTTACATTTCTCTTCTTAACCTTTTTTGTCTTGTAGCACATCCACAAATTAGATAATTTAAATTATGCCATGTCAAATTTGTGAAATGCACTCTAAATTTACATCAAACACCTAATTTATTATACTCCCCAATTTTTCCTTTATTCTTTTTAGTTTTACTTTACTATGTAACTCGTTTACTTTATTTTAATAAACTTTACTTGTCAGGAGATTAAAATCACAAAAATAGTTGCATATTTCTTGACATTACTAAGAATTCTGAGTTTTATTTTAATTAGCCATGAATTTGTTATGTAGGAAACATTTTAGTACTCTTTTTAAGGAAAAACAAAAGAAAAGGAGGGCGAAAAAGAAAAGAAACAAACTCAAGAACTAATGAAATTTTGTCACATCCCATAGCAAAAAACTCCCACAAATCCATTCATCTCAAGCTCAGATGGACCTCACATTTCACTCATGACCATTCATCACAACCCTCACATGCAGTTATTACGTTCCACTCACTAGCACACACTCGGATTCACACTCACACATCACATGCATATTCACATACACATATTTTTTTGTATTTACACAGTACACGTTATATGACATTATTCAAATTTGAGACTTAGATTATAACTATCACCCAGCAAGCAATGACCTCATGGTAGGGGTAGACTATGCTAAAGCTACTATAATCTGAAATCAATATTGAATAATAATTAAAACATTTTAATATCTATTGGAACATTGATATTGGACTTATCTTATGTTTTGATGATTGACTAGGTGATTCGGGTTTACTATATAATAAACAAAGTTTACTACATAGGTTTACTACAATAGATAATTGTCATTTACTCTTTTTAAAATAGTTGTTGTTTAATCGTTATGCTAATATTTAGGACTTTAAAATTAACTAAATTTATAGCTATTAAATCTTTACGGTAAGAACTCCTAATATTTAGTATTTTAAAATTGACTAAAATTTTGCTTCTTAAATCGTTCATTATTAGAACTATATTAAAAGTCCTAACATTTAAAACTTTAAATTCAAGAGAAAACACATTAAGGAAAACACTTAAACTTGTCTATTAAACTTGCATTAGTACTTTAACTTTCTGGAAATTTCTTTATTTCACCTTCCCCTATTCTAATTTAAAGTGAAATTAATACCCTTTTACGGGTGATATAGCACACAACCCCCAAAAAGTGCGTGAAAAAGAATATTAAAAATGTTCCAAATAGTCCATATGTCATCTTCTTATTGGATAATAAATAATTATATTTAATTCTTTCTTAATATTTTATTTTTCATTTGAGAATTTTTTTTTCTCTTTCTATTCTTTTCTTCTCCTTTTCGACACATTTGTTATCAGATTTTCTAAGCAGATCATTTCTTTTTTTCATTTTTCTCATTTATGTCGATCTTTTTTTTATTTTTGTGAATAAATTTAACTAATAGGTTTAATATTATATATAATAAAAGAAAGATCAAATTTTATTTCTTAGATAAATTAGATGTGAGTTTGATTGTCCAGAGAAATTATTCGGAGGCGGCTTTCTCTCTAATAGAGTGAATCATGTATATATTTTCTTTCTAAAACAATATTAAATCACCTTCCTCAAATTTTACACTTTTTTCATAGAAATCTAAGATTTTAAAGTAGAGATTGAAATCATCCTACCTTCATTGTAAAATCTAATTTCGGCAACCTTGCTTTCCTCTATACAATTGTCTATGCCATTTATAAACTATCTTTTCGAGAAGTCCTTTGAATTATAAGCAATGTGCGTGTGTTGTGAATTTGATAATTGAAAAAAATTATGTCATGAATATGGGAGAGGGGAGGGGGGAGGGGAAAGTAGGGAAAGAAGGAAGAAGAAAGAAAAAATTAAAATAATAAATAAATAAATAAATAAATAAATATGCCATGAATGTGAAGCTTATAGCCATGGATATGAGGAAAAACTAATGAAAATTTATCACGACTCCGATGGTCGTGATTGGCACCCACACTAAATCTCTGGTGGCGAACTATATTTCTCCACTCTTTATCCCCAAAACCACCGACATTCAGAAAGTGTGACACACAATTTTGAACATAATTAACATAACATCACTAAACAAAAAGAAAATAATAACAACCCTCTGTTAAAAATACTTCTAGAATCTGATTGTCATTGTACATTAAGACATCTACCTAACATTGTCTAAGATTGTATCAAAACATAAATGAATAAGAAGCTATCAATGTCTGGACAAGAGACATCTTTGGGGGAGGAGTAGAACTATACATCTTGCACCGCTCACCTTTCTGTTAATCTGCTGTTGCTCTAGAGGTGAGATCGAGATGAGCTTCCGGGATTGAATTTTGCACTCAAAAAAAGTGCAGCAGTAGTATCAATACAAAACACAGTACTGGTAGATATCATCGACGACCACCTTACATAATAACATACATATATGTAAACAACAATATGTAATTAGCTCGGAAGATCATTCATATAGAGACAATACATACTTCAGAGATTATTTCTGCTCAAATCACTGGATTGGACCAACAGCGGTCGCTTGACTACTGCCACAGTCTCGCCGCGGTGAAACAAGTTCCACTGCAGTGGTATTGCCTTGGCAGTAGCTTTACTTAGTTGCACACGCAATATTTCATTAACTGCTTACCACTTACAATCATTATAATCATCCATACTATTCACAGTCATCAATAGATAATTGATACCACAAAACCACATAGGATAAAGAATAAATCATTCACAAAGATTGCACCACTCAATCACAAGTCCTCATTTAATTGTTCCAACCATCAAGTCCTTACAAGGCCTCAACAATTCAAATAGGCAACACATGACCACAAGTTCAGCTTAGTCAGGTACCCACATACTCAGTCTGATTCTTATATTCTTACAGTAAATCAAGTAATACAATAAATAGTGACATGCTGGGCACACACCTCCGTCACATCACCATGAACACTCAATCACTGAACATCGATGTCTACACATTCTAGAGGGTCTTATTTCTGTATTTCCAATCATGACCTGTGGGAGACTCTAGAAATCTGTGTACTGTACCGGCGTGGTATGTTCTCCCACTCATATGCTCATCAGAATGCTCCCCTAGGATACGAGTCACTCAATCATCATCACTTACTCGGATGCTCCCCTCGGGTATGAGTCACTCATCTCAAGATATTCATAGTATCCACATTCATTCTCATAATTAATATATCATCATTAAATCCCTTGACATGACTTTTAGGAGGCCTCATCTTACCTCTATTAACTTAAACATCAAACAATTTGAGATCATTCTCAACAAATACAAAAGAGCATGAACGAACATACACATTCACTTCTATATTACACAGGTAACAACATAGCATTAGGATTACTCAATTGGGGAATTCAACAAGAAGATTTAAAACCGTTTAGGTCTAGAGACCAATATACACATTATCAGTCCACATCTATACATATAATTATGAAAAGCCTAACTCCTTCTAAATCATAACCTACCTCGATTTAGAGGGTCGAATGTCAACCACTCCACTGGAGCCTTTCCTTTCTGTAGCGCTTCCGAACGTTCAAAGTCTAAAATAAATATTAAAATAACATTTCATCATTCACTTCTTCGACCAAGGGATTGGAAATTCAAACCTACCTAGTTCTACCCATTATATGATCTAATTCAATATCCCAAGGTTAAATTATCATAACCCAAAATTTCTATGATCACCCCAACTTAGTTCATGGAGTTTAATACTCCTCTAGGCTCCCTTAAAGTAATTTTTAGAGTTAACGATTCTAACTTTACCAATTCCTAAGTCTCATACTATCATATATGTGAAATTCTACATCACATTCCTCCTAGGAAGCAACAAATTCGAGTTTGCAAACATATGAACCAATCATCCTTCAATACCCAATCAATTCCCATACATTTTTGTTTATAAATACAACCTCAGACGGAAGCCAAAGGCATCCGCAATTTCCACAACTTCTCTCTCATTTACTTCCGCAAAACCCCAAACCCCCCATTGGTATCAGAGCTACAAAATCAAAACTAAAAAATAAATCTACCAAAAAGATAAACCAAATGGAAAAATCTAGCAATGATGCAAAGATACAAACTAAGGTATGTTTATTCATAACTATGAATAGCTAAACTGTTATATTCCTTATAATCTCCTGAGTATTATATGATATTATCTTCTTGTTATATCGTTATGATGAAAGCTTGATTAAGTTTGCTATGTACGTGGTTAGTAAGCTGCGAGTAAGTAAGCCCAGACTATGCCATCCTAAGGTGGAAACCGGTGAGGCCAAGAGAGCCGTTTTAGGGGAGTACACGGTGTTGAGGCACTGTTAGGGTAACTGATCAAAGCTGAAAACGCATAGTAATGACCGAAAAAGACTATTCAAAATAACGCTATAATGACTGGATAATTTCAAATAATGCCTAAAGAGATTAGAGGGAATATTATGTTTAGAAAAATTCATAAAATGAGTTCAAACCTATCACATAGAAATCATAGATATAAGTTACTTGTCTTATGTATAATGAAATTATTGTTTCAGATATTAGAAGAGATAATAGAATTAGAAGAAACTATGAAGTTAATTAACCAAGATTGGACGGAAATGACTATAGAAGAAATCAGAAAATTAGATAAAGATTTAGACTAAAAAATGATAAATTATGAATATATGGAATATTGGTTAGATACTATAGAAAGTATAAGGTTAACAAAGCTTTTATTACAAGATAATATAAAGGAATATATGAAAGATAGTAATCTGGAATACTTGGAATATGCATTTGAATGTATAAAAGAGTTACAAAAATTAGAACCATTAAAAATTGAATATTATAATAAAATGTTTAACCAATGATTAAAACACAGAATAAGTCAAAGAAAAGTAATATCTATAAAAAAGCTAAAAAACTAAAGAATCAGTTAAAAGCATTATATCCCGAATATAAATTTTTAAGCTTAAATAAAACAAATAATGTCAGACTTGAATATTTAATAGATATAATTTCAGAAACAGAATATAAATATATAAAATATCTGAAAAAACTGAAATGAAAAATAACATTGATAATAACGAAGAATATAGGCAACAATTACTTAACAAAATAAATGAAATAACGGAGGAAATTGAAATTAGAAAAGAAAGGTTAAATTACAATATAGTTGCAGGAGTGTGCCATATATCAATAAAAACACAAAGGAGGATAATATTTCATTTAGAGCTACAACTACAACACTTAGAATATAAATTACAACACGGATTAATATGAACAAAGAAGAATACACTGTAGAAGAAGAAAAATTTATAAGCCAGAAGGGAACAGAAATAAAAATTATACACTCAAACTTAGGAAGAAGATTTAAAAAGATAGGAGATCAGTTATATTTGATGTTAGAAAAAGAATCGGCAACCTTAGAAGATAGCTTAACAGCTATGGTAAGAATTAATAAAGAAAACGAAGAAATAGATAGGAAAAAATTAAAAAACAAGCACAAATAGAAGTTCAACAAATTAAAGAAGAAAAAGACACGAGAATCCAAGAGCTAGAAAAAGAACTAGAAAAACTTAAACAATTATATGAAGAAAAATTAAGAGCAAAAGAAAAACAACGTGAAGAATTAAGACTTACAGAAGAAATAGAAAAATTTAAAATATTATTAGAAGAATCAGGTGCAGTAGAAAATCAGCCTAAAATAGGAATAGACGACATAAGTGAGCAAAATGATGAAGAAAACCTAGATCAATATTCAGAAACATCAGAAACTTATACTAATCTAATAGAAAAAGAAAATAACATAGAAATAAATGTAGAAGACATAGATGAAAAACCTAGTACATCAGGAACTAGAAGTCCAAGGAGACCAAATACTAGTCCAACCTATTATACTTACGAAAGGGAAAATAGAAGCAAAACATTATGGAATAAAAGATTAAATAAAAACTGGACACCTAGACAAAATATAGAACAATACAATTTCTTAGATTTAGATTGTGTTGCAGATACAAATAAAACAATTCAACTATGGATAGGATATATTTCAAAATAATTAATAGATAACAAAATACTAATAGCAGATGCCCCTGGATATATAGAACGAACATTAATAGGAACAACAAAAATATGGCTACAAAATTTATCATCAGAAAGTTTGGAAACATTAAGAAATAATAAGAAAATTAATAATGAACCAGCAACAACATCTATAGATATATTAACCAAGTACGAAATGGCAATAAGAAATGAATTTAGTAGTATGACTACCGAAATAGAAGAACGGCAAAAAGATAAAGAACTAAACAGAAATCTAATAAATAAATTAAGCATATGCAAAATGAGTTATGTGGATGAATATACATGCGCATTTAAAGAATATTATTATAAAGGATTATATACAAATGAAGAAAGCAGAGAAATAAGGAAATTATACTATACAAAATTACCAGAACCATTTAGTTCAAAAATAACTAAAGAATGGCAAGAATCAGGACTAATAGATACACTAGGATCTAGAATAAAATTTCTACAAAAATGGTTTACAGAATTATGCGAAAAACATAAGGAAGACATGAAAATGGAAAAAATACTGGTAAAAAACTTAGCATGTTGTACAACTAGAACAACACCACAATCCGGTTGCACAAATAAATACAAATACAAGAAAAGAATTAAAAAATACAGACCATTTAGAACCAAATACAAGTATAAAAGACCAAGAAAAAGATATTATATAAAAAACTACAAACAAAAGAGACCTCACAGAGCTAAGAAAAATATATCAGAATGCAAATGCTACAACTGTGGCAAATTAGGACATTTAGCTAGAGACTGTAGAGTACCTAAAAACGTAAATAAAAAACAAATTTCAGAAGTAGAAGTAATAATCGAAGATGAAAAATATAAACAAATAGATTATATAGACTATAATCTAAATGATGAAGATAGTATATACGAATTAACAGAATACGAAAAAACAGATAATGAAAATGAGATAGATGATGAAAATGAGATAAATGAATACGAAACAGATAATGACTGAAACAGATGTAAGGATTATAAGTAAAGAAGAATATCAAGATAAAGAAAGCTCAGAACAAAAAATAATATTTGACAGCAATATGTTCGAACAAATAAAAGGAAAAGAATTAGATTTAAGTGTAGACAAAATTTTGGAAATACCTAAACTAAGAAATTTCTTTAAAATAAGACAAGAAGAATACTACGTGGTAAGCCAAAAAGAACATATAATAGATTGCAAATACACCCAAGGAAAAGCTAAAATACCTATTATAAATAAAAAGATAATAAACAAGGAAATCCAAGAAATAAAAGCTAAAAATCCAATAAAATACGTACACCTAGGAGCAACAGAGATACTCATAAAAGCATGTTTTAGAGAAGGGATAGATACACCAATTGAACTATACTTGGCAGATGATAGAATTATTCACCCAATAGAAAAAAGCATAATAAGTGCAGTTAGAGGAAATTTAATATACCAAAAATTTAAGTTTATTATAAGTGCTAACTACTCAGTAGCATTAGATGACAGAAATATCGATAAATCACTAGTACTATACTGGAAAATGTCAGGAATAGAACTGGCACCAGGTAGTAAAATATTTACAGCTAGATGCAAAAACTTATATGTATTAACTACAAACATAAGATAACAGCCAAAAATAAAATTCAAAGAATTAAAATAGAAAATCCTTTTGACAAAATAGTTAACGTTATTGATAATAATGATTATAGCTACAAAGATATGGATATTGAGGAAGATTTAGAAATAGTTAAAGAAAGGCTAAGCACATCAAAAAGAATAAATTATGATACACCATCATCATCTAGAAATAGCACTTCAAGAAGCATAGAATATGATATACAACCAAGATTATTAGAACAAAGAATGGATGAAATACAGCCTTATCAATACTATATAACAGGAATATTAAATCAGCGAAAATACCTAATAAAAATAGATACAGGACAAAACGAAAGCTATGTTACAAGAGAACTAATAAAAGAAGAAGAAATTACAAAAAATGAAGGTATAAATACAGAATTACCAGGAATATTGACAAACATGGAACAAAGTACAGAACAAGAACTAATTATTGGAGGAATACCAATAAAAATAAAATTTAAAATATATCAAGGAAAAGACAATATAACTTTAGGAATAAAATGGCTGGAAACAGTCAAACCGTATAATATAGATGAAAGACAGTTAATAATACATTACGAAAATAAAAAGGTAATCATTAAAAGAACATTAATATGAAAGAATGACAAAAATCTATATACTAATGAAAATAATAGTGGACGGATATTACAACAGATATTATACACCTATGATAGATACAGGAGCAGGAGCAAATATGTGTAAACACAACTGCTTACCAGAAGATAAATGGGAAAAATTAAAAACACCACTTATAGTAACTGGATTTAATAACGAAGGAAGTATGATAACACACAAAACCAAAAATACAAAAATACAAATATGGGATAAAATACTAACAATTGAAGAAATGTATAGTTACGAATTTACTAATAGAGATATACTGCCATTTTTAGAAAAACTATACCCACACACTATAACAAAAACACATTGGTGGTTTACCACCCCATGTAATAAAAAAGTAGGAGCAAAAAGAGTAAATAACAAAGTAAGAAAAAATACACCATGGATTAAAGGAAGTGAAAAAAATACTCAAAAGTTAGAAAACATAACAACTAACGACCAGAAAATTGAAATGATAATATTTACAATTGATAAAATACAAATATTACAAGATAAGCTAAAATTGTTATATAATGAAAACCCATTACAAGGATGGGAAAAACATAAAACAAAAGTAAAAATTGAATTAGTAGATGAAAATAGCACAATAACACAAAAACCCCTAAGATACAATTTTGAAGACCAAAAAGAATTCCAGATGCATATAAAAGAATTATTAGAAAATAATTACATACGAGAAAGTAATAGTAAGCATAATAGCCCGGCATTTATAGTAAATAAACATAATGAACAAAAAAGAAAGAAAAGCAGAATGGTGATAGATTATAGAAATCTAAATGTAAAAACTAAAACATATAATTACCCAATACCAAATAAAATCTTAAAAATAAGACAGGTACAAGGATATAATTATTTCAGTAAATTTGATTGTAAATCAGGATTCTATCACTTAAAACTAGAAGAAGAATCTAAACAATTAACAGCATTTACCGTACCCCAAGGATTTTACGAATGGAATGTATTACCCTTTGGATATAAGAATGCACCAGGTAGATATCAACACTTTATGGATAATTACTTCAACCAATTAGAAAACTGTATCGTATACATAGACGATATATTACTCTATTCAAGAACTAAAGACGAACATATAAGACTATTAGAGAAATTCATACATATAGTAGAAATATCAGGAATAAGCCTATGTAAAGAAAAAGCCGAAATATTGAAAAACCAAATAGAATTCTTAGGAATACAAATAGACAGAAATGGAGTAAAAATGCAAACACATATAGTACAAAAAATAATAAATTCTGAAGACTTACTAGATACTAAGAATAAATTACAATCCTTTTTAGGATTAGTTAATCAAGTAAGAGAATATGTACCAAAACTAGCAGAAAATCTAAAACCATTACAACGAAAATTAAAAAAGGATATAGAATTTCACTTCGATGAAAAAGACAAAAAATACATAAAAAAGATAAAAGAAATGTGTAAAGAACTACCAAAACTATATTTTCCGAATGAAAACAAAAAATTCACCTACATAGTAGAATCATATTCTAGTAATCATAGCTATGGAGGAGTATTAAAATATAAATACGAAAATGAAAAAATAGAACACCACTGTAGATACCATTCAGGATCATACACAGAACCACAAATTAAATGAGAAATAAATAGAAAAGAACTGTTTGCATTATATAAATGTTTGCTTGCATTTGAACCATATATTGTTTATAACAAATTTATTGTTAGAACAGATAACACACAAGTTAAATGGTGGATAACTAAAAAGGTACAAGATTCCGTAACAACAAAGGAAATAAGGAGATTGGTATTAAATATATTAAATTTTTCATTTACAATTGAGGTTATCAAAACTGAGAAAAATATAATTGCAGATTACATCTCAAGATATGGAAAAAGATGAAAATAAGATGGACCAAATACTCGGAATGCTAAGTACACTTTGCAAGAAAGTGGAAAAGCTAGAAGATGATATGGAGAAGCTAAAAAGCAAAGATAGCAGTCAGCAGCGTGACTTAAAAAACGCGGAACTATGCCAATCGGAAGGCACCAAACTTCCAGAGCTAAAAGGAGACGCTGGGAAACTCCTTAAAACCCAAGCTAACAACCCATCTACTTCTTTGCAGGTACATCAGGACCTAAAGAAAGAAGAGACATTATCAGGAAACAGCAGCTATTTGATAAGCAATTTACGATGAAAAATATACCCCCAACTCCACAAACAAGTACATACAAAGAAAGCCTAAACCAAACCAAACAGACCTACAACCATATATCCAATACCTACATTCAGAATATCCACAAAATACAAACATACTTAAACAAAAATCCACGCTCTATTTTAATTCTTTGAATTTTATTTTTGGCTGTTATCTTTTGTTTTGTAGTTAATACATATAAGTTTTTGCATCTAGCTGTAAATATTTTACTACCTGGTGCCTGTTCTATTCCTGACATTTTCCAGTATAGTACTAGTGATTTATCGATATTTCTGTCATCTAATGCTACTGAGTAGTTAGCACTTATAATAAACTTAAATTTTTGGTATATTAAATTTCCTCTAACTGCACTTATTATGCTTTTTTCTATTGGGTGAATAATTCTATCATCTGCCAAGTATAGTTCAATTGGTGTATCTATCCCTTCTCTAAAACATGCTTTTATGAGTATCTCTGTTGCTCCTAGGTGTACGTATTTTATTGGATTTTTAGCTTTTATTTCTTGGATTTCCTTGTTTATTATCTTTTTATTTATAATAGGTATTTTAGATTTTCCTTGGGTGTATTTGCAATCTATTATATGTTCTTTTTGGCTTACCACGTAGTATTCTTCTTGTCTTATTTTAAAGAAATTTCTTAGTTTAGGTATTTCTAAAATTTTGTCTACACTTAAATCTAATTCTTTTCCTTTTATTTGTTCGAACATATTGCTGTCAAATATTATTTTTTGTTCTGAGCTTTCTTTATCTTGATATTCTTCTTTACTTATAATCCTTACATCTGTTTCAGTCATTATCTGTTTCGTATTCATTTATCTCATTTTCATCATCTATCTCATTTTCATTATCTGTTTTTTCGTATTCTGTTAATTCGTATATACTATCTTCATCATTTAGATTATAGTCTATATAATCTATTTGTTTATATTTTTCATCTTCGATTATTACTTCTACTTCTGAATTTTTTTTTTATTTACGTTTTTAGGTACTCTACAGTCTCTAGCTAAATGTCCTAATTTGCCACAGTTGTAGCATTTGCATTCTGATATATTTTTCTTAGCTCTGTGAGGTCTCTTTTGTTTGTAGTTTTTTATATAATATCTTTTTCTTGGTCTTTTATACTTGTATTTGGTTCTAAATGGTCTGTATTTTTTAATTCTTTTCTTGTATTTGTATTTATTTGTGCAACCGGATTGTGGTGCTGTTCTAGTTGTACAACATGCTAAGTTTTTTACCAGTATTTTTTCCATTTTCATGTCTTCCTTATGTTTTTCGCATAATTCTGTAAACCATTTTTGTAGAAATTTTATTCTAGATCCTAGTGTATCTATTAGTCCTGATTCTTGCCAGTCTTTAGTTATTTTTGAACTAAATGGTTCTGGTAATTTTGTATAGTATAATTTCCTTATTTCTCTGCTTTCTTCATTTGTATATAATCCTTTATAATAATATTCTTTAAATGCGCATGTATATTCATCCACATAACTCATTTTGCATATGCTTAATTTATTTATTAGATTTCTGTTTAGTTCTTTATCTTTTTGCCGTTCTTCTATTTCGGTAGTCATACTACTAAATTCATTTCTTATTGCCATTTCGTACTTGGTTAATATATCTATAGATGTTGTTGCTGGTTCATTATTAATTTTCTTATTATTTCTTAATGTTTCCAAACTTTCTGATGATAAATTTTGTAGCCATATTTTTGTTGTTCCTATTAATGTTCGTTCTATATATCCAGGGGCATCTGCTATTAGTATTTTGTTATCTATTAATTGTTTTGAAATATATCCTATCCATAGTTGAATTGTTTTATTTGTATCTGCAACACAATCTAAATCTAAGAAATTGTATTGTTCTATATTTTGTCTAGGTGTCCAGTTTTTATTTAATCTTTTATTCCATAATGTTTTGCTTCTATTTTCCCTTTCGTAAGTATAATAGGTTGGACTAGTATTTGGTCTCCTTGGACTTCTAGTTCCTGATGTACTAGGTTTTTCATCTATGTCTTCTACATTTATTTCTATGTTATTTTCTTTTTCTATTAGATTAGTATAAGTTTCTGATGTTTCTGAATATTGATCTAGGTTTTCTTCATCATTTTGCTCACTTATGTCGTCTATTCCTATTTTAGGCTGATTTTCTACTGCACCTGATTCTTCTAATAATATTTTAAATTTTTCTATTTCTTCTGTAAGTCTTAATTCTTCACGTTGTTTTTCTTTTGCTCTTAATTTTTCTTCATATAATTGTTTAAGTTTTTGTAGTTCTTTTTCTAGCTCTTGGATTCTCGTGTCTTTTTCTTCTTTAATTTGTTGAACTTCTATTTGTGCTTGTTTTTTAATTTTTTCTATTTCTTTTTTCCTATCTATTTCTTCGTTTTCTTTATTAATTCTTACCATAGCTGTTAAGCTATCTTCTAAGGTTGCCGATTCTTTTTCTAACATCAAATATAACTGATCTCCTATCTTTTTAAATCTTCTTCCTAAGTTTGAGTGTGTAATTTTTATTTCTGTTCCCTTCTGGCTTATAAATTTTTCTTCTTCTACAGTGTATTCTTCTTTGTTCATATTAATCCGTGTTGTAATTTATATTCTAAGTGTTGTAGTTGTAGCTCTAAATGAAATATTATCCTCCTTTGTGTTTTTATTGATATATGGCACACTCCTGCAACTATATTGTAATTTAACCTTTCTTTTCTAATTTCAATTTCCTCCGTTATTTCATTTATTTTGTTAAGTAATTGTTGCCTATATTCTTCGTTATTATCAATGTTATTTTTCATTTCAGTTTTTTCAGATATTTTATATATTTATATTCTGTTTCTGAAATTATATCTATTAAATATTCAAGTCTGACATTATTTGTTTTATTTAGTAATAGTAAAGACATTATTTGGTGGTTATAGAGCGTGGATTTTTGTTTTAGTTTTAAGATTTTATTTGGTATTGGGTAATTATATGTTTTAGTTTTTGCATTTAGATTTCTATAATCTATCACCATTGGACGGAAATGACTATAGAAGAAATCAGAAAATTAGATAAAGATTTAGACTAAAAAATGATAAATTATGAATATATGGAATATTGGTTAGATACTATAGAAAGTATAAGGTTAACAAAGCTTTTATTACAAGATAATATAAAGGAATATATGAAAGATAGTAATCTGGAATACTTGGAATATGCATTTGAATGTATAAAAGAGTTACAAAAATTAGAACCATTAAAAATTGAATATTATAATAAAATGTTTAACCAATGATTAAAACACAGAATAAGTCAAAGAAAAGTAATATCTATAAAAAAGCTAAAAAACTAAAGAATCAGTTAAAAGCATTATATCCCGAATATAAATTTTTAAGCTTAAATAAAACAAATAATGTCAGACTTGAATATTTAATAGATATAATTTCAGAAACAGAATATAAATATATAAAATATCTGAAAAAACTGAAATGAAAAATAACATTGATAATAACGAAGAATATAGGCAACAATTACTTAACAAAATAAATGAAATAACGGAGGAAATTGAAATTAGAAAAGAAAGGTTAAATTACAATATAGTTGCAGGAGTGTGCCATATATCAATAAAAACACAAAGGAGGATAATATTTCATTTAGAGCTACAACTACAACACTTAGAATATAAATTACAACACGGATTAATATGAACAAAGAAGAATACACTGTAGAAGAAGAAAAATTTATAAGCCAGAAGGGAACAGAAATAAAAATTATACACTCAAACTTAGGAAGAAGATTTAAAAAGATAGGAGATCAGTTATATTTGATGTTAGAAAAAGAATCGGCAACCTTAGAAGATAGCTTAACAGCTATGGTAAGAATTAATAAAGAAAACGAAGAAATAGATAGGAAAAAATTAAAAAACAAGCACAAATAGAAGTTCAACAAATTAAAGAAGAAAAAGACACGAGAATCCAAGAGCTAGAAAAAGAACTAGAAAAACTTAAACAATTATATGAAGAAAAATTAAGAGCAAAAGAAAAACAACGTGAAGAATTAAGACTTACAGAAGAAATAGAAAAATTTAAAATATTATTAGAAGAATCAGGTGCAGTAGAAAATCAGCCTAAAATAGGAATAGACGACATAAGTGAGCAAAATGATGAAGAAAACCTAGATCAATATTCAGAAACATCAGAAACTTATACTAATCTAATAGAAAAAGAAAATAACATAGAAATAAATGTAGAAGACATAGATGAAAAACCTAGTACATCAGGAACTAGAAGTCCAAGGAGACCAAATACTAGTCCAACCTATTATACTTACGAAAGGGAAAATAGAAGCAAAACATTATGGAATAAAAGATTAAATAAAAACTGGACACCTAGACAAAATATAGAACAATACAATTTCTTAGATTTAGATTGTGTTGCAGATACAAATAAAACAATTCAACTATGGATAGGATATATTTCAAAATAATTAATAGATAACAAAATACTAATAGCAGATGCCCCTGGATATATAGAACGAACATTAATAGGAACAACAAAAATATGGCTACAAAATTTATCATCAGAAAGTTTGGAAACATTAAGAAATAATAAGAAAATTAATAATGAACCAGCAACAACATCTATAGATATATTAACCAAGTACGAAATGGCAATAAGAAATGAATTTAGTAGTATGACTACCGAAATAGAAGAACGGCAAAAAGATAAAGAACTAAACAGAAATCTAATAAATAAATTAAGCATATGCAAAATGAGTTATGTGGATGAATATACATGCGCATTTAAAGAATATTATTATAAAGGATTATATACAAATGAAGAAAGCAGAGAAATAAGGAAATTATATTATACAAAATTACCAGAACCATTTAGTTCAAAAATAACTAAAGACTGGCAAGAATCAGGACTAATAGATACACTAGGATCTAGAATAAAATTTCTACAAAAATGGTTTACAGAATTATGCGAAAAACATAAGGAAGACATGAAAATGGAAAAAATACTGGTAAAAAACTTAGCATGTTGTACAACTAGAACAGCACCACAATTCGGTTGCACAAATAAATACAAATACAAGAAAAGAATTAAAAAATACAGACCATTTAGAACCAAATACAAGTATAAAAGACCAAGAAAAAGATATTATATAAAAAACTACAAACAAAAGAGACCTCACAGAGCTAAGAAAAATATATCAGAATGCAAATGCTACAACTGTGGCAAATTAGGACATTTAGCTAGAGACTGTAGAGTACCTAAAAACGTAAATAAAAAACAAATTTCAGAAGTAGAAGTAATAATCGAAGATGAAAAATATAAACAAATAGATTATATAGACTATAATCTAAATGATGAAGATAGTATATACGAATTAACAGAATACGAAAAAACAGATAATGAAAATGAGATAGATGATGAAAATGAGATAAATGAATACGAAACAGATAATGACTGAAACAGATGTAAGGATTATAAGTAAAGAAGAATATCAAGATAAAGAAAGCTCAGAACAAAAAATAATATTTGACAGCAATATGTTCGAACAAATAAAAGGAAAAGAATTAGATTTAAGTGTAGACAAAATTTTGGAAATACCTAAACTAAGAAATTTCTTTAAAATAAGACAAGAAGAATACTACGTGGTAAGCCAAAAAGAACATATAATAGATTGCAAATACACCCAAGGAAAAGCTAAAATACCTATTATAAATAAAAAGATAATAAACAAGGAAATCCAAGAAATAAAAGCTAAAAATCCAATAAAATACGTACACCTAGGAGCAACAGAGATACTCATAAAAGCATGTTTTAGAGAAGGGATAGATACACCAATTGAACTATACTTGGCAGATGATAGAATTATTCACCCAATAGAAAAAAGCATAATAAGTGCAGTTAGAGGAAATTTAATATACCAAAAATTTAAGTTTATTATAAGTGCTAACTACTCAGTAGCATTAGATGACAGAAATATCGATAAATCACTAGTACTATACTGGAAAATGTCAGGAATAGAACTGGCACCAGGTAGTAAAATATTTACAGCTAGATGCAAAAACTTATATGTATTAACTACAAAACATAAGATAACAGCCAAAAATAAAATTCAAAGAATTAAAATAGAAAATCCTTTTGACAAAATAGTTAACGTTATTGATAATAATGATTATAGCTACAAAGATATGGATATTGAGGAAGATTTAGAAATAGTTAAAGAAAGGCTAAGCACATCAAAAAGAATAAATTATGATACACCATCATCATCTAGAAATAGCACTTCAAGAAGCATAGAATATGATATACAACCAAGATTATTAGAACAAAGAATGGATGAAATACAGCCTTATCAATACTATATAACAGGAATATTAAATCAGCGAAAATACCTAATAAAAATAGATACAGGACAAAACGAAAGCTATGTTACAAGAGAACTAATAAAAGAAGAAGAAATTACAAAAAATGAAGGTATAAATACAGAATTACCAGGAATATTGACAAACATGGAACAAAGTACAGAACAAGAACTAATTATTGGAGGAATACCAATAAAAATAAAATTTAAAATATATCAAGGAAAAGACAATATAACTTTAGGAATAAAATGGCTGGAAACAGTCAAACCGTATAATATAGATGAAAGACAGTTAATAATACATTACGAAAATAAAAAGGTAATCATTAAAAGAACATTAATATGAAAGAATGACAAAAATCTATATACTAATGAAAATAATAGTGGACGGATATTACAACAGATATTATACACCTATGATAGATACAGGAGCAGGAGCAAATATGTGTAAACACAACTGCTTACCAGAAGATAAATGGGAAAAATTAAAAACACCACTTATAGTAACTGGATTTAATAACGAAGGAAGTATGATAACACACAAAACCAAAAATACAAAAATACAAATATGGGATAAAATACTAACAATTGAAGAAATGTATAGTTACGAATTTACTAATAGAGATATACTATTAGGAATGCCATTTTTAGAAAAACTATACCCACACACTATAACAAAAACACATTGGTGGTTTACCACCCCATGTAATAAAAAAGTAGGAGCAAAAAGAGTAAATAACAAAGTAAGAAAAAATACACCATGGATTAAAGGAAGTGAAAAAATTACTCAAAAGTTAGAAAACATAACAACTAACGACCAGAAAATTGAAATGATAATATTTACAATTGATAAAATACAAATATTACAAGATAAGCTAAAATTGTTATATAATGAAAACCCATTACAAGGATGGGAAAAACATAAAACAAAAGTAAAAATTGAATTAGTAGATGAAAATAGCACAATAGCACAAAAACCCCTGAGATACAATTTTGAAGACCAAAAAGAATTCCAGATGCATATAAAAGAATTATTAGAAAATAATTACATACGAGAAAGTAATAGTAAGCATAATAGCCCGGCATTTATAGTAAATAAACATAATGAACAAAAAAGAAAGAAAAGCAGAATGGTGATAGATTATAGAAATCTAAATGCAAAAACTAAAACATATAATTACCCAATACAAAATAAAATCTTAAAAATAAGACAGGTACAAGGATATAATTATTTCAGTAAATTTGATTGTAAATCAGGATTCTATCACTTAAAACTAGAAGAAGAATCTAAACAATTAACAGCATTTACCGTACCCCAAGGATTTTACGAATGGAATGTATTACCCTTTGGATATAAGAATGCACCAGGTAGATATCAACACTTTATGGATAATTACTTCAACCAATTAGAAAACTGTATCGTATACATAGACGATATATTACTCTATTCAAGAACTAAAGACGAACATATAAGACTACTAGAGAAATTCATACATATAGTAGAAATATCAGGAATAAGCCTAAGTAAAGAAAAAGCCGAAATATTGAAAAACCAAATAGAATTCTTAGGAATACAAATAGACAGAAATGGAGTAAAAATGCAAACACATATAGTACAAAAAATAATAAATTCTGAAGAATTACTAGATACTAAGAAAAAATTACAATCCTTTTTAGGATTAGTTAATCAAGTAAGAGAATATGTACCAAAACTAGCAGAAAATCTAAAACCATTACAACGAAAATTAAAAAAGGATATAGAATATCACTTCGATGAAAAAGACAAAAAATACATAAAAAAGATAAAAGAAATGTGTAAAGAACTACCAAAACTATATTTTCCGAATGAAAACAAAAAATTCACCTACATAGTAGAATCAGATTCTAGTAATCATAGCTATGGAGGAGTATTAAAATATAAATACGAAAATGAAAAAATAGAACACCACTGTAGATACCATTCAGGATCATACACAGAACCACAAATTAAATGGGAAATAAATAGAAAAGAACTGTTTGCATTATATAAATGTTTGCTTGCATTTGAACCATATATTGTTTATAACAAATTTATTGTTAGAACAGATAACACACAAGTTAAATGGTGGATAACTAAAAAGGTACAAGATTCCGTAACAACAAAGGAAATAAGGAGATTGGTATTAAATATATTAAATTTTTCATTTACAATTGAGGTTATCAAAACTGAGAAAAATATAATTGCAGATTACATCTCAAGATATGGAAAAAGATGAAAATAAGATGGACCAAATACTCGGAATGCAAAGTACACTTTGCAAGAAAGTGGAAAAGCTAGAAGATGATATGGAGAAGCTAAAAAGCAAAGATAGCAGTCAGCAGCGTGACTTTAAAAATGCGGAAATGAAAACAGAAAGAATGGAAGAAGATAGCAGTCAGCAGCGTGACTTAAAAAACGCGGAACTATGCCAATCGGAAGGCACCAAACTTCCAGAGCTAAAGGAGACGCTGGGAAACTCCTTAAAACCCAAGCTAACAACCCATCTACTTCTTCTGCAGGTACATCAGGACCTAAAGAAAGAAGAGACATTATCAGGAAACAGCAGCTATTTGATAAGCAATTTACGATGAAAAATATACCCCCAACTCCACAAACAAGTACATACAAAGAAAGCCTAAACCAAACCAGACAGACCTACAACCATATATCCAATACCTACATTCAGAATATCCACATAATACAAACATACTTAAACAAAAATCCACGCTCTATAACCACCAAAAACCCAGAAGAAGACTATGTTACCCAATATTTACAGGGATACAATAAGCTAATTGCACAGCCAAATACAAACTCCAACCTAGTCAGGACATGCTACAATTATGGATTGCTAAATACTGTATATACCAAGACAGGAGATGAGATAGCAACCATACCAGAACTACATAAAGCATTCATGACATATAAAAGAATAACTAAAGGAACATTTTTCTATATCAAAATATACGCAACACCAACAGAGATATTATTTAATGAAATAAAACCAATCATACAAGTAGTAAAAATAGGATTAACAAGGGAGATGATAATACCAGAGAAGATAGAACAGCAAGAAGAAATAAGTTGTACAGATATACCAGATTTTTACGCAAATAAAAGAATTATTGGTTTAGCTACAATAATAAGTGAGCTGGCTAATAATTTCTTAAATGGGAATTCTATCTGGAGCTATTACTCAAGAGATCAAACTATGATTTATGCTAACTCCAGAGAACACAAAGAAGCAGATATGGAAGAGGTACGCCAATGGATACTTAGTCTGCTAAAGCCAGAGGAAATACCAACTACAAGAGCTATACGGAGAAACTACATTTCCCCAGCTCTTCTAACGAGATATTGCAAGACAGTAGGACAGAAATATCCAGACCACTATTGCACAAAGTGCCATGGTGAAGAAAATAGTCAGATACCAGATGTACAGCTAGAATAATGATCCAACGGCCGAGATAAGAATAAAATAGTTTGACTGTTTCCAGCCATTTTATTCCTAAAGTTATATTGTCTTTTCCTTGATATATTTTAAATTTTATTTTTATTGGTAATCCTCCAATAATTAGTTCTTGTTCTGTACTTATTATTCTCTTGGTCCATTACAATAGAACTCCGATCGTCATAACAGTCTCGCTGCAGTGAAAATTCTCCCACTTGTCCCTCATAACCAGTATCTACCAATTCGTGACAGCTGACAAAATAATTTTTCTTGTGAATTTATTAAGGGAATTTTTGTAAATTCTAAGCTCCTAAACCCTAAACTATATCATTTTAAGCCCTGAAAGGAGTGTATTAGGAGAGTTTAACCTATCCTAGTTCATTCAACTCCCATGCATGCAAGTTTAGAGTGTTCCATTAAAAGGTCAAGCTTAGATATCCTTAAATTCTCCTCCAAATCTCTTGGGCTTTCAAAGTCAAGATAAGAATCATTTCATTCAGGTATATAGGCTATAAATGAGAGTTTTCTTTCACTTTCATGTTCAAATTTATCCTCAAGTTCATGAATTCAAGTGTTGATTCAATTATATGATCCTATGGGATTTTATCCCAATTTCATGAAATTCTCTATATTTTATGTATGGATCAATTCCCGTCATATTTAAAATCATTTTTAAGATCTATGCGCAGATTGTATACTTATTTTTTATTATTAATTTATGATTTCAAATTTTAGAAAATTATTCCCGATTATGCAAGTTTTATGAAAAGTAAAGTTTATGATTATGTTATGATTGTGGTTCTCCTAAGCCCTACATTTATGATTTATGATTTATGACATGATTTACTACAAGTACTCTTCATGAATTTATGAATCTCAAGTATGATGATTTCTCAAGCATGTATGTTCTTCATGATTTATGAGTTTATGATTTTGGCCAACTCAGAGGCCCTTCTTTCATGGATAATAATGTATTTTACATTTGATCAAGCATGTCATGTTTCATGTGCATATTTTTGAAAGCCGTGTCTAGCACCGAGTAGACCCAATGTTCAAGTAAACTCCATGGTCTCAAAACTACGCGTCAATGTAGGTTTATATTCATGAACTCTAGGTGGATCCCTAATAGTGATATCACGTCATTTACGTACCTTACTTGGCAAGCCCGAGATGGATCTGCCCACTTGAGCGAGATAGTAAGGGCATCATGTAAGCTCTATCATGATGGTGTCGGTTAAGACGAGTCCTTCAATTGTTTCTTATGTTTTATGCATGATCATGATTACAATACTTTGGCTCAAGTTATGTTTTACAAGGTTTCTCTTATGATTACGATGATGACTAGTTTATGAATGGTTTTGAAAACCTTGAGCCCTCATGTTTATGTTATGATTATCACTTCATGTTTGAAATGTCCTACTCTTATGAACTCTTATGTATTTTATTAGTCCATTTTTATTTATCTTGTATACTCAGTACATCAAAGTACTAATCCATATTCTATGTTGTGTCATTTCATGATATAGGTCCAAGAGATTAAACCTAACCACGCCATTAGTCCTACTTTCGTATCAGTTTTGTTAGCCAGTTTTGGTGAGTACTCATCTTTCAAGGACAATCAGTTTAGTTTGTTATTTTGTTATTTTAGTTACGAACTTTTGTCCAGGTAGTTGAGGATGTTGTCCCAACGGCTCATCAGTTATGTTAGAAGCTTTTTAGACAATGTGTAGAAACTCGGCTTATCAGTGATGAATCAGTTTATGATTATTACGTGTGTAAACTTCCACTTATTCATGTTCAGTTTATTAGTTTTTTCTAATTTATATTCTTTAGCCGCTATGCTCATGCCATGGGTCAATTTGAAGCCATTCGTGGTTCTAGATCCCGTGTCTCGATTTGGGGTCTCAGCTCGTGTCATGACAAACTTAGTATCAGAGCAAAGGTTCAGTGTGTCTTAGGGTGTTTGAAAGACGAGTTAAGCAGAGTTTTTTCCATGGGTGTGAAGCGTGCCCACTAATGGGGTAGAGGCTACAAGACGTTTTAGGAAATTCCCCTTCTTTCATGATATCTCTCTATCCTTCTAACTTATTCTATACGCGTTTGCAGAATCATGCCTCCATGCCATATGAATAGAAGCAGGAACGAGAATGAAAATGGCCATGGGGATGGCAACGAGGATAAGCATCAGCAAGCCCCGCTAGCACTAGCAGGTCCTTTGTCTGAGTAGGTTTCTCATGCAGATTTTAGGACACCTTTTCAGTTGTTGGTTCAGGCCTTGACCGCTCAGGTCAATCAGTAGGAAGTGGCTCATGTTCCCCAAAATGGGAACGCAGCGATGGATTGAGTTAGGGGTTTCCTCAGAATGAACCCCCTTGGGATTCTTGGGTCGAGAGTGGATGAGGACCACATGAGTTTCTATAAGAGATTCAGAAGATCACCCAGATCATGGGGGTGATAGGAGAAGAGAGAGAAAAATTAGTCTCCTATCAGCTGAAGGGGGTTGCTTATATATGGTACCATCAGCGGAGGGACGGTAGAGCAGTGGGCGCAGTTCCCATGAGTTAGGAGGAGTTTATGATAGCCTTTCTAGACAGATTCTTCCCTAGGGAATTAAGGGACGCAAAGGAGGTGGAGTTCATTAATTTGAGGCAAAATGATATGACTATCTAAGAGTACACCTTAGAGTTCACCTGATTTTCCAAATATGCACCAGAGATAGTGGCAGATCAGAGAGCTCACATGAACAGGTTTGTGTATGGGGTGTCAGATTCACTAGTCAGGGAATATAAGACCGTAATGTTGAACAATGATCATGATTTCTATCGATTGGTGATATACGCCCAACAGATTGAGGTGGCTCAGTTAAGGGAAAGGGAGAGAGAGGGCAAGAGGGATATGATAGGCAACTTTGGGTTCTCCCAGTAGAGGTTCAGAGGTGGGTATCATCAGCAATCCCACTGGAGGTCTTCAACCCCATCACCGTCATCAACCAATGTTCCATCCAAACCTCGGGGTGATCGGAGGAGTAGGGCCTCAGGTTTGAGGGTACAGAAGGACACACCAGTAGAGCGCACCTTTCCAGTCTATAGAAATTATGGTAAGAACCACATAGGAGAGTGCCTAGTCAGATCAGATGTTCTCTTCGAGTGTGACAAACCTGGGCACATGCACAGGGGTTGTTCTTTGGCTAGACAGGGCGATAGCAGAGGTCATGCCCAAACTACTAACTTAGTAATAGCTCCAGAAACACGTCCTGCTCAGCAGGATTCATCCACTAGTGCAGGTGGTGGACAACGTCAAAATAGGTTTTATGCCCTCTCATCACATCAGGAGCAGGAGGTCTCTCCAAATGTAGTCATTGGTATATTGCGAGTATTTCATCTTGATGTGTGTGCATTGTTAGATCCATGGGATACTTTCTCTTGTGTGACTCCTTATGCTGTTATTAGTTTTAGAGTTAGACCCGAAATTCTATCAGAGCCCTTCTCAGTATCTACTCTAGTCGGCGACTAAGTTATATCTCGACAAGTATACAGAAATTGCCTGTCACAGTCCTTCAGAAAGTCACCTTAGTCGATCTAGTAGAGTTATACATGACTGATTTTGATGTTATCTTTGATATGGGTTAGTTGTGTGCATGTTATGCCTCAGTGAATTGTAGAACCCGTATGGTAGAGTTCTGGTTTTTGAGTGAGCCAGTCCTAAAATGGGAGGGTAGTTCAGTTGTGCCTGTAGGTCACCTTGTTTCCTACCTTAAGGCTAGAAAGATGATTTCCAAGGGGTGTGTTTACCATCTAGTTTAGGTTAAGGATGGTATATTTGAGACCTCAATTCTTCAGTCTGTCTTTGTTGTATGTGAGTATCCGAAGGTTTTCCCAGATGATCTACTAGGAGTCCCTCCAAAGTGGGAGATTGAATTTGGTATTGACCTTCTTCCCGATATGCAGCCTATATCTATTCCTCCATATAGAATGGCTCCAGCTGAGCTGAAGGAGTTGAAGGAGCAATAGAAGGATCTTTTAGATAAAGGATTCATCAGACCTAGAATGTCTACATGGGGTGCACCAGTTCTCTTTGTTCGGAAAAAGGATAGGTCTTTTCGAATGTGCATTGACTATCAGTAGTTGAACAAGGTCACCATTAAGAAAAAGTATCCTCTCCCTAGAATTGATGATTTGTTTGACCAACTTCAGGGTGCTAAGTGCTTCTCAAAGATAGACCTCAGATCCGGGTATCATCAGCTTCGAGTTAGGGAGAGTGACATTCTAAAGATAGCTTTTAGGACTCAATATAGTCACTATGAGTTTGTAGTTATTTCTTTTGGAATAACGAATGTTGCAACTTTTATGGATTTGATGAACAAGGTGTTCAAGCCATATTTGGATATGTTTGTGATTGTCTTCATAGACGACATCCTCATATACTCTTGAAGCAAGGAGGAGCTTGCCACTCATTTGAGGATTTTGCTACAGGCACTCGAGGAACGTGCTACAGACACTCAAGGATTTCCAACTGTTTACTAAATTCAGCAAGGGTGATTTTTGGTTGGACTCGATAGCATTTTCGGGCCACGTGGTGTCAAGTGAGAGCGTGTAGGTGGACTCTCAAATGATAGAATCTGTAAAGAATTGGCCTAGACTAATTAGTCCTTTGGATATCAGGAGTTTCTTTGGTTTAGCTGGCTACTACCGGAGTTTTTTTGAAGGATTTTTATCCATTACTGCACCGTTGACTAAGCTAACCTTGAAGAAAGTCAAATTTCAATGGTCGAATGCCTATGAGAAGAGCTTTTAGGAGTTAAAGATTCAACTCGCTTCAGCTCCAGTATTGATCCTACCTGAGGGTACAGATGGATTCGTTGTGTATTATGATGACTCTAGGATCGGTCTTAGGTGTGTGTTGATTCAGCATGGTAAGGTCATTGCGTATACTTCTAGACAACTTAAGACTTATGAGAAGGATTACTCGATGCATAACCTAGAGTTGGTAGTGGTGGTGTTCATATTGAAGATTTGGAGGCATTATTTGTATGGGTCCATGTGGATGTGCTTACAGACCACAAGAGCCTACTGTATCTGTTCACCCAGAAGGATCCGAATTTGTGACAATGGAGATGGTTAGAGCTATTCAAGGACTATGACATGAGTATCCTTTATCATCCAAGAAAGGCCAATCTAGTGGCGGATGCCCTTAGTGGGCTGTCCATGGAGAGTGTTTCTTATGTGGAAGATGGAAAGAAAGAGTTGGTGAAGGATGTGCATCGTCTTGCATGACTAGGAGTTCCCCATGTTGATTCGATAGATAGTGGTGTCATTGTTCAGAATGGTTCAGAATAATATTTGGTGACTGAGGTCAAGACTAGGCAAGATGAGGATCCTATTTTGGTAAAGTTGAAGGAAGTGGTTCAAAATCAGAAGGTATAGGTCTTCTCCGGGGGGGGGGGGGGGGGAGATGGTGTACTTCGATATCAAGATCGTTTATGTGTTTCGAATGTCAATGACTTGAGAGAGTGGATATTGCATGAAGCTCACGGTTAACGATATTGTATCCACCCTGGTGCCACCAAGATGTACCATGACCTATGAGAAGTCTATTGGTAGAATGGCATGAAGAAGGACGTGACGGAATTTGTGACTAAGTGTCCAAGTTGTCAGTAAGTGAATGTAGAGCATCAAAGACCAGGAGGTGTGCTAGAAGACATCAGTATCCCCACTTGGAAGTGGGAAGAGATCAATATGGATTTCATCACAGGGTTACCTTGCACACATCTACAATATGACTCTATTTGGATGGTTGTAGATAGGTTGACTAAAGCAGCCCAGTTTTTACCACTTAAAACTACCGACTCAGCGGAGGATCATGCTAAATTATACATTTGGGAGTTAGTTTGGTTTCATGGAGTTCCCTTGTCTATCATTTCAGATAGAGGTACTCAATTCACCTCGCAGTTTTGGAGATTGTTTCATAAGGGACTCGACACTCTAGGTCAAGCTTAGCACAAATTTTCACCCATAGACGAATGGTCAGACTGAGTAGAATATTTAGAATCTCTAGGATATTTTAAGAGCATGTGTGATTGACTTCAAAGGTAGTTGGGATGATCATTTACCTCTTATCGAGTTTGCCTACAACAACAGCTACAACTCCAGCATTCAGATGGCTCAATTTGCAGCTCTTTATGGGCAGAGATGTAGATCACCTATTGGTTAGTTTGAGGTAGGTGAGGCTATATTGATAGGGCCAGATTTAGTTCATGAGGATATGGAGAAAGTTCAGCTTATAAGGGAAAGGCTGAAAATAGCTCAAAGTCATCAAAAGTCCTATGCTGATGTGAGGAGGAGAGAATTGGAGTTTGAAGTTGGTGATTGGGTGTTTCTGAAGGTGTCTCCCATGAAGGGAGTGATGAGGTTCAGAAAGAATGGAATGCTTGGTCCCCAATATGTTGATCCCTATAGGATTGTGTGACGTGTTGGTAAGGTGGACTATGAGTTGGAGCTACCAGCGAAATTGGCTTCGGTACATCCAGTTTTTTATATATCATTATTAAAGAAGTGCATTGGTGATTCGACTTTGATTGTCCCAGTGGAGAGCGTGGGTGTGAAGGATAACCTTAGTTATGAGGATGTACCAGTTGAGATCCTTGATTGTCAGGTTCGAAAGCTGAGAAACAAAGAAGTAGCTTTGGTGAAAGTCTTATGGAGGAATCAGCTTGTTGAATGAGCTACGTGGGAAGACGAAGCAGATATGATTGCTAGATACCCTCATTTATTCCCATCTGACTCAGTTCCAGCATGAGGTATCAGTTCCCTCCTCAGTACTCTATTCAGTTTCATGTTTAGTTCATGTCTCTTTGTTCCTTTCATGTTTGTACATGTATGTGTGATTCATGAATTCAATTTAGTCATGTATATCAGTCCAGAGTCAGTCACTACAGTAGTTTTAGCTTAAGATGTTCAGTATTTGAGATTTCAGTTCCCTTTCACAGTTTTTTAGTATGTTTAGTCAGACGAATGTTTCCAAGGGAAAAATATTGTAATACTCTGAAGGTTCCTAATACTAGATGAGGATTGGAAATGAGCTCAATAGAAAATCTATATATTTGCCTCTGTACGACTCAACCTACGAGTCATAGGTTGGTAGTGCCGGTCGTAGGAAGACCCAAGGACTAGGTTAGAGATTTTTGTTCCCCAGACCACGAGTCCCCACTATGAGTAGTAGTATGTGGGTATGACTCATGATCAGGAGTCGTAGCAAGTTTTCAGAGTTATCGAGTGATTGATGGTACGAGTGATGGTATGACTCGTAGGATTGTATTACGGATCATAGTAAGATTTTTGTAAATATGCAGAGTATTAGAGGTTTTGGACTTAGTCAGTACAGGATGATACCACGAGTCTTAAGAGGATTGTATGACTCGTGGTACGATTTGTGACAACTGGCAAAATAGTTTTTCCTGCGAATTCATTAAGGGTATTTTCATACATTCTAAGCTACTAAGACCTAAATTACATCATTGTAATCCCTGAAAGGAGTGTATTAGGGGAGTTTAATCTATCCTAATTTATTCAACTCCCATGCATGCAAGTTTAGAGGGTTCTATTGAAGATCAACCTTAGAAAATCCTCCAATTCTCCTCCAAGTCTCTTAAGCTTTCAAAGTCAAGATAAAAATCAGTTTACCAGGTATGTAGGCTATGAATGAGAATTTCCTTTTACTCTCATGCTCAAATTTCTCCTCAATTTCATGAATTTAAGTGTTGATTCAAGTGTATGATCCTATTGGGTGTTATCCCAATTTCATGAAATTCTCTATGATTTATGTATGGGTCAACTCCCTTCATGTTTCAAATCGTATTTTAATATCTATGCATAGATTGTATACTTATTTCTGGTTATTAATTTATGATTTCAAATTTTAGAAAATTATGCCCGATTATGCAAGTTTCATGAAAAGTCAATTTTATAATTCTATTATGGTTGTGCTTCTCCTAAGTCTTAAATATATGATTTATAATTTATGACATGATTTACTACAAGTACTCTTCATGAATTTATGAATTTCAAGTATGATGATTTCTCAAGCATGTATATTCTTCATGATTTATGAGTTTATGATTTTGGCTAACTCACGGGCCCTTCTTTCATAGCTAATCATGTATTTCAAGTATGATTAGGTATGCCATGTTTCAACTAGCCATGAACTTCATGTATATTTCACGATTATTATATTACCCTTCATGTGCATGTTTTTGGGAGCCATGTCTAGCACTGAGTAGGCCCGGCGTTTAGGTAAACTCCATGGTCTCAGAACTAAGCGCTAGTGTAGGTTTATATTCATGGACTCTAGGTGAGTCCCTATTAGTGATATCATGCCATTTATGTCCCTTGCCTGGCAAGCCCGGGACGGTTCTGCCCACTTGAGCAAGATAGTTGAGGAATCATGTAAGCTCTATCATGATGGTGTCGGTTAAGATGACTCCTCCCATTATTCTATATATTTTATGCATGATCATGATTACAATACTTTGGCTAAAGTTATGTTTTACAAGGTTTCTCTTATGATTATGATTAATGACTAGTTTATGAATGGTTTCAAAACCTTTACCCCTCATGTTTATGTTATGATTATCACTTCATGTATGAAATGTCCTACTCCTATGAACTCTTATGCATTTTATCAGTCCATTTTTATTTAACTTGCATACTCAGTACATTCAAACTACTGATGATGAGCTGTGAGTTACCACACTTTTGATGCTTAAAATTGAAAAATAAGCTTGAACTTAGGTGTGTTTATATGGATATGAGGCACTTTTACTTTGTTCACAGGGAAAATAGATGTTTGAGCTGAATTGTGCAAAAGATGGAGAAAAATTGTAGAAAAGTGGCTAAGTACAGACCTCAGTATGAAACGTACCATCCTGGTACGAACTGTACTGAGATTCGTGGAAACGTCCAGGCTAAGAATGTAATACAAAGGTGACTTACGACTCATGGTATGAGTCGTACCATCCTGGTACGGGCTGTAACATAACTGTCATAGAAAATTCCATAAGGTTTGCACAGGCCAAGTATCCTAGTATGGGTAGCAATCATGAATCACAAGATCTACCTAATACCCATACCAATGAACCATGGAGAAGTCCAGAATAAGAGAAGACTAGCAGGTCTCAAGGTATGAGAAGGAGTCATGGGTCGTGGAACTGAGCTACGAGTCATACCAAGCCATTCGTGAAAGTTAACAGAGAGTTCTTGAAAGTGAAGGTCTCAAGCCACGGGAAGATTATATGACTCGTAGGTTCATTGTGCCAGTTGTACCATTTCACAACACTTAGCTAGGTTCAGCTGATGCCAGCCAACGTATAAGTCAAGGTACAATCCGTACAATCCTGTTATGAGTCGTAGGTGAAGGGGCGACAGTTTTTGGTAGTTTCCCTGTTTACTTAGGAGAAGGTTGCAAATATTTGTATAAATACTTTTTAGGTTATTTTAAGTAAACAGAGCCACATATTGAAGTTTTCTTACACAAAATACATTGAAAGACAAGTTGTTGCTAACTTTTAATTCAAGTCTTGGAGATTTTCTTTTTTAGATTTCTTCCTTGTTCTTGAATTATTCATCATCATTTCTTGCAATAAGCAAGCAGGTTTATTTTCAATCATCCTTGTAAGTATTAACTTATGTGTTTGTCTATGAATGTTTATTATTTTCTATCAATCATTAGAGGCTTAAGCCTCCACAACTAGAGTTATGGGAACCATGGTGAATTAACGAATTAGGGTCACACAAAGTGATTCCAAACCAATGCTAAACGCGTGTATTGTATTCTCTTCATCTTTAATGTTTCTTAGTGGAGCACAATATTAGGACTTGACCAAATTCTTTACTTTCTTGAACCTGGAGAAGTAGAGATTAGGAAAAAGAGAATTACAACAAAGCCTTGATCTTTATGGTTTATTGTATAACTAGAGCTGCGAATGCATGATAGTTAATTTGGGATAAATTTGATAACGGTTGAATTGAAATCACTGACCTTACTCGGTAATTGAGTATATTCATCCAATAGGGACAAACCATTCATTTTGATGAACCCTAGTTATCAAGTTCTACAAGTAATCATTGGAATAGATCACAAGTGTAAAATCCGAAGTAGTTATAATCCATGGGGAAAACTTTCCCTAGTTAATTGCATAATATTGATAAACAACAACCAATTCTCAACCTTGTCTTATAATTGATTTTATAAAAACCCCCTTTTGGAGATAACATACTTAAAATATTAAATACTATTGTTATTTTACATCCTGACATTATTCTCTGTGGGATCGAACCCAATTTTTGCTGAATTCTTTATTGACAACGTCCGCTTCATACTTTATCAGAAGTGTAAGTTTGAGTGTTATCAAAAAGTGGCGCCATTGCTGAGGAATATGACTTAGGATTATAGTAATTGCTGTGTTTAACTTTTATTTGTTTTTTTCTCATTTATGTTTTCTTTTTGTTTTTCACACCCACAGGGTGCCTCTTGGTGAATTCCAGGTACTCGACAGAGTGAAAACCCGTTGATTCCTCTTGTTCTTGAATAAGAGTGAACACTACAGATAATGGAGAACCCTAAGCAAAGAGAGGCCAAAATTGATGAAGAAGTTCGGCAAGCTACACTTCAGGAATCCGAGAATGCTCGGGAGGAATTCGTGATGTTGGTCTCCATGGAAGGGGCAATAGAGGCCAGAGGTATGCTCCTCAGTTCGATGATGAGGATAACTCAGATATTGATGAATTTCGGTTCAACTGGAGCCATTATACCACCACCTTTGCCTGCTGGGCCAAAGTTTGATATCAGTAGCACCATGATATAACTGTTGAATATGAAAAGGGTGTTTAGTGATTATGCAGCTAATTATGCTAATCTACACTTGATGAACTTTATCGGAATATGCAATGCGTATAGGTTACCTGGTGTGAGCCAGGATGTGATCAGGCTGAGACTCTTTCTATTCTCTCTCTCTTGAGAGGCTACTTTATGGTTATCGGAGTTGCCCAAGAACTCCATTACTAACTGGAGGGATCTTAAACAAGCTTTCCTAGAAAGGTTCTTCCCACCCTCCAAGATGCTACAACTAAAGGACGAGATTTCTAACTTCTGACAATTAAAAATGGAGGTACTTCATGAAACTTGGTTGAGATTTAAGAAGAAGCTGACCAAGTGCATGAACCATAAAATTCCAAATGACAATTTTTTGAAAATATTTTACAGGTCCTTGAATAACAACACAAAAGCTGTAGCAGATACAGTGGCAGGAGGAGCGTTGATGAGTCATACGTGGGAGCAAGCTACCATTATTCTTTATAGGGTGACCAAGACGAATAGGGCCTAGCGCACCAGGGAAGTAGAAGCAGCAGCAGGTACGTATGTTGTTGGTATGTCTGCGGATCAACACAAAAAGGAGGAGGAGCATGATCAGGAACTAGCTCATATGCCAACATCATTAGACTTGCTCACGAAACATATTATGGGTGCTGGTACTAGAAAGGTAAACGCAGTGGGAGCTTAGGGTCAGGAACCGGGGTAGGAGCATTCAGATACCGAGGTGGAGGCAAACTTCTTAGACAATTAGGTGGCAGATTTTTAGGCCAACGCCTAAGGGTCTGGATAGGACATTTGGTGCTAAGGTTCTAGAAATCAAAGTCAAAACCAATACCAAGACAACTACAATCGCGATGAGTATAGGGATAGGAGTTGAGGTCATGAGAGAAAGGGAGAATTGACAAAGAACAATAGATATCTCAACGACTACACAGGTTTGTATATTCCTCCTAATGCGTGTGAGGGTGAAAGTGGACCCTCAAGATTGGAGAACATGATGGCTGAGATGCTCAAGAAGGTAAAGTCCACCAATGATCAGCTGAGAGAGATCCCGTGGGATATATCGAGCATGAACTAGAAAGTTGAATTGTATGCCACAATGATCAAACAGATTGAGCAGCAGCTTGGATAGATGTTAGCCTCTCTAAACCAAAGGCAGAAGGGAACACTTCCTAGCAACACAGTGCAGAACCTAAAGAATGACAGTTAGTGTATGGTTGTGATGACTAGAAGGTGGAAGAATACAATTGAGCCCCCTCTGCCAGTTGTAGTTGAGATGGAAAGATGAAAGGAGATTGAGCTAGGTGAGGAAGATGAGGTTGCTGAGCATGAGCTCACAGGTGAAACCGAGTTGACAGAGACTCCAGTTGATGCAAAGGATTTTGAAGCTGATAAGGGTAAGAAGCAAGGGGACACACAAATTTATAAGGTTATCCTTTTACCACCGCCACCATTCCCTAAAAAGATGAAGAAAAGGGTGAAAGAGGGCAAGTTCAAATATTTCTCTCTATGCTTACACAATTATCTGTGAACATACCATTGATTGAGGCATTGGAGCAGATGCCTGGATATGCCAAGTTCATGAAGGACCTTGTGACCAAAAAGAGGCCTGTGAGCTATGAACCGATAGGTAACTTGCACTATTGCAGTGTCGTAGCTTCATGGTCCTTACTCAAACGAAGGAGGAAGAAGGTGCCATCACTATTCTATGTACGATTGGTGATTTTGAGTTTGCGAAGACACTTTATGACTTAAGAGAAAGAATCAACCTGATGCCATTAGTTGTATTGAAACAACTAGGCTTGAGAACCCCTATACCGACGTCAATGTGGCTATTGATGGCAGACCGCGCAGTCAAAAAGCCAGTGGAGGGCTTGCAAACACATGATGCACATATGTCGGAGTTGTAGGAGTGAGCTAGAGGAGCGAGGAGCTCCACCACTGCCCAGAGAGTGCCTGCAGGTGGTAATGACCCTTTGGGGAAACCAAAATCAGCTAGAGTAGAGACTGAGGTCGTGAAAGCGATTGCGAGTGATGCGGGGGTAACCAATCCCCCAACTAATGTAACATTGAGTGCGCCGGCACCATTAGTGCCACTGATGCAGCGGAGGTACCACCTCTGTAGGATGATAGGAGCACTTAGTGCACCCCAAGTATGTACCATTTCCCTGATTCCTACATATTTTATGCTTCGGTGATGAAACATGTTTATCAAAGGGGGGGGGGGTGTGATCTTGGAAAAAATGGCATGCCCAAGTGATACTTTATAACTTAGTTTTTGTCTTGTTTATCTACTTATTTATATACATTCTAATGTATTTTTATGTAAATGTGAAGATATATACTAACCAACATGATTAGTTCTTATTTTTATAGGTTTAAAATGAATTTGAGGAACTAATCTATGATTTGGTGAAGTGGAGGAATGGAATCGGAAGAAAACTACAAAAGTCGGCAAGGAACCATGCCTTGGCAAGGCTGGCCGCGCCAGGCAGCGTGCCACGATGTGCGTGTGCCGCGCCCAGCGCCGTGCCACACCAATGCCAGGCACGAGAAGAAGACAGCAAGCAAGCCACCTACGCGCTAGCGCCGTGCCACGCCAGGCAATCTGCGCGACAGTGGCCGTGTCACGCAGGCCATCGCGCTGCACAGGCAGCATGCCACACCGGCCATCGCGGCAAGCTTCAGCCGAATGTCATTTTTATGCAAATTCCAGTGTGCCTACGCGATGCCTCTGTGTTACGGAGGAAAATTGGTGCGATAACCTCCGTGACACGGAGCTATTTCATGCTGGGAATAATTTTGTACAATTCTCATTTACTATAAATAGGTCTCTTAGCTCCTAAAAACATTTGGTCACGAAATTATTCTAAAAAACTGCCAAGGAGTGAGGGAGAAGTGGGAGAACTCACCTAGGGTTCATCAATTTCATCTTCTCTTCTACCAATTCTTGTAAGTATGATACTTTAATTATGTTTCCTTGTAATTATACGAACTTGAGTAGCTAGAACCCTTCCTCTAGGGTTGAAGCCACAATGTATGATTGTGACTATGTGATTTTATTTTGGTTTTAATTTATTGATTGTTGTTTTGTCTTACGTTGTTAATTATGGTTGTTTTTATGATTGATCACCATGAAAACACACACGTTACACCTAGATTAAAGCTTGAGAAAGTAAACCTAGGCAAGAACAAAGAATGTAGGGAGCAAGTTTTTATCTTACGATATAATTCGCGGTTGGGATGAGAAATTATACCTAATTTGCCTTGATTGGTTACTAAAACGGGATGAGCTAGACACCAACTTAGAATTATCACATCACCACTCTTAGAAGTAGTTGTGAAGCTAAGTTAGGTTAAATGATTAGAGGCACAAAAGTCCCTAATCAAGAGCATAAACCCCGCAAGCCACATCCACGTAATTGAATTGCCCACGAACTAGAATGTCACATCCCCGTTCAACGATGTAGTCATGAGGCTAGTTTGTCATGTTTAGAGGCTCGAAAGACCATGAACATGCAATTTTAATTATGTGAGACGACAATTGATAATTCCATACTTAAACCATGACAAAGCATAGTATCGCATGATTATTTGGCTTTAGCTCTAGTTGCTCCTTAATTTCAGAGTATTTCGATGACACCCCTAGACTTAATTAAACTTTATCGAAAAAGTCTAAATCAGCACTTGTGAAGGTTAATATCACACTTGAACTTGATAATTAGCTGAATTGGTCCAGTCCCTGTGGGTTCGACATCCGGCTCTTATAAAGGGCCATTGTATTACTTGTATGACCACGTACACTTGTGTGTGCGCTGCTGCGCAGTCACAACAAGTTTTTGGCGCCGTTGCCAAGGACTCGGCGAAGTTTAGTAAATTTATCTGTTTTTGTGTGACTTTAAATTTCCTTAAGTGTTGAAATTTTTTTAAATTAGTTTTACATTTATTTTATTTTTAGTTTTTAGTTTGATACACTTCTTGACATGACATCATGGAACACAAATGGGTTGAATGGTGGATACTCATATTTTGGTAAGTCGTGTCTGAATTGTGGAGGACCCCACTTATGGCAAAACTATAACACATGCAATATATGTGGTGGTCAAGATGGCCAAGGGGATGGCTGTCCGAATGCATACTCCCCTCCCCCAAGCCCCTACTATGATCCTTCTGTTGTTTTTGATGAGTACATGAATGATGAAAATGAGGACTTGGAACACCAAGCTCAAATAGAAAACATGTTGAAACAGGTCCTTGAGCAGACAGAAGCAATGAGGGAGAAGATGGAAGTATTAGGAATTTAGACTAAGGAAAATGGAGAGGCCTTAGAAATGATAAGCGTCAAGATCACAGATATGATGGTTGAGGCTGAAGCTTGCGCTGATTTGCAAGTAACGGTTTTATGCAACACTCAAGAGGGATTACAAGGAGAAGAAAAGGGTGAGTTCTTGGAAGAAGCTCAACAATTAGAAGCTCTTGAGAGTTCCCGTGATGGTCTCACACATATGGAAAATCCATTCATGGAAGAAGAGATAGAGTATCCCCCATTTTAAATTAATGGAGAGATAGATGTTGATGCGGAGAAGGTGTATACAAGTAAGGAGGTCAAGAACAATGCAGTTTCAGAGTTGAGGTGTATTGTACCCCACTCAAAGCATTTTTCGACATTAAGTTTGGTTGAAAACTTAGAAATAGAGTCTTCCAAGCTTATAGAGAAATGTCTAGAGGAGGAACAAGCCCCGTATATTCTGAAATTTGCTGGCTCAGAGAGAAAAAATGACTTCGCTTACTTAAGGGCCAATAAGTGCAAAAGGCGACATCTACTGCTTGGTCCTTTCATTTTTTCACCACCACCCCTGGATAAGAGGAAACTAGAGAAGAAATTAGGGGTGAGATTCATATCCTCAAGGTGGAGGAAAAAGTGGTGAATCTTGATACGTCGTGCCGCGACGTAAAATTAGGCGCTGCTTGGGAGGCAACCCAAGGGTACCGCAGGTACAATTTGTGATTTTTATTTATGTGTTTTGTTTATTTTCAATTTGTGTTGTTCTGGTGGAAAGTTAGGCACAGATGGAGGGGAAGTCTGAGTACCCTTGGAGGAGGAAGCTAACAAGCATGGAAGAGACAAAATGTGGGATCAAACACCCACTTGTGAAAATTTGAAGGAAAACATGCTTGTAGGTAGGCCTAGAGGCCTCAGAGAGTATTTCTTACCCTTTTTAATTTTAATTAGATGCTATGGGGACATAGCATGATTCAAGTGTGGGGTGAGGAAAATTTAAAATTTTTTTGTGCTTAATGATTTTGGTGAATGTGGTGCTTGATACATATTGGAAAATTTTTTTGAGTTGAGCATGACTTCACCACCCGTTGGTTTTTCTTTTCGGTTCTTTTCCGATGGGGGGTCTTTGAACCGAAGAATAAAAATTTTTCTTTGTCTGTATATAATGTTTTTAGTCATAGTTAGAGACTATTTCCGACGATGGATGGATGACGACCGTCTTGAGGAAAATTAGTCAATAGGTTTTGGTTTTTGAACCCCTAGCTAATTGATGGCTTGATGTTCTTGTTTTGTTCTATGCATGATTGTAAGATACAAGTGTGGTTGGTGTTGAAGCATGTAAGAAGTTTATAACTTTGTTTGAGACACTTAGGCTCTTGAATTTGACTCAATGTGATTGAAGCTTAATTCTTAATTCTTGTGATTAGCTGAGTAAGAGTCTGCTGAATATGTCTTGAATTGAGCATGTGCTATGAGTGTAAGTTTTTCGAATATTCCGTGCTACTGTGGAGTGTCTAGAACTTGCCTGGTGTGTATATAAAACGAAATGAAGGATGTGGACTGTAGGAGATGATTTAGGCATTTCTTTGAATGAACCTAATTTTTATCCCTCAATTTACCTACCTTTAATGTTGAATCCTAGTGAGCCCCATTGAGCCTTAAGCTAATTCTTTGATAGCTAGAACATAAGCTTAATCCTTTTCTTTCATTAGCCTTGAATTTGATCCAAAACTCCTAAGCACTTAAGGGAAAAATCCGAAAGAGCGAAGGAGTGAGAAGCATGAAAAAGAAGGAGAAATAGCAGTTGTGGAAGTTAAGAAATAAAAACTTAGAGGTGCACTTGTTTGAAAATTCTTGATTATTGGTAGGGAGTAAGAAAATAAATGAATGAAAAAGTTGTTTAAGTACTCCTTACTAATGAGCTAAGTGTGCTTAAAGAAATGGGAACAAGAAGAGAAAATTCAGGAGTGAAAAAAATGAGGAGGAAGTAAGAAAAGAGATGTCCTTAATGAAGGTTGAAGTTATTAAAAGCGCTTGGGGATGATAGCCATTGTTATTATCCATAATATTACCTACCTTTCCCTTAGCTTACATTACAATCCATTAAGTCCTACTTGATCTTACGTTCAAACATCCTTAAATTAGTGGAGTACAACACTAAGGGCAAGCTTATGGTTCACTACATGATGCATGTGAATTCTTTGAGAGAGTGAGTGTAATTGTATTCATCTACCCATACATGTTGTGTTTTACAAACTTGCGAGTAAAAATGGGTAACTCTCTTGTTGTGAGAGCACATGTTTAATGAGAGATAACATTCATGTTGGATTTCTTGATCGGTTGATTTGCATTAGTTTGTTAAGATTGAGAGTCGATTCTTGAGGTTAGGAAGTCTTAGCATAGTTGTATTTCATTTCAAGGATTAAATCATGCATGCTCTATTTTTAACTTGCTATCTTAAATAATCATTATAGCCGTAGCTTGAATTGTCTTGCTAAATTAGCTATGTGTGAGTCTTCACTTACATGGGATGTAAAAGGGTTGTTCGAGGATGACCAAGGCTTTAAGTGTGGGGTAGGTTATCTTGGGCAAAATGGCATGCCCAAGTGATACTTTATAACTTAGTTTTTGTCTTGTGTATCTACTTATTTATATACATTCTCATGTAATTTTATGTAAATGTGAAGATATATACTAACCAACATGATTAGTTCTTGTTTTTGTAGGTTTAAAATGAATTTTAGGAACTAATCTATGATTTGGTGAAGTGGAGGAATGGAATCGAAAGCAAACTACAAAAGTCGGCAAGGAACCATGCCTTGGCAACGCTGGCCGCCCAGGCAGTGTGCCACGATGTGCGTGTGCCGTGCCCAGCGCCGTGCCACGCCAATGCCAAGCGCGAGAAGAAGGCAGTCCAGCAGCGTGCCACGCCAGGCAATCTACGCGACAGTGACCGTGTCACGCGGTCCATCGCGCTGCACAGGCAGCGTGCCACGCCGGCCATCGCGACAAGCTTCAGCCGAATGTCATTTTTATTCAAATTCCAGTGTGCCTACGCGATGCCTCCGCGTCACGGAGGCAAAATGGCACGATAACCTCCGTTCCATGGAGCTATTCCATGTCGGGCATAATTTTTTATATTTCTCATTTACTATAAATAGGTCCCTTAGCTCCTAAAAGCATTTTTTCACGATTTATTTCTGAAAAACTGCTCAGGAGTGAAGGGAGCCCACTTGCACCAGCACGTCCTCCACAATGCCCTCTGGTCTGGCCAAAGAACGATCCGCTAACTGCAAGATCACTGTAGTTGGTCTAGGACTGCCCAATCCCAACTTCTTGAATACCGATGTCGACATCAAGTTAATGCTTGCTCCCAAATCGCATAGTCCACGAGCTCGGATACTTTGCCCAATTGTGATTCGAATTGTAAAGCTCCCAGGGTCTTTGAGCTTTGTTGGCAACCTGTTCTGTATCCTAGAAGTGCACTCCTCCGTAAGCGCCACCGTGGCATACTCCGTCAATCTGCTTTTGTTCGCTACGATGTCTTTGATATATTTTGCATACTTCAGCACTCCCTGCAAAACATCAACAAGAGGTAAATTAATGTGTACCTGTTTAAGCACCTCCATGAACTTTTTGAAACACGCTTCCTCCTTGTGTTTCTTTAATATTTGAGGGAACGGGGGTGGTGGTCTATCTGGTTCAGCTTTCTTTTTCTTCCCCCTCTCATCATCGTGTTCCCTTTCTTTCTCCACTGCTCCTGACTGCTGAGGTGGTCTTTCTAGTTCCACCTCCTTGAGTTGTAAACCACTCCTTGTGGTCACTGCATTTACTTGCTTGGGATTCGGGTCATTATCACTCGGTAGTCCTCCTCTTGGCCTGGTGTTTTGAGCTCCAGCTAGTTGCCCAAACTGATACTCCAACGCCTTTGTAGCTAACTGATTGTTCTTTACATCTGCCTCTAACTTCACATAGTCAGCCTGCAATTGAGCTTGGTTAGCTATCATTGTTTTAAACATTTCCTCAATGCTGGGTGGTGGTGGTGGAGAAGGTGCATTTTTGCTTCTGTATTGAGTCTGATAGTTCTGCTGCCCTCCTTGATTTCTCTGTGCACCTTGATTCGAACTCTGCCTTTGATGGCTGTTACTACCCCAGGAGAAATTCGGATGATTCCTCCAATTAGAGTTGTAGTTGTTGCCATACTGTTGGTGATTATTTCTCTGTACATTACCAACAAAGTTCACTGAATCCGGATTTGCACCACAACACTCAGCTGAGTGTTCATTACTACCGCATACTTCACACCAAATCTGCTGCACTACATTAACTAGGGCTTGAGATTGATTTAAGCTTATGTTGCTGAAGTGGGTGTTGAGTTGATTTTGCAATGCAGCTAGCTGTGTAGCGATAGCTGTAAAACCATCCATTTCCAAGACTCCTGCCGCTTTCCTTATTCCTCCTCTAGACGAGTCCGCATTCCACTCTGGATTTCCTTGCGAAATACGATTGAACAAAGTATACAGCTCCTCATAAGTCTTTTCTAATGCTTGTCCCCCAACTGCTGAGTCTAGCAAAATTTTTCTGTGGGGTTCCAAACCCTCTATGAATGTATGCACCAGCACATCATTGGACTGGTGATGGTGAGGACAATCCCGTAACATGGATTTGAATCTTTCCCAAGCTTGATACAGATTCTCCCCCTCTCTTTGTTTAAAACTTGGAATCTGACTTCTAAGTCTTGCTGTTTTCCCAGATGGAAAGAACCGTATCAAGATTTTTCTTGCAAGATCATCCCAAGTGGTGATAGAATTAGGTGGCTCAGCTTTCAACCACCTCTTTGCTTCTCCCAATAGTGAAAATGGGAACAATGTAAGCCTTACATAATCAGATGATACTCCAGCGGGGATGTAAGTGTCACTTATCTCCAAAAAGTTTTGGAGATGTTGTTGTGGATCCACGTGAGGGAGACCTGTGAATTGCCCGCTGGTGTGCAGCAATTGCACCATATTCTGTTTCAGCTCAAACCTCCCTCCTGGCTTGGGTTTGCGAATGGTTGATGTAACATTGTTAGCATGTGGGATTGCCACTTCGCGAACCGGCCTAGCTGCCATTTCCTCGGGCACTAACACTGCCCTTACAAGTGGTGGATTCTGTTGTTTCTCCAGGATTGTTTGTCTGAGCAACTACAGCTTCCGCTCTAGAGCTTCTCTCCTTTGATGATGAAATTGTCTTTCCGGCTCTAAGTATGAGTCCACCAGCTCCTTGTCTCTTGCCAGTGTTCAACAGAATTCAATATCTGCAAAAGACAGGCTAAGATCAAGTTGTCAGCACAATATAGAAATCGTAAACTAACACTTAAGAAAACAATGTTACCAATTGCCAGTCCCCGGCAACGGTGCCAAAAACTTGTTCGGTGCGTTTCACAACTACACGCAAGGGCACGTGGTCGAACAAGTAGTAAAATGGCTAAAGTAAAGCCAAGTATCGATCCCACAGGGACTAAGCCAAGGTAATAATCGAATTAAGCGTGTTATACCCCGTAGAATTCCCGGCACCTAGACGATCTATTCGCACGTTGGTTAAGCATATTTGAAGGCCATACGTGCTGGAGAAAGGCCCCGGAAAATATCGGACGAGAAACCTGTCGAACCATCGCGGAAGGAGCCGAGGCAGAGCCCCTCCGCGATGGCAGCGTGTCACGGAGGAGAGGCCTCCGCGTTGGCTCCGTGACACGTTGGCCTTGTCCAGGCCCAAGTATATAAAGCCCACTTCGGGTTTAAATCATTTAAACACTTATTAATTTCCAGAAAACAGAGAGTAAGCAGCAGAGAGAAGGTAAGAACGAAGGAGGGATTATAATTTTCGACCGATTACGCTGCTAAACATTGTCCAAACTCAAATTAACCTCAGATACTGAGGTATTTAGCAGTAGAGAGCATTCCTACGGATTCAGTTTCGTGAAATACGGCCGACGAATCGTCGAGCCACCAAGCTAAGGAAAGTGGAATTGCTCTAAATTAGTGTGTATGTGTTCCTAGCTGTGAAGTGAATATTTCTCCCTTCTGGACCGCTGAAAAATAGCGAGTTTTCGACCGTCTTTCGATAAGCCTAAGTTTAGGCTATAAACTATATTGAAAGTGACGTTGCCTTTCAAAGTGAAGCTGTATTTAATATTAATTGACATATTTATGAATGCAGTTGGGAGAAAATAGCTGAAGTACCGGCCGAGTCTCGTTCGTCAGACGAATAGTTCAAGGATAAGGTATGTAAAGTTAGTTTCCTCGGCAAGTTAAGTAATCTCGGTACAGTACAGTAATTTAAAGGCCAGTAGAATATTCAGAAGTCATGTGTTATGCTTATTATGAATGTTGGTACGGTATTAGAAGTATCGAGTTATAATTTGCGCAAAACTTGCTAGCCCGATATAGATCCTAATACAAGTATTAGAATCTGCGCAGTATGCTCAGTATGTGATGTGACACAGAATGTTAGGATATCATTGTATTCAGTTGAAACCCAGTAGAGCAATGTAATATCTATAAGACATCTCAGAAATAGAACGATAAGTTAAAGTGAAGCTAGAAAGCATATTAGAACTAGTAAATCATGTTACTATAGAAACTCAGTATACCGCATAGTTTCAGCAGAAAGACTATATCATGTCCAGCATCAGACCCAGTGTAGTCTGGCAGAAGACATTATTTATACATATATATATTTACCAACCTCAGCATGTATTGAATACGTACATACTACTATTACTAGTTCAACATGTGATATATACAATATTTTACCACCATTAGCCTCACCATGTGAGACATGCAGATAGTATTACTAGTTTAGACCGTTATATTGTTTGGGGTTGGACTACCTAGCATCCATGACCGCCCCAGGGTTGATAGCTGTATCGACTCGTCTGCCAGAGGACGAGGATACGTCGCTCTACGGAGTGGCATGCCGTCCCACAGGGGACGAAGATGGGATGCCAGTTTTCCCCATATTATGCCTTGGTCGGCTTTTACACACCCCTGTCGAGCGGATACACCTGGGTGTTGATTCAGGAGTCCTTCGGACTCAGGTACAGTTATAGTCAGGGGCTCAGCGAGCCCAAGTGCATACCCAGGGGACCGGCAGGATGCTTATAGCTATTATAGGAGATGGGATGACCGGGGTAGGGGTGTAGATTCTGTGCTGGTTGTACCTCCCGGCTTATGGGGGCCGGGTAAGGTTTGTGTGTGCTATACTATGTTATGTTATGTCATGTCACGTTAGATACAAGTAGATCAGCAGTTGAGTGATACATCTCCAGGTACGACCCCTATTTTCTTTCAGTATAAATGAGAGAAGGTATGACTTACATTATCAGACAGTTAATCTAATTCTTCTTACTTCAGTTTCATCAGTTACATTGTTGTTTTCAGATTTTGCTTTCAGTTATTGCTTTGCATACTCAGTACCAGCGGTACTGACGCCCGGTGGGGTGCTGTATTACTTGCCTGCAGGTACTCATAAACGAGCAGGCGATACTACGTGATTCCTGTCAGCGATCGAGTATTCAGCTCCTGTCATCCGGAGACTGAATTCCAGAGGTGTATTTCATTTCCTTTTTGCTGTATAGTATGGGTAGGTCAGGGCCCTGTCCCGATCATTTCTATTGCTATTCCTAGAGGCTTGCAGTCTGTATATATTTCCCTGTGGTCAGATGAGCCGGTCATGTGGGGTCGTGCAGTTGTTTAGTTGTTGGTACTTCTGTTTCTTTCATGTTGGCCGTGTGGGGCCATAGTTTGACAGTAGTGGTGACCTTGCCGGTCACATAACTTCCTAATATTCTATGATTACTTTACAGATAACTAGACCGCATGGTGGCCTTGTCGGCCCGCATAGGTTTCCCTGAATTGATATGTTTCTGGTCAGCTGTTAGTACAGGTACATGAGGCTATAGGCCAGTGGGCCGGGGGCTATGTTTACAGCCGTTATATAGCCCTTTGTTTCCAGAAATATGAGTTAGAGCCAGCCAGGCACCAGATGTGCCCAGGCTTAGCAGTCCAGCAGTTCAGGTCCTAGTAGGGCACCAGCTGCCAGTCATATCCCCCAAGGCGGGGTGTGACAAACTTGGTATTAGAGCAGGTCGTATCCCAGGGAGTCTGCAAGCCGTGCCAAGTAGAGTCCTGTCCATGGATGTGTTGTGCACCACATACTATGGGTAGGGGGCTGCAAGGCATGATAGGATGGTTGTCTTTCATTCTTATTCGGTCGTGCTGTAGAGCGGTACAATATAGGGTTGAGTCCCTAAAGACTTACTATATTCTTTGGTTACAGATAATGTCAGACCAGCAACATCCTATCACAGGTCGGAGCTTAGATGTGTCAGCAGGGGAAGGCACCAGTAGGATGCCTCACCCTCGTTTAGAAACAGCCCGACCAGAGGGCACTACAGAGGCATCGTCCCAACCTCCTCAGCAGTCTCCACCACGTCAGGAGCCATTTGGGGTGACACTACCTTCAGCAGTCCCTATACCGACACCTTCCGACCAGGAGGTTAGGAGTGCTGTAGTCATGTTAGCACAAATGATGGCTGCTCAGTGTCAGCCAATGCCGTCTACGGTTGCGGAGTTATCAGGAGGGCCCGGTAGTTCGAGGGTCCGAGAGTTCTTAGCTTTGAATCCCCCACAGTTTACAGGTACGGACCAGACAGAGTACCCCCAAGATTTTCTGGATCAAATGCAGAGAATCTTAGGGTTATGCATGCCACGCCTACCGAATCAGTTGAGTTGGCAGCATTCCGGTTACGGGATATCGCTGTGTTATGGTATGAAAGCTGGGAAAGGTCCCGAGGAAGAGATGTGTCCCCTCCCACCTGGTCCAGCTTTTCAGGAGCTTTTCTGGATCACTATTTGCCACGGGAGACTTCATAGGCCCGGGTAGACCAGTTCCTACATCTGGAGCAGGGGGCCATGAGTGTCCGGGAATATTCCTTGCGGTTTGATTCTTTGGCCCGGTATGCACCGACCTTTGTTGATACCATGGCATCCAGAGTACATCGCTTCATCATGGGGTTGAATTCGGAATATGTTGAGACTTGTATTACAGCCACACTGCGAGAGGACATGGACATTGCTCGAGTTCAGGCATTTGCCTAGAATATTGAGGGCATCAGACAGGGACAACGGGAGATCAGACGGGTCAGTCAGGAACAGCGTCGCCGGGACAGGCCAGTTGAGTTACAGAGGGAAGCCCGGGGAGGACCCAGGCCACGATTGTTAGACAGGCCGCCCAGGCCCCCGCCTCCGCCACAGTCGCAGGGAGGTAGATTCAGCCGCAGGGGGCAGTCAGAGACTGGTAGAGGCTCGCAGATGGCAGATTCACCAGTACAGAGGAGGGCGGAGCAGAGTAGGTATACCCTACCACTTTTCCCTATATGTAGTTGACGCCATCCTGGAGCATGCAGATATGGTTCCACCGCATGTTATATTTGTGGCCAAGAAGGCCATTTGATGAAAGATTGCCCAGCCAGAGTCCGAGAGGACCGAGATAGACAGGATAGGGCATCTGCAGGGTCACGAGCCACAGCATCCTCGGCAGGGCGCAGGCCCTTACTTTCAGCAGGCAGGGGTCGGGGCAGATCAGAGACCTCCAGTACAGGTGCGGGTCCAAGCCGCACATATGCCTTACCAGGAAGGCAAGATTCAGAAGCGTCGCCTGATGTTGTGACAGGTATGCTAACTATCTGCTCACACCCTGCTTATGTGTTGATTGATCCAGGGTCTACTTTGTCCAACATTACTCCATTTGTGGCACAAAAGTTTAGTATTGCACCAGAATTTTTGCAGCAGCCCTTCTTAGTATCCACGCCCGTCGGTGATTCTATCACAGCTAGCCGAATCTACCGCGGGTGTACAGTAGAGGTTGCTGACCGTCAGACCACAGTAGATCTGGTCGAGTTAGAAATGATAGATTTCGATGCCATAATGGGTATGGATTGGTTAGTACCGTGTTTTGCCAACGTTGAATGTTGGACCAAGACGGTCCGATTCCACTTCCCAGGAGAAGCAGTGCGGGAGTGGAAGGGCAGCACCGCTACGCCAAAAGGTAGGTTTATTTCCTACCTTCAGGCGAGAAAGTTGATATCTAAGGGATGTATTTACCATCTGGTCAGAGTCTAGGATGTCCAAGCGGAATCTCCGACAATCCAGTCTGTTCCAGTGGTGAATGAATTCCTTGATGTGTTTCCTGATGAGTTACCTGGTATTCCCCCAGAAAGGGAGATAGATTTTGCTATTGACTTGTTACCAGGCACTCAGCCGATATCGATTCCTCCCTATCGTATGGCTCCTGCAGAACTCAGAGAATTAAAGGAGCAGTTGAAAGATTTGTTGGATAAAGGTTTCATCAGGCCGAGTACTTCACCGTTGGGTGCGCCAGTCTTGTTTGTGAGGAAGAAAGATGGCTCGCTCCGAATGTGCATAGATTATCGGCAACTAAACAAAGTTACAGTAAAGAACAAGTACCCGCTCCCCAGAATTGATGACTTAATTGATCAGTTGCAGGGAGCCAGATACTTTTCTAAGATTGACTTGCGGTCCGGATATCACCAGGTCCGAGTACGTGAGAGAGATATTCCTAAGACAGCGTTCAGGACCCGATATGGACATTTTGAATTTCTAGTTATGTCCTTCGGGTTAATGAATGCCCCAATAGTCTTCATGGACCTGATGAACAGTATTTTCAGACCTTTCCTGGACTTGTTCATAATAGTATTCGTTGATGACACTCTGGTGTATTCTCGCTCTGAAGCAGATCACCGGACTCATTTGCGGACAGTGCTCCAAATTCTCAGGGACCGTCAGCTGTATGCTAAATTTTTTAAGTGTGAATTTTGGCTTAACCTAGTGGCCTTTTTAGGGCATATCATCTCAGACGCTGGTATACAGGTAGACAAGCAGAAGATAGAAGCAGTTAAGTCATGGCCTAGGCCTACCACTCCAACTGAAGTTTGCAGCTTTCTGGGGTTGGCAGGATATTACAGGAGGTTCGTTGAAGGGTTCTCGACCATTGTGGCACCTCTAACCAAATTGACACAGAAAGTAACAAAGTTTTAATGGACAGAGGCATGCGAGCAGAGCTTCCAGGAACTGAAAGACAGATTAACCTCCGCCTTAGTACTGGCATTGCCGGAAGGCATCGAAGGTTATTCAGTCTATTGCGACGCGTCAGGCGTCGGGTTAGGTTGTGTGTTGATGCAGCATGGTAGAGTAATTGCATATGCTTCCAGACAGCTGAGGAACCACGAAAAGAATTACCCTACCCACGACCTGGAATTGGCCGCAGTAGTCCACGCCTTAAAGATGTGGAGGCATTACCTGTACGGTGTCCATGTTGATATTTACACAGATCATAAGAGCTTACAGTACATTTTTACTCAGAGGGAGTTGAATCTACGGCAACGCCGCTGGTTGAAACTGTTAAAAGATTATGATGTGAATATTCTATACCACCCCGGAAAATCTAATGTTGTAGCAGATGCCCTGAGCCGTAAGTCAATGGGGGAGTTTGGCGTATTTGCGACCTGAGAAGCGGGAGTTAGCCAAAGAGATTCATCAGTTAGCTGGTTTAGCTGTCCGAGTAATGGAAACAGAAAATAATAGCGTAGTAATTCAAAATTCTGCTGTGTCATCATTAGTCACAGAGGTAAAAGAACGACAGTACGAGGATCCTGATTTAGTCCAACTCAGAGATAGAATTCAGAGAGGTAAGGAGTCAGATTTTCAGATAACTGAGGATGTTGTGCTACGCTGTAAGGGCCGCCTCTGCGTCCCAAATGTTCCAGGGCTTCGCGTTCGGATCATGCATGAGGTACATTACGCTCGCTATCCCCTCCATCCAGGAGCGACCAAAATGTACCACGACATCAGAGACATCTACTGGTGGCCAGGTATGAAAGCTGAGATAGCCGAATTTGTATCTGGATGTTCTAACTGTCAGCAGGTGAAAGTAGAGCACCAGAAACCGGGCGGTTTGATGCAAGATATAACGGTGCCTATGTGGAAATGGGAAGCGATAAACATGGATTTTGTAACAGGGTTACCCCTTACTAGACGCAGAAATGATTCCATTTGGGTAATAGTTGACAGGCTGACAAAATCAGCTCATTTCCTGCCAGTGAGGGCTACCTTCTCAGCTGAGGATTATGCCGAATTGTATATCAAAGAAATAGTTAGATTGCATGGAGTGCCGGTATCCATCATTTCAGATAGGGGAGCACAATTCACAGCTAGATTCTGGCAGTCGTTTCAGAAAGGTTTGGGAACGCAGATTAACTTGAGCACAACATTCCATCCTCAAACAGATGGGCAGGCTGAACGTACAATTCAGACGCTCGAAGATATGCTACGAGCGTGTGTGCTAGATTTTGGGGGTAGCTGGGATGAGCATCTTTCGTTAATTGAATTTGCCTATAATAACAGCTACCATTCAGCTATTCAGATGGCGCCTTTCGAGGCATTATACGAGCGAAAATGCAGGTCGCCGATTGGTTGGTTTGAAATAGGAGAATCAGCATTGATTGGCCCAGACATTGTTCGGCAGTCAGAGGAGAAGATAAAGCTTATCTGAGAACGTTTACTGACTGCTCAGAGCCTCCAGAAGTCTTATGCAGACGTGCGACGCAGAAATCTAGAATTTGCGGTAAATGACTAGGTATATCTGAAAGTGTCTCCGATGAAAGGGGTAATGAGGTTTGGCAAGAAAGGCAAGCTTAGCCCGAGATTCATTGGGCCATATCAGATTCGGCGAAGAATAGGCCGAGTTGCATACGAATTGAACTTGCCTCCAGAGTTAGCATCTGTTCACCCAGTATTCCATGTCTCTATGTTGAGGAAGTTCGTAGGGGACCCTTCTACAGTAGTTCCAGTTCAGGATGTCCAGGTCACAAAAGAGTTAGCATATGAAGAGGTTCCCGTAGCTATCTTAGACAGACAGATTCGCAGGTTGAGGACTAAAGATGTTGCATCTGTCAAAGTATTGTGGCGTAACAGGAACCGTGAGGAAATGACGTGGGAAGCTGAAGAAGATATGAAAGACAGATACCCTCACCTATTTCAGGCCTAGTCAGGCGACAGGTATGTCCGTATTATTACTTATGCAGTACCTTTTAGTTGTATGTGTGTGAATGAGAAAGATTGATACTTAGTAATCCAGGGGATCCTAAAATATTACGTGCAGTGCCTGTGTTGGACTTTTCTGCATTTCAGGTTTTTGCTATAGTCCATATTACAGGGGAAACTCTGCCGAAATTTTTCTAGAAAGTAAGTAAGTAGTCCTCTAGATAACAGTGTACATTCGAGGACTAATGTTCTTAAGGGGGGAGAATGTTATACCCCGTAGAATTCCCGGCACCTAGACGATCTATTCGCACGTTGGTTAAGCATATTTGAAGGCCATACGTGCTGGAGAAAGGGCCGGGAAACGATCGGACGAGAAACCTGTCGAACCATCACGGAAGGAGCCGAGGCAGAGCCCCTCCGCGATGGCAGCGTGTCACGGAGGAGAGGCCTCCGCGTTGGCTCCGTGACACGTTGGCCTTGTCCAGGCCCAAGTATATAAAGCCCACTTCGGGTTTAAATCATTTAAACACTTATTAATTTCCAGAAAATAGAGAGTAAGCAGCAGAGAGAAGGTAAGAACGAAGGAGGGATTATAATTTTCGACCGATTACGCTGCTAAACGTTGTCCAAACTCAAATTAACCTCAGATACTAAGGTATTTAGCAGCAGAGAGCATTCCTACGGATTCAGTTTCGTGAAATACGGCCGACGAATCATCGAGCCACCAAGCTAAGGAAAGTGGAATTGCTCTAAATTAGTGTCTATGTGTTCCTAGCTGTGAAGTGAATATTTCTCCCTTCTGGACCACTGAAAAATAGCGAGTTTTCGACCGTCTTTCGATAAGCCTAAGTTTAGGCTATAAACTATATTGAAAGTGACGTTGCCTTTCAAAGTGAAGCTGTATTTAATATTAATTGACATATTTATGAATGCAGTTGGGAGAAAATAGCTGAAGTACCGGCCAAGTCTCGTTCGTCAGACGAATAGTTCAAGGATAAGGTATGTAAAGTTAGTTGCCTCGGCAAGTTAAGTAATCTCGATACAGTACAGTAATTTAAAGGCCAGTAGAATGTTCAGAAGTCATGTGTTATGCTTATTATGAATGTTGGTACGGTATTAGAAGTATCGAGTTATAATTTGCGCAAAACTTGCTAGCCCGATATAGATCCTAATACAAGTATTAGAATCTGCGCAGTATGCTCAGTATGTGATGTGACACAGAATGTTAGGATATCATTGTATTCAGTTGAAACCCAGTATAGCAATGTAATATCTGTAAGACATCTCAGAAATAGAACGATAAGTTAAAGTGAAGCTAGAAAGCATATTAGAACTGGTAAATCATGTTACTATAGAAACTCAGTATACAACATAGTTTCAGCAGAAAGACTATATCATGTCCAGCATCAGACCCAGTGTAGTTTGGCAGAAGACTATATTTATACATATATATATTTACCAACCTCAGCATGTATTGAATACGTACATACTACTATTACTAGTTCAGCATGTGATATATACAATATTTTACCACCATTAGCCTCAGCATGTGAGACATGCAGATAGTATTACTAGTTGAGACCGTTATATTGTTTGGGGTTGGACTACCTAGCATCCATGACCGCCCCAGGGTTGATAGCTGTATTGACTCATCCGCCAGAGGACGAGGATACGTCGCTCTACGGAGTGGCATGCCGTCCCACAGGGGACGAAGATGGGATGCCAGTTTTCCCCATATTATGCCTTGGTCGGCTTTTACACACCCCTGTCGAGTGGATACGCCCGGGTGTTGATTCAGGAGTCCTTCGGACTCAGGTACAGTTATAGTCAGGGGCTCAACGAGCCCAAGTGCATACCCAGGGGACCGGCGGGGTGCTTATAGCTATTATAGGAGATGGGATGACCGGGGTAGGGGTGTAGATTCTATGCTGGTTGTACCTCCCAGCTTATGAGGGCCGGGTAAGGTTTGTGTGTGCTATACTATGTTATGTTATGACATGTCACGTTAGATACGAGTAGATCAGCAGTTGAGTGATACGTCTCCAGGTACGACCCCTATTTCCTTTCAGTATAAATGAGAGAAGGTATGACTTACATTATTAGACAGTTAATCTAATTCTTCTTACTTCAGTTTCATCAGTTACATTGTTGTTTTCAGATTTTGCTTTTAGTTATTGCTTTGCATACTCAGTACCAGCGGTACTGACGCCCGGTGGGGCACTGCATTACTTGCCTGCAGGTACTCATAAACGAGCAGGCGATACTACGTGATTCCTGTCAGCGATCGAGTATTCAGCTCCTGTCATCCGGAGACTAAATTCCAGAGGTGTATTTCATTTCCTTTTTGCTGTATAGTACGGGTAGGTCGGGGCCCTGTCCCGATCATTTCTATTGCTATTCCTAGAGGCTTGCAGTCTGTATATATTTCCCTGTGGTCAGATGAGCCGGTCGTGTGGGGCCGTGCAGTTGTTTAGTTGTTGGTACTTCTGTTTCTTTCATGTTGGTCGTGTGGGGCCATAGTTTGACAGTAGTGGTGACCTTGCTAGTCACATAGCTTCCTAATATTCTATGATTAAGTTACAGATAACTAGACAGCATGGTGTCCTTGTCGGCCCGCATAGGTTTCCCTGAATTGATATGTTTCTGGTCAGCTGTTAGTACAGGTACAGGAGGCTATAGGCCAATGGGCCGGGGGCTGTGTTTACAGCTCCTTTGTTTCCAGAAATATGAGTTAGAGCCAGCCAGGCACCAGATGTGCCCAGGCTTAGCAGTCCAGCAGTTCAGGTCCCAGTAGGGCACCAGGTGCCAGTCATACCCCCCAAGGCGGGGTGTGACAAAGCGTTAATGAACTCTAACTCTAAAAATGCAGACAACAATTTAAAAAGGATTTTTGAGAGTTTGTTTCCTAAGTTATACTAATCTAAGACAAAATTATAAAGTGAGTCTGAACTACAGTAATGAGCAAGCTGAGGCTAAAACGAACATGCAGGGAAGTAATTCATCGATACAATTCAGTTAATCTTTCCTTCGGTTGCTAGTCAAGAATTATTGCCTATGGAGAGAAACTTTCGTATTCTACCCAAGTTAAGAATCATGAACCTTCAACCTACATTTCTGTGATAAAAGAATTTCATGTTCTAGCCATATGAAACTGATTCCTTAATTGACTAATACGACTTTCAGATATATTTTTATTCTGAAGGTAAATCAATTCTCAATTTTCCCAAACTAAGAAGAGATCATATCCTACCAATTCACAACTTTCCAATTTCTTTCCTTTTCAAGATAAAATTGGATTTTTTAGATATACATTAACATTGGCCAGACATTAATGCAGTAAGAACAAGAATTGATAGAACAACCATGGAAGAAAAGATAAAAAACCAAAATGATCAACAATTACATTCCACTACAAACGTTCTTAACCTCAGCAAGAAGTGAATTTAGCCACTCATTTTTGTATTAAACATCATCAAATGAGTATAAATCATACAAACAATTGAAATAAAGGAGAAAGCGTTAGAGAAGAACCCTAAGATTTTCGTCTCCTCAACTGCCTGTAACCCACGTTCTTGCTCAACTAAGTCAGAATAATTAAAAATAAACCTAAGTGTGCTATTTATACTAGTGGAAATTTTTTCCGGAATAACAAGCAACGTGTCACGGAGTGCATCGCGGAGAACTGCCTCCGTGACATGGTGCAAACGCGGACCCTCATTGGAATTTTATGTTCTAGGTAAATATGGGCAACGTGCCACCGCATGTAACGCGGGCCTTGGCCAACGTGCCACGACACTGACGCGGACCTTAACTGGAATTTGTCCAAGTAACTCATCTGAGGTAGACTGCCTCTGCGATGGCAGCGTGACATGGCTCCATCACGGAGCCCCTTTGTTTGCTTCTTTTCCTTGACCTTTTCCACTACTCGCTTCCGAGTCCATTCCCAATTTTCACCAACATGCAACTTTGCTTCCTAAAATTACATTTTTCCTGCAAAACAACACTAATCATGTTGGTTAGTATAAATTCACAATTTAACTACAAATCACATGAGAATGTACAAATAACAATAGATAAACAAGACGAAATAGAGCATTTGAGCATCACTTGGGCATATAATTCTGCCCAAGATAAGTGATATGTTTAAAGGATTATTGGTGTGGAGTTGTTGTTTCTTGCAATTAATTGCTTGAATTGTATGTGATGTTGAGTAGTTGTGGAGTAATGTCAAAAGAATTGTGGTATATATGAATAAATACTAGAATGTTTGAACTGCTGGAAACTGGTGATATGATGAAGGTGCAGCTAAGTCGAGCTACTGCTCAGGGCAGTGACTACTGCAGCGAAAGGCCCGATCCAATGAGCAGGCTGATTGTCACCTGTGCAGAGATATTATTCTTGAAATTTTTACTGTATTTATGTATGATATTTAGGACTAGTTTTATATTGTTGTTGCATTACTTATATGTTATTATATAAGGTCGGTCGATGATGCCTACCAGTACCGTATTTTATACTAACTCTACTCCTGTACTTCTTTTTTGAGTGCAAAATTCAAACCAGGAAGCTCCTCTCATCCCCACCTATAAGTAGCAATGATTACTCTTGAAAGGTGAGCGAGAGAAATGGCGGGCAGTCCCACTCCTCCGATGAAGATGTCTCTCCTCTTGATATTTCAGTTCTTTATTTTCTTAGACTTCTCATTCTTAGTTACACTTAGACATTTGGTGCAATGACCTTCAGATCTTAGGGATTATCGTTTGTTTGGTTTTAGTTGGTTGTTACAGTTTTCATATATCTCATTTCATTTCATTATGAAGTGTTATTTCTTTTTGAATGATTGATGTCGAGGTAATTATTTAGATTCATTGGTTCACCCACCGAGGGGTTAGTGTGGGTTCCAATCACATCCATTTTAGTTGTGACAAAGTTGGTATCAGAGCCCTAGGTTCGTCAATCTCATTTCACTAAGACAGGTCAAGTAGACTCTCACAAATCGGTGCGGAGATGTCTGTAACTTATTTTTGATAGGCTGCAAGACATTAAGAAAACTCATTCGTTCTTTCCTTTTGTGCAATTACTTGTTTCCAATTGGTATCTAACAACCCTTATTTCTCTCTCTCGCAGATGGTGAGAACACATGCAGATGCAAACAGAGACGCAACACCCGAGTCAGTAGTAGGTCGTGGCAGAGGAAGGGGCCAAGGATGCGAGCGAAGGCCTACCGCAGCCAGAGGAGGGGTTCATGCTCCTGCTCTAGTGTGGGAGAGGTCAGCATCTCCAGTACCTGCCGTAGTGCAGGAAAGGGTGGCTGTGGAAGTGGAAGTTCCCACGCAGGGAGAGGTTCCTGCCGCTCCAATATCCTCCGAGGTTTTGGCTCAGGTCCTTAATCTCCTGAATGGCCTAATGGGTAATGAGACAGTGTTAGAAACTCCTGCATGGCATCAGTTAGGGATACAACATGCGACTGCAGTTGCTCATCAAATTGATTACATGTCAGAGGCGGTCATGTTTTCGAGGCTGGTGGTTGGGCCTGTGATGATAGGGGAGGAGCATGACTTGTTTTGGAGGCTCACCAAGATGAATCCTCATACTTTTTATGGTACTGTGGTAGAGGATGCCTATGAATTTATTATATATTATCATAAGAGGCTCCATAAAATGGGGGCGGTGGAGAGATATGGTGTGGAGTTTGTCACCTTCCAGCTGATAGGTGATGCAAAGCTCTGGTAGAGGGCTTTCGTGGAGTGCAGACCAGTAGGTTCACCACCATTGAATTGGACCCAGTTCTACTCCATGAATCTGGAGAAATATGTACCCCGTACCTTGCGACATAGGAGGCGGGATGAGTTCACCACCATCGAGTAGGGAAGCTCTTTTGTTGCAGCCTATGAGGCCCACTTCCATTCACTATCCAGGTATGCTCTACCCTTACTACCCACAAAGGAAGAGAGGACAAGTGATTTGTTAAATGCCTGAATGTGGGTCTCCAGCTATAAGCTCATCAGATAGTCTCCTCAGGTAAACCCTTTCAGGAGGTAGTGGAATATGCAAAGAACACAGAGGGGGTAAAATAGGAAGGGTATGTAAAGAATGCTGAGAAGAAGGCTTTGAGGGTGGTTTCTTACAGTGGCCCTGTTGAGGACTCTGACACTGTAGGGTTTCTCTAGGTGTCCCTTTTAGTTGGCTATGCAGGTGTCAACTAGAGGTCCATCAGGACATACTTCCCAACCAGCAGGTGCAGTCAGGGGCACTTAACTTGTTCGCTCAGACTTCGGTGCTCTTCCTATTCCTGGTGTTTTGGTTTAGAGGCCAGTGATCGAGAAGGTATTCCACGAGTGTGGGGAGTATGGCCACATTCGCAAATGGTGTCCCAGGTTTGGTCAGGGTGGACAGATCATCCCATACCCAACTCCTCAAGCTCCGACCCCTGCCGGAAGAGAAGGCTGCATTCAGCAGAGATTGTCCATAGCTCGAGTAAGGTAGTCAGTCAGCAGTTAGAGGTGGTGCTCAGCCGAGGTGCTTAGGTGGGTAGGGGTGGCACCCAGTCAGGTAGAGGGGTGGCGCGGTGCAACCGAGGCAGTTCGCGGGCAGGTAGAGAGACTCATTTTTATGCTTTTCCTGGTAGGCTCGAGGCAGAGGTTTCAGATGTAGTTATTACATGTACGATCTTCGTGTCTGACAAAATGGTTATTGCGTTGTTTGATTCGGGTTCTACATTTTCCTATGTGTCTGCATATTTTGAATTGGGATTGGATCTTCTTTATGATGTGCTTGATACTCCTATCCATGTGTCTACTCCTGTTGGGGATTCTATGGTGGTAGATAGGGTTGTTTGGGATTGTATTTTTGATTTCATGGGGTTTGACATTCTGGTATACTTAGTGATCTTATACATGGTTGATTTTGATGTGATTTTGGGAATAAGCTGGTTATCTTCTTGCCATGCCATTTTGGATTGCCATACTAAGATCATCACTATATTGGGCCTTGGGTCATTCAGGTTAGAGTGGAAAGGGAACATTAGCTCTTCTCCTAAGAAACTCATTTCCTATATTCGTGCCTGTAAGTTGATAGAGCGGAGTTGTTCAGTGTATCTAGTGAATATTCTGGATACTAGTTCCAAGGATCCTTCTATAGAGTCGGTCCCAGTAGTTTGTGAGTTTTTAGAGGTGTTCCCTGCCGATCTGCCCGGCATAATGCCAGAAGGGAATATTGATTTTTGCATATATGTAGAGATAGGGACCTGACCCATTTCTATTCTACCATACCGAATGGGCCCAGCTTGAGAGAACTCAAGCAACAATTGCAAGAGCTACTTAATAAGGGGTTTATTAGGCCAAGTGTCTCTCCATAGGGTGCCCCAATTTTGTTTGTGAAAAAGAAAGACGCTAGCATGCAGATGTGCATTGATTACGGTTAGTTAAACAAGGTAACTATTCGAAACAAGTACCCTCTTCCACGACTAGATGATTTGTTTGATCAGTTTTAGGGAGCAACCATGTTATTAAAGATTGACTTAGGTAGGGTTATCACCAGCTGAAGATTCGGGCTAAGGATATTCCCAAAACAATCTTCTTGACCAGGTATAGGAATTAGAGTTTCTGGTCATGTCATTTGGACTCACGAATGCCCCAGCTGCATTTATGTGATTGATGAATGGTATATTCAAACCCTAGTTAGATTCTTTTGTGATTGTTTTTATTGATGATATCTTGGTGTACTATAAGACCAAGCAGGAGCATGAGAATTATCTGAGGATCGTGTTGGGTTTGCTGAAGGAGAAGTAGTTGTAGGCCAAATTCACTAAGTATGAGTTTTGGTTGGACTTGGTGTCTTTTTTGGGGCATGTGGTCTCCAAGGCGGGAATCAAAATGGACCCACAGAAGGTGGAGGCGGTCAAAAACTGGGTTAGGCCAACTACTATGACAGGGATTAGGATTTTTGTGGGGCTGGCCAGCTACTATCACCAGTTTGTGAAAGGGTTTGCATCCACTGCCTCAGTATTGTCCAGGTTGACTCAAAAGGTTATGCCTTTTTAGTGGTCGGAGGAATGTGAAGTGAGTTTCCAGAAGCTTAAGACTCTGTTAACCACCCAACACCTATCCTAGGATTACCAGTGGAATGTAAATATTTTATTGTTTATTGTGATGCCTCACAGTCTGGTTGGGTGCTGTGTTAATGCAGGAAGGGAAAGTCATTGCTTATGTCTCGAGGCAGCTAAAGGTGCAAGAGAAAAATTATCCTACATATGACCTGGAGCTAGCAATGGTGGTGTTTTCCCTAAAAATCTAGAGGCACTACTTATACGGGGCTTGTTGCGAGGTGTTCACAGATCATCATAGCCTACAATATGTGTTTTTCCAGAAGGATCTCAATTTAAGGCTGTTACACTCCATAAGTTTCTAACATTTAGTCGGTCTATTCGTATGTTGTTTAAGAGTTTTAGAGTGCCATACATACGAGGAAAGGGCCCGGGGAAAGACCGAACAAGTGCCAAGTCGGGATTTCACGTGAGAAGGCCGAACCAAGTTTCCCAGAGGGGCAAAGTGGCACGGAGCTGCTCCTCCACGTTAGCCAACATGGCACGGAGCAGAATCAGCGCATTGGGCAGTGTTCCATATTGCCTTGTCTGCTGCCTCAAGTATATAAGGGTCTCACACTTTGAAATGAGATCATAATTCATATAATCACAACCAACAGAGGTGAGAACGAAGGGAAACATTTAATTTTCATCCAATTATGCTGCTAAACGCCGTCCAAATACAAATTAACTTTAGGTATCGAAGTAGAAGGCTGCAGGGAGCATTTCTACGGAGTTAGTTTTGTGAAATTCGCCGGGCAAATCGTCGTCCCGCAGAGCTAAAGCTGTTGGAATTGCTCCAAACTAGTGTCAATACGATCCCAGGCTTAAAGTAAGCATTTCTTCCTTCTAGATTTTCGAAAAATAACGAGGTTTCGATCGTGTTTCGTTAAGTTGGAATATAGTTAATAGTTATATATAAAGTTTCCCTTTTTGCCGAATTTAGTGTTAAAACTAGTCCTATCTTTCCAGTAACACGATTTCAGTTGGGAAGAGATACTGAATACTAATTGGAACCTATCAGTTAATCAGAAACCATCAATCGAGGTATGTTAATGTATTTTCTTTTGGCCAGTTAGTTTCTTCAGCATAGTAATCCAGTATGAATCTCAGTAAAGCATGTCAGGAGTATATTATCATGTCTAGTTGTTATTACCAGTCGAGACTCGTAAATTGTATTGTTTTAAGGCTAAATTATACCTGTATAGCTTCCGTGACCACCCCAGGGTTAATAGCTTTGTCACCGCCGGCCAGGGGCGAGGATACGTTGCTCTATAGAGCGGCATGCCATCCGCAAGGGACGAAGATGGGGATCCAGATCCTCATATTGCCGTGGTTGGCCTTATACACACCCCCACTGAGCGCTTATGCCTGGGGTGTAGATATCAGGAGTCCTCCGGACTCAGACTCAGACACAGCTATAGTCAAGGGCTGAGCGGGCCCAATTGTAGAGCCAGGGGATCGGCAGAACACTTATACCTGGTACTTGACTAAGTATGACCTGGATAGGGATATATAGATTGAGGTGTACTCACTAGGGCTAATGGGGGCCCAGGTGGGTTGTTCTATGCTTATTTTACCTTCGGGATTATGGGCGCCAGGTAAAGTTTATGTTTGCTTTAGTTACTAATAGTTAGATAGTAGGACACCTCATTTGTCAGGTATGACCCCTACCCTGCTTATCACAGTTATGTTTAGCCCTAATTTCACTACTTGAGTCATCTTCAGTCCGTTTTCTTTACTTCAGTCATTGTTAGTTCTATTTCTTACTTTCAGTTATTTAAAGTTACTGCTTTACATACTCAGTACATGTGGTACTGACGCCCTCTTCTGGGGCACTGCATTACTTGCCTGCAGGTACACATAGATGAGGAGCAGGTCCCTCGTAGTCCCAGTCAGCCGTATAGAGCCGTCAGCTCCTTTCTTCCGGAGCTTGTGTGATAGAGGTTTATTTCTTTTTTTTTGTACAGTATGGGTAGGTCGGGGCCCTGTCCCGACCATCTTATTACTCCTAGAGGCTTGCAGATTACATTACTTCCCTGTGGTTAGATGATATCGGTCATGTGGAGCCCATATGTGTTTTAGACAATGTGTGTTGGCCATGTGCGGACCTATTTAACTATTGATTGGTGGCCTTGTCGGTCATAGATCAGTTTAGTATCTGGTTTTCCTTTCCAGTTATAACTAGACATCATGGTGGCCTTGTCGGCCCACATAGGACTCCCTATGTTTGTTTTTCTCTGGTTAGCTATTTATTTTCACAGGTGGCTATAGGCCTTGTCGGCCGGGGGTTGTATTTACAACCGCTATATAGCTCATTGTTTTCTTTATTCCAGAGTTAGAGTCAGCCCTGCATCAAAGGTGCTTAGGCTCAATCAGCTTAGTAGTTCAAGTCCTAGACGGGCACCAGGCGCCAGTCATGCCTCCCAAGGTGGGGCGTGACAAAGGCAGAGGAGGAGGATGGAATTGCTCAAGCATACGATGTCACCATCCTGTATCACCCAGGGAAGGCTAATGTGGTTGCAGATGCGTTGATTCAGAAAGCAGTAAGTATGGGTAGATTAACTTATCTGGAAGCTACGCGACGACTGATGGCCGGAGAAGTTCACACACTAGCAAATAGCTTGCTGATGCTATCTTTGACAGTAATAGGTGGGATATTAGCTAGAATGGAGGCTAAGTCATCTTTGTTGAGGAGATAAAAGCAAGGACGTTTGAGGATGAGAAGTTGGGTAAGATCCGATATAAGGTTCCGCGGGGTGAAGCGAAGGAAGCAATGATAGATGGTGAAGGGATCTTGAGGATGAAGGAGCATGTGTGTGTTCCTCGAGTTGGTGAACTAATTAAGACTCTTATGGCAGAAGCTCACAACTCAGGGTACTCCATTCACCCTGAAGTCACCAAAATGTACCAGGACCTGAAGTGGCACTATTGGTGGGGCATAATAAAAAAGACATTATTTACTATGTTGCCCAGTGTTTGAACTGTCAGCAGGTGAAATACGAGCACCAAAAGCTTAAGGGAGTACTTTAGAGGATGCTTATTCCCAAATGGAAATGGGAAAGAATAGCTATGGATTTTGTGGTTGGTCTTCCAAAGACTTTCAGAAAATTTGACTCCATTGGGTCACTGTGTACCAATTGACCAAGTCTGCTCACTTTTTGTCTGTCGTAGTGACTTACAATGCTAAGAGGTTGGCCAAACTTTATGTAAAAGGAGTGATTCGGTTGCACGGGGTGTCGATGTCGATTGTATCTGACAGGGATACTTAGTTCACCTCTCATTTCTAGAGGACCTTGCAAGCGGAGTTAGGCACCAGGTTGGACTTAGGTAGCCTTCCATCCTCAAACAAACGGACAGTCAGAAAGGACCATCCAAGTGTTAGAAGACATGTTTTGAGCATGTGTTATAGATTTTGGGGGTTATTGGATAAATTTCTACCCTTGGCAGAGTTTGCCTACAACAGTAGTTATCACTTGTGCATTGGTATGGTGCCATTTGAAGCTCTGTATGGGAGAAAATGCAGGTCTCCAATTAGATGGTTTAATGCATTTGAAGTGAGACCCTGAGTAACAAATTTACTGAAGGAATCTTTAGAAAACGTTCGGGTAATTCAAGAGCATCTGGTGGCGGCTCATAATAGACAAAAACAATACACAGATAAGAAGGTGAGAGATATGGAGTTTATGGAGGGGGAACAAGTTCTACTCAAGGTATCCCCCATGAATGGGGTGATGAGGTTTGGTAACCGGGGTAAGCCTAGCTCGAGGTACATTGGGTCGTTTGAGATCCTCCGACGAGTGAGAGAAGTAACTTATGAGCTAACTTTACCACCAGGGTTGTCTGAGTTACATCCGATGTTCCAGGATTCCATGTTGAATAAGTATCATAGGTATGTATCATATATTATCTAATGGGACTCCATGCTTCTAGATGAGAACTTGTCCTATGAGGAAGAGTCTATGGTGATATTGGCTAGGGAGGTCCGCAAGCTGAGATCAAAAGAAATTGCAATGGTAAATGTCCAGTGGAAGAATCGTCCTATATAGGAAGTCACTTGGGAGACTAACGGGAATCAAAAAGTGGCTTTAAGTGGGATTTCTGGGGTTATACCCTATTATTTCTAAAACACAAAAAGTTAAGGTCTGAAGGCGATTCTCTCCACCAGAATAGTTGAATTCCTCTTCCAAGGTGGTTTCCTGAATCCCGATCTCTATGATGGATATTGTTGACTCTATAATTCATAGGGAACCTTTAATGGTGAAATTCTAAGCTGAGAAACCATAGATTGATAGACTAGGGCTGAATCATGGGGAGTTAATGGGGTGATTTGATTAGAAGTTCTTAAAGATAATGACCATTCCCCAAGGTTTACTTGCTAGAGAATGTGGGCTATGTGGGAATTGGGGCCTAGAACTATGTGGAATTGGGGCCTAAAACTCATGAGTGTTTTAATAATGTACCATGTTACATTCAGTTGTTTGAGAATGGTTAGGATAGTGATCTTGGGCAGATTTATATGCCCAAGTGATATTCAAACGTATCATTTTTACCTTGTTTGTTGTGCAATGTGTATATAATATCATGTATTTGGTAATAAAATGCGAATTTATACTAACCAACATGATTAGCATTTGTTTCTTCTTCTTCTTGCATGTTGTTCTATTAATTCTTGTGTTTATTACATTATTGATTGGCCACCATTAATGTATATCTAAAAAGTCCAATTTCACTCGAGAGAGCATGAAATTGGAAAGTTGTGAATTAATAGGGTATTGTTCTTAACTTGATTTGGGAAAATTGGGTTTTGATGTGCTTTCTTGATAGAAATATACTTGAAAGCCGTATTAGTCAATTTAGGAACTGGAATTGGAGTGTTAGGTCATAAATTGCATTTGATCACAGAAATGTAGACGGATGGTTTATGATTCTAAAGTGAAATTAAATACGGAAGTTTTAATTTCTAGGCAAACGTTCTTGGCTAGCAATATGAAGAAGAGAATGACCAAATTATCATGATTATCAAGTTCATTACTCGTTCTTAACCTTGGCATGTGCATATCCATTGTCTAAATTCAACGTAAATAGTAGTTATTAATTTCAGTATATAATTAGTTTAGAAACAAAACTCACTCAAATCTTGATTGGATTGTTGTTAACATAGTTAGAAATAGAATAGAGATATAGTAAACTAGGCAGTTTTGCATATCTAGAGCAGCCTCCTTGGATCGATACTTGGCTACTTAGCCACTTTATTACTTGTTTGACCACGTACACTTGCGTGTCGGTTTTTAATATATACTGAGCAGCGATACGCGCGCAACAAGTTTTTGGCGCCGTTGCCGGGGAGGCTAGGCGATTTGTAAAATTGTGTTTAGTGTAAATTTACTGTATTTGTATTTTTATTTTCTTAAGTGTTAACAACTTGGTCTTAGCCTGTATTTTGCAGATTTTTATTTCTGTGAACACTAGCAAGGGACAAGGAGCTGGTGGAATCTTACTTAGAGCCAGAACGTGAATTGCACAGTCAACGTAGAGAAGCTCTTCGGAAGAAGCTGCAGTTGCTCAAACAGTCTATGATGGAGCAACCAAATCCACCAGTTGTGCGGGCAGTGTTAGTGCCCGAGGAAGTAGTAGCCAGGACGGTTCGCGAGGTGGCAATCCCACACGCTAATAATGTACATTCCAGCATCCGCAAACCAGAGCCTGGGGGGAGATTTGAGTTAAAGCAAAATATGGTGCAACTTTTGCACACTAGCGGGCAGTTTACTGGTCTCCCTCACGAAGATCCGCAACAACATCTCTAGAACTTTTTGGAGATAAGTGACACTTACATCCCCGCTGGAGTGTCACCTGATTATGTTCGGCTCACCTTATTTCCATTTTCGTTACTTGGTGAAGCCAAGAGGTGGTTAAAAGCTGAACCACCCAACTCTATATCAACGTGGGATGATCTTGCAAGGAAGTTTTTGATCAGATTTTTCCCTTCAGGTAAAACAGCTAAACTTAGAAGTCAGATCTAAGTTTTAAACAGAGGGAAGGAGAAAATCTTTATCAAGCCTGGGAAAGATTCAAGTCCATGTTGCGAGACTGTCCTCATCATCATCAGTCAAACGAGGTGTTGGTACACACTTTTATTGAGGGTTTGGAACCCTACACTAAAATTTTGTTAGACTCAGCAGCTGGAGGGCAAGCGCTGGAGAAGACTTACGAGGAGCTGTACACTTTGCTCAACCGAATTTCACAAGGCAATCCGGAATGGAATGCAGATTCGTCAAGAGGTGGAGCAAGGAAAGCAGCGGGAGTGTTTGAAGTGGATGGATTCACAGCTATCGCTGCACAGATAGCTGCTTTGCAAAATCAGTTAAACACTCACTTCAGCAATATGAATTTGAACCAGCCTTCAGCCTCAGTCAATGCAGTCCAACAGATGCGGTGTGAAGTGTGTGGTAGTAGTGAGAATTCAGCTGAATGCTGTGGTGCAAATCCTGATTCTGTCAACTTTGTGGGCAATGCACAGAGGAATCAACAGCAGTTTGGTGGTGGCTACAACTCGAACTGGAGGAATCATCCGAATTTTTCGTGGGGTAGCAACAATCAACAAGGCCAGGGTTCAGGGCAGGGTATGCACAGAAACCAAGGAGGGCAACAAGGCTATCAGAATCAGTTTAGAAATCACAATGCCCCTCCTCCACCACCATCACCGACTATTGAGGAAATGTTCAAGACCATGATTGCCAACCAGGCACAATTGCAGGCTGACTATGTCAAATTGGCAACCGAAGTAAATAACAATCAATTGGCAACCAAGGCTCTTGAATATCAGCTTGGGCAATTTGCTAGTGCCCAAATACTAGACCAAGGGGAGGACTACCTAGCGACACGGATCCCAATCCTAAGCAGGTAAATGCAGTGACCACGAGGAGTGGTTTACAATTAAAGGAGGTGGAACCGGAAAGACCGCCTCAGAAGTCAGGAGCAGCAGATGTTGAGGGAGAACAAACCTCAGATACGGGGAAGACCAAAGAAGCTGAACCAGCAAGGCCTCCACCCCCGTTCCCTCAACGACTTAAGAAACACAAGGAGGAGGCGTGTTTCCAGAAATTCATGGAGGTACATAAACAGGTACATGTTAACTTACCTCTTGTTGATGTCTTGCAGGGTGTGCCAAAATATGCAAAGTATATCAAAGACATCGTGGCCAACAAAAGTCGCTTGACTGAGTATGCCACAGTGGCTTTAATGGAGGAATGCACATCCCGTATTCAGAACAGGTTGCCCACTAAACTGAAGGATCCTGGAAGTTTTACTATCCAGCTGATGATTGGGCAAAGTATCCGAGCTCGTGGGTTATGCGACTTGGGGGCAAGTATAAATCTGATGCCATCTTCGGTATTCAGAAAGTTAGGGCTAGGGAGTCCTAGACCTACAACAGTGATCTTGCAGCTAGCAGACAGGTCTTTAGCTAAGCTGGATGGCATTGTTGAGGATGTGCTAGTGCAGGTAGGCTCCCTCATTTTTCCGGTAGATTTCATTGTTCTGGATTTTGAACCAGATGCGGAAGTCCCATTTATTTTGGGACGACCCTTTTTGGCAATCGGAAAGGCATTGATCGATGTAGCTACGGGTCAACTCACAATGCGAGCACACGACAAGGTTGAGGTGTTCGACGTGTACAAGGCACCTAAGCTCCCGACTGTCGATAAGGAACTCTCGGTGATCAACGTGATTGATCATGGGAATGCAAATGGATTGAGTGATTCCCGAGAGTTACTAGGTAGGCCACCAGACAAGGTTGAGAACTACTGGGGAGATGACCATGATTGGGACAAATCGTCCATCTCCCTAGTAGAAACTTGAGCATAAAGGCTGTCGAGCCGTGACGTTAAACCAGGCGCTGCACGGGAGGCAACCCGTGAAAAATATTTTTTTCTTTCCTTAGTGTAAAGTTTTTCTTTTATTCTATTTTCTTTTCTTTTTCTTGACTAGGCTTAGATTTGCGTTTTATTTAGTAAATTTTTTATTTATTTAGTAATTTAGTAAATTTTTTATTTTTTTAGTAGGGAATCTATTAATTTAACCAATTTTTCTTTAGTGAGGTGATTTTCAGGTATACTGGAGGAAAAATACTTGGAATCGAGGAAACGAGGCGAGGTATGAAAAATAAAATTTGATGGTGAAACAGAGCATTGGCATGTTGGCGCCGTGTCACGGAGGCAATGCTCCGCGTTGACCTCCGTGACACGTTGAAGGCAAATCTGGAATTTTTTTAAAAATTCCAGTAAGCCAACGCGTTGGCTCCGTGTCACGGAGGAGGGGCTCCGTGTTACCCTCCGTGACACGTTGCCCTTATCCCAGTGCCGGGTCACACCGGGTTTCCGGGTGACCCGCGTGTTTCCTTTAAATAAACCCCCGATTTTCGCCCATTTTCCCCCATTCCCTATACCCTCCGCGACAAAAACACCCATTCCCCTACCCCCAAGCTCCGTGCCACGTTAAGAGGCAAGGAAAACGTCAAGTTTTCATCGATTCTTCAATTCCAAGGTATGTTTTCATCGTCTATCTCAATTTTTTGGCGATTTTTGTCAATTTTGGGCAATGGAGGTGAGATATATATCACCCTAGGCAGAAATTAAACATGACGTGAATTATTTTGTGATTGATTATGTTCAGATTGTTGTAGTTGACGTTTGAACTTATCAATTAATTGAATAATTTAATGTTGATTATCGAAGTGAATTCTAGGGCTTGGGGTTGTTGAATTTTAACTTGGGTAACTTGATAGTTTAATGAAATTGATGCCGGGGTGTGTTTATTATTTGAGATAAGTCGTGGTAACTATTGTATAATTGTTGAAAGTCGACTAATTCTCGAATTTTTGTGGGAAAGTGCATAATATGTGAATTGGTTGAATTGCTTAAATTAGTTGTATATAATAGGTTTGTATTGGTGTTTTTATTTTTTTGTTGTTATTGTTGCTAAGTGCTATGGGTGAATAGCGGTCGATAGCAGGATTGGGTTAGCTGTATGAAGTCTGAGTAGTTCGCTAGCCGTTATGCTGTTGAATTTTTGTGAACGCACTAAGAAACATGTTTATAGTTGATTGTGTTTGGGGTGTAAATAGAGCTATCCTTGCTAAAATGTTGTAAATATTGTTAAAGACTAAGTGTGGGGTAAATTTTGTTTAACCCGACCTTAGCCAAAGCTAACGAGTTTTTAGCTTAACGTTGTGCTTGTCTGTGTAAATTGGCAGGTACAATGGCCAGCCGACAAGATAAAGGCAAGGGTACTTCAACCTCAGGCACCAGCAGAAAGAGAATGAGACTGGGCACTGCTGTCCCAGCTGCACCTGCTGTTCCACGTGGTCAACACCGCCGATACGGGACACGATGGGTCACCGATGAAGGGAAGAAATGGTACGCAAAGCATAAGGAGAACAAGTACTTCCCGGAGGAACATATTGCAAGGGAACCACTTGCACAGGAGTTCCCTCGCATCGTACAGAGAATTGAGGCAGCTGGGCTCAGCTTTATTTTTCAGGAGCCCAAGGAGTGCAACCTTCACCTGGTCCGGGAATTTTATGCAAACTGGAACCCGGCCATCAGGAGCCATACTATTAAAATCAGAGGGCAGATTGTCACTCTGGAACCCCAGCAGTTTAATGCCATCGTTGGAGCGTGGGACACAGATGCCCACGTTCTCCGCCAGCTCAACATCACCCCACCGTACGCCGACATCAGACGTACGTTGTGTGGGGCTCGATCCACAGCCCGATGGAGCAGACACAAAGAGAGGGGTTACCATCAGACTCTGCCTTATTCGCAGATGAACAGGGAGGCAAGAATCTGGCTAAAAATTGTATGTTCGTGTTTGATCTCGGGAGTGCATATGACAGACGTGACCCGGGACCGTGTCTGCCTGGTGTATGCCCTTATGAAAGGGCTTGAGATTAATGTGGGGGCGGTCATAATATCCGCCATGAAGAGAGCCAGACTACACCAGGGCCACAGATACGGGTTTGGCGGACTCATCACCACCTTCCTCCGAGGCCTCGACATTGAGGAAGAAGCCTTGGATTACATTCCGCAGTTGGAGCGGAGGGCCCTTGATGTGACAAAGACCATGGCCCCCGACACTACACACGGACCGGTGCTAACTCTGGGCGAGCGACATGCTCGTGACGACCAGTATATGGCCCGTATGTTCGGCATGCAGATGCTGCAGCTACGGATAGGTGGGAGACCAGCCACCGAGGATGAGTTATGGCAGCTGGAGCTGGACTACCCCTTTGGCGAGAACGCCAGAGCTTTATGCAAGGTGGGGCCAGCCTTTGTGGAGCCGACTGATGACGACGTCCCTACTGATGAGGAGACACGTCGTGAGGACTCTGATGTAGAGTCCGATGACGACGATGGAGCCGATTCGGATATGGGCGACGAGGCCGCAACACCGGATGAGGAAGTCGAATATTTCGACTGAGCAGGGAGTTTCACCACCCAAAATTTTGTGCTTTGTATTGTTGTGAACACTGGGGACAGTGTTCGATTTAAGTGTGGGGTGGGGAGTAGTTAGGTGCTGGGTCATAGGCTCTAAACTTGCTGTATAATTTTTCCTTGACGTTTATGTATGTCTGTGCTTTCCCTGTTGTTGTGAACTGATTTTGTGATCTATGTGTATATATTTGTGTTGTGGCTGATGATGTGTGTTTTGAAAGTTATGGTTGCCTTTGTAAATATTTTGTAAATTTTGTAAATATTTTTTTTTCTTTATCGATATGATCGATATTTTTCAAAATTTTTGCGAAAAGATTTTGCACTTATCAAAATATTTTGTAAATATTTTCTATCGAAATGATCGATGTGTTGCAAAAATTTTTGAAGTTTTATTTTTGGGTTTCTCGGAGTTTGTTTTCGGTTCTTTTACCGAGAATAGTCCCATTGAACCGAGGTCATAGTTAGTGACCGTTCCCTATGATGGATGGATGACGACCGTCTTAAGGAAAATGTAGTCGATAGGAGCAGATGTTTTGTTTTTAGTTTCTTTGGTGGATTGCATCAATAAACTGTAGTTGCTTATGGTTGCTAAAATTTCGTTGCGTGTTGTAATTGATATTCGAAATGTGAAAATGATTCGGTTGAAAGCATGCAATTGTGTAAATATGTTGAGTTACCTAGGCTATAGAATTTGGTTCATTATGATTGAGGCTTAATCTTGAATTCATGTAATTGACTAATTAAAGAGTCTGTGAATGCATCTTGATTCGAGCATGTGCATGAAGTGGGAAGTGAGGTTTTGCTATTCCATGTCATTGTGAATTGTCTAGAACTTGCCTGGTGTGTATACAAAATGAAATGAAGGAGGTGTAGTGTTGGAAAGGATGTAGGCATTTCTTTGTTTTAACCGTTAGTTTCCATCTTTTTTCTTGTCAAATTCTACCTTTCTATATATTGTATACCCTAGTCAGCCCGTTGAGCCTTTAGCCGATTTCTTTCTTTTGTCCAGAATTGTATGAACTAAGATTTATTCCTTCTTTTCATTAGCCTTAAAGTCTTTAAGAAGCTCTTAAGCGCTTATAAAGAACAGAAAATGTTTCCCAAAGTGTTAAAGAGTGAAAAGAGTGAAAAGAAAAGAAAAGCAAGGTGAGGAAAGAAAAGATGATGTTGAAGAGGCACTAGTTGTAATTAAATGATAGTGAGGGTACATGAAAACCCTCTGTTTTGTGTCAAGTGTGCCTGATGAAATGGGCTGTATGAAAGTAAACCAGCATGAATGGGAGAAAAAGAGAAAAGAGAGGAACAATGTCCATGAGTCGATGGGAATGAGTTGAAAAGGCGCTTAAGGATGCTAGCGACTATTATTGGCTAATCCAATATATATATACTAGATCCATAGCCCAGTTACAACCCATTAAAAGTCCTATTTGATCCTACATTGCATTTCTTTATATTAGTGGAGTAATACACTAAGGGCAAGCCTATGGGTCATGACATGATGCATGTGAATTCTTTTGGGAGAGAGAGTGAAATTAATTTTTATGTGCCCCTACTTGCATGTTTGTGTGCTGCATAAACATAAAAATGGGAAGTTTCTCTCGAGTTGTGAGGGTACATGCTTGATGAAAGATTGATTTTCGTGTCGGATTTCTTGATTAGTTGATTTGCATGAGTCTGCCGATATCAAGAATCAATTCTTAAAAGTCTAGGAAGCCTCGATGTATTAAGGTCATTGTCTTGTACGACCAAGCATGTTTTCTTGATGATTTGCAAGAATTGAATAATCGGTATGACCGTAGCATAAAATGGTTGCACCATAGTGACAAAGGTTGAGATGTGATGTGCATGATTTGTGTATGTGTTGTTCGAGGACGAACAAGGATTTAAGTGTGGGGTAAGTGATCTTGGGCAGATTTATATGCCCAAGTGATACTCAAACGTATCATTTTTACCTTGTTTGTTGTGCAATGTGTATATAATATCATGTATTTGGTAATAAAATGCGAATTTATACTAACCAACATGATTAGCATTTGTTTTGCAGGATAATGTGATTTTTAGGAGCTAAAATGCGTGTTGGAACTATGTCGGAGTTGGACTGGGATGAGAGCGTGGAAAAGGACTTGGATGGCACATTTTACAGTGGCTCCGCGATGGAGCTGTGCCACGCTGCCATCGCGGTAGCACACTGCCTAGGCAGAAATAAAATTGGCAATTTCCAGTGTGCCTGCGCGTCAGCTCCGTGGCACGGAGATAGGCCTCCGCGATGGCCTCCGTGCCACGTTGAGGCCAATTATCCGGACCCTGCAATTTCCAGAGAGGGTCCGCGTCCACGCCGTGTCACGGAGGCAGTGCTCCGCGTTGGCCTCCGTGACACGTTGCTTGTTATTCCGGGAAAAATTTCCCACTAGTATAAATAGCACACTTAGGTTATTTTTAAAGGGGAGTTTTTTTTTAGTTTTAGTTTTTTTAGCCTGAGTTCAGAAGTGGAGAGCAGGAACGTGGTTTTGTGGCAGTTGAAGAATAGAAAAGATAAGAGTTTTCTTCTCTTCCCTTCTTCTTTCCTTCAATTGTATGCATGATTAACACTCATTCTAGGATGATTAATCCAAGAATGAGTGGCTAATTCCTTTCTTGCTGAGGTTTTGAACTTGTGTAATGAATGTTGGTAATAATTGATATGGTTTCTTCTTCTTCTTGCATGTTGTTCTATTAATTCTTGTGTTTATTACATTATTGATTGGCCACCATTAATGTATATCTAAAAAGTCCAATTTCACTCGAGAGAGCATGAAATTGGAAAGTTGTGAATTAATAGGGTATTGTCTTAACTTGATTTGGGAAAATTGGGTTTTGATGTGCTTTCTTGATAGAAATATACTTGAAAGCCGTATTAGTCAATTTAGGAACCGGAATTGGAGTGTTAGGTCATAAATTGCATTTGATCACAGAAATGTAGACGGATGGTTTATGATTCTAAAGTGAAATTAAATACGGAAGTTTTAATTTCTAGGCAAACTTTCTTGGCTAGCAATATGAAGAAGAGAATGACCAAATTATCATGATTATCAAGTTCATTACTCGTTCTTAACCTTGGCATGTGCATATCCATTGTCTAAATTCAACGTAAATAGTAGTTATTAATTTCAGTATATAATTAGTTTAGAAACAAAACTCACTCAAATCTTGGTTGGATTGTTGTTAACATAGTTAGAAATAGAATAGAGATATAGTAAATTAGGCAGTTTTGCATATCTAGAGCAGCCTCCTTGGATCGATACTTGGCTACTTAGCCACTTTATTACTTGTTTGACCACGTACACTTGCGTGTCGGTTTTTAATATATACCGAGCAGCGATACGCGCGCAACAGATAGTAATAATATCCTGAGATTAGAGGCTCATGCCCGACGAGAGCATTCGAGCAAGCGATATTGGTTGAGTGGTTCGTGTTCGAGGGGAGCATCCGGACGAGCATATGAGTGGAAGAAGGTACCACGCCGGTATAGTACATAAATTTCTAGTCCCCTACAATTCATGATTGAAAGGGCAAAAATAAGACCCTCTAGCATGTGTGCACACTGATATTGATGATAGAGTGTTTGATGGTGATATGGCGGAGGCATACGCCGGACATGTCACCATTCATTCTATTGTATGATGTAATTGTAATCATGTGACTGACTTTGATTGAGTAAATAATAAGTGGTTGAGTTGATTTTGTGATCCTGTAAATGTAACCTGAATGAGGAAAGTGAAGAAGATTTGAAGTGTGATATGTTTAAACATTATTGGTGTGGAGTTGTTCTTTCTTGTGATTAATTACTTGAATTGTAAGTGATGTTGAGTAGTTGTGGACAGTATATCCGAATGAATACTAGAATGTATGAACTACTGGAAACTGGTGAAATGATGAAGGTATAGGTAAGTCAAGATACTACCCAGGGCAGACTGCTGCAGCAGAACTTATTCCGTTGCAGCGAGACTGCTATAGTGGTCAAGTGACCGCTACAGCGAAAGGCCCAATCTAGTGAGCATGCTGGTTGTCACCTGTGTAGAGCTATTGTTCTTGAAATATTTACTGTACTTATGTATGACATTTGGGACTGGTTTTATATTGCTGTTGCATTACTTATATGTTATTATGTAAAGTTTGCCGATGATGCCTACCAGTATCATATTTTATACAGACGCTACTCCTGCACTTTTTTTTTGAGAGAAGAATTTGAACCAGGAAGCTTCTATCGTCTCCCTATAAGAAGCAGTGGTTACTCTTGAAAGGTGAGCAAGCAAAATGGCAGGCAGTCCCACTCCTCCGATGAAGATGTCTCTCGTCCTGACATTTCAGTTCTTTATTTTCTTAGACTTCTCATTCTTAGTTATACTTAGACGTTTGGAGCAATGACTTTCGGATCTTGGGGATTATCATTTTATTTGGTTTTAGTTGGTTGTTACAGTTTTCGTATATTTCATTTCTTTCATTCTGAAGTGTTATTTGTTTCAGAATGATTGATATCAGGGTAATTGTTTGGGTTCGTTGGTTCGTCCACCAGGGGGTTACTGTTAGTGCCAATCACGGCCATTTGGATCGTGATATCTCATTAACTAAATCACATAAAATGATGATGCATATAGAGATATGATCATTAAACAGACTCATTGGATAATTCCTAATGGTTAGAATTACTATGAACTGTCACTAGGGTATTATCTTTAAGAATGTGATGTAAGAGTTTACTTTGACCTGAGATAATCATCGTAAATGACAAGTTATTTATTATATTTTAATATCGGACACCCGTGGCCATATGAAAATGATTGAAAGGAAATTGGGTATGATTAACTGCTTGTAGAATTAGTGATTGATCAAGATGGAATCTGTCAACTTTTGGTAATGAGTTTAAGCTCTTTGTTATCATGAATTATAAACGACTAATAAGACCTTGAGCAGGACAATTAAATGAAAGAAGAAAAGAGTTTCTTGAGACAGTCAATGTCGATTTTTATTTGACATGTATACATAATTGATAACCTATTGGGATTTGACAATTAAACCATACCCTAGGGTGATCTGGAGCTAGAAAGACAGAAGGAAATACTACATTGTTCTTCTACAAACTCTTGAGAGTAAATTGTATATTTCATGCTATCTGGTCGTCAAGGAGTGTTGCTAGATGCCAACCTTGATTAGTATATTGGTATAATCAATTTACTACAGACTTAGTAATGAACCTATGGGAATCGCATACTAACAAGTGTTCCTATCTTTGTTAGTGGATTAATTTTATTTATTATTTAATATTTAAATTAGAGAATATAATTAGTCAAATAAATAAATTATTTGTCCAAATAAAATATTATTATATTCTTTGTTAGCACTGAGAATATAATTAATATTATGAATAAATTGAAGTTCTCTATTTAGAATAGAAAATTATATTATATCTCTTGATTGAAAAATATATATACGAGATATTTAATATTTATTTATATATACTATATAAATAAATTATTAATAAAGAACTTGAATCCGAATTGAAATTGAATAAAGTTACCATGTCATAGATTCAATTTGTATTTGAATTAACTTTTGTTTGGAAATTAAAGTCCTTAAAAGGACGTTGCTAAATATGGAAAGTCCTCATGGGCCTGCGCAATGTGATTCCAATTGAGAATTGGAATTAACTTTTCAACATGGCAAAGTTCCATAAAAGTTTAATTACAAAATTAAACTTTTACCCCATCTAAACTATCACCTTAATTAAATAGAAAAAAAATTATAGGTGATATTATATAAAGGGGTGATGGAAAAAGTTTCATAGCACGTTCATGAAAAAAGTTTTCATGATGAAAAAAGTTCTTATGAGAAAGATACTTTCTTGAAAGTGCAGGAGTTTTACACCAAATCAAGATAGTAAAATTATTAACAAGAAAATTATTTTCTTGTTACGTTTATTGTGGGTTGAAATTTTTGAGAAAAATACCAACACAATATTCGTATTCCAATTTATTCACGAGTTCCATTAATCAAGGAGCTGATAGCAAAGATCGGTGTAGGTATTGATCTTGGGCAGATTTATATGCCCAAGTGATACTCAAACGTAATATTTTCGCCTTGTTTGTGTGCAATATGTATATATTCTCATGTAATTGGTAATAAAATGTGAATTTATACTAACCAACATGATTAGCATTTGTTTTACAAGAAAATATGATTTTTAGGAGCTAAAATGCATGTTGAAATTATATCGGAGTTGGACTTGGATGCGAGCATGGAAAAGACATTGGAATGCGCAAAGTATAGGGGCGCCGCGATGGAGCCGTGCCACGCTACCATCGCGGAGGCACACTGCCTGGAGAGGAAATGAAATGGCAAATTCCAGTGTCGCCTCGCGACAGCTCCGTGGCACGGAGATAGGCCTCCGCGTTGGCCTCCGTGCCACGTTGAGGCTAATTTACCGGACCCTGGATTTCCAGTGAAGGTCCGCGTCCACGCCGTGTTACGGAGGCAGTGCTCCGCGTTGGCCTCCGTGACACGTTGCTTGTTATTCCGGGAAAAATTTCCACTAGTATAAATAGAACACTTAGGTTTATTTTAATTAGTTCAGACTTGGTGGAGCAAGGACGTGGGTTAGAAGCAGTTGAGGGACGAAAAAGCTAAGGGATTTCTTCTCTTCCTTTCTTCTTTCTATTAATTGTATGCATGTTTTACACTTGTTTTAGGATGATCAATCCACAAATGAGTGGCTAATTCTCTTCCTTGCTGAGGTTTTGAACATTTGTGATGAATTTTGATTGTTAATTTTATGGTTTCTTCTTCTTCTTCCATGTTGTTCTATTAATTCTTGTTTCTACTGCATTAGTGTGTGGCCGATACTAATGTACATCTAAAAAGTCCAATTTCACTCGAGAGAGCACAAAATTGGAAAGTTGTGAATTAATAGGGTATTGTTCTTAACTTGATTCGGGAAAATTGGGTTTTGATGTGCTTTCCTGACAGAAATATACTTGAAAGCCGTATTAGTCAGTTTAGGAACCGGAATTGTATTGCTAGGTCATAAATTGCATTTGATCACAGAAATGTAGACGGATGGTTTATGATTCTAAAGTGAAATTAAATACGAGAGTTTTAATTTCTAGGCTACTGTTCTTGGCTAGCAACATGAAGAAGAGATTAACCAAATTATTATTATAATCGAATTCATTACTTGTTCTTAACCTTGGCATGCTCATATCCATAGTTTAAATTCACAGTAAATAATTGTTAATAGTTTTAGTATATATATATTTTATAACCAAAAACTTATTTAACTGTTGGTTACGTTGTTGTTAGCATAATTAGAAGTAAGATAAGAATATAGTGTACTTAGGCAATTTTACTTATCCAGAGTCTCCTTGGATCGATACTTGGCTTACTTAGCCACTTTATTACTTGTTTGACCACGTGCACTTGCGTGTCGGTTTTTAACCCCTACCTTAGCACCGAACAGGTATCGCACTATCGAAGAAAATTTCAATCAAGACTACAATCACTAGATTTTTATTCAAACCTATTCTTTTAGATGTACATAAATTTTAAACACAAGTAGATCTGTTCAGGATTGCTTTTGTCTTCCGCTACGTGTTATGAACACCCTGCAATCCTACGGTGGTATCAGAGCCACGACTCGTGTTTAAATTTTGTTTACTGAAACTTATTTGCATATTATATTTGAACAGTTTAATATTAATAATGATGTATTGATATAACTTTTATTATGAATAAAAATATATATAGATACATAACTATATAATGATAAAATTCATGATATGAATATAGAGTTATTTATTAGATGTGATATTAATTCATTCAAGGTTATTAAACTTTATTATTATTATTAATTCATGAGATGTTAATTGATAATAATATTCTCGTATGAATATATTTATATGTGATATAAAATTTCAATCTTCATTCAAATTTTGTGATATATGTGATATATATGTATATAGGATATGCAAGTAAATAGCGTATTGAATTTTGTTTATGTTTTTAATGCTCATTCTTAATATAATTTGAACTATTATTACATGTGTTGTAAGTGAAATTAAGAATATGCATGTAAAATACTTAAACTAAATTCACATGCTATGGATGATTTGTCATGACCCAAGTCTAAATCCTGAACGTGACACTGTACATAAAGACACGAGTGATCCCAATTAGCCCATGGAATAATATATTACTGACATACTATAATTTAAGCAGAAAATTGAGCAAAATCTATTGAAGTGTAAAAATAATATTTTAAAAGAAGCGATCAAATCTGATGAATACAGGAGTTTTATTGATAATAATAAACTAAGACTGATATTACGTTATCTGAAAGCCTCTACTACAGATGAGTTGCTGGAACAAACTCCCAACCAACTCTAAAGTTTGAGAAACTGAAATAGTACTATCGAAATAGAAAGAATTGCTTCAGTCCTGGGAAGATAAGGACTCAGCAATGGAACATTGCTGCTCTGAATTTGAAGGAGAGACTAACCATGTTATAGAGCCTGAGTCCCTGAGCCTATATCATAAGAGGATATAGCATAAGGGTATGCATCAGTAATTCCAATGTAATGAGTATGTGAGATATCAAATAAAATATAAAAATGTTAATAATTCATAAACTAGACTGACATGATATACAATAACCATGCCTGAATCATAAGTACTGAAGAGTTTGAAAATTTGAGAAACAATACTATAAGAACTGATAATCTAAAAATAAAGTTGTAAGCATACTCTGAAATCTATAAGAGTGGACCGTGAAGTATGATTGTACTGTATTGTAGGATTGCTTGTTAACCGACATATAACCACGTGAGCTGGATGTGGAGTTCTATATTTACTCTCCATTTGATAGGACCCATTATACCTTGCCAGGGTACAGTGACTGGACTGTATGATCACTGACTGAAACAGCCATCCAAATTAAATCCTATGGTGGAACGTAGTTCTGAGAACATAGGTGTGCTGAACCGCGGTCCGTTCGGTGCTAAGTACTACTCCCAACTAAAGATACATAGAAAAAACATATATGCATATAAATAACTGAAGTATACTGATAGCTCGAAATGGTGTCCTAAGGCTAGGCTAGAACTACTTATCTGGAAGTGTCCTAAGAGCCTAAAGGACCTAATAATTGAAAAATAGTGGTGTCTTAAGCCTTGCTAGAGCTTCATTATCTGAAAGTGTCATGACAGTCTATAGAACACTAAACATGCTAGCTACACTGAAATCATGAGGAAGCTAATATGTTTAATTCATATCGAAAATCACGTATACTGAAATCATGGTAGAATAGTATATTTAAAATAAATCATATTTTCCATAAAATGATGCTAAATCATGGCTTCACCTTGGAAATTATGTTACTATCAAATAATGGAAATACATTACACACTTTAGAGTAAAATCATGAACGTCATATACTATTCATCATAAGAGTATTGAAAACATGAAGAGAGTAAGGGAAATAATACATTGAATGGAAACCCTAAGACATGATTTCTAGAATTTAACTTACTGGGGTTTCTGAAATTTTTGGGACACAAGGATGGAAGAAAACCTTTGTTGAAGTCTCACATACCTAAAGAAAAAACCCCTGAGAGGAAGCTTGAGTTCTGAACTTGAGAATAACCCTAGTTATTGCTGAGAGAATTCCTAAGCTCTTACACACTGTTCTTGAGAGGCTAAGTGAGAAACGGGAGAAAAATCGACTAACTCCCCTTAATCTCTTGATTGTTTATCCCAAAATGACATAGTTCAGGATTTAAAATAGTGAGAAGGTACAGAAATTCCCCTGGAGAAATGTTTAAAAGACAGTCCATCTATCCAATGGGTCATACAATGAGTTGTTGGTGGTGACCACGACTTGTTGGGATCAGTCATTACTCCTGGGTCTGAAACCCTAGTTTCTGTACTTCAACCAGTGGTCGGAAAGGATGACTCATTATAGAAAATGACGGGTCGTCAAATCCAGTCATTGTCATTGAAACATTCTTGATAATTTTTTAACTTCTCCCAACGGACAGATAGCACGACCCGTTAGAAGATACAATGGGTCATTCTTTCTTCTCGCAGTCACTGGAGGAATTTTAAACACTTTCTGAATTTTATCTAATGGCTCATTAGGACGAGTCATTAGTTCTTCCGATGACTCGTCATCTGGCTCATTGGTTTCGGGAAGATTTTGACATGTTTTTTTACATTGTCAAAACGGGAAAAGCGACGACTCATTACTTCAAATGTTGGGTTGTTGTAGCATTCGTTGAATTTGAGAAAGACATCTACTAATCAGATAACGACTGTCTTAACGGGCCATTATTTTTTACAACGGCTCGTCTGATGAGTCATTTCGTGGGAAGTTTTTTGGTTTCCTTTGTTTTTAATTCTAAGTCTGGAGTTTGGTATTAGGAACTTTTGGAGTGTTACAATAACTCCCTCTTTGGAATATTCTTCCTCGAATGGAGACTAATTAAGCTGAAAAGATAGGAAAAGAAATGCAATCCTAAAACTGAAAATCATAAACTAAATATTGATGGAGTGACTAACTCCGAACTACATGACTGAACTGAGCTCATGCACCAAGGATGCATTCTAAGACACGATTAGAACTGAATAACATGATACCAACATGAAACTGGATAGAGTACTGAGGAGGAATTTAGTACCTGACATTGAGCTGAGCTGGAAGGGAAAAGGTGAGGATATCTACCCATCATATCTACTTTGGCTTCCCTTGTAGCTCCCTCAACTAGCTAAATTGTCCGTAAAACTTTTACTAAAGCGATTGATGAATAGTGAATTTACGCGTTTCTTAGCCATATTTTGCCCATACTTTACTATGTTTTGAGAATAAATTGTGTGTGTTTTCACGTGTTTTATGATATATTTGTGAAAAAGAGCTAAAGCACATTATTACATGCTTTTAGGGTTTAAAGTGATGTATTTGGGATTAAATGTGACCTAAAAGTGCAAGAATGGAAAAATGGGGTTGATGGAGAAAGTATATAGAAGTTGACAGCGCACAGGCGTACCTGTGCATGGCCTGCACGCCGCACAGGACACTCAGGTGCATCTAGCATTGCGGCGCACCAATGATGCAATGCTATGAGAGGCGTGGCATGCCACATGGTTCCAGATGATCAAAAAAGTCAAATCCTAATTCTACAAGGAATAGAAGCTGGAAAATCCAAATCAAATTCAAGAAGAAACAACGAAGGTTGAATCTACTATTATAAATACCCTCTCATAACATGTTTTGGATGTCACATATTCAATTATCACATTCAAGAGTGCTTGCATATTTATAGTTTTGCAAAATTCATACTCAAAAAGAATGTGAAATAGTTTAGTTGAGTTCTTGTTGGAAATTCATTGTCACGCCCTGAGTGTATACCCTGGACGAGACACGGTACATAGAATCGCAAGTAATCCCAAGTCAACCCATGGTCTATCATAACACTGGCTATTATGAGTAAAACATAGCGGAAGCATTAAATAACAAAATCACTTAAGAAAAACTGATATAATAGTAAGTTCATACATCTGAAAGAACAACAATACTTAACATCTAAAATTCTGTCTGAAAGCCATCTATTAAGGATGAGTTGATGGGACAAGCCCCCAGCTAGTTCTAAAATCTAACTGAAAGGAAATTAACTGAAGTAAATAAAATGTCGTCCTCGAAGGAATAGGACTCACCACACTGCTGCTGAAATCACCCGAAGAGATCTACTAATAGCACTGAGACTGAGAACCTACGGCTGTATCATAAAATGATATAACATAGGAAGTATGCATCAGTAATTTGAATGTACTGAGTAAGCAGGAGAAAACATAATACTGGATATAAATAACTGAACTAAAATGACATGTAATGACCAACTGAAATTTGAACTGAAATATACTGAGATGGTTAAGGTGACCCTGTCTAATGGTCAAAGACATGTCCTAAGTTTGAAATACTAAATTTGAAATAATGTACTAAACTGACTAATCTGAGATTGAACTAAGCTGACTAGTGGGAGAGTATATAATCGACATATAACCACGTGAGCTAGACGTGGAGTTCGATGTATATATCCCACTGGTCGGATCCAATATACCTTGCAATGGTATAGAGGCGTGAAGTGGATGATCACAAGTCTGGGGTCATGAGGCCAACAAAATATATCCTACGGTAGCAATGTAGTTCTGGGAACCTAGGTGTGCTGGAATTCCGATCCGCTCGTTGCTAAGTCCTACTCCCACTAGATAGTCCTAGACTGAATTCCAAGTTGATAGCTCAAAACTAGGGCCCAATACTAGTCAGGAAAACCTATCTGGAAGCACCCTGAGAGTCTTATCAGACCAGATTCTATAACTAGGTTCTAAGACTAGTCAGAGTTGCTTATCTGGAAGCGTCGTAACCGTCTAAGGGACAAACTGTAATTCTGAATCTGGGGTCCTAAGGATGGTCAGAGCTTCTTATCTAAAAGTTTCATTACTGCCTACAGAACCACTAAAATTGATACTGGGAGTATTTCTGATAACTTGAGGCACCACTGACACCTCGAGAATTTTTGTAGTCAAACTGATCAGCTGACATTTCTAACTAACATTGAGGATTCTAACATCCTGACTGAAACTGAACTATTATGCAGCTAACTGAGACTTCAATTCATACTAACAATATTAGAATCCACAACATTAATTGAATCAAGCAACAAGGAAGACTAACCCAACCGACAAAATTCCAGGTGATCTCATTCAACATTAGGGATAAAATCATCCTTACAAGAAAGAACAATTATACGATATATAGATACTAGAGAATATCCAACAATCAACTTAAATCATATTCCACAAGCTATAATGGAATCTGGCATATAATTCATCCCCATTCGAAAGCTCAGGGCTAGAATTCATAGAGAAACTAGGAGGGATTTATGGGACACAAGGGAAAAACTATTTCCTTGTTGAAATCCCACATTCCTGGCTATGAATTCCTTGGAGAAAGAAACTTGAATGGATGCAATTGGTGAGGAACCTTAGACCTTGCTTGAGAGCTCTTGAGAGAAGACTTACGCAAAATTTTCAGAAAATCTGAGTGTGAATGAGGGGAAAACCGTTAAACCCCTCTAAATTTCTTCAAAATAATCCCAAAACGACGTGGTTTAGAGTCTAGGAGGTTAATAAATTAGAAAAGACCCTTGATAAACTCTCAGAGAAAACTGATCACCTGTCCCCATGAGGGGCCCAATGACTCGTGCCTAGTGACCACGAATCTTGGTCACGATCGTTGGGTGCACTGCCCAAAAACCTCTTGTTGGTCACCACGAGGGTAACCATGACTCATGGGGTACCCAACAACTCGTGGTGACCCACTCATCAACTACACTACCAAATTGTCATCTTCCCAAACCATCCTGGACCATGGATCACCTAACGGGTCATGGCATGGACCACGACTCGTGGTGCCCATTTATTAGGTACACTGCCTACTTTCCCCGATCTTCAATTTGATCTTGACCATGGATCACATCACGACTCCTAATGTTGACTACAACTTGTGGTCACACCTATGGCGACACCATTTTCCCCAAATTTTCAACCAAGTCTGAACCCTTACCCATGAGTTACTTCACGACTTGTGGCCTACCCTATGGATTACAGGATGACTCGTTCGGTGATCTGGTATAGAAAATTCTATTTTTTCTATTTCAACTCCTAGGTCTGGTGTTAGGGTTTCTGAGGAATTACAATATATCCCTCTTGAGAACATTCATCCTCGAATGTTGGGAAACACATAGGAACGCAAAGAATTTCAATCATTATACTCAAATACTGATCATGAAAGCTGAAAACTAATGAAATGACTACCTCCGATCTGAACCACAAGTCTGAACTAAATTCACTAATCATGCACATATTCATTTACATGAAAGAAACTAGGGCACATGAACTGGTAACTGAATAGAGTTCTAGGGAAAGAATTGATACCTTAAACTGAAACTGAGCTGGTAGAAAACAAATGTGGGTATCTAGCCATCATATCTGCTTCGGCTTCCCATGTAGCTCCCTCAACCTGCTGATTTTTTCATAAGATTTTGATTGAAGCTACCTCCTTATTCCTCAACTTTCAAACCTTATGGTCAAGGATTTGAACTGGGACCTCTTCGTACGAGAGACTATCTTTCACTCCCACACTGTCTAGGGGCACAAATGAAGTTGGATCACCGATGCACTTCTTCAATATTGACACATGGAATACTGGGTGCACAGATGCAACTCTAATGGTAATTCTAGCTCATAGGCTCCATTTCCCATATGCCTCAGAAGTCTGTAGGGTCCTACATATCTTGGATTGAGTTTTCCTTGCTTCCCAAATCTCATCACCCCTTTCATGGGGGAAATTTTTAGATAAACCCAATCATCTACTGCAAACTCCAACTCTCTTCTCCTAACATCAACATAAGATTTCTGATGGCTCTGGGCTATTTTCAATCATTCTCGAATAAGATGTACTTTCTGCGTAGCTTCATAAACCGAGTCTGTCCCAATTAAAGTAGCTTCACCAACCTCAAGCCACCCGATAGGAGATCTACACCTCCTTCCATCCAATGCCTAATATGGGGCCATCTGGATACTGGAGTGGTAGCTGTTGTTGTATGCAAACTTGATCAGAGGCAAGTGATCATCCCTACTGCCCTTGAAATTGATCACGCATGCTCTCAACATATCTTCTAGGGTATGAATAATCCGCTCAGCTTGTCCATCTTTCTACCGACGAAAAGTTGTGCTAAGCTTGATCTGGGTACCAAGTCCCTTTTGAAAGGACTTCCAAAAGTGAGAGGTGAACTGGGTTCCTCTGTTTGAGATAATGGACAAGGTCACTCCATGAAGTCTAACTAACTACCGAATATAAATCCTAGCATAGTCCTCAGCTGAATCTGTAATTTTAACTGGAAGGAAGTGCGCTGACTTAGTCATCCGGCCTACTATCACCCAAATAGAATCATATTGACGACGAGTCCGAGGTAGACCCGTAATAAATACCATATTCATTTCTTCCCACTTACAGGTGGGTATGCTGATATCCAGAGTGATACCTCCCATCTCTGGTGCTCTAGTTTCACTTGCTGGCAGTTCGGGCACTTAGCTACAAATTTAGTGATATCTCTTTTTATGCAGTTCCACCAGTAAATATCTTGTAGATCATGGTACATCTTTGTAGCACTAGGGTGGATGGAATATCTCGAACCTTGTGCTTCAGCCAGTATCTGCTGTCTCAAATCATCCACATTCGGTATGCACAGTCTACCCTAGTAACAGAGCACACCATCTCCCCCTTGGGAGAGCCTCAACTTATTTTCTGAGAACCCCTTCCTTAAGCTTAAGTAAGATGAGATCTTCATCCTGTCTGGACATAACTTCAACAACCCAAAAAGAATCTGACCCACTTTGCATTACCACTCCCTCCTCAGCTGAATCAACCAACTGCACCTCTAACTGAGCTAGTCTGTGAATATCCTTCATCAGCTCCTTTCTGCCCTATTCAACATGGGAAACGCTCCCCATAGACAACCTGCTTAGGGCATCAGCCACCATATTGGCTTTGCCCGGGTGGTACAACACACTCATGTCATAATCCTTTAGTAATTCTAACTATCTTCTCATATGAAGATTTAGGTCTTTTTGACTGAAAACACACTGAAGGCTCTTGTGATTGGTGAAAACATCCACGTGAGCCCGTATAGGTAGTGTCTCCATATTTCAATGCAAACACCACCGCTGCCAACTCCAGGTCATGAGTCAGATAATTCTTTTCATGAACCTTGATATTTCTAGAGGCGTAGGATATCACCTTGCCCCGCTGCATCAAAACGCAACCGAGTACAACTCTGGAAGCATCACAATACACTATAAACCTACCTGTTCCTTCTGGAAAGGTCAACACTAGAGCGGTAGTGAGTTGAGTCTTCAATTTCTGGAAACTCTTTTTACACACATTTGACTATTGAAATTTCACCTTTTTCTGAGTCAACTTAGTCAGACGAAATGCAATAGAGGAAAATCTTTTTACAAATCGTCGGTAATAACTGGCTAGACCCAAGAAACTTTTGATTTCAATTGGGGAGATAGGTCTTGGCCAGTATTACACCACTGCTATCTTTTGAGGATCTACCTGAATACCTTCACCCAATACCACATGACTAAGGGAAGTCATCAACTTCAACCAAAAGTCGCATTTTCTGAACTTAGCAAACAACTGGCGGTCTCTGAGCATCTGAAACACTATCATCTTGTGATTAGCATGCTCTTCCTCATTTCTGGAGTAACCAGATTGTCATCAATAAATACAATGATGAATATATCCATATACTGCTTGAAGACTCTATTCATCATGTCCATAAAAGCTACATGGGCATTTGTTAGTCTGAAGGACATAACCATAAACTCGTAGTGACCATACCGAGTCTTAAAGGCTGTCTTCGGTATGTCACATTCTCTGACCCTTAGCTGATGATACCTAGACTTGAGATCTATTTTGGAGAAACATCTGGCTCCTAGAAGTTGGTCAAACTATTCATCAATCCTGGGTAGGGGATACTTGTTCATAATTATGACCTTGTTTAACTAACAGTAATCGATGCACATTCTAAGGGTACCATCTTTCATTCGCACGAATAATACTAGAGCAACCAGGGAGAGATGCTGGGTCTGATAAAACCCTTATCAAGAAGGCCTTTTAGCTGCTCCTTCAACTTCTTAAGCTCAGCTGGAGCCATTCTATAAGGAGGGATGGAGATTGGCTGAGTATCTAGGAGAAGGTCTATACCGAAATCTATTTCCCTCTCAGGAGGAACTCCGAGAAGATCTTCGGGGAACACATCTGGAAATTCACTGACAATAGGGACTGACTGGATAGTTTGGGTCTCAGAGTTGGAATCTTTGACCCTAACTAGATGATAGATACATCCCTTGGAAATAAGCTTCTAGGCCTTAAGATAGGAAATAAACTGACCCTTAGGCGCTAAACTATTGCCTGTCCATTCTAAAGCTGGCTCATTGGGAACTAAAACCTGATGACCCTAATTCTGCAGTCGACTGAGGCATAACTGGAGTGCAATTAATCTATGCCAAGAATGAGATCAAAATCAACCATGTCTAGTTCTACAAGGTTAGCTGTTGCGGGCGACCACTACCACCAGACCTTTGGTGGCCATAATCTGATTGGCCAGTCCTTTCCCACTTGTTCTTCTGCTTCATGTCCTTCAACCTTTTCGCCTCAATCTGCTTGGCATGAATAATAAGACTAGAGAGGTCAATATCATTAATCAACATCGTTGTCCTACACTCTATGAGGACCAGGTTTGGCACCCCATTAACAAATTTCAGCATATGAGCCCTTGGCTCGGCTACCATCTCTGTAGCATACTTAGAAAACTTGGTGAACTCTAGAGTATATTCTTCTACCGTTTTGTTGCCCTTCTTTAGGTTTAAGAATTCTGCACCTTGGCCTCCCTGAGCTACTAAGGGAAGAATCTGTGCAGAAAGGTTGTAGTGAACTCCTCCCATTCCATTGGTCGTGCTTCCACTGGCCTCCGCTCCTTCCATTGCTTGTACCAGATCTGGGCCACTACTTTTAGATGGTAGGCAGCCAAGTTGGCACTCTCTGAGGAGCTGACATCCATAATTTGGGTGATCTTTCTAATATCGTCCACAAACTCCTATGGGTACTCTCCCACCTTAGATCCTTGAAAATTTGGAGGGTTCATCTAAGTGAAATCCGGCACTCGAGCAGCTGCTGCAGACCAATTAGTGTTGACCGGGACCACCTGCTTGTTCACTTGGATGGTAATAGTCTGAGTGAGAAACTAGATAGCCGCCCTGAACTCTGCGGTGGACACTAAGTCATCTTGAGGGGCTGCTGGGGCCGGTGGGGCAGGTAGGTGAGTGTTACTGGTCCTTCTTCTGTTACCACGTCGTGGAGGCATAATTCACCGAAATGAAATAGAGCACGAGTTAGGAGAATGATTATGGAATTGAATTTCAACGCATGATAAAGAGTATGAACAAAAGGAAGTTTTCCTAAAAACATATCGTAGCCTCCCCGTCATATGTGTGGCGCGCTTCACACCCATGAAAGGGACTCTACTCGATGCAGCTTTCAGACATCCAAGGATACGCTAAACCTAGTGCTTTGATACCAAGTTTTTCACGCCCCGAGTCTATACCTTGAATGAGACAGGATACTTCGGATCACACGTAATCCCAAGTCAACCCATGGTCTATCATAACACCAGCTATTCTAAGTAAAACATAGCGGATGCTTTAAATAACAAAATCATTTAAGAAAAACTGATATAATAGTAAGTTCATACGTCTGAACAAACAACAATACTGAACATCTAAAATTCTGTCAGAAAGCCATCTACTAAGGATGAGTTGTTGAGACTAGTCCTTAGCTAAATCTAAAATCTAACTGAAAGGAAATTAACTAAAGTAAATGAAATGTCGTCCTCGAAGGATGAAGACAGTTCTTGGGCATAATTACATGACTAAGTGCTATTTTATAACTTAATTTAGTCGGGCTGTCTAATTATACACTTACATTCTTATGTGATTTTGTGTAAATTTGGGTATGCACTAACCAACATGATTAGTCCTTGTTTTTGTAGGTGTAAAATGCATATGAGGGACTAAATAGTGATGGGTGAAGTGAAGGAATAGAGTTGGAAGTGAATTGCTAAAGATGGCAAGAGAACATGTCATTGCAAGGCTGGCCGCGCCAGGCAGCGTGCCACGCTGTGCGTGTACCGCGTCCACCGCTATGCACGCGAAACGCTGCCCTCCAAGGAGCCTACGCGCCAGCGTCCATGCCACGCCAAGCACTGCTGCGCGCCGCAGGCCATGTCACGCTGGCCATCACGCTAGAGGAGCTTCGTGCCACGCCGTGTGTCGCGCAGGCACGTCGCGTAAGACCTACCGAGGATGCAATTCCAGTGGGCTTCCGCATTACCTCCGTGGCACGGAGGCAAATTGGCACGTTCACCTGCGTGCATTGGAGCCATTCCATGATAGGCCAAAAATTGCAAATTTCCTATTTACTATAAATTAAGCCCTTAGCTTCTAAAATTATTGGTCACGAAATATTTTCTGGAAACCGTAGAGGAGCGAAGAGAGAAGTGAAGAACTCACCTAGGGTTAACTAACTTTAACTAATTTTACATTCTCTTTTACCTATTCTTGTAAGTACTCTACTTTAACGATGTCTTTAAGTTATTGTATGAACATGAGTGGCTAAAACCCTTCCCCTAGGGTTGAGGCCACGTGATATGATTGCAATGCATGAATTTCTTTTGGTTTGAGTTGTTAATTGTTGTTTTGTCTTATATTATTTATTATGGTTGTTTTTATGCTTGATCACCATGAAAACATACATGTTAAGCTAGGTAAAAGCTTGAGAGAGTAACCCTAGGCTAGAAAAAGAGAATGTAGGGAGCAAGTTCTTATCTTACAATAGGATTTGCGGTTAAGATAGAAATTATACCTAATTCGCCTTGCTTGGTTGATAAAACGGGATGATAGCAAGACACCGGCTTAGAATTGTCACTCCACCACTCGTAGAAGTAGTTGTGAAGCTATGTTAGGTTAAATGATTAGAGGTACGAAAGTTCTTAATCAAGAGCACAAACCTCGTAAACCACATCCATGTAGTTGAATTTCCCACGAACTAGGATGTCACATCCCCGCTCAACAATGTAGTTATGAAGCTAGTTTGTCATGTTTAGAGGCTCGAGAGACCATGAACATTGCATTTTCCAACTATGTGAGACAACAATTGATAATTTCATACATGAACCATTACAAAGTGTAGCATTGCATGATTATCCGACCATAGCTCTAGTTGCTTCTTATATTGTTTCCAGATTATTTTGTGACCACCCCAAAAATTAATTATAATTTACCGAAAACTTCTATAATCAACACTTGTGAAGGTAATATTACACTTGAACTTGATAATTCACTAAATTGGTCCAGTCCCTGTGGGTTCGATATCCGGCTCTTGAAAAGGGCCACTATATTACTTGTACGACCGTGTACGCTTGCGTGTGCGCTGGGTGCAATAAAGTTTTTGGCGCCGTTGTCGGGGACCTGGCGAAGTTTTTGTGTGATTTTTAATTTCCTTAAATGTTGAGAAACTTGGTCTTAGTCTGATACATTGTAGGTGACAGGTCGTCTTTGCAGAGCTGGCAAGGAATAGAGAGGTAGTGGAACTGTTGCTTGAACCTGAACGTCATCTTTATTTACGCAGGAGGGAAGCTCTAGAGCGAAAGCTAAAGAGACTTCAGCAGAGGTTACAACAACACCCACCAGTAAGGCAAGCGAAGTTGTTACCTAAAACCATGGCAACCCGACCAGTTTGCGAAGTGGCGATCCCACTAGCGAAAAATGTGACCTCTAGTATCCGCAAACCGGAACCTGGAGGGAAATTTGAATTGAAGCAGAATATGGTGCAGTTGTTACATTCTAGTGGACAGTTCTCTGGGATGACTCATGAGGACCCACAACAACACTTACATAACTTCCTTGAGATTAGTGACACGTTCGTCCCCACTGGAGTGTCCACAGATTATATCCAACTTCCACTCTTACAATTCTCATTGTTAGGAGAGGCAAAGAGGTGGTTGAAATCTGAGCCACCGAATTCCATAACTTGTTGGAACGATTTGGAAAAGAAGTTCCTCATCATATTTTTCCCTTCGGCAAGACTACTAATCTCAGGAGTGAAATATTAAGCTTCAGGCAGAGGCCGGAGGGAGAACTTGTATTTGGCTTGGGAGAGATTCAAGTCATTATTGAGAGACTGCCCCCATTATCAGCAGTAAAATGATGTGCTAGCCCATACCTTTGTGGAAAGTGTAGACCCATACACAAAAATTTTACTAGACTCTTCATCTGGTAGGCAAACATTGGAGAAGACTTATGATGAGCTGTAGACTTTGTTGAACAAGATTGCTCAGGGAAATCTAGAGTGGCACAGCGAGTCATCGAGAAGGGCAGGAAATTGAACAGTAGGGGTGATAGAGGTTGATGGTGTAAATGCCTTGGCTGCACAACTAGCATCATTTCAGCATCAGATGATAACTCAGTTCAATAAACTGAGTATGAACCAACAATAGGGACAGGTAAATGTAGTTCAGCAAGCTCCTAGTTGGTGTGAAATCTGCGGAAATAATGGGCACAATGCAGAATCCTGCGGGGCCAATCCTGAATCAGTAAATTTTGTTGGGAATGTTGAGAGAAACAATCAGAATTTTGGGAACAATTACAACAAGAATTGGCAGAGCCACCCGAATTTTTCTTGGGGTGGAAATCAAAGTCAAAGCTACCAGTAACCTCAGTAGCAATAGTATCAACAGCAGAACAAGAAGAATGGTGGCCAGTTGAGTTACAACATTGAGGAGACGTTGCAGAAAATTATGGAGACACAGACCCAACTAGTAGAGAATCAGGCAAGGATGGCATCATATTTGAAAAATCAGCAGTTGGCCACCCGTAATCTAGAGAAGCAGATGGGTCAAATAGTAGATGCTCACCACACTAGACCGCAGGGAGGATTACCTAGTGACACAGACACAAACCCCCGACAGGCCAACGCCATCAATTTGAGGAGTGGCAGGCAATTGGCTGATGCACCACCGAAAGAGAGGAGAAATGAGGTGTAGCTGGAGTTTGTCAGAAAGGGACCATCCATTGACAAGGGAGAGAATAAGAGTGTTGTGCAACAAAATGCACAATCATCAGTGCAGCCAGCATAGGGACCACCACCACCATTTCCGAAAAGACTTGAAAAGAGTAAGGAGGAGGAATGCTTTAGAAAGTTCTTTGATATTTTTAAAGAACTTCACATAAATTTGCCTTTGCTTGATGTTTTGCAGGGAATGCCCAAGTATGCTAAGTAATTGAAAGATGTGGTGGCCAACAAGGTAAGATTGGTGGATGTTCAGATAGTAGCACTGATTGAGGAGTGCAGCCACAGGGTAATGGGCAAGATACCTAAAAAGCTCAAAGACCCAAGGAGTTTTACCCTCCCCATACAAATTGGTAAAGAAGAGGTGATAAGAGCTCTGCGTGATTTAGGGGCAACAGTTAATCTAATTACCCTATCTTTGTTTAACACCCTGGGGTTAGGTCAACCGAGACAAATACAATTGATGCTGCAGCTGGCAGACAAGTCGCGAGTGGCACCACATGGAATAATCGAGGACCTTCTCATCAAAGTGGGTAAGTTCATTATACCCGCTGATTTCATTATATTGGATTTTAAAGTTGATGACAAGGTACCCCTGATCTTGGGACGACCATTCTTGTCCACTGGAGGAGCGATTATTAATGTAAGAGCAGGGACCCTGAAAATGAGGGTCGATGATGAAGAAGAACTCTTCTGGGTCTACCAAGAGATTAACCCACCCACACATTACAGAGACCTTTGTAAGGTTAGTGTGTTATCAGAGGCTAAGGGTGGGGTGGCAGATTCCATAGGTCCACAGCCACAGGAGATGATTACCTTTCAGCCCGAATCTGATGGAGGGCTTCCGTTAGAGAAGGATTTGGAGGAAGAGAGGGACAAAGTGGCGGTTGTTCCCTCAAAAAACAAAAAGAGAAGAAGATGGTTCTTGAAAGGGAACGCGGGTATTAGGATATCCTGAAAAGGAGAGTCCATGTCGTGCCACGACGTAAAATTAGGCGCTGCTTGGGAGGCAACCCAAAGGTACCACAGGTACACTTTTAATTTCTTTCATTTGTTTTGATTTTGTTTATTTTCATCTTGTTGTTTTTTTGGTGGAGAATTAAGCACAGATGAAGGGGAAGTCTGCGTACCCTTGTAGAAGGAAGCTAAGAAGCATGAAAGAGGGAAAGTGTGGGGTCGAGTACCCACTTGTTCAAAAATGAAGAAAAACATGTTGTTAGCTATGCCTAGAGGCCCAGGGAGTATTTCTCACTCTTTTTGAATTTTAATTAGATGCTTTGGGGACATAGCATGATTCAAGTGTAGGGTGAGGACGAAATTTCAAAAATTTTGTGCTTAATGATTTCAGGTGAATTTAGTGCTTGATAGGTATTGGTTGAGGGAGAATTTTTGATTTGAGCATGATTCCCCACCCGTTGGTTTTTCTTTTCGGTTCTTTTCTGACGGGGGGCATCTTGAACCGAAGAATAAAAATTTTCTTTTTATGTACATAGTTGCTTTTAGTCATAGTTAGGGACTATTCTCGACGATGGATGGATGACGACTGTCTTGAGGGAAAATTAGTCAATAGGTTTTGGTTTTTGGACCCGTAGCTAATTGATGGCTTGATGTTCTTGTTATGTGCTATACATGATTGTGAAATGCAAGTGTGGTTAGTGTTGAAGCATGTAAGAAGTTGTATAACTCTGTTTGAGAACCTAGGCTCTTGAATGTTACTCGATGTGCTTAAAGCTTTATTTTGGATTCTTGTGATTGGCTAAGTTAAGAGTCTGCTGAATTTGTCTTGAATTGAGCATGTGTTGTGAGTGTAAGGTTTTTGAATATTCCATGCTATTGTATAGTGTCTACAAATTAACTGGTGTGTATACAAAACGAAATGAGGGATGTCGATTGTAAGAGATTATTTAGGCATTTCTTTGAATAAGCCTAAATTTTATCCATCGCTTTACCTACCTTGAATGTCTGGTCCTAGTTATCCCCATTGAGCCTTAAACCTATTCTTTAATAGCTACAGCATAAGCTTAATCCTTTTCTTTCATTAGCCATGAATTTGATCCAAAATTCCTAAGCGATTATGTGAAATTGCAAAGAAGTTAAGGAGGGAGAAGTTGGAATGAGAAGAAAGATAGTGGTTGTGGGAGTTAAAGAAAAGACTAGAGGTGCACTTTTTTTTAAAAAAAATTTGAACAAGAGTTAGTAAGGAGTAAAAGAAGAAAAGAGCGAAAAAGAAGATTAAAGAAAATAATTGCTTAAGTACTCCTTACTAGCAGTTCGAGTGTGCTTAATGAAACGGGGAAACAAAAGCGGAAAATGGGAGAAAAAGAGAAAAGGTGAAGTAAGAAGATGGATATTCCTAAGGAAAGTGTGATGTCTTAAAAGAACTTGGGGAAGATAGCCACTATTACTGGCCAGAATAGTACCTACCCGTCCCTTAGCTTACATTACGACCTGATAAGTGCTTCTCGATCTTACATTCAAACATTCTTAAATTAGTGGAGTGGAGTAAAACACTAAGGGAAAGCTTATGGGTCAATACACGTGGCATGCGAATTCTTTGTGAGAGTGAGCTTAATTCTTATCCATATACCCATACACGTTATAATTTGAAAATTCGTGAGTAAAAATGGGTAACTCTCTTGTTGTGAGGGCACATGTTTAATGAAGGATAAAATTCATGTTGGATTTATTGATCGGTTGGTTTGCATGAGTTGTTGAGATTGAGAGTCCATTCTTAAGGTTAGGAAGTCTTAACATAGTCATATTTTCTTTTGATGGTTACACCGTGCATGCTATATTTTTAACTTGCTATCTAAAATCAATCGTTGTAGTTGTAGCTTAAATTGTCTTACTTCAATTAGCTATGTTTGAGTCTTCAGGCGCATGAGATGTAAAAGAGTTGTTCGAGGACGAACAAGGCTTTACGTGTGGGGTAGTGATCTTGGGCATAATTACGTCCCCAAGTGCTATTTTATAGCTTAATTTAGTCGGGTTGTCTAATTATACACTTACATTCTTATGTGATTTTGTGTAAATTTGGGTATGCACTAACCAACATGATTAGTCTTTATTTTGTAGGTGTAAAATGCATATGAACTAAATAATGGTGGGTGAAGTGAAGGAATGGAATTGGAAGTGAATTTCAAAAGATGGAAAGAGAACATGCCATGGCAAGGCTAGCCGCGCCAGGCAGCGTGCCACGTTGTGCGTGTGTCTCGCCCAGCGCCATGCCACGCCAAGGCCATGCATGCGAAATGCTGCCCTCCAAGGAGCCAGTGCGCTAGTGTCCCTACCATGCCAGGCACTGCTGCGTGCCGCAGGCCGTGTCACGCTGTCCATCGCGCGAGACGAGCTCTGTGTCACGCCGTGTGTCGCGCAGGCACGTCGCGTAACACCTGACGAGGATGCAATTTTCAGTGGGCTTCCGCGTTACCTCCGTGGCATGGAGGCAAATTGGCGCATTCACCTGTGTGCCATGGAGCCATTCCATGACAGGCCAAAAATTGCAAATTTCCTATTTACTATAAATTAAGTCCTTAGCTTCTAAAATCATTGGTCACGAAATATTTTCTGGAAACCGTAGAGAAGCGAAGGGAGAAGTGAAGAACTCACCTAGGGTTCACTAATTTTTACATTCTCTTTTACCTATTCTTGTAAGTTCTCTACTTGAACAATGTTTTTAAGTTATTGTATGAACATGAGTGGCTAAAACCCTTCCCCTAGGGTTGAGGCCACGTGATATGATTCTAATGCATGAATTTGTTTTGGTTTGAGTTGTTAATTGTTGTTTTGTCTTACATTCTTTATTATGGTTGTTTTTATGCTTGACCACTATGAAAACATACATGTTAAGCTAGATGAAAGCTTGAGAGAGTAACCCTAGGCTAGAACAAGAGAATGTAGGGAGCAAGTTCTTATCTTACGATAGGATTCGCGGTTAGGATAGAAATTATACCTAATTCGCCTTGCTTGGTTGATAAAATGGGATGACAGCAAGACACCGGCTTAGAATTGTCACTCCACCACTTGTAGAAGTAGTTGTGAAGCTAATTTAGGTTAAATAATTAGAGGTACGAAAGTCCCTAATCAAGAGCACAAACCCCGTAAACCACATCCATGTAGTTGAATTGCCCACGAAATAGGATGCCACATCTCCGCTCAACGATGTAGTTGTGAAGCTAGTTTATCGTGTTTAGAGGATCGAGAGGCCATGAACATCGCATTTGCCAGCTATGTGTGACAACCATTGATAATTTCATACGTGAACCATTACAATGTGTAGCATTGCATGATTATCCGGCCTTAGCTCTAGTTGCTTCTTATATTGTTTCCAAATTGTGTTGTGAATAACCCAAAACATAATTATAATTTACCGAAAACTTCTATAATCAGCACTTGTGAAGGTTAATATTACATTTGAACTTGATAATTCACTGAATTGGTCCAGTCCCTGTGGGTTCGATATCCGGCTCTTAAAAAGGGCCACCGTATTACTTGTACGACCGCGTACGCTTGCGTGTGCGCTGGGCGCAACAAAGACTCACCACTGCTGCTGCTGAAATCACCCAAAGAGATATACTAACGATGCTGAGACTGAGAACCTGCGGCTATATCATTAAACAATACATCATAGGAAGTATGCGTCAGTACTTTGAATGTACTGAGTAAGCAGGAGAAAACATAATACTAGATATAAATAAGTGAACTTAAAGGACATGTAATGAAAAACTTCAATACTGAATTGAAATAAACAAAATATACTAAGATGGTCATGGTGACCCTGTTTGATGGTCAAAGACATGTCCTAAGTCTGAAATATTGAATCTGAAGTACTATATTGAACTGATCTAAACTGACTAATCTGAGACTGAATTGCGCTGACTGGTGGGAGAGCCTATAACCGACATATAACCACGTAAGCTAGACGTGGAGTCTGATGTATACACCCCATAGGTAGGATTATACCTTGACATGGTATAGAGGCATGAGCTAGATAATCACAAGTCTGGGGCCATGAAGCCAATAAAAATATAACCTACGGTGGAAACGTAGTTTTGGGAACTTAGGTGCGCTGGAACCCCGATCATCTCGATGCTAAGTCCTAATCCCATTAGATAGTCCTAGACTGAATTCTAAGCGGATAGCTCAAAACTGGGGCTCAATACTAGTCAGGAATGCCTATCTGGAAGAACCCTGAGAGTCTTATAGGACTAGATTCTATAACTGGGTTCTAAGACTAGTCAGAGCTGCTTATCTGGAAACGTCGTAACCGTCTAAAGGACAAACTGTAATTCTGAAGATGGGGTCCTAATGCTGGTTAGAGCTTCTTATCTAAAAGTGTCATGACCGCCTATAGATACACTAAAACTGATACTGGGAGAATTTCTGATAACTGAGAGACACCACCGAAACCTCGGGAATTTATGTAGTCAAACTGATTAGCTGACATTTCTGATTAAGGATTCTAACATCCTGACTGAAACTGAACTATCTTGAAGCTAACTGAGACTTCAATTCATACTAACAATATTGGAATCCACAACATTGATTAAATCAAGCAACAAAGAAGACTAACCCAACCGACAAAATTCTAGGTGATCTCATTCAACATTTGGGCTAAAATCATCCTTACAAGAAAGAGACGACACCCTAAAAATAGAAAACAAACCCAGACCACGACCTGCTACATAAAACAAAGGGTCATACCTTCACTCATTGGTCTTGCACTTGTCAACTAGAAATTTAGCATGACTTAGACCTATGACCCATTACTCCTTCCCACGACGCGTACAACGAGTCATTCTGAGAGATTTTTTAAACTTTTTTTGCTGATCATATTTTCAATATCAAATCAAGTCTTAGGAACTTTTGGGGTATTAAATTATCTCCCCCTTGGGAACATACATCCTCGAATGTGGATTAAGCTTACGGAAAGGCTGGGTAAAGAACTGTAATCCCAAATACTAAATATTTGAAGCTGAAAATTGATGGAGTGACGACTCCAAACTGATACACATGATTGAACTGACTTCTTGTAATGTACATACATGCAATGACATGGAAGGAATTTAGAGACATGAACTCGATATGAAACTGAATAGAGTATTAGGGAGGAAACTAATACCTCTTGCTGAAAAGGAGCCAAAAGGGAAAAGATGCGGGTATCTGGCCATTATATCTTTTTCGTCTTCCCAGTAGCTCCCTCACCAAGCTGATTCCTCCACAAAACCTTCACTAAAGCTACTTCCTTGTTTCTCAACTTCCAAAACTAACGATCAAGGATCTCAAATGAAATCGCCTCATAGGTAAGTCTATCCTTCACACCCATGCTCTCCACCAGAATGACTAAGGCAGGGTCATCAATGCACTTCTTCAATAGAGATACATGGAAAACTGGATGTACCGAGGCTAACTCCACTGGTAGCTCCAACTCATATGCCACTTTGCCAACTCGCCTCGGAACCCTATAAGGTCCAACATATCAGGGACTAAGCTTTCCTTTCTTTCCGAACCTCATCACTCCTTCATGGGAGACACTTTGAAAAATACTCAATCATCCACCTAGAACTCAAGCTCTCTCCGCCTAATATCCGCATAAGATTTCTAAAAACTTTGAGCTATTTTCAACCTTTTCTTAATAATCTGGACTTTCTTCATGTTCTCACAAACTAAATTTGGCCCTTTCAACGTAGCCTTGCCTACTTCAACCATCTGAGAGATGAATACACCTTCACCCATAAAGAACCTCAAACGGAGCCATCTAAATGCTGGAGTAGTGACTGTTATTATAGGCAAACTCAATGCGAGGCAAATGATCATCCCAACTACCTTTGAAGTCAATCACACTCGCTATAAACATGTCCTCAAGAGTCTGAATGGTCCACGCAGCCTGACCATCTATCTACGGTGAAAATCCGTGCTAAGCTTGACTTGAGTACCAAGTCCCTTTTTAAACGATCTACAAAACTAATGTAACTGAGTACCTCTATCTAAGATGATGGACAAGGAAACTCCATGAAACAAAACTAACTCCCAAATGTACAATCTAGCATAATCCTCAACTGAATCGGTAGTATTGACTAGTAGGAAATATGCTATTTTGGAAAACCTGTCTACAACTATCCAAATAGAGTCATACTGTTGGTGTATACAAGGCAACCCTGTGATGAAGTCTATATTGATCTCTTCCAACTTCCAGGTATGGATACTAATATCTTGTAGCATACCTCTAGGTCTCTGATTCTCATCTTTCACTTATTGACAATTTGGAAAGTTAGTCACAAACTCCACTATGTCCTTCTTTCTATTACCCCGATAGACCTCACATAGGTCACGATACTTCTTTATGGAACCTAGGTGGATAGAATAATTAGAGCCATAAGACTCATGAAACATTAGTTCTCTTAAATCATCAACACTCGAAACACATAAGCGACCGTGATAATGAAGTAAACCATCTCCCCCTTGGGAGAAGACCTCCACCTTCTAACTCTGGATAGCTTCCTTTAGATTTACTAAGATAGGATCCGCGTCTTTCCTAGCCTTGACCTTGATCACCAACGAAGATGGTGTTCTACGATACCAGGGTCAGCTATGTGTTCCGGACATTGATAATTTGAGAGTTTGGATATTGCATGAGGCACATGGTACTAGATACTCTATCCATCCGGGATCCACAAAGATGTATCAGGACTTGCGAGAAATCTATTGCTGGGATAGTATGAAGAAGGATATTGCAGAGTTCGTAACAAAATGTCCAAAATGTCAGCAAGTGAAAGTCGAGCATCAAAGGCCGGGAGGCGTACTTTAGGGTATTATCATTCCCACATGGAAGTGGGAAGAGATTAACATGGATTTCATTACAGGCCTACCTCGTACTCGATGACACTACGATTCCATTTGGGTGGTGATAGACAAGTTAACCTAGACTTCACACTTTCTACTAGTCAAGACCACAAATTCAGTGGATGATTATGCTAAATTGTATATTCGGAGTTTGTTCGACTTCATGGAGTGCCCTTGTCTATTATTTCAGACCAAGGAACTCAGTTTACCTCCCAATTCTAGCGGTCTTTTAAGAAGGGACTTGGGACTCAAGTCAAGCTCAGCATGGCCTTTCATCTGCAAATAGATGGCCAGGCAGAGCAGACAATCTAGACTCTTGAGGACATGTTGAGGGCATGTGTCATGGATTTTAATGGTAGTTAGGATGATCATTTGCCCTAAATCGAGTTTGCTTATAATAACAGCTATCACTCTAGTATCCATATGGCACCGCTCGAGGCTCTTTATGAGCGGAGGAGTAGATCTACCATCGGATGGTTTGAGGTTGGTGAGGTAGCTATGATGGGGTCATATTCGGTTCACGAGGCGATGGTGAAGGTTCAGTTGATAAGGGACCGGTTGAAAACTGCTCAGAGTCTTTCGAAATTGTATGCCGATGTGAGGAGGATAGATTGGAGTTTAAGGTGGACGATTGGGTATTTCTAAAGGTATCTCCCATGAAGGGAGTTATGCGGTTCGAAAAGAAAGGAAAACTCAGTCCCCGCTATGTTGGCCCCTATCGGGTTGCGAGGAGAGTTGGTAAGGTGGCGTATGAGTTGAACTTGCCCTCGGAGTTATCTTTTGTTCATCCTGTGTTTCATGTGTCACTTTTAAAGAAGTACTTGGGTGATCCAGCTTTACTAGTCCTGGTGGACAGTGTTGGTGTAAAACACAGCCACAATTATGAAGAAGTACCTATGGAAATATTAGATCATCAAATCCGTAAGCTAAGGAACAAAGAAGTAGCTACAGTTAAAGTATTACGTAGAAATCAGCATGTTGAAGGAGCTACGCGGGAAACCGAAGCGGATATGATGGCTAGATACCCACACCTGTTCTCTACCGGCTCAGTTTCAGTTTGAGGTATTAGTTTTTCCCTAATTCTCTAATCAGTTTTCATGTTCAGTTCATGCATACAAGTTTGTTTTATGATATGGTATATGTACATGGTGTCTAAATCAAGTTTAGCTATGTAGTTCTTCTTGGAGGTAGTCATTCCATCAGTTTCCATCTTAAATGATCACCATTTATATATGGTAATAGCTGGTTTCTGAGTTTTCTACATGTTTCTAACATTCGAGGACGAATGTTCCCAAGGGGGATATATTGTTGTACCTCGGGAACCCAAGGATCAGACCCGGGAGCCAAAATGGAGAAAAATTGGAAATTCGCTCCAGGTCACAAGACGGTTCGTGAGGTGGCTCGTTAGGTGGGACCACGAGTCCTGAAGTGACTCGTGGTCAGGACTGGGCTTGGCAGCATTTTGGGAGACCACGGGAGTGACCACGAGTTGTGGTCAGACCTCACGACTCATGTGCTCACTCGTGGCGAGGATGGAATGCATGGCTAGGGATTTAAGGTAGTAAGGACAACGGGTGGTGACCACGAGTCGTGGTCAACCACCATGATACGTGGGGTCCCTCTTGGGGTCCCCTGAGCTTGGTTGTGCAGTGTGGACTGTTATATGGGTATATAACTACACGCAAGTGCACGTGGTCGAACAAGTAGTAAAGTGGCTTAAGTAAGCCAAGTATCGATCCCACAGGGACTGGGATGAAGTGCAATCTGCTCAAGTATACAGTGTAACGAAGAGTTTGATATTTTTGATTGCTAATAATTATGCTAAGTCTAAAACAATTATCTAATGTGAGTCTGAACTATGAATATGAGCATGCTGAGGTTAAACGAACATGTAATGAAATTAATTGTGGATATAATTTGGTTAGCCTTTTCCTCCGGTTGCTAGTCAAGAATTATTGCCAAGGGATTAAAACTCTCGTATTTAACCCCACTTAAGAATCATGAACCATCCACCTACATTTCTGTGATTAAATGCAATTCATGTTCTAGCCATACAAAACCGATTCCTAAATTGACTAATACGACTTTCAGGTATATTTCTATCCTGAAGGTAAATCAATTCTCAATTTTCCCAAACTAAGAAAGGATCATATCCTATTAATTCACAACTTTCCAATTTCTTGCTCTCTTGAGTGAAACCGGACTTTTTAGATGTACATTAACGTAGGCCACACATTAATGCAGTAAGAACAAGAATCAATAGAACAACCATGGATGAAAAGATGAAAAACCAAAGAATCAATAATCACATTTCATTACAATTGTTCTTAACCTCAGCAAGAAGATGAATTAGCCACTCATTTGTGGATTAAACATCGTTAAATGAGTGTTAAACATACAAGCAATTGAATACAAGAAGAAGGAAAGAGAGAAAAACCCTGATAATTTCTTCCCCTCAACTGCCTGTAACCCACGTTCTTGCTCCACCAAGTCAGAATATTGAAAAATGAACCTAAGTGTTCCATTTATACTATTGGGAATTTTTCCCGGAATAACAAGCAACGTGTCACGGAGTGCATCGCGGAGCACTGCCTTCGTGACACGCTACCGATGCGGACCCTCACTGGAAACTGGGGGTCCAGGAAATAAGGCCCAAAGTGGCACGGCGTGCAATGCAGAGCCAGGCCACCGTGCCATGGACCCATCGCGAACCCTCTCTAGAAATTGGGCGAAACTTCCCTATCCAGGTAGAAGGCCTCCGCGATGGCAGCGTGACACGGCTCCATCGCGAAGCCACTTTATTTTGTGCTTTCCAATGGCTTGTCCCTTGCTCACATCCGAGTCCAACCCTGATATCTTCCAACATGCATTTTAGCTTCCCGAAATTACATTTTTCCTGCAAAACAATGCTAATCATGTTGGTTAGTATAAATTCACATTTTATTACCAATTATATGAGAATGTATAAACATTGATAGATAAACAAGGCTAAAATGATACCTTTGAGTATCACTTGGGCATATAAATTTGCCCAAGATCATGGACCACGGATGGTGACCACGAGTCATGGTCACCCACCATGATTCATTGTGACCTTCATGGGGTCCCTAGATGAATTCTGGCAGTGTAACTGACGACTCAAGGCCACGAGTCGTGGTCCCTGGCGATGAGTCATCCAGTCCCTCGTGGGGACTAGCAGTTAGCAAAATTTTGCGATTTAAGTAAGGGTGTTTTTCGTAATTCCTAAGGCCTATACTACGTCGTTTTAACATTAGAGAGGGTGGTTTAAGAGGGAATATACTAGCCTATGTCCTTATTCATGCTTGCAAAGGTTTGGGAAGGTGATAGAAGGGGGATCTAGGTGATTTCAATGTGTTATTCCTTAGTTTCTTCTTGGGCAATCTAGGAAAGTTGAGAATTAGCTATCTCAGGTATGTAAGGCTATCAATGGGTGAATCCTTCCACACCCATGCTCCTACTCTATGATTTTACTTAAAATTTATTAAAAACTCATGGGGTTTTGTATTTGATTTATATAAAAACTAATGATTTAATTATGGGTTTTGCAATTTTGAAATATTATCATAATCTATGGATTTTGGTCATCCTTTGAGATTTAAATTGATTATAATATAATTGATTTTTAATTTTTTTACCAATTAAGCTTAATTATGCATGCCCCATGATGAATCGATTTATGATCTATTATCCCATCGATGTTATTTACGAGCCCAACATGAATTATGTTTAGATTATGAATTTATTATGTTACCATTATGATTTTATAAAATTCAAGCTATATGCATGATTTATAAGCATGTATGAATCCTATTAATCATGAATTATGTTATGGCCGATTCACGGGCTTCATGTCATGGCTAGATCACATGTGTTCAGGCATGTTTACGATTATCATGATTTAACTAGCCCATGAACTCATGTATGTATTATTATGAGCACTATATATGTTTTGGGAGTAGTATCGAACACCGAGTAGGTTCCGGGATCAGGTTAAGCCCCGGATCTCATAAACTACGCACCACCATAAGTGTGTTGGGACCCTTTCATGTTAGTCCCTAGCCCAAATTGCCCCCTTTTCATGGTGATATCACATTTTCATGGTTCTACCCTTGGCAAGGTACAAACACCCTCCTGACTAGGGTTACAAGTCAGGCTTCATGTGTGCTTATATGGGGTATATCGATTAAGAGAATCTCCCACTATTCCTCACGATTTATGCATGTTATGATTATATATATTGGCTCAAGTCATGTCCAATAAATCTTACCTCTTATGATTATGGTTATGATTGTATTACGAATGATTTGAAAACCTTGAGACTTATGTTATGTTATGATGTTTATGATACGAGCATGATGCCCTACTCTTATGATCATTTATGAGTTTTACATGTTTTAAATGTCCGTTTTACTTACCTTGTATACTCAGTACATTCCACGTACTGACCGCATACTTTCTGTGCTGTATCGTTTCATGATATAGGACCTGACTCTCTATTTCACCCTCCTCAGTAGTGCTTCCGAGATTGTTATCATCTTATTGGTGAGTCCTCATGTTCTGAGGGACATATGTTCAGACTCTATGCTTTTCTTTTAGTTTCGGAATTGTTGGGTTAGTTGGGGATTTGTCCCATCAATCCGTCATTCATGATTAGAGGCTTTTCAAACTATAAGTTGTACTCAACTATCATGTGTGGATCATGTATTGTCTTTTATTCGTTGTTATGACATGCTTACATTTTCTTTATATTAAGTCTTCCGCTTATATAATTGAATTAGATATATGATCATGCTATGGGTCGACTTGCGATCTTTCAGGGCTCCTTTTCCCGTGTCTACGATTCGGGTGTACGTTTGGGTCATGATAATGCTATAAGCTGAATTATGAGTATTGACTCTGAACCATATGGTAAGCTGATCTTATAAAATTGAGCTGAAACATGAAAATATACTTAACTTGTATGGACTTGCTTAAATCTTAAAATCATGCATATTGAAATAGAATTTATATATCAAAATTATATTCATACATGGGTAACTTATAAACATTCATTCATGCTAGATATCTCATCATACTTGAAATCATGAATCATAAACTTGACTTTTCATAAAACTTGTATAATATGGCATAATTTATAATAACTTGAAATCATGAATTTATAATCAAGTGTGTATAAAATATGTCCATAAATCTTAAAACATGCTTTGAAACATGAGGAAAATTGATCCATAGATATATCATAAATAATTTCATATAATTGGGTTAAAACCCTATAAGATTTAAATTACAACTGAAATTCATGAACTTGAGGAGAAATTTGGACATGAGAATGAAAGGGAACTCTCATTCATAGCCCTCCATACCTGGTTAAATTGATTCTCATCTTATCTTTGAAAGCCCAAGAGAATTGGAAAATAATTGAGGGAATTCAAGATTGATCTTCCAAGAGAATTCAAAGCTTTGCATGCATAGGAAAGCGTAATAACTTGATATAGGCTAAACCCTCTTAAAACACTCCCTTTATGGCTTAAAACGATGTATTTTAGACTTAGGAGCTTGGGATTTATGAAAATACCCTTAATGATTTCCCAAGAAAAAGGGCATTGTCAGATGCCACAAGCCATACCATGGGTCGTACCATGGAACAAAGACCCATGCTTTCCTCCCATTGCCAAACCTTCCTTGCTCCCCTATTCTTTGGTCTTCAAAGGACAGCTAGACAGGATGGGTCGTTACTCGACACAATGACTCATAGCACCCTCTCATTGTCATCACTGACTTATATGCGTAGTTTCTAAATCCTCACAATGGATCATAAGAATAAGTAGACCTATTTGTAGGGTGAATTTTGTGGTTGAATTTGAGAATGGAAGAGGTAGATTGTTTGAGGATGAACAATAGTTTAAGTGTGGAGTGGTGATGAATGGTGCATTTACGTGGTTTTTATCCATCTTTTGCCCATACTTTACTATGTTTTGAGAATAAATTATGTGTGTTTTCATGTTTTTATGATATATTTATGAAAAAGAGATAATACCCATGATTATATGCTTTCAGGGCTTAAAGTGATAAATTTGGGCTTAATTGTAGCCTAAAAGTGTAAGAATGAAAAAACGGGGTTCACGGAGCAAGTATATAGAAGTTAACAGCGCACAGGCATAGCTGTGCTATGGTCTGCGTGCACCACAGGCCACTCTAGTGCATGCAGCAGAGGGGAGCACTAGTAATGCAGTGCTATGAGTGGCACGACGTGCCACATGGTTCCAGACGGTCAGAAGTCAATTCCCAATTCTATAAGGAACAGAAGCTGCAAAACCCAACTCAAATCCAAGAAGGAACAATGAAGGCTGAATTTACTATTATAAATGCCCTCTCATAATATGTTTTAAGTGTCACATATTTAATTACCACATACAACAGTGCTTGCATAGTTATAGTTTTGCACAATTCATACTCAAAAAGAATTTGTGTAATAGTTTAGTTGAGTTGTTGCTGGAAATTCATCAAGTTCTTGTGAAACCGTTTAGCTTGGAGATTTTGTTGAACAAGTTTATATTGAAGTAAGTTTTTAATTATGATTTCTTATATATCTGTTATTTGTTTTCTCATAAAAATGAGCGGTTCAATCTCTTAGGCTAGGGTTGTGGGACACATATTCGGTCAACGAATGTAGGCATAATGAAATAGTGATTCTTGAATGGTGAATTGGGTGGATTGTTATTCTCTTTATTTTAATTAAGTTTTAGTGGTTGCAAACATTAAAATGTGCTCGTATCTTAAACTTGCCCAACTAAGGAGGTTGAAGTTAGGAAAAGAGAATAACAATGGCAATTTGAGATTAAAAATTCTCATATAATTAACTTGAGCTCTAACCGAGGATAGTTAAAGTCAACACTTATTGCTAAGCTAGAATATACACACTTTTGAGACTGAGAGGAGATGGGTGGAAAGCATCTATTGTCTATTGGCACACATAACGCATACACTTTGAGACTGAGAGGAGATAAGTGTATTTCTTAAATCGAGAATATTATATGTACTAAACATAAATCTTACATAAAATTCACTAGGATAGATCACTAGTAAAAGCCTAATAAGTTATGAAATCATGGGGAGCACAGTCCTAGCTTAGCTTCATTAATCTGATAAACGACTCAATAATTTCTAGCATTACTTTATTCTTTTTATTTTCCAAATCCCCCTTTGGAAATATTGATTATAAGTTAGTTTATTTGCTATCAACATATTATTTCTGCCTATTTCCTGTGGGATCGACCCCAACATTTGTTAGGTTACTATATTTGACATCGACCTCTTTATACTTCAATTTCGATGTGTAATTTGGGCGTGAGCAGCGACATCCTTATTCCTTAACTTACGAACCTGGGTCTAGAATCTTAACTGGAACCTCTTAATAAGAGAGACTATCCTTTATACCAACACTCTCTAAAGACACAATTGAAGTCGAATCACCAATGCATTTCTTCAACAGAGACATGTGGAAGACTAGATGTACCGATGCTGACTCCGCAGGAAAATCCAACTCATAGGACATATTGCCAATATGCCTTAGAATCCTGTTAGGGCCAACATGTCTAGGATTTGGCTTTTCTTTCTTCCCAAACCTCATCACCCCTTTCATGGGTGAAATCTTTAAGTAAATCCAATAATCAATCGTAAATTCAAGTTATGTTCTCCTCATATCGGCATATGATTTATGACGACTATGAGTTGTCTTCAGCCTTTCCTTGATAAGTTGAACCTTCTGCATGGCCTCATGAACTGAGTCAGGCCTATCAAATTTGCTTCACCAACTTCAAACCACCCTATAGGAGACCTACACCTCTTACCATATAATGCCTTGAACGGGGCCATCTGAATATTGGAGTGATAATTGTTATTATATGCAAACTCAATGAGAGGTAGGTTATCATCCCAACAGCCCTTGAAATCAATCACACAAACCCTCAACGTATCCTCTAGAGTTTGAATAGTCCGCTTAGTCTAACCATTTGTCTATGGATGGAAAGCTGTGCTGAGCTTAAACTGAGCACCAAGTCCCTTATGAAAGGACTTCCAAAAGTGCGACGTGAACTGAGTACCTCTATCTAAAATGACGGACAAAGGGACTCCATGCAGTCTGAAAAACTCCTGGTTGTATAGTCTAGCATAATCCTCTGCTGAATCCATGGTTATAACGGTAAGAAATGTGTTAACTTAGTCGTCCGTGTACAACCACCCAAATTGAGTCATGTTGTCGGCGCATTCGAGGTAGACTTGTAACAAAATCCATTTTCACTTCTTCCCACTTCCAAGTAGGAAGCTGATATCCTGGGTCATACCCCCAGATCTCTGATATTGAACCTTAACCTGTTAGCATTTTGGGAACTTAGTCACAAATTCTGCAATGTCTTTCTTCATGTCATTCTACCAATAAACTTTTCGCAGGTCAAGGTACTTCTTGGTGACACCTAGGTGGATAGAGTGCCTAGAGCTGTGAGCTTCTATTAGTATCTTTTGCCTCAAATCATCTACATTTGGATACTGCCGTAGTAACGAAGCACACCATCTCCCTCTTTGGAGAATTCTTCCACCTCTTTCACCTCTTTAATTAGGACCGCTTCCTTCAAATTAAATAGGATTAGGTCTTCATCTTGCTTTGACTTAACCTCCACTATACGGGAGGATTTTGACCCATTTTGAACTACAACTCCACCTTCTGTTGAGTCAACCAAATGAACTCCTAACTGAGCTAGCCTATGAACATCCCTAACCAGATCTTTCTTATCATCCTCAATATTATCAACAATGTTCATCGATAATCTGCTGAGGGCGTCAGCCAGTACATTGGCTTTACCCGGGTGGTACAATACGCTCATGTCGTATTCTTTCAACAACTCCAACCACCTTCTCTAACACAGATTTAGGTCCTTCTGACTAAACACATACTGTAGGATTTTATGGTCAGTAAAAACATCCACATGAACCCCATAAAGGTAGTGCCACCTAATCTTTAAGGCAAATACTACTGCTGCCTACTACAGATCATGAGTCGGATAGTTCTTCTCATGAGCCTTGAGCTTTCTGGAATCGTAAGCTACAACTTTATCATGCTGTATCAATACACAACACAGACTAATTCTGGAGGCATCATAATAGATTATAAATCATTGTGAACCTTCTGGAAGGGTCAGGAGTGGGGCTGTAATGAGAGAAATCTTTAACTCTTGAAAACACTTCTCACATGCATCAAACCACTGAAACTTCACTTTCTTTTGAGTTAGTCTGGTCAAAGAAGATGCAATAGAGGAGAATCCGTCTATGAATCATTGGTAATAACTGGCTAGGCCCAAGAAACTCCTAATGTCTGATAGAGAAGTGGGTCTTGTCCAGTTCTTAATTGCTTCAATCTTTTTCGTATATACTTGAGTGCCCTTACTGGAGACAAGGGTCAATTAGGACTTGCAATGGTTGTAATATAGGCTAAGGGACGGGCAGGAACTATTTGACCAAGATAGTGACTAAACTCCCTAAGTACTTTAATAATTCACAACTCTTCGATTTTTTAATCACATTCTTCAATCTCCTATTTTTCTCCTTATACTTCCTTTTATTTTTCAATTCACAACTTAGGTGGCTAGTGGGAATTTTTTTTTCTTCACATTAAGCTCATTCATAATTCTTTTCATCTTTTTTTCCAAAGCTCTTCCTTTCTTTTTGTTTCCCACTAACATCAATCTCCTTATTTATCAAATCTTACCTTTTTATTTTCTTCAAATTTTTACAATTTTAGCTTTTTCCTTCACTTCTCCAATTAAGATCCTTTTATGCAAAAATTATCAAATAAAGTACTCTAGGAGTCATTTGGATAAAATAGAAGTCAATAGAATAAAAAGGATTTAAGCTTGTACTATGGCTATCAAAAGAATAGGCTACGAACCAAAATTTCAAACTAGGATACTCACATCAAGGTAGGTAAAATTTGGATACAAATAGTCTATCAAAGAAACGCCTATATCACTTCCTAGATTCAACATCCTTATTTCATTTTGCGCACACACCGAGCAAGTTCTAGATATCAAAGTGCAAACATGGAGTATACTAAAATTCCTCGTTAGCATAATGGCACATTTGGCTAAATAATGACAATCAAGATTACATAAACACATATATCCATATTGCATGCATAATATAATTAAGCCCACTTTTTTTAAGTACAAGAGCCATGTTTCAAAAGACTAAGTGTTTCTACCTTTTTCATGCATTTTTGAGTGAATCATGCAAAGTCTCAATGATACCTAAGAGAAGCACCTATAATTCGCGAGGCTCAAGTTCTTGTATTCCTAATGACTAATTTTTCCTTAAGACATTTGTTCATCCATCCATCATTGGAAAAAGCCATGACTCTATAACTAAAAAAAATCTAGACCCTCTAATCGATTTTAAGGGACTATCCACTGAAAAAGGATCAAAAAAAATTCAGAGAAACCCAAAATAAAATAAAATTAAAAAACTACTGCAAATAAACCAAGTATGCAAGATAAGTCATGAACCTCCAAAAAAACTAGGCTCACCATGTACAAATTTAGCAATTAAAGCATACATGATAATATGAAGTTTACTTCTCTCACCCCACAATTAATTGGTAGCATTGTCCCTAGTGCTAAAAAAATAAAGCATAAAGTAAAAGAGTAAAAGAAGAACTCCCTGAACCTCTATCCGTCATTAGTGGGCGCAAAAGCAACTTTCCATTACCAGTTATATTCCAAAATATTTTTAAAGACTATTTATAAATATAAAAGAAATATCACGCGAAATAAATTGAGTCCAAATTGAATTTGAAAATAATTTGAAGTCCGAAATTGATATTCTGCGTCGCAAGAACCAAAGTGCCGAAATGATTGTGTGACGCGGACTCAATAGCACTAAATTGTTGAGCGTATTTGCTGCCTACTTTCGTTGCTGCCTTTGCATATCCTTGGTACCTAATCATTGAATGTAATTATTGCTTCTACAAAAGACAATCATTACATGAAATGATTTTTTTTTCTGTTATTAAAATTTTCCCAATTTTTATTTATTGTTGCTCCAATTTTCTTTCACGATTCATGGCTTAATTCCTTCACACTTGAACAAACACATCAACTCTAAAAAGTCAAAAAATATCTTGGGTTGCCTTCCAAGAAGCGCTTGATTTAACTTTGCAGCACGTCGTAGGAATCTTGATTACTTAGACTTCATCAAGATACGTGTTGGGTTGCCTCCTAAGAAGTACCTAATTTAACGCCGCAGTGCGACACACTTCTTAGCTAAGGATCCTTTCAATGTTTCCTCCTTCATTTTGGAGGTAAACCAATTTGTTAACACCTGAAAGAACTAAAAAATAAATGCAAAAAACATAAATCACAAAATAAAGACTGCAAGTCAGGCTTATACACCAATTAACTATTTCTTAACCGTATTCCTTGGCAACAGGGCCAAAATTTGATCAAGCTCAAATTACACTTCATAATTAAACTATAAAGCGATTACTGTCAAATATAGTAATCCAACAAAGGTTGGGGTCGATCCCGAAGAAAATTGGTAGAAAAAATATATTAACGATGAAAATAAGCTAACTTGTAATCAATATTTCGAAAGGGGGTTTGCAAATAAAAGAAAATAATTCTAAGAAATCATTGAGTTTGTGTCAGATTTATGAAGCTAAGCTAGGATTGTGTTCTCCATGATTTCATAACTTAGTCAGCTTTTACTGGTGATCTATCTTGGTGAATTTTATATAAGATTTACATTTAGTACATCTAATGTTTCTTAACTTAAGAATTACCCTTATCTTCTCTCGATCTTAAAGTATATGCGTTACATTTTCCAATAAATAATAGATGGCTTCCACCCATCTCCTCTCAGTCTCAAAAGTGTGTATCTTTTAGCTTTGCAGTATGTCTTGACTTTAACTATTCTTGGTTAAAGCTCATATTAACCTCAAATTTTCATTGTTATTCTCTTTTCCTAACTTCAACCTCCTTGGTCAGGCAAGTTGAAGTTATGGTCACGTTTCAATATTTACAATCGCTAAAACGTAATTAAAATAAAGAGAATAACAATCCCCCCCAATTCACCGTTCAAAAATTACTATTTTATTGTGCCTACATTCATTAATCCATATGACGTGCCCGATTCGCGCTTCCGCAAGTGTACGGGTCGTGCAAGTAATATAGTGACTCTTTTTAAGAACCAGATTGTCGAACCCACAGGGACTGGACCCATTCCTCTAACTATCCATTTCTAGTGCTATGTTAAATACCTCAAGTGTTGGTTATAGACATTTTCGATAGAGATTAATTAAGTCTAAGTTTGGGTCAACGAAATATTCTGAAATTACTCTAGGAGCAACATAGAGTTAAAACCAATTAATCATGCGATCCTACGATTTGCAATGGGTTAAGCTTGGAACTATCAATTATTATTTCACATAATTAGAATTGCATGTTTATGGTCTTTCGAGCCTCTAAACACGGCAATCTAGCCTCACTGCATCATTGTGAGCGAGGAGTTTAATTTTCTAGTCGCGGGCAATCAATTATGTTGTGGTTTACAGGGAAACGATTAGGGACTTTTGTACGTCTAACCATTTAACTCAACTTAGCCTCACAACTACTTCTTCGAGTGGTGATGTGACATCCCAAGTTGGTCTTTCATAACTCCCGTGTGTCAACCAAGCAAGGTGTGAGGTATATTTCTATCCTAACACAATATCTCTCCCTAGAGACAAACATGCTCCTTACATTCTCATGTCCTGACCTAGGTAATGCTTTCTCAAGCTATTACTCAAGCTAACAAATATGATTTCATGGTGATCAATCATAAAAACAACCAACAATCCAGAATGCAAGACGAAAACAACAATCAATAACTTAATTCCAAAACAATTTCATAAAAGCACAATCATAATTCATGGCTTCAACCCTAGAGGAAGGGTTCTTGCCATTCATGTTCGTAAAACTACAATTAACTAATACTAAACTAACATACTTACATGAATTTGGTAGATGAGAAGGGAATTTGATAAACCCTAGATGAGTTCTCCCACTTCTTCCTTCACTCCTAGGTAGTTTTCCAGAATAAAATCGTGACCCCATGATTTTAGGAGCTAAGGGTCCTATTTATAGTAAATGGAAAACGTGCATAATTTAGCCTGTAATGGAACGACTCTGTGTCACGGGGTGTATCGCGGAGCACTGCCTCCGTGACACAGAGGCAATGCGAAAGCTCTCTGGAAAGTGCCTCCGAAAACCAAGCTGCCGAGGGTCACCGCGCTGGCCAACGTGGCACGCTGCTCATGCAGCGCGTTGGCAAGATGCTGTCGCGCAGCTGGCCTAGCGTGGCACGGCGCTGGCGCGCTAGTTTACTGCCTGCTTCTGCCGTTTGCTGCCTTCTCTCGTGCACTTAGCAAGGGCGTGGCACGGCGCTGGGCGCAGCACATGCACAGCGTGACACGCTGCCTGGCGCGGCCAGCCTTGCCAAGGCATGCTCCTTGCCGACTTTCGCCACTTGCTTCCACTCCATTCCTTGCTATTCATCAACTTGTGAATTAGTTCCTCAAATGCATTATTAACCTACAAAACAAGGACTAATCATGTTGGTTAGCCCATATATTCACATTTATATAAAATCACATTAAAGTATGTAAAATAACTTAGATAAACAAGACTACATTAAGGTATAAAGCGTATCTCGGGCATGCTATTTTGCCCGTGATCACAACCCCACACTTAAAGCCTTGTTCGTCCTCGAACAACATTTTACAAATCATACATATGGAGACTCCCACATACTAATTTGGCAAGATAATTCCAGCTACGGCTATAATGATTACGTAAGATAACAAGCTAAAGATAGAGCATACACAATTTAATCACCGAGATGAAATACAACAATGCTAAGACTTCTTAGCCTCAAGAATCGACTCTCGATCTTAGCAAACTCGTGAAAATCAACTAATTAAGTAATCCCACATGAATTTTATCCTTCATTCAACATGTGCCCCTCACAGAAATAGAGTTTCCCAATCACACGCAAAAATCATTTGTACATCATAACATGTGTGGGTGAATCAATAGAATTTCACTCACTCTCACAAACAATTCACATGCATCATGTAATGACCCATAATCTTGCCCTTAGTGCTATATTCCACTAATTTAAGGGTGTGTGAATGTAAGATCAAATAGGACTTAATGGGTTGTACTGTAGGCTAAGGGACAGGTAGGTACTATTATGGCCAGTAATAGTGACTATCTTTCCTAAGCGCTTTTAATACATTACGCCCTCCTTACGAACTTCCCTTCCCTTACTTTACCTTTTTCTCCTTCCATCTTTCTTGTTCCTCTTATGTTCCCCCATTTCTTTAGGCACTTTTAACTTATTAGTAAGGAGCTCTATAAATAATTTTTCATTAATTTGTTTTCTTGCTCCTTACTAATACTCAACCATTTGCACGCATGTGCACCTTTGTCCTTTTCTCACTTCTACAACTTGCTACTTTTCCTTTCTTTTCATTCTTCTCACTCCTTTACTCCTTCGAATTTTTCCATTCAAGCGCTTAGGAGTTTTGGATCAAGTTCAAAGCTAATGAAAGAAAAAGGATTAAGCTTATGTTGCAGCTGTCAAAGAATAGGCTCAAGGCTCAATGGGGCTAACTAGGATTAATCTTTCCAAGGTAGGTAAAATGAGGGGTAAGAATTGGTTCATTCGAAAAAAAAAATGCCTAAATAATCTCCTACAATTCACATCCTTCATTTCGTTTTATAAACACACCAGGCAAGTTCTAGACATTCCACAATGGCACAGAATACTAAAAAACCTTACACTCATGGCACATGCTCAAATAAAGACATCTTCATCAGACTCTTACTCAGCTAATTACAAGAATTCAGAATTAAGCTTCAATCATATTGAGTCACATTCAAGAGCCTAAGCGTCTCACACAAAGTTATACACCTGCATGCTTCACACCGAACATACTTGCATCTTACAATCACGTATAACACATAACAAGAACATCAAGCACCACATAGTTATGGTTTCAAAAACCCATCACCTACCGACTAATTTTTCCTCAAGACGGTCGTCATCCATCCATCGTCGGAAACAGTCCCTAACTATGACTAAAACACTATCTACAGACAAAGGAAAGAAAATAAAATTTTTATTCTTTGGTTCAAAGACCCCCCCGTCGGAAAAGAACCGAAAAGAAAAACCAACGGGTGATGAAGTCATGCTTAGTGCACAAAAAAATTTTCAAAATTTTCAAATTTCTCACAAGCATTACATTCACCAAAAATCGTTAAGCACAACAAAAATTTTTGAAATTTCCCTTGAAATTTCCCTCACCCCACACTTAAATCATGCTATGTCCTCATAGCATCAAATTAAAATTTAAGAAGGGTGAGAAATACTTCCTGAGGCCTTTAGGCCTAGCTAATAGCATGATTTTCTTCAACTTTGCACAAGTGTGTGTCGACCCCACACTTTTTATCGTCCATGCTTTTTAGCTTCCTCCTCCACGAGTACTCAGACTTTCCCTCCATCCGTGCTTAACTTTCCACCAAAAACACCAGATGAAAAATAAATAAAATCAACACAAATGCAAGAAATTAAAATGGTACCTGTGGTACCCTTGGGTTGCCTCCCAAGTAGCGCCTTATTTTACGTCGTGGCACGACGTGGACTATCCTTTTCAGGACATCCTCATACCTGGGTTCTCTTTCGATAACCATCTCCTTTTCTTTTGCTGTTTAGAGGAAACAACCTCCACTCTGTTCCTCTCTTTCTCCAACTTCTTCTCTATTTGACGTCCTTTATTAGACTCGGGCTGAACACTTGTAATTGCCTTTGGCCATGCACCTGTGGATTCCTCCACCCCACACTTATCCTCTGCCAACACACTAACCTGACAAAGGTTTCTATAGTGTGCAGATGGGTTCATTTCTTGGTAAACGCAGAAGATTTCTTCTTCATCCTCGACCCTCATTTTCAGGGTCCCTGCTTTCAAATCAATCACCGCTCCTCCAGTGGCCAAAAATGGCCGTCCCAAGATCAGGGGTACCTGGTCATCAAACTGAAAATCCAAGACAATAAAATCAGCAGGTATAATGAACTTACCTACTTTGATGTGAAGGTCCTCTATTATTCCATCAGGTGTCACTCACGACTTGTCAGCCAGCTGCAGCATCAACCTTGTTGGCCTCGGTTGTTCCAACCCCAAGGTGTTGAATAAGGATAGAGGCATTAGATTGATTGCTGCCCCAAAGTCACACAAAGCTCGTAGCACCTCAGCTTTACCAATTTGTATGGGGAGAGTAAAACTCCCTGGGTCTTTGAGTTTCTTTGGCATTTTGCTCAATACCCTGTGACTGCACTCCTCAGTCAGTGCTACAGTCTGGACATCCACCAATCTCACTTTGTTTGCCATCACGTCCTTCAAGTATTTAGCATACTTGGGCATTCCCTGCAAAACATCAAGAAGAGGCAAATTTATGTGAAGTTCTTTGAAGCTCTCAAAGAACTTTTTGAAGCATTCCTCTTCCTTGCTCTTTCTGAATTTCTGAGGGAATGGTGGTGGTGGTCTTTGTGCCGGCTGCAATGGAAGTTGTGCATTTTGTTTCCCAGCACTCTGATTATCTCCCATGTTGATGGATGGTCCTGGTCTAACCAACTCCGGCTGCACCTCCTTTCTCAGCTCTTTTGGTACTGCATCAGCTAATTGCTTACCGCTTCTCAAACTGATGGCATTGATCTGCCGGGGGTTAGGATCTGTGTCGCTTGGTAACCCCCCCTGCGATCTCATGTTTTGAGCAGCTGCTATCTGACCCACTTGTTTTTCAAGATTTCGGGTGGCTACTTGCTGATTCATTAAGTCTGTTGCCATCCTCGCCTAATTTTCCACTAACTGAGTCTGGGTCTCCATGATTTTCTGCAGTGTTTCCTCAATGCTGCTACTCAATTGCCCATCCTTCTGCCTATTCTGCTGATACTGCTGTTGTTGAGGTTGCATAAAATTCTGCTTTTGGTTTCCACCCCAAGAAAAATTCGGGTGGCCCTGCCAATTTCTGTTGTAACTGGTTTCAAAATTCTGATTGTTACGCTGCACATTACTAACAAAATTGACTGACTCCGGATTGGCTCCACAAGATTCTGCATGGTGCCCATTATTACCACAAATTTCACACCAACTCGGAGCTTGCTGAACTGCATTAACCTGGCCCTGGCGTTGGTTCATACTCAATTTATTGAACTGAGTCATCATTTGATGCTGTAACGAAGCTAACTGTGCTGCCAAGGCATTCAAACCATCTACTTCTATCAACCCCGATCTGTTTCCTGCCCTTCTCGATGACTCGCTGTGCCACGCTGGATTTCCTTGTGCAATTCTGTTCAACACAGTGTACAACTCATCATACGTCTTATCCAAGGCTTGCCCACCTGATGCAGAGTCTAGTAATATTTTTGTGTATGGGTCTAGACTTTCTACAAAGGTATGGGCCAGCACTTCATTTGATTGCTGGTGATGGGGGCAATCTCTTAACAATGACTTGAATCTTTCCCAAGCCATATATAAGTTCTTATCAGGCCTCTGCTTGAAACTGAGTATTTCACTTCTCAACCTTGCAGTTTTGCCTGAGGGGAAGAATCTGATAAGGAACTTCTTAGCCAAGTCATTCCATGAAGTTATGGAGTTCGGTGGCTCAGCCTTCAGCCACTTTTTCGCCTCTCCCAACAGTGAAAATGGGAAGAGGGTCATTCGGACATAATCTGTGGACACGCCGGTGGGGACAAACGTGTCACTAATCTCTAAAAAGCTCTGTAGGTGCTGCTGCGGGTCCTCATGTGTCATCCCAGTGTATTGACCACTAGAATGTAACAGCTGCACCATGTTCCGTTTAAGCTCAAAGTGCCCTCCAGGCTCCGGTTTAAGAATGCTTGAGGTCATATTTGTCGCTAGTGGGATAGCCACTTCGCAAACTGGTATTGCTTCCATTGCTTCGGATGACAATTGTTCTTGTCCCGCGGGTGGTTGTTGTTTTACCTTTTCTTGAAGTCTCTTCAGCTTATGCTCTAGAGCTATTCTCCTTTGCAAATGGATTTGACGTTTAGGTTCAAGCAATGGTTCCACAAGCTCTCTAGTTCTAGCCAGCTCGGCAGGACAACCTGTCACCTGTAATAATCAGACTAAGACCAAGTTTCTCAACACTTAAGAGAAATTAAAAATCACACAAAAATAGATAAATTATCAAACTTCGCCGAGTCCCCGGCAACGGCGCCAAAAACTTGACGTGCATGATTCGCGCGTCCGCAAGTGTACGGGTCGTGCAAGTAATATAGTGGATCTTTTTAAGAACCGGATTGTCGAACCCACAGGGACTGGACCCATTCCTCTAACTATCCATTTCTAGTGCTATGTTAAATACCTCAAGTGTTGGTTATAGACATTTTCGATAGAGATTAATTAAGTCTAAGTTTGGGTCAACGAAATATTCTGAAATTACTCTAGGAGCAACATAGAGTTAAAACCAATTAATCATGCGATCCTACGATTTGCAATGGGTTAAGCATGGAACTATCAATTGTTATTTCACATAATTATAATTGCATGTTTATGGTCTTTCGAGCCTCTAAACACGGCAATCTAGCCTCACTGCATCATTGTGAGCGATGAGTTTAATTTTCTAGTCGCGGGCAATCAATTATGTTGTGGTTTACAAGGAAATGATTAGAGACTTTCGTACGTCTAACCATTTAACTCAACTTAGCCTCACAACTACTTCTTCGAGTGGTGATGTGACATCCCAAGTTGGTCTTTCATAACCCCCGTGTGTCAACCAAGCAAGGTGTGAGGTATATTTCTATCCTAACACAATATCTCTCCCTAGAGACAAACATGCTCCTTACATTCTCATGTCCTGACCTAGGTAATGCTTTCTCAAGCTATTACTCAAGCTAACAAATATGCTTTCATGGTGATCAATCATAAAAACAACCAACAATCCAGAATGCAAGACGAAAACAACAATCAATAACTTAATTACAAAACAATTTCATAAAAGCACAATCATAATTCATGGCTTCAACCCTAGAGGAAGGGTTCTTGCCATTCATGTTTGTAAAACTACAATTAACTAATACTAAACTAACATACTTACATGAATTTGGTAGACGAGAAGGGAATTTGATAAACCCTAGATGAGTTCTCCCACTTCTCCCTTCACTCCTACGTAGTTTTCCAGAATAAAATCGTGACCCCATGATTTTAGGAGCTAAGGGTCCTATTTATAGTAAATGGAAAACGTGCATAATTTAGCCTGTAATGGAACGGCTCCGTGTCACGGAGTGTATCGCGGAGCACTGCCTCCATGACACGGAGGCAACGCGAAAGCTCTCTGGAAAGTGCCTCCAGAAACCAAGCTGCCGAGGGTCACCGCGCTGGCCAACGTGGCACGCTGCTCATGCAGCGCGTTGGCAAGCTGCTGTCGTGCAGCTGGCCTAGCGTGGCACGGCGCTGGCGCGTTAGTTTACTGCCTGCTGCTGCCGTTTGCTGCCTTCTCTCGTGCACTTGGCAAGGGCGTGGCACGGCACTGGGCGCGGCACACGCACAGCATGACACGCTGCCTGGCGCGGCCAGCCTTGCCAAGGCATGCTCCTTGCCGACTTTCGCCACTTGCTTCCACTCCATTCCTTGATATTCATCAACTTGTGAATTAGTTCCTCAAATGCATTATTAACCTACAAAACAAGGACTAATCATGTTGGTTAGCACATATATTCACATTTATATAAAATCACATGAAAGTGTGTAAAATAACTTAGATAAACAAGACTACATTAAGGTATAAAGCGTATCTCGGGCATGCTATTTTTCCCGTGATCACCATATTGGTTCCTACAACCCTAGCCTAAGAGATTTAGAGGCTCATGTTTATGAAAAACAAATAAAAGATATAGAAAAAATCATAATGACATACTATAATATAAAATCGTTCAACAAAATCTCCAAGATAAAGGATTTCACAAGAACTTGATGAAATTCCAACAATTGCTAACTATATTATTACACAAATTCTCAAATTATGAATTGGATGAAAATTAAAGTATGTTGGAATATAAATATGTACAATCACCCTAATACATAAGAAATAAGGATACTTATAATAGTAGATTAGACCATCATTGTTCCTTCTTGGATTTGTATTGGGTTTTGCAGCTTCTGTTCCTAGTCAAATTGGGATTTGACTTTTTTGGCCGCCCAAACTCTCCTTTGCCTCGTGCCGCCCATAGCTCTGGTGTTTCTGGCACGGCACGCCTCTGGGTGCACTGATGCTGCCTATGTGGCGCATAGGCCATAGCATAAGTATGCCTGTGCGCTGCCAACTTCTATATATTTGTCTGGTCTACCCCGTTTTGTCTTTTTTTCTCTTTTAAGCCTCAAACAAGCCAAATTCATTAGTTTAAGCCCTAAAAATATCTAATCATGTGCGTTAGCTCTTTTTCATAAATATATCATAAAACACATGAAAACACACACAATCTTTTCTCAAAATATAGTAAGGTATGGGCAAAATATTGCTAAGAAATGTGTAAATTCGCCATTCATCAATAGGGTGGGTATCTGGGAGAAGGTCTATGTCGAAGTCTATTTTTCGCTTGGGAGGGACTCCAAGAAGATCTTCGGGAGACACATCTAGGAACTCATTAACGACCGAAATGGATTGAAGAGTTGGGGATTCAGAACTAGGATCCTTCACCCGAACGAGATGGTAGATATATCGCTTAGAAATAATTTTCCTTTCCTTAAGATAAGAGATAAACCTATCCTTAGGTGCTTAACTACTACCCTTCCACTCTAGGACTGGTTCATTAGCAAACTAGAATCTAACAGATCTAGTTCTGTAGTCAACTGAGGCATAGAAAGAGTGTACCAGTCCATGCCAAGAATGAGGTCAAAATCGACCATATCTAACTCTACTAGATCAATTTAGGTGACTTTACGTAACACTGTAACAGGGCAATTTTTGTATACCTGACTGGCTATGACTGACACACTAATTGGAGTAAAGACTAAAAATGACACTGAGAGAATTTCTGAACTAATATCAAACTGGACTACAATATAAGGAGTCGCGAAGAAAAGTGAGGCTCCTGGATCTTGTAAAGCATAAACATCTATCTAAAAGAGATGTAACATACCGGTAACTATGTCAAGTGATTTCTCCTTGTCCTAACGTGATGACAAGAGCATAAAGGAAGTTTTAACACTGACCACCTCCACCAAGGTAGTGCCTTGCTGAGCCAATCGACCTGTTGGAGCTGCTGATATTGTGGATTGGGCTTTCCCCCATTCGGTTGACGGGCAGTCCCTCAACCTGTGATCCAGCTCTCCACAACCAAAGCAATCCTCCTTTCCCAAAGAACACTCACTCAGATAGTTCTTATCACACTTAGGATATTCTGGAAAAGTATGGCTACTGGAGACATGGCTCTGAGACTGAGAGCTTGATGCTCCACCCTTCTGATCCATATAGGGCTTTGAAGAAGAATTAGTGGCTGAAGAGGGTACTAGAAGTCTGTACTGCTACTGTGGGAGACTTTAACCACCCGATCCCTGCTGTGAGTATTCAAATTTTCATGTTCTGGCCCTCTTGATTTCCCTTTCCATTTTGTTCAATTTCCCCGCCTCTATCTTCTGAGCATAGATTGTAAGCCTAGATATGTCCATGTTACTGCTGAGTGTGGAAGTCCTACACTCCTTAACCACCAAGTTTGAGACCCCATTTATAAATTTAAGCATGCAAGCCCTTGGCTCGGTAATCATCTCTAAAGCATAATTTAACAGTTGAGTGAACTTTAAAGCATACTCCTGCAACATCATGTTGCTCTACTTCAAATTAACGAACTCTGAAGGCTTTGTTTCCCTTTACTCCTAGGGAAAGAACATATCTAGAAACTCCTTCACGAACTCGTCCTACTTCATCGGACCTGCACCAGCCCTTCTCCCCCCTTTCCATTATTTGTACCATATATAAGCCACGCCTTCCAGCCGATAGTCAGCCAAATCTGCACTCTCGATAGAGGTAACACCCATGATTTCTAAACCTCATCAATAAATCCCTATGGGTCCTCATCTACCTTAGACCCATGAAATTCTAGGGGATTTATCCGAGTAAAGTCCTGAACTGTAGTAGCAGTTTTAGGCCCATTCATATTGGCAGTTATTACGGCCTACTGGTTGACTTGGTTAGTCACCACCTGAGCTAGCATCTGAATAGCAGTCCTAAACTCAGCAGGTGTCACTTGATCGTCCTAAAGGGCTGCTGGAACTGGCGCGACTTGTTTGTTGGCATTACTGGTCCTCCTTTCATTTACTCTTCTAGGAGGTATTGTCAATTAAAAATGGTAGAACACGAGTTAGAAGGACATTTTAGAGTTTTATACACTATGCACTATAAGAATAATGAAGAAAATAAAATTTTCCTAAAAACGCCTTGTAGCCTCTCTCTCATAAGTGTAGCACGCTTCACACCCATGAAAAAGACTCTAATTGACGAGACTTTCATACATCCTAGGACATTCTAAACCCGTGGCTCTAATACCAAATTTATCACTACCCGAGTCTACACCCTGGACGCGACAAGGTACTTAGAGTCACGAGTGACCCCAAGCTAACCCATGGCATAGCATATTACTGACATACTAGAATTTAAACAAAAAACTGAGCAGAAGCTATTGAAGGGTAAAAATAATCTTTTAAAATAAATGATCAAATATGGTAAATACAGGAATTTTAAACAACACTGATAATAATAAGTTGAAACTGATACTACTTGTCTGAAAGCCTCTACTATAGATGAGGTGCTATAACAAGCTCCAGCTAACTTTAAAGTATGGGAAACTAGTACTACCTAATTAGAAAGGGCTTCTCCAATCCTCGAAATATGAGGACTCAACAACAGAACACTGCTGCACTGAATCTGAAGGAGAGAGTAACCATGCTGCTGAGCCTGGGTGATGACTATATCATAAAACGATATAACATAGGGTATGCGTTAGTACTTAGAAAGTACTGAGTATGTGAGATATAAAATAAAATATAAAACTGCTGATAATTCATAAACTAGACAGATATGATATATAATAACATTGCCTAAATCATAAGTACTGTAAAGTATGAATATTTGAGAAAAAAATATTGTAAGAACTAATAATTTGAAAATAAAGTCATAAGCATACTCTGAAATCTGTAAGACTTGACTGGTTTGTGAACTATGGATGTACTGTATTGTGGGAGTGTCTGTTAATCGATATATAACAACATGAGCTAGAAGTGGAGTTTGATGTTTACTCCCCATCGATAGGACCCACCGCACCTTGCCAGGTACAGTGACTGGATTGTGTGATCACTAACTAAAAGACCCATTCACATTAAATCCTATGGTATCACATAGTTTCCAGGTAAGTATTACTCCCAACTGAAGACACGAAGAAAATACATGTATGTATATAAATAACTAAAGGTACTGATAGCGTAAAATTGTGTCCTCAGACTTGGTCAGAACTACTTATCTAGAAGTGTCTTGAGAGCCTAAAGGACCTGATAACTAAAAATACTGGTGTCTTAAGACTTGTTAGAGCTTCTTTATCTCAAAGTGTCATGACAGTCTAAAGAACATTGAACATGCTGGCCACACTAAAATCATGAGGAAGATCATATGTTTAATCCATATTGAAAATCACGCATACTAAAATCATGGTAGAATAGTATATTCAAAACAAATCATATTTTCTATTAAACAACGCTAAATTGTGGCTGCACCTTGGAAATCATACTAGTATAAAATCATGAAAGTACATAATGTACTTTAGATTATAATCACAAACGTCATATACTATTCATCATAAGAGCTTTGAAAACATGGAGAGAGTAGGGGAAATCATACATTGAATGAAAACCATAAGATATGGTATCTCGAGAATTTAACTTTGTAGTGTTTCTGAAATTCTTGGGACACGAGCATGGAAGAAAATCCTTGTTTAAGTCCTAAGGGAAATCATACATTGAATGAAAACCTTATGACATGGTTTCTAGAGAAATTAACTTTCTATGGTTTCTAAAATTCTTGCGACACAAGGGGGAAGGAAACCTTTGTTGAATTCCCACATAAGGTAACACCCCAAAAGTCCTTAAGATCAAACTCAAGAGTTGAAATCAAGAAAGCAAAAAAATCTGCACCAGGTCATAGAATGAGTAATCAAGTGACTCTTCGTTTGACCTAATCGGTTATCAAATGACTCTTCGTTTATAAAGATAAAAAATTTTAGGCAATCATGACAGATGGTAGTGCGGAGTTGTTTGTACACACCATGAGTCGCTAAGTAACCCATTAAGTGAGCAAGTACGGGAAAGTGTGGAATTCTAGTGTTCTTCACCGATTAAGGAAATGAGTAGTTAAGTCCCTGACGACCCGTTAAGTGACTCATCATTTGACCTAACGAGTCATGAAGTGACTCATTGTTTGACCTAATAAGTCATTAAATGACTCATCTTTTCTGTCAATACGAAATTTCCTGTGAAATCATTAAGGAAATTTTTGTAATTTCTAAGATTCTAAGTCCTAAACTAAGTCATTTTAAACTTGAAAAAGAGTGCTTTAAGGGGAATATTCACCCTAGAACTTTTATTCTCTTCTTCACCCTCTAATTAGAAGATCAAATTCCTAAAGGCTCTCAAGAGAAAAGCTAGGGTTCATCATCTTCATCTTCATCAAATCTTCTTAGGTCTCAAGACATGTTAGGAAATCAGTTTACCCATGTATGTAGGGTTATGAATGGAGTAAATTCTTCCACCCTCATGCCCAAATCCATACCAATTCTATGATTGTAAGTCTCTAAGAATGTCAAATTGAATTCTAGAGTTTTACCCAATTCCATAAATTGTTCCACGCTATCTCTATGGGTTTAATTTTCTCATGTTTTAATTGATGATTATGGCTATTAGGGAAGATTTGACTCTCAATTTACTTACTAGTTCATGATTTCAAGTTTATGAAGATTATGCCTTATTATGCGTGATTTATGAATTTCAAGCTTATGAGCACATGATTACAAGTATAATGAATGATCAAATTATGAATGAATACCTATTGATTCCTAAACTTATGATTCAATAATTTTGAAGTTATAAAGTTTTATCAAAGAATGTATTATTTTCATGAATTCAATTTTAAGTATCATGGCCAACTCTATGGCATCTTTTCATCAACATTTCACACATGTCAATGGTGATTATGATTTCATGTTTTTTCTAGCCGATGCAAGTTCTAGTATATTTTCATGATAATGTTTATGAGCCATGTGCATGTTTTTAGGAGTAGTGTCTAACCGAGTAGGCTAGGGGTTCAGGAAAACACCGAGCCTCAAAAACTATATGTCACTGTAGGTATGTCTTCATATTCAATCCTTCGGGGATTCACAAGTGATATCACACCTAAATCGTTCATTAGAACGACTCTGCCAACTTGAGTGAGATAGTTGGGCATCATGTAAGCTCTATCATGATGGTGTCAGTTATGATGAGTCTCCCATTATTCCTCATGTTTTATGTTATTCATGTTCATGGCTTATGATATTATGTTTTATAGCGCAATTGACCCATTGATTAATTTATGATCTATTACTCTGGGTTTCAACCATGGTATCTTGTATGATTTCTATTTTTAAACCTTCGGTCATTTTATTTAAGCTTAGTGATGAATATCTCATTATTTTGATTACTTCAATAACATGGCTTTTAGCATGTTTCCTTTACTCTTATGCTTGCTTGTTTTATATTCATGATTTTAGACTATCATTTTACTAGTATGTTTTACTTTCTTTACATACTCAGTACATTCAAAGTACTGATCGCATACCCTATGCTATATCGTCTCATGGTATAGGTTCGGGTGATCAGTCTCAGTCCCGCAGTTAGATACATTTAGCACTTGATCAGCTATCTGTGGTGAGTCCTAATTCTTCCAAGGAATAGATATATCTTCTTTATTTTAGTTATTTTACCTTGTTTTAGTCTCACTCTAGGAGTTAGCTGGGGGCCTGTCCCAGCAGCTCATCAGTAGTAGAGGCTTATATATATATATATATGTATATATATAATAGAGGCTTTCAGACATAGAGTTCATATGTTTAGCTTTTTGACTTAGTGTTTAAATTATTATATTGTCTTGTTATCCATAAGTGAATGTTCTATATTTCAGTTAGTTTCCGCTCAGTTTTCCTTATGAATTATATTGTACTTGTAGTATGCTTTGCCATGGGTTAGCTTGGAGCTATAAGTGGTTCTAGGTCCCATGTCTTGATCTAGGATCCAATCTTGGGTCGTGACAAACTTGGTATCAGAGTAAAGGTTTAGAGTGTCCTAGGGTGTCTGAAAGTCGGGTTAAGTAGATCCTTTTTCATGGGTGTAAAGCGCGCCACACTTATGAGGAAGAGGCTATGAGACATTTTAAAAAATTTAGCTTCTTTCGTGATTCTATCTCGTGGTATGAAGTTCCAATCCCTATTCTTGTAACTCGTGTTGTACGCGATCACAGAGACTGCCTCCTAGAAGAGCCAATGAAAGAGAAATTGATGACAGAAGTTAGCCAGCCTCACCAAATCCGGTAGGCTCCCTTAGTGGGAAAGTTACCGATGCAGAGCTCGGGGCAGCCTTTAGAATGATGATGTATGTTCTGGTCATCTACTTAACCAGCAGGCAACCATAGCTATTAATACTACCAGAGGGACAACAAATACTAGGGTTCGAGACTTTACTAAGAAGGGCCCGTTTGAGTTCCACCATTAAGAGGCGGATGGGGAGTTTAGGGAAAGAGGGAAAGGGAACAAGAGAGCCAGGATAGAAAATATTGAGGTTTCCCAGTAGAGGGAAGGTGGTGGACACTAATTATAGCCTTGTTAGAGTTCATTAGCCCAGTGTTCCATACAGATCTGTGTTGAGGGAGATTACATATCCAGTTTGCAAGAAATTTAGAATGAAACACCCCGAAAATTGCTTAATCGGTTGGGATGTCTGCTTTGGGTGTGGGAAGCCTGGCCATAGAATTCGAGAATGTCCATCAGCCTGGTAGAGCGATGTTAGTTTTCGTACTTAATAAGTTTGCAAGAGCTACGAAAAGAACCACTATGGAAAGTGCTTTGTGGATTTTGACTTGCTTCAGGTGTGGTAAACCCAGTCATAAGAACAGAGATTGTCCAGTAGCTAAGAGGGGTGAAGCTAGAGCCGCAACCACCATTTCGGTAGCTCCAACAACTCGTCCACCTCAGAAGTGCACGTTAGTTAGTGCAGGTAGTGGACAACAGCAGGATCGGGGGAGCTTTCTAGAGGTAGTAATAGGTATGTTATGAGACTTTCATGTTGTATCTTGCATACTTCTAGGCTCAGGAACTATAGTATAAGGTGTATGATTCCTTTAAGCGTCTTGGTATGATCTTTATTTTAGTGTATTGTCTTGAATGGTTCAAGGATTGGGTGAATTGAGCAATACAACAGAAGAAGTATGATACCTCCTAAGGTAACCTTAGAGTCAAAAGAGTAGCCAAGAGTTAGTGATTTCTATCTAGCCTTAGGAAGAGGTCCAGAGACCGAGGGTGATGAATTCTAGGCTAAGAGGGAGATGGTAAGGTGAAGGATCAAGTCAATTCTTGAATTTCTGAGTGTGGAGGTTCTAGGAACGGTAACTATGGGATGTCGGTCCTTTCTTATTCAGATGTTTTCCTTGTGCTTCAGCCAACATGACACTCTACTCATGCCTATATTTAGATTCCCAGAATAAGAATTAGAAGTAACCCTTCAGACAGCGATCCCAGTCTCACATCATGATTCCATAGATTCCGGCTCCGTGTCATGAAACTCGTTACTTATGAAAAACTCACATCTCTCTGTATGCTCAGCTCTATGAACTCAGTCCTTTGAATTTTCCTTAGCAGCTCATAAGGTCGTGGTATATTAGGTATATGCCCAGCTTAAATTTCTTGGATGATTCGTGCTCACGATTTACTTAGTCTAATCCCTGCGAATGTTTCCCCATGATGCAGATAATGGTTACAATGTGTACATTAGGATAGCTCCCAATTCCTGCCTTAGATGCTTAGGAGGTAAAAGTTCATGAAGCGCAACTATTAGCCAAACATGAAAGATAGGGGAATTCTGGAATAACATTAGCTACAACGAGCCTTGGGATAATCATAAGTGATAGGCTCCAATGAGGTGATGGTATAAAGGTAGACCATAGTATTATGTGACTAGTGTTATACCCTGAGAATTCAAAGATCGGACCCGGGAGTTCAAATGGGGAAAAACTGGAAAATGGTGCTTCAGTTGCAGGACGAGTCATTGGACAACTCGTGAGGAGACCCCACGAGTCATCAGGTGTCTCATGGGGAGGCCTGGAGGAAGTGAATATTAGAGGTCCCCAAGGGCGTGGGAACAACTTGTGGTCAGCCACCACGAGTCGTCAAGCTAGCCGTGCGGTAAGGTTGAGAAATAAATAGAAGAATCGACCAATGTACCTAACGGAAGGGACCCCACAAGTCGTGGTCATTCCCCACGATTTGTGGGGTGACTCGTGAGCAAGCAGCATGAACTTTAATTGAGAATGAGATAATGTACATAATGTAAGATGACCACGAGTCGTGGTCTCGTGGAATAAATTGTTAAGTCACCCGTTATGAGCCCTAAGAGATCTGTTATCCTGTTTTCTTGATGAACGACTTGACGAGTTGTTACCTCTCTTGACGAATCGTTAGGTCCCTCGTTGGGACCCCCCAGACAGTTATTTTTGACGATTTTAGTAAGGGCTTTTTTGTAATTCCTAAATTCGAGGGGCCTATAATACGTCGTTTAAGGCTCGTTTTGGTGGGTTTTTAGTAGGGGAAAACCTATTTTAAGTCATTCTTCCCATGCATGCAAGTTTGAAGGTTTGAAGAGGTGGTTCAAGGAAAAATCTCAAGGTTTCCGTTGGAATCTCCGCTTGGGCAAGTAGAAGGTTTTAGAATTCACCATTCCTAGGTATGTAAGGTTATGAGTGGGTGTCTCCTTCCACACCCATATCTAATTTCTATCAAATCATGATAAATTTCCTATGATCAAGTATGGGGTTTTTACCCAATTGCATAATTCTTAAATCTCTATACATGGGTGTGATTAGATTATATTTATATTGATGAATTGTGAGGCTTGGGAAGATTTTAAATTGTTTTTCAATAGAAATTATCTTTTCTAAGTTATGAAATAAAATGCTCATGGGTGAGAGATTCATAAAAGAAGAGAATGATGGTGAATGTATGATGATGATGAGATTTGATGATGAGAAGCATGTTTCTAAAGCTACCTATGACTATGATGTTTTTTTCAAAATGAATTGAGTAGATCCAAGTATGATAAAGAATTGAGAAATGTCCACATGTAGATTTAAAATGATGATTTTCCCCAAATAAGCTTACCACATTCTTTGGAGTGAAGTCTCCCAAGTTTCATAAATTTTAGCTTGTGGTATGTTGAATTAAATATTCCTACATGTAGCTTACGACATGATTTGAAGTTGATTGACCCACTTATACTTGAGCTTGTGGTATGTTTGGAAATAAAGCCTCTCATATGCATGAATTCATAATCAAGGTGTATATTATTATTGAGCTTGTCAAAGGAGAATGTTGAGCTTCATATTCATATTATGTCTAGTCTATGCATGATTTCATTATGATCTTTTTCAATAGATAATATTGAGCTTCATTTCATACGATGTTGAGCTATGCATGATTTCATCTTGAGATTCGTCAATAGACGATGTTGAGCTTCGTTATATACGATGTAGAGCATTGCATGTTTTTGTGGGAGAAGAGTCTTAAGGGTCGATCACCCTATGCCTCAGAACTACGCGCCAACTTAGGTTGATACTATTATATTATTGGGACCTCCCTTGTGAGCTATCCCCGGCCAGATTGGCCCTTCAGCTTGATATCAATATCATGGTATCGTCCATCGCCTTAGAAAGTTTATAGATGGCTCTAGCCACTTGACTGTGATAGTTGATACCATATAAGCTCTATCGTGGTATGTCAGTTAACTAATGAGTCTCCCACCGTCTATATCATTCAGATTTGCATATTCATTACTCATGATAATTACTTTACGCATATATGTTCTAAATGTACTCATTGTTCTTATTTTAAATATAAATTTCATGTTTCAACTTTGAGTCATTCGAGTCAGTCATGATGTTATAAAGCTACGCATGGTCATTTTATGATAAGATTTTGATTTTTGAATGATTGATCGTAGCCCTTCTACTCATGCTTGAACGATTATGAGAAGTTATGAAATGTTTTAAATGATTTAGTTTTACTTAAGCGGTTTTTCTTACCTTTCATACTCGGTACATTTCACGTACTGACCGCATAATTTCTATGTTGTATCGTTTCATGATACAGGACCCAGCTCGTAGCTTCAGCCCTGATCTTAGTAAACTTTCCAGAGTCCTTATCAGCTCAGGATTGGTGAGTTCTCATCTTTCAAGGACTAGACTCTCAATTTTCATTTCGTATTTCAGTTTCAGTATCGTTGTGTTAGTTGGGGTCTTGTCCTATCAACTCGTCAAGATTAGAGGCTTTTAGACTTATGTATGTGTAGCTTTGGATATCATTCTAATGTTCTTTTGTATGAGACTTCTGATGAGTTTATATCTATATTTTCTTCATGTTTATTAAATGTGTTAGTGGAATGCTTATGCCATGGGTCGACTTGGGGTCTCTTGGGGTCCCTTGTCCCGTGTCTATGATTCGAGCCTCCATTCGGGTCGTGGAAAACTTGGTATCAGAGCCATAGGTTTGATGTGTCCTAGGGAGTCTGAAAGACGAGTTAGGTAGAGTCTTTTTCATGGGTGTGAAGCGCGCCATACTTATGACGAAGAGGTTACAAGACGTTTAGGAAACGTTCCCTTCTTTCATTATCTATGTCATGCGATGAAAAGTCTCTCTATCCTTCTAATTCATGCTATTCAGGATTGCAGAATCATGGAAACTTGAACAATGAATAGAAGGAGGAATGGAGGTGGTGAAGTCCACGAGGATGGAAACGACTATGGACATCAGCTAGCCCCACTAGTTCAGGAGCCTCAGGCATCGGAGCCAGCCGCTCATGTTGAGTTTCCGGCTGCCATTCGAATGCTTGTGAAGGCCTTGACCATTCAGGTCAATAAGCAGGACATTGCGCATGTTCCTCAAAATGGCAATTCAGCAGCAGCCAGAGTCTGAGAATTCTTCAGAATGAACCCGCCGGAGTTTCTGGGGACAAAGGTAGATGAGGACCCACATGATTTCATTGATGAGATTGTTAAGATAACCCAGGTTATGGGGGTGAGTAGTGTTGAGTATACATAGTTGGCCTCCTACCATTTGAAGGGGGTTGAGCATATTTTGTTTCGCTAGTAGAAGGACAATAGGGTCGCAGGAGTAGGTCCGATCACATGGGAGGAGGTTTAGGTTGCATTCCTAGATCGGTTCTTCCCTAGAGAGATAAGGGAGTTGAAAGCAGCTGAGTTCATTAATTTAAAGCAAGGAAGGATGATAGTTCAGGAGTACACCCTTAAGTTCACCCGCCTATCTAAGCATGCCCCGGAGTTAGTGGCCGACAGCGAGCGCGGGTGAGTCGATTTGTGCATGGTATAGCAGGTTACTTGGAAAAGGACTATGGACAACTGTGCTCCACCAGGACATGGACTTCCCTCGCATAGTGTTGTACGCCCAGCAGATGGAGGCGGCACATTCAAGGGAGAGGAAGGCCAAGAGGGCCAGTACTGAGGACCACAAGTTCACTTAGCAGAGGTTCAGTAGTGGGCATCGATAGCAGACCCACCAGTGATTGTCAGCCCCAACATCCTCAGCGCTGAGTGTTCCATCTAGGCCCAAACATGATCATAGGGGGCGAGCGTCAGGCTCGAGGGGTCATAGCAGCAGGCCCGCAGGTTCCAACATTCCAGCTTGTCTCTAGTGCGGCCGGGGACACACATACTAGTGCTTGGTAGGGTCGAGAGTTTGTTGTGGATGGGGGAAGCCTGGACATATGCTTAGAGATTTTCCTGTTGCGAGACAAGATCATGTTGGGGGCCGAGGCCCAGCTTCTAGTTCAGCAGCCCCTCCCCCACACACATCACATCAGGGGGCATCTACTAGCATAACTAGGGGGTAGCGCCAGAATAGATTCTATTCCTTAGCCACTCGTCGGGAGAAGGAGGCCTCACCAGATGTAGTCACCGATATGTTGAGAGTTTTTCATGTTGATGTGCATGTTGTGCTAGATTCGGGAGATACCCTATGATTTGTGACACCATATATAGCCAGTACCTTCAGAGTCAGTCCCAATGTCTTGTCAGAGCCCTTCTCAGTTTCTACTCTAGTAGGTGACTCAATTATAGCCAAACGGGTGTATGGAGATTTCGCGGACTCAGTTCTTTATAAGGTCACCTCAGCACACTTGATAGAGTTATCCATACTGATTTCGATGTCATTCTCGGTATGGATTGGCTATATGCATGCTACGCTTCAATTAATTGTAGAACCCGGTCAGTAGAGTTCAAATTTCCAAGAGAGCCAGTCTTAGAGTGGAAGGGTAGTTCAGCTGTGCCTGTAGGTCGATTCATTTCCTACCTTAAGGCCATAAAGATGATTTCTAAGGGTTTCTTGTACCATCTAGTAAGGTTTAAGGACATGGAGTCCGAGACCCCGACCATTCAGTCGGTTCCGGTCAGATGTGAGTACCCAGAGGTCTTTCCTAATGATTTGCCAGGTGTCCCTCCCGAGCTGGAGATTGATTTTGGCATAGATCTTCTCCCCGACGCGCAACCTATATCTATTCTACCTTACAGAATGGCTCCAACCGAGCTAAAAGAGTTGATGTATCAGTTGAAGGATCTGTTAGATAAGGGATTTATTAGGCCGAGTATGTCTCCATGGGGTGCACCAGTGTTATTTGTTCAGAAGAAGGATGGTTCCTTCGCATGTGTATTGATTATCAGCAGTTGAATAAGGTTACCATCAAGAACAGTTACCCCTTACCTAGGATTGACGATTTGTTTGACCATCTTCAGGGTGCCAAGTGTTTCTCCAAGATTGATCTCAGGTTGGAATATCACCAGCTCAGTGTTCGGGAGAGTGACATCCCGAAAACCTCTTTCAGGACTCGGTATGGTCACTACGAATTTGTTATTATCTCTTTTTGACTAACTAATGCTCCTACATATTTTATGGATCTAATGAATAGGGTGTTCAAGGCATATATATACATGTTCATGATTGTGTTTATCGACGACATCCTCATATACTCTCGGAGCGAGGAGGAGCATGCCACTCATTTAAGAGTAGTGCTTCATACCCTCAAGGATTGACAATTATATGCTAAATTCAGCAAATGTGAGTTTTGGTTGGATTCTGTGGCATTTCTAGGCCATGTGGTATCAAGAGAGGGCATAAAGGTAGATTCTCAAAAGAACGAGGCGGTAAAGAATTGGCCCAGGCCGGTGAACCCATCAGATATCTGGAGCTTTTTGGGCATAGCGGGTTATTATAAAAGATTTTTTTAGTGATTTTCATCAATTGTAGCCCTATTGACCAGGTTGACTCAGAAAAAGGTAGAGTTCCAATAGTCGGACGCTTTTGAGAAAAACTTCCAGGAGTTGAAGACCCGGCTCACTTCAGCACCAGTATTGACTCTACCTGAGGGTACAGATGGCTTTGTGGTGTATTATGATGCTTCGCGAGTTGGACTCGGGTGTGTGTTGATGCAGCATGGAAAAGTGATAGCATACGCCTCAAGATAGTTGAAAGTTCATGAAAAGAATTACCCGACCCATGATCTTGAGTTAGCCGCGGTGGTGTTTGCATTGAAGATATGGCGGCATTACTTGTATGGGGTCCACGTGCACGTGTTCATGGATCACAAGATCTTACAATATGTGTTCACTCAGAAAGATCTCAATCTTCGAAAAAGGAAGTGGTTGGAGCTACTGAAGGACTACGACATGAGTGTCCTTTACCACCCGGGTAAGGCTAATGTGGTAGCGGATGCACTTAGTAGGCTCTCTATGGTGAGTGTGTCCCACATGGATGAGGGAAAGAAGGAGCTGGTGAAAGATTTCCATCGACTCGCAAGGGTGGGTGTTAGATTGGTCGACTCTACAGATGGCGGCATTGTTATGCAAAACAGGGAGATAGTGTGCTACGATATCAACATTGTCTATGTGTCCCAGATGTTGATGATTTGAGAGTTCGAATATTGCATGAGGCACATGGTACCAGATATTCTATCCATTCGAGATCAACAAAGATGTATCGATACTTGTGAGAAATCTATTGGTGGGATGGTATGAAGAAGGATATTGCAGAATTTTTAGCTAAGTACCCGAACTGTCAGCAAGTGAAAGTGGAGCATCAAAGGCCGAGAGGCGTGCTTCAGGATATCGTTATTCCCACTTGAAAGTGGGAAGAGATTAATATGGATTTCATTACCGGTCTACCTCGTACTCGCCGATAATATGACTCCATTTAGTTGGTGGTCGACAGGTTGATTAAGGCTGCACACTTCCTACCAGTCAAAACCACAGATTCAGTGATGATTACACCAAATTATATATCTGGGATTTGGTTCGACTTCATGTAGTTCCCTTGTCTATTATTTCATACCGAGGTACTCAGTTTACCTCCCAATTTTGGAGTTCTTTTCAGAAGGGGCTTGAGACTCAAGTTAAGCTCAGTACAGCCTTTCATCCGCAAACAGACAGCCAGGAAGAACAAACAATCTAGACCCTCAAGGATATGTTTAGGGCATGTGTGATGGACTTCAAAGGTAGTTGGGATGGTCATTTGCCCTTGATCGAGTTTGCTTACAATAATAACTATCACTCTAGCATCCAGATGGAATCGTTCGAGGATCACTATGGGAGGAGGTGTAGATCATCCATCAGATGGTTTGAAGTTGGGGAAGCCACAATAATAGGGCCTGATTTAGTTCATGAGTTCATGGAAAAGGTTCAGTTGATAAGGGACAGGCTGAAGACCACTCAGAGTCATTAGAAATCATATGCTGATGTAAGAAGAAGCGATCTGGAGTTTGAGGTGGACAGTTAGATATTTCTAAAGGTATCTACCATTAAGGGAGTGATGCGGTTTGGAAAGAAAGGGAAACTCAGTCCCCGCTATGTTGGTCCCTACAGGGTTGAGAGAAGGGTTGGTAAAGTGGCGTATGAGTTGAACTTGCCATCGGAGTTATCTTCAGTACATCCCGTGTTTCATGTGTCACTTTTGAAAAAGTGCTTGGGTGATCCAGCTTTAGTAATTCTGGTGGACAGTGTTGGGGTAAAAGATAGCCTCAGTTAGGAAGAATTTCCCATTTAAATCTTGGATCGTCAGGTTCGAAAGTTAAGGAACAAAGAAGTAGCTTCAGTTAAGGTCTTATGGAGAAATCAACATGTCAAGAGAGCTACATGGGAAGCAGAGGTGGATATGATGGCTAAATACCCATATTTATTCTCTACCGGATCAGTTCCGATTTGAGGTATTAGTTCTGATCTATGACTCTATTTAGTTTTCATGTTCAGTTCATGTGTTCAAGTATCTTTTATGTGTATGGATGTGTATTTGAGGTCTGAATTCAGTTCAGCTATGTGGTTCCTTTCGGAGGTAGTCATTTCATGAAAATTTCGGTTAAAATAATCAATATTGGAGTGTGATAATTGTATGTTTCTATTTTCTACTTGTTTCTAACATTCGAGGGTGAATTTACACAAGGGGGAGATATTGTTATACCTCGAGAATTCAATGATCGGATCCGGGAGATGAAACGGGGAAAAACTGGAAAATGGTGCTTCAGTTGCAAGATGAGTCATCAGGTGCCTCGTGGGGAGGCCTAGAGGAAATGAAGGTTAAGGTCCCCATGGGGGTGGGAATGACTCGTGGTTAGCAACCACGAGTCGTCAAGTTATCTATGGGGTGAAGTTGAGAAATAAATAGAAGAATCAACTAGTGTACCTAACAGAAGGGACCCTACAAGTCATGGTCATTCCCCACGATTCGTGGGGTGAGTCATGAGCAAGCAGTGTGAACTTTATTTGAGAATGAGTAGTGTACATGAAGGAAGGTGACCATGAGTCGTGGTCTCGTGGAACGAATCATTAAGTTACCCATTACGAGCCCTAAGAGATCTGTTATCCATTGTACTGGATGAATGACTTGATGAGTCGTTACCTCTCTTGCGAATCGTTAGGTCCCTTGTTGGGACCCCCTAGCATTTATTTTCAGCGATTTTAGTAAGGGCTTTTTCGTAATTACTAAATCCTAGGGGCCTATACTACGTCATTTAAGGCTCATTTTAGTGGGGTTTTAGCAGGGGAAAACCTATTCTAAGTAATTCTTCCTATGCATGCAAGTTTGAAGGTTTGAAGAGGTGATTCAAGGAATAATCTCAAGGTTTCCATTGGAATCTTATCTTGGGCAAGTAGAAGTTGTTAGAATTAACCATTCCTAGGTATGTAAGGTTATGAGTGGGTGTCTTCTTCCACACCCACGCCCAATTTCTATCAAATCATGATAAATTGCCTATGATCAAGTGTCACGACCCGAACGTACACTAGGATTGTAGCTACGGGACAAGGGACCCTGAGAGACCCCAAGTCAACCCATGGCACGTGCATTAAACTAATATCATTTAAATAAATGGAATATTAATCATAACACATCGCGGAAACGTAACCATGACATAACATCAGGAAATACCAAATATTTACATAAGTTGAATACTACTCATTTATCTGGAAGCCTCTAATACGTAAGATGGGTTGATGGGACAATATCCCCAACTAACATGAGAAATACTGAAACATAATCAGCAGGAAAGTTATCAAACGACCCTTGGAACATGAGGAATCCCCAACAAGCTGATATCATAGGCTAGGATGGACTAAGGATGAGGATGAGCTTGAGATCCAGACCCTGTATCATGAAATGATACAGCATAGAAAGTATGCGGTCAGTACGTGGAATGTACTGAGTATGAAAGGTAGGTAAAACAGACATCTTAAAAATAAAGTAAACTCATAAATAGTCATATGAGAAGGACATCATGCTTGCATCAAAATCCTCATAAATAAAACAGAGGGCTCAAGACTTTCAAATCATTCGTAATCATTCATTATCATAATCGTAATTAACTTCATAAAAATATAAATTGAGCAATAACATAAATATAACAATGTATAAAAACATGTGGAACAATGGAAGGACTCGTCATAACCGACACCATCATGGTAGAGCCTTTCATAATACCCCACTATCTCGCTCAAGTGGGCGGAGCCGACCCTGGCTTGCCAGGCGAGGGTCGTGCATAAGGCGTGATATCAAATTTGAGGGGATCATTATCATTACATCATAACATTTACAACCTGTGGTGGCACGTGGTTATGAGACACCGGCATAGTCCTTTGAACGCCGGGGTGCTCGGTGCTAGACACGGCTCCCAAAAACATGCATATAGGGTCATACATAATACTTTAACATCATGCATAAAAATTCATTGGCTAAGTTATAACATTTATCATCATTGATCCCCTTTAAAACATGCTTAGCAAAGAATCAAGGCCCTTTCATCGGCCAACATCATAAATCGATAAATCATGAAATTCATTTCATAAATCATCCTTCATCATATGGGCATTGCCCAATGCTACATCATACTCAATTCTTTCAAAATATGTTCGTAAACGTGGGTAGCTTGAAAATCACTCTTTCCATCATCAATAAACTCAAATTATAGAGTATTTATCATGAATCAAAACTTTCATGAACTTCAGTAAATGGGCAATTTAGATTTAACAAGATTGAAACATGATTTTGAAGAAAATTATACAAAATCTACCCAACATGCATAATTCAATAATTAAAACTCAATTAAAATATACCCATAAGGAGAAATCACATTGTCATGCTTTGGGTAAAACCCCAGGGAATTTGAATAGGAGGATTCATGAATTAACTCGAAATTGGGTATGGATGAGGAAGAATTTCACCCATTTTAACTCCTAGATACCTAGGAATAGATGGACTTAAAGTTCCTTGAACGCCCACTAAGAAATTGGTGAGAATTTGTGGAATAAGGCCTTGAATCTTCCAAAAACCTCTCTAAAATTCTTGCATGAAAATGGGCATGCATAAAGGGCTTAACCCATATTATCCAACTCAGAAACATATCCAAAATGACGTACTTTAGACTTTAGGGACCTAAGAAGTTACGAAAACACCCTTATTAAAATGCCGGAATTTCTGGTCGACAATCCTCACGAGGGACCTAACTGTCGTTGCCATAGGGCATGACTCATGGCCTCGATCCATTGAGTCCACTGCCCAAACCTCCAAGGGAACCCCACGGGTGACTTCACGAGTTGTGAGGTCAGACCATGACTCGTGGTCACCTTCCGTGGCCTACACTTCCTATTCTAACTTGCCAAATCTCCAGGGTTGACCACGGGCGGCCTAACGAGTAGTGAGGTCTTACCATGACTTGTGGTCAGGCCCGTAGCCTCCGTACTTAGACTTCGACAAAACAAGGTGACCACGAGTCACTTCAACTCATGGTCACTCTTCACGACTCACATCACGGGTCGTTCTATGACCTGGTGCGAATTTTAAGTTTTTCTCCATTTTCACTTTCGGGTCTGATCCTTGGATTCCTTGGGTATAGCAATATCTCCCATCTTGGGAGCATTCATCCTCGAATGTTAGAAACATGCAGAAAACTCAGAAGCTATCACCATATACGATTACCCATCATTTTAGTCGAAAACTGACGGAATGACTACCTCCGAAAGGAACTACATAGGTAAGCTGAATTCAGACATCACATACATTTACCATATCATAAAACAAACTTGCTCACATGAACTGAATGGGAAAAACTGATTAAAGGTTTAGGGAAAAACTGATACCTCAAAACTGAAACGGAGCCGGTAGGGAACAAATGAGGGTATTTAGCCAACATATCTTCTTCAGCTTCCCACGTAGCTCCCTCAACATGTTGATTCCTTCATAACACCTTTAATGACGCCACTTCTTTGTTTCTCAACTTATGAACCTGTCGATCTAAGATTTCAACAAAAATTTCTTCATAACTGAGGTTGTCCTTCACTCCAATGCTGTCTACAGGAACTAGCAAGGCTGGATCACCCAAGCACTTCTTCAAAAGTGACACATGAAAGATAGGATGAACTGAAGATAGTTCCGAGGGAAAGTCAAACTCATAAACCACCTTACCAACTCTTCTCACAACCTGGTAGGGGCGAACATAGCGGGGACTGAGTTTACCTTTCTTTCCGAACCGCATGACTCCCTTCATGGGAGATACCTTTAGAAATACCCAGTCGTCCATATCAAACTCAAAATCTCTTCTCCTCACATCAGCATACAATTTCTAATGACTCTAATCGGTTTTCAACCAGTCACTTATCAACTGAACCTTCACCATCACCTCATAAACTGAATCTAGTCCTATCTTAGCTGCCTCACCAACCTCGAACCATCCGATTGGAGATCTACACCTCCGCCTGTAAAGAGCCTCAAACGGTGCCATCTGGATACTAGAGTGGTAACTGTTATTATAAGCAAACTCAATCAAGGGAAAATGGTCATCCTAACTACCTTTGAAATCCATAATGCATGGCCTCAACATATCCTCAAGGGTCTGAATGGTTCGTTCTACCTGGCTATCTATTTGCGGATGGAAGGCTGTACTGAGCTTAACCTGCGTCCCAAGTCCTTTTGAAAAGAACGCCAAAATTGAGAGGTAAACTAAGTATCTTGGTCTGAGATAATAGACAAGGGAACTCCATGAAGTCGAACCAACTCCCGAATATATAACTTAGCATAATAATCCACTGAATCTGTGGTCTTGATCGGTGGAAGTGTGCAACCTTAGTTAGCCTGTCCACCACCATCCAAATTTAGTCATAGTGTCAGCGAGTACGAGGTAGGCCTGTAATAAAATTCATATTAATCTCTTCCCATTTCCAATTGGGGATGCTGATGTCCTGAAGTACACCTCTCGGCTTTTGATATTCGGCTTTCACTTGCTGGCAGTTTGGACATTTCGCTACGAACCCCATGATATCTTTCTTCATACTATCCCACCAATAGATTTCTCGCAAATCCCGATATATTTTCATTGATCCTGGATGAATAGAATATCTGGTACCATGTACCTCACGCAATATCCAAACTCTCAGATTATCAACGTCTGGAACACATAGTCGACCATGGTATCGTAGCACACCATCTCCCCCTTGGGAGAAGACCTCCACCTTCTAACTTCTCACCACCTCCTTCATCTTCCTCAATGTTGGATCCTCATCTTGCCTGGATTTAGCATCAAACACCAAGGACGATTCTGACCCGTTATGTACAACAACATCGCCATCGGTCGAATCGATCAATCTAACTCCTAGCCTTGCGAGTCGGTGGACATCCTTCACCAATTCCTTCTTTCCCTCTTCCACGTGGGACACACTTTTCATATAGAGTCTACTAAGCGCATCAGCAACCACATTAGCCTTGCACGTGTAGTAAAGGACACTTATGTCATAGTCCTTATGTAATTCCAACCACCTCCTTTGCCGAAGATTTAGATCCTTCTATGTCAACACATATTGCAAACTCTTGTGATCCGTAAATACATCCCCGTGGACCCCATACAAGTAATGCCTCCATATCTTCAATGCAAACACCACCCCGGCCAACTCGAGGTCATGGGTCGGGTAATTCTTTTCATGGACCTTCAGCTGTCCCAAGGCATATCCTATTACCTTCCCACGCTGCATCAGCACAAATCCTAGTCTTACTCTCGAAGCATCACAATAGACAACGAAGCCATCGGCACCCTCGGTTAAGGTCAACACTGGTGCTGAAGTGAGTTGGGTCTTCAACTCTTGGAAGCTTTTCTCAGAAGCATCCGACCATTGGAATTTCACTTTTTTCTGAGTCAACTTAGTCAAAGGTGCCGCAATAGATGAGAAACCATCCACAAACTTTTGGTAATAACCTGCTAGGCCTAAGAAACTATGAATTTCTGAAGGATTCACCAGTCTGGGCCAATTCTTTACCGCCTTTATCTTCTGGGAATCTACCCTTATGCCTTCGCTTGATACCACGTGACACAGAAATGCTACCGAGTTTATTCAGAATTCACACTTGCTAAACTTTTCATAAAACTAATGATCCTTGAAGGTTTGCAACACTATTCTCAAATGAGTGGCATGCTCCTCCTCTCTCCAGGAGTATATAAGAATGTCATCAATGAACACAATCACGAACATATCCAAATATTTCTTGAATACCATATTCATCAGGTCCATAAAAGTTGCAGGAGTATTGGTTAGCCCAAAAGAAATGACAACAAATTTGTAATGACCACACCGAGTCCTAAAAGCGGTCTTCGGGATGTCATTCTCCAGCACTCTGAGCTGGTGATACCCGTACCTGAGATCGATATTGGAGAAGCACTTGGCACCCTAAAGCTTGCCAAACAAATCATCGATACTGGATAAGGGGTACCTATTCTTGATGGTAACCTTAATCAACTTCCGATAGTCAATACACATGCGAAGGGAACTATACTTCTTTCGAATGAATAGAACTAGCGCAACGCATGGAGACTGGCTCGGCCTAATTAAGCCCTTATCCAATAGATACTTTAACTGATCCTTCAATTCCTTTAGCTCAGCTAGAGCCATCCTGTAAGGAGGGATAGAAATAGGTTGTGTATCTGGGAATAGATCAATACCAAAATCAATTTCCCTTTCTAGAGGAACCCCTGGAAAATCCTCGGGAAACACCTGTGGATATTCGCACTCCACCGAAACTGACTGGATAGTCGGGGTCTCGGACTCCATATCCTTAACCCTAACTAGGTGGTACATACACCCCTTAGAGATCATCTTCCTAGCCTTAATATAGGAAATAAACCAACTTGCTGGCACCACCGAACTACCATTCCACTCCAAAACTGACTCACTCGGAAAATGAAACTCCACGGTACGGGTCCTACAATTAATCGAAGCATAACATGCAAACAACCAATCCATACCAATAATAATGTCAAAGTCAGTCATGGCTAACTCTACCAAATCTGCGGAGGTAACCTTATGTAACACCATGATCATGTACCCTCTATATACTCGTCTAGCTACGACTGAATCACCAACTAGGGTAGATACGAAGAATGGTTCTGATAGAAATTTAGGACTAACTCCAAAACTACTAGCAATGTAAGGAGTCAGGAAAGACAATGTAGGTCCCGCATCTAGCAAGGCGTAAACATCAATATGAAAGACACGTAACATACTAGTGACCAAGTCTGGCGAAGTCTCTAACTCCTGGCGCGAGGAAAGTGCATTGAATCAGTTTTGGCACTGACCCCCATCCCCACTAGTAGATGCCTCCTATGGAGCTAAACGGGCTGGAGCTGCTGCTGTCTTGGTGGTCTGTGCTCGACTCTTGCCGCACTTCCCACCGGATGGAGAGTTATACTCTAACTGGGTGCCCCTTTGATCCTTCGACCCTGAAGCCCTACACCTCTGATCACCCCTGGGTCGAGATGGGATGCTAGCTGAAGATGGTGTTGGGGCTAGTGACCTCTGCTAGAACTGTGGACAGTAGCCACCGCCGGACCTCTGATGTGAAAACCCAAGACTATCTGTCCAAGCTCTCTTTGTCTCCCTCTCTCTCGCATGAGCCGCCTCCATCTGCTGGGCATACAACACTATGCAAGGAAAGTCCATATACTGATTAAGCATGGCAGTCCTTAATCCTTGTCTAAATAACCGGCCATGCCATGAACAAATCTGCTCACCCGCGCCCTCTGATCACTTACCAATTCTGCGGCATATTTGACAATCAGGTGAACTCAAGAGAATACTCCAGCACTGTCATCTTTCCTTGCTTGAGTTTAACAAACTCAATTGCTTTAAATTCCCTCATCTCCTGAGGGAAGAACCTGTCTATAAAGTCCATGTGGAACTCATCCCAGCTGATAGGGCCCGCATCCGTTGCCCTCCTGTCCTTCCTTTGCTTGTACCAAATATGAGCGACCTCTTTAGCTGATATGTGGCCAAGTATACACACTCCCTATTTGTCACCCCCATAACTTGAGTGACCTTCAAGATCCCCTCAATGAACTCGTGTGGATGCTCATCTATCTTTGATTCCGTGAACTCGGGAGGGTTCATCCTCAAGAAGTCTCTAATCCGAGCCGCCGCTGCATTCCAATTTTGTGGAACCTATGCAATAGCCTGCTGATTGACTTGAGCAGTCAAGGCCTGTGCCAACATTTGAATGGCCACCTGAAACTTGACGTGGGCAGCTGGCTCTTGTGCCTGGGGCTCCGTAACAGGTGGGGTTTGCTGATGCCCATGGTCATTGCCATCTCCGTGGCCTTCATCATTTCAATTCCTCCTTCCATTCATTCTCCTTAGAGCCATAATTCTACAATCGCGAATCGCACGAATTAGAAGGATGGAAAGGCTTTTCATCGCACGACATAGAACATGAAAGAAGGGAACATTTCCTAAACGCCTAGTAGCCTCTTCATCGTAGGTGTGGCGCGCTTTAGACCCATGAAAAAGTCTCTACCTAACGAGGCTTTCAGACACCCTAGGACACTTCAAACCTATATCTCTGATGCCAAGTTTGTTACGACCCGAACGTACACCCGGATCGAAGACACGGGAAAAGGGACCCTGAGAGATCCCAAGTCACCCATGGAATGTGGATTTAAATAAACGGAATATTAAGCATAACACATCGTGGAAATGTAACCATGACATAACATCAAGAAATACCCAACATTTACATAAGCTAAATACTACTCATTTGTCCGAAAGCCTCTAATATGTAAGATGGGTTGATGGGACAACATCCCCAACTAAACCAAGAAATACTAAAACATAATCAACACGAAAGTTTATCAAATGACCCTCAGAACATGAGGACTCACCAACAAGATGATATCATAGGCTGGGATAGACTAAGGATGAGGATGAGCTTGAGATCCGAACCCTGCATCATGAAACGATACAACATAGAAATTATGCGGTCAGCACGTGGAAGGTACTGAGTATGCAAGGTAAGTAAAATGGAGATTTTAGAAAAAAAGTAAACTTATACATAGTCATGGAAAAGGACATCATGCTTGCATCAAAATCCTTGTAAATAAAACATAGGGGCTCAAGACTTTCAAATCATTCATAATGATTCATTATCATAATCGTAATTAACTTCATAAAAATATAACTTGAGCCAATAACATAAATATAACAATGCATAAAAACATGAGGAACAATGGGAGGACTCGTCATAACCGACACAATCATGGTAGAGCCTTTCATGATACCCCACTGTCTCGCTCAAGTAGGTATAGCATACCCTGGCTTGCCAGGCGAGAGACGTGCATAAGGCGTGATATCAAATTTGAGGTTATCATTTTCATTACATCATAACATTTACAATCCACAGTGGCACGTGGTTATGAGACACCAGCGTAGTCCTTTGAACGCTGGGCTGCTCGGTGCTAGACACGGCTCCCAAAAACATGCATATAGGCTCGTACATAATACATTAACATCAAGCATAAAAATTCATTGGCTAAGTTATAACATTTATCATCATTGATCCTCTTTAAAACATGCTTAGCCAAGAATCATGGACCTTTTCATTGGCCAACATCATAAATCGATAAATTATGAAATTTGTTTCATAAATCATAAATCATCCTTCATCATATCGGCATTGCCTAATGCTTCATCATACTCAGTTCTTTCAAAATATGTTCATAAACGTGGGTAACTTGAGAATCACAGTTTTCATCATCAATAAAGTCAAATTATAGATTACTCATCATGAATCAAAACTTTCATGAACTTTCATAAATGGGCAATTTAGATTTAAAAAGATTGAAACATGATTTTGAAGAAAATAATACAAAACCTTCCGAACATGCATAATTCAATAATTAAAACTCAATTAAAACATATCCATAAGGAGAAATCACATTGTCATGCTTTGGGTAAAACCCCATGGAATTTGAATAGGAGGAATCGTGAATTAACTCAAAATTGGGCATGGGTGAGGAAGAATTTCACCCAGTTTAAACCCTACATACCTGGGAATAGATGGAATTAAAGTTCCTTGAACACCTGCAAAGAAATTAATGAGAATTTGGGGAAGAAGGCCTTGAATCTTCCGAAACCTCTCTAAAATCCTTGCATGAGAATGGGCATGCATAAAGGGCTTAACTCATCTTATCTAACTCAGAAACATATCCAAAATGACGTAGTTTAGACCTTAGGGACTTAGGAAGTTATGAAAACACCCTTATTAAAACGCAGAAATTTCTGGTCGCCTGTCCTCATGAGGGACCTAACGGGTCGTTGCCACTGGGCAAGACTAGTGGCCTCAATCCGTTGAGTCCACTGCCCAAACCTCCAAAGGCACCCCATGGGTGACTTCATGAGTCTTGATGTTAGACCACGACTCGTTGTCACCTTTCATGGCCTACACTTTCCATTCCAACTTGCTAAAATCTCCAGGGTTGACCACGGGTGACCTCACGAGTCCTGAGGTTTTACCACGACTCGTGGTCAGGCCCGTGGTCTCCTTACTAAGACTTAGCTAAACCAAGCTGACCACGAGTTACTTCACGACTCAATGTCACTCTTCACGACTTGCCTCATGGGCGTTTTGTAACCTGGTGTGAATTTTCAGTTTTTCTCTGTTTTCACTTCCGGGTCTGATCCTTGGGTTCCCGGGGTATAACATCAAGTATGGGGGTTTTACCCAATTGCATGATTCTTAAATCTCTATACATGAGTGTGATTAGATTATATTTATATTGATGAATTGTGATGCTTGGGCAGATTTTAAATTGTTTTCAATACAAATTATGTTTTCTATGTTATGGAATTAAACGCCCATAGGTTAGAGATTCATAAAAGAAGAGAATGATGGTGAATGTATGATGATGAAAAACATGTTTCTAAAGCTATCCATGACTATGATGTTGTTTTCAAAATGAATTGAGTAGATTCAAGTATGATAAAGGGTTGGAAAACGCCCACATGTTGATTTAAAATGATGATTTTCCCCAAATAAGCTTACCACATTGTTTGGAGAGAAGTCTCCCAAGTTTCATAAATTTTATCTAGTGGTATGTTGAGTTAAATATTCCTACATGTAGCTTACCACATGATTTGGAGTTCATGCTCAGACTTATACTTGAGCTTGTGGTATGTTTCGAAACAAAGCCTCTCATATGCATGAATTCACAATCAAGGTGTATATTATTATAGATCTTGCTAAAGGACAATGTTGAGCTTTATATTCATATGATATCTAGTCTATGCATGATTTCGTTATGAAATTTTTCAAAAGACAATGTTGAGCTTCATTTCATATGATGTTGAAATATGCATGATTTCATCTTGAGCTTCGCCAATAGACGATGTTGAGCTTTGTCAATAGATGATGTTGAGCTTCGTTATATACGATGTAGAGCATTGCATGTTTTTGTGGGAGAAGAGTCTAGCACCGAGCGAGTTAAGGGTTGATCACCCTATGCCCTAGGACTATGCGCCAACGTAGGTTGATACTATTATATTATTGGGACCTCCCTTGTGAGCTATCCCAGCCCGATTAGCCCTTCATCATGATATCGATATTATGGTATCGTCCATTTCCCTGGTAAGGTTATGGATGGCTCTACCCACTTGAGTGCGATAGTTGGGACCATGTAAGCTCTATCATGGTATGTGGTTAAGTGATGAGTCTCCCACCGTCTATATCATTCAGATTTGCACTCATGATGATTACTTTACGCATGTATGTTCTAAAAGTAAGGTTTGACTCATTGTTCAGCTTTTAAATATAAATTTCATATTTCAGCTTTGAGTCATTCGAGTTAGTCATGATGTTATAAAGCTAAGCATGGTCATGTTACGATAAGATTTCGATTTCAAAATGATTGCATGTAGCCCTTCTACTTATTCTTGAAAGCTTATGAGATGTTATGAACTGTTTTAAATGATCTATTTTTATCTATTTTTATTCGGATGGCTCCGTTTGATTCTCTTTATGGGCGTAGGTGTGGATCATCTATTGGATAGTTTGAGGTAGGTGAGACTACATTGATAAATCCACATTCATTTCATGAGGCGACGGAGAAGGTTCAACTTATTAAAGAATGGCTGAAAACAGCTCAAAGTTGTCAAAAATTGTATGCGGGTGTTAAGTGGAGAGAGCTAGAGTTTGGGGTTGATGATTGGTTGTTTTTGAAGGTATCTCCCGTGAAAGGAGTGATGAGGTTTGGGAAGAAAGGGAAGCTTAGTCCCCAATATTTTTTCCTTATCGGATTATGAGGCGAGTTGGCAAGGTGGCATATGAGTTGGAGCTACTAGCAGAGTTAGCTTCGATGCAACCATTTTTCCATGTATCTCTGTTAAGGAAGTGCATTGGTGACCCAGCCTTAGTTGTTCCGGTGGAAAACATAGGTGTGAAGGATACACTTACCTATGAGGAGGTTTCGATTGAGATCCTTGATCGATAGGTTCGGAAGTTGAGAAATAAGGAAGTAGCTTTAGTGAAGGTGTTATGGAGAAATTAGCTTGTTGAGGGAGCTACTTGGGAAGCCGAAGTAGATATGGTGGTTTGATACTCGCATCTTTTCCCTTCTGATTCTGATCCAGCATGAGGTATCAGTTTCCTCCTTAGTACTCTATTTAGTTTCATGTCAAGTTCATGTCTTTAAGTCCCTGTCATGTCATTGCATGTATTGTATGTTTCATGAATTCAGTTTAGTTATGTATTTCAGTCCGGAGTCAGTCACTCCATCATATTTAGTTCTCCAGCTTTGGGATTGCAGTTCCTTTCTTAGTCCCTTCAGTATGCTTAATCTACATTTGAGGATAAATGTTCCCAAGGGGCAGATAATGTAACACCCCAAAAGTCCCTAAGATCAAACCTGAGAGTTGAAATGGAGAAAGCAGGAAACCTTATACCAAGTCACAGGACGAGTCATCAAGTGACTCATCGTCTAACCTAACGGGTCATCAAATGACTCATCGTTTGAAAAGATCATAATGTCTCCTAACTAGTCGTCAAGTGACTCATCTTTTGACCTAACGGGTCATCAAATGACTCATCATTTGAAGAGATCAAAAATTCCAGACAATCATGAAAGATGGTAGTGATGAGTCGTTTGGACACTCCACGAGTCGCTAAGTGACCCGTTAAGTAAGAAGCAATGGGAAAAGTGTGGAATTCTAGTATTCTTCACCAATAAATGAAATGAGTAGTCAAGTCTCTGATGACTAGTTAAGTGACTTGTCATTTGACCTAAAAAGTCATTAAGTGACTCATTATTGGACCTAATGAGTTGTCAAATGACTCGTTGTTTCTTGTAGTTCGAAATTTTCTGTTGAATCATTAAGGGCATTTTCATAATTTCTAAGCTCTTAACTCCTAAACTACATCATTTTAAGCTTGGGAAAGAGTGCTTTAAGCGGAATATTCATCCTAGAACTTTCATTCTATTCCTCACCCCCTAATTAGAAGATCAAATTCCGTGAAGGCTTTCAAGAGAATAGTTAGGGTTCATCATCTTCATCTTCATCAAATCTTCTTGGGTCTCAAGCCAAGTTAAGAAATCAGTTTAACCAGGTATGTAGAGTTATGAATGGGGAAAATTATTCAACCCTCATGCCGAATTCCATCTCAATTCTATGATTTCAAGTCTCTAAGCACGTCAAATTGAATTCTAGGGTTTTGCCAAATTCCATAAAATATTCCATGCTATCTCTATGGGTTTAATTCTCTCATATTTCAATCGATGATTTATGACTATTAGGGAAGATTTGAATCTCAATTTACTTATTAATTCATGATTTTAAGTTTATGAAGATTATGCCTTATTATGTGTGATTTATGAATTTCAAGCTTATGAGCCCATGATTTTAGGTATGATGAATTATCAAATTATGCATGAATACCTATGGATTCCTAAACTTATGATTCCATGATTTCGAAGTTATGAATTTTTATCCAAGCATGTATTATTTTCAAGAAATTCAATTTCAAGTACCATGGAAAACTCTATGCCATCGTTTCATGAATTCACACGTGTCAATTATGATTATGATTTCATGTTTTGGGTAGCCCATGCAAGTTCAAGTATATTTTCATGATAATGTTTATGAGCATATTTTTGGGAGTAGTGTCTAGCATCGAGTAGGTTAGGGGTTCAGGAAAACCTAAGTCTCAGAAATTACGTGCCACCGTAGGTATGTATTCATATTCAAACCCTACGGGGATTCACAAGTGATATCACGCCTAAATCATTCCTTGGCTTGGAAAACTTGGAACAACTCTGCCAACTTGAGCGAGATAGTTAGGCATCATGTAAGCTATCTCATGATGGTCTCGGTTATGATGAATAATATATGAGATTTTATGTAGGATTTAAACCATGATTCCTTATATGATTTCTATTTCTAAAACCTGAGTCATTATGTTTCAGTTTAATGATAAATATCTCATGATTTTGATTACTTCCAGAATATGGCTTATAGCATATCGCTGTTACTCTTTTGCTATCTTATTTTACATTCATGATTTTAGAGTATCATTTTACAAGCATGTTTTACTTTCTCCAAATACTCAGTACATTCAAAGTGCTGATCGCATACTCAATGCTATATCATCTCATTATATAGGTTTGGGAGATTAGTCTTAGTCCAGCCGATTAGATACGTTCCGAAATTGATCAGCTAGTAGTAGTGAGTCCTCATCTTCCAAGGAATAGAAATATCTACTTCATTTTACTTATTTTACCTTGTTTTAGATTTAGAAATGGAGTTAAAGTTAGCTGGGGGCTTGTCCCAGCAACTCATCAGTTGTAGAGGCTTTCAGAAATAGAGTTCGTATGCTTAGCTTTGTGAGTTAGTGTTTAAATTATCAGATTATGTTGTTATCCATAAGTGATTGTTCTATATTTCAGTTAGTTTCCGCTCAGTTTTCCTTATAAATTATATTGTGCTTATAGTATGCTATGCCATGGGTTAACTAGGAGCCATTCGTGGTTCTAAGTCCCATGTCTCAATCTGGGGTCCAAGCTCGGTTCATGACACATACCTGAAGAATAAAAGCCCTAAGACGAAGCTTGAATTCTGAACATGAGGAAGAACCCTAGTTCTTGCTGGAATAATTCCTGAGCTTTTACGTACTATTCTTGAGAGGTAAAGCAAGAAATGAGGGAGAAGAATAATCTAACTCCCCTTAATCTCCTCATAATTTACAACAAAATGACGTAGTTTAGGAATTAAAATAGTTGAAAGTTACAAAAATTCCCCTGGAAGAAATGTTTGAAAAACTGCCGATCCAGATCCAATGGGTCACACAACGAGTCATTGATGTGACCACGACTCATTCAGACCAGTCGCTGGTCCTGGGTCTGAAACTCTGGTTTTTGGACTTCAACCAACAGTCAAAGAGGACAACTCATTTGAGGGCATAATGGGTCATCGAATCCATTCGTTGTCATTGAAACAATCTGGATCAATTTCTAAACCTCTCCTAATGGGCAGAAAAAAATGACCCGTTATAAGATACAACGAGTCGTTGTTTCCACCTATGGTCAATGGAGGGATCTTAAAACTTTCTGAATTTCATCTAACGGATCGTTAGGACGAGTCATTACTTCTTCCAGTGACTCATCATCTGGCTTGTTGGTTTAAGAAAACTTTTGTCAAGTTTCTAGTCATTATCAGAACGAGCAAACCGATGACTCATTACTTCTATGAACGAGTCATTATAGAATTCTTGAATCTGAGGAAGACATCTGCTAGAAACTAACGCATGTCTTAATGGGTCATTGTTTCTAACAACGGCTCATCTGACGAGTCATTATGTGGGAAGTTTTCTGGTTTCTTTCTGGTTTTTCATTCCAAGTCTGGGGTTTGGTCTTAGAAACTTATGGGGTGTTACATGATTTGATCACCTTGTGATTAAAAGTTGTTTAGTAATAATTTCCTCTCGTTAATTTTTGAGTTCTTAAATAATAAAATACAAGATATTTTTGTATAGCTATCCATCAAAATAAATAATCTTATTTATTTCTTATTTAGAAGAAATGGCCTGACTACTAGGAGGATTGTAGTTCGAGAAGAAATTAAAATTCTTTATTGCATTATATGCGTGGATGAAAAGAATTATTTAATTTTTATGTTATCGCTTCGACTACTCGAGACGTATGAAATTTAATTGATTCTTTATTATCTTGATAGTTGGACTCAACTATGTCAATAGAAACGACCTAACTACTAGGGGCTATTTGACATAGAGCTATTAAGGAAGTTGTATAGAGATACAATTGGTCAGAGTACCTACCTTTAAAATATATGTGAGCAACGACCTAACTACGAGAGGGCTCATATATATTGTTGAAGGATTCCTTTAATTCACTAAAAGACATAGATATTTCTTACATCATAATGAGGGTATATGGTAACTAGTGAAAATATAATTTAGATAAAAGCCCGTGTCTTTATGATACTTGTAAATATGTTCTTACATTATTGACTTCAGTTTTGTACTTTAGATTTCTCAATATGTCTGCTATATCATTACGTGGAATACTTGAAGCCAAAAAGTTAGCAGGACCAAAGTTTAATGATTGGTATATAAACTTTGAGAATTGTTCTCATGCATAAAAAGATAATTGCTATGATTTATAAGATTGACAAAATATTCCTATTTGAGAATGATTGCTTGGGGCATGAAAATTTTATTAGGAATACTTGGAAGAATGTGTTTTTGCCAGATGCATCATTCTATGAGTTCTGAACTCCAAAGGAAGCATTAGTATTTTGATTCAAAATAAATTATTAAATATCTTGATAAGATTTTTAATTAATGTAAGGTACACAAAATAAAATAGCAAGATACTAGTTATCTAAGATTTTGTTTGAATCCAAGTTGATTGTAAATTATTCAATTAAGCACGTGTCAATAATTCGAATGATATTATTGAGCAACTTGAGAAGTTGGGTGAAAATTGTGAAAGGAGTTTCTCAGGATTTGATCTTGCAGTCAAAATCTGAATCTTAAGAAGAATGTTTTCACTGAAAGAAGAAAGGATATTGGAAGAGAAATCATATGGAGTTTCTTGCAACTCTAAAAGACAAGAAACAAAGTAAGAATTTAATGAAAAATATTTTCATGAGCTTATTTAACCGTTACTGATCTTCATTGTGGATATTATATATCGATAAAACTATGAAGATTTATTATACATTGAAGGAATTCAAATAAGTGGAAAGTTAAATAAAAGAGAAGCTAATACACAAGTTAAATGATGCAACAGTTGCAACATTAGTCGTATAATCAATTTATCTTGTAACGTTTACAAGCAAAATATTTATGTTGAAATATTTTAATTATATTCTTAAATTTCTTTTGAACATAATTTCAATTTTAATGTTGGAAAGCGAGATTTCCGCATTGATTTTAATAATATCATATTCACTATTTTTCATGGTGATGAATTATATGTAAATGGTTATATCTAACATAGTATTTATGTTTTACCTAATGCGAAAGCTAGTTTGATTATGTATGTTTCAAGATTTAAGAGGAAAAAGAGATGATAAAGTAAATCAGACAAACCTTGGCATTGTAAGCTTGGTCATATTAGAAAGAGGAGATTTAACAAGTTGTACAAGGAGAGTTACCTTGACAAGTATGACTATGAATTATACCAAGCTTGTGAGTCTTATCTCAAATAAAAATAATAGAATCTCCATTTCTGGAAGGGAGATGGAGCTTTTGAATTATTGGGACTAACTTATATAGACATTTATGTCCCATGAGAATTCAAGCTAAAGGTAGATATTTTCACTCTATCAACTTCATTGCTAATATATTATGTCTTATGAAACACAAATATGAATCTCTTGAAATGTTCAAATGATTTTATAGTGAAGTTGAAAAAAAAGTTGATAAAAGTATCAAGATACCAAAGGTTTATAGAGATGAAGAATATCTTCGTGATGGATTTTTATTAAATAAGAGAATGAGATTATCTCACGATGAACACCTCCAGCAATACCACAACTCCTATCTGAGAAGTAATCATACCATATTAGATATGGTGAGCTTCATAATGAGGTCCACTAATCTTTCAATAAACTTATGGGAATATTTTTTAGAAGCAACAACATATTTACAAAATAAAGTTTCCACTAAGTGAATCTCTACAACACCATATAAGATATGGAAGGAACATAATCCTGACTACACTTGTGTTAAAGTTTTTAAGTTATCCATCTTATGTTAAGAGATTACAATCTAATAAACTGAATCAAGATCTGTTAAGTGTAGATTCACTGGATATCTCAAAGAAACTATCGGATATGATTTTGTCAAAATCCGATCTTAGACCCCGAATACGATACGGGACTTAGAACCACGAGTGGCTCTAAATTAACCCATGGCATAGAATCATTCTATCATAAAAACAACTAATAGAACATACCTGGACAGAAGACTAACTACAATATAACTAATCAAAAGGGAAGGATAAAGATTTGATTACAACACTAAGTTATAAGCTAAAACTAACACTATATTGTTCGAAAGCCTCTACTAGTCTGATGAGCTACTGGGACAAGTCCACAGCTAACTCCAAAGCTGAAACTAGAAATATAATAAAATAAAGGAAACAAAACTCCCGTCCTCGGAGGATGAGGACTCACCACTGTTAGCTAATAGAGTTTGGAATATGTCTAACCACGAGGTTGAGTCTGAATACCTAAATCTATATCATAAAATGATATAGCAAATAAAGTATATGGTAAGTACTTGGAATGTACTGAGTATATGGGAAACATAACTAGAATGAGAACATATTATGAATCTAAAAAGAAGACTATACATAAACATGACTAAATACAAAAGCTAAAGTAAAGTACAAAGACCCTTTTTGAGATGCATGAATATTGACATAGGATGCTAGTCTGAAAACATTTAATGAAATACAATGAAATCAAGTTTTAGGGTCATGTACATGTACATGTACATGTACTAAAGACAGAATCAGAAATCATAACAGAAAACTGTAATTGAAATAACTACATTGAAACTGAAATTGAACTATACTGTGAGAGAGCCTATTAACCAACAAACTCTAACGTCAGCCTCATGGAGCACAATCTATAACCCTAGTTAGAAGGGTGTTCGTACCTTGCAAAAGGTAAGAACTATAACTAGTGTGATATCACTCGTGACTCTAGGTGATAATATCCAATAACAACGACCCCTGCAAGCGCCTATTGAGGCAAGGGAGACACTCTCCGATAGCGAGGATCCCATATTCCACGGGCTAAGGGAAACATTCTCTAATAACGAGGATCCCCTATCCTATAGTGGCATAAAGTTCTAAGACCTGGGTACGCTGGAACGCTGGCCTACTTGGTGCTAAGTACTACTCCTAGATTAACATAAAGATACATGTAAAATGATAAGTAAGAAGCTAATGTCCTAAGAATAGTCGGAACCAATATATCTAACTAGGATCCCGAGAACCTAAAGGACCATAACATGCCAATACCGAGGGCTCAAAACTGATGTGCTACGACTAGTTAGGGCTACTTTCTAATTAGAAAGAGGCCTGAGAGTCTAGAGAGTCATGAACATGCTAATCATACTGAATTTATGAAAATCATATTGTAAATCATGAGTACTGCAATCATGGAAGAATCATTTATGTCAAACGAATCATATTTTCAAAAATAGTGCTAAATCATGATTGAGTCTTAAAAGTCATGCTATTATCATATCATGGACATAAATCATGAATTTGATAAGGGAATCATGAACATACATAGTTATTGATCATAAGAACTTGAAAGACAAGGCTACCATAAGAGAATCCATACTTAGATTAAAACCCTAAGACATGCTTTTATAGAGAATTGAAAATTCTAGGGTTTATGGAATTAGTTGGGACAAAAGGGTGAAAGAAAACCCTTGTTGAAGTCCCAGATACCTGGTTGAAGGATTTCCCTAAACATCTAGAAGTTTCCTGCACCTTGGAGATGAAACCCTAGTTCTTCAAGCTTGAGAGAAGAAGAGAGAAGATGACTTACAAATGGTTTGAGTAGAATGAGGGATTGGTCTAGGAAAATCCCTTTAATTCATCCCTTAGAATATCCAAAATGACCTCACGAATTAAAAGCATAAGAAATTACAAAAATACCCCTGGAAACTTGAACTGAAAAATCTGTCGTCTAAAACAACAACCCATACAATGAGTTGTTGCCTGACTTAACGACTTGTAGAATCCATCTGTTAAATCTGGAGAAAATTTGGTACTATATATTCCTTCAACCTATGACTACATAGGATGGTCCGTTGTTACATACCACGAGTTGTCCTATGACTCACGGTCAAGGGGCTACCCTTGCATTTTAACTGAAGATTCTTCCAATGTATTGTCACCACGGGTCATCACTCTTCATAAAAAGTCGTTACACCTTCCGTTGCTACCGAACCAAAAGTTGAACCTTTTCTAAACTCCACTCAATGACCCATCACGATGATCCATTTCGTGATGTAATGAGTCGGCAATTGGCTCATTGGTTCTAGGAAGTCTAGACTGTTGGCTTACGACAAGCCCTATAACAGGTTGTTGCACCTCAGAACGACTCATTCCTTGAGTCATCCTATGACCAAAATTTCTATTGTCTGCCTACCATGAGTCTGACCACGACTTATGGTATCATCTAACAAGTTGTACTATGACTCATTCTGAGGTAAAGAATTTCCACTTCGCTGCTGGTTTCTTGCTTAAAGTCTGGGGTCTGATTTTAAAAACCTTTGGGATGTTACATTATCTCCCCCTTGAAAACATTCGTCCTTGAATAGAGAATAAGTAAGCTGAAAGTGTAGGAAAAGAGATTCAATTTCCACCCTGAAAGCTGAACACTGAATATTGATGGAGTGTTTGACTCTGAACTAAATTGCATAGCTGAACTGAACTCGTAGATCCTACATACATGCTAAAACGTGAGAAGAACTGAAGGACATAAAATATCATAAAACTTGGCACAGTACTAAGAAGAAATTATTTCCTCACATTGGATATGATCTGGTAAGGGAAGAGTTATAAATTCCAAAACTACTTTCTAATATCTGACTAGCTAACATGATAACTGAAGTGACTAAGAGTGAGAATGGGCTCGCAGTCTGAAGCGGTTATCTATCATTCTAACAATCTAAACATGGGCATAAGTAGAATGTAACATCGACTAAGACATAAGGGAAAAACTTTTGAATAGGAAAGGATCGACATCCTAAAGCTACTATTTTTGGAACTCCTTTACTAGAACACTCAAGGCCTGACTTGGCCTTTCAACTTAATCATCTCCCCATTAGCTCAAATTCATCATCCTAAGACTCTTGGATCGCTTATTAAGGCTAGGGTACATCACTAACTCTTTACTTTCTATTCACCCTTAAATCTATCACCAAGGGCTTCATGCCTGTAACCATTTCATACCATCCACAGACAAATGTCATACTAGGATGCAAAAAAGGGATCTTATACCTCATACCAAAAATCCTGGGTCTAACAATATGCAAGGATCATTATGAAAAGCTCATAACATACCTGTAACTACCTCTGGAAAGTTTCCTTGATTCTGATACGATGATAGGGCATAGAAGCGGTCCTATCACTGTCCACCACCCTTACTAGTTGATGTGGCCTACTGAGTTGGGTGGGCTGTTGGAGATACTAAAAAGGTGGTTGGGGCTCTATCTTTGCCCCATTTGGTTGTTGGGCAGTCTATGAGCTTATGAACTAACTTGACGCACCAAAATCAAGTATTTGAACCAGCCATGCACTGTGCTAGATTGTTCTTTCCACAACTCTTGCAAGCTAGATATGTAATATCCCTTACCCTGTGTCTGGAGGAGGTGCTAACTATCGATGGTGCTAGGGGTGATGACCTGTGATGAGACTGTGAATGGTGTCCACAACTCGTCCTTTTTTGAGAATATTCTGAGTCTCCTGTCCTAGCTCTCTTGCTCTCCCTCTCTATTTCCTTTAACTTTTCCTCCTCAATCTTCTGGTCGTGGATCATGAGTCTAGAAATGTCCATGTCACTAATAAGCATAGAGGTCCTGCACTTCTTGACCACTAAGTCTAACACTCTATTTATGAAATTTCTCATGCAAGTCCTCGACTCGGCAACCATCTGCAGAGCATATTTTGACAACTGAGTGAACTTCAAAGCATACTTTTGCACTGTTATGTCATTTTATTTTATGCTGACGAACTCTGCAGCCTTTGCTTCCCTCAACTCCCGAGGAAAGAACCTGTCCAAGAACGCTATCATGAACTCTTTCCAACTCAGCAGAGCTACACCTGCCCTATGGCCTTCCTTCCATTGTTTGAACTATATATGATCTACCCTCTTCAGCTAATAGGAGGCTAAGTCAGCACTCTCCTCCTCGAAGATCCCTATAATCTAGGTGATTTTCTTAATCTTGTCAATAAACTCTTGTGGATCCTCATCCACCTTCAACCTAAAGAATTTCGGCGGGTTCATTCTAATGAAATATCGCGCCCTTGTCTCCATAGAATTCCTATTAGGGTTTATGGGTGCCATATCACGACCGAACGTACACCTGGATCGTAGACACGGGATAAGGGACCCCGAGAGACCCCAAGTTAATCCATGGCACATGCATTCCACTAATATCATTTAAATAAACAGAATATTAAGCATAAAACATCACGAAAACGTAACCATGATATAACATCAGGAAATACCAACCATTTACATAAGCTGAATACTACTCATTTGTCCAAAAGCCTCTAATACGTAAGATGGGTTGATGGGACAACATCCCCAACTAACCCGGGCAATACTGAAACATAATCCACAGGAAAATTCATCAAATGGCCCTCAGATCATGAGGAGTCACCAACAAGATGATATTGTAGACTGGGATGGTCTAAGGATGAGGTTGAGCCTGACATCCGGACCCTGTATCATGAAACGATACAACATAGAAAGTATGCGGTCAGTACGTGGAAAGTACTGAGTATGCAAGGTAAGTAAAAAGGACATTTTAAAAGTAAAGTAAACTTATAAATACACATAGGAGAAGGACATCATGCTTGCATCAAAATCTTTGCAATAAGACATAAGGCTCAAAGCTTTACAATCATACATAATCATTCATTAACATAATCATAAATAAATTTATCATAATATAACTTGAGCCAATAATATAAACATGACAATTCATAAAAACATGTGGAATAATGGGAGGACTCGTCATAACCAATACCATCATGGTAGAGCCATACATGATGCCCCACTATCTCTCTCAAGTGGGTAGAGCCGACCCTAGTTTGCCAGGCGAGGGTTGTCAATAAGGCGTGATATCACATTTGAGAGGATCATTATCCATATATCATAACATTTACAACCCACGGTGGCATGTGGTTATGAGACACCAGCATAGTCCTTGAACGCTGGGTTGCGCGGTGCTAGAAATGGCTCCCAAAAACATGCATATAGGCTCATAAATAAATCATTTACATCATGCATAAAAATTCATTGGCTAAGATATAACATTTATCATCATTGACCCCCTTTAAAACATGCTTAGCCAAGAATCAAGACCCTTTTCATCGGCCACCATCATAAATCGATAAATCACGAAATTCGTTTCATAAATCATAAATCATTCTTCGTCATGTGGGCATTGACCAATACTTCATCATACTCAATTATTTTAAAACATGCTCATAAATATGGGTAACTTGGATCCATGCATTTCCATAATCAATAAAATAAAAATAATGAATACTTCATAAATGGGCAATTTAGATTTAAAAAGATTGAAACATGATTTTTAGGAAAATAATACGAAACCTGCCCATCATGCATATTTAAATAAATAAAACTGAATTAAAACATACCCATAAGGAGAAATCACATTAACATGCTTTGGGTAAAACGCCATGGAATTTGAGTAGGACAGTTCATGAATTTAATAAAAATTGGGCATGGGTGAGGAAGAATTCCACCCATTTTAAAACCCTACATACCTTGGAATAGATGGACTTAAAGTTCGTTGAGCACCCAAAAAGAATTTGAAGAAAATTGGGGAAGAAATCCTTGAATCTCCCAAAAAACCTCTCTAAAATCTTCACATGAGAATGGGCATGCAATAGGGACTTAACTCCTCTTATCACCATCAGAAAATATCCAAAACGACGTAGTTTAGGCCTTAGGGACTTAGGAAATTATTGAAACACCCTCATTAAAATGCAAGAAATCTCTGGTCGCCAGTCCTCACGAGGGACCTAACGGGTCCTTGCCACAGGGCATGACTCGTTTCCTTGATCTGTTGAGTCCACTGCCAAAAAATCTAAGGGAACCCCATGAGAGACTTCACGAGTCATGAGGTCAGGCCACGACTGGTCACCTTCCGTGGCCTACACTGCCCATCCCATTTTTGCTAATCCTCTAGGGTTGACCACGGGTTACCTCATGAGTTGTGAGGTCTGACCATGACTCGTGGTCAGGCCCGTGGCCTCCGCACTCAAACTTTACCAAACCATGCTAACCACGAGTCACTTCACGACTCATAGTCACTCCTCATGACTCACCTCACGAGTCGTTCTGTGACCTGGTGCGAATTTTCAGTTTTTCTCCGTTTTCACTTCCGAGTTTGATCCTTGGGTTCTCGGGGTATAACAATATCTCTCCCTTGGGAACATTCGTCCTCGAATGTTATATACATGCAAAAAACTCAGAAACAAGTTATCACCATATTCGTTTACCAATCATTTAAGTCGAAAACTGACGGAATGACTACCTCCAAACGGAACTACATAGCTAAACTGAATTCAGAAATCACATACATTTACCATATCATAAAACAAACTTGTACACATAAACTGAATAGGAAAAGTTGATTAAAGGTTTAGGGCAAAACTGGTATCTCAAACTAAAACTGAGTCGGTAGGGAACAAATGAGGGTATTTAGCATGCATATTTGCTTCGGCTTCCCACGTAGCTCCCTCAACATGCTGATTTCTCAATAATACTATAACTGAAGCTACTTCTTTGTTCCTCAACCTCCGAACCTGACGATCCAATATTTCAATGAGAATTTCTTCATAACTGAGGCTGTACTTCACTCCAATGCTATCTACCAAAACTACCAAGGCTGGATCACCCATGAACTTCTTTAAAAGTAACACATGAAATATGGGATGAACCAATGATAGCACCGAGGGCAAGTCCAACTCATAGGCCACCTTACCAACTCTTCTCACAACCCGGTAGGGGCTAACATAGTGGGGACAAAGTTTACCTTTCTTTCCGAATCACATGACTCTGTTCATGGGTGATACCTTTAGAAATACCCAGTTGTCCACATCAAACTCCAAATCTCTGCTCCTCACATCATCATATGATTTATGATGACTCTGAGCGGTTTTCAACCGGTCCCTTATCAACTGAACCTTCACCATCGCCTCATGAACCGAATCTGTCCTATCATAGCTGCCTCATCAACCTCGAACCATCCGATGGGAAATCTACACCTCTGGCCGTAAAGAGCCTCAAACGGTGCCATCTAGATATACTAGAGTGGAAACTATTATTATAAGCAAACTAAATCAAGGGAAAATGATCATCCCAACTACCTTTAAATTCCATAATACATGCTCTCAACATATCCTCAAGGGTTTGAATGGTTCGTTCTGCCTGGCTGTTTCTTTGTTAATGGAAGGCTATACTTGAGCTTAACCTGCGTCCCAAGTCCTTTTTGAAACGAACGCCAAAATTGAGAGGTAAATTGAGTACCTCGGTCTGCGATAATAGACAAGGGCACTCCATGAAGTCGAACTAACTCCCTAATGTACAACTTAGCATAATCATCCGCTGAATCCGTGGTCTTGACCGGTAGGAAGTGTGCCACCTTAGTTAGCTTGTCAACCACCACCCAAATGGAGTCGTATTTCCGGCGAGTGGGAGGTAGGCCTGTAACAAAACTCATATTAATCTCTTCCCACATCCAAGTGGAGATGCTGATATCCTAAAGTACGCCTCCCGACCTATGTTGTTCGACTTTCTCTTGCTGGCAGTTTGGAAATTTTGCTGCAAACACCGCAATATCTTTCTTCATACCATCCTACCAATAGATCTCTCGCAAATCCCAATACATTTTCGTGGTTCTTGGATGAATGGAATATATGGTACCATGTGCCTCATGCAATATTCGAACTCTCAAATTATCAATGTTTGGAACACATAGTCGACCTTGGTAATGTAGGACACCATCTCCCCCTTGGGAGAAAACCTCCACCTTCTAACTCCACACAACCTCCTTCAGCTTCCTCAATATTAGATCCTCATCTTGCCTAGATTTAACATCAACTACGAAGGACGAATCTGACCCGTTATGTACAACAACACCGCCATTGGTCGAATCAATCAAGCTAACTCCCAACATTGCGAGTCGGTGGAAATCCTTCACCAACTCTTTCTTTCCCTCATCCACGTGGGACACACTTTTAATGGAGAGTCTACAAAGAGCATCTGCCACCACATTAGTTGTTCGGTCTGTTATATGGGTATAAAACTCACACGCAAGTGCACGTGGTCGAACAAGTAGTAAAGTGGCTTAAGTAAGCCAAGTATCGATCCCACAGGGACTGGGATGAAGTGCAATCTGCTCAACTGTACTATATTTCAATTTTAAAAATGCAGACAACAGTGTAACCAAGAGTTTGATATTTTGTTTATAATTTTTATGCGAAAGCTAAAACAATTATCTAATGTGAGTCTGGACTATGAATGAGAGCATGTTGAGGCTAAACGAACTTGTAATAAAATTAACTATTGACATAATTTTGTTAGTCTTTTCCTCCGGTTGCTAGCCAAGAACATTTGCCAAGAGATTAAAACTCTCGTATTTAACCTCACTTAAGAATCATGAACCATCCACCTACATTTCCGTGATTAAATGCAATTCATGTTCTAGCCATACAAACCCGATTCCTAAATTGACTAATACGACTTTTAGGTATATTTCTATCCTGAAAGTAAATCAATTCCAAATTTTCCCAAACCAAGAAAAGATCATATCCTATTAATTCACAACTTTCCAATTTCTTGCTCTCTCGAGTGAAACCGGACTTTTTAGATATACATTAACGTAGGCCACACATTAATGCAGTAAGAACAAGAATTAATAGAACAACCATGGAAGAAAAGATGAAAAACCAAAGAATCAATGATCACCTTTCATTACAAGTGTTCATAACCTCAGCAAGAAGATGAATTAGCCACTTATTTGTGAATTAAACATCGTTAACTGAGTGTTAAAGATACAAGCAATTGAATACAAGGAGAAGGAAAGAGAGAGAAACCCTGATAATTTCATCCCCTCAACTGCCTGTAACCCACGTTCTTGCTCCACCAAGTTAGAATATTAAAAAATGAACCTAAGTGTTCTATTTATACTAGTGGGAATTTTTCCTGGAATAACAAGCAATGTGTCACGGAGTGCATCACGGAGCACTGCCTCCGTGACACGCTACGGACGTGGACCTTCACTGGAACTGGGGGTCCAGGAAATAAAGCCCAACGTGGCACGGCGTGCAACGCGGAGCCAAGCCACCATGCCACGGACCCATCGCGAACCCACACTAGAATTTGGCTGAAAATTCCCATCCAGGCAGAAGGCCATCGCGATGGCAACGTGACACGGCTCCATCGCGGAGCCCCTTTATTTTGTGCTTTCCAATGCCTTGTCCCATGTTCACTTTCGAGTTCAACCCCGATATCTTCCAACATGTTAAGCTTCCCAAAATTACATTTTACCTGCAAAACAATGCTAATCATGTTGGTTAGTATAAATTCACATTTTATTACCAATTACATGAGAATGTATACACATTGATAGATAAAAAAGGCTAAAATGACACTTTTGAGTATCACTTGGGCATATAAATTTGCCCAAGATCACTTACCCCACACTTAAATCCTTGTTCGTCCTCGAACAACAATCCCATACCTCATGCAATTTACATCCCAACCTCGCTACTTTGGTGCGACAATTTAGGCCACGGTCATACCGATTATTCAATACAACAAATCATCAAGAAAACATGCATGGTCCTATCAATGCAATGACCTTCAATACATCGAGACCTCCTAGACTTAAGAATCGACTCTCGATATTGGCAAACTCATGCAAATCAGCTGATCAAGATATCCGACACGAAAATTAATCTCTCATCAAGCATGTGCCCTCACAACACAAGAGAATCTTCCTGTTTTTGCTCATATGACTCACAAAATTTTAAGCAGGGGCATGTAAACACAATTTCGCTCTCTCTCCCAAAAGAATTTACATGCATCATGTCATGACCCATAAGCTTGCCCTTAGTGTATTACTTCACTAATATAAAGAAGTGCGATGTAAGATCACGTAGGACTTTAACTGGTTGTAATGGAAGCTACGGAACTATTAAATATTGGGTTAGCCAATAATAGCCACTAGCATCCTTAAGCGCCTTTTCAACACATCCCATCAACTCATGGACATTGTTTCTTCTTTCATCCTCCCATTCTTGATGTTTTTCTTTAGTTTGGCCCATCTTATTAAGCACACTTGACACAACAACAGAGATTATTCATGCACCTTCATTATAGTTTATTTATAACAAGTGCACCTTCAACCTTTTCTTTTCTTCTATCACTCTGCTTTTCTTTTCTTTTCACCATTCTCACTCTTTGACACTTTGGGAAAATGATTTTCTCTTCTTAAGCGCTTAAGAGTTTTGTATCGACTTACGGCTAATGAAAAGAAGGGATTAAGCTCGGTTTACACTTTTTGACAAAAGAAAAAAATAATAGGCTAAAGGCTCAACGGGCTGACTAGGGTAGACAATCAAGGTGGGTACGACAATGAAAAATAGAAACTTTCGGTTAAAACAAAGAAATGCCTACATCCTTTCCTACAATACACCTCCTTCATTTCGTTTTGTACACACACCAGGCAAGTTCTAGACATTTCACAACAGCATGGAATAACAACACCTCACTTCACACTTATTGCACATGCTCAACTCAAGATGTATTCACAGACTCTTCAATCAGCTAATTACAGGAATTCAAACATTAAGCCTCAATCACACTGAATCGAACTCTATGGCCTAGGTATCTCAACATATTTACAAAGTTGCATGCTTTCATACGAATCACCTTTGCATTTTAAATATCATGTACAACACGTAACCAGAATTTTGCAACCATACAGTAACTACAGGTTTTGGGATGCAACCCACCAAAGAAAAAAAACTGAAAAATAATTGAAAAAAAACTACTCCTAACGACTACATTTCCCTTAAGATGGTCGTCATCCATCCATCATAGGGAACGGTCACTACTATGACTTTGGTCTAATGGGACCATTCTCGGTAAAAGAACCGAAAACAAATGCCGAGAAACCCAAGAATTGAAAAAAAAATATTTTAAAAATATCGATCATTTCGATAACAAAAATATGTACAAAATCAGCTAGCAACATTCAGCAACACACAACAATTTCACATAAATTTACAATACAGAACAACAACTTAATAATTCACAAATCATGGGAAACAACAAAATTTCACAGGCCCGACAACAGATTAGAGCATACATACATAACAGCACAACCAACACCTAACTACTCCCACCCCACACTTAGCTCGAACACTGTCCCCAGTGTTCACAAAAATTAAAATAGCACAAAAATTGGGTGGTGGAACTCCCTGATCAATCAAAGTACTCCACTTCTTCGTCAGGTGCTGCTGCTTCATCTCCCATGTCTGAATCACCCCCGTCGTCATCATCGGACTCCACATTGGAGTCCTCCTGACATTTCTCCTCGTCTGTGGGGACATCATCATCCGTGTGCTCTACAAATGCTGGCCCCACTCGGCATAGAGCCCTGGCGTTCTCGCCGAAGGGGTAGTCTAGCTCGAGCTGCCATAGGTCCTCCTCTGTCGCCGGCCTCCCGCCTATCCTCAGTTGCAGCATCTGCATCCCATACATGCGAGCCATATACTGATCATCACGAGCATGTCGCTCGCCAAGTGTAAGCACTGGCCCGTGGGCGGTGTCGGGTGCCTTAGTTTTAGTAACATCTAAGGCCCGCCGCTCCATCTGCGAGATGTAGTCAAGGGCCTCTTCCTTGACATCTAGGCCCCTGAGAAAGGTGGTGAGTAGTCCACCAAAGCCGTACCTGTGCCCCTGATGCAATCGGGCTCTCTTCATGGCGGATATAATCACCGCCCTCATGTTGATCTCCAGCCCTTTCATCAGGGCGTACACTAGGCATACACGATCCCGGGTTACATCTATCATGTGTACCCCAGGGATTAGGCAGGAACAGACAATCTTCAGCCATATTCTGGCTTCCCTGTTCATCTGTGAATACGGCAAAGTCTGATGGTAGCCCCTCTCCTTGTGTCTGCTCCATCTAGCTGTCGATCGGGTCCCACACAAGGTGTGTCTGATGTCCGCATACGGTGGGGTAATGTTCAGCTGTCGGAGCACGTGGGCGTCTATGTCCCGCGCCCCTATGATGGCATTGAGGTGGTGGGGCTCAAATGTGACTATTTGCCCTCTGATTTTTATTTTGTGACTTCTGAGCGTCGGGTTCCAGTTGGCATAAAATTCCCGAATCAGGTGCAAGTTACATTCCTTGGGCTCTTCAAAGAAGCAATTGAGCCTGGCTGCCTCGATCCGGTGTACAATCCTAGGGAACTCCTGTGCCAACAGTTCCCATGCTATATGCTCCTCGTGGAAGTATTTGTTTTATTTGTGCTTTGCGTACCACTTCTTCCCCTCATCCATCACCCACCTTGTTCCGTATTGGCGGAGTTGGCCGCGTGGAACTGCTGGTGCTGCTGGGACTGCTGTGCTCAGTCTGATTCGCTTTCTTCCGGCGCCAGAAGTTGTTGCGCCTTTCCCTTTTTCTTGCCTGCTTGCCATTTTACCTTGAAGTTTAAGATTTGAAGCACACTCAATGATTTTCTTGGCCTACTCCGTGTCACGTTGAAGGGGGATGGGTTTTGGGGAGTTTGGTCGCGGAGTGAGTGAAAAATAAGGAAAAGGGAGGGGGTTTCGAGGTTAAAAAGTAGAAAAATCGCGCGGGTCACCTGGTGACCCGGTGTAACCCGTCGCGATATACACGGCAACGTGTCACGGAGTGCATCGCGGTGCACTGCCTCCATGACATGGAGCTGTCGCGAGCCTATTCTGAAAAATTTTAAAAATTCCAGATTTTACCTCAACGTGTCACGGAGGGTAACGCGGAGGTCCACCTCCGTGACACGGAGCTGTCGCCCTAGCTCACTATTTTGCCACTTTTTATTAATTTTCATACCTTGAATTTTCCTTTGTGATTCTGTTCATATTTTCCTCCGTTTGACCTGAAATTCATCTCACTACACAAAATTGGTTAGAATTATAGGTTTCACTCTAAATAAAAATAAAAACAAAAACAAAACTAAAAACTTTATAGTAAATCAAGAAAAAGAAAAAGAAAATTCTATTCACACTTTACAAAGAGAAAATTTCTTTTTCACGGGTTGCCTCCCGTGCAGCGCCTGGTTTACCATCGCGGCTCGACGTCGTTAAGCTCAGTTGTCCTCTAGGGTGATGGACGATTTCTCTCGATCACCGTCCTCCCCCCAGTAGTGCTTACACCGTTCCGGTGGCTTTCCCATTAACTATCGTGAATCCTTAATCTGCTCATCATCGCCTTGATCAATCACATTGATCACCGAGAGTTCTTCGTGCACCATCGGGAGCTTGGGTGCCTTGTACACATCGAACACCTCCACCTTGTCGTGTGCTCGAATTGTTAGTTGCCCCGCAGCTATGTCAATTAGTGCTTTCCCGGTCGCCAAGAAAGGACGTCCCAAAATAAATGGGACTTCCGCGTCTGGTTCAAAATCCAGCACGACAAAATCTACCGGGAAAATCAGGGAGCCAACTTGCACCAGAACGTCCTCCACAATGCCATCAGTTCTGGCTAAGGACCAATCCACCAATTACAAGATTACTGTTGTGGGTCTAGGACTCCCTAGACCCAGCTTTTTGAATACCGATGACGGCATCAAATTTATGCTCGCTCCCAAATCACACAATCCACGAGCTCGGATGCTCTGCCCAATAGTAATCTGTATAGTAAAGCTCCCAGGGTCTTTGAGCTTTGTGGGCAGTCTGTTTTGAATCCGGGAAGTGCACTCCTCCGTTAGAGCCACCGTAGCATACTCAGTCAACCGACTTTTATTTGCCACGATGTCCTTTATATACTTGGCATATTTCGGCACTCCCTGCAAAATATCAACAAGAGGTAAGTTAATATGTACCTATTTCAACACCTCCATGAATTTCTTGAAACACGCCTCCTCCTTGTGTTTCTTTAATCGTTGAGGGAACGGGGGTGGTGGTCTTTCTGATTCAGCTTCCTTAGTCTTCCCCCTCTCATCACTTTGCTCCCTCTCGACTTCTGCTGCTCCCGATTATTGAGGTGGTCTTTCTGGTTCCACCTCTTTCAGCTGCAAACCACTCCTTGTGGTCATTGCATTCACCTGCTTGGGATTTGGATCTATGTCGCTCGGAAGTCCTCCTCTAGGCCTTGTGTTTTAGGATCCAGCAAATTGCCCAAATTGATATTCAAGTGCCTTGGTAGCTAACTGGTTGTTTTTCACTTCGGCTGCCAATTTCACATAGTCAGCCTGCAATTGAGCTTGGTTAGCTATCATGGTCTTGAACATCTCCTCAATGTTGGGTGATGGTGGTGAAGGAGGTGCATTGTTGTTTCTGAATTGTGCTTGATAATTCTGCTGCCCTCCTTGGTTCCTTTGCACATCCTGACCCGAACTTTGCCCCTGATGGTTGTTGCTACCCCAGGAGAAATTTGGGTGATTCCTCCAATTGGAATTGTAGCTATTACCATACTGTTGGTGGTTGTTCCTTTGTACATTTCCCACAAAGTTTACCAAGTCAGGATTGGCTCCACAACACTCAACTGAGTGCTCACTGCTTCCGCACACTTCACACCAAATCTGCTGCACTGCATTCACTGGGGCTTGAGGCTGGTTCATTGTCATGTTGCTGAAGTGGGTGTTAAGTTGATTTTGTAATGCAGCTATCTGTGCAGCAATAGCTGTAAACCCATCCACTTCTAGCACTCCAGCTGCTTTCCTTGTCTCGCCTCTTGATGAATCAGCATTCCATTCCGGATTGCCCTGCGAAATACGGTTCAACAAGGTGTACAACTCCTCATAAGTTTTCTCCAGCGCTTGTCCTCCAGCTGCTGAGTCTAGCAATATTTTTGTGTGGGGTTCCAAACCCTCTATAAAAGTGTGCACCAGCACATCATTGGACTGATGATGATGAGGACAATCCCGCAACATGGACTTGAATCTCTCCCAGGCCTGATATAAATTCTCTCCCTCTCTCTGTTTGAAACTTAGAATTTGACTTCTAAGTCTTGCTGTTTTACCGGAGGGAAAAAACCTTATCAAAAATTTCCTTGCAAGATCATCCCACGTAGAAATAGAATTCGGTGGCTCATCTTTCAACCACCTCTTGGCTTCTCCCAATAGTGAAAATGGGAACAATGTAAGCCGGACATAATCTGATGACACTCCAGCGGGGATGTAAGTGTCACTTATCTCTACAAAATTTTGGAGATACTGCTGTGGATCTTCATGAGGGAGACTTGTAAACTGCCCGCTCGTGTGCAACAATTGCACCATATTCTACTTAAGTTCGAACCTCCCTCCTGGCTCAGGTTGGCGAATGCTAGATGTGACATTTTTAGCATGTGGGATTGCCACCTCGCGAACCGGCCGAGCTGCTACTTCTTCGGGCACTAACACTGCCCGTACGACCGGTGGATTCTGTTGTTGCTCCATGATCGTTTGTCCGAGCAACTGCAGCTTTCTTTGTAGAGCTTCTCTCCACTTACTATGAAATATTCTTTCTGGCTCTATATACGAGTCCACCAGCTCCTTGTCTCTTGCCAGTGTTCAACAAAAATTAAATCTGCAAAATACAGGCTAAGACCAAGTTGTCAACACTAAGAAAATAAAAATATAGTAAATTAACACTTAAAATAAATTCACCAATTGCCAGTCCCCGGCAACGGCACCAAAAACTTGTTCAGTCTGTTATATGGGTATAAAACTCACACGCAAGTGCACGTGGTCGAACAAGTAGTAAAGTGGCTTAAGTAAGCCAAGTATCGATCCCACAGGGACTGGGATGAAGTGCAATCTGCTCAAGTGTACTATATTTCGATTCTAAAAATGCAGACAACAGTGTAACCAAGAGTTTGGTATTTTGTTTTATAATTTTTATGCTAAAGCTAAAACAATTATCTAATGTGAGCCTAAACTATGAATGAGAGCATGCTGAGGCTAAACGAACTTGTAATGAAATTAACTATTGACATAATTTGGTTAGTCTTTTCCTCCGGTTGCTAGCCAAGAACATTTGCCAAGAGATTAAAACTCTCGTATTTAACCTCACTTAAGAATCATGAACCATCCACCTACATTTCTGTGATTAAATGCAATTCATGTTCTAGCCATACAAACCCGGTTCCTAAATTGACTAATACAACTTTCAGGTATATTTCTATCCTGAAAGTAAATCAATTCCCAATTTTCCCAAACCAAGAAAAGATCATATCCTATTAATTCACAACTTTCCAATTTCTTGCTCTCTCGAGTGAAACCGGACTTTTTAGATATACATTAACGTAGGCCACACATTAATGCAGTAAGAACAAGAATTAATAGAACAACCATGGAAGAAAAGATGAAAAACCAAAGAATCAATGATCACCTTTCATTACAAGTGTTCATAACCTCAGCAAGAAGATGATTAGCCACTCATTTGTAGATTAAACATCGTTAACTGAGTGTTAAAGATACAAGCAATTGAATACAAGGAGAAGGAAAGAGAGAAAACCCCTGATAATTTCGTCCCCTCAACTGGATGTAACCCACGTTCTTGCTCCACCAAGTCAGAATATTAAAAAATGAACCTAAGTGTTCTATTTATACTAGTGGGAATTTTTTCCGGAATAACAAGCAACGTGTCACGGAGTGCATCGCGGAGCACTTCCTTCGTGACACGCTATGGACGCGGACCTTCACTGGAACTGGGGGTCCAGGAAATAAACTCTAACGTGGCACGGCATGCAACGTGGAGCCAAGCCACCGTGCCACGGACCCATCGCGAACCCACACTGGAATTTGGATGAAAATTCCCATCCAGGTAGAAGGCCTCCGCGATGGCAACATGACACGGCTCCATCGCGGAGCCCTTTATTTTGTGCTTTCCAATGCCTTGTCCCGTGCTCACTTCCGAGTTCAACCCCGATATCTTCCAACATGCATTTAAGCTTCCCAAAATTAAATTTTACCTACAAAACAATGCTAATCATGTTTGTTAGTATAAATTCACATTTTATTGCCAATTACATGAGAATGTATACACATTTATAGATAAAAAAGGCTAAAATGACACTTTTGAGTATCACTTGGGCATATAAATTTGCCCAAGATCATTAGCCTTGCCCGGGTGGTAAAGGACACTCATGTCATAGTCCTTAAGTAATTCCAACAACCTCCTTTACTGAAGATTTAGATCCTTCTACGTGAACACGTATTGCAAGCTCTTGTGATTTGTAAATACATCCATGTGGACCCCATACAAGTAATTACTCCATATCTTCAATGCAAACACCTCCGCGGACAACTCAAGATCATGGGTCGCGTTATTTTTCTCATGAAATTTCAGCTGTCTCGAGGAATATGCTATTACCTTCCCACGTTGCATAAACACACATCCTAGTATGACTCTCGAAGCATCAATATGGACAACAAAGCCATCGGTACCTTGGGTAAGGTCAACACTGGTGCTGAAGTGAGTCGGGTCTTCAACTCTTGGAAGCTTTTCGCACAAGCATCCGACCATTGGAATTTCACCTTTTTTTGAGTCAACTTAGTCAAAGGTTTAGCAATAGATGAGAATCCTTCCACAAGCCTTCGGTAATAACCTACTAGGCCCAAGAAACTCCGAAATGAAGGGTTCACCGGTCTGGGCCAATTCTTCACCGCTTCAATCTTCTGGGAATCTACCCTTATGCCTTCGCCTGATACCATGTGTCCCAGAAATGCTACCAAGTTTAGCCAAAATTCACACTTACTGAACTTTTCATACAACTGACGATCCTTGAGGATTTGCAGCACTATTCTCAAATGAGTGGCATGTTCCTCCTCGCTCCGGGAGTATATAAGAATGTTGTCGATGAACACGATCACGAAAATATCCAAGTATTTCTTGAACACCCTGTTAATCAAGTCAATAAAAGCTATAGGAGCATTGGTTGTCCCAAAAGACATAACAATAAATTCTTAGTTACCATACCAAGTCCTGAAAGTGGTCTTCGGGATGTCACTCTCCCGCACTCTGCGCTGGTGATACCGGACCTTAGATCAATCTTGGAGAAGCACTTGACACCCTATAGCAGGTCAAACAAATCATCAATCCTGGGTAAGGGGTACCTATTTTTAACGGTAACCCTGTTCAACTTCCGATAGTCAATACACATGCGAAGGGAACCGTCCTTCTTCCGAACAAATAGAACCGGTGCATCCCATGGAGACTGGCTTGTTCTAATGAAGCCCTTATCCAACAAATCCTTCAACTGATCCTTTAATTCCTTCAGCCCGGCTGGAGCCATCATGTAAGTAGGGATAGAAATAGGTTGCGTATCTAGCAATAGATCAATACTGAAATCAATTTCCCTTTCTGGAGGAATACCTGGAAAATCCTCGGGAAACACCTCCAGATATTCGCACACCACCGGAACTAACTGAATAGTCGGGGTCTCAGACTCTGCATCGTTGACCCTAACTAGGTGGTTCATACACCCCTCAGATATTATCTTTCTAGCTTAAAGATAGGACATAAACCTACCTGCTGGTACTGCCGAACTATGCTTCCACTCCAAAACTGACTCACCTAGAAAATGGAACTCCACGATATGGGTCCTTCAATTAATTGCAGCGTAACATGCAAACAACCAATCCATACAAAGAATAACATCAAAGTCAGTCATGGCTAACTCTACCTAATATGTGAAGGTAACATTATGCAACACAGTGATCGGGCAACCTCTATATACCCGCCTAGGTACAACTGAATCTCCAACTAGGGTAGATACGGAGAATGGTTCTGACAGAATTTCAGGACTAGCTCCAAAACTACTAGCAATGTAAGGAGTCACGAAAGATAATGTAGCTACTGGGTCTAGCAAGGAATAAACATCAATATGAAAGGCACGCAACATACCAGTGACCACGTCTAGCGAAATCTCCTACTCCTGGCGTGAGGCAAGGGCATAGAATCGGTTTTGGCAGTGACCGCCACCCCCACAAGTAGATACTCCCTGTGGAGCTGAACGGGCTGGAGCTACTGCTGTCCTAGTAGTCTGTGCTCGACCCCTATTATCACCCTGTCTAGCAAATGGACATGCTCGATGCATGTGCCCAAGTCTACCACACCAGAAGCAGACATCCAAACTGAGTAGGCACTCCTCGATGTGACTCTTGCCGCACCTTCCACAGGCTAGAGAGGTATACTCTAATTGGGTGCCCCTCTGATCCTTCGACCATGAAGTCCTACTCCTCTGATCACCCCTGGGTATGGATGGAACACTAGCTGATGATGGCACTGGGGCTAGTGACCTCTGCTGAAACTATGGACGGTAGCCACCGCCGGACCTCTTATGTGAAAACCCATGACTATCTATCCGAGCTATCTTGCCTCCCTTTCCCTTGCATGAGACGCCTCCATCTGTTGGGTGTAAAACACTATGTGAGGAAAGTCCATATCTTGATGAAGCATGGCGGTCCTGCAATCCTTGTCTAAATAACCGGCCATGCCATGAACAAATCGGCTCACCCGCACCCTCTGATCCATCACCAACTTTGGGGCATACTTTGACAACCGGGTGAACTCAAGCAAATACTCTAGAACTGTCATCTTTCCTTTCTTGAGGTTAACAAACTCACCTGCTTTCAATTCCCTCGTCTCCCGAGGGAAAAACTTGTCGAGAAAGGCCATGTGGAACTCATCCCAATTGATAGGGCCTGCACCCGCTGCCCTGCTGTCCTTCCATTGCTTGTACCAAATATGAGCGACCTCTTTTAGCTAATATGAGGCCAAGTATACACACTCCCCATTTGTCACCCCCATAAGCCGTGTGACCTTCAAAATCCCTTCAATGAACTCGTGTGGATCCTCATCCACCTTCGACCCCGTGAACTCAAGAGGGTTCATTCTCAAGAAGTCTCTAATCCAAGCCGCCACTATATTTCCATTTGGTGGAACCTGTGCAACAGCCTACTGATTGACCTGAGCTATCAAGGCCTACGCCAACATCTAAATCGCCGCCCGAAACTCGACATGGGCAGCTAGCTCTAGTGCTTGGGGCTCTGGAACAGGTGGGACTTGCTGATGCCAATGGTCATTGCCATCTCTGTGGCCTTCATCATTTCCATTCATTCTTCTAGGAGCCATAATTCTGAAATAGCGAATTGCACGAATTAGAAGGATGGAATGGCTTTTCATTGCACGACATAAATCATGAAAGGAGGGAAAATTTCCTAAAATGTTTAATAGCCTCTTCGTCATAGGCATGGTGCGTTTCACACCCATGAAAAAGACTCTACCTAACGCAACTTTGGAACACCCTAGTACACTTTAAACCTATTGCTCTGATACCAAGTTTGTCACGACCCGAACGTACACCCGGATCATAGACTCAGGACAAGGGACCCCGAGACACATGCATTCCACTAATCTCATTTAAATAAACAGAATATTAAGCATAAAACATCGGGGAAATATAACCATGACATAACATCAGGAAATACCAACCATTTACATAAGTTGAATACTACTCATTTGTCTGGAAGCCTCTAATACCTAAGATGGGTTTATGGGACAACATCCCTAACTAACCCGAGCAATACTAAAACATAATCAATAGGAGAATTCATCAAATGGCCCTCGGAACATGAGGAGTCACCAACAAGCTGATATTGTAGACTGGGATGGTCTATGGATGAGGATGAGGATGAGCCTGAGATCCGGACCCTGTATCATGAAACAATACAACATAGAAAGTATGCGGTTAGTACGTGAAATGTACTGAGTATGCAAGCTAAGTAAAACATACATTTTAAAAGTAAAGTAAACTCATAAGTAGACATAGGAGAAAGACATCATGCTTGCATCAAAATCTTTGTAATAAAACATAAGGCTCAAGGCTTTCAAATCATACATAATCGTTCATTATCATAATTGTAAATAACTTTATCATAATATCACTTGAGCAAATAACATAAACATAAAAATGCATAAAAACATGCGGAACAATGGGAGGACTCGTCATAACTGACACCATCATCATAGAGCCTTTCATGATGCCCCACTGTCTCGCTCAAGTGGGCAGAGCCGACCCTAGCTTGCCAGGCGAGGGTCGTGCATAAGGCGTGATATCCCATTTGAGGGGATCATTATCAATACATCATAACATTTACAACCCATGGTGGCACGTGGTTATGAGACACCGGCTTAGTCCTTTGAATGTCGGGTTGCTCGGTGCTAGACACGACTCCCAAAAACGTGCATATAGGCTCATACATAAATCATTAACATCATGCATAAAAATTCATTTGCTAAGATATAACATTTATCATCATTGATACCCTTTAAAACATGCTTAGCCAAGAATCAAGGCCCTTTTCATTGTCCACCATCATAAATCGAGAAATCATGAAATTCGTTTAATAAATCATTAATCATTCTTCATCATGTGGGCATTTCCCAAAACTTCATCATACTCAATTATTTCAAAACATGCTCATAAACATGGGAAACTTGGATTCATGCATTTCCATCATCAATAAACTTAAAATAATGAATATTCATCATAAATTATAATTTCCATGAACTTTCATAAACAGGAATTTAGATTTAAAAAGATTGAAACATGATTTTTAGGAAAATAATACGAAATCTACCCATCATGCATATTTCAATAAATAAAACTCAATTAAAACATACCCGTAAGGAGAAATCACATTGACATGCTTTGGGTGAAACCCTATGGAATTTGAGTAGGAGCGTTCATGACTTTAATCGAAATTGGGCATAGGTGAGGAAGAATTCCACCCATTTTAAAACCCTACATACCTGGGAATAGATGGACTTAACGTTCCTTGAGAACCCATAAAGAATTTGAAGAAAATTGGGGAAAAAGGCCTTGAATTTCCCAAAAACCTCTCTAAAATCCTTGCATGGGAATGGGCATTAAGTAGGGACTTAACTCCTCTTATCAAACTCAGAAAATATCCAAAACGACCTAGTTTAGGCCTTAGGGACTTAGAAAATTATGGAAACACCCTTATTAAAATGTAGGAAATCTCTAGTCGTTAGTCCTCATGAGGGACCTAACGGGTCGTTGCCATAGGGCATGACTCGCTTCCTTGATCCGTTGAGTCCACTACCCAGAACTCCAAGGGAACCCCACAGGAGACTTAACAAGTCGTGAGGTTAGGCCATGACTCGTGGTCACTTTCTATGGCCTACATTGCCCAGCCCATTTTTGCCAATCCTCCAAGGTTGACCACGGGTTACCTAACGAGTCATGAGGGTGGTCAGGCCCATGGCCTCCTCACTAAGACATTGACAAACAAAGCTAACCACGAGTCACTTCATGAATCGTGGTCACTCCTCATGACTCACCTCACGAGTCGTTCTGTGACCTTATGCAAATTTTTAGGTTTTCCCCATTTTCACTTTTGGGTCTGATCCTTGGGTTCCCGGGGTATAACATGCCACTACGTGATGGTTGGCCTTTGCGGTGATGGCCTGCGCCAACACTTGGAATGCAGCCCGAAACTCTGCATGGGTGACCTGCTCATTCATTAGGTTCGCTGGGGTTGGTGGTGCTGGTTGTGCCCATTACCATTTCTCCTTCCATTTGTTTTTCTGGGAGGCATTGTCTGCAAACGTGTAAAGCATGAGTTAGAAGACGAACTTTTAGAGTTGCACACTCTATGCACGATAAGAATCATGAAGAAAGCAAATTTTCCTAAAATGCCTTGTAGCCTCTTCCTCATATGTGTGGCGCGCTTCACACCCGTGATAAAGACTCTACTTGACATGGCTTTCAGATACCCTAGGACATTCTAAACCTAATACTCTTATACCAAGTTTCTCATGTTCCAAGCTTAGACCCAAAACATGACACGGGACTTAGAAACATGAAGGCCTCCAAGCTAACCCATGGCATAACATAGTTCTATCATAACAGCAACTAATAGAACATATCTGTGCGGAAGTTTAGATTCAATATAACTAATCAAAAGGGAAGGATAAAGATCTAATAACAACACTAAGTCATAAGTTGATACTAACACTACACTATCATAAAGCCTCTACTAGTCTGATGAGCTGCTATGACAAGTCCACCGCTAACTCCAAGATCTAAAACTAGAGATATACATGAACAAAAGGAAACATAACTCTCATCCCCAGAGAATGAGGACTCACCACTGTTAGCTGATAGAGTCTGGAATGTGTCTAATTGCGAGACTGAGTCTGAATATCTAAATCTATATTATAAAATGATATAACATATAAAGTATATGGTATGTACTTGGAATGTACTTAGTATATGAGAAATATAACTAAAACGAGAACATATTATGAGTTAGAAAAGAAGACTATAAATAAACGGGATTGAATACATAAGCTGAAGTAAAGTTTAAAGACCCTTTTGGAGATGCATGAATGCTGACATGGGATGCTAGTTTGAAAACATTTAATGAAATACAATTAAATCTAGCTTTAGGGTCATGTACATGTACTGAAGACTAAATTATAAATTATAATTTAAAACTATAAGTGAAATAACTACACTGAAGCTGAAGCTGAACTGTGCCTTGGGAGAGCCTATTAAACAACAAACTCTAATGTGAGCCTCATGGAGCCCAACCTGTAACCCCGGTTAGAAGGGCATTCGTACCTTGCCAAGGGTAAGAACTATGATTGACATGATATCACTCCTGAATCATTGCAACAATCTCCAAAAATGATGACCCCTGCATGCGCCCGTTAAGGCAAGGAAAATTCTCTCCAATTGCGAGGATCTCATATTTCTCGGGCTAAAGGAAACATTCTCTAATATCTAGGATCCTTTATCCTATGGTGGCATGTACTTTTGAGACCTGGGTAGCTAGAACCATGGCCTACTCAGTACTAAGTACTACTCCCAACTGAACATAAAGATACATGTAAACTGATAAGTCTGAAGCTGATGTCCTAAGACTAGTCGAAACCACTCTATCTAACAAGGATCCCGAGAGCCTAAAGGACCATAACATGCTAATAATGAGGGCTTAGAATTGATATTCTATGACTATTCAGAGTTACTTTCTAACTAGAAAGAGGCTCGAGAGTATAGAGAATCATAAACATGCCAATCTTATTGAATTCATTAAAATCATAGTATAAGTCATTTGTACTGCAATCATGGAAGGATTATTTATGTCAAATAGACCATATTTTCTAAAAAATGGCTAAATCATGATTGAGTCTTAGAAATCATGCTATTAGAATATCATGTACATAAATCATGAATTTGAGAAGGGAATCATGAACATATATAGTTTTTGATGATAAGTGCTACACCCCATAAGACGTTAGCAATTAGCATATGTGTGAGGTGTGCTTGTGGTGGGTGGTTAGAGCATGGCACGTGCGGATAAGTCCTGGTAGTAGGACATCTGAGTGCATTGTCAAGTAGGTCGGCAGGGTCAGGCGATGCCAGGACAAGAGGGCATGCATGACGCGACAACCCTGCTGGCGATAGCCGGCGCGATGCAACAGCCCTCTAGCATAATGGCCCATGCGACGCGCCTGACCACCACCACCCTCAATATATATATTTAAGTTGGTTCAAGTTGGATTCATTTTAATATTTACCTAAATAGAGAGTTCGGGTGAAACAACAAGGTTATGAGGTTTTCCTCGAATTTTCACTAGATTACACCATTAAACTCCGTTCTAATGCAAATTCATCTTGGATAACGAGTTCCAGGCCTACGAGGAACATCTCTGCGGAGTTATTTCTTGAAAATTCGCTCGAAGTACCAGAACCCTGCTGAGTAAAAGTTGTCAAAATCACTAATTGAGTCCTAAGCGGCTGCAAGTGATGAGTAAGTATATCTACCTTCTAGACTCCCAATAATTGGTGAGTTTTCGGCCGAATTAAACAAATTTGAATTGGAGCCAACGTTCTTCGATAAATATGGTTATTTTCTAATGCCAATAGCCTTATTCTCTCAGCGTAAAGGCTGCAATTGAGTGGAATTACTGGCTTCAGGTTGGAAACTATTTAGGTGAATGAAAGTTGGCATTCGAGGTATGTTAAGGCTTATCTATTTGGCAAGTTATTCTTGTCATATAGTGATATGACATATGCCTTGAAAGTAGATAATGATCCTATATGTTGTGATTATCTACTTCGAGTAGATAATGAATATATATATTATGGATTAGCTAATAAAAGATGTATTGAGATTGTACCGTAGTATTCCTCATCGGGGAAGGGTATGTTAGGTGTGAATGATGCTATGTGCGCCCTAAAGAGTTTTCCGTCCACCTATTTACTATTTAGAGGTATCCTAATGTTTTGCTGTCATGCTAAGTCCTTAGTAGTCTATGGTTAGCCATTGGGCATAAATTGGTAAATTGGACAACATAAGGCGTAGCCGGGTGCTATAACTTTCAGTTTGGCACCTATATTGTCAGTAAAGCTCACTCAGAGGCTGTTGGCATACCTTGATGCCTCCAGGACCATAATTTGGATAGGATGGTCTTACCTTTGAGTTAGGGCACCAAGGTTGCCTAGTGAACTGACCGACAGCCCGCCATATGATTGGCTACTGTTACTGATCGTTAGTTTAAGTTGACTCAATTCTTGTCCTACAGGTCGTTCAGGACACCATCCCAGTGGTTACAAGTTTGATAGATCAGTGGATACCCTAAGGAGGAAACCTTATTAATAGTTAGATGTGGGGCTAATGCCCCATCTTACTCTTATTGATATCCATATACAAGTTGCCGTGAGTGGCTAGGTTCAGATAAACCTGCCTACGAGGATATGAATCGACCAAAGAAGCCATATGAAATCTGAATAGACTAAGTTAAAGTCTAAAGGGACTTGAAGCATAGTATCACAGTGTTGCTTCCAGGCTAGGAGTTATTGTAAGATGCCGGTGGAGAGTTAGGGCTGACTGCTTAGGAGCATGTCCGATTAGTAGTAGCCCCACAGTTGTTCTAAGCGGAGGAACTAAATACATGGTCACCTACAACCTTACAGTTCTCTTATGAGTTATCCTTGCCCCAGCATGACCTTCACATTATCCTTAGCTCACCCGGACATCGTCCTTTTGCGTTTAGGTCATTAGAGGCTGTAATCACTGCTAGGATATCTGTTTAGGTGTAGGCATACAAGATGTTCCTGTGGACAGCTATATAGACTATTCTGGGGGCAAGTAGCAGTCACTTTAGTCCTGAGAAGCCAGATACACCTTTGAACAACTAGATTTTTAGATTGTAACATAGTGTCCCTAGTTGAGGTAGATCATATTTCGTACTGCCTCCTTCCTTGAATGGCTAAGATGCTGCTTGTTGTATGAACTACTGTTGGAGCTATAAACTATTTACGGAGCTATGATGCTGCTAATGCTTATGGAGATATAGATTTCTTATGAAGTTATGATGTTGTATCGCTTATGAAGCTACTGAATTGCCTACAGGGCCATATATTGTCTGTAAGGACTAAAGTAGAGCCTACGGGGCCATATTAAAGACTATTCACTTATGGACTTCTTCTACTTCATAGCGGCATTACAGATCCTTCCTAGAGCCTTTGGTGCTCGGGGTACAGTTACAAGGGCGAAAAGGCTCGAATTCAGTTACAGGAGCCTAGATGACTCATATTCAGTTACAGGAGCCCAAATGGCTCATATACAGTTATAGGAGCCCAGATGGCTCAAACACAATTGTAGGAGCCCAAAAAGATAAAGTTTAGTCTTAAGAGACTACGTATGTTCAGTTACAGTTACTTGCAGGGCCTTAGGGGTATATAGACTAATTGGTGTTGCTGCCCAAACGCATGCAAGTGCACGTGGTCGTACAAGTAATATAGTGGCTCTTTCAAGCCGGATATCGAAACCCACAGGAGCTATGACTTAAGGAACTATGACTTAACGATTTTTTCCTACTTTAGTATTCACAATTAACTACGCAAGTTGTAAGTAACACATTAACATGAGAGTTTTTTAAAAAATAATATAGAAAGTAACAATAAATGGGGCTAAGAACGTTGATTAAAACAATAGAAAGAATAGTCTAAGGTTAAGGCCTAGGATTCAATCATGTATAACTTATATTTTTCTTTAGCCATGCTCTCTATCGGGTTGATGGTTGGGAAAACTTAAAGTCTGGATATGGTCTTTTGAACCTCTAGTCGATTGCCTAATTAAGAACCTTGCAACTATACGTATTAATTTGTGATGCAATAAATCATCTTAGTTATAGAAGAATTTGTTCCCTTTGTTAACCGAATATGGCATTGCGGGTATAGTTCTATCCCGCACATGAATCTTACCTTCAATTTACAGCAAAGATAAGAACATATTCCCCTATTCCTCATTCTATCCTAATAAGTTTCCTTTTAGAGTCAAATTTAGGTTATAAATTTATCTTAATATTGGCCAAACAGTAAAATACCAAAAGAAGCAATAGAAGAACAACCATTCATAATAGAAGAACATTCAACATAAAATAAAATAAAATTACACAATCATGAAAAATAGACTTAACCCCAAATTGAGGTGAATTAGCCACTAATTCATTGATTAAACATCTCCAAACAAGTTTCTAACATAGGAACAATTGAAATTTTGAAGAAAAGAGAAGAGAAAGAACCCTACAATTTTCATCTCAACTGTCGTTTCCCACGTTCTTGCCAATAGTTTAGATAGTGAAAAATAAAAATCTAAGTGTTCTATTTATACAGGTGAAAAATTACAAAGTGACAAACCAGCTCCATGGCATGGAGCTCATCGCGGAGAAATCACTCCATGTCACGAGGCTGTCGTGGAGGTGCAATGGAAGTGTTGAAAACCTAGAAGCCATTGCTCCGTGTCACAGAGCTGAACGCGTCATTTTTCCTCCATGACACGGACCAAAAACAGACCCTCACTAGAACTTTGGGAGTTCCTGAAATTTTAAGCTCCATGTCACAGAGCTCAACACGCCATATCTCCTCTATGACATGGACAAAATGCGGTCCTTCACTGAAATTTTGCCTTCAAAAGTTAATAAATTTATTATTCTACCCAAGCATTGCGACATGTTGTTAAATGCGAACAATCCCCAACGTAACAAAGGATTTGAATTCTCAAATTAGTTTTTAAGCTCTCTAAAATTCCCATACATCAATTTCGAGTGTCATCCGCAACATCAAGCTGAAATTATTATCTTTTCCACCTGCAAATAGTCACATCGCATTTATGAGTCCACAAGCATAATTAACTCAAAACATGCATGAATACATCAGTATTATCCTCAACTAGGCTCCTTTATGATTGAAAATATGATGTTTGGTTGTATAAATACGCCCAAGATCACCACCCCACACTTATAACCTTGTTCGTCCTCAAACAATCCCTTAATATCCTTGGCATGATTTCAACGTTACCATCATCAATGGACCTAGATAACTCACACCTAGTTGTCCTAAACACTTTAATTATGGAATACAATTTATTCAATCAAGCATGGTCTTCACTCACCACATTCATAAGCAGAATCACACAAGCCCTAATGAATAACTTTTCAACCGAAATTCCAGCCAACATGTCTGAATCATAGTCGCGAGGTCATTAGATTCCCCAAGGGTTCACCATCATGTGCCCTCACTTGTATGCAATGTCCCTACTTTCATGAGATTAATATGATCACAATTAAGCACATCCTTTAAATGATTCACTCACGCTCCAAAGATTATTTCAAGAAAATCTAAGACACCATGAGTTTTCCTATAGTGTACTACTCAACCGAGCATGACATGACTTGTAGGATCAAAAGGGCTTTTCTAGGTTGCAATCTTGGCTAAGGGACTAGTAGGATTATTTGGCTCGTAGTGACTCTTATCCCTATGCACTTTATGACAATTACACATTTCTCTTTTTAGCGCCTTACTTCTTTCGCCCTTTACTCCACCTCTTTCAACATTGTTTTTTCCTTTCACTTACTTAATCTTATCAAAGATGTAAGGAGTGTGTACCCATGGCTTAGACTCGTCAATGCACTATATATATATATATATATATCCATGCATATAAGTATATACATCATTTATATATATATATATATAGCTTATGACCAACACATTGAGTATACACACCAATTCTTCCCCCTCCCCCCAACTATTCACCCATTCCTTTGATCGTCTCCTTTGAAATAATGTCTCAATAAAGTGCAATAGGATCTATTTGGATCAAAGTAACATTGAGGCCATTCGAAAAACAGGGTAAGGCTACTTAGTGAGGCTATTCCAATAATATTAGGCTTGAAGGCTCAAACAGGGATCACTAGGGATAACATCAAATGCGAGGGACAAAGAGTGAGACGGGTTAACTATATTGGTTCACAAAGAAGTGCCTTAATCATATCCGCTAAGTTTAATGTCACTTTCAGCTTTTCGTACAAACAAGGCAAATTCTAGATGTTAGTTAGAAAGAAATATAGCTAGTTCTCACCACAGATGGCACAGAGGTTCGGACTTGGTTAACTTAGACCCTTTTTATGATTTCATTCATATTGAGTGACAAGCACAATTAAGCCTACAATCTACAGTTTAGAGTCGCATACCAAGGCTTTATGTGATCCTACCATTTTCTCCTCACTATTTGCTTATTCAAATGTATATTCCATGAAGTCTAGCATCTGGCCAAGTTAAGTACCCGAGCCGATTAGTGATGGTTTTATTTCCTAAACGTGACTACTTTCCCTTAAGACAGTTGTCATTCATCCATCATAGGGAACGGTCTCTACCTATGACTAAAAAAAATCTTACTCGGTTCAAAGGGACTATTCTCGAGAAAAGCACTAAAAACAAAAGCCGAGAAACCTAAAAAAAAGAAAAACAAATACAAGCACAGCATAGGAACAAAAACAATTAAGCTTACTAGCTATTATAGACATAAGTACCAAGTCTTGTTCCTAGCTACAAATTACATGCCACAACATCTATTTTCTACCCATTAGTACATGCCACAGTTTTCAGAGAATCACTTAAATAGACAAACAAAAAATAACCACCCCACACTTAAAATGAGCACTGTCCCCAATGCTTGCACCATATCAATGTAAAAATAAAGTTAGGGTGGTGAAGACTCACTAATCAACAAACTGTTTCAATATTCTAGTACAAAGGCCTCCTCATCAAGGTTAGAGTCATCTGCCTCATCATCATCTGAATCAAATTCTAAGTCTTCCCTGCGCCTCTCCTCATCAGTGGGTACATCATCATCCATCGGCTCTATAAATGTTTTGCCAATCCTACACATGGCTCTAGCATGCTCATTCATGGGGTAGTCCCTATCCACCCTCCAGAGCTCCTCCTCTATTGTAGGTCGTCCACCAATGCGCACCTGCAGCATTTGTAGTCCAAACATCCTGGCTGCGTAGCTATCATCTCGAGTGTGTCGCTCGACTAATATGAGAGCTGGACTGTAAGTAGTGTCTGACACCTTAATCTTTGTCACATCCACAACGTGTTGTTCTACCCTTGTCCTGTAGTCTAAATCCTCCTCCTCAATTTCTTGGCTTCTAAATAGGTGGTGATTAGATCGCCAAAGCCATACCTTTACCCCTGATGCACCTCGCCTTTTACACGGCTGATTTCATCGCAACCCCAATATTTATCTCCACATCTCTCATTAAGGGGTATTCCAGGCAAACCCTATCCATGTTGACATCAGTCATATGTACCCCTAGAATGAGGCCGCTGCAAACAATCTTCAGCCAGACATGTGCCTCCCTGTTCATCTGTGCATATGGCAATGTTTGGTGGTAACCATTTTCTTTGTGATGAATTCACCTGGCTGTTGACCGCTACCCCCATAATGTTTGTCGAATTTCGGTATATGTGATCTTGGGTAAATTTATATGCCCAAGTGATACTCAAAAGTACCATTTTAGCCTTGTTTATCTACCAATATGTATACATTTTCATGTAATTGGTAATAAAATGTGAATTTATACTAACCAACATGATTAGCATTGTTTTACTGTTAAAATGTAATTTCGGGAAGCTAAAATGCATGTTGGAGGATATCGGGGTTGGACTTGGATGCGAGCAAGGGATAAAGCATTGGACAGCATGAAGTAAAGGGGCTCCGCGATGGAGCCATGACGCGCTGCCATCGCGGAGGCCTTCTGCCTGGATAGGGAAAATTCGCCCAAATTCCAGACAGGGTCCGCGTCTGGTCCGTGGCACGGTGGCTTGGCTCCGCGTTGCACGCCGTGCCACGTTGGGCCTTAATTCCTGGACCCCCAATTCCAGTGAGGGTCCGCGTCCGTAGCGTGTCACGGAGGCAGTGCTCCGCGATGCACTCCGTGACACGTTGCTTGTTATTCCGGGAAAAATTCCCACCAGTATAAATAGAACACTTAGGTTCATTTATCAATATTCTGACTTGGTGGAGCAAGAACGTGGGTTACAGGCAGTTGTGGGACGAAAATATCAGGGTTTTTTCTCTCTTTCTTTCTTCTTTAATTCAATTGCTTGTATGATTAACACTCATTTTAAGATGTTTAATCCACAAATGAGTGGCTAATTCCTCTTCTTGCTGAGGTTATGAACAATTGTGATGAAATGTGATCATTGATTCTTTGGTTTTTCATCTTTTCTTCCATGTTGTTCTATTAATTCTTGTTCTTACTGCATTAATGTGTGGCCTACGTTAATGTACATCTAAAAAGTCCGGTTTCACTCGAGAGAGCAAGAAATTGGAAAGTTGTGAATTAATAGGATATGTTCTTTACTTGATTTGGGAAAATTGGGAATTGATTTACTTTCAGGATAGAAATATACCTGAAAGTCGTATTAGTCAATTTAGGAACCGGATTTGTATCGCTAGAACATGAATTGCATTTAATCACAGAAATGTAGGTGGATGGTTCATGATTCTTAAGTGAGGTTAAATATGAGAGTTTTAATCTCTTGGCAATAGTTCTTGGCTAGCAACTGGAGGAAAAGATTAACCAAATTATGATGATAATCAATTTCATTACATGTTCGTTTAACCTCAGCATGCTCTCATTCATAGTTCAGACTCAAAGTAGATAATTGTTTTAGCTTCAGTATAAAAATATAGAAAACAAAATATCAAACTTTTGGTTACACTATTTTCTGCATTTTTAGAAGTAAAATATAGTACACTTGGGCAGATTGCACTTCATCCAAGTCTCTGTGGGATCGATACTTGGCTTACTAAAGCCACTTACTACTTGTTTGACCACGTGCACTTGCGTGTCGTTTTATATACCCACAAATCACGCGAACAAGTTTTTGGCGCTGTTGCCGGGGACTTGGCAGTTGGTGAATTTGTTTTAAGTGTTAATTTACTGTATTTTTATTTTCTTAGTGTTGACAACTTGGTCTTAGCCTGTATTTTGCAGACTTAATTGATGTTGAACACTGGCAAGAGACGAGGAGCTGGTGGAATCGTATATAGAGCCAGAAAGAATATTTCAAAGTAAACGGAGAGAAGCTCTACAAAGAAAGCTGCAGTTGCTCAGACAGACAATCATGGAGCAACAACAGAATCCACTGGTATTACGGGCAGTGTTAGTGCCCGAAGAAGTAGCAGCTCGGCCGGTTCGCGAGGTGGCAATCCCACATGCCAATAATGTTACATCTAGTATCCGCAAACCTGAGCCAGGAGGGAGATTTTAACTTAAACAGAATATGGTGCAGTTGCTGCACACTAGCGGGCAGTTTACCGGTCTCCCTCATGAAGATCCACAGCAGCATCTCCAAACTTTTTTGGAGATAAGTGACACTCACATCCCCGCTGGAGTGTCATCAGACTATGTCCGGCTTACATTGTTCCCATTCTCATTATTGGGAGAAGCCAAGAGGTGGTTGAAAGCTGAGCCACCGAATCCTATTTCTACGTGGGATGATCTTGCACGAAAGTTTTTGATATGGTTTTTTCCCTCTGGTAAAACAGCAAGACTTAGAAGTCAGATTCTAAGTTTCAAACAGAGAGAGGGAGAGAATTTATATCAGGCCTGGGAGAGATTCAAGTCCATGTTGCGGGATTGTCCTCATCATCACCAGTCCAATGATGTGTTGGTGCACACTTTTATAGAGGGTTTGGAACCCACACCAAAATATTGCTAGACTCAGCAGCTGGAGGGCAAGCGCTGGAGAAAACTTATGAGGAGCTGTATACCTTGTTGAACCGTATTTCGCAAGGCAATCCAGAATGGAATGCTGATTCATCAAGAGGTGGGACAAGGAAAGCAGCAGGAGTGCTTTGAAGTGGATGGGTTTACATCTATCGCTGCACAGATAGCTGCATTGCAAAATCAACTTAACACCCACTTCAGCAACATGACATTGAACCAGCCTCAAGCCCCAGTTAATGCAGTACAGCAGATGTGGTGCGAAGTGTGTGGAAGCAGTGAGCACTCAGCTGAGTGTTGTGGAGCCAATCCTGGCTCGGTAAACTTTGTGGGTAATGCGCAAAGGAACCACCAGCAGTATGGTAGTAGCTACAATTCCAATTGGAGGAATCACCCTAATTTCTCATGGGGTAGCAACAACCATCAGGGCCAAAGTTCGGGTCAGGGTATGCAAAGGAACCAAGGAGGGCAGCAGAATTATCAAGCACAATTCAGAAACAACAATGCACCTCCTCCACCACCATCACCCAGCATTGAGGAGATGTTCAAGACCATGATAGCTAACCAAGCTCAATTGCAGGCTGACTATGTGAAATTGGCAGCCGAAGTGAAAAACAACCAGTTAGCTACCAAGGCGCTTGAATATCAATTTGGGCAATTTGCTAGTTCCCAAAACACAAGGCCTAGAGGAGGACTGCCGAGCGACACAGATCCCAATTCCAAGCAGGTAAATGCAGTGACCACAAGGAGTGGTTTGCAGCTGAAAGAGGTGGAACCAGAAAGACCACCTCAGCAGTCGGGAGCAGCAGAAGTTGAGAGGGAGCAAAGTACTGAAAGGGGGAAGACTAAGGAAGCTGAATCAGAAAGACCTCCACCCCCGTTCCCTCAACGACTAAAGAAACACAAGGAGGAGGCGTGTTTTAAGAAATTCATGAAGGTGCTGAAACAGGTACATATTAACTTACCTCTTGTTGATGTCTTGCAGGGAGTGCCAAAATATGCAAAGTATATAAAGGAAATCGTGGCAAACAAAAGTTAGTTGACTGAGTATGCTACGGTGGCTCTAACGGAGGAGTGCACTTCCCGGATTCAAAATAGACTACCCACAAAACTAAAAGACCCTGGGAGTTTTACTATCCAGATTACTATTGGGCAGAGCATCCGAGCTCGTGGATTGTGTGATTTGGGAGCGAGCATAAATTTGATGCCGTCTTCAGTATTTAGAAAGTTGGGTCTAGGGAGTCCTAGACCCACAACGGTAATCTTGCAGTTGGCAGATTGGTCCTTAGCCAGACCTGATGGCATTGTAGAGGACGTTCTGGTGCAAGTTGGCTCCCTAATTTTCCCGGTAGATTTTGTCGTGTTGGATTTTGAACCAGACGCGGAAGTCCCATTTATTTTGGGACGTCCTTTCTTGGCAACTGGGAAAGCACTAATTGACGTAGCTGCGGGGCAGCTAACAATGCGAGCACATGACAAGGTGGAGGTGTTCGATGTGTACAAGGCACCCAAGCTCCCGATAGTGCATGAAGAATTCTCGGTGATCAATGTGATTGATCAAGGGGATGATAAGCAGATTAAAGATTCACGGGAGTTAATGGGAAAACCACCGGATAGGTGTAAGCACTACTGGGGGGAGGACGGTGATCAAGAAAAATCGTCCATCATCCTAGAGGACAATTGAGCTTAACGACGTCGAGCCGCGACGGTAAACCAGGCGCTGCACGGGAGGCAACCCGTGAAAAAATTTTCTTTCTTTTTTGTAAAGTGTAAATAGATTTTTCTTTTCTTTCTCTTTTTATTTTTCTTGATTGACTACAAAAAAATTTCATTTTAGTTTTTGTTTTATTTGTATTTAGAGTGAAACCTATAATTCTAACCAATTTTGTATAGTGAGATGAATTTCAGGTCAACCAGAGGAAAATATGCACAGAATCGTGAAGGAAAAGTCGAGGTATGAAAAATTAATAAAAAGTGGCAACCAGTGAGCTGAGGCGACAGCTCTGTGTCACGAAGGGGGACCTCCGCATTACCTCCATGACACGTTGAGGTATAATCCGAAAATTTTAAAAATTTCCAGAACAATCTCGCGATGGCTCTGTGTCACGGAGGCAGTGCACCGCGATGCACTCCGTGACATGTTGACTTGTATATCGCGACGGGTCACACCGGGTTGCCGGGTGACCCACGCGATTTCCTTACTTTTTAACCCCGAAAACTCTCCCTTTTCCCTCATTTTTTAATCTCTCCGCGACCAAACCCCCCAAAACCCATCCCCCATCAACGTGACATGGAGTAAGGCAAGAAATTCAACAAGTTTTCGTCAATTCTTCAAAGACAAGGTATGTTTTTCGATTTCCTCTCAAATTCTTGTCGATTTTCTTCGATATTGAGCATGGGAGGTGAGCTAAATTGCCCTAAGTAGAAATTAATCATGAATTCAAGTTTAATTGTTGTTGATGAGTGTTCGGAATGTCGTTATGATTTCTTGAACTTGTCAATTGCATAAATTAATCGAATTTGCTTGATAATATCAATTCTAGGGCTTGTTTTTGAATTTGAGGTTGAAAATGTAGTGAACTTGTGAATTTCATGCCGGGATGTAAATGTTGAATGAGATGAGTCGATGTACTAATTTTTAGGATGTTAATAGAACGATAGATTCTCGGGTTAAGGGAATGTTGAAATTTGTAAGAATTTGGTTGGTTGTATAGGTTCGTGTAGATAAATTTTTGTTGTTGTTTTTGTTCCTTTGTTTTTCTTTGCTAAGTGTGATGGGTAAAATATGAGAGATGGTAGTGATTGTGATTAGCTGTACGAAGTCTGAGTAGTACACAGAAGATATACCGTTGAATTTTTCAAACGCACTAAGCATGATTGTATAGTTGTTTATTGTGTGTAAATAAAGATAATCTTGCCGTAATGTTGTAACTGTAGCTAAGGACTAAGTGTGGGGTAACCTAGCGTAACCTGACCTTAGCCGAAGTTAATATCCGTTAGCTTAACATTGATCTTGTCTACTTGGGTTGACAGGTAAAATGGCAAGCCGACAAGAGAAAGGGAAAGGCGCATTAACTTCGGGCGCCGGAAGGAAGCGAATCAGATTGGGCACAGCAGTCCCAACAACACCAGCAGTTCCACGCGGCCAACGCCGCCAATACGGAACGAGATGGGTGACTGATGAGGGGAAAAAGTGGTACGCAAAGCACAAAGAAAACAAATATTTCCCCGAGGAGCATATAGCACGGGAACCATTGGCACAGGAGTTCCCTAAGATGGTCCACCGGATCGAGGCAGCTGGGCTCAATTTCATATTTGAGGAGCCCAAGGAATGTAATTTGCACTTGGTTCGGGAATTTTATGCCAATTGGAACCCGACGATCAGAAGTAACACCATCAAGATTAGAGGGCAAATAGTCACCTTGGAGCCCCACCACCTCAATGCCATCATAGGAGCGCGGGACACAGACGCCCACGTACTCCGACAGCTGAACATTACCCCACCATATGCGGACATCAGACGCACATTGTGCGGGACCGGATCGACAGCTAGATGGAGCAGACACAAAGAGAGGGGTTACCACCAGACTTTGCCATATTCACAGATGAACAGGGAAGCCCGAATCTGGCTAAAGATAGTCTGCTCATGCCTAATCCCGGGGGTACATATGACAGATGTAACCTGGGATCGTGTATGCCTGGTGTACGCCCTGATGAAAGGGTTGGAGATCAACGTGGGGGTGGTAATTATCTCCGCCATGAAGAGAGCCCGGTTGCACCAGGGGAACAGGTATGGATTTGGTGGACTACTCACCACCTTCCTCAGGAGCCTAGATGTCGAGGAGGAGGCCCTTGACTATATCCCGCAGATGGAGCGGCGGGCCTTAGATGTTGCTAAAACTAAGGCTCCCGACACCACCCACGGGCTAGTGCTTACACTTGGCGACCGACATGCTCGTGACGACTAGTATATGACTCGGATGTATGGGATGCAGATGCTCCAGCTGAGGATAGGAGGGAGGCCGGTGATAGAGGAGGAGTTATGGCAGCTGGAGCTAGACTACCCCTTCGGCGAAAATGCCAGGGCTCTATGCCGAGTGGGGCCAGCATTTGTAGAGACCACAGATGATGATGTCCCCACAGATGAGGATACACGTCGGGAGGACTCGGATGTGGAGTCTGATGATGACGATGGAGGCGACTCGGACATGGGAGATGAAGCAGCAGCACCCGACGAAGAAGTGGAATACTTTGACTGATCAGGGAGTTCCACCACCCGATTTTGTGCTATTTTAATTTTTGTGAACACAGGGGATAGTGTTCGAGCTAAGTGTGGGGTGGGAGTAGTTATGTGCTTGGCTGGGCTGTTTTGTATGTATGCTATATTCTGTTGTCGTGTATGTGAAAATTTGTTTGTCCATGTGAGTTGTGAATTTTTAAGTTGTTGTTCTGTTTGTAAATTTATGTGAAATTGATGTGTGTTGCTGAATGTTGCTAGCTGATTCTGATTCTGTACATATTTTTGGTATCGAAATGATCAATATTTTTTTAAAAAAAAATTTTAAAATATTCTGTACATATTTTGGTTATCGAAATGATCGATATTTTTTTTTTTAAAAAACCTAAAGTATTTTGTACATATTTTTTCTATCGAAATGATTGATATTTTCAACATTTTTTTAATTCTTGGGTTTCTCCACGTTTGTTTTCGGTTCTTTTACCGAGAATGGTCCCATTGAACCAAAGTCATAGTAGTGACTGTTCCCTATGATGAATGGATGACGACCGTCTTAAGGGAAATGTAGTCGTTAGGAGTATATTTGTTTTCAATTATTTTTCAGTTTTTTCTTTGGTGGGTTGCATCCCAAAACCTGTAGTTACTATATGGTTGCAAAATTCGGGTTGCGTGTTGTACATGATATTTAAAATGCAAAGGTGATTCATATGAAAGCATGCAACTTTGTAAATATGTTGAGATACCTAGGCCATAGAGTTCGATTCAGTGTGATTGAGGCTTAATGTTTGAATTCCTGTAATTAGCTGATTGAAGAGTCTGTGAATACATCTTGAATTGAGCATGTGCAAAAAGTGTGAAGTGAGGTTTTGATATTCCATGCTATTGTGAAGTGTCTAGAACTTGCCTGGTGTGTGTACAAAATGAAATGAAGGAGGTGTATTGTAGGAAAGGATGTAGGCATTTCTTTGTTTTAATCGAGAGTTTCTATTTTTCCTTGTCGTACACACCTTGATTGTATACCCTAGTCAGCCCGTTGAGCCTTTAGCCTATTATTTTTTTTCTTTTGTCATAAAGTGTAAACCGAGCTTAATTCCTTCTTTTCATTAGCCGTAAAGTCTATACAAAACTCTTAAGCGCTTAAGAAGAGAAAATCATTTTCCCGAAGTGTAAAAGAGTGAGAATGGTGAAAAGAAAAAGAAAAGCAGAGTGAGGAAAAAAAAAGAAAAGGTTGAAGGTGCACTTGCTATAAATAAACGATAATGAAGGTGCATGAATAATCTTTGTTGTTGTGTCAAGTGTGCTTCATACGATGGGCCATACTAAAGAAAATCATCAAGAATGGGATGATGAAAAAAAGAAACAATGTCCATGAGCTGATGGGATGTGTTGAAAAGGCGCTTAAGGATGCTAGTGGCTATTATTGGCTAATCCAATATTTACTAGTTCCGTAGCTTCCATTACAACCCGTTCAAGTCCTACGTGATCTTACATCGCACTTCTTTATATTAGTGGAGTAATACACTAAGGGCAAGCTTATGGGTCATGACATGATGCATGTGAATTCTTTTGGGAGAGAGAGCGAAATTGTTTTTACATGCCCCTGCTTGAATTTTTGTGAGTCATATGAGCAAAAAGGGGAAGATTCTCTTGTGTTGTGAGGGCACATGCTTGATGAGAGATTAATTTTCGTGTCGGATATCTTGATCAGCTGATTTGCATGAGTTTGCCAATATCGAGAGTCGATTCTTAAGTCTAGGAGGTCTTGATGTATTGAAGGTCATTGCATTGATAGGACCATGCATGTTTTCTTGATGATTTGCAGTATTGAATAATCGGTATGACCGTGGCCTAAATTGTCGCCCCAAAGTAGCGAGGTTGGGATGTAAATTGCATGAGGTATGGGATTGTTGTTCGAGGATGAACAAGGATTTAAGTGTGGGGTAAGTGATCTTGGGCAAATTTATATGCCCAAGTGATACTCAAAAGTGTCATTTTAGCCTTTTTTATCTATCAATGTGTATACATTCTCATGTAATTGGTAATAAAATGTGAATTTATACTAACCAACATGATTAGCATTGTTTTGTAGGTAAACTGTAATTTCGGGAAGCTAAAATGCATGTTGGAGGATATAGGGGTTGGACTTGGATGTGAGCAAGGGATAAAGCATTGGACAGCATGAAGTAAAGGGGCTCCTCGATGGAGCCGTGACACGCTGCCATCGCGGAGGCCTTCTGCCTGGATAGGGAAAATTCGCCAAAATTCCAGAGAGGGTCCGCGTTTGGTCCGTGGCACGGTGGCTTGGCTCCGCGTTGTACGTCGTGCCACGTTAGGCCTTAATTCCTGGACCCCCAATTCCAGTGAGGGTCCGCGTCCGTAGCGTGTCACGGAGGCAGTGCTCCGCGATGCACTCCATGACACGTTGCTTGTTATTCCGGGAAAAATTCCCACCAGTATAAATAGAACACTTAGGTTCATTTTTCAATATTCTGACTTGGTGGAGCAAGAACGTGGATTACAGACAGTTGAAGGATGAAAATATCAGTGTTTTTTCTCTCTTTCTTTCTTCTTTAATTCAATTGCTTGTATGATTAACACTCATTTTAAGATGTTTAATCCACAAATGAGTGGCTAATTCCTCTTCTTGCTGAGGTTATGAACAATTGTGATGAAATGTGATCATTGATTCTTTGGTTTTTCATCTTTTCTTTCATGTTGTTCTATTAATTCTTATTCTTACCGCATTAATGTGTGGCCTACGTTAATGTACATCTAAAAAGTCCGGTTTCACTCGAGAGAGTAAGAAATTGGAAAGTTGTGAATTAATAGGATATGTTCTTTACTTGATTTGAGAAAATTGGGAATTGATTTACTTTCAGGATAGAAATATACCTGAAAGTCGTATTAGTCAATTTAGGAACCGGATTTGTATGGCTAGAATATGAATTGCATTTAATCACAAAAATGTAGGTGAATGGTTCATGATTCTTAAGTGAGGTTAAATACGAGAGTTTTAATCTCTTTGCAATAGTTCTTGGCTAGCAACTGGAGGAAAAGATTAACCAAATTATGATGATAATCAATTTCATTACATGTTCGTTTAACCTCAGCATGCTCTCATTTATAGTTCAGACTCAAAGTAGATAATTGTTTTAGCTTTAGTATAAAAAATTAGAAAACAAAATATCAAACTTTTGGTTACACTGTTCTCTGTATTTTTAGAAGTAAAATATAGTACACTTGGGCAGATTGCACTTCATCCAAGTCTCTGTGGGATTGATACTTGGCTTACTAAAGCCACTTACTACTTGGTCGACCACGTGCACTTGCTTGTCGTTTTATATACCCACAAATCACGCGAACAATATGCCAATATGATATTAAGCCGGAGGAGTGGATGTGTATTTGTATAAGGTGTCCCCAGGATTTCATTTAAGTGATGAGCCTCAAATTGGACGACTTAACCCCGAATCTTGACTGTGTAGCTACGGAGAGTGGGATCCCAATTCACACAGAATTCCCGAACCATGTGTAAATTACACTCCCTAAGCTCTTTCAAAATGAAGTCCATGCCCAGGGTGTGTATCCTTTGCATTATGCGGGGGAACTCCTGTGCCAAGCTCTCTTGGTCAATCTGCTCATCTGGGAAGTATTTTGACTCCCTATGCTTGGCATACCAATTTTTTCCTTCATCCACCACCCATCTGGTACCAAACCGCCTTTTCTGGCCCCTAGGAACTGGTGGGGCTACTGGCACAACTGCGCCCAACCGGAACCTTTTTCGGCCTATGCTGGAGGAAGAAATACCTTTCCTTTTATCTTGTCTAATAGACATTGTTCCTGTTCATCCAAAACACAGAGACCAAATTCATTAGTATTTAACATGGCTAACCAACACTAAGTCAGGGCTTTCGTTGATTACTCCACAATTAGTTGCTAGTGTGGGTTCACTAGTCTTAGTTATTCGGGTACTCAGACTTCCCCTTCTACAGTGACTAGTTTCTCCCACATTGAAGCATAATCAACACTTTGACAAGATTAGGCAAACACAAACATTATACAACATTGTAACTTAAGGCACTTTGCACTGAGATATTAAACATGGCAATTATCTTGTACTACTCAGACTTCGAACATTTAAATAACTCATACCCATGACACTAGCATTTACCGAAAGTTAATGTTTCTTTACTCAGACTTCAAGCAATTAAGGACTTATAATCAGGAGCGCTTACAATCTATGAATGCCCACATTTACAAATCACAGCATTTTGGCACACTGGGGTTAGGCATAGTGTAGTATGTCGATTTAGCATGTCCTAAACTACATATAATGCACAATTCCCATGTCCCAGCCTTACAATGCTCTCTTGATTTAAAATGCATAGCCAACCATTCATGCTTGCCTCATACTACACAATGGTTCCCTCTTCACTCACCCCATTACGGCTATACTTGGAAAAAACAGTGCAATTGTAACAATTTTCACGGCAAAAGTTTTAGAACAAAGGTATGAATCTCCAACTTTCAGTTTTCACTCCTCTTTTTCATCTTCTCTCAACCCTTCAAGTACCCCCCCCCCCACTTAGTTAGTATGCAAAATGAAAGAAACCATGTCATTATCAAATGCATAGAGCAAATATCATCAAATAATTTCATGATTAACCAACAAGAGCTTGATCCTACCAAGTGCACATGACTTAGGTTTTACCTCTACTTACCCATACTTCATTCCAAGAATTTACATGAGAGAGGAGGAAGAAAACTAAAACATACCTGTGAAGCTTTGTGGTTAAGAATATGGGGAGAATTCTTGGAGCCCTAACCCGTGGCATGCTAGAGAGGGAATAGGAATGAGGGGGTTTTTCGCGGAGGAGAGTAAGAATGGTGCTAGAATGTCAACATGGGAATTAAAAAGAAAGAATTTGGGGGGGGGGGGTTTGACCCGATGTTTTAATAAGACCCGTCGCGATATACACATCAACTTTTCACGGATCCGGTCGCAGAGATCAAGCTCCCTGACACAGAGCTATCACGTACCCCCACTGGTTTGTTGTGTCAGGATTTCAATAAGGCTCCATGGCACAGAGCTGAATGTGGAGATCGGACTCCGTGACAAGCCCCTATCGCGCAGGCTCATTGTTTGAGCCTGATTTTCCCATTTCACTTACTTTTGCACTTTCAACCTTAATTTTTACTCCTGCAATGTGTTTGTCCCCCAAATCATTTTTTCAGCTCTATATCATCCTGCAAATCATCCAAAAACACCAATACGTTAGAAAATAGTGGGTTGCGTTCCACCCAACGTCGTAGTTTTAGTCATGGCATGACTTTTTTATTATATATAAATCCTAAATATTACATTGCACTCACGGGTTGCCTCTAGTGTAGCACCTGATTTACCGTCGCGGGATGACTCAGCTCACACTCACTTATCAGATAAGGTGATAGATGTCTTCTCTCGATTAACGCCCTCACCCTAGTAATGCTTAGATCTCTGACCATTCACAAAAAATGTGGCACTTTTATCTTCTTTCCACAATTCAACCGCCTCGTACGGGGTCATCCTAACAACCTCAAATGGTCCAGACCACTTAGATCTCAACTTCCCTGGAGATAACATTAACCGGGAGTTGAATAGTAGCACCATCTATCTAGGCTCGTAGATTTGAGGCATTATGTTCTTGTCATGCCACCTCTTGGTCTTTTGTTTATACAACTTAGCACACTCATAGGTGTGCCACCGAAACTCTTCCAGCTCATGCAATTGAAACAACTTCTTCTTTCCATCTAACTCGAGATCCATGTTCAGCTTCCTCACAGCCTAATATGCTTGATGTTCAAGCTCCATAGGCAAGTGACAGGCCTTCCCATAAACCAACCGATAAGGTGAAGTCCTAATTGGTATCTTATAGCCAGTCCTATACGCCCTTAAAGCATCATCTACTTTGCTTGCCCAATCCTTTCATTGAGCATTCACAATTTTCTATAGAATCTGCTTGACTTCCCTATTTGATACTTCGACCTACCCACTAGTCTAAGGGTAATAAGACGTAGCCACTTTATGTTGAACTCCATATTTGGCCAATAGATTTCAGAACCAACTGTTAACAAAGTAGGAACCTCCATCGCTAATAATAACTCGTAGGGTTCCAAACCCAGCAAAGATCTGCTTCTTAACAAACATGGCCACTACCTTGGCATCATTAGTGGGACAAGCTATGGAATCAACCCATTTGGAGACATAGTCCACCACTACCAAAATATATTTATTTTTGAATGACGGTGGAAATGGCCCCATGCAATCTATCCCCCACACGTCAAATACTTCGACTTCCAAGATGTTGTGCAATAGCATCTCATGCTTTCTGTTGATTGTGCCCATTCTCTGACATTGATCACAAGACTTGACATATGCTACTGCATCCTTGAATAAAGTTGTCCAAAAGAAACCTGACTGGAGCACCTTATGAGCAGTGCGCTCTCCTCCATGATGACTGCCATACGATGAGGAATGATAGTTTCTCAACACCTGTGTTTCCTAGCTCTTAGGAATGCACCGTCTCATCACTTGATCTTGATCTTGCTTTAATATATATGGTCTTCCACATATAGAATCGGGGCTCATGCTTTAGCTTCTTTCAGTACACTCCACTTACTATTAGGTTCACTATGTCTGCGTACCAAGGGAGTTCCACCACACTTAGTGCCAAAAGTTGCTCATTAGAAAACTCTTCTCAGATTCGCCCAACATCACTCACATGTGACCTGTCCTCTAGCCGCGACAAATGGTCTGCTACCTGATTTTCACTACCCTTCCTGTCTTGAATTTCCAAATCAACTCCCACAACAATAATATCAACTAAATCAACCTGGGTTTAGCATCCTTCTTGTTGAATAAGTATCGGATGGCCACATGATCCATGTGCACCACCACTTTAGTCCCAACCAGATAGGACCCGAATTTGTCAAATGCATACACAAGTGTATGCATCTCCTTCTTTGTAACTGTATAAGTAGCCTGAGCAACATCTAACATTTTTCTTGCATAATATATGGAGTGAAAATTCTTTTCTCTCCTCTTCCCCAGTACTGCACCCACGGCCACATCACTAGCATCACACATCAGCTCTAATGGGTGCTCCCAATCCAGAGCAATTAGAATAGGAGCTTCCACCAGATTCTTCTTTAGCTCTTCAAAAGCACTAACACATTCTTCCCCAAACTCATACATTACATATTTTTCTAGTAGTTGGCACATCGGTCTAGAGATATTTCAAAAATTCCAAATGAATCGTCTATAAACCCCAATATGTCCCAAGAAACTACGGACACCCTTGACAGAGACTGCTGCTGGCAACTTCTCAATGACCTCTACCTTATCACGGACAACCTCCAAGCCGCTTTCTGATAATTTGTGGCCAATGAAAATGCCTTCCTTGACTAAAACGTGACACTTCTCTCAATTCAGTACCAGGTTTGTATGTTCACACCTAGGCAAGACCGTGTCCAGATTCTTCAAACATACAGCAAACGAGTTACCAAAAATAGAGAAATCATCCATAAATACCTCTACATAGTCTTCCACCATTTCATGAAATATAGCCATCATGCATCGTTGAAAGGTGGTTGGTGCATTGCATAGCCCAAATGGCATATGCTTGAAGGCGTATGTCCCATATGGACAGGTAAATGTGGTCTTCTCCTGATCTTCTAGAGATATAAATATTTTATTATAGCTAGAATAACCGTGCAGAAAGCAATAATACTCCTGGCCTGCAAGTCTTTCCAAGATATTGTCAATAAATGGAATGGGGTAGTGATCTTTCCTAGTGGCCTCATTTAATTTTCTAAAATCCATTCAAATCCTCCAACCTATGACCGTGCGAGTAGGAATCCATTCATTCTTCTCATTAGTGATAACTGTCACGCCCCCTGTCTTTGGGACACACTGAACCGGGTTAACCTACTCACTGTCAGAGATTTGATATACCACTCCTGCATCTAGACACTTAATTACCTCCTTCTTCACCACATATTTCATCACCGGGTTCAACCTCCTTTGATGTTGCACAATCAGCTTGGATCCTCCCTCAATTAAAATCTTGTGCTGCACAATCGGCTTGGATCCTTCCTCCATTAATATCTTGTGCATATAGAAGGCCGGACTAATTTCGCGGATGTATGACATTAGCCATCCTATGGCTCACTTTCTCATTTTTAGGACCACCAATGCTTCTTGAACTTGTGAATCTGTTAGTCCGAAAGAAATAATGACTGTCAATGTATCAGCTTCTACCAAGAATGCATACTGGAGGTATGGAGGCAATGCTTTCAGCTCCAGTTTAGGGGCCTCCTTGATAGATGGCTTGGGTGGAGGCTCCAAAGATCTCTGTAGGGATTCAAACTCCTGCTTTCGAAATAATATTTTGGCCTCATCCAAAGCTTGCATCATTTCATAAGTTGCAACATCCCCGAACTGATCATGTCCCACCAACGCTCTTTCCAAGTGATTATTTCAGCTAATAAGCTGAAGTGCGGATTCTTGGTCAATAACAGTAATGGATGATAACTCTTATTTAAATAGCAGGTAGCTTCATGGCTTTGTAGACATCAAATACTTCCACCTTGTCATGGACTCTCATAGTAAGCTGCCCTGCAACTACATCTACTAAAGCTCATCCGGTTTCCAAAAAGGGACATCCCAAAATAAATCGGACTTCTGAGTCTATCTCAAAGTCAAGGATTATGAAATCCACCAGAAAAATAAGGGAGCCCACTTGCACTAGCACATATTCCACAATTCCATCTGGCCTTGCCAACGAGCGATCATCTAGCTACAAAATCATAGTGGTAGGTCTTGGACTACCTAGACCCAACATCTTGAATACAGAGCTAGGCATCAAATTAATGCTCTCCCCAAGATCACATAAACCATGGGCTCTAATGGATTTCCCAATGGTGATCTGGATAGTAAAACTTTCCAGATCTTTAAGCTTTGTAGGCAATCTATTATGTATCTGAGATGTGCACTCCTCAGTAAGTGCAACTGTGACATACTCCGTCAGTCTGCTCTTGTTTGACGCAATATCTTTTATGTACTTAGAATACTTAGGAATAACCTATAAAGCATCCACCAATGGAAGATTAATGTGTACCTTCTTTAAAACTTTCATAAATTTTTGGAAGCATGCTTCTTCCTTATGCTTCCTCAATCTCTGAGGGAAAGGGGGTGGTGGTGGTGACTTTATCGCTCCTATTGAATTTCCACTCCCCGTGTCTTTATTATTGTCTCGTCTTCCTCTTCTATAATTTCAGCTTTTGGTGTTGGCTTTTCTGGAACCAACTCCTTCAATTGTTTTCCACTCTTGGTGGTGACAGCATTTTCCTGTTTAGGGGTGGTGTCTGTATCACTCGGCAACCCACCACGGGGTTGAGTATTCTGTACTCCACTAGCTGTCCCAGCTACATATCCAAAGCCTTTATAGCCAATTGTTGATTCTTCATGCCAACCGTCAATTTTACTTGGTCTACCGCCATCTGAGCTTGGTTGGCTATAATTGTATTCAACATGTATTCAATGTTGCTAGACTGAGTAGGAGCATTATTACCTCTGAATTAGGGCTGGAAATTCTATTGTGCCCCCTGATTTCTGTGCGCACCCTGATTCAAGCTTTGGCCTTGGTGACTATTACCGCCCCATGAAAATTTTGGATTGTTCCTCCAGTTGGGGTTGTAATTCTTTCCATAATGTTAATTATTCCTCCTCTGCATATTCCTAACAAAGTAAACTGACTATGGGTTGGCACCACATGTCTCAACTGAGTGCTCACTGCTACCACAAACTTCACACCACACTTGCTGGACTGCATTGGCTGGAGCTTGCAGCTGCCCAAGCTCATGTTACTTAAATGAGTGTTCATCTGATTCTGTAATGCATCTATCTGTGCAGCAATAGCTATAAGTTCGTCTACCTCCAAGACACCTGCCGCTTTCTTCACCATACCTCTAGGTATTTCAGCATTCCATTCTGGGTTGCCTTGCGAATCCGATTCAGCAGTGTATACAGTTCCTCATAAGTCTTTTCCAAGGTTTAAGCAGCAGCTGCAGAGTCTAACAAGATTTTGATGTGAGGTTACAATCCTTCTATAAAAGTGTGTACCAACACATCATTTGACTGGTGATGGTGAGGACAATCTCTGAACATAGACTTGAACCTCTCCCATGCTTGGTACAGGTTCTCACCATCTCTCTGCTTGAAGCTAAGTGTTTAACTTCTAAGCCTTGCTGTCATCCCGGAAGGAAAGAAACTGATAAAAAATTTCCTTGCCGAATCATCCCATGTAGTTATAGAGTAGGTGGTTCAGCTTTCAGCCACCTCTTCGCTTCCCCCAGCAAGGAAAATGGGAAAAATGTAAGACTCACAAAATCTAAAGATACCCCTATGAGTATGTATGCATCACTAATCTCCAGAAAATTTTGTAGGTGCTGCTGCGGGTCTTCATGGGGGAGACCTGTGAATTGTCCACTAGTATGCAAGCGCTATACCATATTCTATTTCAGCTCAAATCTTACCTCCTGGCTCCGGCCTGCAGATGCTAGAGGTAACATTGTTCGCATGTGGGATTGCCACCTCGCGTACGGTCTTGATACCATTACTTTGGGCAACAACTCTACCTGCCCAATTAGTGGATGTTGTTGTTGTTCCAGAATTTCTCTCTGCAACAACTACAACTTTCTTTTGAGAGCTTCTCTCCTTTACAAATTAAATTTTCTTTCAGGCTCCAAAAATGTGTCCACAATTCTTTATTCCTTGTTAGCTTTCAGAAGTTTCGCTATACCTGTAAGTGTAGCATCTAAGATCAAGTTGTCAACACTTTCATAATAATTTGCAAAACTAAAGCTGAAAAATTTTACTAATTTCTCCAGTCCCTGGCAACGGTGCCAAAAACATATTGTCGTCCAAACGCACGCAAGTGCACGTGATCGTACAAGTAATATAGTGGCTCTTTCAAGCCGAATATCGAACCCACATGGACTAGGACTTAGTGATTTTTTCCTACTTTAGTATTAACAATTATTCTCATGCAAGTGTGTAAGTAACACAATAAACTAAGAGTTTTACAAATAATAATATAGAAAGTAATAATAAATGGGGATACTAACGTTGATTAAAATAATACCAAGAATAGTCTAAGGTTAAGGCCTGGGATGCAATCATGTATAACTTATATTTTTCTTCAGCCATGCTCTGTATCGGGTTGATGGTTGGGAAAACTTAAAGTATGGCTATAGTCTTTCGAACCTCTAGACAATTGCCTAACTAAGAACCTTGCAACTTCACATATTAACTTGTGATGCAATAACTCATCTTAGTTATAGTAGAATTTGTTCCTTTTGTTAACCGAATATGGCGTTGTAGGTATATTTCTATCCTGTACGCGAATCTTACAATCAATATACAACAAAGATAAGAACATATTCCCCTATTCCTCATTGTACCCTAATAATTTTCCTTTCAAAGACAAATTAAGGTTATAAATTTATATTAATGTTGGCCAAACACTAAAATACCAAAAGCAGGAATAGAAGAACAACCATTCATGATAGAAGAACATTTAGCTGAAAATAAAATAAAATTATACAATCATGAAAATAGCCTTAACCCCAGAATTAGGTGAATTAGCCACTCGTTCGTTGATCAAACATCTCCAAACAAGTTTCTAACATAGGAACAATTGACATTTTGAAGAAAAGAGAAGAGAAAGAACCCTAGAATTTTCTTCAACTCAACTGCCGTTTCCCACGTTCTTGCCAATAGTTCAGATAATGAAAAATAAAAATATAAGTGTTCTATTTATATAGGTAAGATATTACAAAGTGACAAACCAGCTCCGTGGCACGGAGCTCATCACGGAGAAATCACTCTGTAACACGGGGCTATCGCGGAGGTGCACTAGAAGTTTTGCGAACCTGGAAGCCATTGCTCTGTGTCACGGAGCTGAACGTGCCATTTTTCCTCCATGACACGAACCAAACATGGACCCTCACTGGAACTTTAGGAGTTCATGAAATTTTAAGCTCCGTGTCATGGATCTCAACTCGCCATATCTCCTCTATGACACGGACAAAACGTGGTCCTTCACTGGAATTATGCCTTCAAAAGTTAATAAATTTATTCTTCTGCCCAGACACTATGGTATGTTGTTAAACGCAAAAAATTCCCAACGTAACACGGGAGTGAATTCTCAAACCAGTTTTTAAGCTCTCTAAAATTCCCATGCTTCAATTCCAAGTGTCATCCGCAACATCAAGCTGAAATTATTTTCTTTTCAACCTGAAAAAAGTCACATCGCATTTATGAGTCCAAAAGCATAATTAACTCAAAACATGCATGAATAAATCAGTATTATCCTCAACCAGGCTCTTGTATGATTGAAAATATGGCGTTTGGTCATATAAATACGCCCAAGATCAATTGGCACCTATTGAGGCTTATGGGGCCCTAGGTAAGCTACTACTATATTGCTTGTACCATCCCAGCTTATGGGGACCAGGTTAGGTTCTTTTTTGTATACTTGCTTGCTAGATGTAGCTTATGAATGTATAGTCATGTAGCTTCAGCTCTTATTCGTGTAGTGGTTTCTTAGATGCAAGTTATGGATAAGAAAGCTTACATGTTACCTTTTGCCCCTGTCATTGATTACTTTCAATTCTTTTTCAGCTTCTACTCAACTTTTATTACTGCCTTACATATTCGGTACATATAATACTGACGCTCAACTATGGGGCGCTGCATACTTGCTTGTAGGTTTAGACAGATAGGGTTCATGACCTCAGTTAGCAGCTTTTTGGAGTCACCAGATCGGCCAACTCCTTTCATTGAGAGTTGCTAGGTGGTAAGGGTTACCTGTCTTTTATTGGTATAGCATTTGGTAGGCCGAGGCCCTATCTCGGCCATTATTTTTACTCTTAGAGGCTTGTCGACTACAACCTTCAGTTAGTGGTTTATGTTGTCCATGTGGGGCCTCAATTTGTATGTTTTGCATGTTGACCTTATGGGGCCTTGTATAGCTTCTAGTTATCAGCCATCTCGGCTATAGTATGAATGTGACTACCTGTTTTCATTTTGTTATAACTAGACTACATTGTGGTCTTGTCGGCCCGCATTGGATCCTTTTACTATTGTGTTACTGGGGTAGTTGTTTTCTTTGACAGGTGTTGTGTGGCTTTGTCAACCCGAGGCTATTTTTACAGCAGAGATATAGCAGGTCGCTTTCTTGATTTTCAGTCCCTGGTCAGCCAGGTTAGCTTGGATCATAGTGTGGCATTAGGTGCCTGTCGTGCCTCCCAAGGTGGGGCGTGATAGACTTGGTATCAAATCAACATCGTATTCTAGGGAGTCTACAAGACGTGTCTAGTAGATTCATGTTTATAAATGTGTTGTGCACCATATTCTATAAGTAGGATGCTATGAGACATGATAGTATATAGTTACCCTTTCTTTTTCTTAGATCGTGCTATAGAGCCGAGTTGTACAGGGTTGAGTCCCTAAGCTTTTATTGTTATATCCATCTAGAATAATGTTGATATGATATGGACTACCCACTAGCTTCAAGTCAAATACAATACGAAGAGAGGGTAACAGTAAGGTGCCATAGTTGGGGGACTTCCTAGTCTGTAGGCGAAAGGGGATGTCTTTTTAATCTCACAGTATCCTCCCGGGGTTCCAGGAACCTTATAAGGTAACAGACATTCCAAAACCATTCTCAGTTCTTTCTACACCCTCGAAATAGAAGGTCAGGAGTGGTATATATACGAGTTGGCTTGCTTAGTAGCCAATCAGAACTAGACATAGGCAACAATTAATGTTGGGTTACCTAAGATATGCGAAGGATTGTGCGGGGTTTGCACCTCCAGCTTTTTGAGTTTGTTGAGTTTCGCACCTTATCCCTGTTATAGAATGATAGGGTAATTTTCCACCTCCCAACCGTTTCTTAGTATTTTTCCCTGAGTAAATAGTAAAGGAGGGCTAGATCCGTTGAGTCCTTGAAAGTGTTAGGAAGTGGTTAAGACCTCTAGTGCGTAAATAACTCACCTGGACCTTAATTTCAAAAAAGTCAGGAGGGCAGTTAAGATTGCTAGCACCATCCATATACGTGTAAGATTCCATAAGCAATAGACCCCCCGCAGTAGAGAAGCTCAGACCAGGAATAGATTAATCCCACCACAGTGTGTGGATGGCGGTAGGGAATAACTGGAGGACAAAGCCTACAATTCCAATTTATTATGTCGAAGGACAGAGAGATTATATGAATGAATCGGCTCGAGTGTGGGTCAAAACAATACAAGTTGGTAGACTTGGCCAGTAATATCCTTGCCAGTACGGTACACGGGGCATGATCCCTAGATTTCAGCCTATAGAAGTAAGGGCCAGACATGAATATCAGCTCTAGAGGAAAGCAGAATCACCTCTAGGCTGTAGCGGATTGATAGAGACTGGAATCATCGCTGATTTTCAAGAAATGAGTATCAGGCTGATGTTTAAAGGGTAGTGAGGTTGTTACCTAGAATACTTCCATATCACCACTACTTGTGGAGGCAAAGGAGTGACGGTACGGAGACCCTAGCCTAGTGCAGCTAGAGATAAGGCCCAACAGAAGGAGTCACTCTCCTTCGAGATATTAGGGGACTAAGTCTTGAGACCCATAGGTCAACTCTATGTTCTAAATATGGCAGGGCTTCGTTAGTAGACTATAGCAGAGTTACACCATGTCTTTTATTCCCTCCACTCGGGCTTGACAAAAATGTATCAGGTTATGAAGGAGATCTACTGATGGCATTGGGAAGAAGAAAGATAGTGTCGAGTTGTGGCACAGAGATCCAATGCCCAGCAAGGCGAGGCTAGACATCAGAAATCGAATAGGCTAATTTAGGAGATAGTCGTGCCTGCGTCAAAGTGCGGAGTAGTCAGTACAAATATAGCCATAGGGTTACCTCGTACCAGGCATAAACATGACCCTATTTGGGTCATTGTTAAAAGGCTAATGAGATTAAGTTATTTCTTGCCAGTTAGAATAATGTTTTAGCTAAAGATTACGTTAAATTGAATAATAAATAAATATTCTGAGTATATGATGTCCCGGTGTCTATTAACTTCTGACAAAGGGGCATAACTCACATATAGGCTTTGGAAAAGCTGTCAGAATAGATTGGAACGCAAGTTAATTTGAGTACAACTTCTCATCCCCAAACAAATGGCGAAACAGAGCATATGATTGAGACTCCTACAGATATATTATGGGTAGAAATGTAGGTCCCTTATATGATGACTTGAAGCAGGTAGGTCAAGGGTAGTTGAATCGAGCATACTACATCAGTCATAGAAAAAGTTAAAGTTTATTAGAATATATGTACCAGCAGCCCAGGGTCGTCAGTATCCCTATTCTAATATATGGCATAGGGAGTTAGAGGTTAAACAAACGACTAGGTATTCTTGAAAATTTCACTAATGAAGGGTATTATGAAATTAGATAAGAAGGGAGAGCCCAGCCCTAGATTCACTAAGATATTCCGAATCCTCTAAAAGATCGGCCAACTAGCCTATGAAATAGAGTTGCCTTCGGGGCTAGGATTTGTTTATCAACACTACGTAAGTGCGTAAGGGACCTTTCTTGGGTAATCCCATTTAAGGATGCTCAGGTCACAGAAGGGTCGTCCCACGAGTAAACTCCAATAAGTTATCAGTATTGTTTAGTTGTTCACTACTATATTGTGGAGTAATTATTCATAGCATCCTGAGAGACGCCTATGTTGGACTTTTCTGCATTTCAAGTTTCTAGATAGTCCATATTATAAAGGAGACTCTGTCAAAAACATTTTGGCTATAGTTCAAGGAGTTGAGTCTCTGGGGCCTAAGAATACATTCGAGGATGAATGTTTCTAAAGAGGGGATGATGTTACAGCTTGTAACATGTTAGCAATAAGCATACGTGTACGTGTGCTTGTGGTGAGTGGTTAGATCATGGAACATGCGGAGAAGTCTTGAAAGCAGGACGCATGAACACGTTGTCGAGTAGGTCGGTTGTAACACCCTGAAACTTTCCTAGATCAAACTTAGACTCAGCAGATTAAACCATAAATTTTTGCCTCAGAATGACTGAGACAATGAGTCGTTGTCAGCTACAATGACCCATTGTCTGGGTTGTGGTAAGCTCTGTTAGGTGTTCCTCGGGAACTAAAGGGACATGGAATGACCCATTTTGAGAAGCAATGATTCATCCAATCACTTACTGCATCCCTAGCTCAGAACCCAATTGATCCCCTTCCCAGGACCCATGAGTCAAACAATGAGTCATTGTTTGATATAACGACTCATGGTATGACTCGTTATTTGGGGCTCCCAGGTATTTCTTGACCAACTCCTTTAGTGACAACAAGTGGAAACAACGACCCATTGTATCACACAATAAGTCATTGTTTCCACCCATGGTGTCAAGCCCCAAGAATCCTTCAGGATTTCCAATAGACAATACGAAAGGTGGCAATGATTGATCGTCCCAACCAATGAGTCATGGTGTCACTAGTTAGAGGAGAGGTCCCAGTGTTTGTTCTAAACCTTAACAGTGGCCACGGGAGGTACCAACGACCTATTGGTTCTTTCGATGATTCGTAGTCCTCACCTGTCTCCATTTCCTGTAAGCCAAGCATCTAGACCCAGGACCAACGATTTGTCCCAATGAGTGGTGGTGTCAACCAATGACTCGTTGTGTGACCCATTGGTCCCCTATCAGGCAGTTTTCTAGACTTTCTCCTAGGGTTATTTTTGTTAATTTCCACTTTTTTAATCCATAAACTACATAATTTTAGGTTATATTCAAGGAATTTAAAGGGGTAATCGACGTTTATACTTCATTCCTCTCATTCCCTAAGAAGTTAGATCATAGAAATTTCTCAGAAAACACAGAGCAGAAGCAAGGGTTCAACTTTTATTCTTAGATCTTCTCAAGGATTTCCTCTGGGTATTCATCATCAGACGTATGAGAATTTATCAAGGGAATTGTCCTTCCTTTCTGCCCCAAAATCCATCTAAATTTTCCTATCAGTTCTAGGCCTTGAGTTTTCGAGTGCAAATAAATTTTCAGCAAGATCAAGTCTATATCATGTGGAATATTATTCTTGTTAATTGTTGTTATATTTCCACTATCTTGTGACATGTTGATGCTCGTTCTTATAAATGGATTCTAGCCCTAGCTTTTTATTGTAGTAAATTAGAGTCTTGCATATTTGATTAGTTATTCATATTGCTTGATTCTGTCAGTGTAGGAATTTCTATATTATTAATATTAGTTGAAATCTTTTTCAGTTACATGCTAGTTTAGTTTCAGTCAGAGTATTATTATTCTTAGTATTTTTAGAAATGTCAGCTGATCAGTTTGACTATAGTCTTTTCTTGAGGTGTCAGTAGTGCCTCCCAGATATCAGTTATCAATTATCAAATATTACTTGTTCTTTAGATAGTTATAATGCTTCTAGATAAGCAACTCTGACTAGTCTCAGAACCACCAGTTTCAGTTTCAGTTTGTTCTTTAGACGGTTACGACGCTTCCAGATAAGCAGCTCAGGCTAGTGTTAGAACACTAGTTGCAGAATCCAGTCCAATAAGACTCTCAAGGTACTTTAAGATATGTATCTATGATTTATTCTTGGACCCCAGTTTTGACCTATCAACTTAGTAGTCAAATAAGAACTATCTAGTGGGAGTAGGACTTAACATCGAGCGCACCAGGGTTCCAGCGCACCCAGGTTCCTAGAACTACGTTGCCACCATAGGTTATTTTATTGTCCCTATGGCCCCAGATTTGTGATCACCCAGTTCATGCCTTTATACCCTGGCAGGATATATTGGGTCCTATCGATGGGGCATATACATCGAACTCTGCATCTAGATCACGTAGTTATATGTCGGTTATAGACTATCCCAGTAGTCTGCACAGTTTTAGTTTAGCTCAATTTAGTTTAGTTTAGTTTAGCTCAGATCAGTATTTCAGATACAGGACAAGTCTATGACCATCAGTCGGGCTCATTATTTACCATATCAGTTATATTTAAGTTGTTCAGTTTTCAGTATTTCAATTGGTCATTTCATGTCATTTCAGTTCAATTATTTATCCTTTTATTCATTATTATATCTCTTGCTTACTCAGTACATTCCAAGTACTGACGCATACCTTCTATGTTGTATCGTATCATGATACAGGTGTAGGTTCTCAACCTCAGCATTGTTAGTCGATTCCTTCAGGTGATATTAGCAGCTGTAGTTTGTGAGTCTTCATCTTTCGAGGACGATATTTATTTTTTAGTTAATTTCTTTCAGTTAGACATTATAGTTAGCTGGGGGCTTGTCCCAGCAAGTCATCATTAGTAGATGGCTTTTAGACATAGACTCAGATATTTAATGTTGTTTTATAGATGTATGGACTTTTGTCAAATAAGTTTTCCTTAAATGATTTCATTTATGTAAAGCTTCCGCTTATGTTTCCTCAGTTTACCTGTCTTATGATAGACCATGGGTTGGCTTGGGGTTACTTGTGACTCCAAATATCATTTCTTATCCAAGGTATAGACTCGGATCGTGACAAACTTGGTATTGGAGAACTAGGTTTAGAGTACTCTAGGATGTCTGAAAATCGCGTCAAGTAGAGTCCTTTTCATGGGTGTGAAGCGCGCCACACTTATGAAGGGGAGGCTACGAGACGTTATTAGGAAAACCCTCTTTTGTTCATACTCCTTATCGTGCGTTGAAATTCAATTCCAGAACATTCTCCAAATTCGTGCTCTATTTCATTTCAGTGAAACTATGCCTCCAAGATGTGAAAACGGGAGAAGGGCTGGAAATTCTAACCGACCTGCCCCACTAGCTCCAGTAGCCCCTCGAGACGATCAAGTGTCCTCAATAGAATTTCAAGCGGTAATCCAGCTGCTAGCTTACACAGTAACAAACCAAGTGAACCAACAGATGGTTCTGGTAAACTAAAATTGGTCCTCAGCAGCTGCCAGAGTTCGGGACTTTACCCGAATGAACCCTCCAGCCTTTCATGGATCCAAGGTGGGAGAGGACCCACAGAAGTTTGTAGATGTGGTGTAGAAGATCACCTAGATTATGGGTGTTAGTTCCACAGAGAGTTCCAATCTATCCACCTACCAGCTGAAAGGGGCGCCACAAATTTGGTACGATCAGTGGAAGGAAGGGAGAGCAGCAAGAGTGGAACCGATGGAGTGGGAAAAGTTCATCACAACATTCTTAGGTAGATTCTTCCCCCGAGAGTTAAGGGAGGCTAAGGTTGCAGAGTTCATGAATCTGAAGCATGGCAAAAGGACAGTGGAGGAATAGGCATTAGAGTTCACGTGGTTGTTAAGATATGCTTCGGAGATGGTAGCCGAGCCAAGGGCTCGCATGCTTAAGTTCGTCAATAGAGTATCAAACCTGGTACTTAAGGAGTGTAGGAATGTGATGCTCATAAAAGATATTGACCTCTCAAGCCTTATCGTTCATGCCAGCAGATTGAGGCAGAAAAGTTGAAAGACATGGAATGGGAGAATAAGCGGGCTAGAACTGGTCAATCAGATTATTACCACCAGAGGTCTGGCGGTAGTAGTTGCCCATAGCAACATCAGAAGCAAAGGACGCCAACACCCACTTCAAGCCAGTGCCCCTATCTTCCAGTCTCACAAGGATCGGAAGGGTGGAGCATCTGGCCCTCAGTCCCAAAGTCACAACGCTAGCAACCGCTACCCAGCTTGCCCTAAGTGTGGCAAGAACCATACAGGTGAATGCCACTAGGGCAAAGAGGTTTGCTTTTAGTGTGGAAAGCTAGGTCACCGGCTAAGAGAATGTCCGTCAGCAGGACAGGGGATATCCAAGTCAACCATTTCACCAGTTCCAGTAGGCCAACCATCTCCGCAGGACAACACTTCAGGTATAGATGGAGGTCATCACCAAAACCATTTTTACGCTTTGTCCTCTCGTTAGGATTGTTATACTCCGGAAGCTCAAAGATCGGACACGGGATTTGAAATGGGAAAAATTATGAAATTGATGTTCTAGGCACAGGACGAGTCGTGGGACGACTCGTGAGAAGAACCGTGAGTTGTGAGGTGGCTCATGGGGAGGCCTGGGAAAATGAGGGATTCTGGTCCACATGAGGGGGAGAACAACTCATGGTCAGCCACCACAAGTCGTCATGTCAATTGTGGGGGTGGAGTTGGACTTTTTACAGGAGGATGTCTAGTGTACCTAACTGATGGGACCCCACGAGTCGTGGCCAGTCCCAACGACTCATGAAGTGAGTAGTGATCAAAGCAAAATGATTTTTCATGAATGTTAAGGCAGTGTACTTGATGGGAGGTGACCATGAGTCGTGGCCATGGGGAACGAGTCGTTAAGTCCTCCGTTATGAGCCCCAATAGACATGTCATCCAGTGTACTTGACGAGCAACCTATCGGATCGTTGGCCCTAGTAACGAGCCATCAGGTCATCCGTTAGGACCCCCTGACAGTTATTTCCAGCGATTTAGTAAGGGCTTTTTCGTAATTTCCAAGTTATAGGGGCCTATACTACGTCATTTAAGGCTTGTTTTAGTGGGTTTTTAGCAGGGGATAACCTATCCGAAGCCTTTATGCTCATGCATGCAAGTTTGAAGGTTTGAAGAGGAGGTTCAAGGTGAAATCTCAAGGTTTCCAATTGGATTCTCAGCTGGGCAATTAGAGGGTGTTAGAATTCACCATTTCCCAGGTATGTAAGGCTACGTGTTGGTGTTTTCTTCCACACCCGTGGCCAAATTCCTATCAAAATGTGATAAATTATCTATGATCAAGTATGGGGTTTTACTCAATTCCATGATTCTTCAATCTCTATGCATGGGTATGATTAGATTGTATTTATATTTATGGTTTATGAAGCTTGGGCGAATTCTATATTGTTTTTCCTTATTAAAAGTTTTTTCTAAAATTTGAATCTAAAATGCCCATGGGTGAAGAGTTCATAAAAGAGGTGATTTATTGTAAATGTGTGATGATGATCAAGCTGATGATGAAAAGCATGTTTCTAAAAACTACCCATGGTTTATGTTGTTGTTTTTAAAATGAATTGATTAGATCCAAGTATGGCAAAGCTTTGGGTGATGCCCACATGTCAATTTAAAGTGATGATTTTGTCGACATAAGCTTACCATATTGTTTGAAGGAAAATTTCCCAAATTTTATTACAAATTCTATCTTGTGGTATATTGAGTAAATATTTTTATATGTACCTTACCACATGATTTGGAGTAAATGTTCTGACCAATGATTGAGCTAGTGGTATGTTTCGAAATAAATCTTTTCATATGCATGATTTCATAATTAAGATGTAGGTCATTACGGAGCTTTGTCAATAGACAATGTTGAGCTTCATACCCATATGACGTCTAGTCTATGCATGATTTCACTATGAGCTTTGTCAATAGACAATGTTGAGGTTCATTTCTTACGATGTTGAGTTATGCATGATTTCATGTTGAGCTTCGTTATACAAAATGTAGAGCATTGCATTTTGGGAGAAGAGTAAGGGTCGATTACCCTATGCCCTAGAAGTACACGCCAATGTAGGTGATACTATTATATTATTGGGATCTCCCTTGTGAGCTATCCCCGGCCCAATTAGCCCTTCAGCTTGATATCGATATCATGGTATCGTCCATCGCCCTAGCAAGGTTATAGATAGCTCTACCCACTTGAGTGTGATAGTTGGGACCACGTAAGCTATACCATGGTATGTCGGTTAAGTGACGAGTGTCCCATTGTCTATATCATTCGATTTTGCATATTCATTACTCATGATGATTACCTATGCATGCATGTTAAAAAAGCAAGGTTTGACTCATTTTTTAGCTTTTGATATAAATGTTATCTTTCAGCTTTGAGTCATTCGAGTCAGTCACAATGTTCTAAAGCTATGCATGAATACGTTATGATAAGAGTATTATTGCAGAATGAATGCATGTAGCCTTCTACTTATATGTAGAAGCTTATGATATGTTATAAAATGTTTTAAATGATTTATTTTACTTAAGCGGTTTTACTTACCTTGTATACTTGGTACATTCCACATACATACCACATACTTTCTATGTTGCATCATCTCATGATGCAACATCCGACTATCAGGTTTAGCCCAGTTCGTAGTCGTTGTTCAGAGCTAGCACCTTCTTATAGGGTGAGTCCTCATCTTTTGAGAACTAGAACTTTAGTTATTTTAGATGTCCTTTCAGTTTCAGTATTGTTGAGCTAGTTGGGGGTGTTGTCCTATCAGCTCGTCCGGAATAGAGGCTTATCAGACATAGACATGTATTTAGCTTCAGATATTTCTTCTGCTGTATTATTAAGTTTGACTTTCGGATGAGTTTATAATTATGTTTTCTTCATGTCTATTGAATGAGTTAGTTGAATGCTTATTCTATGGGTCGACTTGGGGTCTCTCGGGGTCTCTTGTCCAGTGTCTACGATCCAGACCTCTGTTCAGTCATGACAAACTTGGTCTCAGAGCCATAGGTTTGATATATCCTAGGGAGTCTGAAATCCACATTAGGTAGAGTCTTTTTAATGGGTGTGAAGCGTGCCACACTTATGATGAAGAGGCTACTAGACATTTTAGGAAATGTTACCTTCTTTCATGATCTACGTCGTATGATGAAAACCCTTCCTAGCCTTCTAATTCATGCTATTCACGATTGCAAAATCATGGCTCCTCAAAGGATGAATGGAAGGAGGAATGGAGGTATTGAAGGCCACAAGATGGAAATGGTCATGAGCATCAACCAGCCCCACTAGTTTAGGAGCCTCAGGTACTGGAGCCAGCCGCTCATGCTGTGTTCCGAGCTTCCATTCAGATGCTTGCGTAGGCATTGACCTCTCAGGTAACTCAACAGTTCATTATGCAAGTTCCTTAAAATGGCAATGAAGTGGCGGAAAGAGTCTGAGACTTCTTGAGGATGAACCCACCGGAGTTCTTCGGGTCCAAGGTAGATGAGGACCAACATGACTTCATTGATGAGATTGTTAAGATCACCCAGGTCATGGGGGTGAGAAGTGTTGAGTATTCAGATTTGGCTTTCTACCAGTTGAAGGGGGTTGCGCTTGGTTCCACGAGTGGAAGGACAACAGGGTCTCAAGCGTAGGTCCGATCACCTGGGAGGAGTTTCAGGTTGCATTCCTAGATCGGTTCTTCCATCAAGAGATGAGGGAGTTTAAAGTATCTAATTTTGTGAATCTAAAGCAAGGAAGGATGACTGTTCTGGAGTACGCCCTTGAGTTCACCCGCCTATCTAAGTATGCGCCAGAGTTAGTGGCCGACTAGCGGGTGCGGGTGAGAAAATTTGTGCATGGTAGAGTAGGATATTTTAACAAGGATTGCAGGATAGCTATGCTCCATTAGGACATGGACTTCCCTCGCATTGTGTTTTACGCTCAACAGATGGAGGCGGCACATTCGAGGGAGAGGGAGGCCAAGAGGGCCAAGATCGAGGGTCACTAATTCTCTCAGCAGAGGTCTGGAGATGGGCACCGATAGCAGCCTAACCATTGGTCATCAGCCCCAGCATCTTCGGCACTGAGTGTGCCATCCAGGCCCAAACATGATCAGAGAGGCCGAGCGTCAGGCTCTAGGGATCAGTTCAGTAGGCCCGCAGATTCCAGCATTCCAGTTCGTCGCAAGTGCGGCTGAGGACACACAAGCCAGTGTTTAGAAAGGTAGGGAGCTTGTTTTGGATATGGATAGCCTGGACATAGGATCAAAGATTGTCCTGCTATGAGACAGGACCAAGTTGGGGGCCGAGGCCCAGCTTCTAGATCAGGGGCCCTCCCCCACGCACAACACATCATGGGGCATCCACTAGTATTGCTGGCGGTCAGCGCCAAAACAAATTCTATGCCTTAGCCACATGCCAGGAGCAAGAGGCCCCACTAGATGTAGTCACCGGTTTGTTGAGAGTTTTTCATGTTGATGTGTATTCCTTGTTAGATCTGGGGGCTACCCTATCTTTTGTGACACCATATATAGCTAGTAGTTTCAGATTCAGTCCCGAAGTCATATCAGAGCCCTTCTCAGTTGCTACCCCAGTAGGTGACTTAGTTATAGCTAGACGGAAATATAGAGATTGTCGGGTCTAAGTTCTTCATAAGGTCAACTCAGCAGATTTTGGTGGAGTTAGCCATGACCGATTTTGATGTTATTCTCTACATGGATTGGCAATTTACATGTTATGTTTCATTAAATTGTAGAACTCGGTCAGTAGAGTTCAAATTTCCCGGTGAGCCTATCTTAAAGTGGGAGGGTAGTTTAGTTGTGCCTGTAGGTCGATTTATTTCCTAACTTAAGGCCAGGAAGATGATTTGTAAGGGTTGCATGCACCATCTAGTTAGGGTTAAGAACGTGGAGTCAGAAACCCTAACTATTCAGTCTGTACCAGTAGTACGTAAGTATTTAGAAGTCTTTCCTGATGATTTTCCACGTATCCCTCCTGAGCGGGAGATTGAATTCAGTTTAGATCTCCTTACCGACACACTACCTATATCTATTTCACCTTACAGAATGGCTCCAGCGGAGCTAAAAGAGTTAAAGGATCAGTTGAAAGACTTGTTACATAAGGGCTTTATCAGACCGAGTAAGCCCCCATGGGGTGCACTAGTGTTATTTGTCCGGAAGAAAGATGGTTCGCTTCAGATGTGCATTTACTATCGGTAGTTGAACAAGGTTACCGTCAAAAATAGGTATCCCTTACCCAGGATCGATGATTTGTTTGATCATCTTCAGGATTCCAAGTGTTTCTCCAAGATTGATCTTAGATTCGGGTATCACCAGCTCAGGGTTCGGGAGAGTGACATCCCAAAAACCACTTTCAGGACTCGGTATGGTCACTACGAATTTGTTGTTATGTCTTTTGGACTAACCAATGCCCCTATAGATTTTATGGATCTAATGAACAGGGTGTTCAAGGAATATTTGGACATATTCGTGATTGTGTTCATTGATAACATCCTTATATACTCTCGGAGCGAGGAGGAGCATGCCGCTCACTTGAGAATAGTACTTTAGACCCTCAAGGACCAACAGTTATATGCAAAGTTCAGAAAATGCGAGTTCTGGTTGGATTATGTTGCATTTCTAGGCCATATGGTGTCAAGCAAGGGTATAAAAGTAGATTCTCAAAAGATCGAGGCGGTAAAGAATTGGTCCAGACCAGTGAACCCATCAGATATCATGAGCTTTTTCGACTTAGCGGGTTATTATTGCAGATTCTTTTAGGGTTTTCCATCCATTGAAGCCCCATTAACTAGGTTGACTTAGAAAAAGGTGAAATTTCAGAGGTCGGAGGGTTGTAAGAAAAGTTTCCAAGAATTGAAGACCCGACTCACTTCAGCACCCGTGTTGACTCTACCCGAGGGTACGAATGGCTTTGTAGTGATCTTGAATTAGTCATGATGGTGTTTGTGTTGAAGATATAGAGACATTACTTGTATGGGGTCCACATGGATGTATTCACGGATCACAAGAGCTTGCAATATGTGTTTACATAGAAAGACCTCAATCTTCGGAAAAAGGAGGTGATAAGAGTTACTTAAGGACTATGATATGAGTGTTCTTTACCACCTGGGTAAGGCAAATGTGGTGGCGAACGCACTTAGCAGACTCTCTATGGAAAGTGTGTCTCACATGGATGAGGGAAAGAAGGAGTTGGTGAAAGATGTCCATCGACTAGAAAGGTTAGGAGTTAGATTGGTCGACTCGACTGATGGCGACATTGTTGTGCAAAATGGATCAGAGTCGTCCTTGGTGGTTGATGTCAAATCTAGACAAGATGAGGATTCGATTTTAGTAAAGTTGAAGGATGCCGTTCGAAGTCAAAAGGTGGAGGTCTTCTCCAAAGGGGGAGATGGTGTACTGCGGTACCAGGGTCACCTATGTGTTCCAAAAGTTAATAATTTGTGGGACCAGATATTGCATGAGGCACATGGGTCCAGGTATTGCATCCATCCGAGATTCACGAAGATATACCATGATTTACGGGAAATATATTGGTGGAACGACATAAAGAAGGATGTTGCAGAATTTGTAGCTAAGTGCCCGAACGGTCAACAAGTGAAGGTTGAATGTCAAAGGCCGGGAGGCGTACTTCAGGATATTAGCATTCCCACTTGGAAGTGGGAAGAGATTAATATGGATTACAGGCCTACCTCATACTCGCCGACACTATAATTCCATTTGGGTGGTGGTCGACAGGTTGACCAAGGCTACACTTTCTACCGGTAAAAACCACAGATTCGGGAGTTGGTTCGGCTTCATGGATTGCCCTTGTCTATTATTTTAGATCGAGGTACTCCATTTACCTCCCAATTCTGGAATTCTTTTCAAAAGGGACTTGGGACTCAAGTTAAGCTCAGTACAGCCTTTCATCTGCAAACAGACGGCCAGGCGGAACGAACAATACAGACCTTCGAGATATGTTGAGGCCATGTGTGATGGATTTCAAAGGTAGTTGGGATGACCACTTGCCCTTGATCGAGTTTTCTTGTAACAACAACTATCACTCTAGTATCCAGATGGCACCGTTCAAGGCTCTTTATGGGAGGAGGTATAGATCGTCCATCGGATAGTTTGAGGAAAGAGAGGCCACTATAATAGGGTCTGATCCGGTTCATGAGGCCATGTTAAAGGTTCGGTCGATAAAGGATACGATGAAAATCACTCAAAGTCGTCAAAAGTCATATGCGGATGTGAGAAGAAGGGATTTGGAGTTTGAGGTGGACGATTGGGTATTTCTAAAGGTATCTCCCATGAAGGGAATCATGCAGTTCGGAAGGAAAGGAAAACTTAGTCCCCGCTACATTGGTCCCTACCGGGTTATGAGAAGAGTTGGTAAGGTGACATATGAGTTGGACTTGCCATCATAGTTATCTTCAGTTCATCCCGTTTTTCATGTATCGCTCTTGAAAAAGTGCTTGGGTGATCTAGCTTTAGTAGTCCCGATGGATAGCATTGGTATGGGAAACAACCTTAGTTATGAGGAAATTCCAGTTGCAATCTTGGATCATCAGGTTCGGAGGCTGAGGAACAAGGATGTAGCTTCAGTGAAGGTGTTATGTAGAAACCAGCATGTTTAGGGAGCTACGTGGGAAGCCGAAGCGGCTATGATGGCAAAATACCCCCACCTGTTCCCTACCGTCTCAATTTCAATTTGAGGTATCAGTTTTTTCCCTAATTATCTAATCAGTTTCCATGTTCAGTTCATGTGCGCAAGTTTGAATCATTTTATGATAAATGTATATGATGGTTGAATTCAGTATAGCTATATAGTTCTTTTCGAAGGTAGTCACTCCGTTAGTTTTCGGTTTAAATAATCAGTATTTTCATATGATGATTGCTTTTTTCTACGTTTTCTATGTGTTTCTAATGTCATGCCCCACCTTGGAAGGCATGACTGGCACCTGGTGCCCAACTAGGATCTGAACTGACTGAACTGACTGAGTCTGAGCACTCCTGGTGCAGATCTAACTCTAATTCTTAAATCAAGAGAATAACAGGGCTATATCTCAACTGTAAATACAATATCTGGCTGACAAGGCCTTATAGCCACTTGTAAGTAAAAAAGCTAACTAGAACCAGGAAATAATAGGGAATCCTATACGGGCTGACAAGGCCACTATGACGTCTAGTTATGACTGTAAACTAAATCCAGTACTCAGCTAAACTATGGCCGACAAGGCTGCTAATATGTAAGCTAAACAAGGCCCCACACGGCCAACATGTAAACTAAAACACATATGGGCCCCACTCTGCCAATAATAGTTAACCACAGGGAAATAGAAACAATCTGCAAGCCTCTAGGAGTAATATGATGGTCGGGACAGGACCCCGACTTACCCATAAATTATACAGTCAAAAGAGTAAACCTTCTAAAAACAAGCTCCAGAAGAAAGGAGCTAACTACTCTAGTGATGCTGGCTGAAAGCTACGAGGTACCTTCTCCTCGTCTATCCATTCCTGCAGGAAAGTAATGCAGCGCCCCAGAAAGGGTGTCAGTATAATATGTACTAAATATGTAAGGCGATAACTGTAAATGACTGAAACAAAGAGATAATACTGAGAATAACTAAAATGAAGGAATAAAGATCATACCTGAGTAATAGAACGTCTTACTGTCTAACTATCAATAACGAAAGCAAACATAAAGCTTACCTGGTTCCCATAAGCTAGAAGGTACAACCAGCACAGAATAACCCACCTGAGGCCCCCATAAGCCCTGGTTAGTACAACTCAGTCTATATACCCCTATTCAAGGTCACACTGATCAACAAATAGCTATAGCCATCCTACTAATCCCCTGGGTCTGCAACTGAGCCCGCTCCGTAGTTGTTTTAGATGTCCTTTCAGTTTCAATATTGTTGAGCTAGTCGGGGGTGTTGTCCCATCAGCTCGTCCGGAATAGAGGCATATCAAACTTAGATGTGTATTCAGCTTCAGATATTTATTCTTTTATTATATTAAGTTTGACTTCTGCTAAGTTTATAATTATGTTTTTTTCATGTTTTTTGAATGATTTAGTTGAATACTTATGCCATGGTTTCTCTCGGGGTCTCTTGTCCTATGTCTATGATCTTGACCTCTATTCGGGTCATGACAAGGATCAAGAGAGCTCACCTGACGTGGTCACGGGTATGCTACATCTCTTCCATCTAGATGTGTATGCCCTACTAGATATAGGAGCCACACTATCATTCGTGACTCCCTATGTAGTTGTCTAGTTTCAAATCAGTCTAGAAGTCTTCTCAGAACCGTTCACTGTCTCTATCCTGGTTGGTGAGGTAGTTAGAGACAACTGGGTGTATAGAAACTACCCAGTCTCAATATTGAATAAGGTCATTCCAGCTAATCTAGTAGAGTTAGAAATGGTCAATTTCGATCTCATTCTTCGCATGGATCGGTTACATACTAGTTATGCCTCAGTCGACTACAGCACTAGAGTCATCTGATTCTAGTTTCTTAATGAGCCAGTTTTAGAGTTGATGGGAAGTAGTTCAGCGCCTAAGGGTTGGTTTATATCCTATCTTAAGGCAAGGAAGCTTATTACTAAAGGGTGTATTTATCTCCTAGTTTGGGTCAAAGATGTTACACCCCATAAAAGTTAACGATTAGTAAGAGTACATGTGGATTTGGGATGAGTAAGAAGAGCCTGACGCATGCGGAAAGAGCCCCAGAAGCATGATTGGGCGAGACTAGGCCACAAGGGGCCAACGCGACGCGCAAGCCGGCAGTGCACTAGCCAGCGTGGCGTGCCAGGCTTGCTGCCTCAATGGGAGGCGCGACACGCTAGGATGGTAGCCTCAATGGGAGGCGTGGCAGGGCAAGAAGTTAGCGCCTTGAGTGGTGCGAGGTGCCCCCTTCTCACCACCTCAATAACTCAATAAAGCCCCTTTTTTCAATGTTAGTTCATTTCCAACAATTATATTCGGCCAGAGAGAGGAGAAGTTGAGGTTTTCAATCATTTTTCTTCTGATTACGCTACCAAACACCGCCCAATATCAAATTAACTTAAGGTATTGAATTGTAACCCTAAAGAGAGCATTACTACAGAGTTATTTTCACAAAATACACCCGGCAAACCAGAACTCCATCGAGAAAAAGTCATCAGAATTGCTCCAAACTGTTTTCTATATGATCATAGGCTTCAAATAAGCCTTTCTCCCTCATTAACCCTTGGGAAATTATAAGTTTTTGGCCATATTTTATGTAGATGAATTATAGTTGCTATTAATATAAAAAAATTATCCTTTTCACTGAATTTGGCAATGAAAGTCATCTCTTTCTCCCAGTATAATGGTTACAGCTGAAATGAGCTGACGAATCCAAGTGAAACTCATTGGTTATTCAGGAAAAGAAAGCTAAGGTATGTAAGGCTTAATCCTTGGCAAGTATTCTCATCGTATAGTGTTACGACATATATTCTCGAATAGAAATAACGGTCCCCTATGTTGCAGATAGTCGCTACCAGTAGATTATGATTAGACAGGTTGTACAAAGTGTAGTCTTCCATTTGTATAGTATTTGGGTAGGCCGGGGCCCTGTCCCGAACACTATTTGTATTCTTAGAGGCTTGCAAACTACAGTTATCAGTTGGTTGGGTGTCGTTGGACATGTGGGGCCCATATATGTTTTTTTTTTCATATTGGCTGTGTGGGGCCTAGTATAGCGCCTGATTTTCACTTCAGTTATAACTAGATATCATGGCGGCCTTGTCAGCCTGCATAGGATTTCCTGTTATGGTCTATTGCTGGTTAGTTGTTTTCTTTTACAAGTGGCTATAAGGCCTTGTCAACCGGAGGCTGTGTTTACAGCCGAGATATAGCCCGTCGTTTTCTTGAGTTGTGTTGCAAGCTTGCACCAGATATGCATTGGCCTAGCCAGGTCAATCAAATTTCAGTGTGGCACTAGGTGCCAATCATGCCTCCCAAGGTGGGCGTGAGAAACTTGGTATTAGAGGAGTTCATATCCTAGGGAGTCTACAAGCCATGTACAGTAGAGTATTTCTTATAAATGTGTTGTGCACCACATTCTATAAGCAGGAGGCTACGAGGCATGATAGTATGGTTACCCCTCCTTCTTTTCAGAACGTGCTATAGAGTAGAGTTGTATAGGGTTGAGTCCCTAAGTTTTCTTTGTTATGTTTGTCTAGAATTATGCTTGATATAAGACAGACTCAAGTTAGATGCAAGATAACTACAACAGTAGGAAGAGGTACCAATTAGGCGTCACAGTGGGAGGACGGTTAGCCTAACGGCGGAAGTAGACATCTTTTACATTTCCCCATTACCCTCCCAGGTACCAGGAACCTCATAATGTGATAGATATGCTAGAGTCATCCCCATCTCTCCTTAAAACCTCAGAATAGGAATTGATTTACTTATTAGATATTTAGAATTATCCAGGAGCAAAAGTTAATGCTGAATTACCTAAAAGGTGCGAAAGAAGGAGGAAATTGCAAGATTCCCACCTCCAACTCTTCGGATATTATAAGGTTCTATACCTCAGTCCTACCATACTAAGATAGGGTTATTTTCCACCTTCTAGCTTGTTCTTACAGTTCAATAGAAAGTGTATGTATCAATGTTATGGTTCTCAGAATGAATAGTAAAAGAGGGCTAGAATTGTTGCCTTCGAGAAGGATTAGAGAGTGGTTGAAACCTTTAGTGTTTATGGACCCACACGGTAGTAAGTCAGATGGGGGGATAAGGTTGCCAATAGAATTCAAGTGTGTATGAGAGGGTTCATCAACGATAAACACCCAACATTAGTAAAGCTCAAGTCACAAAAAGGCTGATTCTGCCGCAGTATGCTAATAACGATAGGACATACTTGCAAGGTAATGGCTAGGGCCCTAGTTTGTTATCGAAGGACAGAGAGATCATATGAACAAAATGGGACCGAGTGTGGGTCAGAGGGAGACTTGGTCAATAAAATCCTTGACAACATAAGGTAGAAGGCACAAACCCTAGAGCTTAGTCCAAGAGAGTAAGGGGGAAGGCACGAGTTCTTAACTCTGGAAGGAAACATAATCACTTCCAACCTAAAAGCTAAGTGGAAGAGTATAGGACCCCTACTGAATGTCGATAAATAAGCACTTGGATGATAGTTATGAGATAGTGAGATTATAACCTGGAATGCTACAAAATCACCATCAGTTGTGGGAGTAAAGTGAGGGTGACACAAAGATTCTAACTTAGTACAACCTAGAGACAAAGCCTAGTAGGAAGTTATTGGATTTTGAGATAATAAGGAGCGAAGTCATAAGACCCAGACGTTGACACTACATCCCAAAGGTGGTGGAACTTCATTAGCAGACTATAGCCAAGATGCATCATGTCTGTTACTCCTTCCACCCAAAGTTTAACAAAGACGCATCAGATTGTAAGAGAGACTTACTAATGACATGGGAAGAGGGAACATACTACTAAGTCATAGCGTAAAGTAACAATGACTAGCCAGGGGAGGCTGGACTGCAGGAACCGAGCAGGACAATTCAGAAGATAGTCATGCCTGCAAAGGGAGTGGTGAATAGTCAATATTACTATAGTTAGAGGGTTACCTCGCACTAGGTGTAAATTGACCTTATTTGAATTAGTGTAAAAAGTCTAACGAGATTAAATCATGTCTAGCCAGATGGAATTATGTTTCAGTCAAAGCTTATGCTGAGTTAAATGTTTCAGAAGTAGTTGGGCTACGTGGATGCCCAGTGGCTAATAAACTCTGATGGAGAGGTGCAATTTACAACTATGTTCTAAAAAGGGCTTCAGAACAGAGTGAGACACATGTTGACTTAAGTATGGCTTCTCGTCCCCATGCAAATAGCTAAGTAGAGCACACAATTCAGACTCCCGGAGATCTGTTATGGGTGGAAATGTAGGCCCCTACATAATGACTTGAAGTAGATAAATTAAAGGTAGTTGAGCTGGCATACTAACACATCAGCCAAACGAAGGAAGTTAAGTTTATTGAGAAGGATGTACCGGAAACCCAAGGTTATCGGAAGGCCTACTCTAACGTATAATGTAAATAGTTAAGAATTGAAGCAAAAATTGGGTATTCCTGAAAACTTCGGCAATGAAGGGAGTTATGGGATCTTACAAGAGGGGCAAGTCCATTCCTAGATTCATTAAGCCACCCTCCGAAAGATTGGCCAAGTGGCCTATGAGATAAAGTTACCTGCGAGTCTAGGATTTGTTTATCAGCACTACGCAATTATGTAAAAGACCTTATCTTAGATTAATCCAATGGGAGACGCTCAAGGTACAAAGGCACCGTTCCACGGAGAGACTCTAATAGTTACAGGGGCCATCTTGAAAACTAGAGTTGTAACCCATTACAGAATCGGGGACGAATAGAAGTATAGAAGAAATGTACTGAAGAACTAAGAGCGATGCAAGTCTAGACAGTTTCAGTTATTTTAAGCTTTATAACGACAATATATAGAACCAGATGAGTTTACTTATGCAAGATAGTTGCAGATGTTATATAGTAGATTCTATTGCTACTGTTACCAATGGAGTATATTATATGTGACAAAGCTATGTTTAAGTTGCAAATAGTGTCTTGTGAGAATCCTGTATTGGGTTTTTCTATGTTTCAAGTTCCGAATAATCCATAATATAGAAGGGACTCTGCCAAAATTTCGTCGACAACTATTAAAAAGAGTTAACCCCTTTAAGCCTGAGAATGACATTTGAGGACGAATGTTTCTAAGGGAGGGAGAATGTTACACCCCGTAAAAGTTAACAATTAGTAAATGTACACGTGGATTTGTGATGAGTAAGAAGAGCTTGAAGCATGTGGAAAAATCCTAGGAAGCAGGATCGGGTGATACTAGGCCGCGAGGGGCCAGCGCGGCGCACCAAGTTGGTAGCCTCAACGGGAGGCGCGACGTGGCAAGAAGTTGGCGCCTTGAGTGGCGCGAGGCGCCCCCTACCTACTGCCTCAATAACTATATAAAGCCCATTTTTTCAATGTTAGTTCATTTCCAACAATTATATTAGGCCAGAGAGAGTAGAAGTTGAGGTTTTCAATCGTTTTTCATCTGATTATGCTACCAAATGCCATCCAATCTCAAATTAACTTCAGGTATTAAATTATAACCTTGTAGGGAGCATTACTACGGAGTTATTTTCTCAAAATACGCCCAGCAAAGCAGAATTCCGTCGAGCAAAAGTCGCTAGAATTTCTCCAAATTGATTTCTGTACAATCACAGGCTTTAAGTAAGCATTTATCCCTTTTGAACCCTCAGGAAATTATAAGTTTTTGTCTGTATTTTACGTAGATGAATTATAGTTGCTATTAATATCAAAAGTTATCCTTTTCCGTCGAATTTGGTATTGAAATTGATCTTTTTCTCCCAGTATAATGGTTACAACTGAAAAGAGCTGATGAATCCAAGTGAAAGTCGTTGGTTATTCAGGAAACAACCGCTAAAGTATGTAAGGCTTAATCCTCGGCAAGTATTCTCATCGTATAGTGTTACGACATATGTTCTCGAATAGAAATAACGGTCCCATATGTTGTAGATAGTCGCTACCAGTAGATTATGGTTAGACAGGTTGTAGAAAGTGCAGTCTTCTGTTTGTATAGCATTTGGGTAGGCTAGGGCCCTGTCCCAAGCACTATTTATATTCCTAGAGGCTTGTAGACTATAGCTATCAGTTTGTTGGGTGTCGTTGGTCATGTGGGGCCCATATATGTTTTTTTATGTATTGGCCGTATGGAGCCTAGTATAGCGCTTGATTTTCACTTCAATTATAACTAGATATCATGACGGCATTGTCGGCCCCCATAGGATTCCCTGTTATAGTCTGTTGCTGGTTAGCTGTTTTATTTTACGGGTGGCTATAAGGCCTTTTCTCCGGAGGCTGTGTTTACAACCGCGATATAGCCTGTTGTTTTCTTGAGTTGAGTTGCAGGCTTGCACCAGATGTGCCTAGGCCTAGCTAGGTTATTTAGATTCCAATGTGGCACTAGGTGCCAGTCATGCCTCCCAAGGTGGGGCATGAAAAAAGATTCCAACTTTGAGACCCCAACTATCCAGTATGTTCCAATTTTCAGCGAGTTCCCTAATGTATTTCCCGAAGATCTTCCCCGAGCCCCTCCTGAGTGAGAAATAGACTTCGGCATAGACCTTCTTCCAAACACTCAGCCCATCTCCATCTCTCCTTACAGAATGGCTCCAAGTAAGCTTATGGAGTTGAAGGAGCAACTAAAAGACCTTGATAAAGATTTCATCAGATCCAACATCTCTCCATGGGTTACTCCAGTATTATTTGTGCGAAAGAAAGATGGTACTCTTAAAATTTGTATCGACTACCATAAACTGAACAAAGTTACAATTAAGAACAGGTATCCCCTACCTAGGATTGATGACTTGTTCGATCAGCTTCAGGGAGTCGGTTGCTTCTCCAAGGTAGATCTCAGGTCAGGGTATCATCAGCTTAGAGTCAGAGAATGCAACATACCAAAAATAGCCTTCAGAACTCGGTATGGTCACTATGAATTCATGGTTATGTCATTTGTACTAACTAATTCCCTTGTAGCTTTCATGGACCTGATGGACAGGGTTTTCAAGCAGTATCTAGACATGTTCATCATTGCGTTCATTGATGACATTATGGTACACTCTAGAAATGAGGAACAACATGCTGACCATATGAGGATGGTGCTATAGATGTTCAGAGACCTCTAGTTGTTCGCTAAATTCAGCAAATATGAATTCTAGTTGAAGTCTGTGACCTTCCTGGCTCACGTGGTCTCGGGTGAGGGTATTGAGGTGGATCCTCAAAATGTAGAAGTGGTGAACGACTGGCTAAGACCTACTTCCCCAACCGATATCAGATGTTTCTTGGGTCTAGCCAGTTATTACCGATTTTATTTAGAAGTATTTTCCTCTATTGCATCTCCTCTGACCAAGTTAACTCAGAAAAAGGTGAAGTTTCAGTGGTCAGATACGTGTGAGAAGAATTTTCAAGAGTTGAAGACTCGACTCACTACCACTCTAGTTTTAACCTTACTAGAAGGAAAAGATGGGTTCATAGTATATTATGACCCTTTCAAAGTGGAACTCAGTTTCATTTTGATGCAGTGGGGTAAGCTGACAGCTTATGCCTCTAGATAGGTCAAGGTTCATGAAAAGAACTATCTGACTCATGACCTTGAGTTGGTAGCAGTGGTGTTTGCGTGGAAAATATGGAGGCATTACCTTTATGGGACTCACATGGATGTTTTCATCAATCAAAAGAGCCTTCAGTACGTGTTCAGTTAGAAAGACTTGAATCTTCATGAAAGAAAGTGGTTGGAGCTATTGAAGGATTACAACATGAGTGTGCTATACCACCCGGGAAAGGCCAATACGGTGGCTGATGCCCTAAGCAGGATGTCCATGGGGACGTGGCTCATGTTGAAGAGAGCAGAAAAGAACTGGAAAAGGATATTCATAGGTTAGCTCGGTTGGGAGTGCAATTGTTTGATTTAGCAAAGGGCGGAGTAGTAATGCAAAGTGGATCAGATTCCTCGTTAGTTATTGAAGTTAAGTCAAGGTAGGATGGAGATCCCATACTTCTTAAGCGAAAAGACACAGTTCTCAGAAAAGAAGTGGAGGCTTTCTCCAAAGGGGGAGATGGTGTGCTCCATTACCAAGGTAGACTATATGTGCAGGATGTAGAACTTGAGACAACAGATACTAGCAGAAGCACACAGTTCAAGATATTCTATCCACCTAGGTTCCACTAAGATGTATCATAATCTACAAGATATTTACTAGTGGAACGACATGAAAATAGACATTGCAAAATTTGTGGCTAAGTTCCCGAATTGCCAGCAGGTTAAGGTGGAACACCAAAGAATTAGGGGTATGACTTAGGATATCAGTATACCCACATGGAAATGAGAAGATGTGAATATGGACTTTATTATTGGTCTACCTCGTACACGCCAACAACATTACTCAATTTGGGTGATAGTGAATCAGATGACCAAGTCAGCACATTTTCTCCCAGTTAAAACTACAGACTCAACTGAGAATTATGCGAGGATGTACATCAGGTAGTTAGTCAGACTACATGGAGTACCCTTGTCCATTATTTCAGATAGAGATACCCAGTTCACCTCACATTTTTGGAAGTCATTTTAGAAAGGACTCAGTACCTAGGTCAAGCTCAGCATGGCATTTCACCCTCACACAGATCGACAATTTGAGCGACTATTCAAAGCTTAGAAGATATGTTGAGAGCTTGTGTGATCAATTTCAAGGGCAGTTGGGATGATCACCTACCTCTCATTGAGTTTGCATACAAAAACAACTACCACTCCAGTATTCAAATGGCCCTGTTAGAGGCATTATATGGTAGGAGGTGTAGGTAACCTATAGGGTGGTTTGAGGTTGGTGAAGCTACCTTGATAGGTCTAGACTTAGTTCATAAAGCTATGAAGAAGGTGCAACTTATCAGGGAGAGGTTGAAGACAATGCAAAGCCGATAGAAATCCTATGGTGATGTGAGGAGGAGAGAGTTAGAATTTACTATAGATGATTCGGTTTACTTGAAAATTTCACCCATAAAGGGGGTGATGAGGTTTGGAAAGAAATGGAAATATAGTTCGAGATATGTAGGACCCTACACGATTCTGAGGCAAATTGGGAGTGCGTCATATGAGTTAGAATTACCCCTAGACTTAGCATTTATGCACCCAGTCTTCCATGTGTCACTCTTGAAGAAGTGTATCAGTGATCAAAGCTTAGTTGTGCCACTAGACAGTGTGGGAGTGAAGGACAGTCTCTCTTACGAGGAGGTCCTAATTCAGATCCTAGACCGTCAGGTTCATAAGTTGAGAAACAAGGAAGTCGCTTCAGTGAATGTCTTGTGGGAGAACCAGCTAGTTCAGGGAGCCACATGGGAGGCAGAAGCAGACATGATGGCCAAAGAGCCTTATTTATTCCCTTCCAGTTTAGTTCTAGCATCAGGTACTAAATTCCTCCTCACTATTCTATTAAGTTCCGTACTCATCAACTCTATTCATATTTGCAACGTGCATCCTAGTTGCATCAACTTTGTTATAATGGTTAAATCAGTTCGCAGTCAGTTATTCCTTCAGAAATCAGTTCATAGTCTCAGTCTGGGAATTACAGCACTTTTCCCAATTTTCCAACAGTTTTAGCGTTCATTTGAGGATGAATGATCTTGGGGGAAGATATTGTAACACCCCGAAACTTTCTTAGACCAAACATAGACTCAGTAGATTAAATCAAAAAAATTTTCCTCAGATCGACTGAGACAATGAGTCGTTGTGACCTTCAACGACCCATTGTTTGGGTCATGGTCAGCTCTATAAGCTGTTCTTCGGTAAGCAATGGGAGATGGAACGACCCATTGTGAGAAGACTTCAGTCATCCTATCACTTGTTGCATCCTCAGCTCAGAACCCAGTTGATACCTTTCTAGGAACCCACGAGTCAAACAATGAGTCGACGTTTGATATAACGATTCATGGTATGACTCGTTAGTTGGGGCTCCCAGGTAATTTTTGACCAACTCTTTTAGTGACAACGAGTGGAAACGACGACCCATTGTATCATACAATGAATCATTATGTCCACTAGTGGTGTGAAGCCCCAAGAATCCTTTAGTATTTCTAGTAGACAGGACAAGAGGTGACAACAACTCGTGCCAATCAATGAGTCGTGGTGTCACCCATTAGAGAAGAGGGCCCAGTGTTTGTTCTAGACCTTTCCAATGGCCACAGGAGGTACCAATGACCCATCGGTTCTTCTAACGAGATGTGGTCCCCACCCATTGCCATTACCAGTAAGCCAAGCATCCAAGCCCAGGACCAACAACTGGTCTCAATGAGTTATGGTCTCAACCAACGACTCATTGTGTAACTCGTTGGTCCCTTGTCAGGGAATTTTCCAGACTTTCTCCCAGGGTTATATATGTAACTTCCCACCTTTTTAATCCCCAAACAATGTCATTTTGGGTTATATTCATTGAATTTAAAGGGGTAATCAATGTTTATACTTCATTCCTCTCATTTCCTTAGAAGTCAGATCATACAACTTTCTCAGAAAACAGAACAGAAGCAAGGGTTCAACTTTTCTTCTCAAATCTTGTCAACAGTTTCCTTCGGGGTTTTCATCACCAGGTATATGAGAAATTAGCAATTGAATTATCCTTCCCTTGTGCCCCAAAATCCATCTGAATTTTCCTATTAGTTTTAGGATGTGAGTTTTCGAATGTGACTAAATTTTCAGCCAGATTCAGTCTATATCATGTGGAATATTATTCATGTTAATTATTGATATATTTCCACTATCTTGTGACTATGTTGATACTAATTCCTACAAATGAATTCTAGCCCTAGCTTTTGAATGCAATAAATTAGAGTCTTGCATAATTGATTAGTTATTCATATTGCTTGATTCTATCAGTGTTGGGATTCCCATATTATTAATACTAGTTGACATCTTAGTCAGTTGCATTCTAGTCCAGTTTCGAAAAGAATATTAGCATGCTCAGTATTTTCAGAAATTTCAGCTAATCAGTTTGACTATAGTCTTTTCTCAAGGTGTCAGTAGTGCCTCCCAGATATCAGTTATCAGACTCAGTTATCAGTTGTCAAATATTAGTTACTCTCTAGACAGTTACGATGCTTCTAGATAAGCAGCTCTGACCAGTCTCAGAACCACCAAGTTCAGTTTCAGTTTGTTTTTTAGACGGTTATGACGCTTCCAGAGAAGCAACTTTGGCCAGTCTTAGAACACCAGGTTCATAATCTGGTCAGATAAGACTCTCAGGGTAATTCTAGATAAGTATCCCTAATTTAGTCTTGTACCCCAATTTGGAGCTATCAGCTTAGTCGTCAGATTAGAACTATCCAATGGGAGTAGGACTTAGCACCGAGTGAACTAGGGTTTCAGTGCACCCAGGTTCTCAGAATTACGTTGCCACCGTAGGTTATTTTATTGGCCCTCTGGCCCCAGATTTGTGATCACCCAGTTCATGCCTTTATACCCTGGCAAGGTATATTGGGTCCTATCGATGGGGCGCATACATCGAACTCCACGTCTAGCTAATGTGGTTATATGTCGGTTATAGAGTCTCCCACTAGTCAGTGCAGTATCAGTTTAGCTCAGATCAGTATTTCAGATTCAGGACATGTCTATGACCATCAACCAGGGTCATTATTGACCATACCAGTTATATTTCAGTTGTTCAATTTTTAGTATTCTACTTGGTCATTTCTTGTCATTTCAATTCAGTTATTAGTCCTTTGATGCATTATTATATCTCTTACTTACTCAGTACATTCCAAGTACTAATATATACCTTCTATGTTGTATCGTATCATGATACAGGCACATGTTCTCAGCCTCAGCATCGTTAGTCGATTCCTTCAGGTGATATCAGCAGCTGCAGTTGGTGAATCCTCATCTTTCGAGGACGATATTTATTTTTTAGTTAATTTCTTTCAGTTAGACTTTAGAGTTAGCTAGGGGATTGTCCCAGCAACTCATCATTAGTAGATGGCTTTCAGACATAAACTCAGATATTTAGTGTTGTTTTTTAGATGTATGAACTTTTGTCTAATTAGTTTTTTTTAAATGATTTCATTTATGTAAAGCTTTCGCTCCTGTTTACTCAGTTTACCAGTGTTATGATAGACCATGGGTTGGCTTTGGGTTACTTGTGACGCCAAGTATCGAGTCTCGTCCAAGGTCTAGACTAGAGTCGTGACATCGACAAGGCTAGGCGAGGCTAGGTCACGAGGGCTTGCGTGACATGGCAGCCCTTCTACGGGATGACCCATGTGATGCGACAGCCACTAGGCACAGTGAGCTGCCGGAAGCGGAAGCCCTCCGCCATAATGCCCACACGATGCGCCCGACCACCACCGCCCCTTATTATATATATTTAAGTTGGTTCAAGTTGGATTCATTTTAATATTTCCCTAAACAGAGAGTTTGAGTGAGACGACAAGGTTATTAGGTTTTCATCAAATTTTTGCCAGATTACGCTGTTAAACTCCATTCAAATGCAAATTCATCATGTATAACGAGTTTCAAGCCTATGAGGAACATCCCTACGAAGTAATTTCTTGGAAATTCACTCGGAGTACCGGAACTCTGCCGAGTAAAAGTTGTCGGAGTCTCTTCTAATTGAGTCCTAAGAAACTGTAAGTTACTACCTTCTAGACTCTCGAGAATTGGTGAGTTTTTGAACGAATTAATCAAAGTTTAATTGGAGTCAATGTTCTTCAATAAATATCATTATTTGTCGATTCCTACTACTAAAATAGCCTTATTCTCTCATCGTAAAGGCTGCAATTGAGTGGAATTACTGGCTTCAAGTTGGCAACTTTTCGGCTGAATGAAAGTTGGCATTCGATGTATGTTAAGGCTTATCTCTTTGACAAATTATTCTCGTCGTAAAGTGATATGACATAAGCCTTGAAAGTAGATAATGATCCTATATGTTGTGATTAGCTGCTGCGAGTAGATAACGAATATGTACATTATGGATTAGTTGTTATAAGACGTATTGAGATTGTACCATAGTAGTCCTTGTCGGGGAAGCGTATGTTAAGTGTGAATGACTCTAGGTGTGCCTAAAGAGTTCCCTGTCCACCTATTTACTGTTTAGAGGTATTTTGATGTTTTATTTTCGTGCAAAGGACTTAGAAGTCTATGGTTAGCTGTTGGGAATGAATTGTTAAATTGGATAGCATAGTGTGTAGTCGGGCGCTATAACTTTTAGTTTGGTATCTATATTGAAAACAAAGCTCGCCTAGAGGCCGTTTGCGTACCTTGACGCCTCTAGGGCCAGAATTTGGATAGGATGGTCTTGCCTTCGGTCAGTGGCACCAAGGTTGCCTAGTAAACTGAGTGACAGCCTGCATATAATTGGCTACTGTCAATGACCATTAGTTCTAGTCGACTCTATACTTGTCCTATAGATCAGTGGATACCCTAAGGAGGAAACCTTATTAGTAGTTAGATGTGGGGCTAACACCCTAACTTACTCTTATAGATATTCATGTACAGGTTGCCATGAGTGGCTAAGTCCAGATAAACAGGCCTATGAGGCTATGAATTGCCCAGAAAAGCCATATGAAATCTGAACAGACTAAGTTAAAGTCTAAGGGGACTAGAACCATAATATCACAGTGTTACTTCCACGCTAGAGGTTATCGTAAGCTGCCTGTGGTGACTACTTAGGAGTATGTCCAATTAGTAGTAGCTCCACAGTTATTCTAAGTGTAGGAACTAAATAGTTGGTCATCTACGACCTTATAACTTGCTTATGAGTTATCCTTGCCCCCAGCATGACCTTCAGACTGTCACTTAGGTTACTCGGACCTCGTCCTTTTCTATTTAGGTCGTCAGAGGTTGTAATCACTACAGGATCTCTAGACAGGTGTAGGCATACAAGATGTTCCTGTTGACAACTATATAGACTATTCTAGGGGAAAGTAGTGGTCGCGTTAGGCCTAAGAGGCCAGATACTCCTTTGAACGGCTAGATTTGTAGATTGTAATATAGTGTCCCTAGTTAGGGTAGATCGTAATTCATATCGCCTCTTGCATTGAATAGCTAAGAGGCTGCTAGTTGTATGAACTACTTTCGAAGCTATAAACTGCATACAGAGCTATGATGCTGCTAATGCTTATGGAGCTATAGATTGCTTGCGGAGCTTTGATGCTGTATCACTTATGGAGCTACTAAATTTCCTACCAGGCCATATATTGTCTGTAAGGACTTATTCTATGTCGTAGCGGCATTACAGACCCTTCTAGAGCCTTGTGTTCTTGGGGTACAGTTATTGGGGGGAAAAGGCCCAAATTCAGTATCAGAAGCCCAAACGGCTCATATTTAGTTACAGGAGCCTAGACGGCTCATATATAGTTACAGGAGCCCAGATGGCTCAGACACAGTTGCAGGAGCCCAGAAAGCTTTGGCACAGTCTTAGGCCTAAGGGGTGCCAATAGGGGTATATAGACTGATTGGCGCCTGTCGAGGCTTATGGGGACCCAGGTAGGCTATTACTGTGTTGCTTGTACCTTCCCGACTTATGAAGGGAAAGTTAGGTTCTTGGTTGTATACTGCTTGCTAGATGTAGCTTATGAATGTAAGTTGTGCAGCTTTAGCTCCTATTCGTATAGTAGTTTATTAGATGCAGGTTATGGATAAGAAAGCTTATCGGTTAACTTCTGCCCTTGCTGCTAATTACTTTAAGTTCTATTTTATTTTATCTTTTATTACTGCCTTACATATTATGTATATATTGTACTGACAACCCTTAATTATGGGGTGTTGCATACTTGCCTGCAGGTTTAGATAGACAGGGCACAAGGCCTCCATTAGCGGTTTGTCGGAGTCAGCAGATCGACCAGCTCCTTTCATTCGGAGTTTCGAGGTGGTAAGAGGTCACCTATCTTTTACTGGTATAACATTTGTGTAGGTCGGGGCTCTATCCCGATCACTATTTTACTCTTAGAGGCTTGCAGACTATAGTCTTCAGTTAGTGGTTGGCCTGTATTTGTTATGTTTTGTATGATGGATGTGTGGGTCCTAGTATGGCTTCTAGTTAGCAACCTTGTCGGCTATAGTATGAATATGACTACATATTTTCATTCTGTTTAAACTAGACAACATGGTGGTCTTGTCGACCCGCATAGGATCCCTTTACTATTGTGTTGCTTGGTTAGTTATTTTCCTTGACAGGTGTTATGTGGCCTTGTTAGCCCGAGACTGTGTTTACAGCTGAGATATAGTAGTTGGCTTTCTTGATTTTGAGTTGTTGGTAGGCACCAAAGGTGCATATTCCCATAGAGATTAGCCCAGATTCCAGTGTGGCATTAGGTGCTATTCATGCCTCCCAAGGTGGGGCGTGACAGGAAGAACTTGAAAGACATGGCTAACAAAAGAGAATCCATACTTAGAATCAAAATCCTAAGAAATGCTTTCCTAGAGGATTGAAAATTCTAGGGTTTATGGAATTAGTTGGGACATGATGAGTTGGTAATTTACCAACTCATTAGGCTCTTAAGCATGAGCTTCAGCTTAGTTATCAAGTTATTTAGATGAATTTGTTACCCTTTTTGCCTTTTTATGTGTAAGTATCTGAGTTGAAGAGAAAGAGCAAGAAGTGGAGTAAAAAGGATGAAATCAGGTATAAATCGGCGCTTGATCAGAGGAAACCAATGAAATGCTGGTCAAACGCAAATAACCAATAATTTGATGAGAGAATGCAACTGATGGCCACAGACATCAATCAGTGACTAGCCGGTTAAATCGCTAATGGGTGCTTGATCTTGTTGGACCGAGGAGGATATTAATCAGTGGATCGTGGATGGAAGCTCATGAACCGTCGAAGATGTCACAGAATGGTCCTGGAACATCACAGGAGTGTAGAAGAAAATGAATGGCAGTTCGCGGAATGCAACCGGCTAACCATCGGTTCCATCACTATTGAACAAACGCCTTAATGTGGGCAATTACGTCTAGCACTAAAAAAGAGAGATTGGTTGCCCTATTTTTGTATATAGAAGAAAGTACTCTGTACATAATTTTTATCTTTTTGAACATTCCTTTTGCCTTGGAGAGAGAACCCCATTGGAGTAGATTGTTGGATATTACTTCTCCTATTTTTTCATCTTCTTCCTTAGAAAGGTATAACCATTGTTGTAGACATATTTTGAGTTTGATTTTACTTGCTCTTAGTAAAGAAATCATTGAGTTTATTAAGGAATATACTCTTTAGTTTCTTCATCTTGAGTGGCGAACTCATCAACTAGAGGTGTGTGATGATAGATACTCAATTAGATTGGGTATTGCTATATTCATCTCAATATTGCATAACTAGTATAAATCTGTTGAGTTCTCTCTAATTTATAACTGATGATCTATAGTTGTAAATATGGGTGTACTTTTCGTACTTCATTTCAGCTTGAAAGAGATGGATTCAAGTATTGAGAGAGAATTTAATGGTGGAAATGGATGTGATTGTGTGAAGTTGGGCTAGAAATAGCCAAAACCCATATTCATAATCCTAATTAGTAGTTTGTGACTAAAGATAGCTCAGCAATTAACCCACACTCTATTGGGCTAATTGAATTATATCTTCAGGTTTGAAAGGACTCGAGAAAAAGGCATCCATGAGGTTGAAAAATAAAGCAGTCATCTCATCCAAAGTTATTTACATTTATTCACAATGATTTGATAAGCTAGCATATCCTTATTTGATTAGCACCCCATCTACACCACACCTCTACTCTCAACTTAATATTGTCTCTCAATTTTGGTTATTTTGCTATTTTGGCTAGCTGGTTTAGAATTCACAATATTGTTGACTTCATTTCCCCCCCAAAAATTTATTATTTTATTTCTCTTGATTGGTGTAAGTTAATTCAAATTTCCTAAAACAACGCTTCCACAAATCATTCACTAGTCTTTGTGGGATTCTACCCCAGCATCCACCAGGAATATTTCTTTTGAGAAATGACCGTGTACGCTCTCTCGTTAAGAGGGGTGTAGTTTGGACGTTGTCAAAAATGGCGTCGTTTTCGGGGACTAGCACGTGATATCCTTGTGTTGTTTGTTAATTTGAGTTAGTCTGGCATCTTAATTGTTGATGTTGATCTTGCTATTGGTTATTAGAGTGAATTCATATGAGGCAACATTTGCAACCAGGGGATAGTTCGGTTGAAGGTAAAATGGAGCATGAAGAGGATAACCCAGTTATGCCTGAAGTTCCAGGGGCCATTCGTCTACCAACCATGGTAGGGAATGTAGTGTTTCATGTCACGAGTACAGTGTTACACTTGTTACAAATAAAAGAGCTCTTCGGGTGTAAACTGAGTGAGGATGCAAACCACCACTTGAGAAATTTCTTAGAGATTTGTCAACCCTTTAACATAAAGAATATAAGTCAAGAGTCTATCAAGTTAAGGCTCTTTCCATTCTCCCAACGGGAGAGAAACTATGTGGTTGGAGGAGCTCCCTCCGGGTTGCATCACCTCATGGCAAGAACTGACTGAAGCTTTTTTGGATTTTTTTCCCTCCCTCAAAAATAGTTACAGCAGAGGGATGATATTACAAACTTTAGGCAAGAGCCAGGGGAGCCTTTGCATGAAGCCTGGCTAAGGTTCAAGAAGAAGGTGTTCCTTTTCCCTAACCATGGTCTCCCTGATGGAGGTATCCTTCTAAGCTTTTACTATTCCCTAGAGTTTATCATTAAATTCGTTGCCAATATGGATCAGACATATGGGTTAGCCAAGGACCTTCTGGATAGAATGACAAAGACGAATCGGGTAGCGCACACGAGGGAGACTAATATATCGTCACATGATGTTGGTTCTAGTTTCTAGTCACGGAAATGTGAAAAAGAGATGAAGATCGAGATGAAAATCTTGCTAAAATGATGACTCAGCTGGAGTTAATGACTAAACATGTGATGGGGCTAGGCCTAAAGTTGTGAATGTTGTAGGAATGTAAGGTCCAATGCATTTTGAAGGAGAATCACCGTCAACAAGATATGAGAAGGAGTGCCAATACATGGAATATCATATGGGAGGTTCTCGACCCATGTATCAAGGGACTAATCAAGGCCCTTGGTGCCGATGGGAAGAGAACGAATGTTGGAGAAACCGTGACACACAGAGATTGCCCACTAGAAATGAGAGACGGGGAAATAGAGAGCAAAATCATGAGGGGGACCGAGATCATTGAAGTTTGAATCCATATGTTCCCCCTCCTAAAGTTGAGACCGCCTAAGCTCAACAGGTGTGACCGATATTGGAAGCTTGAAAATTGAAGAGATGTTAGCAAGGGTTCTCAAGAAAGTGGAATCAACAGACAGCGAGGTTAAGGAATTGAAAGGGGAGGTGTCTAACCTTGCCAGTCTATGAGTTCACACTAAGCTTCCATTAAAAATTTGGATCAAATGAACCACTTATCCTCTCAAATGAACCCCCAAATGAAGGGAACACTTTCGAGTGATACAATTCCAAACCCTAAGAAAGATAGTCAATGCATGACCATTGTCACGAGAAGTGGTAAAATGCTTAGAGATGCAGGGCTTAAGCCTAAGGAAGTTGTTGCTCCTAAGAGAAATGATGAAAAAGAATCTGATGTGGTACCAAAATCACCAAATGGTTGTGATAATGTTGAAGATGGTGAGGAAGATGTTGATGAAGTTCCCTCAAAAGCGGATGAAGAAGTGGTGTGCATGCAGGCCTCAAGTGAGAAAGCAAGAGAACCAAGCGTTTCACCTCCTTATACACAACCATTATCCAAGAAAAAGAAGGATGATAAATTCAGTAAGTTTATCGACATATTTAGCAAATTGTCCATAAATATACTGTAGGTGGATGCTTTACATCAAATGCCCGAATATGCAAAGATCATGAAAGAGCTGCTGAAGAAGAAGAAGGTGGTAGATGTGGGCACCTGAGAGATAAGACATCATTGTAGTGCTATGATAATGAGCAACCTTGCCACAGAATGGGAGGTTCTGGGAGCCTTCACAATCCCTTGCACTATTGGGTTGTGTGTATTCAATAAATCACTTTGTGATCTTGGGGTAAGTATAAATCTGATGCCTCTCATAATCTTCAATAAATTGGGGCTTGGGAATAACAAACCTCCATCAATGAGATTATTAATGGCTAATCGCTCTATCAAGAAACCTGTGGGTGTTTTAGTGGATGTATTAGTGAGGGTAGATAAATTTATTCTACCAACTGATTTTTTGGTTCTTCATTGTGAGATGGATGTAAAAGTTCTAATCATTTTGGTGAGGCCATTGCTCTCTATAGGTAGATCTTTGGTAGATGTGGAGATAGGTGAGCTAAAGTTTTGGGTTAGAGGTGAAGAGGTTACCTTCAAGATGTGCCAATCCGCTAAACCTCTTGACGGATGCAATGTGATTGGAGTGATTCATGCAAAGAATGAGTATGGAAGAGTTGATATAGAGGAGGCTGAGTCAGATGATGATCCTTCGAAGAGTGAATGTTAAATGAGAAATACGTCATCCCACGACGTTAACTAAGGCGCTTCTTGGGAGGCAACCCAAATGTCTTCATCTGAATGTTTTTAGTGTTATTGTTGTTTTTAGTTTTCTAGGACTAAGTAGGTGAGAAGTAAGGAGGAGAGCACAAAATAAGATAGGCACTACGCTAGACCGGCGGATCATCGATTCAGACGTGCGAATCGCCGCACACTTGAGTCAAAAAACAGAAACCTGGGAACAAAATAGCCAAACTGGTGAGTCACTAGCAAAACGCCGAATAAAAGTCGTGAACCAGCGCTTGACTGCCGGCGCGAGTCAGAACACCTGAGCAGTGGGTGTAAAAACGGCGATCCACCAGCGGAACACAGAACCCAATCGGCGAACCGCCAGCCAATCGTCGGTTACAAAGCAGTGAACTCGGCATAAATTTAGGCTTATGATGGTAAGGCGGCAAACTGCCTGTAAAGGTACATGCCTTGTTTAAAAATCTTCAATAAACCATAGATATACCCGACCCAGAATCATCTTGCAGCCGCCCTAACCTGATAAAATTCCCTTTTTATTCTCCTAGACTTCCCTTTTTCCCACCTTTTAACACTTCCCCAAACTCCTTTTTATTTTCCCAACATCTCACCTTTCCATATTCCAAAAATTCCCTCTCTCCCACTTCCTATAAATTTAAAGTACCACTAACTATCCACCCCTTTCTCCTCAACCTACACCGATTACACCTTCTCACCTATAAAATCCCCCAACTTTTTTACCTAATTCTCACTATACTCTCCCACTCTACTAGCAAATCTTAGAAATTTCACCATTGTTGAGCACTCTCAATCTTCCACATCTATTCTCTGCACTCATTCTCGTGTTGTGGTAATGTACTCTTAACTTCCTGATTTTCTCATCAATGGTATTGTTGCATATTGATGTTGTTATGACATATATCTCCCTTCTTTTTACTACCCTTTCCACCAATATTTTCATTATTGTGACCCTACTTGTTGAATGAAGTTAATTGATTCAATGTAAAATTAGTTGGGTGATATAGGCTTGATGGTATAGTGGGTGTGGGGGAAATGGTTGTTCTTGTATAGCTGAGTGGGATGAAGTCTGAGTAACCCTAAGCGATTAAAAAGACCCAATTTTCCTGATGATAGATCAGGTGATGCCATTCTTGAGGGTAAATCGTCATTTTATCCCTTTTCATGTGTTGGATAATTGTTTGATATGATGTGAGCGAGTGTTTGAGAGTTTTGATATTGGATTGGATTGTAAAGCATTGAGGACGACGATCATTGGCTATTCGCCAGTCAGGTCCGATGAAACACCGATGAAACACCTGTTTGGGAAAATATTGGCTTTAGGTCACTGCCTTGACCCCGCGTCACATCGGCGCTTCGCAAATCCAGACCAACAGTTTACCAATCTATCACCGATAGAAAATTAAACTTGTCACCCCAGTTCTCTGCTTATCATCGGCGATTCTTTGGTGGTCCGTGGATAACCTCCTACGGTTCACCGGCATTTCGTCATTGCTGCCAATTCCTCATTGCTAATTCCTCCTCGTTTTTCTCATTTAAATATCATATTGGTTGTTAGTTGTTTCATTTTATCATTGGAAAAATACAAAAAGGTACATTGTGGATGAAACTAAGATCGTGTTTTTATAAAATGACTTTATACAGGAATCCTAGCAAGGAAAAAACCCCAACCTACTCATCCAAAAAGGGCAAAGTAAAGGAAAAGGCATCTGTAGAAACCACCAAATGCATTATCCCTAAAGCCCTAAGATCAAACTCAGGGGTTAAAACAGAGAAAGCAGGATTTCCTGCCCCAGGTCATAGGACGAGTCATCCAGTGACTCGTGAGGTGCACCACGAGTCGTTAGTTGACTCTTGGGGAGGAGGGAACACTTGGTTGGATTTCTTGGTTAGGGGGCTGACCACGGGTGAGTCCATGAGTCGTGTGATCTTGGGCAGATTTATATGCCTAAGTGATACTCAAACGTATCATTTTTACCTTGTTTGTTGTGCAATGTGTATATAATATCATGTATTTGTCAATAAAATGCGAATTTATACTAACCAACATGATTAGCATTTGTTTTGCAGGATAATGTGATTTTTAAGAGCTAAAATGCGTGTTGGAACTATGTCGGAGTTGGACTGGGATGCGAGCGTGGAAAAGACCTTGGATGGCACATTTTACACTGGCTCCGTGATGGAGCCGTGCCACGCTGCCATCGCGGTAGCACACTGCCTGGAGAGGAAATTAATTGGCAGATTCCAGTGAGGCCTCGCGACAGCTCCGTGGCACGGAGACAGGACTCCGCGATGGCCTCCGTGCCACGTTGAGGCCAATTATCCGGACCCTGCAATTTCCAGAGAGGGTCCGCGTCCACGCCGTGTCACGGAGGCAGTGCTCCGCGTTGGCCTCCGTGACACGTTGCTTGTTATTCCGGGAAAAATTTCCCACTAGTATAAATAGCACACTTAGGTTTTTAATCAGTTTTTAGTTTTTAGACTGAGTTCAGAAGTGGAGCGCAGGAACGTGGGTTTATGGCAGTTGAAGAATAGAAAAGCTAAGAGTTTTATTCTCTTCCTTTCTTCTTTCCTTCAATTGTATGCATGATTTACACTCATTTTAGGATGATTAATCCAAGAATGAGTGGCTAATTCCCTTCTTTGCTGAGGTTTTGAACTTGTGTAATGAATTTTGGTGATAATTGATATGGTTTCTTCTTCTTCTTGCATGTTGTTCTATTAATTCTTGTGCTTACTACATTATTGATTGGCCACCATTAATGTATATCTAAAAAGTCCAATTTCACTCGAGAGAGCACGAAATTGGAAAGTTGTGAATTAATAGGGTATTGTTCTTAACTTGATTTGGGAAAATTGGGTTTTGATGTGCTTTCTTGATAGAAATATACTTGAAAGCCGTATTAGTCAATTTAGGAATCGGAATTGTAGTGCTAGGTCATAAATTGCATTTGATCACAGAAATGTAGACGGATGGTTTATGATTCTAAAGTGAAATTAAATACGAAAGTTTTAATTTCTAGGCAACATTCTTGGCTAGCAACATGAAGAAGAGGATGACTAAATTATCATGATTATCAAGTTCATTACTCGTTCTTAACCTTTGCATGTGCGTATCCATTGTCTAAATTCTAAAGTAAATAGTTGTTATTAATTGTAGTATATAAATAGTTTAGAAACAAAAACTCACTCAACTCTTGGTTGGATTGTTGTTAACATAGTTAGGGATAGAATAGAAATATGGTAAACTAGGCAGTTTTACATATCTAGAGCAGCCTCCTTGGATCGATACTTGGCTACTTAGCCACTTTATTAGTTGTTTGACCACGTGCACTTGCGTGTCAGTTGATAATATTTAATACCAACCCGAGCAGTACAAGCCGCGAACAAGTTTTTGGCGTCGTTGCCGGGGAGGCTAGGCGATTTGTAAAATTGTGTTTAGTGTAAATTTGCTGTATTTGTATTTTTATTTTCTTAAGTGTTAACAACTTGGTCTTAGCCTGTATTTTGCAGATTTTTATTTCTGTGAACACTGGCAAGGGACAAGGAGCTGGTGGAATCTTACTTAGAGCCAGAACGTGAATTGCACAGTCAACATAGAGAAGCTCTTCGGAAGAAGCTGTAGTTGCTTAAACAGTCTATGATGGAGCAACCAAATCCACCAGTTGTGCAGGCAGTGTTAGTGCCCGAGGAAGTAGCAGCTAGGCCGGTTCGCGAGGTGGCAATCCCACACGCTAATAATGTACATTCCAGCATCCGCAAACCAGAGCCTGGAGGGAGATTTGAGTTAAAGCAAAATATGGTGCAACTTTTGCACACTAGCGGGCAGTTTACCGGTCTCCCTCACGAAGATCCGCAACAACATCTACAGAACTTTTTGGAGATAAGTGACACTTACATACCCGCTGGAGTGTCACCTGATTATGTTCGGCTCACTTTATTTCCATTTTACTTACTGGGTGAAGCCAAGAGGTGGTTAAAAGCTGAACCACCCAACTCTATATCAACGTGGGATGATATTGCAAGGAAGTTTTTGATCAGATTTTTCCCTTCAGGTAAAACAGCTAAACTTAGAAGTCAGATTCTAAGTTTTAAACAGAGGGAAGGAGAAAATCTTTATCAATCCTGGGAAAGATTCAAGTCCATGTTGCGGGATTGTCCTCATCATCATCAGTCAAATGAGGTGTTGGTCCACACTTTTATTGAGGGTTTGGAACCCCACACTAAAATTTTGTTAGACTCAGCAGCTGGAGGGCAAGCGCTAGAGAAGACTTATGAGGAGCTGTACACTTTGCTCAACCGAATTTCACAAGGCAATCCGGAATGGAATGCAGATTCTTCAAGAGGTGGAGCAAGGAAAGCAGCAGGAGTGCTTGAAGTGGATGGATTCACAGCTATCGCTGCACAGATAGCTGCTTTGCAAAATCAATTAAACACTCACTTCAGCAATATGAATTTGAACCAGCCGTCAGCCTCAGTCAATGCAGTCCAACAGATGTGGTGTGAAGTGTGTGGTAGTAGTGAGCATTCAGCTGAATGCTGTGGTGCAAATCCTGATTCTGTCAACTTTGTGGGCAATGCACAGAGGAATCAACAGCAGTTTGGCGGTGGCTACAACTCGAATTGGAGGAATCATCCAAATTTTTCGTGGGGTAGCAACAATCAACAAGGTCAAGGTTCAGGGCAGGGTATGCACAGAAACCAAGGAGGGCAACAAGGCTATCAGAATCAGTTCAGAAATCACAATGCCCCTCCTCCACCACCATCACCGACTATTGAGCAAATGTTCAAGACCATGATTGCCAACCAGGCACAATTGCAGGCTGACTATGTCAAATTGGCAGCCGAAGTAAAGAACAATCAATTGGCAACCAAGGCTCTTGAATATCAGTTTGGGCAATTTGCTAGTGCCCAAAATACTAGACCAAGGGGAGGACTACCTAGCGACACGGATCCCAATCCTAAGCAGGTGAATGCAGTGACCACGAGGAGTGGTTTACAATTAAAGGAGGTGGAACCGGAAAGACCGCCTCAGAAGTTAGGAGCAGCAGATGTTGAGGGAGAACAAACCTCAGATACAGGGAAGACCAAAGAAGCTGAACCAGCAAGGCCTCCACCCCTGTTACCTCAACGACTTAAGAAACACAAGGAGGAGGCGTGTTTCCAAAAATTCATGGAGGTACTTAAACAGGTACATGTTAACTTACCTCTTGTTGATGTCTTGCAGGGTATGCCAAAATATGCGAAGTATATCAAAGACATCGTGGCCAACAAAAGTCGCTTAACTGAGTATGCCACGGTGGCTTTAACGGAGGAATGCACATCCCGTATTCAGAACAGGTTGCCCACTAAACTGAAGGATCTTGGAAGTTTTACTATCCAGTTGACGATTGGGCAAAGTATCCGAGCTCGTGGGTTATGCGACTTGGGGGCAAGTATAAATCTGATGCCATCTTCAGTATTCAGAAAGTTAGGACTAGGGAGCCCTAGACCTACAACAGTGATCTTGCAGCTAGCAGACAGGTCTTTAGCTAAGCCGGATGGCATTGTTGAGGATGTGCTAGTGCAGGTAGGCTCCCTCATTATTCCGATAGATTTCATTGTTCTGGATTTTGAACCAGATGCGTAAGTCCCATTTATTTTGGGATGACCCTTTTTGGCAACTGGAAAGGCATTGATCGATGTAGCTGTGGGTCAACTCACAATGCGAGCACACGACAAGGTTGAGGTGTTCGACATGTACAAGGCACCTAAGCTCCCGACTATCTATAAGGAACTCTCGGTGATCAACGTTATTCATCATGGGAATGCAAATGGATTGAGTGATTCCCGAGAGTTACTAGGTAGGCCACCAGACAAGGTTTAGAACTTCTGGGGAGATGACCATGATTGGGACAAATCGTCCATCTCCCTAGTAGAAACTTGAGCATAAAGGCTGTCGAGCCGCGACGTTAAACCAGGCGCTGCACGAGAGGCAACCGTGAAAAATATTTTTTTCTTTCCTTAGTGTAAAGTTTTTCTTTTATTCTATTTTCTTTTCTTTTTCTTGACTAGGCTTAGATTTGTGTTTTATTTAGTAATTTTTTTTATTTAGTAATTTAGTAAATTTTTATTTTTTAGTAGGGAATCTATTCATTTAACCAATTTTTGTTTAGTGAGGTGATTTTCAGGTATACCGGAGGAAAAATACTTGGAATCGAGGAAACGAGGCGAGGTATGAAAAATACAATTTGATGGTGAAACAGAGCACTGGCGCGTTGGCGCCGTGTCACGAAGGCAATGCTCTGCGTTGGCCTCCGTGACACGTTGAAAGGCAAATCTGGAATTTTTTAAAAATTCCAGTAAGCCAACGCGTTGCCTCCGTGTCACGGAGGAGGGTCTCCGCGTAACCCTCCATGACACATTGCCCTTATCCCAGTGCCGGGTCACACCGGGTTTCCGGGTGACCCGCGTGTTTCCTTTAAATAAACCCCCGATTTTCGCCCATTTTCCCCATTCCCTCTACCCTCCGCGACCAAACACCCATTCCCCTACCCCCAAGCTCCGTGCCACGTTAATAGGCAAGGAAAATGTCAAGTTTTTGTCGATTCATCAATTCCAAGGTATGTTTTCATCATCTATCTCAAATTTTTGGCGATATTTGTCGATTTTGAGCATGTGAGGTGAGATATATCACCCTAGGTAGAAATTACACATGACGTGAATTATTTTGTGATTGATTATGTTTGGATTGTTGTAGTTGACGTTTGAACTTATCGATTGATTGAATAGTTCAATTTTGATTGTCGAATTGCATTCTAGGGCTTGGGGTTGTTGAATTTTAACATGGGTAACTTGATAGTTTGACGAAATTGATGCCGGGGTGTGTTTATTATTTGAGATAAGTCGTGGTAAATATTGTATAATTGTTGAAAGACGACTAATTCTCGAATTTTTGTGGGAAATTGCGTAATATGTGAATTGGTTGAATTGCTTAGATTAGTTGTATATAAAATGTTTGTATTGTTGTTTCTATTTTGTTGTTGTTATTGTTGCTAAGTGCTATGGGTGAATAGCTGTCGATAGTAGGATTGGGTTAGCTGTATGAAGTCTGAGTAGTTCGCTAGCCGTTATGCTGTCGAATTTTTGTGAACGCATTAAGCAATATGTTATAGTTGATTGTGTTTGGGGTGTAAATAGAGCTATCCTTGCTAAAATGTTGTAAATATTGTTAAAGACTAAGTGTGGGGTAAATTTTGTTTAACCCGACCTTAGCCAAAGCTAGCAAGTTTTTAGCTTAACGTTGTGCTTGTTTGTGTAAATTGACAGGTACAATGGCCAGCCGACAAGATAAAGGCAAGGGTGCTTCAACCTCAGGCACCGGCAGAAAGAGAATGAGACTGGGCACTGCTGTCCCAGCTGCACCTGCTGTTCCACGCGGTCAACACCGCCGATACGGAACATGATGAGTTACCGAGGAAGGAAAAAAGTGGTACGCAAAGCATAAGGAGAACAAGTACTTCCCGGAGGAATATATTGCAAGGGAACCACTTGCACAGGAGTTCCCTCGCATCGTACAGAGGATTGAGGCAGCTGGGCTCAACTTTATCTTTCAGGAGCCTAAGGAGTGCAACCTTCACTTGGTCCGGGAATTCTACGCCAACTGGAACCCGGCCATCAGGAGCCATACTATTAAAATCAGAGGGCAGATTGTCACTCTGGAACCCCAGCAGTTTAATGCCATCGTGGGAGCGCGGGACATAGACGCCCACGTCCTCCGCCAGTTAAACATCACCCCACCGTACGCCGACATCAGACGTACATTGTGTGGGGTTCGATCCACAGCCCGATGGAGTAGACACAAAGAGAGGGGTTACCACCAGACTCTGCCTTATTCGCAGATGAACAGGGAGGCCAGAATCTGGCTAAAAATTGTATGTTCGTGTCTGATCCCGGGAGTGCATATGACAGACGTGACCCGGGACCGTGTCTGCCTGGTGTATGCCCTTATGAAAGGGCTTGAGATTAATGTGGGGGTGGTCATAATATCCGCCATGAAGAGAGCCAGACTACACCAGGGCCACAGATACGGGTTTGGCGGACTCATCACCACCTTCCTCCGAGGCCTCGACGTTGAGGAAGAAGCCTTGGATTACATTCCGCAGTTGGAGCGGAGGGCCCTTGATGTGACAAATACCAAGGCCCCCGACACTACACACAGACCGGTGCTGACTCTGGGCGATCGACATGCTCGTGACGACCAGTATATGGCCCGTATGTTTGGTATGCAGATGCTGCAGCTACGGATAGGTGGGAGACCAGCCACCGAGGATGAATTATGGCAGCTGGAGCTGGACTACCCCTTTGGCGAGAACGCCAGAGCTTTATGCAAGGTGGGGCCAGCCTTTGTGGAGCCGACTGATGATGACGTCCCTACTGATGAGGAGACACGTCGTGAGGACTCTGATGTGGAGTCCGATGACGGCGATGGAGCTGATTCAGATATGGGCGATGAGGCCGCAGCACCGGATAAGGAAGTCGAATATTTCGACTGAGCAGGGAGTTTCACCACCCAAAATTTTGTGCTTTGTATTATTGTGAACACTGGGGACAGTGTTCGATTTAAGTATGGGGTGGGGAGTAGTTAGGTGCTGGGACATAGGCTCTAAATTTGCTGTATAATTTTTCCTTGACGTTTATGTATGTTCGTGCTTTCCCTGTTGTTGCGAACTGATTTGTGATTTATGTGTATATATTCGGTTGTGGCTAATGATGTGTGTTTTTGAAAGTTATGGTTGCCTTTGTAAATATTTTGTAAATTTTGTAAATATTTTTTTTCTTTATCGATATGATCGATATTTTTCAAAATTTTTGCGAAAAGATTTTGCACTTATCAAAATATTTTGTAAATATTTTCTATCTAAATGATCGATGTGTTGCAAAAATTTTGAAGTTTTATTTTTGGGTTTCTCGGAGTTTGTTTTCGGTTCTTTTACCGAGAATAGTCCCATTGAACCGAGGTCATAGTTAGTGACCGTTCCCTATGATGGATGGATGACGACCGTCTTAAGGGAAATGTAGTCGATAGGAGTAGATGTTTTGTTTTTAGTTTCTTTGGTGGATTGCATCAATAAACTGTAGTTGCTTATGGTTGCTAAAATTTCGTTGCGTGTTGTAATTGATGTTCAAAATGTGAAAATGATTCGTTTGAAAGCATGCAATTTTGTAAATATGTTGAGTTACCTAGGCTATAGAATTTGGTTCATTATGATTGAGGCTTAATCTTGAATTCATGTAATTGACTAATTAAAGAGTCTGTGAATGCATCTTGATTCGAGCATGTGCATGAAGTGTGAGTGAGGTTTTGCTATTCGATGTCATTGTGAATTGTCTAGAACTTGCCTGGTGTGTATACAAAACGAAATGAAGGAGGTGCAGTGTCGGAAAGGATGTAGGCATTTCTTTGTTTTAACCTTTAGTTTCCATTTTTTTTGTCAAATTCTACCTTTTTTATATGTTGTATACCCTAGTCAGCCCGTTGAGCCTTTAGCCGATTTCTTTCTTTTGTCCAGATTTATATGAACTAAGCTTTATTCCTTCTTTTCATTAGCCTTAAAGTCTATAAGAAGCTCTTAAGCGCTTACAAAGAACAGAAAATGTTTCCCAAAGTGTTAAAGAGTGAAAAGAGTGAAAAGAAAAGAAAAGCAAGGTGAGGAAAGAAAAGATGATGTTGAAGAGGCACTAGTTGTAATTAAATGATAGTGAGTGTAAATGAAAACCCTCTGTTTTGTGTCAAGTGTGCCTGATGAAATGGGCTGTATGAAAGTAAACCAGCATGAATAGGAGAAAAAGAGAAAAGAGAGGAACAATGTCCATGAGTCGATGGGAATGAGTTGAAAAGGCGCTTAAGGATGCTAGCGACTATTATTGGCTAATCCAATATATATATACTAGATCCATAGCCCAGTTACAACCCATTAAAAGTCCTATTTGATCCTACATTGCATTTCTTTATATTAGTGGAGTAATACACTAAGGGCAAGCCTATGGGTCATGACATGATGCATGTGAATTCTTTTGGGAGAGAGAGTGAAATTAATTTTTATATGCCCCTACTTGCATGTTTGTGTGCTGCATGAACATAAAAGGGGAAGTTTCTCTCGAGTTGTGAGGGTACATGCTTGATGAAAGATTGATTTTCGTGTCGGATTTCTTGATTAGTTGATTTGCATGAGTTTGCCGATATCAAGAATCAATTCTTAAAAGTTTAGGAAGCCTCGATGTATTAAGGTCATTGTCTTGTACGACCAAGCATGTTTTCTTGATGATTTGCAAGAATTGAATAATCGGTATGACCGTAGCGTAAAATGGTTGCACCATAGTGACAAAGGTTGAGATGTGATGTGCATGATTTGTGTATGTGTTGTTCGAGGACGAACAAGGATTTAAGTGTGGGGTAAGTGATCTTGGGCAGATTTATATGCCTAAGTGATACTCAAACGTATCATTTTTACCTTGTTTGTTGTGCAATGTGTATATAATATCATGTATTTGTTAATAAAATGTGAATTTATACTAACCAACATGATTAGCATTTGTTTTGCAGGATAATGTGATTTTTAAGAGCTAAAATGCATGTTGGAACTATGTCGGAGTTGGACTGGGATGCGAGCATGGAAAAGACCTTGGATGGCACATTTTACACTGGCTCCGCGATGGAGCCGTGCCACGCTGCCATCGCGGTAGCACACTGCCTGGAGAGGAAATTAATTGGCAGATTCCAGTGAGGCCTCGCGACAGCTCCGTGGCACGGAGACAGGACTCCGCGATGGCCTCCGTGCCACGTTGAGGCCAATTATCCAGACCCTGCAATTTCCAGAGAGGGTCCGCGTCCACGCCGTGTCATGGAGGCAGTGCTCCGCGTTGGCCTCCGTGACACGTTGGTTGTTATTCAGGGAAAAATTTCCCACTAGTATAAATAGCACACTTAGGTTTATTTTTAATCAGTTTTTAGTTTTTAGACTGAGTTCAGAAGTGGAGAGCAGGAACGTGGGTTTGTGGCAGTTGAAGAATAGAAAAGCTAAGAGTTTTCTTCTCTTCCTTTCTTCTTTCCTTCAATTGTATGCATGATTTACACTCATTTTAGGATGATTAATCCAAGAATGAGTGGCTAATTCCCTTCTTTGCTGAGGTTTTGAACTTGTGTAATGAATTTTGGTGATAATTGATATGGTTTCTTCTTCTTCTTGCATGTTGTTCTATTAATTCTTGTGCTTACTACATTATTGATTGGCCACCATTAATGTATATCTAAAAAATCCAATTTCACTCGAGAGAGCACGAAATTGGAAAGTTGTGAATTAATAGGGTATTGTTCTTAACTTGATTTGGGAAAATTGGGTTTTGATGTGCTTTCTTGATAGAAATATACCAAAGCTGTATTAGTCAATTTAGGAACCGGAATTGTAGTGCTAGGTCATAAATTGCATTTGATCACAGAAATGTAGACGGATGGTTTATGATTCTAAAGTGTTTTTAAATACGAAAGTTTTAATTTCTAGGCAACGTTCTTGGCTAGCAACATGAAGAAGAGGATGACTAAATTATCATGATTATCAAGCTCATTACTCGTTCTTAACCTTGGCATGTGCGTATCCATTGTCTAAATTCTAAAGTAAATAGTTGTTATTAATTGTAGTATATAAATAGTTTAGAAACAAAAACTCACTCAACTCTTGGTTGGATTGTTGTTAACATAGTTAGGGATAGAATAGAAATATAGTAAACTAGGCAGTTTTACATATCTAGAGCAGCCTCCTTGGATCGATACTTGGCTACTTAGCCACTTTATTACTTGTTTGATCACGTGCACTTGCGTGTCGGTTGATAATATTTAATACCAACCCGAGCAGTACAAGCCGCGAACATCGTGGTCAGGCCACGAGTCATCATTTTAGCCGTGGTCAGAAGTTTGAGCCAAAATTTGAAAGTTTTGGCAGTGTTCTTAATGATTCGTCACACGAGTCGTTGGGTACACCATGAGTCGTTGTGTCCCTCCTGGTGACCAATGAAGGTAAGCTTCCAGTAGTGGTGATGAATTCAGACCACGAGTCGTGGTCAGTGATGATGAGTCATCCAGTCCCTCATTGGGACTGACAGTGTGCATTTTCCTGCGAATTTAGTAAGGGATTTTCCATAATTCCTAAGGTCTAAACTCCATTGTTTTAATCTCAGAGAGGTGTGTTTAAAGAGGGGTTAACTCATTCTAAGCCTATTCCAGTCCATGCATGGAAGCCTAAACATTCCTAAGGGTGAACAAGCTTAGATTCATAAAGTTCTTCCCCAAATTCCTTTGGGCTCTCAAGAGGGTTGTGAAATCAAATTCTCCCAGGTATATAGGATTATGAATGGGAGTAATCATCCATTCCCATGCCCAAATCTCTCTCAATTTCATGAAAGCTCTAAATTGATGAATCTTTTGGGTTTTAATTCAAGTTCTGAATTCTCTAAGTATCTATCATAAGTATACTCTATACATATTTTTAATGTTGAATTATGATTCATGGGCACATTTTACATTGTTTTCAATTGCTAACTAGATTTTTTCAAGATTTACAAATTTTGATGCCCATCCATGGAAGTTCATGAAATGTTGAGATTATGATACATGTATCCAAGCATGATGAGATGTATATGATGAAAGTTTGATTTCGAATTATCCATGTCAATGTTCATGTTTTCGAATAAATTAAGTATATCTCAAGCATGTTTAAGTATTGGGCAAAGTCATATGATTAAGCATGCTTCATGATTTCATGTTATTAGCTTACCACATGGATTTTGTAGTCTAGACTCCCACTTTTTTCAGTTTGTGGTATGGTTTGAACCCAAGGCTCCTCAAGTTATGATTTCAGATTATGCATGTATGTTATGATTCAGCTTCATCACTAGACGATAGTTCAGCTTTGTTGAAAAATGATGGAGAGCATATGCATGTTTTTGGGAGTAGTTTCTAGCAACAACTAGGCTAGAGGTCAACCAACCCTATGCCTCAGAACTATGTGCCAACTTAGGTATGTTCAGATTATTTGGTATCTATCTTGTGAGCTTCCCCTGCCCCCAAGGGGCCTTTAGCTTTATATCGATATCATGGTAGAATCCTTAGCCCTGACAAAGCTTTGGACGACTATACCCTCTTGAGTGTAATAGTTGGGACCAAGTAAGGTCTATCATGGTAATGTCAGTTATAAGATGAATTTCCCATTGTTCCTTATGATTTCAGTTATGCATCTTCACCAGTTAACATATTATGTTTTCAACAGGTTTGACCCAATGTTCAGTTTTACTTATGATTGTCAGTTTTCAACTTTGGGTCATTCGATTCAGTTATGATTTTCCATTATGTTTAAATCTTGTTTTCAGATAATAGCATGCAAGTCCTAATCTCAGACTCTTATGATGAATTTTTTATGATATGCATGATATCTGATTTTACTTAATTAGTGGTTTTCCTTACTTTGCATATTCAGTATATTCCACGTACTGACCGCATATACTATGTTGTATCATTTTATGATATAGGCTAAAACATTCAGGCTCAGTCTAGCTGCTAGCTAGATCTTTGGTATTAGCATCTCCCAGTCAGGGTTGGTGAGTCTTCATTGTTTGAGGGCCCTTCTTATCAGTTATATTCAATATTTTCAGTTTCAGAGTTTAGTGAGTTAGTTGGGGTCTTGTCCCATCAACTTGTCAGTATTATAGGCTTATCAGACATAGTATGTATTCATCTTCAAGCTTGTGTTATGTGTTTAGTTTTTCAATGTTATAAGATTTTTAGACTTCCTCTATGTTATATGTTAGATTTGAACATTTAAAATGTTGACCTTAGATGTTATGTTCATTCCATCGATCAACTTGGAGCCTCTCGGGGTTCTTTGTGCCATGACTCGATCTGGGCCTATGTTCGGGTTGAGGGAAACTTGGTATCAGAGCATTAGGTTTGGAAGTGTCCCAGGGTGTCTGAAAGCCATGTTACGTAGTGTTTTTTTCATCGGTCTAAAGCACGCGACACTTATGATGAACAGGCTACGAAATGTTTCATGTGATGAAATGTCTCTCTATCCTTCTTACTCATGCTATACATGTTTGCAGAATCATGCCTCCTCACCGAGTTAATGAAAGAAGAAATAGAAATGGGAATCTCCATGAGAAAGGCAATGGGGATGGGCACCGGCAGGCCCCACCAGCCTCTGAGGATCATGTACCCAAGTAGGTTCCCCACGTAGTGTTTAGGGAAACCATACAAATGCTTGCTCAGGCTTTGAACGCCCAAGTCAACCAACAGGCAGTACACATATCCTCAGAATGGGAATGCGGCAACGACGAGAGTTAGAGATTTTCTGAGGATGAACCCTCCGAAGTTCCTTGGGTCAAAGGTTGATGAGGATCCACATGAGTTTATTAATGAAGTCCTGAAGATTATCCAGATCATGGTGGTGACCGGGGAGGAGTGTGTAGATTTAGCCTTGTATCAGTTGAAAGGGGTTGCGCACATCTGGTTCAGGCAATGGAAGGATAGCAGGAAAGTTGGAGCAGGCCCCATTGGTTGGGATGAGTTTCATACCGCATTTCTGGATTGGGTCTTCCCTTATGAGATGAGGGAGATTAAAGCAGCTGAGTTTGCGAACCTGAAGCAAGGTAAGATGATAGTACAGGAGTACGCTTTAGAGTTCACTCACTTGTCAAAGTATGCACCTGAGATAGTGGCAGATCAGAGAGCCCGAGTGAGTTGATTCATGAATGGGATAGTCGAATATTTGTTCAAAGATTGTCATATTGCCATGCTCAGACATTGACTTTCCTCAGATAGTTTTGTACGCCCAGTAGATAGATGCGGTACAGGTATATGAGTGAGAGAGAGAGGCCAAGAGGGTCAAGAATGATAGCTTCGAATTCTCCTAGCAAAGACCTGGTGGTGGGCACCGTCAGCAGTCCCACCAGAGATCTTCCACACCAATGCCGTCAGCTATGAGTGTGTCATCCAGATCTAGGCATGACCAGAGGGGACGAGCATCAGGCTCTCGAGGTCAGGGGAGCAGACCCGCAGAGTCCAGCATCCAAAAGTTTGGCAGGTGTGGCTGGAGACACACGGGTTAGCGTTTAGCCAGTTCACTACTTTTTTGCAGTGTGGGAATCTCGAACATATTCTTAGAGATAGTCTAGCAGCCAGATAGGGCCATGATAGGGGAGGAGGCCTAGCAACTAGCTCAGCAGTCCCACCTATATTCTTAGCTCAGCAAGGTGCATCCACTAGTGCAGATGGTAGTCAGTGCCAGAAAAGATTCTATGCCCTAGTATCTCGTTAGGAGCAGGAGGTCTCCCCAGATGTAGTCACTGGTACGTTATAAGTATTCCACCTTGATGTATATGAATTGTTAGATCCATGGGCTACTTTATCTTTTGTGATGCCCCATGTTGCTAGTAGTTTTTGAGTTAGCCCCAAAATCCAATCAGAACCCTTCTTAGTCTGAACCCCAATCAGTGATTCAGTTATAGCTCAATGGGTATAAAGAAATTGCCCTATTACAGTCCTTCATAAAGTCACCTCAACAGATTTAGTAGATCTAGCCATGACAGATTTTGATGTTTTCTTTGGCATGGATTGGCTACATGCATGTTATGCCTCAGTAAATTGTAAAACTCATGTGATAGAGTTCTGATTTCCAGGTGAGCCAGTCCTAAAGTGGAAGGGTAGTTCAGTTGTGCCTGTAGGTCATTTCTTTCCTACCTTAAGGTCGAAAAGAAGATCTCTAAAGGGTGTGTGTATCATCTAGTTTGGGTTAAGGATGCTACATCTGAAACCTTGACTATCAAGTCACTCCCTGTACTGTGCGAATATCCAGAAGTGTTATCAAATGATTTACGTGGAATTCCTTCCGAGTGGGAGATCAATTTTGGTATTGACCTTCTTCCCGACATGCAACTTATATCTATTCGTCCTTACAGAATGGCCCCAGCAGAGCTAAAGGAGCAGTTGAAGGACCTCTTAGATAGGGGCTTCATCAAACCTAGCAAATCCCCGTGGGGTGCACTAGTGCTCTTTGTTTGAAAGAAAGATGGTTCCCTTTGAATGTGCATTGATTAGCGGCAACTGAACAAGGTTACAATAAAGAACAAGTATCCTCTCCCCAAGATTAATGATTTGTTTGGCCAGCTTCAAGGTGCTAAGTGCTTTTCAAAGATAGGCCTCAGATCCAGATACCATCAGCTTAGGGTTCGGGAGAGTGACATTCTGAGGACAACCTTTAGGAGTCGGTATTCACTATGAGTTTGTAGATATGTCTTTTGGACTGACGAATGGTCCTACAGCTTTTATGGATTTGATAAATAGGGTATTCAAGCCATATTGGGATATGTTCATGATCATGTTCATAGATGACATTTTCATATACTCTCGGAGAGAAGAGGAGCATTCCACTCATTTGAGGATGGTGCTACAGACTCTTAAGGATCACCGATTATATGCTAAGTTCAGCAAGTGTGAGTTCTGGTTAGACTCAGTAGCATTTTTGGCCATGTGGTGTCAAGTGAGGGTGTACAGGTGGACTCTCAAAAGATAGAAACCGTGAAGAATTTTCATTGACCAGTTAGTCCTTCAGATATCAGGAGTTTCTAGGGTTTAGTTGGTTACTACCGGAGGTTTGTTGAAGGGTTTTCATCCAAAGCAGCATCGTTAACTAAGTTTACTCATAAGAAAGTGAAGTTTTAATGGTAGGAGGCTTGTGAGAAGATCTTCCAAGAGTTGAAGACTCGACTCACCTCAGCACCAGTGTTGACCCTACTTGAGGGTACTGATGAGTTTGTGGTATATTGTGACACCTCAAGGATCTACCTTGGCTGCGTATTAATGCAGCACGATAAGTTATAGCCAATGCTTCCAGACAGCTGAAAGTCCATGAAAAGAACTATCTGACTCACGACCTCGAGTTGGCAGCGGTAGTATTTTCCTTAATGATTTGGAGACACTATATGTACGAGGTCTATGTGGATGTGTTTACGGACCACAAAAGCCTATAGTACGTGTTTACCCAGAAGAATCTGAATATACATCATAGGAAGTGGTTGGAGCTTCTTAAAAACTATGATATGAGCATCTTTTATAATTGAGGCAAGGAAAATATGGTGGCAGACGATCTTAGCATGATTTCTATGGAGATCGTGTCCCATGTAGATGAGGAAAGGAAAGAGTTGGTGAAGTATGTGCATCGTCTTGCACGACTAGGAGTTCATCTAGTTGACTCGATGGATAGTGGTGTCAGTGTTCAGAATGGATCAGAATCTTTCTTGGTGACCAAGGTCAAAGATAGAAAGGATGAGGAACCTAATTTGGTAAAGTTGAAGGAAGTCATTTTAAATCAAAAAGTGGAGGTCTTCTCTGATGTGTCGTGATTTTACGGCACTTTCGACGCATAAAATCAAGAAACTATGCACATTCCGGGTATGTTTATGTAGGTATATGCGTTTTGTGTTTAATATTGTAGGAAAACAGGTATGGAAGTGAAAAGGGCGAAGTAAGGCTTAAACCTACTGAAAGGGAGGTTGTTAGTCATGTCACGAGTCACCATCACTATGCGCGACTCATTGCCAAGGCCGTGGGATAGGTTAAACATTTGAAGATGAAGGAACAGTGCACTTCACAGATTGAAGGCATGACTCGTTACATCTGGTAACGAGTGGTGAAACCAGTCATGAAGACTGGAAGAAGATTCTTAAAGAAATAGACAGTGGAGATAACAGATGATGTCACGAGTCATTAGCTGACTAAACGACTCATTGGCAGATCACTGGAAGGAATCGTAAGGTACCTGGAAAATTGAAGAGGCTGGACCACGAGAGGCCTAACGACTCGTGCCCAGACACAACGAGTCGTTAGGTGACCCCTTGCCATGATTAGGCCTAATGCTTAGGACAACTGTGCTTGACTAATCACGACTCATTTGAGGTCCTAACGATTCGTTACTTAGCCTGTGACCATGACAACCTGAGTTCCGGTTTTATTTAGGAAAAGTTTTTCTTGGAACTATAAATACCTTATTTTGGTTTATTTTCATGAGAGGGCTGATTATTACAGTTTCAACGTGGATTTTAGTTGTGGACTATTATTCTATGTTTAAGAAAAAAAGTTTAGAATTTTGTTCTTGAGTTTGAGGATTAAAAGCAACATTGGAATTTATTTATCAGTTTTGGAATTTTATTCAATTCACTTGGTTTGCTCCTACGAATTTCTGTACGTTGCAATTATGAATTATTCTTTATTTTGTGATTGTGATCATACGAACATGAGTAGCTAAACCTATAACTAGGGTTGTGGGAACCATGATGAATTAACACATATAGGTAAAAATACTTAGTGATTCTTGAACAGAGTTTATGCATGTATTGTTTCTCTTTTCATTTTAATTGATTCTTAACAGTTGAAAACGTTAGATATTGTCTTATTCACCAAACTAAGGGGATAATTAATGGTAAAAAGAGTCTAACAATGGAGATTTAAGGCTATCAACCCTTATCTAATAGCTAGACCTTGTCCGGAAATAGCTAATCCGATATTAAAGTTAAGGGTTAGTTAAGCATACACCCATATATGGACCAAGTTGCATGGTGATAATCATCTAGATAGGGGACCAACCATTTAGGTGAACTTAGCTTACCAATGTTGCATGCTAAACATCAGGATAGATCACTAGTATAAAACCTTGTGGTTATGAAGTCATGGGGAATGCAATCCTAGCCATCTTGTTGATTGAATACAACCAAAATTGACGTTATCATCTTTTAGTTTCTACTTTTATTCATTATTTTATTTTTCAAAACTTTCCCCATAGGAAGTAAGTAAGCCGATAGTAATAGCTATTCAAATTAACTAAAGTTATTTCCATATTCCCTGTGGAATCGACCTCAACCTCTCAGTTGGGTTCTTTATTTGACATTGACTGCTTTATATCTAAATTTCAAGGTGTAATTTGGGTGACATCAAATTCTGGCACCGTTACCGGGGAATACGGCTAAGGTTTTTGTTAATTGTGTTTGCCTTACTTATTTCTTTTTTATCTCTTCTTATGATGATTTTGTTTTAACAGGTCCTAGGTTTGTGCATGCCCGATACTAGGATCAAACAAAAATCCCTGGTTCCAATCGATCACGAACTTGAGCAGACACTAAGGACTCTAAGAAGAATGGCCAACATACAAGAACTGGAGACAGTGGACCAAGCCACACCGAGAATGTTTGCTGAGGAGCAAGCTCGGGCTAGAGATCGCGAGTTATCTAGGGTTGCTGAAGAGCAACATCTAGCTGTCGAAGCAGAGCGAGCTAGAAGGCACAGAGGTCTACAATAACAGAGACACCGGTATTTTGATGAGGGGATGACACTGATATAGACGAAGCTGGTGCCACTGGAGCTATTGTCCCTCCCCCTTTTCCAGTTGGGGCAAAGTTGGATATTACTAGTGCTATGATCCAACTGCTCAACATGAAGGGAATATTTGCGGGTCATGCAACTGATAATGCCCATAGTCACTTGAAAATTTTCATAGGTATATACAAGGAATACAAACAATCGGGAGTGAGCCAGGATGTAATCAGACTGAGGTTATTTCCCTTTTAATTAGGGAGTGAGGCAACAATGTGGTTGGCTGAGCTGTCAAATGATTCTATCACTACTTGGGGGGGAGTTTAAGACAGCTTTTCTTGAAAGATTCTTCCCACCTTCCAAAGCATTGCAACTTAAAGATAAGATATATAAGTTCAAGCAATTGAATTTGGAGGCACTTCATGAGCATGGTTGCATTTCAACAAGAAGCTCAAAAGGGTGCCAAATCATAAGATTCCAAATGATACTTTGTTGGAGGTCTTAGACAGATCTCTGAATGCTAACACCAAGGAAGTGGATGATACCATCTCTAGCGGAACCTTTATGAGTCACACCTATGCAGAAGCTACTAAGTTACTTGACAGAATCACCAAAACCAACCGCACTTGGCACACAAGAGAGTTGGAGATTCTGGCTGGTTCTTATGCGGTTGTATGTCCGTAGAACTGTGAAGAAAAGATGAAGAGCATGATCAAGACACTGCAGAGATAAAGACCATAATGGGGCTGCTTGCTAATAATATGATGCGCGCTAGAGCTGAGAAAGTTAATGCTATGCGTTCTCAGGGCAAGGCCCCAAGAAATGATGGAGGTGAATCTAAATCTACGGAGGAAGCTAACTATCTGAATGATCAAAGGGCGGGTTTCTGGACCAACACCCAAGGGTCTAACCAAGACTCTTAGCGTCAAGGTCAAGGGAACAAAGGTCGGGACTTTTACAAGGATAACAATTACAATCGAGGCCAGTACAGAGATAATGGAGACTTGAAGAATCATGAGGAGTACAACAATGATAGAAGCGGTCTGTACATTCCTCCAAGAAATCGTGAGCCAGAGTATAGTGGTTCAAGGGTTGAAGACATGTTGTCCAAAGTACTTAAGCAAACGGGGACAATAGATAGCCACTTTAAGGAGCTCCGCACTGATATTTCTTGTTTGAATCAAGAGGTGGAGTCACTAGCCATGGCCACTAAGCAAATTGAGCAGTAGATGAGTTAGATGTCTGTGCACTAAATCAAAGGCAGAAAAGTACACTTCGTAGCAACACTGTGCAAAATCCGAAAAATGATAGTCACTTCATGGCGGTCACTACTAGGAGCAGGAAGGCAACAGTTGATCCTCCAAGGCCGGTTGTAATTAATGAAACAGAAAAGCCCGTATCGATGAATGATGACAGGGTAGTAGATTCTGAAAATCCATCTTTGGTTGGATATTCAGTAGTGAAGACTACTCCTAGTAATTCAAAGGAGCAAGGAGCTAGCCATGAGAAAGAGAAGGAGGCACAACAACGACTCATTAACTGGATCATCATCAATGTTGCATAAAATAGCGTAGACAATGGTTGACCAAATGAGTCGTTGCCAGTGGCAACGAATTGTGAGGTCCTCCATCATGTCTACTGGATCTAAGGAGAAATTAAATTGAGAGAGGTGATAACGACTCACAAAATGAATCATTAGGAAACCAAATGATTCATTAAGTGACTCATCATGAAGCTACAACAGTTCAAGGACCACGACTTAGTTCACGACTCGTTGGCTTACACCACGAGTCGGTACTTGACTCGTTAGGTCCCAGGTAAGTTTTAAAGCTCAATTTAATGCATGAAGGGTCAAACGAGTCATGTCACTATGTACCGACTTGTTTGGTGGGTTGTCATGTGTTTTTAAGTAACTTCCATTCGACCCGACCCTCGCAAATAATTAGGGTAATTGTTTTGTCAATCATATAAATTCTGACGTTCTTGCACTTTTAATTCTTACCTAAGCTTAAACCCACGACACTTAAACTTCAAAATTACCAAAACAGTCACTATTACAAGTTAAAATTCCCCCTCTCATCGCATTCACATACACATACGGGCGCACTCACCTTTTCGTGGTTTCACAAGATTGCAAATTTCAACTCGTTCCTGCTCAACTCGAAATTATTGTGAGTGAATGACTGTGCTTTCTCTTCTCCAATAGTTTTCTCATATAATGAGTTTTAAATTTGACCTGATCTTATGAATTTCACAAAAAGCTTAGTGGTAAGACATTGAACAAATTTGTTTTGAAACCTTAACGAATTGGATGAAGCTGTGCTTGTGGAATCTATATTTTCAGTGAGGAATATATATGAAATCTGTATGATAAACATGATGTGAGAAGATAGAATTTGTATGTAAAACTCTTAAGCACGAGCCATGTAATGAGTCGTGGTATCATCTCAGGACTCGTCATATGGTTCGTCCAGAGTGGAATTAAAACTTTGTGACCAGTGCGCCTAACGACCGACCTGATGAGTCACCCCCTCACGTAACGACTCATTGTGACCAGTTATTAAGTACACTGGTCCAACATGAAGAAACTAAAGCTTGAGACAAGGAATGACCTCATGAGTCATTGCCAGTGGAAATGACTCATTTAGTCACTCGGTATGTGCACTAAGATTCAGTTTAAAAGTGCTTAGGTTTCATCTCATGTGGTATACTAACAACTCTTCCACAAGCACAATGGCTCTGAGGGGTACACCGAAGAAAGGTCCGGTAAAGATACAAGTACCAGAGAGGAGTCAACCATCATATTGTAGACATCAGGATGAGCCATCCTCCTTCGAAGAGTCAAGTGGCTCGGAGGAGGAATATGAAGTGTCATAAGAGCGGCTGGTGCAGAGATCAACCTGGGCTAGGGCTCCAAGAAGTACAAATCTGACAGCCCTAGTTGATGCTCCTACTCCACTGGCAAGGGATCCGCAGATCCGTACAGATGAGAATGTCAGGGCTACAACCGTAATTGCTCCTGAGGGCACCACAACTGGGCAAAATGCAGAGGTTGCTGATGAGTCACATGCTCAGCGAGGAAACTCCGATGATGAATTGACTGAGACCTCGAACACATATAATGAACAACCAAGGAACGTGAAGAGATGGTGTGTTTATGGTATGAGTTCTATATATAATAGAGTCATTGCTCCAAATGATAAAGGAGATCTAAAGAGGAGCATTACTAGGAGCCCAGGCTAGTCACCACGGGGCTTAAGGACCTTCCAGAGCTACAAGCCTTGTTTGACAAGTACAGGTTCGGGTGGTTGACCGAGCCATTAGGAAGTTACATCCCCTGCCTAGTTAGAGAATTTTATACAGCCTATGCAGCCACACTACAACATTTGGCTTTAGGGGGCCAAGATTGGAAAAAGAGGCTTGCCTTGACTCAGGTGTTGGTTCGAGAGACACCGGTGGATATATTTGTATGGGCATCTCTAGGCTACTCTATGGGCCAGACTATTATGCCCCGATAAACACAGCCGAGTTTGACCATAGGCTATTCGAGCTAAAGAAAGTCAAGACTAAGAAGCTGAATCGTGAGGAGCGCATCAGACAATACACTTGGCTATCTCGGGTTATGAGGAACACAATCCTAGCCACCTTGTTAATTGAATACAACCAAATTGACGTAATCATCTTTTTGTTTCCACTTTTGTTCATTATGTTATTTTTCAGAACTCCCCCATAGGAAATAAGTAAGCCGATAGTAATAGCTATTCACATTAACTTAAGTTCTTTCCATATTCCCTGTGAGATTGACCTCAACCTCTTAGTTGGGTTTTATATTTGACATCGACCGCTTTATATCTCAATTTTGAGGTGTAATTTGGGAGACATCATTCTCCCAACGGGGAGATGGTGTACATCAATTTCAGGGTCATTTGTGTGTTTCAAGTGTTGATGATATGAGAGATCGGATGTTGCACGAGGCTCATGGTTACAAATATTCTATACATCCAGGTGCCACCAAGATGTACCGTGACCTACGAGAAGTCGATTGGTGGAATGGCATTAAGAAGGACATAGTAGAGTTTGTGGCTAAGTATCTGAATTGTCAACAGTTAAAGGTTGAGCATCAAAGACTTGGAGGTGTGCTTCAAGACATTAGTATTCCTACTTGGAAGTGGGAGGAAATTAATATGGACTTCATTATGGGGTTACCTTGTACTTGTCGATAGTATGACTCTATTTGAGTTGTTGTAGATAGGTTGACCAAAGCAGCTCATTTTCTAACAGTTAAAACTACCAACTCGGTGGAGGATTATGCTAAGTTGTACATTCAAGAGTTAGTTCGATTGCATGGAGTGCCTTTGTCCATCATATCAGATAGAGGTACTCAATTTACCTTCTTGTTTTGGAGATTGTTTTAGAAGGTACTTGGTACTCAGGTCAAGCTTAGCACAGCATTTCACCCGCAGACAGATGGTCATGCTGAACGGACCATTTAGACTTTTGAGGATATGCTGAGATTATGCGTGATTGATTCCAAAGGTAGTTGGGATGATCATTTACCTCTCATCGAGTTTGCATATAACAACAGCTACCATTCCAGCATTTAGATGGCTCCGTTTGAGGCTCTCAATGGGAGGAGATATAGATCACCTATTGTTTGGTTTGACGTCGGTGAAGATACATTAGTAGGTCCAGATTCGGTTCATGAGGCTATGGAGAAGGTTCAACTTATAAGGGAAAGGTTGAAAATAGCTCAGATTCATTAAAAGTCATATGCGGATGCTAGGAGGAGAGAACTTGAGTTTGAAGTTGATGATTTGGTGTTTCTGAAGGCGTCTCCCATGAAGGGAGTGATGAGTTTCAGAAAGAAAGGGAAACGCAGTTCCCGTTAAGTTAGCTCATACCAGATTGTGAGACGGGTTAGCAAGGTAGCATATGATTTGGAGTTGCCAACGGAATTGGCTTCAGTACACCCAATGTTTCATGTGTCACTTTTGAAGAAATGCATGGGTGATCAAACCTTGGTTGTCCCAGTGGAAAGCGTAGGTGTGAAGGACAACCTTAGCTATGAGGAAATTCCGATGAAAATACTTGATTGTCATGTTCGAAAGCCAAGAAAAAAAGAAGTATCCTCAGTCAAGGTTTTTTGGAGGATCCAGTATGTCGATGGAGCTAGTGGGAAGCCAAGGAAGATATGATAGCTAAATACCCGCATCTATTCCCTCCCTGCTCAATTTCAGCTAGAGGTACCAGTTTCTTCCCGTATACTTTATTCATTCTCATTTTCAGTTCATGTGCCCTAGTTTCTTTCATGTAAATGTATGTATGTGTGATTCACAAATTTAGTTCATCCATGTCGTTAAGACCAGAAACAGTCACTCCGCCAGTTTTCAGCTCTAAATGTTCCTTATTTGGTATGTCAATTCTAAGCTTTTCAGTATGTTTACCCACATTTGAGGATGAATTTTCTCAAGGGGAGATATTTTAATATCCCGAAAGCCCTAAGATCAGACCTGAGGGTTGTAATAGAGAAAGTAGGATTTTCTGCACTAGCTCACAGGACGAGTCGTTCAGTGACTCGTGAGGTGCACCATGAGTCACTCGTTAGGTGACTCCTGGGGAGGAGGGAACACTTGGTTGGATTTCTTGGTTTAGATGCTGACCACGGGTGAGGCCACGAGTCATGGTTAGCACCACGAGTTGTCACGTTAGCCATGGTCAGAAGTTTGACTCGAAGGTTGAAAGTTTTGGCAGTGTTCTTAATGATTCGTCAGCACGAGTCGTGGTGTCCCTCGTAGTGACCAATGAAGGTAATCTTTCAATAGTGGCGACGAGTTCAAACCACGAGTCATGGTCAGTGACGACAGTTGTCCAGTCTCTTGTTGGGATTGGCAGTGTGTACTTTCCTATGAATTTGCTAAGGTCTTTTCTGTAATTCCTAAGTTCCTAAGGCCTAAACTACATAATTTTAAGCTCAGATAGGTGTGTTTTAAGAGGGGTTAACTCATTCTAATTCTATTCCCCTCCATGTATGCAAGCCTAGAAGTTTCTAAAGGTGATCAAGTTGTGAAATAAGATTCTCTCGGGTATGTAGGGTTATGAATGGGAGTAATCATCCACTCCCATGCCCAAATCCCTCTCAATTTCATGAAATCTCCAAGTTGATGAATCTATGGGGTTTTAACCCATGTTTTGAATTCTCTAAGTATCTATTATGGGTATACTCTATAAATGTTTCTTATGTAGTATTATGATTCATGGGCATATTTTACAATGTTTTCAATTGCAAACTATGTTTTCAAGTTTTACAAATTTTGATGTCCATCCATGAATGTTCATGAAAAGTTGAGATTATGTTATATGTATCCAAGCATGATGAGATCTATTTGATAAAAGTATGGTTTTGAATTACCCATGTTCATGTTTTCGAATAAATCTATATCTCAAGCATATTTAAGTATTTGGCAAAGTCATATGATTAAGCATGTTTCATGATTTCATGTTATTAGCTTACCACATGGATTTTGGAGTCTAGACTCCCACTCTTTTCATCTTGTAGTATGATTTATGCCCAAGGCTCCTCATGTCATGATTTCAAATTATGCATGTATATTATGATTCAGCATCGTCACTAGATGATGGTTCAACTTCGTTGAAAACCGGTGTAAAGTATATGCATATTTTTTGGTGTAGTGTCTAGCACCGAGTAGGTTAAGGGTCAGCCAACCCTATGCCTTAGAACTACGTGCCAACATAGGTATTTTCAGATTATTTGGGACCTCCCTTGTGAGCCTACCCTACCCCCAAGGGGCCTTCATCTTGATATCGATATTATGGTAGCATCCTTAGACCCGACAAAGCTTTGGACAGCTCTGCCCACTTGAGTGTAATATTCGGGACCGCGCAAGCTCTATTGTGGTAATATCGATTATGTAACGCCTGAGCCTACACCCTGGATGGGACCCGATACTTGAAGTCACAAGTGACCCCAAGCCAACCCCTGATCTAACACACACTGGTATTCTGAGTAAGACAAATATAGCGAAAGCTTTGGAATAATAGCATAAAAGAATTTATGAAAATAAAATTGAAAATATAAGGTTTAAGAACATTTGAAGTCTGGAATCAATTCTGTGTATGAAAGCCCTCTAACTGATGAGTTGCTGGGACCGGCCCCCAACTAACACTAAGTATAGCTAAAAGTAATGAACTAACTAAAAGAAATGAAATAAGGCCCTCGAATGATGAGGACTCACACTTCAACTGCTGAGGTGGAGGATCTGAACCTGTCAACTAACGGTGCTGAGTCTGAGAACCTGCAACTATATTATGAAATGATACAGCATAGAAGTATGCATCAGTAATTTGAATGTACTGAGTAAGTGGGAGAAAAGATATCTGAACATAAAGTATGAACTAAAATGACATGCAATGACCAAAAAGTAAACTACACTAAACTACTGAAGTAACTGAAATGGTCAAGATGACCCTGTTTGATGGTCAAAGACATGTCCTAAGTCTGAAAGTTTTGAGTCTATAATATTGTACTGAACAGGGCTAAACTGATAGAGCTGGAACTGAACTGAGCTTCTTATTCTGAAATTGGACTAGACTGACTAGTGAGAGAGTCTATAATCGACATATAACCATGTGAGCTAGACACTGAGTCCGATGTATACACCCCACCAGTAGGACCCAATGTACCTTGTCAGGGTATAAAGGCATGAATTGGGTGATCATGAAAGTCTGGGGCCAATCAAGCCAAGTAATATTATAACCTACGCTGGCAACATAGTTCTGGGACCCTGGCCCGCTAGGATCTAAGTCCTATTACCACAGGAAAACCTAAACTGAACAACTAGGCTTATAACTCGAAACTGGGGTCTAAGACTAGCAGGGACATATAACTAAAACTATTCTGAGAGTCTTGTCGGAACATATTCTGAAACTGGGTTCTAGACTAGCCGGAGCTGCTTATCTAGAAGAGTCGTAACCATCTAAGAACAAACAGTAATCTTAACTGGGGTCCTGAGGCTAGTCAGAGCTATATAGCTAAAATTTCATGACCGCCTAATGGACCAATAATCTAGATTCTGAATCTGATTCTGATTTTCTGATAGCTGGGAGGCACCATTGACACCTCAGGAGAATGAAGCCAAACTGATCAGTTGACAATTTTTGAATAGTTCTGAACAAGTTCTACGCTCTAACTAAACTGAACTACTAAGCAGCTAATAGAGAACCCAATTAATTCCAACAACACGGGAATTCTATAATATGGCAAAATTTCAAGAATTAAAGAAATCTTATCTGACAAGGCTAAAATCATTCTTATCAATGGAGTATTTACTCAACATATAAACAATAAGAAATACTAGAAAATTCAGCCTAAATCCCCCTTCACAACTAGGCGGAATTTAATACACAATTAGTCCTTACTTGGAAATTAAGGGTAAATTTACTTTGGCAAGAACATCAACAATTCAGGTAAGAATTGATGGAGATCACATCAACAATAACAAAGGATATCATTCTATGTGAAATTATCAAACAAAAACATATAATTCTTCGTATTCGAAAACTCGGGGCTAAAACTGATAGAGAAACTATGGGAGTGTTTTGGGGGACACAAGGGAAGAATTATTCTGCGGTTGAATTCCCACATACCTTAGTTGAAGTTTCTTGAAGGAGAAAGCTTGAACTGCTGCAATGGAGGAAAACCTTAGGCTTGCTCTGAGAGTTCTTGAGAGACTTGTCGATATTTTTCTGAGAATAAACAAGGGTATAAGGGAGGAACCGTTCAAACCCTCTAATATCCCTAGAATTTTACCTAAAATGGCATAGTTTAGGGAAAATTGGTAGGAGATTCAAAAAATATCCCTAGAAAAAAATTTGAAGTCTGGTCGACTGGGTCCCAACGAGTCACTCAACGAGTCGTTGGTTGGGACCACGACTCCTTGGGACCTCTTGTTAGGCTACTGCCTGAAAATCACTGAAGTCCTCAAGGGGGACATAATGACTCGTTATAACTGGCCATGACTCGTGACATCGCTCATAAAGTACACTAGACAATAATCATCCAGGGCTGGTAACAGGGGACATCACAACCCGTCATTGGTGTCTACGACTCGTGGTCACCATCCGTCAACCTCAATGCTTCGACTCTAAATTTTCTGATGCCGGCCTGAACACTAGTGACCTAACGGGTCGTGGGACCTGACCACGACTTAGGAGGTCTTCTGTTGGGTACACTACCTCTACCTTATCCTATCTCAATCCTCCTTCCCATGACTGACCTAACGAGTTGTTAGGTCTCTCAAAGACCCGTTAGGTGAGCTGTTCTGTGTCAATTTATGCAGATTTTCCAGATTTTCTTATTTAAGTGCAGGATCTAGTCTTTGAGTTACCGAGGCATTTCAATATCTCCCCCTTAGAAAACATTTGTCCTCGAATGTTAGAAAACACACAAGAAAGAAGAAAAATACAATCATAACTTTCAAATGCTGTTCATTTGACTTCAAAACTGTCAGAGTGACTACCTCTGTTACAAAATACATGACTGAACTGAATTTACCTTTCATACATACATTCAAAAATATAGAAGAGACTTAAACACTTGAACTGAATCATGAAAGCTAAATTGAGTTCTAGGGCCAAAACAAGTATCTCAAGTTGTGATAGAGCCAGTAGAGAACAAATGCGGTTGGCTGGTCGGGAACAAATGGGGGTATTTGGCCATCATATCTGCTTTAGCCTCCCACGTAGCTCTCTCTACCTGCTGATTTCTTCATAAGAATTTGAGTGAAGCTATTTCCTTGTTCCTCAGCTTACAAACCTGATGGTCAAGGATCTGGACTAGTACTTCCTCATATGAGAGAATATCTTTTACTCCTACACTATTCAACGGCACAATTAAGGTTGGATCTCAGATGCACTTCTTCAAAAGTGACACATGGAAAACTGGGTGTACAACTGCTAGTTCTAAAGGTAATTCTAGCTCATAGGCTACATTGACGATACGCCTCAAAACTCTATAGGGTCCCATATATCTTGGACTGAGCTTCCCCTTCTTTTTGAACCTCATCACCCCTTTCATGGGAGAAATTTTTTGGTAAACTCATTCATCAACTGCAAACTCCAACTCTCTCCTCCGCATATCGACATAAGATTTCTGGCGGCTCTGAGTTGTTTTCAATCTTTCTCGGATGAGTTGAACCTTCTACAGTGCCTAGTGAAATGAGTCTGTCCCTATCAAGGTAGCTTCACCAACCTCGAACCACCCTATAGGAGATCTACACCTCCTACCATATAATGCTTCCAATGGTGCCATCTGAATGCTAGAGTGGTAGCACTTGTTGTACGCAAACTCGATAAGAGGCAAATGGTCATCCTAATTACACTTAAAATTAATCGTGCATACTCTTAGCATATCTTTTATAAGTTCTAACTAGTCTGCCAGCTTACCCATCTGTCTGCGGGTGAAAAGTTGTGCTGAGCTTGATTTGAGTGCGCAGTCCCTTCTAAAAAGACTTCTAGAAATGGGAGGTAAACTGGGTACCGCTGTCTGAAAAAATGTCCAATGGCAACCCATGAAGTCTAAGCAGTCCCGGATATAAAGTTTAGCATAGTCCTCAGCTGCATCTATGATTTTGACTGGGAGGAAATGTGTTGAATTAGTCATCGGGTCCACTACTACCCAGGTTGAGTCATGTTGTCGACGAGTCTGAGTTAGACCCGTAATGAAGTCCATGTTTACTTCTTCCCACTTCCATGTGGATATGCTCATATCCTGGGTCATACCTCCTAGTGTCTGCTATTTTACCTTGACTTGCTGGCAGTTCGGGCACTTAGCTACAAATTTAGCGATATCTCTTTTCATGTCGTTCCACCAGTAAATATCCCATAAATCATGGTACATCTTAGTAGCACCAGGGTGAATGGAATATCTAGAACTGTGTGCTTCTGCCTATACCTGCTATCTCAACTAACCAACATCCACTACACACAACCTGCCCTGGTAACGGAGCACCCCATCTCCCCCTTGGGAGAAAGCTTCTATTTCTTTTTTGAGAACTGCTCCCTTAAGCTTAAGTAGGATGGGATACTCATCCTGTCTGGACTTGACTTCAAATACCAAGGATGAATTCGACCCGCTTTGAATTACCACACCACCTTCAACTGAATCCACCAATTCCACCCCTAATCGGCTAGTCTATGAACATCCTTCACTAACTCCTTTTTTGACTTCCTCAATGTGAGCCACACTCCCCATAGATCATCTGCTTAAGGCGTCAGCCACCACATTGGCTTTGCTCGGATGATACAGCATGCTCATGTCATAGTCCTTTAATAGCTCCAACCACCTTCTCTGATGCATATTTAGGTCCTTCTGACTAAACACTTACTAAAGGTTCTTATGATCTGTGAACACATCCATGTGAGCTCCATATAAGTAATGTATCCATATTTTTAGTGTGACTACCACAGCTGCCAACTCCATGTCATGAGTTGGATAGTTCTTCTGATGAACCTTGAGTTGTCTGGAGGCATAGGCTATCACCTTGCCCCACTGCATCAGAACACAACCGAGTCCAACTCAGGAAGCGTTACAATAGACAACCAATACCTCTATTCCTTCTGGCAAGGTCAAGATTGGAGCGGTGGTGAGTCAAGTCTTAAACTCCTGAAAACTCTTCTCACACGCATCTGACCACTGAAATTTCACTTTCTTCTGAGTTAACTTAGTCAGAGGGGATGCTATAGAGGAGAAACCTTCCACAAACTGTCGGTATTAACCCACCAAACCCAAGAAACTCCTAATTTCCGTAGGAGAGGTAGGTTTGGGCCAATCTTTCACTGCTGCTATCTTGTGGGGATCAACCTGAATTCCTTCACCTGAGACCTTATGACCTAAGAAGGTCACAAACTTTAACCAGAATTCGCACTTGCTGAACTTGGCGAACAACTGGCGGTCTCTAAGTGTCTTTAATGCTAATCATAGGTGGTTGGAATACTCTTCCTCATTTCTGGAGTATACCAGAATGTCGTCGATAAATACAATGACGAATATATCCAGATACTTCTTGAATACTCTATTCATCAAGTCCATGAAGGCTGCTGGGGCATTTATTAGCCCGAAGGACATCACTACAAACTCGTAGTGACCATACTGAGTCCTGAATGTTGTTTTTGGTATGTCATACTCTCTAACCCTTAGCTGACAGTACCCTGACCTGAGATCGATCATGGAGAAACAACTGGCTCCCTGAAGGTGGTCAAACAGATCGTCAATTCTGGGTAGAGGGTACTTGTTCTTAACTGTGACCTTGTTCAGCTGACGGTAATCTATGCACATTCTGAGGGTACCATCTTTCTTATGCACGAATAACACTAGAGCACCCCAGGGAGATATGCTGGGTCTGATAAAACCCTTGTCAAGAAGATCTTCCAGTTGCTCCGTCAACTCCTTAAGCTCAGCTGGATCCATTCTATAAGGAGGGATGGAGATGGACTGAGTGTTTGAGAGAAGGTCTATCTCGAAGTCTATTTCCCATTCAGGGGAACTCTGGGAAGATCCTCAGGAAATACATCTGGGAACTCACTAACTACAGGGACTAACTGGATAGTTGGGGTCTCAGAGTTTGAATCCTTGACATGAACTAGATGATAAATACATCCCTTGGAGATAAGTTTCTGGGCCTTAAGATAGGAAATAAACCTACCCTTGGGCGCTGAACCGCTTCCCGTCCATTCTAACGCTGGTTCATTTGGACACTGGAAATTGAAAACTCTAGTGCTGCAATCAACTGAGGCATAGCAGGATTGTAACCAATGCATGCCAAGGATAAGGTCAAAATCGACCATATCTAACTCTACAAGGTTAAGTTGGATGAATTTATTAAGGACTAAGACTGGGAAATTTCTATATACCCGGCTAGCTCTAACTGACTCGCCTACTAGGGTGGAGATTGAGAACGGTTATGAGAGGACCTCCGGGCTGATATTGAACTAGACTGTTATGTAGGGAGTCACGAATGAAAGAGTGGCTCCTAGATCTAGGAGGGTATACATGTCTAGATGAAAGAGATGTAACATACCCATGACTATGTCAGATGAGCTATCCTCATCCTAAAACGAAGACAGAGCATAGAAACGGTTTTGGCACTGACCGCCATCCATACCTAATATGTTGGCCTACTAGGCTGGTCGGCCTGCTAAAGCTAATGAGGTGGTGGATTGTGATCTCCCTCTCCTGGCTGATGGGCACTCCCTAAGCCGATGTCCAAGTTGTCCACACCGAAAACAGCCCTCTCGTTCCTGAAGCCACTCTCCCAGGTGGTTCCTACAACACTTGGGGCAAGCTGGATACTTGTTCCTTGTACTATGGTCCTAAGACTAAGTGCTAGATGACCCATCTCTCTGATCCTGGCAGGACCAAAAGGTTGGGGCACTGGCTGAACTGGGTGCTGGGGCTCTTTGCTGCTGCTGTGGGCGACTACACCGCTAGACCTCTAATGGCCAAAATCTGACTAGCCAGTCCTTGCGTGTTTGTTCTTTCGCTCCATATCCTTTAGCTTTTTGGCCTCAATCTACTGGGCATAGAAAATCAAGCTGGAGAGTTTCATATCTTTAATCAACATCGTTGTTCTGCACTCCTTGAGGACCATATTGGACACCCCGTTCACAAATTTAAACATGCAAGCCCTTGGCTCGGTTACCATCTCTGAAGCATACTTAGAGAGACTAGTAAACTCCAGAGCATACTCCTCCATGGTTCTGTTGCCCTATCTCAAATTCATAAACTCTGCCATCTTTTCCTCCCTCAGCTCTCGAGGGAAAAATCTATCCAAGAAAGCTGTATGGAACTCTACCCACTTTACTGGTCCTGCTCCCGATGACCGCCCCTCCTTCCACTATTCATATCGGACCAGGGCTACCCCTTTTAGCTGGTAGGCAACCAGATGAGCACTCTCAGATGAGCTGACGCCCATATTTTGGGCAATCTTCTTGACCTCATCCACGAACTCTTAGGGATCCTCCCCTACTTTGGATCCCTAAAAGGATGGAGGGTTCATATGGGTGAAGTTCCACACCCTCGTAGCTGCTACAGACCTGTTCATGGCTATCAAAACCACCGGTTGGTTCACTTGGTTGGTGACTATTTTGGCTAGCAGTTGAATGGCCGCCCTGAATTCGACTATAGACACCGAATCATCTTGAGGGGCTTCCGAGGCTAGTGGGGCAGGTCTATTTGCGTTACCAGCCCTTTGTTATACCCCGTAGAATTCCCGGCACCTAGATGACCTATTCGCACGTTGGTTAAGCATATTAGAAGGCCATACGTGCTAGAGAAAGGCCGGGAAAAAGATCGGATGAGAAACCCGTCGAACCATCGCGGGAGGAGCTGAGGCAGAGCCCCTCCGCGATGGCAGCGTGTCACGGAGGTGAGGCCTCCGCGATGGCTCCATGACACGTTGCCCAGGTTCAGGCTCAAGTATATAAGCCCCACTTCGGTTTAAATTCATTTTAATCAAAGGAAAATTTCCAGAAAATAGAGGGTACGACAGAGAGGAGTAAGAACGAAGGAAATTAAATAATTTTTGTCCGATTACGCTGCTAAACGCTGCCCAAATTCAAATTAACCCCAGATACTGAGATATTTAGCAGCAGAGAGCATTCCTACGGATTTAGTTTCGTAAAATACGGCCGATGAATCGGCGAGCCGCCGAACTAAGGTAAGTAGAATTGCTCTAAATTAATGTCTATGTGTTCCTAGCTGAGAAGTGAATATTTCTCCCTTCTGGACCGCTGAAAAATAACGAGTTTTCGATCGTTTTTCGAAAGGTTAAAGTTGGGATAAATATATATATCTAAAGTGACAATTTCTCCCGAATATTAATGTATTTAGTTCTAATTGACGTGTATATGAATGTAGTTGGGAGAAACAGCAGAAGTACCGACGGAAATCACACCGGTCAGTCGGGTACTCAGAAACCAGGTATGTAAAGTTATTCTTTCGGCAAGCCAGGAAGTACAGCTTAGAAAGTAAATAGAATAAAGGCTATTAACCGATACCCAGCGTACACGAACGATTTTAGTACAATTTCCAGCAAGCATGCTAGTATATTAATTACGTATCATGCGATAATCAGAATAGTAGATATTCAGGCAATACGTATTACATCTGTTGAGATTGTATCCAGTAGTAAGTGGTGCATTTTATGTTATTGAACTATATCCAGATATAATCAGATAGATAGATAAAGGCCAGGTAGCAGTTAGTCCAGCAATCAGGAATAGTGTAAAACAGAATATAGTTTCAGTTATTTAATACAAACTGGCCTTAAGATACAAGAAGAGAATATGGTTAGTATTTTGCATTGAGCATGCTTGCTGTGTATGTGTTTTGTATGTTGAGACTTGTTGTGGCATGTGGGCACCCTTTAGCATTCCCACCGCCCCTGGGTTATAGCCGTGTCGATACCAGATTCAGATACCGCCACCAGCTGGGCGATGCCGTCCGACTAAAGGACGATGATGGCCGACCACCATGATAATACGGTCCAGACCACCCTGCTTGCAGGGGTAGTTCAGTTTACTCTGCGCAGAGCTAGCACACCCTGTTTACAGGGGCAGACCACTATGTGTGCACACCTGTGCCCAGAGGCAGGAGTCTTCGGACTCAGACACAGTTTATTGTCAGAGGCCAAGGCCTGAGCTACGTACCCAAGGGGGCCGGTAGGAGGAGCTCACAGTTATCGGATGAGTGGAGTGACTTGTTTTTGGTTGGTTTAGACCCGGGTAGGGGTAAATAGATTGCTTGCTTGGTTGGCACCTTCCGGCTTATGGGGGTCGGTCAGGTATTGTGTGTATTATTATGTATGTTGATATGTGCTAGTAGATACTGATAGACAGAAGGACGACACGTCTTCAGGTACGCTCAGTTAGTTACAGAATGTATAAACTCTCCCCAGTTATCCTCAGATAGATAGACTCAGCTACTTCTTGCTTAAATGTCATGTTATTGTGCTATTCGTTTTAGTTGCATATTTCAGTTTGCTTTACATGCTCAGTACCTGTGGTACTGACGCCCAGCGGGGCGCTGTATTGCTTGCCTACAGGTACTCACAGATGAGGAGCCGATCCATCGTGATTCCAGCCAGCTAGTGAATCATCAGCTCCTGTCATCCGGAGTCCGATTCCCATAGGCGTAGCTCCTTTTCTTTTGTTGTGCAGTATGGGTAGGTCGGGGCCCTGTCCCGATCATTTCTATTAGTTTCTTACAGTATTCTTAGAGGCTTGCAGTCTGTATATATTCCCTGTGGTTATTTGAGCCGGTCGTATGGGGCCGTGCAGTCTGCTGTAGCTGTTTTGTATTCCAGTTTATGTTGGCCGTGTGGGGCCTTAGTTTGACAGTAGTGGTGACCTTATCGGTCACGTAGTTTTACAGCAGTCTTGTGTTGAGTTACAGATAACTAGACAGCATGGTGGCCTTGTCGGCCCGCATAGGTTCCTTGTTACAAGTCTGTTTCTGGTTAGCTGTTGTTACAGGTACAGATGGCTACAGGCCAGTTGGCCGGAGGCTGTAGTTACAGCCGTTATATAGCCGATTTGTTTCTTGAAATAGAGCCAAAGCCAGCCAAAGAACCAGATGTACTCAGGCTGGACCAGTTAGCAGTCCAGAGTCTAGCAGGCACCAAATGTCGTCATACCCCCCAAGGTGGGGTGTGACAAACTTGGTATCAGAGCAGGTCGTATCCCAGGTAGTCTGCAAGCCGTGCTAAGTAGAGTCTTGTCTATGGATGTGTTGTGCACCACATACTATAGGCAGGAGGCTGCGAGGCATGTTAGGATTGTCACTTTTCTTTCTTATTCAATCGTGCTATAGAGCGGTATAGTATAGAGTTGACTTTTGAAACTCACCACCCTCTTTGCTCACATATATTATGGCAGACCAGTGGCACCCAGCTATAGGTAGGAGATTGGATACAGCAGCGGGCGAAGGCACCAGTAGGATGCCTCAGTTACAGCCAGATTCCGCCCGGTCTGAGAGCAATACGGAGGCGTCATCTCGGCCCTCCCAGCAGTCTCCGCCTCGCTAGACATCATTTGAGGCAGCACCGCCTCCCATAGTTCCTGCACCCATTTCGTCTGATCAGGAGCTACGTAGTGCGGTGGTTATGTTTATTCAGATGCTAGCTGCTCAGTGTCAGCCAGCACCACCTACAGCAGCAGAATCCCTAGGAGGGCCAGGTAGTTCCAGGGTTAGAGAATTCTTGGCATTGGGACCCCCTCAATTTACTGGATCGGATTCAGCGGAGGACCCTCAGGACTTTTTGGACCAGATGCAGAGGATCTTTAGAGTCATGCACGTAACCCCAGCAGAATCAGTTGAGTTAGCAGTGTTCCGGTTACGGGATATTGTTGTTTTGTGGTACGAAAGTTGGGAGAGGTCTCGGGGAAGAGATGCAGCCCCTCCTACTTGGTCTAGCTTTTCAGAGGCCTTCCTGGACCACTACTTACCCCGGGAGGTCAGACAGGCTCGGATGGACCAGTTCTTACATTTAGAGCAGGGGCTAGGAGCGTCCGTGAATATTCCTTACAATTCGAATCCTTAGCCCGCTATGCTCCAGCATTTGTGGACACCATGTCGTCCAGAGTCCACCGCTTTATTATGGGCCTGAACCCAGAGTACATAGAGACGTGCATGACAGCTACTTTGAGAGAGGACATGGACATAGCCAGGGTACAGGCCTTTGCACAGACAATTGAGGGCCTGAGGCAGCGACAGCGGTGTGACAGACAGGCGACTTCAGAGCAGCGCCGTAGGAGCAGACCCGCCGAGGTTCAGTGGGAAATTCCTAGGGGGCCGAGACCATGGTTTTCAGATAGGCCACCCAGATCTTTACCACCGGTACAGCAGGAGAGGGGCAGGTTTATTCGCCGGAGTCAGTCAGAGTCCGGTAGCAGTTCACGGACAGTAGCCTCACCTCAGCAGTAGAGGGTAGAACAGAGTAGATTTGCATCTACCCCTTGTCCTATATGCCACCGACTACATTCTGGAGCCTGCAGGCAAGGCTTCCCAGGGTGCTATTACTGTGGATAGGAAGGGCATTTAATGAGAGATTGTCCAGCCAGGGGACAGGGTAGTCAGGATGATCTGGATAGAGCGTCAGCAGGGCCACGAGTTCCAGCAGCCTCAGCAGGGCGCAGACCCCCAAGTTCAGGAAATAGGGGTCGAGGTAGACTAGGAGCCTCTGGCTCAGGTGCAGGCCCCAGCCGTACCTATGCATTACCAGGGAGGCAGGATTCAGAGGTATCTCCCGATGTGGTCACAGGTATATTGACTATCTGTTCATGCCCTGTTTATGTATTGATTGATCCAGGGTCTACCTTGTCATATGTTACACCATTTGTGGCCCGAAAGTTGGGCATCGAATTAGAATTGCTTCAGCAGCCCTTTTCAGTGCTTACACTGGTCGGTGACTCGATTACAGCTAAAAGAGTTTACCGAGGGTGTACGGTAGTGGTTGCTGATCGCCAGACCACGGTAGACTTAATAGAACTTGAGATGGTCGACTTCGATGCCATTATGGGTATGGACTGGTTAGTGCTGGACCAAGACGGTCCGATTTCACTTTCCGGGGGAAGCAGTGCGAGAGTGGAAAGGGAGTACGCCTACGCCGAAAGGTAGGTTTATTTCCTACCTTCAGGCAAGAAAATTAATAGCAAAAGGATGTATTTGCTACCTAGTTAGAGTCCAGGACGTTCGGGTGGAACCTCCGACTCTTCAGTCTATTCCAGTAATCAATGAATTCCCTGACGTATTTCCGGATGAGTTGCCTGGTATCCCTCCCGAAAGGGAGATAGATTTTGCGATTGACTTATTGCCAGGGACTCAACCTATATCCATTCCCCCGTATCGCATGGCACCAGCTGAGCTTAGAGAGTTGAAAGAGCAGTTAAAAGATTTGCTCGACAAAGGTTTTATCAGGCTTAGTACTTCCCCGTGGGGTGCGCTAGTTCTGTTTGTAAGAAAGAAAGATGGCTCACTCCGTATGTGTGTGGACTACCGGCAGCTGAATAAGGTAACGGTTAAAAACAAATACCCGCTCCTAAGAATAGATGATTTGTTTGACCAGTTGCAGGGGGCCAAATGTTTCTCTAAGATAGATCTGAGGTCCGGATACCACCAGGTCCGGGTTCGTGAGAGAGACATTCCAAAGACTGCTTTCAGGAACAGGTATGGTCACTTTGAATTCTTAGTTATGTCTTTCGGACTGACGAATGCTCCCGCAGTGTTTATGGACCTGATGAACAGCATATTCAGACCGTATTTGGATCTGTTCGTGATAGTATTTATTGATGATATTCTGGTATATTCTAGTTCAGAGACAGATCACTAGAACCATTTACGAACAGTACTCCAGATCCTTAGAGAACGTCAGCTGTACGCCAAGTTTCTAAGTGCGAGTTCTGGCTGAACTCAGTTGCCTTTTTGGGGCACATCGTGTCGGATGCTGGTATACAGGTGGACACACAGAAAATAGAGGCGGTCAAGACATGGCCCAGACCTACCACTCCGACCGAGGTCCACAGTTTCTTGGTTTAGCAGGATATTATCGGAGATTTGTTGAAGGATTCTCCACTATAGCAGCACCTCTGACAAAGCTGACATAGAAAACAGCAAAATTTCAATGGACGGAGGCATGTGAGCAGAGTTTTCAAGAGTTGAAAGACCGATTGACCTCCGCCCCAGTACTAGCATTGCCAGAGGGTGCAATCACAATAGATCAAAAAAGGGATGTTGAGGCACCAAAGGTCAAGCGGAAGCGGATGCAAGTTTGATTGGCCAAAGGGTTCTTTATCTCATGGTTATGAGCAATCTCCACAAGCCCCAAATTGGAATATGCCTCACCTAGAAGATTCAGGCCAAACCTCCAGTGACATACCTCTTTGGGGAGAATCATCCCTTCCAAAATCCTCCCAATCAAGCGGTCTCCACAAGCTTGTGAAAATGACCAAATCTCATGAAAGTCAGCTTCAAAAGTTTGGTAGGAGCCTCCCTGCCCTCATCGCCCAAATGGTGAATAAACAAATGAAGTCTATGTAATAGAGTCTTACCACATTGTGAAAATGGATAGATTTTGTCACCTCTATCCGAACTAAAGTAAAGGAGTGGAAAAGTCGAACATTCATGGAGGTTCCTTACTTGAGTGCTCTTGATGTCGCCATGGTTGCCCCTTCTACAGTTCGAGACCCCATAGATGATTTGTTTGAGGGCTTGGGAGATGATGCTGAAGATCTGGGTGATGAAGGCTTTAATAGTGAGGCAAGAGCAGGAGCAACTGATGATGTAGACGAGGAGGAGTGACCCACTCAGGGAGTCTCTCACACCCCTTTATTTTGCATGCCTATATTGGGGACAATGTAATATTTAAGTTGCGGGTGGAATGAGTGTTATTTTTGCTGGGTGGTCATTTGTATCCTATTTTGTTATGACTTGATGTAGCCCTTGTTGAGCTTTTTTTTTCTATCTGATGAGGAGTTGTGAGCCTTTGTCGGTCTCATTTTCAGTATTTTTGATGATTGCCCTTACTGGGCTGGTTGTGTTGATAATATCGTGAATGAATGAGATGAATGATTTTTAGATGTTAATGCTGAAAAATGGGTTATTGCTTTGAATTGCCAAATGTTGCATTGTGACCCAAAATCTTTTGTTCGCCTATGTAAATAGTAAAATAGTAATCAAACTCCAAGGGTTTTCTTCATACCATAGTTCTTTCCCCAGGAGCAATTTTCTTTTTCTTTTCTTTTTGTTGTCGAACTGGGTTGGCACTTCCCAATGATAGATTGTGAGACGACTCTCTTAAAGGAAACTGTCATGTCTTTCTTGAGTCTTCATTGGAGCTGTTTTGAGAGGTACCACCAAAAAAATTGAGATGTGGCATGAAAATGAGAAATGAAAAATGGGCATTTTAAATGAGAAATGTAGCACTCTTTTGTCATACATTGTAGATTTCTTGTTTGGCTTATGAATTTGCATGCTCTAATGTTTTGAATCAAAATCATATGATGATAATGACTTTTGTGGACTCTTTGGGTGTGATGCCTTATGCGGTAAAGATTTTTGTGAATCTCATGCATAGCTTCTTGTCTAGAACTTGACCTATGTGTGACTCACGACAAAATCTTAGATGTAGCTGCACTTAAAACATGGTTTTAGGCTTTCATTTGACTAGTCACTCTATCCAAAATGACCTCCAAAAGTGTCTTCCTTTGCTAGCAAATGTTGAGCCTTTTGAACTATTTATTTTTAGAAACTGCATTACAAGACAATGCCCCTTTTTGATCCCCTCTTCTTGGCACACATCCTTCCTAATTGCTAGTGGTGAGCGAATAAAAAAAATGGGGGATGAAAATCCAAAGGCATAGGCAGAGATGAGAAAATCAGTGAGTAAGAGACAAAGAGCCTAAGTTTAGGGGGTTTTGAAGAAAGGGGGACATATAAGAAGCCTAAATCTGAGGTAGCACCAAATTGTGAGAAAAAGGAATGAAAGATGAGATGAGGAACCTTAAGGTTCCAAAAAGAAAGAAAAGTGAAATGATGTTACTCTTGATTAGACAAGGCTTAATGTGATAGACAAAGGAGCTACAAGGAAGGCCTTTGAATAATAAAAGAGGAAAATGGTTGATAAAGGAGGAATAAGGCGGAGTGATATAAAAAGTTAGATGGAAAGGGTTAAAGTGTTCACATAAAGGCATTAGGGAGGATCTAGTCACTAGAGCAAAATAATTGTCTTACTAGTACCCCTAGCCTTCATCATGAATCGCAAGTCCTAATTTATTTTAAGTGTAGTTGTTCTACGTTAGTGGTGAATTACACAAAGGACAAGCCTATGGGTCGAGTTGTGTGCATGAAGATTTCTTATGGGATAGTGAGTGTGATTATCTTTTTCTATAATCCTTTGTGTTCCATTAATTCATTATAAAAAAAGGGATCCTCTCTTTGGTTAGTGGCATCATTCCTTTTGAGGACGTACTTGCATTAAGGTAAAGGTTTGATTGAGGCATGAGTACTGCGAGCTCTAAGGCAAACTTTGAATGTGCTGTGACTATGAATTCAGGTGCTATGTGTATTTAGTTGGATAATCTATGCCATTATTTTGCAAAATGAAAGCATTTGTGAATCATGCCTTTGAATTGTGGTGGCCTCTTGAAACTCTTCCATATATTTTTTAGGGAATTTGCTTTTCTTTTTCTGTGAGTTGGTGAGCATTTTTGGGTTGTCATGGATTAAGTGGTCATTGATGTCTAAACTCTTGTGGAGTGGCATGTTTCTCAACTGATAAGAATTGCATTACTTAAGGGCAACAAGGGTTCAAGTTAGGAGTTTGATGAGTTGGTAATTTACCAATTCATTAGGCTCTTAAACATGAGCTTTAGCTAAATTTTTAAGACATTTAGATGAATTTTATTCCATTTATGCCTTTTTATGTGTAGGTATCTGAGTTGAAGAGAAAGAGCAAGAAGTGGAGTAAAAATGATGAAATTAGGTGGAAATCAGTGCTCCATCGGAGGACACCGGCGAAATGCCAGTCAAACGCAGATAACCACTGATTTGAGGAGAGAATGCAACCAACGGTCGCCGACATCAACCGAAGACTCACCGCTTAAATCACCGACAGGTGTTGGTTCTTGCTAGAATGAGGAGGATATTAATCGGCGGATCACGGATGGAATCCAGGAACTACTGAAGATATCGCCGAATGGTATTGGAACATCACTGGAGTGTAGAAGAAAATGAACAGTGATTTGCAAAATGCAACTGACAAACCGTCGGTTCCACCATAAGTGAACAAACACCTGAACAGGGGAAATTACTTCTAGCACTGAAAAAGAGGAGATTGGTTGCCCTATTTTTGTATATAGTCTAGAAGAAAGTACTCTGTATATACTTTTTACCTTTTTGAATATTCCTTTTTCCTTGGAGAGAGAAGAACCCCATTGGAGGAGATTGTTGAATATTGCTTCTCCTATTTTTTGATCTTCTTCCTTAGCAAGGTATAACCATTGTTGCAGACATATTTTGAGTTTGATTTTGCTTTCTCTTAGTAATGAAATCATTGAGTTTATTAAGGAATATACTTTTTAGTTTCTTAATCATGAGTAGCTAAATCATCAACTGGAGGTGTGTGATGACGGGTGCTTAATTAGATTTGGTATTGCTAGATTCATCTTAATATTGCATAAATAGTGTAAGTCTATTGAGTTCTCTCCAATATATAATTGATGATCCATAGTTTCAAATGTGGGTCTACTTTTCTTCCTTGATTTCATCTTGAAAGAGATGAATTCAAGTATTGAGAGAGAATTTGAGGGTGGAAATGGATGTGATTGTGTGGAGTTGGGCTAGAAATAGCCAAAACCCATATTCATGATCCTAATTAGTAGTTGATGACTAGAGATAGCTCATCTATTAACCCAAACTCTATTGGGATAATTGAATTTTGTCTTGAGGTCCGAAAGCACTCGAGAAAAAGGCGTCCATGAGGTTGAAAAACAAAAAGGCGTCATCTTATCCAAAGTTATTTACACTTATTCACAATGATTTGATGATCTAGCATATCCTTATTTGATTAGCATCCCATCTACACCACACCTCTAGTCTCCACTCATTATTGTCTCTCAATTTTTGTTATTTTTCTATTTTGGCTAGCTGGTTTAGAATCCACAATATTGTTGACTTCATTTTTCCCCGAAAATTACTGTTTTAATTCCATTGATTATTGCATGTTAATTCAAATTTCCTAAAACAACGCTTGTGAAAATCATTCAGTAGTCTCTGTGGGATTCAACCCCGACATCCGTTGGAAATATTTGTTTTGAGCAATGACTGTGTGCACTCTTTCATTAAGGTGGGTGTAGTTTGGATGTTATCAGGAAACAAGGGTGAAAGGAAACCCTTGTTGAAGTCCCACATACCTGGTTGAAGGATTCTGCTAAAGATCTTGAAGCTTGTTGCACCTTGGAGATGAAAACCCTAGTTCTTGAACCTTGGTAGAAGAAGAGAGAAGATGACTTATGGATGATTTTAGTAGAATGAGGGATTGGGCTAGAAAAATCCCTTTAATTCATCTCTTAAAATACCTAAAACGACCTTACCTAGGAATTAAAAGCATAAGAATTTATAAAAATACCCCTATAAACTTGAACAGAAAAATCTATCATTTGAAACAATAAACCACACAACGAGGCATTGCCTAACTTAACGACTCGTTGGATCTATCCATTACATCCGGAGTAAATTTGGTATATTTTTTTCCTTCAACCTATGATTAGACAGGACGGTTCATTGACACATACCTCAAGTAATCCTATGACTCGTGGTCATGGGGCTACCTTGAATTTTTTCTGAATTTTCTTCCAATGAATAGTAACCACGGGTCGTCACTCTTCATAACGAGTCGTTACACCCTTCCATTTCTAATGAATCAATTTTGAACCTTTTCTGGACTCCACTCAATGACCCATTAGGAGGATACATTACGTGATGTAATAAGTCATCACGTGGCTCATTGGTTCTGGGTAGTCACTATTGGCTTATGACGAGGCCCATAACGGGTCATTTTTCCTCGCAATGACTCATTCCTTGAGTTGTCATGTGACAAAAATTTCTACTGACTGTATACCATGAGTCTGACCACAACTCATAGTATCATCTAATGAGTTGTACCATGACTCGTTCTGAGATAAAAAATTTCCACTTCTTTGCTAGTTTCTTGCTTAAAATCTGGGGTATAATATTATGAACTTTTAGGGTGTTACAGATTTCTATCATCCCTAAAATAAAAAAATTTATTTATGACAAGAGGAACAATTATTTTGAAAAAAGGAGTTTCCTTTGAAAGAAAATAATGGTGCAGAAATAGAACTTGATGAAGTTGAAGAAACTAATGAATCAACACAAGATCAAGAATATGAGACACAAGTTGAAGAACCTTTATTGAATGTTTTAACTTGACAAGGAAGTTGTCACTATCAATGTTTGAAGTTCAACAACTTAATGAAGTTCATGAATAGGTTAGAGAACCAGTTCTAAATGAAATCGAACAACAGTCAAATTCAATATAATGGTGAGCAAGTTGTACACGAACCTCTTAGACAGTTACAGACCTTTGATGCACCAAATAGATTTGATCTAATGGTGCAAGATGATGTCTCAAATAGATTGATCATAATCATGATAATCCTAAGATTTATGAAGAGGCAATACAAAGTTTCAACTAGCTATAAAAGTTTATTTGTGAAATAAAACAAGCTTTTCAAAGATGGAATATTCGTTTTAACCAAACAATTGAAAAGTTAAATTTTGTTATATACGATGATGAACTTTGTGTGTACAAAAGGTTAGTAGGAGCACACTTATTTTAATACTATATATTTATGATATATGAATCTTACATATTTATATACCAATATTGTCATATATTTACTAGCAAAACAGTTTTTTTATGAAAAACATGAGAGAAATAGCTAATTTATTCATAATAAAAATCTATAAAGATAGTTGATCTATAGAGATAGATCTAAGAAGCTGCATAAAGTTTTCCCTGCAGACTCATTCACAAAATCTAGTGGTGCAAAGGAATTTGACCAAACACAAGTGAAAATTGAGAATAAGTACATCAACGATTGGCTCTAGTGCAAGTGGGAGATTGTTAGGGATATAGTTGATATTCCTTAAATCCATTCTCACATATGATGATTTCAACATATCTTTTGTAAATATTATTTGATATAATTATATGACATCTAATATTCTTTTATCATAGTTATTTTCAAATTGTTTGATTTATATGATAAGGTAATTGATTGAGTTTTGAGACTTCACATCATGATAATGAGAAAGTCACTTCTCTTATAACTTATTCTAAAATCATTCTTGATTGTAGGATTATTAATTAGGCCATTAGTGATCTAGTTAGATCAATATGCATGTGATGGTCTTTACAAGATAAAGATTAGTTGATCTCATTCAATAAATCACATACATAGATGATGCATATAGAGATTGATCATTGAACAAACTCATTGTGTCACGCCCCTCCTTGGGAGGCATGACTGGCACCCGGTGCTCTACTAGGACCTGAACTGCTGAGCTGACTGAGCCTAAGCACCTATGGTGCAGGGCTGATTCTAACTCTAGAATCAAGAAAACAACGAGCTATATAGCGGCTAAATACAACCCCCCGCCTACAAGGCCTATAGCCACCTATGAAAATAAATAGCTAACCAGAGACAAAAAATCATAGGGAGTCCTATGCGGGCCGACAAGGACACCATGATATCTACTTATAACAGGAAAGTGAGATCAGATGCTAAACTGAAGTATGGCCGGCAAAGCCGCCAAGCAACAACTAAACAGGGCCCCACACGGCCAACACACATAATCTAAAATACATATGGACCCCACATGGCTGATATTATCTAACCACAGGGAAGTAACACAATTTGCAAGCCTCTAGGAGTAATAAGATGGTCGGGACAAGGCTCCGACCTACCCATACTGTACAAACAAAAGAAGTAAACCTCTATCACACAAGCTCCGAAAGAAAGGAGTTGACGGCTTTGTACCGCTGACTGGAACTACAAGGGACCTGCTCCTCGTGTATCTGTACCTGCAGGCAAGTAATGCAGTGCCCAGAAGAGGGAGTCAGTATCACAGGTACTGAGTATGTAAAGCAGTAACATTAAATAACTGAAAGTAAGGAAATAGAACTGACAATAACTGAAGTAAAGGAAACGGACTGAAGATGACTGAAGTAGTGAAATCAGGGCTAACCACAACTATAATAAGGAGGGTAGGGGTCATACCTGACAAGAGAGGCGTCTTACTGTCTAACTATCAGTAACTAAAGCAAACATAAACCTTATCTGGCCCCCATAAGCCGAAAGGTACAATCAGCACAGAATAACCCACATGGGCCCCATTAGCCCTAGCAAGTAAACCTCAATCTATATACCCCTATCCAGGTCATACTGAGTCAACTACAAGCTATAAGCGTCCTGTCGATCCCCTGGGTCTGCAACTGGGCCCGCTCGGCCCCTGACTGTAGCTGTGTTTGAGTCCGGAGGACTCCTGATATCTACACCCCGAGCGTAAATGCTCGGCGGGGGTGTGTATAAGGCCAACCATGGCATATGAGGATCCGGATCCCCATCTTCATCTATTACAAAAGGCATGTTGTCCGTAGAGCGACATATCCTCGCCCCTAGCGGGCGACGACACAGCTATTAACCCTAGGTGGTCACGGAAGCTATACAGGTGTAATCCAGCCTAAAAAAATACAAATTATGAGCCTCGACTGACAACAACAACTAGACATGATATCATACTCCTGACATGCTTTACTGGGATTCATAATGGACTACTATGCTGAAGAAACTAACTTTCCAAAAGAAAATGCCTTAACATACCTCATTCGTTGTTTATTGATTAACTGGCAAATTTCAGCTCGTGTTCACCTGCCCTTGTCAACTTTAATCATATTAACGAAATAATAGGATTGCTTTATTACTATATTCGAAGAAAACAATAACTTATATATATATATATATATATATATATATATATATATATATATACTGACTATACTTCAACTTATCGAAAGACGATCAAAAACTCATAATTTCTCGGGAATCTAGAAGGGAGAAATACTTACTTTAGGCACGTGATCGTATTGACACTAGTTTGAAATAATTCCATCAACTTAGGCTCAGTGGGACGATGATTTTTCGGGCATATTTTATGAAAATAACTCCACAGCGATGCTCTCTACAGCCTTATACTTCAATACCCAGAGTTAATTATAATTTAGACGGTATTTAGCGGCGTAATCAGATGATTATTAAATGTTTTCCTCAATTTCCCTCTGTTCTGGCCGTGATTATTTGGATAATGATCTAACTTTTAAGTGTGAGACTTTTATATACTTTAGGCAGCAGACAAGGCAATGGGGCACTCTGCCCATCGTGCTGATTCTGCTCCATGCCACGTTGGCTAATGCGGAGGAGCTGCTCCGTGCCACTTTTCCCCTCTAGGTAGCTTGGTTCGGCCTCCTCCCATGAAATCCCTACTTTGCACTCGTTCGGCCTTTCCCCGGGCCCTTTCCTCATACGTATGGCACTCTAAAACTCTCGACCAACATACGAATAGGCCGACTAAATGTTAGAAACTTACGGGATGTAACATCCTCCCCACTTAAGAACATTCGTCCTCGAATGTTAGCTTCTACTTGCAAGAACCTTAACCTTGTAATTACTTATTCTGGAAAAAAATTTGGCAGAGTCTTCCATGTAATATGGACTATCCAAAAATACTGAAATGTAGAAAAGTCCAATACATGTACTCCACACATTGCTATGGCATTCACATCATAATAAACTGAAATCAATTATCTCACATATACATGTATGTAATGCAACCTATGAAACAACAACAACAGTATACCTCTAGCTGCACAATCTAACTAAGTCTGAAATAACTGAGGATATCTGGTTTTCATATCGTCTTCTGCTTCCCAGGTCATATCCTCTCGTTTCTTATTCTGTCATAACACTTTAACGGAAGCAACATCTTTAGTTCTTAGTCTGCGGATCTGCCTATTTAGTATGGCTACTGGAGATTCTTCATAAGCTAACTCCTCAGTGATTTGGACGTCTTTGTCTGGGACAATCTGGGAGGGATCTCCTATGTACTTCCTCAACATTGATACATGAAAAACTTGGTGAACGGATTCTAATTCTGGAGGTAACTCCAATTTATAAGCCACCTAGCCTATCCTTCGGTGAATCTGATAAGGCCCAATAAACCTTGGGCCGAGCTTACCTTTCTCACCAAATCTCATCACACCCTTCATCGGTGAAACCTTCAGGAATACCCAGTCACCCACATTAAATTCTAGGTTTCTCCGCCGCACATCAGCATAAGATTTCTGGCGGCTCTAAGCAGTCAGTAGACGTTCCCTAATAAGCTTTACTTTCTCTTTTGACTGATGAATAATATCTGGCCCAATCAATGCCGATTCTCCAACCTCAAACCAACCAGCTAGAGACCTACACTTCCGCCCGTATAACGCTTCATTAGGCACCATCTGAATTGCTGAATGATAATTGTTATTATAGGCAAATTCAATAAGCAGTAGATGTTCATCCCAGCTACCTCCAAATTCTAGCACACATGCCCTTAACATATCCTCGAGCATCTGGATTGTACGTTCTGCCTGCCCGTCTTTCTAAGGATGGAAGGTTGTGCTCATGTTAACCTGCGTCCCCAGGCCCCTCTATAAAGATTTCCAAAATTTAGCTGTAAACTACGCCCCTCGGTCCAAGATAATTGACAATGGAACACCATGCAATCAGACTATTTCTCTAATATAAAACTCAGCATAATCTTCGGTTGAAAAGGTAGGCCTTACTGGCAGAAAGTGAGCTGATTTGTTCAACCTGTCAACAATTACCCAGATAGAATCATGTTTACGCCTGGTACGAGATAACCCTACTACGAAATCCATATTAACTACCTCCCATTTACATAAAGGCACGACTATATATTGTGTCAGTCCGCCTGGTTTCTGATGTTCAGCTTTCACCTGTTAGCAATTGGAACATTGAGCTATGAATTCTGCTATCCCCTTTTTCATTCCCGGCTTCCAGTGAATCTCTTTTACTTTATGGTACATTTTTGTCGAACCTGGATGAAGAGAGTAACGAGCATAGTGTAACTCGCCCATAATTTGCTGGCGAAGCCCTGCCACATCTGGAACGCAGAGGCAATCCCTATATCTCAAAACTCTGTCCTCGGTTACCTAGAAATCCGTCACTTCTCCTCGCTGGACCCTATTTTTGACCTGAATTAGGCTAGGATCTTCATACTGCTATTGCTTCACTTCGACAACTAAAAATGACACTGTGGTATTCTGGATTACTGCTCCATTGTCTCCTAATTCTACTATGCGAACGGCTAAACTGGCTAGTTGATGCAATTCTAGGGCCAATTCCCGCCGCTTGGGTTGTAAATACGTGTTATACCCCGTAGAATTTTCGGCAACTAGACGACCTATTCACACATTGGTTAAGCATATTAGAAGGAAATACGTGCTAGAGAAAGGCCGGGAAAAAGATCGGATGAGAAACCCGTCGAACCATCGCGGGAGGAGCTGAGGCAGAGCCCCTCCGCGATGGCAGCGTGTCACGGAGGTGAGGCCACCGCGATGGCTCCGTGACACGTTTCCCAGGTTCAGGCCCAAGTATATAAGCCCCACTTCGGTTGAAATTCATTAATCATACATATAATTTCCATAAAACGTAGCAAAACAGAGGAAGCCGAAGAGGGAATATATATTTTCGTCCGATTATGCTGCCAAATGCTGCTCAAACTCAAATTAATCCTAGATACCGAAGTATTTAGCAGCAGAGAGCATTCCTACGGATTTAGTTTCGTGAAATACGGCCGACGAATCGGCGAGCCACCGAGCTAAGGTAAGTAGAATTGCTCTAAATTAATGCCTATGTATTCCTAGCTGAGAAATGAATATTTCTCCCTTCTGGACCGCTGAAAAATAACGAGTTTTCGACCGTTTTTCGAAAGGTTAAAGTTGGGATAAATATATATATCTAAAGTGACAATTTCTCCCGAATATTAATATATTTAGTTCTAATTGACGTGTATATGAATGTAGTTGGGAGAAACAGCAGAAGTACCGACGAAAATCACACCGGTCAGTCGGCTACTCAGAAACCAGGTGTGTAAAGTTATTCTTTCGGCAAGCCAGGAAGTACAGCTTAGAAAGTAAATAGAATAAAGGCTATTAACCGATATCCAGCGTACAGGAACGATTTTAGTACAATTTCCAGCAAGCATGCTAGTATATTAATTACGTATCATGTGATAATCAGAATAGTAGATATTCAGGCAATACGTATTACATCTGTTGAGATTGTATCCAGTAGTAAGTGGTGCATTTTATGTTATTGAACTATATCCAGATATAATCAGATAGATAGATAAAGGCCAGGTAGCAGTTAGTCCAGCAATCAGGAATAGTGTAAAACAGAATATAGTTTCAGTTATTTAATACAAACTGGCCTTGAGATAATAGAAGAGAATATGGTTAGTATTTTGCATTGAGCATGCTTGCTGTGTATGTGTTTTGTATGTTGAGACTTGTTGTGGCATGTGGGCACCCTTTAGCATCCCCACCGCCCCTGGGTTATAGCTGTGTCGATACCAGATTCAGATACCGCCACCAGCTGGGCGATGCCGTCCGACTAAAGGACGATGATGGCCGACCACCATGATAATACGGTCCAGACCACCCTGCTTGCAGGGGTAGTTCAGTTTACTCTGCGCAGAGCTAGCACACCCAGTTTACAGGGGCAGACCACTCTGTGTGCATACCTGTGCCCAGAGGCAGGAGTCTTCGGACTCAGACACAGTTTATTGTCAGAGGCCAAGGCCTGAGCTACGTACCCAAGGGGGCCGGTAGGAGGAGCTCACAATTATCAGATGAGTGGAGTGACTTGTTTTTGGTTGGTTTAGACCCGGGTAGGGGTAAATAGATTGCTTGCTTGGTTGGCACCTTCCGGCTTATGGGGGTCGGTCAGGTATTGTGTGTATTATTATGTATATTGATATGTGCTAGTAGATACTGATAGACAGAAGGACGACACGTCTTCAGGTACGCTCAGTTAGTTACAGAATGTATAAACTCTCCCCAGTTATCCTCAGCTAGATAGACTCAGATACTTCTTGCTTAAATGTCATGTTATTGTGCTATTCATTTCAGTTTGCTTTACATGCTCAGTACCTGTGGTACTGACGCCCAGCGGGGCGCTGTATTTCTTGCCTACAGGTACTCACGGACGAGGAGCCAATCCCTCATGATTCCAGCCAGCCAGTGAGTCATCCGCTCCTGTCATCCGGAGTCTGATTCCCAGAGGTGTAGCTCCTTTTCTTTTGTTGTGCAGTATGGGTAGGTCGGGGCCCTGTCCCGATCATTTCTATTAGTTCCTTACAGCATTCGTAGAGGCTTGCAGTCTGTATATATATTCCCTGTGGTTAGTTGATCCGGTCATGTGGGGTCGTGCAGTCTGCTATAGTTGTTTTGTATTCCCGTTTATGTTGGCCGTGTGGGGCCTTAGTTTGACAGTAGTGGTGACCTTGCCGGTCACGTAGTTTTACAGCAGTCTTGTGTCGAGTTACAGATAACTAGACAGCATGGTGGCCTTATCGGCCCGCATAGGTTCTTTGTTATAAGTCTGTTTCTGGTTAGCTGTTGTTACAGGTACAGATGGCTACTGGCCAGTTGGCCGGAGGCTGTAATTATAGCCGTTATATAGCCGATTTGTTTCTTGAAATAGAGCCAAAGCCAGCCAAAGCACCAGATGTGCTCAGGATGGACCAGTTAGCAGTCCAGAGTCTAGCAGGCACCAAGTGCCATCATACCCCCCCCCCAAGGTGGGGTGTGACAAACTTGGTATCAGAGCAGGTCGTATCCCAGGGAGTCTGCAAGTCGTGCTAAGTAGAGTTCTGTCTATGGATGTGTTGTGCACCACATACTATAGGCAGGAGGCTGCGAGGCATGTTAGGATTGTCACTCTTCTTTCTTATTCAATCGTGCTATAGAGCGGTACAGTATAGAGTTGACTTTTGAAACTCACCACCCTCTTTGCTCACAGATATTATGGCAGACCAGTGGCACCTAGCTACAGGTAGGAGATTGGATACGGCAGCGGGCGAAGGCACCAGTAGGATGCCTCAGTTACAGCCAGATTCTGCCCGGTCTGAGAGCAATACGGAGGCGTCATCTCGGCCCTCCCAGCAGTCCCCGCCTCGCCAGACACCATTTGAGGCAGCACCGCCTCCCACAGCTCCTGCACCCATTTCGTCTGATCAGGAGCTACGTAGTGCGGTGGTTATGTTGACTCAGATGCTAGCTGCTCAGCGTCAGCCAGCACCACCTACAGCAGCAGGATCCCTAGGGGGGCCAGGTAGTTCCAGGGTTCGAGAATTCTTGGCGTTGGGACCCCCTCAGTTTACTGGATCGGATTCAGCGGAGGACGCTCAGGACTTTTTGGACCAGATGCAGAGGATCTTTAGAGTCATGCACGTAACCCCAGCAGAATCAGTTGAGTTAGCAGTGTTCCGATTACGGCATATTGCTGTTTTGTGGTACGAAAGTTGGGAGAGGTCTCGGGGAAGAGATGCAGCCCCTCCTACTTGGTCCAACTTTTCAGAGGCCTTCCTGGACCACTACTTACCCCGGGAGGTCAGACAGGCTCGGGTGGACTAGTTCTTACATTTAGAGCAGGGGGCTAGGAGCGTCCGTGAATATTCCTTGCAATTCGACTCCTTAGCCCGCTATGCTCCAGCATTTGTGGACACCATGTCGTCCAGAGTCCACCGCTTTATTATGGGCCTGAATCCAGAGTACATACAGACGTACATGACAGCTACTTTGAGAGAGGACATGGACATAGCCAGGGTGCAGGCCTTCGCATAGACAATTGAGGGCCTGAGGCAGCGACAGCGGGGTGACAGACAGGCGACTTTAGAGCAGCGCCGTAGGAGCAGACCCGCTGAGATTCAGAGGGAAATTCTTAGGGGGCCGAGACCACGGTTTTCATATAGGCCACCCAGACCTTTACCAACGGTACAACAGCAGAGAGGCAGGTTTATTCGCCGGAGTCAGTCAGAGTCCGGTAGCAGTTCACGGACAGTAGCCTCACCTCAGCACCGGAGGGTAGAACAGAGTAGATTTACATCCACCCCTTGTCCTATATGTCACCGACTACATTCTAGAGCCTGCAGGCAGGGCTTCCCAGGGTGTTATTATTGCGGACAGGAAGGGCATTTAATGAGAGATTGTCCAGCCAGGGGACAGGGTAGTCAGGATGATCTGGATAGAGTGTCAGTAGGGCCACGAGTTCCAGCAGCCTCAGCAGGGCGCAGACACTCAGGTTCAGGGAATAGGGGCCGAGGTAGACCAGGAGCCTCTAGCTCAGGTGCAGGCCCCAGCCGTACCTATGCATTACCGGGGAGGCAGGATTTAGAGGCATCTCCCGACGTAGTCACAGGTACACTGATTATCTGTTCATATCTTGTTTATGTATTGATTGATCCAGGGTCTACATTGTCATATATCACACCCTTTGTGGCCCGAAAGTTGGGTATTGAACCAGAATTGCTTCAGCAGCCCTTTTCAGTGCTTACACCGGTCGGTGACTCGATTACAGCTAAAAGAGTTTACCAAGGGTGTACGGTAGAGGATGCTGATCGCCAGACCACAGTAGACTTAATAGAACTTGAGATGGTCGACTTCGATGCTGTATGGGTATGGACTGGTTAGTGCCATGCTACGCCGACTTAGAATGCTGGACCAAGACGGTCCGATTCCACTTTCCAGGGGAAGTAGTGCGAGAGTGGAAAGGGAGTACACCTATGCCGAAAGGTAGGTTTATTTCCTACCTTAAGGCAAGAAAATTAATAGCAAAGGGATGTATTTGCCACCTAGTTAGAGTCTAGGACGTTCGGGTGGAACCTCCGACTCTTCAGTCTATTCCAGTGGTCAATGAATTCCCTGACGTATTCCCGGAAGAGTTGCCTGGTGTCCCTCCCGAAAGGGAGATAGATTTTGCGATTGACTTGTTACCAGGTACTCAGCCGATATCGATTCCTCCTTATCGTATGGCTCCTGCAGAACTCAGAGAATTAAAGGAGCAGTTGAAATATTTGTTAGATAAAGGTTTTATCAGGCCGAGTACTTCACCGTGGGGTGCGCCAATTTTATTCGTGAGAAAGAAAGATGGCTCGCTCCGAATGTGCATAGATTATCGGCAACTAAACAAAGTTACAGTGAAGAATAAATACCCGCTCCCGAGAATAGGTGATTTGTTTGACCAGTTGCAGGGGGCCAAATGTTTCTCTAAGATAGATCTGAGGTCCGGATACCACCAGGTCCGGGTTCGTGAGAGAGACATTCCAAAGACTGCTTTCAGGACCAGGTATGGTCACTTTGAATTCCTAGTTATGTCTTTCGGGCTGACAAATGCTCCCGCAGTGTTTATGGACCTGATGAACAACATATTCAGACCATATTTGGATCTGTTCGTGATAGTATTTATCGATGATATTCTGGTATATTCTCGTTCAGAGACAGATCACCAGAACCATTTACGAACAGTACTCCAGATCCTTAGAGAACGTCAGCTGTACGCCAAGTTTTCTAAGTGCGAGTTCTGGCTGAACTCAGTTGACTTTTTGGGGCACATCGTGTCGGATGCTGGTATACAGGTAGACACAAAGAAAATAGAGGCGGTCAAGACATGGCCCAGACCTACCACTCCGACCGAGGTCCGCAGTTTCTTGGGTTTAGCAGGATATTATCGGAGATTTGTTGAAGGATTCTCCACTATAGCAGCACCTCTGACAAAACTGACACAGATAGCAGAAAAATTTCAGTGGGCGGAGGCATGTGAGCAGAGTTTTCAAGAGTTGAAAGACCGATTGGCCTCCGCCCCAGTACTAGCATTGCCAGAGGGAACAGATGGGTATGCGGTGTACTGCGACACTTCACGTTTGGGACTGGGTTGTGTGTTGATACAGCATGATAAGGTAATTGCTTATGCTTCCAGACAGCTGAGGAAACACGAAAAGAACTATCCGACCCATGACCTGGAACTTGCCGCAGTGATCCACGCTCTGAAAATTTGGAGGCATTCTCTGTATGACGTCCATGTAGACATTTTCACAGATCATAAAAGTCTGCAATACATTTTCACACAGAGGGATTTAAATCTGTGGCAACGTCGCTGGTTAGAATTGTTGAAAGACTATGATGTAAATATTCTCTATCATCCAGGAAAAGCTAATGTAGTAGCAGATGCCCTGAGCCGTAAGTCAATGGGGAGTTTGGCGTATTTGCGGCCCGAGAAGCGAGAATTAGCCAAGGAAATTCATCAACTAGCTGGGTTAGCCGTTCGAGTAGTGGAGACAAAAAATAACAGAGCGGTAATTCAGAATTCTGCCGAGTCATCACTAGTTACAGAGGTAAAAGAACGGCAGTACAAGGACCCTGACTTAGTCCAGCTCAGAGATAGAATTCAGGAAGGTAAAGAGTCAGATTTCCAAGTGACTGAAAATGAAGTACTACGTTGTGGGGGCCGTTTATGTGTCCCGAATGTTTCAGGGCTTCGCCAGCAGATCATGCATGAGGTACATTACGCTCGTTATTCCCTCCATCCAGGAGCAACGAAAATGTACCACGATATTAGAGACATCTACTGGTGGCCAGGTATGGAATCTGAAATAGCTGAATTTGTATCTAGATGTCCTAACTCCCAGCAGGTGAAAGCGGAGCACCAGAAACCGGGCGGTCTGACGCAGGATATAGCTGTGCCTATGTGGAAATGGGAAGCGATAAATATGGATTTTGTAACAGGATTACCCCGTACCAGACGCAGAAATGATTCCATTTGGGTAGTAGTAGACAGGCTAACAAAATTAGATCATTTCCTACCAGTGAAGGCTACCTTCTCAGCTGAGGATTATGCCGAATTATATATCAGAGAAATAGTTAGACTACATGGAGTGCCGGTATCTATTATTTCAGACAGGGGAGCACAATTCACAGCTAGATTTTGGCAGTCGTTCCAGAGGGGTCTGGGAATGCAGATCAATTTGAGCACAGCATTCCACCCTCAGACAGATGGACAGGCTGAGCGAACTATCCAAACGCTCGAAGATATGCTACGGGCGTGCGTACTAGATTTTGGGGGTAGCTGGGATGAACATCTGTCGCTGATTGAATTTGCTTATAATAACAGCTACCATTCAACTATTCAGATGGTGCCTTTCGAGGCATTATACGGGCGAAAATGTAGATCGCCGATGGGCTGGTTTGAAATAGGAAAATCAGCATTAGTTGGCCCAGACATTGTTCGGCAGTCCGAGGAAAAGATAAAGCTTATCCGAGAATGTTTACTGACTGCTCAGAGCCGCCAGAAGTCGTATGCAGATATGCGGCGTAGAAATCTAGAATTTGCGGTAAGTGACTGGGTATACCTGAAGGTGTCTCCGATGAAAGGGGTGATGAGATTTGGCAAGAAAGGCAAGCTTAGCCCAAGATTCATTGGGCCATATTAGATTCAGCGAAGAATAGGCCGAGTTGCATATGAGTTGAACTTGCCTCCAGAGTTATTATCTGTTCACCCAGTGTTCCATGTTTCTATGTTAAGGAAGTTCGTAGGGGACCCTTCTACAGTAGTTCCGGATCAAGATGTCCAGGTCACAGAAGAGTTAGCATATGAAGAAGTTCCCGTAGCTATCTTAGACAGACAGATTCGCAGGTTGAGAACTAAAGATGTTGCATCTGTCAAAGTATTGTGGCGTAACAGGAATCGTGAGGAAATGACGTGGGAAGCAGAAGAAGATATGAAAGTCAGATACCCTCACCTATTTCAGGCCTAGTCAGGCGATAGGTATGTCCGTATTATTACTTATGCAGTACCTTATGGTTGTAAGTCTGTGAATGATAAAGAGTGATATTTAGTTATCCAGTGGATCTTAGAATATTGTGTGCAGTGCCTGTGTTGGACTTTTCTGCATTTCAGGTTTTTGTTATAGTCCATATTACAGGGGAAACTCTGCCAAAATTTTTCTAGAAAATAAAGTAAGTAGTCCTATAGATAACAGTGTACATTCGAGGACGAATGTTCTTAAGGGGGGGGAGAATGTTATACCCCGTAGAATTTCCGGCACCTAGACGACCTATTCACACGTTGGTTAAGCATATTAGAAGGCCATACGTGCTAGAGAAAGGCCGGGAAAAATATCGGACGAGAAACCCGTCGAACCATCACGGGAGGAGCCGAGGCAGAGCCCCTCCGCGATGGCAGCGTGTCACGGAGGTGAGGCCTCCGCGATGGCTCCGTGACACGTTGCCCAGGTTCAGGCCCAAGTATATAAGCCCCACTTCGGTTGAAATTCATTAATCATACATATAATTTCAAGAAAACGCAGCAAAACAGAGGAAGCCGAAGAGGGAATATATATTTTCGTCCGATTACGCTGCCAAACGCTGCTCAAACTCAAATTAATCCTAGATACCGAAGTATTTAGCAGCAGAGAGCATTCCTACGGATTTAGTTTTGTGAAATACGGCCGACGAATCGGCGAGCCACCGAGCTAAGGTAAGTAGAATTGCTCTAAATTAATGCCTATGTGTTCCTAGCTGGGAAGTGAATATTTCTCCCTTCTGGACCGCTGAAAAATAACGAGTTTTCGACCGTTTTTCGAAAGGTTAAAGTTGGGATAAATATATATATCTAAAGTGACAATTTCTCCCGAATATTAATATATTTAGTTCTAATTGACGTGTATATGAATGTAGTTGGGAGAAACAGCAGAAGTACCGACGGAAATCACACCGGTCAGTCGGCTACTCAAAAACCAGGTATGTAAAGTTATTCTTTCGGCAATCCAGGAAGTACAGCTTAGAAAGTAAATAGAATAAAGGCTATTAAGCGATATCCAGCGTACAGGAACGATTTTAGTACAATTTCCAGCAAGCATGCTAGTATATTAATTACGTATCATGTGATAATCAAAATAGTAGATATTCAGGCAATACGTATTCCATCTGTTGAGATTGTATCCAGTAGTAGGTGGTGCATTTTATGTTATTGAGTTGTATCCAGGTATAATCAGATAGACAGATAAAGGCCAGGTAGCAGTTAGTCCAGCAATCAGGAATAGTGTAAAACAGAATATAGTTTCAGTTATTTAATACAAACTGGCCTTGAGATAATAGAAGAGAATATGGTTAGTATTTTGCATTGAGCATGCTTGCTGTGTATGTGTTTTGTATGTTGAGACTTGTTGTGGCATGTGGGCACCCTTTAGCATCCCCACCGCCCCTGGGTTATAGCTGTGTCGATACCAGATTCAGATACCGCCACCAGCTGGGCGATGCCGTCCGACTAAAGGACGATGATGGCCGACCACCATGATAATACGGTCCAGACCACCCTGCTTGCAGGGGTAGTTCAGTTTACTCTGCGCAGAGCTAGCACACCCTGTTTACAGGGGCAGACCACTCTGTGTGCACACCTGTGCCTAGAGGCAGGAGTCTTCGGACTCAGACACAGTTTATTGTCAGAGGCCAAGGCCTGAGCTACGTACCCAAGGGGGCCGGTAGGAGGAGCTCACAGTTATCAGATGAGTGGAGTGACTTGTTTTTGGTTGGTTTAGACCCGGGTAGGGGTAAATAGATTGCTTGGTTGGTTGGCACCTTTCGGCTTATGGGGGTCGGTCAGGTATTGTGTGTATTATTATGTATATTGATATGTGCTAGTAGATACTGATAGACAGAAGGACGACACGTCTTCAGGTACGCTCAGTTAGTTACAGAATATATAAACTCTCCCCAGTTATCCTCAGCTAGACAGACTCAACTACTTCTTGCTTATATGTCATGTTATTGTGCTATTCATTTCAGTTTGCTTCACATGCTCAGTACCTGTGGTACTGACGCCCAGCGGGGCGCTGTATTACTTGCCTACAGGTACTCACGGATGAGGAGTCGATCCCTCGTGATTCCAGCCAGCCAGTGAGTCATCCGCTCCTGTCATCCGGAGTCTGATTCCCATAGGTGTAGCTCCTTTTCTTTTATTGTGCAGTATGGGTAGGTCGGGGCCCTGTCCCGATCATTTCTATTAGTTCCTTACAGCAATCGTAGAGGGTTGCAGTCTGTATATATATTCCCTTTGGTTAGTTGAGCCGGTCATGTGGGGCCGTGCAGTCTGTTGTAGTTGTTTTGTATTCCAGTTTATGTTGGCCGTGTGGGGCCTTAGTTTGACAGTAGTGGTGACCTTGCCGGTCACGTAGTTTTACAGCAGTCTTGTGTTGAGTTACAGATAACTAGACAACATGGTGGCCTTGTCGGCCCGCATAGGTTCCTTGTTATAAGTCTGTTTCTGGTTAGCTGTTGTTACAGGTACAGATGGCTGCAGGCCAGTTGGCCGGAGGCTGTAATTACAGCCGTTATATAGCCAATTTGTTTCTTGAAATAGAGCCAAAGCCAGCCAAAGCACCAGATGTGCTCAGGCTGGACCAGTTAGCAGTCCAGAGTCTAGCAGGCACCAAGTGCCGTCATACCCCCCCCCCCAAGGTGGGGTGTGACAATACGTCAGGCTTCCCACGGACTTGTGACTAAGGGCATCTGCTACAACATTAGCCCTTCTTGGGTGATATACAATATTCACATCATAATCCTTTAACATCTCCAACCAGCGACGCTGCTGCAGATTCTACTCTTTCTGGGTGAAAATATACTGCAGGCTTTTGTGATTAGTGAACATATCTACGTGGACACCATACATGTAGTGTCTCCATATTTTCAAGGCATGAATCACCGCGGCTAACTCCAGGTCATGGGTAGGGTAGTTCTTCTCATGCTTCCTCAGCTGCCTGGAAGCATAGGAAATCACCTTGACATGCTGCATCAAAACACATCCTAACCCAACACCCGAAGCATCACAATAGACTGCATAACTCTCTGTTCCTTCTGGAAACGCCAGCACCGATGCTGATGTCAATCTGTCTTTCAGTTCCAGAATGCTCTGCTCACATACCTCAATCCAATGGAATTTTGTTGTCTTCTACATCAATTTGGTAAAAGGTGCTGCTAAAGTGGAAAATCCTTCCATGAACCTTCTATAATACCCGGCTAACCCCAGGAAACTACGTACCTCGGTCGGAGTGGTAGGTCTAGGACATGTTTTCACTGCCTCTATCTTCTACATATCTACTTGTATACCAACATCTGACACAATATGGCCCAAGAAGGCTACTGAATTCAGCCAAAATTCACATTTAGGAAATTTTGCATATAGTTGATGATCTATCAGAATTTGGAGCACTGTCCGTAGATGATCCTGGTTATCTGCCTCTGAGTGGGAATACACCAAAATATCATCGATAAATACTATCACGAACAAGTACAAGTATGGTCTGAAAATATTATTCATCAGGTCCATGAACACTGCTGGGGCTTGTCAGTCCAAAGGATATGACTAGAAATTCAAAGTGGCCATATCTGGTCCTGAAGGTAGTCGTTGGAATATCTCTTTCATGAACCCGGACCTGATGATATCCTGACCTTAAATCAATCTTTGAAAAATACCTCGCTCCCTGTAACTGATCAAATAGGTCGTCTATAGTGACTTTATTCAGTTGCAGATAATCTATACACATATGGAGGGAGTCGTCCTTCTTCCTCACGAACAAAACTGGTGCACCCCATGGTGAGGTACTCGGCTGGATAAAGCCCTTGTCCAGCAAATCCTTCAGTTGTTCCTTTAGTTCTCTGAGTTCAACAGGAGCCATATGATATGGAGGAATAGGTATTGGTTGAGTGCATGGTAATAGATCGACTGCAAAATCAATTTCCCTTTCTGGGGGAATACCAGGAAGCTCATCTGGAAATACGTCTGGAAATTTATTAACCACTGGAATAGACTGAAGGGTCGGAGGCTCTGCCCAAACATCCTAAACTCTGATAATATGATAAATGCACCCTTTTGCTATTAATTTTCTCGTCCAAAGATAGGAAATAAACCTACCTTTTGGCGTGGTTGTACTACCTTTTCACTCCCATACTGCCTCCCCTGGCAAGTGGAATTGAAAAATCTTTGTCAAACATTTGACACTGGCATAGCATGGAACTAGCCAATCCATACCCATAATGGCATCCAAATCAACCATTTGTAGTTCTATCAAGTCTGTCATAGTCTGATTTCTGGCAACCTCTACTATACACCCCCGATAGACCCTTATGGATATGATAGAGTCACAAACGGGCGTAGACACTGAGAAAGGCACCTAAGAAATTCCGGCGTAATACTAACTTCCGAGCCACTAATGGTGTAACATAGGATAAGGTGGATCCTGAATGTATCAACACAAAAGAAGGATGAGAGAAAATGTTCAGCATACCTTTGGCAACATCTGGTGACGACTCTGACTCCTGTCGCCCTGGTAGTGCATAAGTACGGTATGGGCCGGCACCTGAACTGGAGGCCCCTGATTTGCCTCAGCCTCTGCCGGCTGAAACCGAGGGCCTACTCCCTGCCGGGGATGCTGGAGCTTGTGATCCTGCGAGGACCTATCTTGTCGATCTCGATCACCCTGACCCCTAGCTGGACACTTCCTCATCTAGTGACCATCCTGTCCACAAATGTAGCACACGATGGAACTATACCTGTGTTCGCGCTCTGCTGCTCAGTATATATTATACACCGACACGCAAGTGTACGTGGTCAAACAAGTAATAAAGTGGCTAAGTAGCCAAGTATCGATCCAAGGAGGCTGCTCTAGATATGCAAAACTGCCCAGTTTACTATATCTCTATTCTATTTCTAACTATGTTAACAACAATCCAACCAAGATTTGAGTGAGTTTTGTTTCTAAACTAATTATCTACTAAAAGTAATAACTACTATTTACGTTGAGTTTAGACAATGGATATGCACATGCCAAGGTTAAGAACGAGTAATGAACTTGATAATCACGATAATTTGGTCATCTTCTTCTTCATATTGCTAGCCAAGAACGTTTGCCTAGAAATTAAAACTTCCGTATTTAATTTCACTTTAGATTCATAAACCATTCGTCTACATTTCTGTGATCAAATGCAATTTATGACCTAACACTACAATTCCGGTTCCTAAATTGACTAATACGGCTTTCAAGTATATTTCTATCAAGAAAGCACATCAAAACCCAATTTTCCCAAATCAAGTTAAGAACAATACCCTATTAATTCACAACTTTCCAATTTCATGCTCTCTCGAGTGAAATTGGACTTTTTAGATATACATTAATGGTGGCCAGTCAAGAATGTAATAAGCACAAGAATTAATAGAACAACATGCAAGAAGAAGAAGAAACCATATCAATTATTACCAACATTCATTACACAAGTTCAAAACCTCAGCAAGAAAGGAATTAGCCACTCATTCTTGGATTAATCATCCTAGAATGAGTGTGAATCATGCATACAATTGAAGGAAAGAAGAAGGGAAGAGAAGAAAACTCTTATCTTTTCTATTTTTCAACTGCCACAAAACCACGTTCCTGCTCCCACTTCTGAACTCAGGCTAAAAAAACTAAAACTAAAAAAACTCTTCTTTAAAAATAACCTAAGTGTGCTATTTATACTAGTGGGAAATTTTTCCCGGAATAACAAGCAACGTGTCACGGAGGCCAACGCGGAGCACTGCCTCCGTGACACGGCGTGGATGCGGACCCTCTCTGGAAATTGCATGGTCCGGATAATTAGCCTCAACGTGGCACGGAGGCCATCGCGGAGGCCTATCTCCGTGCCACGGAGCTGACGCGCAGGCACACTGGAAATTGCCACTTTTATTTCTGCCCAGGCAGTGTGCTACCGCGATGGCAGCGTGGCACGACTCCATCGCGGAGCCACTGTAAAATATGCCATCCGAGGTCTTTTCCACGCTCGCATCCAAGTCCAACTCCGACATAGTTCCAACACGCATTTTAGCTCTTAAAAATCACATTATCCTGCAAAACAAATGCTAATCATGTTGGTTAGTATAAATTCGCATTTTATTACCAAATACATGATATTATATACACATTGCACAACAAACAAGGTAAAAATGATACGTTTGAGTATCACTTGGGCATATAAATCTGCCCAAGATCACTTACCCCACACTTAAATCCTTGTTCGTCCTCGAACAACACATACACAAATCATGCACATCACATCTCAACCTTTGTCACTATGGTGCAACCATTTACGTTACGGTCATACCGATTATTCGATTTTTGCAAATCATCAAGAAAACATGCTTGGTCGTACAAGATAATGACCTTAATACATCGAGGCTTCCTAGACTTTTAAGAATTGATTCTTGATATCGGCAAACTCATGCAAATCAACTAATCAAGAAATCTGACACGAAAATCAATCTGTCATCAAGCATGTACCCTCACAACTCGAGAGAAACTTCCCCTTTTATGCTCGTGCAGCACACAAACATGCAAGTAGGGGCATATAAAAATTAATTTCACTCTCTCTCCCAAAAGAATTCACATGCGTCATGTCATGACCCATAGGCTTGCCCTTAGTGTATTACTCCACTAATATAAAGAAATGCAGTGTAGGATCAAATAGGACTTTTAATGGGTTGTAACTGGGCTATGGATCTAGTATATATATATATTGGATTAGCCAATAATAGTCGCTAGCATCCTTAAGCGCCTTTTCAACTCATTCCCATCGACTCATGGACATTGTTCCTCTCTTTTCTCTTTTTCTCCCATTCATGCTGGTTTACTTTCATACAGCCCATTTCATCAGGCACACTTGACCCCAAACGGAAGGTTTTCATGTACCCTCAATTTCATTTAATTACAACTAGTGCCTCTTCAACATCATCTTTTCTTTCCTCACTTTGCTTTTCTTTTCTTTCCACTCTTTTCACTCTCTAACACTTTGGGAAACAATTTTCTGTTCTTTGTAAGCGCTTAAGAGCTTCTTATAGACTTTAAGGCTAATGAAAAGAAGGAATAAAGCTTAGTTCATACAATTCTGGACAAAAGAAAGAAATCGGCTAAAGGCTCAAAGGGCTGACTAGGGTATACAACATATAAAAAGGTAGAATTTGACAAGAAAAAAAATGGAAACTAACGGTTAAAACAAAGAAATGCCTACATCCTTTCCGACACTACACCTCCTTCATTTCTCTTTGTATACACACCAGGCAAGTTCTAGACAATTCACAATGACATGGAATAGCAAAACCTCACTCACACTTCATGCACATGCTCGAATCAAGATGCATTCACAGACTCTTTAATTAGTCAATTACATGAATTCAAGATTAAGCCTCAATCATAATGAACCAAATTATATAGCCTAGGTAACTCAACATATTTACACAATTACATGCTTTCAAACGAATCACTTTCACATTTCGAACATCAATTACACACGCAACAAAATTTTAGCAACCACAAGCAACTACAGTTTATTGATGCAATCCACCAAAGAAACTAAAAACAAAACATCTACTCCTATCGACTACATTTCCCTTAAGACGGTCGTCATCCATCCATCATAGGGAATGTTCACTAACTATGACATTGGTTCAATGGGACTATTCTCGGTAAAAGAACCGAAAACAAACTCCGAGAAACCCAAAAATAAAACTTCAAAATTTTTGCAACACATCGATCATTTCGATGAAAAAAATATTTACAAAATATGTTGATAAGTGCAACATCTTTTTGCAAAAATTTTGAAAAATATCGATCATATCGATAGAGAAAAATTATTTACAAAATTTACAAAATATTTACAAAGGCAACCATAACTTTTTAAAAACACACATCATTAGCCACAAACAAATATATACACATCATTCACAAATCAGTTCACAACAACAGGGAAAGCACAGACATACATAAACGTCAAGGAAGAATATACAGCAGATTTAGAGCCTATGACCCAGCACCTAACTACTCCCCACCCCACACTTAAATCGAACACTATCCCCAGTGTTCACAAAAATACAAAGCACAAAATTTTGGGTGGTGAAACTCCCTGCTCAGTCGAAATATTCGACTTCCTCATCCGGTGCTGCGGCCTCGTCGCCCATATCTGAATCAGCTCCCTCACCGTCATCGGACTCCACATCAGAGTCCTCACGACGTGTCTCCTCATCAGTAGGGACGTCGTCGTCAGTCGGCTCCACAAAGGCTGGCCCCACCTTGCATAAAGCTCTGGCGTTCTCGCCAAAAGGGTAGTCCAGCTCCAGCTGCCATAATTCATCCTCGGTGGCTGGTCTCCCACCTATCCGTAGCTGCAGCATCTGCATACCGAACATACGAGCCATATACTGGTCGTCACGAGCATGTCGCTCGCCCAGAGTCAGCACAGGTCCGTGTGTAGTGTCGGGGGCCTTGGTCTTTGTCACATCAAGGGCCCTCCGCTCCAACTGTGGAATGTAATCCAAGGCTTCTTCCTCAACGTCGAGGCCTCGGAGGAAGGTGGTGATGAGTCCGCCAAACCCGTATCTGTGGCCCTGGTGTAGTCTGGCTCTCTTCATGGCGGATATTATAACCGCCCTCACATTAATCTCAAGCCCTTTCATAAGGGCATACACCAGGCAGACACGGTCCCGGGTCACGTCTGTCATATGTACTCCCGGGATCAAACACGAACATACAATTTTTAGCCACATTCTGGCCTCCCTGTTCATCTACGAATAAGGCACAGTCTGGTGGTAACCCCTCTCTTTGTGTCTACTCCATCGGGCTGTGGATCGAGCCCCACATAACGTACGTCTGATGTCGGCGTATGGTGGGGTGATGTTGAGCTGGCGGAGAACGTGGGCGTCTGTGTCCCGCTCTCCAACGATGGCATTCAGTTGCTGGGGTTCCAGAGTGACAATCTGCCCTCTGATTTTAATAGTGTGGCTTCTGATGGCCGGGTTCCAGTTGGCATAAAATTCCCGGACCAAGTGAAGGTTGCACTCCTTGGGCTCCTGAAAAATAAAGCTGAGCCCAGCTGCCTCAATCCTCTGTACGATGCGAGGGAACTCCTGTGCGAGTGGTAACCTTGCAATATGTTCCTCCGGGAAGTACTTGTTCTCCTTATGCTTTGCGTACCATTTCTTCACTTCATCAGTGACCCATCGTGTCCCGTATCGGCGGTGTTGACCGCGTGGAACAGCAGGTGCAGCTGGGACAGCAGTGCCCAGTCTCATTCTCTTTCTGCCGGTGCCTGAGGTTGAAGCACCCTTGCCTTTATCTTGTCGGCTGGCCATTGTACCTGGCAATTTACACAGACAAGCACAACATTAAGCTAAAAACTTGTTAGCTTTGGCTAAGGTCGGGTTAAACAAAATTTACCCCAAACTTAGTCTTTAACAATATTTACAACATGTTAGCAAGGATAGCTCTATTTACACACCAAACACAATCACTATAAACATATTGCTTAGTGCGTTCACAAAAATTCGACAGCATAACGGCTAGCGAACTACTCAGACTTCATACAGCTAACCCAATCCTACTATCGACAGCTATTCACCCATATCACTTAGCAACGATAACAACAAAAAAATAGAAACAACAATACAAAAATTTTATATACACTAATCTAAGCAATTCAACCAATTCACATTTTACGCAATGTCCCACAAAAATTCGAGAATTAGTCGTCTTTCACCAATTATACAATATTTACCATGACTTATCTCAAATAATAAACACACCCCGGCATCAATTTCGTCAAACTATCAAGTTACCCAAGTTAAAATTCAACAACCCCAAGCCCTAGAACTCAATTCGACAATCAACAATGAATTATTCAATCAATCGATAAGTTCACACGTCAACTACAACAATCCGAACACAATCAATCGCAAAATAATTCACGTCATGTTTAATTTCTACCTAGGGTGATATATCTCACCTCACATGCTCAAAATCGACAAAAATCGCCAAAAATTTGAGATAGACGATGAAAACATACCTTGGAATTGAAGAATCGATAAAGACTTGACGTTTTCCTTGCCTCTTAACGTGGCACGGAGCTTGGGGGTAGGGGAATGGGTGTTTGGTCGCGGAGGGAAGAGGGAATGGGGAAAATAGGGGCGAAATTGGGGGTTTTTATTAAGAAAACACGCGGGTCACCCGGAAACCCGGTGTGACCCGGCACTGGGATAAGGGCAACGTGTCACGGAGGGTAACGCGGAGGCCCTCCTCTGTGACACGGAGCCAACGCGTTGGCTTACTGGAATTTTAAAAAATTCCAGATTTGCCTTCAACGTGTCACGGAGGGTAACGCGGAGCATTGCCTCCGTGACACGGCGCCAACGCGCCAGTGCTCTGTTTCACTATCAACTTTTATTTTTCATACCTCGCCTCATTTTCTCGATTCCAAGTGTTTTTCCTCCGGTATACCTGAAAATCACCTCACTAAACAAAAAATGGTTAAATGACTAGATTCCCTACTAAAAAAAATAATAAAAATTACTAATTAAAATGTACATGTAAACCTAGTCAAGAAAAAGAAAAGAAAATAAAATACAAGAAAAACTTTACACTAAGGAAAAAGAAAGAAAAATATTTTTCACGGGTTGCCTCCCGTGCAGCGCCTGGTTTAACGTCGCGGCTCGACAGCCTTTACGCTCACGTGTCTACTAGGGAGATGGACGATTTGTCCCGATCCTGGTCATCTCCCCAGTAGTTCTCAACCTTGTCTGGTGGCCTACCTAGTAACTCTCAGGAATCACTCAATCCATTCGCATTCCCATGATCAATCACGTTGATCATCGAGAGTTCCTTATAGACAGTCGGGAGCTTAGGTGCCTTGTACACGTCGAACACCTCAACCTAGTCGTGTGCTCGCATTGTGAGTTGACCCGCAGCTACATCGATCAATGCCTTTCCAGTTGCCAAAAAGGGTCGTCCCAAAATAAATGGGACTTCCGCATCTGGTTCAAAATCCAGAACAATGAAATCTACCGGAAAAATGAGGGAGCCTACCTGCACTAGCACATCCTCAACAATGCCATCCGGCTTAGCTAAAGACCTGTCTGCTAGCTGCAAGATCACTGTTGTAGGTCTAGGACTCCCTAGCCACTTTCTGAATACCGAAGATGGCATCAGATTTATACTTGCCCCAAAGTCGCATAACCCACGAGCTCGGATACTTTGCCCAATCGTCAGCTGGATAGTAAAACTTCCAGGATCCTTCAGTTTAGTGGGCAACCTGTTCTGAATACGGGATGTGCATTCCTCCGTTAAAGCCACCGTGGCATACTCGGTCAAGCGACTTTTGTTGGCCACGATGTCTTTGATATACTTTGCATATTTTGGCTCACCCTGCAAGACATCAACAAGAGGTAAGTTAACATGTACCTATTTAAGTACCTCCATGAATTTCTGGAAACACGCCTCCTCCTTGTGTTTCTTAAGTCGTTGAGGGAACGGGGGTGGAGGCCTTGTTGGTTCAGCTTCTTTGGTCTTCCCCGTATCTGAGGTTTGTTCTCCCTCAACATCTGCTGCTCCTGACTTCTGAGGCGGTCTTTCTGGTTCCACCTCCTTTAATTGTAAACCACTCCTCGTGGTCACTGCATTTACCTGCTTAGGATTGGGATCCGTGTCGCTAGGTAGTCCTCCCCTTGGTCTAGTATTTTGGGCACTAGCAAATTGCCCAAACTGATATTCAAGAGCCTTGGTTGCCAATTGATTGTTCTTTACTTCGGCCGCCAGTTTGACATAGTCAGCCTGCAATTGTGCCTGGTTGGCAATCATGGTCTTGAACATTTCCTCAATAGTCGGTGATGGTGGTGGAGGAGGGGCATTGTGATTTCTGAACTGATTCTGATAGCCTTGTTGCCCTCCTTGGTTTCTGTGCATACCCTGCCCTGAACCCTGGCCTTGTTGATTGTTGCTACCCCACGAAAAATTTGGATGATTCCTCCAATTCGAGTTGTAGCCACCACCAAACTGCTGTTGATTCCTCTGTGCATTGCCCACAAAGTTGACAGAATCAGGATTTGCACCACAGCATTCGGCTGAATGCTCACTACTACCACACACTTCACACCACATCTGTTGGACTGAATTGACTGAGGCTGACGGCTGGTTCAAATTCATATTGCTGAAGTGAGTGTTTAACTGATTTTGCAAAGCAACTATCTGAGCAGCGATAGCTGTGAATCCATCCACTTCAAGCACTCCCGCTGCTTTCCTTGCTCCACCTCTTGAAGAATCTGCATTCCATTCCGGATTGCCTTGTGAAATTCGGTTGAGCAAAGTGTACAGCTCCTCATAAGTCTTCTCCGGCGCTTGCCCTCCAGCTGCTAGTCTAACAAAATTTTAGTGTGGGGTTCCAAACCCTCAATAAAAGTGTGGACCAACACCTCATTTGACTGATGATGATGAGGACAGTCCCGCAACATGGACTTGAATCTTTCCCAGGCTTGATAAAGATTTTCTCCTTCCCTCTGTTTAAAACTTAGAATCTGACTTCTAAGTTTAGCTGTTTTACCTGAAGGGAAAAATCTGATCAAGAACTTCTTTGCAAGATCATCCCACGTTGATATAGAGTTGGGTGGTTCAGCTTTTAACCACCTCTTGGCTTCACCAAGTAAGGAAAATGGAAATAAGGTGAGTCGAACATAATCAGGTGACACTCCAGCGGGGATGTAAGTGTCACTTATCTCCAAAAAGTTCTGGAGATGTTGTTGCGGATCTTCGTGAGGGAGACCGGTAAACTGCCCGCTAGTGTGCAAAAGTTGCACCATATTTTGCTTTAACTCAAATCTCCCCCCAGGCTCTGGTTTGCGGATGCTGGAATGTACATTATTAGCGTGTGGGATTGCCACCTCGCGAACCGGCCTGGCTGCTACTTCCTCGGGCACTAACACTGCCCGCACAACTGGTGGATTGGGTTGCTCCATTATAGACTGTTTGAGCAACTGCAACTTCTTCCGAAGAGCTTCTCTACGTTGACTATGCAATTCACGTTCTGGCTCTAAGTAAGATTCCACCAGCTCCTTGTCCCTTACCAGTGTTCACAGAAATAAAAATCTGCAAAATACAGGCTAAGACCAAGTTGTTAACACTTAAGAAAATAAAAATACAAATACAGTAAATTTACACTAAACAAAATTTTACAAATCGCCTAGCCTCCCCGGCAACGGCGCCAAAAACTTGTTCGCGCTCTGCTGCTCGGTATATATTATACACCGACACGCAAGTGTACGTGGTCAAACAAGTAATAAAGTGGCTAAGTAGCCAAGTATCGATCCAAGGAGGCTGCTCTAGATATGCAAAACTGCCCAGTTTACTATATCTCTATTCTATTTCTAACTATGTTAACAACAATCCAACCAAGATTTGAGTGAGTTTTGTTTCTAAACTAATTATCTACTAAAAGTAATAACTACTATTTACGTTGAGTTTAGACAATAGATATGCACATGCCAAGGTTAAGAACGAGTAATGAACTTGATAATCACGATAATTTGGTCATCTTCTTCTTCATATTGCTAGCCAAGAACGTTTGCCTAGAAATTAAAACTTCCGTATTTAATTTCACTTTAGATTCATAAACCATTCATCTACATTTCTGTGATCAAATGCAATTTATGACCTAACACTACAATTCCGGTTCCTAAATTGACTAATACGGCTTTCAAGTATATTTCTATCAAGAAAGCACATCAAAACCCAATTTTCCCAAATCAAGTTAAGAACAATACCCTATTAATTCACAACTTTCCAATTTCATGCTCTCTCGAGTGAAATTGGAATTTTTAGATATACATTAATGGTGGCCAGTCAAGAATGTAATAAGCACAAGAATTAATAGAACAACATGCAAGAAGAAGAAGAAACCATATCAATTATTACCAACATTCATTACACAAGTTCAAAACCTCAGCAAGAAAGGAATTAGCCACTCATTCTTGGATTAATCATCCTAGAATGAGTGTGAATCATGCATACAATTGAAGGAAAGAAGAAGGGAAGAGGAGAAAACTCTTATCTTTTCTATTCTTCAACTGCCACAAAACCACGTTCCTGCTCCCACTTCTGAACTCAGGCTAAAAAAACTAAAACTAAAAAAACTCTTCTTTAAAAATAACCTAAGTGTGCTATTTATACTAGTGGGAAATTTTTCCCGGAATAACAAGCAACGTGTCACGGAGGCCAACGCGGAGCACTGCCTCCGTGACACGGCGTGGACGCGGACCCTCTTTGGAAATTGCATGGTCCGGATAATTAGCCTCAACGTGGCACGGAGGCCATCGCGGAGGCCTATCTCCGTGCCAAGGAGCTGACGCGCAGGCACTCTGGAAATTGCCACTTTTATTTCTGCCCAGGCAGTGTGCTACCGCGATGGCAGCGTGGCACGGCTCCATCGCGGAGCCACTATAAAATATGCCATCCGAGGTCTTTTCCACGCTCGCATCCAAGTCCAACTCCGACATAGTTTCAACACGCATTTTAGCTCTTAAAAATCACATTATCCTGCAAAACAAATGCTAATCATGTTGGTTAGTATAAATTCGCATTTTATTACCAAATACATGATATTATATACACATTGCACAACAAAAAAGGTAAAAATGATACGTTTGAGTATCACTTGGGCATATAAATCTGCCCAAGATCAACCTGCATGCTCTAGAGTGGCATCGACTGGAAATAGGGCAAAGTGGTATTGTAAACCCACTCTGCTCCACTCTCCTCTTCTGCTGTGAACCTACTACTCGCAAACTTTCACCGAGATCCAGCTTCCCTCGACAATTAGACCTACTCCTCTACCACTGTGGTGGAGGAGGGGGTCTAGGCGGCCTATTTGATAACTGTGGCCTAGGTCCTCCCTAGGACTCCTCCTGTAATTCACCCGGTCTGTCCCTGTGGTGCTGCTCCTGACATGACCTCTTAATTTCCCGTTGCCGCTGTTTGATACCCTCAATATTCTGAGAAAAAGCCTGCACGCGGGCAATATCCATATCCTCTCACAATGTGACTGTGATGCAGGTCTCAACATATTTCGGGTTCAGCCCCATATAAGGCAGTGTACCCTGGCTGGCATTGTGTCCACAAAAGTGGGTGCATAACGAGCTAAGGAATCAAACCGCATGGCATACTCCAAGTGCAGGAACTCACCAACTCGGGCCTGTCGAATCTCCCGCGGTAGGTAATGATCCAAGAAAGCCTATGAGAAGCTGGGCCAGGTCTGAGGGGAAACATCTCTCCCTCGGGACCTCTCGCACTCTCATACCACAGTACGGCGATGTCCCGTAGCTGGAATACCGACAACTCAACTGACTCTGTAGGTCTAGCATGCATTACCTTATAAAATCCTCTGCATCTGGTCTAAGAAATCCTGAGGGTCCTCGGTCTGATCTATCCCTATGAATTGCGGGGGACTTAGTGCTAGAATTCTCGGACCCTCGAGCTACTAGGCTCTCCTAAGGATTCTGCAACTTTAGATGGCACTGGCTGGCACTGAGCAGCCATTATCTGGGCTAGCATAACCACCGTGCGCCTAACCTCTTGGTTGGATGCTATGGATATAGAAACTGCCGGAGGTGGTGCCGTCACACCGGCCGTCCAAAGCGGCTCCTGACGTGGTGGAGATTGCTGGGGAGTTCAAGATGATACCTCCGTATCGTCCTCAGATCGGGCCGATTCTGACCGAGGCTGAGGTACCCTGCTGGTGCCCTCTCCCACTGCTACATCTAGCCTCCTACCAGTCGCAGGGTGTCGTTGGTCTGACATTTCTCTTTAAAAAGAATATAATGAGCTTAGGGACTCAACCCTATACTGTACCACTCTATAGCACGACTGAACAAGAAGAAAGAGTACATCCTATCATGCCTTGCAGCTTCCTGCATATAGTATGTGGCGCACAACTCATCCATAGACAAGACTCTACTTAGCACGGCTTACACACTCCCAGGGATACGACCTGCTCTGATACCAAGTTTGTCACGCCCCGCCTTGGGAGGCATGACCAGCACCTGGTGCCCTACTATGACCTGAACTGCTGAGCTGAATGAGCCTAAGCACCTCTAGTGCAGGGCTGATTCTAACCTTAGAATCAAGAAAACAACGGGCTATATAGCAGCTGTAAATACAACCCCCGACCGACAAGGCCTACAGCCACCTGTAAAAATAAATAGCTAACCAGAGACAAACAATCATAGGGAGTCGTATGCGGGCCGACAAGGCCACCATGATATCTAGTTAGAACTGAAAAGTGAGATCAGATGCTAAACTGAACTATGGTTGGCAAAGCCGCCAAGCAACAACTAAATAGGGCCCCACACGGCCAACACACATAATCTAAAATACATGTGGGCCCCACACGGTCGATATTATCTAACCACAGGGAAGTAACACAATCTCCAAGCCTCTAGGAGTAATAAGATGGTCAGGATAGGGCCTCAACCTACCCATACTGTACAAATAAAAGAAGTAAACCTCTATCACGCAAGCTCCGAAAGAAAGGAGCTGACAACTCTGTACGGCTGATTGGAACTATGAGGGACCTGCTCCTCGTCTATCTGTACCTGCAGGCAAGTAATGCAGTGCCCCAGAAGAGGGAGTCAGTACCATAGGTACTGAGTATGTAAAGTAGTAACATTAAATAACTAAAAGTAAGGAAATTGAACTGACAATAACTGAAGTAAAGGAAACGGACTGAAGATGACTGAAGTTGTGAAATCAGGGCTAACCATAACAATAATAAGGAGGGTAGGTGTCATACCTGACAAGAGAGGCGTTTTATTGTCTAACTATCAGTAACTAAAGCAAACATAAACCTTACCTGGCCCCCATAAGCCGGAAGGTACAATCAGCACAGAATAACCCACCTGGGCCCCCATTAGCCCTAGTGAGTAAACCTCAATCTATATACCCTTATCCAGGGCATACTGAGTCAACTACAAGCTATAAGCGTCCTGTCGATCCCCTGGGTCTGCAATTGGGCCCGCTCGGCCCCTGACTGTAGCTGTGTTTGAGTACGGAGGACTCCTGATATCTACACCCCGAGCGTAAATGCTCAGGGGGGGGTGTATAAGGCCAACCACAACATATGAGGATCTGGATCCCCATCTTCTTCCATTGCGAAAGGCATGCTGCTCTGTAGAGCGATGTATCCTCGCCCCTGGCGGGCGGCAATACAGCTATTAACCCTAGGTGGTCACGGAAGCTATATAGGTGTAATCCAGCCTAAAATGATACAAATTACGAGCCTCGACTGACAACAACAACTAGACATGATAACATACTCCTGACATGCTTTACTGCGATTCATAATGGACTACTATGCAGAAGAAACTAACTTGCCGAAACAAAATGCCTTAACATACCTCGTCGCTGTTTACTGATTAACTAGCAAATTTTAGCTCGTGTTCAACTGCCCTTCTCAACTGTAATCATATTAACGCAAGAATAGGGATTCTTTATTACTATATTCAAAGAAAACAATAACTTATATATATATATATACTGACTATATTTCAACTTATCAAAAGATGATCAAAAACTCATAATTTCTCAGGAATCTAGAAGGGAGAAATACTTACTTTAGGCACGTGATCGTATTGACACTAGTTTTAAACAATTCCATCAACTTAGGCTCGGGGGGGACGATGATTTTTCGAGCGTATTTTACGAAACTAACTCTGCAGCGATGCTCTCTGCAGCCTTATACTTCAATACCCGGAGTTAATTTGGATTTGGATGGCATTTAGCGGCGTAATTGGACGATTATTAAATGTTTTCCTTGGTTTCCCTCTATTCTAGCCGTGATTATTTGGATAATGATCTAACTTCTAAGTGTGAGACCTTTATATACTTGAGGCAGCAGACAAGGCAACGTGGCACTCTGCCCATCACGTTGATTCTGCTCCATGCCACGTTGGCTAACGCGGAGGAGCTGCTCTGTGCCACTTCGCCCCTCTGGGCAGCTTGGTTTGGCCTCCTCCCGTGAAATCTCGACTTTGCACTCGTTCGGCCTTTCACCGGGCCCTTTCCTCGTACGTATGACACTCTAAAACTCTACACCAACATACAAATAGGCCGATTAAATGTTATAAACTTACGGGGTGTAACACAATTGATAATTCCTAATGGTTAGAATTACCATAAATTATCTCTAGGATATTATCTTGAAGAATTTGATGTAAGAGTTTCTTTTGACCTGAGATAATCATAACAATTAATGAGTTAGTTGTTATATTTTAATATCGGATATTCATGGCCATATGAAAATGGTTGAAAGGATATTGAGTATGATTAAATGCTTGTAGAATTAATGATTGATCAAGATTGAATCTGTCAACTCTTAGTAATGAGTTAAACTCAATATTGTCATGGATTATAAATGACTGATTAAGACCTTGGCCAGAACAATTGAATGCAGGAGAAAAGAGTTTCTTGGGTCACTCAATGGTCAATTATTATTTGACATGTATAAATAGTTGATCATATATTAGGATTTGACAGCTAAACAATATCCTAGCGCGACCCGGAGCTAGACGAATAGAAGGAAATACTATATTATTATTCTATAGGTTCTTGAAAGTAAATTGTATACTAATGTTATCCTGTCGTTAAGATGTTTTTCTAGATGTCAATTTTGATTAGTATATTGATATGATCAATTTACTACCGGCTTAGTAATGAACCTATGGGATCGCACACTAATGAGTGTTCCTATCTTTGTTAATGGATTAATTGTATTTATTGTTTGATAATTAAATTAGAAAATTTAATTAGTTAAATAAGTAAATTATTAGCCCAAATGGAATATTATTATATTCTTTGCTAGCACCGAGAATATAATTATTAATTTTATGAATAAATTAAAGTTTTCTATTTAGAATAGAAAATTAAATTCTATCTCTTGATTGAAAGACATATATCTGAGATATTTAATATTTATTTATATATAATATATAAATAAAATATTAATAAAAAAACTTGAATTCGATTTGAAATTGAATAACGTTAACATGTGAAAGATTCAATTAGGAATTGAATTAATTTTTCTTTCGAAATTAAAGTCCTTAAAATGACGTTGCTACATATAGAATGTCCTCATGGACCTGTGCAGCGTGATTCTAATTGAGAATTGGAATTAACTTTTCAACGTGGCAAAATTCCATAAAAGTTTAATTATGTTATCATCTTAATTAAATAGGAAAAGGTTTATAGATGATACTGTAGAAAGAGGTGATGAAAAAAGTTTCATAACAGGTTCATGAAAAAGATTTTCATAATGAGAAAAGTTCTTATAAGAAAAATATTTTATAAATATTTTATTAAATGTGCATGAGCTTTACACCAAATTAAGGGAGAAAAATTATTAATAAAAAAAAAATTTCTATTGGTTGAGATTTTTTAAAAAAATTCCAACACAATATTCGTATTCTAATTTATTCGTGAGTTTCATTGATCAAGTAGTTGATAATAAAGATCGGTTTCAGTATGGATATGCATAGAGTGTTCGTACTATCGAAGAAAGTTTCAATCACGATAACAATCACCAGGTTTGTCTTGAAACCTATTCTTTTAGATGTAAACAAATTTTAAACACAAGTAGATCTGTCCAGAATTGCTTTTATCTTCCACTGCGTGTTATAAACACCAAGCAATCGTACATAGTCTACCCTAATGTAAGTATTTTGCTTATTTTCACTAATTTTGATGAGTTTTTTTTAGTTTGAATCATCAATTACAAATAAATAAATGCGTTTGTGATATGACATCAATTTATTAGTTCTCAAAATAAGCCAGTGATAACTTACGATACGATCTCGTAAGTGCTAATTGTTTAAAATAATAACTTATACTATATGTTTTATTCTACTATACAACTTTGTATTACAATGCGTCTTCGTAATACTAATATTTATATTAAATGTTAATCTTTGTAGTGTAGTAATATAAATTTTGTAATAATTAACGTGAAGTATACATTTAATGCATTCATTTAAGTGCCAATGTAAAAGCGAATGATTGTTTTACCTTTCAATCAAGGTCTACTTCTATGACCTTTTTGTTCATTGAAATAAATATTAGAATAAACTGAAGAAAGAACTATTGGACTAGATCAAACTCTTAAACACACTCATTTATCAATTTGAGATTTATCATTTTCTTTCTAAAATCTTATATTGTTACAAAAATAAATTTTTTTAAATATTATGTATGCTATTTTAAAATTTTATTCTTATTAATATGAGGGATATATGCGAAATACATATGCAAAATTAATATATATTCAGAATGACTTATCGTTAGTTATTTTTCTTTCCTTTTGAATTTATCCTACAAATGGCCACTTTTATAAATTATGTTATTTGTTGTAAATATTTAACTTAATATTGATTATTTTTAATTTTATATTGTCACTTGGCAACTTTCTCCGGGAGTTAGAGGGTTAGCCTCTTCATTCTTAAAATGCAAATTTGAAAGAGGAATTGACATATATATATATATATATATATATAAGTCTTAAATATAATTTGTATTTTTATAATTTCAATAAATATTAATAAAACTCTAATCTATAATTATTGGTAAGTTATAGACAAAAAACAATAAAAAGGTACCTCAATAGTAAAAAGATATATTACGGTTTTTTCTTAGGCGATAATTTAGGATTTAAGATTTTAATTCTTAATTTAAATTTTACACATAAGAATTTTAACTTTCTTTTTAACTCCTTCTAAAAAGAAAGATTTGCATATAATACCACATAAATAATTTCTCTATATTTTAATTTTAACTACATTGTACAAAAACTTCCATCATGAATTAATACATATATATACATGAAAAAAATGCACATATAATTAATATATGTATTTAGATATGTATATTATCATAATTTGATCCTAAATATACATTATTTGTATAGAAGAATGTATACATTACGTGTTTTATGTATATATATTTTTAGTATACGTAAAAATTACTGCGTATCTATTCTAGTAATATATATGTTCATAGGTTAGCAATATGTATACATTGAATCAATGATACAATCATATAATTTTAGTATACATAAAAATTACTGCATATTATGGCTTTTTCTTAGGCGATAATTTAGGATTTAAGATTTCAATCTCTAATTTAAATTGTATACATAAGAAATTTTAACCATATGTATACATGAAAATTTTACATTGTATACATGAGAAAAATGCACAGATAATTAATATATGTATTTAGATGATGTACATTATTATAATTTGATTCTAAATATATATTATTTTCTTGTGTTAGGGTATCTATACAAAATATGTATTGTGTTTATATATTTTTAGTATATATAAGTTACTGCGTATTTATCTAAAATGAAGTCTCATAGTTCTAATGGATATATTTTAGGGAAGATAAAAGAAAGAGAATACTTCTAAAAGAGAGAAGGAGAAATAATGAAAATAATTGTGGAATAAGGACACCTAAAAATATTTCTATTTTTACTCTATTTTTTCAGATAATTATATTTTATCACTGAAAAATTTGCTAATGCAATATTAAAATAAGATAAAATAACTGTCAATTTCCAATAAAAAGTAAAAGTCTTTTTAATTATTTATATAAAACTGCTCAACTTTTTACTTGATTTTTTAGGACACTAAATTTCATAATTTTTGACCCAATAATTATAAAAAGATATGAATTAATTAAAACAGAGCTATTTTATGCCAATTTAAGAATTAAGTTAACTTACCATGTCAATTTTTCAATTTAAAATAGTAAGAACGAATAAAAAAAGAGAGAAAATGTATTTTAAATGAGTTTTCATTAATTATTGTTCTTTAATTTTATATTAATTCTAACAATAACAATTTCCTATCTTTTTTAATTAATTTATTTTGTTTGTAAATTATTGAGTCAACATGATACTTTTTACCTCACTTATCCTTTTTCGGAACTTTATGGCCAATATTTTCACTTACAAATCTCTAAAAATCCAAAATAATTAATTTCTCGAGCTTATGCTTTTTTTTCTATTGATTGCCCTGAAGGACAAAGTCTATCGCATGCATGCAAATGATAGATTAATCGATTCCAAACACAAAAATTTTTAAAAATGGAAATGAGAAAATGATCATAATAAAGAGGCAAGTGTTCTTAAAGAGCCAACGACATACATTCAATGAAACTTCATGAGAGGTCAGGTACCTGAAAATAATGAAGTGATGAGGTCTCAGTAAGCTATGTCGCATTGCGAACTGATACAAAATGAATATCTCGTCAATGATTTTTTTTGTAATATTAAAAAAATTATGAGGATCTGAATGCTACGTCTATCAAAGCATGTTGACATAGGAATGATTATCAAGTGAAATGATATATCTTGATAAGAGTATAGCTTACTTAACTTGCAATCGGGGCACTAAAAGATGCTATGTTTTAAAATATAATGGATGTTGTCACTTGAAAAAATTTATATGAAAATCTTCTCAAGGATTCAATATGCCCGAAGCATAAACAAGTTCTTGGGAAACTTGTTTATAATCCTTATATAATATAAATTTGTTTATCATAACAATTGTTATTAAATTTCTTGAATATACAAGAAATTCACCTGATCAACATAAAGGTTATATCCAAATTTATTATCTATTTTTTGGAGGTTTTACTGTCATACTATGATGTTCCACATGATAATAAAATTTGTATAAAAGACAACAAAGATTTACAAAGCAATCAGGATTGTACTAGGATTGACTCCAACAATATAATATGGTGATGATGCAACTCTATCAAAGAATTAAAGGTGCAAATGGTACACTAGTTCATTGAATGATAAATTGACATAATTGATTACAACGGCTTTGGTTACCTCCTTTGTTTACCTCAACATGTGATTAGTTGGTATACAAGATTGAGGTACATCATCTTCAAGAATTATGCAATGCTTTAATCAGGGGTGAAATACACATTCTATTCTTTTTCCTTTAACTAAGGCTTTATCCCATTGAGTTTTTCTGGTTAGATTTTTAATGAGGCTACTAGTAACGCATATTACTAGATATGTGTACTCATTATCTTCCACTAGGATTTTTTTCACAAGTATCTTTTTATAAAATTTTAACGAGGCACATCATCTATTAATGAACACCCAAGGAGGCAGTGTTATAAATATATTATATTATGAATGTCCATCAGTCAATCGAATAGGCTTGCAATCAGATAAACATGCAGTTGGATAAACTTGTAATCCGATATGCTTACTATTGAATATGTTTAAAATCAAATAATCTTGCAATTGGATAAACTTTCAATCAGATAAGCTTGCAAACAGTTTCTGTTCTTCTATAAATAAAAAGTTAATTTAGTTATTTATATATCAGTTAGAAGAAAAATGAAATATCTCTCTCTTAAATTCTTTGGCTATATTTTTTATTGTTATTGACATTTAAATACTTTTTTTTTATAATAGAAACCATGTTCAGAATAACGTATCATTAATTATTATTGTTTCCTTTTGAATTTATCCTATAAATGACCATTTTTTATATATTATGTTATTTGTTGTAAATATTAAACTTAATATTGAATATGTTTAATTTTTATATTGTCACTTAGCAACTTTTCTCCAGGAGCTAGAGGATTAGCTTCTTCATTCTTAAAATGCAAATTTGAAGTAGAAAGAATGAAAAAAAGACAAAATGCATTTTAAATGTGACACGATTCCAAAAGATCGAGTCGTGTGGGAACCTACATTGGCCCTAACTCGATAGGAGAACCTGTTAATTAAACACAACGTACAAAGGAAATTAAATATTCATTACCTCACACAAATACAAATTTTTCTATAATAAAAATAATTATTTTTGTTTGGAACCATGACTCCCCAAGATCTAGTCTAGACATGTACAAGATCTCTTATAGATTACTTGACAACATAAAATGATATGGCTTCGTCTACAAAGAAGAACACATAAGCTAATATTGAGTACTCCACGTCAATCATGAAACTTCAAACCTTCCACGACCTACACCAAAAAGGTGTAGCAAGGTAGTACCAATACACCACATGTATCGATAAGCATCATCAATCGACTAAGATTAGATCACATAACATCATATAAATTAACATGCAATTGATTAACTAAATGTAACAACTATTCTGACTTATATTCTAATTCATCAAGCTTACTAGCTACATCTTTGGTTGTTATGTCTTATCCAAGCTCATGCAATCATCCTACACTCTAACTATTGATTTAACTTTCAATATGTCTTTCTCCCCCGCTGCAGAGAGTACCTCGACCACTACAACGATGATTTGCCCGCTGTAACGCTACCTAAGGCAGGCAGTAACCCGGTTTCGTTGATTCAATTCTCTTTTTTTCCACAATATGAACATTATATCACGCTTGCTTCATTTACCCTTTCACTATCATTAATCGAGTCTATTTTTATTATTTATTGGTCTACTTATTTACTTACGGTCTAATCATTTTTATTTAATGTAGTACTTTAATAATAAAGTTGAACCTGCAATCTCCCCGTAATTCACTATCATGGTTAGACTAGTCATACTACCCATTTATCACTCACTAGACTAGTTTGATCAAACATTCAATCATAGTACTATAACACCTCAAAAATTCTTACGCTCAAATCTGAGTGTTGAATCAAAGAAAATAGAAAAATTTACACCAGGCACATGACGACTCATTAGGGGACTCGTTAAGTCACTTGACGGGTCGTCCGGTGACCCGTTGGGTGGTGCTAAGTTGGAAAATATGATGCTTCCCAAAAGTTGTGACGGATGGGAACACGAGTCATTAAGTATCCCCACGACTAGTTTATTCAATCCTTAAATTTGCAGTAATAGAGAAAATGTTGATTAAGCAGTGCTTTCCATGGATTAAGGATTGAGTTGTCAAGTTTCCTGACGACCCGTTAAGTGACCCGTCAAGTGGGGTGATTTTTGGGTTTGGACTTTTCTATTTAGTGATGACGAGTCAAGTGACGATTCATTAGTTCTAGTGATGGGTCGTTCTAATTATCGATTAGTTGAAGATCAGAAGGCAGAATTTCAAGGGAAGAAGTAACAGATGATTCTAATGAGACATTAAGTCAGACAATGACTAGTTAGGAGGGTCGTTGTCACTAGTGGGTAGATTTTTAAAATGAATTCCCAGGGGTATTTTAGTAAATTCTTATATCTCTAATTCCTAAGTGAGGTCGTTTTGGGTATTCTAAGGGACGAATAAAAGGATTTTCCTATTCCAAACCCTCATTCAACTCAATTCATCAGTAATTTCTTCTTCTCTCTTCCTTTCAAGGATTAACAACACCTAGGGTTCCTCTCCAAGGGTTTCAAGATTCAAGTGTTAGTGGAGAATTTCCTCAAATTGGGTATGTGGGACTTCAAAAAGTATCTTCTTTCATCCTTGTGTCCCAATTTATGTTGAAAACCCTAGCTGCTTTAATTCCCTAGAAAAGCATGTTTTAGGGTTTCCATTCTATGGATGTTTTCTCTCACGTCTTCCATGATTTTCAAGGTCGTCACTATAAATAGCACATGATGTTCACGATTTCACTCTTAATTGCATGATGGGCTTCTATGATTAGATGTTAGCATGATTACCCAAAGTTCAGCCCATGAATTAGTTGTTTTTAAAAATATGGTTCAATTGAGATATATGATTTTACAATGAATTCAGTATGTATGAATTACACTATGATTTGAATTTAGGATTTTCATGGATTTAGTATGATTAGAATGTTTATGATCCTCTAGACCCTCAAGTCGTTTGCTAGTAGAAAGTAGCCTTGAGTAGACTCTCATGAATTCAGTATGATCAACATATCTATGATTCTTTAGACTAAGCCTCTTGCTAGTAGAAAGTAGCCATGATTAGTCTTATAAAGTCAGTTATGAGCCCTTAGTATTAGTATTCCATGGTCCTTTAGGCTCTCGGGATACTTGCTAGATAAAGTGGTTCCGACTAGTCTTAGGACATCAACTTCAGATTTATGTTTCATGTATCTTTATGTTCACTTGGGAGTAGCACTTAGCATCAAGTAGGCTAGGGTTCAAGAATACCTAGGTCATAGAACTACATGACACCGTAGGATATGGAATTCTCAATAGTAGAGAAGGTTTCCCTTAACTCGAGGAATATTGGGTCCTCATTATTTGAGAGTGTCTCCCTTGCCTCAATGGGCACATGTCGGGGTCATCGTTATTAGAGATCATCTCCCTGAGTTCACAAGTGGTACTATGCTAGTCAAAGTTCTTACTCTTTACAAGGTAAGAATACCCTTCCAATAGGTGTTATAGGTCGGTCTCGACAAGGCTCATATTGGAGTTTGTCAATTAATAGTCTCCCCCATAGTATATAGTTCAGTTTCAGCTTTAGTATAGTTATTTCAATTACAATTTTCAGTTTGTGATTTCAGATTCAAACTTCAGTGCGTGTACATGACCCAGAAACTAGATTTACTTATATTTCATTAAATATTTTCAAACAAGCATATCATATAAGTAATTATGCATCTCAAACAGGGTCATTGTACTTCACCTCAGTTATCCATTCAATTATGTATTTAGATCAGGTTTTTTCAGCATACTAGCATGTTGCTATCTTCAGTTGCATTTCCCATATACTCAGTACATTCCAAGTACTGACCCCATACTTTATTTGCTATATCGTTTTATGATATAGATCCAGGTATTCAGACTTAGTCCCGCGGTTAGACATGTTCCAGACTCTATCAGCTGACAGTGGTGAGTGCTCATCTTCCGAGGACGGGAGTTATATTTTCTTTATTTCAGTCCATTTCTGGTTTTTAGATTTTGGAGTTAGCTGGGGACTTGTTCCAACAACTCATTAGATTGGTAGAAGCTTTCAGACAGTGTAGTACTAGTTTAAGCCTATGACTTAGTGTTGTTATCAGATTTTTATCTTTTCCTTTTTATTAGTTATATTTCAGTTAAGTTTCCACTCAATTATGTTCTATTAGTTATTGTTATATTAGCATTATGCTATGCCATGGGTTAGCTTGGAGCCATTCGTGGTTCTAGGTCCCACGTTACGGTTAGGGTGTAGACTCGCGTCATGAAAAACTTGATATCAGAGTATTAGGTTTAGAGTATCCTACGGTGTCTGAAAGTCGCGTCAAGTAGAGTCTTTTTCATGGGTGTGAAGCACGCCACCCTTATGAGGAAGTGGCTACAAGGCGTTTTTAGGAAAATTCTCTTTCTTGATGATTCTTATTGTGTGTTGAGTGTGAAATTCTAAAAGTTCCCCTTCTAACTCGTGCTTTACACGTGCGTAGATAATGCCTCCCAGAAGAACAAACGGAAGGAGAAACAGTAATGGGCACCAACTATTCCCACCAGCACCAGCGGACTTGGGACCTGATGAATGAGCAGGTTACCTATGCAAGAGTTTTGGGTTGCATTATAGGTGTTGGCATAGGTCCTCATAGCACAGGCCAACCATTAGACAGTAGCACTCCTGAACCCTAACGGGAATGCTAGGGCGGTAAGGGTGCGATTTCATTAGAATGAACTCGTCAGAATTCTTCGTGTTGAAAGTGGATGAGGATCCACATGAGTCGTAGAGGAGATTTAGAAGATCACCCGGATTATAGGGGTGACTTGTGAGGAAAATGTAGACATAGCTTCCTATAAGCTGAAAGGGGTTGCACATATATGGTTCAGACAATGAAAGGAAGGCAGTAGGGCAGGTGTAGCTCTGGTGAGTTAGGATGAGTTCGTGACAGCCTTCCTGGATAGGTTCTTTCCTTGAGAGTTGAGAGAGGCGAATGCAACTGAGTTCGTCAACTTAAAGCAGCACAACATGACTGTACAGGAGTATGCCTTGGTGTTTATCCAGTTGTCTAAGTATGCACCAAAGATAGTGTATAATCTGAGGCCTCGCATGAGTAGGTTCGTAATTGGAGTATCATATTTAGTAGTCAAGAAGTGTACGACCGTGATGCTCATCAGTGACATAGACATTTATAGACTCATGATTCATGCTCAACAGATCGAGGAGGTAAAGCTAAAGGAGTTAGAAAAGTTGTTCAAGAGAGCAAGGACAGGGGACTCGGAGTATTCCCAGTAGAGGACGAGTAGTGTACCTCGTTCCCAGTTCTGTCGAAGATCATCAGTCCCTGCACCATCTACAACCAGTGTTCGATACAGACCTAGAGTAAGGGAGATTGTATACCAAACTTTCAAGAACTGTGGAAAGAAATATTTGGGAGAGTGCATGGCTGGCTCAGGTGCTTGCTTCTAGTGTGGAAAGTCAGGCCATAAACTTAGAGATTTCCCAACAGCCAAATGGGATGAAGATAGAGCCCCAACAACTTCTTCACTAGCTCCGACAACCTGCCAACATCAGCAAGGCACATCAGCTGGTGTAGGTAGTCGACAACACTTAGGACGCTTCTATGCCCTGTCATCATATTAGGATTGGGGAAGCTCGCCAGAAGTAGTCACAGGTATGTTATGAGCTTTTCATGCTAGTCCTTGCATATTGTTAGACCCAGGAGTCGTAGTATAAGGTATAATGCTCTATTTTCATACTAATATGAGATTTGTCCATGGATGGGATGAAATGATTTTTAGTGTAAAACCTTCAGTGATAGTTATAGAGGCGAATGGAAAGTCAAGAAGTTAATGATATAGCGTAGCCTTATGAAAAGATCCAAGAGCCTCAGAATGATGGATTTAAGCTAAAGGGGAGATGATAAGTTGAAGAGTTAAGTCAGGTTTTGAGTGTTCTAGTAGGGGAATTCCAGATACAATATTTATAGGATGTCGATCCATTCTTATCCCGGTGCTTTCCCCTATGTTTTTGCTAACATTATGCTCCACTCATGTCTATGTTTAGATTTCTGAAATGATAGGTAACTGCTTCAGACAGGGATCCTAGTCTTACTCTATGACTCTCTGAATATAAAATTTATGTCATGAAACTTGTTATGTATGCAAACTCATGTCTCTCAGTATGCTCAGCTCTATGAACTAAAACCTTAGAATTTTCCACAACGGCTCAGTAGATCATGATACCTCATGTATGTGCTCAGTTTAGATTTTGTAAATGATTCTTGCTTGTGATTTCCTTACTCTTAGACCTATGTATGTTCACCCATAACAAAAATGATAGTTATAACAGATATGTCTTGAATTGACTCCCCATTCATGACTTAAATGCTCGATAGGTAGAAGTTCATGAAGTGTAGTTGTTAGCCATGTCAGGGAGTCTAAGGAGTTTTTGGAATAGTATAAGCTACAGCAGAGTCGTGAAGATGAGTGTAGGGATAGGCTTGAATTGTGTGTTGCCATTTGGGAAGTGGGTGCAGTTAGCATGGTGTTCTTATATTACTAGATAAGATGTTAGGGTGACGAAATATTGATGGGAATGGAAGTCTCTAATAAAAGGAGGTTCTAGTTGAAATCTTGGACCAGTAGGTTCATAAGTTGGGGAAAAAGAAGGAGGTGGTGTCAGTGGAGGCTTTATAGAGCAACCATCCAGTAGAAGGGACTAATTAGGTAGTTGGATTCAGATAAGTCTTACTCTCTAATAGATCAGTTATCATGTCATCTATTCAGATGTCAGAAAGTAGTTTTGGAATTGATAACTCCGTCCTTACCAGCTCATTTTTAGTTTGGAGAAATAGTTCTTCCTTAGTACTCTACCTAGTTCCATGTCAATTTCATGTCTTACAGTCCCACTCGTGACTTAGCATGCATGCATAAATAATGATTCCAGTTTAGTCATGTAATTCAGTTCAGAGTCAAACACTCCATCAATACTTAACATTTGCTATTCAGTTATGGGGATTGCAGCTCTTTCTCTAGCATTTCCACTTAGTTAGCCCATATTTGAGGATGAGTATTCCTAAGAAAAAGATAATGTAACATCCCAAAAGTCCTTATGATCATACCCGAGGGTTGATTAGAGAGAATAGGAAAATTTGCACTAGGTCATATAATAACTCATCAGGTGACTCGTTAAGTCATTTGACGAATTGTCTAGTAACCTAACAAGACTAAAGTATTTATAGAAAGTATTTATAAATAATACCTAACAAGAATCGTCCTCTATTGAAAATAAAACATAAAAAGTATTTATAGAGACACAAGAATCCTTTTCCTAAACTAACAAGACTGCTTTCCATATCTGTAGCCGACCTCATCACTGGTCCACCTACGACCTCATGTGCAGGTTGGCGTCATCCGCTGCATGGCCACTGAACACCCCCTTCATGTTTAGCAGTTGAATCATGCTGCTCATAATGTCGAATTTGGCCCCAGCGGACAGTGGTGGTGGCACAATTGCTCCAGTTGACGCAACCTCATCAATATCTGGGTCATCATCATCGAAGAACTGAGGGGCAAATCTATGAGCTCGGTTGCACCTCCCATGTTTACCACCTCACCTCTATCAGCTTGCTCAAGTGCATCTAACCGAGCTAGCTCGACTTTCCTAGCTTCTTCAGCTAAGCGGGCTTCTCTCGACTTAGGGTTTTCTATTCTATGCAATGCTCGTTCAATTTCAGGATTTAGTGGAACAAGGGGGTCTCGTCTACTCCGAGTGCTTGGCATTCACCGGAGGACAACCTTTGGGTATCAAAGAAAAACACAAAAATAAACGTAATTAAGGAAATAATTACCAAAAAGTCAAATACAAGCAAATAATCTAGTCTTAGTCATATTCCCTGACAATGGCGCCACTTGTTAATAACGCTCAAATCACACTGCCAACCGAAGTATAAAGCGAACGTTGTCAATAAAAAACCCAATTAAGACGGTTGGTTCATTCTATTCATATATGATATTCAGCTTATAACTATACATGATTCAAATTCAGATTTCAGCATGCAGTCCTTATTCTCATGATCTTATGATTTATGTCTATATGCATGATTTTCGGTTACAATTACCAAGCATGTTTTACTTACCTTACATACTTAGTACATTCCAAGTGCTGACCATATACTCTATGCTATATTGTTTTATGATACAAATTCAGACGATCAGACTCAATTCCACCGTTAGTGCAGCTTTCCCGCAGCTTAGCTCAGTTTCCCATCATTGGGGAGTCCTCATCTTTCGAGGACCTTCAGTTTACTGTTGGGTTATGTTATATTCAGTTTTAGACTTTAGTGAGCTAGTTGAGTATGTTGTCCCATCAGCTCATCAGACAGTAGTAGAGGTGTAATGCCACGGAAATGTCTAAGACTAGACTCAGGAGTTGAAATGAAAACTGGAAGAAAGATCTAAAAGTCTACTTAGAATGACTTGTTGAACGGATCGTTGGCGGGACCAACGACCAGTGAAAGGTTCCTATGGTGAGAAGCTGCAGAATCAGCTGGGAAGTAGCAGACCTCAGGACGACCCGTAGGACGTTACAACGAGTCATTGAATGGAGTCATGATGAGGTTTGTCTTGATCAGGGAGGAAGTAATGAGTCATAGTATGAACCATTGTTGGAAACAATGAGCCGTTGTCAGCATCTGTTGAGAGGAATCCCAAGTTAGGGCAGTGGTGACGATGACTGGCAACAACGAGTCGTTTGAGCTTGTAACGAATTATCGTGTCCAGTCATGGTAGGGTATTTGAGACCCTAATCGGGAATGAGACGATGAGGGGTTGTAACCGGACCGTGGGAGCTAGCAATGCTGCATTGTGTCTGATAACACTCAAACCATAACTCCTACCGAAGTATGAAGCGGACGTTATCAATAACTAACCCAACAAAGAAGGTTGGGGTCGAACCCACTGGGAATATGGAAGGGCTAGAATAAAAATAGTAAGTGAACTTGTTTGGTAGTTACTCCAAATTAGGGGTTCTAAAGAAAACAATAATTAAAAATAACTGTTAAAATTTTTGTTGAAATCAAGGATGAAAGATAACTAGGGTTTGTGTTTCCCATGGGTTCATAACTGCATCGGATATACATATGTGATCATCACCAATGCTTACTTGTAGAACTGATAACTTAGGTTCATTCAAACAATTGGTTCGTCCTTATTCAATGACTATATTCAATCACCGGGTCAGGTCTCATGAGCAATTGCAAACTAACCGTTATCAATATGTCCCAAATTTAACTATTTTGTGACCACAACTCAAGTTAATACAATGATTATCAAGATCAAGGCTTTGTTGTAATTCTCTTTTCCTAACTTCTACCTCTCTAGGCTCATGCAAGTAAAGAATTCGAGCAAGTACTAACGTTGTACACCTTTAAGAAATGTTTAAGCATGAAGAGAATACAATACAAGTGTTTGCGTTGGTTTTGAAACACTGTTATGCAACCCTAGCTTGTTAATTCACCATGGTTCCCACAACCCTAGCTATGTAGGTTTTAGCCTCTTATAGTTGCAAGATTGTGATTTGATTTAATAATTAAATACATAAATCAATAGTTACAATTATGGATGAGATAGAAACTTCTTTAAATAAATTAGCAAAATCCTCAAGAACAAAGTATGAATATCAAGAGAAAATCAAGAAAAGGTTGTTCACAAGACAATCAACTCATTTCTATATTCTATCCCTTCATTCTCACGTCTTCTAATGTTAATTAATGATTTTCTAATGAAAATAAAACATAAAACATATTTATATAGACATAAAAATCCTTTTCCTAGGCTAACAGGGTGAATTTCCATAACTGATGTCGCCTGTGTCACGGCCAATCCTACGACTCATAACAGGTATGTACGGGTCATACTTTCTTCCTGCATGTCATTGGATGGCTGAAATTTTGCCAAGTGTTGGCCCTTGGTACGACTCATACATGCGTCCTATGAGTTGTACTATGCTTCCATTTTCTGACTCTCAGACTTTTCAATTTTTCTGAAGTTCTTCACAAGTTCTATGGTACAACTTGTACATTGATTCTACGACTTGTACTATCTATCCGTATCAGGAGTCAACCTCTTGTGCAAATCTTATGAATCATTCCACGACTTCTACACTACGGCCCATACAAGCATTGTATGACTCGTACTGAGAGTCGTAGGATGCACTCTTCATACTTAGCCATCTGAAACTTCTCACGATCTGTAGTAGGGCTGGTAGCACCATCCTACGACTCATACTGAGAGTGGTGACTTAAGCCTATTTTCTGTATTTTCAGGATAACTTTTGCACGTTCTTGCTCCAATACCTATTTGTCCTTTAACCAAAGAAAAAGTTCCTTATATCCTTATAAACATACCTAAGTCTATACTACTTTCTTAGTTTTGAGCATCGAAAGTGCTATAAACTTACAACATATCCACACCCTCAACTTAAGACTTTTGCATGTCCTCAGGCAAAGAAAAGAAAAATTAAATACGATGCTCAACTAGAAAATAAACCTAGGATAGTACAGCCAATACCAAACAAAATTTGTACTACACATTAAACAATGCCTGACCATTTTCCATGAACCAACATCAGCTAATGTACTACAAGAAACCATAAAACATGATAAACTGGGATCAATACATGTCATCTAGCTATCAACAGACAATCAATTCATCACCGATGCTTTTCACATAGACCAATGGTAAAATTCAACATAATCCATGCACCCCCACAACAACTAAAGTCCCCACTCACAGATATAGTATCAAATATTACATGGGACTAAATAAGAAAGACGCTCACTCTCACAAAGAAGACTTAAGTACTATGTATCAGATACCGTAGGCTTGCCCTTATTTTATGTTCTTTAGTTTATCATATGGTTGGATTAGGATCACTATAGGACTTGCTATGGCTTGTAATATAGGCTTCAGGGCTGGACATGATAAATATAAAAGATTTTATGAGTGACTATCCCTTCCTTGACCCTACATACATTGGCTTCACCATTCACCTATTTCACCCTTTATGCTTTTTCATTCTTTTTCTTCCCTTTTCACCTCTTTTATGTGCATTTGTATGGGTGCGGTGTATTTTCAGCTTTTTGAAGCATTTTATATTTTTGTTCTTTTTAATTTTCTTTTTCAAGAGTTTCCAAATTTTTTTCATCTCTTTTTTTTACACCACACCTCATTTTTAACCTTTTCTCTTTTCTTTCCCTTTTTCTCGTTTCCACCATTTATGCACTCCTACTCTAGCCACCCTTAACTTAGGAATTTTACCCATGTTGAGGTTCACAATATCCAAGGAAGGTCTAGGGCAAAAACAGGTTCATTATAAGAAAATAGGTATGGTACATCGGTTAATCAAAGAAAAATGGTCTATTAAAGGCTCAAAATTGGGATCAAGAGAATCATATGATTTTTGTAGGGTTATTTAGGCTAAAAATTATCTTAACAAAGAATGGCATATGATCATATCCTAACCAACCATCCTTAGCCTATGCAGAGACCAACCAGGCAAGTTCTAGATCTTCAACGTAGTACTGAACTAAGCATTACCCTCACTTACTCATGAAACATGACTTATATTCACTTCACCTGTCTGGTGTATACTTGGCTTAACAAGACTCCTCATGCTAATAGACTAAATGACATCAAAAGATCCACAGAAATTATACATGCAGTCACAAATACATAGCTAATGTATCAAAAAAATTTTAAACAGGGTCAATTTTCTTCAAAAATCAAAACTAGTGCATTTTCATTGGGTAAGTACTCTTAAGTTATTTCCTAATTAGAAAAAAATCAAAAAATAAGAAAATAAAATCCTACATGTTGGTTCTACTAGATAACATGCCTGAAGGAAAAGAAACATGGCAAGAAAAATCCTCGAAAATGAATGCAAAAGTTCCCAAAAATCACAAGTACACCCCCTCCCCTTTTTAAAAATTGAGCTTTGTCCCCGAAGCATGAAATAAAAGAACATGGGGAAGGGAACATACCTGTAGCGCTCTACGCGCTCCTGTTGTTCTACAGAGGAGGTACCTCCACTGCAATCGTGGCGCTAGTGGTGGCCGGTACACTTAATGATGTATCCATAGGGGGAGTGGTTACCCCCTCAGTAGTCCTGGTCGCTTCTATGGCCTCTGTGTCAATCGGGGATGAAGGTGGCTCACCCGAAGTGTCACGACCACTAGCAAGATCAAGCTGAGTTATGATGGAGCTACCTTCTCCTCTAGCTCGCTCCGGTAGCTATCACATATGTGAGTCATGAGTCTACAGGCCCTCTGCTCATGCCCGTTTGCGTTCTCTCCTTCCCTTCTTCCTTCTCTTCCTCAGACTCTCCTCTCCAAAATCCTCAGAAGATCTTTTCTTTCCCTTATCTACAGCAGCTACCATCGGCTCCCAATACACTGCCAAATCAATCTTCTCATGAGACTCTACATCAAGGTCTAGAAAAGTGGGGGCTGCTATGACTGCCGGTTGTTGTGATTACAACTCGACTACTTGGATTCGAAGAGCCTCCAACTCCTCACAGAGACTGCTGGTGTCCATTTTCTTCGTCATACGTATGTTGAATCGATTCTCAAATCCATCCAGGTGAGCATGTAGGGCCTGAGCTACTGTATCTATCTCCGCTTTGACCCATGGCTTTACATTTTCCATCATAGCTTGAATTTTTCTTTCAGCCATGGTAAACCTTTTGGCCAGTTTCTGGAGGAAGTCATGAGGTACTAAACCATGCCCTACTAGAGTCTGAGTCTGTAGGCTAGGCTATGGCATAACTGAAGTGCTCAGAGCTGACTCTGAATGATCGGCATCTATAACCGGTGTCTCACTCTGCTCCTGTATGGTGGAGGCATTCGCCTGTGTGCCCCCTACTGGCTGGACCGATGGAACTATTGTGGGAAGCTGGGCTTGGATCACCAGGTTCATTTCATCTCGTATAAGGCCGATGTCTGCAATCCTCTGCCCTACAATCATACGCTCCTCACCCCATCGTATTGGCACCCCTACCTCTGTGCATAGTTTGAATACAAGACTCGAGAATGGGATGGTAGTGCTCACTCCCACCGCCCGATCTTATATCACCTTTGAGATGATCCTCGGGATGTTGATAGGATATTGGGACATGAGGCATGCCACCAAAGCTTCTCTATCAGCACTCAATGTGTTGTTGTTGACTATTGGTGCTAACCGGTGGCGTACTAGTGTCCAACATGCTTTTTCTATGAATTTCAATGAGTTGTTTGTCACCTGCTTTCCACTAGTAACCCACTCAGCTTCTTCCTTATTCTCAGTAATCACACCCGCAAGCCATTGAAGCTGCCTATGCCTTTCCTGCAATCCCAAATTCCTAATTTGCTTCATTGCCTCCACCCTGTAGTCATACTCCGGCATCATCCATGTAGGCATGAACTGTGGTCCATATAGAACCCGAGAGATGGTCTGCTCTGATATGTCTACCTCTCGTCCTCGGACCAAAACACTCTCCAGTTGGGGCTGGTCTTTTATTTTCTGCCCCTCCTTAGCCTATTATTCCATGGTGGCCAAATAGTTGGCGTAGAACTCCTTGACCAATTCTGTGGTATACTGAGCTGGATTCTTGGCCATCCACTCGAAACCATAGAAGCTGAATGTCCACTTTATCTCCTTAACTTCATTCAGTGAGTTTGTAAGGATTCGCGGTTCTTCCTGGATGCTCCGCCTTGGCTTGTTTTTGGTATTGAGAGAAATGCCTTGCTAAAAAATTTCTCTATCTCCTGGCACTCTCCACCGGACTATGTGGTTCTCTCTAGATGGAGCCTATTCTTATGCAGCATTAGAGGCCTCCTCCTCTAAGTTATCGCTGCCACTTTCCTCTCCAGATTGGGTCTCCTCAGACCCTTCTTATGCATTTGAGTCATTTCCCGACTGTTGATTATCTTCTATAGCTCCCTTCTCAGACTGGGGAGCTGGGGAAGATGTGGTCGTAGCTTCTACAGCTTGTGCTTTTGCCTTTTCCCTAGTGGTTCTGGTTCCGTCAGTGTCTGACGTATCTACCTGGTACTCCTCAATTGAACCACTAGGAGATTTACCTGCTTGCTCAGCCTCAAACTCAGATGTTTCATCATGTAATGTTCTTCGGAAAGTTACTTTGGATGCTTTGTGTTTCATTGTCATTGTTCCTATAGAGAAGAGAATTAGAATTCCATATTTGAGAAAGAAAAACTAGAAAAGAAATTTTCAGTATCTCATCACGGGTCAACAGTATGGGTCATACCATGGAGGTACGACTCATATGAAGTCCCAGAAACTCTATGAGCACATTATGATTCACAGGTATAACTTGTACCACAAAGGTATGAACCGTACCTTGAGTCGTCTGATAATGCCCCTATACTACCATTATCTCTATATTTTTCCACGACTCGTAGTATGACCCATAGATCAATTCCATGAGTCCTAGGAAGGGCTCTTCTGCCTCATCTAGCTTAGCCCTGTTCAAGTCCTGGGTACGAATGCATAGTACGACTTGTAGTGACAAACCACGAACCGTACTGTGTTTCATACCACTTTCTTGACTTAATTGATTTTGTCTAGTTTGCAGGGATTCTTTTTCATGAATTGGGTAGTTAGATTTCCCTAGGTCTAGGAATGTCATTCAATAGATTTAACACTACTCATCCCTCCCCTTTTTAGTCACCACCCGTAACTCAAGTTTAAATGCTTCAATGCACAAGTTTATTATCTAAGAATTAATGTTTCCCCAGTCACACATAGTTCACTAACACCCTTGATCATTATCTCCTTCAAATATTTTGAGCAAACACAAAGACTCATAGGGGTTTCATAGTTATGACATCAAGCATATAAATTTCTCGATATTCAATACAATACACTTACTTGTTGATCAAGGATGCGAGATGAGATGCACTTAATTTGAGCAAGAAATTGTTCGTAAGTTCTTTTTTCTGGAGTTACGGGTGTGAAGGATTTGTAGGTTTTGCTTATACTTTGTTTTGTGTGCGTGGGAAAAAATGGTTGTCTTAGGTCTTGGGTTTAACATAGGAGAAGGGCATATTTAAAAATCTAGGTCGAGTTGGCTAAATTTAAAGATTTTGACCCGTCATGACTCGTACCACGAGTCATAGAATCCCCTACGACTTGTCCCTTGGACTTGTAAGTCAGAGTTTTGAAAAACTTATCTGAGGACCTATGAGTAAATCATACGACTCGTAAAAGGTGGGTACGGTCTGTATGATGACTCATAGGTCATTTCTTTTGAAATACATCTCTGAACCTCATCACACCTCCTGCTACGACTCATATAATGTTATAACGAGTTGTACTGAGAGCCGTAGCAGTTGCTCTCTCACCATATTTCTACCTCCTATTTTTGTTTTTCCTGCACACTGAGCACACATTAGTTCAATCACTTGGGTTTCCTCCCAAGAAGCGCTTGATTTAACGTCGCGGCACGACGCAGGTCGCACGGTTACTCAAACTTTACCAAGCCACCATTTGAGTTACTCAGAAAATAGCATGCAAGCCCTACTCTCAGAATCTTATGTTTATTATGTTTTATATTATACATGATTAATAAATTTACTTACATTAGAGGATTTACTTACCTTGCATAATCGGTACATTCCACATACTAGCCGCATACTCTATGTTGTATCATTTTATGATATAGGCTCCAATATCCAGACTCAGTCCCGCCGCTAGTCAGATTTCAGAGTTAGCACTTCTCAATATTAGTTGCTGAGTACTCATCTTGCAAGAGCCCTTCTTATCAGTTGTATTTTGTCTTTTTATGTTTCATACTATAATGAGTTAGTTGGGATCTTTTCCTATCAACTCGTTAGTATTAGAGTCTTATTCGGACATAGTTTGTATTCAACTTTAGGTTGATATATGTATTCAGATGTTATGTTTTGTTCAGACTTCTGCTATGTTATTCATGTTGATATTTTGTTTTAATGAATGAGTTAGATGTTATGTTCATGCCATGGGTTGACTTAGAGCCTCTCGGGGTTCTTTGTCCTATATCTCAATCTGGGCTTATGTTCGGATCGTGATAAGAGGATTATTAAACATTATGTAGAATTTCCAGCTTTGTCAAGAGTTGACTCTGTTTATGATTTCTATGTTGTTCAGACTTCTACTTATTCGTGTTTAAGTATCAGACACCACTTAGATGTATGATCTTTAGTTTTCATGTTCATGCCATGGGTAGACTTGGAATCATTCGTGGTTCTAGATCCCGTGTCAATCTGGGGTCCCAGCTCGGGTCGTGAAAAACTTGATATCAGAGCAAAGGCTTAGAGTGTCCTATGGTGTCTGAAATACACATTTAGTAGAGTCTTTTCTATGACTGTAAAGCACGCCACACTTATGGGAGAGATGCTACAAGATGTTTTAAGAAATTCTCCTAAGTGATCTTGGGCAAATTTATATACCCAAGTGATACTCAAATGTGTCATTTTAACCTTGTTTATCTATCTATGATTATACATTCTCATATGATTTATAATAAAATGTGAATTTATACTAACCAAGATGTTAGCTTTATTTTGCAGGTGAAATGTAATTTTGTGAAGCTAAAATGCGTGTTGGGAAAGATCGGGGATGGACTCGGATGATTAGCAAAGAATAAAGCATTGGACGGCAAGAATTAAAGGGGCTCCATGATGGAGCCGTGTCACGCTGCCATCGCGGAGGCCTTCTGCCTGGCTAGGGAATTTTTGTCCAAATTCCAGTGTGGGTGCGCGTTGGGGCCGTGGCACGTTGGCCTAGCCCCGCGTTGCACACCGTGCCACGTTGGGCTTTATTACCTGGACAGTCCATTTCCAGTGAGCCTCCGCGTCTATGGCGTGTCATGGAGGCAGTGCTCCGCGATGCACTCCGTGACACGTTGCTTGTTATTCCCGGGAAAAATTCCCACTAGTATAAATAAAACACTTAGGTTTATTTTTCAATATTCTGACTTGGTGGAGCAAGAACGTGGGTTACAGGCAGTTGAGGGGACGAAATTATCAGGGTTTTTTCTCTATCTCCTCCTTCTTTAATTCAATTGCTTGTATGTTTAACACTCATTTAACGATGTTTAATCCACAAATGAGTGGCTAATTCCTCTTCTTGCTGAGGTTAAGAACAATTGTATTGAAATGTGATTGTTGATCAATTTGGTTTTTCATCTTTTCTTCCATGGTTGTTCTATTGATTCTTGTTCTTACTGCATTAATGTGTGGCCTATATTAATGTACATCTAAAAAGTCCGGTTTCACTCGAGAGAGCAAGATTTGGAAAGTTGTGAATCAATAGGATATGATCTTTTCTTGGTTTGGGAAAATTGAGAATTGATTTACCTTCAGGATAGAAATATACCTGAAGGTCGTATTAGTCAATTAAGGAACCGGTTTTGTACGACTAGAACATGAATTTCGTTTAATCACAGAAATGTAGGTGGATGGTTCATGATTCTTAAGTTGGGTTAAATACGAGAGTTTTAATCCAGTGGCAATAGTTCTTGACTAGCAACCGGAGGAAAAGTTAACCAAATTATATCGATAATTTATTTCCTTACATGTTCGTTTAACCTCAACATGCTCACATTCATAGTTCAGACTCAAATTATATAATATTTGTAGACTTAGGATAAAATTAGAAATCAAAATCTATCAAACTCTTCGTTGCACTGTTGTCTTCATTTTTAGAATCAATATAGTAAATTTGTTACCTCATCCCAGTCCCTATGGGATCGATACTTAGATTACTTAAGCCACTTTACTACTTGTTCGACCACGTGCACTTGCGTGTAGTTATACACCCATATAACAAATAGCGAACACTTCTTTCATGATCTAAGTTATGCGATGGAGTATCTCCCTATCCTTCTAACTCGTGCTATATGCGTTTGCAGAAATATGCCTCCACACCGAGTGAATATAAGAAGGAATAGTAGTGGAAATGGCCATGACAATGCCAATGGAGACGAGCATCAGCAAGCCCCACCATCACCTGTCGATCCTATGCCCGAATATGTCACTTATGTCGAGTTTTGAGTAGCATTTTAGATTTCGGCATAAGCTATGACCGCTCAGGTCAATCAACAGGCGGTGGCTCATGTCCCTCCAAATGGGAATGCAATGGCGGCTAGAGTTTTGGACTTTCTCAAGATGAATCCACCTGAGATTCTATGGTCGAAAGTGGATTAGGACCTGTATGAGTTTATTGAGGAGGTTCAGAAGATCACCCACATTATGGGGGTGACTGGAGAGGAGAGTGCAGATTTAACTTCCTATCACTTGAAGGGGGTTGCTTACATATGGTGCCGATAGTGGAAGGATGGTTATGCAGTGGGAGCAGTTCCCTTGAGTTGGGACAAGTTTGTGACTTCCTTCTTAGATAGGTTCTTCCCGAGGGAGTTAAGGGAGGTAAAGGCGGAGGAGTTCGTCAACTTGAAGCAGTACCACAGGATTGTCCAAGAGTACGCCTTGGAGTTTACCCAGCTATCCAAATATACGCCATAGATGGTTGCAGATCAGAGGGCTCATATGAGCAGGTTTGTGAACAAAGTATTAGACTCACTGGTCAACGAGTGCAGGACCGCTATGCTTATGATGAACAATGATCTAGACTTCTCATGGTTGGCTATATACACCCAACAGATATGTCACGACCCAAGCATGGGCCCGAATCGAGACGCTGGACAAGAAACCCCGAGAGACTCTAAGTCAACCTATGGCATGAATATAACGTCTAACTCAATCAAATAAATTGGAAGATCAGCATAATAATCATAGCGGAAGTCTAAACATAACATAACATCAGAATACAACCGCGAATCTGAAGTTGAATACAATATATGTTTGAAAAGCCTCTACGTTTGATGAGTTGATGGGATAAGACCCCAACTAACTCTCTAAGTTTGAAACTAAAAATTTAAGGATAACTGATAAGAAAGGGTCCTCAGGAGATGAGGATTCACCAGCTGAGATTGGATACTAACTCCGGGAACTGGCTAATGACGGGGCTGAGTCTGAAGCTTAAAGCCTATATAGTAAAATGAAACAACATAGAGTATATGGTCAGTACATGGAATGTACCGAGTATGGAAGGTAAGTAAAATCACTTATGTAAGTAAAATGATTAAAAATTCATAATATAAAACATAATCAAGATAATAATCTGAGCGTAGGGCTTGCATGCTATTTTCTGAAATCATGGTCTGAACATAACTGAATATCATAACTGATTTGAATGACCCAAAGTTGAAAATTGATAATCATAAGTAAAAATGAACATTGGGTCAAACCTGCTTAAAAATATATATATATATATATATATATATATATATATATATATATACATATATATATAGATATCATGCATGATAAACATGCATAACTGAAATCATGAGGAACAATGGTAGACTTGTTATATAACTGACATTACCACGATAAAGCTTACGTGGTCTCAACTATCACACTCAAGTGGGCAAAGCCGTCCAAAGCCTTGCCTAGACTAAGGACACTACCATGATATCAGTATCAAGCTGAAGGCCCCTTGGGGCAGGGGAAAGCTCACAAAGGAGGTCCCAAAAAATCTAATCAAACCTACGTTGGCTCGTAGTTATGAGGCATAGGGTTGACTGACCCTTAGCTTACTCGGTACTAGACACTACTCCCAAAAACATGCATATGCTCTCCATCATTTTTAAATGAAGCTGAATAATCATGTACATATAAAATCTGAAATCATACATGAGGAGCCTTGACTCAAACCATACCACAAGCTGAACATAATTGGGAGTCTTGACTCCAAATCCATGTGGTAAGATAATTTGTGAAATCATAAATCATACTTGAATATAAGGGCTTTCCATATACTTACACATGCTTGAAAATACTTGATTCACTTGAAAGCATGATCATAGACATGGATAACTTGAAATCATGTTTTTAATCATATATATCTCATCATACATGAACATACATCACAAATATCAATTTTCATGAATTTTCATGGATGGGCATCACAACTTATAAAACATGAAAAAAGGATTATATTTGAAAACATTGTAAAAACTTTCCCATGAACAATAATTCAACAATAGAAACATGCTTAGATCATACCCATGGTAGAATCTTAGGAAATTCATGCATTGGGTTAAAAGCCCATAGGATCCACATATCGATTTTCATGAATTATAGAGGGATTGGGCATGGGTGTGAAAAAATTCACCCATTCATAAACCTACATACCTGAGAAAATCCGATTCTACAACTTCTCTAATTGCCCAAGGAAGAACTGAGAAGAACTTGGAAGAAATTAAGCTTGATCACCTCTCTAGACCTCTAAGCTTGCATGCATGAATAGGAATAGCTTAGAATGAAATTATCCCTCTTAAAACTCACTATTCATAGCTTAAAACGACATAGTTTAGGCCTTAGGATCATAGGAATTACGGATAAGCCCTTACTATATTCGTGGGGAAAAATTGACTGCTAGTCCCAATGAGGGCCTGGACGAGTCGTTACCCATGTCTACGACTCGTGGTGTCCTGTCATCAAGTACACTGCCCATTTTTCCTCAAAGGGTCCCCACGAGGGACCTAACGATTCGTCACTGGTGACCACGACTCGTGGTCACCTCATTACCTTCATTGCATGAAACATTTAATCCTTGGCCAAATGTTGACCATGACTCACCTAAATGTATCGTGGCATTGTGCACGACTCAGATGTCCAGTCGTGAGGTATATTGCCGGCCCTTCCTTCATCCTTCAACTGCCCTTTACTGTGGGTGGCCTAATGGCTCGTAGGGCTGACCATGACTCGTGGTCACCCTAACTTGAAAATTTCCAAACAAGTCAAAACTCCTCACCACGAGTCACTTAGCAACTCATGGTCATCTTGATGGATCACAGGACACCTCGTTCTGTGACCTGGTATTGAAAATTCTATTTTCTCCATTTCAACTCCCGGGTATGATCTTAGGGTTTTCAAGGTATAGCAAGATAGAGGCGAATCAAATGAAGGAGATGGAGAGAGAGGACAATAGGGCCATGACAGGGAGTTACAGATACTTTCAACAACGGATCAATGGAGGACATCGTCAGTAGTCCCACCAAAGGTCATCAGCCCCAACGCCATTACCAGCCAGTGTTCCGTCTAAATCGAGGTTTGATCAGAGGGGTGGGGTATCAGGCTCCAGAGGTCAGGGGAGTAGGTCAGGAGAGCTCAATATTCCAGTTTGTGGCGGGTGTGGTAGGAGGTGCACTGAAGAGTGCCTAGCGGGTTCAGGCATGTGTTACGGGTGTGGGAAGCCCAGACATCAACACATAGACTGCCCTTCATCTAGACAGGGCCAAAGTAAGGGTCATTACCTAGCCACCAGTTTAGCACCTCCACCAGCATGCTCATCTTAATAGGGTGCATCTACTAGTGTAGGTGGTGATCAGCGTTCAACAAATTTTATGCCCTCTCATCTCGTCAAGAGTAGGAGGTCTCTCCAAATGTGGTCAGTGGTATGTTATGAATATTACATATTGATGTATATGCATTGTTAGATCCAGGGGCTATTTTATCTTTTGTGACTCCATATGTTGCTATTAGTTTTGAAATCAGTCCCAAAATCCTATAAAACCCTTCTTAGCCTCTACTCTAGTCAGTAACTCAGTTATAGCTCGATGGGTATATGAAAATTGCCCTGTCACAGTTCTTAATAAAGTCACCTCTACCGATCTAGTAGAGTTAGACATGACAGATTTTGATGTTATTTTTAGTATGGAATGGTTGCATACATGTTATGCCTCAGTAAATTGTATAACCCGTACTGTAGAGTTTTGATTTTTGGGTGAGTCAGTCTTAAAATGGAAAGGTACTTCAGCTATGCCTGTAGGTCATTTTGTTTCCTACTTGAAGTCCAGGAAGATAACTTCTAAAGGCTGTGTGAACCACCTAGTTTGTGTTAAGGATGCTACATCTGAGACCTCGACTCTTTAGTCAGTTCCTATAGTGTGTGAGTATCCGGAGGTGTTTCCAGATGATTTACCAGGAGTCCTTCTTGAGCGGGATGTTGACTTTAGTATTGACCTTCTCCCTGATATGCAGCCTATATCCATTCCTCCTTACTAAATGGCTCTACCTGAGCTAAAGGAGTTGAAGAGTAGTTGAAATATCTCCTAGACAAGGGTTTCATCAGGCCTAGTAAATCCTTATAAGGTGCACCAGGTCTCTTTGTTTGAAAGAAGGACGGTTCCCTTGGAATGTGCATTGACTATTGCAATTGAACAAGGTCACAATCAGGAACAAGTATCCCCTCCCCAGAATTGATGACTTGTTTGACCAACTTCTGGGTGCTAAGTACTTCTCAAATATAGACATAAAATCCGGATATCATTAGCTCAGAGTTAGAGAGAGTGACATCCTGAAGACAGGTTTTAGGACTCGATATGGTCACCATGAGTTTGTAGTTATGTATTTTGGACTAATGAATGCTCCTGGAACTTTTATGGATTTGATGAACAAGGAATTCAAGCCATATTTGGATAGGTTCATGATTGTCTTCATAGATGATATTCTCATATACTCTCGGAGCGAGGAGCATGCCTCTCGTTTAAGGATTGTGCTATAGATCCTCAAGGATCACCAACTATTTGCTAAATTCAGCAAATTTGAGCTTTGGTTGAACTCAGTAGCATTTTTGGGTCATGTGGTGTCAAGTGAGGGTGTGCAGGTGCACTCTCAAAAGATAGAGGCGGTGAAAAATTGGCCTAGACTAGTTAGTCGTTCAAATATCAGGAGATTTTTGGGTTTAGCTAGCAACTACAGGAGGTTTGCTGAAGCATTTTCATCCGTTGCAGCACTATTGACTAAGCTGGCCCATAAGAAGGTCAAATTTCAGTGGTCGGATGCTTGTGAGAAGAGCATTCAGAAGCTATAGAATTGACTCACTTCAGCCCCAGTATTGACTCTATAAAAGTGCACGGATAGATTTGTGGTTCATTTTGATGCCTTAAGGGTTGTTGTCAGATTTGTGTTAATGAAGCATGGTAAGGTCATTGCATATGCCTGTAGACAGCTTAAGACTCACGAGAAGAATTACCTGACGCATGACCTAGAGTTGGCAGTGGTGGTGTTTGCATTGAAGATTTGGAGACACTACTTGTATGGGGTGCATGTGGATGTGTTTATGGACCACAAGAACCTTTAGTAAGTGTTCACTCAAAAGGACCTGAATTTGTGACAAAGGAGGTGGCTAGAGCTTCTCAAGGACTATGACATTAGTTTCCTTTATCATCTAGATAAGGCCAATGTAGTGGTAGATTCCCTTGGCAAATTGTCCATGGAGTGTGTGTCATACATTGAGGATGGAAGGAATGAGTTAGCAAAGGATGTCTATAGGCTTTCTCGTTTAGTGGTTTGCCTTATTGACTTAGCAGACGATACTGTCATTGTTCAGAATGGTTCAAAATCTTCATTGGTGACTGAGGTCAAGGCTAGGCAATATGAGGATCCCATCTTAGTAAAGTTAAAGGAAGCAATCAAGAATCAAAAGATAGAGATCTTCTCCGAAGGGGGAGATGGTGTACTTCATTACGAGGATCATTTCTGTATTTCGGGTGTTGATGACTTGAGAGAGCAGATGTTTGGCGAGGCTCATGGCTCTCGGTATTCTATCCACCCAGGTGCCACCAAGATGTACCGTGACCTATAGGAAGTCTATTGGTAGAATGGCATGAAGAAGGACATAGTGGAGTTTGTGGCTAAGTGTCCAAATTGTTAACAAGTGAAAGTTGAGCATCAGAGACCTGGAGGTATGCTACAACACATTAGTATCCCTATATGGAAGTGGGAGGAGATCAATATGGACTTCATTACAGGTTTGCCTCATACTCGCCGATAGTATGACTCTATTTGGGTTGTTCTAGATAGGTTGCCCAAAGTAGGATATTTTCTACTAGTCAAACTATTGATTTTAGCTGAGGATTATATGAGATTGTACATTCAGGAGTTAGTTCAGTTGCATGGAGTTCTCTTGTCCATCATCTCATATAGAGGTACTTAATTTACCTCATAATTTTGGAGATCATTTCAGAAAGGACTTGGTACTCAAGAGAAGCTTAGCACAGCTTTTCACCCGCAGACAGATGAACAGGCTGAGCAGAATATTCAGACTCTTGAGGATATGTTGAGAGAGTGCATGATTGATTTCATGGGTAGTTGGGATGATCATTTGGCTCTGATTGAGTTTGCTTACAACAACAGTTACCACTCCAGCATTCAAATGGCTTCGTTTGAGGCTCTTTATGCGTGAAGGCATAGATCACCTATCAGATGGTTTGAAGTAGGTGAGGCTACATTGATAGAGCCAGATTCCATTTATGAGGCCATGGAGAAATTTCAGCTTATTAGGGAAAGGATGAAAACAACTTAGAGTCGTTAGAATTCACATGCGGATGTTAGGCGGAGATAGCTTGAGTTCGATGTTGATAATTGGATTTCTGAAGATGTCTCCCATGAAGGGAGTGATGAGGTTCGCGAAGAAAGGAAATATTAGTCCCGATATGTCGGTCCTTATAGAATTATAAGGTGAGTTGGAAAGGTAGCATATGAGTTGGAGTTACCAGCGGGGTTAGCTTCGGTACATCCAGTTTTCCATGTGTCTCTATTGAAGAAGTGCATTGGTGACCTGGCCTTGGTTGTTCCAGTCGAAGGCATCGGTCTGAAGGATAGCCTTACCTATGAGGAGGTTCCAATTGAGATTCTTGATCAACATGTTTGGAAGTAGAGAAACAAGAAAGTAGCTTCAATGAAGGTTTTGTGGAGAAACAACTTGTTGAGGGAGCTACCTAGGAAGCCGAAGCAGATATGATGGCTAGATACCCATATCTTTTCCCTTCCGGCTTAATTGCAGCATGAGGTACTAATTTTATCCTTAGTAGTTGACCCAGGTTCATGTTAAGTTCATGTCTCTCAGTTCCTTTCATGTTTTAGCAAGTATATATGATTCATGAATTAAGTTCAGTCATGTGTATCAGTCTGGAGTCAGTCACTCCGTCAGTTTTCAGCTTCAGATGTTCAGTAATCAAGATTGTAGTTCTTCCCTAGCCTTCAGTATTCTTTAACGATATTCGAGGATGAACGTTCCCAAGGGGGAGATATTATAATAACCCGAAAGTCCCTAAGATCAGACCCGAGAGTTGAATTAGAAGAAATAGAAAAATCCATACCAGGTCACAAAATGAGTTATTTAGTGACTCGTGGTGTGACCTAACGGGTCATTAAATGACTAGTTAAGTGGTGCTGTGTTGGGAAGTTGTAGTGGCAAAGGGTCGAGTAACGACCCGTCATGACAACCAGTGAGTCATTAGGTGGTGTATAGTTAGATTAAAGGGATTCTCTTAGAGGGAAATAACGGGTAGAGGGATGAGTCATGATGTCACTTCACAACTCATCAGGTCGACCGTTGGTTGGACAAGGTTGGAAGAAAATTGGAATTTCCAGTGGTGATGACGAGAGTACATAACTAGTCGTCGTTTCAGTTGATGACTCGTCTTGTCTGGTCATTACTTCAAGATTATAGATTTGAGAAGGAGGTTGCCAGTGGCAACGAGTGAGAACCACGAGTCGTTCAGTGACCTAACGACTCATTGGGTCACTTGTGGTGACTGGCAGTGGGCTTTTTTCTGTCGAATCATTAAGGGCCTTTTCGTAAATTCAAAGCTTCTAATCCCTAATCTATGTCATTTTAAGGCCTGAAAGGAGTATACTAAGGGAGTTTAACCTATTCTAGTTCATTCAACTCTCATGCATGCAAAGTTTAGAAGTTCCTTTTGAAGATCAAGCTTGAACCCTATCAATTCTTCTCCAATCCTCTTGGGCTTTCAAAGTCAAGTTGAGATTCAGTTTACCTTCTATATAGGGCTATGAATGAGAGTTTCCTTTCACTCTCATACCCAAATTTCTCCTCAAATTGATGAATTCAAGTCTTAATTCAAGTTTATGATCTTATGGGGTTTAAACCAAATTTTATGAAATTCTCTATGATTTGTTTATGGGTCAGTTCCCTTCATGTTTCAATGCATGTTTTAAGATTCATGGGAAGATTTTATACCTATTTTGATTATAAATTCATGAATTCAAATTTTATAAAATTATGCTCAATTATGCAATTTATGAAAAATCAAGTTTATGATTCATGATTTCAAGTATGATGAGATATCTAGCATGATTGAATGTCTATAAATTACCAATGTATGAATCCATGATTTTGACATATGAAGTCTATTTCAAGTATGCATAATTTTAAGATTTGGGCAAGCCCACAAAAGTGAAGTCTGTTTTCATGATTTAGCCAAGGCTAATAAGATCATCTTATCATATGTTTTGAAGTCAAGACTCCCCATGTTCAGATTTCAGACTATGCATGTAATTATTAGTTATGCTTCGTTGAAAAACGATGGGAGCACTATGCATGTTTTTGGGAGTAGTGTCTAGGATTGAGTAGGCTTGGGGTTCCAAGGTTCCCCGATCATAGAACTACGCACCAACTTAGGTATATTTATTTAGTGGGACCTTCCTTGAGAGTTTTTCCCGCCCGCTAGAGGGCCTTCAGCTTGATATCGATATCATGGTAGCATCCTTAGCCCTGACAAGGTTTTGGATGGCTTTGCCCACTTGAGTGCAATAGTTGAGGCATCATATAAGCTCTATCGTGATAGTGTCGGTTATGACGAGTCTCTCACGGTTTCTCATGATTTTAGTTATTTATGTTCATTACTTAAGATATTATGTTTTACAACAGGTTTGACCCAATTATCTATTTATGAGCTTTTACGTATGATTTCAGGCCATGAAAAGTCATATGATTTCTATTTTAGCTCAGGGTCATTCTATTCATAGATAATATTCAGCTTATGACTATAAATGTTTTAGATTCAGATTTCAACATGTAGTCCTTACCCTCATGATCTTATGATTTATGTGTATATGCATGATTTTCAGTTACAGTTACCCAGCATGTTTTACTTACCTTAAATACTCAGTACATTCCAAGTACTAACTGCATACTCTATGCTATATTATTTCATGATATAGGTTCGGACGATCAGACTTAGTTGCACCATTAGTATAGCCTTCCCACAGCTTAGCTCAGTTTTCCATCGTTGGTGAGTGCTCATCTTTCAAGGACATTCAGTTTAGTGTTAAGTTATGTTATAATCAGTTTTAGGATTTAGCGAGCTAGCTGGGGATGTTGTCCCATCAGCTCATCACATTGTAGTAGAGGCTTATCAGACATTATGTAGAATTTTCAGCTTGGTCGAATGTTGAGTCTATGATGATTTTTATGTTATGTAGACTTCCTCTTGTTCGTGTTTAAGTATCAGATTCCTCTTTAATGTATGCTCTTTTAGTTGTCAAGTTCTTGCCATGGGTCCACTGGAGCCATTTGTGGTTCTAGGTCTCGTGTCTCGATCCGAGGTCCTAGCTCAGGTCGTGACAATGCGTTCACAAACAACGCCTCCCAAAAGAACAAATAGAAGGAGAAACGGTATTAGGCACCACTTTGATCTATCATTCAATCATTGTATATATAAATAGCTCAAGTATACACAAGAAACATTAAACCAAATCGATGGAGTTAAGTCCTCCATAACTTAAGCACATGCACGTACCTATCTCCACGCCATAATCATGTCATGAAGTACCATACTTGTACCACATCACCACATATTAAATCTCAAAAATGCCTATCACTTCATACCCGAATCATGTCAGTATATCTTGTACACACTTACATACTAGTACTTCCTTGTCATTAGCTGTATGTATATCAGGCCATACCCGCAGAATCTCTGTATCGCAATCATACGGTTTGTAATATACTAGGAACATGCCTCTGTCACATAACCATACACACATGCTAGAGGTTCTTATGTTTGCCTTTCTAGTCACGACCTGCAGGGGACTCTAGAAATTCATGTATTGTATACCTAGCCATATGAGATATTTATCATACTTTTCTGTATATTCATGTTTGTACACCCAACCGTATGGATATTTAGTCATACCTTTCTGCTTACTCACTCATACCGCTCTCTCGGATGCTCACCTTGAGCATGAGGCACAGACTTCACTCTTCAATTCAAGAAGCACATATCACAGTTCAATATCAAGAAATCACACACAACAAGAATTGCAGATCACCAAGTATTGCAAAATCCTAGTTCAAAGCTCTTTCATAACCAGTTACTTACTATGTCATTTGTATCCAAAATTCAACGATAAGGTGCAAGCTAGCCCACTTGCGAGATTGGGCTCCACTATAGCGGCATCACTGCCGCCATGGCACTCTCGCTGTAGCGGTTCCAAGATGCTAAAGTAGCACTTCGATCAGTTTTTCCAAGATTTCCCCCAAATCATTTCTTTGAAATCTCTTCAATATTATACAAGAACTACGTTGATTCATCCGCATAATCACCTTGCCTCCCCACAATCAATAATAATCAAATTGACTCAAACCAAACAATCATAAGACACAATATAACAAGAGAACCTACTAGCCATTTAGCTCCTTTCTCACATAATTCACGATTCAAGCCATATCAACGAATATAGCCCACCCCTCAATGTTAAGCTTCCGCATTATATATTTACAGATTCTAGACTAATCAATTTAGTGTTAAAAATTCAAAAGAAAAGAAAGACTATATGCATCCTAGGTGATGTCCGAAGAACAATACGACTAAAGTATACCCTCTCCCATGTACACCATTATGTAAGGTCTATTCCCTTAAAACTATAACCTACCAAATTGTATAGCATAGGGATATAATCATCTCTTCCATATTTCCTTCGCCCCGAAACACTTGCTGATTATAAATATTTGCCGGCAATTAACTCTAGTTTCTCCCTTACTCATCAATAACACATTAAGTATGCACATATACATGTTCACTAATAAAAGTCTACATGAAGATGAGTAAGCCATAGCCTACCTGGGTGCCAAGCTATCATCGAGACATTCTCAGTTGTATGCATGCATCCAGTTCTGAGTTCTTGCAAAGAATCATAGCTACATAGGGCGAAGTCCTTCCTTCTTTAGCCTCTTAGTTGCTCTCCTTGTTCAAAAATCCTACTTTCTATTTTCTGGGCATTTTTATTTAGCCTTTTTAGGAGAATAGATTTTTAAATTCTAGCTAGGATAGGATTTGTGCTATTCTGGCCCACGTAGCCCGCTGTAATGATTTCACTATAGTGGAAGATAGCTCGCCGTGGTGGCTTTACTCCTGAGGCGACCCAATTTTAACTTAACCCATTCAAAATTATTCGTCTCATATCTTTTATTTTTGGGGACTTCATTCCAGCTTGCCAAAATTTAAATTCACTTGTGTTTAGGTTGTCAGGGTGCTATAATAGTTCGTCCCTGAACGGTCCTACAATATAGATGAGAGCTTTTAGTCACCCCATGTTGATCCTGATACTGGTCATAGTTCCATGCTTTTTGCCGGCATTAGGGTCTTATTGATGTTTGTTCCTTGATCCTTGGATTGATCCTTATGGAACCCTTCTATTACCAAATACCCTTAATTTCATTTAACATATATCTGATAACTTTTCATGGGGTGATAAATCTCTGCTTGTTCTAACCATGATTTCAAGCATCGGATTATGCAATTTCCTTTTCGTAATGTATCAAAATAATCTAAATCTATTCGAGTAGGTAACCTTCATGGATATACGAACTCAATGATATTCATTTGCTACATTTATTTTTGGCTCAAAAAGTCAGGTCAAAGATCACCTCGAGCTCAAGAGTCAAGTCTAAAATTTTTCTTTCAGGTCATGCTTATCTAAAATGAGTCAAACCCCATTTCCTGCGACACCTCTCTTGATCCCATTTCCTATTATTATCATTGGGGGAAATCTCAGTACTTCACCGCCCCTAGTTGCCAGATTGGGTGACTTGACCCAACTGATTTTGGGTCTTTCAATCCTCTCCTTTGGGTATTATGGTATCTATTCTTGGCCCATGAGCCTTGGGTGTCCCTGATTTTTGTTGAACTTCTATGAGCGAGTGTATAAAAAGGTGGGGGTCCCTCGATGGAATTTGAACCATCACTGTTTTAGCCATCCGCTATAGCGAGTTCATTTCCCGCTAAAACAATTCTGCTACAATGAAAAATGGTCCTCTGCAACAAAAAATAAGTTCTAATAAAGGTAGAATGGAAGAATTGAGTTCATTCTCAAATTTCCACTTCACTTTTCTGCAAATCCTCTTATTCCTCATGCGATTTTTACCTAATTTCTCATGTGATGTTCATCTTCATGGCTTCATTACTTGATTTTCTAATGAATGCTTGCAATATCATGCCTATTTACTTAGGATTTGGGTAGTTATGGGGATGATGAGGGTGGGTTTTCTCTTGAACTCATAGGCTAGTTTTGGTAAGCATGCTACTTACATTTACGTTCTCAAGTATTCTCTTTCGTTATCTACATACTATAAATGGTTTTAGTAGGGGTTTTCATGTTAGAAATGTGGGTTTTAGGTAGGGTGGTGGTTTCTACTTCCTCAAGCTTTTTGGGCTCGGATCCAGCTATTATCAGGTGTAGAATCGCAGGTAGAGTATGGGTTAGTGGTCCCCTTGCCCGATCTATAGTTTGTTTAGAAGCAAATGGAGGTTGAAAATTTCGACCTCCATTGATTGGAGTCGAGGTCTGCTGGGTACGACAATGTCCGCTGCAACAAAACTTTGGCTGCTTCAATGGAATCTTCGTAGCGGTCCGCTCCTTTTACTGTGGACTTGCTTAAGTAGACATTCAGCCGCTGCAGCGGTCCGCCCAGGCAGTGGCTCCTTCCAATTCTATTTTTCTTTTTCTCAACCTTTTTCTCCTCCTTTTAATTCCATTCCTTCCTTGACACTTCTTGTTATTGCAGGTTCAACACTATGTCTTCCTCCAGTGCCAGTATTCACACCGGGGTCTATATCAAATTCGTGAATTATCAGTGCCAGTTTTGACATAGTAAGCAGGCTGCGAAGGGGCTTGTCCATGAGATGGTGTTTATTATGCAAGACGTAGAGGAGAAGGCGCTTGAGTTTTATGCTTACTTTAAGGAGCTAATGTGGGGTCCATTGGTAAAGGACCCGTGTAAGGTGAACGAGGCCTTGGTAAGGGAGTTTTATGCCAATGTCCCTAAGGTAGCCTAGAGTCTGGATGAGCCAGTAGCTTATGTCAGGGGAATACAGATCATCCTGAACCCGACAGCTATCAATAAGGCTTTCCCTTCGGAGGATGCGTTAAAGGCACAGGATGTGGATGGAAATGGGTAATGTCTAGTGGACTCACTTGTGGTGGAGGAGAAGAGGGCCTCGACTAGCTGGATATTATTAGGATGGGTATCTAGAGTACCCATTTTACTGTTGAGGCTAGGAGGTGGCTAAATCTAGTGACTCAAAGGATCCACCCATCCTCTGATATCACTGACGTGACGTATGTCCGTGCCTTGGTGGTGGCCTGCATTCTGAGCGAGGTGAGGGTGAATGTAGGGGCAGAAATTCTAGAGGAATAGAGGTATTTCTCATCCAAGTGTATAACTAGCCTACCTTTTCCCTCTCTCAAGACTCTACTCTATAGGCGGGCTGGGGTGCATCGGGAGTGTGGAGACATTATTATAGGTTATAACATGCCCTTTGATCCCTTTAGGGTGAAGGGAGCTCCATGGATAGGCTGAAAGAAGAGAAAGATTGCTTCCGTTGATAGAGATAGAGGGAACACCACTTCTAGACCCATGGGGCCGTTCGAGCGAATAGAGATCAAGATGGCTGCCATGCAGGAGCTTTTGGGAGGGTGTACAAACCTCTTTCTAGCAGCAGACTCTCCAGTGTAGTAGCTGCCGACTCATGTGAGATGTAGAGGTAATTTCAGCCCTAGCATAGACCTACGTGGAGCTCCAAGAGGATTTGGAGAGAGAGAGAAAGGAGGAAGTGCTCTCGGGACAAGCTGATCATCCGCATGTGGAAGGGGATCAAGAACATCCTAAAGACCCTTTTTCCTTGTTCCAGGACACCACAGGATACCAGGCGATACCTCCTAGAGTTCTCCTTACTCAGCAGGTTCGAGGAGGGGTGGACGGTGATGCCAATAGCGACAGTGATGAGGCCTCCAACTAGATAGGGCCATGGTGTTCCCCTCTCCCCTACTTCCCCCTTTTTATGGTCATGATTTGGGTAGCCCCCATTTTGGGCTTGTACGACAATATTAATTTCTCTTTTCCTATTTTTGGATGTTGGTACCTAATTTTCCTGTTTGATTTTTGGATACCTATTTGGCATCCTCGGAAAATGGTCGTGTTTCACCCCGCTTCTGGTTCTAAATCAGTACGGCTTATTTTTCATTATTTCCTTAAATTTATTGTCATTTCAAAAAAAGGGATCACAGAATTCTAGCATTCTTCTTGACCATGTCCGCTACAATAATAGTCCTGCCGCTGTTATGGACCTACTACGGCGGTACTATAGTCGCTAAGGGGGTCTGCTGCAGCGGGTATACCTTGCTGCAGTGAAACTCACTAAGCCAAATACCCATGGGGGTTCTTGTCCCTCCGATGAAGTCAGCCCCGTACACCAGTTTATCTCGTATCCTCAATAATCTCGCATAGTCAGATACTAATTGGAATCCCCAATTTGCCAATTGGACTCAACCCAGGCGATAGACATATTCAGACAGCATGATGTGAAAGAAATAAAGCAAAAACTTCCTAGATGCCTTATAGCTTCCTTAAGATTTGATATGGATGTCAACACACCGATCCGCAGGAGTCTACTTGGCACTGCTCTTGTTCCTATGAGATCAATAAACTAGACGTCTTTATACCAACTTGACAAATCTCAAAAGGGCGAGTCATGCGGGCACCTACATTGACCCTAAATATATAGGACAACCCCTTTATTAAACCCAACATACAAAGGAAATTAAATACTCATTACCTCACACAAATACAAATGTTTCTATAATAAAAATAAATCCTTTTTTTTCGGAACCATGACTCCCCAAGATCTAGTCTAGACAGGTACAAGTGCTCTAATAGATTACTTGACAAGATACAATGACATAGCTTCGTCAGTGAAGAAGAACATGGAAGCTGATTCCACGTCAATCATGAAACTTCAAACCTGCCACAACCTACACCAAATAGGTGTAGCAAGGTAGTCTTAGTACACCATACGTACCAGTAGGCATCATCGACCGACTAAAATTAGTTCATATAATGGCATACAAATTAACATGCAATTGACATAATAAATTTAGCAAGTATGCTGACTTATGTTATAATTCATTAAGCTTACTAGATACATATTTGGTTCTTATGGCTTATCCATGCTCATGCAATCACCCTAGACTCTAACCATCGATTGAACATTCAATCTATCTCTCTCCCCCGCTGCAGTGAGTACCTCCACCGCTACAACGGAGATTCGCCCACCGCGGCGCTGCCTAAAGCAGGTAGTGAACCGATTTCACTAATTCAATTCTCTTTTATTCCACCATATAAAAATTATAGCATACCTTCCTTATTTACCCTTTCACTATCATTAATCGAGTCCGTTTTTATTATTTATTGGCCTTTTTACTTACTTACAGTCTAACCGTCTCCATTTAATTTACTATACTAATAATAAAGCTAAATCTGCAATCTCCCCATAATTCACTATCGTGGTTAGACTCATCATACTACCCATTTGTCACTCACAAGACCACTTTGATCAAACATTCAATCACAATACACATAAATAGCTCAAATACACACAAGAACACATCAAACCAAACTGATGGAGTTAAGACCTCCATAATTTAAGCACATGCACATACCTGTCTCCATTACATAATCATTTCATGAAGTACCATACATATACTATATCACAAAATATTACATCTCATATGTGCTTTCGCATCATACTTGAATCATGTCGGTATATCTTGTATCACACTTGCATACCTATATATCATTGTCATTGTAGCTATATATATATTAGGTCATACTCACAGAGTCTTTATCTAGAAATCATACTATCGGTGATATGCCGGGGCACATGCCTCCATCACATCACTGTATACACATCTAGAGGGTCTTATGTTTGCCCTTCCAGTCATGACCTGCAGGGGACTCTATAAATCCGTGTATTGTACACCTAATTATATGAGATCTTCACCATACCTGTCTATGTACTCATGTCCATACACCTAGTTGTATGGACATTTAGCCATACCTATCTGTGTACTAACTTATACCGCTACCCAGATTCTAACCTTAGGCACGAGCCACTCATATCCGAGCCTTCACTCACGGCTTGATCATACGATTTGCTCATCAAGTTCTTACTCCATCCCCAGGCCTCTCATTCCAGATATCGATGATTTACCTGCCCATATTACATGTCACTTTATTTAATCACTTGCTTATCATAGATTTCGCTCATCAATTTAAGAACCACATATCATAGTTTAAATATCAAGAAATCACACACAATAAGAATTACGCATCACCAAGTATAGCACAATCCTAGTTCGAAGCTATTTCATAACCAATTACTTACTGCGTCATGTGTATCTGAAGTTCCGCGATAAGGTGCAACCTGGCCTGCTCGCAAGATTGGGCTCCGCTATAGCAACATCACTGCCACCATGGCGGTCTCGCTGTAGTGGTTCTAGAGCCACTGCAGTGGTACTACTTAGGGAGCACTTCAACCAGTTTTTCTCCATGATTTCCCACGAATCATTTCTTCGCAATCTCTCACCTATGATACAAGAGCTACATTGATTCATCCTCATAATCACCTTGCCTCCCCCAATCAATAACAATCAAATTGACTTAATCTAAACAATCACAAGACACAATATAACAAGAGAACCTACTATCCCCATAGCTCGCTTTCTCACATAATTCATGTTTCAATCTATGTCAACAAATATAGCCCACCTCTCAACATTAAACTTTTGTGTTATATATTTACTAATTCGAGATTAATCGATTCAGTGTGAAAAATTTGAAAGAAAAGAAAGACTATATGCATCCATAAGCGATGTCTGAAGACCAATACGACTAAAGTATACCCTCTCTGATCTACACCATTATCTAAGGTCTATTCCCTTAAAACTATAACCTATCAAATTTTATAGCATAGGGATATCATTATCTCTTCCCTATTTCCTTTGGCCCTAGATACTTACTGATTATAAATATTCACTGGCAATTAACTCAAGTTTCTCCCTTACTCATCAATAACACATCAACTATATCCACGTACATGTTCGCTAATCAAACTTTACACGAAGGTGGGTAAGACATAGCCTACTTGGGCTTCGAGCTATCATCAAGAAGTTTCCATTTGCATGGTGCATCAAGTTCTGAGTTCTTGTGGAGAATCATTACTACGGAGGGTGAAGTCTTGCCTTCTTTCGCCTCCTAGTTGCTCTCATTGTTCCAAGATCCTACTTCATGTTTTCTATGCATTTTTATTCAACCCCTTTAGGAGGATAGGTTTTTAAACCCTAACTATGACAGGATTTGTGGTATTCTGGTCCGCGTCACCCACCGCAACGAGGACACTACCGCTGCAGCGGTTCCTCTACGTTAGAAGACAGCTCGTCGTGGAAGCCTTACGCCTGGGCCCACCCGATTTTGACTTGACTTGATAAAAATTGTTCATCTCATACTTTTTATTTTAAGGTACTTCATTATATCTTGCAAAAGATTAAATTTGCCCGTTCTTAGGTTGTCAGGGTACTATGACGGTCGAGCGGGTCGTCAAAAAATGAGTTTTTATTAATTATTATTTTTATTTTTACATTAATTCTAACAAATACCAACTTCCTATATTTTTTAATGTTACTAGTTTCTGGACACGTGCTTCGCACGTGTATATCCACATTAAATAATTAAATATAGATTTGCGATAATTGTAAATTCAAAATGATAAAACTGGCATTTTGGTTACCTTAGTTTAAAATTATGCTTTGATGATGAGTAAGTATAAAGCGTGACAAGATCATCTAAATAAAAAGTAAAACTAATTTTTTTCAACATTTATGTAGAAAAGTGCAAGAATTACATAAAATATAAGTTACCATAATAGGCATAAATATAAGTCACACACCAAGAGTAAATTTAATCTATAGGTTTGAGGCCACTTCCATCAGGTTTATGGAAATTTCATACAAATCCAAAATGCCAACAACAACAAAACAAGAAAGTAAATCAGAAAATATTTGAAAAACTATCAATAAGAAGAAAAAAGAATGCAGCAACTTTATATTACATATTAAAAGATGTAGAGAATGATCATGACACCAATACATATTTTTCATATTGAGTCTGCTTAATGGTACAAATCTTCATTAGAGGATTGTGTATAAATACTATTGTAACCGCTAGAAGCTTAGAAGATGAAAAGGTAGTATCTGAAATAATAATTCAAAAAATATAAAAGTGTAACCTACAATAATTACAGGCAGGTGAAACAATCCTCCTCTTTTACTCGGTTGAATGAATGACTTTATTCATTTCTTTTTTGTAATACCTGAAAAGTTACTAAGACTAGCTCAGGAATTTAAAAGGAAGCAGCGGATGGTGACCAAGAGTCGTGGGAATGAGGTACGACCCGTGGTATGAGTCATGGTCACTAGCAGTGCCTATTTTCTAGATTTTTCATTAAGAGTATTTTCATAATTCCTAAGCTCCTAGGTCTAAAACTACGTCGTTTAAGCTCGGTTAGGAGCATTTTAAGGGTGATTAACCTATCCTAACCCATTCCCTCTCCATGCATGCAAACTAGAGGATTTCTAAAGGAAGATCAAGCCTAGAATTCCCCAATTTCTTCTCCAATTCCTTTGCGCTTTCAAGGGAGTGTAAGGCTAGATTACCTAGGTATGTAGGATTGTAAATGAGAGTTCCTCTTCACTCTCATGATCCAATTTCTCTCTATGCTCATGAATTCAAGTAATAAAGTTATTTGATGATCTTACGGGGTTTTATGCCCAAGTTTATGGAATTCTCTATATGTTGATTCAGGGTTAATTTCCTTCGTGTTCTAAATATTATTTAAAGCTCTATGGGCAGATTTAATATTTAAATTGATTATTTATTTTATGATTTCAAATCTCAATTAATCTATGCCCAATCTTGCAAAGTTTCATGAAAAGTCAAGTTATGGTTCGAGTATGATTTTGAATTTTACAAAGTCTAAATTATGATTTATGATTCATGTTATGATTTTTCTTCAAGTACTCTTCAGTCTTCATGGATTTATGAATATCAAGTGTATGAATTTTCACAAGTATGCATGGTCTTCATGATTTATGAATTTATGACTCTTGGCCAACTCACGGGCCCTTATTCATGGCTAATCATGTATTTCAAGTATAATCAAGTATGTTATAATTTATTTGTCCATGAACTTCATGAATGATTACACGATTACGATATGATCCTCATGTGCATATGTTTGGGAGGAGTGTCTCGCACCGAGTAGACCCGGCGCCCCATGGTCTCAGAACTACATGACACCGTAGGTATATACATCTATTGTTGGATCCCTTATGATATCACATCATGCATGTCCCTCTACTGGCAAGCCTAGGATGGCTATGCCCACTTAAGCAAAAAGTTGGGACATGATAGTGTCGATTCTAACGAGTTCTTCCATTGTTCCTCATGATTTATGCATTGTAAGTTTATGTTACTTTGGCTCAAGTTATGTTTTTATAAAGTATCTCTTAAGACTATGATTATTACTAGATTATGAATGGTTTGAAAACCTTGAGCCCTCATGTTTATATTATGATATTTACTTCATGTTCATGCCATCCTACTCTTATGAACTCTTATGTATTTTAATAGTCCATTTTACTTACGCTGCATACTCAGTACGTTTCAAGTACTGACCTCATACTCTATGCTATATCGTTTCATGATATAGGTCCGAAGGATCAGTCTCAGCCGCATCATTAGTCCTACTTTCCTCTCAGACCCATTTTAGCCAGAATTGGTGAGTCCTCATCCATCGAGGACATTCAGTTATCTATTCACATGTTATTTTAGTTATAGACTTTTGTCGAGCTAGTTAGGTATGTTGTCCCATCATCTCATCAGTTATGTTGGAGGTTTTTCAGACAATATGTAGAAATCAACTTGTCATTGTTGACTCTGTTCTAGTTTGATATATATGCAGACTTCTTCTTAAACATGTTTTATTATTTTAGTTTCCACTTGTTATATGTTCTTAACTACTATTTTCATGTCATGGGTCGACTTGGAGCCTCTCAGGGTTCCTTGTCCCGTGTCTCTATTTGGGCCTATGTTTAGGTCGTGACATATATATATATATATATATATATATATATATATATATATATATATATTGTCACACCCTGCCTTGGGGGTATGACTGGCACTTGGTGCCCTAGTAGGACCTGAACTACTAGACTACTGAGCCTGAGCACATCTGGTGCCTGGCTGGCTCTAACTCAAATTCAGGGAGACAACGGGCTATATAACGGCTGTAAATACAGCCTCCGGCCGACTAGGCCTATAGCCACCTGAACCTGTACTAACAGCTAACCAGAACAATATCAATAGAGGGGAGCCTATGTGGGCCGACAAGGCCACCATGCTGTCTAGTTATCTGTAACTCAATAATGAAATATTGGAAAGCTACGTGACCGGCAAGGTCACCACTACTGTCAAGCTAAGGCCCCACACGACCAACATAAATGAAACAAAAATACTAACAGCTATACAACTGCACGGCCTCACACGACCGGCTCATCTGACCACAGGGAATTATATACAAACTGCAAGCCTCTAAGAATACTGATGAGTTGGTCGGGACAGGGCCCCGGCCTACCCATGCTGTACAACAAAAGAAAAGGGATAAACCTCTAGCTATCTAGCTCCGGATGACTGGAGCTGATGACCCTGTGAGCTGGCTGGAATCATGAGGTATCGACCCCTCGTCTATGAGTACCTACAGGCAAGTAATGCAGCGCCCCCAAGGGGCGTCAGTACCACTGGTACTGAGAATGTAAAACAATAACTGAAAGAAATATATGAAAACAACAACACAACTGACGGAACTGAAATAGGAAGGAATAGACTAACTGACTGAAAATGTAAAGCTATGCCTACTCTTTACTATACTGGAAGGAGTAGGAGCCATACCTGAAGATATATCGTTCTACTTTCGATCTACTCGTATCTCGTATAACATGGCACAACATAATATAACTTATATAACATAACATAGCATACACAAACCTTACCCGGCCCCCATAAGCCGGGAGGTACAACCAACACGCAATCTATACCCCTACCCCGGTCGTCCCATCTCCTATAATAACTATAAGTATCCTACCGGTCCCCTGGGTATGCACTTGGGCTCGCTGAGCCCCTAACTATAATTGTACCTGAGTCTAGAGGACTCCTGAATCAACACCCCGGGCGTATCCGCTCGACGGGGGTGTATAAGGGCTGACCAAGGCACAATATGGGGAAAACTGGCATCCTAACTTCGTCTCCTGTGGGATGGAATGCCACTCTGTAGAGCGACGTATCCTCATCCTCTGGCAGACGAGTCGATACAGCTATTAACCCTGGGGTGGTCATGGATGCTAGGTAATCCAACCCCAAGACAATACAGTGGTCTCAACTAGTAATACTATCTGCATATACCACATACTGAAGCTAATGATAATAATGTATCTGTACATACTATATGCTGACTAAGGATAGTGATATATATGTATTTAAGATATGCTGAGACTGATAATGGAATATATATATAGTCTTCTGCCATACTGTACTGAGTCTAATGTCGAACAAGATATAGTTTTGCTGCTGGAAACCATGTTGTGTAACTGAATTTCTATAGTAACATGATTTACTACTTCTACATGCTTTTTAAACTTCATTTTACTTATCATTCTACTTCTGAGATACCTTACAGGTATTTACATTGCTTTACTAGGTTTCAACTGAATATGATAATATCCTAACATTCTTTACTAAATCACACACTGGGCATGCTGTACAGTTCCTAATACTTGCATTAGAATTTATATCGTGCTAGCAAGTTTCATGCTATACATAACATGATGCTTCCAATATCATACCAACATTCGTAATAAACATAACACACGACTTCTGATCATTCTACTGGCCTTTAAACTACTTTACTATACTGAGGCTACTAAGTTGCCGAGGAAACTAGCTTTACATACCTTCACTTCTGATTTCCAGACTAACCGGCGTAGCTTGGTCAATATTTCAGCTATTCCTCCCAACTGCATTCATATACATATCAATCAGTACTAAATACAACTTTATTCTGAAGGACAACATCACTTTTGATATAATTATAGCCTAAACTTAGGCCTATCGAAAGACGGTCGAAAACGCGCTGTTTTCTAGAAGTCCAGAAGGGAGAATTATTCACTTCACAGCTAGGAACAGATATACACTAGTTTGGAGAAATTCCACTTACCTTAGTCCGGTATGCTCGACAATTCGTCGGCAGTATTTCGCGAAACTAAATCCGTAGGAATACACTCTGCTGCTAAATACCTCAGTATCTGAGGTTAATTTGAGTTTGGACTACGTTTAACAGCGTAATCGGATGAAAATATATTTACCGTCTTCGTTCTCCTCTGTTCCTCTGCATTTTCTGGAAATTTTATAAGTTTTAAATGAATTAAAAGCGAAGTGGGGCTTTATATACTTGAGCCTGGACAGGGCCAACGTGTCACGGAGCCAACGCGGAGGCTCCACCTCCGTGACACGTTGCCATCGTGGAGGGGCTCTGCCTCGGCTCCTTCCGCGATGGTTCGACAGGTTATCCGTCCGATCCTTTCCCGAGCCTTTCTCTAGCACGTATGGCTTTCAAATATGCCGAACCATCAAGCGAATAGGCCATCTAGGTGTCGGAAATCTTACGGTGTATAACATTCTCCCCCCCTTGAGAACATTCATCCTCGAAGGGGAACTGCTATTTAGAGGACTTCTCAATTTACTTATTTAGAAAAATTTCGGCAGAGTCCCCCCTGTAATATGGACTATACCAAAAACCATAAACGCATAAAAGTCCAATACAGGTACTGCACACAATACTTTAGGATTCACTAGATAGCTAAGCATCAATCTTTCTCATTTATTCATACACAACTATAAGGTATTGCATAAGTAATAATACAGACATACCTGTCGCCTGACTAGGCCTGGAATAAGTGAGGATATCTGGTCTTCATATCTTCCTCCACCTCCCAAGTCATCTCCTCTCGGTTCCTGTCACACCACAATACCTTGACAGACGCAATTTCTTTAGTCCTCAATCTGCGAATCTTTCTGTCTAGGATAGCTACTGGAACCTCTTCATAGGCCAGCTTTTCTGTAATCTGGATATCCTGGACTGGGACTGCTCTGGACGGGTCTCCTATGCATTTCCTCAGCATAGATACATGAAAGACCGGATGAACGGATTCTAATTCTAGAGGCAAGTTCAACTCATATGCTACTCGGCCTATCTTTCGACGAATCTAGTAAGGCCCAACAAACCTCGGGCTGAGCTTACCTTTCTTGCTGAATCTCATTACCCCTTTCATCGGAGATACTTTCAGAAATACCCAGTCATTTACATCAAATTCCAAGTCTCTGCGCCGCACATCTGCATATGATTTCTGGCGGCTCTGTGCAGTCAGTAAGCGTTCTCGGATAAGCTTTACCTTTTCCTCTGACTGCTGAACAATGTCTGGGCCAACCAACGCTGACGCTCCTGTTTCAAACCAATCAATCCGCGATCTGCATTTTCGCCCGTATAATGCCTCGAAAGGCGCCATCTGGATGGCTGAGTGATAGCTGTTATTATAAGCAAATTCAGTTAACGGCAAATGCTCATCCCAGCTACCACCGAAATCTAGCACACACGCTCGCAACATATCTTCGAGCGTTTGAATAGTGCGCTCAGCCTGTCCATCTGTCTGAGGGTGGAATGCTGTGCTCAGATTAATCTACATTCCCAGACCTCTCTGAAATGAACGCCAAAATCTATCCATAAACTGTGCTCCTCTGTCTGAAATAATGGATACTGGTACCCCATGTAACCTGACTATTTCTCAGATATACAACTCCGCATAATCTTAAGCCGAGAAGGTAGTTCTTACTGGCAGGAAATGAGCTGATTTTGTCAATCTGTCAACTATCACCCATATAGAGTCATGTCTATGTTTAGTATGGGGTAATCCTACTATAAAATCCATATTCACTGCTTCCCATTTCCAGAGAGGTACAGCTATATCCTGAGTCAAACCGCCTGGTTTCTGATGCTCTGCTTTCACCTGTTGGCAGTTCAGACATTGGGCTACAAATTCAGCAATTTCTCTTTTCATACCTGGCCACCAGTAGTTTTCCTTGATATCATGGTACATTTTTGTCGCACCGGGGTGAAGAGAGTAACGGGCATAATGTACCTCATTCATAATCTGCTGGCGGAGCCCTGAAACGTCTCGAACACATAGGCGACCGTTACATAACAACACTTCTCCCTCAGTTACCTGAAAATCCGGCGCTTTACCCTATTGTATACTGTCTTTGAGCTGGATCAAGTCAGGATCCTCATATTTCCGTTCTTTCACTTCCACAACTAATGATGACACGGCGGTGTTCTGTATTACTGCACTACCGTCCTCTGTTTCTGCTACAAGAACGGCTAGGCTAGCTAACTGATGTATCCCCCTGACCAATTCCCGCTGCTCGGGCTGTAAATGTGCCAAACTCCCCATGGACTTACGACTGAGAGCATCGGCTACAACATTGGCTTTTCCTGGGTGGTATAGAATATTCACATCATAATCCTTTAACAACTCCAACCAGCGACGTTGTCGCCGATTCAACTCCCTCTGAGTGAAGATGTACTGTAGGCTCTTGTGATCTGTGAAAATATCAACATGGACGCCATACAGGTAATGCCTCCACATCTTCAATGCGTGGATCACTACGGCTAATTCCAGGTCGTGGGTAGGGTAATTCTTTTCGTGTTTCCTCAGCTGTCTGGAAGCATATGCAATCACTTTACCATGCTGCATCAACACACAACCTAACCCGACGCTTGATGTATCGCAATACACCGAATAACCTTCTGTACCTTCCGGCAATGCTAACACTGGGGCGAAGGTTAACCTGTCTTTCAGTTCCTAGAAGCTCTGCTCGCATGCCTCTGTCCACTGAAACTTTGCTGCTTTCTGTGTCAGTTTAGTCAGAGGTGCCGCAATAGTCGAGAACCCTTCAACGAACCTCCTGTAATATCCTGCTAATCCCAGAAAGCTACGGACTTCAGTTGGAGTGGTAGGCCTAGGCCATGATTTAACTGCTTCTATTTTCTGCTTGTCAACTTGTATACTAGCATCCGACAAAATATGCCCTAAAAAGGCTACTGAATTAAGCCAGAATTCACACTTCGAAAAGTTAGCATATAACTGGCGGTCCCTGAGGATCTGGAGAACTGTCCGCAAGTGAGTCCGGTGATCTGCTTCAGAGCGAGAATACACCAGAATGTCATCAATGAATACTATTACGAACAAGTCTAGGAAGGGTCTGAAAATACTGTTCATCAGGTCCATGAAAATTACCGGGGCATTCGTTAACCCGAAGGACATGACTAGAAATTCAAAGTGTCCATATCGGGTCCTGAACGCTGTCTTAGGAATATCTCTTTCACGTACTCGAACCTGGTGATATCCGGATCGCAAGTCAATCTTAGAAAAGTATCTGGCTCCCTGCAACTGATCAAATAAATCATCAATTCTGGGAAGCAGGTACTTGTTCTTCACTGTAACTTTGTTTAATTGCTGGTAATTTATGCACATATGGAATGAGCCATCTTTCTTTCTCACAAACAGAACTGGCGCACCCCATGGTGAAGTACTCGATCTAATAAAACCTTTATCCAACATGTCTTTTAGCTGCTCTTTTAATTCTCTGAGTTCTGCAGGAGCCATACGATAGGGAGGAATTGATATCGGTTGAGTGCCTGGTAACAAGTCAATAGCAAAATCTATTTCCTGTTATGGGGGTATAACAGTTAACTCATTGGGAAACACATCAGGGAACTCGTTCACCACCAGAACGGACTGGAGTGTCGGAGATTCTGCTCGGATATCCTAAACTCTGACCAGATGGTAAATACATCCCTTATATATCAACTTCCTCACCTGAAGGTAGGAAATAAACCTACCTTTTGGCGTAGCGGTGCTGCCCTTCCATTCCCTAACTGCTTCTCCTGGGAAGTGGAATCGGACCCTTGTTCGGTGCTTTGGTAGGGGTTAAAAACCGACACGCAAGTGCACGTGGTCAAACAAGTAATAAAGTGGCTAAGTAAGCCAAGTATCGAACCAAGGAGACTCTGGATAAGTAAAATTGCTCAAGTATACTATATTCTATCTTACTTCGAAATATGCTGACAACAACGTAACCAAAAGTTAAATAATTTTTGTTTATAAATTATATACTAAAACTATTAACAAATATCTACTTTGAATTGAAAATATGGATATGAGCATGCCAAGGTTAAGAACAAGTAATGAACTTGATTATAATCATAATTCGGTTATTCTTCTCTTCTAGTTGCTAGCCAAGAACATTAGCCAAGAGATTAAAACTCTCGTATTTAATCTCACTTAAGAATCATAAACCATCCGTCTACATTTCTGTGATCAAATGCAATTTATGACCTCGCAATACAATTTCGGTTCCTAAATTGACTTAACGGCTTTCAAGTATATTTCTATCAGGAAAGCACATCAAAACCCAATTTTCCCAAATCAAGTTAAGAACAATACATTATTAATTCACAACTTTCCAATTTCGTTCTCTCTCGAGTGAAATCGGACTTTTTAGATGTACATTAATGTCGGCCACACACTAATGCAGTAGAAACATGAATTAATAGAACAACATAGAAGAAGAAGATGAAAAACCATATAATTCAATAATCAAAATTCATCACCAATGTTCATAACCTCAGCAAGGAAGAGAATTAGCCACTCATTTGTGGATTAATCATCCTAAAACAAGTGTTAATCATACAAACAATTGATTAAAAGAAGAAAGAAAGAGAGAAAAACCCTTAGCTTTTTCGTCCCTCAACTGCCTGTGACCCATGTCCTTGCTCCACCAAGTCTGAATTATGAAAAATAAACCTAAGTGTGCTATTGATAGTAGTAGGACTCTTTCCCGGAATAACAAGCAACGTGTCACGGAGTGCATCGCGGAGCACGACCTCCGTGACACGCTACGGACGTGGAAGCCTTCTAGAAAATCACCCGAAAATGGCCCGGGCAGCACCCTGCCGCGTTGGCAGCGTGTCACGCTGCTTGGGCAGCGCGTTGGCAGCACTTGGTCGTGGAGGCCACCTGCCGTGGCACGTTGACAACGTGCAGGTGGGCTGTTGTGAGCGGCCTGCCTGCCGTGGCACCTTGTCGACGCGCCGGTGGGCTGTTTTGTGCCTCCTCTTTGCCGACGTTCGCATGTTGATTCCGTTTCCAAGCCTCTACTTCACCAACTCATGGATTAGTTACTCAAAAGTCATCAAAACCTACAAAACAAAGGCTAATCATGTTGGTTAGCACATATCTTTACTTTATCTAAAATTATATGAAAATGTATACAATAATCTTAGATAAACAAGACTAATTTAAGTCTTAAAGCGTATCTCGGGCATATATTTTTGCCCGTGATCACAACCCCACACTTAAAGCCTTGTTCATCCTCGAACAACCTTTTACATATCATGCATATGGAGACTCCCACATAACTAATTTAGCAAGAGAATTCAAGTTACGGCTATAATGATTACGTAAGATACAAGCTAAAAATAGAGCATGCCTGATTTGATCATTGAATTGAAGTACAACTATGTTAAGACTTCTTAACCTCAAGAATCGACTCTCAATCTTAGCAAACTCATGCAAATCAACTGATTAAGAAATTTCACATGAATTATATCCTTCATTCAACATGTGCCCCTCACGGGAAGAGAGTTACCCAATCACACGCAAAAACAATTTTTTACATCACAACATGTGTGGGTACATGAATAGAATTACGCTCACTCTCACAAAGAATTCACATGCATTATGTAATGACCCATAACCTTGCCCTTAGTGTTTTATTCCACTAATTTAAGGATGTATGAATGTAAGATCAAGTAGGACTTTTTAGGTTGTGATGTAACTCAGGTGCGGGTAAGTACTATTATGATCAGTAATAGTGACTATCTTTCCTAAGCGCTTTTAATACATCACGCCTTCATTAAAACTTCCCTTCCCTCACTTCACCTTTTTCTCTTTTCATCTTTCTTTTTCCTCTTTTGTTCCCCCCTTCCTTTAGGCACTTTTAGTTTATTAGTAAGGAGTTCTATAAGTAACTTTTCATTTATTTATTTTCTAACTCCTTAATAAAAATCAACCATTTTCACACAAGTGCACCTTTGTCCTTTTCTCCACTTCTACAACTTGCTACTTTTCCTTTCTTTTCACTCCTTTACTCTTTCATATTTTTCCCTTAAGCGCTTAGGAGTTTTGGATCAAATTCAAGGCTAATGAAAGAAAAAGGATTAAGCTTATGTTGCAGCTGTCAAAGAATAGGCTCAAGGCTCAATGGGGCTAACTAGGATTAATTTCTCCAGGTAGGTAAAATGAGGGATAAACATTTGGTTCATTCAAAGAAATGCCTACATCATCTCCTACAATTCACATCCTTCATTTCGTTTTATATACACACCAGGCAAGTTCTAGACATTCCACAATAGCACGGAATACTCAAAAACCTTACACTCATGGCACATGCTCAAATCAAGACACAATCAGTAGACTCTTACTCAGCTAATCACAAGAATTCAGAATGAAGCTTCAAACATATTGAGTCAAATTCAAGAGCCTAAGTGTCTCAAACACAGTTATACACTTGCATGCTTCACACCGAAATACTTGCATCTTACAATCACGTATAGCACATAACAAGAATATCAAGCCATCAATTAGCTACGGGTTCAAAAACCATCCTACTGACTAATTTTCCTCAAGACGGTCGTCATCCATCCATCGTTGGAAACAGTCTCTAACTATGACTAAAAACATTATATACAGACAAAGAAAAAAATTTTATTCTTCGGTTCAAAGACCCCCCGTCGGAAAAGAACTGAAAAGAAAAACCAACGGGTGATGAAGTCATGCTTAATTCAGAAAAATTTTCAAATTTTTCAAATTTTTCAAATTTCTCAAGCATTAGCATTACATTAACCACAAACTTGTTAAGCACAAGAATTTAGAAATTCGAAATTTCCCTTGAAATTTCCCTCACCCCACACTTAAATCATGCTATGTCCTCATAGCATCAAATTAAAATTTAAAAAGGGTGAGAAATACTCCCTGAGGCCTTTAGGCCTAGCTAGCTACTAACATGCCTTCCTTCAACTTTGCACAAGTGGGTGTTCAACCCCACACTTTTTCTCTTCCATGCTTGTTAGCTTCCTCCTCGACGGGTACTCAGACTTCCCCTCCATCTGCGCTTAACTTTCCACCAAAACAACACAAGATGAAAATAAACAAAAATTAACTCAATTGCAAGAAATTAAAATGGTACCTGTGGTACCCTTGGGTTGCCTCCCAAGCAGCGCCTAATTTTACGTCGCGGCATGACGTACCAAGTTTCACCACTTTTTCCTCCACCTTGAGGATATGAATCTCACCCCTAATTTCTTTTCTAATTTCCTCTTATGCTCCAGGGGTGGTGGTAAAAAATTGTAAGGACCAAGCAGTAGATGTTGCCTTTTGAATCTATTGGCCCTTAAGTAAGCGAAGTCATTTTGTCTCTCTGAGTGAGCAAATTTCAAAATATACGGGGCTTGGTCCTCCTCTGGACATTTCTCTATAAGCTTGGAAGACTCTACTTCTATGTTGTCAACCAAACTTAATGTCGAAAAATGCGTCAAGTGTGGTCGAATACACCTCAACTCTGAAACTGCATTATGCTTGACCTCCTTACTTGGATACACCTTCTCAGCATCGACATCTATCTCACCATTAAAGTCAACTGGGGGATACTCTATCTCTTCTTCCAAGAATGGATTTTCCATAAGTGTGAGCCCATCACGAGGACACTCAAGAGATTCTAATTGTTGGGCTTCATCCAAAAATTCACCCTTGTCGTCCTCTTGTATTTCCTCTTGAATATCGGCTAAAACTGTTGTCTGCGATTTATCACACGCTTCAGCTTCAGCGAAAATCTCGGTGAATTTGATGCTCATCCTTTCTAGAGCCTCTGCATTCTCTTCTTGCTGAATTCTCAATACTGCCATCGCCTCCTTCATTGCTTCTGATTGCTCCAAGAGTTGTTTCAGCATGTCTTCTATTCGAGCTTGGCGTCCCAAGTCCTCATTTTCAGCATGCCTATATTCAGAAAAAACAACAGAAGGATCATAGTAGGGGCTTGGGGGAGGGGAATATGCATTCGGACAGCCATCCCAATGGCCATCTTGACCACCACATATATTACACGTGTTACATTGTTGCCACAAGTGGTGTCCTCCGCAATTCAGACAAGATTCACTAAAATATGAGTATCCACCATTGAAACCATTTGGATTCCACGATGTCATGTCAATAAGGGTATTCGAAAAAGAAAAAGTAAAATGCAAAAGAATTAAAACAAACACTAAGACTAAGTTGTCAGCACTTAAGAAAATAAAATAAAAATACAGTAAATTTACACTTAATACAATTTCACCAATTGCCTAGTCTCCCCAGCAACGGAGCCAAAAACTTGTTCGGTGCTTTGGTAGGGGTTAAAAACCGACACGCAAGTGCACGTGGTCAAACAAGTAATAAAGTGGCTAAGTAAGCCAAGTATCGAACCAAGGAGACTCTGGATAAGTAAAATTGCTCAAGTATACTATATTCTATCTTACTTCGAAATATGCTGACAACAACGTAACCAAAAGTTAAATAATTTTTGTTTATAAATTATATACTACATCAATTAACAAATATCTACTTTGAATTGAATCTATGGATATGAGCATGCCAAGGTTAAGAACAAGTAATGAACTTGATTATAATCATAATTCGGTTATTCTTCTCTATAGTTGCTAGCCAAGAACATTAGCCAAGAGATTAAAACTCTCGTATTTAATCTCACTTAAGAATCATAAACCATCCATCTACATTTATGTGATCAAATGCAATTTATGACCTCGCAATACAATTCCGGTTCCTAAATTGACTAATACGGCTTTCAAGTATATTTCTATCAGGAAAGCACATCAAAACCCAATTTTCCGAAATCAAGTTAAGAACAATACCCTATTAATTCACAACTTTCCAATTTTGTGCTCTCTCGAGTGAAATCGGACTTTTTAGATGTACATTAATGTCAGCCACACACTAATGCAGTAGAAACATGAATTAATAGAACAACATAGAAGAAGAAGATGAAAAACCATACAATTCAATAATCAAAATTCATCACCAATGTTCATAACCTCAGCAAGGAAGAGAATTAGCCACTCATTTGTGGATTAATCATCCTAAAGCAAGTGTTAATCATACAAATAATTGATTGAAAGAAGAAAGAAAGAGAGAAAAACCCTTAGCTTTTTCGTCCCTCAACTGCCTGTAACCCACGTCCTTGCTCCACCAAGTCTGAATTATAAAAAATAAACCTAAGTGTGCTATTTATAGTAGTAGGACTCTTTCCCGAAATAACAAGCAACGTGTCACGGAGTGCATCGCGGAGCACGGCCTCCGTGACACGCTACGGATGCAGAAGCCTTCTGGAAAATCACCCGAAAATGGCCCGGGCAGCACCCTGCCGCGTTGGCAGCGTGTCACGCTGCTTGGGCAGCGCGTTGGCAGCCCTTGGTCGCGGAGGCCACCTGCCGTGGCACGTTGCCAATGCGCAGGTGGGCTGTTGTGAGCGGCCTGCCTGCCGTGGCACCTTGTCGACGCGCCGGTGGGCTGTTTTGTGCCTCCTCTTTGCCGACGTTCGCATGTTGATTCTGTTTCCAAGCCTCTACTTCACCAACTCATGGATTAGTTACTCAAAAGTCATCAAAACCTACAAAACAAAGGCTAATCATGTTGGTTAGCACATATCTTTACTTTATCTAAAATTACATGAAAATGTATACAATAATCTTAGATAAACAAGACTAATTTAAGTCTTAAAGCGATCTCGGGCATATGTTTTTGCCCGTGATCAACCGTCTTGGTCCAACATTCAACATTGGCAAAGCACGGTACTAACCAATCCATACCCATTATGGCATCGAAGTCTATCATTTCTAACTCGACCAGATCTACTGTGGTTTGACGGTCAGCAACCTCTACTATACACCCTCGGTAAATTCTGCTAGCTATGATAGAGTCACCGACGGGCGTTGATACTAAAAAGGGCTGCTGCAATAATTCTGGTGAAACACTTAAATTTTGGTGCCACAAATGGAGTAATGTAGGACAAAGTAGACCCTGGATCAATCAATACATAAGCAGGGTGTGAGCAGATAGTTAGCATACCTGTCACAACATTCGGTGACACTTCTGAATCTTGCCTACCTGGTAAGGCATATGTGCGGCTTGGACCCGCACCTGCACTGGAGGCCTCTGATCTGCCCCGACCCCTGCCTGCTGAAACTGGGTGCTTGCGCCCTGCCGAGGATGCTGTAGCTTGTGACCCTGCAGATGCCCTGTCCTGTCTATCCCGATCCTCTTGACCTCTGGCTGGGCAATCTTTCTTCAAATTTCCTTCTTGGCCACAAATATAACATCCAGTGGAGCCATACCTGCATGCTCCAGGATGGCGTCGGCTGCATATAGGGCAAAGTGGTAGGGTATACCTACTCTGCTCCGCCCTCCTCTGTAATGGTGAATCTGCCATCTGCGAGCCTCTACCGGTCTCTGACTGCCCCCTGCGGCTAAATATACCCCTCTATAGCTGTGGTGGAGGCGGGGGCCTGGGCAGCCTATCTAACAATCATGGTCTAGGTCCTCCCCGAGCCTCCCTCTGTAACTCAACTGGCCTATCCCGGCTGCGCTGTTCCTGATTGGTCCTCCTGATCTCCCGATGTCGTTGCCTGATGCCCTCAATATTCTGGGCAAATGCCTAAACTCGGGCAATATCCATGTCCTCTCGCAGTGTGGCCGTAATACAAGTCTCAACATATTCTGGATTCAACCCTATGATAAAGCGGTGTACTCTGGATGCCATGGTATCAACAAAGGCCGGTGCGTACCGAGCCAAAGAATCAAATCGCAAGGAATATTCCCGAACACTCATGGCCCCCTGCTCTAGATGTAGAAACTGGTCTACCCAGGCCTGTCGAATCTCTCGAGGAAAATAGTGATCCAGAAAAGCTCCTGAGAAGCTGGACCAGGTCGGAGGGGAAACGTCTCTCCCTCAGGACCTTTCCCAGCTTTCATACCACAATACGACAATGTCCCATAACCGGAATGCTGCCAAGTCAACTGATTCTATAGGCGTGGCATGCATAACCCTGAAAATTCTCTGCATTTGATCCAGAAAATCCTGAGGGTCCTCTATCCGGTCCGTACCTGTAAATTGTGGGGGATTCAGAGCCAAGAACTCTCGGACCCTCGAACTACCGGGCCCTCCTAACGACCCTGCAACTGTAGACGGCATCGGCTGACGCTGAGCAACCATCATCTGTGCTAACATGACTACCGCACTCCTAACCTCCTGGTCGGAAGGTATCGGTATGGGGGCTGCTAGAGGTAGTGTCGCCCCAAGTGGCTCATGATGTGGTGGAGACTGCTGAGAAGGCTGGGATGATGCCTCTGTAGTGCCCTCTGATCGGGCTGTTTCTAAACGAGGGTAAGGCATCCTGCTGGTGCCTTCCCCTGCTGTAATATCTAAGCTCCAGCCTGTGATAGGATGTCGATGGTCTGACATTATCTGTAACCAAAGAATATAGTAAGCTTTAGGGACTCAACCCTATATTGTACCGCTCTACAGCACGACTGAATAAGAATAAAAGACAACCATCCTATTATGCCTTGCAGCCCCCTACCCATAGTATGTGGTGCACAACACATCCATAGGCAGGACTCTACTTAGCACGGCTTGCAGACTCCCTGGGACACGACCTGCTCTGATACCAAGTTTGTTACACCCCGCCTTGGGGGTATGACTGGCACCTGGTGCCCTACTAGGACCTGAACTGCTAGACTACTGAGCCTGAGCACATCTGGTGCCTAGCTGGCTCTAACTCAGATTCAGGGAAACAATGGGCTATATAACGGCTGTAAATACAACCTCCGGCTGACTAGGCCTATAGCCACCTGTACCTGTACTAACAGCTAACCAGAACCATATCAATATAGGGGAGCCTATGCGGGCCGACAAGGCCACCATGCTGTCTAGTTATCTGTAACTCAACAATGAAATATTGGAAAGCTACGTGACCAGCAAGGTCTTTACTACTATCAAGCTAAGGCCCCACATGGCCAACATAAAAGAAACAAAAATACTAACAGCTATACAACTGCACGGCCTCATACGACCGGCTCATCTGACCACAGGGAATTATATACAGACTGCAAGCCTCTAAGAATACTGACAAGATGGTTGGGACAGGGCCCGGCCTACCTATGCTGTACAACATAAGAAAAGGGATAAACCTCTAGCTATGTAGCTCCGGATGACTAGAGATGATGACCCTGTGAGCTGGCTGGAATCACGAGGTATCGGCCCCTCGTCTATGAGTACCTGCAGGCAAGTAATGCAGCGTCCCCAAGTGGCGTCAGTACCACTGGTACTGAGTATGTAAAACAATAACTGAAAGAAATATCTGAAAACAACAACACAACTGACGGAACTGAAATAGGAAGGAATAGACTAACTGACTGAAAATGTAAAGCTATGCCCACTCTTTACTATACTGGAAGGAGTAGGAGCCATACCTAAAGATATATCGTTCTACTGTTGATCTACTCGTATCTCGTATAACATGGCACAACATAATATAACTTATATAACATAACATAGCATACACAAACCTTACCCGGCCCCCATAAGTCGGGAGGTACAACCAACACGCGATCTATATCCCTACCCCGGTCGTCCCATCTCCTATAATAACTATAAGCATCCTGACGGTCCCCTGGGTATGCACATGGGCTTGCTGAGCCCCTGACTATAACTGTACCTAAGTCTGGAGGACTCCTGAATCAACACCCTGGGTGTATCTGCTCGACGGGGGTGTATAAGTGCCGACCAAGGCACAATATGGGGAAAACTGGCATCCCATCCTTGTCCCCTGTGGGACGGCATGCCACTCCATAGAGCGACGTATCCTCGTCCTCTGGCGGATGAGTCGATACAGCTATTAACCCTGGGGTGGTCATGGATGCTAGGTAATCCAACCCCAAGACAATACAATGGTCTCAACTAGTAATACTATCTGCATATACCACATACTGAAGCTAATGATAATAATGTATCTGTACATACTATATGCTGACTAAGGATAGTGATATATATGTATTTAATATATGCTGAGACTGATAATGGAATATATATATAGTCTTCTGTCATACTGTACTGAGTCTAATGTCGAACAAGATATAGTTTTGCTGCTGGAAACCATGTTGTGTAACTGAATTTATATAGTAACATGATTTACTACTTCTACATGCTTTTCAAACTTCATTTTACTTATCATTCTACTTCTGAGATACCTTACAGGTATTTACATTGCTTTACTGGGTTTCAACTGAATATGATAATATCCTAACATTCTTTACTAAATCACACACTGGGCATGCTGTACAGTTCCTAATACTTGCATTAGAATTTATATCCTTCTAGCAAGTTTCATGCTATACATAACATGATGCTTCCAATATCATACCAATGTTCGTAATAAACATAACACACGACTTCTGATCATTCTACTGGCCTTTAAACTACTTTATTATACTGAGGCTACTAACTTGCCGTGGAAACTAGCTTTACATACCTTCACTTCTGATTTCCCGACTAACCGGCGTAGCTTGGTCAATATTTCAGCTATTCCTCCCAACTGCATTCATATACATATCAATCAGTACTAAATACAACTTTATTCTAAAGGACGACATCACTTTCGATATAATTATAGCCTAATCTTAGGCCTATCGAAAGACGGTCGAAAACTCGCTGTTTTCCAGAAGTCCAGAAGGGAGAAGTATTCACTTCACAGCTAGGAACACATAGACACTAGTTTGGAGCAATTCCACTTACCTTAGTTCGGTAGCTCGACGATTCGTCGGTCGTATTTCGTGAAACTAAATCCGTAGGAATGCTCTATGCTGCTAAATACCTCGGTATCTGAGGTTAATTTGAGTTTGGACTACGTTTAACAGTGTAATCAGACGACAATATATTTACCCTCTTCGTTCTCCTCTGTTCCTCTGCGTTTTCTGGAAATTTTATAAGTTTTAAATGAATTAAAGCCGAAGTGGGGCTTTATATACGTGAGCTTGGATAGGGCCAACGTGTCACGGAGCCAACGCGGAGGCTCCACCTCCGTGACACGTTGCCATCGCGGAGGGGCTCTGCCTCGGCTCCTTCCGCGATGGTTCGACAGGTTATCCGTCCGATCCTTTCCCGGGCCTTTCTCTAGCACGTATGGCTTTCAAATATGCCCAACCATCGTGCGAATAGGCCATCTAGGTGTCGGAAATCTTACGGGGTATAACATATATATATATATATATATATATATATATATATATATATATATATATGGTGACATTTTTATTTTAATATACATATATACATACATACATATATACACACACACATATATATATATATATATTAGATATTTAATGGTAAAATATTACTATTTAATTAGATATTTTATTGTATTTTAATTTACTACAAGGGTAAAATGGTAATAACTTTTAAGATAAGGGCTTTCCACTTTTAGTATAATATAATAATAATAATAATAATAATTATTTATCATTATTATTATTATTTATTTTTTATACATATATTTATTATCATTATTATTTATTTATTTATTTTAACTTTTCACTTTTTGGCTTCCCACTTATATTGTAATAAATATATAAATACGATATGATATGATACAATATTACGTATTAATTAAATTTTAATTTACTAGGGGTATAATGGTAATCTAACTTTCAGCTTAGGGTCTTCCCATTTATGTAATAATATGATATTCTTTTGTAAGATATTAACTCAATATGATTTTTTTTGAATTTATCGCACTTATCATTTTTTTGAAATAATGTGGCAATATTGTCATTTACAAATATCTAAAAATCCAAAAATATTAATTTTGGAGCTTATAATTATTTTATAATTTAAATATATTTATCTTCTTATTAAATAATAAGACTAAGAACAAGAAGAATAAAGAACAGAAGGAGACAAGTTCTTATTTCTCTTGAGGGATCATTTACAATGAAAAGAACCTCTCTATTTATAGGGGATAATTCCTCCTAACTTTTCTCCAAAAGATAGATATTCACCAACTTGATAGACCATAATTATATCTTGACTTCACGAAAGATATTTACAATCATTTATAGCACCACCCCCCTGAATGTCTAATCAATAGATAATGTGCTTCGTTAAAATCTTACTAAAAAAATTCAAATAGAAAATCCTCTAATGAAGTTAAAGGAGTATGCATATATAATAATACGTCTTTTGATTGCCTTATTAAAAATATTACAAGGAAAACCTAGTGGGACAAAACCTCGTAAGAAAAAAAGAGTACAACACGTATTAACTCCTCCTACTAAGAACATTCTTGAATCTTTACATCCCGATCTTGCGCACCATCTTCTTGAAAGTTGTAGTTGGTGGAGATTTCGTGAATCAATCAGCCACATTGTCACTTGAATGAATCTATTGCACATCGATATCACTATTCTTTTGGAGCTCATGTGCGTAGAAAAGCTCTGGCGAATTATGCTTCATTCTATCTCCTTTTATGAATTCTCCTTTTTTTGTGCTATGTATGATGGATTATCTTCATATAGAATTGTAGGTACTTTTTCACATTTCAAACCACATTGTTCTCTAATGAGATGTATCATGGACCTCAACCGCACACATTCTCGGGTTTTTTCACGAATAGCTATAGCTCAGCATGATTTGATGAAGTGTCCACGAGAGACTTCTTTGTAGATCTCAAAAATATGGTAGCACCTCGACATATGAACATATAGCCAGCTTGAGATTGAGCTTTGTGTAGGTTAGATGAATAACTAGCATCAGCATAACCAAAAAGATTGGGACCGCAATTGTTAGAATAAAATAAGCCCATATTGCTAGTCCCTTTTAGGTGCCACATTATGTGTTTGATCCCATTTCAATACCTTCTACTAGGACCAGAACTATACCTTGCTAACAAATTAACCAAAAAGGCTATATAAGGTCTTGTAGTGGTTAGTTAGATACATTAGTTCCCCAATTGCACTAAGATATGGTACTTCAGGACAAAGAATTTTCTCGTTCTTTTGTTGAGGTCAGAAAAGATCCTTATTCATATCAAGTGATTAAAAACCATCAGATTACTTAATGGATATGCTCCATCCATGTAAACTCTATTCAACACTTTTTCTATATAGACATATTGATAAGAAAAGATACCATTTGTCAAATGCTCAATTTTCAAGTCAATACATATTTTTTTCATTCTATGTTTTTTTTCTCAAATTCCTTCTTCAAATAATCAATTGCTCTTTGAAGCTCTATTGGAGTTTCAATAAGGTTTATGTTTTCAGCATAAACACCAAGTATGAAAAACTTTGATGTTGTTTTTTTTATAAAAACATATGGGAAAATTTTATACAATATGTGTCCATAATTCTTCAAACCATACAACGATCTTTTCATTCTAATTGAATACATTTCCCAAGACTTTGAACGATATGCTTCAGGCATCATAAATCCTTGGGGAATTTTCATGTATATCTTATTATCAAGTGATCCATATTGATAGGTTGTAAACACATCCATCAAATGCATTTCAATCCTCTCATGAAAAGTGAAACTAATAAGATACCGCAACGTTATAGCATCATTTACTAGTGCGTACGTCTCTTCATAATCGACACCAAACCTTTGTAAAAGTTCTTGTGCAACAATGTGTGCCTTATACCTTTGTATTTAATTTTTCTCATGTTTATTTTCGCACAAAGATCTATTTATAGCTAATAGGTTTAATACCATTAGGTGTTTGAGCAATAATACCAAAAACTTCACGCTTGACAAGTGAATTTAACTCTGATTGAATTGCTTCTTGCCATTTTGGCTAATTATTTCTTTGTTGACATTCTATGATAGTTTGAGATTCAAGATCCTCACTATCATGCATGATTTTTGTTGTAATATTATATGTAAATACATAATCTACCACTATTTTTGATTGATTTATTCCAATATCAGTTGAATTTATGCATAGTTCCTAATTTTCTTGAGTCTAAGGCTCATTAGTTCCTTCATGGATATCAAAATTACTCAATTCTTGAACGTCCATATGTGGTTTTTTGTAGTGTCATCTTGACTATTTATTTTTCTTTTTCTAGAATTTCGATCCTTAGAACCCAATGGTCTACCACGCTTTAGGCATGCTTTGGACTCATTAGCTATGACACTAGTAGATCCTACAGGGACATCAGTTTTGAATTGGGATATTCTATACTGAAATATGTGATTTAATAATCCTTTTTAAATCTGTAAATGCATCTGGCATTTAATTTGTAATTTTCTGCATGTGAATAATCTTTTGTACTTCTAATTCACAAATAGAAGTATGTGGATCAAGATGAGACAGTGATGGATTTTTCAAAAAAATTTTCCTTTTGTTTTCAATATTTTCTCCCTCTAATTTTGGAAAAACTGTCTCAACAAAAAGAAAATCTGCAAATCAAATAGTGAACATATCTCCACTTAACAGTTCAAGGTAGTGAATAATGGAGGGCATTTTAAACCCTACATAAATTTCTAACCTTTTTGGGGACCCATCTTTGTGCTATGTGGTGGTGCTACGGGCACATATATAATACATCAAAAATTCTCTGACGAGATATGTTAGGCTCTTTACCCAAAACCAATTGCAGTAGAGAAAATTTATGATAGTTTGTCGGTCTGAGACGAACAAGTTTTGCAGCATGTAGAATCGCATGACCCTAACATAAGAGGGTAACCTAGTTTTCATAAGAAATGATATTACTATCAATAAAGATGTTTTATTAATGACTCGTGATGTTGGGCATATTTGTGCACTTACTAACAATATTTTTCCTGTACTTAACTATGTTTTGAGAATAAATTATGTGTGTTCTTTTGGTTTAATATGGTATTTGTGAAAAAGATCTACAAACATGATTAGATATTTGCAGGCATTAAACTGATGGATTTGGACGTAGTTGTGGCTTAAAAAGAAAGTATCGAAAAGTTGGATTGAGAAAAACAAGATTGAAGAAGGTTGGCATCACACAGGCCCACCAGTGCACTACCTATGCAACACATAAGCACACTAGCTGATAGCATCCATGGCAGCTCAATATCACTAAAAGACATGGATAAAGATTTGGAATTCCATCAAATAAGGAATTTCAAGATAAACTCAAATTGGCTATAATTAGCTATTAAAAAGTGTATTGTGATGCAAGAAGATCTCAAGCTATAACACCCAAAAGTTTCTAAGATTATATCCTAGATATAAAGCAGAAAACCAGCAAAACAAAAAAAATCCCACAGTATGAGTCATATCACGTCCCGTGATGAGTAACCACTAATCATTACTTGACCAATGGGTGGTAGCAGTAGTTTAAGCATTTCAGATACCACGAGCCAAGGGATGACTTTTGGTTGGGGGCTATGGTTCGTAGTATGGAATCATAGGATAAGATTCAGAGAAGTATTCAGGATTTGTTTCAAAAATCATGAGTCTCAGTATGACTTGTAAGGAGGTGGTACGAGCGGTAGTATCCATCCATGATTAGAAATTGACCAATATGGCTTGGGAGGTATGAGAAATAGGTAATGGCTTGTAGGATCATTGTACGATTCATACCATCTGTCCGTAAGATGATATATTGTAACGCTTCAGACTTTTAGGCTGATCTTGAAACCATTCTAGGTATGTGGATAGACCTAAACCTGATGAATTTTATGGAAACTAAGTGTTAAGATAAATTCTCAAGTGTAAGAATAGCATTGGATGCAAGTTAAGGTCATAAGGAACCTCTACCATAAAGTTGAGTTGAGAGCTTTCCTATTGATTGAGTTTTTCATGCAAGTTCTTACTAGAGTCAGCTTTAAATGACCATAACTTCTACTTTAAGAAATGGTGTTTGGTGATCCAGCATATAAAATTAAAGTTTTTTGAGTCTACTTTCCAACACATCCAACCTTGGATCAATCGGAGTTCGGAGTAAAACGTTATGACTAGTTTAGTGAAGCATTGTCAAGTTAGGCAGACAGGACAAATCCACTCACCATGAGTCATGGTATGACTCATGGTATATAGGTACGACTCATACCAAGCACCCATCATATGAGTTTCATCAAGATTTTAAACCACTCAAAAGCCACAGATTTGCACACCACGACCCATGGTATGTCATAAAGAGTCATGCTACAACCCGTAGCACTGGATAGATAGATTTTTAAGAATGTTTTCTTAGGGGTATTTTATAATTATACTTTTAACTCGTATACCAGGTCATTTTAGGCCTTTTTATGGACAAATTAAAGGTTTTTTCCTAGCCCAATCCTTCATTCTACTCAAAACCATCTATGAGTCATCTTCTCCCTTCTTCTCTCAAGGCTCAAGAACTAGGGTTTCCTCTCCAAGGTGCAGCAAACTTCAAGATCTTTAGAGGGATCATTCAACCAGGTATGTGAGACTTCAACAAGGGTTTTTTTTACTCTTCTGTCCCAACTATTTTGTTTATATAAACCCTTGAATCCTCACATTCTAAAAAGCATATCCAAGGGTTTCAATTTTACATATGAATTCTCTCATGTTAGTCATGTCTTTCAAGCTTCCTATGATCAATATCCATGAATGCTCATGGTTTCCATTCGTGATAATAGCATGATTTCTAAGACTCAACCATGATTTAGAATTATTTTAAAAAATATGATCTATTTGACATAAATGACTCTTCCATGATTTCAGTACATATGATATACACTACAATTTGTGTTTATGATTTTCATGAACACAGTATGATTATAATGCTTATGGTTCTTTAGACTCTCAAGCCTCTGTCTAGCTAGAAAGTAGCCCTGACCAGTCTTAGAACATCAGTTTAAGCCCTCAATAATAGCATGTTCATAGTCCTTTAGGCTCTTGGGGACCTTGTTAGATAAAGTTGTTCCTACTAGTCTTAGGACATCAGCTTCAGATATATCAGTTTACATGTATCCTTATGTTCAGTTCGGAGTAGTACTTACCACCGAGCAGGCCAGGTGTACTTGTAACACCCAAAAATATTCCTAGACCAAACTCAAACCTTGCATGAAAAGCCAGGGGAAACTAGAAAAATTTTATCTCAGAATGACCGAGACAACGAGTCAATGTCAGTAGTAACAACCCGTTGTCTGGGTCATGGTCAGCCTTGTTAGTTGTCCTTTGGGAACCAACAAGAAAAGGAATGACCCATTGTGAGGAGCAATGGGTCTTCCTTTCACTCGTTGCCTTCCCATCTTAGAAATCAATTGAACACTTTCCAGGAACCCATGAGTCAAACAACGAGTCATCGTTTGATGTAACGACTCGTAGTGTGACTCGTTAGTTGGAGCTCCAAGGTGTTGTTGAAAAACTCTTTTAGTGACAGCATGTGGCAACAGCTACCCGTTGTATCATATGAGTTGTTGTTTCCACTTGTGATGTCAAGTCCCAAAATCCTTTAGGATAGCAATAACAAGGACGAAAGGTGACAGCGACTCATTTTCTCAACCAACGAGTCATGGTGTTATCCGTTAGAGAAGGGGGTCTAGTGTTATGTTTAAGTCCTTTCCAGTGGCCACAAGAGATACCAATGACTCATTGGTTCATCCAATGAGTCATCTTCCGCTTAGTTGTCAAATTCCAATAAGCTTGAAGTTAGGCCCAGGAACAGTGCTGGTCCTAACGAGTTATGGTATCAACCAACGACTCATTGTGTGACCTGTGGGTCCCAGTCGGGCAGTTTTCCAGATTTTCTTTCAAGGTTATTTTAGTAACTTGCCATCTTTTAATCTCTAAACTGCATCATATTTGGCACGTTTAGGAGAGAATTAAAGGAGTTGATCGATGTATTTCTCTCATTTCCTTCTCTCAACTCTAAGACTTAATACAACGAAGTTTCAGACAGACTCCTCAGGGAAAAGCTAGGGAATTCAATCTTCTTCTCAGATTCTCAAGGATTTCTTCTAGAAATTTACTCCAGGTATGTGGGAATTCATCAAGGGAATTATTCTTCACTTGTGTCCCAAAAACCCTTCCATAATTTCTTATCAGTTTAAGCCCTGATGTTTTGAGTTAGGGTAAAACTCATAGCTACATCCTGATTAATTCTTATAGGTTGTTGTCCCTATGTATTTACCCTATGTTTCCATTACTTAGTGATCATGTTGCTACTTGCTTCCTTAAAAATTGATTTAGCCCTAACTCTATAAATGTAGTAATTTTGGCCTTGCATGGTTGATTAGATATAAATGTTGCTTGACTCTATTAGTGTTGGAGTTACCATGTTATTACTATCATAGGGATTCTCAGTCAGTTGCATGCTAGCTCAGTCTCAGTTAGAATGTTGGTATCTTCAGTATCCTTCAGTTTGACTATAGTTAGTTTATTAAGGTGTCAGTAATGCCTCCCAATAATCAGTTATCAGTTATCAGTTGGTTCTTAGACGGTTATGATGCTTCCAGATAAGCAGCTCTGACCAGTCTTAGAACACCAGTTTTAGTTATTTGGTTCGATCAAACTCTCAAGATACTTCCAAATGAGTACCCTGGATCTAGTCTTGGACCCCAGTTTCAAGCTATCAGCTTAGTAGTCAAATTAGGACTATCTAGTGGGAGTAGGACTTAGTACCGAGAGGACTGGGGTTCCAACGCACCCAGGTTCCCAGAACTACATTACCACCATAGGTTATTATCCCAAATGGGTGCAGACAGTAATCTCACAATTCATGCCTTTATACCCTAGGAAGGTATATTGGATCCTATCAATGGAGCATACACATTGAACTCCACGTTTAGCTCACGTGGTTATATGCCAGTTTTAGACCCTCCCACGTGTCAACATAGTTCAGTTTAGTTTAGCTCAGTTCAGTATCTCAGTCCCAGGACATGTTTATGACCATCAACCAGGGTCATTATTGACCATATCCATTATAGTTCAGTTTTATCAGTTTACAGTATTCAGTTGGTCATTTCATGTTATTTCAGTAGAGTTACTTATTCTTTCATGCTTATTGTATCTCTCACTTGCTCAGTACATTCAAAGTACTGCCGCATACTTTCTATGTTGTATTGTATCATGATACATGTGCAGGTTCTAAGTCCTAGCATCACTAATAGTTTCTCTCGATAATTCCTGCGACATCAGTCCATTTGGTGAGTCCTCATCTTTCGAGAACACAATTTTCTTTTCAATTAGTTTCTTTTCAGTCATACTTTAGAGTTAGTTAGGGGCTTGTCCAAGCAACTCATCAGTTAGTAGTGGCTTTCAGACATAGATGTTTAGAATTGCTTTCGGTGATGATTTATACTTTCGATAGTATTGATTTTATAAATATTTCTTTTAAAGCTTCCACTTATGTTTGCTTAGTTACCAGTGTAATGTTAGACCATGGGTTAGCTTGGGGTCACTTGTGGCCCCAAGTATCATTTCCCATCTAGGGTGTAGACTCGGATCATGACAGTAATACCTCAAAAGTCCCTAAGATCAGACTCGAGGATTCAAGCAAAGAAAGTAGGAAAACGTTGCCTTGGCCACAGGAAAAGTCATCCAGTAACCTGTGGGGAGACTTCGGAGTCGTTAGGTGACTCATGAAGTGAGAGGAGGATGGAAAAGGTTCATTGTCAAGGTGTGACCATGGGAGGAAACCACGAGTCGTGAAGTGACTCCACAACTTGTGGAGTTGGTCATGGTCTGTAGTAGAGTAAAAAATGGAGGGTTGGCCCGTAGACTTCACAGGTTGGTCACCACGAGTCGTCAGGTTCACCACGAGTCCTAGCGTCTCTCATGGTGACTGGTAATGTGTATTTTCCCTTCATTTTAGTAAGGATATTTTCATAATTTCTAAGATTATAAGTCCTAAACTACGTCATTTTAAGCTCGGTTAGGAGGGTTTCAAAGGTGCTTAACCTATTCTAAACCTCCCCATTCCATCCATGAAAGATCAAGGAGTTTATTAGAGATCAAGCTAGATGATTCCTTAGATTCTTCCTCAATTCACTTGGATTCTCAAGAGAGATTGTGAAATCAAAGTACCCAGGTATGTGGGATTATGAATGGGAGTATTCCTTTACTTCCATGCACAAATCCTCTTCTAAATTCATGTAACTCAAGGTTGATGAATCTATGGGGTTTAAATAAATTTTGTGAAATTCTCTAAGTATCTATCATGGGTAAATTCTATTCATATTTCTAATGTTGTTTTAGGATTAATGGGAATGTTTTATAATGGTTTCAATTACAATTATTTGATTTCAAAGTCTTACAATTTTAATGCCCAATTATGAAAGTTCATGAAGAGTTAAGATTATGATCTATGTTTTCAAGTATGATGAAATGTTTATGATGAAAGTATGATTTAAAATTACCCATGTTTATATTCATGAATTAGACTATCAAATCTATTTCAAAGTATGTATAAGTTCGGGCAAGCTCATATGATGAAGTATGTTTCATGATTTACTTCAATTTCACGTTATTAGCTAACCATATGGTTTTGGAGACTAGACGCCCGCTTTTTAGCTTATGGTATGGTTGAGCCGAGGCTCCTCAAGATATGTTTCAGATTATGCATGTACTATTATGATTCAGCTGGTTCAGCTTCGTTAAAATATAATGGAGAGTATATGCATTTTTGGGAGTAGTGTCTAGCACCAAGTTGGCTAAGGGTTCAGTCAACCCTATGCCTCAAAACTACGTGCCAATGTAGGTATGTTCATTTTATTTGGGACCTCCCTTGTGAGCTTTCCCTACCCTTGAGGGGCCTTCAGCTTGATATCGATATCTTGGTAGTGCACTTAGCCCTAGCAAGGCTTTGAACGACTCTTCCCGCTTGAGTATAATAGTCGGGACCACATAAGTTCTATCATAGTAATGTCAGTTATATAATGAGTCTCCCATTTTTCCTCATGATTTTTAGTTATTCATGTTCATCAGTTGTGATATTTTGTTTTAAGCAGATTTGACTCAATGTTCAATTTTACTTGTCATTATTAGTTTCAGATTTGGGTCATTCCGATAACATCCATGGCAACTCATCATCAACTAAGGAAGCTTTGGAAGTTCCAAGAGGACCAATGACAAGATCCTAAACAAGAAAATTTGAAGAACAACTTAATGGGCTGAAATTAGCTATTAAAAAGTGTCTTGTGATGGAAGAAGAACTCAAGCCCAATGAATATATTTTCTCCATGCCTTACCTCTATTTGAAGGTCCAATTAAAGTCCAAGAGGAGATTTTGAATATTAATATATTTGAGAGTTCTTTTGAACCTTTGTGGAAGATTACTTTTGGAGTTATCTTGCAACCTAACTAGTTCATTGATTATGGTAGAAAGATAATTTTATTTCTTGATATCTTTGGTTTCTTCTTGGTATTCTTAGAAGGCAGTTAGTACACTTACTAATTGTTGTCTAATGTTACTCATGAAGCGGTCAAGATCCGATTCTAAACTTGATTAGTTTCTCAAGTAAAGGCATTTGGTTTACCTGTATACAATTCGTTGTTACTTGGATCTTGTCAAATCCATATCTCTTAGTTCTTGTTTAGTCCTTTCAGTTAGTTTCCTAGTTTTTCCTCTGCATTTGTTTTAAGTTCATACTCTTGTTTTGGGATTTCCATCCTTTGTGTTATCAAGTGGTATCAGAGTGGTTCTATCAAGAGTCTATTCTTGATAATTTTTGCAGTTTCTTGAACAAAGAGCAAAAAAGAAAAACCATTACGGTAGCAGTGAACAATAACGTTAAAAAAATATTAGTTCGTGTTTAGTATTTTTAATTAGTTTCCTAGTTTTGCTTCTGCATTTGTTTTAAGTTCATACTCTAGTGTTGGGATTCCCAACCTTTATGTTATCACATTCGAATCAGTTATGATACAAAATCATGTTTAAATCATGTTTTCAGATAATAGCATGCAAGCTTACTCTCAGAATCTTATCTTTAATATATTTTATGATATGCATGATTTCAGTTTACTAACTTAGCAGTTTTGCTTACCTTGCATACTAAGTACACTCCAAATACTGACCGCATACCCTATGCTTATTATTTCATGATATAGGGTCGGGCGTTCAGGTTCAGTCCCATCGTTAGCTAGATCCTCATAGTTAGCATTTCGCAGCTTGTTGTGAGTCCTCATCCTACCAGGACCTTCTTACTAGTTTATTTTCAGTTTTAGTTACTAGTGAGTTAGTTAGGGACTTTTTTCATCAACTCGTCAGATTCTAGAGGCTTATCAAACATAGTATGTATTTAGCTTCGGATCAGTGTTATGTATTCCGTTGTTTAGATGTTATTGAATTTTCAAATTTCCACTATTTATAATGTTAGATTTTCGCATTTATTATTTGAGCTTTAGTTTTCTTGTTCATGCCATGGGTCAACTTGGAGTCATTTATGGTTTTACATTATATGTCTAGATCCAGGCCTATGTTTGGGTCGTGACAAACATGGTATCAGAGAATTAGGTTTTGAAGTGTCCTAGGGTGTGTTAAAGTTGTGTTAAGTAAAGTCTTTTTTATGGGTGTGAAGTGCGGCACACTTATGTCAAAGGGGATACCAAATGTATTAGGAAATTTCCTTTCTTTCATGATCCATGTCGTGCGATGAAATGTCTTTCTATCCTTCTAACTCGTTCCTCCTCACCAATTTAATGTAATAAGAAACGGGAATGGAAATGACCATGATAATGGCAACGAAAATGTGCACCAGCATGCCCCACCAGCCCCTGAGGATCATGTGCCCAAGCAGGGTGCCCATGCAGAGTTTAGGGCAGCCATCCAGATGTTAGAACAAGCATTGACTGCCCAAGTCAACCAGCAGGTGGTAGCAAATGTTCCCCAGAATGGGAATGCAGCAGTGACAAGTGTCAGGGACTTTCTTAGGATGAACCCTCCGAAGTTCCTTGAATCGAATGTGGACGAGGATCCACACGAGTTTATTGATGAAATCTAGAATATTACCCAGATTATGGGGGTGACAGGGGAGGAGTTCGCAAACCTAGCCTCTTATCAGTTGAAAGGGGTTGCCTATATCTGGTTAAGAGAATGGAAGGATTGTAGGGCAGTTGGAGCGGGTCCCATTCATTGGGATGAGTTTCTTACTGCATTCTTGGATCTATTCTTTCCCTAAGAGATGAGGGAAATTAAGGCAGCTGAATTTGTGAACTTGAGGCAGTATAACATGAAGGTCCAGGAGTATACTTTAGAGTTCACCCGCCTGTCCAAGTATGCACCAGAGATGGTGGCTGATCAGAAGGCTCAAGTGAGCAGGTTTGTACATAGGATAGCGGACTACTTGGTCAAGGATTGCATGACTTCTATTCTCCATTAAGATATGGACCAGAAGATAGAGGCAGTGCAAGTGAGTGAGTGGGATAGAGAGGCTATGAGGGCCAGGACCGAAAATTTTGGGTTCTCTCAGTAAAGGCCTGGTGGTGGGCATCATCACTAGACCCACCGGAGATCATTAGCTCCAGCGCCATCAGCAGCAAGTGTGCCATCCAGATCTAGGCGCAACCAGAGGGGAAGAGCATCAGGCTATCGAGGTCAGAGGAGCAGATCCGTAGAGCCCTGCATTCTAGGTTGTGACAGGTGTGGCAGAAGGCACACTAGTCAGTGTCTAGCAGGTACATGTGCTTGTTTCGGGTGTGGAAAGCCTAAACATATGCTCAGAGATTATCCAGAACTTGAAAGGGCCATGGTAAGGCCTGTGTTACACCTCGTAAATTTTAAATGAATAAATAGCCTAATGACATGTTGGTTAAGGGATTTAGAAGGCAAGCAAAAAAAAATGGGGGGCAAAAGTCGATTTTTCCATATTCATCAATAAAAACCAGAAAACAGAGGGTATAGCCAAGTTAAGGCAAAACCCACGACTATTTACTCATATTTCTTGTCGATTACGCTATGAAACGTGGTATAAACTCCGTTTCGGCTTAGATACCGAGGTATAAAGCTGCAGAGAGCAATCCTACGGAGTTGGTTTCGCGAAATTTGGCCGGCAAAACGTCGTGCTACTGAGGTAAAGGAAATAGAATTGCTTTAATTTAGTACCAATGTGTTCCTAGCCTTGCAATGAGCATTTATTCCTTCTGGACTATCGAGAAATAACGAGATTTTGACCGTTTTCCAATAAGTCGAAGTTTGGGATAAATATATATCAAAAGTGATAATTTCTCCTGGATATTAATGTATTTAGTTCTAATTGACATATATATAAATGCAGTTGGGAGAAATAGCTGGAGTACTGACCGAGCTTCGTCCTTAGTCGGATAAACCGAGGTTAAGGTATGTAAAGCTAGTTTCTTCAGCAAGTTAGTAGTCTTAGCCTTGTATAGCACAGTAAACTACGTAGTAGAATTCCCGGAGTTGAATGTTGAGTATTGTGCAAGTTCAGTAAATCTTCTTTGCGTTGTTATATCGTATTCAGTCCGAAAGTTAGTAAAGCATGCGCCAAAATGGCAAGTTAGCATTGCAGACTCAATATAGCCAGTATGTGAATAACAAGCATGTTTCTAGAATAATATGACAGATATTAAAAATAAGAGTTAGTAAAGTAAAATCAGACAGTCAGATAGTATCTTGTCTACAGTTTAGCCATGCAGTTAGATAAAGATCACAGATTCAGTATAAAGCAGTATGAGAATCAATATAATACAGAAAGAGATCAGAATAAGAGATCAGAATCAGAAATCAGAATTCAACTAGTATTTTCAGTTTAAACATGCTTGCTATATATATGTGTGTGTGTGTGCTTATTGTTTGTTGAGACTTGGTTGTGTCGTGAGGGCACCCTTTTGAGCGTCCTCGCCGCCCCTGGGTTGGTAACTGTGTCGCCCACTAAGCGGGTGGGTTTACGTCACCCCAAGGTGTGGCATGCCATCCCCAGTTTGGACGAAGATGGGATGAAGCTTTCCCCATATCAGGCTGATTAGCATTACAGTACAGATAGCCCTATTGTGCGCAAGCGCCCAGGGAACAGGTTCAGATACAGTTACAGTTACAGATACAGTATAGGAGTCCTCCGGACTCAGACACATTTATTTATATCAGAGGCCATAGCCCGAGCTGGAGACCCAGGGGGCCGGAAGAGGTGCTCGTAGTTAGCAGATGAGTGGAGTGACTCATTTTTGGCTGGTTTTGACCCGGGTAGGGGCATATAGATTATTTGCTAGCTTGGCGCCACCCGGCTTATGGGGGTTGGTATTGGCTCTTATTTTCTATATATATATATATGTATTTATGTGTTATATATTAGTTAATAAATAGTAGGCCATCGCATCTACAGGTACGCTCCTGCCCTATCACAACGCAGAAAGTCTAATTCAGTTCATATCAGTTCTTACAGATTCAGTTATCTCCTGCTATTCAGAATTGCTAGTTATGTTATTTGTATTCAGTTGTATTTAGTTTGCTTTGCATACTCGTTACCAGTGGTACTGACGCCCGTGGGGGCGCTGCATTGCTTACCTGCAGGTACACATAGACGAGGAGTCGATTCCTCGTGATCTAGTCAGCAGAGTTTTCAGCTCCTATCCTCCGGAGCTAGACAGTCGGAGGTTGTTCCTATTTCCTTTTTGATTACAGTTTGGGTAGGTCGGGTCCCTATCCCAACAATTTTATTATTACTTCCTAGAGGCCTATAGTCTGATGTTTCCCTATGGTGGTGGAGCCGGTCGTGTGGGGCCGTGCATATATATATATATATGTGTTTAGTTGTTGATGTTGGTCGCGTGGGGCCTTCTTCTTGTTATAGTTAGTGACCTTGTCTGTCACAAATGTGAATAGCAGTTGCTTCAGATTATAGTGTCATCGTTCTGGTTAGCTGTTGTGCATTGCAGGTGGCTATAGGCCTAATCAGCCGGGGGCTGTATTTGCAGCCGCTATATAGCCGGTTCGTTTCTTGAAATAGAGCCAGAGTCTAGCAGGCACCAGGTGCCCATCATACCCCCCAAGGTGGGGTGTGACAAACTTGGTATCAGAGCAGTTCGTGTCCCAGGGAGTCTGCAAGCTGTGGTAAGTAGAGTCTTGTCTATGGATGTGTTGTGCACCACATACTATAGGCAGGATGCTGCGAGGACTAATAGGATGGTTACCCTTCTTTCATACTCAGTCGTGTCATAGCACTATACAGTATAGAAGTTGGTTCTTTTGAAACTTACCACGCTCTTTGTCTACAGATACTATGGCAGATCAGTGGCACCCTGCTACAGGCAGGAGATTATATACAGTGGCAAGCAAGGGCACCAGCAGAATGCCTCACTTACAGTCAGACTCAGCCCGGTCTGAGGGCGATACAGAGGTGTCATCTCGACCCTCCCAGCAGTCTCCGCCTCGTCAGGAACCATTTGAGGCAGCACCGCCTCCCACAACTCCTGCACCCACTTCATCTGATCAGGAGCTACGTAGTGCAGTGGTTATGTTAACCCAAATGCTAGCTACTCAGCGTCAGCCAGTACCACCTGCAGCAGCAGAATGTCTAGGTAGGCCAGGTAGTTCTAGGGTTAGAGAATTCTTGGCATTTGGACCCCCGCAGTTCACTGGGTCAGATCAAGGAGAGGACCCCCAGGATTTTTTAGACCAGATGCAGAGAATTTTTCGGGTTATGCATGTGACCCCTACAGAATCAGTTGAGCTGGCAGTGTTTCGGTTGCGGGACATAGCTGTATTATGGTACGAGAGTTGGGAAAGGTCTCGAGGGAGAGATGTTGCCCCTCCGACCTGGTCCAGCTTCTCGAAGGCCTTCCTGGACCGTTACTTGCCACGGGAGACCCGGGGCAGGCCCAGATGGATCAGTTTTTGCATTTGGAATAGGGGGGAGGAGCGTAAGAGAATATGCTTTACAGTTTGACTCCTTAGCCCGCTATGCTCCAGCCTTTGTGGACACTATGTCGTCCAGAGTTCACAGGTTTATTATGGGTCTGAACCCAGAATACATTGAAACATGCATGACGGCTATGTTACGAGAAGATATGGATATTGCCCAAGTACAGGCCATTGCCCAGACCATTGAGGGCCTTAGACAGCGGCAACAGGGCAGTAGACAGACAAATCAGGAACAACGTCGCAGAGACAGATCCGATGATATGCAGAGGGAGGTTCAGAGAGGACCCAGGCCCCGGTTGTCAGACAGACCCCCTACACCCCCACCTCCACCACAGCAACAGCGAGGTAGATTTGTTCATCGAGGGCAGTCAGAGTTTTGTGGCAGTTCTCGAACAGAAGATTCACCGCAGCAGAGGAGGGGAGAGTAGAGCAGATTCACTCCCTCACCCTGCCCTAATTGCAGCCGACCTCACGCCGGAGCTTGTAGATACGGCTCCTCAGCATGTTATATTTGCGGGCAGGAGGGGCACCGAATGAGAGATTGTCCGGCCAGGGGGAAAGAGAGCAGAGATAGTCAGGACAGGGGATCCACAGGGCCACGAGCTCCAGCAGCCTCAGGAGGGCGTAGGCCCTCAGGTTCAACAGGTAGAGGCCGAGGTAGATCAGGAGCCTCCAGTTCAGGTACGGGCTCAAGCCGTACCTATGCACTACCAGGGAGACAAGACTCAAAGGCATCTCCAAATGTGGTAACAGGTATGATGACTATCTGTTCATGCCCCGCTTATGTACTGATTGATCCAGGGTCCACTTTATCCTATATGACCCCATTTGTGGCTCAAAAGGTTAATGTCGCACTAGAGTTATTACAGCAGCCCTTTTCAGTATCCACACCCATCGGTGACTCTATTATAGCTAGCAGAATATATCGAGGGTGTACAGTAGAGGTTGCTGATCGTCAGACTACCGTAGATCTGGTAGAGCTAGAAATGATTGATTTCGATGCCATTATGGGTATGGATTGGTTAGTGTCGTTCTATGCTAATGTAGAATGTTGGACCAAGACGGTCCGATTCCACTTTCCAGGAGAGGCAGTGCGAGAGTGGAAAGGTAGCACATCTACTCCAAAAGGTAGGTTTATTTCCTACCTTCAGGCGAGGAAATAGATAACTAAGGGATGTATCTACCACCTAGTCAGGGTTCAGGATGTTCGGGTAGAATCGTCGACACTTCAGTCTGTTCCGGTGGTGAATGAATTCCCTGATGTATTTCCAGACGAGTTACCTGGCATTCCCCTAGAAAGGGAGATAGATTTTGCAATTGACTTGCTACCAAGCACTCAGCCTATATCAATTCATCCGTATCGCATGATTCCTGCTGAACTCAGAGAATTAAAAGAGCAGTTGAAGGACTTGCTAGATAAGGGTTTTATCAGGTAGAGTACTTCACCATGGGGTGCGCCAGTTCTATTTGTGAGGAAGAAGGATGGCTCGCTCCGCATGTGTATAGATTACCAGCAGCTGAATAAAGTTACAGTAAAGAATAAGTATCTGTTTCCCAGAATAGATGATTTGTTTGATCAGTTACAGGGGGCCAGATATTTCTCCAAGATTGACTTGTGGTCCGGATATCATCAAGTTCGTGTTCGTGAAAGAGACATTCCTAAAACGACTTTCAAGACCCGATATGGACACTTTGAATTCCTAGTTATGTCCTTTGGGTTGACGAATGCCCTAGCAATATTCATGGACCTGATGAATAGCATTTTTAGACCATACCTGGACCTGTTCGTGATAGTGTTTATTGATGATATTCTGGTGTATTCTCTCTCTGAAGTGGATCACCAGGCTCATTTATGGATAGTGCTCCAGATTCTCAGGGACCATCAATTATATGCTAAGTTCTAAAAGTGTGAATTCCGGCTGAACTCAGTAGCCTTCTTGGGGCATATTGTGTCGGATGCTGGTATACAGGTTGACATGCAGAAGATAGCAGCAGTTAAAACCAGGCCTAGGCTTACCACTCCGACCGAAGTCCGCAGTTTTCTGGGGTTAGCGGGATATTACAGGAGATTTGTTGAGGGATTCTCTATTATAGTGGCACCTCTAACCAAACTGACGCAGAAAGCAGCAAAGTTTCAGTGAGCAGAGCTTCCAGGAGTTAAAAGACAGATTAACCTCCGCCCTAGTGTTAGCATTGCCGGAAGGTACAGAAGGTTATTTAGTGTATTGCGATGCATCAGGCGTTGGGTTGGGTTGTGTGTTGATGCAGCATGGTAAGGTGATTCCGTATGCTTCCAGACAGCTGAGGAAACACTAAAAGAATTACCCTACCCACGACCTGGAGTTAGCCGCAGTGATCCATGCTCTGAAAATCTGGAGGCATTATCTGTATGGCGTTCATGTAGATATTTTTACAGATCATAAAAGCCTGCAGTACATTTTCACACAGAGGGAGTTAAATCTGCGGCAGCGTCGCTTGTTACAATTGCTGAAAGATTATGACGTAAATATTCTCTACCACCTAGGGAGAGCTAATGTAGTAGCAGATGCCCTTAGCCGTAAGTCAATGGGTAGTTTAGCGTATTTGCGACCCGAGAAGCAGGAGTTAGCCAAGGAAATTCATCAGCTAGCTGGTTTAGCCATTCGAGTAGTAGAAACAGAAAATAACAAAGTGGTGATTCAGAACTCTGCTATGTCATCGTTAGTTACAAAGGTAAAAGAACGGCAGTACGAGGACCCTGACTTAGTCCAGCTTAGAGATAGAGTTCAGAAAGGTAAGGAGACAGATTTCCAAGTGATTGAGGATGAAGTGTTGCGTTGTAAGGGCCGCCTATGTGTCCTGAATGTTTCAGGGCTTCACAAGCAGATCATGCATGAGGTACATTAAGCTCGCTATTCCCTCCATCCAGGAACAACGAAAATATACCACGACATCAGAGACATCTATTGGTGGCCTGGTATGAAAGCTGAAATAGCTGAATTTGTATCTATATGTCCTAACTGCCAGCAGGTGAAAGCAGAACACCAGAAACCGGGCGGTCTGACGTAGGATATAGCTGTGCCCTTGTGGAAATGGGAAGCGATAAATATGGATTTTGTAATAGGGTTACCCCGTACCAGATGCAAAAACAATTCTATTTGGGTAATCATTGACAGATTAACAAAATCAGCCCATTTCCTGCCAGTACGAACTACATTCTCTGCTGAGGATTATGCTGAACTGTATATCAGAGAGATAGTCAGATTGCACTGTGTTCCGATGTCTATTATCTCAGATAGAGGAGCACAATTTACAGTGAGATTCTAGCAGTCGTTCCAGAGAGGCCTGGGGACACAGATTAACTTAAGTACAACCTTTCATCCTCAGACAGATGGGCAAGCAGAACGAACTATCCAGACACTCGAAGATATGCTACGAGCGTGTTTCATAGATTTTGGGTGTAGCGGGGATGAGCATTTGTCGTTGATTGAATTTGCCCATAATAACAGTTATCATTGAGCTATCCAGATGGCACCTTTTGCAGCATTATACGGGCGGAAATGTAGATCACCCGTTGGCTGGTTTGATGCGTGGGAGAGAATGCTTATTGGGCCAGATATTATTCTTCAGTCAGAAGAGGCGGTGAAGCTTATCAGAGAACGCCTACTGACTGCTCAGAGCCGCCAGAAGTCTTATGCAAATATGCGGCGCAGAAATTTAGAATTTACAGTGGATGACTGGGTATATTTGAAAGTGTCTCTGATGAAAGGGGTGATGAGATTTGGCAAGAAAGGCAAGCTTAGCCCGAGGTTCATTGGGCCATATCAGATTCGGCGAAGAATAGGCCGAGTAGCATACGAATTGAACATGCCCCCAGAATTAGAGTTTGTTCACCCAGTATTCCATGCAGCTATGTTGAGGAAGTTCGTAGGAGACCCTTCCACAGTTGTTCCAGTTCAGGATGTCCAGGTCACAGAAGAGTTAGCATATGAAGAGGTTCCAGTAGCTATCTTAGACAGACAGATTCGTAGATTGAGAACTAAAGATATTGCATCCGTCAAGGTATTGTGGCGTAACAGAAACTGAGAAGAGATGACCTGGGAAGCCGAGGAGGACATGAAAGCCAGATATCCCCACTTATTCCAGGCTTAGGCAAACAAGAGGTATGTTAGAACTGTTTTTCCTTATGAATGCTTATATTTCATATATGAAAACAGGCGATTGATTATAGACAGTTATATGTGAATATTATTAAATCGTGTGGAGTACCTGTATTGGGATTTTCTGCTTTTCAGGAATTTTGAGATAGTCCAAAATACAGGGGAAACTCTGCCAAAATTTTTTTAGGGATAAGTCAGCCAGTGAAGATTTTTTTATAAGTCAGAATGTCATTCGAGGATGAATGTTCTTAAGGGGGGGAGGATGTTACACCCCGTAAATTTTAAATGAATAAATAGCCTAATGGCATGTTGGTTAAGGGATTTAGAAGGCAAGAAAAAAAAAAGGTGGCAAAAGTCGGTTTTTCCATATTCATCAATAAAAACCAGAAAACAGAGGGTATAGCCAAGTTAAGGCAAAACCCACGACTATTTACTCATATTTCTTGCCGATTATGCTACGAAACGCGGTTTAAACTCCATTTTGGCTGAGATACCGAGGTATAAAGCTGTAGAGAGCAATCCTACGGAGTTGGTTTCGTAAAATTTGGCTGGCCAAACATCGTTCTACCGAGGTAAAGTAAATAGAATTGATTCAAATTAGTACCAACGTGTTCCTAGCCTTGCAATGAGCATTTATCCCTTCTGGACTATCGAGAAATAACGAGTTTTCGACCGTTTTTCGATAAGTCGAAGTTTGGGATAAATATATATCAAAAGTGATAATTTCTCCTAGATATTAATGTATTTAGTTCTAATTAACATATATGTAAATGCAGTTGGGAGAAATAGCTGTAGTACTGACCGAGCTTCGTCCATAGTCAGATAAACCGAGGTTAAGCTATGTAAAGCCAGTTTCTTCAGCAAGTTAGTAGTCTTAGCCTTGTATAGCACAATAAACTCCGTAGTAGAATTCCTGGAGTTGAATGTTGAGTATTGTGCAAGTTTAGTAAATCTACTTTGCGTTGTTATATCGTATTCAGTCCGAAAGTTAGTAAAGCATGCGACAAAATGGCAAGTTAGCATTCCAGACTCAGTATAGCCCAGTATGTCAATAGCAAGCATGTTTCTAGAATAATATGATAGATATTCAGAATAAGTGTTAGTAAAGTAAAATCAGACAGTCAGATAGTATCTTGGCTACAGCTTAGCCATGTAGTTAGATAAAGATCACAGATTCAGTATAAAGTAGTACGAGAATCAGTATAATACAGAAAGAGATTAGAATAAGAAATCGGAATTCAGCTAGTATTTTTCAGTTTAAACATGCTTGATATATATATATATATATATATATATATATATATGTGCTTATTGTTTGTTGAGACTTGGTTGTGTCGTGGGGGCACCCTTTTGAGCGTCCTTGCCGCCCCTAGGTTGGTAATTGTGTCACCCATCGAGCGGGTGGGTTTACGTCGCTCCAAGGAGTGGCATGCCGTCCCCAGTTTGGACGAAGATGGGATGAAGCTTTCCCCATATCAGGCTGATCAGCATTACAATATAGATAGCCCTGTTGTGCGCAAGCGCCCAGGGAACAGATTCAGATACAGTTACATTTACAGATACAGTATAGGAGTCCTCCGGACTCAGACACAGTTATTTATATCAGAGCCCATAGCCCTAGCTGGAGAACCATGGGGCCGGCAGAGGTGCTCGTAGTTAGCAGATGAGTGGAGTGACTCATTTTCGGCTGGTTTTGACCCGGGTAAGGGTATATAGATTGTTTGCTTTCTTGGCGCCATCCGGCTTATGGGGTTGGTATTGGATCTTGTTTGCTATTTTTATATATATATATATATATATATATGTATTTATGTGCTATATATTAGTTAATAGACAGCAGGCCGTCGCGTCTACAGGTACGCTCCTTCTCTATCACAGTGCAGAAAGTCTGATTTAGTTCATATCAGTTCTTACAGATTCAGTTATCTCCTGCTATTCAGAATTTCTAGTTATGTTATTTGTATTCAGTTGTATTTAGTTTGCTTTGCATACTCGGTACCAGTGGTATTGATGCCTGTGGGGGCGCTGCATTGCTTGCCTGCAGGTACACATAGACGAGGAGTTGATCCCTCGTGATCCAGTTAGCAAAGTTATCAGCTCCCATCCTCCGGAGCTAGACAGTTGGAGGTTGTTCCTATTTTCATTTTTATTACAGTTTGGGTAGGTCGGGGCCTTGTCCCGACCATTTTATTATTACTTCCTAGAGGCTAGCAGTCTGATGTTTCTCTGTGGTGGTGGAGCCGGTCGTGTGGGGCCGTGCATATATATATGTGTTTAGTTGTTGATGTTGGCTGCGTGGGGCCTTCTTCTGGTTATAGTTAGTGACCTTGTCGGTCATAAATGTTAATAGCAGTTGCTTCAGATTATAGTGTCATCATTCTGGTTAGCTGTTGTGCATTGCAGGTGGCTGTAGGCCTAATCGGCCAGGGGCTGTATTTACAGCCGCTATATAGCCGGTTTGTTTCATGAAATAGAGCCAGAGTCTAGCAGGCACCAGGTGCCCGTCATACCCCCAAGGTGGGGTATGACAGCGTGAGACCCAGCCACTAATTCAGCAGCCCCACAGCACGCTCAGCTCAGTGGGGTGCCTCCACTAGTGCAGGTGGTGGTCAGTGCCAGAACAGATTCTATGCCCTCGCACCATGTCAGGAGCAGGAGGTTTTTCCAGATGTAGTTATTGGTATGTTACGAGTATTTCACCTTGATGTATATGCATTATTAAATCTAGGAGCTACTTTATCTTTTGTGATGCCCTATGTTGCTAGCAGTCTAAGAGTCTGTCCCAAAATCCTGTCAGAACCCTTCTCAGTCTCCACTCCAGCTGGTGATTCAATTATAGCTCGACGGGTATATAAAAATTGCTATATCACAGTCCTTCAGAAAGTCACCTCAGCAGATTTAGTAGATCTAGCCGTGATAGATTTTTATTTTATCTTTGGCATGGATTGGCTCCATGCATGTTATGTCTCAGTAAATTGTAGAACCCGTGTGGTAGAGTTCGAGTTTCCAGCTAAGCTAGTCCTAGAGTGGAAGAGTAGTTTAGTTGTGCCTGTAGGTCGCTTCATTTCCTACCTTAAGGCTAGAAAGATGATCTCTAAAGGTTGCATGTACCATCTAGTTAGGGTTGAGGATGCTACATCTGAAACACCGACTATCCAGTTAGTTCCTATAGTGTGTGAATATCCCAAAGTGTTTCTAGAGGATCTACCAGGAATTCCTCCCGAGCAGGAGATCGATTTTTGTATTGACCTTCTTCCCGATACTCAACCTATCTCATTTCTCCTTATAGAATGGCTCCAGCATAATTAAAGGAGTTGACAGATCTCTTAGACAAGGGTTTCATGAGATCTTGAAAATCCTCATGGGGTGCGCCAATACTTTTTATCCTGAAGAAGGATGGTTCCCTCCGCATGTGCATTGACTATCGGTAGTTGAACAAGGTCATAGTCAAGAAGAGGTATCCTCTCCCTAGAATTTATGACTTGTTTGACCAACTTTCGCGTGCCAAGTGTTTCTCAAATATAGACCACAGATTCAGATATCATCAACTCAGGGTTAGAGAGAGTGACATCCTGAAGGCAACCTTCAGGACTCGGTATGGTCACTTTGAGTTTGTACTTATGTCTTTTGGACTAACGAATGCTCCCACATCTTTCATCAATTTTATGAATAGGGGTTGCAATCCATATTTATACATGTTTGTGATTGTGTCCATAGATGACATTCTCATATACTCTTGGAGCGAGGAGGAGAATGTGGCTCATTTGATGGTGGTGCTACAGACTCTTAAGGATTTCCAGTTTTAAGCTAAATTCATCAAGTGTGAGTTTTTGTTAAACTTAGTATCATTTTTGGTTCATGTGGTGTCAAGTGAGGGTGCACAGGTAGACTCTCAAAAGATAGAAGCTGTGAAGAATTGGCCTAGACTAGTGAGTTCTTTGGATATCAGGATGTTTAGCTGGTTATTACAAGAGGTTTGTGGAAGAATTTTCATCCATTGTAGCACCATTGACTAAGTTGACCTAGAAGAAAGTAAAGTTTCAATAGTCGGAGGCCTGTGAGAAGAGCTTCCAAGAGTTGAAGACTCGACTCACCTCAGCACCAGTGTTGACTCTACCTGAGGGTCCCAAGGGGTTTGTGGTTTATTGTGACGCCTCAAGGATCAGCCTTGGTTGTGTACTTATACAGCATGGTAAGGTTATAATCTATGATTCCAGGCAGCTGAAAGTCCATGAAAAGAACTATCAAACTCATGACCTCGAGTTGGATGCAGTAGTATTCGCATTGAAGATTTGGAGACACTATCTTTACGGTGTCCATGTGGATGTGTTTATGGACAAGAAAAACCTACAACACGTATTTACCTAGAAGGATCTAAATCTGCGTCAAAGAAGGTGGTTAGAGGTTCTTAAGGATTATGATATGAGTGTCCTTTACCATCCGAGCAAGGCTAATGTGGTAGCAGACGCTCTTGGAAGGCTTTCTATGAAGAGTGTGCCCCATGTAGATGAGGAGAGGAAAGAGTTAGTGAAGGATGTGCATCGTCTTGCACGACTAGTAGTTCGTCTTGTTGACTCAACAGATGGTGGTGTCATTGTTCAGAATGGATCAGAATCTTCCTTGGTGACTAAATACAAAGCTAGGCAAGATGAGGATCCTATTTTGGTAAAGTTGAAGGAAGCTTTTCAGAATGAGAAGCTGGAGGTTTTCTTCCAAGGGGGAGATGGTGTACTACGATATCAGGTTATTTGTGTCTTCTATGTGTTGATGACTTGATAGAGCGAATATTGCATGAGACTTATGGTTCCAGATATTCTATACATCCATGTTCCACCAAGATGTATCACGACCTATGGGAAGTCTATTGGTAGAATGGCATGAAGAAGGACATAGCAGAGTTTCTGGCTAAGTGTCCGAATTGTCAACAGGTGAAAGTTGAGCATCAAAGACCTGGAGTTGTTCTTCAAGAATTAGCATCCCTACTTGGAAGTGGGAGAAAATAATATGGACTTCATTATAGGATTTCCTCATACTCATCAATAGTATGACTCCATATAGGTGATTGTGGATAGGTAGACTATAGCAGCTCATTTTCTACTAGTCAAAACTACCGACTGAGCGGAGGATTATGGTAAATGTATATTCAGGAGTTAGTTCAGTTACATGGAGTGCCCATGTCCATCATATCAGATATGGCCACTTTGTTCACCTCTCAGTTTTGGAGATCGTTGCAGAAAGGACTCGGTACTCAGGTCAAGTTTAGTACAACTTTTCACCCGCAAACAAACAGTTAGCCTGAACGGACCATTTAGACACTTGAGGATATGTTGAGAGCGTGTGTGATTGATTTTAAGGGTAGTTGGGATGATCATTTATCTCTCATTGTATTTTCATATAACAACAATTACCATTCCAACATTTAGGTGTAGATCGCCTATTGGTTGGTTCGGAGTTGGTGAAACCACTTTGATAGGACTATATTCAATTCATGACGCTATGGAGAAGGTTCAACTTATAAGGGAAAGCTGGAAAACAACTCAGAGTCACAAAAAGTCCTATGAGAATGTGAGGAGGAGAGAACTCGAGTTTGAAGTTGATGATTGATTGTTTTTGAAGGTGTCTCTCATGAAGGGAATGATGAGGTTTAGAAATAAGGGGAAACTTAGTCCTCGTTATGTTGGCCCATATTGTGAGACGTATTGTCAAGGTGGCTTATGAGTTGGAGTTTCCCTTAGAATTGGATTCACTACATCCATTATTCAATGTATCACTTTTGAAGAAGTGCATGAGTTATCCGGCTTTGGTTATTCTAGTGTAGAGCGTAGATGTGAAGGGTAGCCTTAGCTACAAAGAGATTTTGATTGAAATACTTGATCGTCAGGTTTGGAAACTAAGAAACAAAGAAGTAGCATCAGTAAAGGTTTTGTGGAGAAATCAGCATGTTGATAAACCTATATGCAAAGCCGAAGCAGATATGATGGCTAAATGCCCGCATCTATTCCCTTTTGGTTCAGTTCAAGCTTGAGGTACCAGTTCCCTCCTCAGTACTCTATTCAGTTTCATGTTCAATCCTTATGTTCCATTTTCTTTCATATCAAAATAGGTATGTGTGATTCATCAATTAAGTTCAGTCATGTAATTCAGTACGGAGTCAGTCACTCCATCGGTTTTCATCTTTGGATGTTCAGTATTTGGGATGATAGCCTGTTTTTTCCTAGCCTTCAGTATGTTCTTTCACATTTGAGGAGGAATGTTTCCAAGGATGAGATATTGTAATACCCCGAAAGTCCCTAACATCAGATCCCAGGGTTAAAGAGAAGCAAGCAGGAAAATGTTTCCTGGGACACAGGACGAGTCGTCGAGTGAACTGTGGGAAGACCTCATGAGTTTTTAGGTGACTCTTGAAGTGAGAGGAGGATGGTAAAGGTTTTTAGGCAAGATTTGACCATGGGAAGAAACCACCAATTGTTAAGGGACTCCACAACCCATGGAGTTTGTCATGGTCTGGAGCAGAGTAAAAAATGGAGGGTGGCCAGTAGACTTCACGGGTTTGTCACCATGAATCGTGGGGTCCCTTGTGGTGACTGGCAGTGTGTATTTTCCCTGTGTTTTAGTAAGGGTATTTTCGTAATTGCTAAGCTCCTAAGTCATAAACTACGCCATTTTAAGCTCAGTTAGGAGGATTTCAAGGGTGCTTAACCTATTCTAAACCTTCCCATTCCATGCATGCAAGATCAAGGAGTTTATTGGAGATCAAGCTAGAGGATTCCTTAGGTTCTTCCTAAATTCACTTGGATTCTCAAGAGAGATTGTGAAATCAAAGTACCCAGGTATGTGGGATTATGAATGGGAGTATTCCCTCACTTCCATGTCCAAATCCTCTTCTAAATTTGTGTAACTCCAGGTTGATAAATCTATGGGGTTTTAATAAATTTTGTGAAACTCTCTAAGTATCTTTCATTGGAAAATTCCATTCATGTTTATAATGTTATTTTAAGATTCATGGGAATGTTTTATAATGTTTTCAATTACAAATTTATGACTTCAAAGTCTTACAATTTTAATGCCCACTTATGAAGTTCATGAAGAATTGAGATTATGATCTATGTTTTCAAGTATGATGAAAGTATGATTTTGAATTACCCATGTTTATATTCATGAATTTAACTATCAAATCTATTTCAAAGCATGTATAAGTTTGGGCAATCTCATATGATCAAGTATGTTTCATGATTTACTTTAATTTCATGTATTAGCTTGCCACATGATTCTGGAGTCTAGACTCCAACTTTTCAGCATGTGCTATGGTTGAGCCGAGGCTACTCATGATATTCTTTCAAATTATGCATGTACTATTATGATTCATCTTTGTCGAAATATGATGGTTCAACTTCATTGAAAAACAATGGAGAGAATATGCATGTTTTTGAGAGTAGTGTCTACAAGTAAATAGGTTAAGCGTTCAGTCAACCCTGTGGCCTTAGAACTATATGCAAATGTAGTTATGTTCATATTATTTGGGACCTCCCTTTTGAGCTTATCCTGCCCCCGAGGGGCCTTCAGCTTGATATCGATATCATGGTAGCGCCCTTATCCCTGGCAAGGCTTTGGACGGCTCTGCCCACTAGAGTGTAATAGTCGAGACTACATAAGCTCTATTGTGGTAATGCCGGTGATATGACAAGTCTGCCATTGTTTCTCATGATTTTCAGTTATGCATGTTCATCAGTTATGATATTATATTTTCAGCAGGTTTGAACGAATGTTCAGTTTTACTTGTGATTATCAATTTCATCTTTAGATAATTCGAATTAGTTATGATACTCAATCATGTTTAAATCATGTTTTCAAATAATAGCATGCAAACCTTACTCTTAGAATCTTATCTTGAATATATTTTATGATAATGCATTATTTCTATTTTACTTACTTCGCGGTTTTACTTACCTTGCATACTTAGTACATTTCAAGTACTGACTGCATACTCTATGTTGTATCATTTTATGATACAGGCTTGGATGTTCAGGTTCAGTCCCACCATTAGCCAGATCCTCAGAGTTAGCATTTCCCCGCTTGTTGGTGAGTCCTATCCTTCAAATACCTTTTTACCAGTTTATTTTTAGTTTTAGTTACTAGTGAGTTAGTTGGGGATTGTCCCATTAACTCATCAGATTAAAAGGCTTATCAGACATAGTATTTATTCAGCCTCGTATCAATATTATGTATTCCATTGTTTAGATGTTATTGAATTTTTAGACTTCCGCTATTTTAAATGTTAGATTTCCGCATTTATTATATTGAGCTTTAGTTGTCATGTTCGTGCAATGGGTTGACTTGGAGCCATTTATGTATCTTAGTTTCGTGTCTAGATCCGGGCCTATATTCGTGTCTTGGCACCAAGGTTCCAGCGCACCCAGCTCTTAGAAATATGTGCCACCATGGATAAGGGATTATTAATGGTAGAGAACCTTTTCCTTAGGCCGAGGAATATGGGATCCACATTATTTGAGAGTGTCTCCTTCACCTCAATAGGCGCATGCAAGGGTCTTTATTATTAGAGATTGTCATGCTGAGTTATGAATGATATCACACCACCAATAGTTTTTAACCTTGGCAAGGTATGAATGCCCTCCAAACCAGGGTTATAGGCTGGGCTCCACGAGGCTCATGCTGGAGTTTGTTAGTTAATAGGCTCTCCCACATTACAGTCTTAGTTTAAGTTCAGTATGTTTACAATTTCAGTTAGAGCTTCGGTTTTCAATGCATGTACATGCAGCCTATAAAACTTGTATTTTATTTAACTATTTTCAAACTAGCATACCATGTCAATATCTATGCATCTCAAATTGGGCCATTTTACTTCACCTCAGTTATGCATTCAGTTAAGCCTTTTCTCAATTTACTAGCATATTTCCACCTTCAGTTACTTTTCTCACATACTCAGTACATTCAAAGTACTGACCGCATACTCTCTATGCTTTATCATTTTATGATATAGATCCAGGTATTCAGACTCAACCCCGGGTTAGACACATTCCAGACACTATCAGCTGTCAGTGGTGAGTTCTCACCTTTCCAGGACGGGAGTTATGTATTCTTTGTTTTAGTATATTTCTAGTTTTAGATTTTGAAGTTAGCTGGGGACTTGTCATAGTAACTCATTAGATTAATAGAGGCTTCCAGACAGTTTCATGTTAGTTTAAGCTTATGACTCAGTGTTGCTATAAGATTTTGTTTATCCTTTCCTTTAATAAGTTATATTTCAGTTAAGCTTCTGCTCGTATATGTCTATTAGATGTTGTTATGTTAGAATTATTCTATTCCATGGTTAGCTTGGGGCCATTCGTGGTTCTAGGTCCCATGTCGCATCCAGGTCTATGCTAGTCATGACAAACTTGGTATCAGAGCATTAGGTTTAGAGTGTCCTAGGGTGTCTGAATGTTTTGTAAGGTACAATCTTTTCATGGGTGTGAAGCGCGCCACACTTATGAGGACAAGGCTACAAGGTGTTTTTAGGAAAATTCCCTTTTTTCATGATTCTTATTGTGCATAGAGTGTGATACTCTAAAAATTCCTCTTCTAACTCATGCTTTACACGTTCGCAGACAATGCCTAGCAGACGAGCAAATAGAAGGAGATATGATAATGGGCACCAGCCAGCCCACCAGCCCTAGCGAACCTGATGAATGAGCAAGTTACCCAAGCAGAGTTTTAGGCTACATTCCAAGTATTGGCATCGACCGTGACAGCATAGGTCAACTATCAGGAAGTGGCACCCATTATCCTAATGGGAATGCTATGGCAGCAAGGTGCGAGATTTCATAAGAATGAACTCGCTGAAATTCTTTGGGTTGAAGGTGGATGAGGATTCACACGAGTTCATTAATGAGATTCAGAAGATTACCAAGATTATGAGGATATCCGAGGAAGAGAGTGCAGAGTTAGCCTCTTATCAGGTAAAGGGGGTAGCTCATATATGGTAAATAAAATTGAAGGAAGGTGGTAGGGCAGGTCCAGCTCCAGTGAGATGGAACGAGTTCATGATAGCCTTTCTGGACAAGTTCTTTCCCCGGGAGCTGAGGGAAGCAAAGGATGCGGAGTTCGTCAACTTGAAACATAATGATATCACGGTGCAGGAGTATACTTTAGAGTTTACTCAACTGTCGGAATATGCTTCGGTGATGGTTGCCGAGCTGAGGGATCGTATGAGAAAGTTCATAAATGGAGTCTCAGATTTAGTGGTCAAGGAGTGCAAAACCGCTATGCTTATCAGTGACATGGACATTTTCAGACTCATGATGCATGCCCAACAGAGCAAGGAGGAAAAATTAAAGGAATAGGAAAGAGAGAACAAGAGAGCTAGGGCAGGAGACTCAGAGTTTTCTTATCAGAGGACGAGTGGTAGACACTGCTCACGTTCCCATCAAAGGTCATTAGCCCCGACACTATCTACAACCAGTGTTCCATACATAACCAGGTAAGGGAGATAACATATTCATCTTGCAAGAGCTGTGTGAAGAACTATTTGGGAGAGTGCATGGCTGGTTCAGGCGCTTGCTCTTAGTGCGGCAAGTCGGGCCATAAACTAAGAGATTATCCAGCAAATAAATGGGGTAAAGGTAGAGCCCTAGCCACCTCTTCAGTAGCTCCAACAGCTTACCCACCTCAGCAAGGCGCATCAGCTAGTGTGGGTAGTGGACATCATCAAGACTACTTCTATGCGCTGTCATCAAGTTAGAATCGGGGAAATTTGTCAGGGGTAGTTATAGGTATGTTATGAGATTTTCATGTTGATGCTTGCATGTTGTTACACCCAGGAGTCGCACTATGAGGTATAAGATCTCTTTTTGCATCGAAGTATGAGATTTGTCCGTGGATGGAATGAAATGGTTATAAGTATGAAGCCATCAGTAATAGCTTTAGATGCGAATGGGAAGTCAAGAGTTACTGATGTAGCCTAGCCTTAAGAAAGGATACAATAGCCTTAGAATGGAGACTTTAAGCTAAGGGGAGATGATAAGTTAAAGGGCCAAGTCAACTCTTGAATGTTCAAATAGGCAAGTTCCGAACACAGTATCTATGGGATGTCGACCCATACCTATTCAGGTGTCATCCCCTAGTTGCAATCAACATTACTATCACAACCCGAGCATGGACCTCGGATGGCGACACAGGACCTAGAACTATGAACGGCTCTAAGCTAACCCATGGCACATAAATAGCATGAATAAGAGCATAACTAAAGCGGAAAACAATCATAAACACGGATAAGAGAAAATAACTAGAACTCAACATGCGCGAAAGTATGCATAGCATAAGAGCATAAGCTCATACACGAGTCAACAATGCTGAACCATCTAATACATAACAATTTGAAAGCCTCTAAACATAATATGAGCTAATGGGACAAAACCCCCAACTAACTTGGTAAGCCTGAAACTAAAACTCATAGACAAAAAACATAAACTAATAAATGTCCTCAAAATATGAGGACTCACCCATACGGGAATTGAGCTAACGACGAGGCTGAGACTGACTGCCCAAACCTATATCATGAGATGATATAGCATAGAATATGCGGTCAGTACTTTGAATGTATTGAGTATGTAGAGAATGTAAAACATGCTAGTAAAATGATAGTTTGAATTCATGTATATAAAACAAGATAGAACACGAGAGTAGGGACAACATGCTAAAAACCATATTTATAAAATATCCATAATCATGAGATATTCATCATAATATTTAGAAATAGAAATCGTATAGGGTACCGTACTTTAAACCATACATGAAAACTCATAAACTGGGAAAGTTCTAAAGAAGAAGCTATGCATGAGATTCACAAAGATCCTTACCACACAAGGAATCACACCCAAAGATTCCATAAAACTCATTATTATCACAAGATATTGATTCAAGACATTAGAGTATGTCAAAAAAGGAATCTACAACGTATGAAAAAAGATTGCTACAATTCTCATTTTAAATGCGCATTTTTTCATTTCTCAATTTCATGCCACATTTAAAAATTTTTGGTGGTATTTCTCAAAACAATTCCACAGAAGACTAAAAAAAATATGGAATTTTCCCTTAAGAGAGTCGCCTCACAATCTATCATCAGGAAGGGACAACCCGAACTGACAACAAAGGAAAAGAAAAAGAAAAAAATGCTCCTTGGGAAAGAACCATGGTATGAAGAAAATCCTTTGAGTTTGATTACTATTATACTATTTACATAGGAGAACAAGAGAGTTTGGGTCATAAAACAACGTTTGACGATTCAAAGCAAGGACCCATTTTCTAGCACTAACACACTAACCTCATTCATTTCATTCAGTCAAAATTTCATCAACACTTCCAGCCCAACAAGGGCAATCATCAACAATACTAAAAATACTTGTGAACCCTACAAAGACTCACCACTCTTCATTAGATAATCAAGAATAAAAGCCCGACAAGGGCTACATCCAAAATAAATAAAATAAGATATAAATGACCCCCCCCAGATAAAACACTCATCCCATCCCCAAATTAAAGTCTACATTGTCCCCAATGTATGCATGCAGAATAAAGGGGGCGAGAGACACCCTGAGTGGATCACTCCTTATCATCTATGTCATAGTCTGCACCTGCTCCTGCTTCACCATCAAAGCCTGCATCACCTAGATCTTCAGCGTCATCTCCCAAGCCCTCGAACAAATCATCTAGAGGGCCTCAAACTGTAGAAAGGGCAGCCATTGCAGTATCAAGAGAACTCAAACAGGCACCTCCATTGATGTCTGACTTTTCCACTCTAATACTTCAGTTTGGAGAGAGGTGAAACCCCTTCCATAGCATCTACCCATTTGCACAATGTGGTCAGACTCTCATACATATATTTCATCTCATTTTTTACCATTCGGGCGATGAGTGCAGGGAGGCTCTTAGCCAACTTTTGAAGCTAACTCTCATGAGAGTTGGTCATTTCCACCAGCTTGTGGAGACTGCTCAATTAGGAAGATGTTAGAGGGGGTGATGCTCCCAGCATATGTATGTTGCTAAAGGTATGGCCTGAAGCTTCTTTGTGAGGCATATTCATTTGGAGCTTGGGGAGACTGCTCAGAACCATGAGAACCCTCCGAAAAATCAAAAGCCTGCATCCATTTCTGCTTGATTGTGGGTGCCTCAGCATCTCTCTTCAAGTCTAATATGATTACTCCCGAAGCAGGAATAGGGGTCTTATCCGAGAACAGTGGCACTCTAGCTTGCAAGCACAGTTGAGAAATAAGCACGCCATATGGCATGGAAGTGCTGACCTGTCTTGCTTTCCTCTTCATTTGCTGAGCCACAATCTCCCTAAAGTTTATGGGGACCCCTGTCATGATGTAAGCTACAAGAATAGGCGCTTCCAAGATGACCCGCTGCTTATTTTTGGAAGGTATGATATGGTAACAGATAAAATCTAGCCATAACTTGGCTTCAAATATCACATCATGGAGAGAAATTTCACCGCCCACAGTAGCCCAGGTCGGTGTGTCTGCTACAATGATAGGAGCTATCCAAGTGAATTGGTTCTTCATGTCAGCAATCCTGGTCATGTACTCTAAGCCAGTGTAAATCTCTTCCTCCCAGAACAGATAGTTGATGGTTGTTGGAGTGATGTCAACCTTCACCCCTCGCACCATGACTGAAGGTAGGTAGGGGAATTCATCGACTTTGCCTCTGTGGTTCATGTTTTATTGCCTAGCCTGGTAAGAAGCATAGAACTCCGACACCTATCTTGGATAATAATCTGGGAGAGGATTGGCAAAAGCGTGCCATTGCCTATCCATGAACTGAGCGGTGATGTTGGGAAGGTTAACGCGCAACCCCATCAATTCAAACCTCTTTTCTACGGTGATTGATTGGCCATTATAGATGTAGTAGTGCCCTTTCATGTTGGGCATTCAAAAAATGATGGCCTCCCTAGAGTTGGCGGGCGTTACGGAGGCCTTTGCCTTTCCTTTTCCCTTTGTATATGAAGAAGCTAGAGCTTTTCCCTTACAGGTATTCCTAGATGAAGTCTTTTTCTACAAACACGATGTTAGTGGCAACCACAATGTATCTTTTTGTATTTTATTTATGATTAAGGAAACAACAAACAACTATGCTAAAATTTTAAATGAGAAATAAACATGAAGAATTAGTATTTAAAGAATTGGCAGCACCGGTGAAACACTAGCGAATCACAGGAGGAAATCCACGGGCCGCCTCTGAACCGCTGTTGAGAAGCAGAGAACTAGAGGTAGCAGATATTCAACTAAATACAGAGCTGCCAATCACTGGTCCCAATCCGTGAATCACTGATGTAACGCGGGGTCAAGGTAGTGGCTAGAAGTCAATATTAGTCCGAACTGACATTCCATTAGTGTTTTACCAGACTCGACCGACGAATAGCCAATAGTCGTCATCCACAATGCATCACCATGAACTCAATATCACAATTTCTCAAACACTCACTCAGGTCATATCAAAGCAGTACCTCTACATATGAAAAGGGCTAAAATGATGATTTACCCTTAAGAATGGCGTCACCTGATCTATCGTAGGGAAAAGTAGGTCTTTTTAATCCCTTAGGGTTACTTAGACTTCACCCCACTTAACTACATAAGAATAACCATTTTTTCCACACCTATTTTAGCATCAAGTCTCTATCATCCCACTAATTTCACATAACAACAATTATGGTATCAATCATGAAAATGTTGGGGAGAATGACAGTGAAAATAAGGGAATGTATGTCATAAAAACATCTATATGCAACCATATTGCCTTTGATGAGAAAATGAGGAAGTTAAGAGTACATTACCACTCTTAAGAGAATGCCTTGCAGAGACTAGCTGTGGAAGCTGGATAATGATCAACAATGGAAAAATTTCGATACTTGTCTAGTAGAGAGGAAGAGTATGAGTGTAGTGAGAATTAGGTAGAAGGGTTAGGGGGATTTTATACGTGACAAGGTGTAAATGTGATTGTTTGAGGAGGAGGTGGATGGTTACTAGTGTTTTAATTGTACGGGAAGCGGAAGAGAGGGAGTTGTGGGCATATGGAAAGGTGGGATGCTGGGAAAATAAAAAAGAGTGTGGGGAAATGTTAAAAGGTGGAAAAACCAAAGTCTAAGGGATTAAAAAAGGGACTTTTAGAAGAGTAGGGCAGCTACAAAAAGATTCTGGGTTGGGTAGGTCTATGATTTAGTTAAAATTTTAAAACAAAACACGTGCCTTCACCGGTGTTACACCAGCAATCGCCAGTTGGAGTCGGCAGTTCGCCGCGTTACCATCACATGCTTGATTTTGTGCCCAGTTCACTATTTGTTTACTGGTGGTTTACTATTTGGGTTCTGCGTTTAGCCGGTGGTTCTCCATGTTTTTATCCACTGTTCAGGTGTTCTTGCTCATACCGACGTTCAAGTAGTGGTTAGTCACTACTTATCGGCGTTCCGCCGATGCCTTCGCTGGTCTGACCTTTTTGTTCCCAGGTTTCTGCTTTCATGATCAAACCTGTGACGAGTTGCGTAGCTAGATCGGTGGTTCACCCGGTCTTAACGCAGTGCCTTCCTTGTTTTGTGCTTTTTCTCCTTTCTTCTAACCTACTTAATCATACAAAATTGAAAACAACAATGACATCAAGAACATTCAAAAGAATACACTTGGGTTGCCTCCCAAGAAGTGCCTTAGTTAACGTCATGGAACGATGTATTTATCATTTAACATTTAATCTTCGAAGGATCATCCTCCGGTTCATCTTCCTCCTGCACCACTACAACCACTTTACATTCATCGGGAGGTTCAGCGGAGTGGCACATATTGATTGTGACCTCTTCACCTCCAACCTGAAACTTTAGCTCGCCTAGCTCCACATCTACCAATGTCGTACCCATAGCGAGCAATGGTCTCCCCAAAATGATTGGAACTTCTACATCCATCTCACAATAAAGGACTACAAAATTAGCTGGTAGAATAAACTTATCTACCCTTACCAATACATCCTCTAAAATACCCACAGGTTTGTTAATAGAGCGATCAACCATTAACAATCTCATTGCAATAGGTTTGGTGTTCCTAAGCCCCAATTTCTTGAAGATTATGAGAGGCACAAGATTTATAATTTCCCAAAGATCACAGAGTGATTTCTTGAACACACACAACCCAATAGTGCACAAGATTGTAAAGGAACCCAAATCTTCCCGTTTTGAGGAAAGGTTGCTCATCATTACAGCACTACAGTGATGTGTTGTCTCTCCGGTGCCTACATATAAAACCTTCTTCTTCTTTAGTAGCTCTTTCATGAACTTTGCATATCCGAACATTTGAAGTAGGGCATCCACCAATTGGTATATTTATGGACAATTTTCTGAACATATCGATAAAAATACTGGACTAATTATCCTTCTTTTTGTTGGCTAACCGCTATGGATAAGGAGGTGGAACTCTTGGTTCTTCTTCATATGTATTTGAGGGAACTTTCTCAACCTGTCCTTCATCTTCTGATTTAGTATTATCACAACTATTTGGTGATTTTGGCATTCCCTCATATTCTTTTTCATCATTTGTCTTAGGAACCACAACTTCCTTGGGCTTAACATTTGGATCTCCAAGCATTTTACCACTCCTTGTGCCAATGGCCATGCATTGACTATATTTCTTTGGGTTTGCATTGTATCACTTGGAAGTATTCCCTTCATTCATGGATTCATTTGAGAGAGTTAGTGGTTTATTTAGGCTTCCAAATGCTTGATAAAAGCTAAGTGTGAACTCACGGTTTGGGCAAGGTTAGACACCTCCCCTTTCAATTCCTTGACCCTGCTGTCGGTTGATTTCACTTTCTTAAGAACCCTTGCCAATATCTCTTAAAATTTCGATCTCTCTACATTGCTCATACCTGGTTGATCTAGGGGGCGTTCTCAACTTTAGGAGGGGGAACATATGGATTCGAACATCAATGGTATCGGTCCCCCTCACAATTTTGCTCTCTATTGCCCTATCTCTCATTTCTCTTGGGCCATCCCTGTACGTCACGATTTCTCCAACCTTGATTCTCTTCTTGTGGGCACCAAGGGCCTTGATTAGCCCCTTGATGCTTGGGTCGAGAACCCCCCATCTAATTTTTCATATATTGACACTCCTCTTTGTATCGTGGTGGCGATGATTCTCCTTCAAACTGCATTGGACCTTCCATTCCTACAACATTCACAACCTTAGGCCCGACCCTCATCACATGTTTAGTCATTAACTCCTGCTGAGTCATCATTTTAGCAAGATTTTCATCTCGCTCTTCATCTCTTTTCGGTATTTCAGCTGCCAATGCACTAAAACTCCTATCATGTGACCATACATGAGTCTCCCTAGTATGCCATTCCCGATTTCTCTTCATCATTCTATCCAAGAGGGCCTTAGCTAACCCATACATCTGATCCATAATTGATCCTCTGGCTAAATTATTGGCAACAGATTTTTGATGGATTCTAGGGCTCGGTGAAAGCTTTGAAGGAGCACTCCGTCGGGGAGACCATGGTTAGGGCAAAAGGACACCTACTTCTTGAACCTTAACCATGCTTCATGTAAAGGCTCCCCTAGCTCTTGCCTAAATTTTGTAATGCCATCCCTCCACTGCGACATCTTTGATGGAGGGAAGAAACGATCCAAGAATGCTTCAGTCAATTCTTTCCACGAGGTTATACAACTCGGAGGGAGCTCCTCTAACCACATAGTATCCTCTCCCATTAGGGAGAACGAAAAGAGCCTTAACCTGATAGACTCTTAAATGATATTTGCTACGCTAAACGGTTGGAAAATCTCTAAAAAATTTCTCAAGTGGCGGTTTGCATCTTCATTCGATTTTTACTATGGTTCGAGAGAAAGTAACAGTATCTACTCGGACGCTACAGTGGAATGTTGAATCAAGAACAGACATCTATAACAAGTGTAACATTGTACTTGTAACGTGAAACACTACATTCCCTACTGTCGCTGGTAGGAGAATGGCTCTTGTAACATCAGACATAACCGGGCTATCCTCCTCATGCTCTATGTAACATTTAACTAAACTATCTTCTTCTTGCATATGATGGCTTATATGAACTCACGCTAACAACCAATAGAAAAATCAACGTCAATAACTAAGATGCAAGATTAAATCAAATTAACAAACAACACAAGGATATCAAGCGCTAGTCCCAGGCAAGGCACTATTTTGATAATGCTAAAATGCACTCCTCATTTAGAGAAAGTGTAAGCAATCGTTGTATCAAAATAAATATTCCCGACGGATGTCGGGGTCGAATCCCATAGAGACTAGTGAATGATTTGCGCAAGCGTTGCTTTAGGAAATTTTAATTAATACGCACCAATTAAGGAAAATAAAATAGAAAATTTTTGGGGGAAAATGGAGTTAACAATATTGTAGATTTCAAACCAGTTTGCCAAAATAGCATAATAACAAAAATTGATAAACAATAATGAGAGAAGACTAGAGGTGTGGTGTAGATAGGGTGTTAATCAAATAAGGATATGCTAACTCATCAAATCATTTAGAATAAGTGTAAATAACTTTAGGAAAGAAGGAATCATATGTTTTTCAACTTCATAGATGCCTTTTCCTCGAGTCCTTCCTAATCTCAAGATACAATTCAATTCACCCAATAGAGTTTGGATTAATAGCTGAGCTAGTTCTAGCCATCAACTACTAATTAGAATTATGAATATGGGTTTTGGCTATTTCTGGCCCAACTCCACACAATCACATCCATTCCCACCATCAAATTCTCTTCGATACTTGAATTCTTCTTTTTCAAGCTAAATCAAGTAAGGAAAATAAACCCACATTTGAACTATGAATCATCAATTATGAATTGGAGAAAACTCAACAGATATACAAGAAATAAGCAATATTAAGATAAATCTAGCAATACCCAATCTAATTAAGCACCCATCGTCACACACCTCTAGTTGATGATTTAGCTACTCATGATTAAGAAACTAAAGAGTATATTCATCAATAAACTCAATGGTTTCATTAGTAAGAGTAAGAAAAATCAAACTCAAAATATTTCTACGACAATGGTTATGCCTTGCTCATGGAAGAAGAAGAAAATAAGAAAAACAATATTCAACAATCTCCTCCAATGGAGTTCTTCTCTTTCTAAGGAAAATGGAATGTTCAAAAAGCTAAAAAAAATATAAAAGTTATGTACACAGTTCTTTCTTCTAGATTATATAAAAAAATAGGGCAACCAATCTCCTCTTTTTCCAGTGTTGTACGTAATTACCCCTGTTCAAGCAATTTTATTTGTCGGCGGTTCGCCGGTTGCATTCGGCAAACCACCGTCCATCATCTGCTGCACATCCAGTGATTCTCCAAGAACATTCGGCAACACCTTTGATGGTTCACCTGCCTTCATCCATGATCCGATAATCCATTTAATCCTTGGTCCAGAAAGTGCAGGAACCGGTAAGCGATTTGACCGGCGAGTCACTGGTTAATGTCCGCGGCCGCTGGTTGCACATTGTCTTCAGGTCGGTGTTCATCTGCACTTGATGAGCATTTCACCGGTGTCCTCTAGTGTATCACCAGTTTTTACCTAATTTCATGCTTTTTACTCCAATTCTTGCTCTTTATCTTCAACTCAGATACCTACACATAAAAAGGAAAAAGGGCATAAAATTTATCTAAATGACTTAAGAACTAAGTAAATCTCTTGATCAAGAGCCTAAGGAGTTGGTAAATTACAAACTCATCAATGATGCTCAAAGGGCCTATAGAACTGCATATAAGACACCATTGGATCTTCTTTTTATTGATTGGTCATTGGAAAAACTTGCCATTAAGCAGTCAAGTTAGACAACAAAGCCCTAGGTGCCTTAAAGAAGATAAACATGGAATGGGTTGACGCTACAAAATTCAGTTGAGTCAGTTATATGAGTTGGATGAATTCTGGTTCTACTCCTTTGAGAATACAGTGATCCTCAAGGAGAAGATAAAATACCAACATGATAAGAAGATTCAACATCCTGAGTTTCATCGAGGGGATAAGGTGTAATTGTTCAATTCTAGGCTCAATCTATTTCCTAGAAATCTAAAAACAAGTTGGTCTGGGACATTCAAGGTAGCTAGTGTTACCCCCTATGGGACTGCTGAGCTGGAGACAGAAGATGGGACCCAAACCTTCAAGGTAACTGGTCAGTAGGGTCAAGCATTATTTGGGCATCATTGATGAAGAAAGGATTGTGGAGATGTTCCATTTGGGGGACTGCCCAACTTCGGAGTAACATGAGCAAATCAGTATCATAGTGCTGTAATGTTAAATGAAGCACTTCTTGGGAGGCAACCCAAGCAATTTGGACTAGTGAGTGTTGTTTGATCCAGATAAACATAAAAAGGGTGAAGGAAATCAATTAAATAGAAAGACAAAACATCATACTCAAAGTACAATGAGATGGACAGACCTCTCTTTAAAGAGGCGGCTGGTTGATCCCACTATACATTGGCACCTCTGGCTGAGTGATTCAGGAGTTGCTGACACTCTTGCTCTTGCATTTTATTTTGTTTGTTTATCCATTGAGGGCACTGCACCATTTTTGAGTAGGGTGGGTATCATTCTGCATATATGTGTTCGGAATGAGTCTATGGATATGTGTGACGACAACCCACATTAGTCTATTTTTATTGGTTTCCTAGTATAGGTTCTTTTTCTTTCCTAATATAGCTTCTTTTTCTTTCTTAGTATAGCTATTTTTTCTTTTGTAGTGTATAGCCATCCTTGGTTTTCTTAGCCATAGTTCTTTCCAGGGAGGCTTACTACTATTGAATCTGGCATAATAAAGTTGCTTAATTTTCGTGTATGTGGGCTCGATAATGGATTGCTAGGCAACATTCTTAAGGGTACCAGCCTACTCCATCGAGTCATCTTTGTTTGAATAAATTGTTTATGACTTAGGTGGTGTCACGATCCAAACATAGACCCTAGATGTGATACGAGACCTAGAACCACGAATGACTCCGAGCTAACCCATGGTATATGCATAATATAAGCACAAGCATACAACTATTCGGAAGTCAATCATAAGAGATAGAATAAGTGAAAGTTTGAGATATCAAAAAGCATATAAAATAGGACAACAAGTCAAACTGCTAAATATCTATATTCATAGTGTAAAAAGCCTCTAACATCAGATAAGCTAAAGGGACAAGCCCCTGAATAGCTCTTCTAAGTCTGTAACTGACTTGACAAAAGATGACAAGAATCAAAACTACCATCCTCGAATGATGAGGACTCCTCAACACTGAGCTTAATTTGGACAAAAGAGAATCTAGCAGCGGGACTTAGACTGAAAAACCCAAACTTATATCATGAGATGATATAGCACAAAAAGTATGTGATTAGAAATGTGAATGTAGTGAATATGGAGGGTAAGTAAAATATGAGAGTAAAGACAACATGTTGTAAATCATGATCGTGAGATAGTCATAAAACATGAGCTTTTCATCATAATCTGAAGTATAATGGCCAATGGTTTGAAAATAAAATCATAAAGCTAAACATTTTTGAAATCATAAGTAAAAACTCATAAGATGATCAATGGGTCAAAAATGTTATAAGTCATGGTATCAAAATGTATGAACCTGAAGAAATATGAAGCATATGGAACAGTGAGAGATTCATATAACCGACATACTCCAAGTGAAAATCGTGGAGCATGACCTGTACCAATCATTGGGACGGTGTCCATACCTTTCAAAGTGTAAGAACCATGAAGGTGTGATATCACTCGTTAGCCTTAGCGTAAAGGGGACACTCTCAACTAGCGAGGACTCCTTAGCTAGGGGAAGGAAGATACTTTCTACCAGCGAGGACTCCTCACCCTATGGTGGCACGTAGTTTTGAGACCCAGGTGTGCTGAACCCCGACCTCCTCAGTGTTAAATACTACTCCCGAAACATACAACATTCTCATAATCATACCTGAAATATGATAGGTTCTCATGGTCTAGTTTAAACCATAATGAATTCATAAACTGCTTGACATACCTGAACTAGCCATGAAAACAATGCTGAAGATTCAACAATGTTTTCATGGCTAGTTCACGTATCTCAAGCAGTTTATGAATTCATCATTTTTTAAACTAGACCATGATAGATTCAACTGTGATACATAAACTTGACATTCATGATATTCATACATGAGTAAATCGTGCTAACTTGAAAATAGAGAATCATGAGAGTTTTTCATAGATATAATATAATCATAATTATAAAACTTAGGTAGAATCACGGGGGAATCAATTTCATAAGAGACCATAGAGTTTTGCACAAAAAGAGTCTAACCCTTGAAATTCACGAAAATTATAATTTGAGACATGGAGGAATTGAATTCATGAAATTGAACTTGAGATTGGGCATGAGGGTGGAAGAAATCCCCCATTCATGATCCCACATACTTGGGCTTTGATGAATTCTTGACTAGACTTAAGACCCAAGAGAAATTGAGAAGGGGAACCCTAGCTTCCTTGTGAATCCTTGAGACTTTGATCTTCAATTTATGGTATTTGGAGAGGAGTGTTTAGGCTATGTAATACACTAAATATCCCCCTTAGGAAATCCAAAATGACTTGGTTTAGGGTTTCAAATCATAGGAAGTTACAAATATACCCCTAGAAATCCACACTTACATCAACCCGTCCAGTTACTACAGAGCACAGACGAGTCGTTCGCTGTCACCACCACTCGCGGTGAACAGTCGTGACATGCTGGATCAAATTTTCACTTCTCTGATCTTTATCCAACAACTCTATACCAAGAACCTTTACCATATATGATGCGTCTTCACTTGATTCGTTGGTTCTAGGGATAACTTGCACATTCATGGGTTGTTGCTCATGACAAGGCACATGACGCGTTGTCACTTATCATCACAACTCGTCACATGAGTTGTTACATATGAAACCTGAGAATTCATTACTGATCACCACAAGTCTGACCATGACTCATGGTACTATGTAACGAGTCGTACTGTCACTTGTTTTGAGGGAAAATTTAAACTTTTTGTTGGTTTCTTGCTTTAAGTCTAGGGGCTAGTCTTAGGAACTTTTTGGTTGTTACATTATCTCCCCCTTGGGAACATTCGTCATCGAATGGAGACTAATAAAGCTGAAAGGATAGGGAGAAAGCATGAATCCCAATACTGAATGTTATAGACTAAATACTTATGAAGGAACCGACTGCGAACTAAGGTACATATACTGAATTGAATTCATGAAACGTACATGCATTCTATGACATGAGAGGAACTAAGAGACATGAAACTGAGTAGAGTACTAAGGAAGAAATAGTACCTCATGTTGAAGCTGAACTGGAAGGAAAGAATGAGGGTACATGCCCATGATATCTACTTCTGCTTCCCAAGTAGCTCCCTCTACAAGTTGATTCCTCCAAAGGACTTTCACTGAAGCAACTTTCTTATTTCTCAACTTACGAATCTGACGGTCAAGAATCTCAACCGACACCTCTTTGTAAGTGAGACTATCCTTCACACCAATGCTCTCTACAAGTATAACTAAAGTTGGACTGCCGATGCACTTCTTCAACAAGGAAACATGGATAACTGGATGCACTCATGCTAACTCTACAGGCAAATCCAATTCATAAGCCACCTTGCCAACATGTCTTAGAATCCTATTAGGAAATATATATAGGGACTATGTTTCCCCTTCTTTCCAAACCTCATCACTCCTTTCATGCGTAAACCTTCAAAAACACCCAATCATCAACTGCGAGCTTAAGCTATCTTTTTCTCACATCTACATAGGATTTCTAACGATTCTAAGTTGTTCTCAACCATTCTCAGATGAAGTTTCTCCATAGCCTCATGGCTAGAATCTGGGCCCTATCAATATGGCCTCGCATACCTTGAACAATCTAATTGATGATCTACATCTCCACCTATAAAGAGCTTCAAATGGAGCCATTTGAATACTAGAGTGGTAACTATTATTGTTGGCAAACTTGATGACAGGAAAATGATCATCCCAATTACCCTTGAAATCAATCACGCAAGCCCTCTCATGTCCTCTAATGTCTGAATGGTTACTTGGCCTCACTATCTATCTACAGGTGAAATGTTGTGCTAAGCTTAACCCGAATACCAAAGCGCTTCTGAAATAACTTCTAAAACAATGAGGTGAACTGAGTTACCCTATCAAAAATGATGGAAAAAGGGACTCCATGCAACCTAAAAAATCCCAAATGTTAAGTCTATCATAATCCTCGGCTGAATCTATGATCTTAATTGGTAAAAAAAATATGCTGACTTGGTCATCTAGTCTACAATCACCCATATAAAATCATTTTGTCAGTGTTGATATGGCAACCCTATATTGAAATCCATGTTTATATCTTCCCACTTCCAAGTAGGAATACTGATATCCTAAAGCATTCCCAGTCTCTATTGCTCAACCTTAACCTGTTGGCAATTTGGACATATCGCCACAAATTCTGTGATATCTTTCTTCATGCCAGTCCAACAATAGACTTCCCATAGATCACAATACATCTATGTGGCACTTGGGGGATAGAATACTAAGAGTTGTGAGCCTCCCTAAGCATTCACTCTCTCAAGTTATCCATATTCAGAACATATAATTGACCTTGATATCGTAGTACACCATCTTCCCCTTAGGAGAAAACCTCCACTTTCTGATTCTGGATTGTTTCCTTTAACTTAAAAAATATAGGATCCTCATCTTGTTTTGCCTTAACTTCTATCTCCAATGGAGATTCCGAACAATTCTGAACAATGACACCACCATCCGTTGAACCCATAAGGTGAATCCCTAAGTGAGCAAGCTCGTGTACATATCTAAACAACTCCTTTTTCTTAACCTCCACGTGAGCTACACTCCCTATGGACAACCTGCTTAGAGCATCATCTACTATATTAGCCTTATTAGAATGATAAAGAACACTCATGTTGCAGTCCTTGAGAAGCTCAAGCCATCAATTTTTACTGCAAATTCAGGTCCTTCTGACTAAACATATACTGAAGGCTCTTATTGTCTATGAACACATCTACATGAACCCATACAAATAGTGTCTCCAAATCATTTAAGAAAACACCACTACTACTAATTGTCATGACACGAACATGGGCCCAGATCAAGACATGAACATGGGCCCAGATCAAGACATGGGACAAGGAGCCCCAAGAGACTCCAAGTCGATCTATGGCATGAACATACAACTAACTCAATCAAGTAAAACAGAAGACTTAAAATAATAAACATGGAGGAAATATGAACATAACATAACAATCTGATTATACAACCCAAGTCTAAAGCTGAATAGAATATATTGTCTGAAAAGCCTCTAATTCTTATAAGATGATGGGACAAGACTCCAACTAACTCTCTAAGTTTGAAACTGAATATAGGATAACTGATAACAAATGGTCCTCAGGAGATAAGGACTCACCAATAGAGACTGGATGTTACTTTCGAAAGCTGGCTAGTGACGGGGCTGAGTCTGAAGATCAGAGCTTGTATCATGAAATGATAACACATAGAGTATGTGGTCAATACATGGAATGCCGAGTATGCATGGTAAGTAAAACCACTTAAATAAGTAAATAATTTAAAATACACATAATATAAAAACATCAAGATGAGAATATGAGAGTAGGACTTGAAGGCTATTTTCTGAAATAGTGATATGAACATAACTGAACTTCATAACTGAATCGAATGACCTAAAGCTTACATGAGGAACAATGGGAGTCTTGTCATATGTTCAACATTACCACGATAGAGCTTACATGGTCCCGACTATGACACTCAAGTGGCAAGAGCCGTCCAAAGCCTTGCCAGGGCTAAGGACGTTGTCATGATATCGATATCAAGCTTAAGGCCCCCTTGAGGCAGGGGAAATCTCACTTAGGAGGTCCCAAAATAATCTGTTCATACCTTCGTTGGCGCACATTTCTGAGGCATAGCATTGACTGACCCTTAGCCAATTCAGTGCTAGACAGTACTCTAAAAAATATCCGTATGCTCTCCATTATTTTTCAACGAAGCTGACCATCAACTATTGACGAAGCTAAATAATCATGTACGTATAAAATCTGAAATCATACATTAGGAGCCTTGGCTCAAACCATACCACAAGCAGAATATAATTGGGAGTCTTAACTCCAAAACGATGTGGTAAGCTAATTAACTTGAAATCATAAATCATACTTGAACATATGGGCTTGCCCAATACTTAAACATGCTTGAAAATACATGATTCACTTGAAAACATAATCATAGCCATGGGTAACTTGAAAACATGCTTTTCATCAATAATATCTCATCATACTTGAGCATTCATCATAATTCTCAACTTTGATGAATTTCTCATGGATAGGTACTTTAATTTATAAAGCTTGAAAACATGATTATAATAGAAAACATGTAAAACTTGCCCATGAATCATAATTCAATAATAGAAACATGCTTATACAATACCCATGATAGAAACTTAGAAAATTCATGCATTGGGTTAAAACCGCATAGGATCACATATAGATTTTCATGAATTAGAGAGGGATTGGGCATGGTTGCGAACAAATTCACCCATTCATAGCCTTACATACCTGAGAAGAACTGATTTAACCGTTCCCTTGATTGCCCAATGAAGAATTGAAGAAAACTTGAAGGAAATTGAGCTCGATAACCTCTATGACCTTTACTCTTGCATGCATGAATAGGAATATACTAGAATGAACTTACCCCTTTTAAAACTCATTATTCTTAGCTTAAAACGACGTAGTTTAGGCTTTAGGATCATAGGAATTATGGCTAAGCCCTTACTAAATTTGCAGAAAATAACTGACTGCTAGTCCCCATGAGAGACTGGATGAGTTGTTACCAGGGGTAACGGGTCGTCACCTGCTGTTGTGAAGTCCACTACCACTTTTGCTCAAAGGGTCCCCACGAGGGACCTAACGGATCTTCATTAGTGACCACGACTCTTGGTAACCACTCGTTACCTCCACTGCCCAACTCCTCATGTCTTTAATCAATTGTTGACCACGACCAATCCAACGGATCGTACCATCTAACCATGATTCGTTGTGTCGATTCTTAGGGAATACTTCCACTTAACCTTCACTTTTCAATAGCCCTTGACAATGACTGACTCAACAAGTCGTGGGTGCTGACAATGACTTGTGGTCATATCCGTGGGAACTCAAACCATAATTTCCAACTCAAGACAACTCCTCACCATGAGTCACTTAGTGACTAATGGTCAACTTGACGGGTTACAGGATGACTTGATTTGTGACCTGGTGCAGAAAATTCTATTTTTCTCCGTTTCAACTCCAGGGTCTAATCTTTGGGCTTTCAGGGTAAAACAATATCTCCCCCTTGGGAACATTCATCCTCAAATGTTGAAAATCATATAGAAAAGTAGAGAAACGCAATCATCATACTCAAATATTGATCATATAAGCTGAAAACTGATCGAATGACAAACCCCGATTTAAACTACATGTCTAAACTGAATTCATGAATCATACATACATCCATATACATGAAAGAAACTGGGGCACGTGAGCTAAACAATGAAACTAGAGTTTTATGGTGAAAACTGATACCTCAAGCTAGAATTGAGTAGATTTGAAAAAAATGTGGGTATCTAGCAATCATATCTGCTTCGGCTTCCTACATAGCTCCCTCAACATGCTGATTCCCACATAAAACTTTAACTGATGCTACTTCCTCTTTTCTTTGCCTTCAAACCTGAAGATCCAGTATTTCCACTGAAACCTCCTCATAACTAAAGATGTTTTTCACACCGACAGTATCCACAAGAACAAATAGAGCTGGATCCCCCAAACACTTTTTTAGGAGCTATACATAAAAAATAGGATGAATGTAAGCAAATTCTGAGGGCAACTCCAATTCATATGCCACCTTGCCAACGCGCTTCGCAATCCGATAGGGGCCAACATAACGAGGGTTGAGTTTTCCTTTCTTTCGGAACCTCATCACTCCCTTCATGGGATACACCTTCAGAAACACCCAATCATCCATTTCGAACTCAAGTTCTCTCCTTCTCACATTAGCATAGTATTTTTGGCGACTTTGAGCTATTTTCAACCTATCTCATATGAGTTGGACCTTCTTCACGGCCTCATGGACTGAATCTGGTCATGTCATCGCAGCTTCACCGACTTCAAACCAACCAATAGGTGAAATGGAGCCATCTAAATGCTAGAATGGTAGATGTTGTTATATGCAAATTCAATAAGAGGAAAATGGTCATCCCAACTACCGTTGAATTCAATCACACATGCTCTCAACATTTCCTTGAGAGTGTTTGCATTGTCCATTCTGCTTGACCATCCATTTGTGGGTGAGATGTTATACTGAGCTTCACCTGAGTACCAAGTCCTTTTTGAAATGATCTCCAAAATTGAGAGGTAAACTATGTACCTCTATCTGATATGATTGACAAGGGCTCTCAATGCAACTAAACTAGCTCCTAAACGTATAGTTTGGCATAATCCTTCACTAAATCTGTTTGTTTTGACCCGTTGAAAATGAGCGGCTTTGGTCAACCTATCAACAACAACCTAAATGGAGTCATATTGCCGACGAGTGCTAGGCAACCGTTTGATGAAGTCCATATTAATTTCTTCCCACCTTCAAGTAGGGTACTGATATCCTGAAGCACACCTCCTGGTCTTTGGTGCTCAACCTTCACTTACTGACAATTTTGGAACTTAGCCACAAATTCAGCGATGTCCTTCTTCATGCTATTCCACCAATAGACTTCATGTAGATCGCGGTAAATCTTGGTGGCACCTGGATGTATCGAATACCTAGAACCGTGAGCCTTATAAAACATCTAATTTATCAAATCATCAATATCTGGGGCACACAAGTGACCCTGATATCGAAGCATACCATCTCCTCCTTTGGAGAAGACCTCTACCTTATGATTCTGAACGACTTCCTTTAAATTTACCAAAATAGATTCCTCGTCTTGTCTAGCTTTTACATCAGTCAATAAGGATGCTTCTAATCCGTTCTGAACAATAACACCGCTATCAGTCGAGTCAACCAAATGGACTCCCAACCATGCAAGTCGATGCACATCCTTCACAAGCTCCTTCCTCCACTCATCCACATGGGACACACTCTCCATCAAGAGTCTACTAAGGGAATTTGATACTACTCTGGCCTTATCCAAATGGTAAAGTACACTCATATAATAATCCTTAAGTAACTTCAACCACCTCCTTTGATGCAGATTTAGGTCCTTCTGGGTAAACACATATTGTAGGCTCTTGTGTTCTGTAAACACATCTACATGGACCCCATACAAATAGTACCTCCAAATCTTCAATGTAAATACCACCGCTGCCAATTCAAGATCATCGTTTGGGTAATTCCTTTCATGCACCTTCAGTTGCCTAGAAGCATATGTTATAACCTTGCCTGCTAAAGCAATACACAACCAAGACCGATTCTCCAAGCATCGCAATACACCATAAACCCATTGGTACCCTCGGGTAGGGTTAACAACGGTGCTGAGGTGAGTCGGGTCTTCAACTCTTGAAAGCCCCTCTCACAACCCTCCGAACATTGGAACTTCACTTTCTTTTAGGTCAATTTGGTCAATGGCGCTGCATTAGATCAAAAACCCTCAAAAAATCTCCAATAGTACCCAGATAAACCCAAGAAGCTCCTGATATTGGAAAGATTCACCGGTCTTGGCCAATTCTTTACCGCTTCTGTTTTTTGAGAGTCCACCTTTATGCCCTCACTTGACACCACATGACCCAAAAACGCCACGGAGTTTAACAAGAACTCACATTTGCTGAATTTGGAATTTAATTAGCGATCCGTGAGAGCCTATAATACCACCCTCAAATGAGCGGCATGCTCCTCCTCGCTCCGAGAGTATATTAGGATATCATCAATAAACACGATCATGAACATATCCAAGTATGGATTGAACACCCTATTCATCAAGTCCATAAAAGTTGAAGGAGCATTCGTTACTCCAAAAGACATAACTACAAACACATAATGATTAGACTGCATCCTGAAGGTTTTCTTTGGGATGTCACTCTCCCGAACCCTGAGCTGATGGTATCCAGATCTGAGATCTATCTTTGCAAAGAACTTAGCTCCCTGAAGCTGGTCAAACAAATCATCAATTCTAGGTAGAGGATACTTTTTCTTGATGGTGACCTTGTTTAATTGTCGATAATCAATACACATTCGACGAAAACCATATTTATTTTGGACAAAGAGAATTGGTGCACCCAATGGGGATTTTCTCAATCTGATGAATCCCTTATCTAAAAGGTCTTTCAACTGCTCCTTCAACTCCTTTAACTCGGCTGGAGAAATTCTATAAGGAGGAATATTTATAGGCTGCGTATCGGGAAGAAGGTCAATACCAAAATCAATCTCCCGCTAGGGAGGGATTTTTGGTAGATTATATGGGAAGACTTCTGGATACTCGCATACTAGTGGGACTGACTGGGTAGTCGGGGTCTCGGATGTAGCATCCTTAACCCTAACTAGATGGTATACACAACCTTTGGAGATCATCTTTCTGACCTTAAGATAGGAATTGAAATGACCTACAGGCATAGTTGAACTACCTTTCCATTCTAAGACTAGCTCACCCGGAAATCTGAACTCTGCTGCCCGGGTTCTACAATTAACTGAGGCATAACATGCAAATAGCCAATCCGTGCTGCTGATAACATCAAAATTGGTCATGGCTAACTCTACTAGATCTATAAGGTGACTTTTTGAAGGATTGTGACCAGGAAACTTCTAGATATAACTGAATCACCCACTGGAGTAGAGACTAAGAAGGGTTCTGACAAGATTTCAAGACTGACTCCGAAACTACTAGGCACATAAGGTCTCACAAAATACAAGGTAGCCTCTAGAACTAACATAGAATATACATCACGATGGAAGACTCGTAACATACCAATGACTACATCCGAGGAGACCTCCTGTTCCTAGCGAGATGCTAAGGCATAGGATCTATTTTGGTCTGACCGCCACTCGTGCTAGTAGATGCCCCTTGTTGGGCTGGGCGTGCGGGTGGAGCTTCTGAACTGGAAGTTGGGCCTTGGATACTATCATGGCCCCATCTAGATATTGGGCACTATTTGAGCATATGTCCAGGCTCTCTGCACACGAAGTAAGCACCTATACCTACCAAACACTAACCCGTGTGCCCCGACCATACCTGCTGCAAACTGGGATACTTGAATCCTCAGCCTACTGCTCTGACCCCTAGAGCATGATGTTCTTCCTCTCTATTCATGCCTACATCTGGATGGCACACTCATCGCTGAAGATGCTGGGGCTGAAGATCTCTAGTGGGACTGCTGTCGGTGCCCACCACCTGGCCTCGACTGAGAGAACCTATAGCTGTCTGTCCTAGCCCTCTTGGCCTCTCTCTCGCTAAGATGCGTCGTCTCCATCTGCTTGGTATACAAGATTATTCGAGAAAAATTCATATCCTGATGGAGCATGGAAATTCTGCAATCCTTGTCTAGATAGTCCGCCACCCCATAAACAAACCTGCTCACTTGCGCCCTCTGATCGACCACTAACTCTGGGGGGTAATTTGACAAACAAGTGAACTCTAGGGCATATTCCTACACTGTTATCTTCCCCTATTTTAGATTCACAAACTCGACCGCCTTCAACTCCCTCATCTCACGAGGAAAGAACTGATCTAGAAAAGCAATGTGAAACTCCTCCCAACTGATAGGGCCTACTCCGGCTGCCCTACTATCCTTCCATCGTTTAAACCAAATGTGTGTGATCCCCTTCAACTAATATGAGGCCAAATCAACACACTTCTCTCCATTCACCCCCATGACCTGGGTGAACTTCAAAATCTCGTCTACCTTTGACCCAAGAAACTCTGATAGGTTCATTATTAGGAAATCTATGACTTGTTTTGTCGCCGCATTCCCATTCTGCGGGACATGCACCACTGCCTTCTGGTTGACTTGGGAGATCAAGGCTTGCGCTAGCATCTGAATGGCTGCCCTGAATATAGTGTGGGAATCCCACTCTAGTGCATGGTGCTCATGGATTGGTGGGTCCTACTGGTGCCCGTCCACATTGCCATCCTCGTGGCCATTTCCATTTCCATTCCATCTACCGTTGACTCTGCGGAGAGCATGATTCTTCAATCATGAATAGCACAAGTTAGAATGATAGAGAGACATTTCACCGCATGACATAGATCATGAAAGAAGGGAACATTTCCTAAATATTTTGTAGCCTCTTCCTTATAAGTGTGGTGCACTTCACACCCATGAAAAATACTCTACTTAACGCGGCTTCCAGACACCCTAGGACATTTCAAACCTATTGCTCTGATACCAAGTTTGTCATGACTCAAACATGGGCTCGGACCGAGACACGGGACAAGGAGCCCCAAGAAACTCCAAGTCGACCCATGGCATGAACATACATCTAACTCAATCAAGTAAAGAAGAAGACTTAACATAATAAACATGGAAGAAATCAAAACATAACATAAAAATCTGAATATACAACCCAAGTCTGAAGCTGAATACAATCTATTGTCTGAAAAACCTTTAATTCTAGTGAGTTGATGGGACAAGACCCCAACTAACTCTCTAAGTTTTAAACTGAATATATGAGGATAATTGATAACAAATGTTCCTCAAGAGATGAGGACTCACCAATAAAGACTGGATGCTAACTCCGGAAGCTGGCTAGTGATGGGGCCGAGTCTCAAGATCGTATCTTGTATCATGAATGATACAGCTTAGAGTATGTGGTTAGTACGTGGAGTATACCGAGTATGCAAGGTAAGTAAAAATGCTTAAATAAGTAAAATCATTTAAAACACGCATAATACAAAACAACATCAAAATGAGAATTTGAGAGTAGGCCTTGCATGCTATTTTCTAAAATCACGATCTAAATATAACTGAACGTTATAACTGAATTGAATGACCTAAAGCTGAAATCTGATAATCATAAGTAAAATTGTACAATGGGTCAAACCTGCTTTTGAGCATATATATATATGTATATGTATATATCTATCTATATATATATATATATATATATATATATATATATATATATATATATATATATATAGATATATACATATACATATATATCGTGAATGATAAATGTGCATAATTAAAATCATGAGGAACAATGGGTGACTCATCATGTAACCGACATTACCACGATAGAGCTTATGTGGCCCCGACTATCACATTCAAGTGGGTAGAGCCGTCCAAAGCCTTGCCAGGGCTAAGGACGCTATCATGATATCGATATAAAATTCAAGGGCCCCTTGGGGTAGGGGAAAGCTCACATAGGAGGTCCCAATTAATCTGATCATACCTACATTGGCGCATAGTTCTGAGGCATATGGTTCACTGACCATTAGCCTACTCGGTGCTAGAAACTACTCCCAAAATCATGCATATTCTCTTCATTATTTTTCAATATAGCTAACCATAGTCTGTTGATGAAGCAGAATAATCATATACATATAATATCTGAAATCATACATGAGGAGTCTTGACTCAAATCATACCACAAGATGAACATAATTGGGAGTCTGGACTTCAAAACTATGTGGTAAGCTAATTAATATAAAATCATAAATCATACTTGAACATATGGGCTTGCCCAATACTTTAACATGCTTGAAAATACTTGATTCACTTGAAAACATAATCACAGACATGGGTAACTTGAAAACATGTTTTTCATCAATAATATCTCATCATACTTGACCATTCATCATAAATCCCAACTTTCATGAACTTCTCATGGATGGGCACTATAATTTATAAAGCTTGTAAACATGATTATAATTGAAAATAATGTAAAACTTTCCCATGAATAATGATTCAATAATAGAAACATGCACATATCATACCCATGGTGGAAACTTAGGAAATTCATGCATTGGGTTAAAACCCCATAGGATCAACATATAGATTTTCATGAATTAGAGAGGGATAGGGCATGGGTGTGAACAAATTCACCCATTCATAGCATTACTTACCTGAGAAGAACTCATTTAACCACTTCCTTGATTGCCCAATGAAGAATTGAAGAAAATTTGAAGGAAATTGAGCTTGATCACCTCTCTAGACCTTTATGCTTGCATGCATGAATAGAAATAGCCTAAAATGAATTTACCCCTTTTAAAAATCAATATTATTAGCTTAAAATGACCTAGTTGAGGCCTTAGGATCGTAGGAATTACGAATAAGACCTTACAAAATTCACAAAAAATAACTGACTACCAGTCCCCACGAGGGATTGGACGAGTCGTTACAAGGGGGGACGGGTCGTCGCTTGCTGTCGTGAAGTCCATTGCCACTTTTCCTTAAAGGGTCCCCATGAGGGACCTAAAGGATCGTCATTGATGACCACGAATCATGGTCACTACTCGTTACCACTACCCAGCTCCTAAAGTCTTTAATAAACTGTTGACCACGACCAATCTAACGGATCGTGGCATCTGACAATGATTCGTTGTGTCCATTCATAGGGAACACTGCCACTCAACCTTCACCTTTCAATAGCCCTTGACCATGATTGACTCAATGATTCGGTGCTGACCACGACTAGTGCTCATGTCCGTGGGGACTCAAAACCATAATTTCCAACTCAAGAGAACTCCTCACCATGAGTCACTTACTTGTGCTCAACCTGATGTGTCACAAGATGACTCGTTTTGTGACCTAGTGCAGAAAATCCTGTTTTTCTCTGTTTCAACTCTATGGTATGATTTTTAGGCTTTCGGGGTATAACACTAACTCAGGTAGTGTGTCGGGTAATTCTTATTATGAGACTTTAGCTGTCTCAAGGTATAAGCAATGACCTTACCATGCTGCATCAGCACACATGCAATGAAAACTGTAGAGGCATCATAATACACCACAAAGCCATCTGTGCCCTCTAGTAGGGTCAAGACCAAAGCGGAAATGAGTCGAGCCTTTAAATCCTGAAAACTCTTCTCACACGCATTGAACCACTGAAACTTGACCTTCTTCTGAGTCAGCTTGGTCAAAGGTGAGGCAATGGATAAAAATCCCTCTACAAACCTCCTGTAGTAGCCAGCTTAACCCAAAAAGTCCCTAAAGTTAGTGGGATTGATAAGTCTAGGCAAGTTCTTTACCTTCTTAAACTTTTTAGAGTCTACCTGCACACCTTCACTAGACACCACGTGCCTATTAAATGCCACTGACTTCAGCCAAAACTCCCACTTACTGAACTTAGAAAACAACTGAAGGTCCTTGAGAGTTTACAACATAATTCTCAAATGAGCAACATGCTCTTTCTCACTCCAAAAGTATACAAGGATATCTTCGATAAAGACAATGACGAACAAATCTAACTATTTCTTGAACACCTTATTCATCGAATCCATAAAAGTCGCAGGAGTATTCATTAGTCCAAAAGATATAACAACAAATTTATAGTGACCATACCGAGTCTGGAAGGCTATATCCAAAATGTTACACTCTCTAACTCTAAGCTGATGACAGGCGGATCTAAGGTCTATCTTGGAGAAATAACTAGCCTCCCAAAGCTGATCAAACAAGTCATTAATCCTAGGAATGGGATACTTATTCTTGATTATGACTTTGTTCAACTAGCAGTGGTCAATGCAGATCCTGAGAGAACCATCTTTCTTCCACACGAAGAGGACTAGAACACTCCACAGGGACTTACTAGGCCTGATAAAACCCATATCTTGTAGATCGTTCAATTGTTCCTTCAACTCCCTAAGCTCAGTTGTAGCCATTTTGTAAGAAGGAATGGATCTGGGATGCATATTAGGAAGGAGGTCAATCCTAAAGTCAATATCCCGTTTGTAGTGACTCCTTGTAGATCCTCTGGCAACACTACTGGATACTCACAAACAACTACGACTGACTGAATAGTCGAGATTTCGAGCTTAGAATCCTTAACCCAAACTAAATGATATACACAACCCTTGGAAATCATCTTCCTAGCCTTAAGATAGGAGACAAAGCAACATATAGTGATTGTGGAACTACCTTACACTCTAGGACTTGTTCACCTGGAAATCAAAATTCTACTGTTCGGATTTTACAATTGATTTAAGAATGCAAGAATATAGCCAATCCATGCCAAAGATAACATCAAATTTGGTCATTTCTAGCTCTACTAGATCAGCGGTCTCTTTCTGGAGAATTGTAACTGGATCATTTATGTAGACCCTTCATGCTAAGACTGAATCACCTACAAGAGTAGAGACTAAGAAGGGTTCAGAGGGAATTTTAAGACTGACACCAAAACTAAGAGCAACATAGGGAGTCATGAAGGATAATATGGCCCTTCAGTCTAATATTGTATAAATATCAAGGTGGAAAACTCATAACATACCCATGACCATATCTAGTGAGCATTCCTGCTCCTAGCATTATTAAATTGCACTGAAATAGTTCAGGTGTTGTCCACCAACTGCACTAGATGATGCACCCTGTTGGGATGGGTGAACCGTTGGAGCTGTTGAAGAGGTGGTTGGGGCACGACCTCTACGGTCACCTTGTCCGTCTAGAGGACAATCTTTAACTTTGTGACCGGGCTTTCCACACGCAAAACAAGCATCAAAACCAACCAAGAACTCTCCAAGGTTGTTCCTACCACACTTCTTGCAAGCTGGGAATATGCGTCCTCCAGGTATGCTCCCCCGAGTCTTAGAGTGTAATACCCCGGAAGTGCCTAAGACTAGAGCAGGATTTTAAAAGTGAAAAGTAGTAGAATCTAGAAAAAAAAATTCTCAGAACGGGTCGTTGTACGAGTCATTGGGGGAAACTAACAACCCATTGTATGTGCCCGTGATGAGATACTACAGGTCTGGAGTTGGGGGTGAGGGGTCTCAGGATGACCCATGGGATGTTATAACTAGTCATTGAAGGTAGTATTTTTGAGGTTGATTTTGGATCAAGAAGGAAGTAACGAGTCACGTGACTACTCGTCATTGGGAGCAAGGAGTCGTTGTAAGTACTTGTTGGAAAGAATACTAAGTTAGGGCAGTGGTGACAATGACTGGAAGCAACGAATCATTAAAGCTTGTAATGAATCGTACTGTCCGGTTGTGGTAAGGGATTTGAGAATTGAATCAGGGATGAGATGACGAGGGGTAGTAACGGACCGTGGGAGCTAGCAACAGTCCGTTGTGCCGATCGTTGCCACTAAAAGAGCAGTTTTTCCAGGAAGTTCATTAAGGGTATTTTTGTCATTCCTAAGCTCAAGGGTCCTAAACTACATCATTTTAGTCTTTAAATATAGTGTTTTAAGAGAGGTCAAGCCATTCTAAGCCTATCCTAATTCATGCATTCAAGCTTAGGGGTTTTGAGAGGTGATCAAGTCTAGTTTCTATAAGTTCTTCCTCAATTCTCTTTGGGATATCAAGGAAGTGTGAGAATCAGATTCCTTCAGGTATGTAAGGCTATGAATGGGTACAATTTTCCACACCCATGCCCAATTCCCTCTCAATTCATGACGTTCTAGTTGATGATTCCATGGGGTTTTTAACCAATGCATGAATTGCTAATATTCTATCATGGGTACAATCTAAGCAAGTTTTAATTGATGAATTGTGATTGATGGGCTGATTTTATGATATTTTAAATTATAAATAATGTTTTTATATTTTCAAAACTATGATGCCTATCCGTGAATGTTCATGAAAGTTGAGATCTATGAGATATATGTTCAAGTATGATGTGATGTTTATGAAGAAAGTATGATTTTAAAATACCTATGTTATTTTCATATTTTCAAAGTAAATCAAGTGATTTCAACAATTTTAAAGTATTGGGCAAGCCCATATGATTAAGTATGACTTATGATTTCATGAATTAGCTTCATGGTTTTAGAGTCAAGACTCCCATTATTTTCAACTTGTGGTATAGTTTGAGCCAAGGCTCCTCATGTTATGATTTTAGATTATCCATGTATGTTATTATTAAACTTCGTCACTAGACGATAGTCAGCTTAATTCAAAAAAAATGGAGAGCATATGCATTTTTGGGGAGTAGTGTGTTGCACCAAGTGGGCTAAGGATCAGTAAACCCTATGCCTTAGAACAAAGCACCAACATAGGTATGATCAGATTATTTGGGACCTCCTTTGAAACTTTCCCCTACCCCCAAGGGGCCTTGATCTTGATATCGATTTCATGGTAGCATCTTTAGCCCTAAAAAGGCTTGAGACAGCTCTGTCCACTTGAGTGCAATAGTCGAGACCACGTAAGCTCTATCGTGGTAATGCCGGTTATATGACAAGTCTCCCATTATTCTTCATGTTTTCAGTTATGCATGTTTATCAGTCATGATATATATATATATTTTATGAAGGTTTGACCCAATATTCAGTTTTATTTATGATTATCAGTTTTCAACTTTGGGTCATTCGAGTCAGTTATGATACGTAGTTATGTTCAGATCATGATTTCAGAAAATAGCATACAAGCCTTACTTTCATAATTTTATGTTGATTATGTTTTATGAAATGCATTATTATTGATTTTACTTAAGCGATTTAACTTACCTTTCATACTTGGTACATTCCACGTACTGACCGCATACTCTATGTTGTATCATTTCATGGTACAAGCTCCGATATCCAGACTCAGCCCTGTCACTAGCTAGTTTTGGAGTTAGCATCCAGTGTCAGTTGGTAAGTCCTCATCTACCGAGGACCATTCCTTATCAATTATCTTTTCATTTTCAGTTTCAAAATTGAAGAGTTAGTTGGGGTCTTGTCCCATCAACTCATCAGTAATAGAGGCTTTTCGGGCATAGATTGTATCCAGCTTCTGACTCGTGTTGTATGTTCTGATGTTATTCTGTGTTCAGACTTTTGATATGTTCATTATGTTGATCTTCCACTTATTTTTTGATTGAGTTAGATGTTATGTTCATGCCATGGGTCGAATTGAAGCCTCTCGGGGTTCCTTGTCCCGTATCTCAATCCGGGCCATGTTCGGGTCATGACAAACTTGGTATTAGTGCATTAGGTTTTGAAGTGTCCTAGGGTGTCTAAAAGCCGTGATAAGTAGATTCTTTTTCATGGGTGTGAAGTGCTCCATGAAACATTTAGGAAACGTTCCCTTCTTTCATGATCTATGTCGTGCACTGAGATGTCTCTCTATCCTTCTAACTCGTTCTATAAGCATTTGTAGGATCATGCCTCCCTGCAGGGTTAATGGAAGGAAAAACGAAAATGGAAATGGCCACGAGGATGGCAATGTAGATAGGCATCAACAGGCCCCACCAGTCCATGAGAACCATGCACCGGAGACGGTTACCCAGGCTGAATTCAGGGCAACTATTCAGATGCTAGTACAGGCCTTGACTGCCCCATTCAATCAGTAGGCGGTAGCACATGTCCCTTAAAACAGGAATGCGGTGGCAACATAAGTTAGAGATTTTCTAAGGATGAACCCTCCAGAGTTTTTTGGGTCAAAGGTGGATGAGGATCAACATTTGTTTATCGACAAGATTCTAAAGATCACTCAGGTCATAGGGTTGACTAGAGAGGTGTGAGCTGATTTAGCCTCATATCAGTTGAAGAGGGTTGATCACATTTGGTTTAAACAGTGGAAGGATAGTAGAGCAGTGGGAGCAGGCTCTATTTGTTGGGGTGAGTTTCATGCCGCATTTCTGGAGCGGTTCTTCCGTTGTGAGATGATGGAGATTAAAGTAGCGGAATTTGTGAATCTGAGATAAGGAAAGATGACAGTGCACGAGTATGCCTTAGAGTTCACTCGTCTGTCAAAGTACACACCGGTTAGTGGCTGATCAGAGAGCTCGAGTGAGCAGGTTTATACATGGAGTGGCAGACTACCTAGACAAGAATTGCAGGACCGCCATGCTTCATTAGGATACAAATTTTTCTCAGATGGTTTTATACGCCCAGCAGATGGAGGCAGTGCATCTATGAGAGAGAGAGAGAGAGATAGGCCAAGAGGGCTAGGACAGACAACTATGGATTCTCTCAATAAACACCAGGTGGTGGGCACTGGCAGCTATCCTATAAGAGATCTTCAGGCCCTGCGTCGTTGGCTATGAGTGTGCCATCCTGATCTAGGCGCGACCAGAGGGGGCGAGCATCATGCTCTAGAGCAGCAGGCCCGTAGAGTCCAGCATCCCAAATTATGGCAGATGTTGCCAAAGACACACAAGCCAATGCTTGGTAGGTGCAGGTGCTTGCTTCGGGTGTGGAAAGCCTGGACATATGCTTAGAGATTGCCCAGCAGCTAGACCGGGCCACTATATGGGTTAAGGCCCAGCTTCTAGTTCAGTAACCCACCAGCACGCCCAACTCAGCACGAGGCATCTACTAGCACAGGTGGAAGTCAACCCCAAAACTCGTCATGTCTGTTCATGGTAAGGGATCTAAGAGTTGAATCGGGGATGAGAAGATGAGGGGTAGTTATAGACTATGGGAGCTAGCAATGGTCTGTTGTGCCGACTGTTGCCACTAATAAAGAAGTTTTTCCTAGAAGTTTATTAAGGGTATTTTCGTCATTCCTAAGCCTAGGGTCCTAAACTAAGTCATTTTAAGCTCGAAATAAAGTGTTTTAAGAGGGGAAAATCCATTCTAACCCTATCCTAATTCATCCATACAAGCTTAGGGGTTTTGAGAGGTGATCAAGTCTAGTTTCTACAAGTTCTTCCTCGATTCTCTTTAGGCTATCAAGGAAGTGTGATAATTAGATTCCTTCAGGTATGTAGGCTACGAATGGGTGCAATAGTCAATACCCATGCGCAATTCCCTCTCAATACATGATGTTCTAGTTGATGATTCCATGGGGTTTTTACCCAATGCATGAATTCCTAAGTTTCTATCATGGGTATGATCTAAACATGTTTTAATTGATGAACTATGATTGACGAGTTGATTTATGTTTTAAATTATAAATTATATTTTCAAGTTTTCTAAACTATGATGCCCATCCATGAATGTTCATGAAAGTTGACATCTATGAGATATATGTTCAAGTATGCTGTGATGTTTATGAAGAAAGTATGATTATTACATCCCATGTTATGTTCATGTTTTCTAAGTGAATCGAGTGATTTCAAGCATGTTAAAGTATTGGGCAAGCCCATATGATTAAGTATAACTTATGATTTCATGAATTTGCTTACCACATGGTTTTAAAGTCAAGACTCCCATTATTTTGAGCTTGTGGTATGGTTTGAGCCAACGCTCCTCATGTTATGATTTCAGATTATGTATGTATGTTATTATTTAGCTTCATAACTAGATAATGGTCTGCTTCATAGAAAAATGATGGAGAGCATATGCATGTTTTAGGGAGTAGTCTAGCATTGAGTAGGCTAAGGGTCGGTCAACCCTATGCCTTACAACTACGTGCCAACGTAGGTATGATCAGATTATTTGGGACCTACTTTGGAGTTTTCTCGTGCCCACAAGAGGCCTTGAGCTTGATATCGATATCATGGTAGCGTCTTTAGCCTTGGCAAGGCTTTAGATGGCTCTGCCCTCTTGAGTGTAATAGTCGGGACCATGTAAGCTCTATCGTGGTAAAATCGGTTATATGTCGAGTCTCCCATTCTTCCTCATATTTTTAGTTATGCATGTCTATCATTCATGATATATATTATTAAGCAGGTTTGACCAAATGTTTAGTTTTACTTATGATTATCGTTTTTCAGCTTTGGGTCATTCGAATCAGTTATGATATGCAGTTATGTTCAGATCATGATTTAAAAAAATAGCATGCAAGCCTTACTCTTAGAATTTTATCTTGTTTATGTTTTATGAAATGCATTATTATTGATTTTACTTACTTAAGTGGTTTTACTTACCTTGCATACTCGGTACATTCCACGTACTGACCACATACTCCATGCTGTATTGTTTCATGATACAGGCTCCGATATCTAGACTCAGCCCCGTCACTAGCCAGTTTTCGGTGTTAGTATCCAGTCTCAGTTGGTGAGTCCTCATCTCCCGAGGACCATTCCTTATCATTTATCTTTACATTTTTAGTTTCAGACTTAGAGAGTTATTTGGGTTCTTGTTCCATCAACTCATCAGTAATAGAGGCTTTGCAGATATAGAATGTATTCATATTTAGACTCGAGTTGTATGTTCTGATGTTATGCTATTTTCAGAGTTCCGCAAGGTTCATTATGTTGATTTTCTACTTATTTATTGATTAAGTTAAGTAGATGTTCATGCAATGGGTCGACTTGGAGCCTCTCGGCGTTCCTTGTCCTGTGTCTCGATTTGGGCCCATGTTCAGGTCATGACATAGAGTCTAGTGCTCTACCCCTCTGATCACCTCTAGTCCTGGAAGGAAAGCTAGTTGATAATGGAGCTAGGGCTGATAACCTCTGATGGGACTACGAGCAATGTCCACCTGTTCTCTGCTGAGAATACTTAAAGCTCCCTGTCCTATCCCTCTTTCTCTACCACTCTTTCTCTTTCAATTTTTCCTCCTTAATCTACTGGGAATGAATCATGAGTTGAGGATATCCATGTCACTAATAAGCATATCAGTCCTACACTCCTTGACCCCCAAATCTATGAGTCCCAATACAAACTTGCTCATGCTTGGCTCGGTGACCATCTACGAAGCATGCTTGGATAGTTGGGTGAACTTCAAGGCATACTCCTGAACCGTCATGTTATTTTTCTTCAGGTTGATGAACCTTTTAGCTTCTCTTATCTCCCGGGGAGAGAACCTATCCAATAAAGTCATCATGAATGCATCCCAATCAATAGGAGTTGTGCCTGCCCTATTATCACATGATACTGAACATGAAAGTAGGGAATTTTCCTTAAATGTCTCTTAGCCTCTTCCTCGTAAGTGTGGCGCTCTTCACACCTAAGAAAATGACTCTACTTAACGCTGATTTTAGACACTCTAGGAAAAAATTAAACCTATTGCTCTGATACAAAGTTTTTCATGACCTGATCGTAGATCGTGGATGCGACACGAGATTTAGAACCATGAATGGCTCCAAGATAACCCATAGTACATGCATCATAAGCTGTTATACCTCGAAAGCCCAAATATCAGACCCGAGAGTTGAAACAGAGAAAATTAGAAATTTCGCATCAGGTAACAAAACGGTTCCTGATGTGACCCATTGGAGCAACACACGAGTCGTGATGTGACTTGTGGTGAGGTTTAAGAGATTAATCTTGAATTTGGAAGTTGACTCCCCACAGTTATGACCACGAGTCGTGGTCAGGCCCCATGACTCGTTAGGTTAGTCGTGAGCAGTGATGGGTGACAAAAGTGAAGGAAGAAGGCAGTGCACCTAATGGAAGTACCCCACAAGTCGTTTTCAGTCACCACGATTTGTGGGATGAGCCATGGTCAACTGATGGAGGTTATTTGAAAATCATAGGCAGTGTACCTGACGAGTGGTGACCATGAGTCGTGGTCACCATTGATGAGTCGTTAAGTCTCCCGTTATGAGCCCAGGCGATTGCTAGACAGTGTACTTGACGGACGACTCCACTAGTCGTGTCCCATGATGATGAGTCGTTAGGTCCTTCGTGGGGACCAACTGGCAGTTATTTTTTGCGAATTTAGAAAGGTCTTTTACATAATTCCTAAGATCCAAAGGCCTAAACTACGTCATTTTGAGTTATGAATAATGAATTTTAAAGGGGTTAAGTTCATTTTAGGCCATTTTCATATTCATGCATGCAAGAATGATAGTCTAGAGAAGTGATCAAGGCAATCCTTCAAGGTTTTCTTCAATTTCTTCTTGGCCATTCAAGGGAGTGTAAGAATCATCCATTTACAGTTATGTAGGATTATAAGTGGGTGTTTTCGTTCACACCCATGCCCAATCTCTCCTAATTCATGAAGTGTTGTTCAAATATCTTATGGGGTTTTATCTTAAATCTTGTGGAATTCTAATGATCTATCCATGGGTTATTACTTTTCATGTTTTACATCATATTTTATGAATCATGACCAAATTTGACAACTAATTTGATTATAAATTTATTTATTTCATTTCCTAATAAATTATGCCTAATTATGCATATTCTTTGATGAATTGAGTTATGATCTTTATCTCTATTGTGGATATTCATAAACCATCAGGATTTATGAGTCAAAATATGTATTTATTCAAATTCCCATTATGAATTTATGATTTACGAAGCTTATACATGACTTACAAGTATGTAGGAATCTCATGATTTACTAATTATGTTTTTTGCCGACTCACGGGCCTTACCCTTATGGCTACTTTCATGTATTTACAAGAATTCTTATGATTTACATGATTTAACTAGCCCATGAATATCATGCATATTATACTATGAGCACTATATATGTTTTGGGAGTAGTATTTCACACCGAGTAGGTTCGGGGCTCAGGTTTTTCCCCGAATCTCAAAACTATGTGCCATCATAGGACATGATTGGACCTCCCTTGTGACTATCCGCTTTTCCCAAATGGTCCCTTTAATGTGCGATATCATAGCCTTCATGGTTCTACCCTTGGAAAGATACGAACACCCTCCTAACTAGGGATTTACAGGTTGGGCTCCATGTGTGCTCATATGTGGTATGTTGGTTATAAGAATCTCCCATTGTTTTGCATGTTTCATGCATTATTATGTTATGTTAATTTGGCTCAACTGATGATTTATAAAGTTTCTCTTAGGACTATGGTGTTGAATGGGTTATGAATGATTTAAAAAACCTTGAGCCTTATGTTATCGTATGATATTCATGTTATGAGCATGTTGTCCCACTCTTATGATCTCTTATGAGTTCTTATCTATTGTTAAATGTCCATTTTACTTACCTTGAATACTCGGGCCTCTATTCAGGTCACGTGACAAACTTGGTATCAGAACCATAGGTTTGAAGTGTCTTAGGGTGTCTGAAAGCTGTGTTAAGTAGAGTATCCTTCATGGGTGTGAAGCACGCTACACTTATGACGGAGAGGCTGAAAGACGTTTAGCAAATTTTCCCTTCTTTCATGATCTATGTCGTGCGATGAAATGTCTCCTTATACTTCTAATTTGTGCTATTCACAACTGTAGAATCATGACTCCCTGCAAAGTAAATTGTAGGAGAAATGGGAATGGAGATGCCAAGAGGATGGCAACGGGAACGGGCACCAGCAGACCCCACCAGTTCAGGAGCACCATGCACCGGAGCCGGTTGCCCATGCTGAGTTTCAGGCAGCTATTCAGATGCTCGTGCTGGCCTTGACCGTTTAGGTCAATCAGTAGGCGATTGCGTATGTTCTGCAAAATGGAAATACAGTGGCGGCTAGGGTGAGGGATTTCTTTAAAATGAACCCGCCGGAGTTCGTTGGGTAAAAAGTAGATGAGGACCCACATGATTTCATCGATGAGATTCTGAAGATCATCCAGGTCTTGTGTTACAACCCTAAATTTTTTTGATGATTATTTGATGGTTTTATGTAAGATTAAGGGAATTATGGGTCGTATGTTGTCCGTAGGTGAGGAGGGAAAACATGTGCAAAGCGAAAAGCGAAGAGTATGTGAAGTTTGTAAATAAGGTTCAATTTTAAATGGTCATATCTCCAAACATATAATGATATAGAAGTCCCATAACATATCAAATGAAAGATATTTGAGTCTAGTTTACAAAGAAAAAAACTGCTCATCAATCAGAGTTTGGAGTAAAAAGTTATGCTCGTTTGAAGACAGCATTATCGGCTGGGAAAGCGCCAAGGCGCGCGGGCGCCGAGACAGGCAGGAAGCAGGCGCACGCGCGCGCGAGGGCATGTGGCATGGGCGCCGCACCCGGGCGCCGCCGTTACCTTGGCCAGCCCACATATATGAAGTAAAATTTAGCTAGAAATCTCATTTCTACTCCGTTTTAGTTGATTTTATTTTTCAGAATTCAGATAATTCAACGCCCTATTACATGGTGAAAATATATCACAGGTAAGAAACTTCACTCTTGTCTCTTTTGGGATTTGAAAAGAGAACCTTGGAAGAAAGTTATGGCTTGTTGTTTTCTTTTGGTTGATTGTGGTATTGATGCATTTTTAGATGATTTTAGGCAGAGGAAAGACTAGGAGTTTACTCCTACTTTAGCTGATAACATATCCAAGAAAGTTTAAGTGATTCCCTTTTTGATTTCTTTAGGTTTATGAGGTTATAACTTGGAGAATTTTGTAGTATTGTGTTGTTGTTTCTTTGTGTGTTTTTGTAGCATGTTGCTGCCTAATTTTTCCAGAACTTTGGTGAAATGAAGTTGCTTCTTGTTGGGTTTGTAATTTGGACTTGGAAGGATCCTTAAGGAGTAAGCTTGAAAGGAAGATTTTCGGCAAAATTAGAGTCGACGTTCCAAGGTATGTAAAGGTGTCCCTTTCCTTGTTTTTCAAGCATGAAACTAAGTTATTGAAAGGATCAATATTCCTATGTTTTTAAAATCATATTGAGGCATGTATGATACTTTCTGAAGGGTTGGAAATACTTGGCATAAAGCTTGAATCGTTAAGAATGGTTGAAGCGAACAAATGTGAAGCAAAAGGTGTAATTTTTGTACGATTGTTGCCGTATTTCCAAATCGAGTTTGAAGTCCCCTTAACGTGAGCACCGTGAGCTGCTCCTTTGCAGTATACTATATATGTTATGTTTAATATATGTTAAGATCTTGTCACTTAGTTAAATTGGTAGGAAATTCTAAGACGACGACATGTAATTGAACTTAAGCTAAGAAGATGACGCTAAGACGATTGAGGGTAAACGAGATTATTGAAATGACGTTTTAATAATATTTTTAATCCCTCCTATATGTTTATGTTTTAAAGTGCTTAAGATAAAAATTAGATTTTATGTTTTTCCTTTTTAAAGTTAAGCAAGCGGCACGTAGCGAATAAACTAAATTGATACATGTTAACGGGGAAAGCGTGGCTAAGTTGTCAATTAGGCAAAGAGGTAAGTGTGTATAAGAATTGATGGAATAGTGAAAACGAGGGTAAATACTTGAGTGTAGAGTGAATAATTTTTGTCAAAGAAGTTAAGATGAATAAGGAAAGTAGAGCTAAATATTGTTAAATTAAACGATACAGGTTACGATTTTGAACGAGGTAGGCAACATCTAGGAAGATTAACCCTGTTCTAAAGACGTTTAGCAAAAGAGTTATAAATTAAGTTTTTCATGTTTAGTATGTGTTACGTTGATGAATAACCACTAAAGTGTTAACCTTCTACGAAATAATTAGAGTTGAACATCTGCAAAATAGTAACTTAAGTTGAGAAGCTCTCTGCTATACCCCTAAATGATTATGTTAAGTTATCTATTCTAAGTGTTGACATTTTCTACCATGTCTGAAAAGGGTAATCCTAGGATCTTCTAAGTGACTTATGATTATGTAAGCTTTCTTAAGCTCCACAGATAATTGCAAAGTTATGTAAGTCAATCCAGCATCACCCGAATTACGGCTATATATATTTATTTACCTATAAGGCATCACTTAGAGAGTTACTCACGAGTTCCAAAGTTATAGATCTCCAAGTCTCAGATCCTTAAGTTATGTATTTACGTCCCTAATTTATGTTTAAATGTGCTAGCTGATCTGATATGATTTTGGGAGATCGTATTTTGAGAATTATGCTAATGTCTCGGTCAAGTATCTGATGTTGTATAAAAGTCTAAGAACTCAAGTCTTTATATGTCTTCCCAGTAAGAAGTCTTAATGTGTACTATTTTCATGTTAGAACATACAGTTGAATTCTTTCAGTTATATTCAAGTCATGCATCTTTATGTTTAGCTCTTGTTGAGTTATCAGTTGAATTTCCTAAATTCAGAGGAGAGATTCTCCTATGTACCAATGTTCCTAATGTCTAAGTAAGTATAAGTGCAGGCTATGATAATGATCAATTAAGCTCAGAACTTTGAATACCAGGAAGTCTCCTGGAGGTCACCTAGTTAACTAAATATGAGTTATACATAAGTCTTATACGTTGTATGTTTGTAGTTCTGTTCTCAGCTCTATGTATATGACAAATAACTCCAAGTTCCTAGTTATAATTTCCATGTTTACCTACAAATAAGTCAAATTAATTAAGAACTATATGTGCTTATCTATATGATAAATTTGGCAATGAAATTCCAATGTATAGTTGCCGATACAGGTTAAAGGAACCACCTGGTAGGCAGTATATCTATGTTGTTCCCAGATGTTAAAGAATTTTGTAGCAATGAGCTCTATGTGTTTCTGTCCAAGTAATATGTTAAATTTGTAGGATTATTTGTAAGACATTGTTTGTTAGCCTACAAAAGTTCTTATGTTGTCTAAACCTCTTGAAGGTCATTCAACTAACTGAGTCGACATGTTCATGTATAATTTGACAACTTTACGTGATATATATACATATTTTCTAGCTTTACATGATATGGGTGCTCACTTGCATTTATGGGTTATGAAAGAGGCCTATTCTGGCCACAGATTTAACATTTGTCATTTATATGCCATACGTGTTAAATTGACTCAATATAAGCCATATCGACCCTATTTATGATTATGATTGAGAATTATTTTTATTTTACCCCGGTGTGGTACATCGGCTGGAGATATTTATATTTTACCCCGATATGGTACATCGGCTGGAGATATTTTTATTTTACCCCGATATGGTACATCAGTTGGAGATATTTTTATGTTACCCCGGTGTGGTACATCGGCTAGAGATATTTTTATTTAACGTCGGTGTGGTACATCGGCTGGAGATATTTTTATTTAATGTCGGTGTGGTACATCGACTAGAGATATTTTTATTTTACCCCACTGTGGTAGATCGGTTGGAGATATTTTTATTTTACCCCAGTGTGGTGCATCGGCTGGAGATATATTTATTTTACCCCAGTGTGATACATCAGCTAAACATACTTTTATTTTTCCTTGGTATGGTACACCGGCTTGACGAATTTTATATATAGATGGTTGGTTGGTTGTTGGCATTATAGTTATAGTTTCTTTTCTACATTACTTGGTTGCATTTGCACTTCAGTATTGACTTATTTCCTGATTTCAGTTTCCAGGATTCTAGGTTGTTGTTATTCCTTATTTCTGGCTAAGTTATCATTGCTATCTTACATGTTTACAGTTTTCTGCCTTACATACCAGTACATTTCATTCGTACTTGTGTCTCTTCTCCTAGGCACCTATGTTTGTGCCACAAGTGCAGGTAGAGGTCGGGATTGCCCATTGGAGTTGCACTTCGTGAGATTAGTGGATGTGTTGGTATGCTCCTTTATTTCTAGAGCTAAGACTGGTTTTTTTTCAGTTAGAGTTTTGAGATGCACTTATGGGTAGGTCGGAGCCCTGTTCCGACCATCAGTCAGTTTACTCTTTAGAGGCTTTGTGGACTTAGTGTGTACAATGGTATTCAGTTAGTGGCCTTGTCGGCTTTTTGTAGTTTAGTTTGGCATACTCATAGCCTTATTTTGCATTTTAGTTGTTTACCCTGTATTGTTGAGACATTATGGGTCCAGTTTGTGCTCCAATTGATTCTGACTGGTGGCCTGGACGACCTAAGTGTTACAGTTACAGATGTCATATTGCCGGCTTTCCAGTCAGTTAGGTATGGGGAGCCAGTCGCACCCTCCCCCAGTTATGGGTCGTGACAGACTTGGTATCAGAGTGAAGTCGTACCATAGGGAGTCTACAAGCCATTTCTAGTAGAGTCTTGCTTATAGGTATGTTGTGCACCATACTTATAATCAGGAGGCTACAGGACATTTAGGGGTTGTTTCACTTTGTTCATTAATAGATCGTGCTATAGAGCAATGATGTAAGGGCTATTTGAAATCTAAATCGTGCTTATGTTTTAGAATTCAACTAGAGTAAGAAAGATGGCTATGAGATTTATTGACATTGATGCTTGAAAAGGTCCTAGTCACTCTCTTGTCGATCTGAGAAATAGATTAGAGGCTCGAAGAGAGTTTCCCATTCCTTATACCATAGTTCCTCCAAGTTCCAGTCGGAATTACTGTGTGAAAGGATTCATCCCCTCCTATTGTTTCAGATTTGATAGAGCTAAGAGAATGTAGAGTTATTGATCCTTCAGCACCTGTTGTACGTTCAGGTATACTAAAGGGATGAGGTTTTGAGAAAGCATTTAAAATGTTAGCCCGAGCAGTGATGTTTCAAAATAAATAGTTAAAATTAATGGTAGGGTCCTAGGGAACTTTTGAGAGCTCTAGTGCCCATAGGTTTTGAGCCTAAATCCCCTAGCCTTCACGAATCAGTACTTACCACGGGAACTTTGACGGGTTTGAGCTAATAAGGTTTTGTACCGAGAGCAGGGCAATATGAGTATTCGCGAATATAGTCTCGAGTTTAATCCTTTGGCTCAATATGTTTCAGATGGGGTGCAGAATATGAGGGATAGAGTATATCAATTGTATTAGATTTGGGACCCCATTTGGTCCGAAAGTGTTTGCGAATGTCTACCCTGACAAAATTATCTACTGCTTGGATGCTAGTATTTACTCAAAAGACGGACGATCTTATTCACCGTCACCCAAGTAATGACAAGGTAGTGGAACAGAGTAAGGAAACCAGGTCGATAGAACTATTTAAGGACCCTCGTAGTGCTTGGAGACTCCGACCAACCAGAAATTTAGTTTCACCTTGAGATTCAGCCTCTACTTTGTCCCTAGATTAGACTACAGTTTCTTTTAGCCCCCGTTTCCAAGATAGGTAGTGACAGATTGTGGTAAAAGCAAAGGTAAAAGAGCAACTTCAGGTTTGACACTGATTATATATGTTAAGTGGTTAAGTTGTGATTTTCACTTTTTTTCCTGGATATTTCCTAATGGTATTAATGGAAAGGTGGCATTGGAGTAAATCATAACTCCAAATGTAGTGTATTAATTTTCTTAGGGTTAGAAAAGTTACCGATTTTATGGTACTAAACCAGTCTATCATACATCAGACAAATAGACGGAGTTGAGTAAGTATGGTTTGATAAGAAGTGGCAATAGAAAGAGGATGTAATGATGAAAAATAGAAAGTATGTTTTTTACACAAGGAAAGGAAAAGTTAAAGATGTTATTGCTTAAGTTACGGCTACCGAGGTATAACCCTCATTCGAGGACGAATGATTTTAAGGGGGGAAGGATGTTACACCCCGAAATTTTTCTTGATTATTATTTGATGGTTATATGTCATATTAAGGGAATTATGGGTCGTATGTTATACGTAGGCGAGGAGGGAAAACATGTGCAAATTGAAAAGCAAAGAGTATGTGAAGTTTGTAAATAAGGGTCAATTTTAAATGGTCATATCTCCAAACATATAATGATCCAGAAGTCCCATAAAATATCAGATGAAAGCTATTTGAGTCTAGTTTACAGAGAAAAACACTGCTCGTCAATCAGAGTTCGGAGTAAAAAGTTATGCTCGTTTGAAGACAGTACCTTCGGCTGGAAAAGTGCCTAGGCGTGCGGGCGCCGAGACAGGCAGGCAGCAGGCGCGTGCGCTCAGCGAGGGCATGTCACATGAGCGCCGCATGTGGTCGCCGCCCAGGGCTTGGTCAGCCCACATATATGAAGAAAAATTAAGCTAAAAAGCTCATTTCTACTCCGTTTTAGTTGATTTTATTTTTCAGAATTCAGAGAATTCAAAGCCCTATCACATGGTGAAAAGATATCCCAGGTAAGAAACTTCACTCATGTCTCTTTTGGGCTTTGAAAAGAGAACCTTGGAAGAACGTTATGGCTTGTTGTTATCTTGTGGTTGATGTTGGTATTGCTGCATTTTTAGATGATTTTAGGTGGAGGAAAGAGTAGGAGTTTACTCCTACTTTAGCTGATAACATATCAAAGAAAGTTTAAGTAATTCCCTTTTATATTTCTTTAAGTTTATGAGGTTATAACTTGGAGAATGTTGTAGTATTGTGTTGTTGTTTCTTTGTGTGTTTTTGTGGAATGTTGCTGCCCAATTTTTCTAGAACTTTGGTGAAGTGAAGTTGCTTCTTGTTGGGTTTGTAAATTGGAATTGGAAGGATCCTTAAGGAGTAAGCTTGAAAGGAAGATTTTCGGCAAAATTAGAGTCGACGTTCCAAGGTATATAAAGGTGTCCCTTTCCTTGTTTTTCAAGCACGAAACTAAGTTATTGAAAGGATCAATATTCCTATGTTTTTAAAATCATATTGAGGTATACAATCCTTTCCAAAGGGTTGAAAATACTTGGCATAAAGCTTGAATCGTTAAGAATGGTTGAAGCGAACAAATGTGAAGCGAAAGGTGTAATTTTTACATGAATGTTGCCGTAGTTCGAAATCGAGTCTGAAGTCCCCTTAACGTGGGCACCGTGAGCTGGTCCTTTTCAGTATATTGTATATGTGATGTTTAATATATGTTAAGATCTTGTCACTTAGTGAAATTGGTAGGAAATGCTAAGACGACGACATGTAATTGAACTTAAGCTAAGAAGATGAGGCGAAGATGATTGAGGGTAAACGAGATTATTGAAATGACGTTTTAATAATATTGTTAGTCCCTCCTATATGTTTATGTTTTAAAGTGCTTAGGATGAAAACTAGATTTTATGTTTTTCCTCTTTAAAGCTAAGCAAGCGGCACGTAGCGAATAAACTAAATCGATACATGTTAACGGGGAAAGCGTGGCTAAGTTGTCAATTAGGCAAAGAGGTAAGTGTGTATAAGAATTGATGAAATAGTGAACACGAGGGCAAAGACTTGAGTGTAGAGTGAATAATTTTTGTCAAAGAAGTTAAGATGAATAAGGAAAGTAGAGCTAAAAATTGTTAAATTAGACAATACGGGTTACGATTGTGAACGAGGTAGGCAACAACTAGGAAGATTAAACCTGTTCTAAAGACGTCTAGCAAAAGAGTTATAAATTATGCTTTTCATGTTTAGTATGTGTTACGTTGATGAATAACAACTAAAGTGTTAACCTTCTACGAAATAATTAGAGTTGAACGTCTGCAAAATAGTAACTTAAGTCGAGAAGCTCTCCGCTATACCCCTAAACGATTATGTTAAGTTATCTATTCTAAGTGTTGAACTTTTCTACCATGTCTGAAAAGGGTAATCCTAGGATCTTATAAGTCACTTATGATTATGTAAGCTTTCTGAAGCTTCGACGATAATTGCAAAGTTATGTAAGTCAATGCAGCATCACCGGAATTACGGCTATATATCTTTATTTACCTATAAGGCATCACTTAGAGAGTTACTCACGAGTTCCCAAGTTATAGAGCTCGAGGTCTCAGATCCTTAAGTTATGTATTTGCGTCCCTAATTTATGTTGAAATGTGCTAGCTGATCTAAGAAGTTTTTGAGAGATCATATTTCGAGAATTATGCTAATGTCTCGGTCAAGTATCTGATGTTGTATAAAAATATAAGAACTCAAGTCTTTATATGCCTTCCTAGTAAGAAGTCTTAATGCGTACGATTTTCATGTTATAACATACAGTTGAATTCTTTCAGTTATATTCAAGTCATGAATCTTTATGTTTAGCTCTTTTTGAGTTATCAGTTGAATTTCCTAAATTCGGAGGAGAGATTCTCCCAGGTATTAATTTTCCTAATGTCTATGTAAGTATAAGTGTAGGATATGATAATGATTAGTTAGGCTCCAAACTTTGAATACCAGGAAGTCTCCTGGAGGTCACCTAGTTAACTAAATACGATTTATACATAAGTCTTATACGTTGTATGTTTGAAGTTCGGTTTTCAGCTCTATGTATATGACAAATTACTCCAAGTTCCTAGTTATAATTTCCATGTTTTCCTACAAATAAGTCAAATGAATTAAGAACTATATGTGCTTATCTACATGATAAATTTGGCAATGAACTTCCAATGTATAGTTGCCGATACAGGGTAAAGGAACCACCTAGTAGGCAGTATATATTTGTAGTTCCCAGATGTTAAAGAATTGTGTAAAAATTAGCTCTGTGTTTCTATCCAAGTAATATGTTAAATTGGTAGGATTATTTGTAGGACATTGTTTGTTAGACTACAAAAGTTCTTATGTTGTCTAAACCTCTTCAAGATCCTTCAAGTAACTGAGTCGACATGTTTATGTATAATTTGTAAACTTTACGTTATATATATACATATTTTCTAGCTTTACATGATATGGGTGCTCACTTGCATTTATGGGTTACGAAAGAGGCCTATTCCGACCACAGATTTAACATTTGTCATTTATATGCCATACGTGTTAAATTGACTCAATATAAGCCATATCGACCCTATTTATGATTATGATTCAGAATTATTTTTATTTTACCCCGTATGGTACATCGGCTGGAGATATTTATATTTTACCCCGATGTGGTACATCGGCTGGAGATATTTTTATTTTACCCCGATGTGGTACATCAGCTGGAGATGTTTTTATGTTACCTCGGTGTGGTACATCGGATCGAGATGTTTTTATTTTACCCCGGTGTGGTACATCGTCTGGAGATATTTTTATTTTACCCCGGTGTGGTACATAAGCTGGAGATATTTTTATTTTACCCCGATGTGGTACATCGGCTGGAGATATTTTTATTTTACCCCGGTGTGATACATCAACTGAAGATACTTTTAGTTTTCCTTGGTATGGTACACCGACTGGACGAATTTTATATATGGATTTTTTTTTGGTTGGTTGTTGGCATTACAGTTATAGTTTGTCTTGTGCATTACTTGGTTGCATTTGCACTTCAGTATTGACTTATTGCCAGGTTTCAGTTTCTAGGATTCCAGGTTGTTGTTATTCCTTATTTCTTGCTCAGTTATCATTGTTATCTTACATGTTTACAGTTTTCTACCTTACATACCAGTACATTTCATTCGTATTGACGTCCCTTTGCCTGGGGACCTGCGTTCGTGCCGTAGGTGCTGGTAGAGGTCGGGATTGCCAGTTGGAGTAGCAGTTCTTGAGATTAGTTGATGTGTTGGTATACTCCTTTCTTTCTGGAGCTAAGACTTATTTTGTTTCAGTTAGAGTTTTGAGATGCAGTTATGGGTATGGTCGGATCAGTCAGTGTACTCTTTAGAGGCTTCGTGGACTTAGTGTGTACAATGGTATTCAGTTTGTGGCCTTGTCAGCTTTTTGTTGTTTAGTTTAGCATACTCATAGCCTTGTTTTCATTTCAGTTGTTTACCTTGTATTGTTGAGACATTATGGGTCCAGTTTGTGCTCCAGTTGATTCTAAAAGGTGGCCTGGACGGCCTAAGTATTACAGTTACAAATGTCATATAGATGACTTTCCAGTCAGTCAGGTATAGGGAGCCAGTCGCGTGGGGCGTGACATCCTGGGTTGACAAATGGGGAGTGCATTGATTTGGCCTCTTATCAGCTGAAATGGTTGGCACATAATTGGTTTAAATAATAGAGAGATAGTAGGGCAGTGGGAGCTGTCCCTATAGGTTGGGAAAAGTTTCATGCAGCCTATTTGGATTGGTTCTTCCCTCGAGGGATGAGGGAACTGAAGGCGGCCGAGTTTGTAAATCTGAAGTAGGATGATATGTCTGTTCAGGTTTACGTCCTAGAGATCACCGCTTATCCAAGTATGCACTAGAGTTAGTGACATACCAGAGGGCTTGGGTGAGCTGATTTGTACATGTAGGATTGCCATGCTGCATCGAGATATAGATTTTCCCTGCATAGTGTTGCATGCACAGCAGATGGAGATAGTGTATTGGAGGTAGAGAGGCCAAGTGGGCTAGGACAGACAATTATGGGATTTCTCAGCCTAGATCGGGGGTGGAAAAAGCTAGCAGTCTCATCACAGGTCTTTTGCTCCAGCACCATCATCAGCTAGTACCCCATGTAGATCACGAGGGGATCGAAGAAGCAGGGCTTCAGATTCGTGGGGCCAAGGTAGAATACAGATAGAGTGCACTTTTCCAGCTTGTGCAAGCTGCAGTAAAAATCACCCAAGGAGGTGCCTAGTTGGCTCAGATGCTAGTTTCAGGTGTGGCAAACCCAGATACAGACTTAGGGATTGCCCTTCATCCAGATTAGGGGGCGGCGAAGCACATATTCCATCCAATAGTTCAGCTACTCCAGCAGCACGTCCCTCTTAACGGGGTGCCTCGACTAGTTCAGCTAATGGCCAGTGCCAGAATAGGTTTTATGCCCTTGCGACCCGTTAGGAGCAGGAGACTTCACCGGATGTGGTTACTAGTATGTCACGAGTGTCTCACCTTGATGCTTATTCTTTGTTAGATCCAGGGTCTTCCTTGTCTTTCGTGACACCTTATATTGCTTGTATCTTTGGAGTAATTCCTGAAATTTTGTCAGAACCATTCTCAATTTCTACTTCAGTTTGTGACTAAGTTGTAGCTAGGCGAGTATATAGGAGTTGTCCAATCAAAATATTGCATAAAGTCACCTTCGCAGACCTTTTAGAGTTAGCCATGGCTAACATTGATGTTATTCTTAGCATGGATTGGTTGTATGCGTGTTATGCTTCTATTAATTTTAGAACCCAGGCAATAGAGTTAAGATTTCCAGGTGAACCAGTCTTAGAGTAGAAGGATAGTTCAGTTGTGCCTGTAGGTCGTTTCATTTCCTACCTTAAGGCCAGAAGATGATTTCTAAAGTTCTTTTGTATCATCTAATTAGGGTTATGGATGTTGAGTCCAAGGCCCCGACTATCCATTCAATTCCAGTAGTATGTGAGTATTCGGAAGTCCTCCCAGATGATTTACCGAGAGTCCGTCCCGAGCGGGAGATTGATTTTGGCATTAACCTTCTTCCCGACACGCAACCTATGTCTATTCCTCCCTACATAATGGCTCCAGCATAGCTAAAATAGTTGAAACAGCAGTTGAAGTACTTGTTAGATAAGGGTTTAATTAGACCAACCAAGTCTCCATAGGGTGCACTAGTCTTATTTGTCCGAAAGAATGATGGATCCCTTCGGATGTGCATTGACTATCGGTGATTGAACAAGTTTTCCATCAAGAATAGGTATCCTCTGCCTAGGATCGATGATTTATTTGACCAGCTTCATGGTTCCAGGTGCTTCTCAAAGGTAGATATCAAATATGTGTACCATCAGCTCATAGTTTGGGAGAGCGATATCCCGAAAATAGCCTTCAGGACGCGGTATGGTCATTATGAGTTTGTAGTTATATCTTTTGGACTAACGAATGCTCCTGCAACTTTTATGGACTTGATTAATAGGGTGTTAAAGCCATACTTGGACAGGTTTGTGATCGTGTTTATTGATGACATCCTGATATACTCTCAGAGCGAGGAGGAGCATGTCGCTCATTTGAGAGTGGTGCTACAGATTCTCAAGGATTGCCAATTATATGCCAAATTCAGCAAGTGCGAGTTTTGGTTGAACTCCATAGCATTTATGGGCCATGTGGTATAAAGTGAGGGTATAAAGGTGGATTCCCAGAAAGTAGAAGCTGTAAAGAATTGTCCTAGACAGGTGAATTCTTTAGATATTTGGACCATCTTAGGTTTAGCCGGCTATTATTAGACATTTATTGAGGGTTTCTCATTTACTGTAGCATCTTTGACAAAATTGACCTAGATGAAGCTGAAATTCCAATGGTCGGAGGTTTGTGAGAAGAGCTTCAAAGAGTTGAAGACTGGACATACTTCAGCACCGGTGTTGACTCTACCGGAGGGTACTGATGGGTTTGTGGTGTATTGTGATGCTTTAAGGATCGAACTTGGGTATGTATCGATGCAGCTCGAGAAAGTTATAACATATGCCTCTAGACAGTTAAAGGCTCATAACAAGAATTACCTGACCCATGATCTTGAATTGGCCGCGGTGGTATTTTCCAAGAAGATATGGCCACATTATTTGTACGCGATCCACGTGGATGTGTTTACGGACCATAAGAGCTTACAATATGTGTTCATGAAGAAGGATCTCAATCTTCGGCAAATGAGGTGGTTGGAGCTACTGAAGGACTACGACATGAGTGTCCTTTACCATTCGGGTAAAGGTCAATGTAGTAGCAGACACACTTAGTAGGCTCCCTATGGAGAACGTGTGCCATGTGGATGAGGAGAAGAAGGCGTTAGTGAAGGATGTGCATCGACTCGCAAGGTTGGGAGTTAGGCTTGTTGACTCGACCGATGGCAGTGTTGTGGTTTAGAACGAATCAGAATTGTCCTTAGCGACTGATGTAAAAGCTAGACAAGATGAGGACCCTATTTTGGTAAAGTTAAAGGAAGCCGTTCAAAATCTGATGGTGGAGGTCTTCTCCAAAGGGGGAGATGGTGTGCTTCGTTACCAGGGTCGCATATGTGTTCCAGATGTTGATTATTTGAGAAGCCGGATGTTGCACGAGGCTCATGGATCCAGGTATTCATTCCATCTAGGTTCCACCAAGATGTACCGTGACTTACGGGAAGTTTATTGGTGGAATGGCATGAAAAAATACATCGAAGAGTTCGTCGATCGGTGTCCAAACTGTCAGCAAGTAAAGGTTGAGCATCAGAGACCGGGATGCATGCTTTAGGATATCAATATTCCTACTTGGAAGTGGGAAGAAATCAATATGGTCTTTGTCACAGTGTTGCCTCTCACTCATCGCTAATATGACACTATTTAGGTGGTGGTAGACAGGTTAACCAAGGCAGCTAATTTTTTACCGGTCAAAACCACGGATTTGGCAAAGGATTTTGCCAAACTATATATTCGGGAGATAGTTCGGTTGCATGGAGTGCCCTTGTCCATCATATCAGACATAGGTACTCAATTTATCACTCAGTTTTGGAGGTTGTTTCGAAAAGGACTAGGTACTCAGGTTTAGCTCAGCACAACATTTCACCCGCAAATGGATGGTCAAGTGGAGCGGACAATTCATACTCTCGAAGACATGTTGAGAGCATGTGTGATTGACTTCAAAGGTAGTTGGGATGATCATTTGTCTCTCAATGAGCTCTCCTATAATAACAACTATCATCCTAGTATTCAGATTGCATCGTTCAAGGCTCTCTATGGGCGAAGATGTAGGTCGCCCATTGGTTGGTTTGAAGTTGGTGAAGCAGTGATGATAGGACCAAATTCGGTTCTGAGGCTATGGAGAAGGTTCAGTTGATAAGGGACAGGTTGAAAACTGCTCAGAGTAGCAAAAAGTCCTATGCTGATGTGAGGAGAAGGGAATTAGAATTTGAAGTTGATGATTGGGTATTTCTGAAGGCGTCTCCCATGAAGGCAGTGATGAGGTTCGGAAAGAAGGGGAAACATAGTCCCCGTTATATCGGCCTGTACAACATAGTGCGACATGCTTGCAAGGTGGACTATGAGTTGGAGTTTCCCTCAAAATTAGCTTCTGTACATCCTGTTTTTCATGTATCGCTCTGAAAGAAGTGTTTTGGTGATCCAACTCTAGTTGTTCCGATGGACAGTGTTGGTGTGAAGGATAGCCTTAGTTATGAGGAGGTTTGGTGGAAATACTGGATCGTCAGGTTCGAAGGCTAAGGAACAAGAAAGTAGTTTTAGTTAAAGTGTTATGGAGGAATCAACATGTTGAGGGAGCTATGTGGGAAGCCGAAGTGATATGATGGCTAGATACCCACATTTATTCTCTACCGGCTCAGTTCCAGCTTGAGGTATCAGTTCTGACGTAAAACTCTATTTAGTTTTAATGATCAGTTAATTTTCCAAGTTTCTTTTATATTTGTGGATGTATATACGATTCGTGAATTCAGTTCAGCTATGTAGTTTGAATTGGAGATAGTCATTCCATTAGTTTTCGGCTTAAATAATTAGTATTTGAATATGATGATTGCATTTTTATACTTTTCTGTATGTTTTCCAACATTCGAGGATGAATGTTCCCAAGGGGGAGATATTTCTATACCCTGGAAGCCCAAAGCTTAGATCCGGGAGTTGAAACGGAGAAAATTAGAAATTTGGCATCAAGTATCAGAATGGGTCGTGAGGTGACCCATTGGAGCAACCCACGAGTCGTGATGTGACTTGTGATGAGGTTCAAGAGATGAATCTAAAATTTGGGAAGTTGACTCCCCACGGACATGACCATGAGCCATGGTTAGGCCCCGCGACTCGTTAGGTCAGTCATGGGCAGTGGTGGGTGAGAAAAATGAAGGAAGGAGGTAGTGCACCCAACAGATGGACCCCACGAGTCGTGGTCAGTCACCACTATTCATGGGATGAGTCGTGGTCAACTAATGGAGGTTATTTGAAAATCATAGGCAGTGTACCTGATGAGTGATGACCATGAGTCGTGGTCACTAGTAACGAGTCGTTAAGTCTCCTATTACAAGCTCAAATGATTGCTAGACAGTGTACTTGACGGACGACTTCACGAGTCGTGGCCTATGATGACGAGTTGTTACGTCTCTCGTGGGAACCAACTGGCAGTTATTTCCTGCGAATTTAGTAAGGGCTTTTCCGTAATTCCTATGATCCAAAGGCATAAACTACGTCATTTTGAGTTATGAATAATGACTTTTAAAGGGGTTTAGTTCATTTGAGGCCATTTTCATATTCATGCATGCAAAAGTGATAGTCTAGAGAAGTGATTAAGGCAATCCTTCAAGGTTTTCTTCAATTTCTTCTTGGGCATTCAAGGGAGTGTAAGAATCAGCCATTTACAGGTATGTAGGATTATAAGTGGGTGTTTTCGTTCACACCCATGCCCAATCTCTCCTAATTCATGAAGTGTTGTTCAAAAATCTTATGGGGTTTTATCTTAAATCTTGTGGAATTCTAATGATCTATCCATGGGTTATTATTTTTCATGTTTTACATCATATTTTATGAATCATGACCAGATTTTACAACTAATTCGATTATGAATTTATTGAATTCAATTCCTATTAAATTATGCCTAACTATGCATATTCTATGATGAATTGAGTTAGGATCTTTACCTCTATTGTGGATATTCATAAACCATCAGGATTTATGAGTCATTATATGGATTTATTCAAATTCCCATTACGAATTTATGATTTACGAAGCTTATACATGACTTATAAGTATGTAGGAATCTCATGATTTACTAATTATGCTTTTGGCCGACTCACGATCCTTACCCTCATGGATAGTTTCACATATTTACAAGCATGCTTATGATTATCATGATTTAACTAGCCCATGAATATCATGCATATTATGTGTCATGACCCGAGAGTAGACCCGGGTCGTAGACATGGGAAAAGGAACCCCGAGAGGCTCCAAGTCGACCCATGGTATAATCATAACATACACTTAACATAAAAGACAACTAACAATATGAATAAGCGGAACTGATAACAAAATCTAATATAACCCATAATATAGAAATCTTAACAACACTTAAATACAACGCGGAAATTTGTCTAAACAAGTCTAAAAGCCTTCTACTAACTGATGAGTTGCTAGGACAAGCCCCCAGCTAACTCCAAAGGTCTGAAAACTTAAACATAATTAAATAAGAATAAAAGCCACGTCCTCGGAAGATGAGGACTAACCGCTAGCAGCTTTAAGAGAGGAAGAATATCTAGTCACGCGGCTAGATTTGGAGACCTGAATCTATATCGTAAAACTATATAGCACAAAAAGCATGCGGTCAGTACCTGGAATGTACTGAGTATGCAGGAACGTAAATAAATAGCTCATAAGTATAAGTATACAAGCAGGGAGTACTATAAATCACAGGATAGTAACGCAACCGAAATGCAATACAACAACCTGGTATGAGATCCACATATTCATATAAACATAATCATATTATAAGGACATGCATTATTATAAGTTCAATGATGCACAAAAGTAGTAATCATAATGATACAGAGATGCAATGCCGTGACTGATATCATGAGGGTCCCTCACTGTCTAAGGGAGCGAAGGCTCTGATATAGCGAGTCACTAACTAGCTAGGGATGTTAGTCCCAACTGAAGGAGAAGAAACATGCATGGCTAGTAGCTAGGGATGTGAGTCCTGACAGACTAGGGAAATACTCTTACTAATGAGAATCCCACCTAACTAGGGAAACATTCTTGCTAACGAGAATCTCGACTGACTAGGGAAACATTCTTGCTAACGAGAATCCCGACTGACTGGGAAAACATTCTTGCTAACGAGAATCCCGACTGACTGGAAAACATTCTTGCTAACGAGAATCCCGACTAACTAGGGAATCATTCTTGCTAATAAGAATCCCAATTGACTAATAATAATCTAAATTGCAACAACTAATCAAAGACAAGGACGTTTACTAATTTTTCATCATACATCATTCTCATCAATAGGATGGGGGCTACTTTCTAATAACACAAAGCCCAATAGTTGAAATATCATTTTCATGCATTATCATCATAATTCACCTCATCAAGGAGTCCAATCAATAGCTATCTCAAGCATATTACGCTAGCGAGCATTCTACAGAGTCATATTATGCATATGCTATCATGACATTCAAAATTCCAAGTTCATTTCATTTAACATGTAATATGAGATCATACATGGTTTACAAAATACAACTCATACTCTATCAAGATACATGACTTCGTTTATATAGGTCTACAACATTCCACACACTTGTCATAATCACTCCTTTGTGAACTCTTTTGCCACAGGCGTTTTAGATACCAAGATTTTTATAAAAACCATTTTGGTAAGGACAACAATATAGAATCTGCCCAAGCTTCGTAGTTCAACAATGGAGATGCAATCTTGTCATGCCCAATCAATTAAATCTAGAACATGGCGAGACTATATGATTTATCTTCAATTACCCAAATTACAATTCCAATTCATCCAACATAGTTATTAATGATATCATCGGGTCAATAGGTTAATCATATAACTTGTTCACAATTTCATCATATTCATGCGTGACTTTTGAAACTCAAGTGAACAGTAATAAAAACCCCTTCATTACTCAAGCCAATTTGTGAAGAACAAGCAACCATCATGCAATCCCGACATATGATCCATATTTCAAAACAACCCATTAATTAACATTCCAACTAATTCCATGATAGTAGTAAATATTAGCATTTAAGAAAGGAAATAAAGAAGAAATTACCCATTACTCAAACCCTAGATCATGATATTCTAAATAACTTAAAATCGAATTTTTGTTGAAAATAGTTTGGGCACAAGGATGGAAAAATATCCTTGTTGATGTCCCGCATACCTGAAAGACGAAAATCCCACTTGATAATCCTCCATCAAGCTTGAAGAACACCTTAATGAAACCCTAAAATTTGGAGAAGGGAGGAGGAAGAAGGAGAGTTGAGAGAATGAGGGTTTAGGCATGAAAGGCCCTTAAAATCGTGCAAGGTAGAACCCAAAACAACATAGTTTATGAATCTAGGGCGTATGAATTAAGAAAAATCCATTAATGAAAAACCCTAAAAAACTGCTTTGTCCCCGACCACGACTCATACCACGAGTTGTACCATGAAGTAACGACTCGTGGTCACCTCTCGTTATCCTCTGAATCTGGCCAGGACTCGCTCACCACGAGTCGTAGTGACCTTCTACAGGTTGTACTTATAGTCATTGTATCATCCACCCTCACCAATTATGACATAACCACAACTCCTCATCACGACTCATTGCTACAACCTATGAGTCGTACCATGACGTGTAACTCTGTCCTATTAGTTGTACTATTACTCGTATAATCATTCACATAATAACTCAAAAGACTTGTCACGACTTCTGGCCACGAGTCATACCCACGTACTACAGCTTGTGGTGGGGACTCATGGTTGGGAAAAGACTTATCTGATATGAACCATCGGTCTTCCTATGACCCGTACAATCGAGCTACGACTAGTATATTGAGTTGTACTGAGGCAATGCTGCTGATTTTTCTGCTAAGCACATTCCAAATTCTGAATTTTAATCATGGACACTTTTGGAGTCTTACAATATATACCCCTTGGGAACATTCATCCTCGAATGTTGGCTAAACATACTAAAAAGATAGAGACGAAACTAATATTCAAATACTAATCAATCACAGCTAAACACCAATGGAGTATCTGACTACGGACCAACCTGATACACCAACTCTGAATATTCACAACTAATATGCATACCATGAATCAATGGAGGCCGAAGAACTTGAAACCAACATAAAACTAGACAAAACACCGGAAGAAAATCCTTTCCCCTTTTTATCTGGCACAAAACTGACAGGTACTAAACCTTCATTCTCAAATCGCCTTCCGATACTTAGTCAGGATTCACAATATCTAATCTAACCGAGAGTAAGGATTTTATAAGCACGAGTCATCCCCGACATCAAGTACTGAGCACATACATGAGGTAATCTAACTATACTAAGTTAACAAACAACCTCCAAAGCACGAGTTCAATCCGATCACATAAGAAAACATGAATTAACACACATAACTGATTCATAACATAAAGATAAGAAATAAGGACTCATAGGGCATGACTGGCCTCACTAACTGAAACCGTTACTTCTACACCTCGAGGATCTGCACATAGGAATAGACATAACTTAACTCTAACCAAGACACAGAGGAGGTTAGCTGAACTTAGTAGTGATCGACATATTGTAACTGCTAAGGCTGAAATCCCTTTATGAGCATTCTCAAGGTACGACTTACTTCATATACTCACGATCTCCCCCTTAGCTTAAATCCATCGTCCTAAAGGTCCCGAATCTTACTTCAGGTTAGGCTAAATTACTAATTCTTAACTCATCTTTCACTTATATGTTCACAACGAGCCTTATACTAACAACTACTCACATTACACATCAACAATCTCTTTTCACAATCACAACAGAGCTTCTTATTCGGTACTAAGGTTGGCAACATATAAGGGGACAACACAAGATTCACAACATACCTGTGGCCACTACTGGCGCCTTGCCCTTATCCTGATGGGCTGCTACTACATAAGAGCAGTTTTGATGATGTCCGCCTCCTGGGTCATACGATGCACCCAGCTGAAACGAGTGGTCTATCGGAGCTGCTGAAGAGGTGGCTGAAAATCTACACTCGCCTTGCTTAGCCGCTAAGCAATATCAATGCTTTTGACCTACGTTGACGCCCCAAAAACAAACATCTGAATCGCTCGTGCATACTCCCAAGTGGTGCTTTCCACAGCTCACACACAATGGGTACGTAATCTCCCTTACTCTAGGCTTATACGGAGTACTGGCTGTCGAAGGTTCTGGGGCTGCTGATCTTTGATAGTGGTGTGAGTGATACTCGGTACCCAACCTCTGATGGGAGAACTCTAAGTCTCCAATCCTAGCCCTCTTAGCCTCTCTCTCTTTTTCTTTCAACTGTTTTGCTTCCATCTATTGAGCAACTATTACCAAGCGTGGGAAGTCTATGTCCCGGTGCAACATGGTAGTCCTACATTCTTTGACCAAGGAGTCTGACACTCCCCTCACAAATCTGCTTACTCGGGCCCCCTGGTCGGCTACCATTTCTGGTGCATAGTTAGATAGTCGAGTGAACTCCAACGCATACTCTTGGACAGTCATCTCATTTTTCTTAAAGTTAATGAACTTTGTTGCCTTTGCCTTCCTCAACTCCCGTGGGAATAACCTATCCAAGAGCGCGGCCATATATTCATCCAAACCTACTCCCCAACTGTCTTTCCACTAACAATACTAGATGTAAGCAACTCCCTTTAACTGGTAGGAGGCTAAGTCCGCACTCTCATTCTCCGTCACTCCTATGAGGTGAGTAATCTTCTGTATCTCCTCCAAAAACTCATATGGATCCTCATCCACCTTTGACCCCTAGAATTCGAGTGGGTTCATATGAAGAAAATCTCTTATCTTTGCCACCGCTTCATTTCTATTCTGAGGAGCTCGGGCCACCGCCTGCTGGTTAATCTGAGCGGTCAGGGCCTTCTCCAACATTTGAAAGGCTGCTCGGAACTCAGTATAAGTAACATAATCATTCATTGGGTATGCCTGGGTTGGTGGTACCCACTGGCGGCTGTTGCCACGTCTTCTTCCATTCGCTCGTCTAGGAAGCATTATCTGCAAGCGCGTAAAGCACGAGTTAGCGGAGGAAATGTTTAGAGATTCATACTCTACGAACGATATGGATCATGAAGAAAAGGTGACATTCCTAAAATGTCTCAAAACCTCTTCATCATAAGTGTGGTGCGATTCATACCCATGAAGAAGACTCTACATAACGTGACCTTCAAACACCCTAGGACACTCTAAACCTTTGCTCTTATACCATGTTTTTCACGACCTGAGCGTAGACCCAGATCATAGACATGGGACAAGGAACCACGAGAGGCTCCAAGTCGACCCATGGCATAATCATAACATAAACTTAACATAAAAGACAACTAACAATATGGACAAGAGGAATTGATAACAAAATCTAATATAACCCATAATACAGAAATTTTAACTACACTTAAATACAACGCGAAAATCTATCTAAACAAGTCTGAAAGCCTTCTACTAACTGATGAGTTGCTGGGACAAGCATCCAGCTAACTCCAAAGGTCTAAAAATTGAAGCATAATTAAATAAGAATATAAGCCACATCCTCAGAAGATGTGGACTAACCACTAGTAGTTGTAAGAGAGGGAAGCGTATCTAGTCATGCGACTGGATTTGGAGACCTGAATCTATATCATAAAATGATATAGCACAAGAGACATGCGGTCAGTACTTGGAATGTACTGAGCATGCAGGAATGTAAATAAATAACTCATAAGTATAAGTATACAAGCAGGGAGTACTATAAATCACAGGATTAGTAACGTAACCGAGATGAGATACAAAAACCTGGTATGAGATCCACATATTCATATAAACATAATGATATTATAAGGACATGCATTATTATAAGTTCAATGATGCACAAAAGTAGTAATCATAATGATACAGAGATGCAATGTCGTGACTGATATCATGAGGGTCCCTGACTATTTAATGGAGCGAAGGTTCTGATATAGCGAGTCACTAACTAGCTGGGGATGTTAGTCCTGAATGAAGGAGAAGAAACATGCGTGGCTAGTAGCTAGGGATGTGAGTCCCGACAGATGATGTGCCGTGATTTTACGGCACTTTCGATGCTTAAAACAAAGAAATTATGCACGTTCCTTGTATGTTTATATGGGTATGATGTGTTTTATGCTTAATGTGTAGGAAAATAGGTTTGCAAGTGAATTTGGTCAAATTAATGCTAAAAATAACTTAAAGGTGACTGCCAAGCACTTAGCGAGTCGATGACAAGAGGCACTACCTGTTGCTTAAGGCGTGGGCAAAAGTTGGAGTTTGGAAGAAGCAAGGCAGTGTACTTGACGAGTTGGAGGAATGACTCGTTACAACTTGTAACGAGTCGTGAGGTCAATCGTTAGGGTTCAAAGAGAAAATTTCAACAAATTGGCCAGTGAAGTTAACGATAGAAATAATAAGTCATCATGAGATGAAACAACTTGTTGGCAGGCCACTACAACCATCCGTGAAGTGCACTGGAGTTTTGAAGGAGTCAGTCCACAAGGGACCTAACTATTCGTGCTCATGCATGATGAAACTTTTGGTGACCCGTTGCCACAACTGGGTGCGATGCTAAGGACGACTAATGTAAGCAAGGAACAACTCGTCAGAAGGCCAAACGACCCGTCACCTAGCCCGTTTCCACTTCCGACCTGGTTTTAAGTTTTATTTAGGAAAAGGATTTCTTAGAACTATAATACCTAATTTAGTTTTATTTTTAAGAGACGATTCTGGAATTATTATTTTCAGGCAATTCTCGAGAGAATTTTCATATAATTGCTCTTGATTCAAGAAACAAAAGCAACATTGAAGTTTTATTCATCTATTGTGCAGTTGTTATTCAATTTACGTGGTTTTAATTCTACGATAATTTGTAAGTTCCAATTATGATTTCTTTAATATTTTTGATTGCAATAATACAAGTATGAGTAGCTAAACCCATAAACTAGGTTTGTGGGAACCAAGATGAATTAACACACATAGGTAAAAATACTTAGTGATTCTTGAATGGGGTTTTATGCATGTATTTTTTTCCCTTTGTTTTGATTGATTCTTGACGGTTGCAAACGTTAGGACTTGCCTTTTTCTTACTTACTGGACCAAGGAGGTAAAGAATGGGAAAAGGGATTAACAACAGATATTTGAGGCTATCAACCCTCATCTAATAGCTTGAACTTGTACGAGGATAGCTAATCTGATATTAAAGGTAAGGGTTAACTAAAGTACACCCTTATACAGACCAAGTTGCATGGTGAAAATCATCTAGATTGGGGACCAACCATTTAGGTGAACCTAACTTACCAATATTTCATGTTGAACACCAGAATAGATCACTAGTGTATAAGCCTTGTGGTAATTAAATATTGGGGAACACAATCCTACTCAAATCGTTAATTGAATACCAACCAAATTTGATTTCAATATTTTGCAATTTTATTTTGTTTATTATTCTATATTTTCCCCCTTTTGAAATAAGTAAATCAATAGTAATAGTTATTCGCATTAACTTAAGTTCTTAAAATATTCCCTGTGGGGTTGACCTCAACCTTTGTTGGGCTCTATATTTGTCAATCGACCGCTTATATCTCAATTGCAAGGTGTATTTTAGGCAACATCAAATTTTGGCGCTATTGCCGGGAAATACGGCTAAGGCTTTTGTTAATTGTGTTAACTTTGCTATTGGTTCTTATTTCTTTTTTATTTTTTTCTTTTTTGTTTTGGTTTCTTAATAGGTCTTAGGTTTGTGCATGCCTGATACTAGAAGCTAAGGAAATCCCCTGGTTCTAATTGATCACAAACTTGAGGTAACATTATGAAACCTTAAAAGAATGGCCAACATGAAAGAGCAAGAAACCGTGGACCAGGCCACAACAAGAATGTTGTCTGAAGAGCAAGCTTGGGCTAGAGATTGTGAGCTAGCCAGAGTTGCTGAAGAGCAGCGTCTAGCTGCAGAAGCTGAATGAGATAGATGACCCAGAGGTCCAGAACACCAGCGACATCGATATTTTTATGAGGAAGATGATGCGGATATAGATGAAGCTGGTGCCACTGGAGCTATAGTCCCTCCTCCTTTACCTGTTGGGGTGAAGTTTGACATTACCAGTGCGATGATCCAACTTCTTAATATGAAGGGAATATTTGCGGGTCACGCATCTGATGATGACCATGCTCACCTGACAAATTTTGTGGGAATATGTGAGGCATACAAGCAATCGGGGGTGATCCAGGATGCTATAAGACTAAGATTATTTCCGTTCTCTCTAGGGAGTGAGGTAACTATGTGGCTGACTGAGTTGCCGAATTATTCTATCACTACTTGTCGAGAGCTTAAGAGAGCTTTTCTTGAAAAGTTCTTCCCTCCGTCCAAGGCATTACAGTTGAAGGATGAGGTTTACAACTTCAGAAAACTAAATTTTGAGGCACTCCACGAGACCTGGCTTCGTTTCAACAAAAAGCTCAAAAAGGTGCCAAATCATAGAATTATGGATGATACACTATTGGAGATTTTTTATAGGTCTCTGAATGTCAATACTAAGGTGGTTGATGATACCATCTCCGGAGGAACTTTTATGAGTCACACCTATGCAGAGGCTGTGGAGCTGCTAGACAGGATGACCAAAACCAACTGAGCTTGGCACATTAGAAAGTCGAAGGTTCTGACTGGTTCTTATGTGGTTAGTATGTTTGTTGAACAGAGGAGAAGAGATGAAGAGCTTGATCAGGATATAGCAGAGATAAGGACTACCACGGGGTTTCTTGCCAAACACCTGATGGGAGTCAGAGCAAAAAAGGTGAATGTTGTAGGTTCTCAGGGCAAGGCCCTGAGAAATGATGGTTGTGAGTCTGATTCTGAAGAAGAGGTCAACTATTTGAATGATCAGAGGGCGGGTTTTTGGACCAACACCCAAGGGTCTATCCAAGACTCTTGGCATCACAGTCTAGGGAACCAAGGTCGAAACTTCTACAAAGATAATAATTACAACTGGGGCCAATATCGAGACAATGGGGACTGGAAGAAGAGTGAGGAGTTCAAAAATGATAGGAGCAGTCTGTATGTTCCTCCATGGAACCGTGAGCCAGAGTGTAGTGGTTCATGGGTTGAGGATATGCTATCCAAAGTTCTCAAGCAGATGCAGACAACAGACAGCCACTTTAAGGAGCTCGGGGTTGATATTTTCGGTTTAAATAAAAAAGTTGAGTCTCATGTCGTGGAGATCAGACAGATTGAGCAGCAGATGAATCAGATGTCTGTTGCGATGAATCAGATGTCTGTTGGAATGAATCAGAGGCAAAAAGGCACACTTTTGAGCAATACTTTGCAAAATCCGAAAAATGATAGTCACTGCATGGCGGTCACTACTAAGAGTGGAAAGGCCACAATTGATCCCTCGAGGCCAGTCGTAGTTAAGGAGACATACAAGCCCGTGTTGATAAATGATGATGGTCTAGTTGACTTCGAAAACCTAGCTTTGGTTGGGGACTCAGATGTGCAAACTGCTCTGAGTAGTGTAAAGGAGCAAGGAGATCCCCATGGGAAGGAGAAGGAGGCACAACAAAAACTCACAGCAATCCCTAGACCTCCTCCTCCTTATCCCCAGTGCTTGAAGAAGAAAGCTGAAGATGGGAAATATCAAAAGTTTATCTCTATGCTCAAGCAGCTGTGGGTGAGCATCCCATTGGTTGAGGCACTTGAGAAAATGCCCAGATATGCCAAATTCATGAAGGACCTAGTCACCTGAAAAAGGACAGTAAGTTTGAAACCTGTCGATAATTTGCACCACTATGGTGCCATCACTACGCGGGTCCTAGCACAGAAAAAGGAATACCCAGGAGCGTTCACTATACCTTGCACCATTGGGGAGGTTGAGTTTGCAAGGGTGCTTTGTGACTTGGGAGCTAGCATAAATCTAATGCCGCAGCAGTGTTTAAGAAGTTAGGCTTGGGAACCCCCACAGGGACTTTGATGCGGCTACTGATGGCTGATCGAACAATTAAAAAGCCGATGGGGATTTTGTTTGATGTACTGGTCAAAGTGGACAAATTCATATTCCCAGCAGACTTCGTGATTTTGGACTGCGAAGTCGATTATGAGGTCTCCATCATTTTAGGGTAGGTAGGGCCCTAGTAGATGTGGAGGCAGGCCAGTTGAAGTTCAGATTGAAAAAAGAAGAGGTCACCTTCAACGTTAGCCGAACCATGAAACAGCCTAAGGAATTCATCATAATTTTAGCATTGGAGGATGGAGAAGAGTCACTTGACAAATTCTGAGTAGTCAAGAAACTTGCCTCGTGTCACGATGTTAAATCAGGAGCTACATGGGAGGCAACCCATGGAGCTGTTCTGGTGAAGTCTGAGTACCCAAAACACCCACGTTGTGCCGCGACATTATATCAAGTGCTTCTTGGGAGGCAACCCAAGTTGTAAATGTAAGAAAAAGTTAGTGTTAACGTTTGTTGATGGGTGCAGGTGAATAAGATGGAAAATCTGAAGTTGGAACCAAAAACTGGAACTTCAGTTCTGGTGCAGAAAAATCATAGAATGGGTCGTTGTCTGACTTGATTACTTGTTCATTTAAGTCATGAAGAGAATTGCAGAAAATAGGGGAGCAACGGTGACTTCACGAGTCGTTTCTCCAAGGACTGAATTGTTGGGTCCCTCATAGGTACACTGGATCTAAGACTGAATTAAAAGAACAAGGGTGCTAACGGCTCACTCAATGAATCATTGGGAGACCAAACGAGTCGTTTAGTGACTCGTTGGGTAACACCACGACTAGTTACTTGCCTCGTTACCCAGGTAAGTTAACCTAACCCAACCCACGATTGAAATTGGGAAAATTTTAAATTAAAATCAACAGCACCCAATTTCCATTTACATACTCCAAAGAAACAAAATTTTAAAATTTCCCTCTTTTCGTCTTTTTCTTCTTAACTAAAACCCAATAGACAATCACCTTCAATATTGCACGCGCAATCACTCAATCACACACGATTGCACTCCTTCGTTGTTCTAATCATATTGTGAGTACTCTTTCCCCATTGAAATTTGAATATTTCTACATCCAAAAAAAATTTTTTAAGACCCATGTGTGAATGAGCTTGAATTTAGTTTGATTAATACGGTGTTTATATGTGCCTCGTGATGTAAATAAACCCTTTGAGTTAAACAATGATTTTTGATCGTATATTCACTTGGGTTGATTTTAGATTGAGTTTTGTTTTTGTTGGATTGAAACTGGAAAGAGGAGGAAGATGAACAGGAACTCTTGAGCACGATCCACTTCACGAGTCATTGGATCACCAAATGACTCATTATGTAGCTTGTCCTGAGTGGGAAAATTAAACTAATGAGGCAGTGTACCTAATGACTGACCTAACGACTCATTGCCATTGGTAACGACTAATTGGGACTAGTCGTCAAGTACACTGGACCAACTTGAAGAAAGGCTAGTCTAAGACGACGAGTGACCTCACAAATCATTGCCAGTGGCAACAACTCATTTAGTCACTTGTCAGGACAACTAGGCACCAACCCAACAATATTTTACGTTTCATCTCATCTTGTACACTAACATTGTTTCCACAGGTACAATGGCTCCCAAAGGTACACCAAAGAAGGGTCCAACAAAGAAGCAAGCACTTGAGCGCAGTCAACTCTCATACCATAGACTGCGTGATGATCCATCATCCTCTGAAGAGTTGAGTGGCTCTGAGGAGGAATATGAAGTAGCGGAGGAGCAGCTAGTGAGGAGATCTACCAGGGATAGGGCTCAACAAAGTTCAAATTCGATAGCCCTGGTTGATACTCCCACTCCACTTGCAAGAGATCCGCCTAGCCACACTTATGAGAGTGCTAGGGTTGCAGCTGCACCGGTTCCCGAGGCTCCCACGGTTGGGCACAACGCAAAGAGAGTTTATGAATCACATGCCCAGCGAGGGGACTCTGATAACTAGCGGACAGAGACTTCGGACACATCAAATGAGCAACCGAGAAATGTACGGAGATGCTGTTATCATGGCATGCAGGCTATATACAATTGAGATATTGCTCCTAATGATAAAGGTAATCCGAAGAGGAGCATTTATGAGGAGCCATGGCTGGTAACTACAGGGCTTAAAGATCTTCTAGAGCTACAGGAAATGTTTGATAAATACAAGTTCGGCTGGTTGACCGAGCCTTCAGGTAGCTATAGCCCATGTTTAGTGCGAGAATTCTATGCATCTTATGCAGCCACCTTGCAGTAGTTGGCATTAGGGGGCCAGGTTTGGATGAAGAGGCCTGCATTGACTCAGGTGCTAGTAAGAGAGACTCCAGTTGACATTTCTGAGCGGACGATCTCCAGAATGTTGTACGGGCTAAATTATCAGGCTCCGTTAAACACAACAGAATTTGATCATAGGATATCTAAGTTGAAGATGGTCAAAACAAAGAAGTTGAATAACCAGGAGTGCATTCAGCAATACACTTGGTTGTCCAAGATTATTGATATAAGGGTCCACTGGTAGAATGGATACATGGTATAGAGTGGCAGATAAAGAAGGCCACGTTGAATTTTTAGGAAAAGTTTTGGTGGTCACTAGTGCGACACAGGCTGGTACCAACCAGCAATGAAAATATACTTCCCGCGATATATTGAAGAGGAGATTCGAGAGCAGGCAATTAATAACGGCACTACCATTCCATTTCCATATTTGATAGATACACGCTGTCAGGAGTAAGAGGTGCCAGTATTTCCATCGGTGGACCAGAGAGTGGTGGTCCAGAAGACTACCGATATCAGGCTAATTCAAGATGATACAAACCCGGTATCGAGGGCGAGGACTCAGGCAGCTGCATCGGCGGGAGCAACATTATTAGCTGAGGCATTTGGCAGCAGGATGCAGACTGGTGCAGCATAGTTCACTGAGTTGGCAGCTGAGCCTTTGGAGGGAAGAGAGACAGGTAGCCAGGCTGAGGCTACAAATGCAGCGGATACCTCCACACCTACCGATGTCCTTGAGTCTTCATCTACCATAGAAGCCCCAAGACCACCAGTTGCACCTCCACGAGCCATCACAACTGGTCTAGTCACGGTTTCACAGGAATTTTTTGTTGATATGGCCAGGCGGCTAGCTAAGGCCGAGAAGCAGCAGGCACACACGGCTCTACAAGTTAAAGTATTGATAGAGCAGTTTAAGCCGTGGGTGTCAAAGGAGTTGGAGACACTATTCAATTCAGTGCATGGGCAGCTGGATGCTTTTGAGAGGAGAATGAACTAGTTCCTTGCACAGTTACAAGCACCAGAGTTATCTAGATGGTACTCAAAACTAGGAGCACTATGATCCGAGGTGCGGGACTTGGCCGCACGACAGATAGCTGCAGTACCTCCACCAGTACTCCCCGTGATAGATGATGAGTTTGATAGGAATTGCCACCTATTTTTGATTTCATCACGGAGGAGCCGGTGGCACATGATAAGGGGAAGAGGCCTCGTTAGGAGGCAAGTGTTGATGATGATGCTTCTCTGCTCCGTCAGCAAAAATGGAAGCAGAGTGAGATGGAGAGAGCGCTACACGAATCGAGAGTGGAGGCTCGACAAAGAGTCGAGACTGAGGCAGCGAGTGTTCGTGGAGAAGGAACGAGCTCTGTTGGATCTGAGAATACGCCGGTTCAAGTTGGTAAATTTGGAGATGACATTGGAGGCATATCTACACCTTCCACCGACCACGTAGCTTACACCTAGGTCACAGGTATGTTCCCTATTTCCTTAGTTCTTGTTTGGTATATATATTCATCGAGGACAACACATGCTTTCTTGATGGGGGTGGGGAGGGATACCTGTGCATTCTATTTTGTTGAACATAACCCGAGGGTTTTTCTTGCTGGATATCTTTTCCCTCGGGTGTTCCATATGTTGTAGAACCGGCATGTTTAGGATTTTATTATGTTTTTTGTGTCAGTTGGAAGAAAGGAGGAAAACTAAAAGAAGTCAAGAGCTGAAATTGTTTGATATTTCAATATTTTATAATTTGATACCCCTCCGAAAAATTTGTATATGTGTATGTGAAAGTTGACAAGTATAACCTTTGTGAATCTTTACATGGCATTGAAACTGTGAACTTTTTTATCATTGGTTGTACCTGAACTAGCAATTGGAGGAATTGATGATGTTGATCGTGCTATGTGTGAAGTGAGGTTTAATAGCTGAATTCGGTTGTGTGTTTCAATCTAGAACTTGCTTGGTCAGTCGTACCGAGAAAGAGGATGGAAACTAGGAAAGGATCATAGACCGTTTTTGATTTATAAGTCCACTTTAGCCTAAAAGACCTACAAAAAGTGAATAAAAATCACTTGATCCAAATGTTTGAGCTTAAATTAACCTTTCTTTTCATTTAAACTAATTTACCTGCCTGATTTTATTATGAATGAACCTGTTTTGGCCCCGGTCCCTCCTTGGACATTGTGAACCTCAACTCAGGAAAATCGCCTAAGTTGAGGGTGGCTACTATAGGGGTGATTAAGAAAAGTCGGGTGGAAAGAAAGTTGGGTAATGAAAAAGAAAAAGAGCAGATATGGTATGCATGATAAAAAAATTAAAATTGTTGTCAAAAAAATAGCAAGAAAAGAAAAGAGAAATAATATATGACATCAATGATTGTTGAATAAAAAGAAACCGCATCCATAGTGTCTAAATAAAAGAAAAAGGGGAAAAGGGAGAAAATAGAAATAAAGGTGAAAAGTGAAGTCAAAAGGCATAGTTCTTAGCAGGTTTGTGCTACTAAATCCATATGTACCATACCCAAGACCGAGCTTATGTTACAAGCCTAGAAAGCCCTATAGTGATCCTAGCTACTTGTCCGAAAATCAAGGTATTGAAAGTAAAGGCAAGCCTATGGTATTGTATGCACACAGTTCAAATTTCTTTGTGAGAGTGAGTGGATCTTACCTAGTCCCAAGAGAAATATATTGAGATAATCATATACACATGTGTGAGTGTAGAACTTCTTTGAGGTGAGAGTATTTGGTCAACAACATCGTCTGCAAATTCTCTGCGGAAGAGATATAGATTTATGTGCGTGGTTGCAGGTGACAGTATTTTTCCATGTTTTGATTCCTCTGTGTTATAGTTAGAAATTTTGTATATGAATAGTGTTTTGAGTTGATACGATAAGGGAGGGGTTAGAAAATTTGATTTTGATATGAAATTATGACTGCTGTAAGTTTCCTAGTGTTTTTTCGATTGAAGCGTCGAATTAGTTTAATTTGTTTTGTTTTATTTTGTTTTTTCCTGAGGACACGCAAAAGTTCTAAATTGAGGGTGTTGATGTGTCGTGATTTTACGGCACTTTCGAAGCTCAAAACCAAGAAATTATGCACATTCCAGGTATGTTTATATGGGTATAATGTTTTTTGTGCTTAATATGTAGGAAAACAGGTTTAGAAGTGAATTTGGTCATATTAATGCTAAAAATAAGTGAAAGGTGACTGCTAGGCACTTAACGAGTCATTGGCAGGAGGCACGACCCATTGCTTAAGGCGTGGCAAAAAGTTGGAGTTTGGAAGAAGAAATTAAGTTTACTTAACAAGTTGGAGGAACGACTCGTTACAACTGGTAACGAGTCATGAGGTCAATTGTTAGGATTCGAAGAGAAAATTTCAACAAAGTTGCCAGTGAAGTTAACGACAGACATAACGAGTCGTCATGAGATGAAAGGACTAGTTGGCAGGCCACTGGAACCATCCGTGAAGTGCACTGGAGTTTTAAAGGAGTCAGTCCATGAGGGACCTAACGACTCGTGCTCAGGCACGATGAGTCGTTAGATGACCCGTTGCCACAACTGGGTGCGATGTTGAGGACGACTAATGTAAGCAAGGAATGACTCATCAGAAGGACAACTAATGTAAGCAAGGAACGACTCGTCAGAAGGCCAAACGACCAGTCACCTAGCTCGTTGCCACTGCCAACCTGGTTTCCAGTTTTATTTAGGAAAAGGATTTCTTAGAACTATAAATACTCAATTTAGATTTATTTTTAAGAGACGATTCTGGACGATTATGGAATGATTTTTTAGGAGATTCTTGAGAGAATTTTCATATAATAGTTCTTGATTCAAGAAACAAAAGAAACATTGAAGTTTTATTCATCTATTGTGGAATTGTTATTCAATTTATGTGGTTTTTATTCTACAATAATTTGTAATTTGCAATTACGATTTCTTTAATATTTTGTGATTGTGATAATACAAGTATGAGTAGCTAAACCCATAAACTAGGTTTTTGTGAACCAAGATGAATTAACACACATAGGTAAAACTACTTAGTGATTCTTGAATGGGGTTTTATGCAGGTATTGTTTGTCCCTTTGTTTTGATTGATTCTTGACGGTTGCAAACGTTAGGACTTGCCTTATTCTAACTTACCGGACCAAGGAGGTAAAGAATGGGATTTCACAACGGAAAATTGAGGATAGCTAATCCGATATTAAGGGTAAGGGTCAACTAAAGTACACCCGTATATGGACCAAGTTGCGTGGGGTGAAAATCATCTAGATTGGGGACCAACCATTTAGGTGAACCTAACTTACGAATATTGCATGTTGAACACCACAATAGATCACTAGTGTATAAGCCTTGTGGTTATGAAATCTTGGTAACACAATCCAAGTCAAATCTTTAATTGAATACAAACCAAATTTGATTTAAATATTTCACAATTTTATTTTGTTTATTATTCTATATTTTCCCCCTTTTGAAATAAGTAAATCAATAGTATTAGTTATTCACATTAACTTAAGTTCTTACCATATTCACTGTGGGATCGACCTCAACCTTGTTGAGTTCTATATTTGACAACCGATCGCTTATATCTCAATTGAGAGGTGTAATTTGGGCAACAACAACAGACTAGGAAAATATCTTGCTAACGAGAATCTCGACTAACTAGGGAAACATTCTTGCTAACGAGAATCCCGGCTTCCTAGGGAAACATTCTTGCTTACGAGAATCCCGACTAACTATGTAAACATTCTGGATAATGAGAATCCCGACTGACTAGGGAATCATTCCTACTAATGAGATTTCTAACTGACTAACGGTAATCTAAATTGCAACAGTTAATCGGAGACAAGGACGTTTACTAATTTTTCATCATACAACATTCTCATCAACAGGATGGGGCTACTTTCTAATAACATCAAGCCCAATAGTTGAAATATCATTTTCATGCATTATAATCATAATTCACCTCATCATGGAGTCAAATCAATAGCTATCTCAAGCATCTTACGCTAACGAGCATTCTATAGAGTCATATTATGCATATGCTATCATGACATTCCAAATTCCAAGTTCATCTCATTTAACATGCAGTATGAGATCATACATGGTTTATAAAATACAACTCATACTCTATCAAGATACATGACTTCATTTATTTAGGTCTCCAATATTCCACACACTTGTCATAATCACTCCTTTCTGAACTCTTTAGCCACGGGCATTTTAGATTCCAAGATTTTTATAAAAACAATTTTAGTAAAGAAAACAATATAGAATCCTCCCAAGCTTTGTACTTCAACAATGGAGATGCAATTTTTCATGCCCAATCAATTAAATCTAGAACAAGGTGAGACTATATGATTTACCTTCAATTACCCAAAATATAATTCCAATTCATCCAACATAGTTATTAATGATATCATCGGGTCAATAGGTTAATCATATAACTTGTTCACAATTTCATCATATTCATGCATGAATTTTGAAACTCAAGTGAAAAACAAGAAAAACCCATTCATTACTCAAGCCAATTTATGAAGAACAAGCTACCATCATGCAATCCCGACATATGATCCATATTTCAAAGAAACCCATTAATTAACATTCCAGCTAATTCCATGATCGCAGTAAATATTAGCATTTATGAAAGGGAATAAAGAAGAAATTACCCATTACTCAAACCCTAGATCATGATATTTTGAATAACTTAAAATTGGATTTTTATTAAAAATGGTTTGGACACAAGGATGGAAAAATATCCTTGTTGAAGTACCGCATACCTGATGGACAAAAATCCCACTTGATAATCCTCCTTGAAGCTTGAAGAATGCTTTAATGAAACCCTAAAATTTGGAGAAGGGAGGAGGAAGAAGGACAGTTGATAGAATGGGGTTTTAGGCATGAAAGGCCCTTAAAATCGTGCAAGGTATAACCCAAAACGATGTAGTTTAGGAATCCAGGGCTTACGAATTACTAAAATGTCATTAATGAAAAACCCTGAAAAACTGCTCTGCCCCCGACCATGACTCATACCATGAGTCGTACCAGAAGTAATGACTCATGGTCTCCTCTCGTAGTCACCACTTCTCTAATCCTCTAAATCTGGCCATGACTCGCTCACCATGACTCGTAATGACCTTCTACGGGTCGTACTGACAGTCGTTGTATCATCCACCCTCACCAATTATGAATTAACCACAAATCCTCGTCACGACCCACTGCTACAACCTGCGAGTCGTACCATGACCCGTAACTCTGTCCTACTAGTCGTACTATTACCCATACAATCATTCATATGATAACCCAAAAGACTTTTCACGACATCTGGCCATGGGTCGTACCCGCGTACTACGGCTCGTGGTGGGGACTCTTGATTGGGAAAAGACTTATCTGATCTTAACCACAGGTCTTCCTACGACCTGTATAATCGATTACTGAGGCAATCTTGCAGATTTTTCTACTAGGCACATTCCAAATTCTCAATTTTAATCTTGGGAACTTTTGGGGTGTTACATTATACTATGAGCACTATATATGTTTTGGGAGTTGTATTTAACACCGAGTAGGTTCAGGGCCTAGGTTTTTCCCCGAATCTTAGAACTATGTGCCACCATAGGACATGATGGGACCTCTCTTGTGACTATCCCCTTTGCCCAAATGGGCCCTTTAATGCGTGACATCATGCTCTTCAGGGGTCTACCCTTGGAAATGTACGAACACCCTCCCAACTAGGGATTTACAAGTCGGGCTCCATGTGTGCTCATATAGGGTATGTTGCTTATAAGAATCTCCCATTGTTTCGCATGTTTCATGCATTATTATGTTATGTTAATTGGGCTGAAGTGATGATTTATAAAGTTTCTCTTATTACTATTGTATTGAATACGTTACGAATGATTTTAAAAACCTTGATCCTTATGTTATCGTATGATATTCATGTTATGAGCATGTTGTCCCACTCTTATGAACTCTTACGAGTTTTTATCTATTTTTAAATGTCTGTTTTACATACCTTGCATACTCGGTATATTTCACGTACTGACCGCGCACTGTATCATTTCATGATACAAGACTCGGCTCTCATGCTCAGCCCAACTCTGAGTCAGTATTCAGATTTAGCATCTTACATTGTTGGCGAGTACTCATCTCCCGAGGACTAGACTTATCCAGATTTTCTCTATGTATTTTTAGTTTTAGCTTTGTAGAGTTAGTTAGGGGTCTCGTCCCATCAACTCGTCATGGTTAGAGGCTTTCAGATAAAGGATGGATTCAACTTCAGATTGTGTATTCTATTGTTATGTTAATTTAGACTTCCGCTAAGCTTCATGTTGATTCTTTAGTTTTATTGATCAAGTTAGATGTATGCTTATGCCACGGGTCTACTTGGAGTTTCTGGGGACTCCTTGTCTCATGTTATTATCTAGGCCTCCATTTGGGTCATGACATAAGCATAAGCATACAACTGTCGGAAGCCAATCATAAGAGATAGCACGGAAGTCTGAGATATCATAAATGTATAAACTGGGACAACAAGTCAAATTTCTGAATACCTATATATCATAGTCCGAAAAGCCTCTAACATAAGACTAATTAAAGGGATAATCTCCCAACTAGCTCTATTAAGTATACAACTGAAATGACAAAAAGAATACATCAACCAAAACATCAATCTTGAGCTGAATCTGGACAAAAGCAAATCTAGCAGTGGGGCTGAGACTAAAACCCAAACCTATATCATAAGATGATATAACACAAAATGTATGAAACTAGTACTTTGAATATATTGAGTATGGAGGATAATTAAAAAATGAGAGTAACGACAACATGCTATAAATCATTATTGTGAGATAGTCATAAAATATGAGCTTTTCATCATAATCTGATGTATAATTACCCAAGGTTTGAAAATAAAATCATAAAGCTTAATATGTTTGAAATCATAAGTAAAAATCATAAACTAATCAATGGGTCAAAAATACAATAATCATGGTATCAAAAAGCATGAACATGGAAAAAAATGAAGCATGTGAAATAGTTGGAGATTCTCATACCGACATACTCCAAGTGAGCATCATGGAGCCCAACCTGCACCCATAGTTGGGAGGGTGTCCATACCTTGCCGAGGGTAAGAACCATTAAGGTGTGATATCACTTATGATCCTAACAGCATAAGGGAGACACTCTCAACTGGCGAGGAGCCTTTAGCTAGGGGTAAGGGAGACACTCTCTACTAGCGAGGGCCCCTTATCCTACGATGGCACATAGTTCTGAGACTTGGATGTGCTGAACCCCGGCCCCCTTGATTTTAAATAATTCTCCCAAAATATACATAGTTCTTATAATCTTACTTGAAATATGATAGATTTTGCATGGGCTAGTTTAAAACATGATGAATTCATAAACTACTTGACATACGTGAGCTTGCCATGAAAACAATGCTGAAGATTCATCCATGATACATAATTGATATACATGAGATTCATGCAAATTTGAGTAAATCATTCTAACTTGTAAATAAAGAATCGTGATAGCTTTTCACAAAATTCATGTAATCATAATCATAAAATATAAGTAGAATCATGAGGGAATCAATTTCATAAGAGATTATAGAGTTTTGCATAAAAAGGGTCTAATCCTAGAAATTCATGAAAATCATAATTTGAGACATGGAGCAATTGAATTCATGAAATTAAACTTGAGATTGGCTATGAGGGTGGAAGAAATCCTCCATTCATGATCCCATATACCTGTGCTTTGTTGGATTCTTGACTAGACTTGAGACCCAAGAGAAATTGAGTAGAGGGACCCTAAATTCTTTGAGAGTTTGATCTTCAATATAAAGTGTTGGAAAGAAATGGGAGTTTCGGCTAAGTGATACCCATAAATATCCTCCTTAGTTAACCCAAAATGACCTGGTTTAGGAGTTAAAAATATAGAAAGTTATAAATATACCCCTAGAAATCCGCATTAAAAAGCAGCCCGTCCAGTCACCATGGACCATACAATGAGTCATTGTTTTTGATCTTCTAGATCAAATTTTTACTTCTCTTATCTCCATCCAATGACTCCACACCATGACCCATTACTAGACATCATGAGTCGTCACTTGACTCATTAGTTTTGGGGATAACTTGACACATATCTAGGTTGCTGGTCATGACGAGTCACATGAAGGGTCATCACTTGTCCTCATGAATCATCACATGATTCATTACATTTGAAACCTAATAATTCACTGCTGCTCACCATGAGTCGGACCACGACTCATTGTACCTGACGTGCCCGATTCGCGCGTCCGCAAGTGTACGGGTCGTGCAAGTAATATAGTTGCTCTTTTTAAGAGCCGGATTGTCGAACCCACAGGGACTGGACCCATTCCTCTAACTATCCATTTCTAGTGTGATCTTAAATACCTCAAGTGTTGGTTATAGACATTTTCGATCGAGATTAATTAAGTCTAAGTTTGGGTCAACGAAGTATTCTGAAATTACTCTAGGAGCAACATAGAGTTAAAACCAATTAATCATGCGATACTACGATTTGCAATGGGTTAAGCATGGAACTATCAATTGTTATTTCACATAATTAGAATTGCATGTTTATGGTCTTTTGAGCCTCTAAACACGGCAATCTAGCCTCACTGCATCATTGTGAGCAAGGAGTTTAATTTCTAGTCGCGGGCAATCAATTATGTTGTGGTTTACGGGGAAACGATTAGGGACTTTCGTGCGTCTAACCATTTAACTCAACTTAGCCTCACAACTACTTCTTCGAGTGGTGATGTGACATCCCAAGTTGGTCTTTCATAACCCCCGTGTCTCAACCAAGCACGGTGTTAGGTATATTTCTATCCTGACACAAAAATCTCTCCCGAGATACAAACGTGCTCCTCACATTCTTATGTCCTGACCTAGGTAATGCTTTCTCAAGCTATTACTCAAGCTAACAAATATGCTTTCATGGTGATCAATCATAAAAACAACCAACAATCCAGAATGCAAGATAAAAACAACAATCAATAACTTAATTTCAAAACAATTTCATAAAATCACAATCATAATTCACGGCTTCAACCCTAGAGGAAGGGTTCTTGCCATTCATGTTCGTAAAACTACACTAACTACTACTAAACTAACATACTTACATGAATTTGGTAGATGAGAAGGGAATTTGACAAACCCTAGATGAGTTCTCCGACTTCTCCCTTCACTCCTAGGTAGTTTTCCAGAATAAAATTGTGACAAAATGATTTTAGGAGCTAAGGGTTCAATTTATACTATGCTGAAAAATTGCAAAATTTGGCCTGTGGTGGAACAACAACGTGTCACGGAGCTGAACGCCCTACTTGACCTCCGTGACATGTTGGTAACGCGTACCCTCACTGGAATGTGCCAAAAAATGCAATTTTTGGCCAAGTGTTGCCGCGTTGGCAGCGTGCCACGGCCCCTATCGCACATGGTGCCAGTTATTCTATGTTTTCTTGTTGACTTTCACGTTTTGCTCTTGATTCCATTCCTCCATTTCACCAAATCATGAATTAGTTCCTCAAATGCATTATTAACCTTCAAAAACAAGGACTAATCATGTTGGTTAGTATATATTCACATTTACATAAAATCACATGAAAATGTATAAAATAACTTAGATAAACAAGACTAAATTAAGGTATAAAGCATCACTCAAGCATGCTATTTTTGCCCACGATCAGTACCATGTAGTAAGTCATACTATCAATAGTTCCAAGGGGATTTTTTTTACCTTTTTCTGGTTTCTTGCTTCAAGTCTAGGGTATGGTCTTAAAAACTTTTGGGGTGTCATAGGCGATGGTGGCAATTGAATTATTTACATGCTTATGCTGATTTATGAAAACAATGCCCTCCCTCGAAGTTTTTACCGTACCTGTTCGATATTGAGTTGTATACCTCCATTTGTGACATGAAAATTTTGGCAATGTGTCCCTAGTGCAGTTGATGTTTTTTGTCATTTGTATATCCATGTGCAATGTGTGGAAAGGAATATTTCTTGTTCACTTTGTTTTTTCACACTCTAGAACTTGTCTTGCTACTTGTGCTCAAACCTAGGATTGACTATAGTTATAGAGATTAACTTAGGCCTTCTTTTTTCTTCACAAGCCACATATGCCTAAAGAGACTGACCAACTGATGCATATATCCCTAGTCTCCCTCTTTTAGCCTTTGACCTTTTTCTTGATCAACTGCAATGAAATCCAAGATCAATTTTCAAGTTGACCCTCTTTTGAAGTCGTCCTCCTTGACACATGAAAAATGATGAAAAACGAGAAAAACATTATAAGTTGGGGGTGATAAGGAGGGAAAGATAGAAATAGTTCAAATTATATCCCAAGGTGAAATTAAACAATGAGATAAAAGGGAGAAAAAGAAAAGAGAACAAAAAGAGAAAAATAGAAAAATAAAATTTAAGCTCACAAAAACATTTTGGGATGTAAAAAGTTTCGAAAACAAGAGAAGGAATGAAAAGAAGGGATAACAACGGTAAAAAGTTGTGAAAAAGTGATGAAGTGTTTAAGGAAGGTAAATGAGTCACTAAAGGCCAAATTTTATCCTACCAGCCCTTTAACCTTCGTTACAAGCTTAGAAAAGCCCTTACGTGATCTCAACCTGGATATCCAAAGGGAATCGCACTTGAATGAACAGGAAGGCATATGATAGTTGTGACCTATCTTGTGAACTTCCTTGTGATAGTTGAGTGCATTTCTCTTCTCTCTTGATCTTGTGTGTCCTTGATGTGTGTGTTGTCATTACTTCAAAAAGAAGGACACTTTCCTTGGTCTAATTATGAGGTCATGTGGATGTGAATGGCCAACATGTTTTACTTCTCAAATGTAGGTGTGTGCATGTTGATATGGTGTCATAAGTGGAGATTGCAACCTAGTATTAATAGTTGCAAGAAAACTGAATTTTGATTGATAGAGGGGGTGGCTGGATTGAAATGTGTGTGTGTTTGTAGCTATTGTTAACAACCACCCTATTCATGACAATTTATGATGTGGGGACATTAGTTAAGTGTAGGGTAGTTTCTCTTCTTAGTTTGCTTGAGGATAAGAAAATGCTTTAAGTTGGGGGTGTTGATGTGTTGGGAATTAGCGACTCATTTTTTCTTTATTTCATATCATTTTTCATGTCTTTAGGAGTTAAATTAAGTGGAAAGTAACCTTATTATGCTATGTTTTGGGAACCCAAGCAAAATGAACAAGAGAGGTGTTAAAGCCAGAAAATTGTCCAAAGGACGAGACAATGGACCGACCGTCTATTTGTCGCTCAAGGACGATAAGCTATTGGACTGAAGACAAATTTTAAAGTAAGGAGCAAAGGATGGTTCGTCCTTCCAAGGGATAGTCCGTCCCTACGCACCTGGCATCTCCGAGTTTCAATTATTTTGGGCTTTTTGGACATAGTTTAAATAGATTTTTTTTGTAACTTTTACAGAGCTTTCATTCATTATTTTCATTTGAGAGTAGAGATAGCTAGTTAGCTTTAGTTTTCATTGTATATATTATATTTTAGCTTGTAATTTGAAGACCCAATGTCATCTATTGAAGATTTCTGCTCCAATTAGTTTTCGTTATAGATCTTAGATTTTAGCTTGTAATTTGAAGAAGACCCAAGTCCATCTATTGAATATTTCTTCTCCAATTAAAATTTTCATTAGTGAGAATGTCTAATTACTCTCTTTATCTTCTTTTTCTAGCTATGGGTAACTAAATCCAAATCTAAGGTTGTGAACCCTAATGATCCCAATTTGGTAAAATTGAGTTTGGGCTTGTGAACATTTGATTGATTATTGCTTTCTTGCATGTGATTGGTGATGAAAGTCACCCAATCCTACCTAATTACCTTTGTGAGGCTTGAAAGAGAGAATTTTATGTCATGCCCCACTTGGGAGGCGTAATTGGCACCTGGACTGACCTAGCTGGGCATATGCACCCTAGGTGCCTGCCAGCAACACCAAAATAAAGAAAACAAACAGTTATATCTCGGTTGTAAACACAACCTTGGGCCGACTAGGCCGCAACATACAACCTACATAAAAATAGCTAACCCAACAATCACAACAACCAGAGGATCCTATGCGGGCCGATAAGACCACCATGCTGTCTAAGTCATAAAAAAGGAAGATAGGCAGTTTTATATAAACTACAACCGACAAGGCTACTAACTGATAGCTACACTAGGCCCTACACCGCCAATATACACAGCATAATGTATATGGGCCCCACATAGCCACAACAACCAACTAACTAGGAATTGTAGTACGCAAGCCTCTAAGAGTGGAATAGTGACCGGGACAGGGCCCTGACCTATCGAAAAGATGTACAACAAAGTGAGAAAACCTTTATAACCGACAAATCCGATGAAAAGGAGCTGACTGATCTGCTAACACTTGATGACTGCTAAGGAGGTTCTGAAACTCGTCTGTCCGCACTTGAAGGCAAGTATGCAGCGTCCCATAGGTGGGCGTTAGTACAATATGTACTAAATATGTGAGGAAATAATAAAAGCTTAATAGAAGCTGATGAAAGAACTTAAAGTAATCAATAAGAGGGATAAGAGTTTAACCTAAATAGCCGCACAATCTGAAGTATAGCTAGCAAGGAAGTATACAAACAAGAACCTCACCTGGCCCCCATAAGCCTGGAAGGTACAATAAGCATAGAATAACCTACCTAGGCTCCCATAAGCCCCGACAAGCACAGTTCACTCTATATACCCCTAACAAGGCTATTATGATTCCACGGTAACTACAGCCAACCTACCTGGCCTCTAGGTCTACAACTGAGCCCGCTGGGTTCTTGTAACTGTATATGAGCTCTCCAGGCTCCTATAACTACACCCTGGGCCCACAAGGCTCGACAGAGGGTCAGTGATGCCATTATGGCATAAAGGAAGTCCATATATGAATGGACTTTGATATGGCCTTATAGGCCTTAATATAGTACTTTTAGACACCACATAGCTCCTCCGAGCAATCTATAGCCCCGTAGGCAATAGTACAATTAGCAACCCAGACGTTATTCAACGGAAGGCTATATTAGGTAAGGTCAGTCCTGATAGAAGTACTATACTTTGGTCGCAAATCTACCTATAGAAGCTAGTCATAATATATATGCTCGCAACTTACTTACAAGGAATATGTCGAATCAACTATACAATGAGGATAACTTGACGATGAGGTTAGTCTTAACGTACCTCAATTTTTGATTCTCGTTCACCCAAATAGTTCCAATCTTAAGCCGGTAATTCCTCCAAATTGAAACCCTTTCGCTGAGAGAATAAAGCTATTTTCAATACTAGAAACGGCTAATAACAATAACTTTTACTGAAATTTACTACAAACCAAAATTCATCCAATTCAACCCAAAACGTACGAATCTAAAGAATTTAGAAGGTAAAAACACTTACCTATCATTTGCAGATGCTTAGGACTGAATTTGAAATGATTTCTACAACCTCTACTTGGTGGCACTTCGACAATCCCAGCTAGATTTTAAGAAATAACTCCATAGGGACGTTCCTTGTAGGCTCGAAACTCGTTATCCAAGATGAATTTTCAATTGAACTGAATTTAACAGCTTAATTTTTCTTAAATCAGATGAAAAGTTGGAGAAGAATATCATACTGCCGAGGGTCCTCTTTTTGGAAATAACTCAAATGAATTAAACTTGAACTTCAAATATATATATATAGGCTAAGGAGGTGGCTAGGGGCGTGGTGCGCTACCCATTGCGCTAGGCCACAGGCGCAACACGGCAGCCATGGCGCATGGCAGGCTGCGGCACGATGCCTAGTACACCCTGCCTCCGGCCCTAGCCTCCTGCTCGCTCGACAATGTGATCACACACTTCTCCCCAAGCCCTTTCCTGCATACGTCATACTCCAAAACTCTCAACATACATATGCATGCATCAGTTAAACGATAGAAACTTATGGGGTGTAACATCATACCTCCATTAGGAGCATTCATCCTCGAATGTAATATAAGCTTAGGGGACTTAATTACTTTAACCGTTTCCTAAAAAATTTTGGTAGAGTCTCCTTTGTAACATGAACTATCAAGAAACCTAAAACACAGAAAAGTCCAACATAGGCATATCACAGGATGGTACAAACAACTACTCCACAACATAAAAGTGAGCAACTAATCCACATTGATAATATAAGCAACAAAACAATACCTGAATAACCATCTCACATCAATTCCCCAATCTGAGTCAAGCCTGAATAAGTGAGGATATTTATACCTAGTGCCGTCCTCAGCTTCCCAAGTCATCTCCTCCATATTTCTGTTCCTCATAAGACTTTGATGAAGGCTACATCTTCAGTTCTCAATCTACGAACCTACCGATCTAGTATAGCAACTAGAGTCTCTTCATAGGACAATTCATCAGTCACTTGAACAACCTCAACCGAGACAACATGGGATGGGTCTCTTATGCACTTCCATAGCATTGACATGTGCAAAACTTGACGGACAGGTTCTATCCCTGAAGGTAGTTCTAACTCATAAGCTACACGGCTATCCTTCGAAGGATCTGATATGGGTCAATGAACCTAGGGCTAAGCTTGCCCTTTCTGCCAAATCTCATCACACCCGTCGTAGGTGAAACCTTAAGAAATACCCAATCATCAACATAAAACACCAAGTCTTTGAGCCAAACATCGGAATAGGATTTCTGATGACTCTAGGCTGTCAATAAATGCTCTCTGATAAGTTTCACCATTTTCTTCTGATTGATGTATCCTATCAGGTCCGATCAATCCTGACTTCCCTACTTCAAACCATCCTATGGGGGACCTATATTTCTGCCCATATAAAGTCTCATAAGGCGCCATCTGAATAGCAGAATGATAATTTTTATTGTATGAAAAATCAATAAGAGGTAGGTGCTCGTCCCAACTCCTTCCAAAGTCCGGCACACATGCCCATAGAATGTCCTCGAGTGTCTAAATGGTGCGCTCTACCTGATTGTATGTTTGGGGATGGAAAGTTGCACTCAAATTAACGTGCATCGCTAAACCCTTTTAAAATAACTCCAAAATCTAGTCGTGAATTGTGCCCCTCTAGCAGATATAATAAATGCTGGGACACCATGTAGTCGAACATCTCCTTAATATATAACTCAACATAGTCTTCGGCTGAAAATGTAGTCTTAACTAGCAAGAAATGGGCTAATTTTGTCAACCTATCGATGATTACCCAAATGGAGTCAAATTTACGGTTGGTGTGAGGTAACCTTGTAACAAAATTCATATTAATGGCCTCCCATTTCAACATAGGTACGACTATCTCCTATGTCAGCCCGCCAGGTTTTTGATGTTCAACATCTACCTATTGACAATTAGGACACTGTGCGATAAAGACAACTACACCCTTCTTAATTCAAGGACACCAATATATCTCCTTTATATCATGGTACATCTTCATTGAACCTGGGTGAATGTACCTTTTCCATGATCTGCTGGTGAAGCCTTGCTATATCTGGAACACAGAGTCGACCTTTGATCCTCAAGACACTGTCTCCTAATAATAAAAAGGCCGATAGTTCACGCTGTTGGACCTTGTCTCGGAGCTATACCAGGCTAGGGTCCTCGTACGGCCGTTCCTTTACCTCTACAACTAGAGATGATACTACTATATTCTGGATCACAACTCTGCTATCTTCTGAATCTACTACCCGAATTGCTAGATTGGTTAAGTGGTGCAGCTTTCAAGCCATTTCCTGTCGTTCTAGCTTCAAATATGCTACGCTACCCATGGATCTGCAAAGGTATCTGATACAATATTAGCCTTCCCGGGTGATATAAGATATTCACATCATAGTCCTATAGCAACTCTAGCCAATGACACTGTCGCAAATTCAACTCTTTCTGCCTGAAGATATACTAGATGCTTTTGTGATCCATAAAGATATCTCCATGAACACTATGTAACTAGTTCCTCCATATTTTCAGAGCATGAACATCTGTAACAAGTTCTAAATCATGGGTGGGGTAATTCTTTTCGTGCTTTCTCAACTGTCTCGAAGTGTAGGCAATTACTTGTCGTGCTGCATCAGTACAAATCCCAACCCAACACCTGAAGGGTCACAATATACAACATAGGCCTCTGAACCTTCCTGTAAGGCTAATACATATGAAATCGTTAATTTATTTTTCAGTTCCTAGAAACTCTCTCACAAGCCTCGGTCCAGTGGAATTTAGTTGCTTTCTGAGTAAATCTTGTCAATGATGCTGATAAAGCAGAGAATCCTTCCACAAACCTTCTGTAATACCCGACTAACCCAAGGAAGCTACGAACCTCAATTAGAGTCGTGGGTCTAGTCCATGTCTTCACTGCCTCGATTTTATGTGAGTCAATCTGGATACCAACATCTGACACGATATGGCCCAAGAAAGCTACAACATTTTATTAGAAATCACATTTCAAGAACTTCGCATGTAACTGGAGATCTCTGAGGACTTGGAGTACCTTTCGCAAATGATATCTATGTTCAGCTTCTAAGTGTGAATATACCAGAATATCATCAATAAACACTATCACAAACAGATCTAAATATGGCCTGAAGATGCTATTCATTAAATCCATAAACACTGCTAGGGCATTCGTTAATCCGAAGGACATGACCAAGAATTCGAAATGACCATACCTGGTCCCGAAAGCTTTTTTCAGAATATCATTCTCCCGGACTTGCACCTACTGGTATCCTGACCTCAAGTCAATTTTCGAGAAATATTTTGTCCCCTGCGGCTGATCAAGAAAATCATTTGTCCTTGCGAGGGGATATTTATTCTTAATACTAATTTTATTCAACTGCCGATAATCTATACACATTCGTAGGGAGCCATCCTTCTTCTTACAAACAAAACTGGTGAACCCCACGACGAGGCAATAGGCCTGATAAAGCCTTATCTAGCAAATCTTTCAATTGTTCTTTGAATTCTTTTAGTTCCACGGGAGCCATTCGATATGGAGGGATGGATATTGGTTGTGTACCTGGTGGAATATCAATAGAGAAATCAATTTCCCATTATGGGGGGGGGGGATTACCAGGAAACTCATCTAGAAACTCACTGACCACAGGAATAGATTGAAGAGTCAGGGATTCTGCCTGCGTATCTCGAACCCTAACAATATGGTAAATGTAGCCCTTCCCTATCAACTTCCTTGCCTAAATATATGATATGAACACACCTTTTGGTGTAGCCGCATTGCCTTTCCATTCTCGCACTACCTCCCCAGGAAAGTGAAATTGGACAGTCTTGGTCCAGCACTCCACATTAGCATAACATGGCGCTAGCCAATCCATGCCCATAATTGCATCAAAATAAATCATTTCCAACTCCACTAAATTGGCTAAATTCTGGCCACCCACAACCTCTAGTGTACAGCCCCGATAAATCCTCTAGGTAATAAAATAGTCACCCATGGGTGTGGATACAGAAAATGTCATCTGGATATAAAATTGATGTAGATTGACACCTATGGTGCTATTAAAAGATACCCATAGGTTGCCTAAGTCTTTGCTTGCATGTTCATCCCTAGACTATTCTTAATCTATTAATATTGGGTGACTTAGGAGAACAAACCATAATTGGGGTCACTTCCCTATATTTGTCTTAAATTGATTACAACCCTAGCAATTTGCACTCTATAGTTGTAGTTAAATTTTATCAATCTCAATTGGAATAGACTCTAATCTTGTAATACTACATTGATTAGTACTAGATAGAGTAGGCTTAGCATAGTCTCTGTAGGATTTAACCCAAACTCTATGTTGGGTTCTATATTTGCTGCAATCGTTTACTCTACCAAGATTGAGAGTGGATTTGAACAACATCACAACACACTGTAAACTGAGAAAACCATGATACCATGAAGTAGTGTTACAAACCATATTTTATACAATAGTAACCCAATGATTTAAATCAGAGTAAAGAACGTAAAAGCATACTAACTTATCAGTCTATGAAGCCTCTACAAAATATGAGTGTCTGATTATCGGGACAAGGTCCCCAGTATAGCTCTAATCAAGCTATGCATGACTAAAGGAATAAGTAGTTGCCCCAAGAGAGAATGGGGCTCACCAATAGCTAAATTGAGGAGATCATACTACACTGTCTGGACAATCATACTCGTACCTAAGGCTACATTATAAAAAAATGCAGCGCCTCCGACAAGGGGGAGCATTACTATATGAAATCATATTGTATGTAAGATCGAAAATGAACATGACATGAGGGGTAATGAAACCATGCATACAACTATAATAGACATCATCTAATAAAACATACATATAACAATCAAAATATCATAGGATTTTATAAATTAACTGACATAGACAACAATTTCCATATGGAATATGATCTCTTCCCGATCAGCTAAGCCATCACCTTCCTTATTAGGTAGGTGACATACATGACATGAGTTGCAAGAAAGTTTTTTGAATCATCCATCACTTTTAGGGGTAATAAACGAGATGCACTTGGGCTAACGATACGCTCTTCGCCTACATCGACAAACATAGTTTCAAGCATCGTCTAAGAGACTTATGCCTTCTCAATTAACTATGCCTTCCCAATTCGTACATCATAAATCATAGATTGCCCTTGGGTTCATAATCATCATCATAATCTTTTCTAATCAACCATCATGTTTTATCTGAAAGCTCATATTCCTTCATCACGTCAACTCATAGAAATCATATTCATCATTTACACATTCATTATAGAAATGCTATTCATAAGTCATATTTATCACGGATGCCGAATTCATACTCATCATGGAAATCATGTTCATAGTTTAGGTTTAAACAAGTAAATTATTTTCATGCTTTTAATAGAGGACTCATGCTTTGAGTAGAAATTCATACATCATAGATTGGGTGAGATCATTCATGAACAAAAATTAATTATAAGTCATTAACATCAAAAGAGGAATCTTAAAATCAATTCATCATAAATGCATGAGCTAAGGCACGAGGGGAAAAAAGGTAATTTAGCACACTCATGCATGAAAATGGAGAAACTTGTAAAACACTTGGGTAGAATTCATAGTACTACATAGAGATCATGGGAAAATCTAACCTTAACATGGGGTTTTCTTCAAACTTGTAGCAAAACACTTAAAATTCATAAGATAGACTTGCATGAGTTAAGAAGAAGCTTGTGGGGAAGATATATGTTGTCCCTACATTTTTAGGGTTGCCTTACATGCCTTAATTCGTTTATAACTAGGAGAATACACTTAGTAAAAGCTAGGGAGAAGGGCTGCCAAGTTCTTCAGCTAGAAGACAGCTCTTCCTTGAAACCCTAGGAGAGTGATGTATTGGGGATTAGAGACACATATTTACCTCTTTTTATAGAATTTTGCATGTCTTTAGGAGTTAAATTAAGTAGAAACTAACCTTATTGTGCTATGTTTTAGGAACCCAAGAATTAAAATAAGAAAGGACTTTCGGCCACAAAACTGCTCAAAAGATGAGGCAATATATGGACTGTTTGTCTGAAAGACAATCCATACCTTAGTCCATACCTTCCCAACTGTAGATTCCAGAAACCTAGCAAAATGAGTCTTTAAAGTACGACTGGATGGAAAAATCTTCTTCCAAAAGAATGGTCCATCAATTGTAGATTTGACCCAAGCTTGGGAAAATGGGATTTCTAAAATACGGAGCAATATACGAACTGTCTTTCAAAGGAAAACAAGCTGAGGGATAGAAGTAAAAAAGTAAAAGATAGTTTAAAGGATGGTCCATCCCTATACATATGGGACTCTAATATTTGAATTAAATGGGATTTTTGGGACATAATATAAATACATTTTTCTTGTATTTTTAAGGGATCTTTTTCATTATTTAGTTCACACTTAGTGTAGAGAGTAGGGTAGAGATAGAATAGCCCAAGTTTCAAAGTAGATTGTAGATCTAGATTGTAATTTTAAGAAATCCTTTTATCTATTAGAAGATTTCAATTTTTCTTGGTAAGGATGTCTAATTACTTTGCTCTTTTTCAACTTCTTATTATGGGTAACTGAACTAAGATCTAGGATTGTGAATCCAATGGATTTTGGACCCTAATAATCCCTATTTGTCAAAATTGAGTTTGGGCTTATGAACATTTGATTGAATTTTTCATTGTAGTGTGTGATTGGTGGTGAGAGTCACCCAATCCTGCCCAATTACAATTATGAGGCTTGGAAGAGAAAATTTAGTTTGGGATAGCGTCAATCAATAATGACTCAAGGCATAACCCTTGTTTAATGGGTTCTCCTAGACATAGGTTGAACTCCAAATTGGCAACAAGCAATTTGGTAGAAGGAAGTTTTCTTTTATTTGGAAAAATTGAATTAGATTGACACCTATGGTGCTATTAAAAGATACCCATAGATTGCCTAAGTAAATTGCTTGCATATTCAGGAAATTCAACAAACAATTGGGTCGAAGGAAGTTCTCTTTTATTTGGAAAAATTGAATTAGATTGACACCTATGGTGCTATTAAAAGATACCTATAGATTGCCTAAGTAAATTGCTTGCATATTCAGCCTTAGCCCACTCTCAATTATATTATATTGGGTGATTTAGGGGGATCGATCCAATATTGTGTTCCTTCACTAGAATTATCGTTAATTGCTTACAACCCTAGCTTATTAAAAACTGTAGTCTTTAATTTTTATTACTCTCAATCTGAATATACTCTAACATTGCAATACTTTACTGTTTAGTACTAGATAGTCTAGGCTTTGAGTAGTCTATATAGGATTTGACCCCAACTCCTTGTTTGGTTCTATATTTGCTGTGATTGTTTACACTACTCGATAATGGGAGTTGATTTGAACGACATTAAATATTATGGTGCCGTTGCCGGGGACTACGACAAAAGCCCTATCTAGCTCAAATAGTCTAATTTGTTTGCTTATATATATGTGTGTGTGTATTCTTTTACCTTTTATTTTTGGTTTTTTCTTGATACGGGATCATGGCAGCTCTTCCGGCAGGAGATTATGGAAACGTGTTCACAGATGTCAATGAGGAGGTTGACTGTGCAAGCACGATCGTCCCACCAAGGGTAAATTCTACCTCATTCTAAATTGACTACAATATCTACACTATGCTGAAGGCTGAGGGACAATTTTTCAACTTGATGGATGACGACCCCCACCAGCACTTAAAAGGTTTCTTGGAGGTGTGCAACCTTCATAAACAAAATAACGTTTCGGATGATGTTATTCAGCTATGAGTGTTCAAATACTCATTGACTGGTGAGGCAAGGGATTGGTTGCACAAACTCCCTCTAAACTAAATTCATACTTGGAAAGTGTCTTCTTGGAGAAATGTTTTCTGCCTAACAAATATGCGGAGCAATGGGAGAAGATATTCTATTTTCGGCAGCTACCGAGAGAACAGTTGTTCAATGCTTGGGAAAGATTCCGACAATACATCCTTTGGGCGCCTAACCATGGGTTTTTAGAATATATCTTGTTGGAGAATATTTACACCAGGTTAGATTCTTTGACACACTTTTTTGCCAATAACGACACATGTGGGTGCTTTATCGACAAGTCATTCAACAGAATTTCCATCGTTTTGGAAAAAATAGCAAAGCACAAGCATACTTTTCATGGTGGGGACCAAAATGGAGAATCAATGTTGGGACTCCTCTATCTCATTTGATAAAGGAGAATTAGGAACGAGATCAGATGATGACCATTGTGGGAACCAACCTAGTCCTCCTAACAAAGAATTTGACCGAGTCTGAGGTAAAGAAGGTGCATGCTATTGATGAGACCATGAATGGTGTTCCATCGGGGCATGGATGCCCTCATCCTAAATACTAATATCATTTGATACAAGGGACACCAACTTTGCAAGTGGAAGACGCCAATTATGTTGTCAACTCATCAGGTGGCTATAGACCACAGTATCAACAAGGCCACTCCTCATCATTGTACCAAGGGAAATGTCACCCACAAGGTCAAGGTCAATGTTACCTTTGGAATGATTTTGGTGCTAAAAATTAGAGATAGAAAATTTGTCGTAATTAACCAGAATAGAGGCCTCTCTTCTTATGTTCCACCTAGAGGTCCCCCCTCTGACCCCCAAAGTTAGAGGGACGGTCCTTCACATGATCATGGAGGCTCCAAGCTTGAAGTGACGTTGGAAAAGGTGTTTTTCCACTAGGAGAGAATGGATGCTTATCTTAAGAGTCTCACAGAGATTGTAGGCTCTCACACAACTTCCATCTAAAAGTTAAAGCAATAGGTGCGAGACCTTTCCCATGAACAAAATCCAAATAAAAAGGGCCATCTCCCTAGTAACATGGTGGTGAATCTGAAAGGACATGTGGGATGTTCAAATGCTCAATGTATGGACATAGTCACTAGGAGCAGGAAAATTAAGCAACCTTTTGTTGAGGTTGAAGATGGTGTGGTAGAGTAGAAGTATAAAATTGTGCTTGATTTTGTTGACCAAAAAGAATTTCTCAACAAGCCCTTGATGCAAAAGTAGCGAAGCATATTGAGAGTCTTAAAGAGGCAACACTCCAGGTACTGTTCATTGATGCCATCAAAGAGAAGCCCGGGTTTGCTAAGTACTTGAAAATGTTTTTGACTAGAAAGTTGTTGTATGACAAAGAGGAGCTCATTCCTGTGATCCATAGAGTGAGTGCCATTATAGTAGGCACGTGTGTTGAGAAGAAAGGTGACGTAGGAGAATTTACTGTGCCTTGCTAGATTAATAGATAAGATTTATTGCATGCCCTTTGTGATAATGGGGAAAGTATTAATTTAATGCCTCTTACCATTTACTTGCAGTCTGGGTGGTCCATGATGAATCTCACCTCTATTTGGCTCCAGATGGATGACAAAACTATTAAGACGTGGGGGTGGTGGAGGATGTGCTTGTCAAAGTTGGCAAATTTATATTACTAGAGACTTTGTGGTTCTTCACTGCGATATGGATAGAGACATTCCCACCATTCTTGGGAGACAATTACTAGATACAACGAAAGCCTTGATGGATTTAGAAAAGCATGAAATAATTTTCCGAGTCAAGGATGAGAGCAATACTTTCAAAGCTGGGAGAGGTCACTTGTTGCCCATAGGACTTGGGGAAATTTTTGTGGTCAATCTTGAAAATTTTTAGAAATGTAGTTGAGCATGCTATTGTTCCATCACCTAAGAGAAAAAAGACTAAACCAACATGGGTGAAGCAGTATCTCTGTTGCACCAAAGGCAGAAAGTGGGTGAGGAAGTCCCATCCCAAGGACGACTCACCAAATCCGCGATCAGGTATCTTGCATCTTGTTGTGACGTTAAATTAGGTGCTTCTTGGAAGGAAATCCAATGGAAGTTATACCATGTGTAGCATCCACATCATGTCGCAACATTAAATCAAGCTTTACTTGGGAGGCAACCCAAGTTTTTTGGACTAATGGGTGTTAGTGGATGCAGGTATACTTAGAAAATTGGAGAAAAGTGGTCTAAAATAGAAAGGGAGAATTTGGTGTGCAAACAATGGTGGAATAGATAGACCGTTCTTTCAAAATATGTACCGCATGTCCCTCCATCATTTGCATTTGGATCACTAGAGGGGAATGGGCAAGAGACTGTCCAATATACGGACCATACTCTGCCCAAATGGTTTGTCTGTTGTACCGTCTCTAGTCATTAATGAAATAAACCTATAGGTCTATATGGAGAGTATGATGTTGAATCCGGTATTATTTAATTGGGTTGGGTCAGCCTTTAATTAGCTACCCATGGCTTTACCTACCGACCCATTTGACTTTAAAAGGAATTCAGGTGTGCGATCAAAGGTTATTCAGCCTGATCATATGCATGAATCGTCCCTGTATTCTTGTCCATTTCCCCTTCTTCCTTACTTCAAATTCCTCCATTGCTTTTACTTTGAGCTTCAACAACTTGATTTATTGCACTCTTTCCTTACAATCACACATACCAACAAAGGGATCTAGGGTTTGTCACCCATTTCCCTCGGCCTTTTTTCAGAACACAAGCACACAGTTGTTGTTCTTAACTTGGTGCTTTAAATTTTATGCCTAATGTGATGTTGCACCTATATAGAAGTGGGGATTATGAAATACCTTCACTTTGAATATGAAAGTGGGGGGTGGGGGTGGGGGAACATATGTTTAAATTGTTAGTTTGATTGAACAAGTCTTAAAATAATGTATGAATAGGCTTCCATGCCTGACGATTGCTTCTTGAACTTAAATTTGGTTTAGCCCCATCCCCTATCAGAGATTAGTTCAAAATTGAAAGTGCCCAAGTATTTCAATAATTGTGTACTCCAGTCAACGGAAGAATAGACAGACCATCTTTCTCAAAGACAAACCTTCTTTTGTTCTTTAATTTGAACATGTGAGTACCAACCCTTTCAGTCAAAAGATGATTCAAGGGATGTACCAACCTTTCAAAGGATAGCCCGCACCTTGAACTGTACATTGAAGCTGTAGGTTGGAACTTTCATACTCAATTGATGGTATAAGGTGCGGTCCGTCCTTTGAAGGTACGGACCATCCCTTCGACCGTCATGTACTTATTTTCTACTATTTCCATGATACCCTGAGGCTATTTTCTAATTAATTTGTGCATGATCACAGGTTATTGGGATGCAAAAGAGCATTATCCTGAGGAGGCAAGTCAAGTACACTCAAGAGGTCCCACTTAGTGAACGAGGACGAGGAGGAGTACTTACCTCTAGGTAGTAAGAGAGTAGAGGTGTCACCCATTCCATTAACTCGAGTAGCATCCGCTGAGACACCAGCTTTGGGATATTCATCCTCGTCTGGTGGTGACCAAGACTAGGCCTAATACAATGGGCCTCAGATAGAGATTTCCTCTAGTGAGGCCACTGAGGAGGAATCATCTAGCCAAATCTCCTCTCCCCCAGCAGTAGAGTTAAGACACAAAAAGGGGGAGGAGAAGTTCAGGCATAGGTAGGTAGTCCAGGGTGCTATAGAATGTTATTCGCAAGGCCGCAGTATGATTGATGGCAGAGTCTGTTAGGGATTTACTAAGGAGAGCAGTGTTAGCTCCAATGGGTGGAATCATACCCCGACATTATGGAGCAGCTTAAATTTTAGCACTTGAAGTTTATACTTGGGGTAATGGGTCAGTATATTCTGTCATTGATCTGGGAATTATGTGCAGCCTATGGGGAGATCCATCCGAGGGAATCCAGTCTTGAAAATGCAGATAGAGCCATTGACCTTAATGGTAATCTGTGGGATATCGGTGGACATCAGCCCGAAGGAAATCAACCGATTTTACTTGGGTGACGAATGTGGTGGACACCTCAGCTTATGACAAGGTTATTGATAGGCATACTAGCTAGAGGATGGATATCCAGCGTAATCTAGTGCACCAGTTTAGGAATTATCTAATACAACTGATATCTTCAATAGAGACCTCCGGCTTTTTTCCATGTTTTGGTGGAATGGGGTCTACAGTATGGTGTGCCCGATGAAGAGTGACAACAAAATACCACTTGGAAAGGATCTGGTTGAATCATCCATTATGGCCGACAAGAGTATTGAAACTAGTCAGATGGTTAGGGTGGAGGTGAAGGATAGATCGGTATAGAATTCCACCTCCCTTTCATTTCCTTGCATATCACAACCCTATGCTCGAGGGCAGGGGTTCCTATCTTGCTGAGGGAGGATGTATTTACAGATGCTCACAAGGTGACTGATATCACCAAGATGAGGGATGATACGATGATCACTATGGTGAGCTAGCCTAGCTCCATCTTATTTGGCGCGCCTACTATTGAGGGTCAGGGACTCTAGATTGAGAGCTCACATCGCATCCCACTGGTGAGGCAGACACAGTAGTAGAAGCTTCAGCCACCACAACATCCAGGCCAACCACAAAATTGAGGCCACCACTCATATCCGTAGATTCACCTACTGGACCGGCCTCACGGTTAGATAGAGAGGAGATACAATTGGCCCGATTGATTGAGGATCTGTTGACCTTCTTGGCCACTATTGTTGGGAAAGCTCTTCAGCCGCTATGGGATACTATAAGGACCTCACATGAGGCTTTGAGCTCACAATTGGCATCCATGGATTCCAAGATGAACCTGGTTAGAGGAGGTGCTTGTGCTTCTGATATTATGACCCTCCGAGTAGACATAGAGGAGACTAGATCTACTATGCTTGATATGCAAATGAATGGACGGTAGCTAGATGAGGTGCAGATACAAGTAGTGGATAGGACACTACTTATTTCCAGCATTATGGATTTTATTCCATGAGTGGTGCCTATTCCACCAGCTTAGACTTAGCCCATACATCCACCAGAAGTCCCAATTACCAAGACCTATACTACATAGAAGTGAGTTCCTACTTAGACTCTGGCTTACATGGAGGTTTAGGCCTCAACAGAAGGTAAGGGCAAGTCTCTAGTCATGGAGACTCCACCCTCAGTGTTAGAGCAATCCACTATCAAGGTAGAGGCCCTCAAGTGAGCGATAGTGGCAACACGGTTACACACCTGAGGGTGCACCCATGATGCGGAGGTGGGCACTTCTTTTCCACCTTAAGATGATGAGCAGTAGCGCGATCTGAGCGATATAGGAATTTTTTGCTACCTTGTTCCCCCTCTTTTGTTTTTTATATGCATTGAGGGCACTATATTTTTTTAGGTGGAAATGAATATTTGGGATGTATGATATGCGTATAATGCTTAATTTCCTTAAAACTCAGATTTGTATGGCTGTATGCATTTGATTAGTTATTGATGTGTGTTTGTGATCCAAGTTAGACCACTATTTTTACAACTTTCTTAGTATAGCTTCTTCTTTGTTCCTTCTTAGATTAACTTCTTTTTGCTTCTATAGTGTAGAGTCCTCCTTGGTTTTTGCAGTCATGGTTCTTTCTTGGGAGGCTTACTTTTTGTTGAATATCGCATAATAATAGTGGTTGAGTGTCATAGTGCATGGACCAGATGATGGATTGTTAGGTAACATTCTTAAGGGTACTAGCCTACTTTGTTGAGTCATCTTAAGGTAAATAATTTTTCTGACTTAGGTGGTGGTGGCAATTTAGCAATTTGCATACTTGAGCTTATATTTGAAAACAATGGTCCCCTTAAAAATTTTTGTCGTAGCTATTTGATATTGAGTTGGATATCTCCATTTGCGACATGACTTGTTGGCAATGTGTTCCTAGCCGAGAGTGGTGTGTTAGGCAGTCGTATATTCATGTGCCATTGTGTGGAGAGAAAAATTGCTTGTTCACTTGATTTCATCACACTCTAGAACTTTCCTTGCTACTTGTGCCTAAATCCAGGATTGGCTATGTGTTGTAGAAATGAACTTAGGCTTTCTTTGTTCTTCACAAGCCACTTATGCGTAAAGAGACCTACCAAATGTGGCATGAATACTTGGTCTCCCTCTTTAAGCCTTTTGACCTTTTTCTTGATCAACTGCAACAGAAGCCAAAGAAAACTCTGAAATTGACTCTCTTTTGAACTCATCCTCCTGCACTTGAAAAGAAATAAAAAAAGAGAAAAAGTTGTAACTTGGGGGTGATAAGGAGGGGAAGAAAGAAATAGGCCAAGATGATGTGGTATGAGCATGTCCTATGGTGTGATTGGGTAATGAGCTAAAAGAGAAGAAAAAAGAGACAGCAAAAGAGAAAAAGAAAAAACTAAAGTTGAGCTAACAAAAACACCTTGGGGTGTGAAAAGTGCAAAAACAAAGTTGGAATGGAAGAATGGATCAAAAAGGTGAAAAGGTTGTGGAAAAGTGATGAAGTGGTCAAGGATAATGAGTCACTAAAAGCCTAAATTGTACCCTACCAACACTTTAGCTTAGAAAAGGCCTTATGTGATCTAAACCCAGACATCTGAAAAGAAAGGCACTTGAGTAAATGGGAAAGCATATGGCAGTTGTTATTTATCTTGTGAAATTCTTTGGGAGAGTGAGTGCATTTTTCTTCTCTCTTGATCTTATGTGTCCTTGTTATGTGTGTTGTCATTACTTCAGAAAAGGACAATTTCCTTGGTATAATTGTGAGGGCATGTGGATTTGAATGGCTAGCATATTTCACTTCTCTAATTTGGGTTTGTTCATGATAAGATAATGTCATAAGTGGAGGCTGCATGCTTTGTTCAAATGGTTATGAGAAAACTATGTTTTGATTGAAGGAAGGGGTGATTGGATTGAATTTTGTGTGTTGGTACCTATTGTTGAAACCACCCTAGTCATGATAATTTGTGAATTTTGTAAATTAGTTATGTGTAGGGTAGTTTCTCTTCTTAGTTTTCTTGAGGACAAGCAAATGCTTTAAGTTGGGGGTGTTAGTTTGTCGCGGATTAGCGACACATCTTTACTTCTTTTCATAACATTTTACATGCCATTAGGAGTTAAATTAAGTATAAACTAACCTTGTTGTGCTACATTTTAGGAACCCAAGCAATTGAAAAAAGAAAGGAGTTTAGGATAGAAAACTACTCAAAAGACGAGGCAACATACAGACGTTTTTCTGAAAGATGGTCTGCACCTTATTCCATCCTTTCCTAGTTGCAGATTCTTAAAACCCAGCAAAATAAGTCTGTAAAGTACGGTTGGATGGATGGACCATCTTCCAAAAGGACAGTTCGTTAATTGAAGATTTGGCCCAACTTGGCATAATTGGATTTCTAAAATACTGAGTAATGTACGGACCATCTTTTTAAAGAATGGTCTATCTTTCAAAGGACGACAAGTTAAGGGACAAAAGAAAAGTAAAATATGGTTCAAAGGATGGTCTGGCCTTTTAAAGGACGACCCATCCCTGCACACCTAGCACTCTGATGTTTGAATTAAATGGGCTTTTGGGGACATAGGATAAATACATTTTTCTTGTAATTTTTAGGGTTCTTTTTCATTATTCATTTGTACTTAGTGTAGAGAGTAGAGTAGAGATAGAATAGCCCAAATTTCAAAATAAATTATATATCTACATTGTAATTTGAAGAATTTCTTTCATCTATTTGAAGATTTCAATTTCTCTTGGTAAGGATGTCTAATTACTTTGCTCTTCATCATCTTCTTGCTATAGGTAACTAAACCCAGATCTATGGATGTGAACCCAAAGGTTATGAACTCTAATGATCCAAATTTGTTAAAATTGAGTTTGGACTTATGAACATTTGATTAATTTTTTTCTTTGTAGTCTGATTGGTGATAAGAGTCACCAAGTCCTGCCCAATTACCTTTATGAGAATTAAAAGAGAAAATTTGGATTGGGTTAGTATCAATCTGTAACACCTTGAATTTCGAAGTGGCTTTTCGAAGCAAAGAACAGAATTTTCCGGGTCTAATCAGAGTCAACGCCAAAGATGACATATCGTAAATCTAGTGACGAGCCGTTACTTGGAGCATCACCTTATCCAGAAAGGAAAGCAAGTAGCCTCAAAAGTTACGACAGAGTTGATGGCCCATCAGTCAGGCGACAACCCATTTTCTTGACTATCAACAATTCCCACAATTTAGCACTTTCTACTTAAGGGTGACGGTGAGAATGACAGACCATAAAGTGGATGATGGTCCATAACTTTGATCGTCACATAGTCAAGGATTTTCATGCCTTTCTACTTAAGGGAAATGGTGCAGAAGATGGATCATCAGTTGGTGATAGCCCATCACTTTGGCCATCAGTTGTTCATGTTCAAATGCACATGCAAGCTTATGCGGTCGTACAAGTAGTACAGTGGCTCTTTCAACCCGCATGTTGAATCCACATGAACTAGAACTTTCAATGAATACTCAAGTTCAAGTATTAATCTCAATTTCGTAAGTGCAAAAGTAATCAAGAAATAGTTGTGTGTTTATGAGTCTAAATTTAACTATCAAATCAAAGAAGAACTCAATTAAGTTATAATTAATATCAAAGAGGAATCTAGAGTTAAGGCCAAAAATCACGCATGGATATCATTCTTATTGACTTAAGTAGTTATCTTCATAGTTGATGAACAAGATTAATGCCTTGTTTACAGTCTTTTAAGCCTCTAAACATCCATTTGAATTAGCGTTACAACTACATCGTTGAGCGGGGATGTGATAACTTAATTCATATGCATATATCTAATGATGTGGTTTATGGGGTTAATGACCTTGATTATGGTCTTTCGAACCTCTATTCATTTAACCTAAAATTGACTTCATAACTACATCTATGAGTGCTGATGTGACAATTCAATTCCAAGTGTCTCGCTATCATCCTATTTAATAACCAAGCGATTCGTATTAGGTATATTTCTATCCTAAATGCAAATCAAGTCTTAAAGATGAGAACTCACTTCTTGCATTCCTTAGTCTATTTTCATTCTTTTTCCTTTAGATTTTACACAAGAATCGTAAATGTATTCTAATGGTGATTAATCTATGGAATAATAAAACAAGAATGCAAGACAATCAAAGATAATGAAACATGAACCAAAGCACAAATTATACTAATACATTCATGTCACGTGGCCTTAACCCAAGAAGAAGGGTCTTAGCCACTCATGGTTTTATATGAATCCATAGTAGAAATACTCCATGTAGAAACAAGAGTGAAAAAGAAAAGAGAAATTAACCCTAGGTAGAGTCTTCTTCGCGGCTCCTTTTCTCCTCTGCATTCTTCTAAAAAATATTCCATCCCTTAAAAATAATGCTGAAGTGTTAAATTTGTAGAACCTAAAATTTTTCCCATGGTAGACTACCTCTGCATCAACCTACCCATCACAGCAAGGCAATGGCATGACACGATCTGGATGCGTATGCTTGCTGGAAATTAGGGCACTGGCATGTTGTCTGTCGGGCGTGGCATGGTAGCTAACGCGTATCCTTCCTAGCGTAACACACTAATGGGCATAGAGGGATGCCAGGCGTGGCACGTCATCAACGCACGAGCACACTGGTCGGCCAAGCAATGCACGCATCTGCCTAGAATGACACACTGCCTGGCATGGAACATTGGTGGTTTCAGCAGCCTTCATTTTCAGCCTTTTTCATGTTTTCTCTTGGGACTTCATTCTATGTTTCCTTATTTCTCATACACTTTCATATTTTTCCTCCTCCTTAGCATTTTGCACCTACAAAATAGGCTAATCACATTTGTTAGTTCATGCACACACTTATAACCAAAATACATGAGATTAAACTTAAAGAAAGGTACAAAAAAGACTAAACATGGGTATAAAATATCACTTGGGCATGTAAATATGCCTTATATCATTACCCCATACTTAAAACCTTGTTCGTCCTTGAATAATTATTTACACCTCATGCACAAGGATGACTCATACATTCACACTTGAAGCAAGATCACTCAAGTTAAGGCTACAATAACTGACCTAGATGGCAAATTCATATCAAGAATATTATGTGTAACACAGTACAAATCATGAACAACTAAGTTAAGACTTCCTAGCCTCAAGAACTGACTCCACAACTGATGTGCCCCGCAAGTGTACGGGTCGTACAAGTAATATAGTGGCCCTTTTTAAGAGCCGAATGTCAAGTGTACGGGTCGTACAAGTAATATAGTGGCCCTTTTTGAGAGCCGAATGTCGAATCCACAGGGACTGGACCAATTTAGCTAATTCTCAAGTTCAAGTGTGATATTAAATGTCACAAGTGTTGATTATAGATTTTTTTGAGAAATTTAATTAAGTCTAGATGTGGTCAACGAAATACTCTGAAATCATTCAAGGAGAAACTAGAGTTAATGTAGGATACTCACGCGATACTATGATTTGCAATGGTTTAAGTATGAAACTATCAATTGTCGTCTCACATAATTAAAATTGCATGTTCATGGTCTTCCGAACCTCTAAACATGACAAACTACCCTCACTATTACATCGTTGAGTGAGGATGTCATTTCTAGTTTGTGGGCAATTCACTATGTGGATGTGGTTTATGGGGTTTATGCCATTGATTTGGGTACATCCGTACCTCCAACCATTTAACCAATCTTAGATTCACAACTACTCCTACAAGTGGTGGAGTACGATTCTAAGTTGGTGTCTTTCTATCTTCCCATTTTATCAACCAAGCAAGGTAATTAGGTATATTCCTATCCTAACCACAAATCTTATCAAAAGACAAGAACCTGCTTCGTACATTCTTATGTTCCTGCCAAGGTTGGCTTCCTCAAGCATTTACCTGTGCTTAACGTGTGTGTTTTCATGGTGATCAATCATAAAAACAACCATAATTAAGAATACAACACAAAACAACAATCCATAACTTAATTACAAAACAAATTCGTAAAAACACAATCATAACTCATGGCTTCAACCCTAGAGGAAGGGTTCTAGCCACTGAAGTTCCTAAAATTACAAGAAAACATTGTTAAAGTAACATACTTACAAGAATTGGTAGAAGAGAAGATCAAATTGATGAACCCTAGGTGAGTTCTCCCACTTCTCCCTTCACTCGTAGGTGGTTTTTCAGAATAAAATCGTGACAAAATGATTTTAGGAGCTAAGGGTCCTATTTATAGTAAATGAGAGATGTATAAAATTAAGCCCGACATGGAATAGCTCCTTGTCATGTATGTTATTACGCCAATATGCCTCTGTGACACGGAGGCATCGCGTAGGCACACTAGAAAGAAAAATAGTCGCCAAGCAGAAGCTGTCCACGTTGGCAGCGTGTCACGTTGCTTGGGCAGCACGTTAGGTGGCATGTCATGGCCCTTGTCGCACAGCCTGCCTGCCGTGGCACATTGCCAACGCGCAGGTGGGCTGTTCGCGCACCCTCCTTGCTGACGTTCGCGTTTTACTTCTGATTCCATGCCTCCACTTCACCAACTCATGGATTAGTTCCTCAAATTCACTGTAAACCTACAAAAAAAAGAACTAATCATGTTGGTCAGTATATATATTCACATTTACATAGAAATACATGAAAATGCATATAATTAAGTCGATAAACAAGATGAAACTAAGTTATAAAGCATCACTCGAGCATGCTATTTTGCCCGAGATCACCTACCCCACACTTAAACCCTTGTTCGTCCTCGAACAACCCTTTTACATCTCATGTAAATGAAGACTCACACATAACTAATTTAACAAGATAATTCAAGTTATGGCTATAATTATTATTTGAGGTAACAAGTTAAAAATAGAGCATGCACGATTTAATCAATGAAATGATATACAACTCCGTTAAGACTTCCTAACTTCAAGAATCGACTCTCAATCTTGGCAAACTCATGCAAATAAACCGATCAAGAAATCCAACATTAATGTTATCTCTCATTAAGCATGTTCCCTCACAACACAATAGAGTTACCCATCTTTACTCATAAAATTTTCAAATCACAACATGTATGGGTATATGAATAAAATTACCCTCATTCTGTCAAAGAATTCACATGCATCATGTAGTGAACCATAAGCTTGCCCTTAGTGTCTTACTCCACTAATTTAAGGATGTATGAACGTAAGATCAAGTAGGACTTAGTGGGTTGTAATGTAAGCTAAGTGTCACGCCCTAGATATTGGGGTATCTTATGGCGGACAATATGCTGGCGGATGTATCAAGATGCTGACAGAATGGCTTCAGAATGGTGTGGCGTAGGGACGACTGTGTCCCCTTCCTGAATTGACGGTGAAGAGGGGACTTGGCCAACCCTGCACAAACCTGGTCGGGAACTGGAGCTGTTCTCCTGATGAGCCCGTGGCAGGGCAAAACCAGTGTATTGTCCCGGTGAGAGAGGCTGGCCTCGCGAGGCGAGGCACCGCACGGGCCTCCGGAGCGTGCTGGAAGTCCGAGCCCGTGACAGATGGTATCAGAGTGGTGCCGGCATTGTTTCATAGTGTCCTGCGCTCGCATGGAGTAAGGTGGTGTTGAGTTGAGGGATCCTCACATCACGAAGTGTCGAGTTTGTCAAGGGGTGAGCATTGTCGGACGATCCTTGGGAAACCTTCCCCTCGGCCTCCGAGTGTGTTGTGGTGTTTTAGGCACCCGGTGTAGAGGGCACTCCGAGCGGCAGGTGGCCGCAAATCGAGCAGCTCGGGCGAGTGGCTTTGTACGAGGGCGTACACCGAGTTGGGTGGGGGAGGATGTCACGCCCTAGATATTAGGGTATCTTATGGCGGACAATATGCTGGCGGATGTATCAAGATGCTGACAGAATGGCTTCAGAATGGTGTGGCGTAGGGACGACTGTGTCCCCTTCCTGAATTGACGGTGAAGAGGGGACTTGGCCAACCCTGCACAAACCTGGTCGGGAACTGGAGTCGTTCTCCTGATGAGCCCATGGCAGGGCGAAACCAGTGTATTGTCCCGGTGAGAGAGGCTGGCCTCGCGAGGCGAGGCGCCGCACGGGCCTCCGGAGCGTGCTGGAAGTCCGAGCCCGTGACATAAGGGATGGGTAGGTACTATTCTGGCCAGTAATAGTGACTATCTTCCCCAAGCGCTTTCAATACATCCAGCATTCATTAAGGACATCTTTTTTCTTACTTCCTCCTCATTCTTTTCAATCTTGAATTTTCTCTTCTTGTTCCCATTTCTTTAAGCACACTCAGCTTAGTAGTAAGGAGTACTTAAGTAAATTTTTCATTCATTTATTTCCTTACTCCCTACTAATAATCAAGCATTTTCACACAAGTGCACCTTTGTCCTTTTCTCAACTTTCACAACTTCTACTTTTCCTTCGTTTTCATGCTTCTCACTCCTTCACTCTTTGGAATTTTTCACTTAAGCGGTTAGGAGTTTTGGATCAAATTCAAGGCTAATGAAATAAAAAGGTTTTAGCTTATGTTGTAGCTATCAAAGAATAGGCTTAAGGCTCAATGGGTCTCACTAGGATTCAACATTCAAGGTAGGTAAAGTGAGGGATGAAAATTTTGGTTCATGTAAAGAAATGCCTAAATCATCTCCTACAATTCAAATCCTTCATTTCGTTTTATATACACACTAGGCAAGTTCTAGACATTCCACAATAGCACGGAATATTCGAAAAACATACACTCATAGCACATGCTCAATTTAAGACACATTCAGCCAACTCTTACTCAGCTAATCACAAGAATTCAGAATTAAGATTCAATCACATTGAGTCGAATTCAAGAGCCTAAGTGTATCAACAAAGTTATACACTTCTTACATGCTTCAACATTAACCACACTTGTATCTTACAATCATGTATAGCACATAACAAGAACATCAAGCCATCAATTAGCTACGGGTTCAAAAACCAAAACCTATTGACTAATTTTTCCTCAAGACGGTCGTCATCCATCAATTGTCGGAAACAGTCCCTAACTATGATTAAAAACATTATATACAGGCCAAAAAGAAATTTATTCTTCAGTTCAAAGACCCCCCGTCGGAAAAGAACCGAAAAGAAAAACCAACGGGTGATGAAGTCATGCTTGACTCACAAAATAAAATTTTCAAATATTTCTCACAAGCATTACATTCACCACAAATCGTTAAGCACAAAATTTTGAAATTTTCCTCACCCCACACTTGAATCATGCTATGTCCCCATAACATCAAATTAAATTAAAAAGGGTAAGAAATACTCGCTGAGCCTCTATGCCTAGCTAACAACATGCTTTTCTTCAAGTTTTCATATATGGGTGTTTGACCCCACACTTCTTCTCTTGCATGCTTTTTAGCTTCCTCCTCCACGAGTACTCAGACTTCTCCTCCATTTGTGCTTAACTTTCCACCAAAAACACAAACACAATGAAAATAAACAAAATCAACACAAACAAAAATCACAAATTGTACCTGCGGTACCCTTGGGTTGCCTCCCAAGCAGCACCTTATTTTACGTCGAAGCACGACATGGACTATCCTTTTCAGGACATCCTCATACCTATTTTCCCTTCCGAGAACCATCTTCTTTTCTTTTGAGTTTTAGAGGAAATAGCCTCCACTCTGTTCCTCTCTTCCTCCGTATTCTTCACACTCTGAAGCCCTTTATCAGACTTAGGCTGAAAACTTGTCATTACCTTTGGCCATGGACCTGTGGAATCCCCCACCCCACACTCATCCTCTGACAACACACTAACCTTACAAAGGTTTCTGTAGTGTGTGGATGGGTTCATTTCTTGGTATACTCGGAAGAGTTCTTCTTCATCCTCGACCCGCATTTTCAAGGTCCCTGCTCTTAAGTCAATTACCGCTCCTCCGGTGGCCAAGAATGGTCGTCCCAAGAGTAAGGGTACCTAGTCATCAACATGAAAATCTAAGATAGTAAAATCAGCAGGTATAATAAACTTACCCACTTTGACGAGAAGGTCCTCTATTATTCGATCAGGTGCCACTCGCGACTTATCCGCCAGCTGCAGTATCAAACTTGTTGGCCTCGGTTTTCCCAACCTCAGGGTATTAAATAAAGATAGGGGCATTAGATTAACTACTACCCCTAGATCACACAAAGCTCGTAGCACCTCAGCTTTACCAATATGTATGGGGAGGGTAAAACTCCCTGGGTCTTTGAGCTTTTTTGGAATTTTGCTCAATACCCCGTGACTGCACTCCTCAGTCAGTGCTACCGTCTAGACATCCACCAATTTGACTTTGTTAGCCATCACATCTTTCAAGTATTTAGCATACTTGGGCATTCAACATCAATAAGAGGCAAATTTATGTGAAGTTGTTTCAAAATCTCAAAGAACTTTTCGAAGCATTCCTCATTCTTGCTCTTTCTGAATATCTGAGGGAATGGTGGTGGTGGTCTTTGTGTTGGCTGCAATGAAGATTGTGCATTTTGTTGCACAACACTATGATTTTCTCCCTTGTCAGTGGATGGTCCTGGTCTAACCAACTCCGGCTATACCTCATTTCTCTTTTCTTTAGGCATTGCATCAGCTAATTGCTTGTCGCTCCTCTGACTGATGGCGTTGACCTGCTGGGGGTTAGGATCTGTGTCACTTGGTAGTCCTCCCTATGGTCTCATGTTTTGCATAGATTCTCTCTGACCCATCTGCTTTTCTAGATTGCGGGTGGCCACTTGCTGATTCTTCAAGTCTGATGCCATCCTCGCCTGATTTTCTACTAACTGAGTCTGGGTCTCCATGATTTTCTGCAATGTTTCCTCAATGTTGCTGCTCAACTGGCCATCATTCTTCCTATTTTGCTGATATTGCTGCTGTTGAGGTTGCTGATAACTTTTCTTTTGGTTTCCACCTCAAGAAAAATTTGAGTGGCCCTGCCAATTTTTGTTGTACTTGTTTCCAAAATATTGATTGTTCCTCTACACATTTCCAACAAAATTGACTGATTCCGGATTGGCTCCATAAGATTCTGCATTGTGCCCATTATTTCCAAAAATTTCACACCAACTCGGAGCTTGCTGAACTGCATTAACCTGACCCTGCTGTTGGTTCATACTCAGTTTATTGAACTGAGTAATCATCTGATGCTGGAACGAAGTTAATTGTGCCGCCAAGGCATTCATACTATCTACCTCTATCAACCCTACTCTCTTTCCTACCCCTCATGATGATTTATTGTGCCACTTTGGATTTCCCTGTGTAATTCTATTCAACAGCGTGTACAGCTCATCATAAGTCCTCTCTAAGGCTTGCCCACCCGATGCAGAGTCTAGTAAAACTTTCGTGTGTGGGTCTAGACTTTCTACAAAGGTATGAGCCATCACTTCATTAGATTGCTGGGAATGGGGATAATCTCTCAATAATGACTTGAATCTTTCCCAAGCCAAATATAAATTCTCATCAGGCCTCTGCTTGAAACTCAGTATTTCACTTCTCAACTTTGCAGTCTTGCCTGAAGGAAAAAATCTGATAAGGAACTTCTTTGCCAAATCATTCCAAGAAGTTATGAAGTTCGGTGGCTCAGCTTTCAACCACTTCTTTGCCTCTCCCAACAATGAAAATGGGAAGAGGGTAAGTCAGACATAATCTGTGGACACGTCGGTGGGGATGAAAGTGTCTCTAATCTCAAGAAAGTTTTGTAAGTGCTGCTGCGGGTCCTCATGTGCCATCCCAGTTAATTGACCACTAGAATGTAACAGCTGCACCATGTTCTGCTTCAATTCAAAGTTCCCTCCAGGCTCCGGTTTACGGATACTAGAGTTCACATTAGTTTCTTGTGGGATCGCCACTTCGTGAACTGGTTTGGCTGCCATTGCTTCCGGTGACAATTGTGCTTGTCCTGCGGGCGGTTGTTGTTGTACCTTTTCTTGAAGTCTTTTCAGCTTTTGCTCAAGAGCTACTCTCCTTCGCAAATGGATTTGACATTCAAGTTCAAGCAACGGTTCCACAAGCTCTCTATTCTTAGCCAATTCCGCAAGACAATCTGTCACCTGTAATAAGTCAGACTTAGACCAAGATTCTCAACACTTAAGGAAATTTAAAAATCACACAAAAATAGCTAAATTCACTAAACTTGGCCGAGTCCCCGGCAATGGCACCAAAAACTTGATGTGCCCCGCAAGTTTACGGGTCGTACAAGTAATATAGTGGCCCTTTTTAAGAGCCGGATGTCGAACCTACAAGGACTGGACCAATTCAGCTAATTATCAAGTTCAAGTGTGATATTAAATGTCGCAAGTGTTTGTTACAGATTGTTTTGAGAAATTTAATTAAGTCTAGATGTGGTCAACGAAATACTCTGAAATCATTCAAGGAGAAACTAGAGTTAAAGCCGGATAATCATGCGATACTATGATTTGCAATGGTTTAAGTATGAAACTATCAGTTGTCGTCTCATATAATCAAAATTGCATCTACATGGTCTTCCGAACCTCTAAACACGACAAACTAGCCTCACTACTACATCGTTGAGCGAGGATGTCATTTCTAGTTCGTGGGCAATTCACTACGTGGATGTGGTTTATGGGGTTTATGCCATTGATTTGGGTACTTCCGTACCTCCAACAAATTAACCAATATTAGCTTCATAACTGCTCCTACAAGTGGTGGAGTATGATTCTAAGTTGGTGTCTTTCTATCTTCCCATTTTATCAACCAAGCAAGGTAATTAGGCATATTCCTATCCTAACCACAAATCTTATCAAAAGACAAGAACTTGCTTCCTACATTCTTATGTTCCTGCCTAGGTTTGCTTCCTCAAGCATTTAACTACGCTTAACGTGTGTGTTTTCATGGTGATCAATCATAAAAACAACCATAATTAAGAATGCAAGACAAAACAACAATCAATAACTTAATTCCAAAATAAATTCGTAAAAACACAAGCATAACTCATGGCTTCAACCCTAGAGGAAGGGTTATAGCCACTCAAGTTCCTAAAATTACAAGAAAACATTGTTAAAGTAACATACTTACAAGAATGGGTAGAGGAGAAGATGAAATTGATGAACCCTAGGTGAGTTCTCCCACTTCTCCCTTCACTCCTAGGTGGTTTTTCAGAATAAAATCATGACAAAATGATTTTAGGAGCTAAGGGACCTATTTATAGTAAACGAGAGATGTATAAAATTATGCCCAGCATGGAATAGCTCCATGTCACGGAGGTTATCCCGCCAATATGCCTCCGTGACACGGAGGCATCGCGTAGGCACACTGGAAAGCAAAATAGTCGCCAAGCAGAAGCTGTCCGCGTTGGTAGTGTGTCACACTGCTTGGGCAGCACGTTAGGTGGTGTGTCACGACCCTTTTCACGCAGCCTGCCTATCGTGGCACGTTGCCGACGCGCAGGTGGGCTGTTTCGCGCACCCTCCTTGCCGACGTTCGCGTTTTACTTTTGATTCCATGCCTCCCCTTCAGCAACTCACGGATTAGTTCCTCAAATTCATTGTAAACCTACAAAAACAAGAACTAATCATGTTGGTTAGTATATATATTCACATTTACATAGAAATACATGAAAATGCATATAATTAAGTCGATAAACAAGACGAAACTAAGTTATGAAGCATCACTCGAGCATGCTATTTTGCCTGAGATCAACAACCACAACGAACTCATGCCATTTAACCAATAAAAAGTCACATATGCAACCTATCTTTCATGTAACATGTGCCTTCACAACAATAGAGTTACTCATTGTCACTCATAAATATACGAGTTATAACAAGTACGGGTATATAAGTTACAATTACTTTCACTCTCACAAAGAATTCACATGCCACATGCAATGACGCATATGCTTGCCATTATTGTATTACTGTACTAATATAAGAGCATCAATAAAGTAAGAACAAATAGGATTTCACTGGTGGTAATGTAGGCTAAGGGATGGGTAGGAACTATTCTAGCGAATAATAGTGACTATCTTCCCTAAGTGCTTTTAATATACCACATTCTCTCATTAAGAACACTCTTTTCTTTTATTTCACCTCTTGCCCTTTCATCTATCACTTTCCTTTTTGTTTCCCCACTTCTTTAAGCATGCTTATACTATTAGTAGGGAGTACTAAAGCATTAGACACTTTTTCAATCTTTTGTTCTTTTCTACGCTGTACCAAAACTTATGCATTTTGAACACTGCACTCTTAGTCTTTTCTTCAACATTCATAACTACTATCTACCCTTTTTCAATATTTCCTCCTTTTACTCTTATGCATCTTTCACTTAAGCACTTAGGAGTTTTGGATCAAATTCAGGTCAATTAAAAGGAAATTATTAAGCTTTTGATGTGGCTAACAAAGAATAGGCTAAGGGCTCAATGGGGCAAACTAGGATTATACATTGTAGGCAGGTAAAGTAGAGGATAACACATGTTCATTCAAAGAAGATCCTAAATCATCTCCCACAATTAACATTGCTCATTTGTCTTTGCAAACACACCAGGTATGTTCTAGACGTTACATGATAGCATAGAATATACAAGAAACTTTACACTCATTGCACATGTTCAACTTAAGACAGACCCATATAGACTCTCAATTCATCTAATCACATGAATTCAATATTTAAGCTTAGAGCGTATAAATTCATATTCCTAAGCCTAGATGTGTCAAGAAAATTCATGTAATTTACTTAACATGCTTCTCAGTAAAACCTCACTTGCATCTTTCAATCATGTGTAGTACTCAACAAAAGCATCAAGCATTCAATCATTTAAGGGTTCAAGCGAAAATCCTAATGACTAATTTTCTATCAAGACAGTCATCATCCATCCATCATTTGGAAAAGTCCCTAACATGACTAAAAATAATTATTTATAAAAAACACAAAAACTTTATTTTCGGTTTAAAGTGCTACCCTTTGGAAAAGAACCAAAAAAAAAAATCAAAGCGTGGTGAAATGTGCTCAACTAAGATTCTAAATTACAATAACTTCAAACCAAGCACATAATTCACACTAATTCAACATCAAAATTTTTGAAACTCTCCCCACCCCACACATAAAATATGCTATGTCCCCAAAGAATCAATTAAAATCACAAAAGGGTTAGGGATACTTCCTGAGGCCTCTAGGCCTAGCTAGTAGTATGCTTTCATCCACTTTTTCAACACAAGGGTCAATCACCCCAAACTCATCCGTTGTCATGCTCCTTAGCTTCTCTCTGTAAGTACTCAGATTTCCGCTCAATATGTTCTTAACAAAAAAAATAAGAACACAAGTGACAATAAACAATAATAAAACTAAATAAAAAATTATACCTCTGGTACAACTTGGGTTGCCTCCCAAGTGGCACCTAAGTTTATGTCACAGCATAATGTGATCACACCCTTTCAGGATGTCCTCAACCTCTTCTTCTCTTTTGAGAATGATCTTCTTATTTTATTAACCTTTGAGGGAATAGCCCTCCACACTTTCCCTATTCTCCTCCATCACTTTCTTTACTAGATTAAGTTGCATCTTCTTAACTACTGGCTTAGGTTCCCTTTTGAAGAAATCCTTCAGATGCAGACTTGTCATCTTGCACTCCTCCACCCCACACTTACTCTCTATTATTAGATTGATCTTACATAGATCCATGTAGTATGTTGGGCTATTGAGTGTTTGGTACACTCTAAAGTTCTCTTCTTCGCCATTCACCCTCATCCTTAGATTGCCATCCCTACCATCTATCAATGCTCCTCTCGTGTCCAGAAATGGATGTCATAATATGAGGGCTACCCTGTCATCAACCTCAAAGATAAGGATAATAAAGTCAGCAAGGATTATGAATTTACCTACTTTGATGAGCACTTCCTCTATGATCCCTTCTGGAGCCACCTTGGACTTATCAACAAGCTACAACATAACTATGGTAGGCCTTGGTTTTTCCAAAACAAGTGTATTGAATAGGGATAAGGTCATCAAGTTCACAGTTGCCTCCAGATCACACAAGGCTTGCATCAGCTCACTTCCACTTGTTTGTACCGGGAGGGTGAAATTCCATGGGTCTTTGAGCTACTTTGGCAGCTTGCTGATCACCCTGAGCTGCACTCTTTAGTGAATTCTATAGTCTCCACATCCACTAGACTCCTCTTATTATCCACCACATCTTTCAAGTATTTAGCATACTTTGGCATTCCCTGAAAAATATCAATAAGAGGCAAATTTATGTGAAGTTCTTTGAAAATATCAAAGAAATTCTTGAAACAAACATCGTCCTTGGTTTTTCGAAGCCTTTCTTGGAAAGGTGGTGGTGGTCTTATTATTGGTTGCACTGTTGATTGTGACTTACTCTCTACAGCTTTCTGTTCTTTGCCCTTGTCACCTAATGGGCCTGGTCTTGCCAGTTGTGGTTGAACCTCATTCTTCGTCTCCTTTATTGGTCCATCTTTCATTCCTCTTCCACTCCTTAAACTAATTGCTATGAACTGCCTTGGGTTTATATCTGTGTTACTCGATAAACCCCCTTGAGGTTAGGTATTTTGAGCTATTGCAATTTTTCCATCAACTTCTCCATAATTCTGGTGGCTAACTGCTGATTTTTTAGATTAACTGTCGTTTTTGCTTGGTCAGCTACCATCTGAGTTTTGTTAGCCATGATCTTCTGCAGCATCTCTTCTATGTTGCTTAATTAGGCACTAGCTTGCCTACCCTACTCCTAATATTTCTGTTGAGTTTACTGAAAATTCTAACTCTATCCCTAATTTCAACCCGAAGAGAAGTTGGGGTGATTCTGCCAGCTTATGTTGTAGGTGTTCCCATAGAATTGGTTGCATCTCTACACATTACCCATAAAATTTACTAACTCTGGATTGGCTCCACAAGAGTCTACCCCATGACCGTTGTTACGATATATTTCACACCAACTTTGAACTTGTTGAACTGTATTTAGTTGTGCTTGCGGCTATGAAAAATTTAGCTTGCTGAATTGAGTCATTATTTGATGCTAGAAGGATCTCAACCAGGCTCCAATACATTAACACTGTCTAGTTCTATTATCCCATCTGCTTTTTTGACTGCTCCCTATGATGCATCGCTATGTCATTCTGGATTTCCCTGTGAAATCCAGTTCAATAAAGTGTATAGATCATCATAAGTTTTCTCCAATGCTTGACCACCTGTTGTAAAATCTAATAGTATTTTGGTGTGTGGGTTAAGGCTTTCCACAAATATGTGTGCCAACACTTTATTGCTCTGCTGGTGATGGGGACAGTCTCTGATTAGAAATTTGAATCTCTCCCATGCAAGGTATAAATTCTCATTTAGCCACTGCTTAAAACTCAATATTTCACTCCTTAGCTTTGTAGTCTTTCCTAATAGGAAAAATCTGATAGGGTACTTCCTTGCCAGGTCCCATGTGGTGATGAAGTTTGGTGGTTCTACCTTTAACCACCTCTTCACTTCTCCCAACAATGAGAAAGGGAAAAGTGTGAGCCTTACATAATTAGTCAACTCTATGGTAGGGATGAATGTGTCACGGATTTTCAAGAAATTTTATAAATGCTACTGTTGGTCCTAATGTACTAAGCTTGTGAATTTTCCAAAGGTATGCAGAAACTGCACCATGTTTTGCTTTAGCTTAAATCTCCTCTAAGTTCCAGTCTGTAGATGCTGGAGGTAAAATTGGTTATAAGTGAGATTGCCACTTCGTGAACTGGTCTAACTACCATCTATGCATGTGAAACTTTGACCTATTGAACCTGCTAGATGGAATATAAGGCGGAACCCTCCGTTCTCAACTATCTTAACTTTCTTTCAGGTTTAGGGTATGGTTCAACCAACTCTTTATCCGTTGCCATCTTGCTGGAAGGACCAACCTAGACTTGCAAAATTGGTGACTATGACCAATTTGTCAACACTTAAGAAACTTTAACAGTAACATGAAAATAAGAATTTTACTAATTATGTCAGTCCTCGGCAACGGAACCAAAAACTTGTTCGTGCTCAGAAGCATGCGCAAGACATGCGGTCATACAAGTAATAAAGGGGCTTTTTCAAGCAAGATCTCAAACCAATAGGGACTAGAACTTTCAGTGAATACTCAAGTTCAAGTATTAATCTCAATTTCACAAGAGCAAAAGTAACCAAGAAATAGTTGTGTGTTTATGAGTATAAAGTTAGCTATCAGAGCCAAGAAGAACTCAATTGAGTTGTAATCAATATGAAAGTGGAATCCATAGTTAAGGCCAACAATAACACATAGCTATCAATCTTATTGGTTCAAGTTATCTTCATAATTCATACACAAGATTAATTCCATGTTTATGGCTGTTTAAGCCTAACATATATTCGAATTACCCTTATAACTACAACATTGAGCAGGGATGTGATAACCTAATTCATATGCATTTATCTAGTGGGAGTGGTTTATGGGGTTAATTCCCTTGATTATGGTCTTTTAAACCTCTATTTATTTAACCTAAAATTGACTTCACAGCTACATCTATGAATGCTAATGTAACAATTCTATTCCAAATGTCTCGCTATCATCCCGTTTAGTAACCAAGCGAAGCGTATTAGGTATATTTCTATCTTTAATGCGAATCAAGTCTTAAAGACAAAAGCTCACTTCTTACATTCCTTAGTCTGTTCTCATGCTTTATCCTTTTGGTTTTACATAAGAATCCTAAATGTATTGTAATGGTGATCAATCAATAGAATAGTAAAAAAAATGCAGGACAATCAAAGATAAAGAAACTTGAACCAAAACACGAATTATGCTAAAACGTTCATGTCATGTCGCCTTAATCCTAGAAGAAGGGTCTTATAAACTCATGATTTTACATGAATTCATTGTATAAATACAATCCATGTAGAAATAATAGTGAAAAAGAAAAGAAAAATTAACCTTAGGCAGAGTTTTCTTCATTACTCCTTTTCTCCTCTAAAATATTCCGTCCCCTAAAAATAATGCCTATATGTTCAATTTATATAAGATAAAATTTTTCTTGTGGTAGGATATTTTCGTGTCATGCTGCCCATTACGGCATGGAAATGGTGTAACATGGCCTGGATACATAGGCTCTCTAAAAATTTAGGCACTGGCATATTGTCTGCTACGCGTGGAATGATGCCTAGTGTGCACCTTGCTGATGGGTACGGAGTGATGCCAGGTGTGGCACATCACCAATGTGTGAGCACACTAGTTGGCCAAGCAATGCGCACATCTGCCTAGCGTGACATGCTACCTGGCACGCCAATCTACCGGCATGGAATGTTGGTGGTTTTAATAACCTTCATTTTAAGGCTTTTTCTTTTTTTCCTCTTGGAATTTCAATCCAAGTTTCCTTCTCTAGCATCCTTCTTAGCATTTTACACATACAAAATAGGCTAATCACATTTGTTAGTTCATGAACACATTGATAACAAAAATACATGAGATTATACTTAAAGTAAGGTACAAACAAGACTGAAACATGGGTATAAAATATCACTTATGCATGTAAATATGCCCAAGATAATCAGTCCACCAACGGGATAAAAAACTGTAGAATCACTAAACGGTTTCTCTTGGGTATTTACGTCACTTTGCACTTTTTAAACCATTATAATGCGTAATTTTTGATTCCTTTAGAAGGATTTAGAGGGAGTTCCTCAATAATTCCCCTTATTCCCCTCTGAAAACACACAGAACATCATCATTAGGAGCTTAAAGTTCTCTCAAGCCCAAGCTAGGGTTCTTCTCCAAGTGCAACAAATTCAACGTTCTAGTTAGAAATTCTTCTTCTTCAGGTATGTGGGACTTCAACAAGGGTTTTCCTTTACCCTTATGTCCCACTTATTTTCAGAAACACTAGCAAGTTCTAATTCTCTAGAGACCATGTCATAGGATTTTCATTCTATGGATGATTTCTCTCACATCTTCCTTGTTTTTCAAGACTTTTATGATGAATAGAATATATTGTTCATGATTTCACTCTCAATTGCATGATGTATTCCCATGATTGGATACTGGCATGATTTCCAAGGTTCAGCCCCTAATTTAGCATTATTTAATGAAAAATATGGTCCACTTTTAATATATGATTCTATCATGATCTCAGTATGCATGTATCATAATATGCTTTATACCTATGATTTTCCCATGATTCCAGTATGATCAGTATGTTCAGTGTTATTTACACTATCATCGCACTTTCAGATAAAGCAGCTCTGACAAGTCTTAGAACACCAGTTTCTTTCATGGTTCTTGAGACTATCATGACACTTTCACATAAAGCTGCTCTGACTAGTCTTAAACCATCATTTTCGAGCTTTCAGTATGTTCATGGTTCTTTAGACTATCAGGATACTTTCACGTAAAGTAGTTTTTACTTAGTCTTTGAATGCCATTTTTAGATTATTAGTATTTATGTTCTGTTGGGAGTAGTCTTAGCATTGAGTAGGTCGGGGTTCAACGCACCTAGGCTCTCAAAACTACGTGCCACCATAGATTATTAGCCTGAATGGGACTGAGTTAGTGATCACACGGATTAGCCACTATACCCTTGTAAGGTATAGTGGGCACTATAAATGGGGAGTATACATCGAACTCCATGTATAGCACATTTTGTAATATGTCGGATAATAGGCTCTCCCACAATACAGTTCAGTTTCAGTATTATATTAGTTATAGGTATAGTTAGATCTTTAGTTATCAGTCCATGTAGATGACCCTTAAAAAGGTTTTACTTGTAATTTTATTAACTATTTTTAGACTATCACATCATGTTAGTATCTATGCATCTCAGCTAGGGTCATTGTACTTACTTCAGTTATGTATTTAATATGGTTTTTCTCAGATTATTAGCATGTTTCAAACTTTAGTTGCATATCCCATATACTCAGTACATTGCAAGTACTGACAGTATACCTCTTGTGCTATAACCATTTTATGATATAGATTAAGGTACTTAGACTCAAACTCGCGGTTATACATATTTTGGAGCTTGGTCAAAGATTTTTGTCCTCATTATTTGACGGCTGCAATCATTTTCTTTCAGTTAGGTTATTTATGTTTCAGTTTTCAAATTTGTAGAGTTAGCTGGGGACTTGTCTTAGTAAGTCCTTTTTCAGTAGAGGCTTTCAAACATATAGAATTTTAGTGATTTAGCTTATGACTCAATCTTTTATGTTTCTTATGACTAAATTTCTAGTGACATGTAGTGTTTCTATGAAAATTGTTACCTTAAAGTTTGATTGCTTCCGCTGAGATTTTCCATATATTTGGATCATGTTAGTAATATGCTATGTCATGGGTTAGCTTGGGGCCACTTATGGCTCTAGGCACCATGTCGCGTCTAAGGTGTAGACTCGGGTCGTGACAAACATGGTATCAGAGCCTCGGGTTTAGGTGTTTCCTAGGATGTCTAAAAGCTGCAAGTAGAGTCTTTTTATGGGTTTGAAATGCTCCGCACTTATAAGGAATAGTCTACAAAATGTTTTAGGAAATTTTCCTTCTTTGATGATTCTTATCGTGCGATAGAGTGTAAAATCTAAAGTTTCCCTTCTAACTCATGCTCTATGTGTTCGCAGATGTCTCCGAGAGAAGAGGATGGAAGGAGAAATGATAATGGAAATCAACAAGCTCCACTAACTCTAGTAGACCCTTTGATTGAGAAAGTTACTAGAGCAGAGTTCAAGGCTACATTTGTATGTTGGCATGGGCAGTGATAGCTTAGTTTAACCAGCAGGCAATTGCACCTGTGAATCATAATGGAAAAGTCGCAGCTACTAGGGTGTGGGACCTCACTAAGATGAACACGTCTAAGTTCCACTTTTTAAAGGTGGATAGGAAGTTTAAGGAAAGAGAAAAGGGGAATAAGAGAGCCAGAACCGACAAATTTGAGGTTCCTTAGTAGAGAATGGGTGGTGGATATCATTCACAGTCCCATCAGAGGTCATCAGCCCAGTGCCATTGTCAGTTAGTGCTCCATCTAGGTCTAGGGTTGATCAGAGAGGTAGAGAATCAGTCTATAAGATTTAGGGGAGTATGTCTAGGGAGCTTACATTTCTTACTTACAAGAAATATGGTAAGAACCACATTAGAGAGTGATGGGTTGGTTTGGATGTTTGCTTCAGATGTGGCTAGCCATGTCATAAACTTAGAGATTGCACATCAACCAAATGGGGAAATTGTAGAGACCATGTCTCAGCCACCTCTTCAACAGCCTATTAGGTCACCCAACTTGCAAGAACTATAAATAACCACCCTGAGGAGCCTTTTCTTAGTAAGGAAGGGTATTTAGGTATGGTCAGCATGACTACCAATGCCGAAATTTTCCATCATCCCAATAGGAAACCTCATCCAGTACATGTGGCAAACAGCGCCAGAGCCACTTATATGCCTTGTTATCACTATCAAGAGTAGGAGAGCTCGCAGGAAATAGTCATAGGTATGTTATGAGCTTCGTATAGTGATACTTACAGTTTGCTAGGCCTAGGGGCCACATTATGTGGCATAGGATTCCTTTAAGAATCTTAGTATAAGTTTTACTCTGTGTATTATATTGAATGGTTAAAGGATTGGATAATGAGGGATATAATAGGAGAAGTATGAAGCTTTCAGCGATAACTTTAAGGGTAAAAAGAGGAGTTAGGAGTTACCAAAGAGAGCGATCATAGCAAAAATCTCGGTACATTCAGATGGAGTCAGAAAGGAAGAGTTTAGCTTCCTTATGTATTGATAACGCTCAATACAACTCTCCCTTTTCATGGAGGTGGCTACAGTTGCTGTCAAAAAATAAATTCCTAACAAGTATCAAGGTCGAATCCCATAGAGATTGAGAAGGGATGATCCACAAGTTGTAAATACACTCAAACTAGCTAATGTCATGTCTAAACAACATAATGTAAATATTAGGGGAAAAAGGAAAGTAATAATCAAGTGCAAATTATAAATAAAGAAGGGGCAATTAACTTGTTGCAATTTATGAAAGCGACTAGGAGTGTGCATTTGATGGGGCGCTAATTTAATAGGGGGTGATTAAATTTCCTTAGATTCAATTAGAGCATGGAGAGTATTGATTATGGCTACACCTTTTTTTCAACCAAAAGGATATGTTTATATTGGGTATTCTTAAACCCCAAAGCCAATCAACAAATCAATCAACAAAGCTTGAGGAAGGGTTATGCTATCTCTAGCCTTAAACCTTTAATGGAGTATGAATATGTGTTATACCCGGAAGCCCAAAGATCAGATCGGGAGTTGAATGGAGAAAACTGACAATTTTGAACCAGGTCACAGAATGAGTCATTTTGTGATCCGTAGGAAAGACCACGAGTCGTGAGGTGACTCGTGGGGAGGTTCCAGGCTTGGGTTGGATTTTGGAAATCTGAGGTCCCCAAAGACCTGTCCACGAGTCGTGGTTTGTTCCCATGAGTTGTTGAGTCAGTCGTTGGCAAGGTATTGAAGAAGGTGAAGAAAGATGGCAGTGTACCCTACGAAAGGACCCCACGAGTCATGGTCAGTCACCACGATTCATTGGATGGGTCGTGGTCAACAGGACGAAAATTAATTGAAATTAAGGCAGTGCATGTGATGAGTAGTGATCATGAGTCGTGGTGACCTGTAATGGTTCGTGAGGTCCCTCGTGAAGAACCCCAGATAACTCTTAGGCAGTGTACATGAAGGATGATGCCACGAGTCATGGCCTAAAGTGATGAGTCATTCAATCCCTCATGGGGATTGGCAGTCAGTTATTCCTGCGAATTTAGTCAGGGTTTTTCATAATTCCTATGATCCTAATGCCTAAACTACATCATTTTAATTTATTTTCAGGGTGAATTAAGATAGATTAAGTCATTTTAGCCTATTCCAAACCCGTGCATGCAAAGTTAGGAAGTTAGAGAGGAGATCAAGCTTAAGCCCTTCCAATTATTCTCAAATTCTTCATGGGCATTCAAGGAAGTGTGAGAATCATCCTAAATCAGGTATGTAGGGTTATGAATAGGTGACTTTTTTCACACCATCCCTAATTCTTCTCTAATTCATGAAAATCTATGAGTTGATTCTAGGGGGGTTTACCCGATGCATAAAATTCCTAAAATCTATGTCATGGGTATGATCTAAATATGTTTTAATTGATGAAGTACAATTCATGAGCAAGTTTTATCATTTTTTTCAATTAACAATCATGTTTACTAGTTTTTCAAATTATGATGCCCATTCATGAAAGCTTATAAGAAGATGAGGTTTAACAATTATGTTCATGTATGATGGATTTAGATGAGAAAAGCATGTTTCCAATCTACCCATGTTATGTTCATGTTTTCAAAGTGAATCAAGGTAATTTCAAAGAATGTTAAAGTATAGGGAATTGCCCATATGTTCAAGTATGACTGTGATTTTACGAATTTAGCTTACCACATGGTTTTGGAGCAAAGACTCCCATTTATGTTCACCTTGTGGTATGATATGAGCCAAGGCTCCTCATGTATTACTCAGATTTATGTATTTATGAATATTCAGCTTCGTCAATAGACGATGGTCAGTTTTGTTGAAAAATAATGGAGAGTGTATGCATGTTTTTGGGAGTACTGTCTAGCACTGAGGAGGCTATTGGTCAGTCAACCCTATACCTCAAAACATAGCACCAAGGTAGGAATGATCGGATTATATTGGGACCTCCTATGTGAGCTATCCCCTTCCCACTGGGCCATAAGCTTGATATTGATATCATGGTATTTTCCTTAGCCTGGAAAGGCTTTGGAAGGCTCTATCCACTTGTGTGATAGTTGGGACCACGTAAGCTCAATCGTGGTATGTCGGCTAAAAGACGAATCTCCCATTGTTCCTCATCATTTCAATTATGCATGTGTGTCACTCATGTTGTCTATATCTAAATGTGTTCTAAAGTAGGTTTGACCCAATGTTTATCTTTACTTATGACTATAAAATTTTAGCTTTGGGTCAATTGATTCAGTTATGATGTTATATTATGTTGAGATCATGTTTTCATAAAGATAGCATGCAATCCCTACTTCAGATTATTATTTTATTTATGCTTTACATTATGCATGTTTAAATGATTTTACTTATTTAATAAGTTTTACTTACCTTGCATACTTGGTACATTCCACATACTAACCGCATACTCTATGCTGTATCTTTTCATGATATAGTCCCTAGCACTCAAACTCAGCCCCGTCAGTAGCCAGTTCCAGAGTTAGCATTCAGCTTAGTGGTGAGTCCTCATCTCCCAAGGACCATTCTCTTTCAAATATTGATGTACTTTCAATTTCTGTATTAGAGTGTTAGTTGGGGTCTTGTCCTATCAAGTCATCAAACTTGGAGGCTTTTCAGACATTAGAATCTATTCATCTTTAGATTCGTGTATTGCTAATATTACGCTTATTTCAGACTTCTCCGAAGATTATGATGTTATTTATTTTTCTTTGTTTACTGAGTTAGGTGAATGTTCATTCCATGGGTCGACTTGGGGTCTCTTGGGGCTCCTTGTCTCGTGTATCGATACGGGTCTATATTCAGGTCGTGACAAACTTAATATTAGAGCAATAGGTTTTAATTGTCCTAGGGTGTCTAAAAGCTGCTTAAGTAGAGCTTTTTTTCATAGGTGTGAAGCACACCACACTTATGATGAAGAGGCTATGAGACGTTTAGGAAATGTTCCCTTATTTCATGATCTATGTCGTGCAATGAAATGTCTCCCTATACTTCTAATTCATTCTACTCGCGATTGCAGAATCATGGCTCCCCGTCGAGTAAATGGTTCGAGGAATGGAAATGGAAATGGCAGGTGTGGTCGGGGACATATGGGCCAATTCTTGGCAGGTTCGGGTGCTTGTTTTAGGTGTGGGAATCCCGGACATATGCTAAGAGATTACCCACCAACGAGACAGGGTCATGATGTGATCGAGGCCCTGCTTCTAGTTCAGCAGCTCCAACAGCACATCCTACACAGTAGGGTGCTTCGACTAGTTCAGCTGGCTGTCAGTGCCAGAATATATTCTATGCCCTCGCGTCCCATATGGAGCAGGAGACTTCCCTCGATGTGGTCACTGGTATGTTACAGGTTTTCCATCTTGATGTTTATGCTTTGTTTGATCTGGGGGTTACCTTGTTTTTTATGACACCTTATGTGGCAAGTAGTTTGGAGTCAGCTCCGAAGTCTTATTAGAACCTTTCTCAGTCTCTACTCCGATAGGTGATTCAATTGTAGCTAGACGGGTGTATAGAAGATGCCCAGTTACAGTCCTTCAAAAAGTCACCTCAGTAGATTTAATAGAGTTAACCATGACCGATTTCGATGTTATCCTCGACATAGATTGGCTATTTGCATGTTATGCCTCATTTAATTGTAGAACCCGGGTAGTAGAGTTTAGATTTTCAGGTGAGACAGTCTTAAAGTGGAAGGGTAGTTTAGCTGTGCCTGTGGGTCATTTCATTTACTACCTTATGTCCAGAAAGATGATTTCTAAAGGTTATGTGTACCATCTAGTTAGGGTTAAGGATGCAAAGTTCGAGACCCTGACTATCCAGTCAGTTCGAGTAGTATGTGAGTATCTAGAAGTGTTCCCCAATGATTTACCAGGTGTACCTCCCGAGAGGGAAATCGATTTTGGTATTGACCTTCATCCTGACAAAATGCCTATATCTATTCCTCCCTACAGAATGGATCCCTCCGAGCTAAAAGAGTTGAAGGAACATTTGAAGGACTTATAAGATAAGGGTTTCATTCAACCGAGCAAGTCCTCATGGGGTGTACCAGTTCTCTTTGTCCGAAAGAAAGATGGTTCTCTTCGAATGTGTATTGACTATCGGCAACTGAATAGGGTCACCGTCAAGAATAGGTATCCTCTACCTAGGATTGATGATTTGTTTGACCAACTTCAGGGTGCCAAGTGTTTTTTGAAGATAGATCTGATATTCGGGTACCGTCAGCTTAGAATTCGGGAGAGCGACATCATGAAGACAGCCTTCAGGACGCGGTATGGTCAATATGAGTTTGTAATTATGTCTTTTGGACTAATTAGTGCTCCTGAGGCTTTTATGTACTTGATGAATAGGGTCTTCAAGCCATACCTAGATATGTTCGTGATTGTATTCATTGATGACATCCTGATATACTCGAGGAGTGAGTAGGATCATGCCGCTCATTTGAGGGTGGTGCTATAGAATCTCAGAGATCGCCATCTATAGGATATATTCAACAAGTGTGACTTCTTGTTGAACTCAATGGTGTTTTTGGGCCATGTGGTATCAACTGAGGACGTACAAGTGGACTCTTAAAAAATAGAGCAGTGAAGAATTGGCCTAGATCGGTGAACCCTTAAGATATTCGAAGGTTTTTTTTGTTTAGCTGGCTACTATAGGAGATTTTTTGAAGGTTTCTTATCCATTGCAACACCCTTGACCAAATTGACCCAAAAGAAGGTGAAATTCCAATGGCTGAAGGCTTGTGAAAGGAGCTTTCAGGAGTTGAAGACTCGACTCACTTTAGCACCAGTGTTAACCCTATCAGAGGGTACTGATAGGTTCGTGGTGTATTTTTATGCTTCAAGGATCGGACTTGGGTGTGTATTCATGCAGTACATAAGATTTATAGCTTACGCTTCTAGACAATTGAAAGTTCATGTGAAGAATTACCCGACCCATGATTTTGAATTGGCCGCGGTGGTATTCTCTTTTAATATATGGAAAAATTATTTGTACGAGGTCCACGAGGAGGTTTTTATGAACCATAAGAGTCTACAATATGTGTTTACCTAGAAGGATCTCAATCTTGGGCAAAAGAGGTGGTTAGAGCTACTTAAAGACTATGATATGAGTATTCTTTACCATCAGGGCCAGGCTAATGTAGTAGCAAATGCACTTAGTAGTCTCTCAATGGAGAGTGTGTCCCATGTGTATGAGGAAAGAAAAGAGCTGGTGAAGGATGTGCATCGACTTGCAAGGTTGGGAGTTCAGTTGGTTGACTTGACCGATGGTGGTGTTATTTTTCAGAATGGATCAGAATCATCCTTGGTAACTGATGTAAAAGCTAGACAAGATGAGGACCCGATTTTGGTAAAGATAAACGAAGCTGTTCAAAATCAGAAGGTAGAGGTCTTCTCCAAAGGGGGAGATGTTGTGCTTCGATACCAGGGTCACTTATGTGTTTCAGATATTGGTGACTTGAGGAATCGGATGTTGCACGATGCTTATGGATCCAGGTATTCTATCAATCCAGGTGCCACCAAGATGTACTGTGACTTACTAAAGTCTATTAGTGGAATGGCGTGAAGAAGGACATCAGTGAGTTTGTAGCTAAGTGCCCAAACTGTCAGCAAGTAAAGGTTGAGCATCAGAGACCAGGAGCTGTGCTTCAGGGTATCATTATTCCTACTTGGAAGTGGGAAAAAATCCATATGTACTTCATAACAGGGTTGCCTCACACTTGTCGGCAATATGACTCCATTTGGGTTGTTGTCAACAAGATAACCAAAGCCGCTCATTTTGTACCGGTCAAAACCACGGATTCAGCGAAGGATTATGACCAACTATACATCTAAGATCTAGTTCAGTTTCATGGAGTGCCTTTTTCTATCTTATAAAATAGAGGAACCTAATTTACCTCTCAGCTTTGGAGGTCATTTCAAAAAGGACTTGGTACTCAGGTTAAGCTCAGCACAACATTTCACCCGCAAATGGATGGTCAAGAGGAACAGACAATTCAGAATCTCGAGGACATGTTGAGAGCAAGTGTGATTGACTTCAAGGGTAGCTGGGATGATCTTTTTCCTCTTATCGAGTTTTCATACAATAACAGCTACTATTCCAGTATTCAGATGGTCCCGTTTGAGGCTCTCTATGGGTGGAGGTATAGATCACCTATTGGTTGGTTTGAACTTGGTGAAGCTGTGATGTTAGGACCAGATTCAGTCCATGAGGCGATGGAGAAGGTTCATCTCATACGGGACAGGTTGAAATAGCTCAAAGTCTCTAAAAGTCCTATGCTGGTGTGATATGGAGGGAACTCAAGTTCAAAGTGGATGATTGGGTGTTTCTGATGGTGTCTCCCATGAAGGGAGTGATGAGGTTTGCAAAGAAATGAAAACTCAACCCTCGTTGTGTTGGCTCCTACTAAATAGTGAATGGGTTGGCAAGGTGGCATATGAATTGGAGTTGTCACACCCCACCTTGGGGGGTATGACTGGCACCTAGTGCCCTACTGGGACCTGAACTGCTGAACTGCTAAGCCTGGGCACATCTGGTGCCTGGCTGGCTCTAACTCATATTTCTGGACAGAAAGGGCTATATAAAGGCTGTAAACACAGCCCCCGGCCCATTGGCCTATAGCCTCCTGTACCTGTAATATCAGCTGACCAGAACATGCAACTATAGGGAAACCTATGTGGGCCGACAAGGCCACCATACTATCTAGTTATCTGCAACTCAGCAATGAAATACTAGAAAGCTACGTGACCGGCAAGGTCACCACTATTGTCAAACTTATGGCCCCACACGGCCAACATAAGAAGCAGAAGTACTAACAGCTAACAACTGCACGGCCCCACACGACCGGCTCAACTGACCACAGGGAAATATACAGACTGCAAGCCTCTAGGAATAGCAATAGAAATGATCGGGACAGGGCCCCGACCTACCCGTACTGTACAACAAAAGAAAACAAAATACACCTCTGGAATTCAGACTCCGGAGGATAGGAGCTGAATACTCAATAGCTGGCTGGAATCACGAGGGATCGCCTCCTCGTCTATGAGTACCTGCAGGCAACTAATGCAGCGCCCCTCTGGGCGTCAGTACCACTGGTACTGAGTATGCAAAGCAACTGAAGTAACACAACTGAAAACAACTGAATATAGATAGCATAACTAGCATTTCTATATAGCAGGAGATAGTTGAATCTGAAGAAGCTGATATAAACTGACTCAAGCTTTCAGTACTGATAAGGCAGAGGCGTACCTGTAGACGCGACGGCCTGCTGTCTAGTAGCTAGTATATAATACATAGAGCACATAAACAGATATACTAGTAGCAAACAAGAGCCAATACCAACCCCCATAAGCCGGATGGCGCCAAGCAAGCAAACAATCTATATACCCCTACCCGGGTCAAAACCAACCAAAAATAAGTCACACCACTCATCTGATAACTGTGAGCTCCTCCTACCGGCCCCCTTGGGTACGTAGCTCAGGCCTTGGCCTCTGACAATAGACTGTGTCTGAGTCCGAAGACTCCTGCCTCTAGGCGCAAGTGCACACGGGGTGTGTAATAAAAACTGCCCCTGGGTGCAAGCATGCAACAGGGTAAATTTATGAAAAATCTGTATCTGAGTCTGCCCCCGGCCACAAGCGCACACAGAGTGTTTTGCCCCTGTAAACAGGGTGGACTGGCTCTGCGCAGAGTAAACTGAACTACCCCTGCAAGCAGGGTGGTTTGGACCATATTATCATGGTGGTCGGCCATCATCGTCCTCTAGGCGGACGGCATCGCCCAGCTGGTGGTGGTATCTGAATCTGATATCGACACAGCTATAACCCAGGGGCGGTGGGGATGCTAAAAGGGTGCCCACATGCCACAACAAGTCTCAACAAACAAATAGCACATAGAAATAGCAAGCATGTATAACTGAAAAGACTATCTGGAATCTAACATCTTATTCTAATCTGTTTCTATACTGAACTGATTCTTTACTGATTATACTGATTCTGAAATCTCCGTTTAACTGTGTGGCTAATCTGTAGCCATAACTGTCTGTCTATCTGATCTTTCTTTATTGACTTTTATTATGAAAATCTGTTTCTTTTATTCTACTACATGCTTGCTAATCACGTAATAGGCTATACTGAATCTGAAATACTAATTAGCCCTTGGGCACATGCTTTTATAACTTTCAGACTGAATACGATATAACAACGCAAACTAGGTTTACTGAACTTTGCACAATACTTAACATTCAACTCCGAGAATTCTACTACGGAGTCTATCGTACTATATAGGGCTAAAACTACTAACTTGCCAAAGGAACTAGGTTTACATACCTTATCCTTGAATTATTCGTCCGTCGGACGAGGCTCGGCCGGTACTTTAACTGTTCTCTCCCAACTGCATTCATAAATATGTCAATCAATACTAAATACAACTTTATTTCAAAAGGCAACGTCACTTTCGATATAGTTTATAGCCTAAACTTAGGCTTATCGAAAGACGGCCAGAAACTCGCTATTTTTCCGAGGTCCAAAAGGGAGAAATATTCACTTCACAACTAGGAACACATAGACACTAGTTTAGAGCAATTCCACTTACCTTAGCTCGGTGGCTCGACGATTCGTCGGCCGTATTTTACAAAACTGAATCCGTAGGAATGCTCTCTGCTACTAAATACCTCTGTATCTTGAGTTAATTTGAGTTTGGGCAGCGTTTGGCAGCGTAATTGAACGATAATTTATATTCCCTCTTCGGCTTCCTCTGTTTTGCTGCTCTTTCTGGAAATTATATGAATGATTAATGAATTTCAACCCAAGTGGGGCTTATATACTTGGGCCTGAACCTGGACAACGTGTCACGGAGCCATCGCGGAGGCCTCACCTCCGTGACACGCTGCCATCGCGGAGGGGCTCTGCCACGGCTCCTCCCGCGATGGTTCGACGGATTTCTTGTCCGGTCTTTTTCCCCGGGCCTTTCTCTAGCACGTATGGCCCTCAAATATGCTTAACCAATGTGCAAATAGGTCATCTAGGTGCCGGGAATTCTACGGGGTATAACATTCTCCCCCCCTTAAGAACATTCGTCCTCGAATCTATACTGCCATCTAGAGGACTTACTTAGCTTACTTGTTTAGAAAAATTTCGGCAGAGTTTCCCCTGTAATATGGACTATAGCAAAAACCTGAAATTCAGAAAAGTCCAACACAGGCACTGCACATAATATTCTAGGATCCACTGGATAACTAAATATCAATCTTTCTCGTTCACAAACATACAACCATAAGGTACTGCATAAGTAATAATACGGGCATACCTGTTGCCTAACTGGGCCTGGAATAGGTGAGGATATCTGGTCCTCATATCTTCCTCTGCTCCCAAGTCATCTCCTCTCGGTTCTTGTTACGCCCTAATACTTTGATAGACGTAATATCTTTAGTCCTCAATCTGCGAATCTGTCTGTTTAAGATAGTTATCGGAACCTCTTCATAGGCTAGCCTTTTCGTAACCTATTCTGGACTGGGACTGCTCTGGATGGGTCCCCTATGCATTTCTTCAGCATAGATACATGAAAGACCGGACGAACGGATTCTAATTCTGGAGGCAAATTCAATTAACGGTAAATGCTCACTTTGGCTACTACCGAAATCTAGTACACACGCTCGCAACATGCCTTCGAGCGTCTGAGTTATGCACTCAGCCTGCTCATCTGTCTGAAATAATAGATACTGGTATTCTATGTAATCCGACAATCTTTCTGCTATACCACTCAGCATAATCTTCCGCCGAGAAGGTAGTTCTTACCGATAAGAGATGAGTTGATTTTTTTTGTCGATCTGTCACTTATTACTCCTGTGGAGTCATGTCTGTGTTTAGTACGGGGTAATCTTGCTACAAAATTCATATTTACCGCTTTCCCTTTCCGGAGAGGCACAGTTATGTCTTGGGCCAAATCGCCTGGTTTCTGATGTTCTGCCTTTATCTGTTGGCAGTTAGGAGACTGGGCTACAAATTTAGCAATTTCTCTTTTCATACCTGGCCACCCGTAGTTTTCTTTGATATCATGGCACCTTTTCGTCGCGCCTGGGTGGAGAGAATAGCGGGCGTAATGCATCTCGCTCATAAGTTGCTGGTAATGCCCCAAAACACCTGGAGCGCAAATGCGGCCTTTATATCGCAACATTCCGGCTATCTGGAAATATGTCACCTCTCCTTGCTGAATCTTATGTTCAAATTGAACCCGGCTAGGGTTTCTATACTGTTGTTCCTTTACTTCCATCGTTAACGACAATGCTGCGACATTCTGTATTATCATTCTGTTATCCTTTATTTGCGCTATGTGAACGGCTAAACCGGCTCACTAGTGAAATTCTCGGGTCTACTTCCGTTGTTCAGGAGGCAAGTATGCCAACTCCCCATAAATTTACGACTAAGGGCGTCTGCTACCATACTAGCCCTTCCTGGGTGATACAAAATTTTCGCTCTGTAAGGCATAAGCTACTGCAACTAACTCCAGGTCGCGGGTAAGATGATTCTCTTCACATTTCTTTAACTGCCTGAAAGCATAAGCTATTACCTTACCGCGCTGCATCAACCCTCTGTACCTCTTGGCGATATTAACACTCGAGCTGACGTTAACCTGGCTTTTTAACTCTTCGAAGTTCTTCTCACACACCTCAGTCTGCTGGAACTTTACTGCCTTCTGTGTCAACTTAGTCAGAGGTGCTGCAAAGGTGGAAAATCCTTCCACAAACCCTCTGTAATACCCGGCTAACCGCAGGGATTGCGTACTTCGATTGGAGTGGTAGGTCTAAACTATGTCTTCTCTACTTTGATTTTCTGTATATCTATCTGTACCCCAGCCTCTGACATAATGTGACCAAAATGGCTACTAAACACAATCAAAATTCACATTTACAAAATTTGACATATAACTGACGATCGTACTGGTTTATTATGCCAGAGAATCTGATAAGTAATCTACCGGTATAGATAGAGCTTTACCTGGCCTTCTGACCGCATGCTAAGGCTACTTGTTGTTAAGGTAACCTTGAACGGCTATTTGCACACCGTGTACCCGTATCTGATTAGGGGGTCCTGATATTGACCATGACCTCTATTGATCTGGCTGCATAACCTTAAGTAACTGAATAGTCGGGTTGAATGACCTGGATGTAGCAGTAGTCTAACAATGCTCTAACTATTCTACTTAAATACTTATAGTTCATGCATGACTGCAGATTTGTGGACATCTAATTGCTTTGTTATTTTGCTTGAACCACTATAAGGCTGGGCTTAATCAAACTTACTCCCAGGCGACCAATCTCTGGGTCTCCACGGGGGGGAGGGGGGTCTACTGATCCCCTGGTCTTAGTAAACACTGTGCTAGCAGGGTACTATCACTCTCTTACGCCTTATGTGTATCCACTTGGATTTATACTACTATTCTGGGGAATTCTCGGTCTTATGAACTATTTTGTAAATACTGGCCTTCTGCTAGGGCTCTGTATCCAAATATCTTACGAGAACCAGCTGAAGTACTAGTCGGTCGCTGACTACTGATGTGGACCCTTCTTTGGGGTACCAACGAGTATTCTGACTGGGACGGCCGGCTAACTTTGGGATATTCCACATAATGACTACTAGGTTAGCTAAGGCCGACTCTCACCTACAAAGATGGGAAAATGGCGTACAACGACTTGACATACTAGAACAATTGCTAATCTCTGAAATTTGCCTATTCAGCCTCTAATCCTGGTTCTAGCATATACACTACTGTTACCGATCTTCAGGGACGCCTCCATGCTAATGCAGGCGTCAGCTGGTCGGTAGACCGTCTACTGCGCCCTTATCATCTAGCCATCTGTTTTAGGCCATTAACTCTAATAAGCTCCTAGGGCCTAGATCTGGCAACAACACATGAATCTATTAACTTAATAACTGAGAAGTGAGATAGTTTCTATGATTTCATACATAATTCTGCCCCTTTCCCTTCTCCTTTTCTTTCTTTCTTCTCCCTCTTTCTTATATTTTTTTGGCAAGAGGGTGTCCTGCAATGCAATTTGTATATGCTTTCTGTTACTAATCAGCATCTGTGATTGTAGCCCTTATAGGCAGCCACTTACAACATATCTATTATCTGTATGCATATATATCGCTAGCTACGTACCATATGTACTGAATTCTGCAGTAATTCATAATCTCTGACATGTTCTGCTGAGTCTCATATCGTACATGATACACCGCTTCTACAGCCTAATACTATCTGTTGCCCTGACTTATCATTTCGTTGTATTGCCACCCCATTCTGAGAGTAACAAACATACACACCTTAGTTATTGTCTGCAATTTGAAATTCCGCCACTCTTGCGATGTGGGGTCAACGTTCGAATATTGTAGCCTCACGTAGGCATATATTAATAGCCCATGACTGTCTGCTGGGCCTTAGCTCTAGGCTACACTAGATTAGAATTGCTGTATCGGTAACTTTTTTTTTTAACTTTTCCATAGCGGACATACTGCGGTATTCTGAACCGCAATCCTACTTTCAGCCCGAAGCTTAATCCTTAAAACGATACTCTATTAATCTGGGGGGGGGGGGTAACCCTGATTTACCCATCAAATCTGGTACTCCTACTTCTTCCCCTCATCTTACTTAAACTGAACTCTAGGGCTCAAGGTACTTGCCTTTCGTTGCTAATGAGATCACTGATCAAGCCTCAGCCTATACTTCTTCTGGCATAATTCAAGCCCATCTGATTCACATGACCTTTATATCTTTCGATGTCACAACTAGATCACAACTATAATCTTACCGGTATATCTTGCTATCTGTTAGCATGCATGGAGGACTTGGCCCTTTTCTGACTCAAACTCGACTATTATTAGGCATTCATCACTAGCAGGTCTATTACCCCTACTTCGGGTAGGCTAACAGTCTTACTTTCTTTACTGGCTTGTTATTATAAGGGTCTGCTCAGCCTACGTAATCGTAAGGGCTCTTTATACCTTCTAATACTTACTAGGATCAATCAGCCCATCTTTACTTACTGCTTGATTTGGCAACCCCATCTCAAGTCTTATGCCCCTTTACTATACTGACATCAAAACCAAGGGGTGGAAATAGCCCTTTTCTTATTGCAACAAGCAAAAGCATTTGACTCTACCATATCCGAAAAGAGGTATTTGGGATTCCTGCATTTCCCTCTCTTTTTCATACTTACCTGGTGGTCTGACCTTGTCTATAATCTTAATCAGATCTTATATAACTACTAAGTAAATCAACTCATATATACATTATACTTCTGACTTCCTATTCTAACGTTATCAACGTATACTGGGAATAGTGCCAATAAAGGTATCACGCTGGGAGGTCTTTGATACCTCCTCCTGCTGCTGTAGCTATCATGTAACTGACTAATGCTCTCTTCCGTTGCTATCTCTGATCTTCTGCATGTGATAGGGTAATGCTGATCTGCCTTTGTATTTGTAATCAAAGAATACGGTAAGTTCTCAGGGACTCAACCCTATATTGTACCGCTCTAAAGCACGACTGACTGAGAAGGAAGGGTAACCATCATATCATGCCTCGCAGCCTCCTGCCTATAGTATGTGGTGCACAACACATCCATAGACAAGACTCTACTTAGCATGGCTTGCAGACTACTTGGGACACGACCTGCTCTGATACCAAGTTTGTCACACCCCACCTTCGGGGGTATGACTGGCACCTAGTGCCCTACTGGGACCTGAACTGCTGAACTGCTAAGCTTGGGCACATCTGGTGCCTGGCTGGATCTAACTCATATTTCTGGACACAAAGGGCTATATAACGGCTGTAAACACAGCCCCCGGCCCATTGGCCTATAGCCTCCTGTTCCTATAATAACAGCTGACCAGAACATGCAACTATAGGGAAACCTATGTGGGCCGACAAGGCCACCAAACTGTCTAGTTATCTGCAACTCAGCAATGAAATACTAGAAAGCTACGTGACCGGCAAGGTCACCACTACTGTCAAACTTATGGCCCCACACTGCCAACATAAGAAGCAGAAGTAGTAACTGCTAACAACTGCACGGCCCCACACGACCGTCTCAACTGACCACAGGGAAATATACAGACTGCAAGCCTCTAGGAATAGCAATAGATATGATCGGGACAGGGGCCGGACCTACCCATACTATACAACAAAAGAAAACAAAATAATCCTTTGGAATTCAGACTCCGGAGGATAGGAGCTGAATACTCAATAGCTGGCTGGAATCACGAGGGATCGCCTCCTCGTCTATGAGTACCTGCAGGCAAGTAATGCAGCGCCCCTCTGGGCGTTAGTACCACTGGTACTGAGTATGCAAAGCAACTGAAATAACACAACTGAAAACAACTGAATATAGATAGCATAACTAGCATTTCTATATAGCAGGAGATAGCTGAATCTGAAGAAGCTGATATAAACTGACTCAAGCTTTCAGTACTGATAAGGCATAGGCGTACCTATAGACGCGACGGCCTGCTGTCTAGTAGGTAGTATATAATACATAGAGCACATAAACAGATATAATAGTAGCAAACAAGAGCCAATACCAACCTCCATAAGCCGGATGGCGCCAAGCAAGCAAACAATCTATATACCCCTACCCGAGTCAAAACCAACCAAAAATAAGTCACACCACTCATCTGATAACTGTGAGCTCGTCCTACCGGCCCCCTTGGGTACGTAGCTCAGGCCTTGGCCTCTGACAATAAACTGTGTCTGAGTCCGAAGACTCCTGCCTCTGGGCGCAAGTGCACACGGGGTGTGTAATAAAAACTGCCCCTGGGTGCAAGCACGCAACAGGGTAATTTTATGAAAAATCTGTATCTGAGTCTGCCCCCGTCCACAAGCGCACACAGAGTGTTCTGCCCCTGTAAACAGGGTGGACTGGCTCTGCGCAGAGTAAACTGAACTACCCCTGCAAGCAGGGTGGTCTGGACCGTATTATCATGGTGGTCGGCCATCATCGTCCTCTAGGAGGACGGCATAGCCCAGCTGGTGGCGGTATCTGAATCTGATATCGACACAGCTATAACCCAGGGGTGGTGGGGATGCTAAAAGGGTGCCCACATGCCACAACAAGTCTCAACAAACAAATAGCACATAGAAATAGCAAGCATGTATAACTGAAAAGACTATCTTGAATCTAACTTCTTATTCTAATCTGTTTCTATACTGAACTGATTCTTTACTGATTATACTGATTCTGAAATCTCCGTTTAACTGTGTGGCTAATCTGTAGCCATAACTGTCTGTCTATCTGATCTTTCTTTATTGACTTTTATTATGAAAATCTGTTTCTTTTATTCTACTACATGCTTGCTAATCACGTAATAGGCTATACTGAATCTGAAATACTAATTTGCCCTTGGGCACATGCTTTTCTAGCTTTCAGACTGAATACGATATAACAACGCAAACTAGGTTTACTGAACTTTGCACAATACTTAACATTCAACTCCGGGAATTCTACTATGGAGTCTATCGTACTATATAGGGCAAAAACTACTAACTTTCCAAAGGAACTAGCTTTACATACCTTATCCTTGAATTATTCGTCCGTCGAACGAGGCTCGGTCGGTACTTTAACTGTTCTCTCCCAACTGCATTCATAAATATGTCAATCAATACTAAATACAACTTTATTTCAAAAGGCAACGTCACTTTCGATATAGTTTATAGCCTAAACTTAGGCTTATCGAAAGACGGCCAGAAACTCGCTATTTTTCCGTGGTCCAGAAGGGAGAAATATTCACTTCACAACTAGGAACACATAGACACTAGTTTAGAGAAATTCCACTTACCTTAGCTCGGTGGCTCGACGATTCGTCGGCCATATTTTACGAAACTGAATCCGTAGGAATGCTCTCTGCTGCTAAATACCTCCGTATCTGGAGTTAATTTGAGTTTGGGCAGCGTTTGGTAGCATAATCGAACGATAATTTATATTCCCTCTTCGGCTTCCTCTATTTTGCTGCGCTTTCTGGAAATTATATGAATGATTAATGAATTTCAACTGAAGTGGGGCTTATATACTTGGGCCTGAACCTGGGCAACGTGTCACGGAGCCATCGCGGAGGCCTCACCTCCGTGACACGTTGCCATCGCGGAGGGGCTCTGCCTCGGCTCCTCCCGCGATGGTTCGACGGGTTTCTCGTCCGGTCTTTTTCCCCGGGCCTTTCTCTAGCATGTATGGCCTTCAAATATGCTTAACCAACGTGCAAATAGGTCATCTAGGTGCCGGGAATTCTACGGGGTATAACATTCTCCCCCCCTTAAGAACATTCGTCCTCGAATGTATACTGCCATCTAGAGGACTTACTTAGCTTACTTGTTTAGAAAAATTTCGGCAGAGTTTCCCATGTAATATGGACTATAGCAAAAACCTGAAATGCAGAAAAGTCCAACACAGACACTGCACATAATATTCTAGGATCCACTGGATAACTAAATATCAATCTTTCTCGTTCACAAAGATACATCCATAAGGTACTGCATAAGTAATAATACGGGCATACCTGTTGCCTAACTGGGCCTGGAATAGGTGAGGATATCTGGTCCTCATATCTTCCTCTGCTCCCAAGTCATCTCCTCTCGGTTCTTGTTACGCCCTAATACTTTGATAGACGTAATATCTTTAGTCCTCAATCTGCGAATCTGTCTGTTTAAGATAGTTATCGGAACCTCTTCATAGGCTACCCTTTTCGTAACCTATTCTGGACTGGGACTGCTCTGGATGGGTCCCCTATGCATTTCTTCAGCATAGATACATGAAAGACCGGACGAACAGATTCTAATTCTGGAGGCAAATTCAATTAATGGTAAATGCTCACTTTGGCTACTACCGAAATCTAGTACACACGCTCGCAACATGCCTTCGAGCGTCTGAGTTATGCACTCAGCCTGCTCATCTGTCTGAAATAATAGATACTGGTATTCTATGTAATCCGACTATCTTTCTGCTATACCACTCAGCATAATCTTCGGCCGAGAAGGTAGTTCTTACCGATAAGAGATGAGTTGATTTTTTTGTCGATCTGTCACTTATTACTCCTGTGGAGTCATGTCCGTGTTTAGTACGGGGTAATCTTGCTACAAAATTCATATTTACTGCTTTCCCTTTCCAGAGAGGCACAGTTATGTCCTGGGCCAAATCGCCTGGTTTCTGATGTTCTGCCTTTATCTGTTGGCAGTTAGGAGACTGGGCTACAAATTCAGCAATTTCTCTTTTCATACCTGGCCACCCGTAGTTTTCTTTGATATCATGGCACATTTTCGTCGCTCCTGGGTGGAGAGAATAGCGGGCATAATGCGTCTCGCTCATAAGCTGCTGGTAATGCCCCAAAACACCTGGAGCGCAAATGCGGCCATTATATCGCAACATTCCGGCTATCTGGAAATATGTCACCTCTCCTTGCTGAATCTTATGTTCAAATTGAACCCATCTAGGGTTTCTATACTGCCGTTCCTTTACTTCCATCGTTAACGACAACGCTGCGACATTCTGTCTTATCATTCTGTTATCCTTTATTTCCGCTATGTGAATGGCTAAACCGGCTCACTAGTTAAATTCTCGGGTCTACTCCCGTTGTTCAGGAGGCAAGTATGCCAACTCCCCATAAATTTACGACTAAGGGCGTCTGCTACCATACTAGCCCTTCCTGGGTGATACAAAATTTTCACTCTGTAAGGCATAAGCTACTGCAACTAACACCAGGTCGCGGGTAAGATGATTCTCTTCACATTTCTTTAACTGCCTGAAAGCATAAGCTATTACCTTACCGCGCTGCATCAACCCTCTGTACCTCCTGGCGATATTAACACTAGAGCTGACGTTAACCTGGCTTTTTAACTCTTCGAAGTTCTGCTCGCACACCTCAGTCTGCTGGAACTTTACTGCCTTCTGTGTCAACTTAGTTAGAGGTGCTGCAAAGGTGGAAAATCCTTCCACAAACCCTCTGTAATACCCGGCTAACCGCAGGGATTGCGTACTTCGATTGGAGTGGTAGGTCTAGACTATGTCTTCTCTACTTGGACTATGACAACCCAACAATACTAACCATACTCACCGAAAAGAGAAAGAAATACCCCAAAATACCAAAACAATGAAGATGTTTCAAGCAGGCAACAACTTTCTATCAAGTGAATCTTTGAAAGGAGCCATTAACCGTACAAGTGCATTTTTCAACCAAGTCATACATATAGCATCTCAAGTTGTAATTATTGAAAATTCAAAGCTTTCCTTAGAGTTTGCACTCTTTGTTCTATGTCCATATGAAAGCTAAATTCTATTGCATCCCTAAAAGGAATGATGCCACTCACCAAATATAAGGATCCCTATTCTCTTGGCTCTTTGATCATTTGAATGCATATCAGGGATTAATTGGAAGAGGAACTCACACTCACTCTCCCAAAAGATATCTTCATGTATACACTTGACCCATAGGCTTTCCCTTCATGTAGTTCGCCACTAATGTAGAGTAGCTGCAGCAAGAATCACTTAGGACTTATGGGCTGTGATGTAGGCTTAAGGTCAGGGTAGGATGAACTTTTGGCTATAGTGACTAGATCCTCCCTAATGCTTTTCAGACATGCCTTACAACAATTTTGCTCACTCAACATTCTTTTCATTTCTATTCTTTCTATTGCCTTTTATTTCTTTAATACTCTCCCTTATTTGTTTCCACCACTAACCTTATTACCTCAAGAGGGAACACCAATTCACACAAATAGTCCTTTTTCTTAGTCATCTTTTTGCACACTTGGACAAAAGGTGATGTTCCCTACATACTATGATTATTGTCTTTCCCCCCTTGTTTTGCATACCCCCAAACTTAGGTTTTTGACTGATTTTTCACACTTGCTTTTCTCATTCCCTTCTTCTTAGGCATTGAATCATATTTCAGCACTTTTATTGTCATTAGCATTTTGGAAAAATAGGGGCCACAATAGGTATTAAGAATGGTCTTAAGGCTTGTAATATGGTTGCCAAGGAAAGGTTTTAAGACTCAAAATTGGCTAACAAGGGTTAATGATCATGGAGGGCGTATGGTTGAAGTGGCTAGAAAACCGGGGGCCTAAACTCATTTTGTTGGTGCCACTACATCTAGGGTTTCACCTTGAATCACATTTATGGCAAGTTCTAGATAAGATGGTAATGCACAAGATTCACAAAAATATCCTCTCCACACAAAGCATCACCCTTATAGGGTCTAGAAGAGTCATTTTCCCAAACAAAACATCACATTAGGACATCAAGTAAGCAAACATTATAAGTCAATCATGGAATTTACAATGTACAACCAAGATTACTATGCTACGGTATCAACATTTGCTCATTATCTTCATCTCATGCCCTTGTTTTCACATTTTCATTTCAACACAAGAAAAAATTTAGTTGGTGCCTCTTAAAACAACTTCACAACAAACTCAAAATGACATGGAATTTCCCTTAAGAATGTCGCCTCTCAATCCATCATCAGAAAAAGCCAACCCGGTTCGGCAACAAAAATAACTAAAATAAAAGAATGCTCCTTAGGAATGAACCGTGGTATAAAGAAAACCCTCAGAGTTTTAATTTTTTTCACTAGTCTATTTACAATGGCAAAAAACGAAACACAATTTTTGGGGTCATCTCATTCAAAAATTTCCAAAATATGATACTTTTAACCAAAGACCCCATTTAGTCACTAAGTACCATTCAAAAAAGACACAACCCAGACCCCATTTAGTTACTAAGTACCATTCACAAAAAGACACAACCCAAGTCATTCATTCATTCATAAAACAAACACGCCCGACAAGGGCAATCCTTAATCACAACAGCTCGATAAAGGCTGGACTTACTCAAACTTAAATAAAAACTTAAGAAACAAATATCCCCCCATCAACAACACTCATCCCCCCCCCCCCACTTAAAACATATGTTGTCACCAATGTAAAATGCAAAAAGAAATAATGGGAGAAGGAACAAGGAACTTCCTGAACGGGTCACTCCTCTTCATCATCAGCCTCTGCGTCACCACTATCACCTTCGCTAGCATCGCCAAGCCCAGCAAAATCATCACCCAGCCCTTTAAACAAGTCATCAAGTGGCCCTTGAGCTGAAGATGGAGTAGCCATTATAGCATCCAAAGCACTCATGTTAGGCACTCTGACTGAAGTCCCACTTTTCCACTCCTGCACCTCAGTTCAGAGGGACTTGACTGCCCCTTCTACTGCATCCACCCTCTTACACAAAGTGGCGATATTCTCGTATAATGATTTGAGATCCTTCGTGGTTATTTTGGCAACGAGTGCCAAGAGGCTCTTAGCCAAACATAGAAGCTAGATTTCATGCGAGTTTGTTATCTCCACAAGGCGATGGAGACCACTTGACTGAGAAGATTGTGGAGGTGGAGAAACCCTTTGATGGGGCGTGTCACCTGATGCTTGGCTTGACATGTCAGGTTGGGGCATATTGGATTCAGGGGCGATTGGAGATTGGGTTGACCCGTGGGAGAGTTCTTCTTCTTGTACGCTGAAAGGCTTGCAGGAACTTCTGTTTCACTGCCGGTGCCTCAGCCTCTCTCTTCTTGTCAATGTTAATCACTCCTAGAGTAGAGGAAGGAGCCTCGTCCGGAAAAAGAGGCACTCCGGCTACATCACAAACTTGGGAGATCAAAACAGCATTTGGCATGGAAGTGCTGGACTGCCGAGCCTTCTTCTTCATTTGTTGATATACAATTTCTCCAAAGTTGATTGGGACCCTCAACATAATGCAAGCAATCAGGATGGCTGCCTCCATAGTGACCAGCCACTCATTCTTGTATGGGATGATGCGAGAACAAATAAAGTCCAGCCATAGCTTGGCCTCGAACTTCAAATTTTGGCGAGAGATTTTTCCATCCATGGAGGCTCATAGGGGAGTATCAGCAGCAGTAATGTGAGCCACCCACTCATACTTTTCCTTCATATTGTCGATCGGTTCCATGTACTCCATAGCACAGTCTATTTCATCTTCCAAAAATAGATAATTTATAGTAGTCGGGGTGATATCAACTTCCACCCGATGAATCATCACCAAAGGAAAGTAAGGAAACTCATCCTTTACCTCGATGTTGCATGCTCTCTTGGAAAGACTGATAGGAGGCATAGAACTCTGTGACAAGGCTGGGGTAGTATGGTGGCAAAGGGTTGGCAAATGCATGCCATTGCCGGTGGGTGAACTGCTCGGTGATATTAACTAAATCACATTTCAACCTAGCCAAGTCAAACCTCTTCTCCACCGTGATAGAGCATCCCTAGTAGATGACATAGTGCTCCTTCATATTCGAAACACAGAAAATAGTTGCTTCCTTCATGTTGGCTCGTGGTGGAGCAGCCTTTGCTTTGCCTTTGCCCTTGCTAGTAGATGAAGCAGGGGCCTTTCCTTTGCCGGTGTTCCTAGAGGATGACGTGATTTGTATTTCTACAAGAGGTATGTTAGTGAAAAGACATTGAAGTAGAATTTACAATAAAAGAAACTAGTTTAAAGAAGAATTGAGAAGAAAAGAAAAATCAAACAATCATTCAAAGAGTAGGTGGTACAAGCGGACAACTGGCGGTTTGTTGAAGACAATTCACAAGCCGCCGACTAGCCGCCGATGCTTAACATATCACTGGGGAAAATCAAGCCATTTTCAGTGGTTCAAGTGGCATTTTGCTGATCACGTTTTGCGAACCGCTAAAGTAGCACCAAATTCACTCAGTAGCCAGGACCAATTTCAGAGTGAGCCGACGCCTCAAGTAGTATTTCGCCGAATTTGACCAGTGAATTGCCGGCCCCTGTTGTCCAAAATTAGGATCATTACTCACAAACACCCATTAACACACATTCAAAACAAACATAATACCGGCAACTATATTCTATTAACACATATTTATTACTTTTAGCCCTTAAGATTGGCATCACTCAGTCTATCATCGGGCAAAACATTGGGCTAGATGTAAATGGGTTACTCAAACTTCATCCTTTTCATAATTTCATCACAAAAACATATATCCACTCCATTAAAAAGTATAACTCATTCAAGATTTCAATAAGGAATGGAAGTCAAATATTACTCCTACAGAACCAGGTACATATATTAAAATTAAAACAGGGGCAAGAGAAATAATACCAAATTTGGAGACTATTTGCACACTCCTCTAACCTCAAAAGGAAAATAGCTCAAGATAGCAGGGGCAACTTCAGATGAGTATAGAGTAGATAGTATGAGTGAAGTGATTTTGATGGTGAAATATGGATGCTATTTATAGGTGAAGAGTGGGAATGTGATAGGTTGAGGGGAAGGTGGGGAGTTTAATGTGGGTGTGTTGGTGGGAAGTTGGAAGGTCAAAAGGTGGGAAAGAAAAATGGAAGAATATAGAGGAATTGAGTATGTTGGGTAATGGAGAGACAAAAATGGAAAGAAAAATGTTGGACAAAAGGGTAGCTATGGGAATATTTGCAGAATAGGCTGGTTGGGTAGGTATTTGGGATTTTGTGGGACTATCTTTTTAAATTCTTTTTTTTTTGTTTTTTTACTCAGTACGAGCTCCGACTGGCGCTACACCGGTGATTCACCGATTCCCTTCGGTGTTTCACTGATGTGCCTTACCTCACCTTGTATTGCGCCTAGTGTTCTTGTTCCAGCCGGCGATGTACCAGCGATTACCGAATTGCATTTGCGTTCCGCCTATCATTCGCCAAATCTGTGGTTAAGCTTCAGGTTTTCAGCTTTAGGCCAGCGATACACCGGTGGCCTACGAATCTAGTTCGACGGTTCTCTAGTGGCCTACCAATTCTTCAGTTCAAAACTCAGCTTTCTGCTTTGAGCTCCCTTGTCTTCGGCAATCCACATTTCTGGACCAGCGGTTCGCCGGTCTCTTGTGGGTTCTTTCTTCCTGATTTGCTTCTTACTTTGCTTTTCATTTCTCATTTCCTACAAAAACAAAAACAACAAAAACATCAAATAATTCAATAAACACTTGGGTTGCCTCCCAACAAATGCCTTATTTATTGTTGCCGCACGACGTAGTCTTTTTTCAAATTCTTCATTTCTTAGGGGTCATCATCCGCTTCCATCTCCCTCAGCTTCAATCCCTTATCCTCCTCATCATTTTGCAATGCTCCAATCACCTTTCATGCGGGTGGAGTTCCAGCTGACGGACATACCATGAAGGTGACTTCCTCAACACCAACACAAAATTTTAACTCTCCAAGCTCCACATCTACCACTGCTCTCCGATAGCCAACAAAGGTCTTCCCAAAATAATGTGAACTTCCACATCCATGTCACAATCCAGAATAACAAAATCAGCTGCAAGAATGAACTTTTCCACTCACACCAGTACATCTTTTAGCACCCCAACGGGTCTTTTTATTGACCTGTCTGCCATTAGTAGCCGCATCGATGTTGGTTTCATGCTTTCGAGGCCTAATTTCTTAAAAATGAGTAGGGAATCAGATTTATACTTGCACCGAGATCATATAGATCTTTCTTAAACACATAAATCCCAATCGTGCATGGAATTGTAAAAGCTCTGGGGTCTTCCCTTTTTTGGGAAAGGTTGCTCATCATTACCGCACTACAATGGTGCGCTTTCTTCATTTTCAACAGGTCTTTCATAAACTTTGTATAACCGGGAATTTGGATCAAAGCATCCAGTAACTGTATGTTTATGGACAACTAGCTAAACATGTCAACAAACTTCTTAAATTGGTCCTCCTTTTTTTTCTTTGTAAGCCGTTGTGGATACAGTGGTGGGATTATTGATTCAATCCTATTATCAACTGGGGCCTTCATGCCTGCCTCTTCATCATCAACTTGAATGTGGATCTCTGATCTTGGGCAAATTTATTTGCCCAAGTGATACTCAAAAGTATCATTTTCTCCTTGTTTATCTATCAATGTGTATACATTTTCATGTAATTGGCAATAAAATGTGAATTTATACTAACCAACATGATTAGCATTGTTTTACAGGTAAAATGTGATTTCGGGAAGCTAAAATGCATGTTGGATGATATCGGAGTTGGACTTGGATGCGAGCAAGGGATAAAGCATTGGACAACATGAATTAAAGGGCTCCGCGATGGAGCCGTGTCACGCTGCCATCGCGGAGGCCTTCTGCCTGGACAGTGAAAATTCGGCCAAATTCCAGTTGAGGTCCGCATCTGCTCCGTGGCATGGTGGCTCGCCTCCGCGTTGCACACCGTGCCACGTTGAGCCTGAATTCCCGGACCCCCAGTTCCAGTGAGGGTCGGCGTTCGTGCCGTGACACGGAGGCAGTGCACCGCGATGCACTCCGTGACACGTTGCTCATTATTCCGGGAAAAATTCCCAGCAGTATAAATAGAACACTTAAGTTCATTTTTCATAATTCTGACTTGGTGGAGCAAGGACGTGGGTTACAAGCAGTTGAGGGACGAAAAGTTCAGGGTTTTTTCTCTCTTTCTTTCTTCTTTAATTCAATTGCTTGTATGACTAACACTCATTTTATGATGATTAATCTACAAATGAGTGGCTAATTCCTTCCTTGCTGAGGTTATGAACAATTGTGATGCAATTTGATTATTGATTATCTGGTTTTTCATCTTTTCTTCCATGTTGTTCTATTAATTCTTGTTTCTACTGCATTGGTGTGAGGCCTACATTAATGTACATCTAAAAAGTCCGATTTCACTCGAGAGAGCACGAAATTGGAAAGTTGTGAATTAATAGGATATAGTTCTTTACTTGATTTGGGAAAATTGGGTTTTGATTAGCTTTCAGGATAGAAATATACCTGAATGTCGTATTAGTCAATTTAGGAACTGGAATTGTATGGCTAGAACATGAATTGCATTTTATCACAGAAATGTAGACGGATGGTTCATGATTCTTAAGTGAGATTAAATACGAGAGTTTTAATCTCTTGGCAATTGTTCTTGGCTAGCAACTGGAAGAAAAGATTAACCAATTTATGATGATAATCAATTTCATTACATGTTCGTTTAACCTCAGCATGCTCTTATTCATAGTTCAGATTCAAAGTAGATAATTGTTCTTAGTTTTAGTATAAAAATTTATAAAACAAACTATCAACTTTTTGGTTACATTGTTGTCTGCATTTTCAGAAGTAAAATTATAGTATACTTGAGCAAATTGCACTAAATCCAAGTCTCTGTGGGATCGATACTTGGCTTACTAAAGCCACTTACTACTTGTTCGACCACGTGCACTTGCGTGTCGTTTTATATACCCATATAACACAAGCCCAAACAAGTTTTTGGCGTCGTTGCCGGGGACTTGGCAATTGGTGAATTTGTATTAAGTGTTGATTTACTGTATTTTTATTTTCTTAAGTGTTGACAACTTGGTCTTAGCCTGTATTTTGCAGACTTAATTGCTGTTGAACACTGGCAAGAGACAAGGAGCTGGTGGAATCTTATATAGAGCCAGAACGTATATTTCACAGTAAGCGAAGAGAAGCTCTACAAAGAAATTCATTTTTAACCCCGAAACCCTCCCCTTTTCCCTCATTTTCTAATTCCTCCGCGAACAAACATCCCAAAACCCCTCCCCCACCAACGTGACACGGAGTTAGGCAAGAAATTCACCGAGTTTTCTTCGATTCTTCAACTTCAAGGTATGTTTTTTCGGTTCCCTCTCAAATTTTTGTCGATTTTCCTTGATTTTGAGCATGGGAGGTGAACTAAGTTGCCCTACGTAGTAATTAAGAAGGAATTCAAGTTATGCGTTGTTGATGAATGTTCGGAATGTGGTCATGATCGTTTGAATTCGTCGATTGCATAATTTAATCGAATTTGATTGATAATCTCAATTCTAGGGCTTGTTGTTGAATTTGAAGTGGGAAATGTATTAAAATTGTCAATTCTATGCCGGGGTGTACGTGTTGAATGAGATGAGTCGTTGTACAAATTGTTAGGATGTTAATAGAACGACGAATTCTCGGGTTGGGGGAAATGTTGAAATTTGTTCGAATTTGGTTAGTTGGATAGGTTCATGTATATAAATTTTTTTGTTGTTTTTGTTTCTTCATTTTTCTTTGCTAAGTGTGATGGTTAAAATGTTAGCGATGGTAGTGATTGTGAATAGCTGTACGAAGTCTGAGTAGTACGCAGAAGTTATACCTTCGAATTTTTCGAACGCACTAAGCATGATTGTATAGTTGGTTGTTTTGTGTAAATAAAGATGTTCTTGCCGTATTGTTGTAACTGTAGCTAAGGACTAAGTGTGGGGTAACCTAGCGTAACCCGACCTTAGCCGAAGTTAATATCCGTGAGCTTAACATTGATCTTGTTTACTTGGGTTGATAGGTGACATGGCAAGCCGGCAAGATAAAGGGAAAGGTGCGTCAACTTCAGGCATCAGAAGGAAGAGACTCAGACTGGGCAAAGCAGTCCCAGCAGCACCAGCAGTTCCACGCGGCCAGCGCCGCCAATACGGAACAAGATGGGTGACGGACGAGGGGAAAAAGTGGTACGCAAAGCACAAAGAGAACAAATATTTCCCCGAGGAGCATGTAGCACGGGAGGCATTGGCACAGGAGTTCCCCAGGATGGTTCACCGGATCGAGGCAGCTGGGCTCAATTTCATATTTGAGGAGCCCAAGGAATGCACTTTGCACCTGGTTCGGGAGTTCTATGCTAATTGGAACTCGTCAATCAGAAGCCACACCATCAAAATCAGAGGGCAGATAGTCACTCTGGAGCCCCACCAACTTAATGCCATCATAGGAGCGCGGGACACAGACACCTACGTCCTCCGATAGCTGAACATTACCCCACCGTATGCTGACATCAGACGCACATTGTGTGGGGCCTGATCTACAGCTAGATGGAGCAGGCACAAAGAAAGGGGCCACCACCAGACTCTGCCATATTCACACATGAACAGGGAAGCCCGAATCTAGCTGAAGATAGTCTGCTCATGCCTCATCCCGGGGGTACATATGACTGATGTAACCCGGGATCGTGTTTGCCTGGTGTACGCCCTGATGAAAGGGCTGGAGATTAATGTTGGGGCGGTTATTATATCCGCCATGAAGAGAGCCCGATTGCACCAGGGGCACAGGTATGGTTTCGGTGGACTACTCACCACCTTTCTCAGGGGCCTCGATGTGGAGGAGAAGGCCCTTGACTATATCCCGCAGTTGGAGCGGCGGGCCTTGGATGTTACTAAAACTAAGGCTCCTGACACCACCCACGGGCCAGTGCTTACACTTGGCGAGCGACATGCTCGTGATGACTAGTATATGGCTCGGATGTATGGGATGCAGATGCTCCAGATGAGGATAGGTGGGAGGCCGGCGATAGAGGAGGAGCTATGGCAGCTCAAGCTAGACTACCCGTTTGGCGAAAACGCCAGGGCTCTATGCCGAGTGGGGCCAGCATTTGTAGAGCCCACAAATGATGACGTCCCCATGGACGAGGAGATGCGTCGGGAGGACTCCGATGTGGAGTCCGATGATGACGACGAATGGGACTCGGACATGGGAGATGAAGCAGCAGCACCCGACAAAGAAGTGGAATACTTTGACTGATCAGGGAGTTCCACCACCCGAATTTGTGCTATTTTGACTTTTTATGAACACTGCGGATAGTGTTTGGACTAAGTGTGGGGTGGGAGTAGTTAGGTGCTGGGCTGGGCTGTTTTGTTTGTATGTTCTCCTCTGTTATTGTGTATGTTGTTTGTCCCTGTGATGTGTGAATTGTTTAAGTGTTGTTCTGTATTTGTAAATTGATGTGTGTTGTTGAATGTTGCCAGCTGATTCTGTAAATATTTTTGTTTATCGAAATGACCGATATTTTTAATAAAAAAAAATTCTTTAAAATATTTTGTACATAATTTTTTTCTTTTTCTATCGAAATGATCGATATTTTGTAAATTTTTCAACTTTTAAATTTTGGGTTTCTCGGCGTTTGTTTTCGGTTCTTTTACCGAGAATGGTCCCATTGAACCGAAGTCATAGCTAGTAACTGTCCCCTATGATGGATGGATGACGACCGTCTTAAGGGAAATGTAGTCGTTAAGAGTAGATTTTTTTTGATTAATTATCAGTATTTCTTTGGTGGATTGCATCCCGAAACCTGTAGTTACTCTATGGTTGTGAAATTTTGGTTGCGTGTTGTACATGATATTCAAACTGCAGAGGTGATTTGTATGAAAGCATGCAAATTTGTAAATATGTTGAGATACCTAGGCTATAGAGTTCGATTCAGTGTGACTGAGGCTTAATGTTTGAATTCATGTAATTAGCTGATTGAAGAGTCTGTGAATACATCTTGAATTGAGCATGTGCAAAAAGTGTGAAGTGAGGTGTTGTTATTCCATGCTATTGTGAAGTGTCTAGAACTTGCTTGGTGTGTGTACAAAACGAAATGAAGGAGGTGTATTGTAGGAAAGGATGTAGGCATTTCTTTGTTTTAACCGAGAGTTTCTATTTTTTCCTTGTCATACCCCCCTTTTTCTGTGATTGTATACCCTAGTCATCCCTTTGAGCCTTTAGCCGATTATTTCTTTCTTTTGTGCAAAAAGTATAAGCTAAGCTTAATTCCTTCTTTTCATTAGCCGTAAAGTCTATACAAAACTCTTAAGCGCTTAAGAAGAGAAAATCATTTTCCCAAAGTGTCAAAGAGTGAGAATGGTGAAAAGAAAAAGAAAAGCAGAGTGATAGAAGAAAAGAAAAGGTTGAAGGTGCACTTGCTATAAATAAACGATAATGAAGGTGCATGAAAAATCTTTGTTTTTGTGTCAAGTGTGCTTAATGAAATGGGTCATACAAAAGTAAACCATCAAGAATGGGATGATGAAAAAAAAATAGAAACAATGTCCATGAGTGATGGGATGTGTTGAAAAGGCGCTTAAGGATGCTAGTGGCTATTATTGGCTAATCTAATATTTACTAGTTCCATAGCTTCCATTACAACCCATTAAAGTCCTACGTGATCTTACATCGCACTTCTTTATATTAGTGGAGTAATACACTAAGGGCAAGCTTATGGGTAACGACATGATGCATGTGAATTCTTTTGGGAGAAAGAGTGAAATTGTGTGTACATGCCCATGTGTGAATGTTTATGAGTCATATGAGCAAAAAGGGGAAGATTCTCTTGAGTTGTGAGGGCACATGCTTGATGAAAGATTGATTTTCGTGTCGGATATCTTGATTAGCTGATTTACATGAGTTTGCCGATATCGAGAGTTGATTCTTAAACTCTAGGAAGTCTTAATGTGTTGAAGGTCATTGCATTAATAAGACCATGCATGATTTCTTAAAGATTTGCTGTATTGAATAATCGGTATAACCGTAGCTTAAATTGTCGAACCAAAGTAGCGAGGTTGGGATGTAAATTGCATGAATTGTATGTTTGTTGTTCGAGGACGAACAAGGATTTAAGTGTGGGGTAAGTGCTCTTGGGCAAATTTATATGCCCAAGTGATACTCAAAAGTATTATTTTCGCCTTGTTTATCTATCAATGTGTATAGATTTTCATGTAATTGGCAATAAAATGTGAATTTATACTAACCAACATGATTAGCATTGTTTTGCAGGTAAAATGTGATTTCGGGAAGCTAAAATGCATGTTGGATGATATCGGAGTTGGACTTGGATGCGAGCAAGGGATAAAGCATTGGACAGCATGAATTAAAGGGGCTCCGCGATGGAGCCGTGTCATGCTGCCATCGCGGAGGCCTTCTGCCTGGACAGTGAAAATTCGACCAAATTCCAGTTGAGGTCCGCGTCTGCTCCGTGGCATGGTGGCTAGCCTCCGCGTTGCACGCCATGCCACGTTGAGCCTGAATTCCCCGACCCCCAGTTCCAGTGAGGGTCCGCGTTCGTGCCATGACACGGAGGCAGTGCTCCGCGATGCACTCCGTGACATGTTGCTCATTATTCCGGGAAAAATTCCCAGCAGTATAAATAGAACACGTAAGTTCATTTTTCAGAATTCTGACTTGGTGGAGCAAGGACGTGGGTTACAGGCAGTTGAGGGACGAAAAGTTCAGGGTTTTTCCTCTCTTTCTTTCTTCTTTAATTCAATTGCTTGTATGATTAACACTCATTTTATGATGATTAATCCACAAATGAGTGGCTAATTCCCTTCCTTGCCGAGGTTATGAACAATTGTGATGCAATTTGATTATTGATTATCTGGTTTTTCATCTTTTCTTCCATGTTGTTCTATTAATTCTTGTTTCTACTGCATTGGTGTGTGGCCTACATTAATGTATCCGATTTCACTCGAGAGAGCACGAAATTGGAAAGTTGTGAATTAATAGGATATTGTTCTTTACTTGATTTGGGAAAATTGGGTTTTGATTAGCTTTCATGATAGAAATATACCTGAAAGTCGTATTAGCCAATTTAGGAACCGGAATTGTATGGCTAGAACATTAATTGCATTTGATCACAGAAATGTAGACGGATGGTTCATGATTCTTAAGTGAGATTAAATACGAGAGTTTTAATCTCTTGGCAATTGTTCTTGGCTAGCAACTGGAAGAAAAAGATTAACCAATTTATGATGATAATCAATTTCATTACATGTTCGTTTAACCTCAGCATACTCTTATTCATAGTTCAGATTCAAAGTAGATAATTGTTCTTAGTTTTAGTATAAAAATTTATAAAACAAACTATCAACTTTTTGGTTACATTGTTGTCTGCATTTTCAGAAGTAAAATTATAGTATACTTGAGCAAATTGCACTTAATCCAAGTCTCTGTGGGATCGATACTTGGCTTACTAAAGCCACTTACTACTTGTTCGACCACGTGCACTTGCGTGTCGTTTTATATACCCATATAACACAAGCCCGAACAATCTCATCATCCTTTTCCTCTGTTTCATCCTCAATGTTTTCTTCATTCTATGGAATCATTGGCATTTTATCAACCTCATCTTCATCAACTACTTTCGGGTTATCCAACTCACTAGGCTTTTCCAGGACATCTCCAATCCTCTTGCCACTTCTAGTGACAATAGCCATACATTAACCATCTTTCTTTGGATTAGGCATTATGTGACTAGGTAATTTTTCCTTCATTCAAGGGTTCATTTAGGTTGATAGGTGATTTATTTGAGCTTTCAAATGCTTAATGGACGCCAAGTGTGAACTTTATGTTTGAGCGAGGTTAGACACCTCCCCTCTTAATTTTTTCACCCCTCTTTCATTCGACTCCACCTTCTTCAAAACTCTTAAGAGCATTTCTTCGATTTTTGAGCTACCCAAATCACTTACTCCTGGTTGGTTTTGAGAATTTCCAACCTTAGGAGGTAGAATGTATGGATTTTCACTTCAATGGTAATTATCACGTTCTTGGTTTGGCTCTTTATTTCTCCACTTTTCAATCCTTTGGGGCCATCCTTGATGTTCACAATTTCTCCACCCTTAGTTATCATCCCCTGGGCGTCACGGGCCTTGGATTGCTCCTTGGAAGCCCGGTCAAGGCCCTCCAATTTTCTTACCCATATATTAGTATTCTTTATCATATCTTTGTGGTGAAGGCTCTCTTTCATATTGCAGGGGACCTTGCATTCCCACAACATTTACCACCTTCGGACCTGCTCCCATCACATGCTTGGTCATCAATTCTAATTGTGCCATCATCTTGGAAAAAGTCTCATCCTGCTCATCATCCCTTTTTCGCAGCTCTGCCGCCAATGCACTTGAGCAGATCTTATGAGTAGACACACTCGTCTTCCTTGTGTTCCAAGCCCTATTGGTTTTTGTCATTTGATCAAGGAGTGCTTTGGCTAACCCATATGTTTGGTCCATAATTGATCCCCCAGCTTGGTTGTTGGCAACAGATTTGTTGATTGAATCAAGAGCCCTATAGAAGCTTTGGAGAAGTACTCCATTTAGTAATCCATGATTTGGGCAAAGAGAAACCTTCTTTTTAAACCTTAACCATGTCTCATGCAAAGGCTCTCCTTGTTCTTGTCGGAAGTTTGTAATATCATCCGTCAGTAGTAGCATCTTTGAGGGAGGGAAAAACCAATCTGAGAAAGCCTTGGTTAAGTCTTTCCATGAAGAAATACACCCCGGAGGAAGTTCCTCCAGCCACATTGTTGCTTCCCCCATCAATGAGAAAGGGAAGAGTCTCAACTTGATTGACTCTGGACTAATGTTTGTGATGTTGAAGGGATGGAAAATTTCTAAGAAATTCCTCAAGTGCCGATTTGCATCTTAGCTTGGTTTGCCGCTGAAAAGCCCTTTCATCTGTAATAAATATAACATGGTGCTAGTAACATGGAACACTGCATTCCCTACTGTCGGTGGTAGGAGAATGGCTCCTGCAACTTTCGGCGTCACTGGATTATCTTCTTCAAGTTCCATGTTCCCCTCCACTAAGCTATCTCCTACTTGGGAGTGATGGCTAATGAGGTGGTGAGATCCTAACAACACAGCAGTAAATCAAATCAAGTAGCTACAATGCCCACTAATTCAATTTAACAATCATTCACTAGATTATCAAATGCTAGTCCCCGACAATGGCGCCATTTTTGATAACGTCCAAAATACATTCTTAAGTCAAAGAATATACACGGTCGTTGTATCAAAACAAGTAACCCCACGAGTGTCGGGGTCGAATCCAACGAGGAATAGGGAGTGATAAATTCAAGCATCGATTGAGAAATTAATATTAGCTAGCACCATATAGATTTAACATAAAAACAAGGTAAATGGGGGGAATAAACTTTGCAGAGAATTACACAAGTTGCCTTGGTGAACTAAAAGTAAAAAAGGTCAACTAAGTTGTTGACAATAGTGTGAAATACTAGAGATGCGGTGTAGATGAAATACTAACTTGATCGGGAAAGGTCAGGTCATCTTCATAAGTTCAACAAGTGTAAATAATCTCGGGAAATAGGTAGCCTCAGCTTCCCAGCCTATTGGCTACCCCTAACTAGAGTTCTCAAACTCAAGCTATGATTTAGCTCATCCAAATTGATTTGGATCAGCAACTTCACTATTACTAGCTATTAGCTTCTAATTAGGAAGGAGAAAGTAATTTTAGATTACTAGCTTAATTTTACAATCTATTATCCATATCCACTACTAGGTTCCCTTCTAATACTTAATTATTCTCTCCCGAACAACAATCAAGCAAGTATAGATAGACCCATATCATCATCAATGGATCTTCATTAATATATTGAAGAGAATCCAATTGATTTATACTTAATTGAACATTATGAAGTTGACTCTAGCAATATCCAATCCAATCAAGTATTCATTATCACACACCTCTAGTTAATGATTTTAGCTACTCATAGTTAAGAAATTCAAAAACACAATCATCAATAGCATGAGTGAATTTAATAAGAGGAGTAGATAAATCAGAAACACAATTATCCTTCACTACAGCTGAAACTAAATAATATCAACGAAGAAAATAGAGTAGAGTATCTTCTACAAATTTCAATCAAAATCCCTTTATCAGCTAAGAAATTGTCTTCAGCTAAAAGAGGAAATAGTAATGTGATGTGTACTTGGCTTTTCTCTCTAACTCTATATATTCTTCCTCTCTCCTTTTTTTTTCTTGTTCCTTTGCAGATTACTTCTCTTTCTATTTATACCCTGAAAAGTAGGGTACTTTTCCTTCCTTTTACAACAATTGACAGTTATACCCTTAAAAGCATCATGCGGAAACCAGTGAAGGTACCGGTTGTTCGCTGATGAAATCCGTGAACCATCGGATACTTGCTCTTCTTTTGAATTCATTTCCAGTGAACTTCGGTGGTTCATTCAGCATTTTGCCGATGCCAATCCGTGTACCGCCGGATCTTTAATGCCAATTCTCGAATTTTCTGAGTGTCATTTGGCAACTGCACTGATGTATCACCACTGGTGACTCATGAATTGTCGGTAGAATTTCTCTCTTGAGGTAGTGACTTTAAGCTTTTAACCAGCGTTTCGCCGGTTAACCCCTGCGATTTGCCCCTTATACTCATCTCCTCCTTTTTACTCCGTTTTTGATCTTTTCTTCAAACTTAGGGATCTGCACACAACAAAATTTAAAAAGGGCATAAAATCCACAGAATCAACTCGGGAACTAGATAAAAACTGAAGTTTAGGGTCTAATGAGTTGGTGAATTACCAACTCATCAAACATCATAAGTCAAACAGGGAATTTACAATGTATGAAAAAGAATGTTGTGTTATGGTGTCAACCCTTACTTATTACCTTTATTCTCATGCCCTTGTTTTTGCAATTCCATTTCAACCAAAAAAAAATTAGGTGTGCCTCTAGAAACATCTTCACAAAAGACTCAAAGAAACATGGCATTTTCCCTTTAAAATGTCGCCACTCAATCCATCATCGGGAAAAACCAATCTGTTTTGTCAACAAAAATAATCAAAATAAAATAATGCTCCTTGGGAAGGGATTGTGGTAAAAAGAAAACCCTCGGAGTTTTAATTTCTACACTACTATTTACAATGACAAAACAAGAACAAAAATTTGGGTTCATTTCATTCAAGATTTTCAATATTTTTCAATTCAAAGCGAAGACCCCATTGGGTCACTAAGCACCAATCATGAAAAGAAACAAAACCAATTCATTTATTCATTCATTTAGAAAAATAGGACACACCCGACAAGGGTAATCATTAACCAACAATAGCCCAACAAAAGGCTGGACCTACTCAAACTCAAATAAAGAACATCAGAATATCAAAAGAAACAATCCACCACCCATCAGTAGCGCTCATCCCTCGCCTACTTATATTGTCGCCGATGTAAATATCCAAAAGGGAAAGGGACAAGGAACTCCCTGAGTGGGTTACTCCTCATCATTTTCAGCCTCTTCCACACCACCATCATCGCCGTTGGCATCACCTAACCCAGTGAAATCATCTCCCATCCCTTCAAACAAGTTATCAATTAACCCCCAAGCTGAGGACGGAGTAGCCATTGCAGCATCCAAGGCGTTCATGTCGGGGACTTCTACTGAAGTCTAACTCTTCCACTCACGCACCTCAGTTCGGAGGGAAGTGACTGCCCCTTCTACTGCATCCACCCTCTTGCATAAAGTGGAGACATTCTCGTACAGTGATTTAAGCTCCTTCTTGATTGTTTTAGCAATGAGTGCCGAGAGACTCTTAGCCAAACATTAAAGTTGGCTTTCATGAGAATTTGTCATCTCCACAAGTCGATAGAGACCACTTGGCTAACAAGATTGTGGAGGGGGAGAAACTCTTTGTTGAGGCATGTCACCCGATGCTTGGCCCGATATGTCAGGCTAGGGCACATTGGATTTTGGGGTGACTGGTGATTGGGCTGACCCGTAGGAGAGGGATTCTTCTTGCACTCCAAAGGCTTGCTGGCGCTTCCTCTTTACTGTTGGTTCCTCGACATCTCTCTTCAACTTGATATCAAATACATCCGATGCAATGGAAGGAGTTTCATCCAGGAATAGAGGCACCCTAGCTGTTAAGCAAATCTGAGAAATTAACACAGCATAGGGCATTGAGGTACTGGACTGCCTGGTCTTCTTCTTCATCTGCTGAGCAAAAATTTTCTCGAAGATTATGGGGACTCCCATTATTATGCAAGCAATAAGAATGGTGGTTTCAAGGCTGAACATCTATTCATTTTTAGAGGGGATGATTCGAGCACAAAAAAATCGAGCCACAACTTGGCCTCAAACTTCAAGTCGTGGCGAGAGATTTTGCCACCCATAGAAGCCACAAAGGATTGAGAACAGCTATAATGAAGCCTATCCACGTTAATTGGTTCTTCATATCCACCACCCTAGACATGTACTCCATAGCGGAGTCAATTTCATCCTCCTAGAAAATAATTAATGGCCACCGGGGTTATATTGACCTCCACTCCCCGGATCATCACGGATGGTAAGCAGGGGAAATCATATACTTTTCCTCTATGCTGCAAACTCTCTTGGCAGGCTTGATAAGAGGCGTAGAACTCGGTGACCAAGCTGGGTTAATATGGCGGAAGTGGGTTGGCAAATGCATGCCATTGCCTGTGGTTGAACGGCTCGGTGTGTTAGGGAAATCACCCCTCAGTCCTGTCAAGTCAAACCGCTTCTCCACGGTTATTTGGCGGCCTTGGAAAATGACGTAGTGCTCTTTCATATTTGGTACACAGAGGATTAGTTCTTCCTTGGTGTTGTTCCTTGGTTGAGTGTCCCTGGCTTTGCCCTTGCCTTTTCTAGTTGAAGAAGCAGGGGCCTTTCCTTTTCCTGTATTTCTTGTGGAATACATGGTTTGTTTTTCTTCAAGAGGTATCTTAGTGACAAGAAATAGAAGTAGAAACTAAAGGAAAAGAAAATTAGTCTAAATAAAATCTAAGAAACAGTGGAAAATCAAAAAATCATTTAAAGATCTTGTGGGAAACTATGAAATTTTCGCAGACATTAGTCTAAATAAGACATTTTGCAGACCGCCGATGCCTAATAGAACACTGGGAAACATGAATTTTCGGCGGTTTAGGCGGCATCTTGCCGGTCTAGGTTCGCGAACCACCGATGTAGTGTGGAATCCACTCAGTGGCCAGGGCCAATTTCAAAGTAAACCGACACTCCATCGGTGATTCACCGAATCTGACCGGCGAATCTCCGGCCCCTGTCGTCCCCCAATTTTCAACTCATTATTCATAGGCACCCATTAACACACCTTCACATTAAACATACTACCAGAAACACTACTCTATTCACACACATATTCATGACGTTTAGCCCTTAAGATTGTTGTCACCTAGTCTATCATCGGGCAAAATGTTGTGCTTTTTGCATATGGGTTACTTAGTCTTCATCCTATTCATAATTTCACCGAAAACGCACATATCCATTCCATTTAACAAGAATATAACACATTCAAGAATCAAACAAGGAAAATTGAATATTACTCCTACAGAATCAGGTACCAATAATAAAATTAAAATAAGGGCAATAAAATTGTTACCAAATTGGAAGGATGCTTGCACACTCCGTTAACTTCAAAAAGGGAAATAACTCAAACTTGCAATGGCACATTCATATGAGTGTAGTGTAGAGAGTATGAGTGAAGTGATTATGTTAGTGAAATATGGAGGGGTTTTATAGGTGAAGAGTAGGAATGTGATAGGTTGAGAGGGAAGGTGGAGAGTTTAATGTGGGTGTGTTGGGTGGAAGTTGGAAGGTGGAAAGGTGGGGAAAATGGAGAGGTTGAAAATGGGGAATTGGGAAAGTTGGGTAATGTAAAGAATAAGTGTTGGAAAAAAGGGGAGCTATGGGAATATTTGAAAAATACGGTAGCTAGGTAGGTATTTGGGATTTTGTGGGCCAATCTTTTTAGATTCAATTTTGTACTCACTACGCATCTCAACCGGCGATTCGGACCGGCGGTTCAGCATGGTGATTTAATTTACCATGTATTGTGCCCAATGATTTGGTTCCTACCGGCGATACACAGGTGGTTCGTGAATTGCACCTGCATTCCGCCAGTCACCCGTCGAGTCTGTGGTCGAGCTTCAGGTTTTCTTCTCACTATTGGAAATACATCGGCAGCCCACGAATCTATTTCGGCGGTTCGCCGATGGCCCACCGGTTCTTCAATTCAAATCTCAGCTTTCTGTTTTGTGCTTCTTATCTTTGGCGGTTTACATTTCTAGACCGCGGCTCGCCGATTCCTCATCGTGTATTCATGCATGATTTGTTCCTCCCTTTGCTTCTCATTTCTCAACTCCTACACAAACAAAAACAACAAGACCACCAAATAACTCACTAAACACTTGGGCTGCCTCCCAAGAAGCACCTTATTTTAACATCGTGGCACGACGCAGTCCTTTTTCAATTCCTCATTTTCGACGGGTCATCATCAGACTCTATCTCCCTCAGCTCCAATCCCTTATCCTCATCTTCATTTTGTAATATTCCAACCAGCTTGCATTAGGGAGGACTTTCAGCTGATGGACACACCTTGAAGTTAACTTCCTCACTACCAACCCAAAATTTTAACTCTCTAAGCTCCACATCTACCACGGCTCTCCCCGTAGCCAACAATGGCCTTTCCAAAATAATGGGAACTTCTACATCCATTCCACAATCCAAAATAACGAAATCAACCGGTAGAATAAACTTTTCCACTCTCACTAGCACATCTTCTAGCACCCCCACTAGTCTTTTGATTGGCCTATCTACCATTAGCATCTGCATCGATGTCAGTTTCATGCTTTCGAGGCCTAATTACTTAAAAATGACCAAGGGCATCAAATTTATGATGGCACCATGATCACATAGGCCCTTCTTGAACACACAAATCCCAATTGTGCATGGAATTGTAAAGGCTCCAGGATCTTTCCCTTTTTGGGGCAAGGTTACTCATCATCACCGCACTATAATGGTGCGTTTTCTCTTCATTGCCATCATCAACCACCTTTTTCTTTTTCGATAAATCTTTCATAAACTTGGCATAACTGGGCATTTGGAGCAAAGCGTCCACTAACGGTATATTGATGGACAACTTGCTAAACATGTCAACAAACTTCTTAAACTGATCATCCTTCTTCTTCTTGGTTAGCCGTTGTGGATAAGGAGGTTGGTTTTTGATTCAACCCTATCAATCAGGGTCTTCATTCCCACCTCATCATCATCAACATGAATGCGGATCTCATAATCCTTTCACTCTTTTTCTTCCTCAACATTTTCTTCATTCTCTAGAGTCATTGGAATTTTTTCAACATCATCTTCATCAACTACTTTCGGGCACTCCACCTCACTAAGCTTCCCGGGGGCATCACCAATCACCTTGCCACTTCTAGTGACACTATCCATACATTGACCATCTTTCCTTGGATTAGGCATTGTGTCACTAGGTAGTGTTCCTTTCATCATAGGGTTCGTTAGAGTCGTTAGGTGTTTCATTTGGCCTTCTGAATGCTTAATGGAGGCTGAGTGTGAACTCACTGTTTGAGCGAGGTTATACACCTCCCCTCTTAATTCCTTCACCCTACTTTCGATTTCTCCACCTTTTTCAAAACTCTTTATAGCATTTCTTCGATCTTTGAGCTACCCGCATCCTTACCCCTAGCTGATATTAAGGATCTCCAACCTTAGGAGGTGGAATATATGGATTTGAGCTTCGATGATAACGATCACCTTCTGGGTTTGGCTTTCTATTGCTCTACCTCTTATTTCTTTCAGGCCATCCTTGCAGCTCACGATTTCTCCAAACTTGGTTATCATCCCTTGGGCAACACGGGCCTTGGTTTGCTCCTTGGAAGCTAGGTCGAGGGCCTCCCATTTGGTTGCCCATGTATTGGCATTCTACATCATATCTCGGCGGTGACGGCTCTCCTTCATATTGTAAGGGACATTACATTCCCACGGCATTTTCTACCTTTGGCCCTACTCCCATCACGTGCTTTGTCATCAATTTTAATTGTGTCATCATCTTGGCGAGATTTTCATCCAACTCTTCATCCCCTTTTCGCAACTACCCTACCAATGCACTTGGACTAATCTCATGAGTGGACACACTTGCTTCTCCTGTGTGCCAAGCCCTTTTGGTCTTTGTCATTTGGTCTAGGAGAGCTTTGGCAAACCCGTTTGTTTGGTCCATAATAGAACCACCAGCGAGGTTGTTTTCCACGAACTTGTTAATTGAATCAAGGGCCCTATAGAAGCTTTGGAGAAGCACTCCATATGGCAATCCATGGTTTGGGCAAAGATCCACCTTCTTTTTAAACCTTAACCATGCCTCATGTGAAGGCTCTCCCGGTTCTTGCGTGAAATTTGTAGTATCATCCCTTAGCTGAAGCGTCTTTGATGGAGGGAAAAAGCAGTCTAGGAAGGCTTCGGTTAGCTATTTCCATGAAGTAATACATCCCGGAGGGAGTTCCTCTAGACACATTGTTGTTTCTCCCGTCAATGAAAAAGGAAAGAGTCTCAACCTTATGGACTCTTGGCTGATATTTGTTATATTAAATGGCTGGCACTTTTCCAAGAAATTCCTCAAATGACAATTTGCATCCTCACTTGGTTTTCTGCCAAAGAGCCACTTCATTTGCAATAAGTGAAGCATTATGCTGGTGACATGAAATACTGCATTCCCTACCATTGGTGGTAGGAGAATAACTCTTGCAACTTCTAGCATCACCGGATTATCTTCCTTGAGTTTCATGTTAAGTGATCTTGGGCAAATTTATATGCCCAAGTGATACTCAAATGTGTCATTTTAGCCTTGTTTATCTATTGATGTTTATACATTCTCATGTCATTGATAGTAAAATGTGAATTTATACTAACCAACATGATTAGGGTTGTTTTGCAGGTGAAATACAATTTTGGGAATCTAAAATGTGTGTTGGGAGAGATCGGGGTTGGACTCGGATGCGAGCAAGGGAAAAAGCACTTGAAGGCACAAATTAATGGGGCTCCGCGATGGAGTCGTGCCACGTTGCCATCGCGGATGCCTTCTGCCTGGATAAGGAATTTTTGCCTAATTCCAGTGAAGGTGCGCGTTGGGGCCGTGGCACGTTGGCCTAGCCCCGCGCTGCACGCCGTGCCACGTTGGAACTTAATACCTGGACAACCAAATTCCAGTAAGGGTCCGCGTCAGTGGCGTGTCACGGAGGCAGTGCTCCGCGATGCACTCCGTGACACGTTGCTTGTTATTCCGGGAAAAATTCCCACTAGTATAAATAGAACACTTAGGTTCATTTTTAATAATTCTGACTTGGTGGAGAAAGAACGTGGGTTACAGGCAGTTGAGGGCACGAAAATCTCAGGGTTTTTCTCTATCTCCTTCTTCTTTAATTCAATTTCTTGTATGTTTAACACTCATTTAACGATGTTTAATCCACAAATGAGTGGCTAAATCCTCTTCTTGCTGAGGTTAAGAACAATTGTACTGAAATGTAATTATTGATCTATTTGGGTTTTCATCTTGTCTTCCATGGTTTTTCTATTGATTCTTGTTCTTACTACATTAATGTGTGGCCAACGTTAATTTACATCTAAAAAGTCCAGTTTCACTCGAGAGAGCAAGAAATTGGAAAGTTGTGAATTAATAGGATATGATCTTTTCATAGTTTGGGAAAATTGAGAATTGATTTACCTTCAGGATAGAAATATACCTGAAAGTCGCATTAGTCAATTAAGGAATTGGTTTTGTATGGCTAGAACATGAATTTCGTTTTATCACAAAAATGTAGGTGGAAGGTTCATGATTCTAAGGTGGGTTAAATACGAGAGTTTTAATCCATTGGAAATAATTCTTGACTAGCAACCGGAGGAAAGATTAACCAAAGTGTATCGTTAATTTGTTTCTATACATGTTCGTTTTAACCTCGGCATGCTCAAATTCATAGTTCAGACTCAAATTATATAATTGTTTTAGACTTAGTATAAAATTAGAAACCAAAATATTAAACTTTTCTTTACACTGTTGTCTGCATTTTTAGAGTAAAGTATAGTGACACTTGAGTAGATTGTTACCCTCGCCCAGTCCCTGTGGGATCGATACTTGGCTTACTTAAGCCACTTTACTACTTGTTCGACCATGTGCACTTGCGTGTAGCTATATACCCAAAAGCATCCGAACAAGTTTTTGGCGTCGTTGCTGCGGACTGGCAATTGGTGAATTTTTCTTAAGTGTTAATTTACTATATTTTTTTCTTAGTGTTGACAACTTGGTCTTAGCCTATATTTTGCAGATACTAATTTCTGTTGAACACTGGCGAGAAACAAGGAGATGGTGGACTCATATTTAGAGCCTGAAAGACAATTTCATCGTCAAAGGAGAGTAGCTCTAGAGAAAAAGCTGCAGTTGCTCAGACAAACAATCATGGAGCAACAACAGAATCCACCAGTTGTAAGGGCAATGTTAGTGCCCAAGGAAATGGTAGCCAGGCCAGTTCGCGAGGTGGCAATCCCATATGCTAACAATGTCACATCTAGCATCTGCAAACCTAAGCCAGGAGGGAGGTTCGAGCTCAAACCAAACATAGTGCAATTGCTGCACACCAGCAGGCAGTTCACAGGTCTCCCTCATGAGGATCCACAACAGCATCTCCAAAATGTTTTGGAGATAAGTGACACTTACATCCCCGCTGGAGTGTCATCAGATTATGTCAGGCTTACATTGTTCCCATTTTCACTATTGGGAGAAGCCAAGAGGTGGTTGAAAGCTGAGCCACCTAATTCTATTACTACGTCGGATGATCTTGCAAGGAAATTGTTGATACAATTTTTTCCATCCGGTAAAACAGCAAGACTTAGAAGTCAAATTCTAAGTTTTAAACAAAGAGAGGGAGAGAATTTGTATCAGGCTTGGGAGAGATTCAAGTCTATGTTGCGGGATTGTCCTCGTCATCATCAATCCAATGATGTGCTGGTGCACACTTTTATAGATGGTTTGGAACCCCATACAAAGATCTTGCTAGACTCAGCAGCTGGGGGACAAGCATTGGAGAAAACTTATGAGGAGCTGTATACCTTGTTAAATCGTATTTCCCAGGGAAATCCGGAGTGGAATGCTGATTCGTCAAGAGGAGAAACAAGGAAAGCAGTAGGAGTCCTAGAAGTGGATGGTTTTACAGCTATTGCTGCACAGATAGCTGCTTTACAGAATCAACTCAACACCCACTTCAGTAACATGACAATGAACCAGACTCAAGCCCCAGTGAATGTAGTGCAGCAGATTTGGTGCGAAGTGTGCGGGAGTAGTGAGCACTCAGCTGAGTGTTGTGGAGCAAATCCTAATTCGGTGAACTTTTTGGGAAATGTACAAAGGAACAACCACCAACAGTATGGCAATAGCTACAATTCCAACTGGAGGAATCACCCGAATTTCTCTTGGGGTAGCAACAACCATCAAGGGCAAAGTTTGAGTCAGGGGGCGCAGAGGAATCAAGGAGGGAAGCAGAACTATCAGGCACAATATAGAAACAACAATGAACCTCCCCCGCCACCATCACCCAGCATTGAGGAGATGTTCAAGACAATGATAGCTAACCAAGCTCAGTTGCAGGCTGACTATGTGAAATTGGCAGCCGAGGTGAAGAATAACCAGTTAGCTACTAAAGCACTTGAATATCAATTTGGGCAATTTGCTGGAGCCCAAAACACCAGGCCTAGAGGAGGACTCCCGAGCGACACAGATCCCAACCCCAAACAAGTGAATGCAGTGACCACAAAGAGTGGTTTGCAGCTTAAAGAGGTGGAACCAGAAAGACCACCTCAACAATCGGGAGCAGCAGAAGTTGAGAGGGAGCAGTTGATGAGAGTGGGAAGAAAAAGGAAGCTGAATCAGAAAGACCACCACCCCTGTTCCCTCAAAGATTAAAGAAACACAAGGAGGAGGCGTGTTTCAAGAAATTCATGGAGGTGCTGAAACAGGTACATATTAACTTACCTCTTGTTGATGTTTTGCAGGGAGTACCGAAGTACATTAAGGATATCGTGGCAAACAAAAGTCAGTTGACTGAGTATGCTACGGTGGCTCTCACAGAGGAGTGCACTTCCCGGATACAAAATCAGTTGCCCACAAAGCTCAAGGATCCTGGGAGCTTTACTATACAAATTACCATTGGGCAGAATATCTGAGCTCGTGGATTATGTGATTTGGGAGCGAGCATTAATTTGATGTCGTCATCGGTATTCAAGAAGTTGGGTCTAGGGAGTCCTAGACCAACAACAGTGATCTTGCAACTAGCGGATCAGTCCTTAGCCAGACCTGATGGCATTGTGGAGGATGTGCTGGTGCAAGTGGGCTCCCTTATCTTCCCGGTAGATTTCGTCATGCTAGATTTTGAGCCAGACGCAGAAGTCCTATTTATTTTGGGACGTCCTTTCTTGGCGACCGGGAAAGCACTGATTGATGTAGCTGCAGGGCAGCTAACCATGTGAGCACATGACAAGGTGGAAGTTTTTGATGTATACAAGGCCACCAAGCTCCCGACTGTGCATGAGGAACTCTTGGTGATCAACATGATTGATCGAGCTGATGCTACGCAGATAGTTGAATCACGAGAGTTATTGGGAAAACCACCAGAGCGATGTAAGCACTACTGGGGTGAGGACGGCGGTTGAGAGAAAACGTACGTTACCCTAGAAGATGACTGAGCAGTATGACGTCGAGCCGCGACGTTAAACCAGGCGCTCCACGGGAGGCAACCCGTAAAATTTTTCTTTGTTAAATGTGAATAGATTTCATAGAAAAAACAGAACAAAAGAAATTTTTTTTTATTAACAACAAAAGTTTTAGTTTTTATTTTTATTTTTATTTTTATTTTGAGTGAAACCTATAATTCTAACCAATTTCTTGTCGTAAGATGAATTTCAAGTTAAACGGAGGATAAATATGCAAAGGATCGCAAAGGAAAATTCTAGGTATGAAAAATAATAAAAAGTGGCAAAAATAGTGAGCCAGGGTGATGGCTCCGTGTCTCGATCTTGGCAAACTCATGAAAATCAACTGATCAAGACATCCGACACGAAATTCAATCTCTCGTCAAGCATGTGACCTCAGAACACAAGAGAAATTTCCCCCTTTACAATCGTATGATTTCCAAGGCGTTACATGTAGGGGTATATGAACACGATTTCGCTCTCTCTCCCAAAGAATTCACATGCATCATGTCATGAACCACAAGTTTGCCTCTAGTGTATTACTCCACTAATATAAAGACGCGTGATGTAAGATCACGTAGGACTTAACGGGTTGTAATGTAAGCTAAGGAACTACTGAATACTGGGCTAACCAATAATAGCAACTAGCTTCCTTAAGCGCTTTTCAATACATCCCACCATCATTATGGGCATTGTTTCTTCCTTCATCCTCTCATTCTTGAATTTTTTTTCTTTATTTTTGTTCCCATTTCTTTAAGCACACTCGACTTAATAACAAAGATTAGTTGTACATCTTTATTTTCTTTAATTTCAGCAAGTGCACCCTTGACCTTTTCTTTACTTTCACCACTTCCGTTTTTCCTTCCTTTTCACAATTCTCACTCCTTGATACTGTGAGAAAATTATTTTTCTTGAGCGCTTAAGAGTTTTGGATCAAATTCACGTCTAATGAAAAGAAGGGATTAAGCTCAGTTTCTACCTCTTAAAAGAAAGAAAAAAAAGGCTAAAGGCTCAATGGGGTTAACTAGGATGTACATTCAAGGTAGGTATGATAAGGAAAAAAAAACTTTGGGTTTAATCAAAGAAACGCCTACATCCTTTCCTACAATACACATCCTTCATTTCGTTTCGCACACACACTAGGCAAGTTCTAGACACTTCACAATAGCATGGAATAATCGAAACCTCACCTCACACTAATTGCACATGCTCAACATAAGACTTATTCACAGACTCTTCAATCAGCTAATTACAAGAATTCAATATTAAGCCTCAATCACACCGAATTGAACTCTATGGCCTAGGTATCTCAACATGTTTACACATTTGCATGCTTTCATACGAATCATCTTTGCATCTCAATATCATGTACAACACGCAACAAGAATTCCGAACCATTAAGTAGAGACACGTTTGGGAAACAAACAAAAGAAAGAAAATAAAAGAAAAGAAAAAAACTACTCCTATCGACTACATTTCCCTTAAGACGGTCGTCATCCATCCATCATAGGCAATTGTCACTATTTACAACTTCGGTTCAATGGGACTATTCTCGGTAAAAGCATCGAAAACAAAAGCAGAGAAACCCAATCATAAAATAATTCAACCAAAATTTTAAAAATATCGATAATTTCGATAGAAAAAAAATATTTACACAACCAACCAACAACAACAACTCACATAAACACAAAAGCTTACATTCATTACAACACCACTTAATTACAAAGCACATCACAAAGAGTCACAGGGTCACATTTTTTTCACAGGCACAACAAAACAAACTTAAACAAAAACAAAAACAACAACGAAACATCCAGCACCTAACTACTCCCACCCCACACTTAAACCGAACACTGTCCCCAATGTTCACAAAATTCAATATATCACAACAGTAGGTGGTGAAACTCCCTGATCAATCGAAGTATTCAACTTCTTCATTAGGTGTCGTTGCCTCGTCTCCCATATCTAAATCGCCCACGCTGTCCTCGTCTGACTCAACATCTGAGTCCTCACGGCGTATATCCTCATCAGTAGGGACATCGTCATCTACAAGCTCCACAAAAGCTGGCCCCACTCGGCATAGAGCCCGGGCATTCTAGCCAAAGGGGAAATCTAGCTCGAGATGCCATAGCTCATCTTCTGTTGCTGGCCTCCCGCCTATGTGCAACTGCAGCATCTGCATCCCATACATGCGGGCCATATAGATCATCCCGAGCATGTCGCTCGGCTAGTGTGAGAACTGGTCCGTGAGTGGTGTCGGGTGCCTTGGTTTTTGTGACATCCAAGGAACGCCTATCCATTTGCGGGATGTAGTCCAGGGCCTCTTCCTCGATGTCGTGGCCCCTCAGGAACGTGGTAAGCAAACCACCAAACCCGTACCTGTCGGGCTCTCTTCATGGCAGAGATAATCACCGCCCCAACATTTATCTCAAGCCTTTTCATCAGGGCATATACTAAACACACACGATCCCGGGTGACATCTGTCATGTGCACCCCCTGGATCAAGCAGGAACACACAATTTTGAGCCAAATCCTAGCTTCCCTGTTCATTTGAGAGTAAGGCAGTGTCTGATGGTAGCCCCTCTCCTTGTGTCTGCTCTACCGTGCTATCGAACGGGCTCCATACAGAGTGCGTCTGATGTCCGCATAAGGTGGAGTTATGTTCAGCTGCCAGAGTACATGGGCGTCTGTGTCCTGCGCCCCCAGTATAGCATTCAGATGATGGGGCTCAAAGGTGACAACCTGCCCTCTTATTTTGACGGTGTGACTGCGGATGGTCGGGTTCCAGTTGGCATAGAACTCCCGAATTAGATGGAGATTACACTCCTTGGGCTCTTCGAAGATGAAGTTCAGCCCGACATTATCAATCCGGTGTACGATTCTGGGAAATTCTTGTGCCAGTGGCTCCCTTGCAATGTGCTCCTCTGGGAAGTATTTGGTTTGTTTGTGTTTTGCATACCATTTCTTCCCTTCATCCATCACCCATCGAGTTTCGTATTGTCGGCATTGGCCTCACGGAACCGCTGGTGTGCTGCTGGAACTGTTGTTCCCATTCGAATCCTTTTTCTGTCAGCGCCCAGTGTAGATGCGCCATTTCCCTTGTCTTGCCCGCATGAAATTGTTCCTGTACCATCGAACAGACAATCCCAATGTTATTCAAGTCAAACATAGCTACAACTAAGGTTGGGTTGAGTTAGGCCACCCAACACTTAGTCTCTAGCCACAATTAAAATAATTCGGCAAGACAATCATGCTTTCCCAATACTTATCAATCAAATTGCTTAGTGCCTTAAGATAAGTCGATGGAATAATTACTATGTACTACTCATACTTCGTACAACGACTAACAATATCACCATCGATTCCATTACATCACATAGCACTTAGAAAAAAAATTTCTCAACAACCTATGCATTTACCAATTTCATTTTTCTGACAATTCCCTTGTCTACTTAGCATATTCAACCTTAATTACGACATAATTCGTATCACCCAACATGCACAACCCAAATTTTTTCACATTTTCAACCAAATTTAGTTTCTTCCTATTCAAATTCTAACCCTAGCTACCAATTTCGCAAAAATTCAATAAAACATGCATTCATCGAGTTCACATACTCACAATGATAATATGAACATCAATCAATCAACATTTAAGTGAATTCAAACTTAATTTACACTTAGGGCAAGGTTTACTCACCTCACATGCTCAAAAATTGAAAATTTAATAAAAAATTGAGGTTAAGTTCAAGAACATACCTTTAATCCGATGAAACCGAAGAAAAGTTGAAGAAATCTTGTGCCTAGGTCAGTGTCACGTTGGGGGAGGAGGGAATTTAGGGAGTTGGTCGTGGAGGGAATGGGAAATGAGGAAAAAATGAGGGGATTTCAGGGTTAAAAGGGTGTTTTTGGCGCGGGTTACCCGGCGACCCAGTGTGACCCGACACGAATTACACCTCAACGTGTCATGGAGGGTAACGCAGAGCACCCCCTCCGTGCACAGAGCCATCACGCCAGCCTTCTGGAATTTGTAAAAATTTTGGAATTGTCTTCAACGTGTCATGGAGGGTAAGCGGAGGCCCTCCTCCGTGACACGGAGCCAACGCATAGGCTCACTGTAATGCCACTTTTTTATTTTTCTCACCTCGATTTTTCTCTTTTGCAATTCTTTGCATTTTTTCACTCCGTTCCACCTGAAAATCATCTCACAATAAGAAATTGGTTAGAATTCATAGGTTTCAATGCAACAATAGATTTTTTTTTCTTTTTCTCTTTTTTCCTCTTTTTTATTCACTATTCTATTCATCTACTACAACAATTTCACGGGTTGCCTCCCGCGCAGCGCCTGCTTTACCGTCGCGGCTCGACGTCATTGACACTCAATCATCCTCTAGAGTGATGAACGTCTTCTCTCGCATAAAGTCCTCACCCCAGTAATGCTTACAACGTTGCCCATTAACCAAGAACGTGGCACTTCGATCTTTTCGCCACAACTCCAGTTTTGGTGCTTCCTTAATCGATGGTTTCGTCAATGGTACTAGGAACCTCATTAATGGTTGAAAGTCATGCTTCTAGAGATACCATTGTGGTTCATTCAACATTTGCATCCTCTCATAAGTATCTCTATCTCTGAAATGATCGGAGCTCACCAATGCTCTTCCCAATGGATCTCAAGATATAACAATCGGAAGAATTTCGACTTGATTTAGCACATTGAATGCTGAAAGCTCGTCATACATGGCCGGAAGCTTCGTGGACTTATATACATCGAATACCTCCACTTTGTCATGCGCCCGCATGGTTAGCTGCCCTGCAGCTACATCAATCAAAGCTCTCCCAGTTGCCAAGAAAGGACGTCCCAAAATAAATGGGACTTCCGCATCCGACTCAAAATCCATAACAATAAATCTACTGGGAAGATAAGGGAGCCCGCTTGCACCAAGATTTCCTCCACAATTCCAACTGGTCTGGCTAAAGAACGGTCTGCTAATGGCAAGATCACCGTAGTTGGTCTAGGACTGCCCAGCTCCAACTTCTTGAACACTGATGTTGACATCAAGTTAATATGTTATACCTCATAAGATTCCCGACACCTAGATGGACTATTCGCACATTGGTTAAGCATGTGTGAAAGCCATACATGCTAAAGAAAGTCCCGGGAAAAGATCGGACGAAGTAACCTATTGAACCATCGCGGAAGGAGCCGGGGCAGAGCCCCTCCGCGATGGTAACGTTCACGGAGGTGGGGCCTCCGCATTGGCTCAGTGACACGTTGGGCCTATCCAGGCCCAAGTATATAAAGCCCCACTTCGGTTTTAATTTAAGTCCATTCATTATAATTTCCAGAAAAAAGCAGCAAACAGAGAGAGACGAAGAGGGTGAACATATAATCGTTCGATTACACTGCCAAACGTAGTCTAAACTCTAATTAACCTTAGGTACCGAGGTATTTAGCAGCAGAGAGCATTCCTACAGATTTTGTTTCGCGAAATACGGCCGACGAATCATCGAGCTACCGGACTAAGGTAAGTAGAATTGCTCCAAACTAGTGTCTATGTGTTCCTAGCTGTGAAGTGAATACTTCTCCCTTCTGGACTTCTGGAAAATAGCGAGTTTTCGACCGTGTTTCGATAAGCCTATGTTTAGGCTATAATTATATCGAAAGTGATGTCGTCCTTCAGAATAAATTTGTATTTAGTATTGATTGACATATATATAAATGCAGTTGGGAGAAATAGCTGGAATACTAACCAAGCTACGCTAGTTAGTTGGGAAATCAGTAGCGAAGGTACGTAAAGCTAGTTTCCTCGGCAAGTTAGTAGTCTCGGTATGGTAAAGTGGTTTTAAGGCCAGTAGAATGTTCAGAAGTCGTGTGTTATGTTTAGTATGAATATTAGTACGACATTGGAAGCATCATGTTATGTATAGAGTGAAACCTGCTAGCATGAGATAGATTTTAATACAAAGTGTTAGGAACTGTACAACATGCCCAGTATGTGATCTAGTAAAGTATGTTAGGATATTATCGTATTCAGTTGAAACTTAGTAAAACAATATAAGTATTTGTAAGGTATCTCAGAAGTAGAATGATAGATCAAAATGAAGTTTAGAAAGCATGTTAGAAATAATAAATCATGTTACTATAGAAACTCAGTTATACAGCATGATTTCCATCAGAAAACTATATCTTGTCCAACATTAGACCCAGTACAGTATGGCAGAAGATTATATATATATATATATATACCATTATCAGTCTCAGCATGTATTAAATACATACATATCACTATCACTAGTTCAACATACAGTATGTACAAATACATTATCATCACTAGCTTCAGTATGTGGTATATGCAGATAGTATTACTAGTTGAGACCACTGTATTGTCTTAGGGTTGGATTACCTAGCATCCACGACTTCCCCAAGGTTAATAGCTGTATCGACTCGTCCGCCAGAGGGTGAGGATGCGTCGCTCTACGGAGTGGCATGCCGTCCCACAAGGGACGAAGATGGGATGCCAGTTTCCCCATATTGTGCCTTGGTCGGCCTTTATACACCCCCGTCGAGCGGGTACGCCCGGGGTGTTGATTCAGGAGTCCTCCGGACTCAGGTACAGTTATACTCAGGGGCTCAGCGAGCCTAAGTGCATACCGAGGGGATCGGCAGGATGCTTATAGTTATTATAAGAGATAGGATGACCGGAGTAGGGGTATAGATTGCGTGTTGATTGTACCTCCCGGCTTATGGGGGCCGGGTAAGGTTTGTGTGTGCTATGCTATGTTATTTTATGTTATGCCATGTTACACTAGATACGAGTAGATCGACAATAGAGCGATACATCTCCAAGTATGACTCCTACTCCATCCAGCATAGTTGAGAGTAGGCATAGCTTTACCTTTTCAGTCAGTTTAGTCTATTCCTTTCTGTTTCAGTTCCTTCAGTTGTATTGTTGTTTTCAGATATCTTTCAGCTGTTGTTTTACATACTCAGTACCAGTGGTAATGACGCCTGTTTGGGGCGCTGTATTACTTTCCTGCAGGTGCCCATAGATGAGGGGCCGATACCTCATGATTCCATCCAGCTCACAGGGTCATCAGCTCCAGTCATCGGAAGCTAGATAGCTAGAGGTTTATCCCTTTTCTTTTGTTGTACAACATGGGTAGGTCGGGGCCCTATCCCGACCATCTTATCAGTATTCTTAGAGGCTTGCAGTCTGTATATATTTCCCTGTGGTTAGATGAGCCGGTCGTGTGAGGTCGTGCAGTTGTATAGCTATTAGTACTTCTGTTTCTTTTGTGTTGGCTGTGTGGGGCCATAGCTTGACAGTAGTGGTGACCTTGCCGGTCACGTAGCTTTCCAGTATTTCATTGTTGAGTTACAGATTACTAGACAGCATGGTGGCCTTGTCGGCCCGCATAGGCTCCCTTATATTGATATGTTTCTGGTTAGCTGTTAGTACAGGTACAGGTGGCTATGGGCCTAGTTGGTCGGAGGCTGTGTTTACAGCCGTGATATAGCCCTTTGTTTCCAGAAATCTGAGTTAGAGCCAGCCAGGCACCAGATGTGCTCAGGCTCAGTAGTCCAGTGGTTCAGGTCCTAGTAGGGCATCACGTGCCAGTCACACCCCCCAAGGCGGGGCGTGACATAATACTCGCTCACAAATCGCATAATCCGCAAGCTCGGATACCTCGCCCAATTGTGATTTGAATTGTAAAGCTCCCAGGGTCCTTGAGCTTTGTTGGCAACCTGTTCTGTATTCGGGAAGTGCACTCCTCAGTCAGAGCCACCATTGCATACTCCGTTAATTTGCTTTTGTTCGCCACAATGTCCTTGATATACATTGCATACTTCGGCACTCCCTGAAAACATCAACCAAAGGTAAATTAATGTGTACCTGTTTAAGCACCTCCATGAACTTTTTGAAACAAGCTTCCTGCTTGTGTTTCTTTAATCTTTGAGGGAACGGGGGTGGTGGTCTTTCTGCTTCAGCTGGCTTCTCTCCCCCTCTCATCATCCTGTTCCCTTTCTTTCTCTACTGCTCCTGACAGCTAAGGTGGTCTTTCTGGTTCCACCTCCTTGAGTTGTAAACCACTCCTTGTGGTCACTGCATTTACTTGCTTGGGATTCGGTTCAGTGTCACTCGGTAGTCCTCCTTTTAGCCTGGTGTTTTGAGCTCCAGCTAGTTGTCCCAACTGGTACGCCAACGCCTTTGTAGCTAACTGATTGTTCTTTACCTCTGCTGCTAATTTCACATAATTAGCCTGCAATTGAGCTTGGTTAGCTATCATTGATTTAAACATTTCCTCAATGTTGGGTGGTGGTGGAGGAGGGGGAATTGTTTCCTCTATATTGAGTCTGATAGTTCTGCTTCCCTCCTTGATTTCTCTGCACACCCTGATTCGAACTCTGCCCTTGATGGCTGTTACTACCCCAAGAGAAATTTGGATGATTTCTCCAATTCGAGTTGTAGTTGTTGCCATACGGTTGGTGATTATTTCTCTGTACATTCCCCACAAAGTTCACTGAATCTTGATTTGCACCACAACACTCAGCTGAGTGTTCGTTACTACCGCATACTTCACACCAAAACTACTGCACTACATTAACTGGGGCTTGAAGTTGATTCAAGCTCATATTGCTGAAGTGGGTGTTAAGTTGATTTAGCGCAGCTATCTGCGGTGATAGCTGTAAAACCATCCACTTCCAAGACTCCTATCGCTTTCCTTGTCCCTCCTCCAGATGAGTCCGCATTCCACTCTGGATTTCCCTGCGAAATATGATTTAACAAAGTATACAGCTCCTCATAAGTCTTTTCTAATGCTTGTCCCCCAGCTGCTGAGTCTAACAAAATTTTTGTGTGGGGTTCCAAACCCTCTATGAAAGTATGCACCAGCACATCATTGGACTGGTGATGGTGAGGACAATCCCTTAGCAATGATTTGCACCTTTCCCAAGCTTGATACAGATTCTCCCCCTCTCTTTGTTTAAAACGTAGAATCTGACTTCTAAGCCTTGCTTTTTTCCCGAACGGAAAGAACCGTATCAAATTTTTTCTTGCAAGATCATCCCAAGTGGTGATAGAGTTAGGTGGCTCAGTTTTTACCACCTCTTTGCTTCTCCCAATAATGAAAATGGGAATAATGTAAGCCTTATGTAATCGGATGATACTCCAGCGGGGATGTAAGTGTCACTTATCTCCAAAAAGTTTTGGAGATGTTGTAGTGGATCTTCGTGAGGGAGACCTGTGAATTGCCCGCTGGTGTGCAGCAATTGCACCATATTCTGTTTCATCTCAAACCTCCCTCCTGGCTCAGGTTTGCGAATACTTGATGTGACATTGTTAGCATGTGGGATTGCCACTTTGCGAACCGGCCTAGATGCCATTTCCTCGGGCACTAAAACTACCCTCACAAGTGGTGGATTCTGCTGTTGCTCCAGGATTGTCTGTCTGAGCAACTGTAGCTTCTTCTCTAGAGCTTCCCGTCTTTGACGATGGAACCGTCTTTCCGTCTCTAAGTATGAATCCACCAGCTCCTTTTCTCTTGCCAGTGTTCAATAGAACTCACTATCTGCAAAAGTCAGGCTAAGATGAAGTTGTCATCACTTATGTAGAAATTGTAAACTTACACTAAGAAAACAATTTTACCCATTGCCAGTCCCCGGCAACGGCGGCAAAAACTTGTTCGGGCGTTTAGTAACTACACGCAAGTGCACGTGGTCGAACAAGTAGTAAAATGGCTTAAGTAAGCCAAGTATCAATCCCACAGGGACTGAACTAAGGTAATAATCAACTTAAGTGTTAATGAACTCTAACTTTAAAAATGCAGACAACCAATTAAACAATATTTGGAGAGTTTGAGTTTCCTAATTTATACAAATCTAAGACAAAATTATAAAGTGAGTCTGAACCATAGTAATGAGCATGCTGAGGCTAAAACGAACATGCAGGGAAGTAATTTGTCGATACACTTCAGTTAATCTTTCCTTCGGTTGGTAGTCAAGAATTATTGCCTATGGATTGAAACTTTCGTATACTACCCAACTTAAGAATCATGAACCTTCAACCTACATTTCTGTGATAAAAAAATTTCATGTTCTAGCCTTACAAAATCGATTCCTTAATTGACTAATACGACTTTCTGATATATTTCTATTCTGAATGTAAATCAATTTTCTCAATTTTTCCAAACTAAGAAAAGATCATATCCTACCAATTCACAACTTTCCAATTTCTTTCCTCTTCAAAATCAAAATTGAATTTTTTAGATATACATTAACATTAGCCAAACATTAATGCAGTAAGAACAAGAATTGATGGAACAACCATTGAAGAAAAGATGAAAACTAAATTGATCAACAATTACATTCCACTACAATTGTTCTTAACCTCAGCAAGAAGTGAATTTAGCCAATCATTTGTCAATTAAACATCATCAAATGAGTATAAATCATACAAACAATTGAGATAAAAGAGAAAGAGATAGAGAAGAACCCTAGAATTTTCGTCCTCTCAACTGCCTGTAACCCACGTTCTTGCTCAACCCAGTCAGAATAATTAAAAATAAACCTAAGTGTGCCATATATACTAGTGGGAATTTTTCTCGGAATAATAAGCAACGTGCCACGGCATGTATCGCGTGGCATTGCCTCTGTGTCACGGAGGCAACGCGGACCTCCACTGGAATTTGCCAAAATAGATCATCCGAGGGAGAGTGCCTCAGTGATGGCAGCGTGACACGGCTCCATCGCGGAGCCCTTATTTTTGCTGCACTTCCTTGACCTTTTCCACTGCTCGCTTCCAAGTCCATTCCCGATCTTTACCAACATGTATCTTAGTTTCATAAAATTACATTTTACCTACAAAATAACACTAATCATGTTGGTTAGTATAAATTCACATTTTAACTACAAATCACATGAGAATGCACACATATCGATAGATAAACAAGACGAAATAGAGCATTTGAGCATCACTTGGGCATATAATTCTGCCGAAGATCAGTACCTTGCTAATCCCAGAAAACTGCGTACTTCGGTCGGAATGGTAGGTTTAAGCCATGTTTTTACTGCTTCTATTTTTTGTGTGTCTACTTGTATACCAGCATCTGACACAATATGCCCCAAGAAGGCTACTGATTTCAGCCAAAATTCACATTTAGGGAACTTGGCATACAGCTGATGGTCCTTGAGAATCTGAAGCACTGTCTGCAAATGATCCTGGTGGTCTGCCTCTGAGCGAGAATACACCAGAATATCGTCAATAAACACTATCACGAACAGGTCCAGGTATGGTATGAGGATGTTGTTCATCAGGTCCATGAATACTGCGGGAGCATTTGTCCACCCAAAGGACATGACAAGGAGTTCAAAATGGCCGCTTTTGGTCCTGAAGGCAATCTTCAGAATGTCCCTTTCACGAACTCGAACCTGATGATATCCAAACCGTAAGTCAATCTTAGAGAAATATCTGACCCCCTATAACTGATCAAACAAATCATCTATTCTGGGAAGCGGATAGTTATTCTTGATTGTAACCTTGTTCAACTGCCGGTAGTCTATACACATGCGGAGGGAGCCGTCCTTGTTTCTCACAAACAGAACCGACGTAGCCCAAGGTGAAGTACTCAGCCTGATAAAGCCCTTATATAACAGATACTTCGGCTGCTCCTTTAGTTCTCTGAGTTCATCAGGAGCCATACGATATAGAGTGATTGATATGGGCTGAGTTCCTGGTAGCAAATCAATTGCAAAATCTATTTCTCTATCTGGGGGAATACTAGGTAGCTCATCTAGAAATACGTCGGGGAATTCATTAAACACTGGAACAGACTGGAGAGTCGGAGGCTCTACCCGAACATCTTGGACTCTGACTATGTGGTAAATGCATCCCTTAGCTATCAAATTCCATGCCTGAAGGTAGGATATAAACCTACCTTTTGGCGTAGCTGTACTGCCCTTCCACTCTCATAGTGCCTCCCCTGGAAAGTGGAATTGGACCGTCTTGGTCCAGCATTCTACAGTGGCATAGCACGGCACCAATCAATCCATACCCATAGTGGCATCGAAATCAATCATCTCTAATTCCACCAGATCTACTATGGTCTGACGATCAACAACCTCTACTGTACACCCTCGATAAACCCTTCTGGCTATGATGGAGTCACCGACGGGTGTAGATACTGAAAAGGGTTACTGAAGCAACTCTGGTACAATACTGAACTTTTGAGCGACAAATGGGGTAACGTAGGACAAGGTAGATCCTGGATCAATCAATACATAAGCAGGGTGAGAGCAAATAGTCATCATACCTGTTACCACCTCTGGAGACACCTCAGAGTCCTACCTCCCTGGTAATGCATAGGTACGGCTTGGACCCGTACCTGAATTAGAGGCCCCTGATCTGCCTCGGCCTCTGCCTGCTGGTACTGAGGGCCTACGCCCTGTCGAGGTTGCTGGAGCTCATGGCCCTACTGACGCCCTGTCCTATCTATCTCGGTTACCCTGACCCCTTGCTGGACAGTCTCTCATCACATGACACTCCTGCCCGCATATATACCACCCTGTGGAACCATATCTGCAAGCTCCAGTATGGGGTCCGCTGCAAATAGGGCAAGGTGGGGGTATATACCTACTCTGCTTTGCCCTCCTCTGCTGGGGTGAATATACCGTTCGTGAGCTGTCGCGGACTCTAACTGCCCTCGGCGACTGAATCTACTCTTCTACTGCTGTGATGGAGGTGGGGGTGTAGGTGGCCTATCTGACAACCGTGGCCTAGGCCCTCTCCAGATCTCCCCCTATATCTCATCTAATCTATCCCTGCGGTGTTGTTCCTGATTTATTCATCATTTATGTTGTTGCCGCTATCTAAGGCCCTCAATAGTCTGGGCAAAGGCCTATACCCGAGTAATATCCATATCTTCCCACAGAGTAGCTATCATGCATACCTCAATATACTCTAAGTTCAAATCCATAATAAATCAGTGAACCCTAGATGGCATGGTGTCCACAAAGGCTGGAGCATAGCGGGCCAAGGAATCAAACTGTAGGGCGTATTCCCGTACACTCCTCTCCCCTGCTTTATGTGTAAAAACTGGTCCATCTGGGCCTGTCAGATTTACGGTGGCAGATAACGGTCCACGAAGGCCTCTGAAAAGCTGGACCAGGTTGGAGGGGCAACATCTCTCCCTCGGGAGCTTTCCCCACTTTCGTACCACAACACAGTAATATCCCGCAGCTGAGCCTAAGCACTTCTAGTGCCAGGCTGTCTCTAACTCTGGATTCATGGAACCAACGAGCTAGGTAGCGGCTGTAAATACAGCCTCCGGCCAACTATGCCTATAGCCTCCTATAAGAAAACAACAGCTGACCAGAACCATAATAGTATAAAGGAACCTATGTGGGCCGACAAGGCCGCCATGCTGACTAGTTTCACTGAAATGCTGAATCGAATGCTAAACTACTCTATGATCGGCAAGGTCAGAAACTATTAAATGAATAAGGCCCCACACGACCATCATAAACAAATAAAAACATAGACATGGCCTCACACGACCGGTACAACTAACCACAGGGAATATACAATATGCAAGCCTCTAAGAATACCGATAAGATGGTCGGGACATGGGCCCGACCTACCGTACTGTACAACAAAAGAAAAGGAATAAACCTCTAGCTTTCATGCTCCGGATGATAGGAGCTGATGACCCTATGTGCTGGTTGGAATTACGAGGGATCGGCTCCTCTTCTATGAGTACCTGCAGGCAAGTAATGCAGCCCCCCCAAACGGGCATCAGTACCACTGGTACCAAGTATTCAAAGAAATAACTAAACATAACTAAAAATAGACAGTAATACTTATAGTTACTGAATAACAGAAGATGGATAACACCATCTGCGATGGCATAATCTAAACTAAGCTTAACTGTACTGGAGAGAAGGTGAGAATCATCCCTGTCAATGCGGCTTCCTGCAATGTATCAATTTAATAAATAACACATATAACATATAAGAACCAATACCAGCCCCCATAAGCCGGAAGGTACCAATTAACATGCAATCTATATACCCCTACCCGGGTCGCCATCCAAAAATAACAATTCACTCCACTTATCCCTAGGTATGCAACTTGGGATCTTTGGGCCCCTGACTATAGCTGTATCTGAGTCCAGAGGACTCCTGTAAACTGTAATCAGAGATCTGTGATATGTAATCTATAATCTGTGCCTTGGGCGCAATCGCTCAATAGGGGTATTCTACAATGCTGATCAACCTGCTATGGGGAATGATGCATCCCATCTTCGTCCTCTAGCGGATGGCATAACACTCCTTGGAGTGACGTATCCTTACCCTCTAGCGGGCGAGTCGACATAGCTATTAACCCTGGGGCGGCAAGGAAGATCTAAGGGTGCCCACATAAAACAATCAGGTCTCTACAAGCAACAACAATCACATATAACATGTATAATAAATCTGATAATACTGTCCATGATCTGATATTCTATTCTGAATCTCTCGCTGAATTAAACTGAATCTGATACTAAGTTATACTGAGTCTAGAATAATATCTCGCAGTCTGATACTAATTTACTGACTTTTATTCCGCATATGGTATAATAACTCAAACATGCATACTAAGTTCACACTGGGCGTAATACTCGGCTTCTGAAACTTTTTTCTGGGATTTACTCTATCTTACTATGCTAGAATTACTAACTTGTCGAACAAAACTAGCTTTACATACCTCAGTTACTGACTTCTTGGCTAACTGGTGTAGCTCATCAAATATCCAACTATTTCTTCAAACTGCATTCATATTTATAGCAATTAGAACTAAATTCATCAATATTCTGGAAGAAAACACTTCTTTGAATATCTATATGGCCCAAACTTTGGCTTATCGAAAAGTGAAAACTCGCTATTTCTCGGAAGTACAGAAGGGAGAAATACTTACTTTAGGGATAGGAGTATATTGACACTAATTTGGAGCAATTCCACTTACCTTAGCTCAGTGAGATGGCGATTTGCCGGCCGAATTTCACGAAACTAACTCCGTAGGAATACTCCCTGCTGCTCAATATCTCGCTACCCGAGGTTATTTCGAGTTTGAACAGCATTTAACAGCGAAATGGAAGGAATTTTAATGGAAACCTTCGTCCTCTCTTTTCTCTATTGTTCTCTGGTTTACTCACTGGAAATATTGATATATAACTTAAAAACCAAAGTGGGGGCTTATATACTTGGGGCTGGACCTCACCTCCGTGACACGCTGGCCAACGCGGAGGTGAGCCCTCCGTGACACGTTGGCCATCGCAGAGGGGGTCTGCCCAGCCTCCTCTTGCGATGGTTCGACGAGACACTTGTGCGGTCTTTCCCCGGGCCTTTTTCTAGTATGTATGGCATTCTAAAACTCTTAACCAACATGCGAATAGGACATCTAAATGTCAGGAATTTAAGGGGTGTAACATCCTCCCCTCCTTAAGAACATTCGTCCTCGAATGTAAACTTTTGCCAGCAGGAATCTGAACTTACTCGACTTATTCTAAAAAAAATTTTGGTAGAGTTTCCCATGTAACATGGACTATCTCAAAATTTTTGAAATGCTGAAAAGTCCAATACAGGTACTTCACACAATACTATAACATTCATCACGCAATAGACTAGAGTCAGCTATCTCATTTATACACATAACATAAGGCAATTCATAAAACAACAATACAAACGTACCTCTGGCTGATTATGTTTGAAATAACAGAGGATATCTGACTTTGATATCTTCCTTTGCTTCCCAAGTCATTTCCTCTTAGTTCCTGTTACGCCAAAACACCTTGACAGAAGCAACATCTTTAGTTCTCAACTTGCGAATCTACCTGTCCAGTATGGCTACTGGAACCTCTTCATAAGCCAGCTCCTCCATAACCTGGACATCCTGAACTGGGACAACTCTGGAGGGGTCTCCTATATACTTCCTCAGCATGGACACGTGGAAAACTGGGTGAACAGACTCTAATTCTGTAGGTAAGTTCAATTCGTATGCCACTTGGCCTATTCTTCGGCGTATCTGATAAGGCCCAACAAATCTCGGGATGAGCTTGCCTTTCTTTCTGAATCTCATCACCCCTTTCATTGGAGAGACTTTTAAGAATACCCAGTCATTCACATTAAATTCCAAATTTCTGCACCGCACACCAACATACAATTTCTGGCGGCTTTGAGAAGTCAGTAGGCATTCTCTGATAAGCCTTACCTTTTACTCTGATTGATGAATAATATCCGGCCCAATCAGGGCTAACTCTCCTACTTCAAACCAGCCAACTGGTGATCTGCATTTTCGCCCATACAATTCCTCATAAAGCGCCATCTAGATAGCTGAATGGTAACTATTATTATAGGCAAACTCAATAAGTGGTACATGCTCATCCCAGCTACCTCCAAAGTCTAACACACACGCTCGCAGCATATCCTCGAGCGTTTGAATAGTGCGTTCTGCCTGCCCATCTGTCTGAGGGTGAAAAGCTGTGCTCAGGTTAATCCGTGTCCCCAGGTCTCTCTGAAATGATTGCCAAAATTTAGCTTTGAATTGCGCCCCACTGTCAGAGATAATGGACACTGGAACACCGTGCAGTCTGACTATTTCTCTGATATACAACACAGCATAATCTTCGGCAGAGAAAGTAGCTCTCACTAGCAGAAAATGAGCTGATTTTGTCAGTCTTTTCACAATTACCCAAATCGAGTCATTTCTATGCCTAGTGCAAGGTAATCCTGCTATAAAATCCATATTTACTGCTTCCCACTTCCAAAGAGGCACAACTATGTCTTGAGTCAATCCGCCTGGTTTCTGGTGTTCAGCTTTTACTTGCTGGCAGTTAGGACACTGGGCTACGAATTCTGCTATTTCCCTCTACATACCTGTCCACTAGTAGATTTCTTTGATATCATGGTACATTTTCATCGCGCCTGGATAGAGAGAATAGCGTGTGTAATGTACCTCACCCATAATCTGCTGGAGAAGCCCTGCAACGTTTGGAACACAAAGGTGGTCTTTACATCACAACACTTTATCCTCAGTTACCTGAAAATCCGGCGCTTTTCCTTGCTGAACTCTGTCTTTAAGCCAAACCAGGTCAGGATCCTCATACTGCCATTCCTTTACCTCCACAACTAATGACGACACTGCGGTGTTTTGAATTACCGCTCTATTGTCCTCTGTTTCTGCTACACGAATGGCTAAACTGGCTAACTGGTGTATTTCTCGGGCCAATTCCTGCTGCTTGGGATGCAAGTATGCAAAACTCCCCATAGACTTACGGCTAAGGGCATCTGCTACTACGTTGGCTCTTCCTGGGTGATACAGAATATATACATCATAATCTTTCAACAATTCCAACCAGCGACCTGCCGCAAATTCAACTCTCTCTGGGTGAAGATATACTATAGGCTTTTATGATCAGTGAAAATATCCACACGGATGCCATACAAGTAATGTCTCCATATCTTTAGGGCATGGATCACTGCGGCTAGTTCCAGGTCATAGGTAGGATAACTCTTTTCGTGTTTCCTCATCTGTTTGGAAGGATAAGAAATTACTTTACCATGCAGCATCAACATACATCCTATCCCAATACCCAAAGCGTCACGATAAACTGCATAACCCTCGGTACCTTAAGGCAATGCTAACACTGGGGCAGAGGTCAACCTGTCCTACAATTCCTGGAAACTATGCTCACATGCCTCTGTCCACTGAAACTTTACTATTTTTGCGTCAGCTTAGTCAGAGGTGCTGCTATGGTGGAGAATCCCTCAACAAATCTTCTGTAGTACCCTGCTAAACCCAGAAAACTGCGTACTTCGGTCGGAGGGTAGGTCTGGGCCATGTTTTTACTACTTCTATGTTCTGTGTGTCTACTTATATACCAGCATCTGACATGATATGCCCCAAGAAGGCTACTGAGTTCAGCCAAAATTCACATTTAGAGAACTTGGCATACAACTGATGGTCCCTGAGAATCTGGAGCACTGTGCGCAAATGATCCTGGTGGTCTACCTCTGAACGAGAATACACCAGAATATTGTCAATAAACACTATCACGAACATGTCCAAGTATGGTCTGAAGATGTTGTTCATCAGGTCCATGAATACTATGGGAGCATTTGTCAGCCCAAAGGACATGAGTAGAAATTCAAAATGGCTGTATCTGGTCCGGAAGGCAGTCTTCGGAATGTCCCTTTCACGAACTCGAACCTGATGATATCCAAACCGTAAGTCAATCTTAGAGAAATATCCGACCCCCCTGTAACTGATCAAACAAATCATCTATTCTGGGAAGCGGATACTTATTCTTGACTGTAACCTTGTTCAACTGCCGGTAGTCTATACACATGCGGAGGGAGCCGTCCTTCTTTCTCACAAACAAAATCGGCGCACCCCAAGGTGAAGTACTCAGCCTGATAAAGCCCTTATCTAACAGATCCTTCAGCTGCTCCTTTAGTTCTTTGAGTTCAGCAGGAGCCATACGATACAGATGGATTGATATGGGCTGAGTTCCTGTTAGCAAATCAATTGCAAAATCTATTTCTCTTTCTAGGGGAATAACAAGTAGCTCATCTGGAAATACGTCGGGGAATTCATTAACCACTGGATCAGAATGGAGAGTCGGAGGCTCTACCCGAACATCTTGGACTCTGACTATGTGATAAATGCATCCCTTAGCTATTAACTTCCTTGCATGAAGGTAGGAAATAAACCAACCTTTTGGCATAGTTGTACTGCCCTTCCACTCTCATAGTGCCTCCCCTAGAAAGTGGAATCGGACCATCTTGGTCCAGCATTCTACATTGGCATAGCACGGCGCCAATCAATCCATACCCATAATGGCGTCGAAATCAATCATCTCTAATTCCACAAGATCTACTGTGGTCTGACAATCAACAACCTCTACTATACACCCTCGATAAACCCTTCTGGCTATGAAGGAGTCACCGACTGGTGTAGATACTGAAAAGGGTTGCTGAAGCAACTCTGGTACAATACTGAACTTTTGAGCCACAAATGGGGTAACGTAGGACAAGGTAGATCCTGGATCACTCAATACATAAGCAGGGTGAGAGAAAATAGTCATCATACCTTTTACCACATCTGGAGACACCTCAGAGTCCTACCTTCCTGGTAATTCATAGTTACGGCTTGGACCCATACCTTAATTAGAGACCCCTGATCTGCCTCGACCTCTGCCTGCTGGGACTGAGGGCTTACGCCCTACTGAGACTGCTGGAGCTCGTGGCCGTGCTGATGCCCTGTCCTGTCTGTCTCGGTTACCCTGACCCCTGGTTGGACAGTCTCTCATCACATGACCCTCCTGCCCACAGATATAACACCCTGTGGAGCCATATCTGCAAGCTCCAGTGTTGGGTCGGCTGCAAATAGGGCAAGGTGGGGGTGTATACCTGCTCTGCCCTCCTCTGCTGGGCTGAATCTACTATTCATGAGCTGCCGCCGGACTCTAACTATCCTCGGCGACTGAATCTACCCCTCTTCTACTGTGATGGAGGTGGGGGTCTAGGTGGCCTATCTAACAACTGTGGCCTAGGCCCTCTCCAGATCTCCCCCTGTATCTCATTTGATCCTTCCCTGCGGAGTTGTTCCTCATTTATTCTTCTTCTATCCTATTGCTGCTGTCTAAGGCCCTCAATAGTCTGGGAAAAGGCTTGCACCCGAGCAATATCCATATCTTCCCACAGCGTAGCTGTCATGAATGCCTCAATATACTCTGGGTTCAGACCCATAATAAACCGGTGGACCCTAGATGGCATGGCTTCCACAAAGGATGGAGCGTAGCGTGCCAAGGAATCGAACTGCAGGGCGTATTCTCGTACACTCCTCGCCCCCTGCTCCAAGTGTAAAAACAGGTCCATCCGAGCCAGTCGGATTTCCCGTGGAAGATAACGGTCCAGGAAGGCCTCTAAAAAGATAGACCAGGTCAGAGGGGCAACATCTCTCCCTCGGGACCTTTCCCAACTTTCGTACCACAACACAACAATATCCCGCAGCTGAAATACCGCTAACTCAACCGACTTTGTAGATGTCACATGCATGACCCGGAAAAGTTTCTACATCTGACGTAGGAAGTTCTGGGGTTCCTCTACCTGATCCGACCCTGTGAACTATGGGGGACCTAGTGCCAAGAATTCTTGGACCCTCGAACTGCCAGGCCCACTTGATGACTCTGCTGTTACGGGTGGCACTGACTGGCGCTGAGTAGCCATCATTCATGCCAACATAACTACTGCACTTTGAATTTCCTGGTCAGATGGTGCGGGTTCAGGAACTGTCGGAGGCGGTGTCGTCCTGAGTGGCTCCTGGTGCGGTGGGGACTGCTGAGAAGGTTGAGATGATTCCTCTGTATTGCCCTCAGATCAAATTATTCTAAATGAGGCTGAGGCATTCTGCTGGTGCCTTCTCTTGCTGCAGTATCCAGTCTTCTACCTATGACAGGATGTCACTGGTCTTCCATTTTAATATGTAAACGAGGAGTATGATAAGTTTTAGGGACTCAACCCTATACTGTACTGCTCTATGGCACGACTGAATATGAAGAAAGAGTAACCATCCTGTTATGCCTAGCAGCCTCCTGCCTATGGTATGTGGTGCACAACACATCCGTAGTCTAGATTGTACTTAGCACATCATGCAGACTCCCTGGGATACGACCTGCTCTGATACCAAGTTTGTCACGCCCCGCCTTGGGAGGCATGACTGTCACCTGGTGCCCTACTAAGACCTGGACTGCTGGACTACTGAGCCTAGGCACTTCTAGTGCCAGGCTGTCTCTAACTATGGATTCATGGAACCAACGTTAACGGCTGTAAATATAGCCTACGGCCGACTATGCCTATAGCCTCCTATAAGAAAAAGACAGCTGACCAGAACCACCGTAGTATAAAGGAACCTATGCAGGCCGACAAGGCCGCCATGCTGACTAGTTTAACTGAAATGCTGAATCGAATGCCAAACTACTCTATGACCTGCAAGGTCACCAACTATTAACTGAATAAGGCCCCACATGACCATCATAAACAAACCAAAACATAGACACGGCCTCACACGACCGGTACAACTAACCACAGGGTCTGCAAGCCTCTAAGAATACTGATAAGATTGTCGGGACAGGGCCCTGACCTACCGTACTGTACAACAAAAGAAAAGGAATAAACCTCTAGCTGTCAAGCTCCGGATGACAGGAGCTGATGACCCTGTGTGCTGGATGGAATTACGAGGGATCAGCTCCTCTTCTATGAGTACCCGCAGGCAAGTAATGCAGCGTCCCCAAACGGGCATCGGTACCACTGGTACCGAGTATGCAAAGCAATAACTAAACATAACTGAAAATAGACAGCAATACTAATAGTTACTAAATAACAGAAGATGGCTAAGACTGTCTGGATGGCATAATCTAAACTAAGCTTAACTATACTTGAGAGAAGGTGAGAATCATACCGGTCAATGCGGTGTCCTCCTATGTATCAATTTAATAAATAACACATATAACATACAAGAACCTATACCATCCCCCATTAGGCCGAAGGTACCAATCAACATGCAATCTATATACCCCTACCTGGGTCGCCATCCAAAAATAACAATACACTCCACTCATCTAGTAACTATGAGCATCCCACCGACCCCCTGGGTATGCAACTTTGGCTCTATGGGCCCCTGAGTATAGCTGTATCTAAGTCCGGAGGACTCCTATAAACTATAATTTGAGATCTGTGATCTGTAATATGTAATTTGTAATCTGTGCCCTGGGTGCAATCGCTCGACAGGGGTATGCTATAATGTTAATTAGCTTGCTATGGGGAATGCTGCATACCATCTTCGTTCTTTGGCGGATGGCATGCCACTCCTTAGAGTGACGTATCCTCACCCACTAGCGGGCGAGTCGACACAGCTATTTAACCCTGGGGTGGCAAGGAAGCTCTAAGGGTGCCCACATAAAACAATCAGGTCTCTACAAGAAACAACAATCACATATAACATGTATAATAAATCTGATAATACTGACCATGATCTGATATTCTATTCTGAATCTCTCGCTGAATTAAACTAAATCTGATACTCAGTTATACTAAGTCTGGAATAATATCTCGCTGTCTGATACTAATTTACTGACTTTTATTCCGCATATGGTATAATAACTCAGACATTCTTACTGAATTCACACTGGGCATAATACTCGGCTTCTGAAACTTTCTTCTTGAATTTACTCTATCTTACCATGCTAGAATTACTAACTTGCCAAAGAAACTAGCTTTACATACCTCAGCTACTGACTTCTTGGCTAACTGGTGTAGCTCGGCCAATATCCAACTACTTCTTCCAACTACATTCATATTTATAGCAATTAGAACTAAATTCATCAATATTCAGGAAGAAAACACTTCTTTAAATATCTATATAGCCCAAACTTTGACTTATCGAAAAGCCAAAAACTCGCTATTTCTCGGAAGTCCAGAATGGAGAAATAATCACTTTTTGGCTAGGAGTATATTGACACTAATTTGGAGCAATTCTACTTACCTTTGCTCGGTGAGACGACGATTCGCCGGCCGAATTTCACGATCCGTACCTTGAGTCATCTGACGAAGCCCCCCCAATAGTATTTCCTCTGAATTTTTCCATCACTCATGGTATGACCCGTAGTTCAATTCCACGAGTCGTAGGAAAGGCTTTTTTGTGAAACCTTTGTCAATTTGGTGGTACGAGTGCTCAATACGACTCGTAATAGCAACCTACGATCCGTACCATACCGGATACCACTTCCAAACCTTAGTCTATTTTCTTTTCTCAGTTTTTCAAGGGTTCTCGTTTCACATTTTTAGGTACTCAGATTTTCCCCAGGTCTAAGCACATCAATAACTCAATTTAATCCGTGCTCAATCCTCCCCTTTTTTGACCTATTATCTGTAACACTTTGTAAGTGTTTCAAGACCTAAGTTCATCAATGTTTTAGCATATCTCCAATAAAAAACCTTTCGTAACACCCTGATCATTGTCTTTATTTTAAAAATTATTTGTCAATTATAATGATTGACTCACAGGGGTTTTGGCACCATCACTTTCAGTATATGAGTGTTTAACAATGTTCATTGCGTTATACTTACTTGATAGAGGCTTCTTCAACTGGAAATCACCATATAGGGTTTGGCAGAACTTGGGTTGAGCAAAACTTTTGCTCGATTGTTCGGTGATTATGAGTTACGGGTGTGGGGAGATGAGTTGAAGTCGTAAGTTCGAGTGTTATTAGCGTGGGAGAAGGGTCGGTTCATTTTGTGGTGTTTAAATAGGTAAGAGCAAATTTTAAAAGAATCTCGGCCGAGTCGGGTATTATTACCATTTTTAACCCATCACGACTCGTTTTACGAGTCGTAGGAAGTACCTACGGCTCATCCCTTGGACTCGTAAGTGATCCTGTTGAAGAAAACTTACCTGACGACCTAAAAGTAGATCCTACGACTCGGACCACTGATGTACGATCCATAGGATGAATTGAAGTTCGGAGCTTGGAGTCATTTTTCCTCTAATCCTCACCATGACTGTTGCTACATCTCAAAGGATGCCATCAAGAGTCGTACTAAGAGCCATAACAGTTGATGTTTCAACCTCTTATTTTTAATTTCCCTTCACATTGAGCACAAATTAGTTCAATAACTTGGGTTGCCTCCCAAGAAGCGCTTGATTTAACATCGCTGCACGACGTAGGTGGCCTGGTTACTCAGACTTCACCAAACTACCACCTGGGTTGCCTTCCAAGAACTGCCTAATTTAATGTCGTGACACGGCACATATCTCTTGACTATTTAGAATTCCTCAAGTGATTCATACTCATCCTCTAGTACTGAGATTACACTAAATTACTTGGTTTACTTCATTATCCTGCAGATGTTGAAAGTGAGCTCTTCTTGGTTTAATCTAAACTTTAGTAGACCAACTTCCAAATCTACTAGAGCCCTCCTGGTTGCAAGGAATGGTCTTCCCAAAATGATGGGGACCTCATAATCAACCTCGCAATCCAAAATCACGAAGTCTGCTGGGAATATAAATTTGTCAACCTTTACAAGCACATCGACTAGAATGCCCACTGGCTTTTTAACCATTCTTTCGGCCATCAGTAGCTGCATGTTGGTTGGAGTAGGGGCTCCGAATCCCAATTTCTTTAATACTGCTAAGGGCATCAAATTAATTCTAGCTCCTAGATCAAAGAGTGCCCTTACGAACTCGACTTTGCCAATCATACATGGTATAGTGAAGGCACCTGGGTCTTCCTTTTTTCGAGCTAGGACCCTTATGGCTATGGCACTAAAGTGATGTACATTGTCAACAGGCTTATAGCTCATAGATCTCTTCTTAGTCATTAGGTCCTTCATAAACTTTGCATATCCTGGCATCTGCTCTAATGCTTCGACCAATGGTATGTTCACAAGTAGTTGCTTAAGCATTGAAAGGAATTTCTTGAACTTACCATTCTCCACCTTTTTCTTCATCCTTTGAGGGAATGGTGGCGGTGGTCGTGGGATAGCTTTATGAAATTGGGTTGCCCCTTGATCAATGTCAGGTTCCTTCTCACCTCTCGGGGCCTCTTGCAACTCACCATTCTCTATCTCAGCACTCGTATCATCTACCTCAATTATTCTCTCTTTCATCCGTTCAACTTCAACTGGAAATGGGGGATCAACTGTGGTTTTACCACTCCTAGTCATCACTGCCATGCAATGTGCATCGTTCTTTGGATTTTGGACAGTGTTGCTAGGTAGTGTATCCTTTTGTCTAGGGTTCATTGATGCTGACAGTTGCCCTAGTTGATGTTCGATATTCTTGATGGTAGCACGAGATTCCATTTTCTAACCCATATTTGATAAGTCACTTCGGATCTCCTTCAGTTGATCATCAGTGGACCTCACCATTTCCAATAATTCAGCCATCATGCTTTCCAACTTTGTTTTCCCATCCTCTCCTTCTTGTGCGTTCGGAGGCATATAGACTCTAGCCCGATCATTGCAGTATCCATCATTTCGTCTCCAATCTCCTTTGCCCTCACGACCTTGGCTCCTGTCTCTGAACCCGTTTCTGTTGTTGTTGTCTCTATACTGGTTCCAGTGTTGATTTTCAGAACCTCGACGCCAATTGTCTTGTCCAGACGCTTGGTCGTCGGTTTGAAAACTCGCCACTTGGTTATCCAGGAAGTTTGCCTCTTCCTCAAAACTAGAGTGATCATCTCCTTGCTCCCTTCGTTGAGTTCCTACTACATTTACCTTTTCGGCTCCAGCTCCCATAATATGCTTTGTCAGCAAGTCCAATGTTGTGTGCATATAAGGCAACTCCTGGTCGCATTCTTCTTCATTTCTTTGTTGGTCTGTAGTCAAACCAACAGCATATGTGCCGCCACTACATCAACCTCCCTCGGATTCCAAACCTTGTTTGTCTTAGTCAACCTATCAATAATAGTGGCAGCTTGCTCCCAGGTATGACCCATTAGTGCTCCTCCAGCCACCGTGTCTGCTACAACTTTGGTGCTATTATTCAGTGACCTGTGAAAAATTTCCAACATACTGTCATCTGGGATTTTGTGATTAGGGCACTTTGTCAACTTCTTTTTTAATCTTAACCAAGATTCATGAAGTGACTCGGTCTTAATTTATCAAAAATTATATATCTCATCCTTTAGCTGCAACATCCTGGATGAGGGAAAGAATCTCTCCAAAAAGGATTGTTTGAGCTCCCTCCTGTTGGTTATGGAGTCGTTGGGAAACTCTGATAACCATAAAGTGGCTTCCCTTGATAGGGAAAAAAGGAAGTGTTTGAGCCGTATGGCATCTTGGCTTACTCCTGGAAACCTGTACGCCTTGCATATTCCTACGAAGTTCATTAAGTGAAGGTTGGCATCATCCACTGTGTGACCATTGAACACCCCTTTCATGTTTAAAAATTGAATCATGGTGCTTGTAATGTCGAATTTGTCCCTAACGGGCAATGGTGGTGGCACAATTGCTCCAGTCGACCCAACTTCATTGATATCTAGGTCCTCATAATCAAAGAACTGAGGGGAAAATCTACGAGCTCTGTCACCCCTCCCATGTTGACTAGCATTCACTACCTCTTCACTGTCATCTTCTGTATGTTGTAGTGCAGCTTGCCAAGCTAGCACGGTTTTCCTAGCTTCTTCATCTATGCCAGCTTCTCTTTGCTCGTAGTTCTCCACTATGTGCAGTGCTCTTTCGATTTCTGTATTTAGTGGAACAAGGGGATCTCCTCTACTCCGAGTTCTTGGCATTCACCGGAGAACAACATGTGTGTATCAAAAACACAAAAATAAATGTAATTAACAAAATAACTACAAAAAAGTCAAATAAAAGCGAATAAACTAGTCTTAGTCGTATTCACCGGCAATGGCGCCACTTTTTGATAACTCTCAAACCACACCTCTTACTGAAGTATGAAGTGGATGTTGTCAATAAAGAACCCAACTATAGTTTGGGTCGATCCCACGGGAAATATGGAAGAGCTAGATTACAGCCGGCAAGTGAACTTATGAGGTATTTACTTCAAAATTGGGGGGTTCTAAAGAAAATCAATAATAAACACAATTATCAAAAAAAAAAAATTTGAATCAATATTAAAAGATAACTAGGGTTTATGTTCCCTATGGGTTCATAACTGCTTTGGGTATACACTCGTGATCGTCACCAATACTTACTTATAGAGCTGATAACTTATGTTCATTCAAACGACCGACCAGTCCTTATTGAATAACTATACTCAATTACTCGACCAAGTCTCATGAGCGGTTTTAAACTATCCGTTATCACTAAGTTCCAGATTTAACTATCCTTCAACCATAGCTCAAGTTAATACAAAGATCATCAAGATCAAGGCTCCGTTGTAATTCTCTTTTCCTAATCTCTACCTCTTAGACCTAAGCAAGTGAAGAATTCGGTTATGTCCTAATGTTGCGCACTGTTAAGAAACATTTAAACATGAAGAGAATACAATATAAGTGTTTGTATTGGTTTTAGAATCACTTTGTGCAACCCTAGCTTGTTAATTTACCATGGTTCCCACGACCCTAGATATGGAGGTTTTAGCCTCTCATAGTTTTAAGGTTGTGAATTGCATTCATGATTAAAAACATAAATCAATACTTAAAATTATGAAGGAGAAAAACACTTCCTTTAATTAATCAGAAAAATCTTGAAGAACAAATAGCAAGAAGAATTCAAGAAAAGGTTGATCACACGTCCAATCAACTCAATTCTCTCTTTCTCTGATAAAAATCTCTTCTGATCAAAATCTCTCTGATGATATCTCCTGAAAAATAAAACATAAAACGTATTTATACGGATACAAGAATCCTTTTCCTAGGCTAACAGGGTAAATTTCCATATCTGGTTCCACCCATGTCACGAGTCATTCTACAATCCGTAGCATGATCCTACGGTTCGTAGCATCCTTTCGTGCATTGCATGACTAAATGAATTTTATCTAAGTGTTAGATCCTGGTATTACTCGTACCTCCATCTTACGATCTGTACTGAGCTCCCGTGGCTTGACTCTAAGACTTTGAAATATTTTTGAAGTTCATCATGACCGCCATGGTACGACTCGCACCTTCATTCCACGGTTCATACTTCCTTTCCGTAAAAGGAGTCAGCCTCTTATGCAAATCTTCTGAATCTTTTCACGACATTGTCACGATGACTTGTACAAGTTTGGTACGACTCATACTGAGACTCGTATACTGCATCTATTCAACATTATCCTTCTACAACTTTTCACGGCCACCAGTACAACTCGTAGGACTTTCCTATGGCTCGTACTGCGGACTGCAAATTGAGCCTATTTTGCACACTTCAAGCTATCTTTTGCATCTTTTAGCTCCAACACCCATTTATCCTGTAAAAGGAAAAGTGCTTTATATCCACATAAATACACCTAATTCCATGCTATTTTCTTTATTTTGAGTGTCAAAATTGTTGTAAATCCACAAGACATCAAAGTTCTGTTTACGGGTGTATTTTCACGAGTAGTGTTACGACCCGTGGTAGGAAACCACAAGTTGTGTTTTGTAACCATGGGAAAGTGCAAAGAAAGTGAGAGTTGAGGCTCTATGTTTTTGGGTGACCTCATGACTCGGGGTAACATGTAAAAACTAATGATGAGTGTCCTGGTATGATCTTCAGGAATTAGGCCTACAACCAGTGGTGACGATGGAAGGTGTCCATGATTCATCCCTTCATGGAAATAAATTCTCTCAAGGTTATTAAGAAATTCCTTGGGTTCTTCCTCAAGTTTCTTCTATAATCAAGTGGGGTTTCAAATTCAGTCGGGGATTAATCAATTTAGGTATGTGGGTCTAGCAATGAGGGTTTCTTCCAACCTCATATCCCTTCTTCAATCAAAAGTATGATTACCCGATTTCGTCAAAGCCCTAACTTTGAAAATTATGATTCTATATTGTATTTTGAAATTTGTTCATGATTCCTTTGTGGGTAGAGCTAGTTTGATATAAAAATGTGATTTCCAAGATAGGGTTTATAATCTATTTTATATATTATGATATCTTATGATTCAAGCATGATTATGAAACTTTTGGGATAAATTCCTTCTTATGAATTTCTTGGATCCTCTTATAAATTTTAAATCTCTCGAGCCCTAATATATTATTTATAGTCTACGAGGTATGATTTCCTACGGGTATCCCTCATGAATTTATGAATTTAAGTATGAGGATTTTTTCAAGTATGTATAATTTCTCTCATGATTTTATGATTATGATTATGGCCGATTCATGGGCCCTATTTCATGGCTAGTTCTCATATTTCGAGAATGTTTATGATTATTAAGATTTAAACTATTCCTTGAACCTTATGCATGTTTTCCCTACTACTATATGAGCACTATATATGTTTTGGGAGTAGTATTTAACACCGAGTAGATTGGAGTCCAAGCATACCTCGAGTCTCAGAATGACGTGCCAATGTAGCCAGGATGGGGTCTTCCTTAATAATTCCCCCTTGCTCATATGGGCCTTTCATGAGTGATATAATGCTCTTTTTCATGGTTCTACTCTTTGGAAGGTACAAATACCCTCCCGACTAGCGGTTTACAGGTTGGGCTCCATGTGTGCTCATATGGGGTACGTTAGTCATAAGCATCTCCCATTATTCCGTATATTTATGCATGATCATATTATGATGTTTTGGCTGAAGATATGATTTATAAAGCATCTTTCTGATTACGATTGTGAACATTTACGAACAATTTTGAATGCCTTGAGCCATCATGTTTAAGTTAGGATTTCAATTGCATAATTTCATAAATGTTATACCCTACTATACTCTTGTGTATTTTTATGATCCTTTTTACTTAATATGCATACTTAGTACATTCCAATTAATGACTGCATACTCTATGTTGTATCATCTCATGATATAGGTCCGAGTGATCAGGTTCCACCTCGCAGTTAGCCGCTCCCGTTCCAGTCCAGTCAGCCTCTACCTTTGGTGAGTCCTATCTACCGAGGACATATAGATTAGATTTTGTTTCCTTTTTCAACTTCTAGTTTCAGAATTTGAGAGCTAGTTTAGGCATACTTTCCCATCAGCTCATCAGATAGTTAAAGGCTTATTCAGACATTATGTAGTTGTTCAGATCTTGTCGAGTGTTCAATGTTCGTACCCTTATGAGTTCTTATTTTCAGACTTCCGCTTTATTCATGATATGGTTAGTTTTCACTTTTAGTTATTCTCTTGAACTGCAATGATTATGGCATGGGTCGACTTGGGGTCATTCGCGGCTCTAGGTTCCGTGTCTCGATCTGGGGTCCCAGCTTAGGTCATGACATAACGTCGGGGCTGAATCTGATCACCTGAACCTATATAATAAGATGATATTTCATAGAGCATGCCATCAATACATTGAATGTACTAAGTATGTAAGATATGTAAAACATGCTAGTAAAATGATAGTTATAAAATATGAGTATAAATTAAGCATTTGACATGAGAGTAAGGACAACGTGCTAAAATCATGATCGTGAGCTTGTCATAAATATGTGTTATTCATCGTAAGATGAAACATAATGGTCCAAGGTTTTAAAGTAAAAACATATGGTTTAACATGTCTGAAAACGTAAGTAAAAGCTCATAAATTGATCAATGGGTCAATTACGCTCTAAAACGTGATATTGCAAATTTGGAACATGAATAACTAAAATATGAGGAACAATGGGAGACTTATCAGAATCGACACCATAATGATAAAGCTTATAGATACCTAACTATCTGGATCAAGTTGCCAAAGTCGTTTCGAACGATTAAGGCATCATATCACTCATGAAACCCCCGTAAAGCTTAAACTTGAATATATACCTTCAGTGTCACGTAGTTCTGAGACCTGGGTTTGCCTAAACCTCAGCCTACTCGGTGCTAGAAACAACACCCAAAAAACATACACATGTCTCATAATCATTATCATGAAACATACTTGATCTTGCATGGGATGGTACAAATCATGAAATCATAATCATCCTTGACATACTTAAAATAGCCATAAAATAATGCCCTTGAGCTGTCCATAATTCATAAACTTGAAATTCGTGAAATCATGCACACTTGGGTAAAATAATCAAAACTTGTAAATCATGGATTCATGAGAAATTCTAGTAGAAAACATGCGCCATAATCATAAATCATGGATATAAACATGAGAGAATCAAGTTCGTAAAAGACAATAAGAGATTTTATAAAAGTTGGGTCTAAATCTAGCTTTTTCTTAAATCATACTTGGAGACTTGAATTCATGAATTAGAGATGAAATTGTGCATGAGGGTGGAAGGATTTCCACCATTCATGACTAAACATACCTAGGTAGATGATTCCCTAACTTGCGTTGAAGAAACAATCCAAGATAAATTGATATGAGATTGGGGATGAACCCTAGCTTGACTTGAGAGAGAATCTTCAATCTACGGATGGTTGAAGAGAATGGGGATATAGGCTAAGTTAAACATTTTAGTCTGACCGTTACGAAGCCTAAAATGACATAATTTAGGAGTTTACCAAAATACCCCCAAACTGCTGAAATAAGACTTGAAACTGGTAGAACCAACGACCAAAGGGACGGGTCGTTGGTTAATAGGATGACTTGTACTGAGGTTCATCCAATGCCTAGTGTCGTTTTTCCTGTTTCACTAAACTTCTCATAACCATTTACTCCAAACTCCAGTTGATGCAAAGTTGATTGCGTTGTAAAGAATACTCAAAGGGCTTTAATTTGATGTGTTGAATCACCCAAAAACACTTTGTAAAATGGGAGTTATGGTTGTTTGAATTTGATCCTTGTATGAACTTATACGAAAACTCAATCAATAAGAAAGCTCTCAATTCGACTTTATGCTAGAGGTTTATTATGACCTTAATTTGTATCCAATGCATTTCTCACACATAAGAATTGATCTTAACACCTACTTTTCCATGAAATTCATTGGGCTCGAGTCTATCCACATACCTAGAATGATTTCAAACTTAGCCGAAAGGTTTGAGGCATTGAAAATATCTCTACTCATGTTTCTTAGGTTTAATCTTAGGGACTGTTGGGGTGTTACATTAACTCCCCTTTGGGAACATTCATCCTCAAATGAAAATTAAGCATACTAAAAGGATAGGGAAGAAACTGTAAACCCAAAATTGATAACCAGCTGAAAACTAATGCAGTAACAGACTTAGGACTAAGATACATATACTGATCTTAATTCATGAAACACGCATGCATACTAAGACATGAAAGGAATTTAGGGACAAGAAGTTGAGTAAAATACTAAGGAGGAAACTGGTACTTCAAACTGGAACTGAGATGGAAGGGAAAGATGCAGGTGTCTAGCCATCATATCTGCTTTGGCTTCCCACAAAGCACCTTCAACTAGCTAATTCCTCTACAACACCTTCACTGAAGCTACCTACTTGTTCCTCGACTATCAAACATGATGATCAAGTATCTCAATAGAAAACTCCTCATAGGTGAGGCTTTCCTTCACACCAATGCTCTCTACTGGAACAACTAAAGTTGGATCACTAATGCATTTATTTAGCAAGGTTACATGGAAAACTGGATACACCGAAGCTAACTCCACTGGAAATTCCAATTCATAAACCACCTTGCCAACTAGCCTTAGATCCTATAAGGACAAAAGTATCAAGGACTAAACATTCCTTTCTTACTAAACCTCATAACCCCCTTCATAGGAGACACCTTCAGAAATAACCAATCATCAACCTCAAACTCAAGGTCTTTCTCTCTAACATCCGCATATGTTTTATGATGACTCCGAGCTATTGTCAGTCTTTCTCTAATAAGATAAACTTTCCCCATGGCCCCATTAACAAAATCTTGCCCTATCAACGTGGACTTACCTGCCTCAAACCATCCAATACGTGATCCGCAGCTCCGCCCATAAAGAACCTCAAATGGAGCCATCTGAATACTGGAATAGTACTTGTTATCACAAGAAAACTCAATGAGAGACAAGTGATCATCCCAAATACCCTTGGAATCAATCAAACAAGCTCTGAACATATCCTCCATCTGAATGGTCTGCTTGACCTAACCATTTGTCTGTTGGTGAAAAGCTACGTTAAGCTTCACCCGAGTACTAAGACCCTTCTAATGAACTCCTAAACTAAGAGGTGAACTGAGTACCCCTATCTGAGATGATAGACAATGGAACCCCATGAAATTGAACTAACTCCCGAATGTATAATCTAACATAATCCTCGGATGAGTCTGTAGTCTTGATCGGTAAGAAATGTGCTAATTTGGCCATCCGATCCACTATCACCAATATGGAATCAAGTTGTGGCGTGTATGAGGAAACCATATAGTGAAATCCATGTTGATCTCTTCCCAATTCCAAGAAGGAATACTGATATCCTGAAGCATACCTCCCGATATTTGATGCTCAATCTCCTCAGCCTATACTCCTCCAACGTTCAAGCCTAACTCGACTAGACCTCCTGCAATATAAAGTTATTTCCCCAAGAATAATACTTCTTATCGCGACAATATCTCGACCGTAAGTTCTAATCCAGAAGTCCCTGGTAACACAACATAATGGTTCATCAATACACCATCACCTCAACCAAGCTTATCATTATAATTATCTTAAGGCTCCTCTGACACTTATACTACCAAAGAACCTTCCTGCCTCCCTAGCCTAACTAATAAACTCTATTCCATGATCTCCCACCTACAAGGCATCTAACGCATAAATAGGAAGTCATCTTAGACGCACACAATGTAACCATCATCTCTATCCTAGGTGAGCTTACATTGGGCTTTAGAGTAAGGAAATTGTGAGCACGAATTGTTTAAGAAATCCAAGCTAGGCATATACCTGATATAGCACGATCTTATGAACTGTTAAGGCAAATCTTAAGGACTAATTTGTTATACCCCGTAAGATTTCCGACACCTAGATTGCCTATTCGCACTGTGGTTAAGCATATTTGAAAGCCATACGTGCTAGAGAAAGTCCGAGGAAAGGATCGGACGGATAACCTGTCGAACCATCGCGGAAGGAGTCGAGGTAGAGCCCCTCCGTGATGGCAACGTGTCACGGAGGTGGAGCCTCCGCGTTTGCTCCGTGACACATTGGGCCTGTCCAGGCCCAAGTATATAATGCCCCCACTTCGGTTTGTGAGGTTATATTTCTTATTTAATTTCCAGAAAATGCAGAGAAACAGAGAGAGACGAAGATGGGTAATATATTATCGTTTGATTACGCTGTCAAACATAGCCTAAACTCAAATTAACCTCAGGTACCGAGGTATTTAGCAGCAGGGAGCATTCCTACAGATTTTGTTTCGCGAAATATGACCGACGAATCGTCGAGCTGCCGGACTAAGGTAAGCGGAATTTCTCCAAACTAGTGTATATGTGCTCCTAGCCATAAAGTGAATACTTCTCCCTTCTGGACTTCTGAAAAATAGCAAGTTTTCGACCATCTTTTGATAGGCCTTTTAGGCTATAATTATATCAAAAGTGATGTCGTCTTTTATAATAGTGCTGTATTTAGTGCTAATTGACGTATATATGAATGCAGTTCGGAGAAATAGCTGGAATACTGACCTACCTACGCCGGTTAGTCGGAAAATTAGAAGTGAAGGTATGTAAAACTAGTTTCCTCAGCAAGTTGGTAGTTTCAGAATAGTAAGATGGTTCAAGGCCAGTAGAATGTTTCAGAAGTCATGGGTTACGTTTAGTATGAATATTAGCGCGATATTGGAAACATCATATCGTATATAGCATGAAACTTGCTAGCATGGTATAAATTCTAATATAAAGTGTTAGGACCTGTACAGCATGCCCAGTATGTGATCTAGTAAAGTATGTTAGGATATTATCGTATTCAGTTGAAACTTAGTAAAGCAATATAAGTATCTGTAAGGTATCTCAAAAGTAGAATGGTAAATTAAAAAGAAGTTTAGAAAACATGTTAGAAATAGTAAACCATGTTACTAGGAGACTCAGTTATACGACATGATTTCTAGCAGAAAAACTATATCTTGTTCAACATTAGACTCAGCACGGTATGACAGCTTGATTATATATATACCATTATCAGTCTCAGCATGTATTAAATACATACATATCACTATCACTAGTCAGCATATAGTATGTACAGATACATTATCATCACTAGCTACAGCATGCGGTATACGCAGTTAGTATTATTAGTTGGGACCACTGTATTGTCTTTGGAAGGATTACCTAGCATTCATGACCGCCCCAGGGTTAATAGCTGTATCGACTCGTCCATCAGAGGACGAGGATACGTCACTCTACGGAGTGGCATGCCGTCCCATAGGGGACGAAGATGGGATGCTAGTTTTCCCATATTGTGCCTTGGTCGGCCTTTATACACCCCCGTCGAGCGGGTACGCCCGGGGTGTTGATTCAGGAGTCCTCCGGACTCAGGTACAATTATAGTCAGGGGCTCAGCGAGCCCAAGTGCATACCCAGGGGATCGGCAGGATGCTTATAGTTATTATAGGAGATGGGACGACCGGGGTAGGGGTATAGATTGCGTGTTGATTGTACCTCCCAGCTTATGGGGGCCGGGTAAGGTTTGTGTGTGCTATGCTATGTTATGTTATGTTATGTGTTCGGTCTGTTCGGTTGGTATTATATATTATAAACCGACACGCAAGTGCACGTGGTCAAACAAGTAATAAAGTGGCTAAGTAAGCCAAGTATCGATCCAAGGAGGCTCAGGGTATGTAAAATTTGCCTAAGTATACTATATTCTTATCTTACTTCTAACTATGCTAACAACAACGTAACCAACAGTTAATTGAGTTTTTGTTTATAAAATATATACTAAAACTATTAACAATTATTTACCGTGAATTTAAACTATGGATAAGAGCATGCCAAGGTTAAGAACAAGTAATGAATTCGATTGTAATAATAATTCGGTTAATCTCTTCTTGATGTTGCTAGCCAAGAACTTTAGCCTAGAAATTAAAACTCTCGTATTTAATTTCACTTAAGAATCATAAACCATTCATCTACATTTCTGTGATCAAATGCAATTTACGACCTAGCAATATAATTCCGGTTCCTAAATTGACTAATACGGTTTTCAAGTATATTTCTATCAGGAAAGCACATCAAAACCCAATTTTCCCAAATCAAGTTAAGAACAATACCCTATTAATTCACAACTTTCCAATTTCTTGCTCTCTCGAGTGAAATTGGACTTTTTAGATGTACATTAATGTTGGCCAAGCACTAATGCAGTAAGAACAAGAATTAATAGAACAACATGAAAGAAGAAGAAGAAAACCATATCATTTACAATCAAAATTCACTACACATGTTCAAAACCTTAGCAAGGAAGAGAATTAGCCACTCATTTGTGGATTGATAATCCTAAAATAAGTGTATATCATACATACAATTGATTGAAAGAAGAAAGGAAGAGAAGAAATCCCTTAGCTTTTTCGTCCCTCAACTGCTGCTAACCCACGTCCTTGCTCCACCAAGTCTGAACTAATTAAAATAAACCTAAGTGTGCTATTTATACTAGTGGGAAATTTTTCCCGCAATAATAAGCAATGTGTCACGGAGGTCAACGCGGAGCACTGCCTCCGTGACACGGCGTGGACGCGGACCTTCACTGGAAATCCAGGGTCCGGTAAATTAGCCTCAACTTGGCACGGAGGCCAACGCGGAGGCCTATCTCCGTGCCACGGAGCTGTCGCGATGCCTCACTGGAAATTGCCATTTAATTGCCTCTCCAGGCAGTGTGCCTCCGCGATGGTAGCGTGGCACGGCTCCATCGCGGAGCCCTTATAATTTGTGCATTCCAATGTCTTTTCCACGCTCGTATTCAAGTCCAACTCCGATATAGTTCCAACATGCATTTTAGCTCCTAAAAATCATATTTTCCTGCAAAACAAATGCTAATCATGTTGGTTAGTATAAATTCACATTTTATTACCAATTACATGAGAATATATACATATTGCACACAAACAAGGCGAAAATAATACGTTTGAGTATCACTTGGGCATATAAATCTTCCCAAGATCACTTACCCCACACTTAAACCCTTGTTCGTCCTCGAACAACACATACACAACTCATGCAAATTACATCCCAACGTTCGTCACTAGGGTGCGAGCATTTACGCTACGGTCATACCGATTATTCAATTTTTGCAAATCATCACGAAAACATGCTTGGTCTTACAATACAATGACCTTTAATACATCAAGACTTCCTAGACTTTTAATAATTTATTCTTGATATCGGCAAACTCATGCAAATCAGCTAATCATGAAATCCGACACGAAAATCAATCTTTCATCAAGCATGTGCCCTCACACTCAAGAGAATCTTCCCCTTTTTGTTCATGCAACACACAAACATTCAAGTAGGGCATATAAAAATTAATTTCACTCACTCTCCCAAAAGAATTCACATGCATCATGTCGTGACCCATAGGCTTGCCCTTAGTGTATTACTCCACTAATATAAAGAAATGCAATGTAGGATCAAGTAGGACTTTAATGGGTTGTAACGGGGCTATGGATCTAGTATATATATTGGATTAGCCAATAATAATCGCTAGCATCCTTAAGCGCCTTTTCAACACATTCCCATCGACTCATGGACATTGTTCCTCTCTTTTCTCTTTTTCTCCCATTCATGCTGGTTTACTTTCGTACTGCCCCAAACACACTTGACACAAAACAAAGGGTTTTCATGTACCCTCAATATCATTTAATTATAACAAGTGCCTCTTCAACATCATCTTTTCTTTCCTCACTCTGCTTTTCTTTTTCTTTTCACTCTTTTCACTCTTTAACACTTTGGGAAACATTTTCTTTTCTTTGTAAGCGCTTAAGAGTTTTGTATAGACTTAAGGCTAATGAAAAGAAGGAATAAAGCTTAGTTTATACAATTTTGGACAAAAGAAAGAAACAAATCGGCTAAAGGCTCAACGGGCTGACTAGGGTATACAACATATAAAAAGGTAGAATTTGACAAGAAAAAAAAATGGAAACTATCGGTTAAAAACAAAGAAATGCCTACATCCTTTCCAACACTACACCTCCTTCATTTCATTTTGTAAACACACCAGGCAAGTTCTAGACAATTCACAATGGCATGGAATAACAATACCTCACTTCACACTTCATGCACATGCTCGAATCAAGATGCATTCACAGACTCTCTAATTAGCCAATCACATGAATTCAAAATTAAGCCTCAATCATGCTGAATCAAATTCTATAGCCTAGGTAACTCAACATATTTACCAAAATTGCATGCTTTCAAACGAATCATTTTCACATTTTGAACATCGGTTACACACGCAACGAAATTTTTGCAACCATAAAGCAACTACAGTTCATTGATGCAATCCACCAAAGAAAAATTAAAAACAAATTAAAATCCTACTTCTACCAACTACATTTCCCTTAAGACGGTCGTCATCCATCCATCATAGGGAACGATCACTAACTATGACATCGGTTCAATAGGACTATTCTCGGTAAAAGAACCGAAAACAAACTCTGAGAAACCCAAACAAAATAAAAACCGAAAGCTTTTGCAAGACATCGATCATTTTGATAGAAATAAAATATTTACAAGTGCAAAATATTTTCGCAAAAATTTTTGAAAAATATCGATCATCTCGATAGGAAAAAAAATATTTAAAAAATATTTACACTGGCAACCATAACTTTAAAAAAAATAACACACACATCATTAACCACACAAACAAATATATACAGATACAACACAAATCAGTTCATAACAGGGAAAGCACAAACATATATACAAACCAAGGAAAAGCATACAGTAGATTAGAGCCCAAGTCCCAGCACCTAGCTACTCCCCACCCCACACTTAAATCGAACACTGTCCCTAGTGTTCACAAAAATTACAAAACAGAATTTCGGGTGGTGGAACTCCCTGATCAGTCGAAAAATTCGACTTCTTCATCTGGTGCTGCTGCCTCGTCGCCCATATCTGAGTCAGCTCCATCGTCGTCATCAGACTCCACATCGGAGTCCTCCCGACGTGTCTCCTCATCAGTAGGGACATCGTCATCCGTCGGCTCCACGAAGGCTGGTCCCACTCGGCATAAGGCTATGGCATTCTCGCCAAATGGGTAATCCAGCTCCAGCTACCATAATTCTTCCTCGGTGGCTGGTCTCCCACCAATCTATAGCTGAAGCATCTGCATGCCGAACATACGTTCCATGTACTGATCGTCATGAGCATATCGCTCGCCCAAAGTCAGCACTGGTCTGTGTGTGGTGTCGGGGGCCTTAGTTTTTGTCACATCAAGGTCCCTCTGCTCAAACTGCAGAATGTAATCCAAGGCTTCTTCCTCGACATCGAGGCCTCGGAGGAAGGTGGTGATGAGTCCGCCAAACCCGTATCTGTGGCCCTGGTGTAGTCTGGCTCTCTTCATGGCAGATATAATTACCGCCCCAACATTAATCTCAAGCCCTTTCATAAGGGCATACACCAAGCAGACACGGTCCCGGGTCACATCCGTCATATGAACTCCCGGGATCAAGCACGAACGTACAATTTTCAGCCATATTCTGGCCTCCCTATTCATCTGCGAATAAGGCAGAGTCTGGTGGTAACCCCTCTCCTTATGTCTACTCCATCGGGCTGTGGATCGAGCCCCACACAACGTACGTCTGATGTCGGCGTACGGTGGGGTGATGTTTAGCTGGCGGAGAACGTGAGCATCTGTGTCCCGCGCTCCAACGATGGCATTGAACTGCTGGGGTTCCAGAGTAACAATCTGCCCTCTGATTTTTATTGTGTGGCTACTGATGGCCGGGTTCCAATTTGTGTAGAACTCTCGGACCAAATGAAGGTTACACTCCTTGGGCTCCTGAAAGATAAAGCTGAGCCCAGCTGCTTCAATCCTTTGAACAATACGGGGGAACTCCTGTGCTAGTGGTTCCCGTGCAATATGTTCCTCCGGGAAGTACTTGCTCTCCTTATGCTTAGCATACCATTTCTTTCCTTCCTCGGTTACCCACCTTGTTCCGTATTGGCGGCGTTGGCCGCGCGGAACAGCTGGTGCAGCTGGGACTGCGGTGCCCAATCTCATTCTTTTCTTGCCGGTGCCTGAGGTAGAAGCACCCTTGCCCTTATCCTGTCTGCTAGCCATTGTACCTGTCAATATAAATTAACAAGCACAACGTTAAGCTATAAAGATGTTAACTTAGGATAAGGTCAGGTTACACAACGTTTACCCCACACTTAGGCCTTAGCTACTTTTACAAAACTACGGCAAGGATAACTCTATTTACACCAAAGACAACAAGTATACACTTTATGCTTAGTGCGTTTACAAAAAAAATTTCGACAGCATAACGGTTAGCGTACTACTCAGACTTCATACAGCTAATCCCAATCCTACTATCGCTAACAGTTCAACCATCGCACAAGCAATAAAAACAAAAACTAAAAACAACGACAAAAACATTCTATATACAAACGAATCCAATTAATCAAACCAATTTACACAATTTTCACATTTTCCCAAATATTCGAGACTTCGTCGTCTTTTAACATTCCTACAATATTTACAACGACTTATCTCAATTTACAAACACACCCCGGCATCTAAATCGAATTATCAAGTCACCCAAGTCAAATTCAACAACCCATGCCCTAGAATACATTGCTACAATCAAATTCGAATTATTTATGTAATCGATAAGTTCAAACACTAATTACAACAATCCGAACATATATCAATCACAAATAACTCAACATCATGTTAAATTGCTACTTGGGGTGATATATCTCACCTCATATGCCCAAATTCGACTAAAATCGCCAAAAATTTGAGAGAAACGAGGAAAATGTACCTTTGAGTTGAAGAACCGAAGAAACTTGACGTATTCCTTGCCTAATAGCATGGCACATTGGTTGGGGAGGGGGATTTGGGTGTTTTGGTCGCGGAGAGTAGAAGAAATGGGGAAAAATTGGGCAAAATCGGGGTTAATTTAAAGAAAAACACGTGGGTCACCCGGCAACCCGATGTGACCCGGCACTGAATAAAGGGCAACGTGTCACGGAGGGTAATGCGGAGCCCCTCCTCCGTGACACGGAGCCAACGCGTTGGCTCTCTGGAAATTTTAAAAAAATCTGATTTTGCCTTCAACGTGTCACGGAGGGTAACGCGGAGCCACTCCTCCGTGACACGGAGCCAACGCCCCAGTGCACTGTTTCTTCAATAAAAATTATTTTCATACCTTGCCTTATTTTTCCCGCTTCCATGCATATTTTTCTCCGTTAGACCTGAAAATCACCTCACTAAATGAAATTGGTTAGATTAATAGATTTCCCTAACTAAAACGAAAAATATTAACTAAAACAAGAATCTAAACCTAATCAAGAAAAGAAAAATAAAAAATAAAAAATTATTTACACTAAGAAAAGAAAGAAAGAAAATATGTTTCACGGGTTGCCTCCCGTGCAGTGCCTGGTTTACCGTTGCGGCTCGACGTCCATTATGCTAAATTATCTATTAGGGTGAGGGACGATTTTTCACAATCCTTGTCCTCCCCCCAGTAGTTCTCATCCTCATCTGGTGGCCTTCCTGTTAACTCTCGGGAATCATTCATTATATTAGCATTCCCATGATCAATCACATTGATCACCGAGAGTTCCTCATTTACAATCGGGAGCTTGGGTGCTTTGTACACGTCAAACACTTCATCTTGTCATGTGCCCGCATTGTAAGTTGACCCGCAGCTACATCAATTAATGCTTTTTCGGTTGCCAAAAAGGGTCGTCCCAAAATAAATGGGACTTCAGCATCTAGTTCAAAGTCAAGAACAATAAAATCGACCGGAAAAATGAGGGAGCCCACTTGCACTAACACATCCTCAACAATGCCATCCGGCTTAGCTAAGGACCTGTCCGCTAGCTGCAAGATTACCGTTATAGGTCTAGGACTCCCTAGACCTAACTTTCTGAATACCGAAGATGGCATCAGATTTATACTTGCCCCCAAGTCGCATAATCCACGAGCTCGGATACTTTGCCCAATAGTCAGCTGGATAGTAAAACTTCCAGGGTCTTTCAGTTTCGTGGGCAGTCTATTCTAAATCCGGGAAGTGCATTCCTCCGTTAAAGCCACCGTGGCATACTCAGTCAAACGACTTTTGTTAGCCACGATGTCTTTAATATATTTTGCATACTTTGGCACTCCCTGCAAGACATCAACAAGAGGTAAGTTAACATGTACCTATTTAAGCACCTCCATGAATTTCTTGAAACACGCCTCCTCCTTGTGTTTCTTGAGTCGTTGAGGGAACGGGGGTGGAGACCTTTCTGCTTCTGCTTCTTTAGTCTTCCCCCTATCAGAACTTTGTTTCTCCTCAACATCTGCTGCTCCTGACTTTTGAGGCGGTCTTTCCGGTTCCACCTCCTTCAACAGTAAACCACTCCTAGTGGTCACCGCATTAACCTGCTTCGGATTAGGATCCGTGTCGCTAGGTAGTCCTCCTCTGGGTCTTGTATTTTGGGCACTAGCAAATTGCCCAAACTAATATTCAAGAGCCTTGGTCGCCAACTGATTGTTCTTCACTTCGGCTGCCAGTTTAACATAGTCAGCCTGCAATTGTGCCTGATTAGCGATCATGGTTTTGAACATCTCTTCAATGATCGGTGATGGTGGTGGAGGAGGGGCATTGTGATTTCTGAATTGAGCTTGATAGTTTTGTTGCCCTCCTTGATTTCTCTGCATACCCTGACCAGAACCTTGTCCTTGTTGGTTGTTGCTACCCCACGAAAAATTCGGATGGTTCCTCCAATTTGAGTTGTAGCCACTACCAAACTGCTGCTGATTTCTCTGTGCATTGCCCACAAAGTTAACAGAATCAGGATTTGCACCACACCATTCAGCTGAATGCTCACTACTACCACACACTTCACACCACATCTGCTGGACTGCATTGACTGAAGCTGACAGCTGGTTCAAGTTCATATTGTTGAAGTGGTTATTTAACTGATTTTGCAAGGCAGCTATCTGTGCAGCGATAGCTGTGAATCCATCCACTTCAAGCACTCCCGCTGCTTTCCTTGCTCCAACTCGAGATGAATCTGCATTCCATTCTGGATTGCACTGTGAAATTCGGTTGAGCAAAGTGTACAGCTCCTCGTAAGTCTTTTCCAGCGCTTGCCCTCTAGCTGCTGAATCTAACAGAATTTTAGTGTGGGGTTCCAAACCCTCAATAAATGTGTGTACTAACACCTCATTGGACTGATGATGATGAGGACAGTCCCGCAACATGGATTTAAATCATTCCCAGGCTTGATATACATTTTCTCCCTCCCTTTGTTTAAAACTTAGAATTTGACTTCTAGTCTGGCTGTTTTACCAGAAGGGAAAAATCTAATCAAAAACTTCCGTGCAAGATCATCCCATGTTGATATAGAATTGGGTGGTTCATCTTTTAACCACCTCTTGGCTTCACCAAGTAAGGAAAACGGAAATAAGGTGAGCCAAACATAATCAGGTGACACTCCAGCGGGTATATAAGTGTCACTTATCTCCAAAAGGTTTTGGAGATGTTGTTGTGGGTCTTCATGAGGGAGACCGGTAAATTGCCCGCTTGTGTGCAAGAGTTGCACCATATTCTGCTTTAATTCAAACCTCCCTCCAGGCTCTGGTTTGCGGATGCTAGAATGTATATTGTTAGCGTGTGGGATTGCCACCTCGCGAACCGGCCTTGCTGCTGCTTCATCGGGCACTAACATTGCCCTCACAACTGGTGTATTTTGTTGCTCCATAATAGATTGTCGGAACAACTGCAGCTTCTTTTTTAGAGCTTCTCTACGTTGACTATGAAATTCACGTTCAGGCTCTAAGTAAGATTCCACCAGCTCGTTGTCCCTTGCCAGTGTTCACAGAAACAAAATCTGCAAAATACAGGCTAAGACCAAGTTGTTAACACTTAAGAAAATAAAAATAAAAATACAGTAAATTTACACTAAACACAATTTCACAAATCTGCCTAGCCTCCCCGGCAACGGCGCCAAAAACTTGTTCGGTCTGTTCGGTTGGTATTATATATTATAAACTGACACGCAAGTGCACGTGGTCAAACAAGTAATAAAGTGGCTAAGTAAGCCAAGTATCGATCCAAGGAGGCTCAGGGTATGTAAAATTTGCCTAAGTATACTATATTCTTATCTTACTTCTAACTATGCTAACAACAACGTAACCAACAGTTAATTGAGTTTTTGTTTATAAAATATATACTAAAACTATTAACAATTATTTACCGTGAATTTAAACTATGGATAAGAGCATGCCAAGGTTAAGAACAAGTAATGAATTCGATTGTAATAATAATTCGGTTAATCTCTTCTTCATGTTGCTAGCCAAGAACTTTAGCCTAGAAATTAAAACTCTCGTATTTAATTTCACTTAAGAATCATAAACCATTCGTCTACATTTCTGTGATCAAATGCAATTTACGACCTAGCAATACAATTCCGGTTCCTAAATTGACTAATACGGCTTTCAAGTATATTTCTATCAGGAAAGCACATCAAAACCCAATTTTCCCAAATCAAGTTAAGAACAATACCCTATTAATTCACAACTTTCCAATTTCTTGCTCTCTCGAGTGAAATTGGACTTTTTTGATGTACATTAATGTCGGCCAAGCACTAATGCAGTAAGAATAAGAATTAATAGAACAACATGAAAGAAGAAGAAGAAAACCATATCATTTACAATCAAAATTCACTACACATGTTCAAAACCTTAGCAAGGAAGAGAATTAGCCACTCATTTGTGGATTGATCATCCTAAAACAAGTGTAAATCATACATACAATTGATTGAAAGAAGAAAGGAAGAGAAGAAATCACTTAGCTTTTTCGTCCCTCAACTGCTGCTAACCCACGTCCTTGCTCCACCAAGTCTGAACTAATTAAAATAAACCTAAGTGTGCTATTTATACTAGTGGGAAATTTTTCCCGGAATAACAAGCAACGTGTCACGGAGGTCAACGCGGAGCACTGCCTCCGTGACACGGCGTGGACGCGGACCTTCACTGGAAATCCAGGTTCCGGTAAATTAGCCTCAACGTGGCACGGAGGCCAACGCGGAGGCCTATCTCTGTGCCACGGAGTTGTCGCGAGGCCTCACTGGAAATTGCCATTTAATTGCCTCTCCAGGCAGTGTGCCTCCGCGATGGTAGCGTGGCACGGCTCCATCGCGGAGCCCTTATAATTTGTGCATTCCAATGTCTTTTCCACGCTCGTATTCAAGTCCAACTCCGATATAGTTCCAACATGCATTTTATCTCCTAAAAATCATATTTTCCTGCAAAACAAATGCTAATCATGTTGGTTAGTATAAATTCACATTTTATTACCAATTACATGAGAATATATACATATTGCACACAAACAAGGCGAAAATAATACGTTTGAGTATCACTTGGGCATATAAATCTGCCCAAGATCATTATGCCATGTTACACTAGATACGTGTAGATCGACAACAGAGCGATACATCTCCAGGTATGACTCCTACTCCTCCAGCAGAGTTGAGAGTAGGCATAGCTTTACCCTTTCAGTCAATTTAGTCTATTCCTTTCTGTTTCAGTTCCTTCAGTTGTATTGTTGATTTCAGATATCTTTCAGTTGTTGTTTTACATACTCAGCACCAATGGTTCTGACGCCCGTTTGGGGCGCTACATTACTTGCCTGCAGGTACTCATAGACGAGGAGCCGATACCTCGTGATTCCAGCCAGCTCACAGGGTCGTCAGCTCCAGTCATCCATAGCTAGATAGCTAGAGATTTATCCCTTTTCTTTTGTTGTACAACATGGGTAGGTCGGGGCCCTTTCCCGACCATTTTATCAGTATTCTTAGTGGCTTGCAGTCTGTATATATTTCCCTGTGGTCAGTTGAGCTGGTCGTGTGAGGCCATGCAGTTTGTTATAGTTGTTTAGCATTTCAGTTATGTTGGCCGTGTGAGGCCTTATTCAGTCAGTAGTGGTGACCTTGCTGGTCACGTAGCTTTCCAGTATTTCGTTGTTGAGCTATAGATAACTAGACAGCATGGTGGCCCTGTTGGCCCGCATAGGCTCCCCTATATTGATATGTTTCTGGTTAGCTGTTAGTACAGGTACATGTGGCAATAGGCCCAGTTGGACGGAGGCTGTGTTTACAGCCATTAAATAGCCCTTTGTTCCCAGAAATCAGAGTTAGAGCCAGCCAGGCACCAGATGTGCTTAGGCTCAGTAGTCTAGTAGTTCAGGTCCTAGTAGGGCACTAGGTGCCAGTCATAGCCCCCAAGGCAGGGTGTGACAAACTTGGTATCAGAGCAGGTCGTGTCCCAGGGAGTCTGCAAGCCGTGCTAAGTATAGTCTTGTCTATGGATGTGTTGTGCAACACATACTATAGGCAGGAGGCTGCGAGGCATGATAGGATGGTTACTCTTCTTTTTATTCAGTCGTGCTGCAGAGCTTACTGTATTCTTTGGTTACAGATAATGTCAGACCAGCGACAACCTATCACAGGTCGGAGCCTAGATATTGTAGTAGGGGAAGGCACCAGCAGAATGCCTCACCCTCGTTTAGAAATAGCCCGATCAGAGGGCACTACGTAGGCATCATCCCAGCCTTCTCAGCAGTCTCCACCACATCATGAGCCACTTGGGGCGACACTACCTCCAGCATTCCCCTATACCGATACCTTCCGACCAGGAGGTTAGGAGTGCGGTAGTCATATTAGCACAGATGATGGCTGCTCAGCGTCAGCCAATGCCGTCTACAGTTGCAGAGTCGTCAGGAGGGCCCGGTAGTTCGAGGGTCCGAGAGTTCTTGGCTATAAATCCCCCACAGTTTACAGGTACGGATCGGACAGAGGACCCTCAGGATTTTCTAGATCAGATGCAGAGAATTTTCAGGGTTATGCATGCCACGCCTACAGAATCGGTTGAGTTTGCAGCATTCCGGTTACGGGACATCGCCGTATTGTGGTATGAGAGCTGGGAAAGGTCTCGAGGGAGAGATGTTTCCCCTCCGACCTAGTCCAGCTTCTCAAGAGCTTTTCTGGATCACTATTCACCACGGGAGATTCGACAGGCCCGGGTGGACTATTTTCTACATCTAGAGAAGGGGGCCATGAGTGTTCGGGAATACGCCTTGCGATTTGATTCTTTGGCCCGGTACGCGGCGGCCTTTGTTGGTACCATGGCATCCAGGGTACACTGCTTTATTATGGGGTTGAATCCAGAATATGTTGAGACTTGTATTACGACCACACTGTGAGAGGACATGGATATTGCCCGAGTTCAGGCATTTGCCCAGAATATTGAGGGCATCAGGCAGCGGCATTGGGAGATTAGGAGGACCAATCAGGAACAACACCATAGGGACAGGCCAGTTGAGTTACAGAGGGAGGCTTGGGGAGGACCTAGGCCACAATTATTAGATAGGCCGCCCAGGCCCCCGCCTCCACCACAGCCGCAGAGGGATAGATTTAGCCGCAGGGGGCAGACAGAGACTGGTAGAGGCTCACAGATTGCAGATTCATTATTACAGAGGAGGGCGGAGCAGAGTAGGTATACCCTACCACTTTTCCCTATATGCAGCCCATGCCACTCTGGAGCATGCAGGTATGGCTCCACCGGATGTTATATTTGTGGCCAAGAGGACCACTTGATGAGAGATTGCCCAGTCAGAGGTCAGGAGGATCGGGATAGACAAGACAGGGCATCCGTAGGGTCACGAGCTACAACATCCTCGGTCGGGCGCAGGCCCTCAGTTTTAGCAGGCAGGGGTCTGGGCAGATCAGGGGCCTCCAGTGTAGGTGTGGGTCTAAGCCGCACATATTATTTACCAGGGAGGCAGGATTCAGAAGCGTCACCTGATGTTGTGACAGGTATGATAACTATCTGCTCACACCCTGCTTATGTATTGATTGATCCAGGATCTACTTTGTCCTACATTACTCCATTTGTGGCACAAAAGTTCAATATTGCACCAGAATTATTACAGCAGCCCTTTTCAGTATCCACGCCCGTCGGTGACTCTATTGTAGCTAGCAGAATTTACCGAGGGTGTACAGTAGAGGTTGCTGATCGTCAAACAAAAGTAGATCTGGTCGAGTTAGAAATGATAGACTTCAATGCCATAATGGGTATGGATTGGCTAGTGTCATGCTTTGCCAATGTTGAATGTTGGACCAAGACGGTACGATTCCACTTTCCAGGAGAAGCAGTGCGGGAGTGGAAGGGAAGCACTGCTACGCCAAAAGGTAGGTTTATTTCCTACCTTCAGGCGAGGAAATTGATATCTAAGGGATGTATTTACCATCTGGTCAGAGTTCAGGATGTCCGAGCAGAATCTCCGACGCTCTAGTCTGTTCCGGTGGTGAACGAGTTCCCTGATGTGTTTTCCGATGAGTTACCTGGTATTCCACCAGAAAGGGAAATAGATTTTTCTATTGACTTGTTACCAGGCACTCAACCGATATCAATTCCTCCCTATCGTATGGCTCCTGCAGAACTCAGAGAATTAAAGGAGCAGCAGAAAGACTTGTTGGATAAAGGTTTTATTAGGCTGAGTACTTCACCATGGGGTGCGCCAGTTCTTTTTGTAAGAAAGAAAGATGGCTCACCCCGTATGTGCATAGATTATCGGAAATTGAACAAAGTTACAGTGAAGAACAAGTACCCGCTTCCCAGAATTGATGACTTATTTGATCAGTTGCAGGGAGCTAGATACTTTTCTAAGATTGACTTGCGGTCCGGATATCACCAGGTTCGAGTACGTGAAAGAGATATTCCTAAGACAGCATTCAGGACCCGATATGGACATTTTGAATTTCTAGTCATGTCCTATGGGTTAACGAATGCCCCGGCAATATTCATGGACCTGATGAACAGTATTTTCAGACCTTTCCTGGACTTGTTCGTAATAGTATTTATTGATGACATTCTGGTGTATTCTCGCTCTAAAGTAGATCATCGGACTCATTTGCGGATAGTGCTCCAGATCCTCAGGGACCACCAGTTATATGCTAAATTTTCTAAGTGTGAATTCTGGCTTAATTCAGTAGCCTTTTTAGGGCATAGTGTGTCGGATGCTGGTATACAGGTTGACACACAGAAGATAGAAGCAGTCAAGTCATGGCCTAGGCCTACCACTCCGATTGAGGTCCGTAGTTTTCTGGGATTAACAGGTTATTACAAGAGGTTTGTTGAGGGATTTTCGACTGTAGCGGCACCTCTGACTAAACTGACGCAGAAAGCAGCGAAGTTTCAGTGGACAGAGGCATGTGAGCAGAGCTTCCAGGAGTTAAAACATAGATTAACCTCCGCCCCAGTGCTAGCATTGCCGGAAGGTATAGGGGGTTATTCAGTGTATTGCGACGCATCAGGTGTTCGGTTAGGTTGTGTGTTGATGCAGCATGGTAAGGTGATTGCATATGCATCCAGACAGCTGAGGAAACACAAAAAGAATTACCCTACCCACGACCTGGAGTTAGCCGCAGTGATCCACGCCTTGAAAATGTGGAGACATTACTTGTATGGCGTCCATGTTGATATTTTTACAGATCACAAGAGCCTACAGTATATCTTCACTCAGAGGGAGTTAAATCTAAGGCAACATCGCTGGTTGGAGCTGTTAAAGGATTATGATGTGAATATTCTATACCACCCAGGAAAAGCTAATGTTGTAGCAGATGCTCTCAATCGTAAGTCCATGGGGAGTTTGGCGTATTTGCAGCCTGAGCAGCGGGAATTGGTCAGGGAGATACATCAGTTAGCTAGCCTAGCCGTTCGTGTAGTAGAAACAGTGGACGGTAGAGCGGTAATTCAGAACACCGCCGTCCTCATTAGTTGTGGAAGTGAAAGAACGGCAATATGAGGATCCTGACCTGATCCAGCTCAAAGACAGAATCCAGCAGGGTAAAGTGCCAGATTTTCATGTAACTGAGGAAGAAGTGTGCTCGGTGCTTTAGTAGGGGTTAAAAAACCGACACGCAAGTGCACGTGGTCAAACAAGTAATAAAGTGGCTAAGTAAGCCAAGTATCGATCCAAGGAGACTCTGGATAAGTAAAATTGCTTAAGTATACTATATTCTAGTTTACTTCTAATTATGTTGACAACAATGTAACCAAAAGTTAAATAATTTTGTTTATAAACTATATACTAAAACTATTAACAAATATTTACTTGAATTGAAACTATGGATAAGAGCATGCCAAGGTTAAGAACAAGTAATGAATTCGATAGTAATCATAATTCGGTTATTCTACTCTTCATGTTGCTAGCCAAGAACGTTAGCCTAGAGATTAAAACTCTCGTATTTAATCTCACTTTAGAATCATAAACCATTCGTCTACATTTCTGTGATCAAATGCAATTTATGACCTAGCAATACAATTCCGGTTCCTAAATTGACTAATACGGCTTTCAAGTATATTTCTATCAGGAAAGCACATCAAAACCCAATTTTCCCAAATCAAGTTAAGAACAATACCCTATTAATTCACAACTTTCCAATGTCTTGCTCTCTCGAGTGAAATTGGACTTTTTAGATGTACATTAATGTTTGCCACACACTAATGCAGTAAGAACAAGAATTAATAGAACAACATGAAAGAAGAAGATGAAAAACCATATAATTCACAATCAAAATTCAATACACATGTTCAAAACCTTAGCAAGGAAGAGAATTAGCCACTCATTTGTGGATTGATCATCCTCAAATGAGTGTAAATCATACGTACAATTGATTGAAAGAAGAAAGAAAGAGAGAAAAACCCTTAGCTTTTTCGTCCCTCAACTGCTGCTAACCCACGTCCTAGCTCCACCAAGTCTTCATTATGAAAAATAAACCTAAGTGTGCTATTTATATTAGTAGGAATCTTTCCCGGATTAACAAGCAACGTGTCACGGAGTGCATCGCGGAGCACGGCCTCCGTGACACGCTACGAACGCGGAGGCTCTCTGGAAAATCACCCGAAATCGGCCCAGGCAGCACCTTGCCGCGTTGGCAACGTGTCACGCTGCCTGGGCAGCGTGTTGTAGCCCCATGGTCGCGGAGTCCACCTGCCGTGGCACGTTTCCAATGCACAGGTGGGCTGTTTTGAGCGGCCTGCCTGCCGTGGCACCTTGTCGACGCGCCGGTGGGCTGTTTTGTGCCTCTTCCTTGCCGACGTTCGCGTGTTAATTCCGTTTCCAAGCTTCTACTTCACCAACTCATGGATTAGTTACTCAAACATCATCAAAACCTACAAAAGAAAGGCTAATCATGTTGGTTAGCACATATCTCCACATTATATAAAATTACATGAAAATGTATACAATAACTTAGATAAACAAGACTAATTGAAGTAATAAAGAGTATCTCGGGCATATATTTTTGCCCGTTATCACAACCCCACACTTAAAGCCTTGTTCGTCCTCGAACAACCTTTTACATATCATGCAAATGGAGACTCCTACATAACTAATTTAGCAAGATAATTCAGGTTACGGCTATAATGATTACGTAAGATACAAGCTAAAAATAGAGCATGCCTGATTTGATCATTGAAATGAAGTACAACCATGTTAAGACTTCTTAACCTCAAGAATCGACTCTCAATTTTAGCAAACTCATGCAAATCATCTGATTAAGAAATCCCACATGAAATATATCCTTCTTTCAACATGTGCCCCTCACGGAAAGAGAGTTACCCAATTACACGCAAAAACAATTTTTTTACATCACAACATGTGTGGGTACATGAATAGAATTACGCTCACTCTCACAAAGAATTCACATGCATCATATAGTGACCCATAAGCTTGCCCTTAGTGTTTTATTCCACTAATATAAGGATGTATGAATGTAAGATCTAGTGGGGTTGGGGTTGCGGAATTGAGAGATAATAGAGAGAATTGAGGAATGTGGATCGGCTATTCTCTCTCAATTCCGCAATGAAAAAGGATTAAGCTTATGTTGCAGCTGTCAAAGAATAGGCTCAAGGCTCAATGGGGTTAACTAGGATTAATTTTTCAAGGTAGGTATAATGAGGGATAAAAAGTTGGTTCATTCAAAGAAATGCCTATATCATTTCCTCCAATTCACATCCTTCATTTCGTTTTATAAACACACCAGGCAAGTTCTAGACAATCCACAATAGCACGGAATACTCAAAAACCTTACACTCATGGCACATGCTCAAATCAAGACACAATCAGTAGACTCTTACTCAGCTAATCACAAGAATTCCGAATTAAGCTTCCATCATATTGAGTCAAATTCAAGAGCCTAAGTGTCTCAAACAAAGTTATACACTTGCATGCTTCACATTGAACATACTTGCATCTTACAAACATTTATAGCACATAACAAGAACATCCAGCACCAATTAGTTATGGTTTCAAAACCCAAAACCTATCGACTAATTTTCCTCAAGACGGTCGTCATCCATCCATCGTCGGAAACAGTCCCTAGCTATGACTAAAAAAACTTTATATACAGACCAAGGAAAGAAAGAAAAAAGAAAAGAAAAAAAAAATTTATTCTTCGGTTCAAATACCCCCCGTCGGAAAAGAACCGAAAAGAAAAACCAACGGGTGATGAAGTCATGCTTAATTCACAAAAAATTTTCGAATTTTTCAAATTTTCAAATTTCTCACCAACTTTTGTACAAGCATTACATTCACCAAAAATCATTAAGCACAGAAATTTTGAAATTTCCTAGAAATTTCCCTCACCCCACACTTAAATCATGCTATGTCCGCATAGCATCAAACTAAAGGTTACAAAGGGTGAGAAATACTCCCTGAGGCCTTTAGGCCTAGCTGACACCATGGTTTTCTTCAACTATGGACAAGTGGGTGTTCGACCCCACACTTTTTCTTTTCCATGCTTGTTAGCTTCCTCCTCCACGGGTACTCAGACTTCCCCTCCATCTGTGCTTAACTTTCCACCAAAACAACACAAGATGAAAAATAAATAAAATAAACATAAATGCAAGAAATTAAAATGGTACCCATGGTACCCTTGGGTTGCCTCCCAAGCAGCGCCTAATTTTACGTCGCGGCACGACGTACCAAGTTTCACCACTTTTTCCTCCACCTTGAGGATATGAATCTCACCCCTAATTTCTTCTCTAATTTCCTCTTATGCTCCAGGGGTGGTGGTGAAAAATTGTAAGGACCAAACAGTAGATGTTGCCTTTTGCATTTATTGGTCCTTAAGTAAGCGAAGTCATTTTGTCTTTCTGAGTTAGCAAATTTCAAAATATATGGTGCTTGGTCCTCCTCTAGACATTTCTCTACAAACTTGGAAGACTCTATTTCTATGTTGTCAACCAAATTTAATGTTGAAAAATGCGTAGAGTGTGGTCCAATACACCTCAACTCTGAAACTGCATTTTGCTTGACCTCCTTACTTGTATATACCTTCTCGACATCGACATCTATCTCACCATTAAAGTCGACTGGGGGATACGCTAACTCTTCTTCCAAGAATGGATTTTCCATAAGTGTGAGCCCATCACGGGGACACTCAAGAGATTCGAATTGTTGGGCTTCATCCAAAAATTCACCCTTGTCGTCCTCTTGTAGTTCCTCTTGAATATCGGCTAAAACTGTTGTCTGTGATTTATCACACGCTTCAGCTTCAGCGATCATCTCCGTGAATTTGATGGTCATCCTTCCTAGAGCCTCTGCATTCTCTTCTTGCTGATTTCTCAATACCGCCATCGCCTCCTTCATTGCTTCTGATTGCTCCAAGAGTTGTTTCAACATGTCTTCTATTCGAGCTTAGCGTCCCAAGTCCTCATTTTCAGCATGCCTATATTCAGAAAAAACAACAGAAGGATCATAGTAGGGGCTTGGGGGAGGGGAATATGCCTTTGGACAATCACCCCAATGGCCATATTGACACCCACATATATTGCACGTATTACAGTTTTGCCACAAGTGGGGTCCTCCACAGTTCAGACAAGATTCACTAAAATATGAGTATCCACCGTTGAAACCATTTATATTCCACGATGTGATGTCAATAAGGGTATACGAACAAGCAGAAAAATAAAATAAAATAAAGAAGAATTAAAACAAACACTAGACCAAGTTGTCAACACTTAAGAAAATAAAACAAAAATACAGTAAATTTATACTTAAAACAATTTCACCAATTGCCAAGTCTCCCCGGCAACGGCGCCAAAAACTTGCTCGGTGCTTTGGTAGGGGTTAAAAAACCGACATGCAAGTGCACGTGGTCAAACAAGTAATAAAGTGGCTAAGTAAGCCAAGTATCGATCCAAGGAGACTCTGGATAAGTAAAATTGCTTAAGTATACTATATTCTAGTTTACTTCTAATTATGTTGACAACAATGTAACCAAAAGTTAAATAATTTTGTTTATAAACTATATACTAAAACTATTAACAAATATTTACTTGAATTGAAACTATGGATAAGAGCATGCCAAGGTTAAGAACAAGTAATGAATTCGATAGTAATCATAATTCGGTTATTCTACTCTTCATGTTGCTAGCCAAGAACATTAGCCTAGAGATTAAAACTCTCGTATTTAATCTCACTTTAGAATCATAAACCATTCGTCTACATTTCTGTGATCAAATGCAATTTATGACCTAGCAATACAATTCCGGTTCCTAAATTGACTAATACGGCTTTCAAGTATATTTCTATCAGGAAAGCACATCAAAACCCAATTTTCTCAAATCAAGTTAAGAACAATACCCTATTAATTCACAACTTTCCAATTTCTTGCTCTCTCGAGTGAAATTGGACTTTTTAGATGTACATTAATGTTGGCCACACACTAATGCAGTAAGAACAAGAATTAATAGAACAACATGAAAGAAGAAGATGAAAAACCATATAATTCACAATCAAAATTCAATACACATGTTCAAAACCTTAGCAAGGAAGAGAATTAGCCACTCATTTGTGGATTGATCATCCTCAAATGAGTGTAAATCATACGTACAATTGATTGAAAGAAGAAAGAAAGAGAGAAAAACCCTTAGCTTTTTCGTCCCTCAACTGCTGCTAACCCACGTCCTAGCTCCACCAAGTCTTCATTATGAAAAATAAACCTAAGTGTGCTATTTATATTAGTAGGAATCTTTCCCGGATTAACAAGCAACGTGTCACGGAGTGCATCGCGGAGCACGGCCTCCGTGACACGCTACGAACGCGGAGGCTCTCTGGAAAATCACCCGAAATCGGCCCAGGCAGCACCTTGCCGCGTTGGCAACGTGTCACGCTGCCTGGGCAGCGCGTTATAGCCCCATGGTCGCGGAGTCCACCTGCCGTGGCACGTTTCCAACGCGCAGGTGGGCTGTTTAGAGCGGCCTGCCTGCCGTGGCACCTTGTCGACACGCCGGTGGGCTGTTTTGTGCCTCTTCCTTGCCGACGTTCGCGTGTTAATTCCGTTTCCAAGCTTCTACTTCACCAACTCATGGATTAGTTACTCAAACATCATCAAAACCTACAAAACAAATGCTAATCATGTTGGTTAGCACATATCTCCACATTATATAAAATTACATGAAAATGTATACAATAACTTAGATAAACAAGACTAATTGAAGTAATAAAGAGTATCTCAGGCATATATTTTTGCCCGTTATCAAAGTGCTGTTATGTAAAGGTCGCCTATGTGTTCCAGATGTTTCAGGGCACCGCCAGCAGGTTATGAACGAGGTACATTACCCCCGTTATTCTCTTCACCGCTGTGCGACCAAAATGTACCACGATATCAAGGAGAATTATTGGTGGCCAGGAATGAAAAGAGAAATTGCCGAATTTGTAGCTCAGTGTCCTAACTACCAACAGGTGAAAGTGGAACATCGGAAACCAGGCAGTTTGACTCAGGACATAGTTGTGCCTCTCTGGAAATGGGAAGCAGTAAATATGGATTTTGTGGTAGGATTACCTCGTACCAGACATAGATATGACTCTATATGGGTGATAGTTGATAGATTGACAAAATCAGCTCATTTCCTGCCAGTAAGAGCTACTTTCTCGGCCGAAGATTACGCCGCATTGTATATCAGAGAAATAGTTAGATTGCATGGTGTTCCAGTATCTATTATCTCTGATAGAGGAGCACAGTTTAGAGCTAGATTTTGGCAGTCATTTCAGAGAGGTCTGGGGACGCAGATTAATTTGAGCACCGCATTCCACCCTCAGACAGATGGACAGGCTAAACGCACAATTCAGACGCTCAAGGACATGCTACGAGCGTGTGTGTTATATTTTGGAAGTAGCTGGGACGAGCATTTTCCGTTAATTGAATTTGCTTATAATAACAGCTATCACTCAGCCATCCACATTGCGCCTTTCGAGGCATTATATGGGCGAAAAGGCAGATCACCGATTGGCTGGTTTGAAATAGGAGAATCAGCGTTGGTTGGGCCAGACATTGTTCAGCAGTCAGAGGAAAAGGTAAAGCTTATCCGAGAACGCCTACTGACTGCACAGAGCCGCCAGAAATCATATGTTGATGTGCGGCGCAGAGAGTTGGAATTTGATGTAAATGATTGGGTATTTCTAAAAGTATCTCCGATGAAAGGGGTGATGAGATTCGGCAAGAAAGGTAAGCTCAGTCCGAGGTTTGTTGGGCCTTATCAGATTTGTCGAAGGATAGGCCGAGTAGCATATGAACTGAACTTGCCTCCAAAATTGGAATCCGTCCATCCGGTCTTTCACGTGTCTATGCTGAGGAAATGTCTAGGAGACCCATCCAGAGCAGTCCCAGTCCAGGATATAATTATATCGAAAGTGACGTCGTCTTTCATAATAGTGTTGTATTTAGTGCTAATTAACGTATATATAAATGCAGTTGGGAGAAATAGCTGGAATACTGACCGAGATACGCCGGTTAGTCGGGAAATCAGAAGCGAAGGTATGTAAAGCTAGTTTCCTCGGCAAGTTGGTAGTTTCAGAATAGTAAGATAGTTCAAGGCCAGTAGAATGTTTCAGAAGTCGTGGGTTACGTTTAGTATGAATATTAGCGTGATATTGGAAACATCATATCGTATATAACGTGAAACTTTCTAGCATGGTATAAATTCTAATATAAAGTGTTAGGACCTGTACAGCATGCCCACTATGTGATCTAGTAAAGTATGTTAGGATATTATCGTATTCAGTTGAAACTTAGTAAAGCAATATAAGTATCTGTAAGGTATCTCATAAGTAGAATGGTAAATTAAAATGAAGTTTAGGAAGCATGTTAGAAATAGTAAACCATGTTACTATGAGACTCAGTTATACGGCATGATTTCCAGTAGAAAAACTATATCTTGTTCAACATTAGACTCAGCACGGTATGACAGCATGATTATATATATACCATTATCAGTCACAACATGTATTAAATACATACATATCACTATCACTAGTCAGCATATAGTATGTACAGATACATTATCATCACTAGCTTCAGCATGCAGTATACGCAGTTAGTATTATTAGTTGGGACCACTGTATTGTCTTGGGATGGATTACCTAGCATTCATGACCGCCCTAGGGTTAATAGCTGTATCGACTCATCCGCCAGAGGACGAGGATACGTCGCTCTACGGAGTGGCATGCCGTCCCACAGGGGACGAAGATGGGATGCCAGTTTCCCCATATTGTGCCTTGGTCGACCTTTATACACCCCCTTCGAGTGGGTACGCCCGGGGTGTTGATTCAGGACTCCTCCAGACTCAGGTACAGTTATAGTCAGGGGCTCAGCGAGCCCAAGTGCATACCCAGGGGATCGGCAGGATGCTTATAGTTATTATAGGAGATGAGACGACCGGGGTAGGGGTATAGATTGCGTGTTGATTGTACCTCCCGGCTTATGGGGGCCGGGTAAGGTTTGTGTGTGCTATGCTATGTTATGTTATGTTATGCCATGTTACACTAGATACGAGTAGATCGACAACAGAGTGATACATCTCCAGGTATGACTCCTACTCCTCCCAGCATAGTTGAGAGTAGGCATAACTTTACCTTTTCAGTCAGTTTAGTCTATTCCTTTCTATTTTAGTTCCTTTAGTTGTATTGTTGATTTCAGATATCTTTCAGTTGTTTTTTTACATACTCAGTACCAGCGGTACTGACGCCTGTTTGGGGCACTGCATTACTTGCCTGCAGGTACTCATAGACGAGGAGCCGATACCTCGTGATTCCAGCCAGCTCTAGTCATCCGGAGCTAGATAGCTAGAGGTTTATCCCTTTTCTTTTATTGTATAGCATGGGTAGGCCGGGGCCCTGTCCCGACCATTTTATCAGTATTCTTAGAGGCTTGCAGTCTGTATATATTTCCCTGTGGTCAGTTGAGCCGGTCGTGTGAGGCCGTCCAGTTTGTTATAGTTGTTTAGCATTTCAGTTATGTTGGCTGTGTGAGGCCTTATCCAGTCAGTAGTGGTGACCATGCCGGTCACGTAGCTTTCCAATATTTTATTGTTGAGCTACAGATAACTAGACAGCATGGTGGCCTTGTCGGCCCGCATAGGCTCCCCTATATTGATATGTTTCTGGTTAGGTGTTAGTACAGGTACAGGTGGCTATTGGCCCAGTTGGCCGGAGGCTGTGTTTACAACCGTTATATAGCCCTTTGTTCCCAGATATCTGAGTTAGAGCCATCCAGGCACTGATCTTGGGCAAATTTATATGCCCAAGTGATACTCAAAGGTGTCATTTTAGCCTTGTTTATCTATCAATGTTTATACATTCTCATGTGATTGATAATAAAATGTGAATTTATACTAACCAACATGATTAGCGTTGTTTTGCAGGTGAAATATAATTTTGGGAAACTAAAATGCGTGTTGGGAGAGATTGGGGTTGGACTCGGATGTCAACAAGGAAAAAATGCAAAATTTGGCCTGTGGTGGAATAGCAACGTGTCACGGAGGCAGTGCTCCGCGATACACACCGTGTCACGGAGGCAGTGCTCCGCGATACACAACGTGTCACGGAGGCAGTGCTCCGCGATACACAACGTGTCACGGAGGCAGTGCTCCGCGATACACTCCGTGACACGTTGCTTGTTATTCCGGGAAAAATTCCCACTAGTATAAATAGAACACTTAGGTTTATTTTTCATAGTTCAGACTTGGTGGAGCAAGGACGTGGGTTAGCAGCAGTTGAGGGACGAAAAAGCTAAGAGATTTCTTCTCTTCCTTTCTTCTTTCAATCAATTGTATGTATGATTTACACTTGTTTTAGGATGATCAATCCACAAATGAGTGGCTAATTCTCTTCCTTGCTAAGGTTTTGAACATGTGTAGTGAATTTTGATTGTAAATGATATGGTTTTCTTCTTCTTCTTTCATGTTGTTCTATTAATTCTTGTTCTTACTGCATTAGTGCTGGGCCGACATTAATGTACATCTAAAAAGTCCAATTTCACTCGAGAGAGCAAGAAATTGGAAAGTTGTGAATTAATAGGGTATTGTTCTTAACTTGATTTGGGAAAATTGGATTTTGATGTGCTTTCCTGATAGAAATATACTTGAAAGCCGTATTAGTCAATTTAGGAACCGGAATTGTATTGCTAGGTCGTAAATTGCATTTGATCACAGAAATGTAGACGAATGGTTTATGATTCTTAAGTGAAATTAAATACGAGAGTTTTAATTTCTAGGCTACTGTTCTTGGCTAGCAACATGAAGAAGAGGTTAACCGAATTATTATTATAATCGAATTCATTACTTGTTCTTAACCTTGGCATGCTCATATCCATAGTTTAAATTCACAGTAAATAATTGTTAATAGTTTTAGTATATATATATTTTATAAACAAAAACTTATTTAACTGTTGGTTACGCTGTTGTTAGCATAATTAGAAGTAAGATAAGAATATAGTGTACTTAGGCAATTTTACTTATCCTGAGTCTCCTTGGATCGATACTTGGCTTACTTAGCCACTTTATTACTTGTTTGACCACGTGCACTTGCGTGTCGGTTTATAATATATAATACCAACCGAACAGACCGAACAAGTTTTTGGCGCCGTTGCCGGGGAGACTAGGCAATTGGTGAAATTGTGTTAAGTGTAAATTTACTGTATTTTTGTTTTATTTTCTTAAGTGCTGACAACTTAGTCTTAGTGTTTGTTTTAATTCTTTTGCATTTTACTTTTTCTTTTGCGAATACCCTTATTGACATGACATCGTGGAATATAAATGGGTTCAATGGTGGATACTCATATTTTAGTGAATCTTGTCTGAATTGCGGAGGACACCACTCGTGGCAACACTGTACCACGTGTAATATATGTGGTGGTCAAGATGGCCATTGGGATGGCTGTCCGAATGCATATTCCCCTCCCCCAATCTCCTACTATGATCCTTCTGTTGTTTTTTCTGAATATAGGCATGCTGAAAATGAGGACTTGGGACGCCAAGCTCGAATAGAAGACATGATGAAACAACTCTTGGAGCAATCAGAAGCAATGAAGGAGGCGATGGCAGTATTGAGAATTCAGCAAGAAGAGAATGCAGAGGCTCTCGAAAGGATGAGCGTCAAATTCACGGAGATGATTGCTGAGGCTGAAGCTTGTGATAAATTGCAGGTAACAGTTTTAGCCGATATTCAAGAGGAACTACAAGCAGAAGACAAGGGTGGATTTTTGGATGAAGCCCAACAATTAGAATCTCTTGAGTGTTCCCGTGATGGGCTCACACATATGGAAAAGCCATTCATGGAAGAAGAGATAGAGTATCACCCATTTGACATTAATGGAGAGATAGATGTCAATGCTGAAAAGGTGTATATAAGTAAGGAGGTCAAGCACAATGCAGTTTCAGAGTTGAGGTGTATTGGACCACACTCGACGCATTTTTCGACATTAAGTTTGGTTGACAACATAGAAGTCTTCCAAGCTTATAGAGAAATGTCTAGAGGAGGACCAAGCCCCATATATTTTGAAATTTGCTAACATGGAGAGACAAAATGACTTCGCTTACTTGAGGGCCAATAAGTGCAAAAGGCAACAACTACAACTTGGTCCTTACAATTTTTCACCACCACCCCTGGGGCATAAGAGGAAATTAGAGAAGAAATTAGGGGTGAGATTCATATCCTCAAGGTGGAGGAAAAAGTGGTGAAACTTGTTACGTCGTGCTGCGACGTAAAATCAGGCGCTGCTTGGGAGGCAACCCAAGGGTACCACAGGTACCATTTTAATTTCTTGCAATTGAGTTAATTTTTGTTTATTTTCATCTTGTGTTCTTTTGGTGGAAAGTTAAGCGCAGATGGAGGGGAAGTCTGAGTACCTGTGGAGGATAAAGCTAACAAGCATGGAAGAGAAAAAGTGTGGGGTTGAACACCCACTTGTGCAAAGTTGAAGAAAGGCGTGTTATTAGCTAGGCCTAAAGGCCTCAGGGAGTATTTCTCACCCTTTTTAAATTTTAATTTGATGCGATGAGGACATAGCATGATTTAAGTGGGGGGTGAGGGAAATTTCAAAAATTTTTGTTGTGCTTAACGATTTTTGGTGAATGTAATGCTTGTGAGAAATATTTGAAAAAGAAAAAACAAATTTTTTTTTTTGTTTTTTTTGTGAGTCAAGCATGACTTCATCACCCGTTGGTTTTTCTTTTCGGTTCTTTTCCGATGGGGGGTCTTTGAACCGAAGAATAAAAATTTTTCTTTGTTTGTATATATTGTTTTTAGTCATAGTTAGAGACTATTTCCAACGATGGATGGATGACGACCGTCTTGAGGAAAATTAGTCAGTAGGTTGGTTTTTGAACCTGTAGCTAATTGATGGCTTGATATTCTTGTTATGTGCTATAAATGATTGTAAGATGCAAGTATGTTTAGTGTTGAAGCATGCAAGTGGTATACCTATGTTTGAGACACCTAGGCTCTTGAATTTGACTTGATATGATTGAAGATTAATTTTGAATTCTTGTGATTAGCTGAGTTAAGAGTCTGCGGAATGTGTCTTGAATTGAGCATGTGCTGTGAGTGTAAGTTTTTCGAATATTCCGTGCTATTGTGGAATGTCTAGAACTTGCCTGGTGTGTATATAAAATGAAATGAAGGATGTGAATTGTAGGAGATGATTTAGGCATTTCTTTGAATGAACATAAATGTTATCCCTCACTTTACCTACCTTGAATATTTAATCCTAGTTAGCCCCATTGAGCCTTGAGCCTATTCTTTGATAGCTACAACATAAGCTTAATCCTTTTTCTTTCATTAGCCTTGAATTTGATCCAAAACTCCTAAGCGTTTAAGTGGAAAAAAAAATCCAAAGAATGAGGGAGTGAGAAGCGTGAAAAAGAAGGAAAAGTAGAAGTTGTGAAAGTTGAGAAAAGGACAAAGGTGCACTTGTGTAAAAATGGTTGATTATTAGTAGGGAGTAAGAAAATAAATGAATGAAACAAAAAAAAAGTTTTTTTTTTGGTTAAGTACTCCTTACTACTAAGCTGAGTGTGCTTAAAGAAATGGGAACAAGAAGAGAAAATTCAGGATTGAAAAGAATGGAGGGTGAAGTAATGGAAGAGATATCCTTAATGAAGGTTGAAGTTATTAAAAGCGCTTGGGGGAAGATAGTCACTATTACTGGCCAGAATAGTACCTACCCATCCCTTAGCTTACATTACAACCTATTAAGTCCTACTTGATCCTACATTCAAACATCCTTAAATTAGTGGAATAAAACACTAAGGGCAAGCTTATGGTTCATTACATGATGCATGTGAATTCTTTGTGAGAGCGAGCGTAATTCTATTCATTTAACCATACATGTTGTGATTTAAAAATTTGCGCGTGAAAATGGGTAACTCTCTTGTTGCAAGGGCAAATGTTTAATGAAGGATATAATTCATGTTGGATTTCTTGATCAGTTGATTTGCATGAGTTTGCTAAGATAGAGAGTCAATTCTTGAGGTTAGGAAGTCTTAACATAATTGTATTCCATTTTAATGATTAAATCGTGCATGCTATATTTTTAGCTTGCTATCTTAAACAGTCATTGTAGCTGTAGCTTGAATTATCTTTGCTAAAATTAGCTATGTGTAAGTCTTCATGTGCATGAGATGTAAAAGGTTTGTTCGAGGACGAACAAGACTTTAAGTGTGGGGTAAGTGATCTTGGGCAAATTTATATGCCCAAGTGATACTCAAAGGTGTCATTTTAGCCTTGTTTATCTATCAATGTTTATACATTCTCATTTGATTGATAATAAAATGTGAATTTATACTAACCAACATGATTATCATTGTTTTGCAGGTGAAATATAATTTTGGAAAGCTAAAATGCGTGTTGGGAGAGATTGGGGTTGGACTCGGATGTCAACAAGGAAAAAAATGCAAAATTTGGCCTGTGGTGGAATAGAAACATGTCACAGAGGCAGTGCTCCGCGATACACACCGTGTCACGGAGGCAGTTCTCCGCGATATACAACGTGTCACGGAGGCAGTGCTCCGCGATACACTCCGTGACACGTTGCTTGTTATTCCGGGAAAAATTCCCACTAGTATAAATAGAACACTTAGGTTCATTTTTCATAGTTCAGACTTGGTAGAGCAAGGGCGTGGGTTAGCAGCAGTTGAGGCACGAAAAAGCTAAGAGATTTCTTCTCTTCCTTTCTTCTTTCAATCAATTGTATGTATGATTTACACTTGTTTTAGGATGATCAATCCACAAATGAGTGGCTAATTCTCTTCCTTGCTAAGGTTTTGAACATGTGTAGTGAATTTTGATTGTAAATGATATGGTTTTCTTCTTCTTCTTTCATGTTGTTCTATTAATTCTTGTTCTTACTGCATTAGTGCTGGGCCGACATTAATGTACATCTAAAAAGTCCAATTTCACTCGAGAGAGCAAGATATTGGAAAGTTGTGAATTAATAGGGTATTGTTCTTAACTTGATTTGGGAAAATTGGATTTTGATGTGCTTTCCTGATAGAAATATACTTGAAAGCCGTATTAGTCAATTTAGGAACCGGAATTGTATTGCTAGGTCGTAAATTGCATTTGATCACAGAAATGTAGACGAATGGTTTATGATTCTTAAGTGAAATTAAATACGAGAGTTTTAATTTCTAGGCTACTGTTCTTGGCTAGCAACATGAAGAAGAGGTTAACCGAATTATTATTATAATCGAATTCATTACTTGTTCTTAACCTTGGCATGCTCATATCCATAGTTTAAATTCACAGTAAATAATTGTTAATAGTTTTAGTATATATATATTTTATAAACAAAAACTTATTTAACTGTTGGTTACGCTGTTGTTAGCATAATTAGAAGTAAGATAAGAATATAGTGTACTTAGGCAATTTTACTTATCCTGAGTCTCCTTGGATCGATACTTGGCTTACTTAGCCACTTTATTACTTGTTTGACCACGTGCACTTGCGTGTCGGTTTTACATATACCGAACCAGCCGAACAGGCACCAGCTGTGCTCAGGCTCAGTAGTCTAGTAGTTCAGGTCCTAGTAGGGCACCAGGTGACAGTAATACCCCCCAAGGCGGGGCGTGACATAATTTCATAGAGATAAGCATACTGTGAGACATGAGTTTACATACATAACGAGTTTCATGACATGAAACTGAGTTTTATAGAGTCATGGGGTAAGATTGGGATCGCTGATAGAAGTGATTACCTATCATTTGAGAACCTGAATATAAGCATAAGTATAGCATAATGTCAACTGAAACATAAGGAAAAACATCTGAATCGGAATGGATCGACCCACTATAGATACTATTTATAGAACTTACTCACTAGAAACAACTCAAGATTTGACTTGGCCCTTCGACTTATCATCTCCCCCTTATCTTATAGTTATCATTCTAAGGATCTTAGTTCCTTCCTTAAGGATAGGCTAACATCACTAACTCTTTACTTCCCATCCCACTCTAAAGTTACCACTGAAGCCTTCATTCTTATGACCATTTCACACTACCCACAGAATGAATTTCATATAACATTGCCAAAAGGGATCTTATATCTTATACTGTGGATCTTGGGCCTAACACATTCAAGGGCCAATCATGTAAAGATTATGTCATACTAGTGACTATATCAAGTGAGTTTCCCCGATCCTGGTGTGGTGACAGGGTGTAGATACGATCCTATCACTACCCACTACCTACACTATATGATGTGCCCTACTGAGGTGGGCAGGTTGTCGGAGTTACTGAATAGGTGACTATATCTCTACCTTTGCCTCGTTTGGCTGCTGGGAAATATCTAAGCTTATGGCCTAGTTTGCCACACTAGAAGCAATCATTTGAACCATCCATGCACTCTTCTAGGTGATTCTTTATGCATCTCTTGCAAACTGGTTAAGTATGACCATTGACATTGCTTTGCCAAGTGATGGACAGTCTCGAACTTTTTGGCCAAGCTTCCTATACCCAAAGCAGACATCCCTATTGATCAAGCAATTATCATGTGATTCCTTCCATATTTCTTGAAAAATGGATATATAATCTCCCTCACCATGGATCTAGATGGAAAACTACCTTTTAACGGTGTCGGGGCTAATGACCTCTAACATTGTTGTGATAGGTATCCACTACTTTCCCTCTGTTGTGCAACCTTAATGTTGTCTATCCTGGCTCTCCTGTTCCCCTTTCATCTTTCCCTAAACTTCTTATCCTCGTTTGGACAGTGGAACTTAGACGGGCCCTTTTTAGTGAGGCATCGAATCCTAGTAGTTTTCTTCTCTCTGTTAAAGTTCATAGGTGCGATTTTCTATTGGTTAAGCTGAGTGGACATGGCCTGCATCAATGTTCTAAAGGTAGCCATGAACTCTTCATTGATAACTTGCCGAATAAGAGGGCCCAATGGAGTTGGTGGGGCTGGTAGATTTGCATTACTGATTCTTCTTCCACTGTCTCTTCTGGGAGGAATTCTCTGCGAACACGTATATCACGAGTTAGGAGAATAGAGTGTTGGACTTTATCACACGATATAGGATATGAAAGATGGGTAGTTTCTGAAAATGTCACGTATCCACTTCCTCATAAGTATAGTGTGCTTCACACCCATGAACAAGACTATAATTGATGTGGCTTTCAAACATCCTAGGACACTCTAAAATCTAATGCTCTGATACCAAGTTTTTCACGACTCGAGCATGGACCCCGGACCTTTACACGACACCCAAACTATGAATGGCTCCAAGCTAACTCATGGCACATGCATAGCATATTTGAGAGCATAAACATAGTGGTAAGGAAGCATAAACATACCATGAGCAAAAGACCGAATATCATAGAACATAAGTGTAGACATCAAGTATGAATCATCTAATACATAGCTATCTGAAAAGCATCTAATAATATGACAAGCTGATGGGACAACACACCCAACTAGCTCGCTAAGTCTAAAACTAAAAGACATAGACATAAAACATAAAACTGATAAGTGTCCTAGGAAGATGAGAACTCACCCAGACTGGGGCTAAACTGAATGGAATCGAAGTAGGAGAGGTGCTAACATCAGGGCTGATTCTGATCACCCGAACCTTGATCATGATATTATATAACATAGTGTATGCGGTCAATACTTTTAATGTACTGAGTATGAAGTGTAAGTAAAACATTCTAGTAAAACGATAGTCAGAAAATATAAGTATAAATTAAGCATTTGACATGAGAGTCAGGACAACATACTAAAATCATAATCGTGAGCTTGTCAAAAACATGTGTTATTCGTCATAAGATGACTCATAATCACCCATGGTTTGAAAGTAAAATCATAAGGTTTACCATGTTCGGAAACGTGAGTAAAATCTTATAAACTGATTAATGGGTCAATTAGGCTATAAAATATGATATCATAATCCTAAACATTTATAGCTAAAAATATGAGGAAAAATGGGAGACTCATCATAACTGACACCATCATGATGTCCAACTATCTCGCTCAAGTTGACAGAGCCATTACAAGCTTGCCAAGGAAAGGAAAGATTACGGTGTTATATCACTCATGAATCCCTATGATCTTGGGCATATTTATATGCCCAAAGACTATTTTATACCCATATTTTGTCCATGTTTGCACCTTAATTTAAGAATAATCTCATGTATTTTGTGTAATTTGTGCCCATGGACTAACAAATATGATTATCTCTCTTTTTAGGTTGAAATTGTCAATGTATGGAGCTCAATGTGAAGATAATAGTCCTATTCTTGAAGATAAATGTTAAGGGATGGATTATGGATGGTGAGAAGAGCTAAAAAGGACATTTTAAGTCAAATTCGTGCCACAGAGAAGCATTAGGGCATTTAACAATGTGCCACGGAGCAAAAAATTAATTTATATGAACAGGGGCTGCAAAATAGTGAGCATCCGCAACAACAGAGTGTCATGGAGGCAAATCTCCGTAATAGCAAGCATGTCACAGAGGCAAATCTCCGCAATGGGCAGCGTGGCATGGAGCTATTTCACCATAGACCAAAATTTTCATTTTTTCAACTTATTATAAAATGAATTTCATTTTTTCAACATATTATAAAATGAACCCTTAGCATCTAAATTCATTATCACGAAATATTTTGAGAACAACGGAAAGGAACAAAGGGAGAAGTGAAGAACTCTACCTAGGGTTCATTAGTTTTCATTATTGTTTAACTACTCCTGTAAGTACATTACTTTAATTATGTTTTTGAGTATTTGTACGAACATGAGTAGCTAAAACCCTTCCTCTAGGGTTGAGGCCACAAGATATGATGTAAATGCTTAAATTCATCTTTGGTTTCAGTTTTTAGTTATTGTTTGTCGTGCATTCTTCATTATTTTTTTTCATGTTTGATCACCATGAAAACAAACTCGTTAAGCATAGGTAAAATCTCAAAAGAGTAACCCTCGGCCAGAACACAAGAATGTAGGAAGCAAGTTCTTATCTTTACTATAGGATTCGCGGATAGGATAGAAACTATACCTAATTTTCCTTGCTTGGTTAATAAAACGGGATGATAGCGAGACACCGATTTAGAATTGTCACATCATCACTCGTAGAAGTAGTTGTGCAGCTAAGTCAGGTTAAATGTCATGACCCAAGCGTAGACCCGAATTGTAGACATGGGACAAGGGACCCCTAGAGACCCCAAGTCAATCCATGGCATAAGTATTCACTAAATCATTCAATAAACATGATGAAACATAATCATAAACTCAGCGGAACTCTAAATTGACATAACAACAGAATGAACATCTGAAGCTGAAAAAAAGTCTAAGTCTGACAAGCCTCTAATATGGACGAGCTGATGGGACAATACCCCCAACTAACTCAGCAATATTGAAACTTAAAATACAACCAAGATAACTAAAAGTATACTCCTCGACAGATGAGGACTCACCAACTAAGCAGGTATTGACTCTAATAAGCAACTACCAACGGGGCTGGACCTGAGAACTGATCTTGGGCAGATTTATATGCCCAAGTGATACTCAAACGTATTATTTTCGCCTTGTTTGTGTGCAATGTGTATATATTCTCATGTAATTGGTAATAAAATGTGAATTTATACTAACCAACATGATTAGCATTTGTTTTGCAGGTAAATATGATTTTTAGGAGCTAAAATGCATGTTGGAACTATATCGGAGTTGGACTTGGATACGAGCGTGGAAAAGACATTGGAATGCACAAATTATAGGGGCTCCGTGATGGAGCCATGCCACGCTACCATCGCGGAGGCACACTGCCTGGAGAGGGAATTAAATGGCAAATTCCAGTGAGGCCTCGCGACAGCTCCGTGGCACGGAGATAGGCCTCCGAGTTGGCCTCCGTGCCACGTTGAGGCTAATTTACCAGACCCTGGATTTCCAGTGAAGGTCCGCGTCCACGCCGTGTCACGGAGGCAGTGCTCCGCGTTGACCTCCGTGACACGTTGCTTGTTATTCCGGGAAAAATTTCCCTCTAGTATAAATAGCACACTTATTTTAATCAGTTCAGTTTTAGTTCAGATTTGGTGGAGCTAGGACGTGGGTTAGCAGTAGTTGAGGGACGAAAAAGCTAAGAGATTTCTTCTCTTCCTTTCTTCTTTCAATCAATGGTATGTATGATTTACACTTGTTTTAGGATGATCAATCCACAAATGAGTGGCTAGTTCTCTTCCTTGCTAAGGTTTTGAACATGTGTAGTGAATTTTGATTGTAAATGATATGGTTTTCTTCTTCTTCTTTCATGTTGTTCTATTAATTCTTGTTCTTACTGCATTAGTGCTTGGCCGACATTAATGTACATGTAAAAAGTCCAATTTCACTGGAGAGAGCAAGAAATTGGGAAGTTGTGAATTAATAGGGTATTGTTCTTAACTTGATTTGGGAAAATTGGGTTTTGATGTGCTTTCCTGATAGAAATATACTTGAAAGTCGTATTAGTCAATTGAGGAACCGGAATTGTATTGCTAGGTCGTAAATTGCATTTGTTCACAGAAATGTAGACGAATGGTTTATGATTCTTAAGTGAAATTAAATACGAGAGTTTTAATTTCTAAGCTAATGTTCTTGGCTAGCAACATGAAGAAGAGATTAACCGAATTATTATTACAATCGAATTCATTTCTTGTTCTTAACCTTGGCATGCTCATATCCATAGTTTAAATTCATAGTAAATAATTGTTAATAGTTTTAGTATATATTTTATAAACAAAAACTCAACTAACTGTTGGTTACGTTGTTGTTAGCATAGTTAGAAGTAAAATAAGAATGTAGTATACTTAGGCAATTTTTACATACCCTGAGCCTCCTTGGATCGATACTTGGCTTACTTAGCCACTTTATTACTTGTTTGACCATGTGCACTTGCGTGTCGGTTTTATAACCCCAACAACGCACCGAACAAGAACCGGACCCTGCATCATGAAATGATGCAACATAGAAAGTATGCGGTCAGTACGTGGAATGTACCGAGTATGCAAGGTCAGTAAAACCGCCAAAGCAATATAAGTCTTTTAAAACAAGTCATACATATATAATAATCCTTAAGGATAAGGAGAGATCATAAGCATTCATTATGAAATCATCCTTATATCATACGTGATCATGCATGGCTTTAGAACATCATGACTGACTCGAATGACTCAAACCTAAATTATAACATTTCTATCAAAAGCTGAACAATGAGTCGAACCTTGATTTTTCAACATGCATGCATAAGATAATCATCATGAATAATGGATATGCAACATCGAATGATATAGACAGTGGGAGACTCGTCATTTAACTGACATACAACGATAGAGTTTACGTGATCCCGACTATTACACTCAAGTAGCAGAGCAGTCCAAAACATTGTCAGGGCTAAAAACGCTACCATGATATGGATATCAAGCTGAAATGGGCCGTTCGGGCCAGGGATAGATCACAAGGGAGGTCCCAATAATAACATAAAATCAACCTAAGTTGGCGCGTAGTTCTGGGGCATAGGGTTATAGACCCTTAGCCCGCTCGATGATGGACTCTTCTCCCAAAACATGCAATGCTCTACATCATATAAAAACGAAGCTGAACATCGTCTAGTGACAAAGCTCAACATGAATTCATGCATAATCTTAACATCGTATGAAGCGATGCTCAAAATTGTCTATTGACAAAGCTCATTATTAAATCATGCATATACTAGACATCATATAATTATGAAGTTCAACAATGTCATTTCGACAAAGCTTAGAATGAAATCATGCTTAGAATCAACATCATGTTAAATGACGCTTAATGACAACATATATCTCAATTACAAATTCATGCATATAAGAAGCATTAATTTGACACATACCAGAAGCTCAAAGAATAGTGGGAGACCTTACTCCAAAATCGTGTGGTAAGCCTACTTTACAAATATCACTTCATCATCATCAATATAAGGGCCTTGCCCACAACCTTATCATACTTGAACTCATAAAATTCATTTCAAACACTATAATTTGGGAGATTTGACTCCAAAACAAGGTAATAAAGTCAATTCAAGAAAAATCATCATTCATACACATTATTGGGCACTACCCAAAGCTTCATCATACTTGGGTCTATTTAATCTTCTTTGAAAACATAATCAAAATCATGGGTAAAGTTGGAAACATGGCTCTCAGCATCTATTCCATCATCATCTCATTCTTCCACAATCACTTCTATTATGAACTATCCACACGTGGGCATTTTAGACTCAGTTTATAGAAAAGCAATTTTTGTAAAAGAAATTAAGTTAGAATCCTCCCAAGCTCGATAAATCATCAATATGAAGTCAATTTAATCATACCAATGAATAGAGATGTAAGAATCATGCAATTGAATGAAAACCCATACTTGATCATCACAAACCAATCACAAATTGATAGGAAATGGGCATGGGTGTGGAAGGAAGAACCCACTCAGGGCATTACATAACTGGGATTGAAGAATTCTAACCCTTCCTAATTTCCCAGCTGAGATTACAATTGGAAACCTTGAGATTTCACCTTGAACCTTCCTTCACCTTCAAACTTGCATGCATGAGAGTAATGGCTCAGAATAGGTTTTTCCCTGCTAGAAACCCTCTAACATAAGCTTAAGACGACATAGTATAGGCCCTTAGAACATAGGAATTACGAAAAGACCATTACTAAATTCACAGGAAAACACTTCCAGGTAACCCTAACGAGTGACCCGACAATTCGTCAGGACAGGCAATGACTCGTTGAGTCGCCCATCAAATACACTGCCTTAATTCCCAATAATAATCCACATACTTTCTCATGACTCTCCTCATGAGTCTTCGGGACTGACCACGACTCGTGGGGTCCCATCCGTTAAGTACATTGGATAGTTCCTCCTTTAATATTCCAACTCCAGCCCACGATTGACATGATGACGCGTGGGGGCTGACCATGAGTCGGTGATTCACTCCTGGGGACTTCGATCCGTTGATCACTCAAGACCTTCCCAAGGGTCACTCGACGACTCGTAGTGTCTTCTCACGAGTCATTTAGTGGCTCATTCTGCAACTACTGCAACATTGTTTCAGTTTTTCTCGGATTCACTTTCGAATCCGATTCTTGAATTCTCGGGGTATAGCAATATCTCCCCCTATTCTTCCTCGAATGTTAGAAACAAGCAGGAAACACAAACAAGCAATTATTATACTCCAATATTGGTTATTTTAACTAAAATTTCATGGAATGACTACCTCCGAAAAGAACCACGTAGTTGAACTAAATTCAAGCATCATATACATTTATCGTAACATAATTCAAACTTGCACACATGAACTGAATATGGAAACTGATTAGAGAATTAGGGCAAAAACTGATACCTCAAGTCACCACCGAGCCAATAGAGAACAAATGTGGGTATTTAGCCATTATGTCCGCTTCGGCCTCCCATGTAGCTCCTTCAACATGCTGATTCCTCCATAAAACCTTAACTGAAGCTACTTCTTTGTTCCTCAGCCTTCGAACTTTTCGATCCAAAATGTCAACTGAAATTTCTTCATAACTAAGTCTGTCTTTCACACCAAGGCTATCTACCGGAGGTACCAAGGCTGGATCACCCAAGCACTTCTTCAGAAATGATACATGGAACACGGGATGAACTGAAGCCAATTCTGAAGGCAAGTCCAACTCATACGCCACCCTTCAAATTCTTTTTACAACCCCGTAGGGGCCAACATAGCGGGGACTGAGTTTACCTTTCCTTCCGAACTAGATGATTCCCTTCATGGGATATACCTTTAGAAACACCCAGTCGTCTACATCAAACTCCAATTCTCTTCTCGTCACATCAGCATACGATTTTTGACAACATTGAGCAGTTCTCAACCGGTCCCTTATCAATTAAACCTTCACCATCGCCTCATGGACCGAATATGCTCCTAACATAGCTGCCTCACCAACCGAGAACCATTTGATCGGAGATCTGCAGCTTCGCCCATAGTGGGCCTCGAACGTGCCATCTGGATACTATAGTGGTAACTATTATTATAAGCAAAGTCGGACAGGGGCAAATGATCATCCCAACTACCTTTAAAATCCATAACACACGCCCTCAACATATCCTCAAGAGTTTGAATGGATCGTTCTGGTTGGCTTTCCGTTTGAGGATGAAAAGTCGTGCTTAGCTTAACCTGAGTCCCGAGCCCTTTTGAAACAAACGCTAGAATTTAGAAGTGAACTGAGTACCTTGGTCCGAAATAATAGACAAGGGCACTCCATTAAGCCGAACCAACTCCTGAAAATACAACTTAGCATAATCATCTGCTGAATCCGTTGTCTTGACCGATAGGAAGTGTGCAGCCTTGTTCAACCTGTCCACTACAACCCAAATGGAGTCGTATTGCCGGCGTGTACGAGGTAGACCTGTAATGAAGTCCATATTGATTTCTTCCCATTTCCAAGTGGGGATGGCAATATCTTGAAGTACACCTCTATGTATTTGATGATCGACCTTCACTTGCTGACAGTTTGGACATTTTGCTACGAACACCAAAATATCCTTCTTTATACCATCCCACCAATATATTTCTCACAAATCCTGATACATTTTCGTGGATCCTGGATAAATAGAATATCTAGTACCATGTGCCTCATGCAATATCCGAACTCTCAAATTATCAATGTTCGGAACACATAGTTGACCCTGGTATTGTAGCACACCATCTCCCTCTTGGGAGAAAACCTCCACTTTGTGACTCCGAACCGCCTCCTTCAGCTTCTTCAATATAGGATCCTCATCTTGCCTTGATTTAACATCAACCATAAAGGACGATTCCGACCCGTTATGCACATCAACACCGCCATCGGTCAAATCGATCAATCTAACTACCAGCCTTGCAAGCCGATGTACCTGTTTCACTAATTCCTTCTTCCCTTCATCCACATGGGACACACTCTCCATTGAGAGCCTACTAAGAACATCTGCAACCATATTAGCCTTGCCCAGGTGGTAAAGGACACTCATGTCATAATCCTTAAGTTACTCAAACCACCTCCTTTGCCAAAGATTTAGATCCTTTTGTGTGAACACATATTGCAAGCTCTTGTGATCCGTAAATACATCCACTTGAACCCCATAAAAGTAATGTTGCCATATCTTCAATGCGAACACCACCACGGCCAATTCAAGATCATGGGTCGGGTAATTCCTTTCATGTACGTTAAGCTGTCGAGAGGCATAAGCTATCACCCTCCCACGCTGCATCAACACACACCCGAGTCTGACTATGGAAGCATCACAATACACCACGAACCCATCAGTACCCTCAGATAGGGTCAACACTGGTGCTGAAGTAAGTTGAGTTTTCAACTCTTAGAAGCTTTTCTCACAAGCCTCCGACCATTGAAATTTCACCTTCTTCTGAGTCAACTTAGTCAAAGGCGCTACAATGGATGAGAAACCCTCAACAAACCTCCAGCAATAGCCAGCTAAGCCTAAGAAACTCCGAATATCCGTAGGATTCATCGGTCTGGGCCAATTCTTCACCACCTCAATTTGCTGCGAGTCTACTTGTATGCCTTCACTAGGCACCACATGGCCCAAGAATGCCACAAAGTCCAACCAAAACTGACACTTACTAAACTTTGCATACAATTGGCGGTCCTTGAGGGTCTGGAGCACTACTCTCAAGTGAGCGGCATGCTCTTCCTCGCTCTGAGAGTATACCAAAATGTCATTAATGAACACAATCACAAACATGTCCAAATATGGCTTGAACACTTTGTTCATCATGTCCATAAAAGCTGCAGGAGCATTCGTCAGTCCAAAAGACATAACTACAAACTCGTAATGACCATTCCGTGTCCTGAATGCCGTCTTCGGGATATCACTCTCCCAAACTCTGAGCTGATGATACCCAGATCTGAGATCTATCTTGGAGAAAAACTTAGCACGTTGAAATTGATCGAACAAATCATCGATCCTGGGTAAGGGATACCTGTTCTTGATAGTGACTTTATTTTACTGTCGATAATCAATGCACATAGGAAGGGAACCATCTTTCTTCCAAAAAAATAATACTGGTGAGCCTCATGGAGACTGGATCGGTCTAATGAATCCCTTATCAAGAAAATCCTTTAACTAATCCTTCAACTCTTTTAGCTCAACTGGAGCCATCCTGTAGGGAGCAATAGATATAGGTTGCATATCGGGAAGAAGGTCAATACCGAAATCAATCTCCCGCTCGGGAGGGATACCTGAAAAATCATCAAGAAAGACCTCTAGATACTCACGTACTACTAGAACTAACTGGATAGTCGGGGTCTCAGACTCAGCATCCTGGACCCTAACCAAATGATACATGTAACCCTTAGAAATCATCTTCCTAGCCTTGAGGTAGGAAACGAAGCAACCTACAGGCACAACTAAACTATCCTTCCATTCTAAGACTGGATCACCCGAGAATCTTAACTCTACTAACCAGGTCCTGCAATTAATGGAAGCATGACAAGCGTACAACCAATCGAGAATAATATCGAAATCGGTCATTGCTAACTCTATCACATCTACTGAGGTGACCTTATGGAGAATAAAGTTCGGGAAAATTCTATACACCAGTCTAGCTATAACAGAGTCACCTACTGGAGTAGAAACCGAGAAGGATTCTGACAAGACATTGGTTCTGACTCCGAAGCTACTGGCTACATAAGGTGTCACAAAGGACAAGGTGGCCTCTGGATCTAACAATGCATAAACATCAACATGGAAGACTCGTAACGTACCAGTAACCACGTTTGGGGACACCTCCTGCTCCTGATGGGATTCTAGGCATAGAATCAATTCTGGCGCTGACCGCCAGCTACACTGGTAGATTCCCCCCATGTGGTGAGCGAGGGGGTAGGGCTGCTGAGCTAGAAGCTGGGCTACGGCCCCCAACTTGATCCTTTCTCACTGCCGGACAATCTCTAAGCATGTGTTCGGGTTGCCCACATCCGAACATGCTCCCGAACCTGCCAAGCATTGGCCTGTATGCCCTCGGCCACATCTGCGACAAGCTGGAACACCTGAATTTGTGAGCCCGCTGCTCTGACCCCTAGAGCCTGGTGCTTTCCATCTCTGATCATACCTAGGATGACATGGCACACTCAAGGCTGATGAAGCTGGGGCGGATGATCTCTGGTGGGTTTGCTGACGGTGCCCACCGCCGGACCTCTGTTGGTAGAATCTATGGTCCTCAGTCTTAGCCCTCTTGGCCTCTCTCTCTCGAATATATTGTCTCCATCTTTTGGGCGTACAACACCATTCGAGGGAAGTCCATATCCTAATGGAGCATAGTGATCCTGCATTCCTTATCCAAGTAACTTTCTATCCTATGCATAAACCTCCTCACTCGGCCCATCTGGTCAGCCACTAACTCAGGAGCATACTTTGATAGGCGGGTGAACTCAAGGGAATACTCTAGTACTGTCACCCTCCTTTGCTTCAGATTTACGAACTCAGCTACCTTCAGCTCCCTCATCTCCCAAGGGAAGAACCGATCCAGGAATGCAGCATGGAACTCCTCCCAAGTGACCGGACCTGCTCCGAGCACCCTGCTATCCTTCCATTGATGGAACTAGATATGTGCAACCCCTTTTAATTGGTAGGAGGCCAACTCTGCACACTCAACACTACTCACCCCCATGACCTGGGTGATCTTGATAACCTCATCCACGAACTCATGTGGGTCCTCATCTACCTTAGACCCAAGAAACTCCAGTTTCATCCTCAAGAAGCCCCTGACTCGATCCGTCATTGCACTGCCATTCTGCAGAACATGCACAACAGCCTGCTGATTAACTTGAGCGGTCAAGGCCTATGCAAACATCTGAATAGCGGCCCGAAATTCAGCATGGGAGGCTAGATCCAGTGCCTGAGGCTCCTGAACCGGTGGGACCTGTTGATGCCCACGATCCATGCCATCAGCGTGGCCTTCACCATCTCCATTTCTCTTTTTATTCATCTATTGAGGAGCCATGATTCTGAAATCATGAATAGCACGAATTAGAGGGATAGAAAGACTCTTCATCGCTCGACATTAATCATGAAAGATGGGAACATTTCCTAGAACATTTCGTAGCCTCTTCTTCATAAGTGCGGCATGCTTCACACTCATAAAAAAGACTCTACTTAACATGACGTTTAGACTCCCTAGGACACTTAAAATCTATAGCTCTGATACCAAGTTTGTCATGACCCGAGCGTAGACCCAAATTGTAGAAACTGGAAAAGGGACCCTGAAAGACCCCAAGTCAACCCATGGCATAAGAATTCACTAACTCATTGAATAAACATGAAGAAACATACTCATAAACTCATAAAAGTCTAAATTGACATAACAACAGAATAAACATCTGCAGCTGAAAACATGTCTAAGTCTGATAAGACTCTAATATGGACGAGCTGATGGGACAATACCCGCAACTAACTCGGCAATACTAAAACTAAAAATACAACCAAGGTAACTGAGATTCTAGTCCTCGACTGATGAGGCTTCACCAACTAAGAAGGTACTGACTCTGATAAGTGACTACGAATGGGGCTGGACCTGAGAACCGGACCCTACAACATGAAATGATGCAGCATAGAAAGTATGTAGTTAGTACGTGGAATGTATCGAGTATGCAAGGTAAGTAAAACCGCCAGAGCAATATAAGTCTTTTAAAACAAGTCATACCTATATAATAATCCTTACGGAGAAGAAGAATATCACAAGCATTCATTATGAAATCATCCTTATTTTATACGTGATCATGCATTGCATTAGAAAATCATGACTGACTCAAATAACTCAAAGCTAAATCATAACATTTATATCAAAAGCTGAACAATGACTCAAACCTTGATTTTTGAACATGCATGCATAATATAGTCATCATGAATAATGGATATGAAACTTCGAATGATATAGACAGTGGGAGACTCGTCAGTTAACTGACAAAATCATGATAGAGCTTACGTGGCCCCGAATCTTACACTAAAGTGGGCAGAGCCGTCCAAAACCTTGCCAAGGCTAAAGACGCTACCATGATATCAATATCAATCTAAAAGGGGCCATTCAGGACAGGGATAGCTCACAAGGGAGGTCCCAATAGTAAAATAGAATCAACCTACATTGGTGTGTAGTTCTAGGGCATAGGGTTATCGACCCTTAGCCCACTCGGTGCTAGACTCTTCTCCCAAAACATGCAATTCCCTACATCGTATAAATATGAAGCTCAACATAGTCTAGTGATGAAGCTCAACATTAATTCATGCATAAACTCAAAATCATATGAAGCGAAGCTCAACATTGTCTATTGATAAAGGTCATTATGAAATCATGCATATACTAGACATCATATAAATATGAAGCTCAACAATGTCATTTAAACAAATCTTAGAATGAAATCATGCTTAGACTCAACATCATGTTAAATGAAGCTTAATGACAACATATATCTCAATTACGAATTCATGCATATGAGAAGCTTTACTTGGACACATACCACAAGCTCAAAGAATAGTGGGAGACCGTACACCAAAATCGTGTGGTAAGCCTACTTTAGAAATATCACTTTATCATCATCAATATAAGGGCCTTGCCCAAAACCTTATCATACTTGAACTCACACAATTCATTTGAAAACATTATAATTTCGGAGATTCCACTCCAAAACGAGGTAATAAAGTCCATTATAGAAATATCATCATTCATACTCATCATTGGGCACTGACCAAAGCTTCATCATACATGGGTCTATTTAATATTCTTTGAAAACTCATCAAAATCATGGGTAAGTTTGGAAACATGGCTCTCATTATCTATTCCATCATCATCACATTCTTCCACAATCACTTCTATTATGAACTATCCACACATGGTGTTTTAGATTTAATTTATAGAAAGCAATTTTTGTAAAGAAAGTTTAGTCAGAATCTTCCCAATCTCGATAAATCATCAATATCAACTCAATTTAATCATACCCATGAATAGAGATGTAAGAATCATGCAATTGAATGGAAACCCATACTTGATCATCACAAACCAATCACAAATTGATAGGGAATGGACATGGGTGTTGAAGGAAGCACCCATTCATAGCCTTACTTACCTGGGATTGAAGAATTCTAACCCTTCCTAATTGCCCAGCTGAGGTTCAAATTGGAAACCTTGAGATTTCACCTTGAACCTTCCATTCAACCTTAAAACTTGCATGCATGAGATTAATGTCTTAGAATAGGTTCTTCACTTCTAGACACCCTCTAATACGAGCTTAAGATGACGTAGTATAGGCCCTTAGAACATAAGAATTATGAAAAGACCCTTCCTAAATTCGCAGGAAAACGCTGCCAGGTTACCCTAACGGGTGACCTGACGATTCGTTAGGACGAGCAACGACTTGTCAAGTCGCCCATCAAGTACACTGCCTTTATTCCCAATAATAATCCACATGCTTTCTCACGACTCTCCTCATGAGTCGTTGGGACTGACCACGACTCATGGGGTCCCATCCGTTAAGTACACTGGATAGTTCCTCCTTTAACATTCCAACTCCACCCCATGATTAACATGACGACTCGTGTTGGCTGTCCACAAGTCGTTGATTCACTCATGGGGACTTCAATACCTTGATCACTCCAAGCCTTTCCATGGGTCACTTGACGACTCGTGGGGTCTTCTCATGAGTCATTCAGTGACTTTTTCTGCAACAACTGCAACATTTTTCTAGTTTTTCTCCGATTCACTTTCGGGTCTGATTTTTGAAATCTCAGGTTATACCTTTAAAGAATTAGAGGTACGAAAGTCCGTAATCAAGGGCATAAATCCTGTAAACCACATTCACGAAGTTAATTGCTCACAAATTAGGATGGCACATCCCTGCTCAAAGATGTAGGTGTGAGACTAGTTTGTTGTGTTTAGAGGCTCGAAAGACCATGAAAAACACACTCTAACTTTGTGAGACAACAACTGAAGTTTGTATACATGAATCATTGTGAATTTTAGCATTGCATGATTATCAAGCCTTAACTCTAGTTGCATCTTGTATTGTTTCCCGATTGTTTTGTGATCACACCTAGATTTAATAATAAGTATCCAAAATCTCTTAAATCAACACTTGTGAAGGTTGACTTGACACTTGAACATAAATATTCACTAGATTAGTCTAGTCCCTGTGGGTTCGACATTCGTCTCTTAAAAGGGTCACTGTATTACTTATACGACCGCGTGCGCTGGGGCGCAACAAGTTTTTGGCGCCATTGCCGGGGACTAGCAGATAACGTCCAAAATATATTCCTTAATACAAAGAATATACACGACTGAAGTATCAAAACAAGTAACCTGATGAGTACGGGGGTCAAATTCCATGAGGACTAGGGAATGATAATTTCAGTCGATTGAGAAGTTGATGTTAGTTTTCACCACGTAGATTTAATATGAAAACAAATAAAATTGGGGGAGTCGGAGCTTTCATAGAATTGTATTGATTGATTTAGTCAAGTAAAATAGCAAGATCAGCTAAGTTGTCAACAAGAGTGTGAAATACTAGAGGTGCAGTGTAGATGAAATACTAACTAGATCGGGACATGTCAGGTCATCTTGTAGGTTAAATGAGTATAAATAATCTCGGAAAGTGGGTAACCTCAGCTTCTCCGCCTATTGACTACCTCTTTCTAGAGTTTTGCTAAGATTCTAACCACAACTTGGCTCAACCCCTTAAGATTTTGATTAGCAACTGCACTATTCCTAGCTATTAGTTGCCAATAGGAAATGAGAAAGCAATTTCCGCTATTTCTAGCTTAATTTCACAATCTCTTATCCATGCCCACTACTAGATTCTCTTCCAATACTTAATTACTCTATCTCTAGAAATAATCAAGTAAGAATAAATAGACTCATATCATAATCAATGGATCTTCATTAATTGATTGAAGAGAATCTAATAGATTTACACTTACTTGAACAACATGAAGATGACTCTAGCAATACCACATCCAATTAAGTATTCATCATTACACACTTCTAAATATTTATTTTATCTACTCATAGTTAAGAAATTCAAAAATACTTTCGTAATAGCATCAGAGAATTTAATAGCAAGAGTAGATAAATCAACTTCAGAAAATAATCTTCAACAATAGCTGAACTTACTAGTACAAGAGGAAATAGAATAGAGTACTTTCCACAATTTTCACTCAAAATCCCCCTCTTTCAGCTAAGAGAATGTTCTTTTGCTAAAAACAGAAAAGATGATATGATGTAAGCTTTTGTTCTGTCTTTGAATTCTCTGTTTCTATCTTCTCTTTGCCTATCTGAGTACAAAGTACTTTATCCATATTTATACTCTGCAAAGTAGGGCACTTTTCATCTCCTTTTTAGTGTTGAATGATTATACCATTATGAGCACCGTTCTGGAGCCAGTGGCAGCACTGGCGGTTCGCAGGTTACAATTCGTGAAACGCCAGGTGTCTTTTCTGCATTTCCACTAAATTCCAGTGAGCACCGCCAATTCGCTCGGCGTTTCACCGACTCTGAATACGTGAACCACCAGGTCTTAAGGCCATTTTCTAGAACTTTTGAGTATCATTCGGCGACTGGACCGGCGACTCGCCGCTGGAAAGTCGCGAACCGCCGGCGGCATTACTCCTCTGAGGCAGTGAGATTTGGCCTTTGGCCGGCATTTTTCCAATTTACATCTATGACTAGACAATTCACATTCATTCCCCTATTTTTTCTCCATTTTTGCTCTTTTTTTCACTTTTAGCCATCTGCACACAATGAAAGCAAAAAGCGCATAAATTCCAAATAATCAACTCAAGAACGAAATAAAAACTCAAGTTTTAGATCCTAATGAGTTGGTAAATTACCAACTGATCAAATCCCCTAACTTAAATCATTGCTTGTCGTCAAGTAATGCAATACTCAACTATTGAGGAATGTACCACCTCTCTTCACAATTAGACCTCACCGATCACCTGGACTATGAAAAACCAAAAATACTCAGCAGGCTCACCAAAAATAAAAGAAGAAAATACCTCAAAAGACCAAAACAATGAAGATGTTTAAAGCAGGCAAGCACTTTCTATCAAGCAAAGTTTATGAAAGGAATCATTTATTAGTACAAGGGCATTGCTCAACCAAGCAACACACATAGCATCTCAAATTATAATCATTGAAAATTCAAAGCTTGCCAAGAGTTTACACTCCTTGCCCCATGTCCACCTTAATTCTCAATGCTCTTGCATCCCCAAAAACAAATGATGCCACTCACCACAATAAGGATCCCTATTCCTTTGATCATGTGATCATTTGAATGCACACAAGGGATTAATTAGAAGAGACACTTACGCTCACTCTCCCAAAAGATACCTTCATGTATACACTTGACCCATATGCTTGCCCTTCATGTAATTCGCCACTAATATAAAGTAGCTGCACCTAGAATCATTTAGGACTTGCGGGTTATGATGTAGGCTTGAGGTGAGGGTAGGACGAACATTTGGTTATAGTGACTAGATCCTTTCTAATGCTTTTTATGTCATACCTTACATCAATTCCACTCACTTAACCTTCTTTCCCTTCTTTCCTTGTTGATGACTTTCATTTCTTGAACACTCTCCCTTATAACCCCTTTCTTTCACAACTAGCCTTATCATATCAAGAGGGAACACCAATTCACATAAATTGTCTTTTTCCTTTTTGGATTTATCCTTTGGTGCACTTTTGAAAAAAGGCGGTGCTCCCTTCAAACTATGATTCTTATCTTACCCCTTTGTTTAGCATACCCCCAAACTTAGGCTTTTGCCTCATTTTTCACAAATGTTTTTATCATTCCCTATTTCTTAGGCTCTAAGCTCATTTCATTACTTATCTTATCACTAGCATCTAGGGAGAATGGGGGCCAGAACGAGGTATTAAGAATGGTCTTAAGGCTTGCAATATGGTTGCCAAAGAAAATGTTTAAGGCTCAACATTGGCTGACAAGGATTGATCCTCATTGAGGGCATATAGGTGAAGTAACTAGACAATGGAAAGCCTAAACTCATGTTCTTGGCACAACTACATCTAGGATTTCACCTTGAAACACATTTGGGGCAAGTTCTTGACAAGATGTAATGCATTAGATTCCTCAAATGTCTTCACCACACAAGGCATCACCATTAAAGGGTCCACAAGAGTCATTCTCAACACAAAACAACAAACTAGGGCATATAAGCAAGCAAACATCATAAGTCAAATAGGGAATTTACAATGTATGACAAAGAATGTTATGCTATGGTGTCAACCCTTGCTCATTACATTCATTCTCATGGACTTGTTTTTGCAATTCCATTTCAACAAAAAAACAATTTGGTGGTGCCTCTCAAAACAACTTCACAAAAGACTCAAAGAAACATAACATTTTCCCTTAAGAATGTCGCCACTCAATCCATCATTAGGAAAAACCAACCCGGTTCGACAACAAAAATAACCAAAATACAAGAATGCTCCTTGGGAAAGAACCGTGATCAAGAGAAAACCCTCGGAGTTTTAAGTACTACACAACTATTTACAATGTAGACAAAAGAACAAGACTTTGAGGTCATTTCAATCAATATTTTGCAATTCAAAGCCAAGACCACATTTAGTCATAAGCACCAAACATGAAAAGAAACAAAACCAATACATTCATTCATTCATTTAGAAAAATAGGACACACCCGACAAGTGTAACCATTGACCAACAACATCTTGAAAAAGGCTACGCCTACTCAAACTCAAATAAAAAAACATCAGAATCTCAAAATAAACAATCCTCCCCCCATCAATAGAACTCATCCCTCCCCCCACTTTAAAGCATACATTGTCCTCAATATAAATATGAAAAAAGGAAAGGGACAAGGAACTCCCTAAATGGGTTACTCCTCTTCATCATCACCCTCTACCGCACCAGCATCATCGCCGCTGGAATCTTCTAGCCCAGTTAAATAATCTCCCAACGCTTCAAACAATTCATTAATTAGCCCCCGAGCTGAGGAAGGAGCAACCATTGCACATCCAAGGTGCTCATGTCGAGCACTTTGACTGAAGTCCGACTCTTCCACTTTTGCACCTCAGTTCGGAGGGAAGTGACTTCCCCTTCTACTGCATCCACCCTCTTACATAAAGTGGCGACATTGTCGTATAGTGATTTGAGCTCCTTCTTGATTGTTTAAGCAATGAGTGTCTGGAGGCTCTTAACCAAACATTGAAGTTGGCTTTCATACGAGTTTGGAATCTCTAGAAGTTGATGGAGACCACTTGGCTGAGAAGATTGTAGAGGGGGAGAAACTCTTTGCTGAGGCAGTCACCCGATGCTTGGCCCGACATGTCATGCCGGGCCACATTGGATTCTAGGGCGATTGGTGATTGGGATGACACGTAGGAGAGGGAATCTTCTTGCACTCCAAAGGCTTTCTGGCGCTTCCTCTTTACTACTGGTGCCTCAGCATCTCTCTTCTACTCGATATCAATTACACGCAATGCAACGGAAGGAGTTTCATTCGGGAATAGAGGCACCCCAACTGCTGAGCAAAGATGGGAAATTAAGACAACATAGGGCATTGAGTTACTAGACTGCCTGGCCTTCTTCTTCATCTGTTGAGCAAAAATTTCCCCAATGTTGATGGGACTCCCTCATTATGCAAGCAATCAGAATGGCGGTTTCAAGGCTGACCCTCTATTCATTTTTAGAGGGGATGATCCGAGCACAAAAAAAATTGAGCCACAACTTGGCCTCGAACTTCAAGTCATGGTGAGAGATTTCGCCACCCATAGAGGCTCATAACGGATTGACAATAGCTATAATGCAGCCTACCCATGTGAATTGGTCTTCAATATCTGCCACCCTAGACATGTACTCCATAGCGGAGTCAATTTCATCCTCCCAAAAAAAAATAATTAATGGTCGTCAGGGTTATATCAACCTCCACTCCCCTGATCATCATGAATGGTAAGCAGGGGAAATAATCTACTTTGTCTCTATGCTACATACTCTCTTGGCATGCTTGATAAGAGGTGTAGAGCTCGGTGACCAAACTAGGGTAATATAGTGGAAGTTGGTTGGCAAATGCATACCATTGCCTGTGGGTGAACTGCTCAATGATGTTAGGGAACTTACCCCTCAATCCTATCAAGAAAAACCGCTTCTCCACGGTTATTGAGCGGCCTTGGAAAATGACATTGTGCTCTTTCATGTTTGGTACATAGAGGACTAGTGCTTCGTTGGTGTTGTTCGTTGGTTGAGTGTCCCTGGATTTGCCCTTGCCTTTGCTAGTTGAAGAAGCAAGGGCCTTTCTGTTGCCTATGTTTCTTGTGGAAGACATGGTTTGTGTTTCTGTAAGAGGTATGTTAGTGACAAGAAATAGAAGTAGAAATTAAGGGAAAAGAAAAATAATCTAAAGAATAACTGAGAAATAAAGGAAAATTAAACAATCATTTAAAGATCTAGTGGTACTGGCGGAAGACCGGCGGTTCATAGAAGACATTTTGCGAACCGCCGATGCCTTATAGAACACTGGGAAACTATGAAATTTTCAGTGGTTCAGGCAGCATCTGGCCGGTCTAGGTTTGTGAACCGCTGATGTAGCGCAGAATCCACTCAGTGGCCAGGGCCAATTTCAAAGTAAACCAACGCTCCATCGGCGATTCGCCAAATCTGACCGGTGAATCTCCGGCCCCTGTCGTCCACAAATTTTAAACTCATTATTCATAGGCACCCTTTAACACACCTTCACATCAAACATACTACTAGCAACTCTACTCCATTCACACACATATTCATGACGTTATCCCTTAAGATTGGTGTCACCTGGTCTATCATCGGGCAAAACGTTGTGCTTTATGCATATGGGTTACTCAGACTTCACCCTATTCATAATTTCACCGCAAAAGCCCATATCCATTCCATTTAACAAGCATAACCATTCAAGAATTCAACAGGGAAGGAAAATAGAATATTACTCCTACAGAATCAGGTACCAATAATAAAATAAAAACAGTGGCAAGAAAATTGTTACCAAATTAGAAGAATGCTTGCACACTCTATTAACTTCAAAAAGGAAAATAACTCAAACTTGCAACGTCACTTTCAGATCAGTGTAGTGTAGAGAGTATGAGTGAAGTAATTGTGTTAGTGAAATATGGAGAGGTTTTTATAGGTGAAGAGTGGTAATGTGATAGGTTGAGGGGGAAGGTGGAGAGTTTAATGTGGGTGTGTTGGTGGGAAGTTGGAAAGTAGAAAGGTGGGAAAGTGGAGAGGTGGAAAATGGAGGGATGTGGGGAATTGGGAAAGTCGGGTATTGGAAAGAGAAAAATGGAAAGAAAAAGTGTTGGAAAAAGAGGAGATATGGGAATATTTGCAGAATAGGGTGGCTGGGTAGGAATTTGGGATTTTTTGGGCAAATCTTTTAAGATTCCATTTTGTACTCACTACGCACCTCTAGAGGAGATATACCGGTGGTATGCCTATTTGGACTTGCGGTTCACCACTGTGATTTATTTTACCCTGTATTATGCCTAGTGATCTAGTTCCTGCCGGAGATACACCGGTGGTTCGCGGATTACACCTGTGTTCTGCCGGTCACCCGCCGAGTTCGTGACCTAGATTTAGGTTTTCTGCTCACTATTGGTGATACACTGGCGACCCACAAATCTATTTTAGAAGTTCGTCTATGGCCCGTCGGTTCTTTAATTCAAATCTCAACTTTCTGCTTTTTGCTCCTCTTCTTCGGTGGTTTACGTGTTTGTACCGGCGGCTCGCCAGTTCCTCGCTGTGTCTTCAAGTATAATTTTTTCCTCTCTTTGGCCCTAATATCTCATCTCCTACACAAACAAAAACAACAAAAACATCAAATAATTCATTAAACACTTGGGTTGCCTCCCAAGAAGAACCTTATTTAACGTCATGGCGCAACGTAGTCCTTTTTTCAATTCCTCATTTTTGATGGGTCATCATCCGACTTTATTTTGTAATATTCCAACCACCTTGCATTTGGGAAGAGTTTCAGCTGATGGACACACGTTGAAGGTAACTTCCTTACTGCTAACCCAAAATTTTAATTCTCCAAGCTCCACATCTACCACAGCTTTCCCTAGAGACAACAATGGCCTTCCCAAAATAATGGGAACTTCTACATCCATTTCACAATCAAAATTAACAAAATCAGCTGGTAGAATAAACTTGTCCACTCTCAGCAGCACACCTTCTAGCACGCCCACCGGTCTTTTGATTGACCTGTCTGTCATTAGCAGCCGCATCAACGTCAGTTTTGTGCTTCTGAGGCCCAATTTCTTAAACATGAGCAGGGGCATCAAATTTATGTTGGCACCAAGATAACATAGGGCCTTCTTGAACACGCAAATCCCAATTGTGCATGGAATTGTAAAGGCTCTAGGATCTTCCCCTTTTGGGACAAGGTTACTCGTCATCACCTTACTACAATGGTGCATTTTCTCTTCATTGCCATCATCAACCACCTTTTTCTTTTTCAACAAATCTTTCATAAACTTGGCATAACTGGGCATTTGGAGAAAAGTGTCCACAAACGGTATATTGAAGGACAACTTGCTAAACATGTCCAAAAACTTCTTAAACTGATCATCCTTCTTTTTCTTGGTCATCCGCTGTAGATAAGGAGGTGGGATTTTTGATTCAACCCTATCATCAATCAGGGCCCTCATGCCCGTCTCATCATCATCAACATGAAGGGGGATCTTGTCATTCTTTCCCTCTTTTTCTTCCTCAACATTCTACGAAATCATGGACGTTTTAGCAACTTCATCTTCATCAACTACTTTTGGGTTCTCCACCTCACTAGGCTTCTTCGGGGCATCACCAATCACCTTACCACTTCTAGTGACAATAGCCATACATTGACCATCTTTCATTGGATTGAAAATTGTGTCACTAGGTTGTGTTCCCTTCATCCTAGGGTTCATTTGAGCTAATAGGTGATTCATTTTGGCTTCCAAATTCTTGGTGGATGCCAAGTGGGAATTCAATGTTTGAGCGTGGTTAGACAGCTCCCCTATTAATTCTTTCACCCCACTTTCGATCGACTCCACCTTCTTCAAAACACTTGATAACATATCTTTGATCTTTGAGCTACCCGCATCACTTACCCCCGACTGATTTTGAGGATTTGCAACCTTAGGAGGTGGAATATATGGATTTGAGATCTAATGATAATGATCACCTTCTAGGTTTGGCTCTCTATTTCTCCACCTCTAATTTCATTCAAGCCATCCTTGTGGCTCACGATTCCTCCAACCTTGGTTATCATCCCTTGGGAGCCATAGGCTTGGTTTGCTCCTTGAAAGCCAGGTTGAGAATACTCCCATTTGGTGGCCCATGTATTGACATTCTTCGTCATATCTCGGTGGTGATGACTCTCCTTCATATTGTAAAGGACCTTGCATTCCGATGACATTTACTACCTTTGGCCCTGCTCCCATCACATGCTTGGTCATCAATTCTAATTGTGTCAGCATCTTGGCGAAATTTTCATCCCACTCTTCATCTTGTTTTCGCAACTCTGCTTCCAATGCACTTAAACTAATATCATGAGTGGACACACTTGTTTCTCTTGTGTGCTAAGCCCTGTTGGTCTTTGTCATTCGGTCTAGGAGAGCTTTGGCCAACCCCTATGTTTGGTCCATAATAGAACCACCAGCAAGGTTGTTTTCCACAGACATGTTAATTGAATCAAGGGCCCTATAGAAGGTTTGGAGAAGCATTCCATCTGGCAATCCATGATTTGGGCAAAGAGCCACCTTCTTTTTAAACCTTAACCACACTTCATGTAAAGGCTCTCCTAGTTCTTGCCTGAAATTTGTAATATCATCCCTTAGCTGAAGGATCTTTGATGGGGGGAAAAAAAGGGTCTAGGAAGGCTTCGGTTAGCTCTTGCCATGAAGTAATACATCCCGAAGGGAGTTTCTCTAGCCACATTGTTGCTTCTCCCGTCAATGAGAAAGGAAAGAGTCTCAACCTGATGGACTCTTGGCCGATATTTGTTATATTAAAGGTCTGACATATTTATAAGAAATTCCTAAAATGACGATTCTCATCCTCACTTGGTTCTTCGCCAAAGATCCCATTCATTTGCAACAAGTGAAGCATTGTGCTAGTGACATGAAACACTATATTTCATACTGTTGGTGATAGACAAATAGCTCTAAACAATGCATTTCCTACCGTTGGTGGTAGGCCAATAGCTCCTGCAACTTCCAGCATCACGGAATTATCTTCCTCTAGTTCGATGTTACCCTCTAGTGAGTTATCCCCTTCTTGGGAGTGATGATTCATGCGGTTATGAGCTCCTACCAACACAGTAAACTCACATTAAGTAACTATAATGCAAAACTATTTCAACTACACAAGATCATCAAGCGCTAGTCCCCAACAACAGTGCCATTTTTGATAACGTCCAAAATATATTCCTTAGTTCAAAGAATATACATGAACAAAGTATCAAAACAAGTAACACGACGAGTGCTGGGGTCGAATCTTATGAGGACTAGGGAATGAAAATTTCAAGTGTCAACTGAAAAGTTGATGTTAGTTTGCACCACATAGATTTAATATGAAAACAAATAAAATTGGGGGAGTTGAAACTTTCAAAGAATTGTATTGATTGATTTAGTGAAGTAAAATACAAAGATCAGCTAAGTTGTCAACAAGGGTGTGAAATACTAGAGGTGCGGTATAGATGAAATACTAACTTGATCGGGACATACCAGGTCATATTGTAAGTTCAATAAGTATAAATAATATTGGGAAGTGGGTAATTGTAATACCTTGGAAGTGCCTAAGAGTAGACCAGGGAGTTAAAAGTTCAAAACTGCTAAAACTGGAAAAAACATTGGAAGAGAGGAGTAACGACTCATGGCTGGAACCATGAGCTATTGTTACCAGTCGTGGTTTTAGGAGTCTGGGTGGCAGTGGAAGCAACAACTGATGTAACGAATCGTTGTGGGAAACAATGAGTCATCTGTAGTTGTGGTGAGAGATGGACTTTAACATTTGGGGAAGTAACGGGTCATTCAACAACCCATCATGAGTTACAACAACCCGTTGTCAGCAATCATTGTCCACATGGTCAGATTTCCAGTGCACTCAGCGAATCAATACCATGACTTATTGGAAGCAACCATGAGTCGTGGTGAGGCTTGTGGTAAGGAATGTTCAGGTTTGGTAGGGAGTTGACTACGACCGACTCAACGACCCATCCTATCTAATCGTGCGAAGGATCTGAAGGTATTGATGAGACAGTGGATCAAACAACTGAATACCACGAGTCATGCTTTCACAAAACAACTTATGGGATCAGTTGTTGGTTCGTCCAGGGCAGTTTTTCAGGGACTTTTCATTAAGGATATTTTTTTACTTTCCATGCTATAAGGCCCTAAAATACATCATTTCATGTATTTTCCTGGGCATTTTAAGGTAGGTTAAGTCGTTATTGCATAGATCATTCCCATGCAATCATACAAAGAGAATTCCAGAGAGATCAAGCATACAATTAAGCATTTCCCTAGTAATTTATCCTTGGGTATTCAAGAACTTTAGAATCTGATCTTACCCTGGTATGTAGGGTTACGAATGGGTGATTCCATTCACACCTATGCCCATTCTCTATTAATTTATGAAAATCTACCAAAAATATCACAGGGTTTCAATTCAATTTTTTTGTGAATTTCTAATGATTTGCTAATAGGCTTTTATGATTTATGATCTATATCATATTTTATGGATTTTGATCAGATTTACAATTATTTTACTTATAAAAATATTTATTTTGATTTCTACAAAATTAAGCCTAATTATGAATGATCTATGATGAATCGATTTATGATCTACTCTCAAATTTTTGATATTTAAAAATCCAGCATGATTTATGATTTGAAAAATAGATTCATTCAATTACCCATCATCGTTTGATGATATACAAGTTATATGTGTCATCTGCAAGTATGCATGAACCCTATGATTTATCAATTATGCTTTGGCCGACCCTCGGGCCTTGGTTCATGGCTAGTTCATGTATTTACAAGCATGTTATGATTATCATAATTTAAATATCCCATGAACTAATTCATATTATACTATGAGCACTATATATGATTTGGGAGTAGTATAGAACACCAAGTAGGTTCGGGGCGCAGGTTCTGCCCCGGATCTCATAAACTACGTGACACCATAGGTATGTTGGGACCTCCCTTGTGACTGTCCCTAGCCTAAACGACCCTTTTCACATGATCATACCCTTCATGGTTCTACCCTTGGCAAGATACGATCAGCCTCCCGACTAGGTTTACAAGTCGGGCTACATGTGTGCTCATATGGGGTATATCGGTTAGAGAAGTCTCCTACTGTTCCTCATGATTTATGCATGTTTATGATTACGTATGTTGGCACAAGTGATGATTTGTTAAATTCTCTCTTATGATTATGAAAATGAATGATTTATGAATGATTTGAAAATCTTGAGCCTTACGTTATGTTACAATATTTATGATATGAGCTTGATTTCCTACTCTTATTATGTTTGATGAGTTTTTACATATTTTAAATGTCCATTTTACTTACCTTTAATACTCGGTACATTCCACGTACTGACTGCATACTTTCTATGTTGTATTGTTTTATGATACAAGACCCGACTCTCTCGCTCATCCCCATATTTAGATCATCTTAGAGTTCACTTTTAGCTTGTGGTGAAACCTCATGTTACGAGGGGAGTTTGACTAGGCATTTATTTTATTTATGTTTCAGTACTTGGCTGGGTTAGTTGGAGGTGTTGTTCCATCAACCCATCTTATGCAATAGAGGCTTTCAGACAGTGTGTATTACTTAGCTTGCGTGTATGTCTAGTGATTCCTTATGATGTGATATGCTATGTTTACATTTCCGCTATGTCTTATGTTCAGTCTTTCACTTAAGGTGAATGAAGTTAGATGTATTCTTATGCCATGGGTCAATCCAGGTCTACATCGAGGTCCTGACAAACTTGTTATCAGAGCCATAGGTTTTGAAGTGTCCTATGGTGTTTGAAAGCCGCGTTGAGCAGAGTCTTTTTCATGGGTATGGAGCGCTCCACACCTATGATGAAGAGGCTACGAGAAATTTAGGAAATATTCACTTCTTTCATGATCCATGTCATGTGATGAAAATTTTTTCTATCCTTCTAATTTATGCTATTCGAGATTGCATAATCACGGTTCCAGGAAGAATGAATGGAAGAAGAAATGGAAATGGTGAAGGCCATGGAGATGGAAATGATCATGGGCATCAGCAAGCTCCACATGTTCAGGAGCCTCAGGCACCAGAGCCAGTTGCCCACGTTGAGTTTCGAGCGGCTATCCAGATGTTGGAACAGGCCTTGATCGCTTAGGTCAACCAGCAGGTTGTTGTGCGTATCCCACAGAATGGAACTGCGGTAGAAGCTCGGATTAGAGGCTCCTTGATGATGAACCTCCGGAGTTCCTTAGGTCTAAGGTAGATAAGGATCTGCACAATTTCATCGAGGAGATTCTAAAGATCACCTAGGTTATAGGGGTGACCAATGGAGATTGTGTTGATTTGGCCACCTATTAGCTAATGGGGGTGGCTCACATAAGGTTCAAGCAGTGGAGAGATGCTAGGGCAGAGGGTGCAGGCCCTATAGGTTGGGAAGAATTCCACGCGGCATTCTTGGGTCGATTTTTCCCTCAAGAGATGAAGGAGCTTAAGGCAGCTTTGTTTGTCAATTTGAAGTAGGGTGACATGCCCGTTCAGGAGTACGCATTGAAGTTCACTCGTCTATCCAAGTATGCTCCCGAGTTGGTGGCAGACCAGCGGGCTCAGGTGAGCCGTTTTGTGCATGGAGTGGCAGACTATTTGGATAAGGACAGCAGGATCGCCATGTTGCATCTGGACATAGATTTTCCCCATATTATGTTGCATGCTTAGCAGATGTAGTCGATGTATCAGAGGCATAGAGAGGCCAAGAGGGCCAAGACAACAGTTATAGGACTTCTCAGGCCAGATCAGGGGGTGGACAGCATCTGCAGTCTTAGCACAGGTCTGTTGCTCCAGCACCATCATTGGCCAATACGCAATCTAGATTTCGAGGGGATCGAAGTAGTAGGGCTCTAGATTCGAGAGGCGAGGGTAGCATGCAGATAGAGTGCCCTTTCCCAATTTGTGTGGGATGCAACAAGAATCATCCCGAGAGGTGTATAGTTGGCTCGGATGCTAATTTTGGGTGTGGAAAACTCAGACGCAGACTCAGGGATTGCCCTTCAGCTAGATCAGGGGTCGGTGGAGCCCGTATGTCAATAGCCAGTTCTGATGCTCCTGCAGCACGCCTCCCTCATCAGGGTTCCTCGACCAGTTCAGCTGGCGGTCAGCGTCAAAATAGGTTCAATGCTTTAGCACCCCGTCAGGAGTAGGAGGTCTCTCCGAATGTGGTCACTAGTATGTTGCGAGTTTTTCATTTTGAAGTTTATGCTTTTCCAGATCCGGGAGCTACTTTGTCTTTTGTGACCTCCTACATTTCTAGTAGCTTTGGAGTTAGTCCCGAAACTTTGTCAGAATCATTTTCAGTTTCTACTCCTATGGGTGATTTGGTTGTAGCTAGGCGAGTGTATAGAGGATGCCCGATCACTGTATTTCATAAAGTCACCTCCGCAGACCTTCTGGAGTTAGCCATGACTGACTTTGTTATTATTCTTTACATGGATTGGTTGTATGCTTGTTATGCTTTTGTAAATTGTAGAACCCGTGCGGTGGAATTTTGTTTTGCGGGTGAATCAATTTTGGAGTGAAAGGGTAGTTCGGCTATACCCACAGGTCAATTTATTTCATATCTTAAGGCTAGAAAGATGATTTCTAAGGGTTGCATGTATCACCTAGTTAGGGTTAAGGATGTTGAGTCCTAGACCATAACAATCCAGTCAGTTCCGGTGGTGCATGAGTATCCAGAGGTCTTTCCTAATGATTTTCCAAGTGTTCCTCCCAAGTGGGAGATTGATTTTGGTATTGAACTTCTACTCGATACGAAGGCTATATCTATCCATCCTTATAGGATGGCTCTAGCCTAGCTGAAAGAGTTGAAGGATTAGTTGATAGACCTGTTAGATAAGGGCTTCATTAGACCGAGCAAGTCTCCATGGGGTGCACCAGTGTTATCTATCTGGGAGAAGGATGGTTTGCTTCGGATGTGCCTTGGTTATCAGTAATTGAACAAGGTCACCATTAAGAATAGGTATCCCTTACCAAGAATCGATGATTTGTTTGACCAGCTTTAGGGTGCCAAGTGTTTCTCAAAGATAGACCTTAGGTTCGGGTATCATCAGCTCAGAGTGCGGGAGTGTGATATTCAAAAGACAACTTTCAGGATGAGGTATGGTCATTATGAGTTTGTAATTATGTCTTTTGGACTAACAAATGCTCCTACAACTTTTATGGACCTGATGAACAGGGTGTTCAAACAATATTTTGATATGTTCGTGATCATGTTCATCGACGACATCCTTATATACTCTTGGAGCGAGGAGGAGCATGCAGCTCATTTGAGAGTAGTGCTTTAGACTCTCAAGGATCGCCAATTATAATCAAAATTCAGTAAATATGAGCTTTGGTTGAAGTCAGTAGCATTTTTGGGTTACGTGGTATCAAGCGAGGGCATAAAGGTAGATTCTCAAAAAATTGAGGCTGTAAATAATTGGCCTAGACCGGTGAATCCTTTAGATATTCAGAGTTTCTTGGGCCTAGCAGGCTATTACCAGAGATTTGTTGAGGGTTTTTCATCCAATGCAGCACCTTTGACCAAGTTGACTCAAAAGAATGTGAAGTTCCAATGGTCGGAGGCTTGCAAGAAGAGCTTCCAAGAGTTGAAAACTTGATTTACTACCGCACTGGTGTTGACTCTATGCAAGGGTATGAATGGTTTTATGATGTATTGTGATGCTTCGAGAATTGGACTCGGGTGTGTATTGATACAGCGGGTGAAGGTACTAGCATACATTTCGAGATAGTTGAAAGTCCATGAGATGAATTACCTGACCTATGATCTTGAGTTGGCCGCAGCTGTTTTCACATTAAAGTTATGGATACATTACTTGTATGGGGTCCATGTGGATGTGTTTACGGACCATAAGAGCTTACAATATGTTCTCACACAGAAAGACCTCAATCTACGACAAAGGAGGTGGTTAGAGCTACTTAAAAACTATGATATGAGTGTTATTTACCATCCAGAAAAGGCTAATATGGTGGAGGATACACTTAATAGGCTCTGTATAGAGAGTGTGTCTCATGTGTAGGAAGGAAACAAAGAGCTGGTGAAGGATGTGCATTGTCTCATAAAGTTAGGAGTGAGGTCGGTTGACTCTACCGATGGGGGTGTTGTTGTTCAAAGCGGGTCCGAGTTGTCCTTGGTGACTAATGTGAAATCTAGACTAGATGAGGGCCCGACTTTGATAAAGTTGAAAGAAGTCGTTCGAAGTCAGAAGGTAGAGGTCTTCTCCCAAGGGGGAGATGGTGTGCTTCGGTACTAGGGTCGCTTATGTGTCCCAGATGTTGATGATTTGAGGAGACGGATATTGCATGAGGCCCATGGATCCAGGTATTCCATCCATCTGGGTGGCACCATGATGTATTGTGATCTATGATAAATCTATTGGTTGGATTGTACGAAGAAGGATGTTGTAGAATTCGTAGCCAGATGCCCAAACTGTCAGCAAGTAAAGGTTGAACATCAAAGACCGGGAGGAGTACTTCAGGATATCAGCTTTCCTACTCGGAAGTGGGAAGAGATTATTATGCATTTCATAATACGATTACCTCATACTCGCCGACAATATGATTCTATTTGGGTGGTGGTAGACAGGTTGACCAAGGCTGCACATTTCCTACTAGTGAAAACCACAGATTCAGCAGATGATTATGCCAAACTGTATATCCGGGAGTTGGTTCGATTACATGGAGTTCACTTTTCAATTATATCAGACCTAGGTACTCAGTTTACCTCTCAGTTTTGGTGGTCTTTTCAAAAAGGGCTTGGGGTTTATCTTAAGCTCAACACAACATTTCATCCGCAAACGGATGGTCAAGCGGAGCAGACAATTCAAACTCTCAAAAAAATATTGAGAGCTTGCGTGATGGACTTTAAAGGTAGTTAGGATGATTACCTTCCCCTGATCGAGTTTGCTTACAATAACAGCTATCACTCCAGTATCCAAGTGGCACCATTCGAGGCTCTCTATGGGAGGAGTTGTAGATCACCCATCGGATGGTTTGAGGTTGGTGAGGCAGCTATGATAGAACAATCTACATTGCAGCCAACACAAAGACCACCATCACCATTTTCGCAGAGATTCAGAAAGAGCAAGGAGGAGGAATGCTTCAAAAAGTTCTTTGAGATTTTCAAAGAACTTCACATAAATTTGCCTCTTATTGATGTTTTGCAGGGAATGCCCACGTATGCTAAATACTTGAAGGATGTGATGGCTAACAAAGTGAGATTAGTGTATGTCCAAACAGTAGCACTGATGGAGGAATGTAGTCATAGGGTGTTGAACAAGATTCCTAAGAAGCTCAAAGACCCAGGGAGTTTTACCCTCCCCATGCAAATTGGTAAAGCTGAAGTGCTACGAGCCATATGTGATTTGAGGGGTAGAAGTTAATCTAACGCCCCTATCTTTATTTAACACCCTAGGGTTAGGAAAACCGCGGCCAACAAGGTCGATGCTGCAGCTGGCGGATAAGTCACGAGTGGCACCGGATGGAATCATAGAGGACCTTCTCATCAAAGTTGGTAAGTTTATTATACCTGCTGATTTTATTATCTTAGATTTTCATGTCGATGACCAGGTACCCTTAATCTTTGGACGGCCATTCTTGGCCATCGGAGGAGCGGTAATTGACTTAAGAGTATGGACCCTGAAAATGAGGGTCGAGGATGAAGAAAAACTCTTTCAAGTATACCAAGAGATTAAACCTACCCACACACTACATAAACCTTTGTAAGGTTAGTGTGTTTTCATAGGATGAGTATGGGGTGGGTGATTCCAAAGGTCCACGGTTAAAGGAAATGATAAGTGTTCAGGTCGGGTCTGATAAAGGGCTTCAGTTTGATAAGAAGTTGGAGGAAGAGAGGAACAGAGTGGAGGTTGTTTCCTATAAAAATCAAAAGAAAAGGAGATGGTTCTTGAAAGGGAACCCCAGTATGACGATGTCCTGAAAAGGATAGTCAATTTCGTGCCGTGACGTAAAATAAGGCACTGCTTGGGAGGCAACCCAAGGGTACCAAAGGTACAATTTGTGATTTTTGTTTATGTGATTTTGGTTATTTTCAACTTGTGTTGTTTTTGGTGGAAAGTTAGGCACAGATGAAGGGGAAGTCTGAGTACCCATTGTAGGAGGAAGCTAAAAAGCATGGAAGAGAAAAAGTGTGGGGTCAAACACCCACTTGTGCAAATTTGAAGAAAAGCACGCTATTATCTAGGCTTAGAGGCCTCAGGGAGTATTTCTTACCGTTTTTTAATTTTAATTTGATGCTACGGGGACGTAGCATGATTCAAGTTTGGGGTGAGAAAAATTTAAAAGTTTTTCGTGCTTAATGATTTTTGGTGAATTAGTGCTTGGGAGAAATATTGGAAGAAAATTTTTGAATTAAGCATAACTTCAACACCCGTTGGTTTTTCTTTTCGGTTCTTTTCCGATGGGGGGTCTTTGAATCGAAGAATAAAATTTTTTTTCTTTGTCTGTATATAATGTTTTTAGTCATAGTTAGGGACTGTTTCCGACGATGGACGGATGAAGACCGTCTGGAGGAAAAATTAGTCAATAGGTTTTGGTTTTTGAACCCGTAGCTAATTGATGGCTGATGTTCTTTTTATGTACTATACATGATTGTAAGATACAAGTGTGGTTAGTGTTGAAGCATGTAAGAAGTGTATAACTTTGCTTGAGACACTTAGGCTCTTGAATTTGACTCAATGTGATTGAAAGCTTAATTCTGAATTCTTGTGATTAGCTGAGTAAGAGTCTGCTGAATGTGTCTTGAATTGAGCATGTGCTGTGAGTGTAAGTTTTTCGAATATTCCGTGCTATTGTGGAATGTCTAGAACTTTCCTGGTGTGTATATAAAACAAAATGAAGGATGTGGGCTGTAGGAGATGATTTAGGCATTTCTTTGAATGAACCTAATTTTTATCCCTCACTTTACCTACCTTAAATGTTGAATCCTAGTGAGCCCCATTGAGTCTTAAGCCTATTCTTTGATAGCTACAACATAAGCTTAATCCTTTTTCTTTCATTAGCCTTGAATTTGATCCAAAATTCCTAAGCGCTTAAGGGAAAAATTCGAAAGAGTGAAGGAGTGAGAAGCATGAAAAAGAAGGAAAAGTAGCAGTTGTAAGAGTTGAGAAAGGTCAAGGGTGCACTTGTTTGAAAATGCCTGAGTATTGGTAGGGAGTAAGAAATAAACGAATGAAAAAGTTGCTTAAGTACCCCTTACTAATAAGCTGAGTGTGCTTAAAGAAATGGAAAAAGAAGAGAAAATTCAAGAGTGAAAAGTATGAGGAGGAAGTAAGAAAAGAGATGTCCTTAATGAAGGTTGAAGTTATTAAAAGCGCTTGGGGAAGATGGCCAATTTTATTATCCAAAATAGTACCTACCCGTCCCTTGGCTTACATTACAACCCATTAAGATCTACTTGATCTTACGTTCATAAATCCTTAAATTAGTGGAGTAAAACACTAAGGTCAAGCTTATGGTTCACTACATGATGCATGTGAATTCTTTGTGAAAGCGAGCATAATTTTATTCATACACCCATACATGTTGTGATTAGAAAATTTCTGAGTAAAAATGGGTAACTCTCTTGTTGTGAGGGCACATGATTAATGAGAGATAACATTCATGTTGGATTTCTTTATCAGTTGATTTGCATGAGTTTGCTAAGATTGAGAGTCGATTCTTGAGGTTAGGAAGTCTTAACATAGTTATATTTCATTTCAATGATTAAATCGTGCATGCTCTATTTTTAACTTGCTATCTTAAATAATCATTATAGCCGTAGCTTGGATTCTCTTGCTAAATTACTTATGTGTGAGTCTTCACTTACATGATATGTAAAAGGATTGTTCGAGGACGAACAAGGCTTTAAGTGTGGGGTAGGTAATCTTGGGCAAAATGGCATGCCCAAGGGATACTTTACAACTTAGTTTTGTCTTGTTTAGCTACTTATTTATATACATTCTCATGTAATTTTATGTAAATGTGAATATATATACTAACCAACATGATTAGTTCCCGTTTTTGTAGGTTTAAAATGAATTTGAGGAACTAATCCATGAGTTGGTTAAGTGGAGGCATGGAATCGGAAGTAAAACGCGAACTTCGGCTAAAGGGGACACGCGATACAGCCTACCTGCATGTTGGAAATGTTCCACGGCAGGCAGGCTGCGCAACAAGGTCCGTGACACGCCCTCAAACGCGCTGCACAAACAGCGTGGCACACTGCCAACGCAGTCAGCTTCTGCCTGGCGACGGTTTTATGTGTTTTCCAGTGTGCATCCGCGATTCCTCCATGTCATGGAGGAAAATTTGTGCGATAACCTCCGTGACACAGAGCTATTTCACGCCGGGCATAATTGTATACACCTCTCATTTACTATAAATAGGTCCCTTAGATCCTAAAAACATTTTGTCACGATTTTCTGAAAAACTGCCAAGGAGTGAAGGGGAAGTGGGAGAACTAACCTAGGGTTCTTAAATTTCATCTTCTCTTCTACCAATTCTTTTAAGTATGTTACTTTAATTATGTTTTCTTGTAATTATACAAATTTGAGTGGCTAGAACCCTTCCTATAGGGTTTAAACCACATGGTATGATTGTGAATACATGATTTTGTTTAGGTTTTAAGTTATTAATTGTTGTTTTGTCTTACATTCTTAATTATGGTTGTTTTTATGATTGATCACCATGAAAACACACACGTTACACCTAGATTAACGATTCATAAAGTAAACCTAGGCAAGAAAAAAGAATGTAGGGAGAAAGTTTGTATCTTACAATATAATTCGCGGTTAGGATAAGAAATTATACCTAATTTGCCTTGCTTGGTTAGTAAAACGGGATGAGCTAGACACCAACTTAGAATTATCACATCACCACTCGTAGAAGTAGTTGTGAAGCTAAGTTCGGTTAAATGATTAGAGGTACGAAAGTCCCTAATCAAGAGTATAAACCCCGCAAACGACATCCACGTAATTGAATTGCCCACGAACTAGAATGTCACATCCCCGCTCAACGATGTAGTTGTGACGCTAGTTTGTCGTGTTTAGAGGCTCGAAAGACCACGAACATGCAATTTTACTTATGTGAGATGAAAATTGATAATTCCATACTTAAACCATGACAAAGCTTAGTATCACATGATTATTTGGCTCTATCTCTAGTTTCTCCTTGAATGATTTTAGAGTATTTCGATGACCACCCCTAGACTTAATTAAACTTTATCGAAAAAGTCTAAATCAACACTTGTGAATGTTAATATCACACTTAAACTTGATAATTAGCTGAATTGGTCCAGTCCCTGTGGGTTCGACATCCGGCTCTTAAAAAGGGCCACTGTATTACTTGTAAGACCACGTACACTTGCGTGTGCGCTCGGGCAGTCTTCAACAAGTTTTGGCGATGCTGCTACGCAGTCTCAACAAGCTCTGACCACCTTCTCTGACAAAGATTTAGGTCCTTTTGAATAAATACATATTGAAGGCTCTTGTGATCAGTGAAAACATCCACGTGAGCCCCATACAGATAGTGTCTCCATATATTCAATGTAAACACCATCGCTGCCAGCTCCAAGTCATGAGTTGGATAATTCTTCTCATGCACTTTGATATGTCTGGAGGCGTAGCCTATCACCTTGCCCCGCTACATAAAAAAGAAACTATGTCCAACTCTAGCAGCGTCGCAATATACTACAATCCCATCTGATCCTTCTGGTAGGGTAAACACTGGAGCGGTAATGAGTCCATTTTTTAACTCCTAGAAAGTCTTCTCACACGCATATGACCACTGGAATTTCACCTTCTTCTCAGTTAGCCTAGTCAGAGGAGATTCTATAGAAGAAAAGCCTTCCACAAAGCATCGGTAATAATTGGCCAAACCCTAGAAACTTATGATTTTGGTTGGGGAGGTAGGCTTGGGCCAGTCGTTCAAGGTTGCTATCTTTCGAGGATCAACCTGAATACCCTCAGCCAAGACCACATGACCAAATAAAGCCACAGACTTCAACCAAAATTCGCACTTGCTGAACTTGGCAAATAGTTGGCATTCTTTGAGGGTCTGAAGCACTATCCTCAGGTGATTAGCTTGTTCTTCCTCATTTATGGAGTATACAAGAATGTCGTTGATAGACACAATGACGAACACATCTAGATACTACTTGAAGACTCTATTCATCAAGTCCATAAAGACTGTAGGGACATTTGTTAGTCCGAAGGACATAACCATAAACTCATAGTTATCATACCAAGTCCTGAAAGTTGTTTTTGGTATGTCAGCATCTCTGACTCTTAGTTGATGATACCCTGACCTGAGATCTATTTTGGGGAAACAACTAGCTCCCGAAGTTGGTCGAACAGGTCATCAATTCTGGGTAGGGGATACTTGTTGTTGACTATTACCTTGTTTAACTGACAGTATTCGATGCGCATTCTGAGGGTACCGTCTTTCTTTCGCACAAATAGCACTGGAGCACCCCAGAGAGAGATGTTGGGTCTAATAAAACCCTTATCAAGAAGATCTTTTAACTGCTCCTTTAACTCCTTAATTTCATTCAGAGCCATTCTATAAAGATGGATAGAGATGGGCTAAGTATCTAGAATATGGTCTAACTGAAGTTAAGGTAGGAAATAAACCTACTCTTGGACACTGAACTACTGCCTGTCCATTATAGAGTTGGCTTGTTAGGGAATTGAAACCTTACAAACCTATTTCTGAAGTTTGACTGAGGCATAACTGGACTATAACCAATCTATGGCAAGAATGAGGTCTAAGTCGACCATGTATAATTGTACAAGATCAGCTGGAATGACTTCATTGAAGACTAAGATTGGGCTGTTTCTATACCCTCGACTGGCTCTAACTGACTCGCCAACTAGGGTGGAGATTGAAAATGGTTCTGAGAGGACCTCTGGTTTGATATTAAACTGAAAAGCTATGTATGAAGTCACGAATAATAGTGTGGCCCCTAGATCTAGTAGGGCATACACATCTAGGTGGAAAAGATGTAACATACCCGTGACCACATTCGGTGAGTTCTCCTGATTGTGAAGAGATGATAATGAATAAAAATGATTTTAGCGTTGACCACCCTCTATACCTGATGTATTAGCCTGCTAAGCTGGTCACCCTCCCGGAGTTGCTGAGTTAGTGGATTATGACCTTCCCCGTCTTGCTGGGGGGTATTCTTTAAGCCGACGACCAAGCTGTCCACAAAAAAATAGCCCTCTCGATCCTAAAGACACTATCCTTGGTGATTCTTGCCACAAATAGGGCAAGCTGGGTATCTGTTGCCAACACTATAGCTCTGGGACTGAGAGCCAGAAGCTCCACCCCTCTGATCCTAGCAAGATCGAAAGGTAGGGGCGCTGGCTGAGCTGGGTGTTGGAGCCCTCTGTACTGTTGTTGTGGGCGGCTTCTACCGCTAGACCTCTGGTGGCTATAGTCTGATTGGCTAGTCCTTGCCCACTTGTTCTTTTGCTCTATGTCCCCAAGTTTTTCTACCTCAATTTGCTAGGCATAGACAATTAGGTTGGCGAAATCAATATCCTTAATAAGCATTGTTGTCCTACACTCTTTAAGAGCCAGGTTCAACACCCCATTAACAAGCATTAGCATGCGATCCCTTGGCTTGGCCACCATCTTTGGAGCATATTTGAACAACCTGGTGAATTCTAGAGCGTACTCTTCTACTGTCTGATTCCTGTCTTAGATTCATGAAATCTGCTACTTTTGCCTCCCTGAGCTCCCAAGGGAAGAATCTATGCAGGAAGGCTGTAGTGAACTCCTCCCAGTCCACCAGTCCTGCCTCCGCTGGCCTCCCCTCCTTCCATTGGTCGTACCAAACCTGGGCTACCCCTTTTAGTTGGTAGGCAACCAAGTCGGCACTCTCTGAGGGACTGACACCCATAATTTGAGTGATTTTTTTAATATCATCCATAAATCCATATGGGTCCTCTCCCACCATATATCAATGAAAATTCGGAGGATTCATTTGGGTGAAGTCTCGTACTCGGGCAGCTATTGCAGAACCATTGTTGCTGATTGGAACCACCAGTTGGTTCACCTGGTTGGTATGAGTTTGAGCGAGCAGCTGAATGGCGGCCTTGAATTCTGCGGTAGACACTGAGTCATCCTGAAGGGATGCCGGGGCTTGTGGGGTAGGTCGGTGAGAATTACCGGCCCATATTTCGATGTTGAGGCACGATTAACTGAAATGAAATAGAGCACGAGATAGGAGGATGATTCTGGAACTGAATTTCGATGCATGATAAGGAGTATTAAATAAAGGGAATTTTCCTAATAACATCTCCTAGCCTCCCTTCATAAGTGTGGCGTGCTTCACACCCATGAAGAGGACCCTACTTGATGTGGCTTTATGACATCCAAGGATACTCTAAACCTAGTGCTCTGATACCATGTTTGTCACTCCTTGAGTTTACACCCTGGATGGGACACAGTTTGTCATGCCCAGAGTTTACACCCTGGATGGGACACATACTTGGAGTCACAAGTAACCCCATGTCAACCCCTAGTTTATCATACACTGGCATTCTGAGTAACACAGAAATATATGTAGTTGAAGTTTAAATAAAAATATAAACATTTGATAGAATAAAGTTGGTTCATATTAATTGAAAATATTTGAACAAAGCTACAAGTCTAAAAAACAAAATATGTGTCTGAAAGCTACTATAACTGACGAGTTGCTGGGATAAGCCCCCAGCTAACTCCAAATCTAAATAGAAGGAAAGAAAAAAAATATATTAAATAACCTCTATCCTCGAAGAATGAGGACTCACCAACTAGAAAAGCTTAAGTCTTTGGCAAGCAATAGGCTAGGGAGGCTGAGACTGTGATCCAATACCTATATCATAAAACAACATATCATAAAAGTATGTGTCCGTATTTTTAATGTACTGAGTAAGTGGGAGAAAACATAACACCAAGGAATCAAAGTACTGAACTAAAAAGACATGCAATGACCAACTAAAGTTACTGAACTGAATGACTGAAATAACTGAGATGGTCTAAAAGACCTTGTTTGATGGTCAAGGACATGCCCTATTTCTGAGATACTGAAATGAACTGATCTGAATTGAACTGAGCTGACTAGTGGGAGAGCATATAATCGACATATAACTACATGAGCTAGACGTGGAGTCTGATGTATACACCCCATCGGTAGGACCCAATATACCTTGCTAGGGTATAAAGGCATGAACTGGGTGATCACAAGAGTTTGGGGCCATTAGGCCAATAAAACGGAAACCTATGGTGGCAACGTAGTTTTGGCAATCTGGGTGGACTGGAACCTCAGTTCGCGCGATTCTAAGTCTTACTCCCACTGGATAGTCCTAGACTGATTACTAAGTTGATAGCTCAAAATTGGGGCCCAAGAATAGCTAGGGTTAAAAATCTGAAAGCACCTTGAGAGTCTTACAGGACCTGATTCTAGAGCAAAGTCTAAGACTGTTCAGAGCTGCTTATCTGGAAGCGCTGTAACCGTCTAAAAAACTAACTATAATCTGAACCTGGGGTCCTAAGCATAGTCAGATCTGCTAGCCTAAATTTTCATAACCAACTAGTGGACCACTAAGAACTAACTTATGAATCTGATTCTAATAACTGGAAGGTACTACTAACACCTCAGGAATATCTGCAGTCAAACTGATCAGTTGACACTTCTGACTGATACTGAGAATTCTAACATTTTGGAGAAAATTCAACTGACAGTAATTTGTTTTAGTTTCAAATCTACTAACAACATGGGAGTCCCCAACAGTGATAAAATCAAGCAGAATTTTGATATTCAAACACTATTGCAAAATTAAAGATTTTCTAGTTCAAGAAATAGGGCTAACTTTCACTTCACAAGAATATTCATCATTTCAATCACAAACTGGTGGGAAATATCTATAACTAACATGATGTTATATTCCACATGGATTAGATGAAGTATGATAAAATTTCTTAACATTCGATAATTTCAAGGCTAGAACTGATAGAGAAAAGTAGGGAGGTATTTGGGGACACAAGGGAAGAATTATTCCCTTGTTGAATTCCCACATACTTGGTGAAGTAGCCCGAAGAATTCCTTTGAGAAATCATGGAGGAATGGACTGCCCTAGATCTTTCTTTGAAAAGTTCTAAGAGAAGTCCTGCGATATTTTTCTAAGTATCTGCGTGCAGAATGAGAGGGATACCGTTTATCCCCTCTAAATTCCCTTAAATGCACTAAAATGACGTAGTTTAGACTCTAGGATGTTAGAGAATTACTGAAACACCCTTAGGAAATTAGCAGGAAAATTGCCTGTCAGGGCACCCACGAGGGACCTAACGGCTCGTCACTTCAGGCCATGACTCGTGTCATCGTCCGTCAAGTGCACTGCCTAACTAATCATCTGGATTCTTCATGAGGGACATCATGAATCTTTATATGTGACCATGACTCGTTGGTCAACACTCGTCACATGCACTGCCTCAATTTCAAATAAATTCCATTCGGTTGACCACGACCCATCACATGAATCATGGTGATTGACCACGACTCGTGGGGTCCTTTCGTTAGGTGCACTGCCTTAATTTTTTTCCTTTTTAATTCCTCTAGCCACGGCTGACTTGACGAGTCGTGGCACTTGAACACGACTTGTGGTCATGCCCGTGATGTCTCCCCTTAACAATGCCTTTAAATCAAGCCCAGGCCTCACCATGAGTCATTTAACCACTCGTGGTCACCTCTCACGGGTCACATAATGACTCGTTTTATGACCTAGTGTGAATTTTCCAGTTCTGTCTAATTTAAATTCTAGGTCTAGTCTTTGAGTTTATTTCTCGACATTCAGCGGTAGTCCCATGCTCTGTCAATCTAATTCAACTTGGAGGTGATTTTGTTTCCCTCCAGTATGATATATTCGTGCTTCCCTTCTTACTCCCAGAGGCTGAGATCTGGGGTTCGTGCCTTCTGCCTCACACTGTCAAAGATATTACTAACCAAGTCCACCGACCTGTACCCTCTGACCCGCACTGGGGCCCATTTTGTTCATATGATCTGTTTGTCCTTCGACATAACAAACTAGGGCCCTAACCATTATCTTGAAGGTATGACCTACCATAATTCGCACACTACGGTAGAATTGACCTATTTCTGACATGAACATTACTATTGTTGGGGGTTTATCACTGTATGGACTCTCTCACACGTACCTGAGTACTACTGGAAATCTTATCTGCCCTCTTGATTTACTATTGTGAGGGTCTAAGAGCTTTGTAAACACTAGGGGTCTTAATTACTTTTTAACACTTTACGGAAGCAACAATTCTAACCCTACTTTATTAATCATTCTGGGCAACATTGATACTTGCACTTTCTGTTGTACTCGCACAACTCTTCGTGTATTTCAGGTAATCTAACATTAACTATTGTTCCTTCCTAGTTCTTAATGTCTACTAAGGGAGAAAGCTCATATATATAGATATATACTATACTTCCTGACCTCCCACTCCGAGGCTGCAAAAAGAAATGGGGACAATGCTAGCATATCTATCACCTTATGAAGTTCTTGGTGCCCCAGGAGGGAGATGTGAGAAATTTAAAAGACGTCTGCTGCCCTTAGGCTGACTGTCCCCTAACCATGGCACCTCACTTGTACTCCTGCTACTGTAGTTATCTTGTAGTTGGTTGGAGTCTATCTTACATCACATATTATTCTAGACAGACATAGCAATGAAAGGTTGGGGACTCAACACTGTACAACTCGACTCTATAGCATGATGTGAAGAAGAAATGGTAACCACACTGTCATGCCTCAGAGCCTCCTGCCTATGGAATGTTGTGCACAACAAACCCACAGACAAGACTCTACTAGACACGGCTTGCAGACTCCCTAGGATACGACCTTCTTAGATACCATGTTTGTCACGCCCCACCTTGCGAGGCACAACTGGCACCTAATGCCATACTAGAATCTGGGCTGACTTGGCTGGGCACAGGCACCTCTGGTGCCTATCAATGACTTGGACTCAATAAAAAACTGTTATATCTCGGCTGTAAACACAGCCTCGTACAGATAAGGCCACACAACACCTATAAAAGAAAACAGCTAACCCAGCCAACATAAATCAATAGGGATCCTATTCTGGTCGACAAGACCACCATGCTTTCTAGTTATAACAAAAAGGAAACTAAGCAGCTAACTAGGCCCCATGCAACCGATACCTAAAAAAGACATACATGGGCCCTACATCGCCAACAACAGCTAACTAACAGGATGTTGTAGTCTGTAAGCCTCTAAGAATACAAATAGTGGTCGGGACAGGGCCTCGGCCTACCCAAATGCTATATAAATGAAAGACTGTGATCTCTACAACCTGGAAACTCTGAATGAAAGGAGCTGACCAAACTGCTGACTCTGAATAGCTACTAATGAAGATCCTGAACTCTATCTATCTAGCCTGTAGGCAGGTATGCAGCGCCCCATAATTGGGCGTCAGTACAATATATACTAAATATGTAAGGCAATAATAAAAGTTGTATTAGAAGTTGTTAAAGACTGAAAGTAAGTGGAAAGAAAGGGCAGAAGTTAACCTGGAAGTCTGCTTATTCATAACTTGCATCTTGTAAAACACTACACATATAAGAGCGACGACTGCACAATCATATATTCATAAGCTATAGCTAGCAGACAAGAATACAAACAAGAACCTAACCTAGCCCCCATAAGCTTGGAAGGTACAATCAACAAAGAATAACTCACTCGGGGCACCCATAAGCCCTAGCGAGCACACTTCAATCTTTATACCCCTAACAAGGTTCCTATGACTCAACTGGTGCTATAGCCATCCCACCGGTCCCCTGGGTCTGCAACTAAGCCTACTCAACTGCTAATCTATAGTTGTGTTTGAATCTGGTGGACTCCTGATAAATGCACCCTGGGCACCAGGCTCGACGAGGGTCAGTGATGCCGATACAACATAAAAATAATAGTCCAGCCAAGGAATGGACTGTAATATGGCCCTTGGGCATCTTCATCGTCCCTTAGGACGGCATGTCACTCCTTAGAGCAGTGCCATATAGCCCCGTAGGCGACTACATAGCTAGTGACCCTGGGGTGGTAACGAAAGGCTCCTAGGTGGGGGCAATCCCAACTGATACGCTATACTGAAGTCTCAATCTAGCACTCAAAAGGCGTACATGGCCTTTTGGGCCTAACACGACCGCTGCTCACCTCTAGAATAGTCAGTATAGCCGCTAACAGGCACACCCCATGTACCTGTATCTGATTAGAGGAACCTAATTGTAATAATAATCTCTAATGGTCTAGACCGAATAGAGCAATGTTTGGAGTGGCCTAAAACTACTTTGAATGTCCTGCTCGGACAACTATAACTCATAAGTAACAAAATGGTCGTCAACAACCAATTACTTAGTTCCTTTTCTTCGAACGACTGTAGGGCTGCTACTGATCGGACATACTTTTGAGCGGTCGGCCCCTAATCCCCCACAGGTAGCCTACTGAAATTCTTAGCCTGAGGGTAATGCTGTGCTAACATGGTTCTCGTCTTTTATACCTTAACTTGGTCTGTTCAGATCTTATATGACTCTTCTGGAGGATTCCTAACCTTGTAGGTAAGTTTACATAGACTTAGCCACTCAGGACAACTTGTACCTGAGCATCTTATAGGAGCAGGATGGGGCATTGGCCCTACCTCTAATTGCTAATAAGGTCCATTTCCTTAGGGTACCCACATGTCTATTTGACCTAAACGACTAGGATGGCTTCCTGGGCGAGCCGTATGACGAATACTATGTCAACTGGAACTGACAGTCACTGGTAGTAGCTAACTAGATGGAAGGTTGTCACTTAGTTCACTAGACAACCCTAGTGCCACTAACTCTAAAGTATGGATATCCTATCTAAATTTCTGGCGCTGGGGCATGTGGGTAAGTCAATGCCCCCTGGGCGTGCTTCACTGACAATATAGGCTCCAAACTAGTAGTTATATCACCTAGCTGCGTCTATGTTGTTCAACTTACAAATTTAGCCCCAATAACTATCCATGAGCTTCAAAGGTCTAGGCCTGTCAATAAAACATCCAATTCTACTAACACAATGAACTACAAAACAAAGAAGTTCCTACGATGCTCCTTGCATGTGTCATACTTAACATGTTCTTTCCTAACAAGGGATATTGCGATATAATCTTTATACATTTTATACCAGCTAACCACAACATATGTAACCGTAATCTACTGACAACAGCTAATCATGACATACCTAGTCCTTATATACTAGCAGTAGCTAATTACAACATATTGGATCATTATTTACATTTAAAACATAGGTCATATCACTATATGATGAGAATAAGTTGACAAAGGAATAATCCTTAACATACCTCGAATGCCGACTTTCGTTTAGACGGCAAGTTTCAACTTGCAATCAGCAGTTCTTTCCAACTGTAACCTCTATGCTGAGAGAATAGAACTAATTTCAATATTAAACTTGGCAAATATCGATAACTTTTAATAATAGAATTAAATGTAATCTAACTTTGAAAAACTTGGCAGAAACTCTATTATTTCTTAAGAGTTCAGAAGAGAGAAATGCTTACCTTATGCCTGTGACTGAGTAAAAGTTTATTTGGAGCAATTCTGAAAACTTTTACTCAGCGGAGTTCTGGTTTGCTGAGTGAATTTTTGAGAAATAACTCTATAGTAATGTTTACCATAGGCCTAGAACTCATTTCCTAAATATAATTTGTGATTGGACAGCGTTTGATAGCGTAATCAGACAAAAACTAATCAAAACTCGCGTGCTCTTCTAATCCTGGCCATGGTATCATTTTTTGGAAATGATTTAAACGATAGAGGGGAGAATATATATACAATTAGGGAGGTGGTAGAGGGGTTCCCCGCACTTCCCAAAGCACTAAGACTGCCCTGCATCGCGCCCCTCCGTGCGCCAGTGGGCCTTGTGCACTACACTAGCCAGTGCCCTGCCGGCTGACATATAGAGCTGGCCTTTCCGGTTCTTTTCCTAAGGGGGGGTACTTTGAACCCAGAAATAAATTTTTTATATGTTAGTACATAACTGTTTTAGTCATAGTATGATACTTTTCCCAGTGATGGATGGATGATGATGGTCTTGAAGGAAAATTAGTCAATAGGTTTTTATTTTTGAATCCTTAGTTGATTGATAGCTTAATGTTCTTGTTGACTGTTCTACATGATTATAAGATGCAAGTGTTTTTAATTTTGAAGCATGTGTAGCAGTTGTATAACTTTGTTTGAGACACCTAGGCTCTCAAATATGACTCTATATGCTTGAAATCTTAACTCTCAATTCATGTGATAAGTTGTATCGACAATATGTATGGGTCTGTTTAGAATCGAACATGTGCAGTGACTGTAAGGTTCTTCTTGTATTCCATTCTATCATGTAGTGTCCAGAACTTTCCTGGTGTGTTTGCAAAGAGGAATGAGGAATGTTAATTATAGGAGATTGTTACAACCCGTAAATTCTTGACATTTAGATGGCCTATTCGCAAGTTGGTTAAGAGTTTTAAAATGCCACACATGCTAGAAAAAGGCCCGGGGAGAGACCGGACAAGTGCCATATCGAACCATCGCAATAGGAGGCTGGGCAGACCCCCTCTGCGATGGCCAACGTGTCATGGAGGGCTCACCTCTGTGATGGCCAACGTTCCACGGAGGTGAGGTTCAACCCCAAGTATATAAAGACCCCACTTCGATATCTAGAGATAATTATAAGTAATTTCCAGAGAGCAACTAGAAAACTAAGGGCACAAAGAGTTTCCTTGAAATTCCTTCCATTTACACTGTTAAACGTGGTCCAAACTCAAAATAACTTCGGGTAGCGAGGTATTGAGCTGCAGGGAGCATTCCTACGGAGTTAGTTTCGTGAAATTCGGCCGGCGAATCGCCGTCTCATCGAGCTAAGGTAAGTGGAATTGCTCCAAATTAGTGTCAATATACTCATACCTTTAAAGTGAGTATTTCTCCCTTCTATACTTTCGAGAAATAGCGAGTTTTCTGTTGTTTTTTGATAAGTCAAAGTTTGGGCTATATATGTATTCAAAGTTGTGTTTTCTTCTAGAGTATTGATGAATTTAGTTCTACTTGCTATAAAGATCAACGCATTTAGATGAAATAGCTGGATATTGGCCGAGCTACACCAGTTAGCCAAGAAGTCAGTAACTGAGGTATGTAAAGACAGTTTCTTCAGCAAGATAGTAATTCTAGTATAGTAAAATAGAATAAATTCTAGAAGAACATTTCAAAGCGGAGTATTATGCCCAGTGTGAGTTCAATAAGCATGCTTGAATAATTGTTATGTCATATTAAGAATAAAAGCCAGTAAATTGGTATCAGACAGCGAGATAGTATTCCAGACTCAGTATAACTCACTATCAGATTTAGTATAATTAAGCAAGGGATTCAGAATAGAATAAAAGAACATGGACAGTATTATCAGATTTAATATATATGTTATATGTTATTACTGTTGTTTGTAGAGGCCTGATTGTTCTTTGTTGGGCACCCTTAGAGCTTCCTTGCGGCCCCAGGGTTAATAGCTGTGTTGACTAGCCCGCCAGAGGGTAAGAATACGTCACTCCAAGGAGTGTCATGCCGTCCACTAAAGGACGTAAATAGGATGCAGCATTCCCCATAGCAGGCTAATCAGCATTATAGCATATCCCTGCCGAGCGCTTGCGCCCAGGGCACAGATTACAGATTACAGATCATAGATCTCAGATTACAGTTTACAGGAGTTCTCTAGATGCAGATACATCTATAGTCAGGGGCCCAGAGAGGCCTAGCTGTATAGCCAAGGGGCCGACGGGATGTTCATAGTTACTAGATATGAGGAGTGAATTGTTATTTTTGGAAGGCGACCCGGGTAGGGGTATATAGATTGCATGTTGATTGGTACCTTCCGTCTTATGGGGGCTAGTATAGGTTCTTGTATGCTATATGTGTTATTTATTAAATTGATAGATAGCAGGAAGCCGCGTTGACAGGTATGATTCTCACCTTCGCTCCAGTACAGTTAAGCTTAGTTTAGATTCTGCCATCCCAAACAGTCTTAGCCATCTTCTATTATTCAGTAACTATCAGTATTACTGTCTATTATCAATTATATTTAGTTATTGCTTTGCATACTCGGTACCAGTGGTACTGACACCTGTTTGGGGCCGCTGCATTACTTGCCTATAGGTACTCATAGGAGAGGAGTCGATCCCTTGTATTTCTAGCAGCCCACAGAGTCATCAGCTCCTGTCATCCGGAGCTTGACAACTTGAGGTTTATTTCTCTTTTTGTTGTACAACACTGGTAGGCCGGGGCCCTGTCCCGACCATCTTATTATTATTTTTAGAGGCTTGCAGATTGTATATTCCCTTTGGTTAGTCGTACCGATCATGTGAGGCTGTGTGTATGTTTTAGTTTGCTTATAATGGTCGTGTGGGGCCTTTTATAGTTGATAGTTGATCACCTTGTTGGTCATAGAGCAGTTTAGCATTTAGTTAAGCTTTTCAGTGAAACTAGTCAGCATGGTGGTCTTGTCGGCCCGTATAGGTTCCTTTATACTCCTGTGGTTCTGGTCAGCTGTTGTTTTCTTATAGGAGGCTATAGGCCTAGTCGGCCTGAGGCTGTATTTACAGCCGTTATATAGCCCGTTGGTTCCATGAATCCAGGGTTAGAGCCAGCCTGGCACCAGAAGTGCTTAGGCACAATAGTCCAACAGTCCAGGTCTTAGTAGGGCACCAGGTGCAGGTCATGGCTCCCAAGGCGGGGCGTGACAAACGTGGTATCAGAGCAGGTCATATCCCAGGGAGTCTGCAAGCCGTGCTAAGTAGAGTCTTGTCTATGGATATGTTGTGCACCATATCCCATAGGCAGGAGGCTGCAAGGCATAATAGGATGGTTACTCTTTTGTCATAATCAGTGGTGCCATAGAGCAGTACAATATAGGGTTGAGTTCCTAAAACTTATCATACTCTTTGTTTATAGATAAAATGGCAGACCAGCGACATCCTCTCACAGGTAGAAGAGTGGATACCGCAGCAGGAGAAGGCACCAGCGGGATGCCTCAGCCTCACTTAGAATCAGCCCGATTTGAGGGCGATACAGAGGCGTCATCCAACCTTCACAGCAGCCCCCATCCCACCAGGAGCCACTCAGGACGACATTACCTCCGACAGTTCCTGTACCCATACCATCTGACCAGGAAATTCAAAGTGCAGTAGTTATGTTGGCACAAATGATGGCTAATCAGCGCCAGTTAGTACCACCCGTAACAGTAGAGTCATCAGGTGGGCCTGGCAATTCGAGGGTCCGAGAATTCTTTGCACTAGGTCTCCCGCAATTCATAGGGTCGGATAAGGCAGAGGACCCCCAGGACTTCCTGGATCAGATGCAGAGAATCTTTTGGGTCATGCATGTGACATCTATAGAGTCGGTTGAGTTAGCGGTATTCCGGCTGCGGGATACCGCTGTGTTGTTGTATGAAAGTTGGGAAAGGTCCCGAGGGAGAGATGTTGCCCCTCCAACTTGGTCTAGCTTTTCAGAGGCCTTCCTGGACTTTTATCTGCCACATGAAATCCGACAGGCCAGAATGGACCAGTTTTTACTCTTGGAGTAGGGGGTGAGGAGTGTACCGGAATACGCCCTGCAGTTTGATTCCTTGGCCCGCTATGCTCCAGCCTTTGTGGACACCATGCCATCTAGAGTCCACCGATTTATTATGGGTCTGAACCTAGAATATATTGAGGCATCCATGATAGCTACGCTGCGGAAAGATATGGATATTGCTCGATTGCAGGCCTATGCCCAGACTATTGAGGGCCTTAGACAGCGACAACAGGATAGCAGACGAATAAATCAGGAACAACGCCGCAGGGATAGATTAGATGAGATACAGGGGGAGATTTGGAGAGGGCCTAGGCCATGGTTGTCAGATATTCCACCTAGACCCCGCCTCTATCACTGAAGCAGAGGGGTAGATTTGGTCGCCGGGGAAAGACAGAGTCCGATGGGAGTTCTCGAACGGTAGATTCACCCCAGCAAAGGAGGGAAGAGTAGAGTAGGTATACACCCCTACCTTGCCCTATTTGCACCTGACCCCGTACTGGAGCTTGCAGATATGGCTCCACAAGGTGTTATATATGCAGGCAGGAGGGTCATGTGATGAGAGACTGTCTAGCGGGGTCAGGGTAACCGAGATAGAGAGGACAGGGCATCAGCAGGGCCGCGAGCTCCAGCAGCCTCAGCAGGGCGTAGGCCCTCAGTCCTAGCAAGTAGAGGCCGACACAGATGAGGGGCCTCGAGTTCAGGTACAAGCCCAAGCCGTACCTATGCATTACTAGGGAGCCAGGACTCAGACGCGTCTCCAGACGAGGTAACAGGTATGATGACTATTTACTCTCACCCTGCTTATGTATTGATTGATCCAGGATCTACCTTGTCCTACGTTACCCCATTTGTGGCTCAAAAGTTCAGTATTGTACCAGAGTTGCTTCAGTAACCCTTTTCAGTGTCTACACCCGTCGGTGACTCCATCATAGCCAAAAGGGATTATCGAGGGTGTACAGTAGAGGTTGCTGATCGTCAGACCACAGTAGATCTGGTAGAATTAGAGATGATTGATTTCGAAGCCATTATGGGTATGGATTTGTTAGTGCCGTGTGATGCCAATGTAGAATGCTGGACCAAGACAGTCTAATTCCACTTTCCAGGGGAGGCAGTACGAGAGTGGAAGGGCAGTACAGCTATGCTAAAAGGTAGGTTTATTTCCTACCTTCAGGCAAGGAAGTTGATAGCTAAGGGATGCATTTGCCACATAGTCAGAGTCTAGGATGTTCAGGTAGAGCCTCCGACTCTCTAATCTATTCCAGTGGTTAATGAATTCCCCGATGTAATCCCAGACGAGCTACCTGGTATTCCCCCAGAAAGGGAAATGGATTTTGCAATTGATTTACTGCTAGGAACTCAGCCTATATAAATTCCTCTGTATCGTATGGCTCGTACTTAACTCAGAGAACTAAAGGAGCAGCTGAAGGATCTATTAGATAAGGTCTTTATTAGGCCGAGTACTTCACCTTGGGGTGCGCTGGTTCTATTTGTGAGAAAGAAGGACAGCTCCCTCCACATGTGTATAGACTACCGGCAGTTGAACAAGATTACAGTCATGAATAAGCATCCGCCTCCCAGAATAGATGATTCGTTTGATCAGTTATAGGGGGATAGATATTTCTCAAAGATTGACTTACGATCCGGATATCATCAGGTTCGAGTTCGTGAAAGGAACATTCCCAAGACTGCCTTCAGGACTAGATACGGCCATTTTCAATTCCTAGTCATGTCCTTTGGGCTGACAAATGCTCCCGCAGTATTCATGGACCTGATGAACAGCATCTTCAGACCATACCTGAACCTGTTCGTTATAGTGTTTATTGACGATATTCTGGTGTATTCTCGCTCAGAGGTAGACCACCAAGATCATTTGCGGACAGTGCTCCAGATTCTCAAGGTCCGTCAGCTATATGCCAAGTTCTCTAAATGTGAATTTTGGCTGAACTCAGTAGCCTTCTTGGGGCATATCGTGTCAGATGCTGGTATACAAGTAGACACATAGAAAATAGAAGCAGTAAAAACATGGTCCAGATCTACCACTCCGACCTAAGTACGTAGTTTTATGGGATTAGCAGGGTACTACAAAAGATTTTTTGAGGGATTCTCCACCATAGCGGTACCTCTAACTAGCTGATGCAAAAAGCAGTAAAGTTTCTGTGGACGGAGGCATGTGAGTAGTGTTTCTAGGAATTGAAAGACAGGTTAACCTCCGCCCCAGTGTTAGCATTGCCAGAAGGTACAGAGGGTTATGCAGTTTATTGTGACGCTTCGGGTGTTGGGTTAGGATGTGTGTTGATGCAGCATGGTAAAGTAATTTCTTATGCTTCCTGACAACTGAGGAAACACGAAAAGAATTATCCTACCCATGACCTGGTACTAGCTGCAGTGATCCACGCCCTAAAGATGTGGAGACATTACTTGTATGGCGTTCATGTGGTTATTTTCACTGATCATAAGAGCCTACAGTATATCTTCACTTAGAGAGAGTTGAATTTCCGGCAGCGTCGCTGGTTAGACTTGTTGAAAGATTATGATGTAAATATTTTGTATCACCCAGGAAGAGCCAACGTAGTAGCAGATGCCCTTAGCCATAAGTCTATGGGAGTTTGGCGTACTTGCAGCCCGAGCAGCGGGAATTGGCTCGAGAAATACACCAGTTAGTTAGTTTAGCCGTTCTTGTAGTAGAAATAGAGGACTACAAAGCGGTAATTCAGAACACCATAGTGTCTTCATTAGTTGTGGAGGTAAAGGAACGACAGTATGAAGATCCTGACCTAGTTCAGCTTAAAGATAGAGTTCAGCAAGGAAAAACGCCGGATTTTCAGGTAACTGAGGATGAAGTGTTGCGATGTAAGGGACGCCTTTGTGTTCCAGACGTTGTAGGGCTTTGCCAGTAGATTATGGGCGAGGTACATTACGCCCACTATTCTCTCCATCCTGGCGCGATGAAAATATACCAAGATATCAAAGAAATCTACTAGTGTCGAAGTATGAAGAGGGAAATAGCAGAATTCGTAGCCCAGTGTCCTAACTGCCAGCAAGTAAAAGCTGAACACCAGAAACCAGGCGAATTGACTCAAGACATAGCTGTGCCTCTTTGGTACTGGGAAGCAGTAAATATGGATTTTGTAGCAGGATTACCCGGCACTAGGCATAGAAATGACTCGATTTGGTTAATTATGGACAGACTGACAAAATCATTCCATTTTCTGCTAGTGAGGGCTACTTTCTCTATCGAAGATTATGCTGAGTTGTATATTGAGGGTATTAGACAGCGGCAATGGGAGATTAGGAGGACAAGTCAGGAGCAGCGCAACGGGGATAGACCGGATGAATTCCAGGAAGAGTCCCGGGGAGTACCTAGGCCACGATTATCAGATAAGCCGCCTAGACCCTCGTCTCCACCACATGGGTAGAGGAGCCGATGTAGTCGGTGAGGGAAGCCAGAGCCTGGCGAAGTTTCGCGAGCAGTAGGTTCACAGCACAGAGAAGAGTGGAGCAGTGTGGGTTTACAATACTACTTTGCCCTATTTGCAATCGACGCCACTCTGGAGCATGCAGGTATGCTTCCACAGCATGCTACATTTGTAGACAGGAGGGTCACCAGATGAGGAATTGTCCATCTAGGGGTCAGGGTGATCGGGATCGACAAGATAGGTCCTCGACAGGATTACAAGCTCCAATATCCCCGGCAGGGCGTAGGCCCTCAGTTTCAGCTGGTAGAGGCCGAGGCAGATCAGGGGCCTCCAGTTAAGGTGCCGGCCTAGTCCATACTTGTGCACTACTGGGGCGACAGGAGTGAGATCGTCACCAGATGTTATGACAGGTATGTTAAAAAATTTCTCTCATCTTGCTTATGTGTTGATAGATCCAAGATCCACCTTGTCCTATTTTACACCGTTAGTGGCTCGAAAGTTTAGTGTTATGCCGGAATTACTTTGGCAACCTTTCTCAGTGTCTACACCCGTTGGTGACTCTATTATAGCCAGAAGGGTCTATCGGGGGCATACAATAGAGGTTGCCAGTCGCCAAACAATGTCACACTTAATAGAACTACAAATGGTTGATTTCGATGCTATTATGGGTATGGATTGGTTAGATCCATGCTATGATAATGTCGAATGTTTGACCAAGATTTTCCGATTCCAGTTTCCATTGGAGGTAGTACGGGAGTGGAAAGGTAGTACAACCATGCCAAAAGGTAGGTTTATTTCCTATCTTCGGGCGAGAAAATTGATAGCAAAAGGGTGCATTTATCATGTTGTCAAAGTTCAGGATGTTCGGGCAGAGCTTCCTACCCTTCTTTCTATTCTAGTGGTTAATGAATTTCCCAACGCATTTCTAGATAAGCTTCCTGGTACTCCCCAGAAAGGGAAATTGATTTTGCAATCGATCTATCACCAGGAACTCAGCCTATATCTATTCCTCCATATTGGATGGCTCCTGCTAAACTCAGAGAACTAAAGGAACAATTGAAGGATTTTCTAGACAAGTCTTTATCCATCCGAGTACCACACCATGGGGTGTGCCAGTTCTATTTGTGAGGAATAAGGACGACTCCCTCTGTATGTGTGTAGATTATCGGCAACTGAAAAAAGTCACTATAAACAATAAGTACCCGCTTCCCAGAATAGACGATTTTTTTATCAGCTACACGGAGCGAGGCATTTTTCAAAGATTGACTTAAGATCAAGATATCATCAGGTCCGGGTTCATGAAAGAGATATTCCAAAGAATACCTTCAGGACCTGATACGGCCACTTTGAATTTCTAGTAATGTCCTTCGGACTGACAAATGCCCTAGAAGTGTTCATGGACCTGATAAACAACATTTTCAGACCATACCTAGACTTGTTCGTGATAGTATTTACCGATGATATTTTGGTGTATTCTCGCTCAGAGGTAGATCACCAGGATCTTCTACGGATAGTGCTCCAAATTCTCAGAGATCGCAGCTATATTAAAATTTTTATAAATGTGAATTTTGGCTGAATTCGGTAGCCTTCTTGGGCCGTATTGTGTCAGATGTTGGTATACAAGTAGATAGGCAGAAGATAGAGGCAGTGAAAACATGGCCTAGACCTACCACTCCGACCGAGGTACGTAGTTTCCCGGGGTTAGCCGGGTATTACAAAAGGTTCGTGGAAGGATTTTCCACTTTAGTAGCACCTTTAACCAAATTGACGTAGAAGGCAGCAAAATTCCATTGGACTGAGGCATGTGAGCAGAGCTTTTAGGAACTGAAAGAAAGATTGAAATCGGCACCGGTGCTAGCGTTGCCAGAAGGAACAGAGGGTTATGCAGTCTATTTTGATGCTTCGGGTGTTGGGTTAGGATGTGTTTTGATGCAGCATGGTAAGGTGATTGCCTATGCTTCCAGGCAGCTGAGGAAGCATGAGAAGAACTACCCTACCCATGACCTGGAGTTAGTCGCGGTAATTCTTGCCTTGAAAATATGGAGACATTACTTGAATGGCGTCCACGTAGATATTTTAACTGACCACAAAAGCCTACAGTATATTTTCACCCAGAAAGAGTTGAATTTGTGGCAGCGTCGCTGGTTGGAGCTGTTAAAGGATTATGATGTGAATATTTTATATCACCCAGGAGGGGCCAATGTTGTAGCAGATGCCCTTAGCCGCAAATCCATGGGAAACCTGGCATATTTATAGCCCGAGTAGCAGGAATTTGCTCGAGAATTGCATCAGCTAGCAGTTTAGCCATTCGTATAGTAGAATCAAGAAACAATGGAGTGGTAATCCAGAATACCGCAGTATCATCATTGGTTGTGGAAGTGATGGAATGGCAATATGAAAATCCTAGCACGGTTCAGCTCAGAAAAAGGGTCCAGCGAGGGGAAGTGACAGATTTCCAAGTAACCGAGGATGGAGTTTTGAGATATATGGATCGCCTCTGCGTGCCAGACGTGGCAGGGCTTCGCCAGCAAATTATGGGCGAGGTACACTATTCCCATTACTCTCTCCATCCAGGTTCGACAAAGATGTACCATGATGTAAAAGAGATTTACTGGTGGCCGGGAATGAAAATGGGGATAACAGAATTCATAGCTCAATGTCCCAATTGCCAACAAGTGAAAGCGGAACATCAAAAAGCAGGCGGACTGATACAGGATATAGCCGTGCCTTTATGGAAATGGGAGGAAGTTAATATGGATTTCGTAGTAGGGTTACCTCGTACCAAGAATAAACATGATTCTATCTGGGTAATTGTTGACAGGTTGACAAAATCAGCTCACTTTCTGCCAATAAAGGCTACCTTTTCATTTGAAGAATATGTTGGGCTGTATATTAGAGAAATAGTTCGATTGCATGGTGTTTCGTTGTCAATTATCTCTGACAGAGGGGCGTAGTTTCTAGCTAAATTTTGGTAATCTTTTCAGAGAGGCCTGGGGTCACAAGTTTACCTGAGCACATCCTTCCATCCTCAGATGACGGGGAGGCAGAATGTACAATCCAAACACTTGAGGATTTGTTACGGGGGTGTGTGTTAAATTTTAGAGGCAGCTAGGATGAATATCTACCACTTATTGAGTTTTCCTAGAATAACATTTATCATTTAGCAATTCAGATGGCGCCTTATGAAGTATTATATGGACGGAAGTGTAGGTCTCCAGTTTCTTGGTTTGAGGAGGGGAATCGGCATTGATTGGGCCAGATATTATTCATCATTCAGAAGAGAAAGTAAAGCTTATCAGGGAACATCTGTTGTCTGCTCAGAACCGCCAAAAATCTTATGCTGATGTGCGATGGAGAAACCTAGAATTTAATGTGGGTGACTGGGTATTTCTGAAGGTTTCACCGATGAAGGGTGTGACGAGATTTGGTAAGAAAGGCAAGCTCAGCCCGAGGTTATCTGGGCCTTATCAGAATCGCCGAAGGATAGCCCAGGTGTCTTATGAATTGGATTTACCCCAGAATTAGAATCCGTTCACCCAGTTTTTCACGTATCAATGCTCAGGAAGGGAATAGGAGATCCCTCCCGGATCGTCTCAGTCAAAGACCTCCAAATCACTGAGGAGTTAGGTTATGAAGAAGCTCTAGTAGCCATACTAGATCGGTAGATCCGTAGACTGAGAACTAAAGATGTTGCTTCCGTTAAAGTGTTATGGAAAAATAAGAATCGAGAGGAGATGACCTGCGAAGCGGAAGATGGTATGAAAACCAGATAACCTTAGTTATTTCAGACATAGTTAGATTGTGCAACTAGAGGTATGTTGTTGTTGTTTCATAAGTTGCATTATATACATTTATATGTGGAGTAGGTTACTTTAGTCTATTGTGAAATGAATCCCATAGTCTTGTGTGGAGTACATGTATTGGACTTTTCTGTGTTTCAGGGTTTTTTCATAGTCCATACTACAAGGGAGAATCTGCCGAAATTTTTCTAGAATAAGTAATTGCAAGGTTAAGGTTCTTGCAAGTAGAAGTTAACATTCGAGGACGAATGTTCTTGAGGGGGGGAGAATGTTACACCCCGTAAGTTTCTAGAATTTAGTCGGCCTACTCATATGTTGGTTTAGAGTTTTAAAGTGCCATACGTACGAGGAAAGGGCCTGGGGGAAGGCCGAACGAGTGCCAAATCGGGATTTCGCGAGAGGAGGCCGAACCAAGCTGCCCCAAAGGGGAAAAGTGGCACGGAGCTGCTCCTCCGCGTTAGCCAACGTGGCACGGAGCAGAATCAGCATGTTGGGCAATGTGCCACGCTGCCTTGTCTACTTCCTCAAGTATATATAGGTCTCACCCTTAGATTTCATGTCATTTACTTGAGAACAAAGGGAAATATTTAATTTTCATCCGATTACGCTGCTAAGGACTGGCAAAATCCAAATTAACTTTGGGTATCGAAGTATACGGCTGCAGGGAGCATTTCTACGGAGTTAGTTTCGTGAAATTCGCCCGACGAATCGTCGTCTCACCGAGCGAAAGTTGTTGGAATTGCTCCAAAATAGTGTCAATACGATCCCAGGCATAAAGTAAGCATTTCTCCCATCTAGACTTTCGAGAAATAACGAGGTTTGTACCGTGTTTCGTAAAGTTGGGAATATAGTTAATATTTATATATAAAGTTTTCCTTTTTATGAATTTAGTGTTAAAACTAGTCCTATATTTCCAGTAACACGATTTCAGTTGGGAAGAGCTATTGAATACTAATTGGGACTTGCCAGTTAATCGGTAAACAGCGAACTAGGTATGTTAAGGAATTTTCTTTTGGCAAGTTAGTTTCTTCAGCATAGTAGTCCAGTATGAATCCCAGTAAAGCATGCCAGGAGTATATTATCATGTCTAGTTGTTGTTGTCAATCGAGACTCTTAAATTGTATTATTGTGGGTTGGATTATACTTGTATAGCTTCTGTGACCACCCCAGGGTTAATAACTGTGTCTCCGCCCACTAGGGGCGAGGATACGTCGCTCTATGAAGCAGCAAGTCGTCCATAAGGTACAAAGATGGAGATCCAGATCCTCATATTGCTGTGGTTGGCCTTATACACACCCCCGCCGAGCTTTTACACCCGGGGTGTAGATATCAGGAGTCCGCCAGACTCAGGCACAGCTATAGTCATAGACCGAGCGGCCCTAGCTGCAGACCCAGGGGACTGGCAGGACGCTTATAGCTAGTAGTTGATTCAATATGACCTGGATACATGTATATAGATTGAGGTGTACTTACTAGGGCTAATGGGGGCCCAGGTGGGTTATTCTATGCTGATTGTACCTTCCGGCTTATGGGATCTAGGTAAGGTTTATGCTTGCTTTAGTTACTGATAGTTAGACAGTAGGACGCGACTTTTGTCATGTATGACCCCTACCCTCATTACAGTTATGTTTAGTTCTGATTTCACTACCTCAGTCATCTTCAGTCCGTTTTCTTCACTTCAGTCATTGTTAGTTCTATTTTTACTTTTAGTTATTTAAAGTTACTACTTTACATACTCAGTACCTGTGGTACCAACACCCTCTTCCGGGGTGCTGCATTACCTTCCTGCAGGTATAGATAGACGAGGAGTAGGTCCCTCGTAGTTCCAGTCAGCTGTACAGAGCCGTCAGCTCCCTTCTTTGGGAGCTTGTGTGATAGAGGTTTACTTCTTTTGTTTGTACAGTATGGGTTGGTCGGGGCCCTGTCCCGACCATCTTATTACTCCTAGAGGCTTGCAGATTGCATTACTTCCCTGTGGTTAGATGATATCAGTCGTGTGGGGCCCATATGTGTTTTAGACTATGTGTGTTGGCCGTGTGAGGCCCTTTTTAGCTGTTGATTGGTGGCCTTGTCGGTCAACTCAATTTAGCATCTGATTTCACTTTCCAGTTAAAACTAGATATCATGGTGGCCTTGTCGGCCCGCATAGGACTCCCCATGTTTGTTTATCTCCGGTTTGCTGTTTATTTTCATAGGTGGCTATAGGCCTCTTTGGCCGGGGGTTGTATTTATAGCCGCTATATAGCGTGTTGTTTTCTTGATTCAAGAGTTAGAGTCAGCCCTGCACCAGAGGTGGTTAGGCTCAATCAGCTCAGTAATTCAGGTCCTAGACGGGCACCAGGTGCTACTCATGTCTCCCAAGGTGGGGCGTGACACCATACGTGTTATAATTTGAAATTTTATGAGTAAAAATGGGTATCTCTCTTGTTGTGAGGGCACATGTTTGAGAAATATAGGATTCATGTCGGATTTCTTGATTGGTTAATTTGCATAAATTTGCTGAGTTTGAGAGTCGATTCATGAGGTTAGGAAGTATTAACTTAGTTGTACATGATTTTAGTGGTTATATATTTCATGCTCTATTTTAAACTTGCTATCTAAAACAATCATTATAGCCTTAGCTCGAATTGTCTTGTTTTAATTGGTGATATTTGAGTCCTTCGATTGCATGAGATGTAATGGAGTTGTTCGAGGAAGAACAAGGCTTTAAGTGTGGGGAAGTGATCTTGGGAAAATTTACATGCCCAAAGACTATTCTATACCCATGTTTTACCATGCTTGTACCATAATTTAAGAATAATCTCATGTATTTTGTATAATTTATGGCCATGGACTAACTAATATTATTAGCTCTCTTTGTAGGTTGAAATTGTCAATATATGGAGCTCAATGTGAAGATAATGGTCCTAATCTTGAAGATAAATGTTAAGGGACGGATTATGAATGGTGGGAAGAGCTAAAAAGGACATTTGGAGTCAACTCCGTGCCACAGAGAAGCATTGAGGCGTTCAACAATGTTCCACAGAGCAAAAAATTTATTTATATGAATAGGGGCTGCAAAATAGTGAGCATCCATGATGGCAGAGTGTCTCGAAGGCAAATTGTGTGATAGCTAGCATGTCAGGGAGGCAAATCTTCATGATGGGCAACGTGGCACGGAGCTGTTTCACTACAGGGCAATTTTTGCATTTTTTCAACTTATTATAAATTGAACCCTTAGCTTCTAAATTCATTATCACAAAATATTTTGAGAACAACGAAAAGGAGCGAAGGGAGAAGTGAAGAACTCTACCTAGGGTTCATTAGTTTTCATTCTTGTTCAACTACTCTTGTAAGTACATTACTTTAATTATGTTTTTGAGCATTTCTACAAATATGAGTGGCTAAAACACTTCCTCTAGGGTTGAGTCCACAAGATATGAATGTAAATGCTTAAATTCATCTTTGGTTTGAGTTTTTAGTTGTTGTTTTGTCTTGCCTTCTTCATTACTATTGTTTTTATTCCTGATCACCATGAAACAAACTTGTTAAGCTTAGGTAAAGCTCGAAAGAGTAACCCTCGGCTAGAACATAAGAATGTAGGTAGGAGCAAGTTCTTATCTTTAAGATATGATTTGCGGTTAGAATAGAAAATATACCTAATATGCCTTGCTTGGTTAATAAAATGGGATGATAACGAGACACCGATTTAGAATTGTCACATCACCGCTCTTAGAAGTAGTTGTGAAGCTAAGTCAGGTTAAATTATTAGAGGTATGAAAGTCTATATTCTAGGGCATAAACCCCGTATACCACATCCATGAAGTAAATTTCTCACGAATTAGGACGTCACATCCCCGCTCAATGATGTAGGTGTTAGTCTAGTTTGTTGTGTTTAGAGGCTTAAGAGACCATGAACACCACACTTTAACTTTATGAGACAACAACTGAAGTTTGCATACTTGAACCATTATGAATTGTAGCATTGCATGATTATCAGGCCTTAACTCTAGTTGCTTTTTGTATTGTTTCCCGATTGTATTGTGATCACGCCTAGATTAAATTACAAGTATACAAAATCTCTTAAATAAACACTTGTGAAGGTTAAATTGACACTTGAACTAAAATATTCACTAAATTAGTCCAGTCCCTATGGGTTCGACATCTGGCTCTTAAAAGGGTCACTGTATTACTTGTACGACTGCGTGCGCTGGGGCACAATAAGGCAGGGCTTAAATATGAATATATATCTATGGTGTCATGTATTTCTATGACCTGGGTTCGTCTGAACCCTGGCCTACTCAGTGAAAGATACTACTCCCAAAAAATATGGCTCATAATCATCATCGTAAAACATACTTGATCTTGCATGGCTGGTACAAATCATGAAATCATAATCATGCTTGACGTATGTGAAATAGCCATAAAATGATGCCCTTGAGTGGGTCATAATTCATAATCTTGAAATTCGTGAAACCATGCATACTTGAGTAAAATCATCATAACTTGTAAATCATGGATTTATGAGAATTCTAGTAGAAAACATGCATATTAATCATAAATCATGGATATAAACATGAGAGAATCAAATTCGTACAAGACCATGAGAGATCTCATAAAAGTTGGGTCTAACCCTAGTTTTTTCATAAATCATACTTCGAGACTTGAATTTATGAATTAGAGATGAAATTGGGTATGAGGGTAGAAGAATTTCCCCTATTCATGACCCTACATATCTGGGTAGATGATTCCTTAACATACCTTGAAAAAAATTCCAAGAGAAATTGATATGAGAGAGGTGATGAATGCTAGCTTGACTTGAGAGAGAATCTTCAATCTATGGATGGTTGAAGAGATATGGGATTTAGGCTAAGTTAAACCCTTTAATCTAACCCATAGGAAGCCTAAAACAATGTTATTTAGGAGTTAAAAGCGTAAGAGTTTACCAAAACACCCCCGAACTTCCCAAATAAGACCTGAAACTGGCAGAACCAACGACCAAAGGTACGGGTCATTGGTTGGTAGGACGACCCGTACTAATGTTCATCCAATTCCTGGTGCCATTTTTCCTATTTTACTAAACTACTCATAACTTTTTTCTCCAAACTACGATTGATGCAAGGTCAGATGTGTTGGAAAGAAGACTTAAGGGACTTCAATTTGATTTGTTTAAAATCACCCAAAAACACTTTTTAAATTGGTATTTATGGTCGTTTGAATTTGGCTATTTGAAGAACTTATAAGAAAACTCAATCAGTAAGAAAGCTCTCAGTTCAACTTTATGGTAGAGGTTTCTTATGACCTTAATTTGTATCTCATGCACTTCTCACACTTAAGATATGATCTCTTCACCTAGTTTCCACAAAATACATTGGGCTCAGGTCTATCCATATATATAGAACGGTTTCAAACTTAGCCTAAAAGTCTGAGGCATTAAAATATCTCAACTCACGAGTCTTGGGTCTAGTCTTAGGGACTTTTAGGGTGTTACAACTTGGCCATGGATGGAATTGAATTTTAGTTAAATTTCTAGTTGGGGAGTGCAATGCACCTTCGGGCTACAAAACCCTATCTGCGGTTTGCAAATGTCCTATAGGTACCCTCCAGTTGTTCTCTTGAGTTTTCTTGAATGTAGCTCTATGCCACAGAACATAAGAATAAGAAAACAATTAACAAATTAAGAAACAAACTAAATACTTGGGTTTTCTCTGAAGAATCACTTTGATTTAATGTCGCTGTGCGATGGGAAGACCTCATGCTACGGTTCATCAAGGTAAGTGACTCCGATCAAGTCAATTTCATCCAGAACACCCAAGTACTTTTTGACTCATCGACCATGCACCTTAAAATTTAGACTTTCTTTCCCTTCAAGTTCAATGACTCTGTTTGAAAAAACATGAGACACCCTAAATGGATTAGATCACTAGGATTTTAACTTTCCCTAGAATAATCGAAATCATGCGTTGAATAGAAGCACCCACTCTCCCAGAGCAAACTCCTATTTTAATATCTTCTGATCATGGAAGTACTTCATTCAGGTCTTGTATATGGAAGTATTCTCATATGCCTGTATTCCAAAATCATCCATCACATTAAAATATTCTCAACTCGTGCCTGGATAGCCTTCCCCCAATCGAGATTCAAACTCTTCAAACCCAAAATAGCCTTATGTTCTACCACCATTGGTAAATGGCAAGCTTTACCAAAAACCAACTGATATGGGAACATGCCAATGGATGTTTTAAAATCCATCTGATATGCCCAAAGTGCATTATCTAACTTTCTTGCCCAATCAGTTAGGTTGACTTTAACTCTCTTTGTTAGAATACACTTGATGGCCTGATTAGATACCACTGCTTGGCCACTCATTTGAGGATGATCAGGGGTAGCAATATTGTGCTTCAAACAATACTTAGCAAGCAATGCATTAAAATATTGGTTGCCAAAATGAGACCCCCATCACTAATGATAGCTTGAGGGGTACCAAACCTTGAGAAAATATGTTTCTTCAAGAAAGCAATCACACTTCTCCCCTCATTATTGGGCAAAGCCACTTCCTCTACCCACTTAGACACATAGTCTACAACCACAAGAATGTATGTATTCCCATAAGAGGCCACAAATAGTCCCATGAAGTCGATTCCCCATATATCAAATAGCTCGAATTCCAAGATTGATGTTAAAGGAAGATCATGACGCCTTGAGATGCCACCGATATGCTGGCTTTGGCCGCTATGCTTGAAAAGAACATGAGCGTCGTGCTGGAGAGTGGGCCAATAGAATCCACATTGCAATACTTTTATAGCTATCCTCATACTCCCATAATGTCCCCCAATAGGAGATGAGTAGCATGCCTTGAGGATAGGTATTATCTTTACTTCTGGGGACACACAGGTGAATTATGCGGTCACCACATATGCGGAAGAAGTATGGTTCGTCCCAATAGAATTTACAAATATCATGCGTGAACTTTTTCTTCTAGTGGAAGTTCAGGCCTTAAGGCATTATGTCACATGCCAAGAAGTTGACGAAGTTAGCAAACCAAGTTACTAGATCATAAGAAGTACCAAAGATGCATTTATCGGGAAAGGCATCATCTATGCCATGGTCTCCAACCAACCTGCCATTTCCCTTTAACCGAGAGAGATGGTCAGTGACTTGATTCTCGCACCCTCGCCAATGCTTCACCTTGATGTCAAACTGCTATAACAAAAGGACCCATCAGACGACTCTTGGTTTGTTTACATCTTTTTTTTTCATGAGATATCAGATGAACCATCACCTTTGTCCCAAGTAGATATGACTGAAACTTCTTAAAAGTGAACACCACTATAAGAAACTCTTACTCTATAATAGAGTAGTTGGTTTGAGCTTCATTCAAGGACTTACTAGACTAGTATATAGGATGGAAGACCTTATCTTTCCTTTTCCCAATCACTTCCCCCAAGGAAAATTCACTAGCATTGTACAATAGCTTAAATGGTTTAGACCAATCTAGTGCAATAATTATGGGAGATGATATGAGATTTTCCTTCAAATCATTAAGTGGAGGCATCAAGAAAAGATTAGAAAGTTGGAAAAATAGCTAGAAGTAAAGGATGACACCTAATGGCTCATCAAGTGACCTAACGATTCATTAGTTTAGTCATGGGGTTTGGCTGAATCATTTTTCTAGTTGGGTTATTAAGGGTGTTTTTGTAATTCTTATGTTTATAACTCCTAAAATAAGTCATTTTAAGCTCTCAAAATGGTGTTTTAATGGGTTTTATTCCTCCTAAACCCTCATTCTACTCCTAACACTCCTAAGTGAAGATCAAATCCCCTCAAGAGGAGCTAGGTTCTTCATGAATCTTCCCCTCAATTCCCTTTGGGTCTCCGATCAAGTTAAAGATTCTTCAAGCCCAGGTTTGTAAAATTATGAATGGGGAAAATCCTTCCATCCTCATGCCCAATTTCATCCCTATTTCATGATTTCAATTCTTCAAGCATGATTTGTTAAAATTGTAGGGTTAGACCCAATTATCATGAAATCTTTTAAGATCTCTTATCAATTCAAGTCTCTTATAATTAAACTCATGATTTATGATTATGATTACCTATTTTCTACTAGAATCTCTCATGGATCTATACTTTCAAGTTTATGGTGATTTTTCTCAATTATGCATGATCTATGAATTTCAAGCTTATGAGCTTATGATTTCAAGTTATGATTAATTATCAAAGTACGGATGAATTTTTATGAATTCTTCAACTTATGATTTTTTTATTTCATGTTATGAAGTCTTAGTAAGGTATGTATGGATTTCAAGAAAAATCAAGTGTATGTATGATTGCCAATTGTGTCATTATATTCATGGCTAGTTTACGTATGTCAAGTATGAATATGATGTGATAATTTTAAACTAGGCCACTCAAGATTAAGTATGTTTCATCATAATGATTATGAGCCATGTGCATATTTTGGGAGTAGTGTCTAGGATCGTGTAGGCTAGGGGTTTAGGCAAACCCCGACTCTCATAACTACGTGCCACCGTAGGTATATATTCTTGTATGAGGCATCTCCAGAGAGTGTTCCCCCTGCTCGATTGGGCTCATAAGTGATATCACGCCTTATCATTCTTTGCCCTGGCAAGGCTTAGGACTTCTTTACCCACCTGAGCGAGATAGTTGGGGTATCATGTAAGCTCTATCATAATGGTGTCAGTAATGATGAAGCCTCCCATTGTTCTTCATATTTTAAGTTACCCATGTTCATGACTTATGATACTATGTTTTATGACATATTTGACCCATTGATCAGCTATGAATTTTCACTTATGATTTTAAGTATGGTACGTTATATGATGTCTATTTTCTGACCTTGGGTCATTATGTTATGGCTTATGATGAATATCTCATGATTATGATTACTTCAAGAATATGATTATTGTTAGTATGCTGCCTTTTGCTCTCATGTTGAATCTTGTTTAATACTCATGATTTCATACTATCATTTTACTAGAACGTTTTTACTTTCTCTGCATAATCAGTACATTCAAAGTACTGACCGCATAATTTACACTATATTGTTTCATTATATAGATTCGGGTGACCAGTCTTAGTCCCGACGTTAGCTCGCCCTCGCTTCATCCAGTACCATCCTAATTTTTGTGAGTTCTCATGATTTGAGGACGACAATTTTGGTTCATGTATTTAGTTTTAGACTTAGTGAGCTAGTTGAGGGTGTTGTTCCATCAGCTCATCAGATGTTTAGAGGCTTTTTAGATAACTATGTATAGATTGTTCAGCATTGTTGACTCGTGTTTATGCTTATGTTTTTATGTTATGTAGACTTCCGCTTTTGTTGAGTTCAAGTTAAGCTCCACTTTAAATAAGTTATCTTTCATTCCATGTATGTTCCAAGGGTTAGCTTAGAGCCACTAGTGGTTCTAGGTCCCGTATCTCAATTTGAGATCCACACTCGGGTCACGAAAAACTTTGTATTAGAGAATTAAGGTTGGGTGTGTCCTAGAGTGTCTGAAAGCTACATTAAGTAGAGTCTTTTCCATGGGTGTGAAGCACGCTACACTTATGAGAAAGATTATGAGACATTTTAGGAAATTTCCTTCTTTCATAATCTATGTCGTGCAATGAAGTTCATCTCTCCTATCCCTCTAACTTGTGCTATACATTTTTGGAGAAATATCCCTCCCCGTCGAGTCAATGGAAGGAGAAATGGTAATTGCAATGGCCATGAGAATGGCAATGGAGGCAGGCACCAGCCAGCCCCACCAGCTCCAGTTGATCCCATGCCATAGCAAATGACTCGTGTTGAGTTCAGGGCTTCATTACAGATGTTAGAGCATACCATGACAGCCTAGGTCAACCAACAGGCTGTGGCTCATGTGAACCAAAATGGGAATGTAGTGGCGGCTAGGGTGCGAGACTTCATCAGGATGAACTCACCCAAGTTTAATGGGTCAAAGTTGGATGAAGACCCACAGGAGTTCATTGAGGAGGTCTAGAAGATTACCCAGGTTATGGGAGTTTCATGGGAGGAAGGTGCAAACATAGCCTCCTATCAGCTGAGGGGGGTTGCTCACATATGGTTCCGACAGTGGAAGGAGATCAGGGTAGTTGGTGTAATCCCGGTTAGTTGGGATGAGTTTGTTATGACATTCTTGTATAGATTCTTTCACCAAGAGTTGAGGAAAGCGAAGGCAGCAGAGTTTGTCAACTTGAAGAAGAATGACATTACTATTCAGGAGTATGCCCTGAAGTTTACTTAGTTGTCCAAATATTTCTTAAAGATGGTTATTGATCCGAGGGCTCGTATGACCAAGTTCATGAACGGGGTTGCAGATTTATTGGTCAAAGAGTTCTAGACTCCCATGCTGATTAGTAATATAGATATCCCTCGACTGATAATATATGCCCAGCCGATAAAGGCAGAGCAGATGAAGGATAGGGAGAGAGAGGCCAAGAGGGCCATGAAAGGGAGCTATAGGTACTCTGAACAGATGTTTGGTGGTGGACATCGCCCTCAGTCCCACTAGAGGTCGGCAGCCTTAGCTCCATCATCAGCCAGTGTTCCATCTAAACCTTGTGGTGGTCAAAGAAGCAGAGCGTCAGGATCTACGGGTAAGAGGAGCATGACAAAGAAGTTCACTTTCCCAGCTTGTAGGAAATGTGGTAAGAACTAGCCAGGAGAGTGCTTGGTTGGATTTGATGTTTTCTTCGAATGTGGGAAGCCTGGACACCTACGCAGTGATTGTCCATCAGTAAGACAAGGTGACGGTAGAGGCTGTGCCCCAGGAACCACTTCAGCAGCTCTAGCAGCTCGCCCATCTCAATAGGCGCCTCTTCTAGTGCAGGGGTCGGGTAGCACTAGAACAGGTTCTATGCATTTTTCGTAATGCTCAAACACACTCCTCGCTTAGAGAGAATGTAAGCGATCATTATATCAATACAAATAATCCGACGGGTGTTGGGGTTGAACCCTACATACAGTTGAGTCAATAGTCCAAAAGTTATAAAGTAACTCAAACTAGAACACATCGTTATTCAACATTTAGGGTAAATTGGAGAAAAACTAAAAATAGCATCTAATTCTAAATTTAATACTAAGTGGAGGGAATTCCAATTGTTGCAATCACAAGTAAGATGGCTAGGGGTATGCTATAGATGAGTTCACAACTAAATCAAGATTTTCTTCAATGCCTTAGACTCAAAATTAGCTTAGACAGTAGTGGATAATTCACACTCTCTTGGTTTTCAACCACAAGAATGTTTATGCCTTGGGTTTTCTCAAATCCCAAAGCCAATTCAAATTATCAACCACAAAATTTTGACGAAGGGCTAAGCTATCTCTAGCGTTGATCTTTAAAGAAGTGAAAATGTGGGGTTTGACTATCTCTAGATTAATCCTCACACCAACTCTCCAAATCCTCACTATTATCTTCTCACCCAATTCTTACCTTTCTCCTCAAGAAAAAGCAAGAAAATTAAAGCACAATTCATATTTGCAACCATCAATTTTAGCAATTAAAACATGAAAGAAGATAATAAATCTATATTTGCAATAAAAACCCAACAACAATTTATCAAGACCCATTCCTTTAACAAACCCGCCATGAACACACCCTTAGTTAGCAAATTAGTTATGCATTTTTAAAAAGAGAGAGAACATACCAAGAGGATTCCCCTAAACCATCATCATATTTGATTCACAAATTTGCTTCACAAGGTCTTACAACAATGGTGGAATTCCCCCAAAACGGGTTAAAGGAAACGAAGAAGAAATCTACTTTCTAACTCTACGATTCTATGGTGAAAAGGTGTATGAAGGATGAATAATCGATTAATGAATCCTTGGTGTACAATGATAGTTATGTAAATATCTGTACTTTCTTGTGCACAACTTTTCCAAAATGCCCGTGGTACTTCTAGATGCTTTAGGAACCTTTCCAGACACTTTTACCCTTCTAAAGATGGCCTCACTTGTGAAGGACTTGTGTTTTGCTAGTTCCAATCCACGGAGCATGGGCTTTTCGCTTAATGGAAATAGTGAACTGGGGACTGAACCCGTGACTGGTCGATGATAATGCTCAAACTCACACTTCTTGACAAAGTATGAAGCAGACATTGTCAATAAAGAACCCAACAAAGAGGTTGGGGTCGAACCCACAGTGAATAACGTAAGATTTAGACTAATACTGTGTCACGCCCTGCCTTGGGGGGTATGACTGGCTTGCTAACTGGTGAGCCTAAGTACATCCGGTGCCTGGCTAGCTCTAACTCATATTTTTGGAATCAACGGGCTATATAACGGCTATAAATATAGCCTCCGGCCGACTAGGCCTATAGCCACCTGTATAAAACATCAGCTAACCAGAAACATACTTACAAAGGGGAAACCTATGCGGGCCGACAAGGCCACCATGCTGTCTAGTTACTTGTAACTTAACAATAGAATACTGAATAACTACGTGATCGGCAAGGTCACCACTACTATCAGACTATGGCCCCACACGGCAAACATAATCAACCAAACACATATATACATGCACGGCCCCACACGACCGGCTTCACTACCACAGGGCAACATCAGACTGCAAGCCTCTAGGAAGTAATAATAGAATGATCGGGACAGGGCCCCGACCTACCCAAACTGTAATAAAAAAGGAAATAGGAGCAACCTCCGACTGTCTAGCTCCGGAGGATAGGAGCTGACAACTCTACTGACTGGATCACGAGGGATCGACTCCTCGTCTATGTGTACCTGTAGGCAAGCAATGCAGCGCCCCTACGGGCGTTAGTATCATAGGTACTGAGCACGTAAAGCAAACTGAAACATACAACTGAAATGGGTAACAACAATAACATGAAATACAAGAAGGAAGTAGCTGAGTCTATCTAGCTGAGGATAACTGGGGAGAGTTTTACCTATTTTATAACTACACTGGGCGTACCTGACAACGTGTCGTCCTACTGTCTATTAGTATCTAGTAGCACATACAGATGTACATATAAATAAACACAATACCTTACCGACCCCCATAAGCCGGAAGGTGCCAACCAACAAAATAATCTATTTACTCCTACCCGGGTCTAAACCAACCAAAAATAAGTCACTCCACTCATCTGATAACTGTGAGCTCCTCCTACTGGCCCCCTTGGGTACGTTGCTCAGGCCTTGGCCTATGACAATAAACTGTGTCTGAGTCCGAAGACTCCTGCCTCTGGGCGCAAGCACTCAATGGGGTAATCTGCTGCTGTATCTGTGACTGAAACTGCCCCTGGGTGTAAATACGCAACAGGGTAATTTCATAAAACAAATCTGTATCTGAAACTGCCCCCGGCCACAAGCGCACACAGAGTAATCTGCCCCTATAAACAGGGTAATCTAGCTCTGCGCAGAGCGAACTGAACTTCCCCTGCAAGCAGGGTAATCTGGACCGTATTATTATGGTGGTCGGCCATCATCGTCCTCTAGGTGGACGACATCGCCCAACTGGTGGCGGTATCTGAATCTGGTATCGACACAGCTATAATCCAGGGGCAGTGGGGATGTTGAAGGGTACCCACATGCCATAACAAGTCTCAACATGCAAAACACATACACACCAAGCATGCTCAAATTAAAAATACTAATCATATTCTCTTCTTTTATTTCAAAGCCAGTCCGTATTAAACAACTGATGTTATATTTTGTTTTACACTATTTCTGATTGTTGGTGCTAACTGCTACCTGGCCTTTATCTTTTTCTGGAGCTATATTTGTATCTAGAGCTATATCGGTGTCTGGAGCTATTTCTATATCTGATTACTGATCTGGTTATATCTGGATATAACTCAATAACATAGAACATGCCATCTATAACTGGATATAGCTCAATGATATAAAATGTGTCATCTATTACCGGATACAGTCTCAACAAATGTAATACATACTATATGTAATCTTGCTTATTCATTATACTGCTTTTGCAACTTCCATTCTGGATTTACGTAAGAACATGCTGAGCTACTAGTGGATACCACATTACTATCTGAAATCATCTGACTATCCGTTATTCTGATTATCGCATGATACGTAGTGATATACTAGCATGCTTGCTGGAAATTGTACTGAAATCGTCCATGTGCGTTGGGTGTCTATTAATAGCCTTTATTCTATTTATTTTCTAGACTGTACTTCCTGGCTTGCCGAAAGAATAGCTTTACATACCTGGTTTCTGAGTACCCGATTGACCGATGTGATTTCCGTCGGTACCTATGTTGTTTCTCCCAACTACATTCATATACATGTCAATTAGAACCAAATACACCAATATTATGAAAGAAAATGTCACTTTCGATATATTTATAGTCTAAACTTTGGCTTATCGAAAGACGGTCAAAAACTCGCTATTTCTCGAAAGTCCAGAAGGGAGAAATATTCACTTTAAGGCTAGGAGTATATTGACACTAATTTGGAGCAATTCCACTTACCTTAGTTCGGTAGAACGATGATTCGCCGGTCGAATTTCGCGAAACTAAATCCGTAGGAATGCTCCTTACTGCTTAATACCTTGGTATCTGGAGTTAATATGAGTTTGGACCACGTTTGACGGCGTAATCGGAAGGAAATTATCAAGAAACCTTCGCACCTTCTGTTTCCCTTCGTGTTCTAGAAATTATTTGATGAAAATGAAATTAAAAACAGAAGTTGAAGGCTTATATACTTGAGCCTGGACAGGGCCAACGTGTCACGGAGCCAACGTAGAGGCTCCACCTCCGTGACACGTTGCCATCACGGAGGGGCTCTGTCCCGGCTCCTTCTGCGATGGTTCGACAGGTTTCTCGTCTGGTCTTTTGCCGGGCCTTTTCCTAGTATGTATGGCTTTCAAATACTCTTAACCATCACGCGAATAGGCCATCTACGTGTTGGGAATTTTACGGGGTGTAACAGACTGATACTTAAACTTGTTGGTAAATTATCTCAAAATTGGGGGATTTCAAAGAAAAACAATCTTAAACAAGATTGTAATTATGATAGTTATCAAATGTTCAAATAACTACGGTAAGTGTTCCCTATGGGTTCATAACTACTTCGGGTATACACATGTGATCAATACCAATGCTTACTTGTAGAACTGATAACTAGGGTTCATCCAAACGACTGGTTCTTCCCTATTGCATTACTATACTCAATCACCGAGTTAGGTCTCATGAGCGATTTCAAATTAACCATTATTACTTTATCCCAAATTTAACTATCCTGCGACCACAACTCCAGTTAATACAATGATCATAAAGACTAAGGCTTTGTTATAATTCTCTTTTCCAAATCTCTATTTCTCTAGTCTCAAGAAACTAAAGAATTTGGGTAAGTACTAACATTTTATACCGTTAACAAATAGTTAAAGATGGACAGAATACAATACAACTATTTAGCATTGGTTTTGAATCACTTTTGTGTAACCATATTTCGTTAATCCACTATGGTTCCCATAATTGGAAGATTACAATTAGCATTCATAGACAAACACATAATTAAATTCTTACAAAATAATTGAAAGAAAATATTCTTTGAATACCAATGAACAATCTCAAGAAAAATTGATGAAATCAAGTGTTTCATCCTAATAATTTCTCTTCAAAACTTGATAAAAATTCACAAAAATTACCCTTCACATGCCTCTCCTACTTCCTTTCTCTCTTTCTAACTTCTCCTACTAAAATAAAACATAAAATGTATTTATATAGACATTAGAAACCTTTTCCTAACCTAACAGGGAAATTTTTCAGATCTGGCGCTGGCCAGTATCACAACTGATCCTACCAACTGTAACAGGGTTGTATGGGTCATACCTACTTCTCGTAAATCCTTAGCTACTACATATTGGTCTACGTGTTGGCAGGATGGTACGACTCGTACCGCAGTTCTGCGAGCCGTACAATGCATCTATGGCTTGGTCCTGAGAACTCTGACATCTTCTAAAGTTTTCCATGAGTGTTGTGCTACGCCTCGTACCTTTCTCCTATGACTTGTACTGCTTGTTGTATCTGAAGTTATGCCAAGTCTTGAAGAATCACTTGAAGCTCACCATGGCTCATGGTATAAGTAGTATGTGGTTACTACTATTATACCCTGTAGAATTCCCGGCACCTAGATGACCTATTCGCACGTTGGCTAAGCACATCTGAAGGCCATACGTGTTGTAGAAAGGCCCGGGAAAAAGATCGGATGAGAAACCCATCGAACCATCGCGGGAGGAGCCAGACAGAGCCCCTCCGCGATGGCAGATGAAGGCCACGGAGGTGAGGTCTCCGCGATGGCTCCGTGACACGTTGCCCTTGTCCAGGCCCAAGTATATAAAGGCCACTTCGGTTTTAAATCATTTAATCACTTAAAAACTTTCCATAAAACAGAGGCAAACGCTGAGAAAAGAAAGAGGAACGAAGGAATTAAATAATTTTCGTCCGATTACGCTGCCAAACGCTGCCCAAACTCAAATTAATCCCAGATACCCGAGTATTTAGCAGCAGAGAGCATTTCTACGGAATTAGTTTCACGAAAGACGGCCGACGAATCGGCGAGCCACCGAACTAAAGTAAGTAGAATTGCTCTAAATTAATGTCAATGTGTCCCTAGCTGAGAAGTGAATAGTTCTCTCTTCTGGGCCGCTGAAAAATAGCGAGTTTTCGACCGTCTTTCGATAAGCCTAAGTTTAGGCTATAAACTATATCGGTAACGTTGCTTTTTACAATAAAGCTGTATTTAGTATTGATTGACGTATTTATGAATGCAGTTGGGAGAAAATAGTTGAAGTACCGGCCGAGCCTCGTCCGAAGGACGAATAGTTCAAGATAAGGTATGTAAAGTTCGTTTCCTCGGCAAGTTAAGAATCTTGATACAGTATAGTAATTTAAAGGCTAGTAGATTGTCCAGAAGTCAGGTGTTACATTTGTTACGACTGTTGGTACGATATTGAAAGTATCGAGTTACAATTTGCATGAAATTTGCTAGTATGCTAGAGATTCTAATATAAGCAGTAGAAACTGCACAGTATGCTCAGTATGCGATGTTACACAGGATGTTAGTATATTATTGTGCTCAAACGAAACTCAGTAGAGCAAGTAGTACCTGCAAGACAGCTCGGAAATAGAATGATAAGTTGAAACGAAGCTAGAAAGCATGTTAGAAATAGTGAATCATGTTACTATAGAAAATCAGTTTACAGCATAGTTTCAGCAAAAAGACTATATCATGTTCAGCATTAGCCTTAGTACAGTCTGGCAGAAGACCATATTCGTACATACATATATGTTATTTCCAGCTTCAGCATGTATTAAGTATGTATATATTTCTATCACTAGTCTAGCATATGGTGTATGCAGAAACTTAGTAACAGCAGAGTTTTCAGCAGAAACATTATCCTATATAGCACTTGCCCCAGTACAGTCCGGCAGGAGACTATATTCATATTTATATATATATTTACCTGCCTCAGCACGTAACAGATACGTACAGATTACTATCATTAGCTCAGCATGCAATATATATGGTACTTTACCCTTATTAGCCTCAGCATGTGAGATACACAGACAGTATTACCAGTTGAGACCGTTGTATTGTTTGGGGTTGGATTACCAAGCATCCATGACCGCCCAGGGTTGATAGCTGTGTCGATTCGTCCGCCAGAGGATGAGGATACATCACTCTATGGAGTGGCATGCCGTCCCGCCAGGGGACGAAGATGGGATGCCAGCGTTTCCCCATATTTGTGCCTTGATCGGCCCTTACACACCCCAGTCGAGCGGATACGCCCGGGTGCAGATTCAGGAGTCCTCCGGACTCAGATGCAGTTATAGTCAGGGGCTCACAAGCCCAAGTGCATACCCAGGGGACCGGCGAGATGCTTGCAGCCATTATAGGAGATGGGATGACCGGGGTAGGGGTATAGATTCTGTGCTGGTTGTACCTCCCGGCTTATGGGGGCCGGGTAAGGTTTGTGTGTGCTATGTTATGTTATTTCATGTTATGCCATGTTGTGTTAGATACAAGTAGATCAGCAGTAGCACGATACGTTTCCAGGTATGACTCTCATCCCTTCCAGTAAAGATTGAGAGAAGGTAAGGTTTACATTATCATACACTTAAGTTATTCCTTCTACCTCAGTTTTATCAGTTACATTATTGGTTTCAGATTTTGTTTTCGGTTATTGCTATACATACTCAGTACCAGCGGTACTGACGCCGGTGGGGCGCTGCATTACTTGCCTGCAGGTACTCATAGATGAGCAGGTGACACCACGTGATTCCTGTCAGCGTTGAGCATTCAGCTCCTGTCATCCGGAGACTGAATTCCAGAGGTGTACTTCATTTTCTGTTGTTATATAGTATGGGTAGGTCGGGGCCCTGTCCCGATCATTTCTATTGCTATTCCTAGAGGCTTGCAGTCTGTATATTTCCCTATGGTCTGTTGAGCCGGTCGTGTGAGGCCGTGCAGTGTCAGCTGTTAGTACTCTTGCTTCTTTTATGTTGGTCGTGTGGGGCCATAAGTTTGACAGTAGTGGTGACCTTGCCGGTCACGTAGCCTTCTAGTATTTTATCGCTGAATGCAGATAACTAGACAGCATGGTGGCCTTGTCGGCCCGCATAGGCTTCCCTATAGTTGCTTGTTCTGGTCAGCTGATATTATAGGTACAAGAGGCTATAGGCCAATGGGCCGGAGGCTGTGTTTACAGCCGTTATATAGCCCTTTGTTTCCAGAAATGTGAATCAGAGCCAGCCAGGTACCAGATGTGCCTAGGCTTAGCAGTCCAGTAGTTCAGGTCCTAGTAGGGCACCAGGTGCCAGTCATACCCCCCAAGGCGGGGCGTGACAACTACAATCTGTGGGTTCCACCTCTACCAAAAGAATGTCGTGTGCAAATTTGTTTAAAGATTTCCACAACTCCAGTTATGACTTGTACCATCTTGGTACGGCTCGTATCATCTTTATAAGGCTCGTACTGGGAGTTGTACGTTTCCTTCCTTTTAGTCCAGCCTTTTGATTTTCACCACGACTATCAGTACGGTTCATACAATCAATGTACGACTCGTACTGAGACTTGTACTTGGATTATTTTCTGCACTTTTATGCCTCTTTTACACATTTTTTCTCCAACACCTATTTTCCCTAAAAACAAAGTAAAAGTACCTCATATCCATATAAATATACCTAATTCCATGCTATTTTCTTAGTTTTAAGCGTCGAAAGTGATGCAAACTCACAACACATCAACACTCTCAACATAAGACTTTTGCATGTCCTCAGACAAAGAAAATAAAAAAACTAAATACGATGCTTAACTAGAAAATAAACCTAGCATACTATAGCCAACAATTAATCAAGATTTGCACCCTAACTAAAATAGCTTTTGACCCTTTTACCCTTGAACCAAATCAGCACATGCACATCAAGTAACCATAAAACATGATAAACAGGGATTAAGATATGTCATCTAGCTATTAACAGATAATCAAGTCATCATCAATGCTTTTCACACAGGCAATTGGTAGAGTTAAACACAAACAATATACCCTCACAACAAATGAAGTCCCCCACTCACAAATATAGTAAAATATGAAACATAGGATTGAACAAGCAAGACTCTCACTCTCATAAAGAAGTTTCAAATACTGTAAATCGGATACCATAGGCTTGCCCTTATTTTCTCTACTTCGGCTTGTCAGGCTAGGATCACTATAGGACGTGATTCGGATTGTAATGAAGGCTTTTAGGCTGGGTATGTAGATATGGAATCTTTTTAGTGACTAAACCCCTCCTTAACTTGTATACATGTGGCTCTATTTTTTCACTTTTTCACCCTTTTACCTCCCTTTTAACCATTCTTTATGCATTTGTATAAGTGTGCTGTGTTTCTTCCACGCATCTTTCTCTTTATGTATTTTTTTTAAAAAAATTCTTTCTTTTTCTCTTTCTTTTGTCACCCCGCACCTCATTTTTCACCTTTTTCTTTTCTCTTCCTTCCTCACCTTGGCAAGAATTATGCACCCCTACTCTAGCCACTCTCAACTTAGGCATTTTACTTATGTTGAGGTTCACAATGTCCAAGGAGGGACTAGGGCTAAAATAGCTTCATTATAAAAATGGGTATGATTAATTGGTTAATCAAAGGAAAATGATTTATTTAAGGCTCAAAATTGGGATCAAGGAAATCATATCATTTTGGTAGGGTCATTTAAGCTAAAAAAATGGGCTAAACAAAAATGGCGTATGATCCTTTCCTAACCAACCATCCTAAACCTATGTAAAGACCAACCGAGCAACTTCTAGATCTCTACGCAGTATTGAACTAGATATTAGACCTCACTCACTCATGGTACATGTCTTTCATTCACTCTACCTGTCCGGTTTATACATGGCTAACAAAAACTATTCATGCTAATACATTAAATGACATAAAAAGATCAAAAATACACATGATTTGCGATCAACAAGTACATAGCTAATCATCAAAAAAATTTACATAGGGTCAATTTTTACAAATTAAAAGCTAGTGCAATTTATTAGCTGAGTACTCCTAAGCTACTTTCTAATTAAACAAAAAATCACTAAGCTACTTTCTAATTAAACAAAAAATCACAAAAATAAAATCCTAAACATGTCGGTTCTACTAGATAGCATGCTCGAGGGAAAAGAAATACGGCAAGAAAAACCGTCTGATGAATATAAATCCCAAAATACAAGCACACCCCCTCTCCTTTTTTTAAAAAAAAGAATGCTTCATCCCCGAAGCATAGAATGTAAAGAAGAAGGGAGGGAACATACTTGTGGCACACTAAGTGCTCTTGACATCCCGAAAAGGTGGTACCTCCGCTGCAATCGTGGCACTGGCGGTGGCCAGTGGATTCACTGGTGTATCAGTAGAGGGAGTGGCTACCCCCTCAGTAGTAACAGTCACCTCTACGACCTCTGAAATCACCGGTGTTGAATGTGGCTTGCCCAAAGGGTCCTTTCCACTCGAAGCTCTGCATGGGAAGTGGTGAATCTACCCATTCCTCTTTCTCTCTCAAGCAGCTCCGACTGATACTTGTCGTGAGTCTGATGACTCTCCAATCTTTCCCGCTTGCGGTCTCTCTTACCTGTATTTCTCTTCTACGTTAAGGTCTCATCTCCAACATCCTCAGAGACCATCCTTTTCCCTTTTTCCTTCTCGGCTCCTGTGGGCTCCCGATAAGCCCTCGGATAAAGCTCCTCATCAATACCAACATCGTCAGGCAAAGTGGGGGCTGCTATGATTTACGGATACCGTGATGACAGCTCGGCCACTTGACAGTGAAGAGCCCCCATTTCCTCATGGAGACTGTCTGTGTCAGTCTTCTCGGCCATACTTACATTGAATCTACTCTCCAAACGATCTAGCCTAGCGTGTAGGGCATGTGCAGCTGTCTCAATCTCAGCTTTTTTACCTAAGGCTTGATGTTCTCCATCATTGATCGAACCTTCCTCTTAACTATGGTCAGTCTCTTGGCCAGCTTCTGGAGAAATTTTTGAGGCACTAGCATGTACCCTGCTGCAGTCTAGCTCGGGAGGCTCATAGGTAGTGCAAAGGAGGTGCTAGGAGCTACATATGAAAGATCGACATCTGTAGTCGGTGCCTTGCCCTGCTCCTGTGAAGTGGGGGCATTTACCTATGTGCCCCAAACTTTCCGTGATAATGGGACTATGGTAGAAAGTTAATCCCAATTTATCGGGTTCATCTCATCTCGAATTAGGCCAATATCAGTGATCTGTTGTCCTCCGATCAAGTACTCCTCACCATGGCGCACCTTGATACTTGAATTTGTGCATAGTCTGAATACGAAATTTTGGAATGGTATGGTAGTGATTAATCCCATAGCCCGATCCTGTATCTCCTATACAATGACCCTCAGTATATTGATAAGGTATCTGGGCATGATAAATGCCACCAAAGTTTTTATGTCTGTATTGAGGGTGTTATCATTTATTGTCGGGGCTAACTGGTGACACACTAACATCCAGCAAGCTTTTGCTATGAAGTTTAGAGAATTCTTTATGACCTGCTTGCTGCTAGTGACCCATTCTGCCTCTTTTTTGTCCTCAGCAATCACCTCAGACGACCACTAAATTTTCCTTTGCCTCTCATTAAAAGCCAACTACTTGATCTGTTTCAAGGCCTCCACCCGATAGACATATTCTGGTGTAGCATATGGTGGTATGAATTGGGGCCCGTATAATACCCAAGAAATAGTGTGCTTGGATATATTAATATTGCAGCCTCGTACCATGACGCTCTCTAGCTTGGTCTGATCTTTCAATTTTTTCCCCTCTTTAGCTTTCTGCTCCATGGTTGCCAAATAATTTGTGTAGAACTCCCAGACGATTTCTGAAGTGTACCGATCTGGGGCTCTAGCCATCCAGTCGAATCCATAGAAGTTAAATATCCACTTCATCTCCTCAACCCCATTCAATGAATTGGTGAGGATCTTCGGCTCTTCTTGAATGCTCTGCCTAGGTTTTTTCTGGGCGGAGAGAGCAATATCCTATTCATATATTTCCTAGGCTCCTTGTACTCTCCACCGAATCGTCCAGTTCTTCCTAGGAAGAGTCTGCTCCTACTCAGCATTGGGTGACTCCTCCTCTGATCTGGACTCGCTGTTTGCGTCTCCAGATTAGGCATCCTCGGACCCCTTTTCTTCATTAAAGTAGTTTATGGATTCTTGGGCTCTTTCCTTGTCACGACTCGAGCGTAGATCCGGATGGTAGACACGGGAAAAAGGACCCTGCGAGACCCCAAGTAAACCCATGGTATAAGCATTCACTAAGTCATTCAATAAACATGAAGAAACATAGTCATAAACTCAGCAGAAATCTAACTTGACATGACAACATAAAGAACGTCTGAAGCTGGATACATGCCTAAGTCTGATAAGCCTCTAATCTGGACGAGCTGCTGGAACAATGCCCCCAACTTGCTCAACAATACTGAAACTGAAAATACATCCAAGATAAATGAAAGTCTAGTCCACAAAAGATGAGGACTCACTAACCAAGCAGGTGATAATTCTGAGAAGCGGCTACGAATGGGGCTAAACCTGTGATACGGATCCTGCATCATGAAATGATGCAGCATAGAAGGTATGCGGTCAGTACGTGGAATGTACCGAGTATGCAAGGTAAGTAAAGTTGGATGATAACATCAATTATTTAAAACCATTCATACATATAATAAGCTTTTAAGAGTAAGTAGAAGACTACATGCATTCATTATGAAATCGTACTCTTATCATAACGTGTTCATGCATGGCTTTAGAACCTCATAACTGACTCGAATGACTCAAAGCTAAAACATAAACTTTATATTAAAACTGAACCATGAGTCAAAATTTGCTTGTTGAACATGCATGCATAAGATAACTATCATGAGTAATGGATATGCACATTCGAATGATATAGATAGTGGGAGACTCATCACTTAACCGACATAGCACGATAGAGCTTACGTGGTCCCGACTATTGCGCTTAGTGGGTAGAGCCGTCCAAAACCTTGCCAGGGTTAAGGATGCTACCATGATATCGATATCAAGATGAAAGGGGCCAATTTGGCTAGGGAAAGCTCACATGGGAGGTCCCAATAACATAATAGAATCACCCTACGTTGGTGCGTAGTTCAAGGGCGTAGGGTTATTGACCCTTAACCCGCTCGGTGCTAGATTCTTCTCCTAAATATGCAATGCTCTACATTGTATAAATACAAAGCTCGACATCATCTAGCAAATAAGCTCAACATGAAATCATGCATAAAATCAACATTGTTTGAAACGAAGCTCAACATTTTCTATTTACAAGGCTCATCATGAAATCATGCATACACTAGACATCATATAAATATGAATCTCAACAATGTCATTTTGACAAAGCTTTGAATAAAAATCATAGTTAGACTCAACATCATGTGAAATGAAGCTTAACATTTTCGTCAAAAAGATCGACAATAATATATATATCAATTAAGGATTTACACATGGAGAAGGCGTTGCGTTGAAAAATACCACAAGCTAGAATTCGTGATAAGGGTAAAAGGGAAAATTCCTTTTCAAAACCATGTGGTAATCTCATGTCGGGAAGAAATCACAATTTGAAAACATCACATGGGCATCGCCCAAAGTTCTACCATACTCGGGTCTACTTAATCTCCTTTCAAAAACATCATAAAAAATCATTGGTAAAGCTGGAAACATGCCTTTCATCATCTACTCCATCATCATCACATTCTATATGAACTATCCACACATGGGCGTTTTAGATTCAATTTTAGAAAGACAATTTTGTAAAAGAAATTAAGTTAGAATCTGCCCAAGCTCAGTAAATCCCTAATATCAACTCAATTTAATCATACCCATGAGTGGAGATGCAAGAATCATACAATTCAATGAAAACCCATACTTGATCATCACAAACCAATCACATATTGATAGGGAATGGGCATTGGTGTGGATGGAATCACCCAATCATAGCCTTACATACCTGGGATTGAAGAATCCTAACTCTTCCTAATTGCCCAGCTGAGATTCCAATTGGAAACCTTGAGAATTCACCTTGATTCTTCTCCTCAAACCCCCAACCTTGCATGCATGAAAGTAATGGCCTAACATGGTTTTTCTCTACTAAAAACCCTCTATTACGAGCTTAAAACGACGTAGTATAGGCCCTTATAACTTGGAATTACGGAAAAGCCCTTACTAAAATCACTGAAATTAACTATCAGGGGGGTCCTAACGGACGACCCGATGACTAGTCACCAGGGCACAGGATCCGTTGGTTCACTCATTAAGTTCACTCGATAACTAGTCTACCGAGGCTCCTAACAAGTGACATTATGACTCATCCCTAAGCAGCCACGAGCCGTTGCCACCTCCCGTCAAGTGCACTGGACAAATTTTCCAATCTTCCTCTAGAACCACCCCACAACTAACATGAAGACACGTGGTGTCTAACCATGAGTCGTTACATCTCCCATGAGGACCTCGATTCCCTCATCCTTCCAGGCCTTCCCATGAGTCACTTGACGACTCGTGGGGTCTCCGCATGAGTCGTTTAGTGACTCGTTCTGCAACTGCTGCAATATTTTCCAGTTTTTCTCTGATTCACTTCCGAGTTCGATTCTTGAATTCTCGGGGTATAACATTCCTCTACTTCCTCCTCAGACTGGGGAGCACTAGTGGATATAGTAGAGCCACCATGACTTGGGATTTAGCCTTCGTCGTAGTGGTTTGAGTCCAATCAGTATCAAACCTATTGACCAGATATTCCTTCACAGAACAACTGGGGGGTTTGCCCACTTGTTCGAATTCGGAGGTTTCATTTATCAATGACCTCAAAGAAGTTTCCTTGCATGCTTTTCATTTCTGGGTCATTGTACCTGTGGAGAAAAAGGGTTAGAATTCCATATCTGAGAAAAAGAAAGCAAGAAAAAAAAGTCCTTTGTAATTTATTACGGGTATATAGTACGGGTCGTATCATGGAGGTATGATTCGTACTGAGATACGTAATGTCTCAGGTTAATGTTACGCTTCTAACAAAGGAATAGTACCATGATAGTATGGTCTGTACAATGAGTCATATGAGGATACCCCTTGAAAACAAACGTTTGTATTTTTTCATGACTAATGGTACGATCCGTAAGTCGATTCCATGAGTCATAGAAAGGATCATATTGTCACGTTTGGACTTAACCCTTTTAAGATTCTTAGTAAGATTGCCAAGTATGACTCATAGCAGGATACCATGAGTTGTACTAGGTTTCATACCTCGTGATTATTATAACTTTGTCTTGGTATAGTCCCAATGAGCCATCCCACAAGTCGTTGTATGAAACCATGAGTCATAGGAAGGCTTGTGAAGCCTATCCTTGCCCTATTTTTTATTAAGTTTGTAGGAGATTTTAATTTGGTGTTGAGTACTCAGTATTCCCCATGTTCGGGCATGCATTTATCATGTTTTACAGTTACCCATTCCTCCCATTTTTAATCACAACCCGTAACTCAAGTTTAACAGTTCATTCTGCGATTTTTACATGTTAAATCCACACCCAGTCGCTCACTAACTTGTTCACATCCCTGGTCATTGTCTTTTTAATTTTTCAAGCATTTAGAGGACTCTCAGGGATTAAGGAGGTTTGTTTCAAGAACAATAGGTCATTATTATCAAATTTAAAGAATAACTTGAATGCATCTTACTTTGACTGAAAATCAGGACTAGGGTTGGGATTGGGATTCATGGTGTTATCTGAGAAAAGAACTTGCTCAATCAATCTTGATTCTGAGTTACGGGTGTGAGGGAGTTGTGAGTTTTATTCATGAGTTCATTTTTGAGTGCATGGGAGAATGGTACGATTTGTTTGAAGTATTAACAGGTTGTACAGCAAATTTGAAACATCTAGGCCGAGTCGGGTAATTTTAAGCTTTTTGACCTATCATGATAGTACAACGAGTCGTTGGAAACCCCCACGACTCATCCCTTGGACTCGTAATAGAGAGGTTGAGATACTTACCTGTGGACCTACAAATACATCTTACAACTCGTACTATAATGGTATGACCTGTACTATAACTCATAGGTCTTTCTTACTTTGAGGTCCAAGCCTTCCATAGTTCATAACCACAATGAGTACTAAAATCCATACAATGAAATTACAAGTCGTAGGACCAACTATACCCTGAACTCATGCACTGAAACACATCTCTGCTTCTTACCACGACTCGTACTATGGCTCATACAATCCTCTTAAGAGTTGTACTAAGAACCATAGAACCTTCCTGTTTAGCAGTTCTTCTGCCACTGTACGCGGAACACACATAAGTCAATTAACTTAGGTGGCCTCCCAAGAAGTGCTTGATTTAATGTCATGGCAAGACGCAGGTGGTTTGGTTACTCTAAATTCACCAAAACACCACATGGGTTGCCTCCCAAGAAGCGCCTGATTTAACATCACGGCACGACACAAGTCCCTTGATTACTCAGACATTGTAAAGGAACTCTGATTCATCCTCTATTGCTGAGACAACTTTGTACTCCTTTGGTTTCTTTATTGACCGACATACATTAAAGGTGACCTCTTCTTTATTAAGTATGAATTTCAACTGGCCAGCATACATCTACTAAAGCTCTCCTAGTGGCAAGAAATGGTCACCCAAAAATGATGGGAACTTCAAAATTGACCTCGTAATCAAGGACCACAAAGTCCTCTTGGAATATGAATTTGCCCACATTAACAAGCACATCAAAAAGGATCCCAACAGGCTTCTTCACAGTTCGGTCAGCCATCAGTAGACGCATAGTAGTCGGTGTAGGGGCTCCCAAGCCCAGCTTCTTAAACACATCTAACAACATTAGATTGATGCTTGCTCCCAAGTCGTAGAGTGGCCTTGCAAACTCAACATTACCAATTGTACATGGAATGGTGAAGGCACGTTTATCTTCCTTCTTCTGGGCAAGGACCCATGAGGATATAGCACTTCAATGATGCACATTATCCATAGGCTTATAGCTTACAGACCTTTTCTTTGTAACAAGGTCCTTCATAAATTTTGCATATCCCGTCATCTGTTCCAATGACTCGACCAATGGTATGTTTACAGATAACTGCTTTAGCATTGATAGGAATTTTTGAAATTTACCATTCTCCACCTTCTTCTTCATTCTTTGATGGAATGGTGGCAGTGATCGTGGAATAGCCTTGTAAATTTGTGTGGCTCCTTGTTTCTGTCCTTGTTCAGCTTTGAGCCTATTTTCAACAACTAGAGCCTCAATCAACTCAACATTCTCATTATGCTCATTCTTAGAAACATCTTCCTCATCATTGATTATTCTTTCTTTCTTCCTTTCAACTATAACGGACAGAGGGGGATCACCTGTGGTCTTTCCCCTCCAAGTCATCACAGTCATGCAGTGACCATCATTCTTTTGATTTTGGACTGTGTTGCTAGGTAGTGTAACCTTTTGCCTAGGGTTCATGGATGCTGAAAGTTGCCCTAGCTATTGTTCAATCTGCTTGATAGCAGTAGCATGTGACTCAACTCTCTGGCCCATGCTCGATATATCACTATGGATATCTGTCAGCTGATCATTTATTGATCTAACCTTCTTTAGCATCTCAACCATCATACTCTCAAACTTTGACTGTCCAGCCTCTCTCTCGTATGCATTCGGAGGCATGTAGAATCCTCCTCTGTCGTTGAGGTAGCCATCATTCCGTCTTTAATCTCCCTCGCGCTCACGAACGAGGCTTCTATCTCTGTACCCATTTCGGTTGTAATTGTCATTGTATTGGTTCTGACCTTGGTATCCAGAACCTTGGAGCTAATTGTATTTTCTAGACCCTTAGACGTTGGCTCATAAACTTGCCACCTGGTTGTCCAAGAAGTTTGCCTCTTCCTCGAAATAAGAGTGGTAAGGCCCTGTCTCTTGTCCCGGTGTCCCCACCGCATTAACGTTTCTAGATCTAGCACCCATGATATGGTTAATGAGCAACTGCAACGATGTGCGTATATGAGCCAATTCCTAGTCATGTTCTTCTTCCTTCCTTCGTTAGTCTGCAGTCAAACGAACAACGTATGTACCAGTCACTGCTTCCTCTTTTCGGGTGTGCCATACTCTGTTTGTTTTTGTCACTCTATCTAGAATAGTGGCAGCTTGCTCCTAGGTGTGACTCCTCAGTGCTCCTCCCGCCACTATATCTACTAAAACTTTTGTACTATTGTTCAATAATCTATATAAAATCTCCAACAAACTTTCATCAGGAATTTTATGATTCGGGTAGTTGGTCAACTGATTCTTGAACCTCAACTAGGTTGCATGAAGTGCCTCAGTCTTCAGTTTTGAAAAATTATAGATTTCGTCCTTTGGCTGCAGCATCTTGGAGGGTGGAAAGAATCTCTCTGAAAAAGCTTGTTTGAGCTCTCTCCAGTTGGTAATGGAGTCGTTGAGCAACTCTGGTAATCATAAAGTGGCCTCCCCAGACAGAGAAAAGGGGAAGAGTCTTAGCCTTATAGCATCCTAGCTCACTCTGGGCAACCTATACGCCTTTCATATTCCCACAAAATTCATCAGGTGTAGGTTGGCATCATTAGTAGTGTGACCACTAAACACCCTCTTCATGTTTTCAATAATTGGATCGTGGTGCTAGTGATGTCAAATTTATCCCTGGTAGGCAATGGCGGTGGTACAATAGCTCCGGTTGACCCGACTTCGTCAATGTCCCCATCATCCTCACTGAAGAATTGAGCGGCATATATCTGACCTTTGTTGCGCCTTCCATAGTGGCCAACGTTGACGACCTTATCTTGATCATTCTCCATATCCTGAAGTGCAGCTTGCCGAGCTAGCTTGGCCTGCCTAGTTTCTTCAGCAATACGGGCATCTCTTTTCTCTTGGTTCTCCATTCTTCGTAGTGTTCTTTCATGTTTCAGATCCAAAGGAATCAGGGGGTTTCCACTCTGATGAGTAGTTGGCATTCACTAAGAGACAACCTGTGGATATCCAAAAACAACAAGAAAATGTAATTCAGGAAATAACAACCAAAAGTCAAATATAAGCAGCTAATCTAATCTTAGCTGTATTTCCTAGAAACGATGCAACTTTTTGATAACGTTCAAACTCACACTTCTTGAAAAAGTATGAAGCAGACGTTTTCAATAAAGAACCAAACAAAGAGGTTGGTGTCGAACCTATAGGGAATAAGGTAAGATCTAGACTAATACCGGTACTTAAACTTATTGGTACATTATCTCCAAATTGGGGGGTTTCAAAGAAAAACAATATTAAAAAAGATTGTAATTATGATGGTTATCAAGATTTGCAAATAACTAGGGTAAGTGTTCCCCATGGGTTCATAACTACTTTGGATATACACATGTGATCAATCCCAATGCTTACTTGAAGAACTGATAACTAGGGTTCATCTAAATGACTGGTTCGTCCCTATTTGATGACTATACGCAATCACCAGTTTAGGTCTCATGAGTGATTTCAAATTAACCGTTATCAATTTGTCCCAAATTTAACTATCCTACGACCACAGTTCCGGTTAATACAATGATCACAAAGACCAAGACTTTGTTGTAATTCTCTTTTCCTAATATATACTTCTCTAAGTTCAAGCAAGTAAGGAATAAAAGCAAGTCCTAACAATGTACACTATTAAGAAACTTTTAAAGATAAAGAGAATACAATACAAGCGTTGAGCATTGGGTTTGAATCAGTTTTGTGTAACCCTATTTCGTTAATCAACTATGGTTCCCATAACCCTAGTTGTGGAGGTTTTAGCCTCTCATGATTATAAGATTACAATTAGCATTCATAGAAACACACATAATTAAATACTTGCAACAATAATTGGAAGAAACCTGCTTTGAATCCCAATGAACAATCTCAAGAAGAATTGATGAAATCAAGTGTTTTATCCTAAGAATTGCTCTCCAAAACTTGATAAAAATTCACAAAAATTACTCTTCACACATCTCTCCTACTTCCTTTCTCACTCTGTAACTTCTCCTACTAAAATAAAGCATAAATGGTATTTATATTGACACTAGAAACCTTTTCCTAAACTAACAGGGAATTTTCCATATCTGGCACTGACCTGTATCATGACTAATCCTACGACCTGTGATATGATTATGCGAGTCGTACTTGCTTCTCGTGCATCCTTAGCTACTGCATATTTGCTTAAGTTTTGGTAGGATGTTACAACTCGTACCACAGTCCTACGAGTCATACAATGCATCCATGTCTTGGTCTGAGATCTATGACTACTTCTGATGTTTTGCATGAGTGTTGTGGTACGCCTCGTACCTTTCTCCTATGACTCATACTGCTTGTAGTATCTGAAGTTGTGCCAAATCTTGAGGAATCACTTAAAGCTCATCACGTCTCATGGTATGGGTCATATGTGGTTTCTACAATCTGTGCGTTCCAACCTTGCAAAAGACTGCCTTGTTCAAATTTCTCTGAAGATTTTCATGACACCAGTTACGGCTCGTACCATCTTGGTACAGCTTGTATGGAAAGTCATACCTTGCCTTCCTTTTAATCCAACCTTCAGATTTTTACTGCGACTCTCAGTACAACTCATACAATCAATGTACGGCTCGTACTGGGACTTGTACTTGGCTGATTTTCTACACTTTTATGCCTCTTTTGCACATTTTTGCTCCAACACCTATTTTCTGTCAAAATAAAGCAAAAGTACCCCATATAAATATAAACATACCTAATTCCATGCTATTTTCTCAGTTTTAAGCATCAAAAGTGCTATAAACTCACAGCACATCAGCTGGCGGTTCGGCGGTGGCCAACTACAAAACGTTGGTGAACAGCTGGTCTTGAGTAGTGTCTATGGCATTTTGCCTGCATTTCGCCCTTCCGAAACCACGTTTAGCTGATTGAAAGCATGTCCTTACACCTTTTTTTGAGCTCAAATCTTCCCTTATCTTTGGCTCCTTTCCTTCATATGCTAACTCATCAAATTTCATCTCGAACCTCATGCAGTTTGCTCTATTCCATGCTTTGTCTACTCCCATGAAGTACCTATAAAGAATCAAAGATAAAGGGCATAAAATCCACATAAATGACTCAAAAACTAAGTAAAAACTCATTCTTAGTAGACTAATGAGTTGGTAAATTTCCAACTCATCAAACCCCAAACTTGAACCATCGCTTTTTCTTAAGTAATGCAATTCTTTACGGTTGAGTAAATGGACAACATGCGATATATGATTATATGCACTAGGGATCAAGCAAGACATTCTTTCACAGGAGGATATTTCTAAAGCATAGAGCATTATGGGAGTTGTACACAAAACCATCAGGCCTCAAGACAACCTAAACATCACACACCAACTCAACAAAAAGAAAAGACTCAAACTATGTTGCACAAGCTTCAATGGGTGACCACAATCATTAAGCATATCTTGTATCCATTCCTTTCATACAAACAAGGGGCATACTTGATAAAAACAAGTTCATGGAGTATCTCAAGTCATTGACAATTCACATCCAAATCTTGCCTTAAAGCTCACTGCACACTTGTCTCATTAATACATCTCATTTGAAAACAATTTTAAGCATGTACCCCCAAGGAAATGATGCCACTCACAAGAAGAAGAGAGAATCCCAAACATTTTTAAGCATTTCACACACAGGGATTATAAGATATGACAAATACGCTCATTCTTACAAATAAATTCAAGTGCATACAAATTGACCCATACGCTTTCTCTTCATGTGACTCGCCACTAATATAGAGTTGCTACTCTCAAAATCACTAAGGACTTGTGGGGTATCATGACAGCTAGGGATAAGGGTTTGAAAAATGTTTAGCTTTAGTGACTAAATCCTCCCTAATGCCTTATAAACACTTGCAACATCTCATCATCTTACTGAGATCACTCTACATTATTTCTCTTTGTTCATCATCTTCATATTTTATGTAACAAGAATCATCCTTATAACACCTATGAATATCATATTTATCCTTATATACAGAAGAGATAGCACCTTTTAACTATTCGTTCTCTTTTGACGATTAAAGATCTTTAAACCTACCATTTCATTCATCTCATCACAATTTTTGTGCTATCTCACACTATAGATTTCATGTTCCCCCAACTCTTGCGAACCCCCAAACTTAGGCTTTTGCCTCATTTTACATTCATTTCCTTATTGCTCCGCATTTTTCATTCTTTCATTACTAGCAATTACTGAGGATGCATGCTAAAAAGGAGGATCACAAATAGTCATTAGGCTTGTAATATGGTTTTCAAGAAAGGGTCCAAGGCTCAAAGATTGGCAATCAAAGAATAATGCTCAAGGAGGTCATTTTGGCCGGAGTGATTGTCAAAAGTGTTCCCAAGATCATGTACTAATGTCATGACCCAAACATAGGCCCGGATCTAGACACGGAACTTAGAACCATAAATGGCTCCAAGTCGACCCATGGCATGAACATAATAACTAAAGCTCAACATAAATAATGCAGGAACTAAATTATAAAATAGCGGATGTCTGAACATTTAATACATCTGAACAATGGAATATCAAACACTAAATCCAAAGTTGAGTCCATAACTATGTCTGATAAGCCTCTATATATTGACGACCCAATGGGACAACACACCATCTAGCTCACTAGAAGACTGAAACTAAAAGACGATAATAACAAGGCTAACTGAAGGTCTCGGATGGATGAGGGCGCACCACAAGATTGGATATGCTAAACTCTAAGAACTGTCAAGCGGCAGGACTGAGCCTGAATGTCTGAGCCTATATCAAGAAATGATATAGCATGGAGTATGTAGTCAGTATTTGAAATGTACCGAGTATGGAAGGTAAGTAAAATAGTTGTTTAAGAAAAACTGAAAACATGTTTATCATAAATCATTAAATCATAAGATTATGAGAGTAAGTCTTGCATGCTATTAACTTAAAGCATGATTAAACATACCTGAGTCTCATAACTGAATCGAATGACCCAAAGATAAAACTGATAAGCACAAGTAAAACTGAACATTGGGTCAAACCTGCTGAAAACGTAATATGATAACTGATGAACATGCATAACTGAAATCATGAGGAATAATTAGAGACTCTTTATATAACTGACATTACCACGATAGAGCTTACATGGTCAAACTATTACACTCATGTGGGCAGAGTCGTCTAAAGTCTTGCAGGGCTAAGGGCACTACCACGATATCGATATCAAGCTGAAGGCCCCTTGGGTGCAGGGGAAGCTCACGAAGGGGTTTAAAGAGAATCTAAATAAACCTATGTTGGCACGTAGTTTTGAGGCCCAGGGTTGTCTGAACCCCAAGCCTACTCGATGCTAGACAGTACTCCCAAAAATATGCATCTCTCCATCATTTTTAAACGAAGTAGAACCATCGCCTTTCAGTGAAGCTAATATCATAAGATTTAGTCAAATCATGAAGTAATACTTATATCATGTGGGAAATTCATAAACATTCTTAAATACTAGAAATCTCATCAAACTTGGAAGCATAAATCATAAATTCAACTTTTCAAGAATCTAGCATAATAGGGCATCATACTCTTACAACTTTGAAATCATAATTTATAATCAAAATCATCATAAAACACGCCCATGAATCTTAAAAAATCATTAGAAACATGAATATAATTGACCCATGATAGAAACATAAAGGCCTTCATAAATTGGTTAGAACCCCATGAAACCATGAACTTGAATTCATGAATTGAGAAGAGTTTCATACATGAGAGTGAAGAGAAACTCCTATTCGTAACCCTACATACTTGGTTAATCTAGTTTTACACTCTTCCTTGAAAAACCAAAGGGATTGGAGAAGAAATTGAAGAGTTCTAGTCTTGATCTCCTTAGGAATTCTCTAGTCCTGCATGCATGGGGAGGGAATAGGTTAGAATAGATTAAACCCTCTTAAAACTTTCCTAACAGAGCTTAAAATGATGTAGTTTATGACCTAGGATCTTAGGATTTATGAGAATACCCTTATTAAAATGCAGGAAAATTAGACATTGCAAGTCACCACGAGTGACATCATGACTCGTGGTGCACATGACGAGTCGTTAGGTCCAAGTCGTCAAGTCATCTACCAAAATTCCAAACTCTAACCTAGCTCCTGATCACGACCAACTCCACGAGCTGTGGACATCATGACTCGTGGCTGCCTTTCGTGGTCACCCCCAGACCACAAGTCTTTGCTATCTTTCCTTCACTTCACGAGTCACTTAGCGACTCATGACATCTTCCCATGGGTCACTGGATGACCCGTCCTATGACCTGAGCAATATTTTCCTGTTTTCTTCGCTTGAACCCTCAGGTCTGATCTTAGGGACTTTCAGGGTATTACAATATCTCCCCCTTAAGAACGTTTGTCCTCGAATGTGGTTAAACAAACAAAATAAATGGGGAAAAGATATGCCATCCCAAATACTGAATATCTGAAGCTGATAACTGATGGAGTAACTGACTCCAGACTGAAATACATGAATAAATTGAATTCATAAATCATACATACATGCACTGACATGATAGAAACTAGAATACATGAACTAGACAGGAAACTTAGTAGAGTAATAAGGAGGAAACTGTTACCTCAAGCTGGAACTGGGCCAGAAGGGAAAAGATGCGGGTATTTAGCTATCATATCTGCCTCAGCCTCACACATGGCTCCCTTAACGTGCTGATTCCTCCACAAGACCTTTATTGAAGCTACCCCTTTGTTCCTCAACTTTCAAACCTGACGATCACTGTTCTCAACTGGAACCTTCTCATAACTAAGGCTATCCTTCACCACCTACGCTCCCTACCGGAACAACCAAATCTAGGTCACCCATGCACTTGTTTAAGAGCAATACATGGAAAACTATATGTAATGAAGGCAATTCTGAGAACAACTCCAATTCATAGGCTACCCTGCCAACACGTCTCACAATTTTGTACGGACCAATATATCGGGGACTAAGCTTCCCCTTCTTTCTGAATCTCATCACTCCCTTCATGGGAGACACTTTTAGAAACATCCAATCATCAACTTCAAACTCAAGTTCTCTTTTCCTCACATCCGCATAGGACTTTTGATGATTTTGAGCTATTTTCAGCCTCTCTCTTATAAGCCAAACCTTCTCCATAGCCTCATGGACTGAATCTAGCCCTTTCAATGAAACATTATCTACTTCAGACCATCAAATAGGAGATCTACATATCAGCCTATAAAGATCCTCAAACAGAGCCATATGAATGCTAGAATAGTAGCTGTTGTTGTATGCAAACTCGATGAGTGATAAGTGATCATCCCAACTACCTTTAAAGTCAATTACACATGCTCTCAACATGTCCTCGTGAGTTTGAATGGTCCGTTTAGTCTAGCCATCTTTCTACGGGTGAAAAGCTATGTTAAGCTTGATTTGAGTACCGAGTCCTTTTTGAAATAACCTCTAAAACTGTGAGGTAAACTGGGTACCTCTATCTGATATGATGGACAAGGGAACTCCATGGAACCGAACTAACTCTTGAATATACAATTTGACATGATCCTCCATTTAATCGGTAGTTTTGACTGGTAGAAAATGGGCTGCTTTGGTCAATCTATCCACAACCACCAAAATAGAGTCATATTGTCTACAAGTGCGAGGCAACCCTGTAATGAAGTCCATATTGATTCCTCCAACTTCCAATTAGGGATACTAATGTCTTATAGCACACGTCTATATCTTTGATGCTCAAATTAGCTTTTTGATAATTTGGACACTTGGCCACAAGAAATGTTTAAATATGAAGAGAATACAATACAAACATTTAGCATTGGTTTTGAATCACTTTGTGTAACCCTATTTCATTAATCCACCATGGTTCCCACAACCCTAATTATGGAGGTTTTAGCCTCTCATGATTGTAAGATTATAATTAGTATTCATAGACAAACACATAATTGAATACTTACCACAATAATGGGAATAAAACCTGCTTATAATATTGATGAGCATAATCAAGAAAAATTAGAGAAAACCAAGTTTTGATCTCAACAATTGCTCTCAAATATTGCTTAGAAACTTGATAATAATTCACCTTCTCCCAGTGTAATGTCATGTCTGCTAATTGTTATTTACTAAAAGAAACATAAAAGGTATTTATACAAACAAAAGAAATATTTTCCTAAGCTAACAGGGAAATTTTCATATCAGGCGCCGACTCATCCTATGATTGGTCACACAACCCGTATTAGAATTGTATGGGTCGTACCTTGCTCTCGTACGTTCCTTGGCTGCTATAGAATTGACTAAGTGTTGGCATCTGGTATGACTCGTATCATGATACCATGAGTCGTACAATCCATCCATGGCTTGGCTCTTAGAACTTTGGAATCTTTTGAAGTTCTCTACGAGAGGTGTGGTACACCTGGTACCTTGTTCCTACGACTCGTCACTGCTTGTTGCATCTCTAGTTCTGCCAAGTCTTTAAGAATCACTGAAGCTCCCCATGGCTCCTAGTACTGGTTGTAGGTATATGCTTTGATCCGTAGATGCCACTCGTACCAGGAGACTTCTTGTGCAAATTTTCTTTGAAGTTTTCCATGACTCCAGTTATGTCTCGTACCATCTTGGTATGGCTCATATTGAGAGTCATACTTTGCCTTTGCATTATTTCAGCCTTTTGAGCTTTTCCACGAGTCTTACTACGGCTCGTACAATCTAGGTACGCCTCGTACTGAGATCAGTACATGGCTGATCTTCTGCACTTTTCTGCTTCTTTTGCACATTTTTCGTCCAACACCTATTTTCCTTTACAACAAAGTAAAAACACCTCATATCCGTATAAACATACATAAGTCCATGCTATTTTCTCAGTTTTAAGCATCGTAAAGTGATGTAAACTCACAACACATCAACACCCTCTACTTAAGACTTTTGCATTTCCTCAGGCAAAGAAAACAAAAATTAAAAATGATGCTTAACTAGAAAATAAAGCTAGGATACTACAGCCAACATTAATCAAAATTTGCACTATAAACTCAAACAGCATTTGACCCTTTACATGTTAACCAAATTAGCATATGCACATCAAGTAACCATAAACCATGATAAACAGCTATCAAGATATATCATCTAGTTATTAGTAGAGAATCAAGTCATTACCAATGCATTTCACATGGACAACTAACAAAATAAAACACACACCATGTACCCAAACAACAAATGAAGTCCCCCATTCACAGATATATGAAAACATGAAATGTGGGACTGAACAAGTAAGACTCTCACTCTCACAAGGAAGTTCCAAATACTGCACATCAGATACCATAGGCTTTCCCATATTTTCTCTACTTCGGCTCTTCGGATAGTCAGGCTAGGATCAGTATAGGACTTTATTCGGCTTATAATGTAGGCTTTTGGGCTTGTTATGGTAAATATGAAATTTTTAGTGACAAAATCCTCCTTGGCACTACATACACGTGTTTCCACTTTTCATTTTTTTTAGCTTTTTCCTCCCTTTTCTCCATTTTTATGCAATTGTATGGGTATGGTGTATTTTCAACTTCTCATTCATATTTCTTTTTTTTTTTGGTATATTCTTTTCAATTTTTCTTTTTCAGCTCTTTTTTTCTTTCATCACACCACACCTCATTTTTAATTCTTTTTCTTTTCTTTTCCTTTTTCACCTTCCCAAGATGTATGTACCCCAACTCTAGCCACCCTCAACTTAGGCATTTTTCCTGGGTTGAGGTTCACAATGTCCAAAGAGGGACCAAGGTCAAAACAGGTTCATTATAAAGAAATGTGTAAGGTTTATCTGTTAATCAAAGAAAAATGGTTCATTTAAAACTCAAAATCAGGATTAAAGGAATCACATTATTCTGGTTGGGTAATTTATTCTAAAGTGGGCTAAACAAAGCTTCTTATGATCCTTTCCTAACCACCCATCCTAAAACCTATGCAAAGACCAAACAGGCAAGTTCTAGATCCTCTACGCAGTATTGAACTAGGTATCGACCACACTTACTCATGGTACATGCTTTGCAGTCATTCTACCTATCGGGTTCGTACATGCTAACTCTAACTACTCATGCTAACATAATAAATTACACAAAAAGATCCATATTAATCATGTTTTTCAATCAACAAGTACACAACTAAGCATCAAAACTTTTAAACTGGGTTAATTTTTTCAAAACATAAAACTATTCCATTTTATTGGCTGAGTAATCCTAAGCTACTTTCTAATTAAACAAAAACATCCTAAACATGCGTTTCTACTAGATAGCATGCCCGAGGAAAAAGAAACATGACAAGAAAAACCCTCGGACGTATCTAAAAATCCCTAAAAAAATACAAGTACACCCCCTCCCCTTTTGAAAAGCATGCTTCATCCCTAAAGCATAGAATATAAAACAGAAAGGAGGGAATATACTTGTGGCTCACTAAGAGCTCCTGTCATCTTGCAAGGTGGTACCTCCTTTGCAGTCGTAGCACTAGCAATGGGCGGCGCACTCAATTGTGTATCAACGGGGGGAATGGTCACCCCCCCTCCTCAGTAGTATTGGTCGCCTTTGCAACCTCTGGAATTATTGGGGATGAATATGGCTCGCCGGAAGGGTCCTTTCCACTCGCAAGCTTGGCACGGGTAGTGGTGGAGCTACCCGCTCCTCTCTCCCTATCAAGCAGCTCCAACCTATGCTCGTCGTGAGTCTGCTAGCTCTCAAATCTTTCCCGCTTCCGCTCTTTCTTTTCTTTCTTTCTCTTCTTCTTTAGGGTCTTGTCTCCAACATCCTCAGAGACCCTCTTTTTCTCTTTTTCTCCCTCAACTCCGGTCGGCCCCCAATACGCCACAAAATCAAGTTCCTTATCAATCCCCATATCGAGGTCAGGAAGAGTAGGGGCTACTAGAATTGCCGTCTGTTAAGATGATAGCTCAATCACTTGGCTCCGAAGAGCCCCCAAGTCCTCATGAAGGCGTCCACTGTCAGTCTACTAGGCCATGCACTCATTGAAGCGGCTCTCAAAGCTATCTAGTATGGCATATAGGGCCTGTGCAGCCGCCTCAATCTCAGCCTTCATACAAGGCTTCACATTCTCCATCATGGAATTCACCTTTCTCTCAGCTACGATCAGTCTCTTGGTCATCTTTTTGAGAAATTCCTGAGGCAATACTATGTATCCAGATGGAGACTAGCTCGGGAAGCCCAAAGGTGGTGCAGCTGAAGTGCTAGGAGCTGCTTCTGGATGATCGACGTCTATAGCTGGTGTCTCTTCCTACTCCTCTGAGGTGGGGGAATTAACCTACTCACCCATAATTGCTCGTGGTACTGGGACTGCAATGGGAAGTCGTGATCGACTTACTGAGTTTATTCCATCCCAGATTAGCCTAATATCCACTTTTAATTGTCCTCCAATAAATTGCTCTTCAGTAGGATTTACCTTGAGACCTTCCTCTATATATAATCTAAACACTAGACTCGGGAATGAGATAGTAGTGCTCAATCCCATAGCCTGATCCTAGATCTTCTTCGCAATAACCCTCGGGATGTCGATGGTGTATCTGGACATGATACACGCCACCAATGTTGCTCTGTATGCACTAATGGTATTTTCATTCATGGTAGGGGCCAACTTGTGGTGAGTTAGCATCTAGCAGGCCTTTGCTATGAAATTCAGTTAATTCTTGGTGACTTGCTATCCACTAGTCACCTACTCGGCTTCCTCCTTGTCCTCGATGATAACCCCAAACAACCACTAAATCTGCCTCCTCCTCTCACCAATCCTTGATCTTTTTCATGGAATCCACCTGGTAGTCATACTCCAATGTAGTTTGTGGTGTTATAAACTGAGGCCCATATAATACCCGAGCAATAGTGCACTTGGATATGTCAATAGTGTGACCTCATACAATGATTCCCTCCAATTTAGGCTGATCTTTCAACTTTTTCCCTTTCTTTTATTTCTGCTCCATGGTGGCCAAATAATTGGCATAGAAATCCCGTATGATCTCTAAAGTGTACCGATCAGGGCTTCTTGCCATCTGCTCTAACCCATAATGGCTAATATCCACTTCATCTCCTCCACCTAATTCAGTGCATTGGTGAGGATCCACAACTCTTCTTGAATACTCTGTCTGCATTTGTTCTTGGCAGTGAGAGTGAAACCCTATTAATAGATCTATAATGCACTTGGTACTCTCAACCAAATGGTACGGTTCTCCCTAGGCGAAGTATGCTCTTGCTCAGCACTGGCTTCCTCATCCTCGGATCCAGACTCACTGTCTCCATCACCAGATTGGGCCTCCTCGGACCCCTCATGATCATTAGAGCCACTGCCAGACTCTTGGAGTCTTTCCTCTGCTCTCTCCTCAGACTGGGGAGCACTAGTGGAAGTGGCTTCCTATCTTGGGCTTTAGCTTTATACCTAGAGGTTTAGGTCCCAATAATGTCAAATGTATCGGCCCTGTATTCCTCCAAAGAACCATTAGGTGTGTTGCTCGCAAGTTCAGATTCAGAGGTCTCATCTATCAATGTCCTCTGAGCAGTTTCTTTGGTTGCCTTCCTCTTCTGAGTCATTGTAACTGTGGAGAAAAGGATTAGAATTCCAAATCTGAGAAAAAGAAAGTAATAGAATATCCTCAGTAATTTTCACGGGTCTACAGTACGAGTCGTACCTAGAAGGTATGATCCGTACTGAGACTCGTAATTTCTCTGGTCAAAGTCACGACTGTGAGGTATGACTCGTACCATGAAGGTACGATCAGTACCACGATTGATATGAGGATACCCATTGAAAATCCATGTTCTGTATTTTCCCACGACTCATGGAATGACCCATAATTCGATTCCATGAGTCGGTTGAATGATCGTACTATCACATTTGGACTTGACCCTTTTCAAACTCTTGGTACTATTACCAGGTAAGACTCGTAGCAGGATACTACAAGTCGTACTAGGTTTTGTATCTATTAATTTTTACACATTTGGCTTGGGACAGTTCCAGCAAGCCATCCTATGAGTTGTAGTGTGAAACCATGAGTCATAGGAAGACTTGAAAAGCCGTCCTTGCCTTCTGTTTGTGTTAGTTTTCAAGTGACTTCAATTTATGCTGAATACTTAGAATTCCCAAGTCTAGGCATGTAGTTTTCATGTTTTTACCACTATCCATTTTCCCCTTTTTATTCACAAGCCATAACTCAATTTATAGCAGTTCACATTCAATTTTTAACATGTTCAAATCCTACCCAGTCACATATTTAATTTGCACATCACTAATCATTGTCCTTATCTATTTTTCTTGCATTTTGAGGACTCACAGTTGTTAACCAAGTTCACATAAGCACGTAGGTCTTTTAATCCAACTCAAAGAATAACCACTTACTTGAATTTTGTGAAATCTTGCTCAACTTCGTGCGTGAATTAGTGATTAGGGCTGGGACTTAAATTTGTGCAGTGTTAACCGAGCACAAATTTTGGTGAGGGAGTCATGGGTGTGTTTGAAAGTTTCAAGTTTTAGTGTGTGGGAGAAGGGTCCAAAAAATTTGAAGTTTAAATAGTTTTAGGGCAGATTTTAAGAAGTCTGGGTTGAGTCAAGTTGATTTAAATGATTTACCCCGTTAGGACTCATACCATGAGTTGTAGGAAGGTCCCACAACTCGTAGTATAGTTTTCAAGAAACTTTACTGTTGACCTACTAGTACATCATACGACTCGTACCATGAATGTATGAACCATACCACGACTCATAGGTCACTCTGAATTGGAAGTCCATAATTTGCATAGTTCATTATGACCCGTACAATGGAATTACGAGTTGTAGTACCAACCGTACTATGAACATGTGCACTAAGCTATATATCTTCTTCTTACCATGACTCTTACTACACTCCATACAATCCTCTTACAAGTCGTACTGAGACTCGTTGCACCAGTCTGTTCTGTAATTTTTCTGCTACCTATTTTTTTTCACATGCACAATAAGCACGCATAAGCCAATAAAATTGGGTTTCCTTCAAAGAAGCTCATAATTTAATGTTGCATCACAATGCAGAAGGTTGGGTTAGTTAGAATTCACCAAACCATGTCATGGTTTGCCTCCCAAGAAGCGCCTGATTTAATGTTGCGGCACAACGCTGGTCTCTTAACTCTAAGACTTCATCAAGAAACTCAGACTCATCCTCGATTACTGAGACCACTCTATACTCCTTTGATTGGTTCATTGACCGGAAGACATTGAAGGTGACCACCTCTTTATTGAGTCTGAGCTTCAGCTGGCCAGCCTTCACATCTACTAAAGCCCTCCCAATGGTAAGGAAAAGTCACCCCAAAATTATGGGGAGCTCAAAGTCAACCTCACAATCAATGATCACGAAGTCTGCTGGTAATACGAATCTGTCCACCTTAACAAGCATATCAAACAAGATCCCCACAGGCTTTTTCACAGTTCGATTGGCCATCAGTAGCCGCATGGTAGTTGGTGTGGGGCTCCCAAGCCCAGCTTCTTAAAAATAGCTAATGGCATCAGATTTATGCTTGCTCCCAAGTCGCAAAGTGCCTTCGCGAACTCAACATCACCAATAGTACATGGAATGATGAAGGCACCTGGGTCCTGCTTTTCTAGGCAAGCACCCGTGAGGCTATGGAGCTACAATGATGCACGTTATCCACAAGCTCATAGCTCACAGATTTTTTCTTAGTAACAAGGTCCTTCATGAACTTAGCGTATCCCAACATCTTCTCTAATGCCTCAACCAATGCTATGTTTACATATAATTATTTAGCATTGATAGGAATTTCTAAAACTTACCATTTTTGCCTTCTTTATTCTTTCGGGGAATAGTGGTGGTGGTCGCGGGATAGTCTTATAGATCTGGGCGGACCCTTGTTTCACTCCGTGTTCAGCTTCAGGCTCCTTCTAAAGAACTTGAGCCTCAGTCAACTCAGCATATTCCTCATGCTCATGCTCAACAACCTCTTCCTTATCATAAATTATGCTCTCTTTCTTCCTTTGAAGCTCAACTGCAATCAGCAGAGGGGGATCAACCATGGTCTTTCCACTCCTAGTCATCACAGTCATGCAGCGACCATCATTCTTCGAATTTTGAACTGTGTTGCTAGGTTGTGTACCCTTTTGCTAGGGTTCATGGATGTTGAAAGTTACCCTAGCTACTGTTCAATCTGCTTGATGGTCGTGGCATGTGACTCAACTCTCTAACCCATGCTAGATATATCTCCATGGATGTCTTTCAACTACTCATCTGGGGATCTCACTTTCTTGATCATCCCAGCTATCATTCTCTCCAACTTTGACTGTCCAGCCTCTCTCTCACGTGCATTTGGAGGCACGTACAATTCTGCTCGATCGTTGCGATAACCATTAAGCCTTCTCCATTCTCCTCTCGCTCACGACCTCGTCTTCTGTCTCTGTAGCCATTCCGGTTGTAATTGTCTCTGTATTGGTTCCAACCTTAGTTTCCAAAACCTTGGCGCTAAGAGTCTTGTCCAAGCCCTTAGGTGTTGTCTCAAAAACTCGCCACCTGTTTATCCAAGAAGTTTGTCTCCTCCTCGAAATATGAATTCTCAGGCCTGGTTCCTGTCTCTGTGTTCCCATTACATTAACTTTTTTGGTTCCACCACCCATGATAAACTTCGTGAGCAGGTCCAATTATGTGTGCATATGGGCCAATTCCTCGTCACGTTCCTCCTCTTTCCTTCATTGGTCTGCAGTCAAACCAACATCATATGTACCAGCAGCTGCTTCTGTGCCCTGGGTGTGCCATGCCATATGTGTTTTGTCACTCTGTCTAGAATAGTGACAGCTTGCTCCCAAGTGTGACTCATTAGTGTTCCTCCTGCCACTATGTCTGCTATAGCTTTAGTACTATTGTTCAATGAACTATAGAAAATCCAGCAATCTATCATAAGGAATTTTGTGGTTTGAGCACTTGGTCAGCTTCTTCTTGAATCTCAACCAGGTTTCATGAGGTGCCTCTGTCTTCAGTTGTAACAAATTATATATTTCATCCTTAAGATGCAGCATCCTAGAGGGTGGAAAAAATCTCTCTAGAAAAGCTTGATGGAGCTCCCTCTAGTTGGTAATGGCATCGTTGGGCAACTCTAGTAACCATAAAAAATGGCTTCCCTAGACAAAGAGAATGGGAAGAGTCTCACCCATATTACGTCCTATATGACGATGGGCAACCTGTACGCCTTGCATATTCCAATGAAGTTCATTAAGTGCAGGTTGGTATAATCAACTGCGCGACCACTAAACACCCCCTTCATGTTCAATAGGTGAATCATGGTGCTAGTGATTTCAAACTTTTCCCCAGCAGGAAAAGGTGGTGGTATAAATGCTCCGGTTGACCCGACTTCATAAGTGTTTGGGTCATCCTCATCAAAGAATTGAAGGGCATATCTCTAGCCTCTATTTCCCCTTTCATGGCGACCATCATTGACTACTCATCTCGAGCATCATCGACTTCCTTTAGTGCAGCTTTCCGAGCTAGCTCGGGTTGCCTACCTTCTTCAGCAAAATGACATCTCTCTGTTCTTGGTCCTCCATCCTTCATAGTGTTCTTTCAATTTCGAGATCCAAAGGAATCAGGGGGTTTCCACTCGGTCGAGTACTTGGCATTTACCAAGCGACAACCAGTGGGCGTCCTAAAACAAAAAGAAATCATAATTAATGAAATAACAAACAAAAGTTAAATACAAGCAATTAATCTAATCTTTGTCGTATTCCCCTGCAACGGTGCCACTTTTTGATAACGCTCAAACTCACACTTCCTGACAAACTATGAAGTGGACATTGTTTATAAAGAACCCAACAAAGAGGTTGGGGTCGAACCCTCAGGGAATAAGGTAATAACTAGACTAATGTCGATACATAAACTTGTTGGTGAGTTATCTCCAAATTGGGGGGTTTTAAAGAAAAACAATACTAAAAATAATATTGCAATTGTGGTTGTTATTAATATTTGCAAATAATTAGGGGAAGTGTTCCCCATGAGTTCATAACTACTTCGAGTATACACACATGATCAATCCTAATTCTTACTTGTAGGACTGATAACTAAGGTTCATCCAAACGACTGGTTCTTCCATATTAGATAACTATACTCAGTCATCGGTTCAGGTCTCATGAGAGATTTCAAATGAACTATTATCAATATGTTCCAAATTAACCTTCCTGCTATCGCAGCTCAAGTCATACAATGATCATAAAAATCAAGGCTTTGTTGTAGTTCTCTTTTCCTAATCTCTACTTCTCTAGGTTTAAGAAAGTAAATAATTCAGGAAAGTCCTAATGTTGGGTACCATTAAGAAACGTTTAAAGATGAATAAAATACAATACAAGCGTTTAGCATTGGTTTCAAATCACTTTGGTAACCCAAGTTCGTTGATCCACCATGGTTCCCCGGAACCCTAGTTGTGGAGGTTTTAGCCTCTCATGATTGTACGATTATGATTAGTATTCATAGACATACACATAATTGAATACTTACAATAATAATTGGGTGAAAACCTGCTTTGAATATTGATGAGCAAAATCAACAGCAATTTAAGAAAAACAAGTTTTGGTCTCAAGAATTGCTCTCCAATATTTCTTACAAACTTGATAATAATTCACCTTCTCTCAGTGTAATGTCCCATCTGCTAATTGTTATTTACTAAAAGAAACATAAAAGGTATTTATACAGACAATGAAAACCTTTTCCTAAGCTAACAGGTAAATTTCCATGTCTGGCACTGACTCATCCAATGACTGGTCATACGACCCGTAACAGGATTGTACGGGTTGTACCTTTCTCTCGTACATTCCTTCACTGCTGCATAATTGACTAAGTGTTGGCATCTGGTATGACTGGTACCATGATCCCATGATTTATACAATCCATTCGTGGCTTGGCTCTGAGAACTTTGGCATCTTCTGAAGTTTTCTACGAGTGTCGTGGTACACCTCGTACCTTATTCCTACAACTCATGACTGCTTGTTTCATCTTGAGTTCTGCCAAGACATTAAGAATCACTGAAGCTCCCTATGACTCCTGATATGGGTCGTAGGTATATGCTGCGATCCGTAGGTGCCACTCGTACTAGGAGACTTCATGTGCAAATTTTCTCTGAAGTTTGCCATGACTCTAATTACAACTCGTACCATCTTGGTACGACTCGTACTGAGAGTCATAATTTTCCTTTGCATTATTTTAGCCTTTTGAGCTTTCCACAAGTCTTAGTATGACTCAAAAAATCTAGGTACGACTCATACAGAGTTCAGTACTTGGCTAATTTTCTGTACTTTTCTTCATCTTTTGCATATTTTTGCTCCAACACCTATTTTCCCATAAAATAAAGTAAAAACACTCATATCCATATAAAGATACCTAAGTCCATACTATTTTCTCAGTTTTAAGTGCGGAAAGTGCTATAAATTCACAACATATCATGTATAGAGTATCGAGAACCATGAGCTCATGCAACATCCAACTTCTCAAGTCATCAACACCCGAACCACACAAATGACCCTGATAACGAAGTACACCATCTCCCCCTTGGGAGAAGATCTCAGACTTCTGATTCTAAACCATTTCTTTCAACTTTACCCAGACAGGATATTTTTCTTGCCTGGCCTTGACTTCAGTCACCAAAGAGGATTCTAAACCATTTTGCACAGTGACACCACCATCAGCCGAATCAACAAGGAGAACTCCTAATCGTGCGAGCCAATGCACATCCTTCACCAACACTTTCCTCCCCTCATCTACATGAGACACACTCTCCATAAAAAGCCTTCTAAGAGCATCTGCTACCACATTGGCCTTGTCAGAATTAGAAAGGACACTTATATCATAATCTTTAAGAAGCTCTAACCACCTTCTTTGTTGTAGATTCAGGTCCTTCTGAGTAAACACGTACTATAGACTCTTGTTGTTTGTAAACACATCTACATGGACCCCGTACAAATAATGTCTCCAAATTTTCAACGCAAATACTACTGCTGCGAACTCGAGGTCATGAGATGGATAGTTCTTCTCTTGGACTTTAAGCTGCCTAGAAGCATAGGCTATGACCTTACCATGCTGCATCAATACACAACCAAGGCCGATTCCCGAGGAGTTACAGTAAACCACAAATCCATCAGTACCCTCAGGTAGGGTCAACACTGGTACTGAGGTGAGCCGAGTCTTCAACTCATGAAAACTCTTTTCATAGGCCTCTAACCAATGGAGCTTCACTTTCTTTTGGGTCAACTTAGTCAAAGGTACTTCAATGGATGAAAACCCTTCAACAAGCCTCCTTTAGTAACCAGCTAAACCCAAGAAACTCCTAATATCTAAAGGACTAACTATTCTAGGCCAATTCTTCACAACTTCTATCTTTTGGGATTCCACCTGCACACCCTCACTTGACACCACATGTCCCAAAAATGCTACCAAGTTCAGCCAAAATTACACTTGCTAAATTTAGCAAACAACCGACAATCCTTAAGAGTCTGTATCACGACCCTCAGATGAGCGACATGCTCCTCCTCGCTCTTAGAGTATATGAGAATGTCATCTACAAATACAATCATGAACATATCTAAATATGGATTTAGCACCCTGTTCATCAAATCCATAAAAGTTAAAAGTGTATTTGTTAGTCCAAAAGACATTACTATACACTCATAGAGACCATACCGAGTCTTGAAAGCTGTCTTCGGAATGTCACTCTCTCTAACTTTGAGTTGATGATATCTAGATCTGAGGTCTATCTTTGAGAAACACTTGGCACCCAGAAGTTGGTCAAACAAGCCATCGATTCTGGGGAGAAGATACCTATTCTTTATTGTGACCTAGTTCAACTACCAATAATCAATGCACATCCAAAAAGAACCATCCTTCTTTCAGACAATGAGAACTGGTGCACCCCACGGGGATTTGCTAGGTCTGATGAAAACCTTGTCAAAGAGGTCATTCACTGCTTCTTCAAATCCTTTAGCTCAGTTGGAGCCATTCTTTAAGGAGGAATAGATATAGGCTACATATCAGGAAGAACGTCGATAGCAAAGTTGATCTCCCACTCGGGAGGGACTCTTGGTAGATCATCTGGAAACACCTCTAGGTACTCACACACTATAGGAACTGGCTGAATAGTCAGGGCCTTAGAAGTAGCATCCTTAACCCGAACCACATGGTACACACAAACCTTAGAGATAATCTTCCTAGCCTTAAGGTAGGAAACGAAGTGACCTACAGGCACTATTGAACTACCCCTTCAACTCTAGGATTGGCTCACCCAAAAACCGAAGCTCTACCGCATGGGTTCTACAATTCACTGAAACATAACATGCATGTAGCCAATCCATGACAAATATAACATCAAAATCTTTCATGGCTAACTCTACTAAGTCTGCCGAGGTCACTATTTGAAGGACTGTGATAGGGAAATTTTTGTATACCCGTTGAGTTATAACTGAATCACCAACTTAAATTGAGACTGAGAAGGCTTCTGATAGGATTTTGGGACCGACTCCGAAGCTACTAGAAACGTAGGGCGTCACAAAAGATAAAGTATCCCTTTGATCTAACAATGCATATACATCAAGGTGAAATACTCGTAACACACCAGTGACTACATCTAGAGAGACCTCCTGCTCCTGATGAGATGTGAGGGCATAGAACCTATTCTGACATTGACGATGACCTGCACTAGTAGATGCGCTGAGCTGAGCATGCTAGTGGAGCTGCTGATCTAGTGGTAGGGTATCGGCCTCTACCATGGCCTTGTTTGGCTACTGCACAATCTCTGAGCATATGTTTGGGCTTTCCACACTCGAAGCAAGCACCTGTACCCACTAAGCACTGACCAATGTGTCTCCTACCACACTTGTCACAACCTGGAATGCTGGGCTCTACGGGCCGGCTTTTCTAACCTCGAGAGCCTAATGCTCGTCACCTATAATTCCACCTAGATTTGGATGGCATACTCGCTGCTGATGGCGCTGGGGCTATTGATCTCTGGTCAGACTTATAATGATACCCACCACAAGGCCTCTGCTGGAAGAACCCAAAGCTGTCGGTCCTAGCCCTCTTGGTCTCTCTCTCTTTCATTCACCTGCACCGCCTCTATCTTCTGGGCATACAGGATCAACTGTGAGAAGTCAATGTCCTAATGAAGCATAACGATCCTGTAACCATTGACCAAGTAGTCTGCTATCCCATGCACAAATCTACTCACCCGAGCCATATGATCAGCCACCATCTCTAGTGCATATCTAGACAAGCGAGCAAACTCTCAAGCATACTCCTAGACTATCATGTTTTTTTGTCTCAGGTTCACAAGCCCTGCCGCCTTGATCTTTTCCATCTCTTGAGGAAAGAATCAGTCCAGGAACACGATGAGAAACTTATCCCAACCAATTGGACCCGCTCCGGCTCCCCTGCTATCCTTCCATTGTCTGAACTAGATACAGTAACCCCTTTAAACTAATATAAGACTAGATCTGCACACTCCTCCTCCATCACCCCCATAATTTGGGTGATCTTTTGGATCTCATCAATGAACTTATATGGACCCTCATCCACTCTCGATCCATGGAACTCAATAGGATTCATCCTGAGAAAGTCCCTAACTCTTGCCGCTCCCGAATTCCTATTCAGGGGAACATGAGCCACCACCTGCTGGTTGACCTGAGCGATCAATTCCTGTGCCGACATCTGGATAGCTTCCGTAAACTTATCATGGGCAACCTGCTCAGGTGTTGGTGGGTCTTGCTGGTTCCTATCTCCATTGCCATTCTCATGGCCATTTCTGTTCCAGTTCCTTCTTCCGTTACCTCAACGAGGAGACATGATTCTACAAATGCATATAGCATGAGTTTGAGGGATAGAGAGACATTTCATCGCACGACATATATCATTAATGAAGGGAAATTTCCTAAAATGCTTCGTAGCCTCTTCATCATAAGTATGGTGTGCTTCACACCCATGAAAAAGACTACTTAACTCGGCTTTCAAACACTCTAGGACACATCAAAACCTAACGCTCTGATATCAAGTTCTTCATGACCCAAACATAGGCCCTGATCTAGACATGGAACTTAGAACCACAAGTGGCTCCAAGTCGACCCATTGGCATGAACATGATAACTAAAGTTCTACATAAATAATGCAGGAACTAACTTCTGAAATAGTGGAAGTTTGAACATTTAATACATCTTAACAACGGAATATCAAACACTAAATATGAAGCTAAGTACATAACTATGTCTTATAAGCCTCTACATACTGATGAGCTGACGCGACAAGACCACAACTAGCTTACTAGAAGACTGAAACTGAAAGAAGGTAACAACAAGGCTAACTGAAGGTCCCCGATGAATGAGGACTCACCATAAGACTGGATATGCTAAACATTGAGAACTAGCTAGCTGTGGGACTGAGCCTGAACATCTGAGCCTGTATCATGAAATGATACAACATAGAGTATGAAGTTAGTACTTGGAACGTACCGAGTATGCATGGTAAGTAAAATAGTTGAGTAAGTAAAATTGAAAACATTTTTATAATAAATCATTACATCATAAGATTCTGAGAGTAAGGAATGCATGCTATTAATTGAAAGCATGATTAAACATAAATGAGTCTTATAACTAAATTGAATGTCCCAAAGCTAAAACTGTTAAGCATAAGTAAAACTAAATATTGGATCAAACCTGATGAAAACATAATATCATAACTGATGAGCATGAATAACTAAAATCACAAGGAATAATGGAAGACTCGTCATAGAACCAACATAACCATGATAGAGCTTACGTGGTCCCGACTATTACACTTAAGTGGGCAGAGCCGTCCAAAGCCTTGCCAGGGCTAAGGGCGCTACCACGATATCGATATCAAGCTGAAGGCCCCATGGGGGTAGGGAAAACTCACAAAGAAGGTCCCAAAGAATCTAAATAAACCTACATTGGCATGTAGTTATTAGGCCCGGGGTTGTCTGAACCCCTAGCCTACTCGGTGCTAGACACTACGCCCAAAAACATGCATATTCTCTCCTTTTGATGAAGTTGATTATAATAATATATACGTAGTTTGAAAAATGAACTTAAGGAGCCTTGGCTGAAAACATACCACAAGCTAAAAATTGGGAGTGTAGACTGATAGGTTAATATCATAAGATTTAGTCAAATCATGAAGTCATACTTAGATCATGTGGGCTTGCCCAAACTATAACATGCTTGAAGTAGACTTGATAGTAAAAATCATGGATACAAACATGGGTAATTAATAAACATTTTTAAATACAACAAATCTCATCATACTTGGAAGCATAAATCATAATTCAACTTTTCACGAATCTAGCATAATTTGGGCATCATACACTTAAAACTTTGAAATCACAATTTGTAATCAAAATCATTATAAAACATGCACATGAAACTTAAAACATCATTAGAAACATGAGTAGAATTGACCCATGATAGAAACATAGAGGATTTCATAAAATGAGTTAGAACCCCATGGAACCATGCACTTGAATTCATGAATTGAGAAGATATTTGGGCATGAGAGTGAAGAGGAACTCCCATTCATAACCTTATATACCTGGTTAATCAGGTTTTACACTCTTCCTTCAAAGCCTAAAGGGATTAGAAAAGAAATTGAAAAGTTCTAGGCTTGATCTCCTTAGGAATTCTCAAGTATTGTATGCATGGGGATGGAATAAGTTAGAATAGATTAAACCCTCTTAAAACCTTCCTAACAGAGCTTAAAATGACATAGTTTAGGACATAGGAGCTTAGAAATTATGAAAATACCCTTACTAAAATGCAGAAATATTGGACACTGCCAGTCACCACAAGTGACATCATGACTCGTGGTGCACATGACGAGTAGTTAGGTCCAAGTCATCAAGTCTTTTTCCAAAATTCCAAACTCCAATCTAGCTCCTGATTAGGACAAACTCCACGAGTCATGGATTCACATCATGTTTGTGGCTTCCTTTCGTGGTCACCCCAAGACCACGAGTCTTCGCCAACATTCCTTCACTTCACGAGTCACCTAATGATTTGTAAAGTCTCCCCGTGGGTCACTAGGCGACTCATCCTGTGACTTGAGAAACATTTTCCTATTTTCTCTGTCTTGAACCCTCTGGTTTGAGCTTAGGGACTTTCAAGGTATTACATCTAAGTGCAACCCCTATCTAATATTTCGCCTTTAATCTCACTTAGGGAAAGTTATAGACAATCATGCATACTCAAGAATTATGCAAAAGGCCTCACCACACAAGGAATTACAATCCAAGGGGTTCACACACTTCCTTCATCACATTAAAGAATGACTTTTGACAAGCTTGTATGAGTCAAAAAAACCAAGCAATGAATGTATAATTCATGACAAGAGAGTGCTCATTTCCTTATTTAAATGCCTCCCTTACCTTTTCAAAACTTATGCATAATGCCAAGAAAGACATGTTGGTGGTACCTCTTTAAACAAGTGCACAACAAACTCAAAAAGACTCTAGACTTGAAATTTTCTCTTAAGAAAGTCACCTCTCAATCTAACATTGGGAAATACCAACTCAATTTGATAACAAAAAAAAAAAGAAAAGACAAAGAAATTGCTCCTTGGGAAAGAGCTGTAGTATAAAGAAAACCCTTAGAGTTTATTCAAAAAATCCTATCTACAAAGTAGATACTACGAGCAAGTAATGATGATTTTCCCTTAAGAATGATGTCACTCAATCTATCATTGGCCATATCGTGCATCACTTAACAAGTGGTTACTCAGACTTCACCCCCTAACAAAAATAAAGCATTTTCCTCAATGCCTAAGGTTAATAAAAAATGAGGAAGTAATGGCTAAAAGAACTCCTTGGTTCTAGGAGGCATCCATTTTACACACTTTTCCAATGCTCTCCTTTTTTTCTTTTTTCATTGTTTTCCACATGCCACACCTGTTCCACACCTGCACAATCAAATACAACAGAAACATAAAGTAAAACAAAATGTTAAATCTCTTGAGTTGCCTCCTAAGAAGCACCTTAGTTGATGTCATGGATCGATAACTTCAAGTTTCACCACTTTTCTTTGTAGTTTGAGCTTTTTAATCGCACCTCTAGTTTCTTATCCATTCTTCTACTCAGTTTGAGTGGTGGTGGTGTAAAAGTGAAGATACAAAGAAATGGATGTTGCCTTTTGTATTTCTTGGCCCTGAAGGAGGGATGTGCTCTAACCTTATTGGTAAGGCATACTCTAAGATGAAGCCTCCTTGATCTTCCTCCTAAACTTCCTTCATCGACTTGGTTTCCTCAGTCTCCATTTGGTCAACCAAGTTCAACATTGACAAATGATAGGAGGGCAGTTTAAGTCGCTCCCTTCTCATGCATGCTTCTTGCTTGACATCATCCATATCAAATGCACTAGAGTCCTTGATCATGACTTGTTGAATGTCTTTTGGGGACTCTAGTGTCACTTCTTCGACTTTTGCATCTTGCATTTTCGCAAGGCTGGTTAGTTGGAAAACGCCCATGACTTCTTCAAAGTTCACCTTGACTCCTTCTTCATCATCATGTTAGCTTCCTCCATGAGTCAAGTAGCGTTATGCCCCATTGTTCACTTCTTCTTTTTTTATTCTTCTCAGTATCTCCTCCACTTTTTCTTTTAGAGAACTATAGCTTCATTCTTGAGGAGTTAATGATTCCATGGGCATTGAAGGGTTGACATCCCTTTCCACATTAGACTCCTGCTCCAAAAAGGCTTGGAGCATGGCTTCCATGTGCCCACATGTATTTCGTTTTCCCTCACATGCCCTGGCTTCATTCCTGTCAAGCTTAGGAGTACAACTTCTATCGTAGCTACTATAACGAGAGGTGAACTCATTTGAGCATCCACCCCAGTGTCTATTATGACCACCACATAATGTGCATCTATACCCATCATAGAAGAAAGAAGGTGCACTCATCTCTCTTCTAGGGGCATATTTGCAATCTCGTCAATGGTATGGTCCTCCAAAATAGGGAAATAGATCATTACGATAAGGGTTATGTTATAACTCGGAAGCCCAAAGATTAGACTTGGGAGTTAAAATGGAGAATAACTAAAATTCTGCACCAGGTCACATAACGTGTCGTTGGGTGACCCATGAGGAGAGACCACGAGTCGTGAAGTGACTCATTGTCAAGAAAGTAATTGGCATGGCCTAGGGAAGACCAACGTAGTGACCACGAGTCGTCCTAAGACCACACGACTCGTGAGGTCTCCTATGTCCTGGACTGGGTACTTGGCTAGTATTTTTGGGCAGTAGGGATCACGGGTGGTGACCACAAGTCGTCGTCAGCCACCACGATTCGAGGGTGTAACACCATGAAACTTTCCTAGACCAACTTCATAGGTTGCATGAAAAACCACAGGGAAGAAGAAATTTTTCTATCTTAAATGATCTCCATAACAGACTGTTGTATAGGGTTGTGGGTTGTAGCAGGCTTCTACAAGTGGGAAAAAATTGGACATAGGATGACCCATTGAACCTAACAATGACCCGTCTTGTCGTCCGTTCAATCCCGAGTTCAGAGATCTACCAGACCATTCCCCGAGACAACGGGAGGGAATAATGGCCCATGGTAGCCTCCAATGAGCCATTGTGACCACTCGTCATTCAGTTCCAAAACCTAGCAGTGGGAACCACGAGGAGAAACAATGGCCCATTGGTCCTACCAACGAGTCGTTGTTATCACTCGTTGTCCCCGTGCCCTGTTTTCTTACCAATTCCAATGGGAGGTATCAATGGCCCGTTGTTACTTCCAAAAGACCATTTTACCTAATCGTGGGTCACCCTTGTAAATTTATTTTCTAAACCTAGAAACCACGGCTGGATTCAACGGGCCGTCGTTTTCACCAACGACCCGTTTTGAGGACCGTTGGTTCCTGTCGGCCAGATTTCAGTTCTAATTCCCAGGTTACTTTTTTAATTTCCCACCATTTTAATCCCTAATCCATGCCATTTTAGGGTCACTTAGGAGGGAGAAAAAGGGGTAGAATGATATTGCCCCTTCACTTTCACTCATCCCCTCAAAACCAGAGCATAGAAATAGTTAGGGAGTTTAGAGCATAAGCTAGGGAAAACAACAATCTTCTCAGTTTTTTTCAAAGATTTTCACTAGAGTTTCTTCTACAGGTATTTGGGAATTCATCAAGGAGATGTTCTCCCCTTGCATCAACCAAAACTCTCTTTGTGTTCACTTTCAGTCCTAGCACTAAGTTTGCGAATTTGAAATTATTACTATCGTTATTGGATTATTTCATGGGGAATCCTATCCTATGTTAATTGTAGCTATTTTCCACCAGTTTGTAACTAAAATGATGCCTCTTCCATCAAATTAGAAATTCAGCCCTAACTTTTGAAAAGTTAGAAATTAGAATCTTGTTTAAGCTTTGAATTCTTGAGAACTGTTTGCATCTTTAAGAGTTAGGGGCTTCTATAATGATTGTATGTGTTAAAAACTCAATTACATCTACGTTATTCAAATTCAATCAGAAAGTCTATATACATTGTATTTCTCAGAATTGTTAGTTCAGTTTCAGTCAAAGTACTAGCATATTCCGTGTTAGTTAGAAATGTGAGCTGATCTGTTTGACTCAAGTATTTTTCCGAGGTGTCAATGGTGCCTCATAGTTATCACAATTACACTTAGAATACAGTTTATTTGGTCCATTGGGCGGTCATGACATTCAAGTTATATAGCTTTGACCACCCCCAGGACCCAAGTTCAATAATCATTTTGTTCTTTAGACGGTTACAACGCTTCCAAATAAGCAGCTCTGACCAGTCTTAGAACTTTGTTTCCAAATCTGGTCCTATAAGACACTCAGGGAATTCTAACACAATATCCCTGGGTTAGTTATAGTCTTAACCCCAGCACTAAGCTATCCGCTTGTTAGTAGTAGTAATAGGACTATCCAGTTAGAGTAGGACTTAGCACCGAAAGGGCCGGGGTTCCAGTGCACCCAAGTTCCATAACTACATTGCCACTAGGATTTATTTACTTGGCCTTTTGGCCCTCACTTATACTGATTCTCATAATCCATGCCTTTATACCCTGGCAAGGTATATTGCGTCCTACCGGGGGAGTATATACATCGGACTCCACATTTAGTTTACATGGTTATATGTCGGTTATAGCCTCTCCCACTAGTCAACTTAGCTCATTTTCAGATTTGTCAATTCAGTTCAGTTCAGATCAGTTCAGTGCAATATCTCAGACTCTGTATTTCAGACTTAGCGCATGTTTATGGCCATCAGCCAAGGTCATCTTTGACCATATCAGTTATATTCTAGTTGTATTAGTTTTCATTATTTTCAGTTGGTCATTTCATGTCATTTCAGTTCAGTGACTAGTTCTTTCATGTTATTTATGTTTCTCTCACTTCCTCAGTACATTCAAAGTACTGACACATACTTTTATGCTGTATCGTTTCATGATACAGCCGTAGGTTCTCAGACCCAACACCCTTAGTCAATTACGTTCGGGTCTCTCTATTAGCAGCAGCAGTATGCGTCCTCATATTTTGAGGGCACATTTTATTCATTTCAGTTTCTTTATTTTTTTCAGTTAGACTTAGAGTTAGGTGGGGGCTTGTCCCAGCAACTCCTCAGTTAGATGGCTTTCAGACTAAACTTGATTTCATATATTTAGATATTTTAAATCCCTACGTTTTGTCTTTAACTTTTCATAAATGCTATTATGTATTATTTTAAAATTCTGTTGTGCATGTTTACTCAGAATACTAGTGAATGATAGACCAGGGGTTGACTTGGGCTCATTTGTGGATTCAAGTACCGTGTTACATCCAGGGTATAGTCTCGTGGCATGACAAACTTGATATCAGAGCACTAAGTTTAGAGTATCCTCGGAAAGTTTGAAAGCCGCATGGAGTAGAGTCTTTTTCATGAGTGTGAAGCGCGCCACACCTATGATTAGGAGGGTGTAAGATGTTATTAGGAAAACTCTCTTTTGTTCACATTCCTTATCATGCGTTAAAGTTCAATTTCAGAAACGCCCTTCTAACTCTGCTCTATTTCATTTCAATAAACCATGCCTCCAAAACACAGTAACGGAAGAAGGGCCGACAATGCCAACAGACCTGCTCCACTAGCTCAGCAGCCCCTCAGGGCGACACAGTGTCCACTGCAGAGTTTATAGCAGCTATCCAACTTCTGCCCAAATAGTCACCAACCAAGTGAACTAACAGGTAGTATCGATGAATAGTAACAGGTCTGCAGCCACTGTGAGGGTGAGGGATTTCACTCGGATGAACCCTCCATCATTACAAGGGTCCAAAGTAGTGGAGGACCCCAAAGAGTTCGTCGATAAAATCAAGAAGATCACCCGAATTATAGGTGTCAATTCCTCTGAAAGTGCTGATTTGGCTGCCTACTTGCTGAAAGGAGTAGCCCAAGTCTGACATGACCAGTGGAAGGAAGGACGGCCAGTGGAAGTAGGACCAGTGGAGTGGGAAAAATTCTACACAGCTTTCCTGGATAGGTTTTCCCCTCGGCAACTGAGGAAGGCTAAGGTGGCAGAGTTTATGAACTTGCAACTGGGCAACAAAATTGTGGAGGAGTATGCTCTAGCGTTTACTAGGTTGTCTAAGTATGCTCCAGAGATGGTAGCCGAGCCAGGGGCACACATGCTGAAGTTTGTTAACAGAGTGTCAAACCTGGTTCTCAAGGAGTGCAGGACGGCGATGCTAATCAAGGATATGGACCGCTCTAGCTTAGTTTTGTTTCTAAGCAAATTGAGTCCGAAAAGTTGAAATATATGGCTGTCCAATCATATTTCAGCCATCAGAGGTCTGGCGGTAGTAGCCGCCCATAGCAACAGCAGCAGAGAGCCCCAACACCTAGATCAGCCAGTGCCCTAACCTTTTGGTTTCGCCATAATCAGAGGGGTGGGACATCTGGCACTCAGTCTCAAGCTCACAGCACAGGGAACAGGTGTCCAACTTGCCCCAAGTGTGGTAGAAATCACCCCGGGGGAATGCCTTTAGGGATGAGAGGGCTTTTTCAGATGTGGACAACATGAACACCGACTCAGAGAGTGCCCATCAACAGGGCGAGGGAGGTCACAATATACCACCTCATCAGCTCCACTAGGCCGACCAGCTCAGCAAGCCAACACATCGGGTACAGATAACGGTCAGTTCCAGAATCATTTCTATGCTCTATCTTCTCATCAGGATCAAGAAAGCCCACCTGACGTGGTTACTGGTGTGTTACGTCTCTTCTATCTAGACGTGTATGGCCTTCTAGATCCAGGAGCCACTTTTTCGTTCGTGACTCCATACATAGTAGTCGAGTTCAACATTAGTCCAAAGGTCTTATCAGAACCCTTCTCAGTCTCCACCCTAGTTAGCGAGTCAGTTAGAGCCAGCGGGGTGTATAAAAACTTCCCAGTCTCAGTCCTGAATAAAGTCATTCCAACTGATCTCGTAGAGCTAGGCATGGTCGACTTTGATCTTATTCTCGGCGTGGATTGGTTACATTCCTACTATGCCTCAGTTGACTATAGAACTAGAGTTTTCAAGTTTCAATTTCTGAATGAACCAGTGTTAGAATGGTCGGGTAGCAGTTCAGCACCTAAGGGTAGGTTTATTTCCTGCCTTATGGCCCAGAAACTCATTTCCAAAGGATGTTTATATCATCTAGTTTGGGTAAAGGATTCCAACTCTAAAACCCCAACCATTCAGTCAGTTCCAGTTGTTAGTGAGTTCCTAGATGTATTTCCTGAAAATCTTCCTGGAGTTCCCCCTGAATGAGAAATAGACTTCGAAATAGATCTCCTCACAGACACTCAGCCTATCTCTATCCCTCCTTACAGAATGGCTCCAGCTAAGCTTAAGGAGCTGAAGGAATAGCTAAAGGATCTTCTTGATAAGGGTTTTATCAGATGCAGCATCTCCCCCTAGGGTGCTCTAGTGCTATTCGTGCGTAAGAAATATGGTACCCTCAGAATGTGCATAGATTATCGCCAACTGAGCAAGGTCACAGTTATGAACAAGTACCCTCTACCCAGAATTGACGATCTATTTGACCAACTTCAAGGAGCCAGCTGTTTCTCCAAAGTAGATCTCAGGTCAGGGAACCATCAGCTACAGGTTAGGGAGTGTGATATACTGAAAATAGCATTCAGAACTCGGTATGGTCACTACGAGTTTGTGGTGATGTCCTTTGGGTTAACAAATGCCCCAGCAACTTTCATGGATTTTAATTACCAGAGTCTTCAAACAGTATCTTGATATGTTCATCATTGTATTTATCGATGACATTCTTGTATACTCCAAAAATGAGGAAGAGCATGCCAATCACCTAAGATTGGCACTGCAGATACTCAGAGACCACCAGCTATTTGCCAAATTTGGTAAGTGCGAATTTTGGTTGAAGTCCGTGACTTTCTTTGGTCACTTGGTCTCAGGTGAAGGAATGCGGGTAGATCCTCATAAAATAGAAGCAGTGATGGATTGGCTCAGACCTACCTCTCCTACTAAAATTAGGAGTTTCTTGGGCTTAGCTGGTTCTTATCGAGGGTTTGTGGAAGGTTTCTCTTCTATAGCATCTCCTCTAAGTAAGTTAACTAAGAAGAAGGTGAAATTTCAGTGGTCGGATGAGTGTGAGAAAAGCTTCCAACAGTTGAAGTCTCGACTCACTACTACTCCAATTCTGACCATGCCAGAAGGAACGTGTGGATTGGTTGTTTAATATTGATGCTTCAAGAGTAGGACTCAGTTGCGTTCTGATGCAGCGGAGCAAAGTGATAGCCTACGCCTCCAGGCAGCTCAAAGTTCATGAGAAGAATTATCCAACTCATGACTTGGAGTTGGCAGCGGTGGTGTTTGCACTAATAATATGGCGGCATTACTTATATGGAGCTCGCGTAGATGTATTTATGGATCACAAGAGTCTTCAGTATGTGTTCAGTTAGAAGGACCTAAATCTTCGTCAGAGAAGGTGGTTTGAACTACTGAAAGAGTACAACATAAGTGTACAATATCACCCAGGAAAAGACAATGTGGTGGTTGATTCCCTAAGCAGAATGTCTATAGGTAGCGTGGCTCATGTAGAAGAAGGAAAAAAGGAGATGGCAAAGAATATTCACAAGCTAACCCGGTTAGGGGTGTAGCTGGTGGATTCAACCGAAGGTGGGTTGGTAATGCAAAGTGGGTCGGATTCATCCTTGATAGTTTAATTTATGTCCATATAAGATGAAGATCCAGTTCTACTTAAACTTAAAGAAGAAGTTCTCAGAAAGGAGGTTGAGGCTTTCTCCCAAAGGGGAGATGGTGTGCTCTGTTACCACGGTAAATTATATGTACTGAATGTTGGTGAGTTGAGACAATAGATATTGTCTGAAGCGCACAGTTTGAGATACTCCAATCACCCCAGGGCTATAAAGATGTTCCGTGATGTGCGAGATATTTACTGGTGGAATGGTATGAAAAGAGACATTGCTGAATTTGTAGCCAAACGCCCGAACTGCCAGCAAGTTAAGGTGGAACACCAGAGACCTAGAGGAATGACTCAGGATATCAGTATACCCATATGGAAGTAGGAAGAAGTAAACATAGACTTCATTACGGTTCTACCTCGAACTCGTCGGCAACATGATTTAATCTGGGTGATACTAGACCAAATGACTAAGCACATTTCCTCACAATCAAGACCACAGATTCAGCTGAGGACTATGCTAGGCTTTATATCTGGGAACTGGTTAGACTTCATGGGTTTCCATTATCCATTATCTCATACAGAGGTACCCAATTCACCTCTCACTTCTGGAAATCTTTTCAGAGAGGGCTAGGTACCCAAGTAAAGCTCAGCAAATCCTTTCACCTGCAAACCGATGGACAGTTGAGCGGACCATTCATACCCTAGAAGATATGTTGAGGGCTTGCGTGATAAATTTCAAGGGCAGTTGGGGTGACCACTTGCCTCTCATTGAGTTCGCATACAACAACAGCTACCACTCTAGCATTCAGATGGCCCAATGTGAGGCATTATATGGTAGGAGGTGCAGATCTCCCATAGGGTGGTTGAGGTTGGTGAAGCTACTTTAATAGGGCTAGACTTAGTTCACGAGGCAATGCAGAAAGTTCATCTCATCCGAGAGAGGTTGAAAATAGCTCAGAGCCGTAAAAAATCTTATGTCGATGTGCGGAGAAGAGAGTTGGAGTTTGCAGTTGCTGACTGGGTATACCTTAAAACTTTGCCCATGAAAGGGGTAATGCGATTTGGGAAAAAGGGAAAGCTCAGTCCAAGATATGTGGGACCCTATAGGATTCTGAGGCGGATTAATAAGGTAGCCTACGAGTTGGAGTTACCTTCAGAGTTAGCAGCCGTGCACCCAGTCTTCCATGTGTCAATACTGAAAAAGTGCATTGGTGATCCAACTTCAGTGGTGCCATTAGACAGTGTGGAGATAACGAATAGTCTCTCCTACGAAGAAGTTCCAATTCATATCCTTGACCATTAGGTTCATAAGCTAAGAAATAAAGAAATCGCTTCGATGAATGTTTTGTGGAGAAATCAGCTAGTTGAGAGAGACACATGGGAAGCAAAAGCAGACATGATGGCCAGATACCCTCACTTTTTCTCTCCCAATTCAATTCCAAAATCAGGTACTAAATCCCTTCTCAATACTCTACTCGGTTCCATACTCATCACCTCTATTTATATTTCCTATGAGCATCCTAGTTGCATCAACTCTATTAGTACGATTAAGTCAGTTTGGAGTCAGTTACTCCAGAAAATAGTTCATAGTCTCAATTTTTGAAATCGAAGCTCTTTTCCTAGTTTTTGTCTTCGTTCGAGGACGAATGATCCCAAGAGGGAGATATTGTAACACCGTGAACTTTTCCTAGACCAAATTCAGACGTTGCATGAAAAACCACAAGGAACCAGAAATTTTTCTGTCTCAAACGACCCCGACAACGGACCATTTTATAGGGTTGTGGGTTGCAGCAGGCTTCTTCAAATGGGAAACAATGGGACATAGGATGACCCATTGAACCTAACAACGAGTCGTCCTGTCGTCTATTGAATCCTAAGTTTAGAGATCTACCGGACCCTTCCCAGAGACAACGGGAGGAAACAACGGACCGTGGTAGCCTCCAACGAGCCCTTGTAACCACCTGTCGTTCAGTTCCACAATCCAGCAGTGTGAACCACGAGGGGATAAATCAGCCCATTGGTCCTACCAATGTGGTGTTATCACTCGTTGTCCCCGTGCCCTATTTTCTTATCAGTTCCAATGGGAGGTATCAATAGCCCGTTGTTACTTCCAATGGACCATCATACCTAACCGTGGGTCACCCTTGTAATTTTAGTTTCTGAACCTAGAAAACATGGCTGGATTCAACGGGCTGTCCTTTTGACCAACAACCCGTTCTAAGGCCCTTTGGTTCATGTCGACCATATTTCAGTTTTAATTCACAGGGTTACTTCTGTAATTTCCCACCTTTTCAATCCCTAAACATGTCATTTTAGGGTCACTTAGGAGGGAGATAAATGGGTTGAACGACATTTCCCCTTCACTTTCACTCATCCCCTAAAAAAGTAGAGTGTAGAAATAGTCAGGGAGTTCAGAGCAGAAGCTAGGGAAAATGAGGATCTTCTCAGTTTTCTTAAGAGAGTTTAAACAGAGATTCTTCTACAGGTATGTGGGAATTCAGCAAGGAGATTGTTCTCCCCTTGCGTCCCCCAAAAATCTCTCTCTCTATTCACTTTCATTCCTAGCCCCGAGTTTCAGAATTTGAAATTATTACTATCGTTCTTGCATTATTTCATGTGAAATCCTATCCGATGTTAATTGTATCTATTTTCCAACAGTTTATAACTAATGTTGCTTATTCAATCAAATTAGAAATTCAGCCCTAACTTTTGAAATGTTAGAAATTAGAATCATGTTTAAGGTTTGAATTCTTCAGAATTGTTTGCATCTTTCAGAGTTAGGGGCTTCTATAATGATTGTATGTGTTAAAAACTCAGTTACATGTATGTTATTCAGATTCACTCATAAAGTCTATATACTTTGTATTTCTCAGAATTGTTAGTTTTGTTTCAGTCAAAGTACTAGAATATTCAGTATTAGTTAGAAATGTCAGCTTATCCGTTTGACTCAAGTATTTTTCCTAGGTGTCAGTGGTGCCTCTTAGTTATCAGAATTAGACTCATAATATAGTTTATTTGGTCCATTAGGCGGTCATGACATTCTAGTTATATAGCTCTGACAAGCCCCAGGACCCCAGTTCAATTATCATTTTATTCTTTAGACGGTTACGACGCTTCCAAATAAGCAGCTCTGACTAGTCTTAGAACTCTATTTCAAAATCTGGTCCTATAAGTCACTCAGGGAATTCTAAGACAATATCCCTGGGTTAGTTATAGTCTGAACCCCAGTACTGAGCTATCCGCTTGTTAGTAGTAGTAATAGGACTATCCAGTGGGAGTAGGACTTAGCACCGAAAGGGTCGGGGTTACAGTGCACCCAGGTTTTAGAACTACGTTGCCACTGTAGTATTTATTTACTTGTCCTCTTGGCCCCCTCTAATAGTGATTCTCATAGTCCATGCCTTTATACCCTAGCAAGGTATATTGGGTCCTACTGGTGGGTTGTATACATCGGACTCCACGTTTAGCTGACGTGTTTATATGTCAATTATAGCCTCTCCCATTAGTCCGCTTAGCTCATTCTCAGATTTCTCAGTTTAGTTCAATTCAGTGAGTATCTTAGACTTAGTATTTTAGACTTAGGGAATGTTTATGACCATCAGCCACGGTCATTTTTGACCATATCAGCTATATTCCTGTTGTATCAGTTTTCATTATTTTCAGTTGGTCATTTCATGTCAATTCAGCTCAATTACTAGTTCTTTCACGTTATTTATGTTTCTCTCACTTACTCAGTATATTCAAAGTGCTGACACATACTTTTATGTTGTATCATTTCATGATACAGCCGCAGGTTCTCAAACGTAACACCGTTAGTCGATTATGTTCGGGTCTCTCCATTAGTAGCAGCATTGTGAGTCCTCATATTTTGAGGGAACATTTTATTCATTTCAGTTTCTTTATTTTTTTCAGCTAGACTTAGAGTTAGTTGGGGGCTTGTCTTAGCAACTCCTCATTTTTAGACTAGACTTGATTTCATATTTTTAGATATTTTAAATCCCTATGTTCAGTCATTAATTTTTCATAAATTCTATTATGTATTATGTTAAAATTCCGTTGTGCATGTTTACTCAGAATAATAGTGAATGATAGATCAGGGGTTGACTTGGGGTCACTTGTGGCTTCAAGTTTCGTATTACGTCCAGGGTATAGGCTCGGGGCGTGACAATGCGGTCCCCTGATGAATTTGGGTAGTGTACATCACGACTCAAGGCCACGAGTCATGGCCAGTGGGGGCGAATCGTTGAGTCCCTTGTTGGGACCCCCTAGAAGTTAATTTTTTTGAGAATTAGTATAGGCCTATTCGTAATTCCTAAGTTACAAAACCTGAACTATGTCTCTTTAGCCTATGAAAGGTGGGTTTTAAAGGGGAAAAACTATCCTAAGTCTTCATTCATGCATGCAAGAGAATAGAGGGGTGATCAAAGGGTGATTCAAGGTTTTCTTCTTCAATTCCTTTCAATCCCGTTTTCGGCATTCAAGGGAGAGTAAGATTTATCTATCTTTAGGTATGTAAGGTTACGAATGGGTTATTCCGTTCACATGCATGCCCAATCCCTACGAATTTATGAAAATCTATCGAAAATCTATTTGGGTTTTGAAATCGAATTTTATGAAAACCTAAGGATTTACTAATGGGCTTTTATGTTTTATGAATCTCCTTATATTATATGGATTTTTATTAGGTTTCACAACATATTTTTACTTATAAAATTATAGATTTCAATTTCTATTAAATTAAGCTCATGTAAGCATGATCTATGATAAGTCGATTTATGATCTTTGCTTCAACTGATATAGTTACAAGCCCAACATGATTTATGATTCGAAATATGAAATTTATTCAATTACCCATTATTATTTGATGATTTTCAAGTTATATGTATGATCTATGAGTACGCATGAAACCTATGATTCATAAATTATGTTTTTGGCCCACTCACGGGCCTTATGGCATGGCTAGTTGATGTATGTACAAGAAGGTTTATGATTATCAAGATTTAACTAGACTATGAACTCATGCATATTATACAATGAACACTATATATGTTTTGGGAGTAGTATCGAGCACCAAGTATGTCCGGGGCCCAGGTTCTGCCCCAGATCTCTTAAACTACATGCCACCATAGGTATGTTGGGACCTCCTTTGTGACTGTCCCCGGCCTAATGGCCCTTTTCATGGTGATATCACACTTTAATCGTTCTACTCTTGGCAAGGTACCAACGGCCTCCCGACTAGGTTCACGAGTCGGACTTTATGTATGCTCATATGGGGTAAGCTAGTTAAGAGAATCTCCCACTGTTCCTCATGATTTATGCATTTCTATGATTACGTATATTGGCTCAAGTTATGTTCAATACGACATTCCTCTTATAATTATGATTTCGATTGTATTACGAATGTTTTGAAAAACCTTGAGCCTTATGATATGTTATGTTATGATATTTATCATATGAGCATGATGTCCTACTCTTATGCTGTTTTATGAGCTTTTACACATTTTAATGTCCGTTTTATTTACCATGCATACGTGGTACATTTCGTGTACTGACCGCATACTTTCTATGTTGTATCGTCTTATGATACAGGTTTCGGCTCTCAGGATCATCCTCATAACTAGAACATATCATATTGCACTTTCAGCTTATTGGTGACTCCTCATGTTTCGTGGGCCATTTACAAACATTTATGCTACTTTTTTATTTCAGTACTTTTCTGGGTTATTTGGGGTGTTGTCCCATCAACCCATCTTATGTATTAGGGGCTTTCAGATAGTATGTAGTACTCAACATGGGTGTATGTATAGAGATTTCCTTACGTTACAATATGTTATGATTATGTTTACGTTTCTTCTATGCCTTGTGATTAGTCTTCTGCTTATGATGATTGAAGTTAGATGTATGCTTATGCCATGGTCGACTTGGAGCCTCTCGGGGTTTCTTGTGTTATGATCTTGGTCTATGTTTGGATCATGAAAAACTTGGTATTAGAGCCATAGGTTTGAAGTGTCTTAGGGTATCTGAAAGCCGTGTTAAGTAGAGTGTTTTTCAAGGGTGTGAACCGCGCCACACTTATGAAGAAGAGGCTACAAGACGTTTAGGAAATGTTCCCTCCTCTCATGATCTATGTCGTGCGAGAAAAGTTCTCCTATCTTTCTAATTCGTAATATTCGTGATTGCAGAATCATGGCTCTCGGGAGAGTGAATGAAAGGAGAAATGGGAACCGTGAAGGCCACGGAGATGGCCATGATCATGGGCATCAACAGGACCTGTTAAGGAGCCCCAGGAACCATAGCCAATTGCCCAGGCTGAGTTTCGGGCAGCTATCCAGATGTTGGCGTGGGCCTTGACCGCCTAGGTCAACCAGCAGGCTATTGCGCATATCCCACAGAATGGCAGTGAGGCAGTGGCCCGAATTAAAGACTTCTTGAGGATGAACCTTCTGGAGCTCCTTGGGTCCAAGGTGGATGAGGATCCACACAATTTTATCGAGGAGATTTTAAAGATCACCTAGGTTATGCGAGTAACCAATGGAGAATGTGTCGATTAGGCCTCCAATAAGCTCAAGGGGTGGCCCACATATGGTTCAAATAGTGGAGAGATGCTAGGGCAGTGGGTGCAAGCCCTATTAGTTGGGAAGAGTTCCACATAGTATTCTTGGATCGATTATTCCCTCGGTAGATGAGGGAGAAAAAGGCGGTCGAGTTTGTTAACTTGAAGCAGGGTGATATATCGGTTCAGGAGTACCCGTTGGAGTTCACCTATTTATCAAAGTATGCACCGGAGTTGGTGGTGAACCATAGGGCTCCGGTGAGACGCTTTGTACATGGAGTGGTGGACTATATGGATAAGGACTGTAGGATTTCCATGTTGCATCAAGATATAGACTTTCTTCGCATTATGTTGCATGCTCAATAGATGGAGTCGGTATATCGGAGTAGAGAGAGGCCAAGAGGACCAAGACCAATAGCTATGGGACTTGTCAGGTCAGTTCAGGGAGTGGACAGCGTCAGCAGTCCCAGCACAGGTCTATTTCTCCAGCCCCAATGTCGATAAGCACGCCATCTAGATTTAGAAAGGATCGGAGGAGTAGGGCTTCAGAGTCGAGAGGCCAGTATAGCATGCAAGTGGAATGCACTTTCCCAGTTTGTGTGAGGTGCAACAAGAATCAGCTTGGGAGGTTCCTAATTGGCTCGGATGCTTGGTTTGGGTGGGGCAAGCCTAAATACAGACTTAGAGATTTCCCTTCAGCCAGATTGGGGATGGATGGAGCCCGTGCACCAGCAACCAGTTCTGCCGCTCCAGTGGTACGTCCCCCTCAGTAGGGTTCCTCGACCAGTTCAGTCGGCGGTCAGCGTCAAAAAATGTTTTAGCCTTTGGCATCGTGTTAGGAGCATGAGATCTCCTTTGATGTGGTCACGGGTAAGTTGCGTGTTTTTCATATTGATGTTTATTCTTTCACCGGGAAGCTACTCTATCTTTTGCGACTCCTTATATTTCTAGTATCTTTGGAGTTAGTCCTGAGATTAAGTCATAACCACTCTCAGTCTCCACTACGGTTGGTGATTCAATTGTAGCTAGGTGGGTGTATAGAGGTTGCCCTATTACAGTATTGCATAAGGTCACATCTGTGGACTTAGTAGAGTTAGCTATGATTGACTTTGACATTATTCTAGGCACGGACTGGTTGTTTGCATGTTATTCTTTTGTTAATTGTAGAAACCCGTGCGGTGGAGTTTAATTTTTCGGGTGAGTCAGTCGTAGAATGGAAGAGTAGTTTGGAGGTACCAGTAGGTCGGTTTATTTCATATCTTAAGGCTAGGAAGATGATTTCTAATGGTTGTCTGTACCATATAGTTAGGGTTAAGGATGTTGAGTTCGATACCTCGACCATCCAGTCAGTTTCGGTGGTGTGTGAGTATCCAGAGGTCTTTCTCGACGATTTTCCAAGTGTTCCTCTTGAGAGAGAAATTGATTTTGGTATTGACCTTTTACCCGATGCACAACCTATCTCTATTCCTCCTTACACTATTGCTCCAGTCGAGCTAAAGGAATTGAAGGATCAGTTGAAGGACCTATTAGATAAGGTTTCATCGAACCTAGCAAGTCTCTATGGGGTGCCCCAGTTTTATTTGTCTGAAAAAAGGATGGCTTGCTTTGGATGTGCATTGAATATCAATAATTGAACAAGGTTACCGTTAAGAACAGGTATCCTTTACCCAGGATCGATGATTTTTTTGAGCAGCTTCATGATGCCAAGTGTTTCTCTGAGATTGATCTCAGGTCCGGATATCATCAGCTAAGAGTTCGAGACAGTGATATCCCGAAGACAGCCTTCAGGACGTGGTATGGTCGTTATGAGTTTGTAGTTATCTCTTTTGTACTAACGAATCCTCTTGAAGCTTTCATGGATGTGAAGAACAGGGTGTTTAAGTAATATCTAGACATGTTCGTGTTATACCCTGGGAACCCAAGGATCAGACCCGAGAATCAAAACGAAGAAAAACTAAAAATTCGCACCAGGTCACAGAACAACCCGTGAGGTGGGTCGTGAGGAGTGACCACGAATCATGAATTAACTCGTGCTCAAGCAGGACATGACTAAGTTTTGGGGTAAGACCAAGGGCATGACCCCAAGTAGTGGTCAGGCCACACGACTCGTTAGGTCTCCCGTGGCCTTGGTGGACCAGTTGTCAAAGTGGGAAAGGGCAGTGAAGACCACTGATAGTTACCACGAGTCGTGGGCAGACCTCATGACTCGTGAGGTCACCTGTGGCTTGGATTGCATAGTTGATTAAGGTTGGGCAGTGGGGATCACGGGTGGTGACCATGAGTCGTGGTCGGCGTGGGGTCCCCTGAAGAGTTTAGGCAGTGAGCATGACGGATTCAGGCCACTAATCGTGCCCCCTGGCAACGAATAATGAGGTCCCTCGTGGGGACTAGCTACCAGAAAATTCCCACATTTTTAGTAACGGTGTTCTCGTAATTCCTAAACTTATAAGGCCTAAACTATGTCATTTTAATGTCTGAATAAAGTCTTTTAAGGGGGATTAGTCCATGTTAAGCCTATTCATGCATGCAAGAGTATAGAGAGGGGTCCAGAAGGTGATTGAAGGTGTTCTTCCCCAATTTCTCTAAATTCCATCTTGGGCTTTCAAGGGAGATAGAGAATCAAGTGTTTCCAGGTATGTAAGATCATCAATGGGTGAATTCTTCCACACCCATGCTCCTACTCTATGATTTTACTTAGAATTTATCAAAAACTCATGGGGTTTTGTATTTGATTTATATAAAATCTAATGATTTATGATGGGTTTTGTGATTTTAAATGTTATCATAATCTATGCTTTTGATTTTGTGTTTGAGATTTAAATTGATTATAAAGATATTGATTTTGATTTTCGAAACAATTAAGCTTATTATGCATGCCCCCTGATAAATCGATTCATGACCTATTATCCCATCGGTTTTCTTATGAGCCCAGCATGAATTATGTTCTAAATTATGGATTTATTATGTTACCCACTATGATTTTATGAAATTCAAGCTATGTACATGATCTACAAGTATGTATGAATCTTACTATTCATGAATTATGTTTTTGGTAGACTCACGGGCCTCATGTCATGGCTAGGTCGCATATGTTCAATCATGTTTACCATTATCATGATTTAACCAGCCCATGAACTCATGAACGTATTATTATGAGCACTATATATGTTTTGGGAGTAGTATCTAACACCAAGTAGATTCGAGTCTCAGGTTAAGCCCCAGATCTCATGAACTACGTGCCACCGTAGGTATGTCGGGACCCCTTCATTTAGTCCCTGGCCCAAATATCCCTTTTCATGGTGATATCACACTTTCATGGTTCTACCCTTGGCAAGGTACGAACACCCTTCCGACTAGGGTTACAAGTCGGGCTTTATGTGTGCTCATATGGGGTATGTCGGTTAAGATAATCTCCGACTATTCCTCATGATTTATGTATGTTTATTATTACGTATATTGGCTCAAGTCATGTTAAATAAAACTTTTCTCTTATGGTTATGAATATGATTGTGGTACGAATGTTTTGAAAACCTTAAACCTTATGTTATGCTACGATATTTATGTCATGAACATGTTGTCCTACTCTTATGATCATTTGTGAGTTTTCTATCTTTTAAATGTCCATTTTAGTTACCTTTCATATTCAGTACATTTCATGTACTTACCGCATACTTTCTATGTTATATCGTTACATGATACAAGTCCCAGTTCTTAGGATCATTCTCACCCGTAGCTAGTTCAACCTTGCTCTTAATGTACTTCGTGAGTACTCATGTTCCGAGGACTACATGTTCACACTCTATGTCATTTCTTTCAGTTTCTGGATATTGGATAAGTTGGGGAGTTGTCCCACCAATCCATTTTTCATGTTTAGATGCTTATCAGACTACAAGTTATATTCCGTTGTATTGTATAAGTCTAGTACTGCTTTTCCCTCATGCTATGTTATGATTACGTTCTTTATGTTAAGTCTTCCGCTCATGTGATTGAATTAGATGTATGCTCATGCCATGGGTCGACTTGGGGTCTATCAAGGCTCCATGTCCCGTGTCTACGATCCGGGTGTACGTTTGGATCGTGACAAACTTGGTTCAGATCCATATGTTTTAAAGTGTCCTAGGGAGTCTAAAAGTCACGTTAAGTAGAGTCTTTTTCATGGGTGTGAAGCGCGCCACACTTATGACGAAGAGGCTACTAGACATTTAGGAAATATTCCCTTCTTTCATGATTTATGTCATGCTATGAACATCCCTTACTCTTCCGATTCATGCTATTCGCATTTGCAAATCATGCCTTCACGTCTAGTAAATTCCAGGAGAAATGGAAATAGTAATTATCATGAGGGTGTCCATGATGGCGAGCATCAACAAGCTCCACCTGTCCATGAAGAGCACGTACCAGAGCCAGTTGCCCACACTGAGTTTAGGGTAGCAATTCAGATGTTGGCATAGGCCATGACTGCCTAAGTCCAGAGTTAGACGGTGGCGCATTTCCCTCAGAATGGGAATATAGCGGCAGCTAGGGTGAGGAATTTCTTGAGAATGAGCCCTCCGGAGTTCATGGGGTCAAGGGTGGATGAGGATCCACGTGATTTCATTGAGGAGATTCTGAAGATCACCCAGGTTATAGGGGTGAATAATGGGGAATACGTTGACTTGACCTCCTACCAGCTAAAGGGGGTAGCACATATATGGTTTAAGAAATGGAGGGATACTAGGGCGGTGGGTGCAGGCCCGATAAGTTGGGAGGAGTTTCACACTGCATTCATGGATCGGTTCTTCCCTCGAGAGATGAGGGAGCTCAAGGCGGCCGAGTTTGTGAATCTGAAGTAGGGTAACGTGTCTGTCCAGGAGTGTGCATTGGAATTCACCCAGTTATTGAAATATGCTTTGGAGTTTGTGGTGGATCAGCGGGCTCGCATGAGCCGTTTTATGCATGGAGTAGCAGATTACTTGGACAAGGATTGACGGATCGCCATGCTTTATTGGGACATTGATTTTCCCCGTATTGTATTACATGCACAGCAGATGGAGTTGGTCTACAGGAGGCAGAGAGAGGCCAAGAGGGCCAAGACCGAGAGCTACGGGGTTTCTCAAGCCAGGTCAAGAGGTGGACCATGTCAGCAGACCCAGCACAGGTCCATTACTCTAGCTCCATCATCGGCCAGCACTCCATCCAGGTTCAGGGGACACCAGAGGAGTAGGGCTACAAGCTCGAGGGATCATGGTCGCATGCAAGTGGAGCGAACTTTTCCAATTTGTGCAAAGTGCGGCAAAAATCATCCCGGGAGGTGTCTAGTCGGCGCGGATGCTTGTTTCGGGTGTGGCAAACCCGGACAGAAGATCAGAGATTGCCCTGCAGCCAGTTCTACCTCTCCAGCAGCATGACCCCCTCAGCAGGGTGCCTCCACTAGTTCAGTAGGTGGTTAGCACCAAAACAGGTTTTATACCCTAGCACCTCGCCAGGAGTAGGAGGCTTCGCCAGATGTGGTCGCGGTGTCACGCCCCAAAACTAGGGTAGGGCGCAACTGGCACTCGATTCATGGTCGATCGAGAAGCCGGCTATATAACATCTATAAATGTAACACTAAGGCTGACCAAGGCACCTGTGATAACCAACCAGGATAAATACTAGGCCAATAATGCCTTGACAATTATAAATATGTAACCTGGAAAGCCGATAAGGCTACAACAAAGCTAAAAGAAAAAAGCAGTGAAAAAAAATCAATACGACTAAATAACCCATACTACTAAACAAACTAGTCCACATCATCCTCTACAGAGTAAACAAACTGAAATGCACGGGACAGGGCACCGGCCTAACCATGTTGTACACAAAACTGAAAATAGTCCACATCAGGACATGGCTCCTGGAAGAGAGGAGCATACCACTATTCTGTAGAAATCTGGCTCCTTCTACGTTTGATGATCTGAGCCTCGGCCTGTACCTGTAGTACGATTGCGGGAAGGATCCCAAGATGAAGGGACGTCAGTATGAATAAAATGTACTGGTATGTAAGGCTGAAAACTGTAAACATGTAAGATAAAAATGATAATTAGGCCTTAAATAAGGAGTAGTAAAAACATGTAAGATAAAAATGATAAACATGTAAGATAAAAATGATAAACATGTCTCCTTTCGGCTAGGCATAATATTAACATTTATCCTCAATAAAACATGGGACTTTAAATCTTAAATGAAGCTTAACATACTTCCTCAATACTTTTAAAAAGGTTGCTGTCTCATTCGATTCAGATCACAAAAATCGTGCTTGAAAGAATGATAGACGGGGCGCCTTACATACCTTTCTCCGATGGACTTTTCTCTAGCCGATTTCCTATCTCAATGATCAGCCTTCAACCCCCTTAATCTAGTGGTTTTATAGGACAACAACAAGCTTAATCTATATAAAAAAAAATGCAGCCAACATAACAAATCAGAGGCAGTCGAAATAGCAACAACAACACACGGCAACATCAACAACATTAGCCATTTTCTCAACTAATTTTCACTAACTTTTGAGGGAGAAAACAGAGGAAATTTTACCTTAGTTTTTCTGTGGTTCTACCCCTCAATATGAAGTATAATCCCAGTAAAAGAAACAGCCAAAAAGCCTAAGGAAAACTAGCAAAACTCAGCTAACAAACTGTCCATTTGCAGCTCACTTAGCTGCAAATTTCCATATTTTCGCTTTGCAATTTGAGAGGTTTAAAAGGGGCGAAATCCTTACTTTTTCTCCTGATTTCAACACCTACCCAAAGATGGATATATAGGAAGTCCAAATAGATTTTGAAATGCAGAAAAACTTCTTCAAAACCTTTCCAAAACGAGCTCCAAAACAGCCCCTAACATACTTGGCAAGGTAATCTCAACTTATCTTGTGATTTTCTTGAAACTTGCTTGATGTTCCTCCTTGATTTTCTTTGTCCTAGCTGCTAGAATTGAGAGAGAAATGGAATCCTTAGCAACATGGTCGATTTAGATTTGGCTGGAAATTTTTTCAACAAGGGAAAATCAGATTTAAAAGTAAATAGGGCGGTGGAGGCGCTAGGGCGTCATGCCCGCGTCACCGCTCACGATGGTTCGGTAAAATGCCCATAACTTTTTACTCCGAAGTCCGATTGACAAGAGGTTTGATGTTATGAAAACTAGAATCAAAGACCTTAAATTTGATAGGTTGTGGGGCTTCTAATTAATTATATATTTTGGAGATATGGTCGTTTAAATTTGACCCTTACTTATGAACTTCACATACTCTTTGTTTTTTTTTATTCTACACATTTCCCTTGACACCTACGAGCAATATACAACCCGTACTTTCCCTATCCTAGAATAAAACATCAAATAGTTACCAATAAAAATTTCGGGGTGTTATATTCTCCCCCCCTTAGGAACATTCGTCCCCGAATGGCAATTAATTTCACTTAATATGCATCAAAATAGATACTCAGTAACTTAAGTATCAAACACATACCTTAACATCACGTAGACATCGTAAATAGGTGAGGATATTTATTCTTCATTTCCTCCACAGCCTCCCAAGTCACTTCCTCGATGTTATTATTTCGCCATAATACTTTAACTGAGGCGACTTCTTTGGTTTGAAGTTTCCTGAATTGCCGGTCAAGAATAGCAACTGGAACCTCGGTGTAGGTCATCTCCTCAGAAATTCGGACATCATCGATAGGCATAACATGAGTTGGGTCTCCTATACACTTCTGCAACATCGATACATGAAATACTGGGTGGACTGCCGCTAACTCCGGTGGCAACTCCAACTCATAGGCCACTTTTCCTATCCTGCAGATAACTCTGTAGGGTCCAACATATCTAGGACTCAGCTTGCCTTTTTGGCCAAATCGCATGACGCCTTTCATAGGTGACACTTTCAGGAAGACCCAATCATTAATAGCAAACTCCAGCGCTCGACGGTGTACATCTGCATAAGACTTCTTCCTACTCTGGGATGTCTAAAGTCGATCTCTAATAAGTTTCACCTTGTCAATAGCTTGCTGCACTAAGTCTGGCCCCAATAACTCTTCCTTACTGAGTTCAAACTAGCCCACTTGTGACCAACATTTTTGCCCATATAAAGCTTCATATGGAGCCATCTGAATACTTGCTTGGTAGCTGTTATTATAGGCGAACTCTATCAAGGAAACATGATCATCCCAGCTTCCGCCAAAATCTAAAACACAGGCACGCAACATGTCTTCAAGCGTTTGAATGGTGCGTTCAGCCTGTCCTTCTGTCTGAGGATGAAATGCGGTACTGAGGCTTACCTGAGTGCCCAGGCCTTTCTGGAAAGACTTCCAGAAGTTTGTTGTGAACTGAGCACCTCTGTCAGAAATAATGGACAAGGGGACGCCATGTAGGCGAACTATCTCTCGTATATAAAGCCTAGCATAATCCTCTGCAGCATATGTGGTCTTAACTGGCAAGAAGTGAGCTGATTTAGTTAATCTATCAACAATTACTCAGATAGAATCATGCTTCCTGCTTGTTCTAGGAAATCCTGTAATAAAATCCATATTAATCACCTCCCACTTCCAGGCTGGAATTTCTATGTCCTACACCAAACCTCCAAGCCTCTGGTGCTCAACCTTTACCTGTTGGCAATTGGGACACCGAGTAACAAGACTGTTGATGTCCTTTTTCATGCCATTCCACCAATATAGCTGCCTTAGGTCACGATACATCTTTGTGGTACTTGGGTGTACTGAATATCGAGAATAATGAGCTTCATTCATAATTTGTTCCCGTAGTTCACCCACATTAGGTACACATAGACGGCCTTGGTATCTAAGAACTCCATTGGGTCAACAATCAAATAGGCTCTGCTTCTGTTGCGGTATACTTTCTCTCAGTAAGACTAACTCTACATCATCATATTGTCGTTGCTTAACTTCCGCTACCAAAGACGATTCTACTGTGTTTTTGACAATAACACCCCCATCTTCGGCATCTGGTAACCTAATTTGTAAGTCAGCAAACTGTCGTAGAGCCTTCATCATTTCAATCCTGTCGACCTGAATATGGCTCAAGCTACCCATAGACTTGCGACTTAGCGCATCAGGTACAACATTTGCCTTGCCCGGATGATACAGAATGCTAACGTCATAATCTTTCAGCAATTCTAACCACCTTCTCTGGCGTAAATTCAACTCCTTCTACTGAAACAAATACTGGAGGCTCTTATGATCTGTGAAAATATCAACAAGTACTCCGTATAAGTAATGACGCCAAATCATCAATGCAAATACCACTGCGGCCAACTCAAGATGATGGGTAGGATAAATTTTTCTCGTGCTTCCTCAATTATCTAGAGGCGTAAGCAATGACCTTGCCGTGTTGCATCAGAACACAACCTAGCCCAACTCATAACCCTCGACACCCTCTAGAAGAGTCAGGACAGGTGCTGAAGTCAGCCTATCCTTCAATTCCTGAAAACTTCGCTCACATGCCTCTGTCCACTGAAACTTAGCTGCTTTATGAGTCAACCTTGTCAATGGTGCAGCGATAGTAGAGAAATCTTCCACAAATCGGCAATAATAACATTCTAACCCTAGAAAGCTGCGAACCTCTATAGGATTCAAAGGTCTGGGTCGTGTCTTTACTGCCTCTATCTTCAGGCTATCCACTCTTATACCTTCAGTTGTAATTACGTGACCAAGGAAAGCAACATATGTTATCCAAAACTCACATTTAGAAAATTTAGCATATAACCTGTGCTCCTGTAGAGTCTGTAATACTACTCTCAAATGACCTGCATGCTCGGCCTCAGATCGCGAGTAAATTAGAATATCATCAATGAAGACGATCAAAAATACATCAAGAAAAGGCCCAAACACCCGATTCATCAGGTCCATAAAAGCTGCTGGGGCATTAGTAAGACCAAATGACATCACTAAGAACTTATAATGACCATATCTACTCATGAAGGCAGTCTTGGGGATATCAACTTCCCTAACACGTAACTGATGGTACCCGGATCTCAAATCAATCTTTGAGAAGCATCTGGCATCCTGTAACTGTCAAATAGGTCATCAATCCTGGGAAGTGGGTGCTTATTCTTAATCGTAACCTTATTTAGCTGCCTATAGTCGATACACATTCTTAACGACCCATCTTTTTTTCGCACAAAGAGCACTGGTGCACCCCAAGGTGATACACTAGGTCGAATGAGTCCCTTCTCAAGTAGATCTCTCAGCTGCTCCTTTAATTCCTTCAGCTCTACTGGAGCCATTCTGCAAGGAGGGATCAATATAGGATGAGTACCTGGAAGTAGATCAATAGAAAAATCTATCTCCCTTTCAGGAGGAATTCCAGGCAAATCCTCTAGAAAGACCTTTGGGAACTCATTTACAATTGGAATTTACTGGAGAGTCATAGGCTCACATTCCAAGTTTCATACCCGAACCATGTGAGAAATACAACCCTTATATATCAACTTTTGAGCCTTAAGATATGAAATAAACTTACCTTTAGGCATAGCGACATCACCTTGCCATTCCCGGACTGGCTCGCCGGGAAAATTGAATCTGACAACCTTAGCTCTGCAATCAACATTAGCATAACATGCTGCCAACCAATCCATACCCAAAATTACATCAAAATCAAGCATTTCAAGCTCAACTAGATCAGCTAAGGTTGATCTATCACATACCAATACAATGCAGTTTCGGTAAACTCGTCTAGCTAACACAGAATCGCCAATTGGCGTAGAAATAGCAAATGGTATAGATAATAACTCAGGGACTGTCTCAAACTGACTCGCAACCAATGGTGTGACATAAGAGGGCATAGAACCAGGATCAAGTAAGACATATACTGCACGAAAATAAATAATCAAAGTACTTGTAACAACATCAGGTGAGGCCTCCTGGTCCTATCGACTGCCCAAAGCATAAAATTGATTTATGGTTGCCCCAGAACTAGAAGCCTCTCTCTCTCTGCCTCTTCCATGGCCTATTGGTAGCTGCGGATCAAGTCTGGGAGGTCGAACGGAGGACGAAGAACCAACCGCTGATCGTGCCTGATCCGCCTCGAGCCTATATGAACAATCCCTCATAAAGTGCCCTGGCTTCCCACAATGATAACATCCATTCTGCCCCTGATGACACTGACCTGAATGAGATTTCCCACACTGGGGACAAGGCGACAATGGTGGTCGCCTCTGCCCTGCCCACTCCTATCGTCGAGAGCTAGATGGAGCTGGGCCTTAGTCGCTTCTCTGTCCCTGAAACTGAGGTGGGGCACCCCCTATTGGCCTAACTGACTGCCTGGATGATTGAGCCACTGGGTCACCCTGCGTGTAAGGACCCATAGTCCTACCTCTCTTCCATTGATCATGTTGTCTCGAATTATCCCATAAGTGCTGAACCTAATCATCTGCCTCTAGGCGAAATCTTGAATTCATAAAATGTCCATGTGCTCCTGATAGATACCCCCAAGAAATCTCGAGCTATATGAAGCCCCAACCCTTACACGAACCGATGAACTCTATCCTCCCTTATCTGAACCATGTGAGGAGCATACCTGGCAAGAGAATTAAACCGAGGACAATACTCACGCACACTCATACTTCCTTGCTCTAGGTGTAAGAACTGCTCAGGTCAAGCCTGTCGAAGCTCTCGGAGTAGATAGTGGTGCATAAAGGCCTCAAAAAACTCTTCCCACATAGCTAGTGGTGAATCGGCTCCTTTGGATCAAGCCCAAGGCTCATACCATAATATGGCCACATCACGTAGTCTGAAGGCCGCCAACTCTACTTCCTCAGTCGTTGTAGCTCGCATCACCTTTAACACACTATAAGTCTGATCAATAAAGTCCTGAGGATCCTCCCTCGGGTCTGATCCAGTGAATATAGGAGGGCTCAAACAAAAGAACTCACGGGCCCTGGAACTCTCAATTGTCTGGCTTCTATGTCTCTCCATCGCCTCCAACCGTCACACTTGACCTGCGGCTATACGAGCCATCAGCTGAACAACTCCATCAAGACCCTGTCCTTCCGGAACAATTGGAGGTACCACAGCCATGGGAGGGACTGTCACTCTACTACCCTCAAGTACTACTGGTGCGAGAAAAGCTGGAGGTCTATCTGCCATTGCTCCGGCTGGTGGGGGAGAAACTGTAATACCTGCGGCAGGAGATTCACTCTAAGCCTCTGACCCATCTCTCTGATCCACTGGAGGGAGACAAGTACCCTCCCCAACGGCTGTGCCAATCCACCTTGTAGCCGTCTTCCTTGTCACAGGCATACTCTGAAACAATAACACGATTTAGATATCACAGTACTTATGAGCTCGACCTATAGCACAAACTATTAGTAGAAGAAGTGAAACAATTCCTAAATGTTGTGTAGCCTCCTGATTATAAGTATGGTGCACAACATACCCATAAGCAAGACTCTAGTAGACACGGCTTTGTGGACTCCCTAGGACAAAACTTTGCTCTTATACCAAGTCTGTCACGCCCCAGAACTAGGGTAGGGCGCAACTGGCACTCGATTCATGGTCGATCGAGAAGCCGGCTATATTATATCTATAAAAGTAACACTAAGGCTGACCAAGCTGCCTTTCACAGCCAACCAGGATAAATACTGGGCCAATAATCTCTTGACAATTATAAATATGCAACTTGGAAAGCCAACAAGGCTACAACAAAGATAAAAACAAAAAGCAGTGAAAAAAATCAATACGACTAAATAACCCATACTTCTAAACAAACTAGTCAACATAAGCCTCTACAGAGTAAACAAACTGAAATGCACGGGAAAGGGCCCCTGCCTACCCATGTTGTACACAAAACTGAAAATAGTCCACATCAGGACATGGCTCCTAGAAGAGAGGAGCATACCACTATTCTGCAGAAATTTGGCTCCTTCTACGTTTAATGATCTGAACTTCGGCCTGTACCTATAGCACGATTGCGGGAAGGATACCAAGATGAAGGGACATCAGTACGAATAAAATGTACTGGTATGTAAGGCTGAAAACTGTAAACATGTAAGATAAAAATGATAACTAGGCCTTAAATAAGGAGTAGTAAAAACCTGAAATTCTAAAAAATAGAAACCTGACAATAACTCAGTAGCTTAGGCCCTTCATGCCCTCCTGGATAGTTTTGAGAGCATATTTAACTTGAGGACGAAGGAGTAGTTAGACACCTGCAGTCTCCGAACGGAGTTGGGGGCTCTTCAAAGCCAGCTGGTTGAGTTGTCTTTACGGCAACCAACTGTTATAACAACCCCCACTCTTCCAGACCTAGATGTAGAGCTTGAGGAGGATACTGACTTGGCAGCATACTGGGGGTCAACTACAGCTGGTGATAAAGGAAATAAAAGAATTGTTGATGATGTTGGTGAGGAAAGTTTAAAAAAGACGAGAAAGAAGGAGAAGAAAGAGTGCAAGCGGGCTAGAGTAGAGAGTATGCGAGCTCATGAGGAGCATATGACTGAACTGCAAGAGAGAGTTAAAGGAGCAGAAAGCTCCACCACAACTCAGCTCGAGCTTGCTAGTGGCCATGACCGTTCGAGTGAGCCACATTCATCCCTGATTTCCACAGAGGCCGTTCAAATGGCTACAACAACTGAGGGGGGGACCACTACCCCCATTGTTACACCATTGAGTGCGCCGGACACCGCTAACGCCACTACTACCGTGGAAGTACCACCTTCGCGAGATGACAGAGGCGAAGTCTGAGTAGCCACAAGTATGTCACTTTTTCCCTTCATGCTTATATTTTGTGCTTTGGTGACGAAGCTCATTTTTTAAAAGGGGGGGGTGTACTTGTATTTTTAGGAGATTTTTGTTCACCTGAGGGTTTTTCTTACCGTGTTTCTTTTCCCTCAGACATGCGATCTAGTAGAATCGGCATGTGTTAGGATTTTTTATTTTTAGTTGTTATTTTTATTTGATTAGAAAATAACTTACAAATACCCAGCCAATGAATATGCACTACTTTTGTTGTTTTTGATAAATTGACCCTGTTTAAAAAAAATTTTGCTATGTATTTGTGACAACAATGCATGATTTATGTGGATCATTTTATGTCATTTAGTTATTAACAGTGCTAGTCTTGTTAAGCCATGTATGAACCAGACAGGTAAAGTGAAAATAGTTCATGTACCATGTGTGAGTGAGGTCTTACTATTTGTTACAGTATCTTGTTGAAGATCTAGAACATGCCTGGTTGGTCTCTGCATAGGTTGAGGATGGTTGGTTAGGAGATGATCATAGGCCACTTTTGTGTTAGCTCACTTTTTGCATATATTTCCCTACCAAAGTTGCATGAATCCCTTGATCCCAAGTTTGAGACTTAATTGACCATACTTCTTTGATTTACCTGCTAACCGTACCCATTTGTTTATAATAAACCTGTTTGGCCCTGGTCCTTCCTTGGATATTGTGAACCTCAACATAAGCAAAATGCCTAAGTTGAGGGTGGCTAAAGTAGGGGTGCATAAATGGTGGAAAAAGGAGAAAAGGAAAGAAAAGAAAATGAAGAGAAAATATGGTGAAAAATAAGGTGTGATGAGGTGAAAAAAGTCAAAAGCTGAAAGCTTGAGATTACTGAAAAAGAAAGAAATTCAAAAGAGTTTGAAATTGTTGAAAAATGTGAAAAATCACCTTACCCATGAAAATATTCTTAAAATGGGAAAAAGGGAAGCAAAGGAGACAAAAAGATTGAAGGGTGAAATAGGAGGATGGTGTAGCCAATGAATGTAGTGCCAAGGAAGGGATAGACCCTCATAAGATCTTTCATCTTTTCATGTCCAGCCCTAAGCCTACATTACAATTCATATCAAGTCCTATAGTGATCTTAATTTGTCCATCTAACAAACCAAAGAAGAGAAAATAAGGGCAAGCCTATGGTATTTGATGTATAATACTTGCAGTTCTTTGAGAGAGTGAGTGCTTCATTTGCCTAGTCACATGTTTCATTTGATACTTCATACTAGAGTGGGGAATTCATTTTTTGTGAAGGTACATGAATTATATTTGCTTTTACCATTGGTCTATGTGAAACACATAGGTGATGACTTGATTGCTTGTTGATAGCTAGATGGCATGTCTTGATCCCTGAATATGATGTTTTGAAGTTTTTTCCAATACATTAGCTGATGATGTTTCAAGAGGAAGGGTCAATAGAGTTTGTATATAGAGTGCACAAATTTGTTTTAGTTTTGGCTGTAGTATCTTAAGTTCATTTTCTTGTCGAGCGTCCTGTTTAGTTTTTCTTTTTCTTTGCTATGCAAAAGTATTAAGTTTAGGGTGTTGATGTGCTATAAATTTACAAAACTATTGACGCTCAAAACTAAGAAAACAACGTCAATTTAGGTGTATTTATATGGACATGAGGCACCTTTTCTTTGATTTCAGGATAAATGGGTGTTGGAATAATAAATTGCAAAAGGAAGCTAAAAGTGTGCAGAAAAGGGCAGAAGTGCAGACCACAGTAAGATCCGTAGGATGGACCTACGAGTCGTACAGAGGGCCTTGATCAAAAGCTGAAAGTTTAACCTGGAAGACTGCACTTATGAGACTTGTCACGGATCGTACCATAGTGGTACCAGTCGTGATGAAATCCAGAAGAATTGCACAGAAGGATGATTCTAAGTACATGAGCACCCTATGACCCGTGAGATGAAGGAACGAGTCGTACCATACTGGTCGTGGTGAAGTTCAGAAACAGTTCAAAAGGTTAGGATCAAGTCACAGATGCCAATGTACGAGTCATAGAATGTTAGTACAAATCGTACCTTGGTCCAATATTTATCCAAAATTCAGCCAACACTTGAAGCCACGAGTGGATGTCATGATCCGTGAGAAGCCCCTACAAGTCATAGGTTGACCCATGATGAGGTCGGCTACGGATATGGAAAGTAGTCCTGTTGGTTTAGGAAAAGGATTCTTATGTCTCTATAAATACTTTTTATATTTATTTTTAAGGGAGGACAACAAATAGACTTAATTCTAGTAGTAAAACATTGTAGTAAGCAATTTTTACATTATTGGAAGAGAGAATTGAGTTGGTTTAACCTTGTGATCAACCTTTTCATGAATTCATCTTGTTCTTGCTACTTGTTATTCAAGATTTCCTGGTTTAATTGAAGGGATTATTTTCTCAATCATCTTTGTAAGAATTGTTTGATGTCTTCAATCATGAACACAAATCACAACATTTCAACTATGAGAGGCTAAAACCTCCATAGCTAGGGTTGTGGAAACATGGAGGATTAACTAGTTAGGGTTGCACAAAGTGAATCTAAAACCAATACAAATACTTATATTGTATTCTCTTCATCTTTAATGATTCTTAGCGATGTACAATATTAAGAAGTGCCTAAATTCTTTAATTTCTTTGGTCGAAGAGGTAGAAATTAGGAAAAGAGAATTACAACAGAGCCTTTATCTTGATGATCATTCTATTAACTTGAGTTGTGATCACATGATAGTTATATCTGAAACTTAGTGATAACAATTAGTTTTGCAAAACTCATGAGACTTGGTCGAGTAATTGAGGATAGTCATTCAATAGGGATTGGTCGATCGTTTGAATGAATCTAAGTTATCAGTTCTGTAAGTAAGTATTGGTAAAACGAGTGTATAACGAAAGCTATTATGAACCCATTGGGAACACAAACCATTGTTATCCTTTAATTATTGATTCAAAAATATAATATTGATGGATGTTTATTTTTATTATTTCTTTTTATTAGAATCCCTCCATTGTAAAGTAATTACCATACAAGTTCTTCTACCGGCTAGAAGTAATTTCCATATTCCCTGTGGGTTCGACCCCAACGTCTAAGTTGGGTTCTTCATTGAAAACGTCCGCTTCATACTTCAGTTGGAAGTGTGGTTTGAGCGTTATCAGTTTTGTATGCCCATCAGATGGAGGTGGCACATATGAGGGAGAGAGAGTATAAAAAGGCCCCGGACAGATAGCTATGGATTCACTCAGTAGAGATCCGGCGGTGGTCACCGCCCTAAGATTCAGCAGAGCTCACCAGCTCCAGTACCATCATCAACTAGTGTTCCATCCAGACCCAAGGGTGACCAGAGAAGTAGGGCATCAGGTTTGAGAGACCAGAGGGGCATGCAAGTAGAGCGCACCTTTCCAGCCTGCAGGAAGTGTGGCAAGAGTCATGTCGAGGAGTGCTTGCTCGGCTCAGGTATCCTTTATGGGTGCAGTAGATCTGGCCACACGTGTCATGCATTTTCATATGCTAGACAGGATGATGATAGAGGTCGTACAATACTAGGTCAGCGTCAGCTCTAGCATGTTCAGCTCCGCAAGGAGCATCCACTAGTGGGGTTGGTGGGCAGTGCCAAAACTGTATATGCCCTTGCCTCGCGTTGGGAGCAGGAGACTTCCCCAGATGTGGTTACTGATATATTGCGAGTGTTTCACCTTGATTCTTATCTTTTTTAGATCTAGGGGCTACCTTGGGGCTACCTTGTCTTTTGTGTCACCTTATATTACTAGTAGTTTTGGAGTCAGTCCTGAAATTCTGTCAGAATCATTCTCAGTCTCTACTCCTGTTGGTGATTCAGTTGTAGCTAGGCGGGTGTATAGGATTTGCCCGATCACAGTATTGTAGAAAGTCACCTCCGCAGACTTAGTAGAGTAAGCCATGACTGACTTCAATATTATTCTCAACATGGATTGGTTGTATGCATGTTATGCTTTTGGTAATTGTAGAACCCATGCGGTAGAGTTCCGCTTTCCGGGTGAGTCAGTCTTAGAGTGGAAGGGTAGTTCGGCCATGCCGGTAGGTCATTTTATTTCCTATCTTAAGTCTAGTAAAATGATTTCCAATCTAGTTAGGGTTAAGGATGTTAAGTCTGAGACCCTAACTACCCAGTTAATTCCAGTGGTATGTGACTATCCAGAAGTGTTCTCTAATGATTTACCGGGTATTCCTCCCGTGAGGGAAATCGAGTTTTGTATTGACCTCCTTTCCGACACACAGCCTATATCTATTCCTCCCCAGAGAATGGTTCCAGCCGAGCTAAAGGAGTTGAAGGAGAAGTTGAAGGACCTGTTAGATAAGAGTTTCATTAGATCGAGCAAATCCCCATGGAGTGCACCAGTTCTCCTTGTTTGAAAGAAAGATGGTTCTCTTCATATGTGTATTAATTATCGGCAATTGAACAAGGTCACCGTCAAGAACAGGTATCCTCTACCCAGGATTACTGATTTGTTTGACCAGCTTTAGGGCGCCAAGTTCTTTTCGAAGATAGATCGCAGGTCCGGGTACTATCAGCTCAGAGTTTGGGAGAGCGACATCCCGAAGACATCCTTCAAGATGCGGTATGGTCATATTGAGTTTGTAGTTATTTATTTTTTACTAACGATTGCTCCTGCAGCTTTTATGGAACTGATGAATTGGTTGTTCAAGCCATACCTAGATATGTTCATGATTGTGTTTATTAATGTCATCCTGATATACTCTCGAAGCGAGGAGGAGCATGCCGCTCATTTGAGGGTGGTGCTATAGACTCAAGGATCGCCAACTGTATGCTAAATTCAACAAGTGCGAGTTTTGGTTGAACTCAGTGGCGTTTTTGCGCCATGTCATATCTAGTGAGGGTATACAAGTGGATTCTCAGAAAATAGAAACGGTGAAGAATTGGCCTAGACCGGTTAATCGTTTAGATATCCACAGCTTTTTGGGCTTAGCAGGATACTATAAGAGATTTGTTGAAGGTTTCTCATCTATGGCAGCACCCTTGACCAAATTGACCCAAAAGAAGGTGAAATTCCAACGGTCGGAGGCTTGTGAGAAGAGCTTCCAAGAGTTGTAGACTCGACTCACCTCAGCATTGGTGTTGACCCTTCCTGAGGGTACTGATGGGTTCGTGGTGTATTGTGATGCTTCAAGGATTGAACTTGGGTGTGTATTAATGCAGCACGGGAAAGTTATAGCATATGCCTCCAGACAGCTGAAAGTTCATGAGGAGAATTACCCAACCCATGATCTTGAATTGGTCGCGATGGTATTCACCTTGAAGATATGGCGACATTATTTGTAGGGGGTCCACATGGATATGTTTATGGACCATAAGAGTTTACAATAAGTGTTTACCTATAAGAAACTCAATCTTCGGCAAAGGAGCTGGCTGGAGCTACTCAAAGACTACGACATGAGTTTCCTTTACCATCCGGGCAAGGCTAATATAGTGGAAGATGCCCTTAGTGGACTCTCTATTAAGAGTGTGTCTCATGTGGATGAGGGAAGAAAGGAGATGGTGAAGGATGTGCATTGACTTGCAAGGTTGGGAGTTTGATTGGTTGATTCTACTGATATACTCTTGAAGAGAGGAGGAGCATGCCGCTCATTTGAGGGTGGTGCTATAGACTCAAGGATCGCCAACTATATGCTAAATTCTGCAAGTGCGAGTTTTGGTTGAACTCAGTGGCGCGCCATGTCGTATCTAGTGAGGGTATACAAGTGGATTCTCAGAAAATAGAAAAGGTGAAGAATAGTTTAGAACGGATCACAAACATCATTGGTGACTGATGTAAAAGCTACGAAAAATGAAGACCCTATTTTCGTAAAGTTAAAGCAAGCCATTTAGAATCATAAGGTAGAGGTCTTCTCCAAAGGGGGAGATGGTGTGTTTCGATACCAGGGTCATTTATGTGTTCCGGATTTTGATGATTTAAGGAACCAAATGTTTCACGAGGCTCATGGATCCAGGTATTCTATCCATCCAGGTGCCACCAAGATGTATTGTGACTTACGGGAAGTCTATTGGTGGAACGGCATGAATACATCGCGTAATTTGTGGCTAAGTGTCCAAACTGTCAGTAAGTGAAGGTCAAGCATCAGAGACCGGTAGGTGTGCTTCAAGATATCACTATTCCTACTTGGAAGTACGAAGAAATCAATATGGACTTCATAACAGGTTTGCCTCACACTCATCGACAATATGACTCTATTTGGGTGGTTGTGGACAGGTTGACAAAGGCTGCTGATTTCCTACCGGTCAAAACCACTGATTCCACGAAGGATTATTCCAAATTATACATTAGGCAGTTGGTTTGATTGCATGGAGTGCCCTTGTCCATCATATCAGACAGAGGTACTCAGTTTACCTCCCAGTGTTGGAGGTCATTTCAAAAAAGACTTGGTACTCAGGTTAAGCTCAGCACGACGTTTCACTTGCAAACGGATGGTCAAGTGGAGCGGACAATTCATACTCTCGAGGATGTGTTGAGAGCATTCGTGATTGACTTCAAAGGTAGTTGGGATGATCATTTGCCTCTTATCGAGTTTGCACACAACAACAACTACCATTCCAATATTTTGATGGCTCCATTTGAGGCTCTCTATGGGCGAAGATGTAGATCGCCTATTGGCTACTTCGAAGTTGGTGAAGCTACATTGATAGGACCAGATACAGTTCATGAGGCTATGGAGAAGGTTCAGCTCATACGGGACAGGTTGAAAATATCTCAAAGTCACCAAAAGTCCTATACTGATGTGAGAAGGAGAGAACTCGAGTTAAAAGTGGATTATTGGGTATTTTTGAAGGTGTCTCCCATGAAGGGAGTGATGAGGTTTGTAAATAGAGGAAAACTCAACCCTCGTTATGTTGCTCCCTACCGGATTGTTAAACGGGTTGGCAAGGTGGCATATGAATTGGAGTGGCCCTTAGAATTAGCTTTCGTTCATCCTGTTTTCCATGTATCGCTATTAAAGAAGTGTTTGGGTGATCCAGCTCTAGTTGTTCCGGTGGACAGTGTTGGGGTGAAAAACAACCTTAGTTATAAAGAGGTTCTGGGGGGAATACTGGATTGTTAGGTTCAAAGGATAAGGAACAAGGAAGTAGCTTCTGTCAAAAGTGTTATGGAGGAATTAACAGGTTGAGGGAGCTACGTGGGAAGCCAAAGTGGATAATGGCTAGATACCCACACCTATTCCTTTCTGGCTCATTTCCTGTTTGAGGTATCAGTTTTGCCCAAGTTCTCTATTTAGTTTTCATGTTTAGATCATGTGCCTAAGGTTCTTTTATGTCAAAGTATGTATGTATGGTTCGTGAATTCAGTTCAGTTATGTAGTTCAGTTCGAAGGTAGTCATTCCATCCGTTTTCAACTTAAATGATCAATATTTGAATATTATGATTGCATTTATGTACATTTTACAACATTCGAAGACAAATGTTCCCAAGGAGGAGATATTATAATAACTCGAAAGCCCAAAGACCAAACTTGGGAGTTAAAATAGAGAAAACTGAAAATTTTATACCAGGTCACACAATGAGTCATTTTGTTACCCGTGAGGAAGACCATGAGTTGTGAGGTGACTCGTCGTGAGGTACTGGACATGAGTTTAAAAATAGGGTCACTACAAGCATGACCACAAGTTATGGTCAGACCCCATGACCCATGAGTCAGTTGTGGCCATGGGAAGTTGGCAGGAGGAGTTTGAGGTGGTTGTATACCTTATGGATAGACCCCACAATTCGTGGTCAGACACCCCGATTCGTTGGGTGAATCATCGCCAGCAGGTAACAATGATCTAATGTTTGAGGCAGTGGAGATAACGAGTGGTGACCACGAGTCGTGGTCACCGGTGACAATTCATATGATGGCCCATTATGAGTTCCAGGTGAAATCTCGACAGTGTACCCAATGAACGATGTAACAACCAGTGGTTAGTGGCAACGACTCGTTAGGTCTCTTGTGGGGACTAATGAGCAATTATTTTATGTGCAGTTATTAAGGGTATTCTCATCATTCCTGTGCTATAATTTCCTAAAATTCGTCGTTTTAAGCCATTTTTAGGGTGTATTAAGATAGGTTAAGTCATTTTATCCTATTCCAAACACATGCATGCAAGTTAGGGAGTTAGAGAGGAGATCAAGCCTAAGCCCTTCCAATTCTTCTCAGATTCTTCTTGGGTAATCAAGGAAGTGTAGGAATCAACTTTCATCTGGTATGTAGGTTTATGGATGGGTGAATCCGTTCATACCCACGCCCAGTCCCTCTCAAAATCATGAAATTTTCTATGTTAATTCTATGAGGTTTTAACCCAATGCATGAAATTCCTAACTCTCTACATGGCTATGATTTAAATGAGTTTTTATTTTTGAATTATGAATCATGGGTAAGTTTTACGTTGTTTTCCATTAAAACCATGTTTCAAGCTTTTTAAATATAAATGCCCATTTATGAGAAGTTCATGGAAGTTGAGGTTTATAATGAATGTTCATGTATAATGAAGTATTAATTATGAAAAAAATGTTTTCATGCTACCTATGTTTATAATCATATTTTCAAGTGAATTGAGTATTTTCAAGCATGCTAAAGTATTGGTAATGCCCACATGTTCAGGTATGAATTATGATTTATGAAATAGATTTCATGACTTATCGATTTATGACGTTGGCCGATTAATGGGCCCTTGATTCATGGCTAAACATGTATGTAAATAGGGATCAATGATGTTAATGATTATTTGTCCATTAATCTCATGAACGATATTTATGATTTACATACGAGCCTAATGTGCATGTTTTGGGAGAAGTGTCTAGCACCGAGTAGCCCGACGTTTAAAGGACTACGCGGGTGTCTCATAACTACGTGCGATCGTAGGTTCATGCTGATACATTACAATGTTAATGGATCCCCTCTTTCGTGATATCATATAATGCACGTCCCTTGCCTGGCAAGCCTAGGACGACTCTGCCCACTTGAGTGAGATAGTTGGGGCATCATGTAAGGCTCTACAATGATGGTGTCGATTATGATGAGTCCTCCCATTGTTCCACATGTTTTATGCATTGTTATGTTTATGTTACTTTGGTTCAAGCTATGATTTATAAAGTTTCTCTCATGACTATGATATTGAATGGATTACGAATATTTTGAAAACCTTGAGCCTTATATTACATTATGATATTCATGTTATGAGCATGTTTTCCTACTCTTATGAGCTCTTATGAACTTTTATGCAATTTAAATGTTTGTTTTACCTACCTTGCATACTCGGTACATTTCACGTACTGACCGCATACTCTATGTTGTATTGTTTCATGATACAAGCTCCGATCTTCAGACCTAGCACTGTCATTAGCTCATTCCCCGAGTTAGCATCTAGCTCACTGGTGAGTCCTTATTCTCCAAGGACCAGTTGATGTCAGTTATCTCCGTTCAATTTCCATATTTGTCGGGTTAGTTGGGGATGTTGTCGCATCAACCCATCTAATATGATAGAGGCTTTGAGACTATGTGTAGTATTCAGCTGTCATGTACGAATTATGTTTCTCTTCCCATGTTATGTTATGATTATGCTTTTGCCATGTTATTGTGTTGAGTATTCCACTTTATTGATATTGAGTTAGATGTGTGTTCATGCCATGGGTCGACTCAGAGTCTCTCGGGGCTCCTTGTCCCGTGTTACGATCTGGGTCTATGTTTGGGTCGTGACACTTAACCCTTTAATGGAGAATGAATAATTGTATTGACTATGTCTAGATCAAGCCCAAGAATTACACATCCAATTCCTCACTATTGAATCCTCACCCAAATCTCACTTCTTTTTCTCAAGCAAAAGTGATAACGTCCAAATTTACTCCTCCCTAGGATGGAGTATAAATGATTGTTGACAAAAAAAATATACCCGGCGTCTGTCGGGGTCGAATCCCACAGAGAATATTAGTTGATCATGAAAGAGTTTTTTATCAAGTTGAAGTAATTCGCATCAATGTTTCAACAATAATAAATTTAAAATTAGGGAATCACTACTTAACAATTGAACTACAAAATTTTCTCATAAAAACGGGGACAAAGTATAGAAAATACCAAGGGAGAGACTACTAGGGGTGTGAAATTATCAGGTCATCATTGTATTGTGATTGTTAACATCTCGTAGCCTTAATCAATAGTATAATTAGTTGTAGACAAGATTGTATCCTTTGTTTCTCAACCAATTAGATGTCTTATACCTCGGGTTTTCTCAAACCCCAAAGCCTTTTTCAAAATAGACACATCAACTAGAGTAAGAATCAACTATTTCTAGCTTTGATTCTCAATGGATTTTGGCCATTTCTAGCAACCCTACATGATCAACACCCAATACCTACTAATGTTTCACCATCCATACTCTAAATTCCTTTTTCAAGTAAAATTAGAGTAAGTAAAAACAACCTATATTTGCAACTATGATTATTTAGATTAAATCTTAGATGAAACATTAGAATTATACTAATTGAGTAAATCTAAGATCAATTGAACAATACCCGGTCCAAATCTACCCCAATCATTCACACACCTTTAGAAAGAAATTTAACTACTCATATAAGTAGAAGAAGACATTGCATTAAATAACAATTTAGCATCCATTCAACAAAATGGGTAAGAAAAATTCAAGCACAAAGGTTTGATCTCCAAGGGAGTTTTCTACCTTTTCAAGGAAGAAGAAGATGAGTGCTTCTTTCTCCACTTCTCTCTTCTCTTTCCCTCTTTAATTCAATACAAGGCTAATACAATACTAAAAAATTGATGTGGAGTAATGGAATGTTCAGTTCCTTTTTGCGATGTACAAAAATAGGGTACATTCTTTCTCCTCTTTTTCTGAGCTAGACATTTTTACCCCTGTGCAGACGGGCATCACCTGCGATTCACCGACAGTTTGTCGGTGCTCATCCGCGATCCGTTGGTTGATTTTCGCCGGTAATCAGTGAATTCTAGAACCCTTCGACACTAGAACTGGAATTTCGCCGGTGCTGATATGCCTCTTGGCGGTATTGATCTTCATCAGCACAGTATGGAGCTATGATCAACTGCGTTTTGTCAGTGCCCTATGGTAGAGCGGCGGTCCTCATCTCCTTTTTCCATGCTTTTTGCTGAATTTGATGCTTTTCATATTCAAGTTAGGTACCTGCAAATATAAAGGAAGTTTCATTTATTCAATGACCAAAATTAAATGGGGATATATAGCTCGAAGACGTAGAACAAAAATTTGTAATATAAAATCCACTTAAATGACCTGAAAACTAAGCAAAAACTCATGTTTAAGAGCCTACTGGATTGGTAAATTACTAACATATCAAACCCCCGAACTTGAACCATTGCTTGTCCTCAACTAATGCAATTCTAGTCATTCGAGCAAATAAAAAATCATGTAATCTATGAATCTATGTGCTAAGGACAATGAGCCTAAGACAACCCAAAAACGCTCACCAACTCAAAGAAAGAGAGAAAAGATTCCATATAATATTAAAGACTTCAAGAGGTAACCACAATGAATAGGCATGATTCAAAAATGCTATCCTTCTTCAAAACTAGGGCATGGTCTATCACAACAAGCACACATACCATTTCAAATCATTACAAATTCGCATTCAAAGCTTACCTTGAAGCTCACAACACTAATTCCCCAATCACTTCTTCGCACCAATGCAAGTACGTTCTCAAAGGAAGTAATGCCACTCACAAAAAGAGAGAATCCCATTATTTTAATCATCAAACAATTCCCACACAAGGGATTATATAATAGGACAATAATTCTCGCTCTCACAAAGAAATTCTTCGTGCACACAACTTGACCCATAGGCTTGCCCTTCGTGTAACTTGCCACTAGTGTAGAGTTGTTATACTCATAACCAATTAGGACTTGGGGGTCATAATGAAGGCTAAGGGTAAGGGTAGGACAATTATTTAGCTCTAGCGACTACAACCTTCGTAATGGCCCTTTTTTGAACACTTTTAACATCCCATCATAATCTTTAGATCACTCCCTCTTATCTCTCTTTTTTCTTCCTCTTCATCTTTTGTTAATCAAGAGTTGCCCTTATAACTCCTATGGGTTTCATATTTAGCCTCATCTAAGCAAGAGATAACACCTTTCACTATTCTTTTTCTTTTGATGATTCTAGGTTTTTGAACACATCATTTCATTCATTTTTATCACAATTTGGTGCTACCTCACATTAAAGCTCACCACATTTCTCCCTTTCTTGCAAACCCCAAAACATAGGCTTTTTACCTTGTTTACATTGATTTCCTTATCTCTCCCTATTTCTTGGGCTTCAAGCCCCCCTTTTTTCATTCATCACAAAAACAAGAAATTAGGGAGGATGGGAGCCAAAAGATAGGATTATAAGAGGACTGGCTTGTAATGTGGTTTCCAATAAAAAGGGTAAAAGTACCAACATTGGCTATCAAGGAAGATGTTTAAGGAGGTCATTTTAGGTGAAGTGACTAGTAATAGAAAGCCTAAAATCATGTTGTAAGTGCAACTACCTCTAGGATTTCACTTTGAATCACACTTAAGGAAAGTTCTAGAAAAATGTATATGCATGGGAATAATTCAACCATTGCCACACAATGAATCACACTCCAAGGAGTTCATACAATACATTGCCATAGCTAGATTATGATTTTACGACCATTGAGCATGTGAATCAACAATTCAAACAAGGAATGTGCAATATATGACAAGAGAGTGCTACATTTTTCATTTCAAATGGCCCATTTCTTCAAAACTCCTTTTTTATCATGCCACACAAAAAATTTTTTTATGGTACCCCTCAAAAAAAAAATTTCACAACACTCAAAGACATGGAATTTTTCCTTAAGAAATTTTCCTTACAATCTATCATTGGGAGATATCACCCGGTTTGACAATAGAAAAAGAAAGGAAAAAGAAATTGTTCCTCGGGAAAGAATCATGGTATAAAGAAAATTCTTGGAGTTTATTCACCACCTACTATTTACAAAGACGAAAATAAGACTCGACCAATATCATGCACTAACAATTTGAGAACAAATAAACCAAGCATATCAACATTTCAAATTAGCCCGACAAGGGAAAAACACTATCATTAAGAAAGAGAGCACTCATCCCAACACCCAACAATAAAAATACATTTCCCTCAATGTAAAAGGAAAGAGCAACAAGGTCAAGAGGGCCCCCTGAATGGTCTAACGAAGGGTGTGAGGAATTTATGAGTTGGTGGCCTCATCAAAGTACCATGAAGTAGTTTTAGCTGCAGAAGGCGTCAACGGATCAAGTGGAAGTTCGAGTGGTTTTCCTGGCCTAAAAACCACATAATGATTTGGAAGAGTTCTGAGTTCATGATAAGAATTGGTGTCCAACCTACCGGGTTTCCATGAAGGATCTATTTCGTTTACAGTGAGCATCCGACGGGGACGTGGTTGACTATGATATATTTCTTCATCATACACGATTTCTGAAGGGTTGTCATATACCATGAACCAATCATCTAGTGGGATCCTACTTTCCTCAGGCTGTGCATTAGTGGTTGGTGGTTTGTTCATTTCCATATTTTCGGATGAAAGCATGACCTTCTATCCCGCCACTTCATTTCCTTTTCTAAAACTTCAACTTTAGCACAAACGCATCTCAATTTATCAACCATTAGTTACATGTCCTTTTATATGGCTTGCTGGATCATGAGAGGCATTGCTTTGGCTAACTTCAACAAGTGGCTATTATGAGCATGAGCCATTTGTGTCATTTTCAAAAGAGCGACTGGCAGAGAGGAGTTGACTTTGTTGGCTTGTGGTGGACTTGGGGTTGTGCTAGAGAGCATGGAAGATGTAGGGCTAGTTCTGGCAACCATCACCTTGGGTCACTTTGAAGTTGGGTCATTTTTATCAGTTTTGGTGGCTAGAGTAATCACTCCATCGGTCCTCACTATTCTATCCAGTGGTCTGAATAGACGGGGAGTAGCTTGTAGGTATAACATACTAATAAGACTAAGATATGATAGAGAAGTTGCTTATTGATTTTCTTTCCTTTTGAATTGTTCCGCAATGGCTTCCCCCACATTGATGTACATGTGTTGTATTCCTAGAAGGGATAATTCGAGCACATACCAAATCGAGCCACATGCGAGCTTCAAATATTAGATCATGACAAGGAATTATTCCATTTAATGTAGCCCACTATGGTTGACCTATTGCAATTATTATTTCCACCCACTTAAATTGATTCTCCTTATCTTCTATCTTCTTTTTGAACTAAGAATTTGGCTGAATCTATTCAGCCCAATAGATAGAGTTGATTGCCTCTAGGGTAATGCTCACTTCTTGACCCCATACTAGCATAGATGGAAGGCAAGGCATTGTGTCAATTCGATGTTTGTGCTTTAAGATAGTTTGCCTCACTCTATAGGAGGTGAAGTATTCCCCCACCAACTCGGGGAAGTAAGGGTCCATGGGTATAGTGAATGGTCACCAATCACGAATACCAATCTAACTGTAAATGTCTGGGAAGTCATTCTTCAAAGATTCCACCTAAAATTGAGTCTCTGCAGTGATTGACCGGGTCTCCTTGAAGGATAAATAATACCCCTCCATTTTATCCAGCCCAAAATGAAGCTATGAAATTTGTTGGGCCTCCTCAATATCTCACTCTTGAGAGGTAGTGGTTGTCATTGGGGCTTTCACTTTACTTTGTTGTCTAGAGACGGACATGATTCTGCAAGATAATGCTAGTTTCATACAAAGAATGTAGAAGGAAACACTAACCAATCTAAATTATGGAACTAAATTCTAAGGATTGGATGTTAAACAACTAGCAATACCAAAATGTTTGTGTTGGCTGCACTAGCAGATCACCGGTAATATGCAAGGAGAGAGCTATGAAACACTAATGAAATGCCGACGTCTGGTAGAGAATTGAGTAGACGTACTCTGAATCAGTGATTCACAATCCTTACCCATGACGCACCGATGAAACGCGGGGCATTAGCAGTGGCCTGTAGCTTCGCGCCTAGATCTGCATTTCATTAGGCGTTTCGCTGAGCATGTCCGGTGATTCACTGATGGAACATCACTCACTCTTACTCCAATTCAACCACCAACAACCTTTCCAAAATCATGATTCATCCACTCAGTTCACATCATTATTATTTACACAAGCAATACAAGCAACATGCACTGACCATTGTGCCCTTAAGAACAACGTCACCTTATCTATCATTGGGTAAATCATACATTTTAAGCCTCTGAGGTTACTCAGACTTCACCCCTAACTAAATCATGAAGCATATTCACTAAAGAAAACACCCTTATCAAAATTGAAACATTTAAGCATCACCACCAATATACCTACAATATGGAAAATATTCAATTGATGAAAATCACAAAATGGAAGATGGGGAACATGGGTGTTACCAAAATCAACTCTAAAATCTTGAATTCAGATTCATAATCATAATATAAGCATATCATGACTAGTAGAGACATACCAAATTGAGAGGTGAGATTGAGTAAAGGGTTAGAATCTTGGTAATTTGCCCAGCTATAGGGCCTTCATAGTGATAGGAGATGAAATATATGAAAGAAGTGAAGGATGAGAGGTTTTAAAGGCTGAGATAGGAAACGTGATTTGGTAAGAAGAAGGTGGGTATTAATGGTGTTAGGTTGGGAAGGTGGGTTTTGGGATGTTAAAGAGTGGTGGGAGTTTTGAGAAGAAGATGGAGAAAAGGGTTTTTATTTGGTAGATGGAAAGGTTTGACTAGAATTCTCTAGGTCGTATCGGTCAACGGGTTGATCAACACTTTAAATGAAGTTTGTACCTTGACCTGTGCTTAACTGGAGATCGCTGGTTTAACCACTGGTGACCATCATCCTTTCAGTTCTCTGTCCTACAACCGATGATTCATGGTTCGGCACCAGCGTTCCGCCGATTGGGTCAGGGTCCCAAGTGTACTGGTTTGAGCCGACGCCCATTCGGCGGTTCATGTAATGTCATCGGTGTAACTCCAGTGAGTCGTTGGTTTCCACTTATTTTCTCCTCTTTTCTACTTTCTACCTACGACAAGGTGGCACCTCGCTCTTGTGCACCAGTGTTTCACCAATATAGCATAGTGCCTACCCTTTTATCTCTGCCTTATCTAACATCCAGCTCACCTACAAAACAAAAACAACAAAAACATAAAAGTGCTCAAAGTTAAAATGCTTGGGTTGCCTCTCAAGAAGCACCTTAGTTAATGTTATGGCTCGACGGATGCATTTTTTCTACTATGGTTCATCCAGGTACATGACCTCCACTTGTCCTACCTCCTCTAATGTCCCTAAATACTTCTTCAACCTTTTCCCATTCACCTTGAATTTTGACCCATTTTCTCCCTCAAGTTCAATAGCACTGTTCCGAAAAAATTGGGACACCTTAAATGGACCTGACCATTTAGATTTAGGTTTCCTGGGAATAACCTTAGTCTTAAGTTAAACACAAACACCTATTCTCTCGGGGAAAATTTTTGATGCAGGATTTTATGATCATGGTAATGTTTCATGTGGGCCTTATAGATGGAAAATTCTCATATTCCCTCATTCTAAATTCATCTAACTCATGCAGATTTTCCACTTGCCCTTGGATGGTTTTATCTCAATCAAGGTTCAAACTTTTCAACACCCACAAGGCCTTATGCTCTAGCTCAATGGGAAGGTGACAAGCTTTTCCAAAAATAAGATGGTAGAGTGACATCCCAATTGGTGTTTTATAGGCAGTCTGATACGCCCATAAGGCGTCATCTAGTTTTCGAGCCCAATCTGTTCTGTTCACATTTACTATTTTAGCCAGTATGGACTTGATTTCTCGATCGGAGACTTTTTCTTGGCCACTAGTCTGAGGATGATAAGGGGTAGCCATTTTGTGCTTCACACTATACTTGGTTAGAAAGTCGTTGAGCAAACGATTACAAAAATGTGATCTCCCATCACTGATGATAGCCCTAGGGGTGACAAATCGTGAAAAATGTGCTTTTTCAAAAAGGTTGTTATGCTCTTCCTCTCATTATTGGGCAATATCACATCTTCCACCCATTTAGAGACATAATCAATAGCCACCAATATGTATGCGTTTCCATAGGAGCTCATAAAAGGACCCAGAAAATCGATTCCCCATACATCGAACACTTCCACCTTTAAGATTGGTGTCAAAGGAAGCTAATTTTTCCTCAAAATATTTCCTGTTCATTGACACCATCACATTTCTAAAAAAAATTCATCGGCACCTGATGAAGGGTAGGCCAATAAAATCCACACTGTAGAACCTTTGTTGCTATCCTAACACTCCAATAATGGCCCCCAACAGGTGACGAATGACAAGCCTCGAGGATTGGCACCATTTCAACCTCTGGGACACACCTACAAATTATACCATTAGCACAACAATGGAAAAGGTATGGATCGTCCCAATATAACTTCCAAACATCATGCATGAATTTTCTCTTTTGATGAAAGGTCAACTTTGCGGGAGTGATATTACTTGCAAGGTAGTTAGCAAAATCAGGAAACCATGGTGTTAAGTCATGGATTGCAGCAAAAATCCATTCGTTAGGAAAGTCATCATTAATCTACTTATGTGCCCTCACCTTACCATTTGTTTCCAAGCAAGACAGATGGTCAGCCACTTGATTTTCACATCCTTTCTGATCCTTCACTTAAAAATCAAATTCTTGTATCAAAAGGATCCACCTAATAAGCCTGGGTTTAGCATCTTTCTTGGTCATTAAATATTTGAGTGCAGCATGGTCCGTGTGCACCACAACCTTTGTCCTTAGCAAGTATGCCCAAAAATTTTCAAATGCAAATAGTAAGGCGAGCAGCTCTTGTTTTGTCACTGTGTAGTTTTCTTGTGCATCATTCAGGGCTTTGCTGGCATAGTAAATGGGGTGAAAAATCTTTTCCTTCCTCTCACCAAGCACCGCTCTAATGCTATGCCACTAGCATCACACATTAGTTCAAAAGGCTTTAACCGATTTCGTGTAGTGATGAATTACAGCGGATACCAGCTTCCAAAAAAACCATCATAAAGTCCTCATCGAAATTGAAGGTTGCCTCTTTTCCTAACAATCAGGACAATGGATGTGCTTTCTTAGATAAGTCTTTGATATAATGACAATAAAATCCCGCATGCCCCAGAAAACTCCTAATACCCTTCACAATTTTTGGTAGAGGTAATTGCTCAATGGCACTAATCTTAGCTTGGTCTACCTCAATACCTTTCTCAGAAATCTTGTGTCCCAAAACAATTTCTTTTTTACCATGAAGTGACACTTTTCCCGATCAAGTACTAAGTTTGTCTCTTCGCATATGTTCAACACCTCTTCTAGGTGAACCAAACAGTCTTCAAAGGAATTTTCCATAACTGAGAAGTCGTCCAGGAAGACTTCCCTAGTATCCTCTACCATATCCAAAACGATTGACAACATACACCTATGCAAGGTGGTTGGGGCATTGCAAGGACCGAAGGGCATCCTCTTAAATGCAGAAGTGTCGTAAGGACATGTAAATGTTGTTTGGTGTTGATCCTCAGGAGCGATAGAAATCTAATTGCAACCTAAGTATCCAGCCAAGAAACAATAGTATTCTTTCCCATCCAAGCGATCTAAAATTTGGTCAATGAAAGGAGATGAAAAGTGATCCTTCTTAGTCCATGAGTTTAACTTGTGGTAATCCAAACACACCTACATCGGTGACTGGACGCATTGCAATCAACTCATTCTTTTCGTTCGGTACCATGGTAATCCCTCTTTTCTTTGACATACATTGGACAGGGCTTACCCAACTGCTATCAGCTATAGGATACACAACTCCTACATCTAACCATTTGATAATTTCTTTCTTAACTACCTTTTGCATCGGTGGATTCACGCGTCTCTAATGCTCAACTGATGGGCTACAATTTTCCTGAAGGTTGATCTTGTGAGTGCAAATATCCGGTGTTATACCAATGATATCCACTAGAGACCATCCCATTGCTCAGATATGCCTCCTCAATACAACTCGAAGTGCTTCTACTAGTTGGTTGTCGAGCTTAGCTAAAATAATCACTAGAAGTGTCTCGTTCTTTCCCAAATATACACACCGTAGGTGTAAAGGTAATGGTTTGAGCTCTAAGATCGGTGGTGAAATGATTGATTGTTGTGATGGTGGGGTCATCCGATTCTTGAGGTCAAGATCAAGTTTCTTTAGTTGAAAAGAATAGGTGCCCTACCCTTTACTCACATGATAAAAATCTTCCAATCCTCCACTGTTCAAGAGAATACTTTCAAACATTTCTTTCAAAATCTCTTCTCCCATCCCCCATTCCACAACTTCTTCCTCCACCATGGTTGGTGGTGGTGGAGCCTTTTCTTCCCTTATCACCTATTAGGTTGCCAGTTGAGATGCTAACGAATTCATTTTGTCCTCTAATTGTCGGATAGACATTTCATGGTCCTTCACCTTTTGAGTGAGGTCTAAGAGGTCACTTCTCAGCTCCTAAATCCCTAAATCAGTTAAAATGTCCCCCTAAAGAACAACCTCGAGCATGCTTTCAATGTGGGATGAGGAGGACACGTCACTTCCCTGGCTACTCATTTCAGCTGTGTATATAAAGTTTCAACCTTGATTTTCATTATCAGGATACCAATAGCCCTGGTTGGCTTGTTGGTACCTCATATGAAAACCCGTCATACAATTCGCTAGCAGCTCTATTTGCTTCATCATCACCTTCAACACCGCATCTTTTCTTTCTTCTCTCCTCCACATCTCATTCATTAATTGGAGGGTTTCAAAATAAGATGCCCCATTGGGATAACTTTTTAGCCTTTCAAAGGTACTCATTAGCTTGGAAACAACAATTCAGCAAGGTGAGAATAACACATAAGATGCTAAATTAACTCAACCCAATAATAAACTAAAGGCTATCAAACTACATTCCCTGAAAACGACACCATTTTTTATAACACCCAAATTCACTCCTTGCTAGGATGTAGTGTAAATGGTCGTTGAAAAAACAAATATACCAGATGGGTGTCAGGGTCGAATCCCACAGGGAATGTTAGTTGATCATGCAAGAATTGTCTATAAAGTTGAAGTAATTTGCATCAATGTTTCAACAACAATAAAGTAAAAATTGGGGAATCACTACTTGACAATTGAACTACAAAATTTGCTCACAAAAACAGGGACAAAGTATAGAAAATACCAAGGGAGAGGCTACTAGGGGTGTGAAACTATCAGGACATCATTGGATTGGTATTGTTAGCATCTCCTAGCCTTACTAAATAGCATAATTAGTTGTGGACAAGATGACATCCTGTGTTTCTCAACCAATTAGATGTCTTATACCTCGAGTCTTCTCAAACCCCAAAGCCTTTTTCACAACAACCACATCAACTTGGGTAAGAGTCAACTATTTCTAGCTTTGATTTTCAATGGGTGTTCAACAATGGGTTTTGGCTATTTCTAGCCCAACCCCACATGATCAAAACCTAATTACCCACAAATGTTTCATCACCCATACTCTAAATTCTTTTTCAAGCAAAATTAGAGTAAGTAAAAACAACACACATTTGTAACTATGAGTATTTAGATTAAAACTTAGATGAAACATTAGAATTATACTAATTGAGTAAATCTAAGATCAATTGAACAATACCCAATCCAAATCAACCCCAATCATTCATACACCCTTAGTAAGGAATTTAGATACTCACGTAAGTAGAAGAGGACGTTGCATTCAATAACAATTCAACATCCATTCAAAAAAATGAGTAAGAAAAATTTAAGCTCAAAGGTCTGATCTCCAATGGAGTTTTCTACCTTTTCAAGGAAGAAGAAGATGAGTGATTCTCTCTCTACTTCTTGATGAGTTGGTAATTTACCAACTCATTAGGCTCTTAAGCATGAGCTTTAACTTAGTTTTCAAGTCATTTAGATGAATTTTATGCTCTTTTTTCCCGTTTATGTGCAGGTATCTGAGTTGAAAAGAAAGAACATGAATTGGAGTGACAAGGATTAATTCAGGTGAAACAAAAGGTGGGACACTGGTGAATTGCCAGTTGATTGCAGGAAACCACTAATGTGAGGAGAAAATGCAACTGGCAGCACGTGGATATCAATCGACGACTCATTGGTTCCATCGCCAAAAGATGTTGGATCTTGATGGACCAAAGAGGAAGCTGATCGGCGAACCACGGATATGAACTGGAAAACTACCGAAAGGTCCTAGAATGGCACTAGATCACAGAAGAAAAGGAACGACAGCTCATAGATTGCAACTGACAAACCACCATTTCTATCGCAAGTGAAAAAATGCCTAAATAGGGGTAATTACATCTATCACTGAAAAAGAGGAGATTAGTTGCCCTATTTTCTTATATAGTATATAAAAAGTACTCTGTACATATCTTTTATCATTGAACATTCCTTTTGCTTAGAAAAAGAGAAAAAACCCCATTAGAGAAAAAAGTTGAATCTTGCTCTATCCTATTTTCATCTTCTTCCTTAGCAAGGTATAACCATTGTTGCAGACATATTTTGAGTTTGATTTTTATTGCTCTTAGTAATGAAATCATTGAGTTTATTAATGAATTTTCTCTTTATTTCTTAATTATGAGTGGCTAAATCATTAGCTAGAGGTTTGTGATGATGGGTGTTTAATTAGATTGGGTATTGCTAGATTCATCTTAATATTGCTAACTTAGTATAAATCTGTTGAATTCTCTTCAAATTATAATTGATTGCCTATAGTTGCAAATATGGGTTTGGTTTTATTACTTGATTTTGTCTTGAAAAAGAAGAATTAAGTATTAGAGGAGAATTTGATAATGAGAATGGATGTGATTGTGTGGGTGTTGGGCTAGAGATAACTAAAACCTATATTCATAATACTAATTAGTCGTTGATGGCTAGAAATAGCTCAGAAACTAACCCAAACTTTATTTGGCTAATAGAACTATGTCTTGAGGTTCGAAAGGACTCGAGAAAAAGGCACCCAAGAGGTTGAAGAAACATCGGGCACCATCTTTTCCAAAGTTATTTACACTTATTGACAACAAGTTGATGATCTAGCATATCCTTATCTGATTAACACCCCATCTACACCTCATTTCTAGTCTTCACTCATCATTGTCTCTCAATTTTGGTTATTTAACTATTTTAATTAGTTGAGATAAAATCCACCATATTATTAACTTTATTTTCCCCCAAAAAATTTACTGTTTTATTTCCTTTGATTTGGTTAGAATTAATTCTATTTTCCTAAATAACGCTTTTGCTAAACATTCACTAGTCTTTGTGCAATTCAACCCCAACATCTATCTAGAATATTTTTTTTGAGCAACGACCATTTACGCTCTCTTGTCAAGAGGGGTGTAGTTTAGACGTTATCAAAAATAGCGCTGTTGTTGGGGTCTAACGCTTGATATCCTTGAGTTGTTTGCTAATTGGAATCGATCTTGCATCTTAGTTTTTTGATGTTTTTATTGTTGTTGGATATTTGGGTGAATTCATATGAGCCAACACTCACAAGCAGGAGATAGTTCAGTTGAAGAAAACATGGAGCATGATGAGGATAACCCCGTTATGCCTGAGGTTGCAGGGGTCATTCGCCTACCAGCTACAATGAAGAATGCACTGTTTCACGTTACTAGCACGATGTTACACTTATTGCAGATGAAAGGGCTCTTCAGGGGTAAATCGAGTAAGGATACAAACTGTCATTTGAGGAATTTCTTAGAGATTTTCCAGCCTTTTAACATAACAAATATAAGCTAACAGTCTATCAAGTTGAGACTCTTTCCATTCTCCCTAACGGGAGAAGCAACTATATGGTTGGAGGAGCTACCTCCGGGTTGTATTACCTCATGGAAATAGTTGAAAAAAGTATTTTTGGATCATTTTTTCCCTCCGTCGAAGTTTTTGCAGCTGAGGGATAATATTACGAACTTTAGACAAGAGCTAGGTGAGACTTTGCATGAAGTATGGCTTAGATTCAAGAAGTTGGCTTCACTTTTTACTGTTTTGCCCCACTTTCCTTTTTTCACATTTCCCTCCCTTTTTATCCATTCAATCCATTTGTGGATATGGTGAATTTTCTCTTTTTCTTTTTCAACTTAATTTCTTGTATTTTTCTTTTTCTTTTTCATTTTCTTTTTCTTTTTCTTTTAACCACACCCAACCTTTCATTAACCAGCTTTTTCTATTTTTCTCCCCCACCTTATTTATACACCCCTAGAACAATCACCCTCAACTTAGGCATTTTGCCAGAGTTGAGGTTCATAATTTTCAAGGAGGGACCAGGGCCAAAATAGGTTCAGTATAAACAAAATAAGGAAGGTGAATGGGATAATCAACAAAAAGGTTTACTTTAGGCTCAAACATGGGATGAAGGGATTCATTTTTATTTGGTAATGCAATATGGGTTAAAAGTGGACTAAATAAAAAATGGTCTATGATCCTTTCCTAACCAACTGTCTTACAACCTATGTAAACACCAACTGGGCAAGTTCTAGAGCCTTTATATAGTATTGAACTATGTAAAAATCCTCACTCACACATGTTACAGGTTTGGATTTATTCTACCTATCTGGTTCATGCACAGTACAACTACACATGCTAATATATCAAATGCCATACAAAGATCCATAGCAATCATGCTTTGCAATCAACATACGCAGTCAATACTAAAATTTTTAAAAACAGTCATTTGTTTCAGCAATTTCAAAAACATGTGCATTTATTGGCTATAAAGTACTCCTAGGCTACTTCTAGTTAAACAAACAACAACAACATCCTAAATATGCCGATTCTACCAGATAGCATGTCTGAGAGAAAAGAAACACGACAATAAAAGACCTTGGACGATTCCAAAAATCAAAATAAAAACAAATACACCCCCTCTTTTTAATAAGCATGCTTTATCCCCTAAGAAGTAAAAATGTAATAACTTGGAGAGGGACATATCTGTGGTGCTCTAAGTGCTCTTGTAAACTACTAAGACTTCACCAGGCATTCATGGGTTGCCTCTTATGCAGCGCCTGATTTAATGTTGCGGCACGACGTAACTTCCTTGACTTTTCAGGCTTCGTCAAGATACATCGATTGATTCCTTTTACCTCCTTAGTGTTTCCCATACACAAATTCACTCTCTATCCATTTACCATCTGTCTGTACCCCTTGTATATCATCCCTATCATAATTTATTAGGACGGTTTCCAGTGTCTCAACACTTATTCGTGCCACTAGAGACACTAGCAGTCTCACATCTTCTATGCTGGTGCTTACAACGGTTGATCTTTTTAGGGTTTCATTGTTGTAAAACATGATTACAACTAAAACAAAAGAAAAACATAAATGAGGAAATAAATACTAAAAGTTAAACACGAGCAATTGATCTAATCCTAAATCATATTCCTTAGCGACGACGCCACTTTTAATAACGCTAAAATCATACCCTTGTAAAAGTATGACGCATACATGGTCAATAAAGAACCCAACTAGGGTTGGGTCGGCCTCACAGGGAATACAACCAAAATTTAGAATCATGCTAGTATTTACGCTTTTAGTGCAATTATTTCCTAATGGGTGTTTTCAATGAAGTAATTAAGTGAATGTATCGTAAATTGATGTTGTTGTCGTGTTTATGCAATTAACTAGGAAAGTGATCTATCCTCATACTTGGCCTGCAGAATTGATAACATAAGTTCATCCAAATGACTGGTTCGTCCCTATTGGATGAATATACTCAATTATCGGATTAGGTATCTTCAGTGTTTTCACTTTAACTATTATAAACTACTCCAAATTAACTTCCTGAACCATAACTCAAGTTATTCAATGAATTATAAAATTTAAGGCTTTGTCGTTCTTCTCTTTTTCTGATCTCTACCACTCTAGGTTCAAGCAAATAGAGAATTCAGGCAAGTCTTAACACTGCGGATTGTTAAGAAATCTTGAAGATGAAGGGATGAACAATATAAGCATCCGTATGAGTTTAGAATCACTTTTATGTTAAACTTAGTTAGTTAATTCACCATGGTTCCCACAACCCTAGTTTTGGAGGTTTTACCTCTCATGTTTGTAAGAAGAGAATGAGAATTCATGGAAGAAATCATAATTAAAGCCTTACAATGCTGATTGAAATAAAACACAATTGATTATTGCATAATTCAACTTCAAACAATCCAAGAACAATGAATAAATCTCCAAGAATGTTAGAGAACTCAAGAAGAATCTCCAAAGTGTTCTTTTTTCTCTCCAAAAGTCGGAATCCTCACTAAAATAACCTAGAAAAATACTTATACAAATAATTGGAAACCTTTCTTAAATTAACAGGAAAACTGATTAAACTGTTGTCGCCTTCTCCTATGACTCGTACCATGATCATATGAGTCGTAGTTGTTGCTCATATGATTCTTGGCAACCCTGATTTTAGTTAAGTTCTAGGAAGTGGTATGAATCTTACAATGCTTCCACTAGTCATACATCTCTGCCATGGTTTAATACTATGAAATTTGGCATCCTCTGAATATTTCCACAAGTGCTCTGATGTACTCGTGCCTTGCTCTTGTGGATCGTGGTTGCCTCTCATACCATAAAATATGCCATTCAACATTCTTTCTAAAGTTCACCACATCTCCTTGGTACAGGTCATAGCTAGTCATCATGTATCGTGATTTTTGCCTGTACCAAGAAACTAGACAAGTGCATCCTTCTGAAATTTTCCACGACTGCTCTAGTACGGCTCGTACCAATATAGTATGGTTCATACCAAGAGTCATACTTGGGCATCACCTTGTGCATTTCCTTTTGATTTTATCACATCTACATTGTATGGATCGTACCACCAAGGTACGACTTGTACTATAGACTGCACTTGGCCCATTTTTTGCAATTTATCTCTTCTTTTACAGAGTTTAACTTTGACAAATGATTTCCTTAAAAACACAGCAAAAGTGCATCATATTTGTATAAACATACCTAGACCATGATTATATCCTCAGTTTTAAGCATCGAAAGTGCTGTAAACCCACAGCACATCAACCCTTCCTGATTATAGATAGATAACGACCGTCTTAAGAGAAATTAGTCTATATATTTATTCATTTTTTTGAATAAAGTCAAAAATCACACTTGTGTGCTCTTGATATTACACTTAGAAGTTAAGCTAGAAATAATGAAGTGTTCATCATTAATGCATAAGAAGGGAGAATTCCATAAGAGACACATAGGTTCTTTAACTTGACTCAAGGATAAAAATTTTAGGGCTTAATAATGAAAGAATTCATTCAATTTGATTGTGTGGATATGTAGCCATAGGAAACCAACTAAGATCATGATGTCATGAGAGGTGAGCTTGATTTGTTGTGTGTTTTATATAATGTAACATCTAGAACTTGCCTAAGTTTGTATAGGATAGCTAGTTGCTAAGAGGTGAGATGTGATTAAGGCGTTTCTTTTAAAAACTCATTTTTTCCATCATTATTGTACCTTCCTTAATAATATCCTTAGTTAGACCCTTTGAGCCGTGAGACTTAATTTTATTCTTAGCCACAAAAGAATCCTATTCATTTTGTTGCATGACCTTTAGAATTTTTGTTCCAAAGATAGTCAAAAGCGCTTTGAGATTTAAGAATGAAGGTCCACTAATATAGAAAGAGTCTAAGGAAAAGAAAGAAAAAATAGTGATGGCAAGAGGAGATGACAGAAAGAGGGGTGCCCACATAAATAACATGTCTACTTGCTCCTATAACATAAATGAAGGATTTTTAATGGTTGATTTTTCTTGTTGAACTTGTAAGAAGAAACTAGCAGTTAAGTAATATAAAGAGGAGCATGAGCAAAGAAAAAAAGGGGGGGGAGATTAGTGAAGGAAAGAGCGAGCAGTGAGACAAAGTGGTGGAAAAGAAAGATCAAGGAATTTCTTAAAGTGCTTAGGACTGGTAGCCACTACTAAAGAAAATCATTCCTACCCATCCCTTAGCTGACATTACAACCATGAAAGGTCCTTATGATCTTACTTTCTTTGAAGTGATTAAGCAGTCTAATTATATATGAGGGGCAAGCCTATGGTATGTTGCAAGAGTATGATACATCATTTATAAGAGTGAGCGTGTCTTGGTTATTATGTTCCAAGTTTCAAATTTATAATGTGAGGGAAGGAACATCATGAAATAAGTGAGCGCATAAGATGGTTAGAGTCGATATACTATGTGTTGCATTTTCATACTTAATCTTTTTCGCCCTATTTTGAAAAGATGAGTCTATTATAGAGGTTATATAGTTTAAAACGGGAAAACTTCTGTGTGTGCAGATATGAATTGTATGAATTGATGAACCACTTAGTTATATGTTGTGTGCTAGTTTCCTGAGTGAGCACTCATAGAGGTGAAAAGTGGTGGGAAAGATGTTTGTGCATATAAGTAAGGATTGTTCGAGGACGAACAATGGTTTAAATGTGGGGTGGTGATGTTGGGCATACTCTTAGGCCAATTTTCCATATTTTTACCCACGTTTTGCCTTCTTTTGAGTTCATTATCCTTCTGAAATGCATAAATTTATGCTTATGTGTGTTAAATGAGCTAAAAAAAAATTTTAGCAGGTTATCAGTGGAAAAGGACTCAAAAATGGCAGAAGGTGTTAAGAAAGAAGAATTCGAGAAAAATAGGTCTGGTGAGATAGTTGGGGCGGCCGCCAACCTCCAAAATTCAGAGAAAATTGCACTCAGGCGAGTGCTTGGTTGGTGCGGCGCACCAGAGCCCAAACTCAGAAGAATTTTGGTCAACACCTTGTTTAGTCGTTTGTTGGGTATATAGCTACACGCAAGTGCACGTGGTCGAACAAGTAGTAAAGTGGCTTAATTAAGCCAAGTATAGATCCCACGGGGACTGGGATAAGGTAACAATTAATCAAGTGTTACTATATTTTCAGTTTAACAATGAAGACAATCGTGTAACCAAGAGTTTGATATTTTTGGATTCTAATTTTTATGCTAAATCTAAAACGATTATCTAATGTGAGTCTGAACTATGAATGTGAGCATGCTGAGGTTAAATGAACATGTAATGAAATTAGTTATCGATATAAATTGGTTAACCTTTCCTCCGATTGCTAGTCAAGAACTACTGCCAATGGATTAAAACTCTCGTATTTAACCCAATTTAAGAATCATGAACCGTCCACCTACATTTCTGTGATTAAACGAAATTCATGTTCTAGCCATACAAACCCGATTCCTAAATTGACTAATACGACTTTCAAGTATATGTCTATCCTGAAGGTAAATCAATTCTCAATTTTCCCAAACTAAGAAAAGATCATATCCTATTAATTCACAACATTCCAATTTCTTGCTCTCTCGAGTGAAACCGGACTTTTTAGATGTACATTAACGTAGGCCACACATTAATGCAGTAAGAACAAGAATCAATAGAACAACCATGGAAGAAAAGATGAAAAACCAAAGAATCAATAATCACATTTCAATACAATTGTTCTTAACCTCAGCAAGAAGAGGAATTAGCCACTCATTTGTGGATTAAACATCGTTAAATGAGTGTTAAACATACAAGCAATTGAATTCAAGGAGAAGGAAAGAGAGAAAAACCCTGATAATTTCGTCCCCTCAACTGCCTGTAACCCACGTTCTTGCTCCACCCAGTCAGAATATTGAAAAATGAACCTAAGTGTTCTATTTATACTGGTGGGAATTTTTTCCGGAATAACAAGCAACGTGTCACGGAGTGCATCGCGGAGCACTGCCTCCATGACACGCCACTGACGCGGACCCTCACTGGAAGTTGCGGGTCCAGGTAATAAGGCTCAACGTGGCACGACGTGCAACGCGGAGCTAGGCCACCGTGCCACGGACCCAACACGAACCTTCACTGGAAATTGGGAAAAATTTCCCTATCCAGGCAGAAGGCATCCGCGATCGGAGCGTGACACGGCTCCATCGCGGAGCCTCTTTATTTTGTGCCTTCCAATGCCTTGTCCTTTGCTCACATCCGAGTCCAACCCCGATCTATTCCAACATGCATTTTAGCTTCCCAAAATTACATTTTACCTGCAAAACAATGCTAATCATGTTGGTTAGTATAAATTCACATTTTATTACCAATCACATGAGAATGTATAAACATTGATAGATAAACAAGGCTAAAATGACACATTTGAGTATCACTTGGGCATATAAATTTTCCCAAGATCACTTACCCCACACTTAAATCCTTGTTCATCCTCGAACAACAATCTTACACCTCATGCAATTTACACCCAAACCTCGCTAATTTGGTTTGACAATTTAGGCTACGGTTATACCGATTATTCAATACAGCAAATCATCAAGAAAACACGCATGGTCCAATCAATGCAATGACATTCAATACATCAAGATCTCCTAGACTTAAGAATCGACTCTCGATATTGGCAAACTCATGCAAATCAGCTGATCAAGACATCTGACACGAAAATTAATCCCTCCTCAAGCATGTGACCTCACAACACAAGAGAATTTTCCCCTTTTTGATCGTATGAACTCACAAAATTACAAGCAGGGCTATATAAACACAATTTCGCTCTCTCTCCCAAAAGAACTCACATGCATCATGTCATGACCCATAAACTTGCCTTTAGTGTATTACTCCACTAATATAAAGAAATGTGATGTAAGATCACGTAGGACTTTAACGGGTTGTAATGTAAGCTACGGGACTAGTAAATATTGGGCTAGCCAATAATAGCCACTAGCATCCTTAAGCGCCTTTTCAATACATCCCATCAAACTCATGGGCAGTGTTTCTTCCTTCATCCTCCCATTCTTGAAGTTTTTCTTTAGTTTGGCCCATCTTATTAAGCACACTTGACACAACAACAAAGATTATTCATACACCTTCATTATAGTTTGTTTATAACAAGTGCACCTTCAACCTTTTCTTTCCCTTTATCACTCTTCTTTTCTTTTCTTTTCACCATTCTCACTCTTCGACACTTTGGGAAAATTATTTTCTCTTCTTAAGCGCTTAAGAGTTTTGGATCGACTTTACGGCTAATGAAAAGAAGGGATTAAGCTCAGTTTACACTTTTTGACAAAATAAAAAATAATAGGCTAAAGGCTCAACGGGCTGACTAGGGTATACAATCAAGGTGGGTACGATAATGAGAAATAGAAACTTTCGGTTAAACCAAAGAAATGCCTACATCCTTTCCTACAATACACCTCCTTCATTTTGTTTTGTACACACACCAGGCAAGTTCTAGACACTTCACAATAGCATGGAATAATAAAACCTCACTTCACACTTATTGCACATGCTCAATTCAAGACGTATTCACAAACTCTTCAATTAGCTAATTGCACGAATTCAAACATTAAGCCTTAATCACACTGAATCGATTCTATGGCCTAGGTACCTCAACATATTTACAAAGGTGCATGCTTTCATACGAATCACCTTTGCATTTCAAATATCATGTACGACACACAACCATAATTCCGCAACCATAAAGTAACTACAGGTTTTGGGATGCAACCCACAAAAGAAAAACAGCTAAAAAAATATAAATGAAAAAGAATCTACTCCTAACGACTACATTTTCCTTAAGATGGTCTTCATCCATCCATCACAGGGAATGGTCACTAACTAAGACTTCGGTTCAATGGGACCATTCTCGGTAAAAGAACCGAAAACAAACGCCGAGAAACCCAAGAATTGAAAAAAAAATTTAAAAATATCGATCATTTCGATAAACAAAAATATGTACAATATCAGCTTAGCAACATTCAGCAACACACAACAGTTTCACACATAATTACAATACAGGACAACAACTTAACACTCACAAATCACAGGGTCAGAAAATTTTGTTCACAGCACAACAACAGATTAGAACATACATAATAGCACAACCAGCACCTAACTACTCCCACCCCACACTTATCTCAAACACTCCCCAGTGTTCACAAAAATTAAAATAGCACAAACATTGGGTGGTGGAACTCCCTGATCAATCAAAATACTCCACTTCTTCATCAGGTGTTGCTGCTTTATCTCCCATGTCTGAATCACCCCCATCGTCATCATCGGCCTCCACATCAGAGTCCTCCCAACGTGTCTCCTCGTCTATGGGGACATCATCATCCGTGGGCTCCACAAAAGCTGGCCCCACTCGGCATAGAGCCCTGGCATTTTCGCCAAAAGGGTAGTCTAGCTCGAGCTGCCATAGCTCCTTCTCTGTTGCAGGCCTCCCGCCTATCCTCAGCTGGAGCATCTGCATCCCGTACATGCGAGCCATGTACTGATCATCCCGAGCATATCGCTCGGAAAGTGTAAGAACAGGCCCGTGGGTGGTGTCGGGTTCCTTAGTTTTAGTGACATCTAAGGCCCGCCGCTCCATATGCGGGATGTAGTCAAGGGCCTCTTCCTCAACATCTAAGCCCCTCAGGAATGTGGTGAGTAGTGCACCAAATACGTTTCTGTGCCCCTGATGCAACTGGGCTCTCTTCATGGCGGAAATAATCACCGCCCCCACGTTGATCTCCAGCCCTTTCATCAGGGCGTACACCAGGCATACACGATCCCGGGTTACATCTGTCATATGTACCCCCGGGATTAGGCAGGAACAGACGATCTTAAGCCATATCCTGGCTTCCCTATTCATCTGTGAATAGGGCAAAGTCTGATGGTAGCCCCTCTCCTTGTGTCTGCTCCATCTAGCTGTCGATCGGGTTCCACACAAAATGCGTCTGATGTCCGCATATGGTGGAGTGATGTTCAGTTGTCGAAGCACGTGGGCGTCTGTGTCCCGCGCCCCTAGGATAGCATTGAAGTGGTGGGGCTCAAAGGTGACTATTTGCCCTCTGATTTTGATGGTGTAACTTCTGAGAGTCGAGTTCCAATTGGTGTTGAATTCCCTAATCAAGTGCAAGTTGCATTCCTTGGGCTCTTCAAAGATGAAGTTGAGCCCAGCTGCCTTGATACTATGGACAATCCTAGGAAACTCCTGTGCCAACGGTTCCCGTGCTATGTGTTCCTCGGGGAAGTACTTGCTCTCCTTGTGCTTTGCGTACCACTTCTTCCCCTCTTCCGCCACCCACCTGGTTCCGTATTGGCGGCATTGGCCGTGTGGAACTGCTGGTGCTGCTGGGACTGCTGTGCCCAGTCTGATTCTCTTTCTTCCGGCGCCAGATGTTGATGCGCCTTTCCCTTTTTCTTGCCTGCTTGCCATTGTTCCTGTCAAACCAAACAGACAAGTTCAATGTTAAGCCCATGAAAATTTTCTTTGACTAAGGTTGGGTTAAGATAGGCTACCCCACACTTAGTCCTTAGCTACAGTGCCAACATTACGGCAAGATCATACCTATTTACACAATCAAACAGCCAAATATAACAAACATGCTTAGTGCATTCGAAGAATTCGACGGTATATATTCTATGTACTACTCAGACTTCGTACAGCTAACCACAATCATTACCATCGATAACATTTTGTCCCATCGCACTTAGAAAGGAGAAACAAAGAAATGAAACAACAAGAATTTATCTACATGAACCTATACAACTCACCCAATTCTTGCAAATTTCAATATTCCCCTAACCGGAGAATCCGTCGGTCTTTTAGCATAATAATAATTAGCACATCGACTCATCTCACTCCACATGTACAACCCAGCCTGAATTTCACGAGTCCACTACATTTTTCCACTTCAAATTCAAAAGCAAGCCCTAACTATGATTTTATAAAAAATTCAATTAAATTATGCAATTAACGAGTTCAAGCAATCACAATGATACTCCGAACATCCATCAACAATAATTCAATTGAATTTACACTTAGTTTCTACTTAGGGAAAGTTTAGCTCACATCACATGCTCAATATCGAAGACAATCGACAAGAAATGAGATGGAATTGAAGAACATACCTTGAATTCGAAGAATTAAAGAAAACTCGATGAAATCCTTGGCCTATTCCGTGTCACGTTGCAGGGGGAGGGGTTTTAGGGGGATTGGTCGCGGAGTGTGTGAGAAATAAGGAAAATTGAGGGGGATTCGGTGCTTAAAAGTGGAAAAATCACGCGGGTGATCCGGCGACCCGGTGTGACCCGTCGCGATATACACAGCAACGTGTCACGGAGTGCATCTTGGAGCACTGCCTCCGTGACACGGAGCTGACACGAGGGTGTTCTGGAATTCTTTTAATATTCCGAATTTACACCTCAACGTATCACGGAGGGTAACGCGGAGGCCCTCCTCTGTGACACGGAGCTATCGCCCTAGCTCACTGTTTCGCCACATTTTCTTGATTTTCATACCTCGAATTTTCCTTTGCGATTCCTTGCATATTTTCCCTCTGTTCGACCTGAAATTCATTCTACTATAAGAAATTGGTTAGAATTATAGGTTTCACTCACAATAAAATTAAAAACAAACATTAAAAACTAAAAATTTTGTTGTTAATCAAGGAAATAAAAGAAAATGAATAAAAATAAATAAATAAAATCTATTCACAATTTACAAAGAAAAATTTCACAGGTTGCCTCCCGTGCAGCGCCTGGTTTACCATCGCGGCTCAACGTCATTCAGCTCAGTTGTCCTCTAGGGTGATGGACGTTTTCTCTCGACCACCGTCCTCCCCCCAATAGTTCTTACATTGTTTAGGTGGTTTTCCCAATAACTCTCGTGAATCCTTTATCCGCGCATTATCAACTCGATCAATCACATTGATCACCGAGAGTTCCTCGTACACGGTCGGGAGCTTGGAGGCCTTGTACACATCGAACACTTCCACCTCATCGTGTGCTCGCATGGTTAGCTGCCCCACAGCTATATCAATCAGTGCTTTCCCAGTCGCCAAGAAAGGACATCCCAAAATAAATGGGACTTCCGCGTCTGGTGCAAAATCCACACGACGAAATCTACCGGGAAGATCAGGGAGCCAACTTGCACCAGAACGTCCTCCACAATGCCATCAGGTCTGGCTAAGGACCGATCCGCCAATTGCAAGATCACTGTTGTGGGTCTAGGACTTCCTAGACCCAGCTTTTTGAATACCGATGACGGCATCAAATTAATGCTCGCTCCCAAATCACATAATCCACGAGCTCGGATACTTTGCCCAATAGTAATCTGTATAGTAATGCTCCCAGGATCTTTGAGCTTTGTGGGCAGTCGGTTTTGTATCCGGGAAGTGCACTCCTCCGTAAGAGCCACCGTAGCACACTCAATCAACCGACTTTTGTTTTCCACGATGTCCTTTATATACTTGGCATACCTCAGCACTCCCTGCAAAACATCAACAAGAGGTAAGTTAATATGTACCTGTTTTAGCACCTCCATGAATTTCTTGAAACACGCCTCCTCCTTGTGTTTCTTTAATCGTTGAGGGAATGGGGGAGGTTGTCTTTCTGATTCAGCTTCCTTTGTCTTCCCCCTCTCATCACTTTGCTCCCTCTCGACTTCTGCTGCTCCCGATTGTTGAGGTGGTCTTTCTAGTTCCACCTCTTTCAGCTGCAAACCACTCCTTGTGGTCACCGCATTCACCTGCTTGGGGTTGGGATCTGTGTCACTCGGAAGTCCTCCTCTAGGCCTGGTGTTTTGGGCTCCAACAAATTGCCCAAATTGATATTCAAGTGCCTTAGTAGCTAACTGGTTGTTTTTCACCTCGGCTGCCAATTTCACATAGTCAGCCTGCAATTGAGCTTAGTTAGCTATCATCGTCTTGAACATCTCCTCAATGCTGGGTGATGGTGGTGGAGGAGGTGCATTGTTGTTTCTAAATTGTGCTTGATAATTCTGCTGCCCTCCTTGATTCCTCTACACACCCTGACTCGAACTTTGCCCCTGATGGTTGTTGCTACCCCAGGAGAAATTAGGATGATTCCTCTAATTGGAATTGTAGCTGTTGCCATACTGTTGGTGGTTGTTCCTTTGTACATTTCCCAAAAATTTCATCGAGTCAGGATTTGCTCCACAACACTCAGCTGAGTGCTCACTGCTCCCGCACACTTCACACCAAATCTGCTGCACTGCAGTCACTGGGGCTTGAGGCTGGTTCATTGTCATGTTATTGAAGTGGGTGTTGAGTTGATTCTGTAAGGCAGCTATCTGTGCAGCAATAGCTGTAAAACCATCCACTTCTAGAACTCCTGCTGCTTTCCTTCTCCCTCCTCTTGATGAATCAGCATTCCACTCCGTATTGCCCTGCGAAATACGGTTCAACAAGGTATACAGCTCCTCATAAGTTTTCTCCAGCGCTTGCCCCCCAGCTGCTGAGTCTAGCAATATTTTTGTATGGGGTTCCAAACCCTCTATAAAAGTGTGCACCAACACATCATTTGATTGATGATGATGAGGACAATCCCGCAACATGGACTTGAATCTCTCCCAAGCCTGATATAGATTCTCTCCCTCTCTCTGTTTGAAACTTAGAATTTGACTTCTAAGTCTTGTTGTTTTACCGGAGGGAAAAAATCGTATCAAGAATTTCCTTGCAAGATCATCCCACATAGAAATAGAATTAGGTGGCTCAGCTTTCAACCACCTCTTGGCTTCTCCCAATAGTGAAAATGGGAACAATGTAAGCCTGACATAATCTGATGACACTCCAGCAGGGATGTAAGTGTCACTTATCTCCAAAAAATTTTGGAGATGATGTTGTGGATCTTCATGAGGGAGACTTGTAAACTGCCCGCTAGTGTGCAGCAATTGCACCATGTTTTTTTTGAGCTCGAACCTCCCTCCTAGCTCAGGTTTGCGGATGCTAGATGTGACATTATTAGCATGTGGGATTGCCACCTTGCGAACCGGCCGAGCTGCTACTTCCTCGGGCACTAACATTGCCCGTCTACTGGTGGATTCTATTGTTGCTCCATGAATGTTTGTCTGAGCAACTGCAACTTTCTTTCTAGAGCTTCTCTCCGCTGAAGATGAAATAATCTTTCTGGCTCTAAATATGAGTCCACCAGCTCCTTGTCTCTTGCCAGTGTTCAACAGAGATTAAATATGCAAAATACAAGCTAAGACCAAGTTGTCAACACTAAGAAAATAAAAATATAGTGAATTAACACTTAAAAAAATTTCACCAATTGCACGTCCCTGGCAACGGCGCCAAAAACTTGTTCGGTCGTCTGTTGGGTATATAGCTACACGCAAGTGCACGTGGTCGAACAATTAGTAAAGTGGCTTAAGTAAGCCAAGTATCGATCCTACAGGGACTGGGATAAGGTAACAATTAATCAAGTGTTACTATATTTTCAGTTTAACAATAAAGACAACAGTGTAACCAAGAGTTTGATATTTTTGGATTCTAATTTTTATGCTAAATCTAAAACGATTATCTAATGTGAGTCTGAACTATGAATGTGAGCATGCTGAGGTTAAATGAACATGTAATGAAATTATTTATCGATATAAATTGGTTAACCTTTCCTCCGATTGCTAGTCAAGAACTACTGCCAATGGATTAAAACTCTCGTATTTAACCCAATTTAAGAATCATGAACCGTCCACCTACATTTCTATGATTAAACGAAATTCATGTTCTAGCCATACAAATCCGGTTCCTAAATTGACTAATATGACTTTCAGGTATATTTCTATCCTGAAGGTAAATCAATTCTCAATTTTCCCAAACTAAGAAAAGATCATATCCTATTAATTCACAACTTTCCAATTTCTTGCTCTCTCGAGTGAAACCGGACTTTTTAGATGTACATTAACGTAGGCCACACATTAATGCAGTAAGAACAAGAATCAATAGAACAACCATGGAAGAAAAGATGAAAAACCAAAGAATCAATAATCACATTTCAATACAATTGTTCTTAACCTCAGCAAGAAGAGGAATTAGCCACTCATTTGTGGATTAAACATCGTTAAATGAGTGTTAAACATACAAGCAATTGAATTCAAGGAGAAGGAAAGAGAGAAAAACCCTGATAATTTCGTCCCCTCAACTGCCTGTAACCCACGTTCTTGCTCCACCCAGTCAGAATATTGAAAAATGAACCTAAGTGTTCTATTTATACTGGTGGGAATTTTTTCCGGAATAACAAGCAACGTGTCACGGAGTGCATCGTGGAGCACTGCCTCCATGACACGCCACTGACGCGGACCCTCACTGGAAGTTGGGGGTCCAGGTAATAAGGCTCAACGTGGCACGGCGTGCTACGCGGAGCTAGGTCACCGTGCCACGGACCCAACGCGAACCCTCACTGGAAATTGGGCAAAAATTCCCTATCCAGGCAAAAGGCCTCCGCAATGGCAGCGTGAAACGGCTCCATCATGGAGCCTCTTTATTTTGTGCCTTCCAATGCCTTGTCCTTTGCTCACATCCGAGTCCAACCCCGATCTATTCCAACATGCATTTTAGCTTCCCAAAATTACATTTTACCTGCAAAACAATGTTAATCATGTTGGTTAGTATCAATTCACATTTTATTACCAATCACATGAGAATGTATAAACATTTATAGATAAACAAGGCTAAAATGACACATTTTAGTATCACTTGGGCATATAAATTTGCCCAAGATCACACCTTGCGGCGCACCAGAACGTGAACTTCAGAGAAAATGCAAGCCACAGTCTAGTGAGAAGGGTAGTGTGGCACGCTAGGGCCTATCTGGGGCAGTTTTTCAAGTCTAAAAGATGAACTTTTCAAGGTCAAGAGTGTCATTTGATACCTGGCTTATAAATATAGCATCTAAGGTATTTTTTTAGGAAGGATCGATCGATCTTGGATCATTTTGTGCGCAGTCTTTAAGGGAAGAGATAGAATCTTATTTTTCTTCTAGTTTTCTTGTTTATTTTATGCTTTTAATTCAAATAAATGATTTCTTTAGTTTCCTTTTGAACATGATTAGCTAAACTCTTGTTCTAGGGTATTGGCCACAGCTAATTGTTGAAGTTTGAATACTCTTTTTGCTAGACTTTAATTCTTCATTCAAGATTGTTTATGCTTACTTGTTTTAATTAGTTATTTATTATCCCGATCACCTTGCAAATATTATCGGTAGAGGCAACTAAGACGGTGAAAAGAAAGCATAGAATATGTTTTAATAATCTTGTTCCAAGAGTTCAAGAGTTGATTTCATTGTCGAGGATAGGGATATACCCTTCAATCCTGTTTAGTTGAATACAAGTATCATCAACCATCTTCTCATGTTTCTTATGCAACCATAGGGATATAGGTGCTAGGGTACATGAGATAGTTCCTGGATATTTGAGAGAATAGCAAGAAATGGGATCATAATTTGCAGCTTGCAATCTTAGAAGAGTTTAGTCTAGTGTAATCGAGTCAAAAAACTCAACCTGAAAGCAAAAGTACCAAGACCCTAAATTCTCATCATCAGTTGAATTACAAACTCTTTTGACAGTGATTTTTGTTCATTAGTTTAATTTACATTTCAAAGTAGTAGAATAATCTCCAAAATCATTTCCCTATTTTACCTTTGTTTATTTGAATAGTGAAATAAAATGTTAATCTTGAGCAATTAATCTGACAAGTCTCTGAGGGATCGATATTAGGACTTCACCATCCTATATTACTTGAAAACCACGTGCGCTTGCATGCACTTGGTGAGATCAGTGACCCCAATGTTGGGCTGATCCCGCTAAATCACCTAATGTGAAAGAATTGAGAAAAGGCCTAAGGCTGAACATGCAAGAAATTTACTTAGGCAAACCATAACTATCTTTCAATAGCACCATACGTGTCAATAAACTCCAATTTTATCAAATTGAAGAGAAATTCATTCTACCCAATTTCTTGTTTGCTAATTTGGAATTTGACCTATGTTTAGGAGAATCCATTAAATAAGGGTTATTCCTTGAGTCATTGGTAATTGATGCTAAACCAACCCAAATTTTCTCTTTCAAGCCTCATAAGTGTAATTGGACACGATTGGATAATTCTCGTCACTAATCACAAGCTGCAAAGAAAAAATCAATCAAATGTTCAATAGCCCATACTCAATTTTAATAAATTGGGATCATTAGGGTTCAAAACCTATTGGGTTCTAAACCTTATATTTGGGTTTAGTTACCCATGTCTGTAAGAAGAAAAGAAAAGTAATGAGACATTTTTACCAAAAGAAACCAAAATCTTCACTAAATAGTTGATAATCTTCAATTACAAAAACTATATCTACAACCTACTTGAAATTAGGGCTAAAGTAGCTAAGTTCTACTCACTACACTAGATATGAACTAAGGAATGTAGAAACTCTAAAAAATTACAAGAAAAATATATTTATACTATGTCCCAAAAAGCCCATTATATTTGAATATCGAAGTGCTAGGTGTGAAAGGGAAGGACTGTCCCTTTGACCATCTTTTACATTTTTGCTACTATCCCTTGACCTATCGTCTTTTAAAAGATGGACCATCCTTTGGAAAGAAAGCCCTTACTTCACTCCATACTGGAAAAATCCCATTTTTTCCAAGCTCTGATCTTACCATCATTTTATGGACCGTCATTTTGGACAACAGTCCGTCCTTTCAACCGTTTTAAGGACCCAATTTTCAAGGTTTCTAGAATTTGCAGCTGCGAAGGGAAGGACTGAGGGACGGTCTATTCTTCAGACTGACAGTCCGTCTGTTACCTTATCTATGGAGCAGTTTTCTAGCTTTAACTCCTTTTATTTTCCAATGTCTTGGGATCGTAAAACAGAGCACCATAAGGTTAGTTTCTTCTCTATTTTACTCAAAATTTCATGCCAAATTCTATAAAAAGAAGAAAATATGTTTAGCTAATCCTCGATACATCACCACGCTCATTCAAAATTACGAAATAATTTGGGTGGTTGAACATCAACTTACAAAGACAACTCACTTCCTTCATGTGAGACGAATGATTCTGCAGAAGACTATTGTAAGTTATATATTCATGAAATTTTCAAGCTACATGGGACTCCATTGTGCATTATTTCCAATAGGGGTGCTCAACTTACTGCTCATTTCTGGAAGTCCTTTGATAAAGGATTGGGTACAAAAATAAATGTTAGTACTGCTTTTCATCCCTAGAAAAATGGTCAAGTTGAATGCACAATTCAGATGTTTGAGGATATGTTTACAGCCTACATACTATATTTCAAGGGTAACTAGGATGATCATATGCCTCTTATAATAGAAGTTACCATACAAGTATAAATGAACCATTCGAGGCCCTTTATGGGCGAAAATGCATATCTCCAATCAGATTATTTGAGGTTAGTGAAGCAGATTTATTAGGTCCATACTTGGTCCACCAAGAAATGGAAAAGGTTAGGCTCATTTATTACTAATTCAATATAGCTTAGATTCATCAAAAGTCCTATTCTAATGTTCAACGAAGGGACCTAGAGTTTGATGCTGATAACTGGGTATTCTTCAAGATTTCTCCTGTGAAAGACATTGTGCGATTTGGAAGGAAAGATAAGATTACTCGCCGATACATTCATCCTTACCATATTTTTAGACAGGTTGGTCAAGTGGCCTACAAATAGGAGTTGCCTATAGAATTGGCTTCAATACATCCTATATATCATATGTCCAAGTTTAAAAAGTGTATGGGATAGCCATCCCTTGTAGTCCCTGTCAAGAGTGTCAGTGTAATAGATAGTTTGACTTATGAGGAAATCCTTATGAAAATCCTTGATAGCCAAGTTCACAAGTTGAGAACCAAAGTAGTATCCTTCTGAAAGTTCTATGGAGGAATCAACATGTTAAAGGCTATGTAGGAGGCCAAAGATGACACGAGAACAAGATACCCACACTTTTTCCTTGAATGAGAAGAAAACTCTTAAGGTAATAATCATAACCTCATTTTATGATTCTATGAATTCATGTCCTATGTTTAATGCTCATGATCTATGAAACGCATGCCTTATGTTATGATACGTCCTGCGAACACATGTCTTAATTATGCCCTCCATGTATAAATGAACCACTCTTATGTCATGTCTATTCTAAATCTAAATATCTCTTATGACTAATGCCTACGTGTAACGACCCATCCGTCATCTAGGATAATTAAGGCCTTAGCACCTTGTAGAACACCCATAACAAAGTTGAGTTAGTGGAAAATTGAAAATGGGATGGTTGTAAGAACTGATTAAGTATGAGTTGGGTTTCATTTTTTCGTTGTGTTTCTATTAGGGGGTGGTATAGGGAAATAGACCTCCATAGGGAATTCTAAGACTATGAACAAATTGGTAGCGTTGTTTTACGTTTAGGTGCACTATGCAAAAGTGCTGGAAAGTCCGTATGAAAGACTTAGTTTTGGGATGGGAAAACTATGCAGAATTTTACACTACTGGTTAAGTAGTGGACTGCTGCAACAGCGAGATTTTCATTATAGCATGACCATTTTGGCGGTTAGATGCCTGCTGCAGCAGTCAGAGTAGTTTTCAATTGGGGTCGCCATAGGGGAATTAGTCATTATAACAGGTACCCTACAATAGATATCACAAGAAAAAATGCCTATTTAAGTCATAATTTTGGAACATTCACCTTATTTCTCTAAGGCACAAACTTTTAGACATAAGAGGAGATTTTTCAAGGCTAGAGCAGTTTCTTCTTTCTAAAGTAGGGTTTCCTGAGAATTCTTTCCCTCATTCGATTCCCTAACACCGTAGAATCAATGGGTAGGCTTTAATGGTAAATTTCTAGTTAAGAACCCTAAGTTTGTGTAAACTAGGATTAGGGTTATGAAATGATTGGATGTTAATTCCTAGGCCCAAAAGATGGTAATGAACACTTCCTTGAGCGAATATGTATGTATTATTCAATTGTGAGATGATTTGATACCCAAAAATTGGTAAAGCTGAGACCTTTAACATTATTAACTACCTAAAAGGGGTTTAAGGAGTAGAAGCTCTAGAAATTTGGTGGAAATGATCAATGTGGTAATGAAGTGTAACAAAATTACTTAACTTACGGGTAACAATTAAGACTGTAATGATGCGTATGTGGGGCGGGCTAAACTTTAATTTATTATGGGAAATAGGTGAGACTGTTATGATGGGTATGTGGAGTGGGTTTCACTTTCCAAGACCCTTATTAGAATAGATAATGAAGTACTCTTGTGATTGTTGTTCATAGATTTTGAGCCTTCTATGTCTTTGAGAAAAGGAAAGTCTCCAGTAGAGTAGCTTGATATTTGAGTCCTCCAATTGAGGTAGGTTCTGGTTTATAAGGAGTTATACTTTATTTAATGACTTGTATGTGTTATGATTTGATGAACATGATTAATTGGTCTTTGGACACTAACTATGCTAGGAGTTAATGTGATTTAGTTATGCTAGTGAATGAGCTCTGAGATGTATAAATTATGGTTGTTGTTGTTATTTGAGGTGGATTTGTGATAACCAATGTGTACCTTTTAAATTGTCATATTTGTTGAATGAATTTGATAGCATGTTGAATTGTGCTGGTGAACATTGGTTAAAGTGGATAATATGTTCTTATCCTGAGATAAGTGGAGCATCCGAATGAGCGAGATGGTGGTTGATAGAGTATATATAAATACATAGAAATGAGTGGCACATTTCCGAGTGGAGCATCTAGACGAGTAGATGAGTGAAAGCAGATACCGTTGGTACAGTACATGAATTTCTAGAGTCCCCTACAGGTCATGACCGAAAGAGAAACATTAGACCCTCTGGAATGTGTGTATATTTATGTCACGGAGTCTTGTGGCATACATGATATGGACGATATAATACTGATGAGCAGTCTATATGAGACTAGATTGGTGCAGGGATGAGAAATTGATCAGACGGGACTATTTACCTGTGTGTTTCAATATGCATATAATTTTATTGTATTATTTACGAATTTCTTCCATTGTAAGTGTGTGATGTATTGTGAATTGATTGTTGAAGATTATATACATGTTCCAAGTGTTTGATGATGTTAAACTTGATATAGTGAATAGATTGTTCGTTGTGAATAGTTATTGGAAACTATTGAAAAATGAAGATTGTCAGCGAAATCGAGCTACTGCCTAGAGCAGTACCATTGCAGCGGTAGAATTTCTGTAGCAGCGAAACTGTTGGAACAATCAAGTTATCATTGTAGTGAGGGCTAAACAGTGTGTAGGTTAGCTTTCAGGCCAATAGCTGGAATACATTAACTCGTGACTTGGGTATTTATTGTCTATTTCGATGCTAGGTTGTTTATTGAATTATAATAAATGCTTGTTGTTATTTAAGGTCAGTCTATGATGCCTACCAGTACATAGTATTCGTACTGATGCTACTCCCGCACTTATTTTTACTGAGTGCAGACTATGATCTGAAAAGCTCATTGAGACCACACCTTTAGAGTTGCTTACACTTAATCTAAAGGTAAGCTGATTCATTTTCGGGCTGCTACGGATCCTCTTTATTTCAAATGTCTCTTCATTCCAAACATATATTATGTTTAGTTGTTTTCGTATCTCCAAGATATTTTACGTTTAGATTCTTGTACAATAACTTTCGAGTTTTGGAAGATGTAATAGTTAGTTCTACATAACTTGTTAATTGCCTTATTTTAATTAAGACTTCTGCATTGTTATTTTTGAACTGTTCTGGTTTTATACAAAAATGACGATTCGCTCACTAGGGGAAGTAGTGTGGGTGCTAATAATTGCCAATTAGAATTGTGACAAAGTGGGTATAAGAGTCCTAGGTTCATTGATCTCACTATACAAGGACAGGTCTAGTAGTCTTGCGGAATGATACGAAAACGTCTGTACTGCTTTTTTAGAGGCTACAAGACCTTAGGAAAACACTTTTTTTTTCATTTTGTCATGCTATTACTTGATTCCAATTGGTATCTTGTGATCCAAATTGGAATCTAATAATTTTATTTCTTTCTCTCACAAATGGTGAGGGCACGGTCAGGAGGAGTTTGAGAAGAATAACCCGAGCCGACTATTGTAGCCATGGCTCATGGTAAAGAAAGGGCTAGGGCCCGAGGACGGGTGTCACGCCCCAGAACTAGGGTAGGGTGCAACTGACACTCAATTCATGTTCGATCGAGAAGATGGCTGTATAACATCTATAAATGTAACACTAAGGCTGACCAAGCAACCTATCACAACCAACCAAGATAAATACTGGGCCAATAATGCCTTGACAATTATAAATATGAAACCTGGAAAGCCGACAAGGCAACAATAAAGCTAAGCAAGGAAATGAAAAACCGATATGACTACACAACCCACACTACTATACAAACTAGTCCACATAAGCCTCTACAGAATAAACAAACTGAAATGCACGGGATAGGGCTCCGGCCTACGCATGTTGTACACAAAACTGAAAATAATCCAAACTAGCACATGGCTCCTGGAAGAGAGGAGCATACCAGTATTCTGCTAAAGTCTGGCTCCTACTACGTCCGATGATCTAAGCCTCGGCCTGTACCTGTAGCACGATTGCACGAAGGGTCCCAAGATGAAGGGACGTCAACACAAATAAAATGTACTGGTATGTAAGGCTGAAAACTGTAAACATGTAAGATAAAAATGATAACTAGGCCAGAAATAAGGAGTAGTAACAACCTGAAATTCTAAAATAAGAAACCTCACAATAAGTCATTATTGAATTGTAAATGCAACCATCTAATGCACAGCAAAGACTATAACTGACATGATGGCAGACAACCGGCCATAAAATCTATATACAGTCTGTCCATCTAGTGTACCACACCCGGGTAAAAATAAAAATGCCTCCAGCTGGTGTACCATACCGGGGTAAAAATAAAAATGCCTCCAGCTGGTGTACCATACCGGGGTAAACTCCGTCCAGCCGGTGTACCACACCAGGGTAAAATCAATAAAGCTTAGAAAAAATTTTAAATGGAGCTGATATGGCTTATACTGGACCAGCTCAATACATACAACATTGAAATGACGAATACTAAACATGTGGCCTTCATAGGCCTCCTTCGTAATGCATAACTGGAACTGAGTACATATAACATGTAAAGCTAGAAAATAGAACTTAAATGCATGTATTAAAAACTTGTATAAATCATAAGGAACTACGGATAACCTAAGAGTTTCAACAAAATTTTTAGATCGTCTCCAAGGGACATTAGAGCTCAGAAACTCGCTAGCTTATCGTTTGGCTTAAGGGAAAGGGATTATGAAATCTCCACTTGGCCTGAAATATTTCAAAACATACACATAAGATAAGGGACAAACATAACTAGGTAATCCTAATTCTATAAGCTCGTTTACCCTCAATATCTTGCGACGTCTTTACGTGGCTTAAAATCGTTTACATGTCCTCATTTCGGCTCTTTCACCAATTTCAGTTAGCAACTAGACCTTTAAACACATTTAACATCACATATATATACACATGACATACAGTAAGGACCAGCTCACAATGCCCACACTGAGGGTTCTCCAACACCATGTACAACTACGACAACAATCAACACAATATCACACTTTAGGTGTCTCACTTCGGCTAGGCATAATCTTAACATTTATCCACAATAAAACTTGGGAATTTGAAGACTAAATGAAGATTAACATACTGCCTCAAGACTTTTAAATAGGTTGTTGTCCCATTCGAATCACAACACACAAATCGTGCTTAAAAAAATGATAGACGGGGCGCCTTACATACCTTTCTCCGATGAACTTTTCTCTAGCCGATTTCCTATCTCAATGATCATCCTTCAACCTCCTTAATCCAGTGGTATTATAGGCCAGAAACAATATTAATATATATCAAAAAGATTCAGCCAACATAACTAATCAGAGGCAGTCAAAATACCAACAACAACACACGGCAACATCAACAACATTTAGCCATTTCCTCAATTAATTTTCACTAACTTTTGAGGGAGAAAACAGAGGAAATTTTACATTAGTTTTTCTGTGATTCTACCCCTAAATATGAAGTATAATTCCATAAAAATAAACAGCCAAAAATCCTAAGGAAAACGAGCAAAACTCAGCTAACAAACAGTCCATCTGCAGCTCATTTAGCTGCCAATTTCCAGATTTTTGCTTAGTAATTTGAGAGGTTTAAAAGGGGAGAAATCCTTACCTTTTCTCCTGATTTCAACACCTACTGAAAGATGGATATATAGGCAGTCCAAAACGATTTTGAAAAGCAGAAAAACGTCTTCAAAACCTTGCCAAAAAAAAAGAGTTCCAAAACAGCCACTAACATAATTGTCAAAGTAATCTCAACTTGTGATTTTCTTGAACTTTTCTTGATGTTCCTCCTTGATTTTCTTTGTCCTAGCGGCTAGAATTGAGAGAGAAATAGAATCCTTAGCAAGATGGTCGATTTAGATTTATCTGGAAATGTTTTCTACAAGTGAAAACTTAGATTTTAAGTAAATAGGGCGGTGGAGGCGCTAGGGCGTCACGCCTGCGTCACCGCTTGTGATGGTTCAGTAAAATGCCCATAACTTCTTCCTCCGAACACTGATTGACAAGTGGTTTGATGTTATGAAAACTAGACTCAAAGACCTATAATATGATAGGTCTTGGGGCTTCTAATTCATTATATATTGGGAGAAATGTTCGTTTAAAGTTGACCCTTATTTATGAACTTCACATACTCTTTGATTTTTTTGATCGTACACATTTCCCTTGTCACGTACGACCAATATACAACCTGTACTTTCCCTAACCTAGAATAAAACATCAAATAATCACCAAACAAATTTCAGGGGGTTATATTCTCCCCGCCCCCCCACCCCCTTAGGAACATTCGTCCCCGAATGGAAATTAATTTCACTTAATATGCATCAAAATAGATACTCAGTAACCTAAGTATAAAAAACATACCTTAACATCATGTCGACATCGTAAATAGGTGAGGATATTTATTCTTGATTTCCTCCTCAGCCTCCCAAGTCACTTCCTCGATGTTACCACTTCGCCATAATACTTTAACTAAGGCGACTTCTTTGGTTCGAAAGTTTTCTGACTTGCCGGTCAAGAATAGCAACTGGAACCTTGGTATAGGTCATCTCCTCAGAAATTCGGACATCATCGATAGGCATAGCACGAATTGGGTCTCCTATACACTTCCGCAACATTGATACATGAAATACTGGGTGGACTGCTGCTAACTCTGGTGGCAACTCCAACTCATAGGCCACTTTTCCTATCCTATGGATAACTCTATAGGGCCCAACATATCTAGGACTCAGCTTGCCTTTTCAGCCAAATCGCATAACGCCTTTCATAGGTGACACTTTCAAGAAGACCCAATCTTAACAACAAACTCCAGCGCTCAACGGTGTACATCTGCAAAAGACTTCTGCCTGCTCTGGGCTATCTGAAGTCGATCTCTAATAAGTTTCACCTTGTCAATATCTTGCTGCACTAAGTCTGGCCCTAATAACTCGGCCTCACTGAGTTCAAACCAGCCCACTGGTGACCTGCATTTTCACCCATATAAAGCTTCATATGAAGCCATCTGAATACTTGACTGGTAGATGTTATTGTAGGCAAACTCAATCAAGGAAACATAATCATCCCAGCTTCCACCAAAATCTAAAACATAGGCACGCAACATTTCTTCAAGCGTTTGAATTGTGCATTTAGCCTGTCCGTCTGTCTGAGGATGAAATGCAGTACTGAGGCTTACCTGAGTGCCCGGGCCTTTCTGGAAAGACTTCCAGAAGTTTGCTGTGAACTAAGCTCCTTTGTTAGAATAATGGACAAGGGGACGCCATATAGGCGAACTATCTCTCGTATATAAATCCTAGCATAATCCTCTACAGCATATGTGGTCTTAACTAGCAAGAAGTAAGCTGATTTAGTTCCTGCTCGTTCTAGGAAATCTTATAATAAAATCCATATTAATCACCTCCCACTTCGAAGATGGAATTTCTATATCCTACACCAAACCTCCAGGCCTCTGGTGCTCAACCTTTACCTGTTGGTAATTGGGACACTGAGTCACAAGACCAGTGATGTCCTTTTTCATGCCATTCAACCAATATAGCTGCCTCAGGTCACGATACATCTTTGTGGCACCTGGGTGTACTGAATATCGAGAATAATGAGCTTCACTCAAAATTTGTTCCCATAGTTCATCCACATTAGGTACACATAGACGGCTCTGGTATCTAAGCACTCCATCTGGTCCACAATCAAATAGGCTCTACTTCTGTTGTGGTATACTGTCTCTCAGTAGGACTAACTCTGCATCATCATATTGTCGTTGCTTAACTTCCGCTACCAAGGACAATTTTGCTATGTTTTTGACAATAACACCCCCATCTTCGGCATCCAGTAACCGAATCTGTAAGTCAACCAACTGCCGTAGAGCCTTCATCATTTCAATCCTGTTAACCTGAATATGACTCAAGATACCCATAGACTTACGACTTAGCGCATCAACTACAACATTTTCCTTTCCTGCATGACACAAAATGCTAATGTCATAATCTTTCAGCAATTCTAACCACCTTCTCTGGCGTAAATTCAACTCCTTCTACTGAAACAAATAACTGGAGGCTCTTATGATCTGTGAAGATATCAACATGTACTCCGTATAAGTAATGGCGCCAAATCGTCAATGCAAATACCACTGCAGCCAACTCAAGATCATGGGTAGGATAATTTTGCTCGTGCTTCCTCAACTATCTAGACGCATAAGCAATGACCTTGTCGTGTTGCATCATAACACAACCTAGCCCAACTCTCAAAGCATCACAATAGACCACATAACCCTCGACACCCTCTGGAAGAGTCAGGACAGGTGCTGAAGTCAGCCTATCCTTCAATTCCTGAAAACTTCGCTCACATGCCTCTATCCACATAAACTTAGCTGCTTTATGAGTCAACTTTTTCAATGGTGAAGTGATAATAGAGAAACCTTCCACAAATTGGCGATAATAACCTGCTAACCCCATAAAGTTGCGAACCTCTATAGGATTCAAGGGTCTGGGCCAAGTCTTTACTGCCTCTATCTTTAGGCTATCCACTCTTATACCTTCAGTTGTAATTACATGACCAAGGAAAGCCACAGATGATAACCAAAACTCACATTTAGAAAATTTAGCATATAACTTGTGCTCCTGTAGAGTCTGTAATATTGCTCTCAAATGACCTACATGGTCGGCCTCGGATTGCGAGTAAATCAGAATATCATCAATGAAGACGATCACAAATACATCAAGAAAAGGCCTAAACACCCGATTCAGCAGGTCCATAAAAGTTGTTAGGGCATTTGTAAGACCAAATGACATCACTAAGAACTCATAATGGCCATATCTAGTCCTGAAGGCAGTCTTGGGGATATCAACTTCCCTAACCCGTAATTGATGGTACCTGGATCTCAAATCAATCTTTGAGAAGCATTTGGCAACCTGTAACTGATCAAATAGGTCATCAATCCTGGGAAGTGGGTACTTATTCTTAATCGTAACCTTATTTAGCTGCCTATAGTTGATACACATTCTTAACGACCCGTCTTTCTTTTCACAAAGAGCACTGGTGCACCCCAAGAAGATACACTAGGTCGAATGAATCCCTTCTCGAGTAGATCTCTCAACTGCTCCTTTAATTCCCTTAGTTCTGCTGGAGCCATTCTATAAGGAGGGATTGATATAGGCTGAGTACCCGGAAGTAGATCAATAGCATAATCTATCTCCCTTCAAGGATGAATTACAAGCAAATCCTCTAGAAAGACCTCAGGGAACTCATTTACAATAGGAATTTACTAGAGAGTCATAGGCTCACATTCCAAGTTTCTTACTCGAACCAAATGAGAAATACAACCCTTGGATATCAACTTCTGAGCCTTAAGGTATGAAATAAACTTATCTTTAGGCATAGCGGCATCACGTTGCCATTCCCGGACTGGCTCACCGGGAAAATTGAATCTGACAACCTTAGCTCTGCAATCAACATTAGCATAACATGTCGCCAACCAATCCATACCCAAAATGACATAAAAACCAACCATTTCAAGCTCAACAGATCAGCTAAGGTTGATTTATCACATACAAATACTATGTAGTTTTGGTAAACTCGTCTAGCTAACACAGATTCACCAATTAGCATAGAAACAGCAAATGGAATAGATAATAACTCAGGGACTATCTCAAACTGACTCGCAACCGATGGTGTGACATAAGAGAGTGTATAACCAGGATCAAGTAATACATATACTGCACAAGAATAAATAATCAAAGTACCTTTAACAACATCAGGTGAGGCCTCCTGGTCCTGTCGACCGCCCAAAGCATAAAATCGATTCTGGGTTGCCCCAGAACTAGAAGCCTCTCTCCCTTTGCCTCTTCCACGGCTTGTTGCTAGCTGAGGATCGGGTCTGGGAGGTCAAATAAAGGATGACGAAGAAACAACTGATCGCGCCAGATCCACCTCGACCCTATTTGAACAATCCCTCATAAAGTGCCCTGGCTTCACACAACGATAACATAAATTCTACCCCTGACGACACTGACCTGAATGAGATTTCCCACACTTGGGACAAGGCGGGAATGGTGGTCTCCTCTTCCCCGCCCACTCCTGTCATTGAGAGCTAGATGGAGTTGGGCCTTGGTCCCTTCTCTGTCCCTGAAACTGAGGTGGGGCACTCCCTATTAGCCTAACTGACTACCTGGATAACTGAGCCTCTAGGTCACCCAGTGGCCCTCTGTAAGGACCCACAGTCCTAGCTCTCTTTTGTTGCTCCTGCTGTCTCTGAGTATCCCGTAAGTGATGAACCAAATCCTCTGCCCTCTTGGTGAAAGCTTGAATTCGTGAAATGTCCATGTGCTCTTGAGTAGATACCCCCAAGCAATCTCGAGTTATATGAATCTCCAACCCTGACACGAACCGATGAACTCTATCCTCCATTATCTGAACCATGTGAGGAGCATACCTGGAAAGAGAATTAAATCGAAGACAATACTCATGCACACTCATACTTCCTTGCTTTAGGTGCAAAAACTGCTCAGCTCGAGCCTGTCGAAGCTCCCGGGGTAGATAGTGGTGCATAAAGGCCTCGGAGAACTCTTCCAACTCAACTGGTGGTGCATCGGCTCCTTTGGATCGAGCCCAAGCCTCATACCACAATATGGCCACATCACGTAGTCTGAAGGCTGCTAACTCTACTTCCTTAGTCGTTGTAGCTCGCATCACCTTTAACACCCTATATGTCTTATCGATAAAGTCCTGAGGATCCTCGCTTGGGTTTGATCCGGTGATTATAGGAGGGCTCAAACTCAAGAACTCGCGGGCCCTGGAACTCTCAATTGTCTGGACTCTATGTCGCTCCATCGCCTCCAATCGTCGCTCTTGACCTGCGGCTATACGAGCCATCAGCTGAACAGCTCCGTCAAGACCCTGTCCTTCCGGAACAATTGGAGGGACCATAGGCGTGGGAAGGTCTACCACTCTACTACCATCAAGTACTGCTAGTGCGGGAGGAGTTGGAGGTCTATCTGCCATTGCTCTGGTCGGTGCGGGAGGAACTGTAATACATGGGGCAGGAGATTCACTCTGAGCCTCTGACCTGTCTCTCTGATCCACTAGAGGGAGACTAGTACCCTCCCCAACGACTGTGCCAATCGACCTTGTAGTCATCTTCCTTGTCACAAGCATACTTTGAAACAATAACACGATTTAGATATCATAGTACTTATGAGCTTGACCTATAGCACGAACTATTAGTAAAAGAAGTGAAATAATTCCTAAATGTCTTGTAGCCTCCAGATTATAAGTATGGTGCACAACATACCCATAAGCAAGACTCTACTAGACACGACTTTGTGGACTCCCTAGGACACGACTTCACTCTGATACCAAGACTTTCACGCCCCAGAACTAGGGTAGGGTGCAACTGACACTCGATTCATAGTCGATCCAGAAGCCAGCTATATAGCATCTATAAATGTAACACTAAGGTTTACCAAGCCACTTGTCACAACCAACCAAGATAAATACTGGGCCAATAATGCCTTGACAATTATAAATATGCAACTTGGAAAGCCGACAAGGCTACAATAAAGCTAAGAAAGGAAATGAAAAATCGATATGACTACACAACCCACACTACTATACAAACTAGTCCACATCAGCCTCTACAGAGTAAACAAACTGAAATGCACGGGACAGGGCTCCGGCCTACCTATGTTGTACACAAAACTGAAAATAGTCCAAACTAGCACATGGCTCCTGGAAGAGAGGAGCATACCACTATTTTGCTGAAGTCTGGCTCCTACTACGTCCGATGATCTAAGCCTCGGCCTGTACCTGTAGCACGATTGCACGAAGGGTCCCAAGATGAAGGGACGTCAATACGAATAAAATGTACTGGTACGTAAGGATGAAAACTATAAACATGTAAGACAAAAATGATAAATAGGCCATAAATAAGGAGTAGTAACAACCCGAAATTCTGAAAACAAAAACCTGACAATAACTCAATATTGAAGTGTAAATGAAACCATCTAATGCACAGCAAAGACTATAACTGACATGCCAGCAGACAGTCGGCCATAAAATCTATATACAATCCATCCAACTAGTGTACCATACCCGGGTAAAAATAAAAATGCCTCTAGCTGGTGTACCATACCGGGGTAAAAATAAAAATGCCTCCAGCCGGTGTACCATATCGGGGTAAACTCCGTCCAGCCGGTGTACCACTCTGGGGTAAAATCAATAAAGCTTAGAAAAAATCATAAATGGAGCCGATATGGCTTATACTGGACTAGCTCAATACATACAACATAGAAATGACGAATACTAAACATATGGCCTACATAGGCCTCCGTCGTAATGCATAACTGGAACTGAGTACATATAACATGCAAATCTAGAAAATAGAACTTAAATGCAAGCATTAAAAACTTGTATAAATCATAAGGAACTACGGATAACCTAAGGAGTTTCAAAAAAATTTATAGATCATCTCCAAGGGACATTATAGCTCAGAAACTCGCTAGCTTGTCGTTCGGCTTAAGGGAAAGAAATTATGAAATCTCCCCTTGGCCTGACATATTTCATAGCATACACATAAGATAAAGGACAACCATAACCAGGTAATCCTAATTTTGTAAGCTCGTTTACCCTCAATAGCTTGTGACTTCTTTACATGGCTTAAAATCATTTACACGTCCTCATCTCGTCTCTTTCACCTATTTCAGTTGGCAAGCAGACCTTTAAACACATTTAACGCAACATATATATACATATGACATAAAGTAAGGACCAGCTCACAATGCCCACACTGAGGGTTCTCCAACAGCATGTACAACAATGACAACAATCAACACAATATCACACTTTAGGTGTCTCACTTCGGCTAGGCATAATGTTAACATTTATCCACAATAAAACATGGGAATTTAAAGATTAAATGAAGATTAACATACTGCCTCAAGACTTTTAAATAGGTTGTTGTCACATTCGATTAACAACACACAAATCGTGCTTAAAAAAATGATAGACGGGGCGCCTTACATACATTTCTCGGACGAACTTTTCTCTAGCCGATTTCCTATCTCAATTATCAGCCTTCAACCTCCTTAATCTAGTTGTTTTATAGGCCAACAAAAATCTTAATCTATATCAAAAAAATGCAGCCAACATAACTAATCAGAGGCAGTCAAAATAGCAACAACAACACACGACAACATTAACAACATTTAGCCATTTTCTCAACTAATTTTCACTAACTTTTGAGGGAGAAAACAGAGAAAATTTTACCTTAGCTTTTATGTGATTCTACCCCTCAATATGAAGTATAATTCCAGCAAAAGAAACAGCCAAAAATCCTAAGGAAAATGAGAAAAACTCAGCTAATAAACAGTCCATCGACAGCTCACTTAGCTGCCAATTTCCAGATTTTCATTTTGCAATTTAAGAGGTTTAAAAGGGGCGAAATCCTTACCTTTTCTCCTGATTTCAACACCTACTCAAAGATGGATATATAGGAAGTCCAAATAGATTTTGAAAAGCAGAAAAACTTCTTCAAAACCTTGCCAAAACGAGCTCAGAAGCAGCCCCTAACATACTTGGCAAGGTAATCTCAACTTATCTAGTGATTTTCTTGAACTTTGCTTGATGTTCCTCCTTGATTTTCTTTGTCCTAGCTGCTGGAATTGAGATAGAAATGGAATCCTTAGTGCGCTGGTCGATTTAGATTTATTTGGAAATGTTTTCTACAAGTGAAAAATCAGATTTTAAGTAAATAGGGCAGTGCAGGCGCTAGGGCGTCATGCTGGCGTCACTGCTCGCGATGGTTCGGTAAAATGCCCATTACTTCTTACTCCGAAGTCCGATTGACAAACGGTTTGATGTTATTAAAACTAAAGTCAAAGATATTTAATGTGATAGGTAGTGGGGCTTCTAATTCATTATATATTGGGAGATATTGTCATTTAAAGTTGACCCTTACTTATGAACTTCACATACTCTTTGGTTTTTTTGATCGTACACATTTCCCTTGTCACCTATGACCAATATACAACCTGTAATTTCCCTAAACTAGAATAAAACATCAAATAATCACCAAAATGTTTTTGGGGTCTTATAACGGGATATCAATCGGGGACCTAATACAGCTAGAGGCAGGGATCAGGTTGTAGTTCTAGATCGAGAGAGGTTCGAATCTCCAATACTCTCATTGGCTCAGGAAAAAGTAGCAAAGGAGGTAGTGGTACTGGTGCAAGGAGATGTTGCAGCCAGTCTAACTTCCTTAAAGGTATTGGCTTACGTTATGAATTTTCTAAGCGGGTAAGTGGGTAATGGAGCAACACTAGTAGCTCTAGCAGGACAACATTTGGGGGTACAACATTCTGCAATTGTAGCTCCTCGGATGGATGATATTTCTGACACAAGTATGTCCCGAGATTTGTGGTTGGGTCGGTGATGACTGGAGAAGAGTATGATTTGTTTTGGAGGTTCACCAAGATGAATCCTCCTATATTCTATGGCATTAAGACTAAGGATGCGTACGAATTCATCATCGACTTCCATGAAAGGCTTCTTAAGATGGGGACTATAGAGAAAGACGGTGTGGAGTTCATTACTTTTCAGCTTATAGGAGATGCTAAGCTCTGGTGGAGGACATTTATGGAGTGCAGATCAACAGGATCACCCCTATTTACGTGGACTCAGCTCTACTCTACTTTCCTAGAAAAGTATGTCCCTGGCACCTTGTGAGATCGGAGGTGAGATGAGTTCACCAGCATTGAGCAGCGAACTATCATGACCTGAGTGTACACCCTGGATGCAACATGGTGCTTAGAACCCTGAATGGCTCTAAGCAAACCCATGGCATAACATGAACCTGACATAACTAACACTTAACGTGAATACTGAGCGGAAACATAACTAAAAGCACAACATACGAAATATAAATACTGAAAGCAAACTAGATAATCATAAAGTAACTAAATACTACAACTGTATCTAAAGGCCTCTACTGGAGATGAGCTACTGATAAAAATCCCCAACTAACTCCAAAGTATGGAAAACTGAAAAAGGAATACCACTAAAGTAGAAAGAAACTGCTCCGGTCCTCTGAAGATGAGGACTCACCAATAAAATACTGTTGCACTAAATTTGAAATGGAGACTAACCACGCTGCTGAGCCTAAGTGCCTGAGCCTATATCATAAGACAATATAGCATAGGAGTATGCATCAATACTTTGAATGTACTAAGTATGTAAATTTATGCAATTTCAGACATAAACATACAGATAAAGACATTATAAGTAAAAATGTTGAAGTAATACAAAATGACCCTATCTGAAAATACAAATGCCAAAAATAACTTGAAATCCAAAATATTGTTAAGCTAGTAAAAACTGATTAAGAGTCATAAACGTACTATGATATTTGAGACTGGACTATATTGTGAGAGAGCCTATTAATCGACATGTGACCACGCAAGCTAAAACTGGAGTTCGATGTATATACCCTATCGATATGACCCAATATACCTTGCAAGGGTATAAAGGCATGGCTGTGTGATCACTAACTGAAGCCTATTTCGGCTAAAGACCTATGGTGGCACGTAGTTTAGGGGACCTAGGTGCGTTGGAACACCGATCATCTCAGTGCTAAGTACTACTCCTAACTAAACTTCTAAGTATAACTAACTAAATTGATTAGCTCAAACTGGTATCTTAAGGCTAAATTTGAATTACTTGTCTGGAAGTGTCCTGAGAGCCTAAAATACCTAATGACTGAAAATGTTGAAATGCTGGTATTATTGACATTACTCATATTACTAAGTATACTAGCTATGCTAATAGTACTGTAAAGCATGGTTACATAAATCATGAGAAATAATCATATATACTTTGAAAGATCATTCTATTTTAAAAACATTGTTAGTTCTTGAAATGAGATCTCAAAATCATGCAAGAATGAAGAATCTTGATAGACATTTTACAAATTGATGTCAACATCCCAATTACAGGATAGCACTAGTCATGAAAACTCTAAAAGATTAAGGAGATAGGGAATTTCAACAACTAGAAGAAAACCCTAGGCCATGATTTATAGAAAGCTTGAAAACTAGGGTTCACTGGTTATTTTGGGCCACGAGGGTGGAAGGAATACCCTTGATAAATCCATACACACCTATAGAAGAATTCCCAAAGAAAGCACTTGAAATTCTGAGAAGAATGTTGAAGCCCTAGTTCTTGACTAGAAATGCATGTCTGAGTTCTTATGGTGAAGTGTTGAGAGATTAGGAAAGAATGAGAACAAGGGGTCGACTAATCCTATAAATTCCCCTCAAATAGATCCCAGTACTATGTAGTTTAGAACATATAAGCATAGAATATTACTAGAATTCCTTTAAGAAAAATGAGTTGGGAACTATCTGCCAATCGTCATGAATCACACCACGAGTCATTGGCTTGCACCAAGACTCCTGGTTACAAGTCGTAGCATGTGGTCCTGATTTTTCACCTTTCTAAGCTTCAACCCGCGGAAGCCTATCACCACTCTCCTTGGATACAACGAGTCATTCCATGACTTATGGTCGATGAACCAACTTTGCACTTCCTCTAACTCTCCATCCCACAACTCCTCATAACGACTCATTACTAAATATGATGGGTTGTTACATGACTTGTTGTATGAGGGGCAGCTTTAACCATGTTTTTGTACTTCAACCCACGAGCGTGAGGTATGACTTATACCATGATACAACGGACCATTGTTCATACTTATACCATCTGAAATCTTAGTGATTATTCTCTAAAGTTTGTCCTATGAAGGATCACCATAGCCTATACATGGAAACTATGAGTCATTCCTTGTCTCGTTGTCACTGAAACAATCTTACAAAGTTTTCAGAAGCTTATCCCTTGATCCGTTACTACAGCCTGTGGTATGGTCTAACGAGTCGTACTATGACTCATGGGTTCTGGAATCTGCAACATGAAATTTCAAGCTACTCACCACGAGTCTAACCACTACTCATGGTACCTTTCAACGAGTCGTACCAAGGCTCACTCTGAGAAAAAAAATTTCACTTTTTCTGGTTCCATGCTTCATATATAAGGTCTAGTCTTAGGAACTTCTAGGGTTTTATAATTTCTCCCCCTTGGGAAGATTCATCCTTGAATGGAGACTAAGCAAGTTGAAAAGATAGGGAAAGAGCTTCAATCCCAAAACTAAAAACTATAAACTGAATATTGAAATAGTGATTGACTCCGAAATGAGATAGACATACCAACTAAATTCATGCAACAAGTGTGCAAACTAAGATATGAATAGAACTTATGATCATGAAACTGACATCGAACTGAATAGAGTACTGAGCAGAAATTTCATACATGATGTTGAAGCTGAGATAAAAGGGAAAAGGTGAGGGTATTTAGCCATCATATCTGCTTCAGCTTCCTACGCAGCTCCCATCTACAAGCTAATTTCTTCATAGAACTTTCACTGTTGCGACCTCTTTATTCCTCAACTTACGAACCTGACGGTCCAAAATCTGTGCGAGGACCTCATCGTATGAGAGACTATCTTTTACACCAACACTCTATAAAAGAACAATTAAGGTCAGATCACCTATGCACTACTTCAACAGAGACACATGAAATACTGGATGCAACGATTCTAACTCTGCAGGCAAATCCAGCTCATAGGCCACATTACCAATGCGCCTTAGGATTCTGTAAGGACTATCATAGCAGGGAGTGAGTTTACCTTTCTTCTCAAATCCCTTCACCTCTTTCATATGTGAAATTTTCAGCTATACCCAATCATCCATAGCAAACTCTAGCTTTTTCCTCCTCATATCAGCATATAATTTTCTAATGACTCAAAAGCCATTTTCAGCCTCTCTCTAATAAACTGAACCTTTTCCATGGCCTTGTGAATTGAATCAGGCCCTATCAACATGGCTTCACCAACCTCAAACCACCCTATTGTAGACCTGCATCTCCTACGATATAGTGCCTCAAACGGGGCCATCTGGATACTAGAGTGATAATTGTTACTATACGCAAACTTGATGAGAGGTAGGCGATCATCCCAATTACCCTTGAAATCAATCACGCAAGCCCTTAACATATCCTCTAGAGTCTGAATAGTCCACTTAGATTGGCCATCTATCTGTGGATGGAAAGCTGAGCTTAACCTAAGTACCAAGTCCCTTCTGAAAGGACTTCTAGAAGTGCAAGCTAAACTGAGTACCCCTATCTGAAATGATGGATAAAAGGGAATCCATGCAGTCTGACCAACTCCCGAATGTATACTCTAACATCATCCTCTACTGAATTTGTGGTCTTAACTGGTAGGAAATGTGTTGACTTAGTCATCTGGTCTATAACCACCCAAATTGAGTCATGTTTTTGGCGCGTACAAGGTAGACCTGTAATAAAATCCATGTTTACTTCTTCCTAGTTTCAAGTAGGAATGCTGATATCCTGAGTCATACCGCTAGTCTCTGATGTTCGATTTTGACATATTGGCGGTTTGGATACTTATCCACAAATTCTGTGATATTCTTCTTCGTTCCATTCCACTAGTAAACTTCTTGTAAATCATAGTGCATCTTGGTGGCACCTATATATATAGAGTACCTAGAGCTATGAGCTTTCGTTAGTATTCATTGCTTTAAATTACCTACATCTGGAATACATAATCTACCTTGGTAATGAAGCGCACCATCTCTTCCTTTGGAGAATGCTTCAACTATCTTTTTAAGGACTGCTTCCTTCAACTTAAATAGGATTGGGTCCTCATCTTGCTTTGATTTAACCTCCACCATGAAAGAGGACTCTGCTCCATTTTGTACTATAACTCCACCCTCTTCTGAAACTACCAACCAAACTTCTAACTGAGCTAGCCCATGAAAATCTTTTGCTAGCTCCTTCTTATCATCCTTAACATGAATAACATTCCCTATAGACAACCTGTTGAAGGCTTCCTCCACTATATATGCTTTGCCCGGGTGATATTACATGCTCATATCATAATCTTTGAACCATTCTAGCCATCTCATCTTATGAAGATTCAAATCCTTCAGACTGAACACATACTGCAGGCTTTTATGATCAGTGAACACATCTACGTGAATGCCATAAAGATAGTACATCCCAATTTTCAAGGCAAATACTACCACCGCCAGCTCAAGATCATGAGTCAAATAGTTCCTTTCATGAATTTTGAGCTATCTGGAGGCATATACTATAACTATTCCATGTTGCATTAGAGCACACCCAAGGCCAATTCTGGACCCATCACAGTAGATTACAAATCCATCCGAACCTTCTGGTAGGGTCAAGACTAGGGTTGTAGTTAAGCTTAATCTTTAACTCCTGGAAACTCTTCTCACATGCATCAAATCACTGAAACTTCACTTTCTTTTAGGTTAGTCTGGTCAAAGGAGAGGCATGGAGGAGAATCCTTCTACGAACCATCTATAGTAATTGCCTAGGCCTAAGAAGAAGTTGACAAAGTGCCCACACCATAAAATTCTAGATGGTAGTTTTTTGGAAATTTTTTACAGTTCCTTTAACAATAGTACAAAAGTTATAGCAGACACAGTGGCGGGAGGAGCATTGATGAGTCACACCTAGGAGCAAGTTGCTACTATTCTTGATAGGATGACAAAAACAAATAAGGCATGGCATACCCGGGAGGCAGACGCAGCGGCCGATACATAAGTTGTTGGTTTGACAGCAGAACAACATAGGAAAGAAGAAGAACGTGACTAGGAATTGGCTCATATGTGCACATCACTGGATTTGCATACTAAGCACATTATGGGAGCTGGAGCCAAAAAAGTGAACGCAGTGGGGACACAAGGACAAGAGTCGAGGGTAGATCACTCTAATTCCAATGAGGAGGCAAACTTATGGGACAGCCAGGTGGAGGGTTTCCGAGCCAATTCCCAAGCTTCTGGACAAGAAATTTAGCGCCAAGGTTCTGGAAACCATGGTCGGAACGAAACAGAGATAACTACAAACAGAATGGGTACAAACATAGAAGTCGAGGTCGTGAGTGCGAAGGAAGCTGGAAAAGGAATGATAGCTACCGCAACAACTGACCTAGAGTGTATGTGCCTCCCAATGCATGAGAGGGGGAGGCTGGACAACCAAAGTTAGAGAGCATGATGGCTACGATGCTCGAAAAGGTGAAGTCCACTAATGATCAGTTAAATTAAATCCGTGGTGATATATCGAACACGTGCCTGAGATTGGAGTCCCGGGCAACAGCTATCAAGCAAATTGAACAACAACTAGGGTAACTGTCAGCATCACTAAACCCTAAAAAAGGGTACACTGCCTTGCAACACAATCTAGAATCTAAAGAATGAAGGCTACTGCATGACTAGGAGTGGTGAGACCACAGTTGACCCCCCTCTACGTGTTGTAGTTGAACAAAAGAAAGAGAGCATAATTGAAGATGGTGACAATAGTGCTGAGATGGAATGTGCTAAGAATGTTGAGTTGCCTGAGGCCCTAATTGGTGAAAAAGGGTCTGAAGTTGAACAAGGCGCAACGCAATTTACAAGTCTATCTCGCGACCACCGCCATCATTCCCCTAAAGAATGAAGAAGAAGGCGGGGAATGGTAACTTCTAGATATTCCTGTCAATGCTCAAACAATTATCTATGAACTTACCATTGGTTGAGGCATTGGAACAAATGTCGGGATATGCCAAGTTCATGAAGTACCTTGTGACAAAGAAGAGGTCCATGAGTTATGAGCCTGTAGATAATGTACATCATTGTTGTGCCATAGCTACATGGGTCCTAGCCCAGAAAAAGGATGATCCAGGTGCTTTCACTATGCCTTGTGCAATTGGAGATGTTGAGTTTGCAAGGGCATTTTGTGATCTGGGAGCAAGCATCAATCTGATGCTATTGGCGGTGTTTATGCAGTTAGGCTTGGGAGCCCCCACACCGACTACCATGCGGCTACTGATGACCGACAAAACTGTGAAGAAGTCAGCGGGGATCATATTTGATGTGCTTGTTAAAGTAGAAAGATTTATATTCCCGGTAGACTTTATGATCTTGGATTGCATGGTTGATTATGAGGTCCCCATCATTTTAGGGAGACCATTCCTAGCTACTAGGAGGGCCTTAGTAGATGTGGAGGCTGGCCAACTAAAGTTCATACTAAATAAAGAAAAGGTCACCTTCAACATCTTTCGTTCAGCGAAACAACCGAATGAATATAGTGTAGTCTCAGCAATAGAGGATGAATCTGAGTTCCTTGATGAAGTCTGAGTAGTCAAGAGACTTGCATCGTGCCCCGACGTTAAATCAGGCACTTCTTGGGAGGCAATCCAAGTTGTGGCTTGGTTAATTCTGAGTAACTCGTCCACCTGTGTCATGTTGCAATGTTTAATCAGGCGTTTCTTGGGAGGCAACCCAAGTGGTGGCTTGGTGAATTCTAAGTAACCGGGCCACCTATGTCGTGCTGCGACATTAAATCAGGCGTTGCGTGGGAGGCCACCATGAATGGTGAATTCTGAGTTGCCACAGGTATGTTCCCTTCCCTCTGTTCTTGCAGTTCATATTTCGGGGACGAAGCACAATTTTCGAAAGGGAAGGCGTTATACTTGTTTTTTTAGGTTTTTGGATTCGTCCGAGGGTTTTTCTTGCCATGTTTCTTTTCACTCGGGCATGCTATCTAGTAGAACTGAGATGTTTTAGGATTTTATTTTATTTTTTTTGTGTGCATGTTGTTTAAGTAGAAAGTAGCATAGAAGTACTCAGCCATAAAAATTGCACTAGTTTAGGTGTTTTGAAAAAATTTGACCCAGTCTAAAATTTCTTGATGAATTAACTGTGTACTTGTGACTGCATGCATGATATTTGTGGATCTTTTGATGTCATTTAATGTATTATCATGAGTAGTTTTGTTAAGTCATGCATAAACCAGACAGGTAGAGTGAATATAAGTCATGTGCCATGAATGGGTGAGGTTTGATACTTAGTTCGGTATTGTGTTGAAGATCTAGAACTTGCCTGGTTGGTCTTTGTATAGGTTAAGAATGGTTGGTTAGTATAGGATCATAGGCCCTTTTTGTTGATCCTACTTTTAGACTAAATGATCCTACCAAAATCATATGATTCCTTTGATCCCAATTTTGAGCCTTTAATAAAACATTTTTCTTTGATTTACCGATTAACCATACCCATTTTTTTTTATAATAAACCTGTTTTGGCCCTGGTCCCTCCTTGGACACTGTGAACCTCAACATAGGTGAAATGCCTAAGTTTAGAATGTCTAGAGTAGGAGTGCATAAATAGTGGGAAGGAGAAAAGGGAGAGAAACTAGAAAAGGTGAAAAATGAGGTGTGGTGTGAGAAAAGAAAAAGAGAAAAAAAAAGAGAAGAAAAATTTAAAAAGACAATTCAAACAGAAAATAATGCTTGAAAGAAAAAGGTTGAAAACACACCATACTTATACAGAGCATAAAAAGGGGTGAAAAGGATGGAAAAATAAGGAAAAGAAAAAAAATGGTGAAATAGGTGAAAGATGGAGCCAGATGTATGTAGTGCCAAGGAAGGGTTAGTCACTTAAAAAGATTCCATATTTATCATGTCAAGCCCTAAAGCCTACATTACAAGTCGAATCAAGTCCCATAGTGATCCTAATCTAACCATCTGATAGACCGAAGTTCAGAAAATAAGGGCAAGCCTATGATACCTGATATACAATATATGGAACTTTTTTGTGAGAGTGAGAGTCTTGCTTGTTCAGTCCCATGGCATAGCTATTACTATTTCTGTGACTGGGGACTTCATTTGTTGTGAGGATACATGGTTTATGTTTAATTTTACCAGTGGTCTATGTGAAAAGCATCGGTGATGACTTGACTACCTATTCTTAGCTAGATGACATGTCTTGATCCCTTCCCATTATGTTTTGTGGTTGCTTGTAATACATGTACTGATGTTGGTTCACGGAAGAGGGTCAAAAGTTGTTTGATTTATGTGCAAATTTTGTTTGATATTGGTTGTAGTATCCTAGGTTTATTTTCTAGTTGAGCGTTGTGTTTAGTTTTTTTCTTTTCTTTGCCTGAGTACATGCAAAAGTCTTAAGTCGAGAGTGTTGATAAGTTGTGAGTTTACAGTACTTCCGACGCTCAAAACTAAGAAAATAGCACAAACTTAGGTGTGTTTATATGGATCTAAGGCACTTTTTCTTTGATTTCAGGAAAATTAAGTGTTGGAGTAAGAATGTGCAAAAGAAGCCTTAAAGTGCACAAAATGGGCTAAAGTGTCCGTCTTAGTATGAGTCGTATGTTGATGGTACGAGCCGTATTGAGAATTGTGGCAAGTTTCAGATGGCTGAACTGGGAAGAATGCAATATACGACTCTCAGTATGAACCGTACCACAATGGTACGAGCCGTAACTGGAGTCATAGAAATATTTAGAAGGAATTGCACAAAGGCAGACTCTTAGCATTGATGGATTTACAAATCATGGCAACAATGTACTGATCGTACCAGGAGTAGTGGTGAACTTCAGAGGATGTGTAGTGCTAAGCAGAACTTTAAACAGTATGAGTCGTGGCTAGGAGGTATGAATCATACCACAACACTCGTGAATAGTTTCAGAAGATGTTAGAGTTCTCAGAGCCGTACCACAGAAGCAAAGCCTGACTCGTAGGAAGTATGTACGAGTCGTACCATTGCCCAACACTTAGCCAAAAGTTCAGCAAGCCAAGGACTTATGGATAGCAGGTATGACCCGTACAATCCTACTACGGGTCATATGATCAGTCGTGGCTCAGGCGGCGCCAGTTATAGAAAATCACCCTGTTAGCTTAGGAAAAGGATTCTTATGTCTGTACAAATACCTTTTATGTTTTATTTTCAAAAGAAGAGCGTGAAATCAATGGGGATTCGAGAGAAAAACATAGAATTGAGTTGATTAACTTATGATCAACCTTTTCTTGGATTCTTTCTTGATCTTTATAAATTGTTCCTGGGATTTTTCTTACGCATTCAAAGAAGCTTTTTTCTCAACTACCACTGTAAGTATTGAATTATGTGCTTAATTATGAATGTATATCACAACCTTGCAACTATCAGAGGCTAAAACCTCCATATCTAGGGTTGTTGTTATACCCCGGAAGGTCAAAGATCGGACCCGAGAGTTGAAACAGGAAAATTATTAAATTGATGTTGCAGGTACAGGACGAGTCGTGGGTCGACTTGTGAGAAGACCCCCACGAGTCGTTACGTGGCTCGTGGGGAGACCTGGGGGAAGTAAAGGACTGATGTCCCCACGAGTGAGGAAACGACTCGTGGTCAGCCACCATGAGTCATCATGTCAATCGTGGGGTGGTCTGGGAATATAGACAGAGGAGATGTCTAGTGTATCTAACGAATGGGACCCCACGAGTCGTGGTCTGTCCCAACGACTCGTGAGGTGAGTCGTGAGCAAGCAGGATGATTTTCATTGATCCTAAGGAAGTGTCTTGATGGGAGGTGATCACGATATGTGGTCACTGGGGACGAGTCATTAAGTGCCCTATTACGGGCCCCAATAGTTTGGTTAACCAGTGCACTTGACGGGCGATGCAACGAGTCATTGCCCGTCCTGACGAATCGTTAGGTCACCCGTTAGGGTCACCTGGCAGTTATTTTCTGTGAAATAGTAAGGGCCTTCTTGTAATTTTCTATGTCCCTAAGACCTATACTACACCACTTAAGGTTTGTTTTAGTGTATTTTAAGCAGGGGAAAACCTATTCTAAGCCATTCTTCCGATGCATGAAAGTTGAAGGTTTGAAAAGGAGATTCAAGGAAAAATCTCAAGGTTTCCATTGAAATCTCAGCTTGGGCTATTAGAGGGTGTTAGAATTCACCATTTCTAGGTATGTAAGGATATGAGTGGGGTGTCTTCTTCAGCACCCATGCCTAATTTCTATCAAATGTGATTAATTGTCTATGACCAAGAATGGGGTTTTACCCAATTGCATAATTCTTCAAGCTCTACATGTGGGTATGATTAAATTATAGTTATATTGAGGAATTGTGAAGCTTTTGTAGATTTTAAATTTGTTTCCAATCAAAATTGTGATTTCTAACTTATGGAATTGAATGTCCATGGATGAGGAGTTCATGAAAGAAGAGATTGATGTTGAATGTATAATGATGATGATCTAATGATGAAAAGCATGTGTCTAGAGCTACCCATGATTGTGATGCTATTTTCAAAATAAAATGTGTAGATCCTTGTATGATAAAGCTTTAGGCAATGCCCACATGATGATTTAAAGTGATGATTTTTCCGACATAAGCTTACCACATTGTTTGAAGTGAAGTTTTTCCCAATTTTTCATAAATTATAGCTTGTGGTATGTTGAGTTAAATATTTCTACATGTAGCTTACCACATGATTTGGAGTAGATGCTCCCACCTTTGATTGAGCTTGTTGTATATTCTTAAATAAAGCTTCTCATATGCATGAATGTATAATTGAGATTTATGTCATCATTTAGCTTTGTCAATAGACAATGTTGAGCTTCATTTCATACGATGTTGAGTTATGCATGATTTCATATTGAGCTTTGTCATTAGATGAAATTGAGCTTCATTATATACGTTGGAGAGCATTGCATGTTTTTGGGAGAAGAGTCTAGCACCGAGCGGGTTAAGGGTCATCACCCTATTCCCCAGAACTACGCGCCAACAGGTTTATACTATTATATTATTGGGACCTCCCTTGTGATCTATCCCTGGCCCGATTGGCCCTTAATCTTGATATCGATATCATGGTATTGTCCATCGCCCTGACAAGGTTATGGATGGCTCTACCCACTTGAGTGTGATAGTTGGGACCACGTAAGCTCTATCGTGGTATGTCAGTTAAGTGATGAGTCTCCAACTGTCTATATCATTCAGATTTGCATATTCATTTCTCATGATGATTACCCTACGCATGCATGTTCAAAAAGTAAGGTTTGACTCATTGTTCAGCTTTTCATGTAAATGTTATGTTTCAGCTTGAGTCATTCGAGTCAGTCATGGTGTTATAAAGCAATGTATTGGTCGGTTTAGTTGGGGATATTGTCCCATTAACCCATCATATGTATTAGAGGCTTTCAGACAAGTATGTAGTGCTCAGCTGTGTATATGTCTAGTATTTCCTGAAGTTATGCTATAATTACGTTTTTGCTATGTTCTCATGATTATTATTCTACTTATTTGAATGCGATTAGTTGTATGGATGTGCCATGGGTCGACTTGGGGTCTCTCGGGGTCCCTTGTCCCATGTCAACTATCCGAGTGTATGTTCGGGTCGTGACAGTTGTGAGAACCATGGTGGATTAACAAGCTAGGGATATTCAAAAGTGATTCAAAACCAATGCAAAATGCTTCTATTGTATTATCTTCATCTTCAAATGTTTCTTAACGGTGTACAACATTAAGACTTGCCCGAATTCTTTACTTGCTTGAGCCTAGAGAGGTAGAGATTCGGAAAAGAGAATTACAACAAAGCCTTAATCTTGATGATCATTGTATTAACTTGAGTTGTGGTCGCAGGATAGTTAAATTTGGAATATATTAATAACGGTTAGTTTGAAATCGCTCATGAGACCTGACCCGGTGATTGAGTATAGTCATCCAAGAGAAGACGAACCAGTCATTTGGATGAACCCGAGTCATCAGTTCTATGGGTAAGCATTGGTATTGATCACGTGTGTATACTCGAAGTAGTTATGAACCCATGGGGAACACAAACCCTAGTTATTTTTAAATCTTGATTTAAAGCATAATTTCAATCATTGTTTTGATCATTGTTTTCTTAAAATCCCCGAATTGGAGTAGCTAACCAACAAGTTCACTTACCGGCATTAGTCTAGATCTTTCATATTCCCTATTGGTTCGACCCCAACCTCTTTGTTGGATTTTTTATTGACAACGTCCACTTTATATTTCAGTAGGAGGTGTGAGTTTGAGAATTATCACGTACCGGGATACTTGTCCTGTGCAATTTCTTCTGGAACATTTCACGACTGCCATTTTATAACTCTTACCATGAGCCGTAACTTTCCATTGCTTCACAGTTTGTTCCAAGACCTTTCCACAATTCTTAGTACTGCTCATACCAAGATAGTACGGCTCGTACTGAGATCCGTACTAAGCCTCTTTTTTGCATTTTTTCCCATCTTTTTCACAATTCAGCTCCAACATCTATTTTCCTTGAAAATAAAGTAAAAGCACCTCATATCCATATAAACACACCTAAGTCCATGCTATTTTTCCAATTTTAATCAACATCCTCAACATAAGACTTTTGCATGTCCTCAGGCAAAGAAAACAAAAACTTAAAATGATGCTTAACGAGAAAGTAAAACTAGAATACCTACAGCCAACACACCAAAATTTGCACCATGAACTGTAATCAGCTTTTAACCCTTTTTCTGTTCGAACTAAGTCAGTTATGCACACATGTAACCATAACAAGGATCAAGATATGGCATCCAACTATCAACAGAAAATTTAGCCATCACCAGTGGCTATTCACATAGATAATTGGTAATACAACACAAACCACGTACCCTCACAACAAAAGAAGTCCCCGACACTCACAAATATATAATATGATGAACTTGGAACTTAAAAAAAGGAACTCTCACACTCCCAAAGAAGTTCCAAATACTGCACATCGGATACCATAGGTTTGCCCTTATTTTCTCTACTTCGGCTCTCCGAACAGCTAACCTAGGATCACTATAGGACTTTGTTTGGCTTGTAATGTAGGCTTCGGGCTGAGCATGGTAAATGTGGGATTTTAGTGACTATACCCTCCTTGGCACTATATACTTGTAGCTCCACTTTACACTTTTTACCCTATTTTTTACATTTTCAACTTTTTCTCCCTTTTTATGCAATATATGGGTGTGGTGTGTTTTCAACTTTTTTATTCCTTTTTTCTCTTGTATTTTCTTTATCAGCTTTTTTTCTTGTCACACCACACCTCATTTAATAATCTTTTTTCCGTTCTTTTCCTTTTTCACCTCCCCGCTATCTATGCACCCCTAATATAGTCACCCTCAACTTAGGTATTTTGCCTGGGTTGAGGTTCACAATTATCCAAGAAGGGACCAGGCCAAAATAGATTCATTATTAAAAAATGGGTAAGGTTGAAGGTTAATTAAAGAAAAATGGTCAATATAAGACTCAAAATCGGGATTAAGGGATTCATCATTATTTGGTAGGATAATTTAGGCTAAAGTGATTCATCAATCAATAACATCCTATGATCATCTCCTAACCAACTATCCTAAAGCCTATGCAAAGACCAACCGCGCAAGTCCCAGATCCTAAATGCAGTATTGAACTAGGTGTGCAACCTCACTCACTCATGGTTCCAGTTTGTATTGAATCTACCTATCTAGTTCATGCACTGCAACTACAACCACTCATGCTCATAATTTAAATGCCATACAAAAATCCACAAAAGTCATGTAATTGTAATTAAGATACACAGTTAACATCAATATTTTAACAGGGTCAATTTTTTCAAAAACATCAAACTAGTGCATTTATTGGATGCCAAGTACTTCTAAGCTACTTCTAATTAAATGAAAACAACTTAAACATGTCAGTTCTACTAGATAGCTTTCTTGAGAGAAAGAAACACGACAAGAAAAACCCTTAGACGAATCAAAAGTCTCAAAAATTACAAGCATACCCCCACTTTTGGAAAAACATGCTTCATCCTTGAAGGATAAAATATATAAGCACAAGGGAAAGGGACATGCCTGTGGCTACTCAGACTTCACCTTCGATGGGTTGCCTCCTATGCAGCGCCTTTTTTAAGATTACAGCATGGTGCAAGTCTCTTTACTACTCAGACTTTGTCAAGAAACTCGAAATAATCATCAATTGCTGAGACAGCTCTGAACTCATTGGTCTGCTTCATTGACCAGTAGACATTGAAAGTAACCTCCTCTTTGTTCAGCTTGAACTTTAATTGGCCAGCTTCCATGTCTACCAAGGCTATCCCAGTGGCTAGGAATGGTCTCCCTAAGATAATGGGGACCTTAAAATCAACCTCACAATCAAGAATCACAATGTCCGCTGCAAAGATAAAGCATTCCACCTTGACAAGTACATCAATTAGAAACCCCACTGGCTTTTTAACTGTGCAATCTGCCATCAATAGCTACATCTAAGTCCGTGTGGGGGATCCCAAGCCCAGTTGTTTGAACACAGCCAATGGCATCAAGTTGATGCTTGCTCCCAAGTCACAAAGTGCCTTTGCAAACTCGAAATCACAAATAGTACACGGAATGGTGAAGGCACCTAGATCCTCCTTCTTCTAAGAAAGGACCTGTGAAGCTATGGCACGAAAATGATGCAAGTTATCCGTCGGCTCATAGCTCACAGACCTTTTCTTAGTAACAAGGTCCTTAATAAATTTGGCATATCCAGGCATCTCTCCAATACCTCAACCAACAGTATGTTCACAGAAAGATGTTTAAGCATAGGGAGGAACTTTTGGAACTTACCATCTTCCGCCTTTTCCTTTATCTTTTGAGGGAACGGTTATGGTGGTCAAAGGATAGCCTTATTGATTTGTGTGGCCCCTTGTTTCTTACCCTTTTTAGATTCAGACTAATTTTCACCAACTGGAGCCTCAGTCAACTCAGCCTCTTCCTTAAGCTATTGCTCAGCAACCTCATCATCATCATCAATCATGATCTCTTTCTTCCTTTGCATTTCAACTATAACCGGCAGAGGGGGATCAACTGTGGTCTTTCCACTCCTAGTCATCACAGCTATACATTGGTTATCATTCTTTGGATTTTGCACTGTGTTTCTAGGTAGTGTTCCCTTTTTCCTAGGGTTTAGGGATGCCAATAGTTGACCTAGTTGTTGCTCAATTTACTTGATAGTTGTAGCATGCAACTCAACTTTTTGGTTCATGCATATAAGTCTGCCTGAATTTTGTTCAACTACTCCTCAGTGGATATCACCTTCTTGACCATCTCAGCCATTATGCTCTCTAATTTTGACGATCCAGCATCACCCTCATGTGCATTAAGAGACACATACAATCTTTTCCGGTCATTGCAGTAACCATCATTCCTTTTCTATTCTCTATCTCGCTCATGACCTCGACTCCTATTCCTATACGCATTACAATTATAATTGTCCCGATATTTTTTCCAGCCTTGATTTCTGGAACCTGGCACCAAGTGTCCTATCCAGAAGTTTGTTGCCTCCTCAGAATCTAAATGCTTCTTCCCTGGTTCATGTCCCTAAGTTCCCACCGCATTTATCTTTCTAGCCCCAGTGCCCATGATATGCTTTGTGAGCAAGTCTAAGGATGTTCATATATGGGACAATTCCTAATCATGCTCCTCCTCTTTTTTCATTGCTATGCAGTCATACCAACAACATGCGTACCTGCAGCTGCTTCTGCTTCCCTAGTGTGCCAGGCTCTGTTAGTTTTAGTCACTTTGTGAAGAATAGTTGCAGCTTGTTCCCATGTGTGACTCATCAGTGCTCCTCCTGCCACAGTATCTGCTACAGCTTTTATGAATTATTCAATGACCTATAAAAAATCTCCAACAAGTTGTCATTAGGAATTTTATGGTTGGGGCACTTTGTCAACTTCTTTTTAAATCTCAACCAGGTTTCATGAAATGCCTCTATTTTCAGTTGTCGGAAGTTATATATCTCATCCTTTAGTAGTAGCATCCTAGAGAGTGTGAAGAACCTCTCTAGAAAAGCCTGTTTAAGCTCCCTCTAGTTGGTAATGGAGTCATTGGGCAACTCTGATAACAATAGAGTGGCCACTCCAGAAAGATAGAAGGAAAAGAGTCTTAGCCTTATTGTACCTGACTTACACCGAGCAATCTATACACCTTGTATATTCCAATGAAGTTCATCAAGTGCAGGTTGGCATCATTCATTACATGCCCGCTAAACACCCCATTCATATTCAGCAACGGTATCATGGTTCTAGTAATGTCAAACTTTTCCCCAACAGGCAAAGGTTGCAGTACAAAATCTCCAATTGACCCGACTTCATCAATATCTAGGTCATCCTCATCAAAGAACTGAGGGGCATATCTCTGGCCTCTATTGCCCCTTCCATGGTGGCTAGCATTTTCGAATTCCTCCCAAGCGTCCTCTGCTTCCTAAAGTGCATATTGCCGAGCTAGGTCAGCTTGCCTAGCTTCTTCAGCAAGATGGGCCTCTCTTTGCTCCTGATTCTCCATTATTCACAGTATTCTCTCTAATTCAAGATCAAGAGGAATTAGGGGGTTTTGCTCCATCGAGTACTTGGCATTCACCAAGAGACAACCTGTGGCTGTCAAAAAGAAAAAAGAAAAAGTAAATGAGGAAATAAAAACTAAAAGTTAAACACAAGCAATTAATCTATTCTTAAGTTGTATTCACCAGCAATGATGCCACTTTTTGATAAAGATCAAACTCACACTCCTGATAAAGCATAAAGAGGATGTTGTCCATAAAGAACCCAACAAAGGTTGGGGTCGAACCCACAGGGAATATGATAAGAAATAGACTAATGCAGGTATTTAAGCTTTTAGTATGTTATCTCCAAAAGGGGGATTTATTGAAAACAGTTATAAAACAAGATTGAAAATTGATTTTTGTTTATCAAGATTTACAATTAAGTAGAGTAAGTGTTCCCCATGGGTTCATAACTACTTCGGGTTTACACTCATGATCTATCCCAATGCTTACTTATAGAACTGATAACTAGGGTTCATCCAAATGATTGGTTCATCCCTATTGGATTAATATACTCAATCACCGGGTAAGCATGAGCGATTTCAATTCAACCATTATAACTTTGTTCCAATTTAACTATCTTGAAACCACAGCTTAAGTTATACAATGATACGTAAGATCGGCTTTGTTGTAATTCTCTTTTCCTAATCGCTATTTCTCTAGGTTCAAGAAAGTAAAGAATTCAGGCAAGTCTTAATACTGCTCTTCGTTAAGAAACATTAAAGATGAAGAGAATACAATACAAGTGTTTAGCATTGGTTTTGACTCACTTCATGTAACCCTAGTTTGTTAATCCACCATGGTTCCCACAACCCTAATTGTGGAGCTTTTAGCATCTCATGATTGTAAGATTGTTATTAGCATTCATAGACAAACACATAATTGAATGCTTACAACACTGATAGAAAGAAAACCTGCTTTGGATATTGCAAGAATTGATGTTGAATAACCCAAGAACAAAGAATAAATTCAAAGAATGAAATCTCCAAGACTTGAGTTAAAATTCACAAAAACTTGTCTTTGATTGCTTTTAATCATCTCTCATCTCTCTTCGCTTCTTCCAACTGAAAATAACCTAAAAGGTATTTTTACAAATAATTGGAACCTTATCCTAAGTAAACAGGGAAACTACCAAAAACTGTCGCTGCATTCACCTACGACCCGTAACAGCATTCTACGGGTTGTACCTTGACTCATATGTTGGTCGGCTTCTACTGAATCTGGCTAGCTGTTGACTTTTAGTACGAAACGTACTAGGAACCTATGAGTTGTACAATCTTCCCATTTCTTGCACTTGAAATTGTTGGCATCTTCTGTTAACTTCCATGGATGGCTTGGTATGACACGTATCTTCATTCTACGATCCCTGAGTCCTTCTCAAACATTGAGTTTTTCCAGTCCTCTATTCTTTTAGTCTTTTCCAAGGTTTCTTGCTACGAGTCTTAGGGAGGTTTCATGACTCATGATTTCCACTCATACCAGGATACTTGTCAATTTCTTTTGTAACTTTTCACGAATGCCATGGTACGGCTCGTACCGTGAGCCGTAACTTGCCATTTCTTCAGAATATTCTCCTGAACCTTTCCACGATTCTCAATACGGCTTATACCAGGATTGTACGGCTCGTACTGAGATCCGTACTAAGCCTTTTTCTTTGCATTTTTCTCCATTTTTTCCACAATTCAGCTCCAACATCTATTTTACCTAAAAACAAAGTAAAAGTACCTCATATCCGTATAAACATACATAAGTACATACTATTTTTCTAGTTTTAAGCATCGTAAGCACTGTAAACTCATAGCACATCGATGTTCCTCATGAGAATGTTACTACTAAGAAAGAGGGAGAGGTGCCTCACAATACAAAAGTCCAAGAGCCTAGACTTCCACCCCCATACCCTCAACAGTTAGCTAAAAAGGAGGGCTACCAATTTCAAAAATTTATTAACATGTTCAGTATGTTGTCCATAAATGTACCACTTACAGATGCATTGCTCCAAATGTCTGGCTATGCCAAATTCATGAAGGAGTTTTTGAAAAAGAAGAAGATTGTGGATGCATGCACAGTGGAGGTGTCACACCATTGTAGTGCCATGATGGTCAAAATCTTTCTCCCAAGAGCAAGGACCCAGGGGCATTCATTATTCTATGCACTATTAGATTTTGCATGTTTAACAAAGTGCTATGTGATCTTGGAGCGTGTATTAACCTAATGGCTCTTGTGATTTTTAAAAAGTTAGGTCTTGGGAGTCCCAAGCCTACAACAATGAGGCTATTGATGGATGATTGCTCTATCAAGTGCCCCATATGAGTTCTTAAGGATGTCTTGGTCCATGTGGATAAGTGCATACTTCCATCCGACTTTATCATGTTGGATTGCGATATGGATTCTGAGGTGCCCATAATCTTGGGGTGACCATTGTTGGCTATGGGGAGAGCATTGGTGGATGTAGAGATATGTGTATTGAAGTCTAGAGTTGATGGTGATGAAGTCATTTAATGTTTTCCACCCAATGCAACCCCCTGATGAGTGCAAGGTGATGGCGGTCCTTGATGAAGATGAGGAGCAAGGGAATATGAGATAAAATTGATGAGGAGGATGAACCTTCGAATGAGTGATGCTCTGTGATGAATCTGTCGAGTCATGACATTAAATAAGATGCTTCTTAGAAGGCAACCCAAGTGTTTTTGAGTTCAAGTGTTTTTTATGTTTTTGTTGTTTTTGGTTTTGTAGGATGATTGGATGAAAGACCAAGTGAAAGAAAAAAAGGGACAAGTTACTTGAGACCTGCTTAATGTAGGCACTAAAGTGCAAGACATACTTCAAACGCCAGAAGGAACCAAAAAGTTGGGAGGAAATGAAGAGTCTCTGTGCCTCACTTGTGAAACGTTGGTGTCAACCTGTGAAACGCAGGATAGACGCAGAGTTAGGCTAGAATGCCATAGAAATTCTGGGAAAAAAGGAGATGACCTGCGAGAGATCTACGAAATGTAGGTGCAAACCCATGAAATGTAGGCTTGTTGCAGGTGTATCAAAGTGAACTGGGCAAGAAAGAAGCCACCTACGCTTGGAACTACGGTTCACAGGTGTCCTCCTGTGGCCGTAGGTCTGGCACAGGCACAAGTATAAGGTACATGTTCGGTGTGTTATATGGGTATATAAAACAACATGCAAGTGCACGTGGTCGAACAAGTAGTAAGTGGCTTTAGTAAGCCAAGTATCAATCCCACAGAGACTTTGGTTAAGTGCAATTTGCTTAAGTATACTATATTTTTACTTCTAAGTATGCTGACAACAACGTGACCAAAAAGTGAATAATTTGTTTGATAAATTTTATACTAAAACTAAGAACAATTATCTACTTTGAATCTGAACTATGGATAAGAGCATGCTAAGGTTAAACGAACATGTAATGAAACTGATTATCATCATAAATTGGTTAATCTTTTCTTCCTGTTGCTAGCCAAGAACATTTGCCAAGAGATTAAAACTCTCGTATTTAACCTCACTTAAGAATCATGAACCATCCGTCTACATTTCTGTGATCAAATGTAATTCATGTTCTAGCCATACAATTCTGGTTCCTAAATTGACTAATACGACTTTCAGGTATATTTTTATCCTGAAGGCACATCAAAACTCAGTTTTCTCAAACCAAGTAAAGAACAATATCCTATTAATTCACAACTTTCCAATTTCGTGCTCTCTCGAGTGAAATCGGACTTTTTAGATGTACATTAATGTAGGCCACACACCAATGCAGTAAAAACAAGAATTAATAGAACAACATGGAAGAAAAAGATGAAAAACCATATAATCAATAATCAAAATTCATCACAAGTGTTCATAACCTCAGCAAGGAAGGGAATTAGCCACTCATTTGTGGATTAATCATCATAAAACGAGTGTTAATCATACAAGCAATTGAATTAGAGAAGAAAGAAAGAGAGAAAAAACCCTGAACTTTTCATCCCTCAACTGTCTGTAACCCACGTCCTTGCTCCACCAAGTCTGAATTATGAAAAATGAACTTAAGTGTTCTATTTATACTAGTGGGAATTTTTCCCGGAATAATGAGCAACGTGTCACGGAGTGCATCGTGGAGCACTGCCTCCGTGACACGCCATGAACACGGACCCTCACTAGAACTGGGGGTCCGGGAATTCAAGCTCAACGTGGCACGGCGTGCATCGCGGAGCACTGGCTCCATGCCACGGAGCAACGCGGACCATCACTGGAAATTTGGTGAATTTTCACCCTCCAGGCAGAATGCCTCCGCGATGGCAGCGTGACACGGCTCCATCGCGGAGCCTCTTTGATTTATGCTGTCCAATGTCTTTTCCTTGCTCGCATCCAAGTCCAACTCCGATATCATCCAACATGCATTTTAGCTTCCCGAAATCACATTTTACCTGCAAAACAATGCTAATCATGTTGGTTAGTATAAATTCACATTTTTTTACCAATTACATAAAAATGTATACACATTGCTAGATAAACAAGGCGAAAATGGTACTTTTGAGTATCACTTGGGCATATAAATCTGCCCAAGATCACTTACCCCACACTTAAATCCTTGTTCGTCCTCGAACAACAAACATACAATTCATGCAATTTACATCCCAACCTCGCTACTATGGTACGACAATTTAAGCTACAGTCATACTGATCATTCCATATTGCAAATCATCAAGAAAACATGCATGGTCTTATTAATGCAATGACCTTCAATACATTAAGACTTCCTAGACTTTAGGAATCGACTCTCGATATCGGCAAACTCATGCAAATCAGCTAATCAAGATATCCGACACGAAAATCAATCTTTCATCAAGCATGTGCCCTCACAACTCAAGAGAATCTTCCCCTTTTTGCTCATGTGTCACAAAAACATTCAAGCAGGGGCATGTAAAAACAATTTCACTCTCTCTCCCAAAAGAATTCACATGCATCATGTCGTGACCCATAAGCTTGCCCTTAGTGTATTACTCCACTAATATAAAGAAATGCAATGTAAGATCACGTAGGACTTTAATGGGTTGTAATGGAAGCTATGGAACTAGTAAATATTGGATTAGCCAATAATAGCCACTAGCATCCATAAGCGCCTTTTCAACACATTCCCATCAACTCATGGACATTGTTTCTCTTTTTTTTTTTCATCATCCCATTCTTGATGATTTACTTTAGTGTGGCCCATTTCATTAAGCACACTTGACACAATAACAAAGATTATTCATGCACCTTCATTATCGTTTATTTATAACTAGTGCACTTTCAACCTTTTCTTTTCTTCCCTCACTCTGCTTTTCTTTTTCTTTTCACCATTCTCACTCTTTGACACTTTGGGAAAGTTATTTTCTCTTCTTAAGCGCTTATGAGTTTTGTATAGACTTTATGGCTAATGAAAAGAAGGAATTAAGCTCGGTTTACACTTTTTGGACAAAAGAAAGAAATAATAGGCTAAAGGCTCAAAGGGCTGACTAGGGTATACAATCACAGAAAGGGGGAGTATGACAAGAAAAAAATAGGAACTCTCGGTTAAAACAAAGAAATGCCTACATCCTTTCCTACAATACACCTCCTTCATTTCGTTCTGTACACACACCAGGCAAGTTCTAGACATTTCACAATAGCATGGAATATCAACACCTCACTTCACACTTTATGCACATGCTCGATTCAAGATGTATTCACAGACTCTTCAATCAGCTAATTACAGGAATTGAAACATTAAGCCTCAATCACACTGAATCGAACTCTACAGCCTAGGTATCTCAACATATTTACAAAATTTGCATGCTTTCATAAGAATCACCTTTGCATTTTGAATATCATGTACAACACGCAACCAAAATTTCGCAACCATATAGTAACTACAGGTTCCGGGATGCAATCCACTAAGGAAAAAACTGAAAATTAATTAAAAAAAAATTCTCCTAACGACTACATTTCCCTTAAGACGGTCGTCATCCATCCATCATAGGGAACAGTCACTAACTATGACTTCGGTTCAATGGGACCATTCTCGGTAAAAGAACCGAAAACAAACGCCGAGAAACCCAAAATTAAAAAGTTGACAAATTTGCAAAATATCAATCATTTTGATAGGAAAAGAAAATAATTTATGTACACAATACTTTAAAGAAATATTTTTAAAAATATCGATCATTTCGATAAAAAAAAATATTTACAGAATCAGCTGGCAACATTCAACAACACACATCAAGTTCACAAATATTTACAAATATAGAACAATTTGAAAATTCACAAACACAGGGAAACACAACATACAAAATAACAGAGGAGAACATACAAACAAACAGCCCATCCCAGCACCTAACTACTCCCACCCCACACTTAATCCGAACACTGTCCCCAGTGTTCACAAAAATTAAATATCACAAAATCGGGTGGTGGAACTCCCAGATCAATCAAAGTATTCCACTTCTTCGTCGGGTGCTGCTGCTTCATCTCCCATATCCGAGTCGCCTCCGTCGTCATCATCGGACTCCACATCGGAGTCCTCCCGACGCGTCTCCTCGTCCGTGGGGACGTCATCGTCTGTGGGCTCTACAAAGGCTGGCCTTACTCGGCATAGAGCCCTGGCGTTTTCACCAAATGGGTAATCTAGCTCGAGCTGCCATAGCTCCTCCTCCGTCGCTGGCCTCCCACCTATCCTGAGCTGGAGCATCTACATCCCATACATCCGCGCCATATACTGGTCATCACGAGCGTGTCGCTCGCCAAGTGTCAGCACTGGCCCGTGGGTGGTGTCGGGAGCCTTAGTTTTGGTAACATCCAAGGCCCGCCGCTCCAACTGCGGGATATAATCCAAAGCCTCCTCCTCAACATCGAGGCCCCTGAGAAAGGTGGTGAGTAGTCCACCAAAACCATACCTGTGCCCCTGGTGCAACCGGGCTCTCTTCATGGCGGATATAATAACTGCCCCGACATTTATCTCTAGCCCTTTCATCAGGGCGTACACCAGGCAAACACGATCCCGGGTTACATCAGTCATATGTACCCCCGGGATGAGGCAAGAGCAGACTATCTTCAGCCAGATTCAGGCTTCCCTATTTATCTGTGAATATGGCAGAGTCTGGTGGTAGCCCCTTTCCTTGTGCCTGCTCCATCTAGCTGTAGATCAGGCCCCATACAGTGTGCGTCTGATGTCAGCATACGGTGGGGTAATGTTCAGCTGTCGGAGGACGTGGGCGTTTGTGTCCCGCGCTCCTATGATGGCATTGAGCTGGTGAGGCTCCAGAGTGACTATCTGCCCTTTGATTTTGATGGTGTGGCTTCTGATTGACGGGTTCCAATTAGCGTAGAACTCCCGAACCAGGTGCAGGTTGCATTCTTTGGGCTCCTCGAATATGAAATTTAGCCCCGCTGCCTCGATCCGGTGAACCATCCTTGGGAACTCCTGTGCCAATGGCTCCCGTGCTATATGCTCCTCGGGGAAATATTTGTTCTCTTTGTGCTTTGCGTACCACTTTTTCCCCTCGTCAGTCACCCATCTTTTTCCATATTGGCGGCGCTGGCCGCGTGGAACTGCTGGTGCTGCTGGGATTGCTGTGCCCAGTCTGAGTCTCTTTCTTCCGGTGCCTGAAGTTGATGCACCTTTCCCTTTCTCTTGCCGGCTTGCCATTTTACCTGTCAACCCAAGTCAACAAGCTCAACGTTACGCTAAATAAATATTAACTTCGGTTAAGGTCGGGTTACGCTAAGTTACCCCACACTTAGTCCTTAGCTACAGTTACAACCTACGGCAAGAATATCTTTATTTACATCAAACAACCAGCTATACAATCATGCTTAGTGCATTTAAAAGAAAATTCGACGGTATAACTTCTGCGTACTACTCAGACTTTGTACAGCTAATCACAATCACTACCATCGCAAACATTTTAACCATTGCACTTAGCAAAGAAAAACAAAGAAACAAAAATAACAACAAAAATTTATATACACGAACCTATCCAACTAACCAAATTCGAACAAATTTCAACATTTCCCCCAAACCCGAGAATTTGTCGTCTATTAACATCATAACAATTTGTACAACGACTCATCTCATTCAACACGTACAACCCGGCCTAAAATTCACAATTTCATAACATTTCCAACTTCAAATTCAACAACAAGCCCTAGAAGTGAGATTATCAATTAAATTTGAATAATTTATACAATCGACAAGTTCAAATAATCATAACGACATTCAGAACATTTATCAATCAACAAATAACTCGAATTCATGCTTAATTTCTACTTAGGGCAATTTAGCTCACCTCCCAAGCTTAAAATCAAAGAAAATCGACAAAAACTTGAGAGGGAATCGGAAAACATACCTTGAAGTTGAAGAATCGAAGAAAACTCGGTAATTTGTTGCCTTAAGCCATGGCACGTTGATGGGGGAGGGGTTTTGGGATGTTTGGTCGTGGAGGAAATTGAAAATGAGGGGAAAAGGGGAGGTTTTGGGGTTTAAAAGGGTAGAAAAACACGCGGGTCACCCAGCAACCCGGTGTGACCCATCGCGATATACATGGCAACGTGTCACGGAGTGCATCGCGGTGCACTGCCTCCGTGCCACGGAGCCATCGCGATAGCATTCTGGAAATTTAAAATTTTCGGGTTATACCTCAACGTTTCACGGAGGGTAACGCGGAGGTCCTCCTCCGTGACACGGATCTAACGCCCCAGCTCACTATTTTCTACATTTTATTAAATTTTCATACCTCGACTTTTCCTTCACGATTTCGTGCACATTTTCCTCCGTTTGACCTGAAAATCATCTCACTAAACAAAATTGGTTAGAATTATAGGTTTCACCTAACTAAAATTAAAAACAATAACTAAAACGAAAAAATTTTGTAATAAATCAAGAAAAAGAAAACGAAAAATCTATTTACACTTTACAAAATGAAAGAAAAAATTTTCACGGGTTGCCTCCCGTGTAGCGCCTGGTTTACCGTCGCGGCTCGACGTCGTTTAAGCTCAATTGTCCGCTAGGGTGATGGATGATTTCTCTCGATCACCGTCCTCCCCCCAGTAGTGCTTACACCTATCCGGTGGTCTTCCCATTAACTCTCGGGAGTACTTCATCTGCTTGTCATTACCGTGATCAATCACATTGATCACCGAGAGTTCTTCATGCACCATCAGGAGCTTGGGTGCTTTATACACATCTAACACCTCTACCTTGTCATGTGCTAGCATTGTAAGTTTCCCCGCATCTACATCGATTAATGCTTTCCCGGTTGCCAAGAAGGGTCGTCCCAAAATAAATGGGACTTCCGCGTCTGGTTCAAAATCCAGCACGACAAAATCTACCGATAAAATTAGGGATCCAACTTGCACCAGAACGTCCTCAACAATTCCATCCGGCCTAGCTAAGGATCGATCCGCCAACTGCAAGATTACAGTTGTGGGTCTAGGACTCCCTAAGCCCAACTTTCTGAATACCGAAGACGGCATCAGATTTATACTCGCCCCCAAGTCACACAATACATGAGCTCGGATGCTCTGCCCAATAGTAAGCTGGATAGTAAAACTTCCAGGGTCTTTTAACTTTGTGGGCAGTCTATTTTGGATCCGGGAAGTGCACTCCTCTGTTAAAGCCACCGTATCATACTCAGTCAACCGACTTTTGTTGGCCACGATGTCCTTTATGTACTTGGCATATTTAGGCACTCCTGCAAGACATCAACAAGAGGTAAATTAACATGTACCTATTTAAGCACCTCCATGAATTTCTTGAAACACGCCTCCTTTTTGTGTTTCTTGAGTCGTTGAGGGAACGGGGGTGGAGGTCTTTCTGATTCAGCTTCTTTGGTCTTCCCCCTTTCCGACTTTTGCTCCCCCTCAACTTCTGCTGCTCCCAAATATTGAGGTGGTCTTTCTGGTTCCACCTCCTTCAGCTGCAAACCCCTCCTTGTGGTCACTGCATTTACCTGCTTGGGATTCGGATCCGTGTCGCTTGGCAGTCCTCCTCTAGGCCTTGTATTTTGGGCACTAGCAAATTGCCCAAATTGATACTCAATAGCCTTGGTAGCTAATTGATTGTTTTTCACTTCGGCTGCCAATTTCACATAGTCAGCCTGCAATTGAGCTTGGTTAGCTATCATGGTCTTGAACATCTCCTCAATGCTGGGTGATGGTGGTGGAGGAGGTGCATTGTTGTTTCTGAATTGAGATTGGTAGTTCTGTTTCCCTCCTTGATTCCTTTGCACACCCTGACCCGAACTTTGGCCTTGATGGTTGTTGCTACCGCATGAGAAATTAGGATGATTCCTCTAATTTGAATTGTAGCTACTACCATACGGCTGGTGATTTCTTTGTGCATTACCCACAAAGTTTACCGAGTCAGGATTGGCTCCACAACACTCAGCTGAGTGCTCACTGCTTCCATACACTTCACACCACATCTGCTGGACTGCATTAACTGGAGCTGAAGGCTGGTTCAAAGTCATGTTGCTGAAGTGGTTGTTCATTTGATTTTGCAAGGCAGCTATCTGTGCAGCGATAGCTGTAAACCCATCCACTTCAAGCACTCCTGCTGCTTTCCTTGTCCCACCTCGTGATGAATCAACATTCCATTCTAGATTGCCCTGTGAAATCCGGTTTAGCAAGGTATACAGCTCCTCATAAGTCTTTTCCAGCGCTTGCCCTCCAGCTGTTGAATCTAGCAATATTTTGGTGTGGGGTTCCAAACCCTCAATAAATGTGTGCACCAACACCTCATTGGACTGATGATGATGAGGACAGTCCCGCAACATGGATTTAAATCTCTCCCAGGCTTGATATAAATTTTCTCCTTCCCTCTGTTTGAAACTTAGAATTTGACTTCTAAGTCTTGCTGTTTTACCAAACGGAAAAAACTTTATCAAGAACTTCTGTGCAAGATCATCCCACGTTGAAATAGAATTTGGTGGCTCAGCTTTCAACCACCTCTTGGCTTCTCCAAGTAAGGAGAATGGAAATAAGGTAAGCTGGACATAATCAGGTGACACTCCAGCGGGTATGTAAGTGTCACTTATCTCCAAAAAATTTTGGAGATGCTGTTGTGGGTCTTCATGAGGGAGACCGGTAAATTGCCGCTTGTGTGCAACAATTGCACCATATTTGTCTTGAGTTCAAATCTCCCTCCAGGCTCTGGTTTGCGGAAACTGGATGTAACATTATTGGCACGTGGGATTGCCACCTCGCGAACCGGCCTTGCTGCTTCTTCTTCGGGCACTAACACTGCCCTCACAACCGGTGGATTCTGTTGTTGCTCCATGATAGTCTGTCTGAGCAACTGCAGCTTTCTTTGTAGAGCTTCTCTCCGTTTACTGTGAAATATACGTTTTGGCTCTATATAAGATTCCACCAGCTCTTTGTCTCTTGCCAGTGTTCACAGCAATTAAGTCTACAAAATACAGGCTAAGACCAAGTTGTCAACACTTAAGAAAATGAAAATACAGTAAAGTAACACTTAAAACAAATTCACCAATTGCCAAGTCCCCGGCAACGGCGCCAAAAACTTGTTCGATGTGTTATATGGGTATATAAAACAACACGCAAGTGCACGTGGTCGAACAAGTAGTAAGTGGATTTAGTAAGCCAAGTATCGATCCCACAGAGACTTTGGTTAAGTGCAATTTGCTCAAGTATACTATATTTTTACTTCTAAGTATGCTGACAACAATGTGACCAAAAAGTGAATAATTTGTTTGATAAATTTTATACTAAAACTAAGAACAATTATCTACTTTGAATCTGAACTATGGATAAGAGCATGCTAAGGTTAAACGAACATGTAATGAAACTGATTATCATCATAAATTGGTTAATCTTTTCTTCCTGTTGCTAGCCAAGAACATTGGCCAAGAGATTAAAACTCTCGTATTTAACCTCACTTAAGAATCATGAACCATCCGTCTACATTTCTGTGATCAAATGCAATTCATGTTCTAGCCATACAATTCCGGTTCCTAAATTGACTAATACGACTTTCAGGTATATTTCTATCCTGAAGGCACATCAAATCTCAGTTTTCCCAAACCAAGTAAAGAACAATATCCTATTAATTCACAACTTTCCAATTTCGTGCTCTCTCGAGTGAAATCGGACTTTTTAGATGATCATTAATGTAGGCCACACACCAATGCAGTAAAAACAAGAATTAATAGAACAATATGGAAGAAAAAGATGAAAAACCATATAATCAATAATCAAAATTCATCACAAGTGTTCATAACCTCAGCAAAGAAGGGAATTAGCCACTCATTTGTGGATTAATCATCATAAAACGAGTGTTAATAATACAAGCAATTGAATTAGAGAAGAAAGAAAGAGAGAAAAAACCCTGAACTTTTCATCCCTCATCTGCCTGTAACCCACGTCCTTGCTCCACCAAGTCTGAATTATGAAAAATGAACTTAAGTGTTCTATTTATACTAGTGGGAATTTTTCCCAGAATAATGAGCAACGTGTCACGGAGTGCATCGCGGAGCACTGCCTCCGTGACACGCCATGAACACGGACCCTCACTGGAACTGGGGGTCCGGGAATTCAAGCTCAATGTGGCACGGCGTGCATCGCGGAGCACTGGCTCCGTGCCACGGAGCAAACGCGGACCTTCACTGGAAATTTGGTGAATTTTCACCCTCCATGCAAAATGCCTCCGCGATGGCAGCGTGAGACGGCTCCATCGCGGAGCCCCTTTGATTCATGTTGTCCAATGCCTTTTCCTTGCTCGCATCCAAGTCCAACTCCGATATCATCCAACATGCATTTTAGCTTTCCGAAATCACATTTTACCTGCAAAACAATGCTAATCATGTTGGTTAGTATAAATTCATATTTTATTACCAATTACATGAAAATGTATACCCATTGCTAGATAAACAAGGCGAAAATGGTACTTTTGAGTATCACTTAGGCATATAAATCTGCCTAAGATCAGTACATTCAAAATTTTTTACTGACCTGCTGACCAAACCCGACCCATGGCCACCTAAACCTTTTAAACTTCTCCCATGTTCCCAAAACCCCCCATTTTCTTCACCTTTTTCTTCCCCATAGCCTCTCTACCAACCACTTCATCTTCTACCATTAAACCCATTTATTCACACCCTCAAATCCACCAATCCATTCACCTTCCCTCCACATATAAATTCCAACTTCCTTTACCATTCTCTACCATCACTCGCAACTCTCTCTAACAAAACAGAAGATGTTCAAGTTTTGGGTTGGCTATTTGGAAGAAAAGGTTCAATTTCATTTCATCTCTCATCTTATTCGGTATGTCTACTTCTCATTTTTATTCCCTATAATTATTTATGACTGTGGTACAGAAAAAAGCATGCTAGTTTTGAATTCTTCTTGACCCATTTTCCCCCATTACCCCTTATATGTTCTTCATTCTACTTCTAGCATTGATTGTTGTGGGTATAAAAGGGGGAAGTTCAACATTGCAAAAATCATGTGGGTAATGATTTTTATTCATAATGCTTGATCTTTCATGTGTTCATGTGTCTTGAGATGATAGTTGGGTGGTGAAATTTGAATAACTCATGTGCTTAGAATGTATGATTTTTCACAATAATGTGCTTAGAATGTATGAGTTTTCCCAATTGACGTCCTTCATAAGGGAAAATTATCATTCTTTTCTTTTGTGATACTTATGAATGAGAAATGTGATGTTTTGACTGAGGTTTATGAAGTATAAAATTGAATTGAGATATTGGTTGGATTGATCACTTGATGATTCCTAATGATAGACAGAATAATATCCATATTAAGGAAGGCATGAGTGGTCCCAATAGTTTTATTGACTGTCTAATTGATTCATAGATATTTTGGGGAAGCTTGAGTACCCATTAGATGTGATATTGTTATACCCTGAGAATTCAAGAATCAGACCCGGAAGTGAATCAGAGAAAAACTGGAAAATATTGCAGCAGTTGCAGAATGAGTCACTGAATGACTCCCTTGTGAGCTATCCCTGGCCCGATTGTCCCTTAATCTTGATATAGATATCATGGTAGCGTCCTTAGCCCTGAAAATATTTTGGAGGGCTCTGCCCACTTGAGTGTAATAGTCGGGACCACGTAAGCTCTATCGTGATATGTCGATTAAGTGACGAGTCTCCCACTGTTTATATCATTCGAATTTACATATCCATCACTCATGATGATTATCTTATGCATGCATATTAAAAAGCAAGGTCTGACTCATTGTTCAGCTGTTAATATAATATGATTTACCTTTGAGTAATTAGAGTCAGTCATGATATTCTAAAGCCATGCATGACCACGTATAAAATAAGAATGATTTCATAATGAATGCTTGTGACTTCTTCTTATCCTTAAAGGCTATTATATATGTATGACTTGTTTTAAAAGATTTATATTTCTCTAGAGGTTTTACTTGCCTTGCATACTCGATACATTCCATGTACTTACCACATACTCTCTATGCTGCATCGTTTCATGATGCAGGATCCGGTTCTCATGTTCAACCCCATTCGCAGTCGCTTATCAAACTCAGTACCTTCTTTGTGGGTGAGTCCTTTTTGAGGACTATACTTTCAGTTATCTTGGTTGTATTTTCAATTTTAGTATTGTTGAACTAGTTGGGGCCATTGTCCCATCAGCTCTTCCAGATTAGAGGCTTATCAGACTTAAACATGTATTCAGCTTTAGATGGTTCATTCTTTTGTTATGTTATGTTAGACTTCCGTTGATATTATGATTTTGTTCCTTCATGTTTATTGAATGAATAGTGAATGCTTATACCATGGGTTGACTTGGGGTCTCCCAGGGTCCCTTGTCCCGTGTCTACGATCCGGGTCTACACTAGGGTCGTGACAAACTTGGTATTCGAGCCATAGGTTTTAAGTGCCCTAGAGAGTCTGAAAGCCACGTTGAGTAGAGTCTTTTTCATGGGTTTGAAGCATGCCACACTTATGAAAAAGAGGCTACGAAAAGTTTTAGGAAATGTTCCCATCTTTCATGATCTATGTCGTGCGATGAAAAGCCTTTTTATCCTTCTAATTCTTGCTATTCGCGATTGAAGAATCATGGCTCCTCGAAGGATGAATGGAAGAATGAATGGAGACGGTGAAGGCCACGAGGATGGCATGGGTCGTGGGCATCAGCAGGTCCCACTGGTTTAGGAGCCTCAAGCACCGAAGCCAGCTGCCCATGCTGAGTTTCGGGCCGCTATCCAGATGCTTGCACAAGCCTTGACCGCTCAGGTCAATCAGCAGGCCATTGCACATGTTCCGCAGAATGGCAGTGCAGCGGTGGCTCGAGTTAGGGACTTCTTGAGGATGAACTGCTGGAGTTTCTTGGGTCCAAGGTAGATGAGGACCTGCATGAGTTTGTGGATGAGGTTATCAATACCACCCAGGTTATGGGGGTGAGCAGTGTAGAGTGGACAAGTTGGCCTCCTACCAGTTGAAGGGGGTTGCGCATATTTGGTTTCGTCAGTGGAAAGACTGCAGGGTTGCTGGAGCAGGTCCGATCACTTGGGAAGAGTTCCATATTGCAATCCTAGATCGGTTCTTCCCTCGGGAGATGAGGGAGATAAAGGCAGTTGAGTTTGTAAATCTGAATCAAGGGAAGATGACAGTACTAGAGTATTCCCTTGAGTTCACCCGCCTATCGAAGTATGCCCCTGAGTTAGTGGCTGACCAGAGGGCGCGAGTGAGCAGGTTTGTGCATGGGATAGCAGGTTACTTGGATAAGGAATGCAGGATTTCTATGCTTCATCAGGATATGGACTTCCCTAAGATGGTGTTGTACGCCTAGCAGATGGAGGCGGCAAATTTGAGAGAGAGAGGGCTAGGATTGAGGACCATAGATTCTCCCAGCAGAGGTCCAGCGGTGGGCATCGACAGTAGACCCATCAGAGATCGTTAGCCCCTGTATCATCAGCTTTGAGTGTGCTATCTCAGCCTAGGCACGATCATAGAGGGCGAGCACCAGGATTGAAGGGTTAGAGCAGCAGGCCTACAAATTCAGGCTTCCCAACTTGTCGCAGATGTGGCCGAGGACATGTAGGCCAGTGCTTGGAAGGTTCGGGTGTATGTTTCGAGTGCGGACAACCCAGACACATGCTTAGGGATTGTCCAGCAGCGAGACAGCATCAAGTTGGCGGTCGTGGCCTCAGCATCCCCACCCCCTCGCTCAGCACATCAGTGGGTATCTACTAGTGCAACTGGCGGTCAGCGCCAGAATAGATTCTATGCCCTAGCATCCCGTCAGGAGTAGGAGGTTCCCTGGATATAGTTACTGGTATGTTACGAGTCTTCCATGTTGATGTTTATGCTCTATTGAATTCAAGGGCCACCTTGTCCTTTGTGACACCTTATGTATCCAGTAGCTTCGAAGTCAGTCCCGATGACTCTTTAGAATCCTTCTCAGTTTCTACTCCAGTAGGTGACTCAGTTATAGCTAGACGGGTGTATAGAAATTTCCCGGTCTTGGTCCTCCATAATGTTACATTAGCAGATTTGATAGAGTTAGCCATGATCGATTTCGATGTTATTCTCGGCATGGATTGGTCGTATGCTTGTTATGCTTCCATTAATTGCAAGACCTAGTTAGTAGAGTTTAGATTCCCGAGTGAGCCAGTCTTAGGATGGAAGGGTAGCTAAGTTATTCCTGTAGGTCACTTCGTTTCCTACCTCAAGGCCAGGAAGAAGATTTCCAACAGTTGCATGTATCATTTTGTTAGGGTCAAGGATGTTGAGTTCGAGACCCCGACTATCCAGTCAGTTCCAGTAGTACGTGAGTATCTAGAGGTCTTTTAGGATGATTTGCCAAGTATTCCTCCCGAGTGAGAGATTGACTTTGGTATTGACCTTCTTCTCGATACGCAGCCTATATCTATTCCTCCGTACACGATGGCTCCAGCCGAGCTAAAAGAGTTGAAGGATCAGTTAAAGGATTTGCTAGATAAGGGCTTCATTAAACCGAGCCAGTCTTCATAAGGCGCACCAATATTATTTATTCAAAAGAAAGATGGTTCTCTTCGTATGTGCATTGATTATCGACAGTTGAACAAAGTCATTATCAAGAATAGGTATCCCTTACCCAAGATCGATGGTTTGTTCGATCAACTTCAGGGTGCTAAGTGTTTCTCGAAGATAGATCTCAGATCGGGGTATCATCAACTCAGAGTCCGAGAGAGTGATATCCCGAAGACGACATTGAGAACACGGTATGGTCATTACTAGTTTGTGGTTATGTCTTTTGGACTAATGAATTCCCCTACAGCTTTTACGGACCTGATGAACAGAGTGTTCAAGCTATATTTAGACATGTTCGTGATCGTGTTCGTTGATGACATCTTGATATACTCTCGAAGCGAGGAGGAGTAAGCTGCTCACTTGAGAGTAGTGTTACAGACCCTCAAGGACTGCCAATTGTATGAAAAGTTCAGCAAGTGTGATTTTTGGTTGGACTCCGTGGCATTCTTGGGCCATGTGGTGTCTAGCGAAGGCATAAAAGTAGACTCACAGAAAATTGAGGCGGTGAAGAATTAGCCCATTTCGGTGAACCCTTCGGATATTCTTTGTTTCTTGGGCTTAGGTAGCTACTATCAGAGGTTTGTTGAGGGTTTCTCATCCATTGCAGCACCTTTGACTAAGTTGACTCAAAAGAAAGTGAAGTTTCAGTGGTCGGAGGCTTGTGAGAAAAGCTTCCAAAAGTTGAAGGCTCGACTTACTTCGGCACCAGTGCTGAACCTACCCTAGGGTAATGATGGTTTTATGGTGTATTGTAATGCTTTCATAGTTGGACTTGGGTGTGTGTTGATGCAGCGTGGGAGGGTGATAGCTTATGCCTCTCGAAAGCTGAAAGTGTATGAGAGGAATTACCCAACTCGTGATCTTGAATTGGCCGCGGTGGTGTTCGCATTGAAGATATGGGGGCATTACTTATAAGGGGTCCATGTAGATGCATTCACGGATCACAAGAGCTTGCAATACGTGTTCACACAGAAGGATCTAAATCTTCAGCAAAGGAGGTGGTTGGAGTTACTTAAGGATTATAACATGAGTGTCTTTTACCACCCGGGCAAGGCCAATGTGGTTGAGGATATGCTTAGTAGACTCTCAATGGAGAGTGTATCCCATATGGATGAGGGGAAGAAGGAATTGGTGAAAGATGTTTACTGGCTTGCAAGGCTGGGAGTTAGATTGATCGATTCGACCAATGGCGGTGTTGTTGTGCATAACAGGTTGGAATTGTCCTTGGTGGTTGATATTAATTCCAGGCAAGATGAGGATCCAATATTGAGGAAGCTGAAGGAGGCGTTGCGGGGTCAGAAAGTGGAGGTTTTCTCCCAAGGGGGAGATGGTGTGCTAAAATACCAGGGTCAACTATGTGTTCCAGACGTTGATATTTTGAGAGTTCAGATATTGCATGAGGCACATGGTACCAGATACTATGTATCGGAATTTTCAAGAAATCTATTGGTGGGATAATATGTAGAAGGATATTGCAGAGTTTGTAGCGAAATGTACAAACTGCCAGCAAGTGAAAGTCGAGCAACAAAGACTGAGAGGTGTACTTCATGATATTACCATTCCCACTTGGAAGTGGGAAGAAATCAATATGGACTTCATTACAGATCTACGTCATACTCGACGGCAATACGACTCCATTTGGGTAGTGGTGGACAGGTTGACCAAGGCTGCACACTTCCTACAGGTCAAGACCACGGATTTAGCAGATGATTATGCTAAGTTGTATATTTAGGAGTTGGTTCGGCTTCATGAAGTGCCCTTGTCTATTTTTTTGGACCGAGGTACTCAATTTTGGCGTTCGTTTCAAAAGGGGCTCGGGACTCAGGTTAAGCTAAGCATAGCTTTTCATCCTCAGATGGACGGCCAAGCAGAACGAACCATTCATACCTTTGAGGATAGGTTGAGGGCATGTGTTATGGATTTTAAAGGTAGTTAGGATGATCATTTGCCCTTCATCGAGTTTGCTTATAATAATAGTTACCACTCTAGTATCCATATGGCACCGTTCGAGGCTCTCTACAGGCGGAGGTATAGATCTCCTATCAGATGGTTCGAGGTTTGTGAGGCAGCTATGGTAGGAACAAATTCGGTTCATAAGGCGATGGTGAAGGTTCAGATGATAAGGGACCGATTAAAAACAGCTCAGAGTCATCAGAAATCGTATGCTGATGTGAGGAGAAGAGATTTGTGAGGCAGTTATGGTAGGAACAAATTCGGTTCATGAGGCGATGGTGAAGGTTCAGTTGATAAGGGACCGATTAAAAACAACTCAGAGTCATCAGAAATCGTATACTGATGTGAGGAGAAGAGATTTGGTGTTTGATGTGGACGACTGGGTCTAAAGGTATCTCCCATGAAGGGAGTCATGCAGTTCGGAAAGAAAGGTAAACTTAGTCCCCGCTATGTTGGCCCCTACCGGGTTGTTAGAAGAGTTGGTAAGGTGGCATATGAGTTGGACTTGCCTTCATAATTAGATTCAGTTCATCCCGTGTTCCATATATCGCTTTTGAAGAAGTGCTTGGGTGATCCAGCCTTGGTGGTTTCGGTAGACAGCATTGGTGTGAAAGACAACCTTAGTTATGAAGAAATTCAGGTTGAAATTTTGGATCGACGAGTTCGAAGGCTGAGGAACAAAGAGGTAGCTTCAGTTAATGTTTTATGGAGGAATCAGCATGTTGAGGGATCTACGTTGGAGGTAGAAGCGGACATGATGGCTAGATATCCACATTTATTCTACACCGACTCACTTCCAACTTGAGGTATAAGTTTTTGCCCTAATTCTCTAATCAGTTTCCATGTTCAGTTCATGTGCGCAAGTTTGAATTATGTTATGATAAATGTATGCGATGCCTGAATTTAGTTCAGCTATGTGGTTCTTTTCGGAGGCAGTCATTCCATGAAGATTCGGTTAAAATAATTAGTATGGGAGTATGATAATTGCTTGTTTCTAACATTCGAGGACGAATATTCCCAAGGGGGAGATATTGTTATACCCCGAGAATTCAAGAATTGGACCCAGAAATGAATCAGAGAAACACTGAAAATGTTGCAGCAGTTGTAGAATGAGTCACTGAAGGACTCGTGAGGAAACCACACGAGTCGTCAAGTGACTCGTGGGAAGGCCTGGAGTGATCAAGTGATCGGGGTCCCCACGAGTGAATCAACGATTAGTGGTAAGCCACCACGAGTCGTCATGTCAATCGTGGGGTAGAGTCGAAATGTTAAAGGAGGATTTATCCAGTGTACTTAATGGATGGGACCCCACGAGTCGTGGTCAGTCCCAACGACTTGTGAGGAGTGTTGTCGTCAAGCATGTGGATTATTATTGGGAATTGGGGTAGTGTACTTGATGGAAGGTGACCACGAGTCGTGGTCTCGAGGCACGAGTCGTTATATTCCCCGTTACGAACCCCAGCAGATCAATTGACCAGTGTATTTGACGGGCGACTCCACGAGTTGTTGCCTGTCCTGATGAATCGTCAGGTCATCCGTTAGGGTCACCTGACAGTGTTTTCCTACAAATTTAGTGAGGGTCTTTTCGTAATTCCTAAGTTCCTAAGACACATATTACGTCGTTTAAGGCACGTTTTAATGGGTTTTTAGCAGGGGAAAACCTATTCTAAGCCATTACTCTCATGCATGCAAGTTTGAAGGTGTGAAGGGAAGGTTCAAGGTGAAATATCTAGGTTTCCAATTGGAATCTAAGCTGGGCAATTAGGAAGGGTGAGAATTCTTCAATCCTAGGTATTTAAGGCTATGAGTTGGTGCTTCTTTCCACACCCATGCCCATTCCCTATCAATTTGTGATTGTTTGTAATGATCAAGTTTGGGGTTTCAATCAATTGCATGATTCTTACATCTCCATTCAGGGGGATGATTAAATTGAGTTGATATTGATGATTTACCAAGCTTGGGCAGATTCTACCTTAATTTCTTTTACAAAAATTATTTTTCTATAAATTGAATTTAAAACGCTCACGTGTGGATAGTTCATAATAGAAGTGATTATGGAAGAATATGATGATGATGGAATAGATGATGAGAGGCATGTTTTGCAAACCTTACCCATAATTTTGATGATGCTTTCAAATAAGATTAAATAGACCCAAGTATGATGAAGCTTTGGGGAGTGCACAATGATGAGTATGAATGATTGTTTTATTTTATTAACTTTATTACCTCATTTTGGAGTGAAATCTCCCAAATTATAATATTTTCAAATGAATTGTATGAGTTCAAGCATGATAAGGTTTTGGGAAAGGCCCTTATATTGATGATGATAAAGTGATATTTCTAATGTAGGCTTACCACATGATTTTGGAGTAAAGGCACCCACTATTCTTTGAGCTTGTGGTATGTGTCATAGTGAAGCTTCTCAAATGCATGAATTCGTAATTGAGATGTATGTTGTCATTAAGCTTCATTTTACATGATGTTGAGTCTAAGCATGAATTCATTCTAAGCTTTGTCGGAACAACATTGTTGAACTTCATATTTATATGATGTCTTAGTATATGCATGATTCCATACTGAGCTTTGTCAATAAATAATGTTGAGCTTCATTTCATACGATGTTGAGTTTATGCATGAATTCATGTTGAGCTTCCTCACTAGACGATGTTGAGCTTCGCATTTATATGATTGTAGAGCATTGCATGTTTTGGGAGAAGAGTCTAGCACCGAGAGGGCTAAGGGTCGATAACCCTATGCCCCAGAACTATGCGCCAACGTAGGTTGATACTATCATATTATTGGGACCTCCCTTGTGAGCTATCCCCGGCCCAATTGGCCTTTCATATTGATATCGATATCAGGGTAGCATCCTTAGCCCTGGCAAGGTTTTGGATGGCTCTACCCACTTGAGTGTAATAGTTGAGACCACGTAAGCTCTATCGTGGTATGTTAGTTAAGTGATGAGTCTCCAACTATTTATATCATTCAAATTTGCATATCCATCACTCATGATGATTATCTTATGCATGCATGTTTAAATAGAAAGGTTTGACTTATCGTTCAGCTGTTGATATAAATGTTATGATTTAGCTTTGAGTCATTCGAGTCAGTCATGATGTTCTAAAGCCATGCATGACCACGTATAAAATAAGAATGATTTCATGATGAATTCTTGTGATATTCTTCTTATTCTTAAAGGCTATTATATGTGTATGATTTGTTTTAAAAGATTTATATTGCTCTAGCGGTTTTATTTACCTTGCTACTCGGTATATTCCACATATTGACCGCATACTTTCTATACTGCATCATTTCATGATGTAGGATCCGGTTCTCCCATTCAGCCCCGTTCGTAGTCGCTTATCAGAGTCAGTATCTGCTTGGTTGGTGAGTCCTCATTTTTCAAGGACTAGACTTTCAGTTATCTTGGTTGTATTTTCAGTTTCAGTATTGTTGAGCTAGTTGGGAGCGTTGTCCCATCAGCTCATCCAGATTGGAGGCTTATCAGACTTAGACATGTATTCAGCTTCGGACGTTCATTCTGTTGTTATGTTAAGTTAGACTTCCGCTGATATTATGATTGTGTTCCTTCATCTTTATTGAATTTGTAGTGAATGCTTATACAATGGGTTGACTAGAGGTCTCTCGAGGTCCTTTATCCCGTGTCGACGATCCAGGTCTACGCTCGGGTCGTGACAGATATGCTCGTACTTGTGAAAAAATGGTAGTACTAAAGTATGAAAAATCGGCGTTGGCCACTGTCAAACCTAAAAATCGCGGATTCCTATCTGCGAGATGAAGGATATAGCACAGGTGAGGGATTTAGTGTTAGGTCACTGTCTCTATCTTGCATTCCAACCTGCAAACAGTAGATCAGCAGCTGCAAAACACAAGTGTAATGCAAGAGCCATAATCTTCTGTTGAAGTTCTTTCGCAGACCTGCGAAATGCAATTACAGTGCAGGTGCGACTAGTTATCACTAACAATGTTTCATTTTGTCTGGCATCCAATCTTTCTAATTTTTTTCCTTAGCATAACATAGTTGTTTCCTTTTACATCTCATAAAGAAAAACACAAAATGAGTTTGGTATATTTGTGGCACCAATATTGTCTAGAGCATTATTATTTCTTCGAGGCAACAAGGAAAAGGGAAGGCCCCTTGCATATTCAAATGCAAAGGGAAGAGAAAGGCTAAGGCAACCCCAGCCTCTGCCAACACCATGGATGTTATCATCCTGTGTGTGCCTAACATGAAGAAGAACTACCTCATATGCTTTCACAGACCAATTACTACAGAAAAGAGCTTCGACTTGGCAAGGATGGGGGATGACTTCCAAACATCAACGCCTAATTCAATGAGCGGCATTGGCACATGTTCACAGAGGCTCTACCAAACTACTTCCCAAATCTTGTGTCGAAGTTCTATGCCTCATATCATGCAAGGGAAGACACCATGAAGCATAAAGGGAAAGCAGATGAATTCCCTTGCCTACCGTAATTCATGGTTCAAGGTGTGGAGATGGACATCACTCTGGATATCATCAATGCTATCTTTTGGGAGGATGAGATTGACTCGGGGACTGAGTTTGCAACGAAGGTGGCAAACAAAGAGGATCAATTTGGCTGGGTGGTGAGCAACATTGCCAATGGTCAGCAAGTCTATGCTACTATGGGGTTCGAAATTGCAAGGCAAGACCTTAAATTTGAGGCCGAACTATGGCTGGAAGTTGTGTGTTGCCGTATCATGCCATTTAAAAATGATCAGTGGGTAAACCTTGAGGCGGCCATACTAATTGCTTGCATCATGTTTGGGGTGCCCATAAATTTCGATGAAGTGGTCGCCACAGAGATAAATAGAAAGGCTAGACACTAAGGTCTCTCCTTGCCCTACCTAGTGCTAATAAGCCAACTTTGCAAGAAAGCAGGAGTCCCTTTTATTTTCAGATGAAAATCCTAGCTTCACTATAAGTGTGGTTGGCATAGAAAAGAAGAGGGATGTTGATGCTTCCAAAAGTGAAAGAAAAAGGCCACAAGTTTGGGATTCACACGAGGACTCAGCCTCTCATGACATAGCTCAGAACTCCATGGCTACCGACCTCAATGAGCCAAACCTTGAGATGTCGGGGCATGCTTCCGAAGAGGCACCACTCCACGGGCCTTCACCTCCTCCTTCATCGTCTAGACCAAGTGAGATCCAAAAGCTATTAGAAATGACAAGATCTAATGAAAACCAACTTCAAAGGTTGTCTCAAAACCTACTAGCTCTCATCCAAATGTCGATAAAAAAGGCAATAAAGGATGTGTATGAGACCTTGAACAAGCTATGCTCCCGCGTGGATGTGGTTGAAGGAGATATCTCATCTCTCAGAGATGATGTAAGAGAGCTACCGAACAGGGCACCCATAACTGACCCGTACATGATCTTCCTTGACGAGGCCATGGCTACCCCACTGTTAGCCCGAGGACCCATTGATGACTTGTTTGTAGGCTTTGATGAGGAAGATGGGCCCAAGAAAAGAGGTGATAGTGATGAGAATGAAGAGCTGATGAGGATGCTGAGGAATAGCCAATTCAGGGTGTTCTTACCCATCCTTGTTCTTACTTGTACATTAGGGATAATGTAAATTCTTAGTTGGGAGTGGGGTGTGTCTCTCATGTGGGCTATTTATTATCTCTTGTTGCCCTTTTTGGGCTTAATTTTTTATTGTGTTGATGCTTTTGAATTTTTGTTAGTTGAATGAACGCTCTTGTCAGTCTTGTTTTGCTTTTGAAAGTGGATGAATACCCTTTTTGGGCTTGTGTAAAAATGAGAATCTTGTGTTGACATGTTAGTTTCCTCTGATAGGTCAATTTTACATTGCCAAATGTTTCATGACGCATATTTAAAAATTCATCTTTCTTCATAATAGATAGCAATAAACTCTAAGGGTTTTCTTTATACCATGATATTTTCCCAAGAAGCTAAATTTTCTTTCTTTTCTTTTGTTATCGAACCGGATGGCATTTCCCTATGATAGATTAAGAGGCAACTTTTTTAAGGGAAAATGCCAAGTCTAGTGTCCATGTGAGTTTTTGTTGCACTTGTTTTAAGAGGTACCACCAAAAAATTTTATAGGCATTTCAAATGAGTTTTGAGAAAAAAAAAAAGGGCACTTTAAATTTCAAATGAGCATTCTCTTGTCATGGGTTGCGCATTCTTTGATTGGATTTTTGATTCACATGCTAGCTTGTCTAAAGTCATACTCTTGATGTGATCTTGAAAATTTGCTAACTCCTTGGATTGTGATGTCTTGTGCGGTGAAGTCTTTAGCTAAATTCTCATTTGTGCATAATTGTCTTGAACATTCCCTAAGTGTGACTCAAAGTGAAATTCTAGATGTGGCTACACTTAGAACATGATCTTAGACTTTCTTTGGGTAGTCACTTCATCCAAAATGACCTCCTTGAGCATCTATCTTTGTTAGCCAATGTTTGAGACTTCGACCCTTTTCTTTGGAAATTACAAGCCTATTACCCTTTTCTAAATCCCTCTCTTAGCACCCTTCCTCCCTAGTGTTAGTGGTGAATGATTGAAAAATGGAGCTTGATGCCCTAGAGTTGGGGAGAGATAAGGAAATGATTTGACATGAGGCAAAAGCCCAAGTTTGGGGCTTTACAAAAAAAGGGGAAATATGTGAGTTTCAACGTGAGGTAGCACCAATTTTTGGATGAAATGAATAAAAAAAAGGTTGGTTAAAACCTCCTATCATTAGAAAAAATATATAGTTGAAAGGTGTTATCTCTTGCTTAGAAGAGGCTAATTGTGGAAGCCAAGGTGTTATAAGGGTGGTTCTTGATGAAAAATGAAGTTGATGAACGAAGAAAGATAAGGTAGAGTGATCCCAATAATTAAGAGGGATGTTTGCATATGTGCACATAAGGCTTTAGGGTGATTCTAGCCACTAGAACGAAAAATTTTTCCTACTCTTAACCCGAACCTTCATTATGACCCTCAAGACCTTAGTTATTCCAAGTGTAGAAACTCTATATTAGTGGCGAGCTGCACGAAGGGCAAGCCTATAGTTAAATATAGATGCACATGAATTTCTTTGTGAGAGTGAGCGTATTTGCTTTATCCTATAATCCCAATGTGTGTCAAATGCATGAACCTGAATGGGATTCACTCTTTGTGTGAGTGGCATTACTTCCTTGGGGTATATGCTAAAGTGTGTTTCAAATTGAGAAGTATGAATGAGACAAGTGTGCTATGAACTTGAAAGCAAACCTATAATGTGGATTGTCAATGACTTGAGATGTTATTGCATCTTGTTTTGATTATCTAGGCCCCTTGTTTTACTAAAAGGAAATATTTGTGAAATATGCCAATTATTTGTGGTCATCTCTTGAAGTGTGTGCAACATGTTGGAGTCTCTTCTTTGTATTGAGTCGGTGCATGATTTTGGGGTCGTCCAAGGTTTTAGTGGTCCTTTGTGCACAACTCTTATGTTATGACATGCTTGAGTCAATTTGTTAGTTGCGAGGAAATGCCTTACTTGAGGACGAGCATAGGTTCAAGTTTGGGGGTTTGATGAGTTGGTAATTTATCAACTCATTAGACCTTTAAGCATGAGCTTTTGCTTTGTTTTCAACTCATTTAGGAAGGTTTTATACCCTTTCTCTTTGATTTTGTAGGTTTTGAACTTAAACAGGGAAAGCATAGGAATTGAACTAAAAAGTAAAGTGCTGGAAGAAGAAGATCTGCAGTTTGCAGGTTGAACCTGCGAAACGCAAGTTCTATGTAGAGTCACAGTGGTCGAAAGCTGAAGAGCAATTGCGAAAGTAGGCGTAACCACAATGACACACCTAGTTTTCTCTAACCCAGAGCTACAAGAGACATGCATCTTGTAGATGGACACCTACGTCATACAGGTGCTGTGCAAATGAGCTCTTTGCTGAAAAGGGTAAAATTGTCCAACTCTAGCACAAAGATACTTTAGATTCTTCTAAGGACAAAAATGGGAATCCGTGCACAAGGAAAAGGAGCATAATTTCCCTAATTTGTACACACCCTTGATAGTAGGAAAGGAGAACCTTTTGGACACATGATATTGTAGAGAGAGAACGATAGGGAGAAGTGAGAGCTTTTCTTTCTTCTTCTTCTTCAAGTAGCTAGGGAAAAAACCCACCACTGAAGCACATTTTGAAGCTTGAGTTTTCTATTCAATGATGAATGTTGATGAATCGTTTATTGGTATAATCTTCTTATCTTCATTCATGAGTAGCTAATTTTATTGCTAGGGGCGTGTGCTTGATAGGAGCTAGAATGGAATGGGTGTTGTTGTTTTAGTCTTAGATTCACTTATTTAGCATGAATCTATTGCTTTCTTTGAGTTTTAATTAAAATATTTATGGTTGAAAACATAAATTGTGTTTACTTATATTGCTTTTTCTTAAGAAAGAGAAGTAGGATTTGGGTGAGAAAGCAATAATGGGGAATTGATATTGATAGTGTTGGGTTGGGCTAGAGATAGCCAATACCCATTTTCATAATTCATTTCAAGAGTTGAGGCTAGAAATAGCTTAACACTTCTCCAAGTTAAAATATGACTATTTTGTTATATGACCTTGGGGTTCGAGAGAACTCAAGTACAATGTAACCAAGTGGTTGAGAAACATCCATTGCAACCTTGTCCATGACTATTCATGCTTGTAATTGTTTATTTAGACTTATAAATTAAATCCCATCCTATTGATGCCCTGTCAATAGCGCATCCCTAGTGCTTGATCTTATTGTTGCTTCAATTCACATTGCCCTATTTTGTTATCTCTTTTAGATTCATATAGTGATCTTATTTTCTACTATCCCTATACCTATTACAATTATAATTGTCCCGATATTAGTTCCGACCTTGATTTCTGGAACCTAGTGGTGAGTTTCCTGTCCAGACCCTTGGTCATTGGCTCAAAAATGTGCCACTTGTTTGACCAAGAAGTTTGCTGCCTCCTTAGAATCTGAATGCTTCTTCACTGGTTCATGTCCCTGAGCTCCCACCGCATTTACCTTTCTAGCCCCAGTTCCCATGACTTGATTGGTAGAGATGGTACAATAGCCCAGAAAGAGTTGATCACAAGTAGGCAGCCAAGCTCATTTCTATATATTTTTGGGTAGACCTGAGGCATAGGCTTCAGGTGCAGTTATTACAGGTACCGTTCTTGTATGTGATCATATGGCTACTGCTTTATTTGATCCTAGTTCTACCTTCTTGTATGTCTTTTCTTATTTTGTTGTGTGTATGAACTTTTTTTGTGATGTACTTAATACTTCGATTTATGCCTCTACTCCCATTGGGAATTTTGTGGTTGTGGATAGAGTCAATCATGCCTGTTTGGTGGCATTCATGGGGTATGGTACACAGGTATATTTGGTGATATTGGATATAGTGTTCTTGGATATCTTAGATATGGTGGATTTTGATGTTATCCTTTGGATGAGTTGGTTGTCTCCTTATGATGCTATACTAGACTGTCATGCTAAGATAGTCACTATAGTGATGCCTAGTGTATCTAGATTGATGTGGAAAGGGGATTATAGCGCTACTCCTAAGATTTCGTTTATTCGTGTTCATAAACTAGTAGAGCGGGGGAGTCAACGTATCTATTCGGGATACTAGTATAGAGGTTTTGCCTATAGATTATGTTCTGATGGTTCGTAAGTTTCTAGAGGTATTTCCCATTGATTTGCTTGGAATGCCACCAGACCGCAACATTGATTTCTACATAGACTTAGAGCCAGGGACCCGTCCAATTTCCATTCTACCATATTGGATGGCACCAGCTGAGTTGAGGGAATTGAACAGCTGAAAGAATTGCTTAGTAAAGGGTTTATTCTTCCGAGCATCTCCATGTGGGGTACTCCTGTGTTGTTTGTTTAAAAAAGAAGAATGACAATATGCGGATGTGTATTGACTACCATCAGTTGAACAAGGTCACCATTCGAAATAAATATCCCCTTTCCCGAATATATGACCTATTTGATCAGCTCTAGGGTGCATTTGTATTTTCAAACATTGACTTGAGTTCAAGTAATCACCAGTTAAAGATTCATGGTGAGGACATCCCAAAAACTACTTTTCAGACCAGGTATGAGCACTATGAGTTTTTGGTTATGTTATTTGGACTTACTAATGCTCCAACTGCTTTTATGAGTCTGATGGACCAGATATTTATGTCTTAGTTGGATTCATTTTTAATTGTCTTTAATGATTATATCTTAGTTTATTCAAAGAGTGAGCAGGAACATGAGGATCAGCTGAGGATTGTCTTGGAGTTGTTGAAAAAAGAAACAGTTGTATGCAAAGTTTTCCAAGTATAAGTTTGGTTGGCATCTGTTACAATCCGAGCTGGGACCCAAGATCGAGACACAAGACCTAGAACCATGAATGGTTCCAAGTTGACCCATAGCATGAACATAACAACTAAAGAGCATATAAAAGCAGAAATTGATAACTTAAACATGTATAAGTGGAAGCCTGAATAACATAACATATAACAACAATCATAAACGGAGTCAACACTCGATAAAGCTAAAAGACTACATAATATCTAATAAGCCTCTAAACTGTATGATGAGCTGATGGGACAATATCCTAACTAGCTCGCTAAAGTCTGAAACTGAAATAGCATAATCAAACACTAAACTAAATGTCCTCGAAATATGAGGACCTACCAACAACAGGAACTAAACTGGACTGGGGAAAGCTGGACTAATGGCAAAACCGAGTCTGATCACTCAAACCTATACCATGAAACGATATAGCACTAAGTGTGCGGTCAGTACTTGGAATGTACTGAATATGTAAGCTAAGTAAAACATGTTGAATAAATGTTAACTAAAATTATGCATATAAATATAAATCAGTATATCACGAGAGTAAGAACTTCATGTTGAAATCTGAATCTGAGACATATATTGTAATAAGCTGAGTATCATATCTGAACAGAATCACCCAAGGTTAAAAAATAGAAATCAACTGACTTGTCACAGCTGAAATCATAAGTAAAAGCTCATAAACTGATCATTGGGTCAAACCTGCAATAAAACATAATATCATGAGTCATGAACATGACTAACTGAAATAATGAGGAAAAATGAGAGACTCGTCATAACCGATACCATCACAATAGAGCTTACATGATGATCCAACTATCACACTCAAGTGGGATGAGACGTCCAATATCTTTTCAGGGATAAGGACGATACCATGATATCGATATCAAGCGGAGGCCCTGTCACGACTCGAATGTAGACCCGAATCATAACATGGGAAGAGGAGCCCCGAGAGACTCCAAGTCGACTCATGGCATGAACATTTATCTAACTTCATTTCATTTTAAGGGGAAAACTGGACATAAGATATAGCGGAAACATAAAAATAACATAGCATAGCATGATAAGTAGAAAAGTACTAGAAATACATATTAGTTGAGTACTACAAACTGTCTGAAAGCCCCTATAATATCATATAGATTTATGGGACAACATCCCCATCTAACCCGGCAAAATTGAAAAAAAAGAAAATATCAATGTCTTGACATATGGCCCTCGGAACATGAGGACTCACCAAAAGGCTGTTAGCTAACTCTGAGATGGACTAATGATGGGGATGAGCCTGAGAGCTAGGTCCTGTATCATAAAATGATACAACATAGAAAGTATGCAGTTAGTATGTGAAATATACCGAGTATGCAAGGTAAGTAAAGCGGACATTTAAGATACATAAAACTCATAAATGATCATAAGAGTGGACAACATGCTCATAACATAAATATATTAAAATAACATACGGCTCAAGGTTTTGAAAACATTCGTAATACAATCATGATCATAATCATAAGAGAAAAAAATTATTTAACATGACTTGAGCAAATATACATAATCATAAACATGCATAAATCGTGAGGAACAGTGGGATATTCTGTTAACTGACATACCCCATATGAGAACACATGGAGCCCCACTTGTAACCTTAGTCGGCAGGGTGTCTGTACCTTTCCAAGGGTAGAACCGTGAAAGGCGTGATCACACATGAGAGGGGCCATTTGGGTTAGGGGACAGTCAAAAGAGAGGCAACATATCCTATGTGGAACGTAGTTATGAGATCCGGGGAAGAACCTAGGCCCCGAATATACTCGGTGTTAAATACTACTCCAAAATATATATAGTGCTCATAGTATAATATGCATGAGATTCATGGACTAGTTAAATCATGATAATTGTAAACATACTTGTAAATACGTGAACTAGCCATGAAATAAGGATCGTTAGTCGGCCATAATCATAAATCGTAAATCATGAGGTTCATGCATACTTGTAGATCATACATATACTTTGCAAATCATCAAATCATAATGGGTATTTAAATAAATCCATATTTCAAATGATAAATCATGATGGGTTTGTAAATATCAACAATTGAAGTAAAGATCATAACACGATTCATCATGGATCATACGTAATTAGGCTAAATTTAGTACAAACAAAATCAATAATTTTATAATCAAAATAGTTGTAGAATCTGATCAAAATTCATAAAATATGATGTAAATCACGGAATATAATAAACCACTAGTAAATCAATAGAATTCCACAAGATTTAAGTAAAAATCCCATAGGATTTTTTATCACATTTCATGAACTCGGAGAAATTGGGCATGGGTGTGAACAAAAACACCCATTCATAACCCTACATACCTAGGTAAGATCAAATTTCAACACTCTTTGAAAGCCCAAGGAAAAATTGATGAAGAAGAGCTTGAGAACTAGCTTGATTACTCTTAAATCTTCCTAACCTTGCATGCATGAGAATGAATAGGTTAGGAGGGCTTTAGAGCACAGGATTGATGAAAATTTCCTTAATGAAATCCCTTGAAAAATATGCAAGTAGACAATCCAACGGATGTACCAACGAGTCGTTGGAGGATACCACGACTCGTGGTATGATCCGTCACCTGCACTGCCAAGACCCTGATCTCGAATTCAACCCACGACTTATTTGGACGAGTCATCCTTTCATCTAAGGGGTTATTGGTTTGATCGTCGTTTGCCTCCTGAAGATCCTGGACTTATCCTCACAATGAGCCTCACCACAATTCGTTGTTTCCTCCAACGGGTCGTGGTTTCCTTTCGTTAAGTCCACTGGAAATTTACATATTCCCCTACAATGACTCGTGACCATGGTTCATTACATCTCACAATGGGTCATGGGATGACCCATTACATCCCCAAATGTCAAATTTCAGTACCCACAATGGTTACAAACAATGAATCATTGTTTCCGACAATGAGTCGTTACATCACCCATTGTTTCTACTGCCACCAAGCATCCACTTCCCACGGCTGGATCCAACAAGTCGTTGGTTGGACCAATGATTTGTTGGGTCATCCGTCTTGCAACTTTTTTCCTAGTTTTTAGTCAACTTCCATTTTTGGATCCCGTGTCTAATCTTAGGTACTTTCAGGGTATTAAAATATCTCTCCCTTGGGAATATTCGTCCTCGAATGTTGGAAACAAGCAGAAAAACAAAGACATGCAATTATTACGCTCAATACTGATCATTTAAAACCAAAAACTAACGAAATGACTATCTCCGATTCAAACCACATAGCTTATCTGATTTCACGATTCACATACACATCCATATACATAAAAGAAACTTGGACACATGAACTGAACACAAAAAATAAATAGAGTTTTAGGGCCAAAAATGATACCTCAAGTTGGAACTGAGCCGGTAGAGAATAAATATGGGTATCTAGCCATCATATCCACTTTGGCCTCCCATATAGCTCCTACAACATGTTGATTCCTCCATACCACTTTAACTGAAGCTACTTCCATGTTCCTTAGCCTCTGAACCTGACGATCTAATATTTCCACCGGAACCTCCTCATAGCTAAGGTTGTATTTAACACCAACACCATCCACCAGGACAACTAGGCTTGGATCACCCAAACATTTCTTCAAGAGCGACACATGAAACACAGGATGCATAGAAGATAATTCTAAACAACTCCAATTCATAGACCACTTTGCAAACTCTCCTCACAACCAGGTAGGGGCCAACATCGCGGGGACTAAGTTTTCCTTTCTTTTAAAACCTCATCACTCCTTCATGGGAGACACCCTCAAAAATACCCGGTCATCGACTTCAAATTCTAATTCTCTACTTCTCACGTCCGCATAAGACTTTTGGCGACTCTGGGTTGTTTTCAACCTATCTCTTATCAACTGAACCTTCTCCATTGCCTCATGTACGGCTTCTGGCCATAGAATAGCTGCCTCACCAACCTCAAACCATCCGATGGGCAATCTACATCTCCGCCCATAAAGAGCCTCGAACGGTGCCATTTGGATACTGGAGTGATAGTTGTTATTGCAGGAAAACTCAATCAGGGGGAAGTGATCATCCCACTACCTTTGAAGTCCATCACGCATGCTCTCAACATTTCTTTGAGAGTCTGGATTGTCTGTTCTGCTTGGCCATCCATTTGTCGGTGAAATGCTGTATTGAGTTTAACCTAAGTACCATGACCTTTTTTAAATGACCTCCAAAACTGAGAGGTAAATTGAGCACCTCTATCAGAGATAATGAAAAAGGGCAGTCCATACAATCGAACTAACTCTTGGATATATAGTTTGGCATAATCCTCTGATGAGTCCGTGATTTTAACGGTAGAAAGTGAGTAGCTTTGGTCCACCTGTCTACCACCGCCCAAATGGAGTCATATTATCGGCGAGTATGAGGTAATCTTGTTATGAAATCCATGTTAATCTCTTCGCACTTCCAAGTGGGAATGCTAATATCCTGAAGTACGCTTCCCGGCCCTTGATGCTCAACCTTTACTTGCTGACAGTTCGGGCACTTGGCTACGAATTCTGCAATATCCTTGTTCATGCCATTCCACCAATAGATTTTTCATAAGTCACTGTACATCTTGGTGGCACCTAGATGGATAGAATACCTCGATCCAGAAGCCTCATACAACATTCGGCTCCTCAAATCATCAACATCTGGCACACATAGGTGACCCTAGTACCAAAGCACACCATCTCCCCCTTGGAAGAGGACCTCCACCTTCTGAATTCAAACGGCTTCCTTCAACTTTACCAAAATCGGGTCCTCATCTTGTTGAGCTTTCACATCAGTCACCAAGGACAATTCTGATCCATTCCGGAAAACAACACCGCCGTCGGTCGAGTCGACCAACCAAACTCCCAACCTTGCGAGTCGATGTACATCTTTCACTAGCTCCTTCTTCCCCTAGTCCACATGGGACACACTCTCTATAGAGAGTCTACTAAGTGCATCCGCTACCACATTAGCCTTCCCCGGATGGTAAAGGACACTCATATCGTAGTCCTTGAGTAGTTCCAACCACCTTATTTGCCTTAGATTGAGATCTTTCTATGTGAACATATATTGTAAGCTCTTTTGGTCTGTAAACACATCCACATGGACCCCATACAAATAATGTCGCCATATCTTCATGCACACCACCGCAGCCAATTCAAAATCATGGTCGAGTAATGCTACTCATGAAATTTCAACTGCAAGAGGCATAGGCTATGAGTTTCCGTGCTGCATCATTACGCACCCAAGTCCGATCCTTGAAGCATCACAATACACCACGAAACCGTCCGTACCCTTGGGTAGGGTCAACACCGGTGTTGTAGTAAGTCGAGTCTTCAACTCTTGAAAGCTCTTCTCACAAGCCTTCGACCATTGGAACTTAACCTTCTTCTGGGTCAATTTGGTCAAAGGTGCCGCAATACATGAGAGACCTTCAACAAACCTTCGAAAATGGCCAGCTAAACCCAAGAAACTCCGAATATCTTAAGGACTCACCGGTCTAGGACAATTCTTCATAATTTAAATTTTCTGAAAATCCACCTTTATACCCTCACTCGTCACCACATGGCTCAGAACTGCTACCTAGTTCAACTAAAACTCGCACTTGCTGAATTTGGCATATAATTGATGATCCTTGAGAGTCTGAAACACTACTCTCAAATGGGCATGTTCCTCCTCGCTCCGAAAGTATATAAGGATGTCATCAATAAACACAATTACGAACATATCCAAATATGGTAACACCCTGTTCATCAGGTCCATAAAAGATGCAAGGGCATTTGTTAGTCCAAAAGACATAACTACAAACTCATAATGACCATACCGCGTCCTGAAGGCTGTCTTTGGGATATCCACTCCTGAACTCTGAGTTGATAATACCCAGACCTGAGATCTATCTTTGAGAAACACTTGGCACCCTGAAGCTGGTCAAACAAATCATCAATCCTATGTAGAGGATACCTGTTCTTGATGGTGACTTTGTTCAATTGTCGATACTCAGTGCACATCCAAAGGGAACCATCCTTCTTCTGGACAAATAAGACTGGTGCACCACATGGATACTTACTCGGCCTAATGAAACCCTTATCTAACAGGTCTTTCAACTGATCCTTCAACTCTTTTAGCTCGGCTGGAGCCATCTTGTAAGGAGGGATAGATATAGGCTGCATGTCAGGCAGAAGTCCAATACAAAAATCAATTTCTCTCTCGGGAGGAACACTTGGTAAATCATCAGGAAACACTTCTAGGTACTCACTCCCTACCGGAACTGACTGAATAGTCGGGGCCTCGAACTCAACATCCTTAACCCTAACTAGATGATATATTCAACCCTTAGAAATCATCTTTCTGGCCTTAAGATAGGAAATAAAACGACCTAGAAGCATGATCGAACTTCCCTTCCACTCCAAGACTGACTCCCCCAGAAAACGAAACTCCGCCGCACGGGTTTTATAATTAACAGAAGCATAACACGCATACAACCAATCCATGCCAAGAATAATATCAAAGTCAGTAATGGCTACCTCTACAAGGTCTTTGGAGGTAACTTGATGCAATATTGTGACCGAGCATCCTCTATACACCTTCCTAGCTACAACTGAATCACCAACATGAGTAGATGATAACGCTCAAACCACACCTCCTTCGGAAGTATGAAGCAGACGTTGTCAATAAAGAACCCAACTAGAGGTTGGGGTCGATCCCATAGAGAATAAGGAAGAATGTAGAGGAACGCTAGTGGTTAAGGTTTTTAGTTAAATATTTCCTAAGAGGGGGGAATTTGTAAATGTAATAAATAACAATGTTGAGAAATTGTTTGTTGTTTACAAATTAATGCAACTAACTAGGATGAGTGTTCCCCACGACTTCATAACTACAAGGTGTTTTATACTAGTGATCTATTCCGGTGCTTAGCATGCAATATCGGTAAGTTAATTTCACCTAAATGGTTGGTCCCCTATTTAGATGTTTATCACCACGCAACTTGGTCTTTCTACGGATGTATGCTTTATTAACCCTTACCCTTGATATCAGATTAGTTATTTCCGGACAAGGTCAAGCTATTAGATGAGGGTTGATGGCCTCAAATCTCCGTTGTTAATCCCTTTTTCCCATTCACTACCTCCTTGGTCCGGTAAGTAAGAATAAGGCAAGTTCTAACTTTTAAAAATCAATTAAAATAAAGAAACAATACATGCATAAACTCCGTTCAAGAATCACTAGGTATTTTATCTATGTGTGTTAATTTGTCATGGTTCCCACAACCCTAGTTGTGGTGATTTTAGCCTATCATGTTTATAAATAAATTCATAACATTCATAGACAAAAGTATAAATTAATACTTACAATGATGGTAGGAAGAAACTCACTTGATTATTGGAAAAATAAAGAAGAACAACTTTACAATCTTATCCCGAAGTATGTCTTCAAAACGTGTTAGGACTTGTCTAAAACTTGGTTTCTAATTGTTCTCTAAAACATTAGACTCTAATTTCAAATTTAAAACTTCAACTCTTGAAGACATTCTTATTACATGAAAATAAAGGGGTATTTATAGTAGTAGATTTATGTTTTCCTTGTTCCTTGATGAATTTGACTTGGGATTTAAATTTTTCCTTTTCCTAGTTGAAGTAGGAAAGATAATATTTGGGCGTTGGAATCACTTGCCACGTCTCCTCTTGCCACTGCCCCGTCCAGTTCCGCGTCACACGCCTTGTCGCGGGGGTAAGATGGTGTTGTGCGCATGTCAACGCACTGCACAAGGCCAGCTGCGCGCATGCCGTCGTGCGGGGAACATGGGAGCCTCGCGCCTAGCCTAGCACCAAATCTACCTGCGCGTCGCACGACCTATACCGCGGGTTTGCTGCTGCCTCGCGCGACTTGTGCCATCCTCATGCGGTTGGTCACTTCAAGCTTTGATCTTTGCATTGTTCATTCCAACTTCTTTACATGTATTCCAAAGGCCTCAAATACATTCAAATCCATCCTTTTTAGCCCTAAAAACATCTAATCACATGTGTTAGCTAACTTCACAAATATATAACATAATCACATGCAAACACACATAATTTATTCTCAAAACATAGTAAAGTACGGACAAAGATATGTCTATGAAGTGTGTGAGTACACCCTTCATCAACACCCCATACTTAAACTATTGTTCGTCCTCGAACAATATACTACTTCTCTTCTCATATTTAAGCACAAAATTCATCCTACGAATAGGTCTACTTACACATAGAATCATGAGACAAATCAATGAAACTCAAATAACTTACTCGCATGCATATAGGTTTAACATTAAGATGTCAAAGTTCGAAATCACTTAGCTTTTGAAAACTAGCTCATCAAGACATATTTTGGGCCAACATGAATTATATGTAATTTAGCAATCAAGATTAAACCAAAGTCTTACCATTGTGCCCCTCACAATTTGAAGAGATGCCCGTTCTCACACAAGATATAGAATAATTTTAACTTGGGCATAAATAAAATAATTTCCGCTCACTCTCACAAAAGAACTCAACATACATGCAAAAGGTGATCCATAGGCTTGCCCTTAGTGTAATACTCCGCTAATATAGAATTATAAATCAAGGATCAAGTAGGACTTTAATTTGGTTGTAATGTAGGCTAAGGGACGGGTAGGAACTATTTGGCCAAGATAGTGGCTAAGCTCCCTAAGCGCTTTAATACTTCACAACACTTTGATTTTTAAGCACATTCTTGAATTTCCAAATTTTCTCCTTATACCTCCTTTTATTTTTCAATTTTTTCAACTTAAGTGACTAGTGGGGGTTTTTCTTTTCATCATTGAGCTTATTCACACACATTTTTTTTTCTTTTCTTTTCCTTTCTTTCGTTCCCACCCTTTACGCACCCCTACTCTAGCCACCCTCAACTTAAGCATTTTCTTATGTTGAGGTTCACAATATCCAAGGAAGGACCAGGGCCAAAACAGGTTCATTGTAAACAAATGGGTACGATTAATCGATAAATCATGATTTTTTTCATCTTCAATTTTCCAAAGCTCTTTCTTCTTTTTGTTTTTCCCACTAAAAATCACCCTTATTGTTTAGCAAAATTTTTCCTTTTTCTTTTCTTCCAATTCACCACACTTTTTAGCTTTTCCCTTCACTTCTCAAATTATGCTCCTTTCCTAAAAAAATTTCTTATTAAAGTGCTCTAGGAGTCATTTGGATCAAATATAAGTCAATAGAACAAAAAGGGATTCAAGCTTATAATATGGATATCAAAAGAATAGGCTAAGGCTCAACATGGCTAACTAGGATAATTACAATCAAGCTAGGTAAAAAAGGATAAAAATAAGGCTATCAAAGAAACGCCTATATCACATCCTAAATCCATTACCTTTGCACGCACACCGGGCAAGTTCTAGACATCAATTTACAAGCATGGAGTATATCAAAAATAATTCCTCACACATTGGCACAAGATGGTTTAACAATGGAAATCAAGATCACATAAACACATATATCCATATTGCTTGCATAACATAATTAAGCCCATTTTTCAAGTACAAGAGTCAAGTTCCCAAAAGACTAAGTGTTTCTATCTTTTTCATGCATTTCTAAGTGAATTTTAATAAAGTCTCTATGATACCTATAGTGAAGTACCTAGCATTCGTAGGGTCCAAGTTTTTATTCTTCCTAATGACTAATTTACCCTTAAGACGGTCGTCATCCATCCATCATCTGGCAAAGTCATGACTCAATGACTAAAAATAATTAAAAAAATAAAAAATCTAGACTCTCTAGTCTATTCTAAGGGACTATCCACCAGAAAAGTATCGAAAACAAAAATCAGAGGAACCCAAAATAAAATAAACTAAACTACTACACACAAACAAGCATGAAAGATAGATCATAAATCTAAAAAAAAGAATAGGCCTAACATGTGTAGATTTAGCAATTAAACAATGCATGGTAATATGAAGTTCACTTCTTCTAGCCACACTTAATTGGTTTCACTATCTCTAGTGCTAAAACAAATAATCATAAAGTAATAGAGTGTAAGAAGAACTCCCTTAGCCTCTACTCCTCATTATCAATGTTTAAGCTCAATCTTTATTGAAAATCATGACCTATCACCTGCAACCTTGAACAAACACGTCAAAATGAATAAAAAATTTATCTTGGGTTGCCTCCCAAGTAGCACCTGATTTAACGTCACGGCACGACATAGGTATCTTGATTACTCATACTTTATCAAGATACCTGATGAGACCGTGGTCATATCTTGGCCGCTTGTTTCACCACGCTGCTCTGTGACACGTCAGAAAATAAAAAAAATAGGAAATAAAGACTAAAAGTTAAACACAAGCAATTAATCTAATCCTAAACCGTATTCCCCGGCAACGGCGCCACTTTTTGATAACGCTCAAACCACACCTCCTTCAGAAGTATGAAGCAGACATTGTCAATAAAGAATCCAACTAGAGGTTGCGGTCGATTCCACAGAGAATAGGGAAGAATGTAGAAGAACACTAGTGCTTAAGCTTTTTAGTTAATTGTTCCTAAGAGGGGGGAATTTGTGAAAGTAATAAATAACAATGTTGAGAAATTATTTGTTGTTTCCAAATTAATGCAACTAACTAGGGTGAGTGTTCCCCATGACTTCATAACCACAAGTTGTTTTATACTAGTGATCTATTTTGGTGCTTAGAATCCAATATCGGTAAGTTAATTTCACCTAAATGGTTGATCCCCTATTTAGATGTTTATCACCACGCAACTTGGTCCATCTACGGGTGTATGCTTTACTAACCCTTACCCATGATATCATATTAGCTATTCCCAGACAAGGTCAAGAAATCCCCGTTGTTAATCCCTTTTCCCATTCACTACCTCCTTGGTCCAGTAAGTAAGAATAAGGAAAGTTCTAACCATTAAAAATCAATTAAAACGAAGGAAGAAACAATACATGCATAAACTTTGTTCAAGAATCACTAAGTATTTTACCTATGTGTGTTAATTTTTCATGGTTCCCACAACCCTAGTTATGGTGGTTTTAACCTATCATGTTTATAAATAAATTCATAACATTCATAGACAAAAGTATTAATTAATACTTACAATGATGGTAGGAATAAACTCACTTGATTATTGCAAAAATAAAGAAGAACAAATTTACAATCGTATCCCAAAGTATGTCTTCAAAACGTGTTAAGACTTGTCTAAAACTTGGCTTCTAATTGTTCTGTAAAACTTTAGAATCTAATTTCAAACTTAAAACTTCAACTCTTGAAGACATACTTATTACATGAAAATAAAGGGGTATTTATAGTAGTAGATTTATGTTTTCCTAGTTCCTTGATGAATTTGACTTGGGATTTAAATTTTTCCTTTTCGTAGTTAAAGTAGGAAAGCTAATTTTTGGGCATTGGAAACACTTGTCGCATCGCCTCCTGCCACAGCCGCATCCAATGCCACGTCGCACGCCTTGTCGCGTATGGAAGATGGTGCTGCGCGCATGTGAACGCGCTGGGCAAGGCCTACTGCGCGCCTACCATCGTGCGGGGAATATGGGCACCTCGCGCTTGGCCTAGCGCTAAATCTGCCTGCACGTCGCACGGCCTATAGCGTCGGTTTTCTCCTGCCTGGCTTGGCTTGTGCCATCCTCGTGTGGTTGGTCACTTCAAGCTTTGATCTTCGCATTGTTCATTCCAACTTCTTTACATGTATTCCAAAGGCCTCAAATACATTCAAATCCATCGTTTTTAGCCCTAAAAACATCTAATCACATGCTTTAGCTAACTTCACAAATATATAACATAATCACATGCAAACACACATAATTTATTCTTAAAACTTAGTAATGTACGGGAAAAAATATGTCTATGAAGTGCGCGAGTACACTCTTCATCAGTAGAAACTGAAAATGGTTCTGATAGAGTCTTGGGACTAACTCCAAAGCTACTAACAATATAAGGTGTCACAAAAGACAAGGTATCCCCCAGATCAAAGAAAGCATAAACATCAATATGGAAAACTCGTAATGTACCAGTAACCACATCTGGGGAGACCTCCTGCTCCTGACGGGATGCTAAAGCACAGAACCTATAGGCTCTGACCGCCGGCTGAACTAGTCGAGGCACCCTGCTGAGGGAGATGTGCTGCTGGAGCGGCTAAATCAGCAGCTGAAATACGGGCTCTGCCGCCTCCTGGTCTGGCCGAAGGGCAATCCCTGAGTCTGTGTCCAGGTTTGCCACACCCGAAACAAGCATCCAAGCTGACTAGGCACTTCCCTGAGTGATTTTTGCCACACCTCGCACAAGTTAGAAAGGTGCGCTCTATATGCATACTACCCTAGCCTCTCGTATCTGGAGCCCTGCTCCTCCGATCCCTCAAAACCTAGATGGTGTAATGGCTGACGATGGTGTTGGAGCAATAGACCTGTGCTGAGATTGTTGGCATTGTCCACCCCCCGATCTGGCCTGAAAAGTCCCATAATTGTCTGTCCTGGCCCTCTTGGCCTCTCTCTGCCTCCGATTCACTGACTCCATTTACTGAGCATGCAACACTCTACAGGGAAAATCTATATCCCGGTGCAACATGGCGATCCTACAATCCTTAACCAGGTAGTCCGCCACTCCATGCACAAATCGACTCACTCGAGCCCTCTGCTCTGCCACCAACTCCGGTGCATATTTGGATAAACGGGTGAACTCCAAAGCATACTCCTGAACTGACATGTCACCCTGCTTCAGGTTTACAAACTCGGTCGCCTTCAGTTCCCTCATCTCACGAATTAGAAGAGTAAAGGACGTTCATCACACGACATAGATCATGAAAGAAGGGAACATTTCCTAAACGTCTAGTAGCCTCTTCGTCATAAGTGTGGTGCACTTCACACCCATGAAAAATACTCTACTCAACGTGTCTTTCAAACACCCTAGGACACTTCAAACCTTTGCTCTGATACCAAGTTTGTCACGACTCAAACGTAGACCCGAATCGTAACACGGGACAAGGAGCTCCGAGAGACTCCAAGTCAACCCATGGAATGAACATTCATCTAACTTTATTTTCACTTTAAGGGGAAAACTGGACATACGATATAGAGAAAACATAAACGTAACATAGCATAGCATGATAAGCGGAAAAATACTAGAAATACATATCAGCTGAGTACTACAAACTGTCTAAAAGCCTCTATCATATCAGATGGGTTGATGGGACAACACCCCTAACTAACCCGGCAAAATTGAAACAAAAGAAAATATCAATGTCTGGACATATGTCCCTCGGAACATGAGGACACCAAAAGGCTGATAGCTAACTCTGAGATAGACTAATGATTGGGATGAGCCTGAGAGTCGGGTCCTGTATCATGAAAAGATACACATAGAAAGTATGCGGTCAGTACGTGGAATGTATCAAGCATGAAAAGAAAGTAAAGAGGACATTTAAGTGTCACGACCCAAACATACACCCAGATCATAGACACGGGACAAGGAGCCTCGAGAGACCCGAAGTCGACCTATGGCATGAGCATACATCTAATTCAATCCCATGAGCAGAAGACTAAACATAAAGAATGTATTAATAACATAGCATAAGGAGAAAAATCAGTACAAGACTTATACAATATGGAAGAATACAATTTATAGTCTGAATAGCCTCTAAACATGAAAGACGAATTGATGGGACAACTCCCCAACTAATCCAACATCCAGAAACTGAATGAAATAACATAGAGTGTGAACATGTAGCCCTCGAAACAAGAGGACTCACCCAGTGCGCTGAGAGCAAGTCTGAATCTATCTACAAGTCAGGATGAGCCTGAGAATTGGGACCTGTATCATGAGAGATACAGCATAGAAAGTATGTGATCAGTACGTGGAATGTACTGTGTATGCAAAGTAAGTAAAACGGACATTTAAAACATATATGAAATTCATAAATGATCATAAGAGTAGGACGTCATTCTCGTACCGTAAATCATAATAACATATCATATGGCTCAAGGTTTTCAAAACATTCGTAACATAGCATAATCGTAATCATAATACAAGCGATTTACTTAACATGACTTGAGACAACATACATAGTCATAACATGCATAAATCATGAGGAACATTGGGAGATTCTCTTAACCGACATATCCCATATGAGCAAGCCTGACTTGTAACCCTAGTGGGGAGGGTGTTCGTACCTTGCTAAGTGTATAACCATGAAAGTGTGATATCACCATGAAAAGGGCCATTGGGCTAGGGACTAACATGAAAGGGTCCCGACATACCTACGGTGGCACGTAGTTCATGAGATCCGGGACTTAACCTGAGCTCCGAACCTACTCGGTCTTTGAAACTACTCCCAAAACATATATATAGTGCTCATAATAATACATTCATAAGTTTATGGGCTAGTTAAATCATGATAATCGTAAACATGCTTGAACATATGTGAACTAACCATGACATGAGGCCCGTGAGTCGGCCAAAAACATAATTCATTATTAATAAGATTCATACATACTTGTAAATCATGCATATAGCGTCAATTTCATAAAATCATAATCGGTAATATAATAAATTCATAATTTAAAACATAATTCATGTTGGGCTCGTAAAGAACATCAATGGGAAAATAGCTCATAATTCGATTCATCATGGGGCATGCAAAGCTTAATTGCTTAGAAAATCAAAATCAATAATATTATAATCAATTTAAAACTCAAAAGACAATCAAAATCCATAGATTGTGATAATATTTAAAAATCACAAAACCCACAATTATATCATTAGAATTTATACAATCAAATACAAAACCCCATGAGTTTTTGATAAGTTGTGAGTAAAATCATAGAGTAGGAGCATGGGTGTGGAAGAATTCACCCATTTATGACCTTACATACCTAGAAACACTGATTCTTAATCTCCCTTGAAAGCCCAAGATGGAATTTAGAGAAATTGGGGAAGAACGCCTTGAATCACCTTCTAGACTCCTCTCTATACTCTTGCATGCATGAATGAGCTTAACATGGATTAATCCCCCTTAAAGGACCCTATTCAGACCTTAAAATGACATAGTTTAAGCCTTAAGAGTTTAGGAATTACGAGAACACCCTTACTAAAAACGCAAGAATTTACTGGTTGCCAGTCCCCACGAGGGACCTCATGAGTTGTTGCCGGGGGGCACGACTCGTGCCCTGAATCTGTCATGTTCACTTCCCAACTCACTCAAGGGACCCTACGAGGGACCCCATGAATCATGGTGGCTGACCACGACTTGTGGTCACCACCCGTGACCCCCACTGCCCAAAAATCCTGACCAGCCATGCACCCCAGCCCATTGGTGACCTCACGAGTCGTGAGGTCTGGCCACAACTCGTGGTCAAGCCCGTGGCCTCCTCCACCTGAGCCTACCATCCTTGTTGTCCACGAATCACCTCACAACTCGTGGTCACTCCCACGACCTACCTCATGGGTCATCCTGTTACCTGGTGCGAATTTCTAGTTTTTTTTCATTTTGACTCCCGGGTCTAATCCTTGGGTTCCCGGGGTATAACAATATCTCCCCCTTGAGAACATTCATCCTCGAATGTTAGAAACATGCAGAAAACTCAAAAACAAGCAATCAATATATAAATACTAATCATTTAAGTTGAAAACTGACAGATTGACTACCTCTGAAAAGAACTACATAACTAAACTGAATTCAGACATCACATACATATACTATATCATAAAACAAACTTGTATGCATGAACGGAACATGAAAACTGATTAGAGGTTTAGGGAAAAACTAATACCTCAAGTAGTAACTGAGCCAGTAGAGAACAAGTGTGGTATCTATCCATCATATCTGTTTCGGCTTCCCATGTAGCTTATTCAACATGTTGATTTGTCAACAATACTTTAACTAAAGCCATCTTCTTGTTCCTCAGCCTCCGAACCTGACGATCCAGGATTTCCACCGGAATTTCTTCATAGCTGAGGCTATCCTTTACACCAATACTGTCCATCGGGACTACTAAAGCTAGATCTCCCAAGCACTTTTTCAAAAGTGACACATGAAACACATGATGAACTAAATATAACTCAAAGGTCAAGTCAAACTCATACACCACCTTACCAACTCTCCTCACAACCCGGTAGGGACCAACATAGTGGGGGCTGGGTTTCCCTTTCTTTCTGAACCGCATGAATCCCTTCATGGGAGATACCTTTAGAAATACCCAGTCGTCCACATCAAACTCCAAGTCTCTTCTCCTCACATTGGCATATGATTTCTGACGACTCTGAGCAGTTTTCAACCGGTCCCTTATCAATTGAACTTTCACTATCGCCTCGTGAACCAAATCTATCACTATAATAGATGCCTCACCAACCTCAAACCATCCGATAGGAGATCTGCACCTCAGCCCATAGAGGACCGCGAACGGTGCCATTTGGATACTAGAGTGATAACTGTTATTATAACAAAACTCGATCAAGGGAAAATGATCATCCCAACTATCTTTAAGATCCATAACACATGCCCTCAACATATCCTCAAGAGTCTGGATTGTTCGTTCCGCCTGGCCATCCGTCTGTAGATGAAATGTTGTGCTGAGCTTAATCTATGTCCCAAGCCCTTTCTGAAAACACCGCCAGAACTGGGAGATAAACTGAGTACCTCAGTCTGAAATAATAAACAAGGGCACTCCATGAAGATGAACCAACTCTAGAATGTACAAGTTGGCATAATCATCCGCTGAATCTGTGGTCTTGACCGGTAGAAAGTGTGCGGCCTTGGTTAACCTGTCTACCACCACCCAAATAGAATCATAGTGTCGACGAGTACGGGATAATCCTGTAATGAAATCCATATTAATCTCTTCCCACTTCTAAGTGGGAATGTTAATATCCTGAAGTACGCCTCCCGTCCTTTGATGCTCGACTTTTACTTGTTGACAATTTGAACATTTGGCTACAAAATCTACAATATCCTTCTTCATACCATCCCACCAATAGATTTCTTGCAAGTCCCGATACATCTTTGTGGATCCCGGATGGATAGAATATCTGGTAGCATGTGCTTCATGCAATATCTGAACCCTCAAATTATCAACGTCTGGAACACATAGTCGACCTGGTATCGTAGCACACCATCTCCCCCTTGGGAGAAAACCTCCACCTTTTGACTCCGCACTACTTCCTTCAGCTTCTTCAAAATCGGATCCTTATCTTGCTTAGATTTGACATCAACCACCAAGGACGATTCTGACCCATTCTGCACAACAACGTTGCTATCGGTCGAGTCGATCAATCTAACTGCCAATCTTGTGATCCAGTGGACATCCTTCACCAACTTCTTCTTTCTCGCCTCCACGTGGGACACACTCTCCATAGAGAGCCTACTAAGTGCATCTGCCACCACATTAGCCATGCTCGGGTGGTAAAGAACACTCATATCATAGTCCTTCAATAACTCCAACCACCTCCTTTGCCAAAGATTGAAATCCTTCTATGTGAACACATAATGCAAGCTCTTGTTATCCGTGAATACATCCACGTGCACCCCATACAAGTAATGCCGCCATATCTTCAATGCAAACACCACCGCAGCCAACTTGAGATCATGGGTCGGGTAATTCTTTTCGTGAACTTTCAGCTATCGAGAAGAATATGCTATTACTTTCCCATGCTGCATCAACACACATCCTAGTCCGACTCTCGAAGCATCAAAATATACAACAAAACCATCCATACCCTCGGGTAAAGTCAACACTGGTGCTGAAGTGAGTCGGGTCTTCAATTCCTGGAAGCTTTCCTCACAAGCCTCCGACCATTGGAACTTTACCTTCTTTTGAGTCAACTTGGTCAAAGGTGCCGCAATAGATGAGAAACCCTCAACAAATCTCCGATAATAACCTGCTAGGCCCAAGAAACTCCGAATTTCTGAAGGATTCACCGGTCTAGGCCAATTCTTCACTGCTTTGATTTTCTGTGAATGTACCTTAATGCCCTCACCTAAAACCACATGGCCTAGAAATGCCACCGAGTCCAACCAAAACTCTCATTTGCTGAACTTTGCATACTGACGATCCTTGAGGACCTAAAGCACTAAACACAAGTGAGTAGCATGCTCCTCCTCGCTCCGGGAGTACCTCGGTCTGAAATAATAAACAAGGGCACTCCATGAAGATGAACCAACTCTAGAATGTACAAGTTGGCATAATCATCCGCTGAATCTGTGGTCTTGACCAGTAGAAAGTGTGCAGCCTTGGTTAACCTGTCTACCACCACCCAAATGGAATCACAGTGTCGACGAGTACGGGATAAGCCTGTAATGAAATCCATATTAATCTCTTCCCACTTCTAAGTGGGAATGTTAATATCCTGAAGTACGCCTCCCGTCCTTTGATGCTCGACTTTTACTTGTTGACAATTTGAACATTTGGCTACAAACTCTACAATATCCTTCTTCATACCATCCTACCAATAGATTTCTTGCAAGTCCCGATACATCTTTGTGGATCCCGGATGGATAGAATATCTGGTAGCATGTGCTTCATGCAATATCTGAACCCTCAAATTATCAACGTCTAGAACACATAATCGACCTGGTATCGTAGCACACCATCTACCCCCTGGGAGAAAACCTCCACCTTTTGACTCTGCACTACTTCCTTCAGCTTCCTCAAAATCGGATTCTCATCTTGCTTAGATTTGACATCAACCACCAAGGACGATTCTGACCCATTCTGCACAACAACGCTGCTATCGGTCGAGTCGATCAATCTAACTGCCAATCTTGTGATCCAGTGGACATCCTTCACCAACTTCTTCTTTCTCTCCTCCACGTGGGACACACTCTCCATAGAGAGACTACTAAGTGCATCTTCCACCACATTAGCCATGCTCGGGTGGTAAAGAACACTCATATCGTAGTCCTCCAATAACTCCAACCACCTCCTTTGCCAAAGATTGAAATCCTTCTATGTGAACACATAATGCAAGCTCTTGTTATCCGTGAATACATCCACGTGCACCCCATACAAGTAATGCCGCCATTTCTTCAATGCAAACACCACCGCAGCCAACTTGAGATCATGGGTCGGGTAATTCTTTTCGTGAACTTTCAGCTATCGAGAGGCATATGCTATTACTTTCTCATGCTGCATCAACACACATCCTAGTCCGACTCTCGAAGCATCAAAATATACAACAAAACCATCCGTACCCTTGGGTAAAGTCAACACTGGTGCTGAAGTGAGTCGGGTCTTCAATTCCTGGAAGCTTTCCTCACAAGCCTCCGACCATTGGAACTTTACCTTCTTTTGAGTCAACTTGGTCAAAGGTGCCGCAATAGATGAGAAACCCTCAACAAATCTCTGATAATAACCTGCTAGGCCCAAGAAACTCTGAATTTCTGAAGGATTCACCAGTCTAGGCCAATTCTTCACTGCTTTGATTTTCTGTGAATCTACCTTAATGCCCTCACCTAAAACCACATGGCCTAGAAATGCCACCGAGTCCAACCAAAACTCTCATTTGCTGAACTTTGCATACTGACGATCCTTGAGGTCCTAAAGCACTAAACACAAGTGAGTAGCATGCTCCTCCTTGCTCCGGGAGTATATAAGGATATCATCGATGAACCCAATTACGAACATGTCCAGATACTTCTTGAAGACCCTGTTCATCAGGTCCATAAAAGCCGCAGGAGAATAGGTTAGTCCAAAAGACATAACAACAAATTCGCAGTGACCATACCAAGTCCTCAAAGCGGTTTTCGGGATGTCACTCTCCCGAACTTTGAGCATGTGATACCCGGACCTTAGATCTATCTTCGAGAAACACCTGGCACCCTAGAGCTGGTCAAATAAATCATTGATCCTGGGCAAGGGGTACATGTTCTTGACAGTGACCTTATTCAGCTATCGATAATCAATACACATTCGAAGGGATCCATCCTTCTTTTGAACAAAGAGAACTGGTGCACCCCATGGAGACTTGCTCAGTCTAATGAAATTCTTATCCAACAAGTCCTTCAACTATTCTTTTAACTCTTTTAACTCAGCTGGAGCTATCCTGTAAGGAGGAATGGAGATAGGTTGCGTATTGGGCAATAGATCAATACCGAAATCAATTTCCCTCTCCGGAGGAACACCTGGCAAATCATCGGGGAAAACTTCTGTATACTCACACACCAATGGAACTGACTGAATAGTCTGGGTCTCGGACTCTACATCCTTAACCCTAACTAGGTGGTACAAGAAACCCTTAGAGATTATTTTTTGGGCCTTAAGGTAAGAAATAAATCGACAGACTGGTACGGCCGAACTACCTTTCCATTCCAAAATTGACTCACCCGGAAACTGAAATTCCATCGCACGGGTCCTACATTTAATTAAAGCATAACATGAAAACAACCAATCCATACCCAAAATGATGTTAAAGTCAGTCATGGACAATTCTACTAAGTCCGTGAAGGTAACCTTATGCAACACCGTAATGGGGAAACCCCTATACACCCGCCTAGCTACCACTGATTCACCGACTGGAGTAGATACGGAGAACGGTTCTGACAAAATTTCAGGACTAACTCCAAATCTACTAGAAATATAAGGGGTCAAGAAAGATAAAGTAGCTCCTAGATCTAACAAAGCATAAGCATCAGTATGGAAGACTTGCAACATACTCATGACCATATCTGGCGAAGCCTCCTGCTCCTAGCGAGGCACTAGGACATTGTTCGGACTTTTTTGCTTTGGGTATATAGCTACACGGAAGTGCACGTGGTCGAACAAGTAATAAAGTGGCTTAAGTAAGCCAAGTATTGACCCCACAGGGACTGGGATAAGGTAACACTCTACTCAAGTGTACTATATTTTAAATCTAGCAATGAAGACAACAGTGCAAAGAAGAGTTTGATATTTTGATTTCTAATTTTTATGCTAAGTCTAAAACGAATATCTAACGTGAGTCTGAACTATGAATGTGAGCATGCTGAGGTTAAATGAACATGTAAAGAAATAAATTATCAATATAATATGGTTAATCTTTCCTCCGGTTTCTAGTCAAGAACTATTGCCAATGGATTAAAACTCTCGTATTTAACCCAACTTAAGAATCATGAACCGTCCACCAACATTTCTGTGATTAAACGAAATTCATGTTCTAGCCACACAAAATCGGTTCCTTAATTGACTAATACGACTTTCAGGTATATTTCTATCCTGAAGGTAAATCAATTCTCAATTTTCCCAAACTAAGAAAAGATCATATCCTATTGATTCACAACTTTCCAATTTCTTTCTCTCTCGAGTGAAACCAAACTTTTTAGATATACATTAACATAGGCCACACATTAATGCAGTAAGAACAAGAATCAATAGAACAACCATGGAAGAAAAGATGAAAAACCAACTTAATCAACAATCACATTTCAATACCATTGTTCTTAACCTCAGCAAAAAGAGGAATTAGCCACTCATTCGTGGATTAAACATCGTTAAATGAGTATTAAACATACAAGCAATTGAATTAAAGAAGAAGGAGATAGAGAAAAACCCTGATAATTTCGTCCCCTCAACTGCCTGTAACCTACGTTCTTGCTCCACCAAGTCAGAATATTGAAAAATGAACCTAAGTGTTCTATTTATACTAGTGGGAATTTTTCCCGAAATAACAAGAAACGTGTCACGGAGTGCATCGCGGAGCACTGCCTTCGTGACACGCCACTAACGCGGAGCCTCACTTTAAATTGACTGTTCAGGTAATAAGGCCCAACGTGGCACGGCGTGCAACGCGGGGCTAGGCCAACGTGCCACGGCCCCAACGCACACCCACACTGGAATTTGGCCAAAAATACCCTATCCAGGCAGAAGGCCTCCGCGATGGCAGCGTGACACGGCTCCATCGCGGAGCCCCTTTAATTTGTGTCGTCCAATGCTATGTCCTTTGCTAACATCCGAGTCCAACCCCAATCTCTCCCAACACGCATTTTAGCTTCACAAAATTATATTTCACCGGTAAAACAACGCTAATCATGTTGGTTAGTATAAATTCACATTTTATTATAAATCACATGAGAATGTATAAACATTGATAGATAAAAAAGTCTAAAATGACACATTTGAGTATCACTTGGGCATATAAATTTGCCCAAGATCACTTACCCCACACTTAAATCCTTGTTCCTCCCCGAACAACAATCTTACACCTCATGCACTTTACACCCATCCTGGCTACTTTGGTTCGACAATTCAGGCTACGACCATACCGATTATTCAACACAGTAAATCATCAAGAAAACACACATGGTCCTATCAATGCAATGACCTTCAACACATCAAGACCTCCTAGACTTAAGAATCGACTCTCGATATTGGCAAACTCATACAAATTAGCTGATCAAGATATCCGACACGAAAATTAATCTCTCATCAAGCATGTGCCCTCACAATGCAAGAGAATCTTCCCTTTTTAATCACATGAACTCTAACGGTTACATGCAGGGGCATATAAACACTATTTTACTCTCTCTCCCAAAAGAATTCACATGCATCATGTCATGAACCATAGGCTTGCCCTTAGTGTATTACTCCACTAATATAAGGAAATGTGATGTAGGATCATGTACGACTTTAACAGGTTGTAATGTAAGCTACGAAACTAGTAAATATTGGGCTAGCCAATAATAGCCACTAGCATCCTTAAGCGCCTTTTCAATACATCCCATCAAACTCATGGGCATTGTTTCTTCCTTCATCCTCCCATTCTTGAAGTCTATCTTTAGTTTGGCCCATATCTTTAAGCACACTTGACTCGATAACAAAGATTATTCAGACACCTTCATTATATTTTATTTATAACAAGTGCACCTTCAACCTTTTCTTTCCTTTCATCACTCTGCTTTTCTTTTCTTTTCACCATTCTCACTCTTTGACACTTTGGGAAAATTATTTTCTCTTCTTAAGCGCTTAAGAGTTTCGATCAAATTTACAGCTAATGAAAAGAAGGGGTTAATCTCGGTTTACACATTTTGACACAAGAAAAAAATAATAGGCTAAAGGCTCAACGGGCTAACTAGGGTTTACATTCAAGGTGGGTACAATAATGAAAAAGAGAACTTTCGGTTAACACAAAGAAATGCCTACATCCTTTCCTACAATACACGTCCTTCATTTCATCTCGTACCCACACCAGGCAAGTTCTAGACACTTCACAATAGCATGGAATAATGAAACCTCACTTCACACTTATTGCACATGCTCAATTCAAGACGTATTCACAGACTTTTCAATCAGCTAATTACAAGAATTCAAACATTAATCCTCGATCACACTGAATCGACTCTATGGCCTAGGTATCTCAACATATTTACAAAGTTGCATGCTTTCATATGAATCACCTCTGCATTTCAAATATCATGTACGACGCGCAACCAGAATTCCGCAACCATAAAGTAACTACAGGTTTTGGGATGCAACGCACAAAAGAAAACAACTGAAAAATAAATGAAAACTCTACTCCTAACGACTACATTTCCCTTAAGATGGTCGTCATCCATCCATTATAGGAAACAGTCACTAACTAGGACTTCGGTTCAATGGGACCATTCTTGGTAAAAGAACCGAAAACAAACGCCGAGAAACCCAAGAATTGAAAAAAAAGAAATTTTAAAAATATCGATCATTTCAATGAAACAAAAATATGTACAAAATCAGCTAGCAAAATATTCAGTAGCACACAACAGTTTCACATTTAATTACAATACAGAACAAAAACTTCACAATCACAAATCACAGGGTCACAAAATATTTCATCAGGCACAACAACAGAACAGAACATACACAACCAGCACCTAACTACTCCCACCCCACACTTATCTCTAACACTGTCCCCAGTGTTCATAAAAATTAAAATAGCACAAAATATTGGGTGGCGGAACTCCCTGATCAATTAAAATACTCCACTTCTTCATCAGGTGTTGTTGCCTCGTCTCCCATGTCTGAATCACCCCCATCGTCATCATCGGACTCCACATCGGAGTCCTCACGACGTGTCTCCTCATCTGTGGGGACATCATCATCCGTGGGCTCTATAAAAGCTGGCCCCACTCGGCATAGAGCCCTGGCATTTTCGCCAAAAGGGTAGTCTAGCTCGAGCTGCCATAGCTCCTCTTCTGTCGCCGGCCTCCCGCCTATTCGCAGCTGGAGCATCTGCATCCCGTACATGCGAGCCATGTACTGATCATCTCGAGCATGTCGCTCAGCTAGTGTAAGCACTGGCCCGTGGGTGGTGTCGGGAGCCTTAGTTTTGGTGACATCTAAGGCCCGTCGCTCCATCTGCGGGATAAAGTCAAGGGCCTCTTCCTCAATGTCCAGACCCCTCAGGAACGTGGTGAGTAGTCCACCAAATCCATATTTGTGCCCCTGATGCAAACGGGCTCTCTTCATGGCGGAGATAATCACCGCCCCCACATTGATCTCCAGCCCTTTCATCAGGGCGTACACCAAGCATACACGATCCGGGGTTACATCCGTCATATGCACCCCCGAGATTAGGCAGGAAAAAACGATCTTAAGCCATATCCTAGCTTCCCTGTTCATCTGTGAGTAGGGCAAAGTCTGATGGTAGCCCCTCTCCTTATGTCTGCTCCACCTAGCCGTCGATCGGGTTCCACACAAAGTGTGTCTAATGTCCGCATATGGTGGAGTGATATTCAGCTGTCGAAGCACGTGGGCGTCTATGTCCCGCGCCCCTAAGATAGCATTGAGGTGGTGGGGCTCAAAAGTGACTATTTGCCCCCTTATTTTGATGGTGTGACTTCTGAGAGTCGGGTTCCAGTTGGCGTAGAATTCCCGAATCAAGTGCAAGTTGCATTCCTTGGGATCTTCAAAAATGAAGTTCAGCCCAGTTGCCTCGATCCTCTGGACAATCCTGGGGAACTCCTGTGCCAACGGTTCCCTTGCTATGTGTTCCTCGGAGAAGTACTTGCTCTCCTTGTGCTTTGCGTACCACTTCTTCCCCTCCTCTGTCACCCACCTGGTTCCATATTGAAGGCGTTGGCCACGTGGAACCGCTGGTGCTGCTGGGACCGCTGTGCCTAGTCTGATTCTTTTTCTTCTGGCGCCAGATGTTGATGCGCCTTTTCCCTTGTCTTGCCTGCTTGCCATTTTTCCTGTCAACCCAAATAGACAAGATCAATGTTCAGCCAATTAAAATTTGCTTCGACTAAGGTTGGGTTAAGCTAGGCTTCCCCACACTTAGTCCTTAGCCAAAATTACAACATTAAGGCAAGATCGTGCTTACTTACACAAACAAACAACAAACATAACAAATATGCTTAGTGCATTTGGGGAATTCGACGGTATATATTCTATGTAATACTCAGACTTCGTACAGCTAGCCACAATCATTAACATCGATAACATTTTATCCCATAGCACTTTGCAAGCAGAAACAAAAGAAAATTTTAACTACATGATCCTCTACAATTCACCCAATTCTTGCAAATTCCAATATTTCCTTCACCCGAGAATCCGTCGGTCTTTTAGCATAGTAATAGTTAGCACATCGACTCATCTCACTCAACATGTACAACCCAGCATGAATTTCACTAGTTCAACTAAAATTTTCCCTTTCAAACTCAAAGGCAAGCCCTAGCTATGATTTTATCAAAAAATTCGATTAAACTATGTAATTAACGAGTTCAAGCAATCACCATGATACTCCGAATATCAGTCAACAATAATTCAATTGAATTTAAGCTTAATTTCTACTTAGGGCAAGTTTATCTCATATCACATGTTCAATCTCGAAGAACATCGACAAGAAATGAGATAGAATTGAAGAACATACCTTGAATTCGAAGAATTGATGAAAACTCGATGAAATTCTTGGCCTAAGTTCGTGTCACGTTGAGGGGGAAGGGGTTTTTGGGAGGTTGGTCGCGGAGGATATGAAAATGAGGAAAATGGAGGGGGAATCGAGGTTTAAATGTGGGAAATTCGCGCGGGTCACCTGGCGACCCGGTGTGACCCGTTTCGAAATACACTTCAACGTGTCACGGAGGGTAACGTGGAGCATGCCCTCCGTGACACGGAGCTGTCGCGTGGGTGTTCTGGAATTTTAAAAATTCCTGATTTACACCTCAACATGTCACGGAGGATAACGGGGAGGCCCTCCTCCGTGACACGGAGCCATCGCCCTAGCTCACTATTTTGCCACTTTTTATTATTTTTCATACCTCGAATTTTTCTTTGCGATCCCTTGCACATTTATCCTCCGTTCAACCTGAAATTCATCTTACGGCAAGAAATTGGTTAGAATTATAGGTTTCACTCAAAATAAAAAAAAACAAAAATAAAAAGTAAAATTTTTGTTGTTAATCAAGAAAAAAAGAAAAAAGAAATCTATTCACAATTTACAAAGAAAAATTTCACGAGTTGCATCCCGTGCAGCGCCTGGTTTACCGTCGCGGCTCGACGTCATTCAGCTCAGTCATCTTCTAGGGTGACGGACATTTTCTCTCGACCACCGTCCTCACCCCAGTAGTGCTTACATCGCTCCGGTGGTTTTCCCAATAACTCTCGCAAATCACTTATCTGCGCATCATCACCTCGATCAATCACGTTGATCACCGAGAGTTCCTCGTACACAGTCGGGAGCTTGGTGGCCTTGTATACATCGAACACTTCCACCTTGTCGTGTGCTCGCATGGTTAGCTGCCCTGCAGCTACATCAATCAGCGCTTTCCCGGTCGCCAAGAAAGGACGTCCCAAAATAAATGGGACTTCCGCGTCTGGCTCAAAATCCAGCACGACGAAATCAACCGGGAAGATAAGGGAGCCCACTTGCACTAGCACATCCTCCACATTGCCATCAGGTCTGGCTAAGGACCGATCTACTAGTTTCAAGATCACTGTTGTTGGTCTAGGACTCCCTAGACCCAACTTCTTGAATACCGATGACGGCATCAAATTAATGCTCTCTCCCAAATCACATAATCCGCGAGCTCAGATACTCTGCCCAATTGTAATTTGTATAGTAAAGCTCCCAGGATCTTTGAGCTTTGTGGGCAAACGGTTTTGTATCTAGGAAGTGCACTCCTCCGTGAGGGCCACTGTAGCATACTCAGTCAACCGAATTTTGTTTGCCACGACGTCCTTAATGTACTTTGCATGTTTCGGCACTCCTTGCAAAACATCAACAAGAGGTATGTTAATATGTACATGTTTCAGCTCCTCCATGAATTTCTTGAAACACGCCTCCTCCTTCTGTTTCTTTAATCTTTGAGGGAACGGGGGTGGTGGTCTTTCTAATTCAGCTTCCTTTTTCTTCCCCCTCTCATCACTTTGCTCCCTCTCAACTTCTGGTGCTCCCGATTGTTGAGGTGGTCTTTCTGGTTCCACCTCTTTCAGCTGCAAACCACTCCTTGTGGTCACCACATTCACCTACTTGGGATTGGGATCTGTGTCGCTCGGAAGTCCTCCTCTAGGCATGGTATTTTAGGCTCCAGCAAACTGCCCAAATTGATATTCAAGCGCCTTAGTAGCTAACTGGTTGTTCTTTACCTCGGCTGCCAATTTCACATAGTCAGCCTGCAATTGAGCTTGGTTAGCAATCATTGTCTTGAACATCTCCTCAATACTGGGTGATGGAGGTGGAGGAGGTGCATTGTTGTTTCTATATTGTGCCTGATAGTTCTGATGACCTCCTTGATTCCTCTACGCCCCCTGACTCGAACTTTGCCCTTGATAGTTATTGCTACCCTAAGAGAAATTTGGGTGATTCCTCCAGTTGGAATTGTAGCTGTTGCCATACTGTTGGTGGTTGTTCCTCTGTACATTTCCCACAAAGTTCACCGAGTCAGGATTTTCTCCACAACACTCAGCTGAGTGCTCACTACTCCCGCACACTTCACACCAAATTTGTTGCACTGCATTCACTAGGGCTTGAGTCTGGTTCATTGTCATGTTGCTGAAGTGGGTGTTGAGTTGATTCTGTAAAGCAGCTATCTGTGCAGCAATAGCTGTAAAACCATCCACTTCTAGAACTCCTGCTGCTTTCCTTGTTCCTCCTCTTGACGAATCAGCATTCCACTCCGGATTGCCTGCGAAATACGGTTTAACAAGGTATACAGCTCCTCATAAGTTTTCTCCAATGCTTGTCCCCCAGCTGCTGAGTCTAGCAAGGTTTTTGTGTGGGGTTCCAAACCCTCTATAAAAGTGTGCACCAGCACATCATTAGATTGATGATGATGAGGACAATCCCGCAACATGGACTTGAATCTCTCCCAAGCTTGATATAGATTCTCCCCATCTCTCTGTTTGAAACTTAGAATTTGACTTCTAAGTCTTGCTGTTTTACCGGATGGAAAAAATCGTATCAAGAATTTCCTTGCAAGACCATCCCAAGTAGTAATAGAATTTGGTGGCTCAGCTTTCAACCACCTATTGGCTTCTCCCAATAGTGAAAATGGGAACAATGTAAGCCTGACATAATCTGATGACACTCCAGCGGGGATGTAAGTGTCACTTTTCTCCAAAAAATTTTGGAGATGTTGCTGTGGATCCTCATGAGGGAGACCTGTGAACTGCCCGCTGGTGTGCAGCAATTGCACCATGTTCTGCTTGAGCTCGAACCTCCCTCCTGGCTAAGGTTTGCGGATGCTAGATGTGACATTGTTAGCATGTGGGATTGCCACCTCGCGAACCGGCCTAGCTGCTACTTCCTCAGGCATTAACATTGCCCGTACTACTGGTGGATTCTGTTGTTGCTCCATAATTGTTTGTCTGAGCAACTGCAGCTTTCTCTCTAGAGCTTCTCTCCGCTGACGATGAAATAGTCTTTCAGGCTCTAAATATGAGTCCACCAGCTCCTTGTCTCTTGCCAATGTTCAGCAGTATTTCTGCAAAATACAGGCTAAGACCAAGTTGTCAACACTAAGAAAAAAATATAGTAAATTAACACTTAAGAAAAATTCACCAATTGCCAGTCCCCGGCAACGGCGCCAAAAACTTGTTCGGACTTTTCTGCTTTGGGTATATAGCTACACGCAAGTGCACGTGATCGAACAAGTAGTAAAGTGGCTTAAGTAAGACAAGTATCTATCCCACAGGGAATGGGATAAGGTAACACTCTACTCAAGTGTACTATATTTTAAATCTAACAATGAAGACAACAGTGCAAAGAAGAGTTTGATATTTTGATTTCTAATTTTTATGCTAAGTCTAAAACGAATATATAACGTGAGTCTGTACTATGAATGTGAGCATGCTGAGGTTAAATGAACATGTAAAGAAATAAATTATCAATATAATGTGGTTAATCTTTCCTCCGGTTGCTAGTCAAGAACTATTGCCAATGGATTAAAACTCTCGTATTTAACCCAACTTAAGAATCATGAACCGTCCACCTACATTTCTGTGATTAAACGAAATTCATGTTCTAGCCACACAACCAGTTCCTTAATTGACTAATACGACTTTCAGGTATATTTCTATCCTGAAGGTAAATCAATTCTCAATTTTCCCAAACTAAGAAAAGATCATATCCTATTGATTCACAACTTTCCAATTTCTTACTCTCTCGAGTGAAACCGGACTTTTTAGATATACATTAACATAGGCCACACATTAATGCAGTAAGAACAAGAATCAATAGAACAACCATGGAAGAAAAGATGAAAAACCAACTTAATTAACAATCACATTTCAATACAATTGTTCTTAACCTCAGCAAGAAGAGGAATTAGCCACTCATTCGTGGATTAAACATCGTTAAATGAGTGTTAAACATACAAGCAATTGAATTAAAGAAGAAGGAGATAGAGAAAAACCCTGATAATTTCGTCCCCTCAACTGCCTGTAACCCACGTTCTTGCTCCACTAAGTCAGAATATTGAAAAATGAACCTAAGTGTTCTATTTATACTAGTGGGAATTTTTCCCGGAATAACAAGCTACGTGTCACGGAGTGCATCGCGGAGCACTGCCTCCGTGACACGCCACTGACGCGGAGCCTCACTGGAAATTGACTGTCCAGGTAATAAGGCCCAACGTGGCACGGTGTGCAACGCGGGGCTAGGCCAACGTGCCATGGCCCCAACGTGCACCCACACTGGAATTTGGCCAAAAATACCCTATTCAGGAAGAAGGCCTCCGCGATGGCAGCGTGACATGGCTCCATCACGGAGCCCCTTTAATTTGTGCCGTCCAATGTTGTGTCCTTTGCTAACATCCGAGTCCAACCCCGATCTCTCCCAACACGCATTTTAGCTTCACAAAATTATATTTCACCTGCAAAACAACGCTAATCATGTTGGTTAGTATAAATTCACATTTTATTATAAATCACATGAAAATGTACAAACATTGATAGATAAACAAGGCTAAAATGACACATTTGAGTATCACTTGGGAATATAAATTTGCCCAAGATCAGGCATAAAACCTATTTTGGCGCTGACCACCCGCTGACCTAGTGCAGGCACCCTGTTGAAGGGGTCGTGCTGCTGGAGTAGTAGAATTGGCTGCAGGGCAATCCCTGATCTTGTGTTCGAGTTTGCCACACCCAAAACAAGCATCCGCGCCGACCAGAAACCTCCCAGGATGATTCCTACCGCACTTCACACAAACTAGAAAAGTGCGCTACACCTGAATGCTACCATGATCCCTCGAGCCTAAAGCCATGCTCCTCTAGTCTCCGCTAAACTTAGATGGCATGCTGGCCAATGATGGAGCTGGAGCAATGGACCTGTGCTGGGTCTGCTGACGTGGTCCACCTCCTGACCTGGCCTAAGAAACCCCGTAGTTATTGGTCTTGGCCCTCTTGGCCTCTCTCTGCCTCCTATAGACCGACTCCATCTTCTTCGCAATCCAGTACAACATGGGAAAAGTCGATGTCCCGGTGAAGCATGGCAATCCGGCAGTCCTTGTCCAAGTAATCTGCTACTCCATGCATAAAATGGCCCACCTGAGCCTGTTGATCCACCACCAACTCCAGAGCATATTTTGATAACCGGGTGAATTCCAATGCATACTCCTGGACAGACATGTTACGCTACTCAGATTCACAAACTCAGCCTCCTTGAGCTCCCTCATCTCTCGAGGGAAGAATTGATCCTTAAATGCAGTGTGAAACTCATCCCAGCCTATCGAGCCTGCACCCACCACCCTGGCATCTCTCCATTGCTTAAACCATATATGTGCTACCCCCTTTAGCTGGTAGGACGTCAAGTCAATGCATTCCCCATTGTTCACCCCCATAACCTGGGTAATTGTCAAAATCTCATCAATAAAGTCATGTGGGTCCTCGTCTACATTCGACCCCGTGAACTCCGGAGGGCTCATCCTCAAGAAGTCCCTCACCCTAGTTGTCGCTGCATTCCCGTTTTGAGGGAAATACGCCACTGTCTGATTCTGGACTTGGGCAGTCATGGCCTATGCCAGCTCGCTGCCCTAAACTAGGTGTGGGCAGCTGGCTATAGTATGTGCTCCTCATGAACGGGTGGAGCTGGATGATGCTCACCATCATGAGAACCCTCATGATAATTTCCATTACCGTTTCTCCTGGCATTTACTCTACATGGAGGCATGGTTCTGCAAATGCGACTAGTACGAATTAGTAGAGTAAAGGACGTTCATCACACGACATAGATCATGAAAGAAGGGAACATTTCCTAAACGTCTAGTAGCCTCTTCGTCATATGTGTGGCGCACTTCACACCATGAAAATGACTCTACTTAACGCGGCTTTCAGACTTCCTAGGACACTTCAAAACCTATTGCTCTGATACCAAGTTTGTTAGGACCCAAACGTACACCCAGATCGTAAACACGGGAGAAGGAGCTCCGAGAGACCCCAAGTCGACCCATGGCATGAGCATAAATCTAATTCAATCCCATGAGAGGAAGACTTAACAAAAAGAACATATTCATAACATAACATAAGGAGAAAATCAGTACAAGACTTATACAATACGGAGCAATACAACTTATTGTCTGAATAGCCTCTAAACATGAAAGACGGATTGATGGGACAACTTCCCAACTAATCCAACATCTAGTAATTGAAAGGAATAACATAGAGTGTGAACATGTAGGCCTCAGAACATGAGGACTCACCCAGTGCGCTGAGAGAAAGTCTGAATCTATCTACAAGTCAGGATGAGCCTGAGAACTAGAACCTATATCATGAGACGATATAGCATAGAAAGTATGCGGTTAGTATGTGGAATTTAGTACATATGAAAGGTAAGTAAAATGGACATTTAAAACATATATGAAATTCATAAATGATCATAAGAGTAGAACGTCATGCTCGTATCGCAAATCATAATAACATATCATATGGCTCAAGGTTTTCAAAACATTCATAACATAGCATAATCATAATCATAATAGAAGAGATTTACTTAACATGACTTGAGCCAACATACATAGTCATAACATGCATAAATCATGAGGAACAGTGGGAGATTCTCTTAACAGACATACACCATATGAGCACACATGAAGCCCGACTTGTAACCCTAGTCGGGAGGGTGTTCGTACCTTGCCAAGGGTAGAACCATGAGAGTGTGATATCACCATGAAAAGGTATATTAGGCTAGGGACTATCATGAAAGGGTCCCGACTGTCACACCTCACCTTGGGAGGCGTGACTGACACCTAGTGCCACACTAGATCTGACTGACCTGGCGAGGCTTATGCATATCTGGTGCAAGCCTGCAACTTCACTCAAGAAAACAACGGGCTATATCTCAGCTGTTAAAACAGTCCCCGACCGACAAGGCCTTGTAGCCACCTGTAAAAGAAAACAGCTAACCAGCAACAAGAAACCAAAAGGGATCCTATGCGGGCCGACAAGGCCACCATGCTGTCTAGTTATAAGAGAAATGAAGACGAGCTACCATACTAGGCCCCACACTACCTACAGAAAAAGCATAACTAATTAAGGCCCCACACGGCCAGCATATAACTAACTGACTGATGATTGTAGTCTGCAAGCCTCTAAGAGTATAAATAGTGGTCGGGACAGGGCCCCGGCCTACCCAAAATGCTATATAACTGAAATACAAAAGTCTCTACAACCTGGAAACTCTGAATGAAAGGAGCTGACCTAACTGCAGACTCTGAACATCTACTACTGGAGATCCTGGACCCTGTCTATCTAAACTTGCAGGAAGGTAATGCATCGCCCCATATTTAGGCGTCAGTACAATATGTACTGAATATGTAAGGCAATAAATAGGCTGAATGAAAGCTGTGAAATAACTGAAAGTGAGTAGAAAGGAGGGGCAGAGAGATTAACCTGTAAGATGGCTTATTCGTAATCTGCATCTAGCAAACACTACACATACATGAGCTATGACCGCATAATAATATATTCATAAGCTATAGCTAGCAGACAAAAATGCAAACAAGAGCCTAACGTGGCCCCCATAAGCCTAGAAGGTACAACTAGTACAGAATAACCCACCCAGGGCCCCCATAAGCCCTAGTGAGTGCACTTCAATCTATATACCCCTAACCAGATTCCTATGACTGTACTGGTGCTATAGCCAACATACCAGTCCCTTGGGTAAGCAACTGAGCCCGGTTGGCCCCTAGTCTATACTTGTGTCTGAGTCCGGTGGACTCTTGATATCTGATAGCTACACCCGGGGCACCAGGCTCAATGGGGGGGTGTAGATCCAACCACGGCATATAATAGCCCACCCATGGAATGGACTGTATGAGGACCTGGGACCCCATCTTCGTCCCTCGCGGATGGCATACCACTCCATAGAGCGATGTCATCTCGCCCCTAGCGAGCATCGACACGGCTAGTAACCCTGGGTGATCATGGATGGCTCCTAAGTAAGGGCAACCCCAACCAAGGTACTGTACTAGCATCTCAATCTAGCCACTCAAAAGGCGTAACTGGCCTAACGCCACCACTGCTTGCCCCCTAGGATAATCTGTAAAACTGCTAGCAGGCACGCTATGCACCTGTATCTGATCAGGGGATCCTGATAGTGATCATGATCTCTAATAGTCTGGACTGAATAGGGCGAGATCTGGAGTGTTCTAACATAACTCTGAATGTCCTGCCCGGACAACTATAACTCATAAACAATTGCAGGGTCGCGAATGACTAACTACTTAACTCCTCTACTTAGGATAACTATAGGGTTGGTACTGGCCAAACATGCTTTTGAGAAATCGACCCGTAATCCTCCATATGAAGTTTATTAACATCCTTAGCCTATGGGAAGTACTATACTAACATGGTACTACTAGTGCCTTAGACCTCATCTTGGTCTAATCGGATCTTATATTACTTTTCTAGGCAATTCTTAACCTTATAGGCAAGTCTATATAGACTTAGTCACTCTTGGAAATATGTACCTAAGTACCTTATAAGAACTCTGCTAATAAGGTCCCCTTCCTTAGGGTACCACGGGTTTATTTGACCTGGACGACTGGGATGGCTTCCTGGGCGACCTGTATAATAACTGCTAAGTCAACTAGGACTGACAACCTCTAGTATGGCTGATAGAATGGCGAGTTGTCACTCGGTGCACTAGACAACCCTAGTGTCACTGATTCTAAAGTGTAACTATTTTGCCTATATTTCTGGCCCTGGGGCGTGCGGGTACGTCAAGGGCTCCTAGGCGTGATTTTCTGGCAACCCAGGTGCCAAACAAGTAGTTATATCACCCAGTCGAGCCTATACCATTCAACTCACTGCCCGATAACTATTCATGAGCTTCTAATATCTGGGCCTGGAAATTAATCATACAATTCTACTAATATAATTAACTGGTGAATAGAAGAGTTTCTACGATGCTCCCAGCGCTTATCACACTTAACATGTTCTTTCCCGACGTGGGATACTGCGGTATAATCTATGAACGTGTTCTAGAATCTAACCACAACATACATACATTCATAATCTATAGAAACAGCTGACCACAATAGTTCTATTCACAATCTACTGATAGCAGCTAGTTGTAATACGTATATGAATAGGCTTGTTATCTACTGGCATCAGCTAATTACTTTATATAAAATCATGGTCTTGCTTCATAGCCATACGACGTATCGCTATACGATAGGAATAACTTGCCGAAAGGATAATCCTTACATACCTCAACTGTCATTTCCCGAATAACCCACGAGTTTCAACTTGGATTCGTCAGCTTTTTCCTGCTGTAACCATTATATAGGAAGAACGAGATGAATTTCAATACCAAATTCAGCTTTAAATGATAACTTTTAATACTAATAGAAATTATAATTCAATCATGTAAAACACGGTTGAAAAACCTTTGATGTCCCGAGAGTTCATAAGGGAGAAATGTTTACTTGGAGCCTGTGATTATATAGAAATCAGCTTGGAGCAATTCTGACAACTATTGCTTGGTGGGGCTATGTTTTTCGGGAAAATTTTGTGAAAATAACTCTGTAGTAATGCTCCCTGTAGGCTTAGAACTCTATACCCAAAGTTAATTTGAATTTGGACAGCGTTTGATAGCGTAATCAGACAAAAATGATCGATTTCCTCGCTTCTTACTCTTTCTGGCCGAGGATACACTTGGAAAATGATTCAATTAAAGTGAAGGGCCTATATATACCTAGGAGGTCGGTGGCAGGGGAGGCCCAGTGTGCTGCCCATAGTGCCAAAATACGGGCGCAATGCGCCGCCAATTGCACTGAGGCAGAGGCGCAACATGCCGGTCGTAGCGCCAAACTGCCTGGCGCGGCGCGACGCCCAGTGCGTTGGGCCTCCGGTCCCAGCCTCTTGCTTGCTTGATTCCGTGCTCTTCCATTCATCCCCTAAGGCTTTTACCATATGCTTCATACTCTAAACCTCTCAATATATGTACACATGCATCTGTCACACAATACAGCTTACGGGGTGTAACATCCTCCCCCCTTAGGAACATTCGTCCTCGAATGTCTTTTTTAGCCTTAAAAGGCTCAAGTCTTTTATCCCTTGGCAAGAAAATTTTGTCAGTCTCCCCTATAATATGGACTATTTGACTAACCTTAATTGCATGGTCTGGATCAATTCTAGGATAGATGAGGATATCTGGATCTCATATCATCCTCAACTTCCCAGGTCGGCTCTTCCTTATTCTTATTCTTCCACAGTACTTTAACTGAGGCTACATCTTTAAGTTCTCAATCTTTGAACTTTCTAATCTAGTATGGAAATTTGAACCTCTTTATAGGTTAGTTCCTTAATAACTTCAATGTCCTCAACAAGGCACAACTTGGGATGGGTATCTTATATGTATTCCACAACATTGACATGCAAAAGACTTACTGGACCAATTCGGTTCTGAAGGCAATTCTAGACCCTATACCACTTTGCCTGCTCTCAGGAATATATAATATGGCCAATAAATCTAAGGTTAAGCTTGTCGTTTCTCTAATTCTCATAGTGCCCTTCATCGGCGAAGCTGCTTATCTTTAACTGTCTACGTTGTACGTTAGGGTAAGACTTCTGACAATCCTGGGCTATCGATACCCATTTCTTGATAAGTTTAACTTCTTTTGTCTATCTATTATAGTGTACCCTGGTTCACTACCTTTGATTTATCTGCTTCGGGTCATCATATAGAGGACCTACATCTCCATCCGCAACAGATCTCCTACACTTGAACTGAGTGCTCTGCTTAGCTATTTTTTTAGGGACGAGGAGTCGTATTCAACTTAACATGCATCCCAACTTATTCTAAAAGCCTTTCTAAAACTTAGTTGAGCGTTGTGCCTTTCTGTTAGAATTTACTAAATACTTGGGCTTGACGCAACCGAACTACTCTTTAAGCATTTAGTTCAGCATAACCTTTAGCTGAAATATAACTCACCTAGCAAAATGTGAATTGACCTTGTTAGCCTTTCTACACTAACTCAAGTGAGGTCAATTTACACTTGGTACGAGGTAACCTTCTAACTATGATTAAATTGACTATTCTCCATTCCTTTTTGTAGGCACGACCATCACCTGGATTGGCCTGCTCGTTTTTTGCTATCCAATCTCCCCTAGTTTGTCATTGAGGCTCTACTCTATAACTCAATATGTCTTCCTCCTCACATTCCATCAGTAGGTCTTTCATACAACCTGATACATTTTTATTGAACTCTAGGTGAAGGGAATAACAGACATGATATACCTTAGCTAGAATCAGCTGATGAAGTTCGGTCACCGTTGGGACACAGAGGCAGCCTCTGGGTCTTATGACTTAATCCCTTATTATCTTAAAGGCCAATAACTTCCTACTGGGCTTGGTCCCTAGATTGTACTAAGTTAGAGTCTCCATCCGTCGCTCCTCTACCTCTACAACTAGTGATGATTTTGTCGTATTTTGGGTTACAACTTCATTATCTCTTAACTGTCAGCCCAATGCTCATTTCTCGACATTCAGGAGTGGTCCTACACTTTTTCAATTTATTCTTAGCTTGGGGTGATTTTATTTCCCCCAGAGTTAGATACTCGAGCCTTTCCCTTTACTTTCATGGGTTGAGTTCTAGAGTTCGTTCCCTCTGCCCCATATTGTTACTGACATTACTGACTAAATCTGTTGACCTATATCATTTTGACTCGTACTCAGGCCAAATTCTCACATATAACCTTTTTGTCCCTCAACATAACCAACTAAGGCCATAACCATTATTCTGCAGGTACATTCTACTGTCATTAACACACTGCGGCAGAATCGGCCTAATTATAACCTAAGCTCTACTGTTGCTAGGGGTTTATCACTTGTAGACTCTCACACGTACTTTGAGTGCTACTGATAGTCTTACCTGCTCTCCTGATTTACTACCGTGAAGGTCTAGACAATTTACTTAAATGTTAGGGGTCTCCACCACTTCCTAACACTTCCCAGAGTCATCAAATCCAACCTTCCTTTGCCATTTGCTCTGGGCAACATCGCCTCAATTCTTACGCTTTTTTCTATACTGAAACCAAAATTAGGAGGCGAGAATAGTTTTTTCTTACACACTAGGACTGAAGTATGTAACTGTGCAACATTCGAAGGGTTGGAGGTAAGAATCCTGCAATTCCTTCTCTTTTTCATACCCTTCAGGTAATCTAACATTAACTGTCGCCCTTTCCAGATCTTGTATATCCAATAGATAAGGTGACTCATATATACGCTATACTCCTGACCTTCTACTTTGAGGTTATAAAAAGAACTGGGGACGGTGCTGGCATATCTACCACCTTATAAGATTCCTGGTGCCCCAGGAAGATACAGAGAAAACTAAAAGACATCCGCCTTCGTCCTCAAACTGGTTGTCCCCCAACTATGGTATCGCACTGGTACCCTTTCTCGTTGTTGCAGCTAACTAGCGGCTGGTTCGAGTCTGTCTCATATCAAACCTTATCGTAGACAGATACAGCAATGAAAATGTAGGGACTCAACTTTGTACAACTCAGCTCTATGGCACAATCTTAGAAGAAGAAAGGGTAACCATACTATTATGCCTCATAGCCTCCTGCTTATAGAATGTGGTGCACAACACATTTATAAGCAAGATTCTACTAGACACGACTTGCAAACTCCCTAGGATACAAACCTGGCTCTGATACCAAGTTTGTCACGCCCCACCTTGGGAGGCGTGACTGTCACCTAGTGCCACACTGGATCTGACTGACCTGGATAGGCTTATGCACATCTGGTGCAAGCCTGCAACTTCACTCAAGAAAACAACGGGCTATATCTTGGCTGTAAACATATCCCCCGGCCAACAACGCCTTGTAGCCACCTATAAAAGAAAACAACTAACCAATAACAAGCAACCAAAAGGGATCCTATGCAGGACGATAAGGCCTCCATGCTTTCTAGTTAGAAAAGAAATGAAGATGAGCTACCATAGTATGCCCCCACACGGCCTACACGAAGCATAACTGATTAAGGCCCCACACGACCATCATACAACTAACTAACTAATGATTGTAGTCTGCAAGCCTCTAAGAGTACAAATAGTGGTCAGGATAGGGCCCCGACCTACCCAAAATGCTATATAACTGAAATATAGAAGTCTCTACAACCTGGCAACTCCGAATGAAAGGAGCTGACCCAACTGCGGACTCTGAACAGTTGCTACTGGAGATCCTGTACCCTTTCTGTCTAAACCTACAGGCAAGTAATGCAGCGCCCCATATTTGGGTATCAGTACAATATGTACCGAATATGTAAGGCAATAAATAGGCTGAATGAAAACTGTGAAATAACTGAAAGTGAGTAGAAAGGAGGGGTAGAGAGATTAACCTATAAGTTGTCTTATTGGTGATCTGCATCTAGCAAACACTACATATACATGAGTTATGACTATATAATCATATATTCATAAGCTATAGCTAGCAGACAAAAATGCAAACAAGAACCTAACTTGGCCGCCATAAGCCTGGAAGGTACAACTAGCACAGAATAACCCACCCGAGGCCCCCACAAGCCTTAGTGAATGCACTTCAATCTATATACCCATAACCAGGTTCCTATGACTGTACTGGTGCTATAGCCCACCTACCAGTCCCCTAGGTCTTCAACTGAGCCTAGTTGGCCCCTGGTCTATAGCTGTGTCTAAGTCCGGTAGACTCCTAATATCTGATATCTGCACCCCGGGCACCAGGCTCGATGAGGGTGTGTAGAGCCAACCATTGAATATAATAGTCCACCCATGGAATGGACTTTATGAGGACCTAGGACCCTATCTTCATCCCTCTCGAAGGCATACCGCTCTGTAAAGCGATGTCATCTCGCCCTTGGCGGGCGTCGACACAAATAGTAACCTTGGGGTTGTCATGGATGGCTCCTAAGTGAGGGCAACCCCAACCAAGGTGTTGTACTAACATCTCAATCTATCCACTCAAAAGGCATAACTGGCCTTCTGGGCCTAACGCCACCGTTGCTCACCCCCTAGGATAATTTGTAAAACTGCTAGCAGGCATGCCATGCGCGATTGTATCAGATCAGGGGATCCTGATAGTGATCATGATCTTTAATAGTCTAGACTGAATAGGGTGAGATCTAGAGTGGTCTAACATAACTCTAAATGTCCTGCCCGGACAACTATAACTCATAAACAACTGCGGGATCGCGAATGACTAACTACTTAGCTCCTCTGTTTAGGATAACTGTAGGGCTGGTACTGGCCGAACATGCTTTGAGCGATCGGCTCGTAATCCTCCATAGGAAGTTTACTGACATCCTTAGCCTGTGGGAAGTACTATATTAACATGGTACTATTAGCGCATTAGACCTGATCTTGGTCTAATCGGATCTTATATTACTTTTTTGGGCGATTCTTAACCTTACGGCAAGTTTATATAGATTTAGTCACTCCTGGAAATTTGTACCTAAGTACCTTATAAGAACTGGCTGGGACGCTGGCCCATCCTCTAACTGCTGATAAGGTCCCCTTTCTTGGGGTACCCACGGGTCTATTTGACCTGGACGACTGGGCTGGCTTCCTCGATGACCTGTATAATAATTGCTAAGTTAACTAGGACTGACAACCTCTAGTAATGGCTGATAGAATGGCAGGTAGTCACTTGGTGCACTAGAAAACCCTAGTGTCACTGATTCTAAAGGGTAACTATTCTGTCTATATTTCTGGCCTTGGGGTGTGCTGGTATATCAAGGGCTCATGGGCGTGCTTTTCTAGCAACCCAGGTGCCAAACTAGTAGTTATATCACCCAGTCACGACTATACTATTCAACTCACTACCCGATAACTATTCACGAGCTTCTAAGATCTGGGCATGGCAATTAAACATACAATTCTACTAATACAATGAACTGGAGAATAGAAGAGTTTCTACTATGCTCCCAGCGTGTATCACACTTAACATGTTCTTTCTCGATGAGGGATACAATGATATAATCTATGAACGTGTTCTAGTAGCTAACCACAACATACATACCTTCATAGTCTACAGAAACAGCTGACTACAACAGTTTTATTCACAATCTACTGATAGCAGCTAGTTGTAACATGTACATGAATAGGCTCATTATCTACAGGAATCAGCTAATTACTTTATACAAAATCATGGTCTTGCTTCATAGGCATACATCGTATCTCTATATGATGGGAATAACTTTCCGAAGGGATAAGCCTTACATACCTCAACTATCATTTCCCGAATAACCAACGAGTTTCAACTTGGCTTCGTCAACTCTTTCCTGTTGTAACCATTATACTGGAAGAAAGAGACAAATTTCAACACCAAATTCAGCTTGAAACGATAAATTTTAATACTAATAGCAATTATAATTCAATCACGTAAAACACGGTCAAAAACCTATGATTTCCCGAGAATTCATAAGGGAGAAATGCTTACTTTGAGCCTATGATCGTATATAAATCAATTTGGAGAAATTCTGACAACTTTTTCTCAACGGGGCTATGATTTGCCGGGCAAATTTTCTGAAAATAACTCCTTAGTAATGCTACCTGTAGGCTTAGAACTCCATACCCGAAGTTAATTTGAATCTGGACGGTGTTTGATAGCATAATTAAAGTGAAGGGCCTATATATAACTCCTCGCTTATTAATCTTTCTGGCCGAGGATACACTTGGAAAATGATTTAATTAAAGTGAAGGGCCTATATATACCTAGGAGGTCGGTGAAAGGGGAGGCGCGACGCGCCGCCCATAGCGCCAAAACACGACAGCAATGCGCTGCCTAATGCGCTTAGGCAGAGGCGCAACGCGCCGACCGTAGTGTTCGGTCAGTTTGGTATAACTACACGCAAATGCACGTGGTCGAACAAGTAGTAAAGTGGCTCAAATAAGCCAAGTATCGATCCTACAGGGACTGGACTAAGGTATCAACCTAATCAAGTGTCAATAAACTTTCTCTAAACTGTAGACAACAGTGTGAAGAAGATTTTGATATTTTATTTCCTAATTTTATACTAAGTCTAAAACGAATATACAAGTTGAGTCTGAACTATAAGTATGAGCATGCTGAGGTTAAAATGAACATGTAGAGAAATAAATTATCAATACAATTTGATTAATCTTTCCTCTGGTTGCTAGTCAAGAATTATTGCCTATGGATTAAAACTCTCGTATTTAACCCAACTTAAGAATCATGAACCTTCCACCTACATCTCTGTGATAAAAAGAAATTCATGATCTAGACATACAAAACCGATTCCTTAATTGACTAATATGTCTTTCAGGTATATCTCTATCCTGAAAGTAAATCAATTCTCAATTTTCCCAAACTAAGAAAAGATCATATCCTATCAATTCACAACTTTACAATTTCATGCTCTCTCAAGTGAAACCGGACTTTTTAGATATATATTAACGTTGGCCACACATTAACGCAGTAAGAACAAGAATCAATAGAACAACCATGGAAGAAAAGATGAAAAACCAATTTATCAATAATCACATTTTAATACAAATATTCTTAACCTCAGCAAGAAGGGAATTTAGCCACTCATTTGTGGATTAAACATCATTAAATGAGTGTTAATCATACAAGCAATTGAAATAATGAAGAAGGAGATAGAGAAAAACCCTGAGATTTTCATCCCCACAACTGTCTGTAACCCACGCTCTTGCTCCACCAAGTCAGAATAATTAAAAATAAATCTAAGTGTTCTATTTATACTAGTGGGAATTTTTCTCGGAATAACAAGCAACGTGTCACGGAGTGCATCGCGGAGCACTGCCTCCGTGACACGCCACCAACGTGGACCCTCACTGGAATTCGGTCTCCCAAGCATTAAAACCCAACGTGGCACGGCGTGCAACGCGGGGCTAGGCCAACGTGCCACGGCCCCAACGCGCACCTTCACTGGAATTTTGGCATAATTTCAGCATCCAGGAAGAATGCATCCGCGAGGGCAGCGTGACACGGCTCCATCGCGGAGCCCCTTTACTTCGTGCTTTCCTTGTGCTTTTTTCCTTGCTAGCTTCCGAGTCCAATCCCTATTTCTCCCAACCTTCATCTTAGCTTCATAAAATTATATTTTTTCTGCAAAATCACGCTAATCATGTTTGTTAGTATAAATTCACATTTCATTACAATTCACATGAGAATGTACAAACATCGATAGATAAACAAGGCAAAATGACACATTTGAGTATCACTTGGGTAAATAAATCTGCCCAAGATCACGTAGCGCCAAGCTTCCTGGCGCGGCGTGGCGCCCAGTGTGCTGGGCCTCGGGTCCCGGCCTTCTGCTTGCTCGGTTCTATGCTCTTCCGTTCATCCCCTGAGCCTTTTATCATATGTGTCATACTTTAAAACTCTCAATATACGTACGCATGTGTCCATCACACAGTACAAATTTCGAGGTGTAACACCAACATACCTACGGTGGCACATAGTTCATGAGATCAGGGACTTAACCTGAGCCCCGAACCTACTCGGTGTTCGATACTTCTCCCAAAACATATACATAGTGCTCATAATAATACATTAATGAGTTCATGGGCTAGTTAAATCATGATAATCATAAACATGCTTGAACATATGCGAACTAGCCATGACATGAGGCTCGTGAGTCAGCCAAAATTATAAATCATGATTAATAAGATTCATACATACTTGTAAATCATGCATATAGCTTGAATTTCATAAAATCATAATGGGTAATATAATAAATTCATAATTTAAAAAATAATTCATGTTGGGCTCATAAAGAATATCAATGGGAAAATAGCTCATAATTTGATTCATCATGGGGAACGTATAATTAAGCTTAATTGCTTAGAATATCAAAATCAACAATATTATAATCAATTTAAAACTCAAAAGACGATCGCAATCCATAGATTATGATAATATCTTAAAATCACAAGACCCACAATTATATCATTAGAATTTATATAATCAAATATAAAACCCCATGAGTTTTTGATAAGTTATAAGTAAAATCATAGAGTAGGAGCATAGGTGTGGAAGAATTCACCCATTGATGACCTTACATACCTGTAAACACTGATTCTTAATCTCCCTTGAAAGCCCAATGGAATTTAGAGAAATTGGGGAAGAACACCTTGAATCACCTTCTAGACTCCTCTATATACTCTTTCATGCATGAATGAGGCTTAACATGGACTAATACCCCTTAAAGGACCCTATTCAGACCTTAAAACTACATAGTTTAAGCATTAGGAGTTTAGGAATTACGAGAACACCCTTACTAAAAATGCAGGAATTTTCTAGTTGCCAGTCCACATGAGGGAAATCACTAGTCGTTGCCAGGGGGCACAACTCGTGGCTTGAATCCATCATGCTCACTTCCCAACTCACTCAGGGGACCCCACGAATTGTGGTGGCTGACCACGACTCGTGGTCACCACCCGTGACCCCCACTGCCCAAAACTCCTTACCAACCATACACCCCAGCCCATGGGTAACCTCATGAGTCGTGAGGTCTAGCTAGACTCGTGGTCGAGCACGTGGGCTCCTCCACCTGAGCTTGCTATACTTGCTGACCATGAGTCACCTCATGACTCGTGGTCACTCCCCATGACCTACCTCACGGATCGTCTTGTGACCTGGTGTGAATTTCTAGTTTTCTCTGTTTTGACTCCTGAGTCGAATCCTTGGGTTCCTAGGGTATAACATTAATATATATAAAACTCATAAATGATCATAAGAGTAGGACAACATGTTCATAACATAAATATCGTAACATAACATAAGGCTCAACTTTTTCAAAACATGCGTAATATAACTGTAATCATAATCAAAAGAGAAAAACTTTATTTAACATGATTTGAGCCAATATACATAATCACAAACATGCATAAATCATGACAAATAGTGGGAGATTCTCTTAACTGACATAACCCATATGAGCACACATGGAGCCCGACTTATAACCCTAGTCGGGAGGGTGTTCATACCTTTCCAAGGGTAGAACCATGAAAGGCGTGATCACACATGAGAAGGGCCATTTGGGAGAGGGGAAATTCATAAGGAAAGTGCCAACATATCCTACGGTGGCCCATAGTTATGAGATCCGAGGAAGAACCTAGGCCTCGAACCTACTCGATGTTTAATGCTACTCCGAAAACATATATAATGCACATAGTATAATATGCATGAGATTTGTGGTCTAGTTAAATCATGAAAATCATAAACATTCTTGTAAATACGTGAACTAGCCATGAAATAAGGCTTGTGAGTTGGCCATAATCATAAATCGTAAATCATGAGGTTCATGCATACTTGTAGATCATACATATACTTTGCAAATCATCAAATCATAATGGGTATTTGAATAAATCCATATTTAAAATCATAAATCATGATGGGTTTGTAAATTTCAACAATTGAAGTAAAGATCATGACTAGATTCATCGTGGATTATACATAATTAGGCTAAATTTAGTAGAAATCAAAATCGATAATTTTATAATAAAAATAGTTGCAGAATCTGATCAAAATTCATAAAATATGATGTAAATCACGAAATATAATAACCCACTAGTAAATCAATAGAATTCCACAAGATTTAAGTAAAAACCCCATAAGATTTGATCAAATTTCATGAATTAGGATAAATTGGGCATGGGTGTGAAAGAAAACACTCATTCATAACCCTATATACCTGGGTAAGATCAAATTTCAACACTCTTTGAAAGCCCAAGGAAAAATTGATGAAGAAGAGCTTGAGAACTAGCTTGATTACTCTTAAATCTTAATAACTTTGCATGCATGAGAATGAATAGGTTAGGAGGTCTTAAACTATCTTAACATACTCAGAAAATAACATAAAATGACAGTTTAGGGCCTTAGAGCATAGGAATGAAGAAAGTACCCTTAATGAAATCCCCTAAAAAGTCTACACTGGACGTACCAATGAGTGGTTGGAGGATACCACGACTCATGGTAAGATCTGTCACTTGCACTGCCAGGACCCTGATCTTGGATTCAACCCATGACTCTATAGGATGAGTCTTCCTTTCATCTAACGGGCCGTTGGTTCGTTCTTCATTTGCCTCCTGAAGATCCTGGACTTCTCCTCACAACGAGCCTCACCACGACTCGTTGTTTCCTCCAACGGGTCGTGGTTTCCTTCCATTAGGTCCATTGGAAATTTACATATTCCCCTACAATGACTCGTGAACACGAATTTTTTACATCTCACAGCGGGTCATGGATGACCCGTTACATCCCCAAATGTCAAAGTTTAGTACCCACCATGGTTACAAACAATGACTCATTGTTTCCAATAGAGTTGTTACATCACCCATTATTTCCACTATCACCAAGCCTCCACTTCCTATGACTAGATCCAATGGGTCGTTGACTGGACCAACAATCCATCGGGTCGTCCATCCTGCAACATTTTTCCCAATTTTCAGTCAATTTCCATTTTTGGATGTCGGGTCTAATCTTAGGTACTTTTGAGGTATTACAGGCCCCTTGTAGGCAGGGAAAACTCTCAGTGGAGATGCCAAAATAAATATATACCTATGTTGGCGCGTAGTTAAGAGACTGGAGAAATTGAAACCCTAAGCCTACTTGGTGCTAGACACTACACCCAAAAATATGCAAGTGCTCCCATTGTTTTTCAACGAAGGTAAAATCATAATTGCATGCATAGTCTGAAATCTGAATATAGGGGTCCTGGCTCCAAACATACCATAAGCTGAATTAGGAGTATTGACTCCAAATCATATGGTAAGTTGATCTTATAAAACTGAGCTAAATCATGAAGATACTTAACTTGTATGGACCGGCCCAAATCTTAAACTCATGCATACTTGAAGTAGCTTCATAATTCAAAATCATAGATTCATACATGGGTAATTTATAAATATTCATTCATGCTAGATATCTCATCATACTTGAAATCATGAATCATAAACTTGACTTTTCATAAAACTTGCACAATTGGGCATAATTTCTAATAACTTTAAATTATGAATTTATCATCAAATTGTGTATAAAATCTGCCCATAATATGGGTGATCTTATGCACCTCCTCAATAAAGTCATGTGGCTCCTCATCCACTTTAGACCCTAGGAACTTAGGTGGATCCATCTTGAGAAAGTCTCGAACTCTAGCCACTGTTGTGTTCCCATACTTTTTGAATATAGGTCGTTGCCTTCTAATTGACCTAAGTAGTCATAGCTTGTGCCAACATCTGAAATACCATTCTAAACTCGACATGAGTAACTTGCTCGAACGAAGGATCTACTAGTGCTGGCAGGGCTTGCTGATGTCCATCTCCATTGCAATTGTCATGGACATTTCCATTGTCATTCCTTCTACCATTTACTCGGCATGGAGGCATAATTCTGCTAATGTGTATAGCACGATTTAGAAAGATAGAAAGATACTTCATCGCCTGACATAAATCATGAAAGAAGGAAAGTTTTCCTAAAACATCTTATAGCCTCTTCACCATAAGTGTGGCGCGCTTCACACCCATGGAAAAGACTCTACTAGACACAGCTCTTAGACACCCTAGGACATTCTAAACCGTTGCTCTGATACCAAGTTTGTCATGACCTGGACTAGGACCCCGGACCGATATTGTTATAACCCTAAAGCCTAAAGATCAGACATAGGAGTTGAAACAGAGAAACTAGGATTTTCTACACCAGGTCACAGAATGACTCATCACATGACCCGTTATATTGACCACTAATTGTTAAGTGACTCGTGGTGAAGAGTGATGACTTGACTGAAAATTTCAAATTTAGGGTGACCACGGATGCGACCATGAGTTATGGTCAACCCCACGGGTCATCAGGTCATCTATGGTCAAGGACAGTTGAAGGATGATAGATGAACTAGCAGTGTACCCCACAAATGGACACCATGAATCGTGGTCAGATGCCATAATTTGTTGGTTAGTCTTGGTAATCAATTGATTAGGGACTTAAGGTTTTGGGCAGTGGAGGTAACGGAAGGTGACCACGAGTCATGGTCGCTAGCGATGAGCCGTTAGGTCCCTCATGGGGACCCTTTGATGAAAAGTGGCAGTGCACGTAACAACAGTAGACGATGACTTGTGCCCTGTAGTGATGACTCGTCTAGTCTATCGTTGGGACTGGCAGTCAATTTTCCCCTGCGAATTTAATAAGGGCTTATCCGTAATTCCTATGATGCTAAGGCCTAAACTACATAATTAATCTATGAATAGTGCATCTTAAGAGGGGTAAGTTCAGTATAGGCTATTCTTATTCATGCATGCAAGAGTAAAGGTCTAGAGAGGTGATCAAGCTCAATTTCCTCCAAGTTCTTCTCAATTCTTCCTTGGGCAATTAAAGAAGTTGTAGAATATGATTCTCTCATTTATGTAAGGTTATGAATGAGTGAATTTGTTCACACCCATGTCCAATCCCTCTCTAATTCATGAAAATCTATATGTTGATCCTATGGGGTTTTAACCAAATGCATGAATTTCCTAAGTTTCTACATGGGTATGATCTAAATATGTTTCTATTATTGAATTATGATTCATGCAAGTTTTACAATGTTTTCGATTATAAATCATGTTTTCAAATTTTATAAATTATAATGCCCATCCATAAGAAGTTCATGAAAGTTGAGATTTATGATGTATATTCAAGTATGATGAGATATTATGATGAAAAGCATGTTTTCAAGTTACTCGTGTCTATGATCATGTTTTCAAGTGAATCAAGTATTTCCAAGCATGTTTAAGTATTGGGCAAGCCCATATTTTCAAGTATGATGTATGATTACAAGTTAATTAGCTTACCACATGGTTTTGGAGTCAAGACTCCCAATTATGTTTAGCTTGTGGTATGGCTTGAGCCAAGTCTCCTCATGTAAGATTTCAGAACATGATTATTCAGCTTCGTCACTAGATGACGGTCAACTTCATTGAAAAATGATGGAGAGCATATGCATGTTTTGGGGAGTAGTGTCTAGCACCAAGTAGGCTAAGGGTCAGTCAACCGTATGCCTCAGAACTACACCCCAACGTATGTATGATCAGATTATTTGAGATCTCCTGTGAGCTTTTCCCCTGCCCCAAGGAGCCTTCAGCTTGATATCGATATCATGGTAGCGTCCTAATCCTTGGAAAGGCTTTGGACGGCTCTACCCACTTGAGTGTGATAGTCGGGACCACATAAGCTCTATCATGGTAATGCCGGTTATATGATGAGTCTCCCATTATTCCTCATGAATTCAGTTATGCATGTTTATCATTCATGATATATATATATGTTCTAAAGCAGGTTTGACCCAATGTATAGTTTTTACTTATGATTATCAGATTTCAGCTTTGGTACATTCAATTCTGTTATGTTCCGATCATGATTCCCGAAAATATCATGCAAGCCCTACTCTCAGATTCTTATCTTGATTATGTTTTATATTATGCATGTTTTAAATGATTTTATTTATTTAAGTGGTTTTAGTTTCCTTGCATACTCAGTACATTCCACGTACTGACCGCATATTCTATGTTCTATCATTTTATGATACAAGCTCCAATCTTCAGACTCAACCTCTTCATTAGCCAGTTCCCAGAGTTAGCATTCAGCTTCAGTGGTGAGTCCTCATCTCTCGAGGACTATTCTTTATCAGTTATCTTTCAATTTTTAGTTTTCAGACTTGTCGGATTAGTTTGGGTGTTGTCCAATCAATACATCAGATATGTCAGAGACTTTCATACTGTACGTAGTAATCAGCTTGTCATGTATTTTGTGAATTCCCGATCTGATGTTATGTTATTATTAGACTTCTGTTATGTTCATTCTATTAAATCTTCTACTTTTATTGATTAAGTTAGATGTATGTTCATGCCATGGGTCGACTTGGAGTCTCTCTTGGCTCCTTGTCCCGTATCTCAATCCGACCCTATGTTTTAGTCGTCAAAAATTTGGTATCAGAGCCATAGGTTTGAAGTGTCTTAGGGTGTTTGAAAACTGCGTTAAGTAGAGTCTTTTTTCATGGGTGTGAAGCGCGCCACACTTATGCCGAAGAGGCAACAAGACGTTTAGGAAATGTTCCCTTCTTTCATGATCTATGTCGTGCGGTGAAATGTCTCTCTATCCTTCTAACTCGTGCTATTCCCAGTGGCAGAATCATGCCTCCCCATAGAGTCAACGGTAGAAGAAATGGAAATGGAAATGGCTACAAGGATGGCAACGGAGACGGGAATCAACAGGCCCCACCATCCCATGAGCACCATGCACCGGAGATGGTTGCCCATGCTAAATTCAGAGCATCGATTCAGATGTTAGCACAGGCCTTGACCACCCAGGTTAATCTGTAAGCGGTAGCACATGTTCCGCAAAACGAGAATGCGGCGGAAGCACGAGTCAGAGATTTCCTAAGGATGAATCCACCAGAGTTTCTTGGGTCAAAGGTGAACGAGGATCCACATGAGTTTATTGACGAGATTCTAAAGATCACCCAAGTCATGGGGGTGCTTGGAGAGAAGTGTGCAGATTTGGCATCATGTCAATTGAAGGGGGTCGCACACATTTGGTTTAAACAGTGGGAGGATAGTAGAGAAGCCGAAGCAGGCCCTATCAATTAGGATGAGTTTCATGTCGCTTTCCTAGATCGGTTCTTCCCTCATGAGATGAGGGAGCTGAAGGTTGTCGAGTTCGTGAATCTAAAACAAGGGAAGATGACAGTGCAGGAATATTCCCTAGAGTTCACTTGTCTTTCAAAATACACCCAAGAGTTAGTGGTTGATTAGAGGGCTCAAGTGAGCAGGTTTATTGATGGGGTGGCAGACTATCTAGATAAGGATTGTAGAACCACCATGCTCCATCAGGATATGGATTTTCCTCGGATAGTCTTGTAAGCAAAGCATATGGAGGTGGCGCATCTGAGGGAGAGAGAGGCCAAGAGGGCCAGGACAGATAGCTATAGGTTCTGTCAGCCGAGACTAGGTGGTAGGCATCGACATTAGTCCCACCAGAGACCTTTAGCCCCAGTATCTTTAGCGATGAGTGTGCCATCATAACTTAGGCACGACCAGAATGGATGAGCATCAGGCTCTAGGAGTCAGAGCAACAGGCCTGCAGACTCTAGTATCCCAGTTTGCGATAGGTATGGCCAGAGACACACGGGTAAGTGTTTGGCGGGTACAGGAGCTTGCTTCGGGTGTCGGAAGCCCAGACATATGCTCAGAGATTGCCCAGCATCTATACAGGACCATGATAGGGGCTGAGGCCCAACTTCCAATTCAGCAGCTCCACCAGCCCGTCCATCTCAACAAGGTGCATCTACTAGCGCAGGTGGCGGTCAGCGCCAGAACAAATTCTATGCCTTAGCATCCTCCAGAAGTAGGAGATCTCCCCGGATGTAGTCACTAGTATGTTAGGAGTTTTCCACCTTGATATATATGCTTTGTTAGATCCAGGGGCTACCTTATCTTTTGTGATTCCCTATGTGGCTAGTAGTTTCGGAGTCAGACCCAAAATCTAGTCAGAACCCTTCTCAGTCTCTACTCTAGTGGGTGATTTAGTTGTAGCTAGACAGGTGTATAGAAGTTGTATAGAAGTTGCCCGATCGCATTCCTTCAGAAAGTCACCTCAACAAATTTAGTAGAGTTATCCATGATCGATTTTAATGTTATCCTCAGCATGGATTGGTTATTTGGATGTTATTCCTTAGTTAATTGTAGAACCCGGCAGTAGAGTTCTGATTTTCGGGTGAGCCAGTCATAGAATGGAAAGGTATTTCAGTGTCCCTGTAGGTCATTTCATTTCCTATCTTAAGGCTAGAAAGATGATCTCCAAGGGTGGCATGTACCATCTAGTTAGGGTTAAGGATGTCACGTCCAAGACCCCAACTATCTAGTCAGTCCCAATAGTATACGAGTATCCGAAAGTCTTCTTAGAAGGTCTACCGGGAATCCCTCCCGAACGGGAGATTGGTTTTGGTATTGACCTTCTTCCCGACACGCAGCCTATATCTAGTCCTCCTTACAGAATGGCTCTAGCCGAGTTAAAGGAGTTGAAGGAGCAGTTGAAAGACCTTTTAGATAAGGGGTTCATCAGACCGAGCAAATCCCCATGGGGTGCACCAACTCTCTTTGTCCGAAAGAAGGATGGTTCTATTCATATGTGCATTAATTATCGGCAATTGAACGAGGTCACCATCAAGAACAGGTTTCCTCTTCCCATGATTGATGATTTGTTTAACCAGCTTCAGGGTTCTAAGTGCTTTTTGAAGATAGATCTCAGATCCAGATATCACTAGCTCAAGGTTCGGGAGAGCGACATCCCGAAAATAGCTTTTAGGATGCGGTATGGTCATTATGAGTTTGTAGTTATGTATTTTGGAATAACAAATGCTCCTGCAGTTTTTATAGACTTGATGAACAGGGTGTTCAAACCATACTTGGATATATTCGTGATCGTGTTTATTGATGACATCCTGATATACTCTGGGAGCAAGGAGGAACATGCCGCTCATTTGAGGGTGCTATTACAGACTCTCAAGGACCGCAAACTATATGCAAAATTTAGCAAGTGCGAGTTTTGGTTGAACTAAGTGGCATTTTGGGCCATGTGGTGTCAAGTGAAGGCATAGAGGTGGACTTTCAAAAGATAGAAGTGGTGAAGAATTGTCCTAGACCGGTGAATCCTCCAGAAATCAGGAGTTTCTTGGGTTTAACCTGTTATTATCGGAGATCTGTTGAGGGATTTTCATCTATTGCAGCCCCATTGACTAAATTGACCTAAAAGAAAGTGAAGTTCCAATGGTTGGAGGCTTGTAAGAGGAGGTTTTATGAGTTGAAGATTGACTTACCTCAGCACCGGTGTTAACCCTACCAGAGGGTACCAATGGATTTGTGGTGTATTGCGATGCTTGTAGAATCAACCCTGGTGCAGCATGGTAAAGTGATAGCTTACACTTCCAAACAACTGAAAGTTCATAAGAAGAATTACTCGACCTATTATCTTGAATTGGCGGCGGTGGTATTTGCATTGAAAATTTGGAGACACTATTTGTATGGAGTCCATGTAGATGTGTTTACGGACCACAAGAGCATACAATATGTGTTTACATATAAGGATCTAAATCTATGCCAAAATAGATGGTTGGAGATACTCAAGGATTATGATATGAGTGTCATTTACCATCTAGGTAAGGCCAATGTGGTGGAAGACGGACTTAGTAGACTCTCTATGGAGAGTGTGTCCAACGGAGATGAGGGAAAGAAGGAGCTAGTGAAGGATGTGCATCGACTTGCATGATTGGGAGTTCGTTTGGTTGACTCGACTAATGGTGGTGTTATAGTTTAGAATGGGTCAGAATCATCCTTGGTGCCTGATATGAAAGCTAGACAAGATAGGGACCCTATTTTGGTAAAGTTAAAGGAGGCAGTTCAGAATCAGAAGGTAGAGGTCTTCTCCAAAGGGGGAGATGGTGTGCTTTGATATCAGGGTCGCTTGTGTGTCCTGGACGTTGGCGATTTGAGAAATCGGATGTTGCATAGGATCATGATTCCAGATATTCAATACAACTAGGTGCCACCAAGATGTATTGTGACCTACGGGAAATCTATTGGTGAAATGGCATAAAGAAGGACATCACAGAATTTGTAGCTAAATGTCTGAATTTTTAGCAAGTGAAGATTAAGAATCAGAGGCCGAGAGGTATGCTTCAAGACATCAGTATCCCTACTAGGAAGTGGGAAGAAATCAATATGGACTTCATTACTGGGTTGCTTCACATACGTCGGCAATATGACTCCATTTGGGTTGTTGTAGATAGATTGACCAAAGAGGCTCATTTTTTACCGGTCAAAACCACTGATTCACTGAAGGATTATGCCAAACTATACATCCGAGAGCTAGTTCAGTTGCATGGAGTGCCCTTGTCCATCATATCAGACAGAGGTACTCAGTTTACCTCTCACTTTTGGAGATCATTTCAAAAGGGACTTGGTACTCAGGTCAAGCTCAATACAGCATTTCATCCGCAAACCGATGGTCAGGAAAAGTGGACTATTCAGACTCTCGAGGACATGTTGAGAGCATGTGTGATTGACTTCAAGGATAGTTGGGATGATCATTTACCTCTTATTGAGTTCGCATACAATAACAGCTACCATTCTAGCATTCATATGGCTTCGTTTGAGGCTCTCTATGAGCGGAGATGTAGATCGCCTATTGGTTGGTTTGAAGTTGGTGAAGCTATGATGATAGGACTAGTTCATTCCATGAGGCTATGGAGAAAGTTCAGCTTATATGGGACAGGCTGAAAATAGCTCAAAGTCATCAAAAGTCCTATGCGTATGTGAGGAGGAGAGAACTTGAGTTCGAAGTTGATGATTGGGTGTTTATTCAGAAAGAAAGGGAAACTCAATTCCCATTATGCTGGCCCATACCGAATTATGAAGCGGTTTGGAAAGGTAGCATATCAATTGGAGTTTCCCTCAGAATTAGCTTCAGTCCATCTAGTTTTCCATGTATCGCTCCTAAAGAAGTATTTGGGTGATCCATCTTTAGTTGTTTCAGTAGATAGTGTCGGTGTGAAAGATAGCCTTAGTTATGAAGAAGTTTCGGTGGAAATACTAGGTCACTAGGTTCAAAGGCTAAGGAACAAAGAAGTAGCTTCTATTAAAGTTTTATGGAGGAATCAGCATGTTGAGGGAGCTACATGGGAAGCTGAAGCAGATATGATGGCTAGATACCCACATTTATTCCCTACCGGCTCAATTCCAACTTGAGGTGTTAGTTTTTGCCCAAAAACTCTATTTAGTTCCAGGTTTAGTTCATGTTCCCTAGTTTCTTTCATGTAAATAGATGTATGTATGATTCATGATTCAGTTCAGTCATGTAGTTCAAATCGGAGTCAGTCATTCCGTTAGTTTTTAGCTTATATGATCGGTATTTGAGTATGATAATTGTGTTTCTCTGCTTTTCTATTTGATTTTCAACATTTGAGGATGAATGTTCCCAAGGGGGAGATATTGTTATACCCCAAAAGCCCAAAGATCATACCTGGGAGTTGAAATAGAGAAAATAGGATTTTCTGCACCAGGTCACAGGACGAGTCGTCACGTGACCCATCAGGTTGACCACTGATCGTTAAGTGACTCATGGTGAGGAATGATGACTTTCCTGGAAATTTCAAATTTGGGGTGACCATGGATGCGACCATGAGTCGTAGTCAATCCCACGGGTCGTCAGGTCATCCATGGTCAAGGACAGTTGAAGGATAATGAATGAACTGACAGTGTACCCCACGAATGGACACCACAAGTCGTGGTCTAATTGCATAATTCATTAGGTTAGTCGTGGTCATCAGTTGATTAGGGACTTAAGGCTTTGGCAAGTGGAGGTACCAGAAGGTGACCACGAGTTGTGGTCACCAGCAACGATATGTTAAGTCCCTTATGGGGACCCTTTGAGGAAAAGTGGCAGTGCACTTAAAGGCAGCAGATGATGACTCGTGCCTGTGGTAATGACTCGTCCAGTCCCTCGTTGGGACTAGCAATCAGTATTTCACTGCGAATTTAATAAGGGCTTATCTATAATTCCTATGATCCTAAGGCCTAAACTATGTCGTTTTAAGCTATGAATAGTGAGTTTTAAGAGGGGTAAGTTTATTCTAGGCTATTCTTATTCATGCATGCAAGAGTAAAGGTCTAGAGAGGTGATCAAACTCAATTTCCTCCAAGTTCTTCTCAATTCTTCCTTGGGAAATTAGAGAAGTTGTAGAATCTGATTCTCTCATGTATGTAAGGTTATGAATGGGTGAATTTGTTCACACCCATGCCCAATCCCTCTCTAATTCATGAAAATCTATATGTTGATCCTATGGGGTTTTAACCAAATGCATGAATTTCCTAAGTTTCTACATGGGTATGATCGAAGTATGTGTTACACCCCGTAGAATTCCCGGTACTTAGATGACCTATTCGCATGTTGGTTAAGTATATTTGAAAGCCATACGTGCTAGGGAAAGGCCCGGGAAAAGATCAGACGAGAAACCCGTAGAAACCATCGCGGGAGGAGCCAGGCAGAGCCCCTCCACGATGGCAGCGTGTCACGGAGGTGAGGCCTCCGCGATGGCTCCGTGACACGTTGCCCTTGTCCAGGCCCAAGTATATAAATCCCCCACTTCGGGTTAAACTCATTTTCATCACTTAGCAATTTCCAGAAACGTAGTGAACAGAGGGAAAACGAAGGGAGATTATAAATTATCGTCCGATTACGCCGTCAAACGCTGCCCAAACCCAAATTAATCCTAGATACCAAGGTATTTAGCAGTAGAGAGCATTTCTACGGAGTTAGTTTCGCAAAATATGGCCGACGAATCGGCGAGCCACTGAACTAAAGTAAGTAGAATTGCTCTAAATTTATGTCTATGTGTTCCTAGCGGAGAAGTGAATATTTCTCCCTTCTGGGCCGCTGAAAAATAGCGAGTTTTCGACAGTCTTTCGATAAGCCTAAGTTTAGGCTATAAACTATATCGAAAGTAACGTTTCTCTTTACAATAAAGCTGTATTTAGTATTGATTGACGTATTTATGAATGCAGTTGGGAGAAAATAGTTGAAGTACCATCCGAGCCTCGTCCGATGGACGAATAGTCGGAGATAAGGTATGTAAAGTTAGTTTCCTTCGGCAAGTTAAGTAATATCAGTGTAGTGTAACAAATTACGGACCAGTAGAATGTTCAGAAGTCAAATGTTGCATTATTATGAATGTTGGTACGATGTGAGAAACGTTGGGTTGTAATATGTATGAAACCTATCAGTATGATATAGATTCTAACGCAAGCGTTAGAGATTGCCCAGTATATTCAGTGTGTGATGTAATATGCCATGTTAAGATATTGTTGTGTTCAGCTGAAACCCCGCGGAGTAGTACAGTATCCGTAAAGCACTTCAGAAATAGAATAGCAGGCTAAAATGAAGTTCAGAAAGCATGTCAGGATTAGTAAATCATGTTACTATAGAAAGTCAATATACAGCGTAGTTTAGCAGAAAGATTATATTCGTACATACATATATAGTACTTCCAGCCTCAGCATGTGTTGAGTATGTACCTATTTCTATCACTAGTCCAGCATATAGTGTATACAGAAACTTAGTAAACAGCAGAGTTTTCAGTAGAAACATTATCTTATATAGCATTTGCCCAGTACAGCCGGCAGGAGGCTATATTCATATTTATATATCTTTACCTGCCTCAACACGTATTAAATACATACAGATTACTATCATTAGTCAGCATGTAATATCTATGATACTTTACCCCTATTAGCCTCAGCATGTGAGATACACAGACAGTATTACCAGTTGAGACCGTTGTATTGTTTGGGGTTAGATTACCTAGCATCCATGACCGCCCAGGGTTAATAGCTATATCGACTCGTCCGCCAGAGGACGAGGATACGTCACTCTACAGAGTGGCATGCCATCCCTCCAAGGGACGAAGATGGGATGCCAGATTTTCCCCATATTTGTGCCTTGATCGGCCCTTACACACCCCAGTCGAGCGGATACGCCCGGGTGCAGATTCAGGAGTCCTCCGGACTCAGATGCAGTTATAGTCAGGGGCTCAGCGAGCCCAAGTGCATACCCAGGGGACCGGCAGGATGCTTAGAGCCAGTATAGGAGATGGGATGACCGGGGTAGGGGTATAGATTCTGTGTTGATTGTACCTCCCGGCTTATGGGGGTCGGGTAAGGTTGTGTATGCCATGTTACGTTATGTATGTTATGTTATATTACAGTAGATACGAGCAGATTAGTAGTAGAATGATACGTCTCCAGGTATGATTCCTACTCCCTTCAGTATGATTAAGAACAGGTACGATCTACACCATCAGATAGTTATTTACTCCTTCTTATTTCAGTTTTGACAGTTATGTTATTGATTTCAGATATCCCTTCAGTTCTTATAGATTCAGTTATCTCCTGCTATTCAGAATTTTTAGTTATATTACTTGTATTCAGCCGTATTCAGTTTGCTTTACATACTCAGTACCAGCGGTACTGACGCCCAGTGGGGCGCTGCATTACTTGCCTGCAGGTACCCATAGACGCGCAGGCGATACCACGTGATCCCCATCAGCGGTCGAATATTCAGCTCCTGTCATCCGGAGACTGAATTTCTAGAGGTGTAGTTCAGTTCCTTTTGTTGTACAGTACGGGTAGGTCGGGGCCCTATCCCGATCATTTCTATTATTCTTCGTAGAGGTTTGTAGTCTGTATGTAATTCCCTGTGGTCAGATGAGCCGGTCGTGTGAGGCCGTGCAGTTGTATAGTTGCCTTTACTCCTTTCTTTCTTTTGTAATGGTCGTGTAGGGCCATAGTTTGCCAGTAGTGGTGACCTTGCCGGTCACGTAGCTTTTCAGTTTGTTATGTTTGAGTTACAGATAACTAGACAGCATGGTGGTCTTGTCGGCCCGCATAGGTTCCCCTGAATTACTATGTTTCTGGTCAGCTGTTAGTACAGGTACAGAAGGCTATAGGCCAATGGGCCGGGGGCTGTATTTACAGCCGTTATATAGCCCTTTGTTTCTAGAAATGTGAGTTAGAGCCAGCCAGGCGCCAGATGCGCCCAGGCTTAGCAGTCCAGCAGGTCAGGTCCTAGTAGGGCACCAGGTGCCAGTCATACCCCCCAGGGCGGGGTGTGACAAACTTGGTATCAGAGCAGGTCGTATCCCAGGGAGTCTGCAAGCCGTGCTAAGCAGAGTCTTGTCCATGGATGTGTTGTGCACCACATACTATGGATAGGAGGCTGCAAGGCATGATAGGATAGTTGTCTTTTTTTCTTATTCAGTCGTGCGGTAGAGCGGTACAGTTTAGGGTTGAGTCCCTAAAAATCTTACCATACTCTTTGGTTACAGATAATGTCAGACCAGCGCCATCCTATCACAGGTCGGAACTTAGATGTTGCAGCAGGGGAAGGCACCAGCAGGATGCCTCACCCTCCTTTGGAGACAGCCCGACCAGAGGGCACTACAGAGGCATCATCCCAGCCTCCTCAGCAGTCTCCACCATGTCAGGAGCCACTTGGGGCGACACTACCTTCAGTAGCCCCTATATTGACTCCTTCTGATCAGGAGGTTAGGAGTGCTGTAGTTCTGTTAGCACAGATGATGGCTGCTCAGCGTCAGCCAATGCCATCTACAGTTGCAGAATCATCAGGAGGGCCCGGTAGTTCGAGGGTCCAAGAGTTTTTAGCCCTGAATCCCCCACAGTTCACAGGCACGGACCGAACAGAGGACCCTCAGGATTTTCTGGACCAAATGCAGAGGATCTTCAGGGTTATGCATGCCACGTCTACCGAGTCAGTTGAGTTGGCAGCATTCCGGTTACGGGATATTGTGGTGTTATGGTATGAAAGCTCGGAGAGGTCCTGAGGGAGAGATGTTTCCCCTCCCACCTGGGCCAGCTTTTCAGGAGCCTTTCTGGATCATTATTTGCCGCGGGAGATTCATTAGGCCCGGGTAGACCAGTTCCTACATCTAGAACAGGGGGCCATGAGTGTTCAGGAATATTCTTTGCAGTTTGATTCCTTAGCCCTATATGCACCGGCCTTTGTTGATACTATGGCATCCAAAGTGCGTCGCTTCATTACGGGATTGAATCCAGAATATGTTGAGATTTTCACTACAACCACACTGCGAGAGGACATGGATATTGCTCGCATTCAGGCATTTGCTCAGAATATTGAGGGCATCAGACAGCGGCAATGAGAGGTCAGAAGGGTTAATCAGGAACAGCGTCACCGGGACAGGCCAGTTGAGTTACAGAGAGAGGCCCGGGGAGGACCCAGGCCCCGATTGTCAGACAGGCCGCCCAGGCCCCCGCCTCCGCCACAGTCACAGGGGGGTAGATTCAGCCACAGGGGGCAGTCAGGGACTGGTAGAGGCTCGCAGATGGCAGATTCACTATCACAGAGGAGGGCGGAGCAGAGCAGGTATACCCTACCACTTTGCCCTATATGCAATCGACACCATCCTGGAGCATGCAGATATGGCTCCACCACATGTTATAATTGTGGCCAAGAAGGCCATTTGATGAAAGATTGCCCAGCCAGAGGTCGAGAGGACCGCGATAGATAGGATAGGACATCAGCAGGGTCACGAGCCACAACATCCTCGACTGGGCGCAGGCCCTCAGTTTCAGCAGGCAGGGGTCGGGGCAGATCAGGGGCCTCCAGTACAGGTGCGGGTCCAAGCCGCACATATGCTTTACCAGGGAGACAAGATTCAGAAGCATCGCCTGATGTCGTGACAGGTATGCTAACTATCTGCTCACACCCTGCTTATGTGTTAATTGATCCAGGGTCTACTTTGTCCTATATTACTCCATTTGTGGCACGGAAGTTTAGTATTGTACCAGAATCATTACGGCAACCCTTCTTGGTATCTACGCCCGTCGGTGACTCTATCACAGCTAGCCGAATCTACCGCGGGTGTACAGTAGAGATTGTTGACCGTCAGACCACAGTAGATCTGGTCGAGTTAGAAATGATAGACTTCGATGCCATAATGGGTATGGACTGGTTAGTACCATGCTTTTCCAATGTTGAATGTTGGACCAAGACGGTCCGATTCCACTTCCCAGGAGAAGCAGTACGGGAGTGGAAGGGTAGCACTGCTACGCCAAAAGGTAGGTTTATTTCCTACCTTCAGGCGAGAAAGTTGATATCTAAGGGGTGCATTTACCATCTTGTCAGAGTTCAGGATGTCCAAGTAGAATCTCCGACACTCCAGTCTGTCCCAGTGGTAAATGAATTCCCAGATGTATTTCCTGATGAGTTACCTGGTATTCCCCCAGAAAGGGAAATAGACTTTGCTATTGACTTGCTACCAGGCACTCAGCCAATATCAATACCTCCTTATCGTATGGCTCCTGCAGAACTCAGAGAATTAAAGGAACAGTTGAAAGACTTGTTAGATAAAGGTTTTATCAGGCCGAGTACTTCACCGTGGGGTGCGCCAGTCTTGTTTGTGAAGAAGAAAGATGGCTCGCTCCGAATGTGCATAGATTATCGGCAGCTAAACAAAGTTACAGTAAAGAACAAGTATCCGCTTCCCAGAATTGATGACTTATTTGATCAACTACAGGGAGCCAGATACTTTTCTAAGATTGACTTGTGGTCCGGATATCACCAGGTCCGAGTACGTGAGAAAGATATTCCTAAGACAACATTCAGGACCCGATATGGGCATTTTGAATTTCTGGTTATGTCCTTCGGGCTAACGAACGCCCCAGCAGTTTTTATGGACCTGATGAACAGTATTTTCAGGCCTTTCCTGGACTTGTTTGTGATAGTATTCATTGATGACATTCTGGTGTATTCTCGCTCTGAAGCAGATCACCGGACTCATTTGCGGACAGTGCTCCAGATTCTCAGGGACCGCCAGTTGTATGCTAAGTTTTCGAAGTGTGAATTCTGGCTTAACTCAGTGGCCTTTTTAGGGCATATCGTCTCAGACGCTGGTATACAGGTAGATAAGCAGAAGATAGAAGCAGTTAAGTCATGGCCTAGGCCTACCACCCCGACTGAAGTTCGTAGCTTTCTGGGGTTAGCAGGGTATTATCGGAGATTCATTGAGGGATTCTCAACCATTGCAGCACCTTTAACTAAATTGACACAGAAAGCAGCAAAGTTTCAGTGGACGGAGGCATGCGAGCAGAGTTTCCAGGAATTGAAAGACAGGTTAACCTCCACCCCAGTATTAGCATTGCCGGAAGGCACAGAAGGTTATTCAGTTTATTGCGACGCGTCAGGTGTCGGATTGGGTTGTGTGTTGATGCAGCATGGTAGAGTAATTGCATATGCCTCCAGACAGCTGAGAAAACACAAAAAGAATTACCCTACCCATGACCTGGAATTGGCCGCAGTAATTCATGCCTTGAAGATGTGGAGGCATTATCTGTACGGCGTCCATGTTGACATTTATACAGATCATAAGAGCTTACAGTACATTTTCACCCAGAGGGAGTTGAATCTGCGGCAACGCCACTGGTTAGAGTTGTTGAAAGACTATGATGTGAATATTCTATACCACCCCGGAAAAGCTAATGTTGTAGCAGATGCCCTGAGCTGTAAGTCAATGGGGAGTTTGGCGTATTTGCGACCTGAGAAACAGAAATTAGCTAAAGAAATTCATCAGTTAGCTGGCCTAGTCGTTCGAGTAATAGAAACAGAAAATAATGGACCAGTAATTCAGAATTCTGCAGTGTCATCGTTAGTTACAGAGGTAAAAGAACGGCAGTATGAGGATCCCGATTTAGTCCAGCTCAGAAATAGAGTTCAGAAAGGTAAGGAGCCAGATTTTCAGATAACCGAGGATGATGTGCTACATTGTAAGGGCTGCCTTTGTGTCCCGAATGTCGCAGGACTTCGTGGGCAGATCATGCATGAGGTACACTACGCCCGCTATTCCCTTCACCCAGGGGCAACGAAAATGTACCACGACATCAGAGACATCTACTGGTGGCCAAGTATGAAAACTGAGATAGCTGAATTTGTATCTAGATGTGCTAATTGTCAGCAGGTGAAAGCAGAGCACCAGAAACCGGGTGGTTTGACTCAAGAGATAATGATACCTATGTGGAAGTGGGAAGTCATAAACATGGATTTTGTAATAGGGTTAACCCGTACTAGACGCAGAAATGATTCCATTTGGGTAATAGTTGACAGGCTGACAAAATCAGCTCATTTCCTGCCAGTAAGGGCTACCTTCTCAGCTGAGGATTATGCCGAATTATATATCAGAGAAATAGTTAGATTGCATGGAGTGCCAGTATCTATTATTTCAGATAGGGGAGCACAGTTTACAGCTAGATTCTGGCAGTCATTTCAGAAAGGTCTGGGGACGCAGATTAATTTGAGCACAGCATTCCATCCCCAGACAGACGGGCGGCTGAACGTACAATTCAGACGCTCGAAGATATGCTACGAGCGTGTGTGTTAGATTTTGGGGGTAGCTGGGATGAACATCTTTCGTTAATTGAATTTGCTTATAATAACAGCTACCATTCAGCTATTCAGATGGCGCCTTTCGAGGCATTGTACGGGCGAAAATGTAGATCGCCGGTGGGCTGGTTTGAGATAGGAGAATCAGCATTAGTTGGCCCAGACATTGTTCGGCAGTCCGAGGAAAAGATAAAGCTTATCCGAGAACGTTTACTGACCGCTCAGAGCCGCCAGAAGTCATACGCAGATAGGCGGTACAGAAATCTAGAATTTTCGGTAAACGATTGGGTATATCTAAAAGTGTCCCCGATGAAAGGGGTAATGAGGTTTGGCAAGAAGGGCAAGCTTAGCCCAAGATTCATTGGGTCGTATCAGGTTCGGCGAAGAATAGGCCGCGTGGCATACAAGTTGAACTTGCCTCCAGAGTTAGCGTTGGTTCACCCAGTATTCCATGTTTCTATGTTAAGGAAGTTCGTAGGGGACCCTTCTATAGTAGTTCCAGTTCAGGATGTCCAGATCACAGAAGAGTTAGCATATGAAGAGGTTCCCGTAGCTATTTTAGATAGACAGGTTCGCAGGCTAAGAACTAAAGATGTTGGATCTGTCAAAGTATTGTGGCGTAACAGAAATCGGGAGGAAATGACGTGGGAGGCTGAAGAAGATATGAAAATCAAATACCCTCACTTATTTCAGGCCTAGTCAGACGACAGGTATGTCCGTATCATTATTTATACAGCACTTTATGGTTGTATATTGTAAATGACAAAGAAAGAAGTGATATTTAGTTGTCTAGTGGATTTTAGATAGTGTGTGCGGTGCCTGTGTTGGACTTTTCTGCGTTTCAGGTTTTGCGATAGTCCATATTACAGGAGAAACTCTGCCAAAATTTTTCCAAAAAAGTAAAGTAAGCAGTCCTTCTAAAGTGTACATTCGAGGACGAATGTTCTTAAGGGGGGGAAAATGTTACACCCCGTAGAATTCCCGGCACTTAGATGACCTATTCGCACGTTGGTTAAGTATATTTGAAGGCCATACGTGCTAGGGAAAGGCCCGGGAAAAGATCGGACGAGAAACCCGTCGAAACCATCGCGGGAGGAGCCAGGCAGAGCCCCTCCGCGATGGCAGCGTGTCAAGGAGGTGAGGCCTCCGCGATGGCTCCGTGACACGTTGCCCTTGTCCAGGCCCAAGTATATAAAGCCCCCACTTCGGGTTAAACTCATTTTCATCACTTAGCAATTTCCAAAAACGTAGTGAACAGAGGGAAAACGAAGGGAGATTATAAATTATCATCCGATTACGCCGTCAAACGCTGCCCAAACCCAAATTAATCCTAGATACCAAGGTATTTAGCAGCAGAGAGCATTTCTACGGAGTTAGATTCTAACGCAAGCGTTAGAGATTGCCCAGTATATTCAGTGTGTGATGTAATATGCCATGTTAAGATATTTTTGTGTTCAGCTGAAACCCCGCGGAGTAGTACAGTATCCATAAAGCACTTCAGAAATAGAATAGCAGGCTAAAATGAAGTTCAGAAAGCATGTCAGGATTAGTAAATCATGTTACTATAGAAAGTCAATATACAGCGTAGTTTAGCAGAAAGATTATATTCGTACATACATATATAGTACTTCCAGCCTCAGCATGTGTTGAGTATGTACCTATTTCTATCACTAGTCCAGCATATAGTGTATACAGAAACTTAGTAAACAGCAGAGTTTTCAGTAGAAACATTATCTTATATAGCATTTACCCAGTACAGCCGGCAAGAGGCTATATTCATATTTATATATCTTTACCTGCCTCAACACGTATTAAATACGTACAGATTACTATCATTAGTCAGCATGTAACATATATGATACTTTACCCCTATTAGCCTCAGCATGTGAGATACACAGACAGTAGTACCAGTTGAGACCGTTGTATTGTTTGGGGTTGGATTACCTAGCATCCATGACCGCCCAGGGTTAATAGCTGTATCGACTCGTCCGCCAGAGGACGAGGATACGTCACTCTATGGAGTGGCATGCCATCCCTCCAGGGGACGAAGATGGGATGCCAGTTTTTCCCCATATTTGTGCCTTGATCGGCCCTTACACACCCCAGTCGAGCGGATACGCCCGGGTGCAGATTCAGGAGTCCTCCGGACTCAGATGCAGTTATAGTCAGGGGCTCAGCGAGCCCAAGTGCATACCCAGGGGACCGGCAGGATGCTTACAGCCAGTATAGGAGATGGGATGACTGGGGTAGGGGTATAGATTCTGTGTTGATTGTACCTCCCGGCTTATGGGGGCCGGGTAAGGTTGTGTATGCCATGTTATGTTATGTATGTTATGTTATATTACAGTAGATATGAGCAGATTAGTAGTAGAATGATACGTCTCCAGGTATGATTCCTACTCCCTTCAGTATGATTAAGAACAGGTACGATCTACACCATCAGACAGTTATCTACTCCTTCTTATTTCAGTTTTGACAGTTATGTTATTGATTTCAGATATCCCTTCAGTTCTTACAGATTCAGTTATCTCCTGCTATTCAGAATTTTTAGTTATATTACTTGTATTCAGTTGTATTCAGTTTGCTTTACATACTAAGTACCAGCGGTACTGACGCCCAGTGGGGCGCTGCATTACTTGCCTACAGGTACCCATAGACGCGCAGGCGATACCACGTGATCCCCATCAACGGTCGAATATTCAGCTCCTATCATCCGGAGACTGAATTTCTAGAGGTGTAGTTCAGTTCCTTTTATTGTACAGTACGGGTAGGTCGGGGCCCTGTCCCGATCATTTCTATTATTCTTCGTAGAGGCTTGCAGTCTGTATGTATTCCTTGTGGTCAGATGAGCCGGTCGTATGAGGCCGTGCTGTTGTATAGTTGCCTTTACTCCTTTCTTTCTTTTGTAATGGCCGTGTGGGGCCATAGTTTTCCAGTAGTGGTGACCTTGCCGGTCACGTAGCTTTTCAGTATGTTATGTTTGAGTTACAGATAATTAGACAGCATGGTGGTCTTGTCAGCCCGCATAGGTTCCCCTGAATTACTATGTTTCTGGTCAGCTGTTAGTACAGGTACAGAAGGCTATAGGCCAATGGGCCGGGGCTGTATTTACAGCCGTTATATAGCCCTTTGTTTCCAGAAATGTGAGTTAGAGCCAGCCAGGCGCCAGATGCGCCCAGGCTTAGCAGTCCAGCAGGTCAGGTCCTAGTAGGGCACCAGGTGCCAGTCATACCCCCCAGGGCGGGGTGTGACAGTATGTTTCTATTATTGAATTATTATTCATGGGAAAGTTTTACAATGTTTACAATTATAAATCATTTTTTCAAGTTTTATAAGATAATGCCCATCCATGAGAAGTTCATAAAAGTTGAAATTTATGTGTTCAAGTATGATGAGATATTATGATGAAAAGCATGTTTTCATGTTACCCATGTCTATGATCATGTTTTCAAGTGAATCAAATATTTCCAAGCATGTTTAAGTATTGGGCAAGTCCATATTTCCAAGTATGATGTATGATTTCAAGTTAATTAGCTTACCACATGGTTTTGGAGTCAAGACTCCCAATTATGTTCAGCTTGTGGTATGGTTTTAGCCAAGGCTCCTCATGTAAGATTTCTGATTTTATATGTACATGATTATTCAGCTTCGTCTCTAGATGATAGTCATCTTCGTCAAAAAATGATGGAGAGCATATGCATGTTTTGGGAGCAGTGTCTAGCACCGAGTAGGCTAATGGTCAGTCAACCCTATGCCTTAAAACTACGCGCCAATGTAGGTATGATCAAATTATTTGAGACTCCTTTTCAAGCTTTTCCCCTGCCCCAAGGGGCTTTAGCTTGATATTGATATCATGGTAGCATTCTTAGCCTTGGCAAGTCTTTGGACGGCTCTTCCTACTTGATTGTGATAGTCGGGACCACGTAAGCTCTATTGTGGTAATGTCGGTTATATGACAAGTCTCCCAATGTTCTTCATGATTTTAGTTATGAACATTTATCATTCATGATATATATATATATATATATATATATATATATGTTCTAAAGCAGGTTTTACCCAATGTACAGTTTTGCCTATGATTATCAGATTTCAGCTTTGGGTCATTCGATTCAGTTATGATGTTCAGTTATGTTCATATCATGATTTATGAAAATAGCATGCAAACCCTACTCTCAGATTCTTATCTTGATTATGTTTTATATTATGCATATTTTAAATGATTTTATTTATTTAAGCGGTTTTACTTACCTTGCAGACTCGTTACATTTCACGTACTGACCGCATACTCTATGTTGTATCATTTTTTATACAGGCATCAATCTTCAGACTCAGCCCCGTCATTAGCCAGTTCCCGGAGTTAGCATTCAACTTCAGTGGTGAGTCATCATCTCCCGAGGATCATTCGTTATTAGTTATCTTTGCATTTTTAGTTTTCAAACTTGTCGGGTTAGTTGGGGTGTGGTCCCATCAACCCATCAAATATGTTAGAGGCTTTCAGACTAAGTGAAGTAATTATTTCATGTATTATGTGAATTTTGAATCTGATGTTATGTTATGATTAGACTTTCGTTATGTTCATTCAGTTAAGTCTTTCGCTTTTATTGATTGAGTTAGATTTATGTTCATGCCGTGGGTTTGAAGTCTCTCGGGGCTCCTTGTCCCGTGTTTGGATCCGAGCTATGTTCCGGTCGTGATAGAGACACGGGACGTAGAATAATAATTGGCTCCAAGTCGATCCATGGAATGAACATAACAACTAAAGAGCATACATCAAAGCGGAAATTGATAACTTAAATATGTATAAGCAGAAGCCTAAATAACATAATGTATAACAACAATCATAAATGGAGTCAACACTCGATAAAGCTAAAAGACTACATAATGTCTGATAAGCCTCTAACTATCTGATGAGCTAATGGGACAACACCCCTAACTAGCTTGCTAAATTCTGAAACTGAAATAGCATAATGAAACACTAAACTAAATGTTCTTGGAAGATGCAGATTCACCAATAATGGGAACTGAGCTAGACTACGGGGGAAAGCTGGACTAACAACAAAAGTGAGTCTGATCACTCAAACCTGAACCATGAAATAATATAGCATAGAATATGCGGTTAGTACATGGAATGTACTGAGTAAGTAAGGTAAGTAAAATAAGCTGAGTAAATGTTAACTGAAAATATGCATATAAATATAAATCAGTATATCTTGAGAGCAAGGATTGCATGTTGAAATATGAATTTGAGACATATATAGTCATAAGCTGAGAATCATATCTGAACATAATGACCCAAGGTAATCATATGACTTGTCATAGCTGAAACCATAAGTAAAAGCTCATAAACTAATCATTGGGTCAAACCTATTGTAAAACATAATATCATGAGTCATGAACATGAATTACTAAAATCATGAGGAATAATAGGAGACTTGTCATAACCGACACCATCACGATAGAGCTTAGATGATGCCCTAACTATCACACTCCAGTGGGCAGAGCCGTCGAAAACCTTGTCAGGGCTAAGGATGACACCATGATATCGATATAAAGTTGAGGCCCCTTGCTGGCAGGGAAAACTCTCAATGGAGATCTCAAAATAAATATAACTACATTGGCGCGTAGTTTTGAGACTGAGGAACCTTGAAACCCCAAGCCTACTCGATGCTAGACACTACTCCCCAAAACATGCATAGTGCTCCCATCATTTTACAATAAAGTTGAAATCATAATTATATTCATAGTCTAAAATCTGAACATGGGAGTCCTAGCTCCAAACATACCATAAGCTGATTAGTGACTCCAAACCATATGGTAAGCTGATCTTATAAAATTGAGCTAAATCATGAAAATATACCTAACTTGTGTGGGTTGGCCTAACTCTTAAAATCATGCATACTTGAAGAAGACTTTATAAGTCAAAATCATAGATTCATACATGGGTAATTTATAAAAATTCACTTATGCTAGATATCTCATCATACTTGAAATCATGAATCATAAACTTGACTTTTCATAAAATAAATGCATAATTGGGCATAACTTCTAATAACTTGAAATCATGAATTTATGATCAAATTGTGTATAAAAATCTTCCCATAAATCTTAAAACATGCTTTGGAACATGAGGGGAATTGACCCATAGACATATCATAGAGAATTTCATAAAAATTGGGTTAAAAACCTATAAGATCATATACTTGAATTAGAACATGATTTCATGAACTTGAGGATAATTTTGGGCATGAGAGTGAAAGGAACTCTAATTTATTGTCATACATACCTGGGTAAAATAATTTTCAACTTATCCTTGAAAGCTCAAGAGAATTGGGAAAGAATTGAGAGAATTCTAGATTGATCTTCCAAAAGAATTCAAAGCTTTGCATGCATGGGAACCTAATAACTTCATATAGGCTAAACCCTCTTAAAACACTCCTTTCAGGGCTTAAAACGACGTAGTGTAGGACTTAAGATCTTAGAAATTACCAAAATACCTTTAATAATTTCACAGAGAAAAGGTCACTGCCAGTTACTGATCCATCCAATGGGTCGTTGTAGGATACAATGGCTCGTTGGATCATCTGTTGTTCCCTAGGCCATTTCTAGTACTCAGCTGACCCCTCACCAATGATCAACAGGATTGGTCATTACTTGCTCCAACGGATTGTTGCAACTGTCCATTGTTTCTGAGCAGTTTCTGTCTTCTGCTGAAGTTCTAATCAACGACTGCTTAGGATGGGTCTTCATACGAAATGACCCGTTACTCTATCCAGTTTTTCTAGGGAAAATTTAGTTACTCTAATGATTCTCTAACCGATGATCAGATAGGATGAGTCGTTCCTTGGAACAACGGCTCATCATATCCTCTCGTCGTCACTGACTCAGTTTTTGGGCATTTCCTGAACCCCATTCAACGGCCACTCAAGACGGCCCGCTGGATCTTCCTATGATTTGTTACTAGGCCCATTTCTCACTGGAAAAGTTCTGACTGGGCACTTGCCATGATGGTCATAACGGCTCATTGTTCCCTATAATGACCAATCCCTTGAGTCGATCAATGACTCTAATGTAATTTTTCATAATTTCTCTAGTTCAATCCTCGGGTCTGATCTTAGGGACATCCTGGGTGTTACATCTATATCCTTTTTAGGATATGTGGTATCCAAGGAAGTGATTATGGATGATCCGCAGAAGGTAGAGGCTGTTAGGAATTAGGCCAAGCCCAAGTCAGTGACAAAAGTTCATAGTTTTGTGGGGTTGGCTAGCTACTATTGCCAATTTGTGAACGGCTTCGCTGCTATTGCATCTTGATTGACCTGTCTAACTCAGAAGAATGTACCATTTCAATGGTCTGATGAATGTGAGGGGAGCTTCCAAAAACTTAAGACTTTCTGGACTACAGCCCCTATCTTGGCAGTGCCTGTGTGTCACACCCCAAGCCTATACCCTGGGCGTGGCTGGCACTCAAACCACCTAGTTATCCAAGTGAACTTGTTGTCCTGGCTTACTACTAGCTGAGAGTCCAAAATAAAGTATAGTGGAAGTAATTACTATAATGAGCACTATTAAATAAAATAAGATTTATTAACTAAAACTATAAATATTGTTAAAACTAACATCACTGACTCAACTGTCTAATCAATCTATGAAGCCACTAATAACTGAAAGATAGGTGACAAGATAAAGCTCCGGCGCCTACCTTAAGCTCTACTAATAATAAAATAAACTAAACTGGGACTCTCTGGAGGTAGGAGGCCTCACCAAGGTTGAAAAGTGATGAGATCCTAATGAAGCATTTGGTCCCAGTCTTGTCTATCTGAATCTGCATAATAATAAGATGCAGCACCAAGTGGCTTTAGTATGTTTGAATGTACGATATGTAAAATGGCTTAATGAAATAACAGGTAGCAAGGATAAGTTGATTGATATAAACTAACTTAATCTAAATTTTCTGGATGATACATAAACACAATTATGAAAAAGTATAAAACGATTATATAATAAAATTCATGCATCAAAACAATCTGTGTAAAAACATGTATATAAATATATATCTTTAGCTGGTTGTTTCTCATAACTGACATACATCATGAATGAGCACATGATGTCTAACTTCTTGCCCAAGTTGGGAGAGCCATCCAAAAACTTGCCATGGCAGAGAACGAACTTAACTGTGGATCCATACTAAATCCCTTACTGACAATTATTTGGGAAATCGTCTGAACCAATGGTACGATCCTAACAAACGCTGCCTATGTTGTTCTGGGGCTTATCAGTTATTTGAACCCTTTACCCATCTTGGTGCTAAATAGTCCTCCCAAAACCTATGCTCATAAAAATATGCCTATCTGAGGTAGCTGAAAACATCTATTATAAATCACTTTAGCAATAGTTATAATAGATGTTTAAAAATCTGTTGAGCCTTGGCTCAAAATCTATACTTTGAAAACTTGCGAGCTTCTTTGCTCAAAACCTATGAGTTTCAAAAATAAGACTTTACTTTAGTTTTCTAAAAATCATGCTATAAACTAAACTTTCTTCTTCAAAATCTCTTTATTAAAACTCTCTAAAAATCTGCTCAACTTTAGTCATGAAAACAATGCATTTATCTCATAAACTCCTTGTAGCTAGTTGGGGATGTTTTCCCATAAACTCCTTAGTTATATTAGAGGCTTTTCAGACAATATGTAGGATCTCATCTTGTCAGTGTTGACTCAGTTTATGATTATTATGTGTGTATACTTCGGCTTATTCATGTATATTTTATTAGTTTCCATTAATTTATGCTCTATAGCCGCTATGTTCATGTAGTGAGGCGACTTGGAGCCATTCTTAGTTCTAGGTTCTATGTCTCAGTTCAGACCTATGTTTGGTCGTGAAAAACTTGATAACAGAGAAAATGTTCAGATCATTCTAGAGTGTCTGAAAGTTGCGCTATGTAGAGTCTTTTCCATAGGTGTGAAGCGCGCCACACTTATGGCGGAGAGGCTACAAGACGTTTTAGAAAATTTTCCTTCTTTCATGATCTATGTCATGCGATGAAGTATCTATCTATCCTTATAACTTGTGTTATACTCATTTGCAGAATCATGCCTCCATGCCGTATGAATGGGAGAAGAAATGGGAGTAGAAATGGCCATAAGGATGGCAATGGGAGATGAGCATCAATAGGCCCCACCAGCACCAGTAGGTCCTTTTCCTGAACAGGTCTCTCATGCCGAGTTTAGAGCAGCATTTTAGATGTTGGCCCAAGCCTTTACCCGCTCAGGTAAACCAGCAAGCGATGGCCCATGTCCCTCAGCATGGGAATGCAGCGGCGGCCCGAGTTTGAGATTTCCTCAGGATGAATCCCCCTGAGCTCCTTGGGTCGAGACTCAAGAGTGGATGAGGACCCACAACATGAGTTTCTAGAAGAGATACAGAAGATCACCCAGATTATGGGGGTGACAGGAGAAGAGAGCACATACTTAGCCTCTTATCAGTTGAAGGGGGTTACTTATATTTGATAGCATCACTGGAGGGACAGTAGAGAAGGTGCAGTTCCCGTGAGCTGGGAGGAGTTCATGATAGCCTTCTTAGACAGATTCTTCCCTAAGGAGCTGAGGGAGGCAAAGGCAGCAGAGTTCGTCAATAGTGAGGCAAAATAATATGACTGTCCAAGTATGAACCAGAGATGGTTGCAGATTAGAGAGCTCGTATGAACAGGTTTGTGTATGGGGTGTTAGATTCACTAGCCAAGTAGTGTAGGACTGCAATATTAAATAATGATCTTGATTTCTCCCAATTAATGATATACGCCCAGTAGATTGAGGCGGATCGGATGAAGGAAAGGGAGAGAGAGGCCAAGAGGGCCAGGACAAGTAGCTTTGAATTTTCCCAGTAGAGGCCTGATGGCAGACATCGTCAATAGTTCTACCAGAGATCACCAGCACCAGCACCGTCATCAGCCAGTATCCTATCCAAACCTCGAGGTGATCGAAGGAGCAAGGCATTAGGATCAAGGGGACAGTGGGACACACTGGTAGAGGACACCTTTCTAGTCTGTGAAAAATGTGGTATGAACCACATAGGAAAGTGCCTAGTCAGATTAGATATTTGCTTCAAGTGTAGGAAACTCGAGCACAGGCACAGGGAGTATCCTTTGGCTAGGCAGGGCGATAGCAGAGGTGGTGCCGAGACTACCAGTTCAGCATCAACTCTAGCAGCACGTCCTTGTCAAGTTGCATCCACTAGTGCAAGTGGTAGTCAGCATTTGAACAGATTTTATGCCCTCTCATCTCGTCAGGAGCAGGAGGTCTCTTTAAATATGGTCACTGGTATGTTATGAGTATTTCATCATGATGTATATACATTATTAGATCCAAGGGCTACCTTATATTTTTTTGACTCCCTATGTTCCTATTAGTTTTAGAGGCAGTCTCGAGAGCCTATCAGAACTCATCACAGTCTCTACTCAAGTCGGTGACTCAGTTATGGCTCTACGAGTATACAGAAATTGCCCTGTCAAAGTCCTTCAGAAAGTCACCTCAGCTGATCTAGTAGAGTTATACCTGGCTAATTTTGATGTTATCTTTGGTATGAATTGGTTACATGCATGTTATGCCTCATTCTGATTTTCAAGTGAGCCAGTCCTAGAATGGAAAGGTAGTTCAGCGGTGACTATCAGCAGTTGAATAAGGTTACAATTAAGAACAAGTATCCCCTCCACAGAATTAATGACTTGTTTGACCAACTTCAGGGTGATAAGTTATTCTCAAAGATAGACCTCATATTCGAGTATCACCAACTCAGAGATTGAGTGACATTCCGAAGACAGCTTTATGGACTCGGTATGGTCACTATGAGTTTGTAGTTATGTCTTTTGGACTAACGAATGCTCCTGCAGCTTTTATGGAGTTGATGAATAGGGTGTTCAAGCTATATTTGGATATGTTCATGATTGTATTCATTGACGACATTCTCATATACTCTGGGAGCGAGGAGGAGCATGCCGCTCATTTGAGGATTGTGCAACAGACTCTCAAGGATCACTAGCTCTTTTCTAAATTCAGCAAGTGTGAATGTTTGTTGGATTCAGTAGAATTTTTGGGCCACATGATGTCAAGTTAGGGTGTGCAGGTGGACTCTCAAATGATAGAAGCTGTGAAGAATTAGCCTAGACCGGTTAGTCCTTCGGATATTAGGAGTTTCTTGGGTTTATCTAGCTATTACAAGAGGTTTGTTAAAGCATTTTCATCCATTTTTACACCGTTGACTAAGTTGACCCAGAAGAAAATCAAATTTTAATGGTCAGATGCCTACGAGAAGAGTTTTCAGGAGTTAAAGACTCAACCCACTTCAGCCCTAGTGTTGACCCTACCTGAGGGTATGGATGGATTCGTTGTGTATTGTGATGCCTCTAGGGTTGGTCTTGGGTGTGTGTTGATGCATCATGGTAAGGTCATTGCATATGCCTCTAGACATCTTAAGACTTATGAGAAGAATTACCCGATGCATGACCTAGAATTGGTAGCGATGGTTTTCACATTGAACATTTGGAGACACTATTTGTATGGGGTCCATGTGGATGTATTTACGGACCACAAAATCCTATAATATGTGTTCACTCAAAAGGACCTAAGTTTGCAATAAAGGAGATGGTTAGAGCTGCTCAAGGACTATGACATGAGTGTCCTTTATAATCTAGGAAAGGCAAATGCAGTGGTGGATGCCTTTAGCATACTTTCTATGGAGAGTGTTTTTCATATAGAATAGGGAAGGAAAGAGTTGGTGAATGATGTGCATCACCTTGCATGACGAGGAGTTCGCCTCATGGATTTGACAAATGGTGGTGTTATCATTTAGAATGGTTCAAAATCTTCTTTGGCAACTGATATCAAGGCTAGACAAGATGAGGATCCTATTTTGTTTAAGTTGAAGGAAGTGGTTCAAAATCAGAAGGTAGTGGTCTTCTCCCAAGGGAGAGATGGTGTACTTTGTTATCAGGGTTGTTTGTGTTTTGGGTGTTGACGAATTAAGAGAAAGGATGTTGCATGAGGTTCATGGCTCATGGTATTCTATCCACCCAGGTGCCACCAAGGTGTATCGTGACCTATAGAAAGTCTATTGGTGGAATGGTATGAAGAAGGATATAGTGGAGTTTGTGGCTAAGTGTTTGAATTGTCAACAAGTGAAAGTGGAGCATCAAAGACCGGGAAGAGTGCTACAAGACATCAGTATCCCCACTTGGAAGTGGGAAGAGATCAATATGGATTTCATCACAAGGTTACCTCACACACATCGACAGTATGACTCTATTTGGGTGGTTGTAGACATGTTGACTAGAGCAGCTCATTTTTTACTAGTTGAAACTACCAACTCAATGGAGGATTATGTTAAATTGTACATTCGAGAGTTAGATCAGTTGCATGGAATTCCCTTGTCCATCATTTCAGATAGAGGTACTTAGTTTACCTCGCAGTTTTGGAGATCGTTTCAGAAGGAACTTAATACCCAAGTTAAGCTTAGCACAGCTTTTTACCCATAGACGGATGGTCAGGCTTAGCGGACCATTCAGACTATCAAGGATATGTTGGGAGCATGTGATATTGATTTCAAAGGTATTTGGATGATCATTTTCCTCTTACCGAGTCTACTTACAACAATACCTACCACTCCGGTATTCATATGGCTCCGTTTAAGCCTCTTTATAGGCGGAGATGTAGATCTCCTATTAGTTGGTTTGATATAGCTGAGGCTACATTAATAGGGCCAAATTCAGTTCATGAGGCTATAGAGAGTTCAGCTTATAAGGGAAAGGCTGAAAACAACCTTTTTCTGCTTCTGGATTGATTCCTTCAACTTCACTAGGATGTGATCCTCATCTTGCCTTGCTTAAACTTCCATCACCAATGAAGATTCCAACCCACTTTTAGCAATAACACCATCATCCTTCAAATCTTCAAGGTGAACTCCTAAACGAGCAACCCTATGGACATCCTTCAACAATTCCATTCTCCCATTCTCGACATGGCACACACTCTCCATGGATAGCCTACTAAGAGCATCTACCACTATATTGGCCTTGCTTAGATGATAAATGTAACACCCGAAAGTTTCCTAAGACTAGACTTGGAATTTGGAATTTTATCAATAGAAAAATCTACAAAATTTCCACAAAATGACTCGTGGTATGAGTCGTGGAGTGATGTGACAGTTCATAGGAGAAGTTGTGGTAAACTTCTCTATTTTCATTTCCCATACCACGAGTCGTGGTGAGGTAGTACAACTCATGATCATGAGTAGTAGTCAGCATCTACAAAGAAGGGTCTTGAAGTAATGAGTCTAGTAACGACTCATGAGACCTCATAACGGGTAGTGGTTTTGAGTCATAGGGTGGAGAATCAGAGGAAGTTCTAGGACTCTCCACTGACCATGAGTCATAGGAAGACTCATGGTATGCAGTGATGAGTCATAGTGGTCACCCGCGGTTTGAGAATCAGCTAACCCAAAAGTAGGCTACCAAGTAACGAATGGAAACCACGAGTCATGGTAGGGTGGTACGACTTTAAGGGGGCATTTTCGTAACTTCCTAAGCTTCTAACCCCTTAGTGATTTTGTTTTGGGGTTCTTAAAGGATGTATTAAGGTGTTAAACCTAGCCTAAGTCATCTTTCTTTCAGAACAATCTTAAGTTGAAGGTCCTCTCTCAAATCAAGCTAGGGTTCATCATCCCCTTCATCTCAATTCTCATGGGTTTTCAGGGCAATTCAAAGGATCAATTTACCTAGGTATTTAGGGTTATGAATAGGGAAAATCCTTCCACCCTCATTCCCAATTTCATCTCTATCTCATGATTTCAAGTCTTCAAGCATGTTATGATGAAATTCTAGGGTTTAACCCAATTTGATATAATTATCGATGATATCTCTATAAGTTCAATTCTCTCATATTCCAATTGATCATTTAGGTTATTACGGAAGATTTTACTCTCAAATTACTTACTAATTCATGATCTCAAGTTTATGATCATTTTGCCCTACTATTCATGATTTATGAATTTAAAGCTTATGAGCACATGATTCCATGTATGATGAATTATCAAAGTATGCATCAATATTTATGAATTCTTAGACTTATGGTTCCATGATTTCAAATTATGAAGCCTTATTCAAGTATATATGATTTCATAATTTTGGCAACCCCATGTAAATTCAAGTATGTTACACCATAATTTTGAGCCAAGGCTTACAAGGTAAGTTTTAAAGTGATGTTTTGGAGTCAGGAATCCCAAGAAACAGATTTAAGCTATGTTTTGAGAATATGATTATGAGTAATATACATGTTTTGGGAGTAGTGTCTAGCACCCAGTAGACATGGATTCCGAGGACCCAAGTCTCATAATTACGTGCCACCGGAGGTATATATTTATACTTGGGACCTCTCAAGACAGTGTTTCCACTGCCCGAGGGTACACCAATGCTATCACACCTTCATTGTTCTTTGCCCTGGCAAGGCTTAGGAGGACTCTACTCACTTGAGCGAAATAGTTGGGGTATCATGTAAGCTCTATCATGATGGTGTCGGTTATAACGAAGCCTTCCATTGTTCCTCATATTTAAGTTACTCATGTTCATGTCTTATGACATTATGTTTTGTAGTATGTTTGGCCCATTGATCAGTATATGAATATTCACTTATGATTTTAAGTATGGTATATTATATGATTTCTATTTCTAAACCTTGGGTCATTATGCTCAGCTTATGATGAATATCTCATGATTATGTTTATTTCAGGAATATGGCTTTTAGCATGTTGTCCCAACTCTCATGTCCTCTCTTATTTTATATTCATGATTTCAAACTATCATTTTACTAGAATGTTTTACTTTGTCTAGATACTCAATACATTCAAAGTACTGGCCGCATAATCTATGCTATATCGTCTCCTGATATAGGTTCGGGTGACCAGTCTCAGTCCCCACATTAGCTCGCTCCCACTTTAGTCCAGTACGATCCAAGTTTGGTGAGTCCTCATCTTTCGGGGACATCTATCAGTTTATGCTTTATGTCTATGACTTTTAGTTTCAGACGTATCAAACTAGTTTGGGTGTTGTCCCATCAGTTCATCTTATATTTAGAGGCTTTCAGATAGTTATGTAATGGATGCCTCAGCATTGTTGACTCGCGTATACGCTTATGTTCTTATGTTATGCAGCCTTCCACTTATGTTGAGTTCTAGTTTATTTCTACTTTCAATATGTTCTCTTTCATGCTATGTATGTTTCATGGGTTAGCTTAGAGTCATTCATGATTCTATGTCCCGTGTCACAGTCTGGGGTCCTTACTCGGGTCATGACAAACTTGGAATCTGATCAAAGGTTTAGGTGTGTCCTAGGGTGTTTGAAAGCCGCATTAAGTTGAGCCTTTTCAATGAGTGTGAAGCATGCCACACTAATGGAGAAGAGGCTACAAGACATTTCAAAAAACTTCCCTTCTTTCATGATCTATGTCATGCGATGAACTCTCACATTCCTCTAACTCATGTTATACTCATTTGCAGAAATATGTCTCCCCGTCGAGTCAATAGAAGAAGAAATGTCAACAACAATGGTCATAGTGATGGCAATGGAGTTTGGCACCAGCCAGACCCACCAGCTCTAGTTGATCCCTTGCCAGAGAAGTGACTCATGCTGAGTTTAGGGATGCAATTAGATGCAAGCTTAGGCCATGGCAGCCCAGGTCAACCAGCAGGTTGTGGCTTATGTGCGCCAAAATGGGAAGGCGGTGGCAGCCAGGATGTAAGACTTCATCAGAATGAACCCATTTGAGTTTCATGGGTCAAAGGTGGGTGAGGATCCACAGGAGTTCTTAGAGGAGGTTCACAAGATTACTCAGATTATGGGTGTTTCAGGAGAGGAGAGTATAGACTTGGCCTCCTATCAGCTAAAGGGAGTAGCTGACATTTGGTTCCAAAAATGGAAAGAGGGTCGTGGAGTAGGTGATGTCCCTGTTGGCTGGGATGAGTTTGTTACTGTGTTCTTGGATAGATTCTTTCCCCGAGATTTCATGGAGGCAAAGGCGGCGAAGTTTTCCAATCTGAAATAAAATAATATGACTTCTCAAGTGTATGCCCTGAAGTTTACCCAGCTATCCAAGTATGCCCCGGAGATGGTTGTTGATCCGAGGGCTCATATGAACAAGTATGTCAATGGAGTTGCAGATTCACTGGTCAAGGGGTGCAGGACCGCCATGTTGATCGATGATATAGATATCTCCCTATTGGTGATTTATGCCCAGAAAATAGAGGAAGATCAAAAGAAGGAGAAGGAGAGAGAGGCCAGGAGGGCCAAGACTGGGAGCTATGGGCATTTCCAGTAGAGGCTAGGAGGAGGGCATCGCCCACAGTCTCATCAGAGGTCATCAGCCCCCACCCCATCTTTAGCTAGTATTCTATCCAGACCCAGGGGTGATCAAAGAGGTCGAATGTCAGGCTTTAGGGTCAGGGAAGCATGAAGAAAGAGCGCACTTTCCTAGTTTGCAGGAAGTGTGGTAGGAAGCATGCCAGAGATTGCTTGGTTGACTCAGATGTCTAATTCGGGTGGGGGAAGCCTATACATATGCTTAGAGATTGTCCTTCAGCTAGACAGGGTGATGGTAGAGGTCGTGCCCCAGCCACCACTTCAATAGCTTGCCTATTTCAACAAGGAGCCTCTTCTAGTGCAGGTGGCAGATAGCGTTAGAACAGGTTCTACGCACCTTCATCTCTTCAGGAGTAGAAGTGCTTACCCAATATGGTCACTGGTATGTTATGGTATTCCATCTTGATATTTATGCATTGTTATACCCACGGGCTACATTATCCTTCATGACACCTAATGTTGCTATTATTTTCGGTATCAGTCCCAAAATCCTATCAAAACCCTTCAATCTCTACTTCTGTCAGTGAGTTAGTTTTACCTCAATGAGTATATAGAAATTGCCCTATCATGATTCTTCATAAAGTCACCTCAGCAGACTTAGTGGAGTTAGATATGACCAATTTCAATATAATCTTTGGTATGGATTGATTACATGCATGTTATGCCTTGCTCAATTGTAGAACCCATGTGATAGAGTTTCGCTTTTTGAGTGAACCAGTCCTAAAATGGAAGGATAGTTCAGTTGTGCCTATAGGTCACTTTGTTTCCTCTCTCAAGGCCGGAAAGATGATCTCCAATGACTGTGTGTACCATCTAGTTTAGGTCAAGGATTCTACGTCCGAGACATAGACTTTTCAGTCAGTTCCTGTTATATGTGATTATTCGGAGGTGTTTCCAAATGATCTACCAAGAGTCCCTCCCGAGTGAGAGATTGACTTTGGTATTGACCTTCTTCCTAATACACAGCTCATATCCATTCCTTCTTACAGAATGGCTTCAGTGGAGCTAAAGGAGTTGAAATAGTAGCTGAAAGATCTCCTATATAAGGGTTTCATCAGGCCTAGTAAGTCTCCATAGGGTGCTCCAACTCTCTTTGTTCGAAAGAAGGATGGTTTCCTTAGGATATGCATTGATTATCAATAATTGAACAAGGTCACAATCAAGAATAAGTATCCCCTCCCCAGGATTAATGACCTATTTGAATAGCTTTAAGGTGCTAAGTGCTTTTCAAAGATAGATCTCAAATCCAGCTATCATCATATTAGAGTTAGGGAGAGTGACGTTCTGAAAATAGCTTTCAGGACTCGGTATGGCCACTAGGACTTTGTAGTTATGTCATTTGGACTAACAAATGCTCCACAACTTTTATGGACTTGATGAATAGGGTGTTCAAGCCGTATTTGATATATTCGCGATTGTATTCATAGATGATATTCTCATATACTCTCGTTGTGAGTAGGAGCATGCCGCTCATTTGAGGATGGTGTTGCAAACTCTTAAGAATAGTCAGTTATTTGCTAAATTCGGTAGGTGTGAGTTTTGGCTGAACTCGGTAGCATTCTTGGGTCATGTGGTGTCTATCAAGGGTGTGCAGGTAGACTCTCAAAAGATAGAGGCGGTGAAGAATTAGTTTAGACAAGTCAATCCCACTAATATTAGGAGCTTCTTGGGTTTAGCTGGTTACTACAGGAGGTTCGTAGAGGGATTATTATCCATTGCGGCACCATTGACTAAATTGACCAAGAAGAAGGTCAAATTTCTATGGTCGGATGCTTGTGAGAAGAGTTTTCAGGATTAAAAACTCAACTCACTTTAGACCCAGTATTGATCCTACCGGAGGGAAATGATGGTTTTGTTATGTATTGTGATTCTTCTAGAATTGGTCTTGGTTGTTTGTTGATGCAGCATTGTAAGGTAATTATGTATGCCTCTAGACAGCTTAAGACTCATGAAAAAAACTACCCGGCGCATGACCTACAATTGGCAGAGGTGGTGTTTTCCTTAGAGATTTGGAGGCATTATTTGTACGGGGTCCATATGGATGTGTTCATGGATCACAAGAGCCTACGATATGTGTTTACCCAGAAGGATCTAAATTTGCGGCAAAGGAGATGGCTAGAGCTTCTCAAAGATTATGACATGAGTGTCCTCTATCACGGGCAAGGCCAGTGTAGTGGCAGATGCTCTTAGTAGGTTGTCCATGGAGAGCGTGTCCCATGTCGAGAATGGGAAGAAAGAGTTGGTGAAGGATGTCCATAGACTTGCTCATATAGGAGTTCACCTTATGGATTCGTTGGATGGTGGTTTGATTGTTTAGAATGGGTCAAAATCTTTATTGGTGATGGAAGTTAAAGCAAGGAATGATGAGGATCCTATCCTAGTAAAGTTAAAGGAAGCAGTCTCAAAGCAGAAAGTGGAGCTTTTTTTCCCAAGGGAGAGATGGTGTACTTCGATATCAAGGCCAATTGTGTGTTCCGGCTGTGGATGACTTGAGAAAGCAGATGTTAAGCGAGACTCATGTCTCTTGGTACTCTATCTATCCAGGTACCACCAAGATGTACCATGATCTACAGGAAGTCTATTGGTGGAATGGCATGAAGAAGGACATAGCGAAATTTGTACCTAAGTGTCCAAATTGCCAATAGGTGAAGGTAGAGCATCAGAGACCTGAAGTTATAGTTCAGGACATCAACAATCCTACTTGAAAGTGGGAAGAGATCAATATGGACTTCGTTACAGGGTTACCTCGTACACGCCAATAGTGTGACTCTATTTAGGTGATTATGGATAGGTTCACCAAATCAGTGCATTTCTTATCGGTCAAAACTACAAACTCAGTCAAGGATTATGCCAGATTCTACATCTGGGAGTTAGTTTGATTGTATGTAATTAAGTTCACCTCTCAGTTTTGGAGATCGTTTCAAAAGGGACTTGGTACTTAGGTGAAGCTTAATATGGCTTTTAATCTACAAATAGATGATCAGGTTGAATGGACCATTCAGACTCTAGAGGACAAGTTAAGAGCATGTGTGATTGATTTAAATGATATTTGGGATGATCACTTACCTCTTATTGAGTTCTCCTACAATGACAATTATCACTCCAGCATTCAAATGGCTCCATTTGGGGCTCTTTAGAGGCGGAGGTGTAGAACACCAATTGGGCAATTCGAGGTAGGTGAGGCTACATAAATAGGACCAAATTCAGTTCGTGAGGCTATCGAGAAAGTTCAGCTTATTAGGGAAAGGCTGAAAACAACTTAAAGTCGACAAAAATTATATGCGGATGTTAGGAGGAGAAAGCTTGAGTTCGAGGTCAATGATTGGGTGTTTCTGAAGGTGTCTTTCATGAAAGGAATTATGAGGTTCAGTAAGAAAGGGAAGTTAGTCCCCGATATATTAGTCCTTATAGAATTCTGAGGCGGGTTGGCAAGGTGGCATATGAATTGGAGCTACCAGCGGAGTTAGCTTTGCTGCATCTAGTTTTTCATGTGTTGCTGCTGAAAAAGTGCATTAAAGATCCAACTTTAGTTGTTTCGATAGAAAGCATAGGGGTGAAGGGTAGCCTTACCTATAAAGAGGTTTCGATTGAGATCCTCGATCATCAAGTTCAGAAGTTAAGGAATAAGGAGATAGCTTTCGTGAAAGTTTTATGGAGAAATCAGCATGTTGAGGGAGCTACATGGGAAGCCAAAGTAAATATGGTGGCTAGATACCCGTATATTTTCCCTTCCGGCTCAGTTCCAGCATAAGGTACCAGTTTCCTCCTTAGTACTCTATTAAGTTTCATGTCAAGCTCATGTCTCTCAGTTCCTTTTATGTCATAGCATGCATGTATGTTTCAAAAATCAGTTTAGTCATGTATCTCAGTCCGAAGTCAGTCACTCCGTCAGTTTTTCAATCTATAGCTTTCAGTTCTAAGATTGCAGCTCTTTCCCCATCTTTCAAGCTTAATAAGTCTCCATTTGAGGATGAATGTTCCCAAGAGGGAGATAATGTAACACCCCAAAGTTTTTTTAATTCTATACTCGGGATTTGGAATTTGATCAACAGAAAAATCTGTCCATGGTATTCACAAAACGACTCGTGGTATGAGTCGTGAGGTGATGTGACAGACGTAGGAGGAGTCGTGGTAAGCTTTTGGATATTTCATTTTCCAGACCACGAGTCCACACCACAAGTCTTGGTGAGATGGTACCACTCGTGTTCTTGAGTCATAGTCAGCATCAACAGAGAAAGGCCCTGAAGTAACACATCTAATAATAACTCGTGAAACCTCATAACAGGTCGTGATTTGGAGTTGTAGGGTGGAGAATCAGAGGAAGTGCTAGGACTATCCACTGACCACAATTCACAGGATGACTTGTCGTATGCTGCGGCAAGTCGTAGTGGCCACCCATGGTTTGAGAATCAGAGAACTCGAAAGTAGGCTAGCAAGTAGCGAATGGAAACCATGAGTATGATGACTGGCAGGCAGGTTTTTAAATACGATATTTTGAGGGCATTTTCATAAATTCCCAAGCTATAAACCCTAAGGCATCATTTTGGGTTTCTTAAAAGATGTAGTAAGGGGTTTAACCTAGCCTAAGTCATCATTCTTTCAAAATAACAATAAGTTGAAGATTCTCTCTCAAATCAAGCTAGGTTTCATCATCCCCTTCATCTCAATTTTTCTTGGGTTCTCAAGGAAAGTCAATGGATCAATTCACTCAGGTATGTAGGGTTATGAATGGGGGAAATCCTTCCACCCTCATGCCCAATTTCATCCCTATCTCATGATTTCAAGTCTTCAAGCATGTTATGATGAAATTCTAGGGTTTAACCTAATTCGATATAATTATCCATGATATCTCTATGGGTTCAATTCTGTCATGTTTTAATTGATGATTTAGGTTATTAGGGAATATTTGACTCTCAAATTACTTACTAATTTAGAATCTCAAGTTTATGAAGATTATTCTACTATGCATGATTTATCAACTTCAAGTTTATGAGCCCATGATTTCAAGTATGATGAATTATCAAAGTATGCATGAATGTTTATGAATTCTTAAAATTTTGGTTCCATGATATTCAATCGTGAAGCCTTATTCAAGTATGTATGATTTCGTGATTTGGGTTAGCCCATGTAAAGTCAAGTATGTTTCACCATGATTTTGAGTCAAGGCTTACAAGATAAGTTTTAAAATGATGTTTTTGAGTCAAGACTCCTAAGAAACAGATTTAAGCTATGTTTTGAGAATATGATTATGAGAAATATACATGTTTTGGGAGTAGTGTCTAGCACTAAGTAGGCCATGGATTCTGAGGACCCAGGTCTCATAACTACACGCTACCTATCACGCCCCACCTTGAGAGGCATGACTGGCACCTGGTGCCCGAGTAGTGTCTAGCACTGAGTAGGCCATGGATTCTGAGGACCCAGGTCTCATAACTACACGCTAACTGTCACGCCCCGCCTTGGGAGGCATGACTGGCACCTGGTGTCAGGCTGTCTCTAACTCTAGATTCATGGAACCAACAGGCTATATAACGGTTGTAAATACAGCCTCCGACCGACTAGGCCTATAGCCACCTATAAGAAAACAACAACTAACCAGAACAACAGGATCATGGGGGAACCTATGCGGGCCGACAAGGCCGCCATGCTGACTAGTTAACATTGAAAAATAGAATCAAGTGCTAAACTACTCTATGACCGGCAAGGTCACCAACTATTAACTGAATAAGTCCCCACACGGCCATCGCAAGAAAAATGAAACATAGACACAGCCTCACACGACCAGTACAACTAACCTTAGGGAATATACAATCTGCAAGCCTCTAAGAATACTCATAAGATGGTCGAGATAGGGCCCCGACCTACTCGTACTGTACAACAAAAGAAAAGGAATAAACCTCTAGCTGTCAAGCTCCGGATGACCGGAGCTGATGACTCTATGTACTGGCTGGAATTACGAGGGATCGGCTCCTCGTCTATGAGTACCTACAGGCAAGTAATGCAGCGCCCCCAAACAGGCGTCAGTACCACTGGTACCGAGTATGCAAAGCAATAACTAAACATAACTGAAAGTAGACAGTAATACTGATAGTTACTGAATAATAGAAGATGGCTAAGACTATCTAGGATCGAAGAATCTAAACTAAGCATAAATGTACTGGAGAGAAGGTGAGAATCATATATGTCAATGTGGTGTCTGCTATCTATCAATTTAATAAATAACACATATAGCATACAAGAACCTATACTAGCCCCTATAAGCCGGAAGGTACCAATCAACACACAATCTATATACCCCTACCCGGGTCGCAATCTAAAAATAACAATTCACTCCACTCATCTAGTAACTATGAGCATCCCGTCGGCCCCCTAGGTATGCAACTTGGGCTCCCTGATCCCCTGACTATAGTTGTATCTGAGTCCGGAGGACTCCTGTAAACTGTAATCTGAGATCTGTGATTTGTAATCTGTAATCTGTGCCCTAGGCGCAAGCGCTCGACAGGGGTATGCTATAATGTTGATCAGCCTACTATGGGGAATGCTGCATCCCATCTTCGTCCTCTGGAGGACGGCATGCCACTCCTTGGAGTGACGTATCCTCACCCTCTGGCGGGCGAGTCGACACAGTTATTAACCCTGGGGCGGCAAGGAAGCTCTAAGGGTGCCCAACATAGAACAATCAGGTCTCTACAAACAACAATAACACATATAACATATACATAAAATTTGATAATACTATCCATGATCTGATAATTTATTCTGAATCTCTTGTTGAATTAAACTGAATCTAATACTGAGTTATACTGAGTCTGGAATAATATTTCATTGATTGATACTAATTTACTGACTTTTATTATGAATATGGCATAATAATAATTCCAGTATGCTTACTGAATTCACACTGGACATAATACTCGGCTTCTAGAACGTTCTTCTGAAATTTACTCTATTTTACTATACTAAAATTACTAACTTGCCGAAGAAACTAGCTTTACATACCTCAGTTACTGACTTATTGGCTAACTGGTGTAGCTCGGCCAATATCCAGCTATTTCTTCCAACTGCCTTCATATTCATAGAAAATAGAACTAAACCCATCAATATTTAGGAAGAAAACACTACTTTGAATATATATACTGCCCACACTTTGACTTTTCGGAGAACGGCCAAAAACTCTCTATTTATTGGAGGTCCAGAAGAGAGAAATACTTACTTTAATGCTAGGAGTGTATTGACTCTAGTTTGGAGTAATTCCACTTACTTTGACTCGGCGAGTCGCCGCTTCACCTGACGATTCTTGCGAAACTAACTCCGCTGGAATGTTCTCTGCAGCTTTATACTTCGATATCCGAAGTTAATTTGAGTTTGGACCGCATTTAAAGGCGTAATCGAACGAATATTTATAGGAACCCTCCATCTCTCTCCCTCTCTGGTCGTTTAAACATGGATAAATGACTTAAAGTTGAAGGTGAGGCCCTTTATATACTTGCAGCAAAATACATGGCAATGTGGCAAGCTGGCCAACGCACCGTTTTGGCTCCGTGCCACGTTGGCTAACACGGAGGCCCCAGCTCCATGCCACTTTTCCCCTTTGGGCAGCGCGGTTCGGCCTCCTCTTGCTAAATTCCAACTTGGCACTCGTTCGGCCTTTCCCCGGGCCCTTGTCTCCCATGTATGGCATTCTAAAACTCTCAACCAACATGCTAATAGATCGACTAAATGCTAGAAACTTACGGGGTCCAACACTACCGTTGGTATATATTCATATTTAGGACCTCTTAAGAGACTATTTGCCCTGCTCAAGGGCACACCAGTGATATCACACCTTCATCATTATTTGCCCTGGAAAGGCTCAGGACGGCTTTGCCCACTTGAGCGAGATAGTTAGAACATCACATAAGCTCTATCGTGATGGTGTCGGTTATGACGAAGCCTCCCATTATCCTCATTCTTTAAGTTACTCATACTCATATCTTATGATATTATGATTTACAGCATATTTTACCCATTGATCAGTTTATGAGTTTTCACTTATGATTTTAGTTATGGTACATTACATGATTTCTACTTTTAAACCTTGAGTCATTATGCTCAGCTTATGATGAATATCTCATGATTATGTTTATTTCAGGAATATGGCTTTTAGCATGCTGTCTCAACTCTCATGTTCTATGTTGTTTTATATTCATTATTTCAGACTGTCATTTTACTAGAATGTTTTACTTTCTCTACATTTAAAGTACTGACCGCATACTCTATTCTATATCATCTCATGATATAGGTTCAGTTGACCAGTCTCAGTCCCAATGTTAGCTCACTCCTGTTTCAGTCCAGTACATCCCAATTTGGTGAATCCTTATCTACTGAGGAAATTTATCATTCTATGCTTTATGTCAATGACTTTAAGTTTCAGACTTAGTGAACTAGTTCAGAATGTTGTTCCATCATTTCATCCTACGTTTAGAGGCTTTTAGATAGTTATGTAGTAGATGCTTCAGCGTTGTTGACTCGTTTATATGCTTTTTGTTCTTATGTCATGCAGACTTGCGCTTATGTTGAGTTCTAGTTTATTTCCGCTTTAAATATGTTCCCTTTCATGCTATGTATGTGCCATGGGTTATCTTAGTGCCATTCATGGTTCTAGGTTCTGTGTCGCGTTACGGGGTCCATGCTTGAGTCATGACAATAAACGACAATCATGTCATAGTACCTTACCATGTTTCATCAACAAACACCAAGGCCAATTCTAAAAGCATCATAATACATAACGAAACCATATGTGCCCTCCATTAGGGTCAATATCGGGGCTGAAGTGAGTCAAGTCTATAACTTCTTAAAACTCTTCTCATAAGCATTCGACCACTGGAATTTAACCTTCTTCTGGTTCAACTTAGTCAACGGTCTTGCGATGGATGAAAATCCCTTGATGAACCACCTGTAGTAGCCAGCTAAACCAAAGAAACTCCTAATATCAGTGGGACCGACAGGTATATGCCAATTCTTTGTTGCTTCTATCTTTAGAGAGTCTACATGTACACCCTCACTAGACACCACATGACCCAAGAACGCTAATGTGTTCAGACAAAATTCACACTTGCTGAATTTAGTGAACAACCGAAGATCCTTGAAGGTATGTAATACCATCCTCAAATGAGTGGCATTCTCTTCCCTGCTCTGAGAGTATATGAGGATATAATCTATGAAGAAAATAATGAAAATATCCAAATACTTCTTGAACACCCTGTTAATCAAATCCATGAAATCTTCGGGAGCATTGGTTAGCCCAAAAGACATAATCACAAACTCATAATGACTGTACTGAGTCCTGAAAGCTGTCCTCGATATGTAACTCTCCCCAACTCTGAGATGATGATATCCATATCTAAGGTTTAACTTTAAAAACCACTTAGCACCTTGGAGCTAGTCATACAAGTCATCAATTCTAGGGAGGGGATGCTTATTCTTGATTGTAACCTTGTTCAACTGTTGATAATCAATGCACATCCTAAGAGAGCATTCTTCTTCCATACAAAGAGAACTGGAGCACCTCATGGGGACTTACTAGGCCTAATGAAACCCTTATCTAAAAGATCGTTCAACTCCTTTAGCTCAGCTGGAGCCATCCTGTAAGGAAGAATGGATATGGGTTGCATACCAGGGAGAAGGCCAACACCAAAGCCAATCTTCTGCTTGGGAGGAACTCCTGGTAGATCATCTGGGAACACCTTCGGAAATTCACATAGCACAGGAACTAACTGAAGAGTCAGGGTCTCAGATGTAGAATACTTGATGCAAAATAGATGGTATACACAACACTTGGAGATCATCTTTCTGTTCTTTGGATAGGAAACAAAGTGACCTATAGGCACAGCTGAACTACCCTTCCACTCTAGGACTAGTTCACCCAGAAATCAAAACTCTACTATACGGGTTCTATGATTGACCAAAGCATAACAAGCATGTAACCAATCCATATTGAATATAACTTCAAAATTGAACATATCTAACTCCACTAAGTTAGCTGAGGTGACTTTCTAAAGAATCGAGATAAGGCAATTTTTGGATACCCGTCGAGCTAAAACTGAGTCACAGGTAGAGACTAAGAAGGGTTCTGAATGGACTTTAGTATTGACACTGAAACTAACAGCAACATAAGAGGTCATGAAGGATAATGTCACCCCTGGAGCTAATAATGTATAAACATCAAGATGGAAAACTCTCAATATACTAATGACCACATAGGGTGATCACTCCTGCTCCTGACGGATGAAAGTGCGTAGAACCTATTCTGATGTTATCCGCAAGCTGCACTAGAAAAGGCGCCCTGCTGAAGTGGTAGATGGGGAACAGCCTCTACCATCACCCTGTTTGACTGAAGGACAATCCCTGAGCCTATGTCCAGGTTTACCACACCTAAAACAAGCATTTGAGCCAACTACCGCACTTCTTGCAAGCTGGAAAAGTATGCTCCCCAGAAACGAGCCCCTAAGCCCTAGAGCCTGATGCTCCACCTCTCTGATCACCCCTGAGCCTAGGTGGAACACTTCCTAACAATGAAACTGGGATGATGACCTCTAATGGGACTGGGGTGATGCCCACCACCGGATCTCTACTGCGAGTACCCATAGCTCCCTGTCTTGTCCCTCTTGGCCTCTCTCTCCCTTTCCTTTATCTGTTCTACCTCTATCCGCTGGGTATATATCATTAGTCAGTAGATATTTATATCACCAATCAACATGGCGGTCCTGCACTCCTTGACCAATGAATCTGCAACGCCATTCACGAACTTGCTCATACGAGCCCTCGGATCAGCGCAACCATCTTCGGAGCATACTTGGACAGCTGGATAAACTTTAGGGCATGGTCCTGAATAGTCATGTGATTCTGTTTCAAGTTGATGAACTCTGCTATCTTCACTTCCCTCAACTCTCTGGGAAAGAATATATCCAATAAGGCCGTAACAAACTCATTCCAACCAACGAGCATTGCACCAACTCCCCTGCTCTCCTTCCATTGTCGGAACCATATATGAGCAACCCCTTTCAACTGATAGGAGGCAAAGTCTACACTTTCCTCTCCTAAGACACCCATAACCTGGGTAATCTTCTTGACCTCCTCAATAAACTCTTGTGGGTCCTTGTCCACCTTTGACCCATGAAACTCAGGTGGATTCATCCTGATGAAGTCTCGCACCCTAGCTGCCACTGCATTCTCATTTTGGTTCACATGAGCCATAGCTTGCTGGTTTACCTAGGATTTTATGGCCTACGCTAACATTTTGTATACAGCCTGAACTCAGCAAGAGTCACTTATTCCGGCAAGGGGTCAGCTAGAGTTTGTAGGGCTAGCTAGTGCCCTTCTCCATTGCCACTCTCATGGTCATTACTGTTGTCATTTCTTCTTCTATTAACTTGGAAGGGAGGCATATTTCTTCAAATATGTATAGCACGAATTAGAGAGATAGGAGAGAAGAACTTTATCGCTCGACATAGATCAAAAAAGAAGGAAAATTTTCCTAAAATGTTTCATAGCCTCTTCCCCATAAATGTGGTGCACTTCACACCCATGGAAAAGACTGTACTTAATGCGGCTTTCAGACACCCCAGGACACCCTTAAATCTAATACTCTGATACCAAGTTTGTAACAACCCGAGCAGGACCCTAGATCCAGACACGGGACCTAGAACCACAAAGGGCTCAAAGCTAATCCATGAACATATAAAGAATGAAAGAGAGCACATCTAAAGTAGAATTGAATAATAATGTGAGATAAGCGGAAGTCTAAATATATCATAGGACATAAAATAGAGACAAAAAGTCTACAATGCTGAGTCATCTAACATACTGTTTGAAAAGCTCTAACCATGTGATGAGCTAATGGGATAACATCCCCAACTAGCCCGATAAGTTTGAAACTAAAAATAGGAACATAACATCAATAACTGATTGATATCCTCAGAAGATGAGGACTCCCCCAAACAGGAACTGAGCTGGACTGCTGCCGGACTAGGACTAACGACGAGGTTGATACTGGTTGCCTGAACCTATATCATGAAAAGATATAGCATAGAAGTATGCAGTCAGTATTTTGAATGTACTGAGTATGTAGAGTAAGTAAAACATGCTGGTAAAACAGCGCAATAGAGATCATGAGTATAAACTCGTATAAGACATGAGATTCAAATCATAAAGTGAACATGAAGGCTCAAGATTTGCAAAACTATAAAGTAAGACTGATCATGACTGTGTTCATAAGTAAAAACCTTGTAAAGCATATTTTTTAGACAAATCATCATAAGTAAGAAATATAATATATATATATATATATATATATATATATATATATATATATATATATATATATATATATATATATATATATATATATATATACACATACATACATACATATATATATAAAAAAAACTAAGAAACAATAAGAGATTCTTATAACCAACATATTCCACGTAAGCATACATGGAGCCTGACATGTAAAACTCTGATTCAGAGGATGTCCATATGTTGTCAAGGATAGGACCATTAAAGGAATTATATCACTCATGGGTGGCCCATTCGAGCATGGAAGAGACTCTCGTGGAGCATCCCATCATGGTTATGCCCGCACATAATTTTGAGATCTGGGTACGCTGTAACCCCAGCCTACTCGGTGCTAAATACTACTCCCAAAACATATATAGTGCTCATATTATAATCATGAAACATGGGTTTACATAGCTATTTTAAGTCATGAAATTCATAATATGTTAATATACGTGAATTGGCTATGAAAATAGTACCGAAGATAGGCCATGATACATAGACTTGAATTTCATGAAAATCATGCATAATGGGGTAAAATCACCATATCTTGTAAATCATAGATTCATGAGGAATTCTAGTGGAAAACATGCATCAAAATCATTATTCATAGCTTGAATCTTGAAAGACTTGAAATCCTAAGAGGATTATAAAGTTTTCAATCAATTTGGGGCAAACCCTAGAAGTTCATAAATTCATGCTTGAGACTTAAAGTTTATAGGTTCATGAGGGATTTTCTAAGGGATATGTAATCATCATCATAGAAACATAAATTGAATTGCAAGGAGACTAATTTCATGGAAGAACATGAGAGAATTCATCCCTAATAGGTTTCTTCCTATATTTTCGAAAATTAGGCATAGGATGTGGGATCATGAATTCAAATTGGGAAGGGCATGAGGGTGGAAGAAACCCCTCATTCATAGCCCTACATCTAGGGTAGATGATTTCTTGACTTTCCTCGAGAGCCCACGAAAGATTTGAAGAATTTGATGAAGAACCCTAATCTTGGCTTGAGAGGTTTTGATCTTTCAAATAGAGTGTTAAAAGTAGAATGAGGGTTTAGGATGAATAAAACCCCCTAAAACACCTATTTAGGAGATTAAAATGACTTAGTTTAGGAGTTAGAAATTATGAAAATGCCCTTAATAACCCGACTGGAAAAATTACAGTGACAGTCTTAACAAATGACCTGATGACCTGTTAGGACACTTAATGAGTCGTCACCATGATCCGTTACCTCTAGCCATTTTTTCCAACTTTTTAATCATTTCTTGACGCCTCCACTTAACAATTAGTCATGACACTTAATAGATCACTTCACCACTCGTTATGACTCTGTAAATGTCACGACCCAAGTTTACACCCTACCCGTAACATAGGACAAGGAACCCCTAAAGGGCTCCAAGTCGGCCCATGGCATAATCATAGCATGTTCTATCAAAGAAATAACCAACAACATGATTAAGCTGAAGCTAACTAGAAGAATCAATTATAAAATCCATAATCATAAATATAATACAATAGATACAACGTTGAATCCATCTAGACAATGTCTGAAAGCCTTCTACTAAACTGATGAGTTGTAGGGACAAGTCCTCAGCTAACTCCTAAAGTCTGAAACTAAAACATAAGGAAAATGAAACATGAATCACGTCCTCAGAAGATGAGGACTCACCACTATCAGCTAAAAGAGGATGAAGCATGTCTAACCATGTGGTTGAGTCTGGAAACCTGAATTTATATCATGAAATGATATAGCACAAGAAGGCATGCGGTCAGTACTTGGAATGTACTGAGCATGCGGGAAACATAATTAAACTAAACATACAATTATACAAAGAGGAAGTAATTTGAACACACATTGATAGTAATATGACTAAAAGGAGATACAACAATATTATATGAGATTTACATATACATATTAACATAATCACTTATAGGGACATTCATTAACATAAGATCAACTAATGCGCAATATATAACAAATGGAAATAATATAGAGGTACGATGTCGTGACTAATATCAAGAGGGTCCCTGACTGTCAAAGGAGAGTCCCTGACTGTCAAAGGGAGAGTCCCTGACTATCAAAGGGAAACATTCTCGGCTAGAGAGAATCCCTGACTGTCCAAGGGAGAGTATGCTCTGAAATGTATAGAGTCGTTGGCTGACCAAGGGAAACATTAGAGAATCCCGTCTAACTAAGGCTTGACATACTCCACTGGTGACTAGGGATGTGAGTCCTGACTGACTAAAAGAAGACATACTCTACTGGCGACTAGGGATGTGAGTCCCGATTGAGTAAGAGAAGACATACTCCACTGGCGACTAGGGATGTGAGTCCCGATTGAGTAAGAGAAGACATACTCCACTGGCGACTAGGGATGTGAGTCCCCACCAACTAAAGCTAGTCTGAATTACTACAGCTAATCAGAGACACAATCATTCACCATTCTCATCATGCAATACTCATTTTAAAGGATTAGAGCTATCTCTTATTGCACACAGGCTCAACAGTCCGACATATTATACACACGGCTTATCATCATCAATCACATCATCATGGAGTCAAATCAATATTTGTTCGAGCACCTTACACTAACAAACATGCTATAGGTTCACATTATGCACTATACTATCACGACATTTCCAATTCCAATTCATCACATTCAGCATGTGCCATAGGGTCATGCATGGTCCATAAGTTCAATTCACACCTTATCAAGGACACGAGACTTCATTTATTTAACTTTACGGACAACCCGTGCATTTAATTTGTACCTCATTATTTACAACAAAACCATGGGAGGAGCATTCATGTTTATTTCATAAGACTCACTTCCTAATTTATTCCAATTCATGAGGAAGATAAAGTAATTAGGCTATTATCATAGATTCATCTCATACCCATTCAATTTAATTGAAAACATGATGATAATACATAATTTACTTACAATTGTTCAAGCCCATAAACTCCAAACTCATCTCGACATAATCATTAATGACATAAGCGGGTTAATAGGGTTAATTATACAATATTTCCACAATTTCATCATGCTCATGAACTGCTACGATAATCAAGTGAGCAATAAACAAATCACATTCAATATTCAAGCCAATTTATGAAGAACATGCTACATTCTTGCATTCCCAACATGTAATCCACATCTCAAATCAACCCATTAATTTATACTCCAATTAAATCTCATATTCACAGTAGATGTTAGCATTTATGAGGAATATAAAAGAAATCTACTCATAACACAAAGCCCTAGATCATGTTTTTCTAGATTGGTTGAAATCGGGTCTTTAATGAAAATATTTTGGGGCACAAGGATGGAAGAATATCCTTATTGAAAAACCCACATACCTGGCAGACGAAATCCCACCCAGAATCGCACCTTGAAGCTCTTGAAGGGAACCCTTGAATCTTGTAAGAGAGTAAGAAGAAGGGTTTGAGAGGATATATTGAGAGAATGAGAGTTTAGACTTGAAGAAACCCTTAAAAACGTCCCAAACAATACCCAAAACGATGATACTTTAAATCTGAAAACGTGGGATTTTACCAAATTGTCCCTGAGAAAAACCTGAAATTTTCTCGAACTAGAACCAACGACCCTCAGGACGAGTTGTTGTCTTATACAATGACCCGTCGTCACCAAACATTGGATGCACTAGACCTCCTTCAGACTTTCAGCTTCTCCCCACAATGATCGACAGGACGAGTCGTTAGTGGAACTAACGACTCGTCACACCCATCCGTTAGATGCACTGGTTACTTAATTGGTTAGCCCAAACAACGACTGACATGACGAGTCGTTGCCAAAACAAATGACTCATTGTTTATTTCTATCCCCCACACTGGATCAGCCCTTAACTTCCGTCCCATGATCGACACAACGAGTCGTTGCTAGCTTCAACAGCCCGTTACAACCATCCGTTGCCACCACTTGAAAACTCAAGGCACCAACCCATGACCACTTACAACGACCCGTCAGAAGTACCAATGAGTTGTTATGTCAGTCGTTGCTTCCACTGCCATCAGGACTCCTGTAACCACGACTGGCAACAATGGCTCGTGGTTTCCAACCATGAGTCGTTACACCTCTCGTCCTATAATTTTTCCCTAGTTTTCAGCAATTTTAAATTTTTAACTCCCAGGTCTACTCTTATGCACTTCTAGGGTATTACAGTAAAACTCAACTTTTACCATTATTTCTCAATTAATGGGTCATATAACGACCCATCGAATCACTCGATGACTCATTCTGTGACTTGGTGCAGGTTTTTCTTTTCTCTGTTTCAATCCTCGGGTCTGATCTTAGGGAATTTTGGGGTGTTACATAGACGTAGAGCATGAGAAAGAGTGGAATTCCTCACTTAAGTTAGCCTTACATACTTGGAAAGAAGAACCCTTGACGCAAGCTTGAAAATCCCTAGGTTGAAGATGAAGAATTCCTAACTTGAGAGCTAAGCACTATTGACTCTTGAACTTATGTAATAATGAGAGGGAATTTGAGTTTAGACTAATAAAACCCTTAAATATCCCCCTTAGGAATTCCAAAACATTTAGGTTTAGGTGCTAAAAATATGAAAAGTTACCAAAATCTGCTCCCATTCATCTGCTCATCCGGAGCGAATCGACTTGAATACCAGTCTTTGATACAATAAGGACCAAGAAAGCTACAGAATTCAATTAGAACTCACATTTAGAAAAGTTTGCATATAACTGGCGCTCTCTGAGGATCTGAAGTACTACCCGCTAGTGATCTTTATGTTCCGCTTCTGAGCGGGAGTAGACTAGAATATCATCAATGAACACTATTACAAACAGATCCAAATATGGCCTGAAGATACTATTCATTAGGTCCATGAACACTGCTGGTGCATTTTTCAACCCGAAAGACATAACTAGGAACTTGAAATGACCATACCAGGTCCTAAAAGCTGTCTTCGGGATATCTTTCTCTCCAACTCAAACCTGGTGGTACCCGAATCTCAAGTCAATTTTAGAAAAATACTTCGCCCCTGCAGCTGATCAAATAAGTCATCTATCTTGGGAAGGTGATATTTATTCTTAATAGTCACTTTATTCAACTGCCGGTAATCTATACACATGCGTAGGGAGCTGTCTTTCTTCCTTACAAACAAAACTGGTGCACCCCATGGCAAAGTGCTCAGCCTGATAAAACCCTTGTCTAACAAGTATCTCAACTATTCTTTCAATTCTTTCAATTCTGCAGGAGCCATTCGATAAGGAGGAATGATTATAGGTTGAGTATGTGGCAATAAGTTTATAGAGAAATCTATCTCCCGCTCTGGGGGAATGCCGGGAAGTTCATTCGGGAACACATCTAGGAACTCATTAACTACTGGAATAGATTGGAGGGTCGGGGATTCTGCTTGCACATCCCGAACCCTGACAATATGGTAGATAAAATCATTTGCTATTAGCTTTTTCCCCCGAAGATAGGATATAAACTTATCTTTAAGCGTAGATGTATTACCTCTCCACTCTCGCACTACCTCTCTCAGAAAGTGAAATCGGACAATTTTGGTCCAATACTCTACAGTAGCATAACATGGTGCCAACTAGTCCATAGCCATAATCACATCAACATCAATCATTTCTAATTCTACCAGATCTGCTAAGGTCGGACGACCCACAACCTCTACTATACAACCCCGGTAAATCCTTTTAGCAATAATAGAGTCACCAATAGGAGTAGATACCGAAAAGGGTCGCTGAAGAAATTCTAGTGCTATATCAAAATTTCGGGCTACTAACGAAGTAACATACGACAAAGTGGATCCTGGATCTATCAAAGAATAAACTGAGTGAGAACAAACATATAATATACCTGTCATAACATTTGGCGACGACTCTGAATCCTGTCACCCTAGTAATGCATATGTGCGATCCTGACCGCTCCTGAACCAGATGCCCCTAATGTACCTCGGCCTCTACCGGTTAGAGCTAAGGGCATGCGCCCTGCAGAAGGTGCTGGGGCATACAAACCTTCTGAAGATCTATTTTGCTAGTCTTGACCACCCTAGCGTCTAGTCGGGCAGTCTCTCATCATGTGCCCTTCCTGCTCGCAGGTATAACAGGCGGTGGAACCGTATTTGCACCTCCCCAGATGTTGTTTATGGCAAGTACTGCATTGGGGTATTGCTAACTCTGTCTGGTCTGGCCCTCTCTGCTGCTGCGAGCTGGGCGCTCGTGAACTTTCATTGGGGCCTGACTGCCTCCAACAATTTGATCTGCTGTCCTACTACTGCTGAAATGGGGGCCTGGGTGGCCTGCCTGAGAAACGGGGTCTGGGCCCGCCCTGAAAATCTGTCTGGAAATCTGCAGGTCTAGCCCTCCGACGCTGCTCCTGACCTACCTTTCCATAGCACACTGACGCTTTCTGAGCTCTTCTATATTCTGATCAAAAGCCTGGATCCATGAAATGTCCATATCCTCTCGCAGAGTGGCTATAATGTAGGATTCTATATATTCTGGCTCAAGACCCATAATAAACCGATGCACCCTGGCTGGCATGGTGTCAACAAACGAGGGTGCATACTTGGCTAAGGAGTCAAACCTCAATGCATATTCTCTGACACTCATCCGGCCCTACTCTAGATGCAAAAACTGCTCTACTCTGCCTGTCGAACCTCTTGAGGTAGATAATGATCTATGAAAGCCTCAGAAAAGATAGGCCACGTAGGTGGAGGTACATCTCTGCCTCGAGATCTCTCCCAACTCTCGTACCACAAAACTGCTACATCTCACAATCTGAATACTGCTAGCTCGACTGATTTTGTGGACGAGGCATGCATGACCCTGAATATCCTCTGCAGCTGGTCTATAAAGTTACGGGGGTCCTCTCTGCGATTTGTTCCTGTAAACTGTGGGGGAATCAAAGCCAAAAACTCACAAACTCTCAAACTACTGGGCCCCTTCACAAGCTCAACGGCAGCTGGTACTACCAGCTGAGACTGACGCTAGGCAGCCATTATCTATATCAATATATAAAAAGCACCCCTGAGCTCCTGATCTGATGGCACAGGTATAGATGGGGGTGGTGCCAATATACCTGTCGCCCTAACGGGCTCTGAATGTGGTGGTGGGTGCTGAGGAGATCAAGGTGGTGTCCTTTTTTCGCCCTCAAATCGGGCTGACTCTGCCTGTGGTCCCCTACTAGTAACCTCTCCTGCTGCCATATCCAACTCTCGACCAATCCCGATCTACCGTGTGTCCGACATTTCTTTGTAAATAAATAGGATAACATAAGCTTAGGAAGTTACCCTATATAGCACAGCTCTATAGCACGACTGGAGGAAAAATAAGAGTAACCACATAATTATGCATTGCAGCCTCCTGCCTATAGAATGTGGTGCACAACACACCCACAGATAAGACTCTACTTGGCACGGCTTGCATACTTCCTGGGATACGATCTTCTTTGATACCAACTTTGTCACGCCCCACCTTGGGAGGTATGATTGGCACATGGTGCCCTACTGGTCTGAGCTAACCTGACCAGACTGGGGCACATTTGACACTTAATTCAAGAAATGAACGGGCTATATCTCGGCTGTAAGTACAGCCCCTGGCCGACAAGGCCACTTGTAAAAAAAGACAGCTGCCCATAAAAATGCCATAACAGGATCCTATGCAGGCCGACAAGGCCACCATGCTGTCTAGTTATAATTGCAAAGTAAATTAGGCATTAAACTACGTTATGACCGACAAGGCCACCAACTAACAGTTAAATAAGGCCCCACACAACCAATGCAGGAAATAAAGAATACACGGGTCCAACATGGCCAACAGCAACTAACCACAGGGAATGTACAATAGTCTGCAAGCCTCTAGGAGTGATATAATGATCGAGAAAGGGCCCTGACCTACCCAAAGATTATACATCAAAAGTACAAACCTCTACTGACTTTCAACTTCAGAGGGAAGGAGCTGAACAAACTACTGACTTCAGCTGGAGGCTAGGAACATCCCGAACAGCGTCTATCTGCACCTGCAAGCAAGTAATGCAGCGCCTCGGGTGGGCTTCAGTACAAGATATACCTAATATGTAAGGCATAAGGATAATAACTGACTTAAAGCTGGTAAAACTACAGTAATTAAAGGAAGAGGGTAAGGATTTAACCTGAATACCTTCACTATCTAAATTATCTCAACAACAGGTCTATATAAGCAAAAAAGAACCTAACCAGGCCCCAATAAACCTGGAAGGTACAAACAACAAAGAAAAACCTACTTGGGCCCCTATAAGCCCCAGCAAGTACAAACAAGGTCCACTCCTACTACCCGGGTACTAAGGATGGTGTGTAATGTAACTCGGGATGGCCCTCGAGGTCTGAATCTGGTGAAACTCATTACGGCCCTCACATTCTCAATATGATGGAACTCAATATGGCCCTCGCGGCCTCAGTAAATGGAACTTTGTATGGCCCTCGCGGCCTCAATAAATGGAACTCAAAATGGCCTTCGCGGCCTCAGTAAATGGAACTCTGTATGGCCCTCGTAGCTTGAAGAAATGAAACTCAAAATGGCCCTCGCAGCCTCAGTAAATGGAACTGTGTATAGCCCTCACGGCCTCAATAAATGGAACTCAAAATGGCCCTCGCGGCCTCAGTAAATGGAGCTCAATGTGGCCCTCACGGCCTCAGTAAATGGAACTCAATATGGCCCTCGCGGCCTCAATAAATAGAACTCTGTATGGGATAACATCCAACTATTCAAATCGAAGTAAGACCATTCTAGCTAGATTAACTCAGACATTAACTACTGTTCGGTTGTGGAAACTACACACAAGTGCACGTGGTCGAACAAGTAGTAAAGTGGCTTATTTCAAGCCAAGTATCAATCCCACAGGGACTGAACTACGGTATTAATTAACTTAAGCGTCAGTGAACTATATCTCTATGAATGCAGACAACCAAATAAATAATATTTTTAGAGTTAAAGTTTACTACATAATGAAAATCTAAGTCGAGATTATAATTTGAGTCTAAACAATAGCAATGAACAAGATGAGGTTAAGACAAACATGCAGGGATGTAATTTATTAATTCAATTCAGCGAATCTTCTCTTCGGTTGCTAGTCAGGAATTTATTGCCCATGGGTTGGATCTTTCGACTCCTATACAATTTAAGAATCATGAGACCTTAATCTACATTTCTGTGATAAAAGAATTTCATGCTCTAGCCATACATAACTGATTCCTTAATTGACTAATAAGACTTTCAGATATATTTCTATTCTGAATGTAAATCTTTTCTCAATTTTTACAGCTAAGAAAAAATCATATCCTACCAATTCATATCTATCCAATTTCTTTCCTTTTCAAAATCAAAATTGGATTTCTAGATATACATTTACATTGGCCAAACATTAATCCAGTAAAAACAAGAAGTGATAGAACAACCATTGAAGAAAAGATGAAAACTAAAATGATCAACAATTACATTCCTCTACAATTATTCTTAACCTCAGCAAGAAGTGAATTAGCCACTCATTTATGGATTAAACATCTTCAAATAAGTAGAATTCATACAAACAATTGAGATTAAGAGAAAGAGAAAGAGAAGAACCCTAGAATTTTCTTCCTCTCAACTGCCTGTAACCCACGTTCTTGCTCAACCAAGTCAGAATGTTTAAAATAAAACCTTAGTGTGCTATTTATACTATTGAGAATTTTTCCCTGAATAACAAGCAATGTGGCACGGAGTGTATCACGGAGCACTCCCTCTGTGCCATGGGGGTATCGCGGACCCTCACTGGAAATCGGCACCCAGGTGATTGCACCTCAACATGGCACGGCTTGAATCACGGAGCCTTGCCTCCGCGCCACGGTGCTATCGCGCACCTTCACTAGAACTTGAGGTTCCAGGTAATTACACTCAATGTGACACGGAGTGCATCGCGGAGCACTGCCTCCGTGTCACGGAGGTAACGCAAACCTGCACTAAAATTTGTCAAAATTAATTCAGTCGAGGCAGAATGCCTCCGCGATGGCAGAGTGACACGGCTCCATCACGGAGCCCTTATTTTTGCTGCTCTCCCTTGTCAACTTCCACTCCTTGTTTCCAAGTCCACTCCCGCTCTTCACCAACATATATATTAGCTTCCAAAATTTCCTTTTACCTACAAAACTACACTAATCATGTTAGTTAGTACAAATTCACATTTAACTAAGAATCACATGAGAATGTACACATAACGATAGATAAACAAGTCGAAATGAAGCATTTGAGTATCACTTGGGCATGCAATTCTGCCCAAGATCACTTACCCCACAATTAAAACCTTGTTCGTCCTCGAACAATACTCTCACATCTCATGCAATTGACACTCACGCATAGCTACTTTGGCTCGACCATTCAAGCTACGGCTATACAAATTATTTAAGATAGCAAATCATCAAGAAAACATGCATGGTCTCATCAATACAATGAAGTACACCACATTAAGACCTCCTAATCTCAAGAATCAATTCTCAATCTTGGAAAACTCGTGCAAATCAACTGATCAAGACATCCAACACGAAATTTTAATCTCTCATCAAGCATGTGCCCTCACAACACAAGAGAATTACCCTATTTGCCATCATATGATTTCCAAAGCACTACATGTGGGGGTATATGAATACGATTTCGCTCTCTCTCCCAAAGAATTCACATGCACATGTCATGAACCATAGGCTTGCCTCTAGTATATTACTCCACTAATATAAGGATGCGTGATGTAAGATCACGTAGGACTTAATGGATTGTAATGTAAGCTAAGAAACTAGTAAATACTGGGCTAACCAATAATAGAACCTAGCTTCCTTAAGTGCTTTTCAATACATCTCACCTTTATTAAGGGCATTGCTTCCTCCTCCATCCTCTCATTCTTGAATTTTCTTCTTTGTTTTTGTTCCCATTTCTTTAGGCACACTCGACTTACTAGCAAAGAGTAGTTATACATCTTTATTTTTTTTTAATTTCAACAAGTGCACCTTTGACCTTTTCTTTAACGTTCACAACTTCCGCTTTCCTTCCGTTTCACACTTCTCACTCCTTTACACTTTGGGAAAATTGTTTTTCTTAAGCGCTTAAGAGTTTCGGATCAAATTCACGGCTAATGAAAAGAAGGGATTAAGCTCGGTTTGTACCTCTTCAAAGAAAGAAAAAAATAGGCTAAAGGCTCAATGGGGCTAACTAGGATGTACATTCAAGGTAGGTATGATAAGGGAGAACTTTCGATTTATTCAAAGAAATGCCTACATCCTTTCCTACAATACACATCCTTCATTTCGTTTAGCATACACACCAGGCAAGTTCTAGACACTTCACAATAGCATGGAATAGTCGAAACCTCACCTCACACTCATTGCACATGCTCAACTCAAGACATATTCACGGACTCTTCAATCATCTAATTTCAAGTATTCACTATTAAGCCTCGATCACACCGAATCGAACTCTATGGCCTAGGTATCTCAACATGTTTAACACATTTGCATGCTTTCATACGAATCACACTTGCATCATTATATCATGTACAACACGTAACAAGACTTCCAAACCATGAATTAGCGATACGTTTGGGACACAAACAAAAGAAAGAAGAAAAAGAAAAAAAACTACTCCTATTGACTACATTTCCCTTAAGACAGTCGTCATCCATCCATCATAGGAAACAGTTGCTATCTACGACGTCGGTTCAATGGGACTATTCTCGGTAAAAGCACAAAAAACAAAAGCCGAGAAACCCAACATAAAAAAAAATTCAACAAAAAATTCGATAAAAATATAATTTGAAAAACATTTACACAACACAACCAACAGCAGCTCAACATAACACAACAGAAGCTCAACATTCATTGCAACACCAAATTAATTACAGAACACAAAACACATAGTCACAAGGTCACATTTATCACAAGCACAACAAACATAAACAAAGCAGCTGGCACCTAACTACTTCCACCCCACACTTAAACCGAACACTGTCCCCGGTGTTCACATAATTTTAAAATATCACAAAGGTTGGGTGGTGAAACTCCTTGATCAATCAAAGTATTCAACTTCTTCATCAGGTGCTAGTGCTTTATCGACCATGTTAGAATCGCCCCTGCCGTCCTCGTCTGACTCGACATCTGAGTCCTCCCGGCGTGTCTCCTCATCTGTAGGGACATCATCATCCACGGGCTCCACAAATGAGGGCCCCACTTTGCATAAAGCTCGGGCATTCTCGTTGAATGGGTAATCCAACTCGAGCTGCCACAGCTCATCCTCTGTTGCCGGCCGTCCTCCGATATGCAGCTACAACATCTACATCTTGTACATGCGGGCCATGTACTGATCATCACGAGCATGTCGCTCAGCTAGTGTGAGCACCGGCCCAAAAGTAGTGTCCGGTGCCTTGGTTTTGGTGACATCCAAGGCACGCCTGTCGATCTATGGGATGTAATCTAGGGCCTTCTCCTCAATATCGTGGCCCCTCAGGAACGTGGTAAGCAGACCATCGAACCCGTATCTATGCCCCTGATGCAATCGGGCTCTCTTCATGGCGGAGATGATTACCGCCACAACATTGATTTCCAGCCCCTTCATCAGGGCATACACTAGACAAACTCTATCCCGGGTGACATCTGCCATGTGCACCCCCGGGATCAGGCAGGAACACATAATCTTCAACCAAATCCGGGCTTTCCGATTCATCTGAGAGTAGGGCAATGTCTGATGGTAGCCCCTCTCCTTGTGCCTACCCCACCTGGCTGTTGATCGGGCTCCACATAAGGTGTGTCTGATGTCCGCATAGGGTGGAGTAATGTTCAGCTGACGGAGGACATGAGTGTCTGTGTCTCACGCCCCAAGGATTGCATTCAAGTTGTGGGGCTCAAAAGTGACAACCTGCCCTCTGATTTGTATGGTGTCGCTGCGTAAGGTCGGGTTCCAATTTGCATAGAACTCCCGGATAAGATGAAGATTGCACTCCCTGGACTCTTCGAAAATGATGTTTAGCCCAGCGGTGTCAATCCGGTGTACAATCCGCGGGAATTCCTGTGCCAGCGGTTCCCGTGCTATCTTCTCTTCCAGGAAGTATTTGGTTTCTTTATGTTTAGCATACCACTTTTTCTCTTCATTGCTCACCCATCGGGTTCTGTATTGTCTGTGTTGACCTCTAGGAACCGTTGGTGCTGCTGGAACTGCTATTCCCAATCTTACCCTTTTTCTGCTAGCGCCCGATGTGGATGCGCCCTTGCCCTTGTCTTGTCGGCCTGACATTGTTCCTGTACATTCAAACATACAGTCCCAACGTTATGCAAATCATAATTAGCTACAACTAAGGTTGGGTTTAATTGAATCACCCCACACTTAGTCTTTAGCCGCAATCAACACAATTCGACAAGACATTCATGATTTTGCTATTCTTAGCATTCAACAGGCTTAGTGCATTCATATAAGTCGATGGAACCATTACTATGTACTACTCAGACTTCGTACAATGAACACAAATTTCTCCATCGATTCAATTACATCATCATAGCACTTAGCAATTTTTCACAACCTATGTAATTCTCTAATTGCATTCTCCCGAAAATCCCTCTTCTAATTTAGCATATTCAACCTTAATCACAATACATTTCACTTCACCCAATGTTCACAACCCAATTCATCAACATTTCAAAGCATTTAATCTTCTTCCAATTCGATCCTCAACCCTAGCTATCAATTTCGCAAGAATTTCAACAAAACATGCAATCATTGAGCTCTTATACTCACAACGATACTATGAACATCATTCAATCATAACTCAAGTGAATTCAAGCTTATTTTTCACTTAGTGCAAGGTTTTAATCACCAAACATGTTCATGAATTGAAAATTTGAGCAAAAGTAAGGAAAAATTCAAGAACATACCTTTACTTTGATGAAATCGAAGAAAAGTCAAAGAAATTTGATCCCCAGGTCCATGTCATGTTGGGGGAGAAGGGGATTTTGGGTGTGGGTCGCCGAGGAAATGAGAAAATAGGAAAAAAGTGAAGGAATTAGGGTTAAATTGAGGTTTTTTTTTCACGCGGGTTACCCGGTGACCCGGGGTGACCCGACGCGAAATAACCCTCAATATGTCATGGAGGGTAACGCGGAGCACTGCCTCCGTGACATGGAGCCATCGCGCAGGCATTCTGGATTTTTTTTTAAAATCCAAAATAAGCCACAACGTGTCACAGAGGGTAACACGGAGGCCCTCCTCCGTGACACGGAGCCATCGCGCAGGCTCACTGGAATGTACCAATTTTTATTTTCTCACCTCAATTTTTTTCCTTTGCGTTTTTTTGTATTCTTGCCCTCCGTTCCACCTGAAAATCATTTCCACAAGAAATTGGTTAGAAATCATAGGTTTCAACGCAAAACTTTTTATTTTTCTTTTTCTTTGTTTTTCTTTTTTTTTCTTTTCTTTTTTTTCTCTCAAAAATAATTCTACTCTTCTATTACAACACATTCACGGGTTGCCTCCCATGTAGTGCTTGATTTACCGTCGCGGCTCGACGCCATTCATGCTCAATCATCCTCTAGAGTGATGGACGTCTTCTCTCAAATAACGTCCTCACCCCAATAATGCTTACATCGTTGCCTATTCACCAAAAATGTGGCACTTCTATCTTCTTGCCACAACTCTACTGCCCCGCGTGGGGTCATTCTCACCACTTCAAACGGCCCTGACCATTTGGACCGCAATTTACCTGGAAAAAGCTTCAATCTTGAATTAAATAACAACACTTTCTGCCCCAGCTCAAAGATCCGATGCACCATATGCCTATCGTGCAACCTCTTCATTTTCCCCTTGTAGCATTTGGCACTTTCATACGCATGTCAGCGAAACTCATCCAGTTCACTGAGTTGCATCAGCCTCTTCTTCCCTGCTAGCTCCAGATCCATGTTTAGCTTTCTCAAGGCCCAAAAAGCTAGATGTTCCATCTCCACAGGCAGATGACATGCCTTTTCATAGACCAATCTGTACGAAGAAGTCCCAATGGGTGTCTTGTACGCAGTTCTATAAGCCCACAACGCATCGTCGAGTTTGCTTGACCAATCAATTCGTTGTGCATTCACTGTCTTCTGTAGAATCTGCTTTATCTCTTTGTTCGACACCTCCACTTACCCACTAGTTTGGGGATGATATGTTGTTGCTACCTTGTGCCTCACCCCATACTTATTTAGCAAATTCTTGAAACTCGCATTCACAAAGTGAGCCCCTCCATCACTGATAATAGCTCGGGGAGTCCCGAACCTAGTGAAAATATGATCACCACCTTGTTGTCATTCCTGGGGCAAGTTGTTGCCTCGACACACTTAGATACATAATCAACGGCTACCAAGATGTAACGATTACCAAATGATAGTGGGAATGGGCCCATGAAATCTATTCCCCATACATCAAAGATCTCCACTTCTAATATCTGTTGCAGTGGCATCTCCTGCCTTCTACCAATTGTGCCTGTTCTTTGACATCTGTCACACATTTTTACATATTCCATAGAGTCTCTAAACAGTGTAGGCCAAAAGAAACCTGACTGTAGCACCTTGTGAGCTGTCCGCTCGCCTCCGTGGTGCCCTCCATACAATGATGAGTGACAACTCCTCAATACTTCTGCAATCTGGCTCTCTGGAATGCATCTTCTCATCACCTAATCCGGTCCCTGCTTAAACAAATACGGCTCATCCAACATGTAATACCTGCAATCATGTCTCAACTTCTTTCTTTGCTGAGCCATAGCCTCCGGTGGGTATACTCCACTTACCAGCAAATTCACAATGTCTGCATACCAAGGGATTTCAGCTTCCCTTATTTCCAAGAGCTGCTCATCTAGGAACTCTTCTTTGATGTTGTCACCTTCCTTCACATGCAACCGGCTTTCCAATCGCGATAGGTGATCTTCCACTTGATTCTCGCTCCCCTTTTTGTCCCGAATCTCTAGGTCAAACTCTTGTAACAACAATATCCATCTGATTAGTCTGGGCTTTGCATCCTTCTTGTTAAACAGATACCGAATTTTTGCATGATCAGTATACACCACTTCTTTAGAACCCACCACGTAGGACCTGAATTTATCAAATGCGAACACCAATGCTAGCATCTCCTTTTCTGTGATTGTATAATTGACTTGGGCTGCGTCAAGTGTTTTACTTGCATAATGAATGGAATGAAAAATTATATTCCTCCGCTGCCCCAATACAGCTCCTACAGCCACGTCACTTGCATCACACATTAATTCAAACGGTTTCTCCCAATCTGGAGAAATGAGAATAGGTACTTCTACCAGCTTCTGTTTCAACTCCTTGAATGCTTTAACACAATCCTCGTCAAACTCGAACTTCACCTCTTTTTCTAGCAACTGGCATATCGGTCTAGAAATTTTAGAGAAGTTCTTGATGAACCGTCTGTAGAACCCTGCATGTCCAAGAAAATTGTGAACACCCTTCACTGACACTGGTGGTGGTAGCTTTTCAATTACTTCGATCTTTGCACGATCGACCTCAAACCCCTTGCATGACACCTTATGGCCAAGGACGATACCCTCCTTGACTAAAAAATGACATTTCTCCCAGTTGAGTACAAGGTTGGAGTCTTCACATCGAGCTATCACCCTGTCAAGATTCTGCAAACATGTAGCAAATGAATTACCGAAAACAGAAAAATCATCCATAAATACCTCGACAAAATCTTCCACCATATCGTGAAAGATCACTATCATGCATCTCTGGAATGTGGCGGGTGCATTGCATAGACCAAATGGCATCCGCCTGAAAGAATATGTCCCATAAGGACATGTAAAAGTGGTCTTCTCCTGGTCCTCCAGTGCTATGGCTATTTGGTTATAGCCAGAATATCCATCAAGGAAACAATAGTATTCTTGCCCTGCCAACCTGTCCAATATTTGACAATAAATGGGATAGGATAATGATCTTTCCTCGTGGCCTCATTGAGCTTTCTGTAGTCCATGCAAATTCGCTAGCCTGTGACTGTGCGTGTAGGAATCAGCTCACTCTTCTCGTTGGTGACCACAGTCATCCCTCCTTTCTTTGGGACACACTAAACGGGACTGACCCATTCACTGTCTAAAATGGATAGACCACACATGCATCAAGCCACTTGATCACTTCCTTCCTAACTACATCCTTCATCACCGGATTCAACCTCCGTTGATGTTGTACAGTTGGCTTTGCTCCTTTTTCCATAAAAATCCTATGTGTGCAAAAAGCTGGATTAATTCCCCTAATGTCTGACATTTGCCACCCCATTGCTTTCCTCTGCCTCTTGAGAACCACCAATGCATCCTTTACTTGTGCCGCTGTCAGTTCTGCGGAAATGATGACTGGCAAGGTGTCATCTTCCCCCAAAAATACATACTTCAGATGTGGAGGCAATGTCTTCAACTCCAATTTTGGTGCCTCCTCAATTGATGGTTTTGGCAATGATTCCAAGGACCTCATCAATGGCTGAAAGTCTTGCTTCCTTGGAAACCATTTTGGTTCGTTCAGCATCTGCACCATCTCATATGTATCCCTGTCTCCGAAATGATCAGAGCCCATCAAGGCTCTCTCCAATGGGTCCTGAGAATCAACAATCTGCAGAATTGATTCCTGATTTAACACATTGATTGTTGATAGCTCCTCATAAATGGTCGGAAGCTTCATGGCCTTGTACACATCAAAAACCTCAACTTTATCATGTGCTCGCATGGTTAGCTTTCCAGCAGCTACATCAATCAACGCTCGCTCAGTTTCCAAGAACGGACGTCCCAAAATAAATGGGACTTCCGCATCCAGCTCAAAATCCAAGATATAAAATCCACCAAACAATGAGGGAGCCCACTTGCACTAGCACATCCTCCACAATACCATCTGGTCTGGCCAAAGAACGGTCAGCTAGCTGCAAGATCACAGTAGTTGGTCTAGGGCTTCCTAGCCCCAACTTCTTGAACACCGATGTCGACATTAAGTTTATGCTTGCTACCAAATCACATAATCCACGAGCTCGAATACTTTGCCCAATTGTGATCTGAATGGTAAAGCTCCCAGGATCCTTGATCTTTGTTGGCAACCTGTTCTGTATCCGGGAAGTGCACTCCTCAGTAAGCGCCACCGTAGCATACTCCGTCAATCTGCTTTTGTTTGCTACGATGTCCTTGATATACTTTGCATATTTCGGCACTCCCTGCAAAACATCAACCAAAGGTAAATTAATGTGTACCTATTTCAGCACCTCCATGAACTTCTTAAAGCAAGCTTCTTCCTTGTGCTTCTTTAATCTTTGAGGGAACGGGGGTGGTGGTCTTTCTGCCTCAGCTGCCTTTTCCTTCCCCCTCTCATCATCATGTTCCCCATCTTTTTCCACTGCTCCAGATTGCTGAGGTGGTCTTTCTGGTTCCACCTCCTTAAGTTGTAGTCCACTCCTTGTGGTCACTGGCTTGACTTTCTTGGGATTTGGGTCAGTATCACTCGGTAGTCCTCCTCGGCCTGGTGTTTTGAGCTCCAGCTAACTGTCCAAACTGGTACTCCAACACCTTTGTAGCTAACTGCTGATTTTTCATTTCAGCCGCTAATTTCACATAATCAGCCTGCATTTGCGCTTGGTTAGCTATAATTGTTTTGAGCATGTCCTCAATGTTATTGGGTGGTGGAGAAGGTGCATTGTTTCCTCTGTATTTAGACTGAAAATTCTGATTCCCCCCTTGATTTCTCTACACTCCCTGACTCGAACTCTGTCCTTGATGGCTATTACTACCCCAAGAGAAATTCGGATGGTTCCTCAAATTTGAGTTGTAACTGTTGCCATACTATTGATTATTATTCCTCTGGACGTTCCCAACAAAGTTTACCAAATCTGGATTTGCACCACAACACTCAGTTGAGTGTTCATTACTCCCACATACTTCACACCATACCTGCTGAACTACATTGACTGGGGCTTATGCTTGATTCAAGCTCATACTGCTGAAGTGGGTGTTGAGTTGATTTTTCATGCAGCTATCTGTGCAGTGATAGCTGTAAAACCATCCACCTCAAAGACTCCTGTCGCTTTCCTTGTTCCTCCTCGTGATGAGTTCGCATTCCATTATGGATTTCCCTGTGAAATACGATTCAACAAAGTATAAAGCTCCTCATAAGTCTTTTCCAATGCCTGCCCACCAGCTGTTGAGTCTAGCAGAATTTTTGTATGTGGTTCCAAACCCTCAATGAATGTATGCACCAACACATCATTAGACTGGTGATGGTGAGGACAATCCCTTAACATTGATTTGAACCTCTCCCAAGCTTGATACAAATTCGCACCCTCTCTTTGTTTAAAACGTAGAATCTGACTTCTAAGTCTGGCTGTCTTCCCGGATGGAAAGAATCATATCAAAAACTTTCTTGCAAGATCATCCCAAGTAGTGATAGAGTTAGGTGGCTCAACTTTCAACCACCTCTTTGCTTCCCCCAATAATGAGAATGGGAATAATGTAAGCCTCACATAGTCGGATGACACTCCAGCGGGAATGTAAGTGTCACTTATCTCCAAAAAGTTTTAGAGATGTCGTTGTGGTTCTTTATGAGGGAGACTTGTGAATTGCCCGCTGGTGTGCAACAACTACACCTGTTCTGTTTAAGCTCAAACCTCCCTCCTGGCTCTGGTCTGTGAATACTAGACGTAACATTGTTTGCCTGTGGGATTTCCACTTCGCGAACCGGCCTTGCTGCCATCTCCTCGGGCACTAAAATCGCCCTCACAAGTGGTGGATTCTGTTGTTGCTCCAGAATTGCCTGTCTTAGCAACTGCAGCTTCTTCTCTAGAGCTTCCCTTCTTTGGCATTGAAATTGTCTCTCCGGCTCTATAAATGAATCCACCAACTCCTTATCACTTGCCAGCGTTCAGAAGAATTCAATATCTGCAAGAGAAAGGATAAGATCAAGTTGTCAACACTTATATAGAATTTGTAAACTAACACTAAGAAAATAAATTTACCAATTGCCAGTCCCCGGCAACGGCGCCAAAAACTTGTTCGGTTGTGGAAACTACACGCAAGTGCGCATGGTCGAACAAGTAGTAAAGTGGCTTATTTCAAGCCAAGTATCAATCCCACAGGGACTAAACTACGGTATTAATTAACTTAAGCATCAGTGAACTATATCTCTATGAATGCAGACAACCAAATAAATAATATTTTAAGAGTTAAAGTTTACTACGTAATGAAAATCTAAGTCGAGATTATAATTTGAGTCTAAACAATAGCAATGAACAAGTTGAGGTTAAGACAAACATGCAGGGATGTAATTTATTAATTCAATTCAGCGAATCTTCTCTTCGGTTGCTAGTCAGGAATTTATTGCCTGTGGATTGGAACCTTCGACTCCTATCCAATTTAAGAATCATGAGACCTTAATCTACATTTCTGTGATAAAAGAATTTCATGCTCTAGCAATACATAACCGATTCCTTAATTGACTAATAAGACTTTCAGATATATTCCTATTCTGAATGTAAATCTTTTCTCAATTTTTACAGCTAAGAAAAGATCACATCCTACCAATTCATATCTGTCTAATTTCTTTCCTTTTCAAAATCAAAATTGGATTTCTAGATATACATTAACATTGGCAAACATTAATGCAGTAAAAACAAGAATAGATAGAACAACCATTGAAGAAAAGATGAAAACTAAAATGATCAACAATTACATTCCTCTACAATTATTCTTAACCTCAGCAAGAAGTGAATTAGCCACTCATTTATGGATTAAACATATTCAAATAAGTAGAATACATACAAACAATTGAGATTAAAGAGAAGAACCCTAGAATTTTCTTCCTCTCAACTGCCTACAACCCACATCCTTGCTCAACCAAGTCAGAATGTTTAAAATAAAACCTAAGTGTGCTATTTATACTATTGAGAATTTTTCCCGGAATAACAAGCAACGTGGCACGGAGTGTATCGCGGAGCACTCCCTCCGTGCCACGGTGCTATCGCGCACCTTCACTGGAACTTGAGGTTCCAGGTAATTACACTCAACGTGACACGGAGTGCATCGCGGAGCACTGCCTCCGTGTCACGGAGCTAACGCGAACCTCCACTGGAATTTGTCAAAATTAATTCATCCGAGGCAGAATGCCTCCGCAATGGCAGTGTGACACGGCTCCATCGCGGAGCCCTTATTTTTGTTGCTCTCCCTTGTCAACTTCCACTCCTTGTTTCCAAGTCCATTCCCGCTCTTCACCAACATATATATTAGCTTCCAAAATTTCCTTTTACCTGCAAAACAACACTAATCATGTTAGTTAGTACAAATTCACATTTAACTAAAAATCACATGAGAATGTACACATAACGATAGATAAATAAGTCGAAATGAAGCATTTGAGTATCACTTGGGCATGCAATTCTGCCCAAGATCAACTACTATTTTGTCACCATAGGCTCAATTCAGTTTATAACAGCTGACACCAACAGGTTTACTCTGAAGTACTATAGACATGTGGGTCGTACTAACTTTACGACGAACTAACTTGCCAAAGGGATAGTCTTACATACCTTAAGTGCCGACTTTCTGTCTAACCGGTGAGTTTCAATCTGTATTCAACAGCCCTTCCCAACTGTAGTTGAATTACTGGGAGAACGAGACTAGTTTCAGTACTAAATTCGGCGCAAATGATAACTTTTAATACTAATATTAACTATACTTCAACTTATCAAAATACGATCGAAAACGTATAATTTCTCAAGAGTTCAGAAGGGAGAAATACTTACTTGAATCCTGTGATCGTATAAAAATTAGTTTGGAGCAATTCTGACAACTTTTGCTCAGCGGGGCTACGATTTTCCTGGCGAATTTCGCAAAAATAACTTCGTAGTAATGCTCCCTGTGGGCTTAGAACTCCATACCCAAAGTTAATTTGAATTTGAACGGCGTTTAATAGTGTAAACAAACGAAAAATACTTAATTTCCTCGTCCCACACTCTTTCTGGCTGAACCTCTCTTTGAAACAGAAATAAAATTGAATGGAAGGACTATATATATATATATATATATATATATATATATATATTAGGGAAGTGGACTAGGGAGGCGCTTCGTGCCAGCCATCGCACTAATCCTAGTGCCTATGCCCTCACATCATGCCTGTCATCGCACCAGTGGGTTGGCGCGTCGCACTGGCCCTTCGCGGCCTGGCCTTGCTCGACCCGACTTCCGAGACTTCTCTATACGCGTCGTACTCCCTTTATTTATCTCAAATTCATGTGTACGCTTACTAATCATTAACTTTTAAGGGGTGTAACATCTGATGCCCCATGAGGCTTATGATGATGTTTCTAGTTGGCTGACACAGGTTTGAGAATTTGAGATAGCTCCATTTACAAAGAAAACTCTACCGAAATTTTTAGAAAATCTCAGAGTTACATTTATTTCTGGTCATGGATTTTATTTGAGGATGAATGATCCCAAGAAAAATATATTATAACACTTCGTACCTTAGTGCTAAGACTTGAACGGTCCAAAACATGGTTGATATGTTAAGGGACCATGGTGTTCCTAAGAAAGTATTACGAAAGTTTGGAGTTGATTATAAATTGAAATATTTTTTAGACTTTTAGCAAAAAATGGACATGAGGTATGGTTGTAGCATTGACATATGGACCGTACCTGGCGTTGAAAGTGGGCCGGGAAATTGAGGATATACTTCATACCATGTAAGAAGCCACATACAATCCGTATGTGAGAAGTACAGGTCGTATCCTGGCTGTAAGTGAAAGGGACGGCATGTACGAAGAAAAATATAAAGAGTATGTGGAGTTACAAAGTAAGGTCCAATTTCAAACGACTATATCTCCCAAATTATGAAGCATTTTTGGGTGTTTTATCCACCAAATTAAATCCCTGTGAATTTATCTTCCAACACATCCAACTATTCGTCAATCTTGAAGTAAAAAATTATGGGCGTTTTAACCACATACAACCACAAATAGATTTTGCAGCCCATATGTGGCCACGTATGACCAAACATTGTTAGACAGTGGTTGAGATGTTGAGGGCTGCGACTTGCAACCCTAATATGCGACCTCAAGTGAATTTTGTGGTCCACTGGTGGGCCAAAAGTGTTCGCAAGTCAACATTTCCAGATTACCTTAAAAGCAGGTTTTTGAGTTTTTTTCCTCAATTTTCTCATTTTTGCTTGATACAATAGACCCCAAAAGCTCTCTCTGCTCCTCCTAAGGGTAGTTAAACCTTCATCATGAGTTGTTAACATAAACCCGTAATTTTAACGTCAAATTCCCCTCTTAAGCTTAGAGAAATCATGAACTCACCTCAAGGTTCAAGAAAAAGTTTTCTTAAAGTTTATCCAATGTTAGGGTTATGATTGGGGTAAATGAGATCAATTAAAAGCATGTAAGGTTATTTCTATGTGCGGGATACCATTGTTCTTCCCCACTATCATTTCTTTATACCCATAAAAGTTACTTCCATGAATAGTTAAGGTTCATATTGAAATATTGATGATTTCTCATGATATATCACTAGAAATGTTATGAATCCTTGTGAACTCATATAAGTTCCATTCTTGTTCATTCTAAAAATATTTTATGCTTATCCGTGAAATTTGATCTAAATTATAATTTTATCCTTTTATAAAAATATGAACTTTACGATTGACAATAATACCTGCCTTTACGCAGTTGTGCTAAACATACTTGAAAGTAAATTTAGGAGAATGTCTAAAAAATTATGTATAGTTTCGTATGAGAGAGAAATACATGTGTTCCATATTTACAATAGTAGTATCTTATTGTTTAATTATTATATTTCACAAGTCGGCTAATATATTGCCTTAAAATTAAAGATAGCACTATGACGAGTTTAAAATGATTTATCAAGTTTCTATTAGATTAAACAATGAGATTTGAGCTAAAATTTTATGTTTTTATTGTTATTTGATATTGATAACCTTGAGTTATTTTTAAGTAAGTCGGTGATGAAATTTGAGCTAAAACTTTATGCTTTCATAGTTATTTGATTTTGATACCTTAAGTTATTTTCAAAGTTGATGATGAAGTTACATTTTAAAGAATTATATAAGATGTGCATAGATTAAATATGTCACACTTGAAAGGGATTAAAGATGATCAAATAATAAAGTTAAATATTTTCAGGAGAATCTTAAAACTGATATGACATTCAATTCTCTGGTTATAAAATGTTTGGGTAGAAACTACATGTGTTGATATAGAAGAAAGAGCAGTTAAACCGAAAGATAATTACTACTAGTATCAATCTCAAAGACGGGGTACATTTTGGGTGTTAACCCTCTAGAGAGTCGACCCACGTGATATACGTGGTGAAATAGTCTTGACAATTGAGTATCCTAACCAATTGCAATAATTGGGTTCATTGATATTTATGGTATAGTAGATGCTATCACACATACAATCATATTTAATTCGATGGAATTGTTTGATCTTAAAGGGGATCTTCTATAATTTCGCGCGTGAGGGGTTGTCAGCCATGATATATTCCATGGCCCAATTATAAGAGGATGATGATGTCAGTGTTAAGAGAAACTCCTCGAATAAAGAACATGATATATTTTTTAAGTTTATTATTTTTTGACTCAGTTTTATAATATTTTGTATTTAAATACTTAATTATATATGTAAATGCACTTTATGAAATGTTCGAACTTATTATATCATTTATCCCCTAAAACGAAATTTTTAAAGACATTGCTCAAAAATCTTGACTAGAGTCAATGATACTTATGAGGTATTTGGTGAGGCCCCCTTCTTTTATCGGTGACTTCATGTCTAAATAATCTATTTTATTCATTTTATTATGTACATATAAGAACGATTGAATCAAAAGATTTATGATATTTTTTAATATTCAATTCTTATTTTAAATTAGGAACAAAGATCAAAAATACCTCTCTATTTTTATTTATTAGTTAACTTTACCCTTCGTTATAGTATTGGGCTATTTATACCCCCACCATTACTAAACTTAACAAAATTACCCCTGATTAGATGGAATCCCCCAAATCAGCCACAATTGTCCAATTTCTATTGAAATTATCCATTTTGAATGGATTCAAATTAAATTCGACCCGCTACCCATCAAACTAAAATCCAAACTAGGTTTTGATCGTTTGTTTCCTAAAATCAAACAAATAATAAAAAAACTCAGTTCCCTAAATCACTACAAGGAAATACACAAAGGGCAAAAGAAATTTTCAAAATATTTTCCCACTTATTGCAGACCCAATTTTTTAAGAACCCAGAAAAAGAAAAGCAAAAAACAGATGAAATAGCTCAAACCTAGCTGAAAAAATCAAGGAAATATGACATTCAAACTCTGAAAAAGAGCTAACTTTGATTCAGATCACATGCTTGCTTGATTAAACCTGATCAGCGACCACCAAACCTATATTCGAAATTGTTTTGACAATTGAATGGTGCTTGGAAACTCAACTGGGTGTTACTTTTATGTGACCAACCAATCGAATGAGCTACTAGATTCGGTGGTTTAGTCTAATTGAGTTGTGGTGTCATTCGTCTAAGTTTGAAGGCCGAACTAAAACCATGGCAGCCATTAATGAAGCTCCATCAAAGCTTCAAACAGAAACTCAATTGTACTATAAGAAACAGACACTCAATCGTACTATAAATATAGTAAAAGAAAAATATTTAAACTGTATATCCAACACAAATATAGATTCTGAATGCAATTGTTAAGGTAAATGATACTTAATAAGCACACAATAAGTACCAAAGGATTAATTAAAATTTAATTAGAATCAGAATCATGCCTTCTCCTCTTCTCCTTATCTTTCTTATGTTTCCTCCTGTCATCAAAATAATCGCGGGTATGCTTCCTCTTATCGTCTGAATCACGGGTACGCTTCCTCCTGTGGATTTTGAGTCAAATTTCAGTCTCTTGTCCCAGGAAACAGACGACCAAAACCTAGTTTGGATTTTAGTTTGATGGGTCGCGGGTCGAATTTAATTTGAATCCATTCAAAATGGATAATTTCAATAGAAATTGAGTAATTGTGGTTGATTTTGTAAGCTTCCATCCCATCAGGGTAATTTTATTAAGTTTAATAATAATAGAGGTATAAATAGCCTAATAATATAATAAAAAATAAAATTAACTAATAAATAAAAATAAAGGATATATTTGATCATTTTTCCTTTAAATTATGATTGGTCAATTTTATGAATGGACAAACAATTTTAAGCGATTTGCTTGGTTTAAGTCACAGACATCGGGTGTCGTATCACACGTTTTGGAACATGACAAAGGAAGTACAATATACTTCCTTCGTTTTAAAATAAATAATGTTTTTAGTTTGGGCACAAAACTATTTATTTCTAAATAATAAAATATATTTTTACCCACTTACTTCTAATAAATATCTTGAAAAAAATATGACTTTTTATTATTTTCTTGATTATGTAAATTCTCTCCATTTAAACAAAGTAAAATAAAAGAACATTGTTAATGTCTTCTTGATTATGTAAAACACTACTTATTTTAAAATAAAATCAAAAGATTAAAACACTACTTATTTTAAAACGTAGAGAGTATTAATTACACAAAAATTCAATATAAATTAAATAGCAAGGTAAAATTTGTCCATTTTAGCTATCAGCTTAATAATTTGAGAAAATTGATTACAGCTTAAATAATCGAGTGAAATCTTACTAAATGATATTAACACACTCGTCTTACTAACTCAAGTTTCAAATGACTATTAGTTCTATCTTAAAGCTCGGACTCATGCCACATGTCAATTTGCATGTCAAGTCATACAAATTGACTAATAATATCATGTCACATGCTAAGATAAGTGACTACCAAATTAATTCAATTGACTAATAAACTTATGCTAATTACGCAGATAGCATGTTCTGGCTAATTAAATACAAACTTGTCGCTAGATCAATGTGACTGATCCAGTAATTCAAATAGACTGATCAAATCAACCAAAAAAGTTCATGTACAATACAACTACTTCACTCCTTCAAGTTATAAAAATAGGGTCTCCACAAAACTAGAAAAAAGTCTAAATTTATAAATAAAAAAAAAAAAAGCAAGAAAGTTTGTGAATCAAAGATCATAAATTTCTCTACAAGCACTCAAACACTCAAAGACCAAGACCGACAACAAAACAAATTAAGATTCAAAAGGCATTCGAGCTGAAAATTATTTGTTTGTATCTATTTAGTGATTAATTTCTTTGGTCCTATTCGGTCTTCTTTTTTTATTTTCTTCTAATAATTTGATCTATCCAAAAAAATCATCGACCTATGGATGTGATTCCGATTCTTCCGGTGACACCAGAAGCTGTTCTAATAATACAAAGGATGAAAATGAAAAATGGGAAAATGATGTGTGAAAGGAACTAGACATATGAATGAAATTTGGTAGCTCAAAGGGCTGAAAATCCTCATGTTACTGGTTCAAACCCAAATCTTGGTTATTTCCGATTTTCCCTTTTATTCATATACGGCTGATGCTTTGATTCACACGAAAAGAAAAACAAAACAAACATCTATTAAGAGCAATCAATCGGCAGAATTTGCAGTACCATGGCTAGCATGCTATAAATTATTTATAAACTTATTAGCAGGTATGCTTTCTCCAGCAAGAAGCATTTCTTGAAAATCAGATAAGCTGAGGTAACTATTAAACTGACAAAAGAAAATCTGATACCATCCCACCGGACTGATGAGTGGATAAAGTGTAGATTTAGCTACCAGCTTACCACAATAAAAATCACTACTAGTAACACTTCTCTACATATTTTCTGAAAGGATATGAAGCCTGTCTCTAAAAGAAACAAATTGCTGCACTAACTTTTACTTCGATAAATTCAAAAGGGTATTCAAATTCACAAGGCCTAAAACAGCTACTCCGTAGATTAGCAATACCAAGGCTAAAAGATGCACTATCCCTACAAAGTTACACTACCAAATGGAGATATTCAAACTACTTCAGCTCTACCTGACTATTAAATAGGAGTACGGCATCATCTGAACTAAAAGCCATAACTATTGCCATAAGAACTCCCATGGAACTTAGAGAAGATTTCAAATGAGCAGCCTAATTTGAGCAGTTTGTCTGCATGGAAACTGGGGATACACACCTTTCTCCTGGTCATCCACCATTCTCATGAGGTTGCATCTCTTGAAAATGTTTGGACAAGTCAAAACATATACTTTATGTAAGAGTCACTGGCTATCAGGTTCACCTGGCATCTTACGATGCCAACCACCTGAACTGGCTTTACGCTCTCCTCTCTTTCTTTTGTTTTTGGGAAAATGGATCTCCGAGACTAAGCACGATTTCAGTGTTGATTGATCCTGAGATGTGGATGCTTTACCTGCTGCATTAGGTTCTGATGCAGGGGGAGGTGGATTTAAGGTTTCTTCTTCCACATTATTTCCCACATCTTGATATTTCTCAAAGGATTTGTCATGATTCATCATCAAAATGTGTCCTCCCACTTCAGATACTTCATTATGTATGAGAATGTTATCAACAATCTGCAATTAGCAATACATTATAAACAGTCAATGCACTGAGATGCAATTGAAAACAGCCAGCCTTGAAACGTTTTTTGATGATTGAAGAGAACAGAGGACGTAGATGGAACAACTAGCTTATTTGAGAAAACTATGGTCATAGATAAGTGGTGATTAGATGGGATAAGAGAATTAATCTCATTTTAGTTTATTTTAAGGGCCTCGCACATCCTCCACCACCTACCTAATCAGCTCCCTCACTCTATCGCAGCCTTATTTTAGCTTCATTTTATTTTCTTGTTTTTACCACCTCCTGTTTCTCTAATTCTGCCTAATTCATCTACATTAGGGGCTTATTCATAAGCAAAAATATTCTAATTAACTGAAAATTTGAAAACACTTGACAAATAAGGGCCAGATACTACTTTTTAAGAACATCTAATCACATCTACTAAGCCAAGCCCAGATGTGAAAGGACAATATCTTACTCTTTCGCTTGAATCTCCAACTTGTGCCTGCTTCTGAGTGACATCCACGGAGGACAAAAGTCCTACTGTACTTTCTATTATGTCAGGAATAGGCATAGCCTCTCCATACCTTGACATTGCACTGTCAGGCATGATGAAATCTCCGAGATCATAATCTACCACATGCTGAGATGTAGCATATAAACCTCCAGCTGATGTTGTGTCTCCATTGCATGCCGAGAATGTAGGGCTACGAATAGAGCTAGCCTGTCCATCAAATGACATTAAATTCTCAGAGGAAGAAAACTTTATCGCATTTTTCGTCATCACTGTATAAAGTTGGTCTTTCAGCTTATGAACCCGACTATGTACTAGTTCAATTTTCTTAAGGATCTGCTCTAGATGACCGTTGCTGCTCACGAGAATTGACAAATCATCATCAATACCAAACTCATCCTGGCCATTGGTTTTCTGTTCTGCGAATGCTTCGCCATAAAAAAAATCAAATAAGGAAACACCGAGTGAAATTATATCACATTTGTAAACATATCAATGTCATCAGTAAATATGCCAAACTTTGTCCGAGAATAGAATAAATGTGAAAGGATGAACAGGATATAGGATAATTTTAATTTAAAAACAAAGGTTATACTTGTTCTGCAACACTAGGCAAAAATGTGCAACCCCCTCCCCACCCGCACAATATCTTTCCCATTGGAAGGATCTGTTACTCAGAAATTAAACAATTGGTGAGTTTGCACAACTTTTCTCTCTAGGACAGACACTTTGCAACACTATGACTGACATACTTTTGAGCAAAAACTGTAGTGAAATTGTTCGAGTCCTTATTCGAAATTTTGAATTTAAACTTGGGCAAATGTGAACTTGACAATTTTATCCTCACTTCTCATTTTCTAATTTCATAATACCTATAATACCTTATGTGATGAAAGAATGGATAAAGAAGATAGAACACAGGTTTGTTCTAGCAGACAGACACAGCGGTGCACCAATTATTTGCACTTCTAAAATTCTAGAACCTTAAACCTGTCAAACAAAGTTCACACCAAACATCTGAGCTAGAACTGATCTGGAATATATCGTTTCATTGCTTTCAAGTGTGAATTTCACTAAATTGAGCATGAGGAAAAGCCATAATAGGTGGCATTGAAAAAGTTATACCACAACCAAGCAGCAATGGCTGTGAGAAGGTCCATAAGTACTCTGCAGAGATTTTGCAACCAGTCATAAGTTAACTGTTAAGCACTAGATGGCTCAAGATAATGACCTTCAAGCTTGAAAGCATTAATGGCACAATTTAGGTCTCTGCAAAGTCTTGGGTCTGTGAATTTCAAAAGGGTGAATTTTATTCTGTAAGAAAATGAAAAGGCAAGAGAGTTGTAAGTGAGCCCGTGGTGCACCATGCAATACATGACTAAAAGATGTTCTTCAATTAAATCAGACACACATATCAGAAAATCATTTAAGTTTTGTAATGACAAGTCTAATGCTTTTCTAGGTAACAGCGATAACAAAATTTAATATAGGTAAATATTTGGTGATGGATGGATTGACGTGACAAATCAAGGGTAAGGTGTCATGGTGTATGTTATTTTTAGATGACATAGTTCTGATTGACGAGACGCACAGTGGAGTTAAACTAAGATGGAGGTTTCGAGACAGTCTAAAGGGTTCAGGATGAGCAGGCCCAAGACAGAGTACCTCGAGTGCAAGTTCTGTGACATAAAGTATGAGATTAGCATGGAAGTGAGGCTTGATAAACAGGTCATCTATAAGAGAGGAAGTTCCAAGTATCTTGGATCTATTATTATCAGAGAAAGAGAAATGGGAAGATTGATGAGGATATCACTCACTGCATTGGTTTAAGGCGGAGGAAATGGAGGCTCGCATCTAAAGTCTTGTGTGATAAGAAGGGGCCACCAAAACTTAAAGACAAGTCTACAAAGTGATGGTTAGACCAACTATATTGCATAGGGTAAAGTGTTGGTCAATCAAGAACTCTCACAATCAGAAGATGAAAGTTGCATAAACGAGCATGCTGCGATGGATGTGTGGCATACCAAGAGAGATAAGATTAGAAATGAGGATATCCGGGACAAGGTGAGAGTTGCTTCACTGGAGGACAAAATGAGGGAAGTGAGACTGAAATGGTTCGGTCATGTGAAGAGAAGACGCATGGATGCCCCAGTGCGGAGATGTGAGAGGTTGGCTATGCATAGTTTCAGGAGAGTTAGAGGTAGCACGAAAAAGTATTAGGGAAGGGTGATTAGATAAGACATGGTGCGGTTTTAGCTTACTGAGGACATGACCTTAGCAGGTTGTGGAGAATGCGAATTAGGGTAATAGGTTTGTGGGTAGTAGTACGTTGTCTCACTATCCATCCATGTTAATATTCGTAGTATTGCTCTTATAGTTTCTTGTCATTCGATTTCTATTGCTTTCTGTTGTTTCTTGTACTTCAATCATCGTATTATTTTATTGTAGTTACTGCTAAGTATACTTTGCTATGCTTTCATTTCCGTTACTTTTTTTGGGACTGTTTTTCCTTGAGTTGAGGGTCTGTCGGAAACAACTTTTCTACCTCTGAGGTAGGGATAAGGTCTGCGTACACTCTACCTTCCCTGGACCCCACTTTGTGGGACTACACTGGATATGTTGTCGTTTTGTATATTTGTTATGCAATTGCCTATGGCCAATGCTTGTGTAGGTGACACTTATCCCAAAGCATGTTACTCTATTTGGAGTGACATGTAGACTTAAGGAACATGCCATAGGTTTTCACAAAATTATAAAGCAAATTTGGTGTGGTATGTTGCTTCAATATGCATGAATATAAAATAATTAAAAGAAATAATATAGGAAGAGATTAAGATATGCTGTCTTATGAGAAATATGAAACATGATCTTTCTAGGAAAATGATGGAAATAATATAGGAAGAGATTAAGATATGCTGTCTTATGAGAAATATGAGACATGATCTTTCCAGGAAAATGATGGAAACATTATTTAAAAGAAAAGAGTGCTTAAAAGTATCAGCATTTCATTTTCTCTGCCCCTAAGAAAATTATTATTTCCTTGTCCATCAACAAATTAAAACAAAAAAGGGAAACAAAGAAAAGATTTTATTTGATTCTTTCTCATTGATAAACGGACATTTTGAGGCAGGTAAGAGACCTAGGTGGGTGAAAACACAAACCAAAGGCGGAAGAAATCCCAGTGATCCAAACTCTCTTTCATAAAGAGGAAAGCAGTGGAAAAATGGTGCAAACATGATAATTTAAAAGGAGCTGTACTAAAAAGTGGTGAATAATGATGGGAAAACATGAAAATTAGTGCATACCTGCATTAGTAATATCATCTCCAGTTGGTGTCCCATCCAAATCCAGCTTTTTATTTTCTGCAAGATGTCACATGAAAACTGGAATCATCATGGTAACCAGAAACATTGATGTCCATTCAAAAGAATGAGAAAAAAAGCGGTACCAAAATAAGAGAAAATGTTATGAGTAGATATGTGTGTTGCAATATCTGTTCCATCCTCAACTCTCTTCCTCTTTCTCCTCTTCATGGTCTTTCTCCTGTGCCTTGGATGAATAAATGGCAACGATTTCGAGCCTGACTCTTCCAAAGAAGCTTGATCTAACTCCCCATGTCTTTTCCTATCATGTGCTGATATCTCCCTGTTGTACTTTGCTGCCTGCAACTGAAGCTCTTTCATCTTGAGTTCCGCCCATTTACACCGCCACATTATGGGACGTATAAAGTCTCTCCAGTGGGAAGTCAACTTTTTCTTCCTGAAATATGTAAGCAGTCAGTTGATTTACACTGTTTGACTGTATTTAACTCATGCATCCTACTGTATGGCCAACAATTAAATCAAGCAGCATTAAGCTTTGAATGTATAACAAAGAAGTCTCTAAAGGGAATTTAACAGTAAACAAACACTAATTGTATCCCATCTAGATGGATTGTATCTTATACAGCTCGAAGCAATTCTTTTACATAATTTAAGACTTTAAATATATAACAAAACTAAGATCTCATGAGACTCCTTACAAGCCTAAAGTACACAACAAGCTCCGAAACAGCTGTTAGGCAAAAGACAATGCTGATTGTGTTTGCACTTGACAAGTAATTCTAAGAAAACACTGTGATTGACATGTTCAAAGGGGTTTAAAGATCACAAGTAGATTTACGCGAGAAAGAATGAGGATATTTCTTCAGATTAAGTTCCAGCCGTAGTTTACAGGAACCAACTCCAAGAAATAAAAGAGGACAACCTGCTGTGTTTCTTAACCTGGGGAAGCATAGGATCAAGATAGACAAGTACTACGAAAATGCCACCTTTAAAGTTTTCCCTGCAGGTTTAGTAAAGGGACACTGAAGAGATATGTGGAAAATTATAGAATAACATATAGGATAAGAGAAATAGCTGAATTAGCTGGAAACCTGGTTCAGAACTGTTAAATATGGTAATTAGATAGTATAGATATTACGATTAGATAGTGTAGATATTGGAGTGTTAAATATGGTATAATTAGATAGTGTAGATATGAGAATATCCCCAAATCCCTATATTTAGGCAATTAGAAAATTGTAATATTCTTATAGTTTCTTTCCTTATTTACATTCTTTGAAAAAGCTATTTAATCTCATTAGCTTGAGGGAATAATCAAGTAACCAATTCCCAAATTCTTTTTTCTTCTCCTTTTCATTTCTTCTCATGGTATCAGAGCCATCATTTCTCATGGCTCATAATGGAGATGATATTCTGCACACACCTTATGCCGAGGATCTCAATCTATCACTTTAACTGAGTAGACGATAATGACTACCTTTAGTACCAAGCATCAAAGCAACAACCATCAACTTCATCAGTTGCTTGCACAATGCAACCTGGTAACTCCTTTACTTATGTTGCACAGTCTTCATCTCAGGAACAATGGATTCTTGATTCCGGTGCTTATGACCATATAACTGGTAATAAAAATACTCTCTCTACTATTACTAACCCTTCTATCCTCTCTATCGTTACTATTATAACTAAACTAGCTAAAAGGCCTTCAAAATATCTTATTCTCCAAGAAAAATGAAAGAACAATATTATAATGCTCCTGATACTTGTTGAATGCATTACGTTGATAAATGGTAATGAGGAACTTAAGCAAAAAGATAAAAGAGACAACAGGAACAAAATTATATAGCTGTTTTTATCTAATAAGATCAACAATTTTACTAGACAATAGCACATTAAATTTTTTATTCTTCAGGTAAGTAAATGGCACTTCAATACCTTAGACGATTTCATGATTAGATGTTATACTCCATAAGATAGCAAATCTTCAATTGACAATCTTGGCTACTGCAAAAAAAACCATAGAACTTAAGACCTAAAAATCTCTGGCTCTAGGCTAATGGCCAGACCTATATCATACCAAGGAGCACTAGATAGAAGCATCAAAACTCATACCAACTAAAACCTAATGTTGTAACACCGGTGATAGGACCACTTCGGTTATTGTTCATAATCACCATTCTGGATGGTATTTTGGGTCATTAGTGTCAAAAACAGAGAAAATACGAGAGAAACTGAAGAATGATTGCCTCAATTCGTTGATCCAAATTCATAAGTATACATGGTATTTATACACTTAGACTTAATATAAATCCTACCTAATTTGCAAAATTATTTTACAACTAATGCTACACAATATTCTACACTAAATGTATTATTTAGAATATCTCTTACCTATATTCTACAACTAATGCTATTGAATACTCTACACTAAATGTAATATCTAGAATATCTCTTACATATTTACCATATCGAGAATATTAAATGTAGATCTTACAAGATATTCTACAATATGTCCATCATGCTAACAATTAGTCTCTTACTTAGAATACATTTCACGGTCATCGGTATACATATTCTATTTTAAGAGTTGTTTAAAAGGATTAGGCAAGTAACAGGTAACAATTTCAGTTAATATCTCAAAAAAGAAAAAAAAAACATGCTAGTTGTTGCACCTCTTATTCCAATGGGCATCTAATAATTGAACACTGGGAATCAAAAAGAAAAGAATACTGAGACCATTAACAGGGTCAGTCCAAGGAGCAACCAGTAATTTAGACTAAAAACAAATTAAAAAATCAAAAATCTTCCTTTCTCATTGTAAAGATAAGAATAAAACATGCCCCAAGAAAGAAAACAACACCTTATCGGGAACAAGCTGCTAAACCCATCGAATGAAGATGCCAAGCCACTATCATCATAGAACCGAGACTCCACTTCAGCATCACTAGGCCCAGAACCATTATCATTTCCCGATGTAGTGTCAACAAATGAGCTTGAGTATTCAGTTTCATCAGGATCTGCCTTCGTAGCTAATCTGATGTCACTGCTTCTTGCAAACCCAGTTACGTCGACAGCCACATCCATGGAATTGTTTGAAGCTTTAGTAGGTCGTGCATTCAAGGTATTTTCCATTTGAACAATGTTATGTCTAAAGTTACTTCTACAGTTGAAACCTTTCTTCTCGGAATTAGACGGTGTAGTGTTTGTTTCACCAGTAGCAGCAATCGTAACAGAAATTTTTGGTTTCCTATCTAAAGCTGTCTCTCTTGTATGTTGAGTATGTGCCATGTTACATATGTAACCAAATTAAGCTCATCTTACAAACCACCAAAAAGAAAAGCCTTGACCAAAATTCTAAACCATCTTTGCTAAATCTGTGAAAAAAAAAATTTGAATTGCCTGAGAAAGCCACCCTGAACATACTTAATAAAAGTAAGCAAAATCCAATTAAATTTTTTTACTGCGCTTGCCCTTCATAATTGAACAATGGATTTTAAGCTGAAATATGGGAAGAAATCATTGAATTCCAAACCCAGCAGAATAATTGCAAAACAAACTCAAGATTTTTCTTTTGTATCGTTTGCCAGTAACAAAAACCAACAAATAATTGCAATCTACAAACTTTGATATTGCATGAAACAGAGCATAAAGACTATCTTAATTCACATGAATAAAAAGAAAAACACAGGGGAAATGCTGGAAATTAACAGAACATTTTGTATCTAACGTATAAAACTGTCATTTCTAGTATCAAATACCAAGAAATGCTTGCACTACACAAAATTTTGATCTTGTAAATTACACAAAGCAGGAGGTTGAACACACAATTTATAAGAACAACATTTAACTATAAGAAACACCAAAAATAATATCTCATATCCTACAAACAATTCTATCAACCCTTTTCAGTTGGATCAGAAACTCTTCTTTTCAAATTTACCCATATCATTTTTCTAATGGAAAGTTCTGGAAAACTCAAATTTCTCAGCTCACGTAAAAACGACCAAAAAGAAAAAGAGTCTTAATTTGCATGGAAAGCAATGCAAATTCAAGAAGGAAAAAAAACAAGAGAGAAGTGACAAAACATTCTTGCGTCCAACATAGAAAGCTAAGGTAACAGGAAAGTAGAGAAAATTAAGGTATAAAAAAGATAATACATAGTTTACCAATGAAGGAAGTGAGGTGTTTATGGGATTGCGGGCGGGGCTGGGATAGTTTACCAGTGAATGAAGTGAGGAGTGTAAACAGAAGGCTGGTTCGGCGGCGATAATATAAGAGAAGTGTGTTTCATAAATTAAATAAATTGTGAAAATGGAAAAAGTGGACGTTATGTTTATAAACCTAAGAAGTGAGTAGAACTTTTTTTTCACGCCCGGTTCCCGCTTTTGGGGCTCTCCTATATTTCCAGACGCAATTGCCCCTAGACCCTAGTTCATGTAACAACTGCTCTTTCCGTATCACACAAAATCAAACTATTAATTACTACTTTCTTCATTCATATTTATTTATTTATATTTTATTTAATATATTTTTCATAAAATAATAAATATAATAATAATTCTATTATATTTTCTTATTTAAATATTAAGAAATGAATACCACTCAATCACGATGATGAAAAAGATATTAAAGAATAAATTATTTTTTAAATTTTTTAACATAATAAATAAAGGATTTAATTGATCCCTCCATTATTAAAAGATGTCGATTTAAATTTTAAATTAATTAAAATACATATTTTTAACTCTTTGTAGGTTTTACGCGAACATGGAAAAATTAAGTAATGAGATAATTTTATAGACCTTTCTGCCAGTCTAATTTTGTAATATTAATTTTTTTTTGTTAGTTTTTGATATTACGTTTACTCTCTTACTTTAATTTTTTTTTAACTATTATTTTTACCTATTTATCATTAATATAAGATATTTATGATCTGACAATTTTTTTTTAAATATTATATTTTTTTAATTAATTTTATTAGTATTTTTAATTTTATTAACAAGTTTTGATGGGGGTGAAATTATCTGATTAACCCGTAGTCAACAAGAACTTTGATAAAGCTTCAAATTAGATCATTTTTGCGTAATAATACGAAAATATCAAAAGCAAAGTATGATCATCAACACTAATAACCTAGATATTTATTCTGTATAATCTATATTTCATGCTTTCTATGAAGGCTCCAACTTTACTGAAAATACCATGAATGTCTATCTTATAAGCCTCATTATATATATTGCCTCAGGTAATCAATAGATTTCTATTGGAGTTCACTTTCATGAGCTTAAATTATTAGCTTTAATTTAGAAAGCCTTGAACTTGTATATCGTAATTGAAACTTGTCAATCATTTCCTTCAATTTGGGGTTCATTGTTTTTAAGGAATTGAACAGTTCATTTTCGATATAAATGGAAAAAGAAAGAAGGTGACAGAACAGAGTCCATCAGAATAGACCAACAACAAAGATTTTATAGGAAAATAATTGTGTGGGGTGACGCAAGCTCTTAACGAGGTAAGAGGGGTGTCATAAGATTAAATTGGCTAAAAATTTAAGAGAAATTTACATAAATGATCATATTTTGATCGAAAATAGGTTTATATAGCAACATTATCATTATTTACAATTTATATCAATATTTAATGTCTCATACATTATATTCTTAATATTTAAAGTTATCAAATACAAATACAATATTTATTCTGTTAAGAAATTCAAGAAATTTTATTTTTTTAAAAAGACAGTTACCTTGATTCACGTTATTATTAAAAGATAATCTTCTATACTGATATGGGCTCTGAAAATTGTTGGAATTCAATCACTACAAGGAAATCTTGTAGAGAAATGATGATTGTGATATTTTTCCTTCCATATCATATAAGGGTTTTTTTCATTCAAATTGATTCTGGTATGTACTGTAATCTAGATAAAATTGCGATTTATAAAATCAGTTGTCAAAAAAATATATAATTTTCAATCCTTGCGTATTTGTTTTCGTTTTATATTTCTATTTATGGATTTCCTTGTTTGTATATTTATGGAGCTTAATTTATTTTTATCGATTTGTATCAGCAGGGATAGTTTGTTTTCGTAATTGATTTTTTTTATCATTTGAAGTATCATTTTATAATGGCCAACATAACAGTACTAATCAAGCATTTTGATAGATGAAACAAAGAGAATTGCTACGTCAGATACACAGTAATAGAAATTATATTTAAGGAATATGCTTCTTTTAGGGAATTAGCTAATGTAATTACTAGCCAACCTGGTATTGATTTAATTAAAAATTATCAAGTTGAAATACAATGTTGAAGGAACCAACACACCTATAAAGATACATAATGACATGAGTGTTAAGGTGTGCATACAGTTGAAGAAGGAATCAAATGACTTTAAAATACAATGTTGAAGGAACCAACACGCCTATAGAGATAAATAATGACATGAGTGTTAGGGTGTGCGTACAGTTGAAGAAAGAATCAAATGACTTTGGAATGTATCCATTATGTGTTAATATTTTTGATAAAGTTATTGAAAATGAAGTAGCATGTGGAATTTGAATGGATACAAATGATATATTAGCATTGGTGATTGCAGAGTCGGGTGAGCCTTGTATCGATTTCTGACCGTATCAAAAAGAAGTAGTGATTGATCAAGTATATAAGGACAAGACAACTTTGATATCTGTGATGAAATATTATGCAATTGTCAAAAACAAAGAAGACCAATGCTAGAAGGTATTTGTATTTTTTACTGTAGTTATTAATGGACAAACTATTCATATGAATATGTGTATGGTTATTTTCTCAACTTTAATATTAAGAATTGTTTTAGTTAATGAAAAAATAATATAGGTTTATACAATGATGTATACTTAAAAACTTTGTATCATACATTGATTTGAAAAAAAATTGCTATAAATATATTTGTATTTAATTATTAAAAAAATATTATTTGTATTCAAAAATATTATTTAGATGTACCATAATTTCAAAAAAAACAAAAGGAAACAACTATCAGATACAAATATAGTGAACAAATATATATATTGGTATGAAATGCTTGAATTCACCGTTGAACTACATAAAGTGTTAATTAGATACAATATGATATAGTTACAATAGATATAATCTGATATATTAATACATTAAAATAAATTCTCTAAGCCTCTATTAGTTTTAAAAATATACAAGAATACAACACAAAATTTGATATATATGACAAATTTTCAATTCAATAAGCATACATATGTGGTCATTTATAATTAACTGATACATTGATTCATGCTTGTAGGCAATATAGTTAGTGATATGAGCTTGTATCCACTGTTAAATTAAAATACATCAGAAGAGATTTAAATGATGTTAAGTGTTATAAATGCGGTCAATTTGGTCATATTGCCCCGAATTGTAAGAAGGAACGGATCAAGGCTCTAGCCATGGATTTGGACGATAAATCCAAAGAACAGATTATGAAAATCATGGATGAAACTTCAGTCAGTGAAAATGAGAGTGATTAAACTTCTTCCTCTGAGTCTGAAGCTTCTATTAAATTATTTAATTTACCTAATGATAATGATTGTGATAAATGTGATACATGTACAGGAAATTGTTCTTGTGACAACCTGGATTTTTATAAATTACAGTCTCAGTTTTAAAATAATTTTGAACTTAAACCTATCACTTCTGATAATATTTTAGAATTATTAAAAGAAGTCACTGATAATAATTTGAGAGAAAAAATTATCAGTATGACCTCTATTGCAAAATCGGCAAATAAGCCTATTCAAAAAAGAGACATTTTGGAGGAAGTTCCATATTCTATGGCAGAAGTTCAAAAAAGACTTTTACAAAAGAACTCGCCACAAAATATGAATCTTCCCAGTTATACTTCTTCAATGGATGATTTAAAATAGGAAGTTGAAAAATTAAAAAATGAGATTAAATCTCTTAAACAAAATCAAATGATTTTAGACCATCGTATAAACCAAATTGAAAATACTACGAGCCATGATATTAAAGGAAAAGGAGTTTTATTAAATGAAACAAATGATTTGAACGAAATCTCTGATTTCACGAAAAGGGCTATTTCTTCCCCTAATGATGATTTATTTATAGGAATGATGCAAATAGTGACCTCTCATAGATGGTATGTTAAGTGCACTATTTTGATTGATGATAATTTTTCAATTACTGAAACCGCTCTTATTGATAGTGGAGCAGATATGAGCTGTATTCAGAAAGGTATAATTCCCACCAGATACTACCAGAAAACTTCTCATAAAATTAGTTCTGCATCTGGTGATAGAATGAAAATAGATTATAAACTACCTAATGCTTATGTTTGCAAAAATAAGGTTTGCATTCCACATTTTTTCATTCTTGTCAAAGATAAAATGTTTCCTCCTATTATACTAGGAACTCCCTTTATACAGGCTATTTATCCTTTTACTCATGTTGATAACAGAGGTTTTCATGCTACTTATAAGGGTAAAAAGATTTCTTTTCAGTTTATAACTGAACCCCTTACTAGAAATATAAATACTTTAATTGATAAAAAAAATTTCATATGAAATCTTTACAACATGAAATATATAGCATGTCCATTGATGATATTTTACAATCTTCAAAATTTCAAGAAAAAATTAAAATAATTTCTGAACAATTTGCTGTTTCTATATGCGCTGATCATCCAAGTGCTTTTTGGAATAGAAAAAAGCATGTGGTTTCTCTTCCATATGAAGACTCTTTTTCGGAGGAACATATTCCTACCAAATCTCGACCCTGTCAAATGAATTTGGAATTACTTGAATTCTGCAAAAAAGAGATTGATAATCTTTTACAAAAGGGTCTTATAAAACCTTCAAAGTCACCATGGTCTTGTACAACTTTTTATGTCAACAATGCTGCAGAGAAGGAACGTGGTGTACCAAGATTGGTAATAAATTATAAACCTTTGAATAAAGTTTTAAAGTGGACCAGGTATCCTATCCCTAATAAACGGGATCTTTTGTCCAGATTATATGATGCCAATATATTTTCAAAATTTGATTTAAAATTTGGATATTGGCAGATTCAGCTTTTTAAAGAGCATACTTATAGAACGGCATTCAATGTCCCATTCGGGCAATACGAGTGGAATGTTATGCCTTTTGGTTTAAAAAACGCGCCTTCTGAATTTCAGAAAATCATGAATGATATTTTTAATCCATATATGGATTTTATCATTGTCTATATCGATGATATTTTAGTATTTTCTAAAACTTTAGAATTACATTATAAACATTTAGATATTTTTAAAAGAATTATTATTCAAAATGGGTTAGTTATATCTAAACCCAAAATGAGTCTTTTTCAGACCAAAGTCAGATTTCTTGGGCATTATATTTGCCAGGGAAAAATAGTTCCTATTCAAAGATCTATTGAATTTGCTGTAAAATTTCCTGATGTTATTAATGACAGGACGCAATTACAAAGATTTCTGGGAAGTCTAAATTATATTTCCCCTTTTATTAAAGATTTGTCAAAAGACCTAGCTCCTTTATTTGAAAGACTAAAAAAGGATTATAATTTGCCATGGTCTGATATGCATACTGATATTGTTAAAAAGGTAAAAGAGAAGGTAATCTCTTTACCTTGTTTAACCCTTGCTAATCCTGATTGGCAGAAAATTATTGAGACCGATGCCTCTAATATAGGTTTCGGCGGTATTCTTAAACAATTAAATCCCCATGAAAAAAGAGAATATTTAATTCGTTATTATTCAGGAAAATGGACTACGGCCCAACAGAAGTATGCTACTGTGGCCCATGAGATGCTTACCATTGTTAAATGTGTCTTGAAATTTCAAGATGATCTTTATAACAAAAGGTTTTTGATAAGAACTGATAATAATGCTGTTAGATTTATGTTTAATAAATATTTCAAACATGATGCTTCAAAAATTATATTCGCTAGGTGGCAAGCTCAATTAGCCCCTTTTGATTTTGATATAGAATATAAAAAGGGGAGTGATAATTCCCTACCGGACTTTTTAACAAGAGAGTTCTTAAATGAAAACTAACAAAATTTATTTTCACTGCAGAATGAGGCCACAATGGCCATCTCAATCTTCCTCTAATAGAGGAAGAGGAAGAAATCCAGGTCGATATAACGACCGAGGAGGATCGAATTATATCACAGGAAGTTATACTTCTCGGAGCTCAACTTCAGGAAGTTATACTTCCCAGAATCCAATTATAAGGAGAGGAAATAGAACTCTCATCAACGAGAATCTTTCTCAAAGGGAGGAAATTTCGTCCCCATCGATTAACATGGAAGATATTCCAAAAGATAGCCCGTTATACGAGGCTTTACAGCAACATATAGCTAGCAAAAAGAAGCAAAGTAATACCTACGCTTCTATTGCCATGGAGACTGCAGAAGATCAGAAGAATTATGAAAAGGTCTCTAAAAGGGAAGTTATACTTTTCCTTGAAAACAAAGACATACAATGGAAAGATAATATTTGGGAGATAACCCAAAAATACTTGATGGAGAAATTATATTTTTCGGGTGAATCATATAAAACCCGAAGTTATTATGAGAATATTCTTGTCTCCACTGGAAGTGCAGAGATATCTCACTTCAGAGACAATAAAGACGAGACTGTTTATAACTTCTCGAAAATTGTTATAAAAAGGATTATATCCACAGAAGAGTGGGGTATCTCCACTATGAAGGAAAAACAAGTTATACTCGAAGGTGGAAGGATGAATTTCACCTACTGGGATTATATCCAGGCCTTCTCATATGTTTTGTATTACAATAATGATAAACACAAGCATACGTGGTTTATAAAAGTATGCTCGAAAATATTTCAAAAGGTTATACCAAATTGGTTCTTGAATTGGTGGACATTCCACGGCCCTTCTATCAGGATATTACCTGAACAGATTAAAGAATTGTATGACTCTTGGATACAGGTGTCCCCTGATTTGGATCGGTTATACCGAGAAGAACATATCGGCTGGCCAGAAAACATCAGTCAAGTTATGTTCTTTATAGAATTCTCTATTCCTTGGATCCATAAATGGATTCCCGAATTCGGTTATACCGAAGAAAAAATCCCTTGCATATATCGGACCTATTATAACAATTTCTGGGACAAAATGTTAAAAATTGACCCAGTAACCAAGCAGATTTATGGTCAAGAGACCATTGATGATATTAACAAAACTTTGAAGAAATATCAAAGTAGGGAAAAAATTGACAGTCCCCTAAAGCATATTGCGAGACGGATAGCTTATTAGCCGGGAGATAAAACCCAACAGATCGAAGATTATCTAAATCTCGTACAGAAAAATCTGCTGGAATCGTTCGAACAAATTTTCAGCAAGTCCGATACCTCCATGAAGATTCAGTCAAATTATGAAGACTCTCAAGCAGATGAAGACACTGACACTGAAGAGGTGTTAAAAGAAGCAGAAAGGCTTTTACAACAAGATAAACTAGAAGATGGAGATAGTGACGAAGATTTCGTCCAAAGAATGATGAACGCACAAGGGAAAAAAAAGATCGGATAAGATCAAGAGACCCTGTAGACCCCTTGACAGAAATATCTGTCACTGTGCGATGATAAAGCACACTGTACAAAGATTCTTTTTCTTCTATTTAAAGAGGCCTTTGCCTCATTTGTAACATATCAGAAAATTTTATTTTCCTCTCTCTCTCTCTAGGGTTTTGCTCTGCCTTCTCTCTAAAAAGAAGACACAGCTTTTTGTAAATCCTCTCTTGTAATTTTAAATTTTGTATAGAAAAATCAAAAATCGTCCAAACTTTGGACACAACTTTCGGCCTCAAGGTAATTTAATTTTGTCTTTTTATTTATTTTCTCTGATGGCCGAGCTTATAGCCGGCTAAACATCTATCTATGTTGAATACCATACTGCTTGAATCTCCATAAAGATGAACTAGACTTTATTAAAATCAAGAGATTTTATTATAAGAACTTTAAAGATTTAGTGTTAATATTGATAGCTTGGTTCGGAGATGGTGGTACAGTCGGCATGAATACTGTAGATCTTGGATTTGCCTTAGTGGCTACGTACAGTTGCCCGGTGAAAAAGCCCGTTTATTGGAGTTGTTTAGGGCTGTTGTTATCCCGGGGAGCCCCTAAAAAGGTATCCTGTACACATGGTCTCAAGATCCGGCAGTATTCTTTGCTCAGACAGGCCCCATGCTTCGGTGAAACATTACCATACAACTATTAATCTATATACTAAATTTTTTTCATAGTTAGGCCCCATGCTTCGGTGAAACATTACCATACAGCTATTAATCTATATACTAAATTTTTTTCACAGTTCGGATAATAATCTCTCTTAGTTTTGATTCTTGTTTGAAGACAAGGGTATTATTGGATAAGGTCTATCACCGTCGAGCGGACTACCGCCGGCATCGATTGATCCTGTCTACATGGTATCAGAGCCTAGGAATTATTTTATGGGATTTAAAGTATGATGGGATTCAACATAGATATATTATTATGAATATTGGAGAAATTAGTATTAAAAATACTAGACTTGAAGAGGTAGATATACCTCAAAATCTTGATTTATTAAACAAGTGGACTATTCCACAAGTTCCTATTCATACAATTTATGATTATGGTTTCTTTGATAGATTATCTTCTAAACAGTTGATAAAAACTACTGAGCAGTCTCTTGCTTTAAATTCTTCTGAACAAAGTGTTCGTTTATTGAATGAACGTGATATTATGCTTTATAAAAAGAAATATAGCTTTATGCATATAGGCTTAGTTCAAATTGCTTTTAAGTCGTTAACCCTTAAAGGGTTACCTGAATCGTTTATGGCTGCTTTAAGAGATGCTAGAAATTTAAATTTTAGACAGTCTCTTATGGGCTCTATTGAATCTACGGTGGCATATGGTCCCGTATATTTCAATACTCAACCAAATTTGCAACTATCCTTATCTGATGTCAATATTCTTGATGCTTTAACATTAAATGTTAAGACTCATGGTTATAACTATGCTCCTGGATCAGAACTTATATGTTTATCTTATAGGATTTATTATAAGTTTTTGTCCACTCTTACTCCTCGATGTAAATTGACAGATATATCAAATGAGACTATGATTTTTGAAACAAATTTTGCTAAGTCCAAAGTCACCACTAGGAGACTTATTGGATGGGATGAAATTGATTTTCCTTCTACTTGGATTTTAGACTCTGTTATATCTCCGAGTCAACAAGCTGATGTATTCTACGATCTGCAAAGCTACTTCTGATAAGAATACTGAAACAGTAATTTGCAGAATGATAGTAGCAGGATTCACCGGCCAATTAAGAGGTTGGTGGGATAACTTTATGACAACCGAGGATAGAGCAGCGATCTATAACGCTGTTAAGTCTGAACCTGGAGTTGATAATCTAGGAAGAGCCTTAGTAGCGGGCAGACAGGATTGTGTCTACACCTTGGTGCTTACTATTATCGAGCACTTTAGTGGCAGATTCACCAATATGTACGAAAATATTCGTACCTTGTTGAACGGACTTAGATGCAAGCATCTAGGCGAATTTAGGTGGTATAAAGACACCTTTCTCAGTCGGGTTATGGACCTGCCCGAAAGTAATAGTGATCATTGGAAGGGTAAATTTATTGATGGTTTACCACATTTATTTGCAGAAAGAGTAAGAAAAACTCTTCGTGGAAATAATGTCCAAATTATGTATAATACTTATACTTATGGACGTCTTATTGGAGTATGCACACAAGAAGGATTAAACTTGTGTAATGAATTAAAGCTGAATGCACAGCTTAAAAGACAGAGACTAACTGAAAAGAACCAGTTAGGAGATTTCTGTCAACAATTCGGAATGGCAGGTGCTACCGCAACCTCTTCATTAAAAAAGAAGAATAGGAAAAATGATAAAGATGAATTTTACCAAAGGAAGGGTAAAAGACGACATCGTCGATCAAAAGAGGAAAGATATTTCCGAAGAAAACATCGCAAGGAAAAGAGATTTGTTAAAGACAGATCTGGAAGAGATTTAAATGATGTTAAGTGTTATAAATGCGGTCAATTTGGTCATATTGCCCCGAATTGCAAGAAGGAACGGATCAAGGCTATAGCCTTGTAGAAGTTTCAGGTTGACTAGGTATAACGTGAGTAGAATGAACCACCATAGACATGTCAGACGAAGAAGGAATACCAATCTTCTTTACCAGCTCAATTAAATAATCAAGCTTAGAATCAAGAGAACTAATATGTTCCCCTAAAACTTTAACATATAAAGACAAATAATTATTTTGAGAAATTAAATTATTAATTTCCTTTATACCTTTGCTAGCAACATCATCATCAATAAATTTTTAAAAAGCAGCAAAAGTAATACCAGTATTATTTGATAAAATAAAAGGATTTTGTGGAGGATAAATACTCGTTATAAGATTGCCATTATTTTCTTGATAGGTTCTTTCAAGAACTTTAATATATAAAGGCATGTAAGTGGTTATAAACCAAGGAGCAAAATATATAATTTGATTATGTAAAGCACAAGTTTCATAAAACTCTTGGGAAATATTCCTTTTGTCATTAATGCTATAAAATTCAGTATACCAGTTTTTAAAACTTTTCCATTTATCTTGACAAAATTCATTTAAAATATGTTTTCTTGCCGGTGACCCCGGACTAAAATCAATTTGGAACTTAATCATTTAAGTTTTATTAAAATCAAAATCCATATCGGATAAAGTAGGAATATCCTTGTCAGAATTATCATCTTTAACAATATTGTTAGAAACCTTTATATGTTCAACACGCTTACTACCATCAGCCGTGTTTATCGTATGGAGAGAGGCAGGACGATTTAATCTGGCCGGACCATAGATTGGTTCTAAAGGATCAATATATGAATGTCCTGCAGATGTAGATAATCTTCTACTACTAGTATAAGAACGCCTGTAAGGTGTTAAAGACTTATTGTCCTCAAACTGAATACAAATTCTACCTTCAGGAGTTTGACTAACATACGAATATTCATGATTAGTTATAGATATATATAATATACTGGCAAATTCAATTAGCATATATATAAATTTTATATGTATGCATTCACAATTAAATACATTAATATATGAAGTCACTTATAAAGAAGACAAAGGTTGTTACGATTACTTATAAAACATGATGTACAAAACAAATTGACTTAAAATATATTTTTTATTTAATAAAAAATAATGTATCACATTTTGGAACAACACAAAATCTATTCCTCAAATTCTTCGGCAACATTTTTTTCCTTTATACTTGTATGAATTGCTTTTTCTTTATTGTGGTTTCCATATTTAATAGATAAAGAAACATCTTTAACTTTCCTTCTATTCTCCACTTTTTTTCTTTTTCGAACCTATAGAAGATTCAATAACATCTTTTCTCTTCAGTGACCTTTAACCTCGATCTTCTTCAACTTTATCCGAACTTTCTTGAGCAACTGCCGCTGCAAATTTCACCATTGCCTTGAGTGACTAACAAATCAAAAGATGGTGCATGTCCATGAAAATAAATATTAGATGATATACCTTTTGTTAATTGCTTAGATGGTCTATGGTCAGCCATGGAATAAGATCCCAGAAATAATTTACAAGAAAACCCTAAAAATAAAATACACACATATAAAGATTTGTGAGAAATACAATGAATATAAATCCTAAATATACCAAGAATAACTTCAAACCGTAAATGCAAGTTACTTGGATTAATGAGATTCTTGATTTGAAATTAAAACCGCAAGAATCATGTAGATTGTAGTTTGAAAATAGTTTCCGCAATATTTGTGTAATTTGAGAGAGAAATGATTTTGAGAAGATGGTTGATTGATGGATGGCGTACAATAAGGTATCTTTACAGTAGGTATAGTAAAAAATTTGAAATACATGATTAAAATAAATAAATGATCAATTGAATAAAATATAGCTAGATATTATAATTATTTAAAACTATGGCCATAATTTATAGATATTATCATATTTATGCTATATTATATAATTTTTTTAAAATCTAAATAGGACAGGGCAAATGGTGGGCTTTAAAAGAGGTAAATTTTCATAAATAACTATTAGTAGCTAGAATTTGCGCAATTAAGATTTATAACAACTACTTTTAGGTTTTAAAGAAAAAAAATCTCTCTTGCCTCTCTCATTAATCTCGCTCGTCTGTCTCCCTCTCTCTCCTTCTCTCTTTCTCTTTCTCTCTCCCTTTCTCTCCCTCTCTAGCTTGCCTCTCCTCTCTCTCTCTCTCTCTCTCTCTCTCTTTACCCTCTCTTTCTCTTCCTCTCTCCCTCTTGTATGCTTAATTTTCAGCACCTCTCTCTCTTTGTATTTTGTATTTTTACCCTTCTTCTAGGTATTTTTTTGAGGTATCAGACAACTATATTTATTGTACTCATCTATGCATTTTGTTGTACTCATGCATGCATTTAGGTTGTATCCTCTCTCGCTCGTTCTCTCCCTCTCTCTCTCTCTCTTTGTATTTTGAATTTCCACCTCTCTTTGTATTTGTATATTTTTTGAGGTGTCAAGCAATGTACTTATTGTATTCATACGTGCATTTAGGTTTCATGCCCTCTCTCTCTCTCTCTCTCATTGTGTGTATTCTATATTTCCACCATTCTCCCTTGTATTTCTCTATTTCTAATTTGAGGTGTCAATTGACTGTATTTGTTGCATTCATATGTGCATAATTTAGGTTGTGTTATGTATTTCCACCTCTCTTTCCTCTATATTTCTATAGTTTTTAGGTGTCAGGTGACTGTATTTGTTGTATTCTTATGTGCATTTAGGTTTTACTCTGTATTTTCTTCCCCCTCCCTCTGTATTTTTATATTTTTTGATGTATCAGATGACTGTTAATACGTGCATTTAGGTTGTATCGATAAATACAGATTTTACCGATGAATGTAATATGTGTGTATATAAAGACACAAGCAACAAAAAATATAAAGGACTGTATTTATTCTCTCTAATTGCACTTGTATTCATTTTTTTTTATATCACTCATATTCATTCATTCTTGTATCACTTGTACTCATGTGCACATTTAGGCTGTATCGATGAATACAGTCCGCGTGTATACAAAGATACAAGAAAATACAAGGGTTTACATTTATTCGTTCTTGTATCACTTCTGTTTTTTTGCTTTTGTATTACTTATATTCATTCATTCTTGTTTCATTTGTATTCATTTACTCTAATTTCACTTATATTTATACACACATTTAGTTTGTATTCATGCATTCTGGTATCACTTGTATGCATTCGCTCTAATTTTACTTATATTCATGCACAAACTTAGGTTGTAACAATTCTCTCTAATTTAGCTTTTTGTTATTTGCTCTTGTATCATGTATATTCATTCACTCTTGTATCACTTATACCATTCCTTATACATATATATGAAAACACACTAGAGAGCGCATAAAAATTACAGAAATATATAGAGAGATGTGAAAATTATAGAATATAAGTTGTAAATTTTTATACAATTGAGAATTCTAAAGAGCGGTGTAAAATTCAAACACGGTAATGAAAGAATTTTTTTTTAAAAAAATTAGCCAAGCATTTATAGTTGAATACAGTAGGTAATATCTTATAGCTACACTAACTTTAACTATTTCTCTTTTTTACAAGAGAAGCGCTTTCTAGTTTTGCCTTGCGCCAACGATAAACCCTAATTTGCCTACATATTTTCGATAGCCATGGCCACCAATTCCTCGGGTCAGCCTCCTCCTGAGACTGGCCAATCACCTTTATATCCAAAACTGCACGCACATCTAGATTCGCATCAATGTTATGCCCTACGCCAATCACAACAAAACCCATCCCAATAAAGTCAGTGACTTATCTACATGGGGAACCCATAGTACTGTGGGAAGAAAACGAGATCACTCAGATGATATATAAGGGGAATTTACAATATGCAGTTGTTGAAAAATTTTCCTATAGGTGGCCCGAGATACAAGATCTGTGAAAGATGATCCCCAAGCAATGTGAACTGAAAGGAGAATGTAATATAGGAGTACTCAATAATAGACATGTCCTGTTAAAGGCATCAAACATGGAAGACTATGTCAGTCTTTTATCCAAGCCATCCTTTTATCTGACTAAGAGACACTGGACGCATCCGATGAGAACCCTAAAGTGGGATCCATTGTTTGATCCAGAGGAGAAAATGACTACAGTCATTACGTGGATCTCTTTTCCGTTCTTACCACCAAACTTTTTCATAAAAGAGGCAGTTTTCTCTCTTGTTGCTACAGTTGGAAAACCTTTACAAACGGATTTGGCAACCAAAAATTAAACAAGAACTAATTGTGCCCATGTCAAGGTGATAGTAGATCTGCTCAGTGAATTCCTAAAAAGAATTAATATTGGTATGAAAAAGAGCAACAGAGAGATAGTGAAAAAAAAGATCAGTATAAAATATGACCATGTGCCTAAGTATATTGTAAAATCCAAGGTCATAATGAGCAGGCGTATTATTTCCTACACCCGGAGTTATATCCAAAAAAGAAGGAGGTAACACAGGAGAAAGACAAAGAAGAAGGAATATGCGAAAATTATCTAACAGAAGGGGGGGAAGGCAATTCAGACTCAGGGGAATGTGAAAGCATCACAAGGAAAAGAACATGAGGAGTTTCAAACCCAACAAAGTAGAAAACAAGGAGGAAGGAAGCATCACGTGGGATGGATAAAAGAATAGGTATGGAACCAGAAGCAACCACAAAGAGGGGTGAACACCACAAATCGATTTGAGATCTTGAAGGAGCAAGAAAAATATTCATAAAGGATAGAGCAAACAAAGAATATAGGGAAGGAAATGGAAGAGTAGAGCAGTGAGAAAAAAAACACAAATGTAAGGGACAAGGAAACGGAGAACAAGGAGGCATAGGGCAATGTTGAAGAAACAAACACACAAGGAGAGAATATCATAAATGGGGACACAACAATAATGATATGGAAAAATGATGATAAAGAAAATGAAAAGGAGGATGTCAAGAGGAATGATAGTCTGAATGAGGAGGTCCAATATCCCCTCAGTATGGTGGTACATCAATCCAAAGTAGTTGAGGAATCACATCAGTAAGAATTAACAAATTTTCCATTACAACACTTACAAGATCAAGAAGAAGAAGAGGACATGGAGGCTAATATTGATAATGCAGCAAGGGTAGGGGATCTGTCACCAAGGAGAATCGCTGAAGTGAAGAATTGTCACGATCGGAACATGGGCCCGGATCGATACACGGGACAAGGAGCCCTGAGAGACTCCAAGTCGACCCATGGCATGAACATATATCTAACTCAATCAAATAAAGCGGAAGATTAACATGATAAACTTAGCGAAAGTTTGAAATAAGCATAACATCAGAAATAAACACGAATCTAAAGCTGATTATATTCTATGTTTGAAAAGCCTCTAATACTAATGAGTTGATGGGACAAGACCCCAACTAACTCTCTAAGTCTGAAATTAAGTACATAAAGAAAACTGATAACGCATGGTCCTCAGGAGATGAGGACTCACCAACAGATGTGTGATGCTAACTCTGAAAGGCTGGCTAAGGATGAGGCTACGTCTGAGTATCGAGGCCTGTATTATAAAATGATACAACATAGAGTATGCGGTCAGTACGTGGAATGTACCAACTATGCAAGGTAAGTAAAACCTCTTAATTAAGTAAAGTCATTTAAAACATGCCTGATATAAAAACATAAACAAGATAAGAATCTGAGAGTAGGGTTTGCATGCTATTTTCTGAAATCATGATCTCAACATAACATAACATCATAATTGAATCGATTGACCCCGAAGCTAAAATCTGATAGTCATTAGTAAAACTGAACATTGGGAAAAACCTGCTTTAGACCATATATAGACATATACATCATAAATTATAAACATATATAACTGAAATCATAAGGAACAATGGCAGACTCGTCATATAACCGACATACCACGATAGAGCTTACGTGGTCCTAATTATCACACTCAAGTGGGTAGAGCCGTCCAAAGCCTTGTCAGGGGTAATGACGATACCATGATATCGATATCAAGCTAAAGGCTCACTCGGGATAGGGGATAGCTCACAAGGGAGGTCCTAAAGTAATCTAATCATACCTATGTTGGCGCGTAGTTCTGAGGCGTATGGTTTACTGACCCTTAGCCTACTCTATGCTAGACACTTCTCTAAAAAATATGCATATACTCTCCATCATTTTCCAAAGAAGCTGACCATCATCTATTGATGAAGCTGAATAATCATGAATACATATAAATCTGAATCATACATGAGAATCCTTGGCTCAAACCATACCACAAGCTGAGTAAAATTGGGAGTCCAGACTCCAAAACTATGTGGTAAGCTAATTTATCATGAATCATAAATCATACTTGAATATATGAACTTGCCCAATACTTTAACATGCCCGAAATTAACTTAATTCATCTTGAAAACATGAACATAACATAGGTATATTGGAAACATGTTTTTCTTATCAAAATCTATCATGCATGAACATACTTCATAAATCTCATCTTCTCATAAGCTTTCATGATTGGGCATCATAATTTGGAAAACTAGTAAACATGATTAATAATTGAAAATATGATAAAACTTGCCCATGAATCGTAATTCATCATTTAAAACATACTTAGATCATACCCATGACATTGACTTAGAGAATTCATGCATTGGGTTAAAACCCCATAAAATCAACTCATAGATTTTCATAAGTTAGAGAGGGATTGGGCATGGATGTGAATGAATTCACCCATTTATAACCCTACATACCTAGGGAAAAACTGATTTTTACCACTCCTTGACTGCCCAATGAAGAATTGAAGAAAACTTGAAGGAAAATGAGCTTGATCACCTCTCAAACTCTCTAACTTTGCATGCATGAGTAAGAATGGCCCAAAATGAACTTACCCATCTTAAGACTCATCGTTCATAACTTAAAACGACGTAGTATAGGCCTTAGAATCATAGGAATTACAGAAAAGCCCTTACTAAATTTGCAGAAAATAACTGACTGCCAGTCTCCATGAGGGACTAGGTGAATTGTCACCCAAGACCACGACTCTTGGCATTAGTCGTCGAGTGTACTATCCAAAAATTCATCTGGGGCTCTCCACAGGGGACCCTATGAGTCGTTATTGGTGACTACAACTCGTGGTCACCACTCGTCACCCTCACTGCCCAAACTCTCAAACTATAAGTAACCGGTTAAACATAACCCATCCCACGAATCGTGGTATCTTACCATGACTCGTGGTGACCAACCATAAGGTACACTGCCAAGTTTTTCTTCTCCTTCCCTTAGCCCTTGATCACGACTGACTCAACAAGTCATGGGGACCACGACTCGTGGTCAGGTCCGTGGGGACTCCAAAACCTAAAATTTCAACTCAAGTCCTGTACCTTACTACGAGTCTCTTCACGACTTATGGTCTATCCCACGGGTCACAGAACGACCCATTCTGTGACCTGGTGCCAAATTTCCAGTTTTCTCTATTTCAACTCCAGGTCTGATCTTAGGGCTTTCGAGATTTGACAACATCTCTCCCTTGGGAACATTCATTCTCGAATGTTGGAAAATATACAGAAAAGTTAGGTATTTTCAGTTTTAGCTTTATTGAGTTGGTTGGGGTCTTGTCCCATCAACTCGTCATGTTTAGAGGCTTTTCAGACAAAGGATAAAATCCAACTTCAGATTGTGTATTCTGATTTCATATTTAATTTAGAATTCCGCGATTATCTTGTTGATTTATTTAGTTTTATTGATTGAATTAGATGTATGCTTATGCCATGGGTCAACTTGGGTCTCTCGGGGCTCCTTGTCCCGTGTTGCGATCTGAGCCTCCGTTTGGGTCGTGATACTTATGTGTTCTGATATTGATGATTTGAGGAACCGGATATTGCATGAGGCTCACAGATCCAGGTATTCTATACATTCAGGTGCCACCAAGATGTACCGTGACCTACAGGAAGTCTATTGGTGGAATGGCATGAAAAATGACATAGCAGAATTTGTGGCTAAGTGTCCAAACTATCAGCAGGTGAAGGTTGAGCACCAAAGACCCAGAGGTGTGCTCCAAGATATTAGCATCCCTACTTGGAAGTGGGAAGAAATCAACATGGACTTCATAACAGGTTTGCCTCACACTCGCTGCAATATGACTCTATTTGGGTTGTTATAGACAGATTGACCAAAACCGCTTATTTTCTATCGATCAAAACCACTGATTTCGTGGAGGATTATGCCAAACTATACATTCGGGAGTTGGTTCGATTGCATGGAGTGCCCTTGTCCATCATATAGGACAAAGGTACTCAGTTTACCTCTCAGTTTAGGATGCTGTTTCAAAAAGGACTGGGTACTCAGGTTAAACTCAGCATAGCATTTCACCCATAAACTTATGGGTCAAGCGGAGCGAACAATTCAGACTCTCGAGGAATGTTGAGAGCATGTGTGATTGACTTCAAGGGTAGTTGGGATGATCATTTGTCTCTTATCGAGTTTTCGTACAATAACAACTATAATTCCAACATTCAGATGGCTCCGTTTGAGGCTCTTTATGGACGGAGATGTAGATCGCCTATTAATCGGTTTGAAGTTGGTAAAGCTGCGATAATAGGACTATATTTGGTCCATGAGGCTATGAAGAAGGTTTAGCTCATAGGGGACATGTTGAAAAAAGCTCAAAGTCGCCAAAAGTCCTATGTCGATGTGAGAAGGAGAGAGCTAGAGTTTGAAGTGGATGATTAGGTATTTCTGAAGGTGTCTCCCATGAAGGGAGTGATGAGGTTTGGAAAGAAAGGAAAGCCCAGCCCTCGTTATGTTGGCCCCTACTGGATTGTAAAACGGGTTGGCAAGGCGGCATATGAATTGGAGTTTCCCTCAGAATTAGCTTCTGTTCATCCTATTTTTCATGTATCGCTCTTAAAGAAGTGTTCGGGGGATCCAAATCTAGTTATCCCGGTGGACAGTGTTGGTGTGAAAGACAGCCTTAATTATGAGGAGGTTCCGGTGGAAATACTGGATCGGCAGGTTCAAAGGCTAAGAAATAAGGAAGTAGCTTCAGTCAAAGTTTTGTGGAGGAATCAGCATATTGAGGGATTTAATAGACAATTTGATGAACATGTCAATGAATTTATTGAACTGATCGCTCTTCTTTTTTTTTTTTGGGAAAACCATTGTGGATAAGGGGGTGGAGCTCTCTATTCAACCTTGTCATCATTTGGGGCCTTGATGCCCGCCTTATCCTCATCAACATGTGAGGGAATTTTGTCATCTTTCCCCTCACCTTCCTCTTCACTCTTTTCACCACTCCTTGGCATCTTTGGCATCTCGTCGATTCCATTTTCCTCATTTGATTTGGGAGCAGTAGCCTTCTTCGGCATCGCTCTTGCATCTCCAACCACTTTACCACTCCTAGCAACAATTTTCATGCATTGACTATCTTTCTTCGGGTTTGAAATTGTGTCACTTGGGTGCGTTCCGGCATAGTGTTATCAACGCTTAGTCTACTCGGTGCTAGACACTACTTCCAAAAACATGAATATGCTCTACATCATTTTTCAACGAAGCTTAACATCGTCTATTGACGAAGTTAAATAATCAAATACATCTCAAATATGAAATCATGCATGAAAAGCTTTAACTCAAACCATACCACAAGCTGAAAGATATTTGGGAGTCCACGCTCCAAAATCATGTGGTAAGCTTAATTCAAGAAATCATAAATCATACTTAAACGTGTGGGCATTACCCAATACTTTCTCATGCTTGAAAATACTCAATTCATGTCGAAAACATGATTATATATATGGGTAGCTTGAAAATATGCTTTTCATCATACTATATCTGTATGGATGAGAGATTGTGAAATTGGGATAGAAATAGCCAAAATTACAATGTCAATCCTAATTAGTAGCTATTAGCTAGAAATTAGTGCAACTATTAATCCAAATCTGATCGAGTTGATTTAATGGTGTCTAGAGGTTTGATGATAAAACTCTAGCATGAGGTATTTATAAGGCTGAAAAGCATTAAATACCCATTTTTCAAAGATTATTTACACTAATTAAACTTGCGACATGACCTAGCATGACCCTATCTAGTTAGCATATCATCTACACCACACTTCTAGTCCTTCACATTCTTGTCAACAACCTTGGTAATTTTGCTATCGTAGTCAGCCAAATTAGAAGTTATATTCTATTACAAATTTCAATATCCCCAACTTGTTTATTTCTATGTTATTCCTAAGTGGTGCAAGCTAAATTCAATTTCTCAATTGACAGTCGTAATTATCATTCACTAGTCCTTGTGGGGTTCGACCACGATATCCGTCTGGATATTTGTTTTGATACAAAGATCATGTATAATCTTTGCATGAGGAGTATATTTTGGATGTTATAAAAAATGCCGCCGTTTCCGGGGATTAGCACTTGATATTCTTGCATTGATTGTGGATTTGAAATAGTTTTACATCTTAATTAATTGACGTGATTTTGCTGTGCTTGTTAGGACATCACAACAATATGAGTCATCACTCCCAAGCAGGGGATAGATTAGTGCAAGGTAACATGGAGCATGAGGAAGATAACTCGGTGATGCCGGAGATTGCGGGAACCATTCGCCTACCACCCACGGTAGGGAATGTCGTGTTTTATGTCACAAGAACCATGGTGCATTTGTTGCAAATGAAGGGACTCTTTGGGGGTAAACCAAGTGAGGACGCAAATTGTCATTTGAGATATTTCTTGAAAATATGCCAGCCTTTCAACATCACAAACATAAGTCAAAAGTCTATCAGGCTAAGGCTTTTCCAATTTTTTCTAATGGGAGAGGTGATGATGTGGTTGGAAGAATTGCCTCCTGGTTGTATTACATCTTGGTAAGAATTAACCGAAGCCTTTTTGGATCATTTCTGTTACATCCCTTAAATTCTCGACATGTAGATGGCCTATTCGCATGTTGGTTAAGAGTTTTTGAATGCCATACATGCTAGGAAAAGGCCCGAGGAAAGATAGGATAACTGACACGTCGAACCATCGCAAGAGAAGGCTGGTAGACCTCCTCCGCGATGGCCAGAGTGTCACGGAGGCTAGGCTCTGCGATACACAGCGTGTCACGGAGGTGAGGTGCAGCCCCAAGTATAAAAGCCTCAAACTTCGGTTTTAATGTTAAATTTCATATAATTTTCCATAGAAGTCGAGGGAAAACAGAGAGAACGAAGGTTCCTTGATAATATTCATCCGATTACGCCGTCAAACGCGGTCCAAACTCAAATTAACTCCAGATACCGAGGTATTAAGCAGTAAGGAGCATTCCTACGGATTTAGTTTCGTGAAATTTTGCCAGTGAATCGTCGTGCTACCGAGCTAAGGTAAGTGGAATTGCTCCAAATTAGTGTCAATATACTCCTAGCCCTAAAGTGAGTATTTCTCCCTTCTGGACTTTCGAGAAATAGCGAGTTTTTGACCATTTTTCGATAAGCCAAAGTTTGGGCTATATATATATTAAAAGTGATATTTTCTTCCAGAATATTAGCGTATTTGGTTCTAATTGATATATATATGAATGTAGTTGGGAGAAATAGCAGAAGTACTGATCGAGCTACGCCGATTAGTCGGGAAATCCGAAGCGAAGGTATGTAAAGCTAGTTCCTTTGGCAAGTTAGTAATCATACTCTCTTCTCTATACCCACTACTAAATTCTCTTCCAATACTTAATTGTTCTTTTACAAGAAACAATCAAGCAAGAATAGATAGACCCATATCATAATCAATGGATCTTCCTTTATAGATTTAAGAGAATCTAATAGATTTACACTTTCATGAACAATTTGAAGATGACTCTAGCAATACCCAATCCAATTAGGTATTCATCATCACACACCTCTAGTTTATGATTTTAGCTACTTATAGTTAATAAATTCAAAACACATTCATCAATAGCATCATTATATTTAATAGCAAGAGTAGATAAATCAATTTCACAAAATAATCTTAAACAATAGCTGAAACTTACTAGTACAAATAAGAAATAGAACAGAGTACTTTCTACAATTTTCAACCAGAATCTCCCTATCTTAGCTAAGAGAATGTTCTTCAGCTAAAAGGGGAGACAATGATATGGTGCAATCTTTGTTCTCTCTCACTATCTCTGTTTCTATCTCTCCTTCTACATCTCCAAGTACAAAGTACTTTTTCTTCTATTAATAACTTGAAAAGTAGGGCACTTTTTATCTCTTTTCCAATGTTGGACAATTATACCCCCATGAGCACCGTTCTGAAATCGGCGGAAGCACTAGCCGTGTGTCAGTTAGAATCCGTGAACCGCCGGGTATCTCTTATGCATTTTCACTAAATTCCATCGAATTTCGGCGGTTCACCTGTTGTTTCACAGATGCCAATCGGTGAATCGCCGGGTCTTCAGGCCATTTTCCAGAACATTAGGTATCTTTTGGCGACTGGATCGGAGACTCGCCGCTGGCATGTCGGGAACTGTCGGTGGCATTTATCCTTTTAAGCTGTGATATTCGGCCTTTGGCCGGCGTCTCGCCGGTTTTCATTTGCGAATCACCGATTCATTGTCACTCCCTCCTTTTTGCTCCAGTTTTCCTCTTTTCTTCACCTTTTAGCCATCTGCACACAACGAAATAAAAAAGGTCATAAAATACAAATAATCAACTCAAGAACGAAACAAAAACTCAAGTTTTAGAGTCTAATGAGTTGGAAAATTACCAACTCATCAATTCCCCAAACTTAAATCATTGCTTGTCCTCAAGTAATGCAATACTTAATTATCGAGGAATATGCTACCTCTATTCACAATTGGACCTCGCCAACCACCTGGACTATGACAACCCAAAAAAGCTCACCACGCTCACCGAAAAAGAGAAGAAAATACCCCAAAAGGCCAAAATAATGAAGATGTTTCAAATAGGAAGCCACTTCCTACCAAGCAAAGCTTATGAAAGGAATCATTTAGCAAAACAAGGGCATTGCTCAACCAAGAAACACACATAGCATCTCAAGTTATAATCACTAATAATTCAAAGCTTGCTTAGAGTTTACACTCCTTGTACCCTATTTACACATTAACTTTGAATGCTCTTGTATCCCAAAAAAGGAATGATGCCACTCACCAAAATAAGGATCCCTATTCTTTTGGTCATGTGATCATTTGAATGCACACAAGGGAATGCTTGGAAGAGACACTCACACTCACTCTCCCAAAAGAAATCTTCATGCATACACTTGACCCATGGGCTTGCCCTTCATGTAATTCATCACTAATGTAGAGTAGCTGCACCTAGAATCATTTAGGACTTACGGGTTATGATGTAGGCCCGGGGTAAGGGTAAAATGAATATTTGACTATATTGACTAGATCCTCCCTAATGCTTTTTGTGGCATACCTTACATCAATTCCACTCACTTCACCTTCTTTCCCTTCTTTCCTTGTTGATGACTTTCCTTTCTTTAAAAATCCCCCTTATAGTCCCTTTTGCTTTCACAATTAGCCTTATTACTTCAAGAGGAAACACTTATTCACACAAATTGTCTTTTTCTTTTTGATTTGTCCTTTGATGCACTTTTGACTCAAGGCGGTGTTCCCCTCACACTAGAATTCTTATCTTCCCCCTTTATTTTTCATACCACCCCCAAGCATAGGCTTTTGCCTCATTTTTCACAAATATTTTTATCACTCCCTCTTTCTTAGGCTTTAAGCCTCGTTTCATCACTTATATTTTCAATAAAATTTAGGGATAATGGGGGGGCAAAAAAGAGGTATTAAGAACGGTCTTAAGGTTTGTAATGCGTTGCCAAAGAAAGGTCTAAGGCTCAACATTGGCTAACAAGGATCAATGCTCATGGAGGGCATATGGATGAAGTGACTAGAAAAAGGAAAGCCTAAACTCATGTTCTTTTGGTGCAACTACATCTAGGATTTTTCCTTGAATCACATCTGGGGCAAGTTCTAGGCAAGATGTAATGCATGAGATTCATCAAAAGTGTCCTCACTACTCAAGACATCACCCTTAAAGGATCTACAAGAGTCATTCTAAACACAAGACACCAAATTAGGATATCAAAGCAAGGAAACATCATAAGTCAAGTAGAGAATTACAATGTATGACTAAGAATACTACGCTACGGTGTCAACACTTGTTCATTATCTTCATTTTCATGTCCACGTTTTTACAATTCCATTTCACCAATAATTTCTTTTCGGTGGTGCCTCTAAAAACAAATTCACAAAAGACTCAAAGCAACATGGAATTTTCCCTTAAGAATGTCACCACTTAATCCATCATGGGGAGAAACCAACCCGGTTCGACAATGAAAATAATGAAAATAACAGAATACTCCTTGGAAAAGAAACGTGGTCAAAAGAAAACCCTCTGAGTTTTAATTTCTACACTACAATTTACAATGGCGAAAAAGAATAAGATTTTAAGGTCACTTCATTCAAGCTTTTCATGATTTTCTAGTTTAAAACCAAAACCCCATTTAGTCACTAATCATCCATCATAAAAAAACTAAACAAAATCATTCATTTCATTCAAAATAGAACAGGACACGCCCGACAAGGGCAATCATCAATCATTAAAATCAAACAACAGCTCGAAAAAGGCTGGACTTACGCAAACCCAAACAAAAATCATAAAAACTTCCAAAGAAACAAAGAGCTTCCATGGCCCCCTCATCAACTATGCTCATCCCTCCCCCACTTAAGAGAACACATTGTCCCCAATGAAAATATGCAAAAGGGAAAGGGACAAGGAACTCCCTGAGTGGGTTACTCCTCTTCATCGTTAGTATCTATCTCACCACCATCGCCGCTGGCCTCACCTAGCCCATGGAAATCATCTCCCAACCCTTGAAAAGATCATCAATCAGCCTCTGAACTAAGGAAGGAGCAACCATTGCAACATCCAAGGCGCTCATGTCCGGCACTTCTACTGAAGTCCGACTCTTCCACTCATGTACCTTAGTTCAGAGGGAAGTGACTGCTCTTTCTACTGCATCCACCCTCTTGCATAGAGTGGAGACATTCTCGTGTAGTGAATTGAGCTCCTTCTTGATTATTTTGGCAACGAGTGCTGGGAGGCTCTTAGCCAAACATTGTAGTTGGCTTTCGTGGGAGTTTGTCATCTCCACAAGTCGATGGAGATCACTTGGATGAGAAGATAATTGAGGGGGAGAGGCTCCCCACTGAGGCATGTCACCCGATGTCTGGCTCGACGTTTCAGGCTAGGGCACATTTGACTCTAGGGCGATTGGTGATTGGGCTGACCCACAGGAGAGTGACTCTTCTTGTACTCCAAAGGCCTGCAGTCGCTTTCTTTTCACTACTAGTGCCTCAACATCTCTCTTTCGCTCAATATCTATCTCACCTGAAGAAATGGAAGGAGTTATCATCCGGGAATAGAGGCACCCCAGCTGCTGTGCAAAGCTGGGAAATTAAGACAGCATAGGGCATTGAGGTACTTGACTGCCGGGCCTTTTTTTGTTTGCTGAGCAAAAATTTCCTTGAAGTTAATGGGGACTTCCTTCATTATGAAAGTGATGAGGATGGTGGTTTCAAGGTTGACCCTTTTCTCATTTTTAGAGGGAATGATGCGAGCACACACAAAGTCTAACCACCGCTTAGCCTCAAACTTCAAGTCATGCTGAGAGATTTTTCCACCCATTAAGGCCCAAAGAGAATTACCAGCAGCTATGATGCAGCCTACCCAAGCGAACTGATCCTTCATATCATCCACCCGTTCCATGTACTCCATAGCAGAGTCGACTTCATCCTCCCAGAATAGGTAATATATGGCCGCCGGGGTTATATCAACTTCCACTCCCCGGATCATCACTGATTGAAAGAAAAGGAAATCATCCACTTTTCCCCTATGCGGTATACTCTCTTGTCGAGCCTGATATGAGGCATAGAGTTCTGTGACCAAGTTGGGGTAGTAGGATGGAAGAGGGTTGAAAAATACATACCACTGCCTATCGGTAAACTATGCGGTGATGTTGGGAAAATCACCTTTCAATCCTGCCAAGTCAAACAACTTCTCCATGCTGATTGATCGGCCTTGACAAATAACATAGTGCTCTTGCATGTTGGGGACGCAGAAAATTATTGCCTCCTTGGTGTTGGCCCATGGTGGGGCAGCCTTTGCCTTGCCATTTCCTTTTCTAACAGTGAGGCAGGGGCTTTTTCCTTTACGGTGTTTCTTGAAGAAGACATGGTTTAGTTTTCTACAATAAGGATGTTAGTGATAGCTATTTGAAGAGAAAAGAGAAATGAAATAAAACTATTCTAAGGGAGAACTGAGAAACAAGGGAAAAACAAGCAATCATTTAAAGAACCAGTAGTACCGGCGGTTCGCAGAAGGGATTTCGCAGACCACCGATTGCCCGTCGATGCCATACAGAAAATTGGACGAGTGAGGGAGTTTCGGCCATTAATCGGCAAATCACTAGTCCAGGTTTGTGAACCATCGAGGTAGCACGGGCTCCACTCAGTGGCCTGATGCAATTTTCAGAGTGATCGAGCTTTCCATCGGCGGTTCATCGAATCTCACCGGTGAAACGCCGGACCCATCGTCCACAAATTTTAACTTACTATTCACAGGCACCAGTTAAACACACTCAGATCAAACATAATAAAATCAACACTATTTCATTCACACACATATTCATGATGTTTAGCCCTTAAGAATGACATCATCAGGTCTATTATAGGGCAAAACATCATGCTTTATGCAAATGGGTTACTCAAACTTCACCCTTTTCAGAATTTTGCACCCAAATACACATCCCCATTCCATTGAACAAGAATATCTCATTTAAAAATTCAACAAGGAAGGGAAACAAAGTATTACTCCTAAAAAGTTAAGCTCTAATAATAAAATTAAGACAAGGGCAAGAAAATTGTTACCAAATTAGGAGATTGCTTGTACACACTTGTATATCAAAAAAAAATTTACTAAATCTTGCAATGGCACCTTGATATAGATTTAGTGTAAAGAGTGCGAGGGTAGTTAGTGTGTTAGTGAAATATGGAGGGGGTTTTATAGGTGAAGAGTAGAATTGTGATAGGTTGAGGGGGAGGGGGAGAGTTTAATGTGGGTGTGTTGGTGGGAAGTGGGAAGGTGGAAAGGTTGAAATGGATGAATATAGAGAGTTGGTAATGTTGGGTAATGGAGAGCAAAAATGGAATTAAAAAGTGTAAGGCAAAAGGGAATTATGGGAATATTTGCAGAATAGGGTGGCTGGTTAGGTATTTGGGATTTTGTGGGCCAACTTTTTAAATTCCATATTATAATAACTTCGCACCTTGACCGGCGTGTCTGTCACGCCGCGCCTTGGGAGGCATGTATTGCACCTGGTCCCCTACTAAGACCTGAACTGTTGAGTTGACTGAACCTAAGCACCTCTGGTGTAGGGTTGACTCTAATTCTAGAATCAAGAAAATAATGGGCTATATAGCGGCTGTAAATACAACCCCCAGCCGACAAGGCCTATAGACACCTGTGAAAATAAACAGTTAACTAAAGACAAACAATCATAGGGAGTCCTATGCGGGCCGACAAGGCCACCATGATATCTAGTTATAACTGAAAAGTAAAATCAGATGTTAAACTGAACTATGGCCGACAAGGCCGCCAATCAACAGCTAAATAGGGCCCTACATGGCCGATATCATCTAACCACAGGGAAGTAATACAAACTGCAAGCCTCTAGGAGTAATAAGATGGTCGGGACAGGGCCCCGACCTACCCATACTATACACACAAAGAAGTAATCCTCTACCACACAAGCTTCGGAAGAAGGGAGCTGATGGCTCTATACGACTGATTGGAACTACGAGGGACCTGCTCCTCTTCTATCTACACCTACAGGCAAGTAATGCAGTGCCCCAGAAGAGGGCATCAGTACCACAGATACTGAATATGTAAGGCAGTAACTTTAAGTAACTGAAAGTAAGGAAATAGAGCTGACAATGACTGAAGTAAAGGAACTAGACTAAAGATGACTCAAGTAGTGAAATCAGGACTAAACATAACTGTAGTAAGGAAGGTAGGGTTCATACCTGACAAATGAGGCATCTTACTGTGTAACTATCAGTAACTAAAGCAAGCATAAACCTCGCCTGGCCCCTATAGGCCGGAAGGTACAATCAGTACAGAATAACCCACCAGGGCCCCCATCAGCCCTAGTGAGTGCACCTCAATCTATATACCCCTATTCAGGTTAAACTGAGTCAACTACCAGCTATAAGCATCCTGCCGATCCCCTGGGTCTGCAACTGGGCCCGCTCGGCCCCTAACTGTAGCTGTGTTTGAGTCCGGAGGACTCCTGATATCTACACCCCGGGTGTAAGCGCTCGGCGGGGGTGTGTATAAGGCCAACCACGACATATGAGGATCTGGATCCCCATCTTCGTCCCTTGCGGACAGCATGCCACTCCGTAGAGCGACGTATCCTCGCCCCTGACGGGCGGCGACACAGCTATTAACCCTGGGCGGTCATGGAAGCTATACTGGTGTAATCCAGCCCAAAACAATACAAATTACGAGCCTCAATTGACAACAACAAATAGACATGATAACATACTCCTAACATGCTTTACTAGGATTCATACTGGACAACTATTCTAAAGAAACTAACTTGCCGAAAGAAAATGCCTTAACATACCTCGTTCACTGTTTACCGATTAACTAGCGAGTTTCGGCTCGTGTTCAACTACCCTTCTTAAATGTAATCATATTAGCGGAAGAATACCGCTACTTTATTACCCTATTCAAATAAAACAATAACTTATATATATATATACTGACTATACTTCAACTTATCGAATGACGATCAAAAACTCGTAATTTCTTAGGAATCTAGATGGGAGAAATACTTACTTTAGGCACGTGATCATATTGACACTAGTTTGAAATAATTCAACCAACTTAGGCTCGGCGGGACGACAATTTGCCAGGCGTATTTTACGAAAATAACTCTGCAGCGATGCTCTCTGCATTCTTATACTTCACTACTCGGAGTTAATTTAGATTTGGACGGCGTTTAGCGGCATAATCAAATGATTTCCAAAGGTTTTCCTTTGTTCTTACCTCTGCTGGTCGAAGTTATATTAATAATGACATAATATCTAAGTGTGAGGCCTTTATATACTTGAGGCGGCAGACAAAGCAATGTGGCACTCTGCCCATCGCACTGATTATGCTCTGTGCCACTTTGGATAACATGGAGGGGGCTGCTCCGTGCAACTTTGCCTCTCTGGGCAACTTGGTTCGGCCTCCTCCCGTGAAATCTCGACTTGGCACTCGTTCGGCCTTTCCCCGGGCCCTTTCCTCGTACGAGTGGCACTCTAAAACTCTCAACCAACATACGAATAGGCTGACTAAATGTTAGAAACTTACTGGGTGTAACATCCTCCCCCCTTAAAAACATTCGTCCTCGAATGTCTTACTATAGCCTTAGAAATCTCAACTCTTGTAACTACTTATTTTGGAAAAATTTCGGCAGAGTCTCCCCTATAATATGGACTATCCAAAACCCTAAAATGTAGAAAAGTCCAATACAGGTACTTCACATAATACTATAGCATTCACTTCACAATAGACTGAAGTCAATCATCTCACATTTACATGTATATAATGCGACTTATGAAACAACCACAACAACATACCTCTAGCTTCACAATCTGACTAAGTCAGAAATAACTGAGGATATCTGGTTTTCATATCATCTATTGCTTCCCAGGTCATCTCCTCTCAGTTATTATTCCACCATAACACTTCAACGGAAGCAACATCTTTAGTTCTTAGTCTGCGGATCTACCGATCTAGTATGGCTACTGGAGCTTTTTCATAAGCTAACTCCTCAGTAATTTGGACGTCTTTGACTGGGACAATCTGAGAGGGATCTCCTATGCACTTCCTCAGCATTGATACATGAAAAACTAGGTGAACGGATTCTAATTCTTGAGGTAAATCCAATTCATAAGCCACCTAGCCTATCCTTCAGCGAATCTGATAAGGCCCAATAAACCTCGGGCTGAGCTTTCCTTTCTTACCAAATCTCGTCACACCCTTCATCGGTGAAACCTTCAGGAATACCCAGTCACCCACATTAAATTCTAGGTTTCTCTGCCGCATATCAACATAAGATTTCTGGTGGCTCTGAGCAGTCAGCAGATGTTCCCTAATAAGGTTTAATTTCTCTTCTGACCGATGAATAATATCTGGCCCAATCAATGTTGATTCTCCTACCTCAAACCAACCAGTTGGAGACCTACACTTCTGCCCATATAACGCTTCATAAGGCGCCACCTGAACTGCTGAATGATAACTGTTATTATAGGCAAATTCAATAAGCGGTAGATGTTCATCCCAGCTGCCTCTAAAATCTAGCACACACGCTTGTAACATATCCTCGAGCATCTGGATTGTATGTTTTGCCTGCCTGTCTGTCTGAGGATGGAAGGTTGTGCTCAGGTAAACCTGCATCCCCAGGCCCCTCTAAAATGATTGCCAAAATTTAGCTGTAAATTGCACCTCTCGGTCAGAGATAATTGACAACGGAACACCATGCAATCGGACTATTTCTCTAATATACAGCTCAACATAATTTTCGGTTGAAAAGGTAGCCCTTACTGGCAAAAAGTGAGCTATTTTTTTTAACCTGTCAACAATTACCCAGATAGAATCATATTTACGCCTGATACGAGGTAACCCTACTACGAAATCCATATTAACTGCCTCCCATTTCCATAAAGGCACGACTATATCCTGTGTCCATCCACATGGTTTCTGATGTTCACCTTTCATCTATTGGCAATTGGGACATTGAGCTACGAATGCTGCTATCCCCTTTTTCATTCCCGGCCACCAGTAAATCTCCTTTACGTCATGGTACATTTTTGTTGAACCTGGATGGAGAGAGTAACGGGCATAGTGTACCCTCGCCCATAATTTGCTGGCGAAGCCATGCCATGTCTGGAACACAGAGGCGATCCCTATATCTCAAAACTCCGTCCTAGGTTACTTGGAAATCTGTCACTTCCCCTTGCTGGACCCTATTTTTGAGCTGAACCAGGATAGAATCTTCATACTGTCGTTCTTTCACTTCCACCACCAATGATGACACTATGGTATTCTGGATTACCGCCCCATTCTCTCCTGATTCTACTATACAAACGACTAAACTGGCTAGCTGATGCAATTCTCAGGCCAATTCCTGCCGCTCGGGCTGTAAATATGCCAGTCTTCCCATGGATTTGCGGATAAGGGCATCTGCTACAACATTGGCCCTTCCTGGGTGATATAAAATATTCACATCATAATCCTTTAATAGCTCCAACCAGCGACGCTGCCGCAGATTTAACTCCTTCTGGGTGAAAATATGCTGCAGGCTTTTGTGATTAGTGAAAATATCTACGTGGATGCCATACAGGTAGTGTCTCCATATTTTCAAGGCATGAATCACCGTGGCTAACTCCAGGTCCTGGGTAGGGTAATTCTTCTCATGCATCCTCAGCTGCCTGGAAGCATAGGCAATCACCTTACTATGCTGCATCAAAACACATCTTAACCCAACACCCGAAGCGTTGCAATAGACTGCATAACCCTCTGTTCCTTCTGGCAATGCTAGCACCTATGCTGATGTCAATCTGTCTTTTAGTTTCTAAAAGCTCTGCTTACATGCCTCAGTCCAATGGAATTTTGCTGCCTTCTGCATCAATTTGGTTAAAGGTGCTACTAAAGTGGAAAATCCTTCCACGAACCTTCTGTAATACCCGGATAACCCCAGGAAACTATGTACCTCGATCGGAATAGTAGGTCTAGGCCAGGTTTTCACTACCTCTATCTTCTGCGTATCTACCTGTATACAAGCATTTGACACAATATGGCCCAAGAAGGCTACTGAATTCAGCCAAAATTCACATTTAGAAAATTTTGCATATAGCTGGTGATCTCTGAGAATCTGGAGCACTGTCCGTAGATGATCCCGGTGATCTACCTCTGAGCAGGAATACACTAGAATATCATTGATGAATACTATCACGAACAGGTCCAGGTATGGTCTGAAAACGTTGTTCATCAGGTCCATGAACACTGTTTGGGCATTTGTCAGTTCGAAGGACATGACTAGAAATTCAAAGTGGCCATATCTGGTCCTGAAGGCAGTCTTTGGAATATCTCTTTCACGAACCCGGACCTGATGATATCTTAACCTTAAGTCATTCTTTGAAAAATACCTCGCTCCCTGTAGCTGATAAAACAAATCGTCTATTTTGGGAAGCGGGTAATTATTCTTGATAGTGACTTTATTCAACTGCCAATAATCTACATACATACGGAGGGAGCCGTCCTTCTTCCTCATGAACAGAACTGGCGCACCCCATGGTGAGGTACTTGGCCTGATAAAGCCCTTGTCTAGCAAATCCTTCAATTGTTCCTTTAGTTCTCTGAGTTCACAAGGAGCCATCCGATATGGAGGAATAGATATAGGTTGAGTGCCTGATAATAGATCGATTTCAAAATCAATTTCCTTTTCTGGGGAATACCAGGAAGCTCATCTGGAAATACGTCGGGAAATTCATTAACCACTGGAATAGACTGAATGGTCGGAGGCTCTGCCCGAACATCCTGAATTCTAACAATATGATAAATGCACCCTTTTGCTATCAGTTTTCTCGCCCGACGATAGGAAATAAACCTACCTTTTGGTGTGGCTGTACTACCTTTCCACTCTCGTACTGCCTACCCGGGAAAGTGAAATCGGGCAATGTTGGTCCAACATTCATCATTTGCATAGCATGGAGCTAGCCAATCCATACCCATAATGGCATCAAAATCAACCATTTCTAGTTCTATCAAGTCTGTTGTAGTCTGACGACTGGCAACCTCTATTGTACACCCCCGATAGACCCTTCTGGCTGTGATAGAGTCACCAACGGGTGTAGACACTAAGAAAGGTCGCCGAAGCAATTCTGGAATCATACTAAACTTTCGAGCCACTAACAGTGTAACATAGGACAAGGTGCATCCTGGATCTATCAACACATAAGCAGGACGAGAGAAAATGTTCAGCATACCTGTCACAACATCTGGTGACGACTCTGACTCCTGTCGCCTCGGTAGTGCATAAGTACAGTCTGGCCCGACACTTGAACTCGAGGCCCCTGATCTACCTCGACCTCTGCTGGCTAAACCTGATGGCCTACGCCCTATCGGGGATGCTGGAGCTCGTGGTCCTACTGAGGACCTATCCTATCGATCCGGTCACCCTGACCCCTAGCAGGACAATTCATCATCTGGTGACCCTCCTGTCCACAAATGTAGCATGCTGTGGAACCATACCTGCATGCTCTAGAGTGGCATCGACTTCAAATAGGGAAAAGTGGTATTGTAAACCCACTCTGCTCCACTCCCTTGCTGTTGTGAACCTACTTCTTGCGAACCTTTGTCGGGCTCTTGCTACCCTTGGAGACTAGATCTGCTCCTCTACCACTGCGTTGGAGGAGGGGGTCTTCCCCGAGACTCCTCCTGTAATTCACCCGATCTGTCCTTGCGGCGCTGCTCCTGACTTGTCCTCCTAATCTCCTGTTGCTACTGTCTGATACCCTCAATATCCTGAGCAAAATCCTGCACATGGGCGATATCCATATTCTCTCGCTGTGTGGCTATGGTGCAGGTCTCAACATATTTCGGGTTCAGCCCCATAATAAAGCGGTGTACCCTGACTGGCATTGTGTCCACAAAAGCTGGCGCATATTGAGCCAAGGAATCAAACTACATGGCATATTCCCGAACACTCATCGAACCCTACTCCAAGTGTAGGAACTGATCAACCCAGGCCTGTCGAATCTCCCACTGTAGGTAATGATCCAAGAAAGCCTCTAAGAAGCTGGGCTAGGTCAGAGGGGAAACATCTCTCCCTCAAGACCTTTTCCAACTCTCATACCACAGTACGACGATGTCCCGTAGCCAGAATACCGCCAACTCAACCGACTCTGTGGGTGTAGCATACATCACCCTAAAAATCCTCTGCATCTGGTCTAAGAAGTCCTGAGGGTCCTCGGTCCGATCTGTCCATGTGAATTGTGGGGACTTAGTGCTAGGAACTCTCGAACCTTCGAGCTACCAGGCTCTCCTAAGGATTCTGCAACTGTAGGTGGCACTAGCTGGCGTTGAGCAGCCATCATCTGGGCTAGCATAACCACAGCGCTCCTGACCTCCTGGTCGGATGGTACGGGTATAGAAACTGCCAGAGGCGGTGCCATCACACCGGCCGTCCCAAGCGGCTCCTGACGTGGTGGAGACTACTGGGGAGGTCGAGATGATACCTCTGTATCGTCCTCAGATCGGGCTGATTCTAACTGAGGCTGAGGCACCCTGCTGGTGCCCTCTCCCGCTGCTACATCTAGCCTCCTTCTTGTCGTAGGGTGTCGCTGGTCCGACATTTCTCTGTAAGCAAAAAAGTATAATGTGCTTAGGGACTCAACTCTATACTGACCGCTCTATAGTACGACTGAATAAGAAGGAAGAGTAACCATCCTATCATGCCTTGTAGCCTCTTGCCTATAGTATGTGATGCACAACACATCCATAGACAATACTCTACTTAGCACGGCTTGCAGACTCCCTGGGATACGACCTGCTATTCGGGCTTCTGTGGTGACTACACGCAAGTGCACGTGGTCGAACAAGTAGTAAAGTGGCTTAAGTAAAGCCAAGTATCGATCCCACAGGGACTGAGCTAAGGCAGTAATTAACTTAAGTGTTAATGAACTATATCTTTAAGAATGCAGACAACCAAACAACTAATATTTTGAGAATTTAAGTTACTAATTTATGAGAATCAAAGGCATAATTATAAAGTGAGTCTGAACAATAGTAATGAGCAAGCTGAGGTTAAAACGAACATGCAGGGAATTAATTTATCAATACAATTCAGTTAATCTTTCCTTCGGTTGCTAGTCAAGAACTATTGCCTATGGATTGGAACTTTCGAATCCTATCCAACTTAAGAATCATGAGTCTTAATCTACATTTCTGTGATAAAAGAATTTCATGTTCTAGCCATATATTCCTGATTCCTTAATTGACTAATAAGACTTTCAGATATATTTCTATTCTGAATGTAAATCAATTCTCAATTTTCCAAACTAAGAAGAGATCATATCCTACCACTTCACATCTTTCCAATTTCCTTCCTTTTCAAAATTAAAATTGGATTTTTTAGATATACATTAACATTGGCCAAACATTAATGCAGTAAGAACAAGAATTGATAGAACAACCATTGAAGAAAATATGAAAACTGAAATGATTAACAATTACATTCCACTATAATTGTTCTTAACCTCAGCAAGAAGTGAATTTAGCCACTCATTTGTGGATTAAACATCATCAAATAAGTGTAATTCATACAAATAATTGAGATAAAAGAGAAAGAGATAGAGAAGAACCCTAGAATTTTCGTCCCTCTCAACTGCCCGTAACCCACGTTCTTGCTCAACCAAGTCAGAATGTTTAAAATAAAACCTAAGTGTGCTATTTATACTATTGAGAATTGTTTCCAGAATAACAAGCAACGTGGCACGGAGTGTATCGCGGAGCACTATCTCCGTGCCACGGACGTATCGTGGACCTTCACTGGAAGTCGGCCCCTCAGGCAATTTAACCTCAACGTGCCACAGCCTGCATCGCGGAGCCTGGACAACGTGACACGATGCTATCGCACCTTCACTGGAAATTGCCAAATTTATTTCCTCTAAGGCAGAGTGCCTCCGCGATGGCAACATGGCACGACTCGATCGCGGAGCCCTTGTTTTTGCTGATCTTCCATGTCCTTTTTCACTCCTTGTTTCCAAGTCCATTCCCGATTTTACCAACATGTATCTTAGCTTCCCAAAATTCCATTTTACCTGCAAAACAACACTAATCATGTTGGTTAGTATAATTCACATTTAACTACAAATCACATGAGAATGTACACAATAATGATATACAAACAAGTCGAATGAAGCATTTGAGTATCACTTGGGCATGAAATTCTGCCCAAGATCACTTACCCCACACTTAAACTCTTGTTCGTCCTCGAACAATATTTTCACATCTCATGCAATTGACACTCACACATAGCTACTTTGACTCAACAATTCAAGCTACGACTATACCGATTATTTAATATAGCAAATCATCAAGAAAACATACACAGTCTCATCAATACAATGAAGTACATCATATTAAGACCTCCTAAGCTCAAGAATCAATTCTCGATCTTGGCAAACTCGTGCAAATCAACTGATCAAGACATCTGACACGAAATTAATCTCTCGTCAAGCATGTGCCCTCACAAAACAAGAAAATTACCCCCTTTGCTATCATATGATTTCCAAAGCACTACATGTCGGGGTATATGAACACAATTTCGTTCTCTCTCCCAAGGAATTCACATGCATCATGTCATGAACCATAGACTTGCCTCTAGTGTATTACTCCACTAATATAAGGACGAGTGATGTAAGATCACATAGGACTTAACGGGTTGTAATGTAAGCTAAGGAACTAGCAAATACTGGGCTAACCAATAACAGCGACTAGCTTCCTTAAGCGATTTTCAATACATCCCACTATCATTAGGGTCATTTTTTTTCTTCCTTCATCCTCCCATTCTTGAAGAATTTTTTTCTTTGTTCTTGTTCCCATTTCTTTAAGCACACTCGACTTACTAGCAAAGATTAGTTATACATCTTCAGTTTATTTAATTTCAGCAAGTGCACCTTTGACCTTTTCTTTAACTTTCACCACTTCCGCTTTTCTTTCCTTTTCACAATTCTCACTCCTTTACTCTGTGGGAAAATTATTTTTCTTGAGCACTTAAGAGTTTTGGATCAAATTCACGGCTAATGGAAAGAAGGGATTAAGCTCGGTTTGTACCTCTTCAAAGAAAGAAAAAGATAGGCTAAAGGCTCAATGGGGCTAACTAGGATGTACATTCAAGGTAGGTATGATAATGGAGAAACTTTCGGTTTAATCAAAGAAACGCCTACATCCTTTCCTACAATACACATCCTTCATTTCGTTTCGTACACACACCAGGAAAGTTCTAGACACTTCACAATAGCATGGAATACTCGAACCCTCACCTCACACTCAATGCACATGCTCAACTCAAGACATATTCACAGACTCTTCAATCAACTAATTACAAGAATTCACTGTTAAGCCTCGATCACACCGAATCGAACTCTATGGCCTAGGTATCTCAACATGTTTACACATTTGCATGCTTTTATATGAATCACCTTTGCAACTTAATATCATGTACAACACGTAACAAGAATTCCGAACCACGAAGTAGCGACATGTTTAGGACACAAACAAAAGAAGAACGAAAGAAAAAGAACTACTCTTATCGACTACATTTCCCTTATGACGGTCGTCATCCATCCATCATAGGGAACGGTCACTATCTACGACTTCGGTTCAATGGGACTATTCTCGGTAAAAGCACCGAAAATAAAGGCCGAGAAACCCAACATAAAAGAAATTTAACGAAAAATTTTAAAACAATTTCGGTAGAAAACAAGAATATTTACACAACAACCACTCAACAACAGCTCAACACAACACACAATAGCTTAACATTCATTACAATACCAACTTAATTACAGACACACCACACAAAGTCACAGGGTCACATTTTTCACAGACACAACAACACAACACATAAACATAAACAAAAACAACAACGAAACAACTGGCACCTAACTACTCCCACCCCATACTTAAACCGAACACTGTCCCCAGTGTTCACAAAATTCAACATATCACAAAGGTGGGTGGTGAAACTCCCTGATCAATCGAAGTATTCAAATTCTTCATCAGGTGCCATTGCCTCATCTCCCATATCAGAATCGCCCCCGCTGTCCTCATCTGACTCAACATCTGAGTCCTCCCGTCATGTCTCCTCATCGGTGGGGACGTCATCATCTACAGGCTCCACAAATGCGGGCCCCACTCTGCATAGAGCTCGGGCATTCTCGCCGAATGGATAATCCAGCTCGAGCTGCCATAGCTCATCCTCTGTTGCAGGCCTCCGCCAATGCGCAGCTGCAACATCTGCATCCCGTACATGCGAGCCATATACTGATCAGCCCGAGCATGTCGCTCGGCTAGTGTGAGCACCGGCCCATGAGTAGTGTCAGGTGCCTTGGTTTTGGTAACATCCAAGGCGCGCCTGTCAATCTGTGGGATGTAATCCAGGGCCTCCTCCTCGATATCGTGGCCCCTCAGGAACGTGGTAAGCAAACCACCGAACCCATATCTATTCCCCTGATGTAGTCGGGCTCTCTTCATGGTGGAGATGATCACCACCCCAACATTTATTTCAAGCCCCTTCATCAGGGCATACACCAAGCAGACTCATTCTCGGGTGACATCTGTCATGTGCACCCCAGGGATCAAGCATGAGCATATAATTTTAAGCTAGATCCTGACTTCTCTGTTCATCTGCGAGTAGGGCAGTGTCTGATGGTAGCCCCTCTCCTTGTGCCTGCTCCACCTTGCTGTCGAACGGGCTCCACATAGAGTGCGTCTGATGTCCGCATAAGGTGGAGTGATGTTCAGCTGCCAAAGGACATGGGCGTTTGTGTCCCGCGCCCCCAAGATGGCATTCAGGTGATGGGGCTCAGAAGTGACAACCTGCCCCCTGATCTTGACAGTGTGACTGCGGAGGGTCGGGTTCCAGTTGACATAGAACTCTCGAATGAGATGGAGATTGCACTCCCTGGGCTCTTCGAAGATGAAGTTTAGCCCAGTGGTGTCAATCCAGTGTATGATCCACGAGAATTCCTGTGCTAGCGGCTCCTGTGATATATGCTCTTCCGGGAAGTATTTGGTTTCTTTGTGTTTTGCATACCATTTCTTTCCTTCGTCAGTCACCCATCAAGTTCCGTATTGTCGGTGTTGGCCTCTCGGAACCGCTGGTGCTGCTGGAACTGTTGTTCCCAATCTTATTCTTTTTCTGCCGGTGCCCGATGTGGATGCGCCCTTTCCCTTGTCTTGCCTGCCTGACATTGTTCCTGTACAATCCAACATACAATCCCAATGTTATTCAAGTCACAATAAGCTTCAATTAAGGTTGGGTTTAATTAGGTCACCCCACACTTAGTCTTTAGCCACAATCAAAACAATTTCGACAAGACATTCATGATTTTTCTCATTCTTAACATTCACCCGTCTTAGTGCATGCATATAAATTGATGGAACAATTACTATGTACTACTCAGACTTCGTACACGAATAAAATTATCACCAACGATTCACTTCCACTATCATAGCACTTAGCCAAATTTTTGTTCTCAACACCCTATGCAATTCACCAATTTCATTCTCCCGAAAACCCCTTGTCTACGTTGCATATTCAACATTAATCACAACATAATTCAATTCACCCAACATGCACAACCCAATTTTGTTCAACATTTCAAACAATTTTAGTCTTCTTCATATTCAAATTCCAACCCTAGCTAACAATTTCGCAAAAATTCAATAACACATGCATTCATCGAGTTCATATACTCACAACAATACTATGAACATCAATCAATCATAACTTAAATGAATTCAAGCTTAATTTTTGCTTAGGGCAACTTTTGCTCACTACCCATGTTCATGAATCGAAAATTCAAGCAAAAATGAGGTATAGTTCAAGAGCATACCTTTAATCCGATGAAATTGAAGAAAACTTGTGCCTAGGTCTATGTCACGTTGGGGGAAAAGGGAATTTGGGGTTTTGGTCGCGGGGGGAATGGAAAATAAGGAAGAAATGGGGGAAAATCGGGGTTTTAAAAGTGTTTTTCGCGCGTGTTACCCGGAGACCCGGTGTGACCCGACTCGAAATGACACTCAACGTGTCATGGAGGGTAACGCAGAGCACCTCCTCCGTGACACGGAGCCATCGTGCCCCTGTTCTGGAATTTTTAAAAAATTCAGAATAGGCTGCAACGTGTCACGGAGGGTAACGCGGAGCACCTCCTCCGTGACACGGAGCCAACGTGTAGGCTCACTGTAATGCCAATTTTTATTTATCTCACCTCGACTTTTTTTCTTCGCTTCTTTGCATTTTTGCCCTCCGTTCCACCTGAAAATCATTTCACCACAATAAATTGGTTAGAATTCATAGGTTTCAATGCAACAATAATTTAATTTTTTTTCTATTACTTTTTTCTTTTTTTTTCCAAATATTTCTACTCATCTATTACAATAATTTCACGGGTTGCCTCCTGTGCAGCGCCTGGTTTACCGTCATGGCTCGACGTCATTCACGTTTAATCATCCTCTAGAGTGATGGACGTCTTCTCTCGAATAACATCCTCACCCCAATAATGCTTACACCGCTGCCCATTTACCAAGAACGTGGCACTTCTATCTTCTTGCCACAACTCCACTGCCCCATGCGGGGTCATTCTTACCACCTCAAACGGCCCTGATCATTTGGACCGCAATTTTCCTGGAAAAAGCCTCAATCTTGAATTGAATAGCAATACTTTTTGCCCTGACTCAAAGATCCGATGCACCATATGCTTATCGTGCCACCTCTTTGTTTTCTCTTTGTAGCACTTGGCACTTTCATAAGCATGCCAACGAAACTCATCAAGTTCGCTGAGTTGCATCAGCCTCTTCTTACCAGCTAGCTCTAGATCCATGTTCAATTTCCTCACGGCCCAGAAAACTCAGTGTTCTAGCTCCACGGGTAGATGAAACGCCTTTCCATAGACCAATCTATACGGAGAAGTCCCAATTGGTGTCTTGTACACAGTTCTATAAGCCCACAACGCATCGTCGAGTTTGCTTGACCAATCACTACGTTGTGCATTCACTGTCTTCTGTAGAATCTTCTTTACTTCTCTGTTCGACACCTCCTCTTGCCCACTAGTTTGGGGATGATATGCTGTTGCTACCTTATGGAGCACTCCATAGTTAGCTAGCAAATTCTTGAAACTTGCATTTACAAAATGAGCCCCTCCATCACTAATAATGGCTCGGGGTGTCTCGAACCTGGTGAAAATGTGCTTTTTCACAAATTTTGTTACCACCTTATTGTCATTCCTGGGGAAAGCTGTTGCTTCAACCCACTTTGATACATAATCAACGGCTACAAAAATGTAACGATTACCAAATGACGGTGGGAACGGGCCCATGAAATCTATACCCCATACATCAAAGATCTCCATTTCTAATATCTGCTGCAGCGACATTTCTTGCCTTCTACCAATTGTGCCTGTTCTTTGACATCTATTGTTCGGTGCTTTTGCTATGGGTATAAAGCTACACGCAAGTGCACGTGGTCGAACAAGTAGTAAAGTGTCTTAAGTAAGCCAAGTATCGATCCCACAGGGACTGGGATGAAGTGCAATCTGCTCAAGTGTACTATATTTCGATTCTAAAAATGCAGACAATAGTGTAACCAAAAGTTTGATATTTTGTTTTATAATTTTTATGCTAAATCTAAAATAACTATCTAATGTGAGTCTGAACTATGAATGAGAGCATGCTGAGGTTAAACGAACATGTAATGAAATTAATTATCGATATAATTTGGTTAGTCTTTTCCTCCAGTTGCTAGCCAAGAACTATTGCCAAGAGATTAAAACTCTCGTATTTAACCTCACTTAAGAATCATGAACCATCCACCTACATTTCTGTGATTAAATGCAATTCATGTTCTAGCCATACAAACCCGGTTCCTAAATTGACTAATACGACTTTCAGGTATATTTCTATCTTGAAAGTAAATCAATTCCCAATTTTTCCAAACCAAGAAAAGATCATATCCTATTAATTCACAACTTTCCAATTTCTTGCTCTCTCGAGTGAAACCGGACTTTTTAGATATACATTAACGTAGGCCACACATTAATGCAGTAAGAACAAGAATTAATAGAACAACACGGAAGAAAAGATGAAAAACCACTATGATCAACAATCCATTTCACTACAATTGTTCATAACCTCAGCAAGAAGAGGATTTAGCCACTCATTTGTGGATTAAACATCGTTAAATGAGTGTTAAACATACAAGAAATTGAATTAAAGAAGAAGGAAAGAGAGAAAAACCCTGATATTTTCGTTCCCTCAACTGCCTGTAACCCACGTTCTTGCTCCACCAAGTCAGAATATTGAAAAATGAACCTAAGTGTTCTATTTATACTGGTGGGAATTTTTCCTGGAATAACAAGCAACGTGTCACGGAGTGCATCGTGGAGCACTGCCTCCGTGACACACTATGGACGCGGACCTTCACTGGAACTGGGGGTCCAGGAATTAAATCCCAACGTGGCACGACGTGCAACGCGGAGCCAAGCCACCGTGCCATGGACCTATCGCGAACCCACACTGGATTTGGGCTGAAAATTCCCATCCAGGCAGAAGGCCTCCGCGATGGCAACGTGACACGGCTCCATCGCGGAGCCCCTTTATTTTATGCTGTCAAATGTCTTGTCCCTTGCTCGCATCCAAGTCCAACCCCGATATCCGCCAACATGCATTTTAGCTTATCGAAATTACATTTTACCTGCAAAACAATGCTAATCATGTTGGTTAGTATAAATTCACATTTTATTACCAATTACATGAGAATGTATACACATTGATAGATAAACAAGGCTAAAATGCTACTTTTGAGTATCACTTGGGCATATAAATTTGCCCAAGATCACTTACCCCACACTTATATCCTTGTTTGTCCCCGAACAACAATCCTGCACTTCATGCAATATACATCCCAACCTCGCTACTTTGGTTCGACAATTTAGGCTACGGTCATACCGATTATTCAATACAGCAAATCATCAAGAAACATGCATGGTCCTATCAATGCAATGGCCTTCAATACATCAAGACCTCCTAGACTTTAAGAATCGACTCTCGATATTGGCAAACTCATGCAAATAAGCTGATCAAGATATCCGACACGAAAATTAATCTCTCATCAAGCATGTGCCCTCACAACACAAGAGAATCTTCCCCTTTTTGCTCCTATGACTCACAAAATTCTAGGCAGGGGCATGTAAACACAATTTCGCTCTCTCTCCCAAAAGAATTCACATACATCATGTCATGACCCATAAGCTTTCCCTTAGTGTATTACTCCACTAATATAAAGAAGTGAGATGTAAGATCACGTAGAACTTTAACTGGTTGTAATGGAAGCTATGGAACTAGTAAATATTGGGTTAGCCAATAATAGCCACTGGCATCCTTAAGTGCCTTTTCAACACATCCCATCAACTCATGGACATTGTTTCTTTTTTTTCATCATCCCATTCTTGATGTTTTTCTTTAGTTTGGCCCATTGTATTAAGCACACTTGTCACAACAACAAACATTATTCATGCACCTTCATTATAGTTTGTTTATAGCAAGTGCACCTTCAACCTTTTCTTTTCTTCTATCACTCTGCTTTTCTTTTTCTTTTCACCATTCTTACTCTTTGACACTATGGGAAAATGATTTTCTCTTCTTAAGCGCTTAAGAGTTTTGTATAGACTTTACGGCTAATGAAAAGAAGGGATTAAGCTCGGTTTACACTTTTTGACAAAAAGAAAAAAATAATAGGCTAAAGGCTCAACAGGCTGACTAGGGTATACAATCAAGGTGGGTACGACAAGGAAAAATAGAAACTCTCGGTTAAAACAAAGAAATGCCTACATCCTTTCCTACAATCCACCTCCTTCATTTCGTTTTGCACACACACATGGCAAGTTCTAGACACGTCACAATAGCATGGAATAACAACACCTCACTTCACACTTTCTGCACATGCTCAATTCAAGATGTATTCACAGACTCTTCAATCAGCTAATTACAGGAATTCAAACATTAAGCCTCAATCACACTGAATCGAACTCTGTGGCCTAGGTATCTCAACATATTTACAAAGTTGCATGCTTTCATACGAATCACCTTTGCATTTTAAATATCATGTACAACACGCAACCAGAATTTCGCAACCATACAGTAACTATAGGTTTTGGGATGCAACCCACCAAAGAAAAAAAATTGAAAATTAAAAAAAAAACTACTCCTAACGACTACATTTCCCTTAAGACGGTCGTCATCCATCCATCATAGGGAACGGTCACTACTATGACTTCGGTTCAATGGGACCATTCTCGGTAAAAGAACCAAAAACAAACGTCGAGAAACCCAAGAAGTAAAAAAAAATATCGATCATTTCGCTAGAAAAAATATGTACTAAAGATTTTAAAAATATCGTTCATTTCGATAACAAAAATATACACAAAATCAGCTAGCAACATTCAGAAACACACATCAATTTCACATAAATTTACAAATACAGAACACAACTTAACAATTCATGCATCACAGGGAACACAAAATTTCACATGTACGACAACAGATTAGAGCATACATACATAACAGCATAGCCCAGCACCTAACTACTCCAACCCCACACTTAGTTCGAACACTGTCCCCAGTGTTCACAAAAATTAAAAATAGCACAAAATCGGGTGGTGGAACTCCCTGATCAGTCAAAGTACTCCACTTCTTCGTCGGGTGCTGCTGCTTCATCTCCCATGTCTGAATCGCCCCTGTCGTCTTCATCGGACTCCACATCGGAGTCCTCCCGACGTGTCTCCTCATTTATGGGGACGTCATCATCCGTGGGCTCTACAAATGCTGGCCCCACTCAGCATAGAGCCCTGGCGTTTTCGCCGAAGGGGTAGTCTAGCTTGAGCTGCCATAGCTCCTCCTCTGTCACCGGCCTCCCGCCTATCCTCAGCTGGAGCATCTGCATCCCATACATTCAAGCCATATACTGATCATCACGAGCATGTCCCTCGCCAAGTGTAAGCACTGGCCCGTGGGTGGTGTCGGGTGCCTTAGTTTTAGTAACATCTAAGGCCCGCCGCTCCATCTGCGGGATATAGTCAAGGGCCTCCTCCTCGACATCTAGGCCCCTGAGGAAGGTGGTGAGTAGTCCAGCAAAGCCATACCTGTGCCCCTGATGCAACCGGGCTCTCTTCATGGCGGAGATAATCACCGCCCCCACGTTGATCTCCAGCCCTTTCATCAGGGCGTACACCAGGCATACACGATCCTGGGTTACATCTGTCATATGTACCCCCGGGATGAGGCAGGAACAGACAATCTTCAGCCATATTCTGGCTTCCCTGTTCATCTGTGAATAGGGAAAAGTCTGGTGGTAGCCTCTCTCTTTGTGTCTGCTCCATCTAGCTGTCGATTGGGTCCCACAATAGGTGCGTCTGATGTCCGCATACGGTGGGGTAATGTTCAGCTGTCGGAGCACGTGGGCGTCTGTGTCCCGCGCTCCTATGATGGCATTGAGGTGGTGGGGCTCCAAAGTGACTATTTGCCCTCTGATTTTGATGGTGTGACTTCTGATCGTCGGGTTCCAGTTGGCATAGAATTCCCGAACCAAGTGCAAGTTACATTCCTTGGGCTCTTCAAAGATGAAGTTGAGCCCAGCTGCCTCGATCCGGTGGACCATCCTCGGGAACTCCTGTGCCAATGGTTCCCGTGCTATGTGCTCCTCGGGGAAGTATTTGTTTTCTTTGTGCTTTGTGTACCACTTCTTCCCCTCATCCGTCACCCATCTTTTTCCATATTGGCGGCGTTGGCCGCGTGGAACTGCTGGTGCTGCTGGGACTGCTGTGCCTAGTCTGATTCGCTTCCTTCTGGCGCCCGAAGTTGATGCACCTTTCCCTTTCTCTTGCCTGCTTGCCATTTTACCTGTCAACCCAAGTAGACAAGATCAATGTTAAGCCAATGGATATCAACTTTGACTAAGGTCGGGTTAAGCTAGGTTACCCCACACTTAGTCCTTAGCTACAGTTACAACAATACGGCAAGATCATACTTATTTACACACAATAACCAACTATACAATCATGCTTAGTGGGTTCGAAGAATTCGACGGTATATCTTCTGTGTACTACTCAGACTTCGTACAACTAATCACAATCACTACCATCGCTAACATTTTATCCATCGCACTTAGCAAGGAAAAACAAAGAAATGAAAACAACAACAAAAATTTATCTTCACGAACCTATACAACCAACCAAATTCTTACAAATTTCAATATTCCTCTAACCCGAGAATCCGTCATTCTATTAACATCCTAACAATTAGTACATCGACTCATCTCATTCAACATGTACATCCCGGCATGAAATTCACAAGTTCACTACATTTTCCACTTCAAATTCAAAAACAAGCCATAGAAATGATATTATCAAGCAAATTCGATTCAATTATACAATTGACGAGTTCAAGCAATCATAATGACATTCCGGACATTCATTAACAACAATTAAATTGAATTCATGATTAATTTCTACTTAGGGCAACCTTAGCTCACCTCACATGCTCAATATCGAAGAAAATCGACAAGAAATGAGATGGAATCGAAGAACATACCTTGAAGTTGAAGAAATTACGCAAACTTGATGATTTTCTTAGCCTACTCCGTGTCACGTTGAAGGGGGATGGGTTTTGGGGGGTTTTGGTCGCGGAGTGATTGAAAAATAAGGGAAAGGGAGGGTTTTTCGGGGTTAAAAAGTAGGGAAATCGCGCGGGTCACCCGGCGACCCGGTGTGACCCGTCGCGATATACATGGCAACGTGTCACGGAGTTCATCGCGGTGCACTGCCTCCTTGACATGGAGCCATCGCGAGCCTGTTCTGAAAATTTTTTAAAAATCCGGATTATACCTCAACGTGTCACGGAGGGTAACGCGGAGGTCCACCTCCGTGACACGGAGCTATCGCCCCATCTCACTGTTTTGCCACTTTTTGTTAATTTTCGTACCTCGAATTTTCCCTTGCGATTCCGTGCATATTTTCCTCCGTTTGACCTGAAATTCATCTCACTATACAAAATTGGTTAGCATTATAGGTTTCACTCTAAATAAAAATAAAACAAAACAGAAACTAAATTTTTGTAGTAAATCAAGAAAAAGAAAAAGAAAAATCTATTTACACTTTACCAAAAGGAAGAAAGAAATTTTCGGGTTGCCTCCCGTGCAGCGCCTGGTTTACCGTCGCGGCTCGACGTACCAAGTTTCACCACTTTTTCCTCCACCTTGAGGATATGATTCTCACCCCTAATTTATTCTCTAATTTCCTCTTATGCTCCAGGGGTGGTGGTGAAAAATTGTAAGGACCAAGCAGTAGATGTTGCCTTTTGAACTTATTGGCCCTTAAGTAAGCGAAGTCATTTTGTCTCTCCGAGTTTGCAAATTTCAAAATATACGGGGCTTGGTCCTCCTCTAGACATTTCTCTATAAGCTTGGAAGACTCTATTTCTATGTTTTCAACCAAACTTAATGTCGAAAAATGCTTCGAGTGTGGTCCAATAAACCGCAACTCTGAAAATGCATTGTGCTTGACCTCCTTACTTGTATACACCTTCTCAGCATCGACATCTATCTCTCCATTAATGTCAATTAGGGGATACTCTATCTCTTCTTCCATGAATGGATTTTCCATAAGTGTGAGCCCATCACAGGGATAGTCAAGAGATTCTAATTGTTGGGCTTCATCCAAAAATTCACCCTTGTCTTCCTCTTGTAGTTCCTCTTGAATATCGGCAAAAACTGTTACCTGCAATTTATCACAAGCTTCAGCCTCAGCAATCATCTCCGTGAATTTGACGCTCATCCTTTCTAGAGCCTCTACATTCTCTTCTTTCTGAATTCTCAATACTGCCATCGCCTCCTTCATTGCTTCTGATTGCTCCAGGAGTTGTTTCAGCATGTCTTCTATTTGAGCTTGGCGTACCAAGTCCTCATTTTCAGCATGCCTACATTCAGCAAAAACAACAGAAGGATCATAGTAGGGGCTTGGGGGAGGGGAATATGCATTCGGAGAGCCATCCCAATGGCCATCTTGACCACCACATATATTGCACGTGTTATAGTGTTGCCACGAGTGGTGTCCTCCGCAATTCAGACAATATTCGCTAAAATATGAGTATCCACCATTTAAACCATTTGTCTTCCACGATGTCATGTCAATAAGGGTATTCGAAAAAGAAAAAAATAAAATGAAAAAGAATTAAAACAAACACTAAGACCAAGTTGTCAACACTAAGAAAACAAAAATACAGTAAATTAACACTTAAAACAGATTCACCAATTGCCAAGTCCCCGGCAACGGCGCCAAAAACTTGTTCGGTGTTTTTGCTATGGGTATAAAGCTACACGCAAGTGCACGTGGTCGAACAAGTAGTAAAGTGGCTTAAGTAAGCCAAGTATCAATCCCACAGGGACTGAGATGAAGTGCAATCTGCTCAAGTGTACTATATTTCGATTCTAAAAATGCAGACAACAGTGTAACCAAAAGTTTGATATTTTGTTTTATAATTTTTATGCTAAATCTAAAATAACTATCTAATGTGAGTCTGAACTATGAATGAGAGCATGCTGAGGTTAAACGAACATGTAATGAAATTAATTATCGATATAATTTGGTTAGTCTTTTCCTCCAGTTGCTAGCCAAGAACTATTGCCAAGAGATTAAAACTCTCGTATTTAACCTCACTTAAGAATCATGAACCATCCACCTACATTTCTGTGATTAAATGCAATTCATGTTCTAGCCATACAAACCCGGTTCCTAAATTGACTAATACGACTTTCAGGTATATTTCTATCTTGAAAGTAAATCAATTCCCAATTTTCCCAAACCAAGAAAAGATCATATCCTATTAATTCACAACTTTCCAATTTCTTGCTCTCTCGAGTGAAACCGGACTTTTTAGATATACATTAACGTAGGCCACACATTAATGCAGTAAGAACAAGAATTAACAGAACAACACGGAAGAAAAGATGAAAAACCACTATGATCAACAATCCATTTCACTACAATTGTTCATAACCTCAGCAAGAAGAGGATTTAGCCACTCATTTGTGGATTAAACATCGCTCAATGAGTGTTAAACATACAAGCAATTGAATTAAAGAAGAAGGAAAGAGAGAAAAACCCTGATATTTTCGTTCCCTCAACTGCCTGTAACCCACGTTCTTGCTCCACCAAGTCAGAATATTGAAAAATGAACCTAAGTGTTCTATTTATACTGGTGGGAATTTTTCCTGGAATAACAAGCAACGTGTCACGGAGTGCATCACGGAGCACTGCCTCCGTGACACGCTACGGACGCGGACCTTCACTGGAACTGGGGGTCCAGGAATTAAATCCCAACGTGGCACGACGTGCAACGCGGAGCCAAGCCACCGTGCCACGGACCTATCGCGAACCCACACTGGATTTGGGCTGAAAATTCCCATCCAGGCAGAAGGCCTCCGCGATGGCAACGTGACACGGCTCCATCACGGAGCCCCTTTATTTTATGCTGTCCAATGTCTTGTCCCTTGCTCGCATCCAAGTCCAACCCCGATATCCTCCAACATGCATTTTAGCTTCCCGAAATTACATTTTACCTGCAAAACAATGCTAATCATGTTGGTTAGTATAAATTCACATTTTATTACCAATTACATGAGAATGTATACACATTGATAGATAAACAAAGCTAAAATGGTACTTTTGAGTATCACTTGGGCATATAAATTTTCCCAAGATCACTTACCCTACACTTATATCCTTGTTCGTCCTCGAACAACAATCCTGCACTTCATGCAATTTGCATCCCAACTTCGTGTTATACCCCGTAGAATTCCCGACACCTAAATGACCTATTCGCACATTGGTTAAGCATATTCGAAGGCCATACGTGCTAGAGAAAGGCCCGGGAAAAGATCGGACGAGAAACCTGTCGACCATCGCGGAAGGAGCCTAGGCAGAGCCCCTCCGCGATGGCAGCGTGTCACAGAGGTGAGGCCTCCGCGTTGGCTCCGTGACATGTTGGCCTTGTCCAGGCCCAAGTATATAAATCCCCACTTCGGTTTATTTTAGAATTAAATCATATAAACTTCAGAAAACAGAGAGCAAACGCAGGAGAAGGAAAAAGGAACGAAGAGATAATATAATTTTCGTCCGATTATGCTGCTAAACGTTGTCCAAACTCAAATTAACCTCAGATACCGAGGTATTTAGCAGCAGAGAGCATTCCTACGGATTTAGTTTCGTGAAATACGGCCGAGAATCATCGAGCTACCGAGCTAAGGTAAGTGGAATTGCTCTAAATTAGTGTCTATGTGATCCTAGCTGCGAAGTGAATATTTCTCCCTTCTGGACCACTGAAAAATAGCGAGTTTTCGACCGTATATCTATAAGCCTAAGTTTAGGCTATAAACTATATCGAAAGTGACGTTGCTCTTTACAATAAAGCTGTATTTAGTATTGATTGACATGTTTATGAATGCAGTTGGGAGAAAATAGTTGAAGTACCGGCCGAGCGTCGTCCGACAGACGGATAGTTCGAGGATAAGGTATGTAAAGCTAGTTCCCTCGGCAAGTTCGTAATCTTGGTACAGTACAGTAATTTAAAGGCCAGTAGAATATTCAGAAGCCATGTATGATGTTTACTATGAATGATGGTACGATATTAGAAACATCATGTTATGATCAGCGCGAGACTTGCTAGCACGATATAGATTCTAATATAAGTGTTAGGAACTTCACATTATGCTCAGTATGCGATCTGACATAGAATGTTAGGATATCATTGTATTCAGTTGAAACCCAGTAGAGTAATGTAGTATCTGTAAGGCATCTCAGAAATAGAATGATAAGTTAAAATGGAGTTGGAAAGCATGTTAGGAATAGTAAATCATGTTACTATAGAAACTCAATATACAACATAGTTTTCAGCAGAAATACTATATCATATACAGCATTAGACTCAGTACAGTATGGCAGAAGATTATATTTATATATATATATATACTATTATCAGTCTCAGCATGTATTAAATACGTACATATCACTATCACTAGTCCAGCATATATTGTATACAATACTTTACCACTATTAGCTTCAGCATGTGGGACATGCAGATAGTATTATTAGTTGAGACCGTTGTATAGTTTGGGGTTGGATTACCTAGCATCCATGACCGCCCCAGGGTTGATAGCTGTATCGACTCATCTGCCAGAGGACAAGGATACGTCGCTCTACAGAGTGGCATGCCGTCCCACAGGGGACGAAGATGGGATGCCAGTTTTCCCCATATTATGCCTTGGTCGGCTCTTACACACCCCTATCGAGCGGATATGCCCGGGTGTTGATTCAGGAGTCCTCCGCACTCAGATGCAGTTATAGTCAGGGGCTCAGCGAGCCCAAGGGCATACCCAGGGGACCGGCAGGATGCTTACAGGGGTATAGGAGATGGGATGACCGGGGTAGGGGTATAGATTCTGTGCTGGTTGTACCTACGGCTTATGGGGGCCGGGTAAGGTTTGTGTGTTCTATATATGTGATGATATGTTATACCGTGTTACAGTAGATACGAGTAGATCGACAGCAGAACGATAAATCCTTAGGTATGACTCCTACTCCTTCTAGTATGATTAAGAGAAGGTATGACTTACATTATCAAACAGTTAATCTATTCCTTCCTACTTCAGTTTCACTAGTTATATTGTTGTTTTCAGATATTTCTTTCATTATTGCTTTACATACTCAGTACCAGCGATACTGACGCCCGGTGGGGCACTGCATTACTTGCCTGCAGGTACTCATAGATGAGCAGGCGATACCACGTGATTCCTGTCAGCGATAGAGCATTCAGCTCCTGTCATCCGGAGACTGAATCCCAGAGGTGTATTCCGTTTTCTTTTGTTGTACAGTACGGGTAGGTCGGGGCCCTGTCCCGATCATTTCTATTGTTATTCTTAGAGGCTTGCAGTCTGTATATACTTCCCTGTGGTCAGATGAGCCGGTCATGTGAGGCCGTGCAGTTGTTTAGGTTTTAGAACTTGTGTTTCCTTTATGTTGGCCGTGTGGGGCCATAGTTCGACAGTAGTGGTGACCTTGCCGGTCACGTAGCTATCCAGTACTTCATCGTTAAGTTATAGATAACTAGACAGCATGGTGGCCTTGTCGGCCTGCATAGGTTTCCCTATATTGACATGTTTCTGGTCAGCTGTTAGTATAGGTACAGGAGACTATAGGCCAATGGGCCGGGGGCTGTGTTTACAGCCGTTATATAGCCCTTTGTTTCCAGAAATGTGAGATAGAACCAGCCAGGCACCAAATGTGCCCAGGCTTAGCAGTCCAGCAGTTCAGGTCCTAGTAGGGCACCAGGTGACAGTCATACCCCCCAAGGCGGGGTGTGACAAATTTGGTATCAGAGCAGGTCGTGTCACAGGGAGTCTGCAAGCCGTGCTAAGTAGAGTCTTGCCTATGGATGTGCTGTGCACCACATACTATAGGCAGGAGGCTGCGAGGCATGATAGGATGGTTAACCTTCCTTCTCAGTCAGTCGTTCTTTAGAACGGTACAGTATAGGGTTGAGTCCCTAAAAACTTACCGTATTCTTTGATTACGGATACAAAGGGAGATCAGCATTACCCTATTACAGGCAGAAGATCAGATATAGCAACAGAAGAAGGCATCAGCCAGTTACATGATAACTACGGTTGCAGGAGGAGGTACCCGAGACCTCCCAGCATGATACCTTTATTGGTACTATCCCCAGTATACGTTGATAACGTCAGAATAGGAAGTCAGGAGTGTAATGTTCATATGATTTGATTTATTTATTAGCTATATGAGATCTGATTAAGATTACAGACAAGGTCAGACCACCAGGTAAGTATAAGAAAGAGAGGGAAATGCAGGAATCCCAAACACATCTTTTCGGATATGGTACAGTTAAATGTTTTTATTTGTTGCAATAAGAAAAGGGTTATTCCTACCTCTTGATTTTGATGCCCACATAGAAAAGGGGCATAAGACTTGAGATGGGGTTGCCAAATCAAGCAGTAAGTAAAGATGGGCTGATTGATCCTAGTAAGTGTTAGAAAGTATAAAGAGCCCCTATGATTACGTAAGCTGTGCAGACCCTTATGACAACAAGCCAGTAAAGAAAGTAAGACTGTTAGCTTACCCGAAGCAGGGGTAAAAGAGTTGTTAGTAATAAATGCTTAGTAATAGTCAAATTTGAGTCAGAAAAAGGCTAAGTCCGCCATATGCGCTAATAGACAGTAAGATATACCTGTAAGATTATAGATATGATTCAGTTGTGATATCGAAAGGGGGAGAGGTCATGTGAATCAGATAGGTCTGATTGCAAGTCAGGGGAACTATGAACCGATACTTGACCAGTAATCTTATTAATAATGAAAAGCAGGTACCTTGAACCCCAGAGTTCAGCTTAAGCAGGATGAGGGGAAGAAGAAGGAGTGTCAGATGTTGTGGGGAAATTAGGATTACCCCCGGATTGATAGAATATCATATTAAGGATTAAGCCTCGGGCTGACAGTAAGATTGCGGTTCAGAATGCCGCAGTATGTCCGCTATGGAAAAGTTAAGAAGTTACCGATACAACAATTCTAATCTAGTGTAGCCTAGAGATAAGGCCCAGCAGGCAGTCATGGGCTCTCAATATATGCCTAGTAAGGCTACAAGATTTGAACGTCGACCCCACATCGCAAGAGTGGCAGAATTTCAAACACCAGACAATAACTAAAGTGTTTATGTTTGTTACTTTCAGAATGGGGTGACAATACAATGAAATGATAAGTCAGGGCAGGAGATATTATTAGGCCGTAGAAGCGGTGTATCATGTACGGGATGAGACTCAGCCGAGCATGTCAGAGATTATGTATTACCGCAGACTTCAGTACATATCGTACGTAGCTATTGATATGTGTATATATATATATATATACAGATAATAGATATGCTGTGAGTAGCCGCCTATAAGGGGTACAATTACAGATGTTGATTAGTAATAGAAAGCATGTACAAATTGCATTGCAGGACCCCCCTTACCAAAAAAAAGGAGAAGGAAGAAAGAAAAGAAGAAGGGAAAGGGAAGATTAAGTGTGAATTACGTAAGAAGTCACAGAAACTATCTCAGTTCTCAGTTATTAAGTTAATAGACTTACGTGTTGTTGCCAGATCTAGGCTCTAGGAGCTTACCAGAGTTAATGACCTAAACCAGATGGCTAGATGATAAGGGCGCAGGTAGACGGTCTACCGACCAGCTGGTGCCTGCATTAGCAGGGAAGCATCCCTGAAGATCGGTAACATTAGTGCATATGCTAGAACCAGGATTAGAGGCCGAATAGGCAAATTTGAGAGATTAGCAATACCAGAATTGTTCTAGTATGTTAAGTGGTCGTACGTCATTTTCCCAGCCTTGTAGGTGAGAGTCGGCCTTAGTCAACCTAGCAGTTATTATGTGAAACACCCCATAAGTCAGCCGGTCGCCCCAGTCGGAATACCCGTGGGTACCCCAAAGAAGGGTCCACATCAGTAGTCAACGACAGACTAGTACTTCAGCTGGTTCTCGTAAGATATTTAGATACAGAGCCCTAGCAGAAGGCTAGTATTTACAGAATAGATCATAAGACCGAGAATTCCCCAGAATAGCAGTATAAATCCAAGTGGATACATACAAGGCGTAAGAAATTGATAGTACCCTGCTAGCACAGTGTTTATTAAGACCAGGGGATCAGTAGACTCCCCGTGAAGATCCAGAGATTGATCGCCTGGGAGTAAGGTTGATTAAGCCCAGCCTTACAATGATTTAAGCAAAATAACAGAGCAATTAGATGCCCACAAGTCTGCGGTTATGCACGAACTATAAGTACTCAAGTAGAACGGTTAGAGCATTGTTAGACTACTGCCACATTCGGGTCGTTCAACCCGACTATTCAGTTATTTAAGGTTATGCAGCCAGATCATTAGAGGTCACGGTCAATATCAGGACCCCCTGATCAGATACGGGCACATGGTGTGCAGATAGTCGTTCAAGGTTACCTTAGCAACAGGTAGCCTTAGCATACGGCCAGAAGGCCAGATAAGCTCTAGCTATACCGGTAGATTACTTGTCAGATTCTCCGGCATAATAAACCAGTATGACCATCAGTTATATGGCAATTCTTTGTAAATGTGAATTTTGGTTGAGTTTAGTAGCCTTTTTGGTCACATTGTGTCAGAGGCTGGTGTATAGATAGATATACAGAAAATCAAAATAGTGAAGACATAGCCTAGACCTACCACTCCGATCGAAGTACGCAATCCCTGCAGTTAGCCGGGTACTGCAGAGGGTTTGTGGAAGGATTTTCCACCTTAGTAGCACCTCTGACTAAATTGACACAGAAGGCAGCAAAGTTCCAGTAGACTGAGGCGTGAGCAGAACTTCCAAGAGTTAAAAGCCAGGTTAACATCAGCTCCAGTGTTAGTATCGCCAGGGGATACAGAGGGTTGATGCAGCATGATAAATTAATAGGTTATGCTTTCAGGCAGTTAAAGAAACGTGAAAAGAATTATCTTACCCATGACCTGGAGTTAGCTGCAGTAGTTTATGCCTTAAAGAGTGAAAATTTTGTATCACCCAGGAAGGGCTAATATGGTAGCAGATGCCCTTAGCCGTAAATCTATGGGGAGTTGGCATACTTGCAGCCTAAACAGCGAGAATAGACCCGAGAATTACACTAGTTAGCCTGTTTAGCCGTTCACATAGCAGAAATAAAGGATAATAGAGCGATAATACAGAATGTCGCAGTGTTGTCGTTAGTGGTGGAAGTAAAGGAATGGAAGTATAGAGACCCTAGCTAGGTTCAACTTGAACACAAGGTTCAGTAAGGAGAGGTGACATATTCTCAGATAACCGGGGATGAAGTGTTACGATATAAAGGCCGCATTTGTGTTCCAGATATTTTGGGGCATCGCCAGCAGCTTATGAGCGAGGCGCATTACGCCCGCTATTCTCTCCACCCAGGCTCAACGAAAATGTGCCATGATATCAAAGAAAACTACTGGTGGCCAGGTATGAAAAGAGAAATTGCTGAATTTGTAGCCCAGTGTCCTGACTGCCAACAGGTGAAAGCAGAACATCAGAAAACCAGGCGGGTTAACTTAGGACATAGGTGTGCCTCTCTGGAAATGAGAAGCAGTGAATATGGATTCTGTAACAGGGTTACCCCGTACCAGACGCAGAAATGATTCCATTTGGGTAATAGTTGACAGGCTAACAAAATCAGCCCATTTCCTGCCAGTGAAGGCTACCTTCTCGGCTGAGGACTATGCCGAATTATATATCAGAGAAATAGTTAGATTGCATGGAGTGTCGGTATCCATCATTTCAGATAGGGGAGCATAGTTTACAGCTAGATTCTGGCAGTCATTCCAGAGGGGTCTGGGAACGCAGATTAACTTGAGCACAGCATTCCATCCTCAGACAGATGGGCAGGCTGAACGTACAATTCAGACGCTCGAAGATATGCTACGAGCGTGTGTTCTAGATTTTGGGGGTAGCTGGGATGAGCATCTTTCGTTAATTGAATTTGCTTATAATAATAGCTATCATTCAGCCATCCAGATGGCGCCTTTCGAGGCATTATATGGGCGAAAATGTAGATCGCTGGTGGGCTGGTTTGAAATAGGAGAATCAACATTGGTTGGCCCAGACATTGTTCGGAAGTCAGAGGAAAAGATAAAACTTATCCGAGAACGTTTACTGACTGCTCAGAGCCGCCAGAAGTCTTATGCAGATACGCGGCGCAGAAATCTAGAATTTGCGGTAAATGACTGGGTGTATCTGAAAGTGTCTCCGATGAAAGGGGGAATGAGATTTGGCAAGAAAGACAAGCTTAGCCCGAGGTTCATTGGGCCATATCAGATTCGGCGAAGAATAGGCCGAGTTGCATAAGAATTGAACTTGCCTCCGGAGTTAGCATCTGTTCACCCAGTATTCCATGTCTCTATGTTAAGGAAGTTTGTAGGGGACCCTTCTACAGTAGTTCCAGTTCAGGATGTCCAGGTCACAGAAGAGTTAGCATATGAAGAGGTTCCTGTAGCTATCTTAGACAGACAGATTTGCAGGTTGAGGACTAAAGATGTTGCGTCTGTCAAAATATTGTGGCGTAACAGGAACCGTGAGGAAATGACGTGGGAAGCTGAAGAAGATATGAAAGACAGATACCCTCACCTATTTCAGGCCTAGTCTGGCGACAGGTATGTCCGTATTATTACTTATGTAGTACCTTATAGTGTATGTGTGTGAATGAGAAAGATTGATATTTAGTTATCCAGTGGATCTTAAAATATTGCGTGCAGTACCTGTATTGGACTTTTCTGCATTTCAGGTTTTTGCTATAGTCCACATTACAGGGGAAACTCTGCCGAAATATTTCTAGAAAGTAAGTTAAGTAGTCCTCCAGATAGCAGTGTACATTCGAGGACGAATGTTCTTAAGGGGGGGAGAATGTTATACCCTGTAGAATTCCCGGCACCTAAATGACCTATTCGCACGTGGGTTAAGCATATTCAAAGGCCATACGTGCTGGAGAAAGGCCCGGGAAAAGATCGGATGAGAAACCTGTCGAATCATCGCGAAAGGAGCCGAGGCAGAGCCCCTCCGCGATGGCAGCGTGTCACGGAGGTGAGGCCTCCGCGTTGGCTCCGTGACACGTTGGCCTTGTCCAGGCCCAAGTATATAAAGCCCCACTTCGGTTTATTTTAGAATTAAATCATATAAACTTCAGAAAACAGAGAGCAAACGCAGGAGAAGGAAAAAGGAATGAAGAGATAATATAATTTTCGTCCGATTACGCTGCTAAACATTGTCCAAACTCAAATTAACCTCAGATACCAAGGTATTTAGAAGCAGAGAGCGTTCCTATGGATTTAGTTTCGTGAAATACGGCCGACGAATCGTCGAGCTACCGAGCTAAGGTAAGTGGAATTGCTCTAAATTAGTGTCTATGTATTCCTAGATGCTAAGTGAATATTTCTCCCTTCTGGACCACTGAAAAATTGCGAGTTTTCGACCATATTTCGATAAGCCTAAGTTTAGGCTATAAACTATATCGAAAGTGACGTTGCTCTTTACAATAAAGCTGTATTTAGTATTGATTGACATGTTTATGAATGCAGTTGGGAGAAAATAGTTGAAGTACCGGCCGAGCGTCGTCCGACAGACGTATAGTTCGAGGATAAGGTATGTAAAGCTAGTTCCCTCGGCAAGTTCGTAATCTTGGTACAGTACAGTAATTTAAAGGCCAGTAGAATATTCAGAAGCCATGTATGATGTTTACTATGAATGATGGTACGATATCAGAAACATCATGTTATGATCAACGCGAGACTTGTTAGCACGATATAGATTCTAATATAAGTGTTAGGAACTGCACAACATGCTCAGTATGCGATCTGACACAGAATGTTAGGATATCATTGTATTCAGTTGAAACCTAGTAGAGTAATGTAGTATCTATAAGGCATCTCAGAAATAGAATGATAAGTTAAAATGGAGTTGGAAAGCATGTTAGGAATAGTAAATCATGTTACTATAGAAACTCAGTATACAACATAGTTTTCAGTAGAAATACTATATCATGTTCAGCATTAGACTCAGTACAGTATGGCACAAGATTATATTTATATATATATACTATTATCAGTCTCAGCATGTATTAAATATGTACATATCACTATCACTAGTCCAGCATATAGTGTATACAATACTTTACCACTATTAGCTTCAGCATGTGGGACATGCAGATAGTATTATTAGTTGAGACTGTTGTATTGTTTGGGGTTGGATTACCTAGCATCCATGACCGCCCCAGGGTTGATAGCTGTATCGACTCATCCGCCAGAGGACGAGGATACGTCGCTCTACGGAGTGGCATGCCGTCCCACAGGGGACGAAGATGGGATGCCAGTTTTCCCCATATTATGCCTTGGTCGGCTCTTACACACCCCTGTCGAGCGGATACGCCCGGGTGTTGATTCTGGAGTCCTCCGGACTCAGATGCAGTTATAGTCAGGGGCTCAGTGATCCCAAGTGCATACCCAGGGGACCGGCAGGATGCTTACAGGGGTATAGGAGATGGGATGACCAGGGTAGGGGTATAGATTCTGTGCTGGTTGTACCTCCCGGCTTATGGGGGCCGGGTAAGGTTTGTGTGTGCTATATATGTGATGATATGTTATACCGTGTTATTGTAGATACGAGTAGATCGACAGTAGAACGATAAATCCTCAGGTATGACTCCTACTCCTTCTAGTATGATTAAGAGAAGGTATGACTTACATTATCAGACAGTTAATCTATTACTTCCTACTTCAGTTTCACCAGTTATATTATTGTTTTCAGATATTTCTTTTAGTTATTGCTTTACATACTCAGTACCAGCGGTACTGACGCCCGGTCGGGCGCTGCATTCCTTGCCTACAGGTACTCATAGACTAGCAGGCGATACCACGTGATTCCTGTCAGCGATAGAGCATTCAGCTCCTGTCATCCGGAGACTGAATCCCAGAGGTGTATTCCGTTTTCTTTTGTTGTACAGTACGGGTAGGTCGGGGCCCTGTCCCGATCATTTCTATTGTTATTCTTAGAGGCTTGCAGTCTGTATATACTTCCCTGTGGTCAGATGAGCCAGTCGTGTGAGGCTGTGCAGTTGTATAGCTGTTAGAACTTGTGTTTCCTTTATGTTGGTCATGTGGGGCCATAGTTCGACAGTAGTGGTGACCTTGCTGGTCACGTAGCTATCCAGTACTTCATGGTTAAGTTATAGATAACTAGACAACATGGTGGCCTTGTCGGCCCGCATAGGTTTCCCTATATTGACATGTTTCTGGTCAGCTGTTAGTACAGGTACAGGAGGCTATAGGCCAATGGGCCGAGGGCTGTGTTTACAGCCGTTATATAGCCCTTTGTTTCCAGAAATGTGAGATAGAACCAGCTAGGCACCAAATGTGCCCAGACTTAGCAGTCCAGCAGTTCAGGTCCTAGTAGGGCACCAGGTGCCAGTCATACCCCCCAAGGCGGGGTGTGACACCTCTCTACTTTGGTTCGACAATTTAGGCTACGGTCATACCGATTATTCAATACACCAAATCATCAAGAAACATGCATGGTCCTATCAATGCAATGACCTTCAATACATCAAGACCTCCTAGACTTTAAGAATCGACTCTCGATATTGGCAAACTCATGCAAATAAGCTGATCAAGATATCCGACACGAAAATTAATCTCTCATCAAGCATGTGCCCTCACAACACAAGAGAATCTTCCCCTTTTTGCTCCTATGACTCACAAAATTCTAAGCAGGGGCATGTAAACACAATTTCGCTCTCTCTCCCAAAAGAATTCACATGCATCATGTCATGACCCATAAGCTTTCCCTTAGTGTATTACTCCACTAATATAAAGAAGTGAGATGTAAGATCACGTAGAACTTTAACTGGTTGTAATGGAAGCTATGAAACTAGTAAATATTGGGTTAGCCAATAATAGCCACTGGCATCCTTAAGTGCCTTTTCAACACATCCCATCAACTCATGGACATTGTTTCTTTTTTTTCATCATCCCATTCTTGATGTTTTTCTTTAGTTTGGCCCATCGTATTAAGCACACTTGACACAACAACAAAGATTATTCATGCACCTTCATTATAGTTTGTTTATAGCAAGTGTACCTTCAACCTTTTCTTTTCTTCTATCACTCTGCTTTTCTTTTTCTTTTCACCATTCTCACTCTTTGACACTTTGGGAAAATGATTTTCTCTTCTTAAGCGCTTAAGAGTTTTGTATAGACTTTACGGCTAATGAAAAGAAGGGATTAAGCTCGGTTTACACTTTTTGACAAAAAGAAAAAAAATAATAGGCTAAAGGCTCAACGGGCTGACTAGGGTATATAATCAAGGTGGGTACGACAAGGAAAAATAGAAACTCTCGGTTAAAATAAAGAAATGCCTACATCCTTTCCTACAATCCACCTCCTTCATTTCGTTTTGCACACACACTAGGCAAGTTCTAGACACGTCAAAATAGCATGGAATAACAACACCTCACTTCACACTTTCTGCACATGCTCAATTCAAGATGTATTCACAGACTCTTCAATCAGCTAATTACAGGAATTCAAACATTAAGCCTCAATCACACTGAATCGAACTCTGTGGCCTAGGTATCTCAACATATTTACAAAGTTGCATGCTTTCATATGAATCACCTTTGCATTTTAAATATCATGTACAACACGCAACCAGAATTTCGCAACCATACAGTAACTATAGGTTTTGGGATGCAACCCACCAAAGAAAAAAAATTGAAAATTAAAAAAAAAACTACTCCTAACGACTACATTTCCCTTAAGACGGTCGTCATCCATCCATCATAGGGAACGGTCACTACTATGACTTCGGTTCAATGGGACCATTCTCGGTAAATGAACCAAAAACAAATGCCGAGAAACCCAAGAAGTAAAAAAAAATATCGATCATTTTGCTAGAAAAAATATGTACTAAAGATTTTAAAAATATCGTTCATTTCGATAACAAAAATATATACAAAATCAGCTAGCAACATTCAGCAACACACATCAATTTCACATAAATTTACAAATACAGAACACAACTTAACAATTCATACATCACAGGGAACACAAAATTTCACATGTACGACAACAGATTAGAGCATACATACATAACAGCACAGCCCAGCGCCTAACTACTCCCACCCCACACTTAGTTCGAACACTGTCCCCAGTGTTCACAAAAATTAAAAATAGCACAAAATCGGGTGGTGGAACTCCCTGATCAGTCAAAGTACTCCACTTCTTCGTCGGGTGCTGCTGCTTCATCTCCCATGTCTGAATCGCCCCTGTCGTCTTCATCGGACTCCATATCGGAGTCCTCCCGACGTGTCTCCTCGTTTATGGGGACGTCATCATCCGTGGGCTCTACAAATGCTGGCCCCACTCGGCATAGAGCCCTGGCGTTTTCGCCGAAGGGGTAGTCTAGCTCGAGCTGCCATAGCTCCTCCTCTGTCACCGGCCTCCCGCCTATCCTCAGCTGGAGCATCTGCATCCCATACATTCGAGCCATATACTGATCATCACGAGCATGTCGCTCTCCAAGTGTAAGCACTGGCCCGTGGGTGGTGTCGGGTGCCTTAGTCTTAGTAACATCTAAGGCCCGCCGCTCCATCTGCGAGATATAGTCAAGGGCCTCCTCCTCGACATCTAGGCCCCTGAGGAAGGTGGTGAGTAGTCCAGCAAAGCCATACCTGTGCCCCTGATGCAACCGGGCTCTCTTCATGGCGGAGATAATCACCGCCCCCACGTTGATCTCCAGCCCTTTCATCAGGGAGTACACCAGGCATACACGATCCCGGGTTACATCTGTCATATGTACCCCCGTGATGAGGCAAGAACAGACAATCTTCAGCCATATTCTGGCTTCCCTGTTCATCTGTGAATAGGGAAAAGTCTAGTGGTAGCCTCTCTCTTTGTGTCTGCTCCATCTAGCTGTCGATCGGGTCCCACACAAGGTGCGTCTGATGTCCGCATACGGTGGGGTAATGTTCAGCTGTCGGAGCACGTGGGCGTCTGTGTCCCACGCTCCTATGATGGCATTGAGGTGGTGGGGCTCCAAAGTGACTATTTGCCCTCTGATTTTGATGGTGTGACTTCTGATCGTCGGGTTCTAGTTGGCATAGAATTCCCGAACCAAGTGCAAGTTACATTCCTTGGGCTCTTCAAAGATGAAGTTGAGCCCAGCTGCCTCGATCCGGTGGACCATCCTAGGGAACTCCTGTACCAATGGTTCCCGTGCTATGTGCTCCTCAGGGAAGTATTTGTTTTCTTTGTGCTTTGTGTACCACTTCTTCCCCTCATCCGTCACCCATCTTTTTCCATATTGGCGGCGTTGGCCGTGTGGAACTGCTGGTGCTGCTGGGATTGCTGTGCCCAGTCTGATTCGCTTCCTTCCGGCGCCCGAAGTTGATGCGCCTTTCCCTTTCTCTTGCCTGCTTGCCATTTTACCTGTCAACCCAAGTAGACAGGATCAATGTTAAGCCAATGGATATCAACTTTGACTAAGCTCGGGTTAAGCTAGGTTACCCCACACTTAGTCCTTAGCTACAGTTACAACAATACGGCAAGATCATACTTATTTACACACAATAACCAACTATACAATCATGCTTAGTGCGTTCGAAGAATTCAACGGTATATCTTCTGTGTACTACTCAGACTTCGTACAGCTAATCACAATCACTACCATCGCTAACATTTTATCCGTTGCACTTAGCAAGGAGAAAGAAAGAAACGAAAACAACAACAAAAATTTATCTTCACGAACCTATACAACCAACCAAATTCTTACAAATTTCAATATTCCTCTAACCCGAGAATCCGTCGTTCTATTAACATCCTAACAATTAGTACATCGACTCATCTCATTCAACATGTACATACCGGCATGAAATTCACAAGTTCACTATATTTTCCACTTCAAATTCAAAAATAAGCCCTAGAAATGATATTATCAAGCAAATTCGATTCAATTATACAATTGACGAGTTTAAGCAGTCATAATGACATTCTGGACATTCATTAACAAAAATTAAATTGAATTCATGATTAATTTCTTCTTAGGGCAACCTTAGCTCACCTCACATGCTCAATATCGAAGAAAATCGACAAGAAATGAGATGGAATCGAAGAACATACCTTGAAGTTGAAGAAATTACGCAAACTTGATGATTTTCTTAGCCTACTCCGTGTCCGGATTATACCTCAACGTGTCACGGAGGGTAATGCGGAGGTCCACCTCCGTGACACGGAGCTATCGCCCCAGCTCACTGTTTTGCCACTTTTTGTTAATTTTCATACCTCGAATTTTCCCTTGCGATTCAGTGCATATTTTCCTCCGTTTGACCTGAAATTCATCTCACTATACAAAATTGGTTAGCATTATAGGTTTCACTCTAAATAAAAATAAAACAAAACAAAAACTAAAATTTTGTAGTAAATCAAGAAAAAGAAAAAGAAAAATCTATTTACACTTTACAAAAAGGAAGAAATTTTTTTTCACGGGTTGCCTTCCGTGCAGCGCCTGGTTTACCGTCGCGGCTCGACGTACCAAGTTTCACCACTTTTTCCTCCACCTTGAGGATATGAATCTCACCCCTAATTTATTCTCTAATTTCCTCTTATGCTCCAGGGGTGGTGGTGAAAAATTGTAAGGACCAAGCAGTAGATGTTGCCTTTTGAACTTATTGGCCCTTAAGTAAGCGAAGTCATTTTGTCTCTCAGAGTTTGCAAATTTCAAAATATACGGGGCTTGGTCCTCCTCTAGACATTTCTCTATAAGCTTGGAAGACTCTATTTCTATGTTTTCAACCAAACTTAATGTCGAAAAATGCTTCGAGTGTGGTCCAATAAACCGCAACTCTGAAAATGCATTGTGCTTGACCTCCTTACTTGTATACACCTTCTCAGCATCGACATCTATCTCTCCATTAATGTCAACTAGGGGATACTCTATCTCTTCTTCCATGAATGGATTTTCCATAAGTGTGAGCCCATCACAGGGACACTCAAGAGATTCTAATTGTTGGGCTTCATCCAAAAATTCACCCTCGTCTTCCTCTTGTAGTTCCTCTTGAATATCGGCAAAAACTGTTACCTGCAATTTATCACAAGCTTCAGCCTCAGCAATCATCTCCGTGAATTTGACGCTCATCCTTTCTAGAGCCTTGACTTGGGCTGCGTCTAGTGTTTTGCTTGCATAATGAATAGAATGAAAAATTCTATTTCTCCGCTGCCCCAATACAACTCCTACCGCCACATCGCTTGCATCACACATTAATTCAAACGGTTGCTCCCAATCCGGAGAAATGAGGATAGGTGCTTCTATCAACTTCTATTTCAACTCCTCGAATGGTTTGACACAATCCTCATCAAACTCGAACTTCACCTCTTTTTCTAGCAACCTGCATATTGGTCTAGAAATTTTAGAGAAGTTCTTGATGAGCCGTCTGTAGAACCCTGCATGTCCAAGAAAACAGCGAACACCCTTCACTGACACAGGTGGTGGTAGCTTTTCAATAACCTCGATCTTTGCACGATCGACTTCCAACCCCTTGAAAGACACTTTATAGCCAAGGATGATACCCTCTTTGACTAAGAAATGACATTTCTCCCAGTTGAGTACAAGGTTGGATTCTTCACAACGAGCTAGCACCCTGTCAAGATTCTGCAAACAAGTAGCAAATGAATTACCGAAAACAGAAAAATCATCCATAAATACCTCAACGAAATCTTCCACCATATCATGGAAGATCGCTATCATGCATCTCTGGAATGTGGCGGGTGCATTGCATAAACCAAATGGCATCCGCCTGAAAGCATATGTCCCATAAGGACATGTGAACGTAGTCTTCTCCTGGTCCTCCGGTGCTATGGCTATCTGGTTATAGCTAGAATAGCCATCAAGGAAACAATAATATTCTTGACCAGCCAATCTGTCCAATTTTTGATCAATAAACGGGATAGGATAGTGATCTTTCCTTGTGGTCTCATTGAGCTTTCTGTAGTCCATGCAAATCCGCCAGCCTGTGACTGTGCATGTAGAGATCAACTCATTTTTCTCATTGGTGACCACGGTCATCCCTCCTTCCTTGGAACACACTGAACGGGGCTGACCTATTCGCTGTCTGAAATAGGATAGACCACACCTGCATCAATCCATTTAATCACTTCCTTCCTAACCACATCCTTCATCATCGGATTCAACCTCCGCTGATGTTGTACAGTTGGCTTTGCTCCTTCCTCCATGAAAATTCTATGTGTGCAAAGAGCTGGATTGATACGCCAAATATCTGACATTTGCTAGCCAATTGCTTTCTTCCTCCTCTTGAGAACCACCAATGCATCCTTTACCTGTGCCTCCGTCAATTCTGCGGAGATGATGACTGGCAGGGTGTCATCTTCCCCCAAAAAGACATATTTCAGATGTGGAGGCAATGTCTTCAACTCCAGTTTTGGTGCTTCCTCAATAGATGGTTTTGACAATGGTTCCAGGGACCTCATCAATGGCTGAAAGTCTTGCTTCCTGAGATACCATTTTGATTCATTCAACATTTGCACCATCTCATAAGTATCTCTATCTCCGAAATGATCGAAGCTCATCAACCTCTCTCCAATGGATCTTGAGAATCAACAATCTGAAGAATTTCTTCTTGGTTTAGCACATTGATTGCTGAAAGCTCCTCATAGATGGACGGAAGCTTCATGGCCTTATACACATCAAATACCTCCACTTTGTCATGCGCCCGCATGGTTAGTTGGCCTACAGCTACATCAATCAAAGCTCTCCCGGGTTCCAAGAAAGGACGTCCCAAAATAAATGGGACTTCCGCATCCGGCTCAAAATCTAAGACAATAAAATCTACCGGGAAGATGAGGGAGCCCACTTGGACCAGCACATCCTCCATAATGCCATCTGGTCTGGCCAAAGAACGATCTGCTAACTGCAAGATCACTGTAGTTGGTCTAGGACTGCCCAGCCCCAACTTCTTGAACACCGAGGTCGACATCAAGTTTATGCTTGCCCCCAAATCACATAGTCCGTGAGCTCGGATACTTTTCCCGATTGTGATCTGAATTGTAAAGCTCCTAGGGTCCTTGAGCTTTGTTGGCAACCTGTTCTGAATCTGGGAAGTGCACTCCTCAGTAAGCGCCACCGTAGCATACTCCGTCAATCTGCTTTTGTTAGCTACGATGTCCTTGATATACTTTGCATATTTAGGCACTCCCTGCAAAACATCAACCAAGGGTAAATTAATGTGTACCAGTTTAAGCACCTCCATGAACTTTTTAAAACAAGCTTCCTCCTTGTGTTTCTTTAATCTTTGAGGGAACGGGGGTGGTGGACTTTTTGCTTCAGCTGCGTTCTCCTTCCCCCTCTCATCATCATGTTCCCTCTCTTTTTCCACTGCTCCTGATTGCTGAGGTGATCTTTCTGGTTCCACCTCCTTGAGTTGTAAACCACTCCTTGTGGTCACTGCATTGACCTGCTTGGGATTCGGGTCAGTGTCACTCGATAGTCCTCCTCTGGGCCTGGTGTTTTGAGCTCCAGCTAGTTGTCCAAACTGGTACTCCAACGCCTTTGTGTCTAACTGGTTGTTTTTTAAGTCTGCCGCTAATTTCACATAATCAGCCTGCAATTGAGCTTGGTTAGCTATCATTGTTTTGAACATTTCCTTAATGCTATTGTTTGGTGGAGGAGGTGCATTGTTTCCTCTGTACTGAGACTGATAGTTCTGCTGCCCCCCTTGATTTCTCTACATACCCTGATTCGAACTCTGCCCTTGATGACTGTTACTACTGATCTTGGGCAAATTTATATGCTCAAGTGATACTCAAATGTGTCATTTTGCCTTGTTTATATATCGATGTTTATATATTCTCATGTGATTTGTAATAAAATGTGAATTTATTCTAACCAACATGATTAGTGTTGTTTTGCAGGAGAAATATAATTTTGGGAAGCTAAAATGCATGTTGGGAGAAATCGGGAGTGGACTCGGAAGCAAGCAAGGAAAAGGCCAAGGACAGCATGAACTAAAGGGGCTCCGCGATGGAGCCGTGTCACGCTGCCATCGCGGATGCCTTATGCCTGGATATGGAATTTTTGCCAAATTCCAGTGAAGGTGTGCGTTGGGGCCGTGGAACGTTGTCCTAGCCCCGCGTTGCACGCCATGCCACGTTGGGCCTAAATACCTGGACGTCCGGATTCCAGTAAGGGTCCGCGTTGGTGGCGTGTCACGGAGGCAGTGCTCCGCGATGCACTCCGTGACATGTTGCTTGTCATTCCGGGAAAAATTCCCACTAGTATAAATCGAACACTTAGGTTCATTTTTAAGAATTCTAACTGGGTTGAGCAAGAACGTGGGTTACAGGCAGTTGAGGGGACGAAAATCTCAGGGTTTTTCTCTATCTCCTTCTTCTTTATTTCAATTGCTTGTATGATTTACACTCATTTAACGATGTTTAATCCACAAATGAGTGGCTAAATCCTCTTCTTGCTGAGGTTAAGAACAATTGTATTGAAACGTAATTATTGATAAATTGGTTTTTCATCTTTTCTTCCATGGTTGTTCTATTGATTCTTGTTCTTGCTGCATTAATGTGTGGCCAACGTTAATGTACATCTAAAAAGTCCGGTTTCACTCGAGAGAGCAAGAAATTGGAAAGTTGTGAATTAATAGGATATGATCTTTTCTTTGTTTGGAAAAATTGAGAATTGATTTACCTTCAGGATAGAGATATACCTGAAAGTCGTATTAGTCAATTACGGAATTGGGTTTGTATGGCTAGAACATGAATTTCATCTTATCACAGAAATGTAGGTGGAAGGTTCATGCTTCTTAAGTTGGGTTAAATACGAGAGTTTTAATCCATAGGTAATAATTCTTGACTAGCAACCGGAGGAAAGATAAATCAAATTGTATCGATAATTGTATCTCTACATGTTCATTCAACCTCAGCATGCTCATACTTATAGTTCAGACTCAAATTGTATATTCATTTTAGAATTAGTATAAAATTAGAAACCAAAATATCAAACTCTTCTTAACACTGTTGTCTGCATTTTTAGAGTTAAAGTTTATTGACACTTGAGTAGATTGTTACCCTAGCCCAGTCCCTGTGGGATCGATACTTGGCTTACTTGAGCCACTTTATTACTTGTTCGACCACGTGCACTTGTGTGTAGTTGTGAAAAATACCGAACAAGTTTTTGGCGCCGTTGCCGGGGACTGGCAATCGGTAAATTTTTCTTAAGTGTTAGTTTACTATTTCTTCTTAGTGTTGACAACTTGGTCTTAGCCTGTATTTTGCAGATAACTTATTTCTGTGAACACTGGCAAGAGACAAGGAGCTGGTGGACTCATATTTAGAGCCGGAACGACAATTTCATCGTCAAAGGAGGGAAGCTCTAGAGAAAAAGCTGCAGTTGCTCAGACAAACAATTATGGAGCGACAACAGAATCCACTAGTTGTAAGGGCAATGTTAGTGCTCGATGACATGGCAGCCAGGCCGGTTCGCGAGGTGGCAATCCCACATGCTAATAATGTCACATCTAGCATCCGCAAACCTGACCCAGGAGGGAGGTTTGAGCTTAAGCAGAACATGGTGCAATTGATGCACACCAGCGGGCAGTTCACTGGTCTCCCTCATGAGGATCCATAACAGCATCTCTAAAATTTCTTGGAGATAAGTGACACTTACATCCTCGCTTGAGTGTCATCAGATTATGTCAGGCATACATTGTTCCCATTTTCACTTTTGGGAGAAGCCAAGAGGTGGTTGAAAGCTGAGCCACCTAATTCTATCACTATGGGATGATCTTGCAAGGAAATTCTTGATACGGTTTTTTCCATCGGGTAAAACAGTAAGACTTAGAAGTCATATTCTAAGTTTTAAATATAGAGAGGGAGAGAATCTGTATCAAGCCTGGGAGAGATTCAAATCTATGTTGCGGGATTATCCTCATCATCACCAATCCAATGAAGTGCTGGTGCATACTTTCATAGAGGGTTTGGAACCCCACACAAAAATCTTGCTAGACTCAGCAGCTGGGGGCAAGTATTGGAGAAAACTTATGAGGAGCTGTATACCTTGTTGAATCGTATTTCGCAGGGAAATCCGGAGTGGAATGCGGACTCGTCAAGAGGAGGAATGAGGAAAGCAGTGGGAGTATTAGAAGTGAATGGTTTCACAGCTATTGCTGCACAGATAGCTGCTTTACAGAATCAACTCAACACCCACTTCAGTAACATGAGCATGAACCAGTCTCAAGCCCCAGTGAATGTAGTGCAACAAATTTGGCGTGAAGTATGCAGGAGTAGTAAACACTCAGCTGAGTGTTGTGGAGCAAATCCTGATTTGGTGAACTTTGTGGGAAATGTACAGAGAAACAACCATCTACAGTATGGCAACAACTAGAATTCCAACTGGAGGAATCACCCAAATTTCTCTTGGGGTAGCAATAACCATCAAGGGCAAGGTTCGAATTAGGGGGCGCAGAGAAATCAAGGAGGGCAGCAGAACTATCAGGCACAATATAGAAGAAACAATGCACCTCCTCCACCACCATCACCCAACATTGAGGAAATGTTCAAGACAATGATAGCTAACCAAGCTCAATTGCAGGCTGACTACGTGAAATTGGCAGTCGAGGTAAAGAACAATCAGTTAGCTACAAAGGCGCTGGAGTACTAGTTTGGGCAATTTGCTGGAGCCCAAAACACGAGGCCTAGAGGAGGACTTTCGAGCGACACGGATCCCAACGCCAAGCAAGTGAATGTAGTGACCATAAGGAGTGGTTTGCAGCTTAAAGAGGTGGAACCGGAAAGACCACCTCAACAATCGGGAGCAGCAGAAACTGAGAGGGAGCAAAGTGATGAGGGGGGGAAGAAAAAGGAGGCTGAACCAGAAAGACCACCACCCCCGTTCCCTCAAAGATTAAAGAAACACAAGGAGGAGGCGTGTTTCAAAAAGTTCATGGAGGTGCTTAAACAGATACATATTAACTTACCTCTTATTGATGTTTTGCAGGGAGTGCCGAAGTACGCAAAGTATATTAAGGACATCGTGGCGAACAAAAGCAGGTTAACTGAGTACGCTACGATAGCTCTTACGGAGGAGTGCACTTCCCGGATACAAAATAGGTTGCCCACAAAGCTCAAGGACCCTGGGAGCTTTACAATACAAATTACAATTGGGCAGAGTATCCGAGCTCGCGGATTATGTGATTTGGGAGCGAGCATTAACTTGATGCCGTCATCGGTATTCAAGAAGTTGGGTCTAGGGAGTCCTAGACCAACAACAGTGATATTACAACTAGTGGATAGTTCCTTAGCTAGACCTGATAGCATTGTGGAGGACGTGCTGGTGCAAGTGGGCTCCTTCATCTTCCCAGTAGATTTCGTCGTGCTGGATTTTGAGCCAGACGCGGAAGTCCCATTTATTTTGGGACGTCCTTTCTTGGCTACCGGGAAAGCACTTATTGATGTAGATGCAGGGCAGCTAACTATGCGGGCACATGACAAAGTTGAGGTATTTGATGTGTTTAAGGCCATGAGGCTGCCGGCCATACATGAGGAGCTTTCAGCATCAGTGTGGTTGAACAAGAAGAAATTCGTCAGATTATTGAATCTCAAGACCCATTGAAAAGAGTGTTGATGAACTCTAATCATTTTGGAGATAGAGACGCTTATGAGGTGGTACAAATGCTGAATGAGTCACAAAGGCATCCGAGGAAATAGGAATTTCAATCTCTAATGAGGTCTCTGGAACCATTACCGAAACCATCTGTTGAGGAAGCACCAAAGCTGGAATTGAAAGAATTGCCCCCCCCCCCCCGTTTAAAATATGTGTTTTTGGGAGAAGATGAGACTTTGCCAGTTATCATCTCCACAGAATTGACGGAGGCATAGGAGAAGAAAGCATTGGGTGTCCTCAGAAAAAGGAAGAAAGTAATGGGTTGGTAAATGTCAAATATTCAGGGTAACAATCCAGCTTTTTGCACACACAGGATTTTCATGGAAACAGGAGCAAAACCAACCGTTCAGCCTCAGCGAAGGCTAAATCCAACAATGAAGGATATGGTTAGGAAAGAAATAATTAAGTGGCTTGATGCAGGTGTGGTCTACCCGATTTCAGAAAGTGAATGGGTCATCCCTGTTCAGTGCGTTCCAAAGAAAGGAGGGATGACCGTGGTCACCAATGACAAAAATGAGCTGATTCCTACACGAACCGTCACAGGCTGGCAGATTTGCATGGACTATAGAAAGCTTAATGAAGCCACAAGGAAAGATCATTATCCTATCCCATTCATTGATCAGATATTATATAGGTTGGCTGGACAGGAATATTATTGTTTCCTTGATGGGTACTCTGGTTATAACCAAATAGCCATAGCTCGGGAGGACCAAGAGAAGACTACTTTTACCTGTCCTTATGGGACATATGCTTTTAGACGGATGCCATTTGGGTTATGCAATGCACCCGCCACATTCCAGAGATGCATGATGGCTATTTTCCACGACATGGTGGAGGATTTTGTTGAGGTATTTATGGATGATTTTTCTGTTTTTGGTAATTCGTTTGCTACTTGTTTGCAGAATCTTGACAGGGTGCTGGCTCGCTGCAAAGAATCCAACCTTGTACTAAATTGGGAGAAATGCCATTTCTTAGTTAAGGAAGGCATTGTCCTTGGCCACAAAGTGTCTCGCAAGGGGTTGGAGGTCGATCGTGCTAAGATCGAGGTTATTGAGAAGTTACCACCACCAGTGTCGGTGAAAGGTGTTCGCAGTTTTCTTGGGCATGCAGGTTTCTACAGACGGTTCATCAAAAACTTCTCCAAAATTTCTAGACCATTATGCAGATTGTTAGAAAAAGAGGTGAAGTTTGAGTTGGATGATGAATGTGTTAAAGCATTCGAGGAGTTGAAGCAGAAATTGATAGAAGCACCTATCCTTACTTCTCCGGATTGGGGACAACCATTTGAGTTGATGTGTGATGCAAGCGATGTGGCTGTGGGAGCTGTATTGGGGTAGAGAAAAAATAGAATCTTTCATTCTATTCATCATGCAATCAAAACGCTGAATACTGCCCAAAGTAATTATACAGTCATAGAGAAGGAGATGCTAGCACTGGTGTTTGCATTTGACAAATTCAGGTCTTATTTGGTGGGTTCAAGAGTAGTGGTGTACACCGATCATGCAGTGATTCGGTACCTGTTTAACAAGAAGGACGCTAAGCCCAGGCTGATCAGATGGATCCTATTGTTTCAAGAGTTCGACCTCGAAATTAAAGACAGAAAGGGGAGCGAAAATTAGGTGGCAGATCACTTATCGCGATTGGAGAGCCGGTTGCATGTGAAGGAAGGTGATAACATCAATGAGGAGTTCCTGAATGAGCAGCTCTTGGCAGTAGGGGAAACTAAAGTTCCCTAGTACGTAGACATAGTCCACTTGCTAGTGAGTGGAGTCTACCCACCTGAAGCGACAGACCAGCAGAGAAGAAAGTTGAGGCATGATTGTCGGTACTTTATTTGGGATGAGCCATACTTATTAACAGGGACTGGATCAGGTAATTAGAAGATGCATCCTGGAGAGTCAAATTGCAGAGGTGTTGAGGAGTTGTCACTCTTCGTTGTATGGGGGGCACCATGGAGGCGAGCGGATAGCGCACAAGGTTCTACAGTCAGGGTTCTTTTGGCCTACCCTGTTTAGAGACTCTATGGCATATGTCAAAATGTGTGATAGATGTCAGCGTACAGGAACAATTGGCAGAAGACAAGAGATGCCGCTGCAGAATATACTGGAAGTGGAGACCTTTAATGTATGGGGCATTGATTTCATGGGCCCGTTCCCACCGTCATTTGGTAATCGTTACATCTTGGTGGCCGTTGATTATGTATCGAAGTGGGTGGAAGCAATAGCTTGCCCCAGGAATGAAAACTGATCTTGGGCAAATTTATATGCCCAAGTGATACTCAAATGTGTCATTTTAACCTTGTTTATCTATCAATGATTATACATTCTCATGTGATTTATAATAAAATGTGAATTTATACTAACCAACATGATTAGCTTTATTTTGCAGGTGAAATGTAATTTTGTGAAGCTAAAATGCGTGTTGGGAAAGATCGGGGATGGACTCGGATGATTAGCAAAGGACAAAGCATTGGACAACAAGAATTAAAGGGGCTCCGCGATGGAGCCGTGTCACGCTGCCATCGCGGAGGCCTTCTGCCTGGCTAGGGAATTTTTGGCCAAATTCCAGTGTGGGTGCGCGTTGGGCACGTTGGCCTAGCCCCGCGTTGCATGCCGTGCCACATTGGGCTTTATTACCTGGATAGTCCATTTCCAGTGAGCCTCCGCGTCTGTGGCGTGTCATGGAGGCAGTGCTCTGCGATGCACTCCGTGACACGTTGCTTGTTATTCCGGGAAAAATTTCCACTAGTATAAATAGAACACTTAGGTTCATTTTTCAATATTCTGACTTGGTGGAGCAAGAACGTGGGTTATAGGCAGTTGAGGGGACGAAATTATCAGGGTTTTTTCTCTATCTCCTTCTTCTTTAATTCAATTGCTTGTATGTTTAACACTCATTTAATGATGTTTAATCCACAAATGAGTGGCTAATTCCTCTTCTTGCTGAGGTTAAGAACAATTGTATTGAAATGTGATTGTTGATCAATTTGGTTTTTCATCTTTTTTTCCATGGTTGTTCTATTGATTCTTGTTCTTACTGCATTAATGTGTGGCCTATATTAATGTACATCTAAAAAGTCCGGTTTCACTCGAGAGAGCAAGAAATTGGAAAGTTGTGAATCAATAGGATATGATTTTTTCTTGGTTTGGGAAAATTGAGAATTGATTTACCTTCAGGATAGAAATATACCTGAAGGTCGTATTAGTCAATTAAGGAACCGATTTTGTATGGCTAGAACATGAATTTCGTTTAATCACAGAAATGTAGGTGGACGGTTCATGATTCTTAAGTTGGGTTAAATACGAGAGTTCTAATCCATTGGCAACAGTTCTTGACTAGCAACCGGAGGAAAAGTTAACCAAATTATATCGATAATTTATTTTCTTACATGTTCGTTTAACCTCAGCATGCTCACATTCACAGTTCAAACTCAAATTATATAATCTTTGTAGACTTAGGATAAAATTAGAAATCAAAATATATCAAACTCTTCGTTGCACTGTTGTCTTCATTTTTAGAATCAATATAGTAACACTTAAGTAATTTGTTACCTCATCCCAGTCCATGTGGGATCGATACTTGGCTTACTTAAGCCAATTTACTACTTGTTCGACCACGTGCACTTGCATGTAGTTATACACCCATATAACAAACAGCCGAACAAAAACAAGGTGGTAACAAAATTTGTGAAAAAACACATTCTCACTAGGTTCGGGACACCCCAAGCCATTATCAGTGATGGAGGGGCTCATTTTGTCAATGCAAGTTTCAAGAAGCTACTAGCCAAGTACGGGGTGCACCACAAGGTGGAAACAACATACCACCCCCAAACTAGTGGGCAAGTAGAGGTGTCAAATAGAGAAGTGAAGCAGATTCTCCAGAAAACAGTAAATACACAACGAAATGATTGGTCGAGCAACCTTGATGATGCGTTGTGGGCATACAGAACTACTTACAAGACACCGATTGGAACTTCACCATACTGATTGGTCTATGGTAAAGCGTGTCATCTGCCAGTGGAGTTAGAGCACCGAGCCTTCTGGGCCGTGAGGAAATTGAATATGGACGTAGAGCTAGCGGGCAAGAAGAGACTAATGCAACTCAGTGGACTTGAAGAGTTCCGCTGGCATGCTTATGAGAGTGCTAAGTACTACAAAGACCCCGCACGGGGCAGTGGTCCAAATTGTCGGGGCCATTTGAGGTGGTGAAAATGACCCCGCAGGGGGCAGTGGAGTTGTGGCAAGAAGATAGGAGTGCCACATTCTTGGTCAATGGGCAAAGATATAAGCACTACTGGGGAGAGGACGGTGGTCGAGAGAAAACGTCTGTCACCCTAGAGGATGACTGAGCTTAATGACGTCGAGCCGCGATGGTAAACCAGGCGCTGCACGGGAGGCAACCCGTGAAATTTTTGTAAAATGTGAATAGATTTTGTAGAAAAAAAGAAAAAAAAGAAAAAAGAAAAAAAGAAAAAAAGAAAAAAAAATGAAAAAAAGAAGAAGAGAAAAATAAAAATAAAAACAAAATTTGTATTTTAATTGAAACCTATAATTTTAACCAATTTCTTGTTGTGAGATGAATTTCAGGTTGAACGGAGGATAAATGTGCAAAGGATTGCAAAGGAAAAATCGAGGTAAGAAAATTAAAAAAAAGTGGCAAAACAGTGAGCCTATGCGATGGCTCCGTGTCACGAAGGAGCGCCTCCGCGTTACCCTCCGTGACACGTTGAAGGTAATTCTGGAATTTTTTCAAATTCCAGAACACCTGTGCGATAGCTCCGTGTCACGGAGGGCATGCTCCGCGTTACCCTCCGTGACACGTTGAAGTGTATTTCGCGATGGGTCACACCGGGTCGCCGGGTGACCCGCGCAAAAAACTTTCTTTTTAACCCCGTTTTTCCTTCATTTTTCCCATTTTTTCATCTCCTCCGCGACAAACACCCTAAAATCCCCCCTTCCCCAACGTGACACGGACATAGAAGCTAAATTTCTTCAACTTTTCTTCGATATCATCGAATTTAAGGTATGTTTGTTAACTTCATCTCATTTCTTACCTTATTTTTTCGATATTTAGCATAGTAAGTGAGGAAAACTTGCCCTAAGTGTAAATTGAGCATGAGTTCATGTAAATTATTGTTGATTGATGTTCATAGTATCTATGTAATGCTATGAACTCGATAAATACATGTTTGATTGAAATTCTTGCGAAATGGTAGCTAGGGTTAGAATTCGAATATGAAGATGTTAAAATCGAGTTGAAAAGTGAAATTCCTCTTGGTTTGTGCATGTTGGGTGAGGAACATGATGTTGTGCTTAACGTTAAGATGATTAAGGCGCGACGGATTGTCGGGTAATGAAATTGTTGAAATTGCAAGAAATGGGTGAATTGTGTAGGTTCATGTAGATACAGTTTTTCCTTGTTTCTCCTTGGTAAGTGCTATGTGATGAAATATGAACGATGGTAATGTTGTGACTAGCTGTACAAAGTCTGAGTAGTACATAGGATGTATATCGTCGAATTCTCTGAATGCAGTAAGCATATTTGTATGTTTTGTTGTTTGTTTTTGGGATTAAATATGATCTTGCCGTAATTTTATGATTGTGGCTAATGACTAAGTGTGGGGTAGCCTAGCTTAACCCAACCTTAGTCGAAGCTAATTTTAATTGGAATAACATTAGGACTGTTGGTTTGGTTTGACAGGAACAATGGCAAGCATGCAAGATAAAGGGAAGGGCGCATCTACATCAGGCGCTGGAAGGAAAAGAATTAGAATGGAAACAACAGTCCCAACAGCACCAGCGGTTCCACGCGGCCAACGCCGTCAATACGGAACCAGATGGGTGACAGAGAAGGGGAAGAAATGGTACGCCAAGCATAAGGAAAGCAAGTACTTCCCCGAGGAACACATTGATAGGGAACCATTGGCACAGGAGTTCCCCAAGATAGTCCACAGGATCGAGGCAGCTGGGCTGAACTTCATCTTTGAAGAGCCCAAGGAGTGCAACCTGCACCTGATTCGGGAATTCTACGCCAACTGGAACCCGACACTCAGAAGTCACACCATCAAGATACGGGGGCAAATAGTTACTTTTGAGCCTCATCACCTTAATGCCATCTTGAGGGCGCGGGACACAGACGCCCATGTGCTTCGGCAGCTGAATATCACTCCACCATACGCGGATATCAGATGCAGTTTGTGTGGAACTAGGTCTACAACACGTTGGAGCAGACATAAGGAGAGGGGCTACCATCAGACCTTGCCCTACTCACAGATGAACAGGGAGGCTAGGATATGGCTGAAGATTGTTTGTTCCTTTCTGATCCCGGGGGTGCATATGACAACTGTCACCCGGGATCATGTATGCTTGGTCTACACCTTGATGAAAGGGCTGGAGATCAATGTGGGGGCGGTGATTATCTCCGCCATGAAGAGAGCCCGTTTGCATCAAGGGCACAGGTATGGGTTCGGTGGATTACTGACCACGTTCTTGAGGGGCCTGGATATCGAGGAGGAGGCCCTTGACTACATCCCACAGATGGAGAGGCGGGCCTTAGATGTCACCAAAACTAAGGCACCCGACACCACCCACGGGACAGTTCTTACACTAGCCGAGCGACATGCTCGGGATGATCAGTACATGGCTCGCATGTTTGGGATGCGGATGCTCCAGTTGTGCATAGGCGGGAGGCCGGCAACAGAAGAGGAGCTGTGGCAGCTCGTGCTAGACTACCCTTTTGGCGAAAATGCCAGGGCTCTATGCCGAGTGAGGCCAGCTTTTGTTGAGCCCACTGATGATGATGTCCCCACAGATGAGGAGACACGTCGTGCTGACTCTGATGTGGAGTCAGATGATGACGATGGGGGCGATTCAGACATGGGAGACGAGGCAGCAGCACCTGACGAAGAAGTGGAATATTTTGATTGATCAGGGAGTTTCACCACCCATTTTTGTGCTATGCTGAATTTTATGAACACTGGGGACAGTGTTCGATTTAAGTGTGGGGTGGGAGTAGTTAGGTGTTTGTTGCTGTTGTTATTAATGTATGTCTCTGTTCCGTTGTTGTGCTTGGATAAACTTGTGGCCCTGTGATTTTTTTGTGTATGTTTGTATTGTAATTAAGGTGAAGCTGTTGTGTGCTGTTGAATGTTGTTAGCTGGTTTTGTACATATTTTTGGTTTTATCGAAATGATCGATATTTTAAAAAAAAAGAAAATTTTTTCATGAATTTTCAAATTTTTGGGTTTCTCGGCGTTTATTTTCGATTTTTTTACCGAGAATAGTCCCATTGAACCGAAGTCTTAGTTAGTGACCGTTCCCTATGATGGATGGATGACGACCGTCTTAAGGGAAATGTAGTCGTTAGGAGTAGATTTTTTTTCATTTATTTTTCAGTTTTTTCTTTTGTGGGTTTGCATCCCAAAACCTGTCGTTACTTTATAGTTGCGACATTCTGGTTGCGTGTTACGCATGATATTTGAAATGCAAAGATGATTCATATGAAAGCATGCAACTCTGTAAATATGTTGAGATGCCTAGGCCATAGAGTCGATTCAGTGTGATTGAGGCTTAATGTTTGAATTCTTGTAATTAGCTGATTGAAGAGTCTGTGAATATGTCTTGAGTTGAGCATATGAAATGAGCGTATAGTGAGGTTTCATTTCTTCCATTCTATTGTGAAATGTCTAGAACTTGCCTGGTGTGTGTACAAAACGAAATGAAGGATGTGTATTGTAGGAAAGGATGTAGGCATTTCTTTGCTTTAACCGAACGTTTTTTTCTTTCATAATCATACCCACCTTGAATTTACACCCTAGTTAGCCCATTGAGCCTTTAGCCTATTATTTTTTTTTGTCAAAAAGGTGTAAACCGAGCTTAACCCCTTCTTTTCATTATCCGTCAATTTGATCCAAAACTCTTAAGCGCTCAAGAAAAGAAAATAATTTTCCCAAAGTGTCAAGGAGTGAGAATGGTGAAAAGAAAAGAAAAAGCAAAGTGATGAAAGGAAAGAAAAGGTCGAAGGTGCACTTGTTATAAATTAAATATAATGAAGATGTATAAATAATCTTTGTTATTGAGTCAAGTGTGCTTAAAGAGATGGGGTCAAAAATAAAGACAGACTTCAAGAATGGGAAGATGAAGGAAGAAACAATGACCATAAGGTTGATGGGATGTATTGGAAAAGCGCTTAAGGATGCTAGTTGTTATTATTGGTTAGCCTAGTATTTACTAGTTCTGTAGCTTACATTACAACCCGTTAAGTCCTACGTGATCTTACATCACACTTCCTTATATTAGTGGAGTAATACACTAAAGGAAAGCCTATGGTTCATGACATGATGCATGTGAATTCTTTTGGGAGAGAGAGCGAAATTGTGTTTATATGCCCCTGCATGTAATGTTTTGAGTTCATGTGATTAAAAAGGGGAGAAATTCTCTTGTGTTGTGAGGACACATGCTCGACGAGAGATTAAAATTCGTGTCGGATATCTTGATCAGCTGATTTGCATGAGTTTTCCAATATCGAGAGTCGATTCTTGAGTCTAGGAGGTCTTAATGTGTTGAAGGTCATTGTATTGATAAGACTATGCATGTTTTCTTGAGGATTTGATGTGTTAAATAATCGGTATAACCGTAGCTTGAATTGTCGAGCCAAAGTAGCCAGGTTGGGGTGTTAATTGCATAAGGTGTAAGATTATTGTTCGGGGACGAACAAGGATTTAAGTGTGGGGTAAGTGATCTTGGAAAAATTTATATGCCCAAGTGATACTCAAATGTGTCATTTTTCCTTCTTTATCTATCGATGTTTATACATTCTCATGTGATTTGTAATAAAATGTGAATTTATACTAACCAACATGATTAGCGTCGTTTTGCAGGAGAAATATAATTTTGGGAAGCTAAAATGCATGTTGGGAGAAATCGGGAGTGGACTCGGAAGCAAGCAAGGAAAAGGCCAACGACAGCATGAATTAAAGGGGCTCCGCGATGGAGCCGTGTCACGCTGCCATCGCGAATGCCTTCTGCCTGGATATGGAATTTTTAACAAATTCCAGTGAAGGTGCGCGTTGGGGCCGTGGCAGGTTGGCCTAGCCCCGCATTGCACGTCATGCCACGTTGGGCCTAAATACCTGGACGTCCGAATTCCAGTAAGGGTCCGCGTTGGTGGCGTGTCATGGAGGCAGTGCTCCGCGATGCACTCCGTGACACGTTGCTTGTTATTCCGGGAAAAATTCCCACTAGTATAAATAGAACACTTAGGTTCATTTTTAAGAATTCTGACTGGGTTGAGCAAGAACGTGGGTTACAAGCAGTTGAGGGGACGAAAATCTCCGGGTTTTTCTCTATCGCCTTCTTCTTTATTTCAATTGCTTGTATGATTTACACTCATTTAACGATGTTTAATCCACAAATGAGTGGCTAAATCCTCTTCTTGCTGAGGTTAAGAACAATTGTATTGAAATGTAATTATTGATAAATTGGTTTTTCATCTTTTCTTCCATGGTTGTTCTATTGATTCTTGTTCTTACTGCATTAATGTGTGGCCAACGTTAATGTACATCTAAAAGTCCGGTTTCACTCGAGAGAGCAAGAAATTGGAAAGTTGTGATTTAATAGGATATGATCTTTTCTTAGTTTGGGAAAATTGAGAATTGATTTACCTTCAGGATAGAGATATACCTGAAAGTCGTATTAGTCAATTACGGAATCGGGTTTGTATGGCTAGAACATGAATTTCGTCTTATCATTGAAATGTAGGTGGAAGGTTCATGCTTCTTAAGTTGGGTTAAGTACGAGAGTTTTAATCCATAGGTAATAATTCTTGACTAGCAACCGGAGGAAAGATAAATCAAATTGTATCGATAATTTATTTCTCTACATGTTCTTTCAACCTCAGCATGCTCATACTTATAGTTCAGACTCAAATTGTATATTCGTTTTAGAATTAGTACAAAATTAGAAACCAAAATATCAAACTTTTCTTAACACTATTGTCTGCATTTTTAGAGTTAAAGTTTATTGACACTTGAGTAGATTGTTTTCCTAGCCCAGTCCCTGTGGGATCGATACTTGGCTTACTTGAGCCACTTTATTACTTGTTCGACCACGTGCACTTTCGTGTAGTTGTGAAAAATACCGAACAACTACCCCAAGAGAAATTCAGATGATTCCTCCAATTTGAGTTGTAATTATTGCCATACTGCTGCTGGTGATTATTTCTCTGGATGTTCCCAACAAAGTTCACTGAATCTGGATTTGCACCACAACACTCTGCCGAGTGTTCATTACTACCTCATACTTCACACCAAACCTGCTGCACTACATTAACTGGGGCTTGTGGTTGCTTCAAGCTCATACTGCTGAAGTGGGTGTTGAGTTGATTTTACAATGCAGCTATCTGTGCAGCGATAGCTGTAAAACCATCCACCTCAAAGACTCCTTCCGCTTTCCTTGTTTCTCCTCTTGAAGAGTCCGCATTCAACTCTGGATTTCCCTGTGAAATACGATTTAACCAAGTATAAAACTCCTCATAAGTCTTTTCTAATGCTTGTCCCCCAACTGTTGAGTCTAGCAAAATTTTTGTGTGGGGTTCCAAACCCTCTATGAAAGTATGCACCAGCACATCATTGGACTGGTGATGGTGAGGACAATCCCTTAGCAATGATTTGAACCTTTCCCAAGCTTGATACAGATTCTCCCCCTCTCTTTGTTTAAAACTTAGAATGACTTCTAAGTCATGCTATTTTCCCGGATAGAAGAATCTTATCAAAAACTTTCTTGCAATATCATCCCAAGTGGTGATAGAGTTAGGTGGTTCAGCTTTCAACCACCTCTTTGCTTCCCCCAATAATGAAAATGGGAATAATGTAAGCCTCACGTAGTCGGATGATACTCCAGCGGGAATGTAAGTGTCACTTATCTCCTAAAAGTTTTGGAGATGTTGTTGTGGATCTTCATGAGGGAAACCTGTGAAATGCCCGCTGGTGTGCAATAATTGCACCATGTTCTGTTTAAGCTCAAACCTCCCTCCTGGCTCTGGTCTGCGAATCTTGATGTAACATTGTTAGCATGTGGGATTGCCACTTCGCGAACCGGCCTAACTGCCATTTCCTCGGGCACTAACACTGCCCTCACAAGTGATGGATTCTGTTGTTGCTCCAGAATTGCTTGTTTGAGCAACTGTAGCTTTTTCTCTAGAGCTTCCCTTCTTTGATGATAAAATTGTCTTTTCGGCTCTATGTATGAATCCACCGACTCCTTGTCTCTTGCCAGTGTTCAGAAGAATTCAATATCTACAAGAGAAAGGCTAAGATCAAGTTGTCAGCACTAAAATAGAATTTGTAAACTAACACTAAGAAAATAATTTTACCAATTGCCAGTCCCCGGCAACGGCGCCAAAAACTTGTTCGGGCTTCTGTGGTGACTACATGCAAGTGCACGTGGTCGAACAAGTAGTAAAGCGGCTTAAGTAAAGCCAAGTATCGATCCCACAGGGACTGAGCTACGGTAATAATTAAATTAAGTGTTAATGAACTATATCTTTAAGAATGCAGACAACCAAACAACTAATATTTTGAGAATTTAAGTTACTAATTTATAAGAATCTAAGGCAAAATTATAAAGTGAGCCTGAACAATAGTAATGAGCAAGATGAGGTTAAAACGAACATGCAGGGAATTAATTTATCAATACAATTCAGTTAATCTTTCCTTCGGTTGCTAGTCAAGAATTATTGCCTATGGATTGGAACTTTCGAATTCTATCCAACTTAAGAATCATGAGTCTTAATCTACATTTCTGTGATAAAAGAATTTCATATTCTAGCCATACATTCCCGATTCCTTAATTGACTAATAAGACTTTCAGATATATTTCTATTCTGAATGTAAATCAATTCTCAATTTTCCAAACTAAGAAGAGATCATATCCTACCAATTCACATCTTTCCAATTCTTTCCTTTTCAAAATCAAAATTGGATTTTTTAGATATACATTAACATTGGCCAAACATTAATGTAGTAAGAACAATAATTGATAGAACAACCATTAAAGAAAAGATGAAAACTGAAATGATTAACAATTACATTCCACTACAATTGTTCTTAACCTCAGCAAGAAGTGAATTTAGCCACTCATTTGTGGATTAAACATCATCAAATAAGTGTAATTCATACAAACAATTGAGATAAAAGAGAAAGAGATAGAGAAAAACCCTAAAATTTTTGTCCCCTCAACTTCCTATAACCCACGTTCTTGCTCAACCAAGTCAGAATATTTAAAATAAAACCTAAGAGTGCTATTTATACTATTGAGAATTTTTCCCGGAATAACAAGCAACGGGGCACGGAGTGTATCGTGGAGCACTCCCTCCGTGCCACAGAGGTATCGCGGACCTTCATTGGAAGTCGGCCCCCCAGGAAATTTAACCTCAACGGGCCACGACCTGCATCGCGGAGCCTGGCCAACGTGACACGGTGCTATCGCACACCTTCACTAGAAATTGCCAAATTTATTTCCTCTGAGGCAGAGTGCCTCCGCGATGCCAACGTGGCATGGCTCCATCGCGGAGCCCTTGTTTTTGCTGATCTTCCATGTCCTTTTCACTCCTTGTTTCCAAGTCCATTCCCGATTTTACCAGCATGTATCTTAGCTTCCCAAAATTCCATTTTACCTGCAAAACAACACTAATCATGTTGGTTAGTATAAATTCACATTTAACTACAAATCACATGAGAATGTACACAATAATGATATACAAACAAGATGAAATGAAGCATTTGAGTATCACTTGGGCATGAAAGTCTGCCCAAGATCACCTACTCTAATACCAAGTTTGTCATGCCCCGCCTTGGGAGACATGAATGGCCCCTGGTGCCCTACTAATACCTGAACTGCTGAGCTAACTGAACCTAAGAACCTCTAGTGCAGGGCTGACTCTAATTCTAGAATCAAGAAAACAACGAGCTATATAGCGTCTATAAATACAACCCCCGGCCGACAAGGCCTATAGCCACCTGTGAAAATAAACAGCTAACCAGATACAAACAATAATAGGGATTCCTATGCGGGCCGACTAGGCCACCATGATATCTAGTTATAACTGAAAACTAAAATCAGATGCTAAACTGAACTATGGCAGACAAGGCCGCTAATCAACAGCTAAACAGGGCCCCACACGGCCGATATCATCTAACCACAGGGCAGTAATACAAACTATAGGCCTCTAGAAGTAGTAAGATGGTCAGGACAGGGCTCCGACCTACTTACCCATATAGTACACACAAAAGAAGTAAACCTCTATCACACAAGCTTCGGAAGAAGGGAACTGACGTCTCTGTACGGCTGACTGGTACTATGAGGGACTTGCTCCTCGTCTATATGCACCTGCAGGCAAGTAATGCAGTGCCCTAGAAGAGGGCATCAGTATCACAGGTACTGAATATGTAAGGCAGTAACTTTAAATAACTGAAAGTAAGGAAATAGAATTGACAATGACTGAAGTAAGGGAACCGGACTAAAGATGACTGAAGTAGTAAAATCAGGACTAAACATAACTGTAGTAAGGAAGGTAGGGTCCATACCTTACAAATGAGGCATCTTACTATCTAACTATCAGTAACTAAAGCAAGCATAAATCTCGCCTGGCCCCTATAGGCCGGAAGGTACAATCAGCATTGAATAACCCACCTAGGCCCCCATTAGCCCTAGTGAGTACACCTCAATCTATATATCCCTATCCGGGTCATACTGAGTCAACTACCAGCTATAAGCATCCTGCCGATCCCCTGGGTCTGCAACTGGGCCTGCTCGACCCCTGACTATAGCTGTGTCTAAGTCCAGAGGACTCCTGATATCTACACCCCGGGTGTAAGCACTCGGTGGGGGTGTGTATAAGGCCAACCACGGCATATGAGGATCTGGATCCCCATCTTCGTCCCTTGCGGACCGCATGCCACTCCGTAGAGCGACGTATCCTCACCCTTGGCGGGCGGAGACATAGCTATTAACCCTGGGGCGGTCACGGAAGCTATACAGGGTTAATCCAGCCCAAAATAATACAAATTACGAGCCTCAACTGACAACAACAACTAGACATGATAACATACTCCTAACATGCTTTACTAGGATTCATACTGGAAAACTATACTGAAGAAATAAATTTGCCGAAAGAAAATGCCTTAACATACCTCGTTCGCTGTTTACCGATTAACTGGCGAGTTTCGCCTTATGTTCAACTACCCTTCTCAAATGTAATCATATTAACGGAAGAATATGGCTACTTTATTACCATATTCAAAGAAAACAATAAATTATATACACATATATATATATACTGACTATACTTCAACTTATCGAAAGACGATAAAAAACCCTAATTTCTCGGGAATCTAGAAGGGAGAAATACTTACTTTAGGCACGTGATCGTATTTACACTAGTTTGAAATAATTCCACCAACTTAGGCTCGGCGGGACAATGATTTGCCTGGCGTATTTTACAAAAATAACTCCGCAGCGATGCTCTCTACATCCTTATACTTCACTACCCGGCGTTAATTTAGATTTGGACGGTTTTAGTGGCATAATCGGATGATTTCCAAAGGTTTTCCTTTGTTCATACCTCTACTGGTCGAAGTTATATGAATAATGACATAATTCTTAGTGTGAGGCCTTATATACTTCAGGCGGCAGACAAGGCAACGTGGCACTCTGCCCATCGCACTAGTTTTGCTCCGTGCCACTTTGGGTAACACGGAGGGGGCTGCTCCGTGCCACTTTTCCCCTCTGGGCAACTTGGTTCGGCCTCCTCCCGTGAAATCCCGATTTGGAACTCGTTCGGCCTTTCCTCGGGACCTTTCCTCGTACGAGTGGCACTTTAAAACTCTCAACCAATATACGAATAGGCTGACTAAATGTTAGAAACTTACGGGGTGTAACAGTGTCATCAACGGTTTGCCGAATCACACCAGCGGTTTGCCGCTGTTATTCCGTTTTCCATATGTTTTGCCCAGTTATCTATCGCTTGGCCGGCGATCCACTGGTGGTTTGCAGATTGAATTGGCGATCCGCTGGTTACCCACCGCTATTGTGCCTAAGCTTCATGTTTCCTATTCTCCAGCAGCCATACACCAGTGGCCCACAGATTTCATTCGGCGGTTCGCCGATGGGTCCGCCGATTCTCGATACAAATCTCAGCCTTTTGCTTTGTGTTCGCCTTCATTGGAAGTTTGCTTTTCTAGACTGGCGGTTGGCCGGTCCCATGCAGTTCCTTCCTTCATGGTTTGTTTCTCCCTTTGTTCCTCATTTCATCGCTCCTACACAAATAGAAACAACAAAAATATCAAATAATTCCCTAAACAATTGTGTTACCTCCCAAGAAGTGTCTTAGTTAACGCATGGCACGATGTAGACCTATTTTTTAACAACTCTTTCCGAAGAGTCATCATCCAACTCCATCTCCTTCAGCTCCAATCCCTTGTCCTCATTGTCATTTTGAAATACTCCAACCACCTTGCACTCGGGGGGCATTTCAACTGATGGAAACACTTTAAAGGTGACCTCCTCACTTGCCACTCAAAATTTTATCTCTCCAAGCTCCACATCCACCACGTGTCTCCCAGTAGCCAACAGTGGTCTTCCCAAAATAATGGAAACCTTTGCATCCATCTCACAATCCAAAATAACAAAATCAACTGGTATAATAAACTTGTCCACTCTCACAAGCACATCTTCTAGAACCCTCACCGGTCTTTTTATTGACCTATCTATGATTAGCAGCCTCATTGACGTTAGTTTCGTGCTTTCGAGTCCCAATTTCGTAAAAATAAGTTGGGGCATCAAATTTATGTTGGCGCCGAGATCACATTGGGCCTTTTTACACATATATCCCAATTGTGTATGGGATTGTAAAAGCTCTGGGATCCTCCCTTTTGGAGGCAAGATTACTCATCATCACTGCACTTTAATGGTGCATTTTCTCTTCATTGCCTGCATCAACTACCTTTTTCTTCTTCAGCAAATCTTTAATAAACTTTGCATAATCGGGTATTTGGAGTAAAGAATCCACTAACGGTATATTTATGGACAACTTACGAATCATGTCAACAAACTTTCTAAACTGGTCATCCTTCTTTTTATTGGTCAACCGTTGTGGATAAGGAGGTGGGATTCTTGATTCAACCCTGTCATTATTCGGGGACTTCATGCCTACCTCATCATCATCAGCTTGGGGGATGATGTCATCATCCTTTCCCTCTTTTTCCTCATCAATCTTTTCTTCATTCTTCGGAGTCATTGGCGTTTTATCGACTTCATCTTCTTCACGTGATTTCGGGATATCAACCTCACTAGGCTTCATCGGGACATCTCCAATCACCGTGCCACTCCTAGTGACAATGGATATGCATTGACCATCCTTCTTGGGATTAGGCATTGTGTCACTAGATAGTTTTCCCTTCATCCAGGGGTTTATTTGAGCCGATAGGTGATCCATTCAGGCTTCCAAATGCTTGATCGAGGCAAAGTGTAAACTCACTATTTGGGTGAGGTCAGACACCTCCCCTCTTAATTCCTTCACCCCACTCTCGGTCGACTAAACCTTATTCAAAACTCTCGATAGCATTTCTTTGATTTTCGAATTGCCCGCATCATATATGCCTGGCTGATTTATAGGATTCCTAACCTTAGGAGGGGGAACATATGGGTTCAAACTCTGGTGATAGCGATCACTCACCTGGTTTGGCTCTCTATTACCCCACCTTTCATTCCTTTCAGGCCAACCTTGTGGCTCACGATTTCTCCAAAATTGGTTGTCATCCCTTGGGCGCCATGGGTCTTGGTTTTCTCCTTGGAAGCAAGGTGGAGGACGTCCCATTTGGTTGCCCATATATTGGCATTCCTCGTCATATCTTGGAGGTGATGACTCTCTTTCATATTGTAAGGGACCTTGCATTCCAATGGCATTTACCACCTTCGGACCTGCTCCCATCATATGCTTGGTCATCAATTCTAGTTGTGTCATCATCTTGGTGAGATTTTCATCCCACTCTTCATCCTTTTTCTACAACTCCACCTCCAATGCACTTGAACTAATCTCATGAGTGGACACACTTGTTTCTCTTGTGTGCTAAGCCCGATTTGTCTTTGTCATTTGGTCTAGGAGGGCTTTGGCCAACCCATATGTTTGATCTATAATAGAACCACCCGCTATGTTGTTGGCCACAGACTTGTTGATTGAATCAAGAGCCCCATAGAATCTTCAAAGAAGCACTCCATCAGGCAATCCATGCTTTGGGCGAAGAGCAACCTTCTTTTTAAACCTTAACCATGCCTCGTGTAAAGGCTCTCCTAGTTTTTGCCTAAAATTTGTAATATCATCTCTCAACTGAAGCATCTTTGATGAAGAGAAAAAGCGGTCCAAGAAGGCCTCGGTTAGCTCCTTCCATGAAGTAATAAATCTTGGAGGGAGTTCCTCTAGCCATATTGTTGCCTCCCCTCAATGAAAAAGAAAAGAGTCTCAACCTGATTGACTCTTGACTGATATTTGTTATATTGAAGGGTTGGCATATTTCCAAGAAGTTTCTTACATGACGATTCACATCCTCACTGGGTTTTCCGCCAAAAACCCCCTTCATTTGCAACAAGTGAAGCATGGTGCTTGTGATATGAAACACAACATTCCCTACTCGGTGGAAGGCGAATAGGTCCTGCAACATCCGGCATCACCGAATTATCTTCCTCGTCTAGCATGTTACCCTCCATTAAGCTATCCCCTGCTTGGGAGCGATGACTCATGTGGTTATGAGATCCTAACAACACAGCAAACTCGCGTTAAGTAGCTACAATGCAAAACTATTTCAACTTAACAATCAACACAACATGATCAAGCGCTAGTCCCCGGCAACGACGCCATTTTTGATAACATCAAAATATATCCTTAATGCAAAGAATATACATGGTTGAAGTATCAAAATAAGTAACCCGACGATTGTTGGGGTCGAATCCCACGAGGACTAGGGAATGATAGTTTCAAGTGTCGATTGAGAAATTGACGTTAGCTTTCACCACGTAGATTTAATATAAAAACAAAGAAAATTGGGGGAGTTGAAATTTTCAGAGAATTGTATTGGTTGATTTAGTGAAATAAAATAGTAAGATCAGCTAAGTTGTCAACAAGGGTGTGAAAGACTAGAGGTGCATTGTAGATGAAATACTAACTAGATCGCGACATGCCAGGTCATCTTATGAGTTCAACAAGTGTAAATAATCTCAGGAAGTGGGTAATTACAGTTTTTCAGCCTTCTAATTACCTCTCACTAGAGTCTTTTCAGACCTCTAGTCACAATTTAGCTCAACCTGATTTGATTTTGATTTTGATTAGCGACTGCATTAATTCCTAGCTATTAAGTGCTAATAAGTAAAGAGAATGCAATTTCAGCTATTTCTAGACCAATTTCACACTCCCTTCTCCATAACCACTACTAAATTCTCTTCCACTACTTAAATATTTTTTTCAAGCAATAATCAAGGAAGAATAGATAGACACATTGTAAAACCCCGGAAGTCCTAGAGATTAGACCCCGGAGTTAGAAGAAGCTCAGCAAAAAAGTCAGCAGAAATTTGCCTCAGAACGAGTCAGGGAACGACTCGTTAGGAGACCTAATGGATCATGGTTTGACCCGTGATGAACTGTAAGGAGGGGATGGAAAACACAGTTGCCACGGATGACCTGAAGAGTCGTCTTTCTTGGGAATGATTTGTTAGGTTTGTCGTTGGGTAATGAATCAAGTGAGAAGTCAGTGTAGTTGATAGAAGGATGTGATGAGTTTTTAAGTGTAGGAACGACTCGTCATGTTTGTCGTTAGATGGGAAGAATTGAAGTTGTGAAGTAGTCTTCCAATGCACTTGACGAATGGGTCTAACAAGTCATTGGGTGGAGTAACGACTCGTTACTTTGGTCGTGGTTTGAAGAATGATAAAACTGTGTGAATTTTCTAGTGTGCTTAACAGGAGAAATAACGAGTCGTTGGATGGGACAACGACTCATTACGTGAGTCGTGACTCCAGATTCGGGGAAATTTCCAGTTTTCTTTAGGGGCATTTTTGTAAACTCCTATGCTTTTAACTTTTAAACTATGTCATTTTGTGTATTGTTTGGGACATTTTTAAGGGTTTCTACAAGCCTAAACCCTCATTCTCTCGATCTATCTCTCAAGCTCTTCTTCTTCCCCTCCTCTCAAGATTCAAGAACTTCACCAAGGTGTTCATCAAGCTTCAAGGAAGATATCGAGCAGGGTTCTTCTACCAGGTATGCTGGTTTTTCAACAAGGATAATCTTCCATTCTTTTGCCCCAAATTGTTTTTATTTAAAACGCCCAATTTCTACTATTCTAGAAGATGCATGACCTAGGGTTTTAAATTTATGGTGAATCCTCCTACAACTCGTTAAATTTCAAGATCTGTTGTGACTATGAGATAAGTACGACATAAAATGATTGGGTGTTCGGGTGGTTTTGGGTATATAAAATGACATGCAAGTGCACGTGGTCGAACAAGTAGTAAGTGGCTCTAGTAAGCCAAGTATCGATCCCGTAGAGACTTGGATTAAGTGCAAATTGCTCAAGTGTACTATATTTTACTTCTAAAAATGCAGACAACAGTGTAACCAAAAAGTTGATAGTTTGTTTTATAAATTTTATACTAAAACTAAGAACAATTATCTACTTTGAATCTGAACTATGAATGAAAGCATGCTGAGGTTAAATGAACATGTAATGAAACTAATTATCATCATACTTTGGTTAATCTTTCCCTCCAGTTGCTAGCCAAGAACATTTGCCAAGAGATTAAAACTCTTGTATTTAACCTCACTTAAGAATCATGAACCATCCGTCTACATTTCTGTGATAAAATGCAATTCATGTTCTAGCCATACAATTCCGGTTCCTAATTTGACTAATACGACTTTCAGGTATATTTCTATCCTGAAAGCAAATCAAAACTCAATTTTCCCAAATCAAGTAAAGAACATATCCTATTAATTCACAACTTTCCAATTTCGTGCTCTTTCGAGTGAAACCGGACTTTTTAGATGTACATTAATGTAGGCCACACACTAATGCAGTAAGAACAAGATTTAATAGAACAACATGGAAGAAAAGATGAAAAACCAAATAATCAATGATCAAATTTCATGACAATTGTTCATAACCTCAGCAAAGAGAGGAATTAGCCACTCATTTGTGGATTAAACATCATAAACTGAGTGTTAATCATACAAGCAATTGAATTAAAGAAGAAATAAAGAGAGAAAAAAATCCTGAACTTTTCGTCCCTCAACTGCCTATAACCCACGTCCTTGCTCCACCAAGTCAGAATTATGAAAAATGAACTTAAGTGTTCTATTTATACTGCTGGGAATTTTTCCCGGAATAACGAGCAACGTGTCACGGAGTGCATCGCGGAGCACTGCCTCCGTGACACGCCATGAACGCGGACCCTCACTGGAACTGGGGGTCCGGGAATTCAGGCTCAACGTGGCACGACGTGCATCGCGGAGCACTGGCTCCGTGCCACGGAGAAAATGCGGACCTCCACTGGAATTTGGGTGAATTTTCCCCATCCAGGCAGAATGCCTCCGCGATGGCAGCGTGACACGGCTCCATCGCGGAGCCCCTTTAATTCATGCTGTCCAATGCCTTTTCCCTTGCTCGCATCCAAGTCCAACTCCGATGTCATCCAACATGCATTTTAGCTTCCCGAAATCACATTTTACCTGCAAAACAATGCAAATCATGTTGGTTAGTATAAATTCACATTTTATTACCAATTACATGAGAATGCATACACATTGATAGATAAACAAGGCAAAAATGATACTTTTGAGTATCACTTGGGCATATAAATCTGCCCAAGATCACTTACCCCACACTTAAATCCTTGTTCGTCCTCGAACAACAAACATACAATTATGCAATTTACATCCCAACCTCGCTACTTCGGTTCGACAATTTAGGCTACGTTCATACCGATTATTCAATACAGCAAATCATCAAGAAAACATGCATGGTCTTATCAATGCAGTGACCTTCAATACATTAAGACCTCCTAGACTTTAAGAATCGACTCTCGATATCGGCAAACTCATGCAAATCAGTTGATCAAGATATCCGACACGAAAATGAATCTTTCATCAAGCATGTGTCCTCACAACTCAAGAGAATCTTCCCCTTCTTGCTCATATGACACACAAACATTCAAACAGGGGTATGTACGCACAATTTCACTCTCTCTCCCAAAAGAATTCACATGCATCATGACATGACCCATAAGCTTGCCCTTAGTGTATTACTCCACTAATATAAAGAAGTGCGATGTAAGATCACGTAGGACTTTAATGGGTTGTAATGGAAGCTATGGAACTAGTAAATATTGGATTAGCCAAAAATAGCCACTAGCATCCTTAAGCGCCTTTTCAACACATCCCATCAACTCATGAACATTGTTTCCCTCTTTTTTTTTCATCATCCCATTCTTGATGATTTTCTTTAGTATGGCCCATTTCAGTAAGCACACTAGACACAACAACAAAGATTATTCATGCACCTTCATTATCGTTTATTTATAGCAAGTGCACCTTCAAGCTTTTCTTTTCTTCTATCACTCTGCTTTTCTTTTTCTTTTCACCATTCTTACTCTTTGACACTTTGGGAAAATGATTTTCTCTTCTTAAGCGGTTAAGAGTTTTGTATAGACTTTACGGCTAATGAAAAGAAGGAATTAAGCTCGGTTTACACTTTTTGGACAAAAGAAAAAAAAACAATCGGCTAAAGGCTCAAAGGGCTGACTAGGGTATGCAATCACAGAAAGGGGGGTATGACAAGGAAAAAAAATATAGAAACTCTCGGTTAAAACAAAGAAATGCCTACATCCTTTCCTACAATACACCTCCTTCATTTCGTTTTGTACACACACCAGGCAAGTTCTAGAAACTTCACAATAGCATGGAATGTCAACACCTCACTTCACACTTTTTGCACATGCTCGATTCAAGATGTATTCACAGACTCTTCAATCAGCTAATTACATGAATTCAAACATTAAGCCTCAATCATACTGAATCGAACTCTACAGACTAGGTATCTCAACATATTTACAAATTTGCATGCTTTCATACGAATCACCTTTGCATTTTGAATATCATGTACAATACGCAACCAGAATTTCGCAACCATATAGTAACTACAGGTTCTGGGATGCAATCCACCAAACAAAAACTAAAAAAATAATTGAGAAAAAAAACTACTCCTAACGACTACATTTCCCTTAAGATGGTCGTCATCCATCCATCATAGGGAATGGTCACTACTTAAGACGTCGGTTCAATGGGACCATTCTCGATAAAAGAACCGAAAACAAACGCCGAGAAACCCAAAATTAAAAAAAATGTCGAAAATATTGATCATTTTGATAGAAAAATTATTTACAAAATATTTTAAAATTTACAAACTATTTTAAAAATATCGATCATTTCGATAACAAAAATATGTACAAAATCAGAATCAGCTAGCAACATTCAGCAACACACATCAATTTAACAAATATTTACAAATACAGAACAATAACTTGAAAATTCACAACTCACAGGGACAAACACATTTTCACATACACGACAACAAAATAGAGCATACATGCAAAACAGCCCAGCCCAGCACCTAACTACTCCCACCCCACACTTAGCTCGAACACTGTCCCCAGTATTCACAAAAATTAAAATAACACAAAATCGAGTGGTGGAACTCCCTGATCAGTCAAAGTATTCCACTTCTTCATCGGGTGCTGCTGCTTCATCTCCCATATCCGAGTCGCCTCCGTCGTCATCATCAGACTCCACATCGGAGTCCTCCCGACGTGTCTCCTCATCCGTGGGGACATCATCATCTGTGGGCTCTACAAATGCTGGCCCCACTCGGCATAGAGCCCTGGCGTTTTTGCCAAAAGGGTAGTCTAGCTCGAGCTGCCATAGCTCCTCCTCTGTCGCCGGCCTCCCACCTATCCTTAGCTGGAGCATCTGTATCCCATACATCTGAGCCATATACTGGTCGTCACGAGCATGTTGCTCGCCAAGTGTAAGCGCTGGCCCGTGGGTGGTGTCGGGAGCCTTAGTTTTAGTAACGTCTAAGACCCGCCGCTCCAACTGCGGGATATAGTCCAGGGCCTCCTCCTCAACATCGACGCCCCTGAGGAAGGTGGTCAGTAGTCCACCAAAGCCATACCTGTGCCCCTGGTGCAACCGGGCTCTCTTCATGGAGGATATAATAACTGCCCCGAAATTGATCTCTAGCCCTTTCATCAGGGCGTACACCAGACATACACGATCCCGGGTTACATCAGTCATATGTACCCCTGGGATTAGGCATGAGCAGACTATCTTCAGCCAGATTCGGGCTTCCCTGTTCATCTGTGAATAGGGAAAAGTTTGAAGGTAGCCCCTCTCTTTGTGTCTGCTCCATCTAGCTGTTGATCGGGTCCCACACAATGTGCGTTTGATGTCCGCATACGGTGGGGTAATGTTCAGCTGTCGGAGGACGTGGGCATCTGTGTCTCGCGCTCCTATGATGGCATTGAGGTGGTGGGGCTCCAGAGTGACTATTTTCCCTCTGATCTTGATGGTGTGACTCCTGATCGTCAGGTTCCAATTGGCATAGAACTCCCGAACCAAGTGCAGATTGCATTCCTTGGGCTCTTCAAAGATGAACTTGAGCCCAGCTACCTCGATCCGGTGGACCATCCTGGGGAACTCCTGTGCCAATGGTTCCCGTGCTATATGCTCCTCGGGGAAATATTTATTTTCCTTATGCTTCGCGTACCACTTTTTCCCCTTATCGGTCACCCATCTTGTTCCGTACTGGCGGCGTTGTCCGCGTGGAACTACTGGTCCAGCTGGGACTGCTGTGCCCAGTCTGATTCATTTCCTTCCGGCGCCTGAAGTTGACGCGCCTTTTCCTTTCTCTTGCCGGCTTGCCATTTTACCTGTCAACCCAAGTAAACAAGATCAATGTTAAGCTAACGGACATTAACTTCGGCTAAGGTCGGGTTACACTAGGTTACCCCACACTTAGTCCTTAGCTACAGTTACAACAATACGACAAGAATACCTTTATTTACACAAAACAAACAACTATACAATCATGCTTAGTGCGTTCGAAAAATTCGACGGTATAACTTCTGCGTACTACTCAGACTTCGTACAGCTAATCACAATCACTACCATCGCTAACATTTTAACCATCGCACTTAGCAAAGAAAAACAAAGAAACAAAAACAACAACAAAAATATATCTACATGAACCTATCCAACCAACCAAATTCTAACAATTTCAACATTTCCCCCAACCCGAGAATCCGTCGTTCTATTAACATCCTAACAATTTGTACATTGACTCATCTCATTCAACACATCCATCCCGACATAAAATTCACAAGTTCAATACATTTTCAACTTCAAATTCAATTAACAAGACTTAGAATTGATTTTATGAATCCAATTCGATCAATTTATGCAATCGACAAGTTCAAGCAATCATACGACATTCCGAACATTCATCAATCAACAATGAAATCAAATTCATGATTAATTTCTACTTAGGGCAATTTAGCTCACCTCCCATGCTAAAAATCGAAGAAAATCGACAAGAATTTGAGAGGGAATCAAAGAACATACGTTGTTTTTGAAGAATCGAAGAAAACATGGTGAATTTCTTGCCTTACTCTGTGTCACGTTGATGGGGGATGGGTTTTGGGGGGTTTGGCGCGGAGGGATTAGAAAATGAGGGAAAAGGGGAGGTTTTCGGGGTTAAAAAGGAAGAAAATCACGCGGGTCACCCGGCGACCCGGTGTGACCCGTCGCGATATACACGACAACGTGTCATGGAGTGCATCGTGGTGCACTGCCTCCGTGACACGGAGCCATCGCGAGACCATTCTGGAAATTTTTTAAAATTTTCGGGTTATACCTCAACGTGTCACGGAGGGTAATGCGGAGGTCCTCCTCCGTGACACGGAGCTATCGCCCCAGCTCACTGTTTTCCACTTTTTATTAATTTTTCATACCTCGACTTTTCCTTCACGATTCCGTGCGTATTTTTCTCCGTTTGACCTGAAAATCATCTCACTATACAAAATTGGTTAGAATTATAGGTTTCACTCTAAATATAAATAAACAAAAACTAAAATGAAAAATTTTGCTGTAAATCAAGAAAAAGAAAAATAAAAATAAAAAATCTATTTACACTTTACAAAATGAAAGAAAAAAAAAATTCACGGGTTGCCTCCCGTGCAGCGCCTGGTTTACCGTCGCGGCTCGACGTCGTTTAAGCTCAATTGTCTGCTAGGGTGATGGATGATTTCTCTCGATCACCGTCCTCCCCCCAGTAGTGCTTACACCTTTCCGGTGGTTTTCCCATTAACTCTCAGGAATCCTTCATCTGCTCATTATCACCTTGATCAATCACATTGATTACCGAGAGTTCTTCATGCACCATCGGGAGCTTGGGTGCCTTGTACACATCAAACACCTCTACCTTGTCATGTGCTCGCATTGTTAGCTGCCCCGCAGCTACGTCGATTAGTGCTTTCTTGATTGCCAAGAAGGGATGCCCCAAAATAAATGGGACTTCCGCGTCTGGTTCAAAATCCAGCACGACAAAATCTACCGGGAAAATTAGGGAGCCAACTTGCACCAGAACGTCCTCAACAATGCCATCCGGCCTAGCTAAGGATCGATCCGCCAACTGCAAGATTACTGTTGTGGTTCTACGACTCCCTAGACCCAACTTTCTGAATACCGATGAAGGCATCAAATTTATGCTCGCTCCCAAATCACACAATCCACGAGCTCGGATGCTCTGCCCAATAGTAAGCTGGATAGTAAAACTCCCAGGGTCTTTTAGCTATGTGGGCAGTCTATTTTGGATCCGGGAAGTGCACTCCTCCGTTAGAGCCACCGTAGCATACTCAGTCAACCGACTTTTGTTTGCCACGATGTCCTTTATATACTTCGCATATTTCGGCACTCCCTGCAAGACATCAACAAGAGGTAAGTTAACATGTACCTGTTTCAGCACCTCCATGAATTTCTTGAAACACGCCTCCTCTTTGTGTTTCTTTAGTCGTTGAGGGAATGGGGGTGGAGGTCTTTCTGATTCAGCTTCCTTGGTGTTCCCCCTTTCAGAACTGTGCTCCCTCTCAACTTCTGCTGCTCCCGACTGTTGAGGTGGTCTTTCTGGTTCCACCTCTTTCAGCTGCAAACCACTCCTTGTGGTCACTGCATTTACCTTCTTGGGATTGGGATCCGTGTCGCTTGGCAGTCCTCCTCTAGGCCTTGTGTTTTGGGCACTAGCAAATTGCCCAAATTGATATTCAAGTGCCTTGGTAGCTAACTGGTTGTTTTTCACTTCGGCTGCCAATTTCACATAGTCAGCCTGCAATTGAGCTTGGTTAGCTATCATGGTCTTGAACATCTCCTCAATGCTGGGTGATGGTGGTGGAGGAGGTGCATTGTTGTTTCTAAATTGAGCTTGATAGTTCTGCTGCCCTCCTTGATTCCTTTGCACACCCTGACCCGAACTTTGGCCTTGATGGTTGTTGCTACCCTATGAGAAATTAGGATGATTCCTCCAATTGGAGTTGTAGCTACTACCATACTGCTGGTGGTTACTTTGTGCATTACCCACAAAGTTTACCGAGTTAGGATTGGCTCCACAACACTCAGCTGAGTGCTCACTGCTTCCACACACTTCACACCACATCTGCTGGACTGCATTAACTGGGGCTTGAGGCTGGTTCAATGTCATGTTGCTGAAGTGATTGTTAAGTTGATTTTGCAATGCAGCTATCTGTGCAGCGATAGCTGTAAACCCATCCACTTCAAGCACTCCTGCTGCTTTCCTTGTCCCACCTCGTGATGAATCAGCATTCCATTCTGGATTGCCCTGTGAAATCCGGTTCAACAAGGTATACAGCTCCTCATAAGTCTTTTCCAGCGCTTGCCCTCCAGCTGCTGAGTCTAGCAATATTTTGGTGTGGGGTTCCAAACCCTCAATAAATGTGTGCACCAACACATTATTGGACTGATGATGATGAGGACAATCCCGCAACATGGATTTAAATCTCTCCCAGGCTTGATATAAATTTTCTCCCTCTCTCTGTTTGAAACTTAGAATTTGACTTCTAAGTCTTGCTGTTTTACCAGAGGGAAAAAACCTTATCAAGAACTTCCGTGCAAGATCATCCCACGTAGAAATAGAATTCGGTGGTTCAGCTTTCAACCACCTCTTGGCTTCTCCCAATAATGAGAATGGGAACAATGTAAGCCGGACATAGTCTGATGACACTCCAGCGGGGATGTAAGTGTCACTTATCTCCAAAAATTTTTGGAGATGCTGCTGTGGATCTTCATGAGGGAGACCGGTAAATTGACCGCTTGTGTGCAGCAACTGCACCATATTCTGCTTCAGTTCAAATCTCCCTCCGGGCTCTGGTTTGCGGATACTTGATGTAACATTATTGGCATGTGGGATTGCCACCTCGCGAACCGGCCATGCTGCTACTTCTTCGGGCACTAACACTGCCCGTACTACCGGTGGATTCTGTTGTTGCTCCATGATCGTCTGTCTGAGCAACTGCAGCTTTCTTTGTAGAGCTTCTCTTCGCTTACTGTGAAATATCCTTTCTGGCTCTATATACGATTCCACCGGCTCCTTGTCTCTTGCCAGTGTTCAACAACAATTAAGTCTGCAAAATACAGGCTAAGACCAAGTTGTCAACACTAAAAAAATAAAAATACAGTAAATTAACACTTAAAACAAATTCACCAATTGCCAAGTCCCCGGCAACGACCCCAAAAACTTGTTCGGGTGGTTTTGGGTATATAAAATGACATGCAAGTGCACGTGGTCGAACAAGTAGTAAGTCGCTTTAGTAAGCCAAGTATCGATCCCACAGAGACTTGGATTAAGTGCAAATTGCTCAAGTGTACTATATTTTACTTCTAAAAATGCAGACAATAGTGTAACCAAAAAGTTGATAGTTTGTTTTATAAATTTTATACTAAAACTAAGAACAATTATCTACTTTGAATCTGAACTATGAATGAAAGCATGCTGAGGTTAAACGAACATGTAATGAAACTAATTATCATCATACTTTGGTCAATCTTTCCCTCCAGTTGCTAGCCAAGAACATTTGCCAAGAGATTAAAACTCTCGTATTTAACCTCACTTAAGAATCATGAACCATCCGTCTACATTTCTGTGATAAAATGCAATTCATGTTCTAGCCATACAATTCCGGTTCCTAATTTGACTAATACGACTTTCTGGTATATTTCTTTCCTGAAAGCAAATCAAAACTCAATTTTCCCAAATCAAGTAAAGAACATATCCTATTAATTCACAACTTTCCAATTTCGTGCTCTCTCGAGTGAAACCGGACTTTTTAGATGTACATTAATGTAGGCCACACACTAATGCAGTAAGGACAAGAATTAATAGAACAACATGGAAGAAAAGATGAAAAACCAAATAATCAATGATCAAATTTCATGACAATTGTTCATAACCTCGGCAAAGAGAGGAATTAGCCACTCATTTGTGGATTAAACATCATAAACTGAGTGTTAATCACACAAGCAATTGAATTAAAGAAGAAAGAAAGAGAGAAAAAACCCTGAACTTTTCGTCCCTCAACTGCCTGTAACCCACGTCCTTGCTCCACCAAGTCAGAATTATGAAAAATGAACTTAAGTGTTCTATTTATACTGCTGGGAATTTTTCCCGGAATAACGAGCAACGTGTCACGGAGTGCATCGCGGAGAACTGCCTCTGTTACATGCCATGAACGCGGACCCTCACTGGAACTGGGGGTCCGGGAATTCAGGCTCAACGTGGCACGACGTGCATCGCGGAGCACTGGCTCCGTGCCACAGAGCAAACGCGGACCTCCACTGGAATTTAGGTGAATTTTCCCCATCCAGGCAGAATGCCTCCGCGATGGCAGCGTGACACGACTCCATCGTGGAGCCCCTTTAATTCATGCTGTCCAATGCCTTTTCCCTTGCTCGCAATCAAGTCCAACTCCGATGTCATCCAACATGCATTTTAGCTTCCCGAAATTACATTTTACCTGCAAAACAATGCTAATCATGTTGGTTAGTATAAATTCACATTTTATTACCAATTACATGAGAATGCATACACATTGATAGATAAACAAGGCGAAAATGATACTTTTGAGTATCACTTGGGCATATAAATCTGCCCAAGATCATTGGGTTATCTTGAATTATGTTTTGGGTGATGAAAAGTGTAGAGTTATGAAATATTTTTCATGAATAATTAGAGCTTTAAGTCAGGTTTTTGTCATTGTCATTCAATTATCACAAATCCCTTGCATCCATGTTTAATATGTGACGATTATATGATTACCCATGAGAATTTGAATATGTCAATGATAGATGTGATGAGATTAAATTAGAGTTCGTGGACTTGAATAACTGAAAGTAAAATATGCATGTCCCTATGTCTCGATGGAATAAGTGGTTAAGAAGTAAATTTATGATAATTGCTTATCTAATGCATTCTTCTCATGAATTGGAATAAATCGTGAAATGGGTCTCATGAAACCAAGATGCACACTTCCCATAAGATTTTGTTGTACATGCTGAAATATGAGCAAGCACATAGCTTCCTGTAAATCTAGATTATATGACTCAATGTATGCCTGTTAAAGTATGAGTTGAATGTATGGGTCATGAATGTCTCTATGATACGTGCTGATTAATATGAAGATGGAATTTAACGATTATAAAGTAGTATGCATGATGTGGAACTAAAGATGCTCATTAATGTTAGATAGTATGGCTCCGTGATGATATGAGTTATGATGATAAAGCATGAGAATGTTAATTTTCGAATGTTGGGCTTGTTGTTAGTAGAAAGTAGTCCTAGTCCTTTCCAACTGAATGATGTATGAAGAAAGTAGAGTATGTTCATGTTTCTGATTAACTGTAGAAGTATAGGCCAGATATATAAATATATATGTATGGTAAGACCTGTATCTCTCTGATTTGAATCAGTCGAGATCCTCAATAGTTGAGAGTGACTCCCTAGCATCAGTGGGGATCCTCAATAGTAGAGAGTGACTCCCTAGCATTAGTCGGGATCCTCAATAGTAGAGAGTGACTCCCTAGAATCAGACGGGATCCTCAATAGTAGAGAGTGACTCCCCAGCTCAGTCGGGATCTCTTTAGTAGAGGGAGACTCCCTTAATGATGATATCAGTATGATTCAGTCTTGCATAACCCAACTTTCAGATTATAACGGGTTTAATAAGATGATGATCAGTCTTAGTTATCAATAATGATCCAGTATAGTATGTGATACTAACTTCAAATTTGGGACTTTTTAAATGTTCAGAACTTGACCCTTATGCATGAGTTCTAAGATGTTATATAAACGAGATTCAAAGAGAAGTATCATGTATATCTATATATGTGAACCATAGAGTGTGTGTAATAACATGTTGAAGCAGCTATGTTGATGTATTTAATTAAATCCTTATCGTACATTTGTTTATTTAATTGTTTATGTTATCTCGCATGCTCAGCACATTCCAAGTACTGACCGCATGACTTTTGTGCTAGATCATTTTATGATATAGATTCAGGTTTCCCGACTCGGCCTGGCGATTAGACACGCTTCATCCCTATTTAGCAGCTATTGGTGAGTCCTCATCCTCCGAGGACGGGATTATGTTCATATTTTTCTTATATTTTTAGTTTTCAGACTTTAAGTGTTAGCTGGGGGCTTGTCCCAACAACTCATCAATTTAATAGAAGGTTTTCTGACTTATCTAGACAGATTTCGCATTGTATCTAAGTGTTATTAAAATGTCATCATGGCTTATATTAGATTCATGTTATTAGCTTTCGCTTATTTATGTTGTTAGTTTTTCTCATGTTAAGTGTATGCTATGATAATGCCATTGGTCGACTTGGAGCTTCTCAGGGTTCCTTGTCCCATGTTACGGCTAAGGTGTGAACTTGGGTCGTGACACATATATCATAATAAATGGATCTTCCTTTATAGATTGAAGAGAGTCTAATAGATTTACACTTGCTTGAACAATATGAAGATGACTCTAGCAATACCTAATCCAATTAAGAATTCATCATCACACACCTCTAGTTAATGATTTTAGCTACTTATAGTTAAGAAATTCAAAAAACACATTCATCAATAGCATCATTGAATTTATTAGCAAGAGTACATAAATCAATTTCACAAAATAACCTTAAACAATAGCGGAAACTTACTAGTACAAAGAAGAAATAGAACAAAGTACTTTCTACAATTTTCAATCAAAATCTCCCCATCTCAGTTAAGAGAATATTCTTCAACTTAAAGGGGAAAAATGATGTGAGGCAAGCTTTGTTCTCTCTCGCTATCTCTATGTCTATCTCTCCTTTTGCTCTCCAGTACAAAGTACTTTTTCTGCTATTTATATCCTGAATAATAGGGAACTTTTTATCTCTTTTCCAATGTTGGATGATTATACCCCCATGAGCACCATTCTGGAACCAGCGGAAGCACCGGTGGTTCACCGGTTATAATTCGTGACCTACCGGGTACCTTTTCTGCATTTTCACTAAATTCCACTGAACACCGGCGGTTCACCCGACATTTTGCCGATGCCAATCCATGAATGACCGGGTCTTCAAGCCATTTTCCTAAACTTTGGGTATCTTTCGGTGAATCGCCACTGGCAAGTCGCGAACCTCTAGTGCCATTTATCCTCTGAAGAAGTGATATTTGTCCTTTGGCCGGTGTCTCGCTGGTTTTTATCTGCGAATTGCTGATTCATTCTCACTCCCTTCTTTTCGCTCCATTTTTTCTCTTTTTTCACTTTTAGCCATCTGTACACAATGAAAGCAAAAAGTGCATAAAATCCAAATAATCAACTCAAGAACGAAACAAAAACTCAAGTTTTAGAACCTAATGAGTTAGTAATTACCAACTCATCAGTGGCCACAATCGTTGAGTAAACTGTCAACATTTCCCCAGGTCTCATCATGTGAGACTGTACTAGTCGTTATTGATGACCATGACTTGTGGTCTTTACTGCCCAAAAATCATCAACTCTTATCCAATCCTAACCATGGCTGACTCAACGAGTCATGGGGTCGGACCACGACTTGTGGTTATGCCGTGGTGATCCCAAATAAAAAATTTCAAAACACAAGTCCAGCACCTGACCACGAGTTACTTCACGACTCGTGGTCTACCCCATGGTACACAGAATGATTCGTTCTGTGATCTGGTGCAGAAATTCTAGTTTTCTCTGTTTCAACTTTTGGGTATGATCTTAGGGTTTTCGGGGTATTACCACATGGGAAATCAATTGGGCAGTCCTCGACCTAGGTTTCAAGGGACCAATCAAGGCCCTTGGCACCCAAGGAAAGAAAACCAAGGCTGGAGAAACTGTGATGCATAGGGATGACCCAAAAGAAATAAAAGATAGGGAAATAGAGTGCAAAACTAAGAGGGAGACCGCTACCACTGAAGTTCAAACCCATATGTTCCCCCTCCTAAAGATGGAAATGCCCAAAGTCATCTAGGTGCTAGCGATGCTGGTAGCTCAAAAATAGAAGAGATGTTAGAAAGAGTTCTCAAGAAAGTGGAATCAACTAATAGCAGGGTGAAGGAATTGAGAGAAGAGGTGGCTAAACTTGCCCTAACGGTGAGCTCTCATTTAGCCTCCATCAATTATTTGGAAGCTCAAATGAATCACTTGTCCACTCAAATGAACCCCCTAATGAATAATCCCAAAACTACTAGCAATATAAGGGTTCACAAAAGAAAAAGTATCTCCTGGATCTAACAAGGCATAAGCATCAATATGAGAGACTTGCAACATACCAATGACCGCATCAGGTGAAGCCTCCTGCTCCTGGCAGGGCACTAAAGCATAAAACCTATTTTGGCTGCCCGCCTGCTGACTAGTAGAAACACCCTGTGGAGGGGGATGTGCTGCTGGTGCGGCAGAACTAGCTGCTGTCACACGGGCTCCACCAACCCCTGATATGGATGAGGGGCAATCCTTAAGTCTGTGTCCGGTTTTCCACACCCGAAGCAAGCATCCAAGCCAACTAAGCACCTCTCGGGGTGATTCTTGCGACACCCCGCACAAACTGAAAAAGTGTGCTCCACCTGCATTCTACCCCGACCTCTTGACTCTGAAGCTCTGCTCCTTCGATCCCCTCTAAACCAAGATGGTGTGATGGTCGATGATGGAGCTGGAGCGATAGACCTGTGCTGGGACTGTTGATGCTGTCCTCCCCCTGACCTGACTTGAGAAGTCCCATAGCTGTCAGTCCTGTCCCTCTTGACCTCCCTCTGCCTCCGGTAGACCGACTCCATCAGCTATGCATGTAATGCAATGCGGGGAAAGTCGATATCCCGATGTAGCATGGCAATCCTGCAATCCTTGTCCAAATAGTCCGCCACCCCATGCACAAAATGATTCATCTGAGCCCTCTGGTCCACTGCCAACTCTGGAGCATACTTGGGTAATTGGGTGAACTCCAATGTGTACTCTTGAACGGACATGTTACCCTATTTCAAATTAACAAACTCAACCGCCTTAAGCTCCCTTATCTCCCCAGGGAAGAACCGATCCAAAAGTGCTGCGTGAAACTCTTCCCAACCTATTGGGCCTGCACCCACTGCCCTGACATCTCTCCACTACTTGAACCATATGTGAGCCACCCCCTTTAGCTGATAGGAGGTCAAGTCAACACACTCTCCATTGTTCACTCCTATAACTTAGGTGATCTTCAGAATCTCCTCTATGAAATCATGTGGATCCTCGTCCACCTTCGACCCTATGAACTCAGGAGGGCTCATTCTCAAGAAATCCCTTATCCTAGTTGCCGCCGCATTCACATTCTAGGGTAATGCACCACTGTCTGATTATGAACCTAGGCAGCCGTGGTCTGTGCCAGCATCTGAACCGCTACCCTAAACTCAGCATGGGAAGCTGGTTCTGGTGTGTGCTCTTCGTGAATGGGTGGGGCTGGCTGATGCTCCTCACCATTGGCACCCTCAAAATCATTGCCATAACCATTTACTCTGGCGTTCACTCAGCATGGAGGCATTATTCTGCAAACGTGAATAGCATGAATTATAAGGGTAAAGGACTTTCATCGCACGATATAGGTCATGAAAGAAGGGGAACATTTCCTAAACGTCTCGTAGCCTCTTCATCATAAGTGGCGCATTCAAACAATGAAAAAGACTCTACTTAATGTGGCTTTCATACTCCCTGTGATACTTCAAACCTATGGCTCTGATATCAAGTTTGTCACGACTCGAACGTACATCCAGATCGTAAACACGGGACAAGGAGCACCGAGAGAGCCCAAGTCGACCCATGGCATGAGCATACATCCAATTCATTCACATAAGAGGAATACTTAACATAAGGAAAAATGTAATTATGACATAAAAATGGAGAAATGGCAATACATGATCCATACATGAGAGCTGAATACAACTATAGTTTGAAAAGCCTCTAGTCGTGAAAGACGGGTTGATGGGACAATACCCCAACTAACCCTACAATACTAAAACTATAAGAGAACAATAAGGTTTGAACATATGGAACTCAAAACATGAGGACTCACCAAATAAGCTGATAGCAAACTCTGAAGTGCTACTTAGAAGGGTGAGCCTGAGAGCCGGGTCCTGTATCATGAAATGATACAACATAGAAAGTATGCAGTCAGTACGTGGAATGTACCGAGTATGAATGGTAAGTAAAACATACATTTAAAACTTATAAAACTCATAAATGATCATAAGAGTAGGACATCATGCTTATATCGTAAACATCATAACATAACATAAGGCTTAAGGTTTTCAAAACATTCATAGTACAACGTAATCATGATCATAGAAGAAAAGATTTACTTAACATGACTTGAGCCAAATACATAATCATAAACATTCATAAATCATGAGGAATAGTGAGAGATTCTTTTAACTGATATACCCCGTATGAGCACACATGAATTCCGACTTGTAAACCTAGTCGGGAGGTCGTTCGTACCTTGCCAAGGGTAGAACCATGAAAGGCGTGATATCACCATGAAAAGGGACATTTGGGCCAGGTACAGTCACAAAGGAGGTCCCAACATACCTATGGTGGCACGTAGTTTATGAGATCTGGGGCTTAACCTAAGTCCTGAACCTAGTCGGTGTTCGATACTACTCCCAAAACATACTAATAGTATAACATGCATGAGTTCATGGGCTAGTTAAATCATGATAATCATAAAAATACTTTTACATACATGAACTAGCCATGAACAAGGCCCGTGAGTCGGGCAAAACATAATTCGTAAATCATAAAGTTCATACATACTTGTAGATCATGCATATAGCTTGAAATTCATAAAATCATGATGGGTAACTGATTAAATCAACATTTAAATCATAGTTCATGCTGGGCTCGTAAATATCATTAATAGAAAAGGAGAACAAAAATTGATTCATCATGGGTTATGCATAATTAGGCTTAATTCCATATAATCAAAATCAATAGCATTATAAATAATTTAAATCATAAATCTAATCAAAACCCAATAGAATATAATAAGGTTCTAAAATCACGAAGCCCATTAACAAATCATTATATTTTTATATAAATCTACTTCAAAACCCAATAAATTTTTGATTGAATTTCCATGAAATTGTAGAGAATGGGCATGGGTGTAAAAGAAAACATCCATTGATAGGCTTACATACCTTAAAACAATGGATTCTTAATCTCTCTTGAATGCCCAAGAAGGAATTGGAAGGATTTGAAGAGGGAAGCCTTGAATCACCCTTTGATCACCTCTCTATACTCTTGCATGCATGAATGAGGACTTAGAATAGATTATCCCTACAAAACCCACCTTTCCTAGGCCAAAATGACATAGTTTAGGGTCTCATAGCATGGAAACGTCGAAAATTCCCTTAATGAATCTTCCTTGAAAAATGTCCAGATCGGTCCAATGGGTCGCACCAACGAGTCGTTGGAAGGAACGATGGCCCATTGTATGGCCCGTCGTGAGCACTGCTGACACTAGCCTCCAAAATTGAACCGCAGATGGACAAGACGACTCATCCTTTGGACCAATGGGTCGTCAAGTCGACCATTGTTTGCCCCTTCACAAAAACTGAAACTTCTTACCATGAGCCTCACGACGACTCGTGGGTGCTTCCAAGGAGTCGTGGTCTTGATTTGTCATATGCGCTGGAAAGTTCTTGCAACCAACAACAACTGGTGACCACGGGTCGTCACTTTTCACCACGAGTCGTTACATCGCCTGTCCTATGATGTTTATTTATTTATTTATTTTCCAATTTCAATAGTTTTCAAGTTTTCACTCCCCGGTCTACTCCTAGGCACTTTCAGGGTATTATAGTGATTAGTCGAAAAGTGGGAAGAATCACCTCAGAATTACTTGTGGTACGAGTCGTGGGGAGAAGTAACAAGTCATAGGATTGCTCGTGGTTAGCATTCAGCTGAAGAAAGGATGGTATCCATGAGTCTAGTAACGACTTGTGGGTCCTAGTAAGTGTTCGTGGATTGGAGTGGTTGTTTGGTTCTGGACTATTAGGATAGAAGGTATGAGTCGTGACACGATTCATTGTGAGGACCACAGATCATGGTAAGGATGCGTTGGTTAAATCTAGGGTGTGGGAAGGTATGGGTCAAGGTATGACCCATTGTGAGGAACAATAAGTCGTTACTCACACCCGTAGGAAGGAGCAGAAAAATTTCCCAGATGTGGCAATGGGTGGGTCTAATGACTTGCGCGATGGTGGTACGAGTCATTGTGTGACCCATGGAAAACTTTAGAACTCAATAACAAAGTAGTGGCTACAATGGAAGGAACCCACGAGTCGTGGTATCAGGTACAACTCGTGGTGTGGGTCGTTACTTCATACATTGAGAAGTTTTTCTGCAAATTTAGTAAGGGCATTTCCATAATTCTTAAGTTCCTAAGACCTAAACTACATCGTTTCAAGCTCAGTTAGGAGGGTTTTAAGAGGGTTTTGCCTATTCTAACCTATTCCCTCCCTATGCATGCAAGTTTAGAGGATCCCAAAGGAGATCAAGCCTAGAATTCTTCAAATTCTCATCCGAAACTCTTGGGCTTTCAAAATAAAGTTAAGAATCAGTTTACCCAGGTATGTAGGATTATGAATGGGAGTTTCCCTTAACATACCCAAATCCCATCTCAAGTTCATGAATTCAAATGTATGATTCTATGGAGTGTTAACCCAATTTATGAAATTCTTTATGTTTATTTCATGGGTCAATTTCCTTCGAGTTTCAAATGATATTTTAAGATTCATGGGTAGGTTTTACACTTGTTTCGAATTAAAATTCATGTTTTCAAGTTTTGAAAATAATATGCCCAATTATGCAAGTTTCATGAAAAGTCAATTTTATGATCTAGGTTTTCAAGCATAATGAGATGTCTAGCATGAAAAAATGATTATGATTTACACATGTAGGAATCCATGATTTTTACTATTAAGTCTATTTCAAGCATGTTAAAGTTTAGGCAAGCCCACATGATCTAAGCATGTCTTCATGATTTAGTTCAATTTTATGAAATTAGCTTACCACATGGTTTTGAAGTCTATTCTCCCACGTTCAGCTTGTGGTATGTTTTGAGCCAAGGCTCCCATGTTCAGATTTTAGACTATGTTTGTAATTTCATGAGTAGCTTCATTGAAAAATGATGGTTTCAGCTTCGTTGAAAAATGATGGAGAGTATTATTCATGTTTTGGGAGTAGTGTCTAGCACCGGGTATGTTGAGTTAGTTATCATGTTCATGCTATAGGTCTACTTGGAGCCATTTATGGTTCTAGGTTCCGTGTCTCAATCCGGGCCTATGTTCGGATCATGAAAAGCTTGGTATCAGAGCATTACATTTTGAAGTGTCCTAGGGTGTCTGAAAGCCGCTTAAGTAGTCTTTTTCATGGGTTTGAAGAGCCCCGCCCTTATGACGAAGAGGGTACGAAACATTTAGGAAATTTTCATTCTTTCATGATCTATTTCATGCAATGAAATATCTCTCTATCCTTCTAACTCATGCTATACACGTTTGCAGAAGCATGCCTCTACGCCGAGTTCACAGAAGAAGGAGCGACATCGGAAATATAAATGGCCATGAGGATGGCAATAAATATGGGCACCTGTAAGCCCCACCAACCCCAGCAGATCATGTGCTCGAGTAGGTTGCCCATGCTAAGTTTAGGGAAGATATCTAGATGTTGGCACATGCGTTGACCGCTTAGGTCAATCAACAAGCAGTAGCTTATGTTCCCCAGAATGGGAACATAGTGGTGGCTATAGTCAGGGATTTTCTCAGGATAAATCCCCACTGAATTTCTCTGGTCAAGAGTGGATGAGGACCTACATGAGTTCATCAAGGATATTCAGAAGATCACCTAGATTATGGAGGTAACAAGGGAGGAGTGTGCAGACCTAGCCTCTTATCAGTTGAAGGGGGTTGCTCATATTTGGTATAGATAGTGGAAGGATGGCAGGGGAGTCAGAGCGGGCCCCATTGGTTGGGATGAGTTTCTCACCATATTGTTGGACCGATTATTTCCTCTAGAGATGAGGGAGATCAAGGAAGAAGAGTTCGTGAATCTGAGATAGGACAACTTAGCCGTTCAAGAGTATGTTGTAGAGTTCACCCAGTTGTCCAAATATGCACCAGAGATTGTGGTTGATCATAGGGATCAGGTGAGCATATTTGTTAATGGGGTAGCGAACTACTTGGTCAAGGAATGCAGGACCGCTAATGCTATATTAGGACATCAACTTCTCTCGATTAGTCCCATATACGCAACAAGTAGAGGCAGTGCAGATGAGGGAGACGGAGAGAGAGGCCAAGAGGGTTAGGACCGATGATTTTGGGTTATCCCAGCAGAGGTCTGGTGGTGAACATCGTTAGCAGTCCCATCAGAGATCATCAGCCCTAGCACCATCATCCGCAAGTGTGCTATCCAGATCTAGGTGTGATCAGAGGGGACAGGTATCAAGCTTTCGAGGTTAAGGGAGCAGGTCAGTAGAGCCTAGCATTTCATGGTGTGACAGGTGTGGTAGAAGGCACATCAGTCAGTGCTTAGCGGGTACAAGTGCATGTTTCGAGTGTGGGAAGGCCGATCATATGCTTAGAATTTGTCCAGTAGCTAGACAGGGCCATGCTAGAGGCCGAGACCCAGCTACCAGCTCAACATCTCCACCAGCACGCTCAGCTTAGCAGGGTGCATCCACTAGTGCGGGTGGTGATCAACGTCAGAATAGGTTTTATGCCCTCTCGTCTTTTTAGGAGTATGAGGTCTCTCTATATGTGGTCACTGGTATGTTACGAGTATTTCATCTTGATGTATATGCATTGTTAGACCCAGGGGCTACCTTATCTTTTGTGACTCCCTATGTTGCTAGTATTTTCGAAGTTAGTCCCAAAATCCTATTAGAACCCTTCTCAGTCTCTGCTCCATTCAATGACTTAGTTATAGCTCGATGGGTATACAAAACTTTCCCGGTCACAGTCCTTTAGAAAGTCACTTCAGCAGATCTAGTAGAGTTAAACATAACTGATTTTGATGTCATCTTTGGCATGGATTGGTTGCATGCATGTTATGCCTCATGAATTTTAGAACCCATGTGGTAGAGTTTCGGTTTCTGGGTGAGCCAGTCCTAGAATGGAAGGTTAGTTTAACTGTGCTTATAGGTCATTTCTTTTACTACCTTAAGGCCAGAAAGATGATTTCCAAAGGTTATGTGTACCATTTAGTTTAGGTTAAGGATTCTACGTTTGAGACCCCGACTCTACAATCAGTTCCTATAGTGTGTGAGTACCCAGAGGTCTTCCCAAATGATTTGCCAGGAGTCCCTCCTGAGCGAGAGATCGACTTTGGCATTGACCTTCTTCCAATACGCAACCTATATTTATTCCTCCTTACAGGATGGCTCCAACTGAGCTAAAGGAGTTGAAAGAGAAGTTGAAGGATCTCCTAGACAAAGGTTTTATCAGGCCTAGCAAATCCCCATGGGGCGCACCAGTTCTCTTTGTTCGGAAGAAGGATGGTTCTCTTTGTATGTGCATTAATTATCGGTAGTTGAACAAGGTTACAATCAAGAACAAGTATCCCCTATCCAAAATTGATGACTTATTTAACCAACTTTAGGGTGCGTAATGTTTCTCAAAGATAGACCTTAGATCCGGATATCATCAGCTCTGAGTTTGACAGAGTGACATTCCGAAGACAACTTTCAGGACTGGATATGGTCAATATGAGTTTGTAGTTATATATTTTGGACTAATGAATGCTCTTGCAACTTTTATGGATTTGATGAACAGGGTGTTCAATCCATATTTAGACATGTGCGTGATCGTGTTCATAGATGGCATTCTCATATACTCTTAGAGCGAGGAGGAGCATGCCACTCATTTGAGAATTGTGTTGCAAACTCTCAAGGATCGCCAGCTGTTTTGTTTTGGTTGAACTTAATAGCATTTTTGTGTCATTTGGTGTTAAGTGAGGGTGTACAAGTAAACTCCCAAAAGATAGAAGCTATGAAGAATTGGCCTAGACTAGTTAGCCCTTTGGATATCAAGAGTTTCTTGGGTTTATATGGATACTACAAGAGGTTTGTTGAAGGATTTTCATGCATTGAAGAACCATTCACTATGTTGACCGAGAAGAAAGTGAAATTGCAGTGGTCGGATGCCTGTGAGAAGAGTTTTCAGGAGTTAAAGACTAGACTCACTTCATCCCTGATATTAACACTACTTGAGGGTATAGATGGATTTGTGGTGTATTGCGATGCCTCGCAGATCAGTCTTAGTTGTATGTTGATGCAGCATGGTAAGGTCATAGCATATGCCTCTAGACAACTTAAGAATCATGAGAAAAATTACCCAATGCATGACCTAGAATTGGCAGCTGTGGTGTTCACATTGAAGATTTGGAGACACCACTTGTATGGAGTCCATGTGGATTTATTTACAGACCACAAGAGCCTACAGTGCTGTTCACTCAAAAGGACCTGAGTTTATGATAACGAAGGTGGTTAGAGCTCCTTAAGGACTATGACAGAGTGTCCTTTATCATTCGGGAAAGGCCAATATAGTGATGGATGCCCTTAGTAGGCTGTCTATGGATAGTGTTTCTGATGTGGAGGACAAAAGGAAAGAGTTGGTGAAGGATGTGCATCGGCTTGCACGGTTAGGAGTTCATCTTGTTGACTCGATGGATGGCAGTGTCATTGTGTAGAATGGTTTAGAATCCTCTTTGGTGATTGACATCAAGGCTAGGCAAGATGAGGATCCTATTTTTGTAAAACTAAAGAAAGTAGTTCAGAATTAGAAGGTAGAGGTCTTCTCCCAAGAGGGAGATGGTGTACTTCATTATTAGGGTTATTTGTGTGTTTCGGGTTTTGATGGCTTGAGGAATCGGATGTTGCATGAGGCTCATGGTTCCCAATATTCTATACTTCTAGGTGACACCAAGATGTACCGTGACTTACAGGAAGTCTATTGGTGGAGTGGCATGAAGAGGGACATAGCAGAGTTTATGGCTAAGTGTCCGAATTGTTAGCAAGTGAAAGTCGAGCATCAAAGACCTGGAGGTGTGCTACAAGACATTATTATCCCTACCTGGTAGTGGGAGGAAATCAATATGGACTTCATTACAGGGTTGCCTCATACTCGTCGGCAGTATGACTCTATTTGGATGGTCGTATACATGTTGACTAAAGTAGCCCATTTTCTACCGGTCAAAACTACCGACTTAATCGAGGATTATGCCAAACTATACATTCAAGAGTAAGTTCAGTTGCATGGAGTGCCCTTTTCCATCATATCAGATAGAGGTACTCAGCTTACCTCCTAGTTTTGGAGGTCGTTTCAGAAGGGACTTGGTACTCAGGTAAAGCTTAGCACAGCTTTTCACCCACAAATAGATGGTCAGGCTGAGTGGACCGTTCAGACTCTTAAGGATATGTTGAGAGCATGTGTGGTTGACTTCAAGGGTAGTTTGGATAATCAATTACCTCTTATCGAGTTCGCATATAACAACAACTATCATTCCAGCATTCAGATGGCTCCGTTCGAGGCTCTTTATGGCCAGAGATGTAGATCGCCTATCGGTTGGTTTGAGGTAGGTGAGGCTACATTTATAGGGACAGATTTAGTCGATGAGGCTATGGAGAAAGTTTAGCTTATAAGGGAAAGGCCAAAAATAGCTCAGATTTGTTGAAAGTCCTATTCGGATGTGAGGAGAGAACTTGAATTTGAAGTTGATGATTGGGTGTTCCTGAAAGTGTCTCCCATGAAGGAAGTGATGAGGTTTAGAAAGAAATGGAAGCTTAGTCCCCAATATGTCGGCCTATACAGGATTGTGAGATGTGTTGGGAAGGTGGCCTATGAGTTGGAGTTTCCCTCAAAGTTTGCTTTAGTACATCCAGTTTTCCATGTATCGCTCTTGAAGAAGTGCATTGGGGATCCAACTTTGGTTGTTCCGGTGGAGAGCATAGGTGTGAAGGATAGCCTTATCTATGAAAAGGTACCAGTTGAAATCCTTGATCATCAAGTTCAGAAGCTGAGAAACAAAGAGGTAGCTTCAGTAAATTGTTGAGGGAGCTACATGGGAAGCCGAAGCAGATATTATGGCTAAATACCCGCATCTTTTCCCTTCCGGCTCAGTTCTAGCTTGAGGTACTACTTTCCTCCTTAGAACTCTATTCAGTTTCATGTCTAGTTCATGTATCCCAGTTTCTTTCATGTTAGTGCATGTATGTGTGATTCATAAATTAGGTTCAGTCATGTATATCAGTCCAGAGTCAGTCACTCCATCAGTTTTCAGTTTCAGATGTTTAGTATTTGGGATTCCAGTTCTTTCCCTAGCATTCCAGTATGCTTAGTCTATATTTGTTCCCAAGGGGGAGATATTGTAATGCCCTGGAGATTTCTAAGACTAGACTCGAGATTTGGAATTTGATCAGCAAAAAAGTGGGAAGAATCACCTCAGAACGACTTATGGTACTAGTCATGGGGAGAAGTAACGAGTCGTAGGGTCTCTTGTGGTTAGCAGTCTACTGAAGAAAGGTTGGTAGCAACGAGTCTAGTAAGGACTCTTGGGTCCTAGTAACGATTCATGGATTGGAGTCGTTGTTTGGTTCTGGACTATCAGGATAGAAGGTACGAGTCATGACACAATTTGTTGTGAGGAACCACAAATTGTGGTATGGACGCGTTGGTTGGATCTAGGGTGACAGAGTGGGAAGGTACTATCACGACCAAAACATAGGGTCGGATCTAAAAACAGAACCTAGAACCATAAATGGCTCTAAATCATCCCATGGAATGAACATAACAACTAAAGCTCAACATAATAAATGTGGAAATCTAATATTTTAAATAGTAGAAGTTTGAAAATTCAATAACAATTTGAACAATGAAATACATAACGTTGATCCGAAGATGAATACAAACTATGTCTAATAGGCCGCTAAAATCCGGCGAGTTGATGGGACAAGACCCCAACTAACTCATTATTAAACTGAAATTGAAGATATAGAGAATGAACTAATAAGAGGTCCTCGAAGGATGAGGACTCACCAACAACTGGGAAATGCTAACTCCGAGAAACTGGCTAGCGGCGGGATTGAATTTGAATGTCTGAGCCTGTATCATGAAATGATACAACATAGAGTATGCGGTCAGTACTTGAAATGTACTGAATATGCAAGGTAAGTAAAATCTCTAAGTAAGTAAAAATGATATCATGCATGTCATAAAATATATCAACATAAGATCCCGAGAGTAAGGCTTGCATGCTATTATCTGAAAACATGATTTGAACATGACTGAATATCATAACTGACTCGAATGACCCAAAGCTGAAACTGATAATCATAAGTAAAATTGAACATCGGGTCAAGCCTGCTGAAAACACAATATCATGACTGATGAACATGCATAACTGAAATCATGAGGAACAATGGGAGACTCATCATATAACCAACATTACCACGATAGAGCTTACGTGGTCCCGACTATTACACTCAAATTGGTAGAGCAGTCCAAAACCTTGTTAGGGCTAAGGGAGTTACCATGATATCGATATCAAGAGGAAGGCCCCTCGAGGGCAGGGAAGTCTCACAAAGGAGGTCCCACATAATCTAAACATATCTACGTGGGTGCATAGTTCTGAGGCACAGGGTTGACTGAACCCTTAGCCTACTTGATGTTAGACACTACTCCCAAAAACATGCATATACTCTCAATTATTTTTCAACAAAGCTGAACCATCGTCTTGCGATAAAGCTGAATCATAATAGCACACGCATAATCTGAAAACATATCATGAGGAGCCTCGGCTCAAACCATACCACAAGCTTGAAAGTGGGAGTCTAGACTCCAAAACCATGTGGTGAGCTAATAACATGAAAATTAAGTAAATCATGAAATATACTTGAACATATGGGCTTACCCAAACTTATACCTGCTTTGAAATAGACTTGATAGTCAAATCATGAATATAAACTTGTTTAATTTGAAATCATACTTTCATCATACTTGAAAACATAGATCATAATCTCAACTTTTCATGAACTTTCAAAATTGGGCATCATAATTGTAAAACTTTGAAATCATAAATTTGTAATTAAAATCATTATAAAACATTCCCATGAATCTTAAAACCACATTAAAAACATGATTAGAATTTACCATGATAGTTACTTAGAGAATTTCACAAGTTGGGTTAAAATCCCATAGATTCATGAACCTTGAATTTCATGAATTTAGAAGGGGATTTGGGCATGGAAGTAAATGAATACTCCCATTCATAACCTTAAATACCTGTACATATCTGATTTCACACCCTTTCTTGATTGCCCAATAGATTCGGGGAAGAACCTAGGGAATTCTCAAGCTTGATCTCCAATGGTGCACTCTAATCTTGCATGCATAGAATGGAATCGCTTATGATAGGTTAAGTACTCTTAAAACCCCTTCTAAGTGAGCTTAAAACAATGTAGTTTAGGACTTAGGAGCTTTGAAATTATGAAAACACCCTTACTAAAAGGCAGGAAAAATGGACACTGCCAGTCACCACGAATGACATCACGACTCGTGGTGAACTTGATGAGTCGTTAAGTCCCAGTCGTTACATCTTCTATGAAAATTTCAATCTCTAACTTAGCTCCTGGTCATGACCAACTCCACGAGTCGTGAATTCACATCATGACTTGTGGCTGCCTTTCGTGGTCACCCCCAGACCATGTGTCTTCGCCAACTTTTCCTCACCTCACGAGTCACTTAACGACTCGTGATGTCTCCCAAAGGGTCACTGGATGAATCGTCCTATGAACTTGGCAATATTTTCCTACTTTCTTCGATTGAACCTTCAGGTTTGATCTCAGAGACTTTCGGGGTATTACAGGTACAAGTCAAGGTACGACCTATTGCGAGGAACAATGAGTCGTTACCCACACTCGTAGGAGGAAGCAGGAAAATTTCCCGGATGTGGTAATGGATGGGTCTAATAACTTGTGGTATGGTGGTACCAGTAATTATGTGACCTGTGGAAAACTTCAGAACTCAGGGATGAAGCGGTGACTACAACAGAAGGAACCTACACGTCATGGTATTAGAGTATGATTTGTGGTATGGGTCGTTACTTCAGACAAAGAGCAGCTTTTGTGCGAATTTAGTAAGGGCATTTCCATAATTCCTAAGCTCCTAAGCCCTAAAATACATCATTTTAAAGTCAGTTAGGAGGGTTTTAAGAGAGTTTATCCTATTCTGACCTATTCCCTCACCATGCATGCAAGTTTAGAGGATCCCAAAGGAGATCAAGCCTAGAGTTCTTCAAATTATCATCCAAACCTCTTGGGCTTTCAAAATCAAGTTAAGAATTAGTTTACCGAGGTATGTAGGGTTATTAATGGGAGTTTTCCTTCACTCTCATGCCCAAATCCCATTTCAAGTTCATGAATTCAAGTGTATGGTTCTATGGGATGTTAACCCAATTTATGAAATTCTCTATATTTTAATCATGCTTCAATTTCCTTCATGTTTCAAATGATATTTTAAGATTCATAGGTAGGTTTTACACTTGTTTGAATTAAATTTCATGTTTTCAAGTTATAAAAATAATATGCCCAATTATGCAAGTTTCATGATAAGTCAAGTTTATCATCTAGGTTTTCAAGCACAATGAGATGTCTAGCATGAAAGAATTATTATGATTTACACATGTATGAATCCATGATTTTTACTATCAAGTATATTTCAAGCATGTTAAAGTTTGGGCAAGCTCACATGATCTAGGCACGTCTTCATGGATGGGTTCAATTTTATGATATTAGATTACCACATGGTTTTGGTGTCTATACTCCCACGTTCAGCTTGCGGTATGTTTTGAGCCATGGCTCCCCATGTTTCGATTTTAGACTATGTATGTAATTTTATGATCAACTTCGTTGAAAAATGATGGTTTCAGCTTTATGAAAAATGATGGAGAGCATATGCATGTTTTGGGGATTAGTGTCTAGCATCGAGTAGGCTAGGGGTTCAGGTAAACCCCGAACCTCAGAACTATGTGCCAATATAGGTTTATTCAAATTCTTTAGGACCTCCTTTGTGAGCTTTCCTTGCCCCCAAGGGGCCTTCATCTTGATATCGATAGCATGGTAGCATCCTTAGCCCTGACAAGTCTTTGGATGGCTCTGCCCACTTGTGTGTAATAGTCGGGATCACGTAAGCTCTATTGTGATAATGTCAGTTAAATGAAAAATCTCCCATTGTTCCTCATGATTTCAATTATGCATGTTCACTAGTTATGATGTTATGTTTTCAGTAGATTTGACCCAATGTTCAGTTTATCAATTTTACTTGTGAATATCAGTTTCGGCTTTGGGTCATTTCATTCAGTGTATGTATAATCATGTTTTTAGTTATCAGCATGCCATCCTTACTTTCAAAATCTTATGATGAAATTATTTATGATATACATGATTTTAGTTTTACTTTCTCAGCTGTTTTACTTACCTTGCATACTTGATACATTAAAGTACTAACCGCATACTTTATGCTGTTTTATTTCATGATACAGGCTCAGATGTTTAGGCTCAGATTCTTAGTCTCGCGGCTAGCCAGTTCCAGATTTTATCCTAGATAGCTGTGTTGGTGCGTGCTCATCCTTTGAGGACCTTCAGTTAGATGATATATGTTATTTTAGTTTTTGACTCGTAGTGAGCTAGTTGGGGTGTTGTCCCATCAGCTCATCAGTATCATAGAGGCTTTTCAGACATATTTTATATATTCAGCTTCGAATTCAGTGTTTTGATATTTTCAATGTTCATATGTTCTTATTATTCAGACTTCCACTATTTCAGGATTTAGTCTTCCGCTTTATTTATGTTGAGTTGGTTATCATGTTCATGCCATGGGTTGACTTGGAGCCGTTTATGATTCCAGGTTCCGTGTCTCGATCCAGGCCTATGTTCAGGTCATGACAATTCATAAGTTAGTCTATCGTTTGACCCTAAGTTTTTCAGAAGATGATTGATGGTTCAGAGAATTATAATGTCTCGGACTTTTTGGATAACTTTATAAAGTTTTAGGTATATAGATAGATTCAAACTCGACTAATTCTTATTAAAACTAGGTCTTAAGATCAATTCTTAAGTGTAGTAAGGGCATTGGATACAAATTAAGGTCATAAAGAATCTCTAGCACAAATTTGAGTTGAGAGCCTTCCTATCGATTGAGTTTTTATATAAGTTCTTATAAGGGTCAACTTTAAATGACTATTCCTCCTATTATATGATGACTTATATATCCCATGATCTATCAAACAAAATGTCTTCTATCCAATGCCACCGACTGTTTGCTAATATGAATCGAGTAAAATGTTATGGAATTTTTGTTAAGCATTGTCTGGTTTCTATGGACAAAATGAAGTTCCATGAAATAGGACTACGGTCTATGGATTGATCCATCAAAACTTGACCTGAGATTGTGAATTTTCACGTAAGTTTGATGGACAAGTCTACGGTCTGTAAATCCAAACCACGGTCTGTTCGTTGGGCCGTACTCTAGGGATTTCAAGCTTTTAAAATCCTCCTTGAATGTTGCTTTTGTTATTGTTTGCCTTTAGATCAATCCTATCAGTTCCCAGCGCTCTCTTTAACCTTACTAATGATAGGTAAGTATCCTTCATGATCTTACAATATAAATTCATGAATATCTTCATGATTCTAACATCAAAATGATCTTCCTATCTCTAGCAAGAATCAAGAACTCACTCCTATGGTTTTTGAGAGAACTTATCTCCAAGGTTAAAGAAAGGTTCTTGTGGTCCTTCTCCTTCCTAGATAAGATTCTTCTTCGGTACTTGAAGAATTTAAAGGTAAGGCTTTCTCTTGTGTGAAGACACCTTCTTTCATTCCCCACACTGTACTTTATGAAATTTTCACATAAAACCCTTCTTGTTAAATTGTTAGGGTCAATGTCAAGAACGTTACATTTGTGATGAATGGTTTTTATAACTCCATGATTTCCTATGTATGTGTATTGATTATTCTTGATTACCCCATGAGTTTCATGTGTCTTTTTATGAAAGTGTCAATTTTACATACTATGATTTTTCCTCTAAAAAGAGAAGTTTCAATTATTTTTATGAACAATGATTATGAAATGATGATTTGCGAATTTTAAAGGCCTTATGATAATGATGAACTGTAATTATTATATGATGATGACTTATGATGATAAACTTGGCTGCTTAAATATGATTGTGAGTAAATCACACTATGTAATGAAAAAAGAGTAGTATTATTAACCAAGAACATTTCATGACTGAAACTACATATGCCAACGTAGGTTATGGATCATTTTCGTTGGTTTGGGTGACTCCTAATGTCAAGGCTTTATGGATCCTTGCTACTAAACTATAATATATATGTCTCATATCCCCGCAAGGTATAAGATGGCTTAGCTGATTGGGCATAGATTAGACTCCATATTTACATGGTGATTTATATCGGTTAAAAAAAATCTTCCACAATGAAATTAATGAACAATGACGAAAATATGACTTTTAAAGGTCAACCCACTGATTTCATATTCTTAATTTTCATCATGCTATGTCTATATCTTGGTTTCTCTTTTTATTATTTTAGCTATATTATGTTTCATTCAACTATTACATACAATACAATCCTATGTACTCACGTTCCTTTTGGAGGGGAGGGCGGGGTGGAAGGGGTGCTGATGAGTTGGTAATTTACCAACTCATTAGGCTCTTAAGAATGAGCTTTTGCATGGTTTTCATATCAGTTAGGAAGGTTTTATTCCTTTTCTCTTTGATTTTATAGATATTGGATTGAGACAAGAAAAGCAAAGGAATCAAACAAAGAAATAGTTTGCTGGAAGCAAGAATTTGCGTGCCACACATTGGCACCTGCAAAACACAAGTACGGTGCAGAGAACACTAGTCTTGAGCTGAAGAGCACATGCGAAGTGCATGCAGGTGCAACTACAGATAGAGTCCAAGAAAATCTGCTCAAACCTGCGCAATACCTATGACTCATGGATGAGCACCTGCGCAAGTAACCAGATCGCTAACAGGGAAAAATTTTCCAACTCTTGCACAAATTCAATATGGATGCTTTCAAGGGCATTTGGGGAAAGCTGTATAAAAGAAAATATGCAAAAACACTTTTTTTCAACTCATCTAGGAAGGTTTTATGCTTGTATTGTTGAGACATTATGGGTCTAGTTTGTGCTCCAGTTGATTGTGATAGGTGGCCTGTACGACCTAAGTGTGACAGTTACAGAAGTCATATAGTCGGCTTCCTAGTCAGTCAGGTATGGGGAGCCAGTCGCGCCCTCCCCCCAATTATGGGGCGTGACATACTTTTTCCTTTGATTTTACAAGTATTAGGCTCAAATAAAGAAAGCAAGAGAATTTAACAAGGAGCACGTGCTGGAAGTAGAAGACCTATATTTCGCAGGTTTGACATCGGCGAAACGCAAGGGAGGTGTAGAGTTGCACTGGCCTGGAGCTGGAAGAGGACTACAGAATGCAGCTTTGCAGGTGCAAATACAAAAGACAAAATGGGCAATATTAAGTGAGCTGTGAAGCAATCACATCTCGCAGATGGGCACCTGTGAAATGCAGGTGCCTCACAAGTGGGTCCTTGCTGAAAAGGGTAAAGTTTTCCAGATCTGACACAAGAATAAATTGGAAGCTTCTCAGGACAAAATTGGAATCTGTGCAGCATAAAGAAGAGCAGAATTTTCCTAATTTGTACACATCTTGATCTTAGAAGAAAAGTACTTTTTGAATATCAATTTTTGTCGAGAGAGAAATATAGAGAGAAGTGAGAGCTAGTCCTCTTCTTCTTTTTCAATTTGTAGGGTAAGAATGCACAATTGAAGCATACTTTGAAGCTTAAATTTACTACTCAATGATGAATGTTAATGAATCTCTTGTTGATTTAATTCTCTTGTTTAAATTCATGAGTAGCTAGTTTGATTGCTAGGGGGTGTGCTTGGTGTGGGTTTAGATTTGATTGGGTGTTACTGATATAGTCTTAGAATCACTTATTATGCATGAACCTAATTCTTTCTCTAAGTTTTAATTGAAATATTTATGGTTGCAAATATAGATTGTCTTTACTTATCTTGCTTTTGCTTGAAAAAGGGAAGTAGGATATGGGTGAGAAAACACTAGTGGGGATTTGAGTTTTGTAAGTGAAGTGTTGGGCTAGAAATAGCCAAAACCCATTTTCACAACTCATTTAAGGATTAGGGCTAGAAATAGCTTAATTCTTCTCTAAGCCAATATGGGTAATTTGTTATGTGAGCCTGTGGTTTGAAAGAACTCATGTAGAATATACCCAAGTGGTCGAAAGACATCGGGTATAACCTTGTCCCTGACTATTCATGTTAGTAGTTGAGTCTTTAGACTTATTGATTAACCCCAATCTTATCGATTCCCCGTCAATAACACATCCCTAGTACTTGCTCTCATTGTTGATTTAATTCACATTACCCTATTTTAATATTGATTTTAGAATCATATAGTGATCTTATTTTCCCCCAAACTCTTACTTTATGAATTGTGATGTAATGATGCTAATTAGTTTAGAAGATATACAACTTTAGTAGAAATATTTGTCTATTCCCTGTGGATTTGACCCTGACTCATAAAGTTGGGTAAATTATATTGTGAACAACCATGTACACTCTCTCCTAGCAAGGAGTGGATTTGAACGTTATCAATTTTGGCGTCGTTGATGGGCAATAGGCATTGATAGCCTAGAGTTATTTGTTGATTTGAGCTATTTAAGCATATTGTGTGATGTTACATTTGTTGTTGTTTTCGCTACTTATTAAAGTTAAATTTTATGAGCCAAGACTCTCCAGTGAGTTCTGTGGACAGCTACATGGACTGAGATGATGATAAGCCAATGTTGCCTGATGTAGCGGGCCCCATTCACCTATCACCTACTGTAAGGAATGTTGTCTTTCATTTGACAAGTACTATGCCAAATTTATTACAAATGAAGGGGCCATTTGGATGGTAACCAAGTGAAGACACAAATAAACACCTCCACAACTTCCTTGAAATCTACCAGCCCGTTAATATCACCAACATTACCCAAGAGTCAATTCGGCTAAGGCTTTTTCCATTCTCATTGACGGGAGAAGCCACTGTTTGACTAGAGGATCTGCCCTCGGGGTCGATCACTTCTTGGAAGGAGCTAATAGAGGCTTTTTTCGATGGATTCTTCCCTCCCTCGAGGGTGCTTCAATTGAGGGATGAAATCACAAATTTAGACAACTCCTAGGAGAGCCCCTGCATGAGGCTTGGCTCCTCTTCAAAAAGAAAGATGCATGCCCCAATTATGGGTATCTTGATGGAGTTCTCCTCTAAATCTTCTATTGTTAGCTTGAATTAATAAATAAGTCGGTGGCCAAAAATCTAGCTGGTGGGTCCTTGATGGACCAAACATATGGATTAGCCAATGCTCTTCTAAATCGAATGACTAAAATGAATAGAGCATGGCACCCGAGGGACACCAAGGTGTCCTCAAGTGGTGCCATTCCCAGCCTTGTGACTGTAGAGATGAGAAAACATGATGAAGAAAGGGATGAAACCTTGGAAAAAATGATGAGCCATCCTGAGTTAATGACCAAGCATGTGATGGGGGCTAAAGTCAAGAGTGTAAATGCATGCGAACCCAAGGCCACATTCAATATGAAGGAGATGCTTCACCTTCAAGGTCTGAAGAAGAATGTTAATATATGGCTGGCCAAGTGGAGGGTTCTTGTCAGGATATCAAGGTGGCAACCAAGATCCTTGGCATCCTCGTGACGAGAATAAAGGTTGGAGGAATCAGGATAATCAAGTAATAGGAAGGAGAGATGGCAAAATCGCCAACCAAATCATTAAGGGAAGTGATACCATAGAAGTTCAAATCAATATGTTCCCCTCCCAAGGTTGAGGCATTCCAAATGCAACCCTGAGTAAGTGATGTTAGAAATTCAAAGATAGAGGAGATGTTGGAAAGATTTTTGAAGAAGGTTGAGTCCACAGATAGTAGGGTGAGGGAACTTAAAGGGAAGGTTTCTAACCTTGCCCAAATAGTGAGTTCTCATTCGTCTTTCATTAAGCATTTTGAAGCTCAAATGAACCATCTCTTATCCCAAATGAACCCCCGAATGAAAGGAACCCTCCTAAGTGATACCATACCAAATCCAAAGAAGGATAACCAAGCATTGTGATTGTCACTAAGAGTGGAAAAATTATGGCCGATGGGGGTGTGAAGGCCAAGCAAGCTGTTGATCCACAACAAATAATGGAATGAGAGATACGGTGCCAAGAGCACCAATTTTTGTTGATAATAAAGGAGAACAAGATGAGGAAGGAGTAGATGTACCTCAAGAGAATGTTGATGTTGAGAAAGAGGGTGAGGAGGCCTCAAATGCACAAGGCCAAGAGCTTAGAATCCCGCCTCCTTATCTTCAGCAATTGGTGAAAAAGAAAGAGGATAACCAGTTTTGAAAGTTCATTGAAATGTTTAGCAAGTTGTCCATCAATAAACCGCTAGTTGATGCATTGCTCCAGATGCTAGGATATGCTAAATTCATGAAGGAGCTTCTGAAGAGAGAAAAGATTGTGGATGCGGGCATAGTGGAGGTGTCACATCATTATAGTGCTCTGATAGCTGGCAACCTTACTCCAAAAAGAAAGGATCCAGAAGCATTCACAAGTCCTTGTACTAGTGCATGTTCAACAATGAATTATGTGACCTGGGGGTAGCATCAACCTAATGCCTCTCATAATCTTTAAAAATTTAGGTCTCGGAAGTCCTAAGCTACAACAATAAGGCTGTTGATGATGGATCATTCGATCAAGCTTTGCATTGGAGTTCTTGAGGATGTCTTGGTCTAGGTGAACAAGTTTAATCTACCAGCCAACTTTGTCTTGTTGGATTGTGACATGGATATTGAGGTGCCCATGTTCTTGGGGTGACTATTGTTAGCCACGGGGAGAGCGCTTGTTGATGTGGAGCTAGGGAAATTAAAACTCAGAGTTGGTGGTGAAGAAGTCATTTTCAATGTGTGTCAACCAACGACTTCCCTTGATGAATGCAAAGTGATTATTGCAGTTATTAATGAGGAAGAAGAGCAAGTGAGTGATTGTGAAGAGGAAGTTGATAAGGAGGAATATCCATTTGACTGAGTGATGTTTGGTGATGGCACCGTCGAGGCATGACATTAAATAAGGCGCTTCTTGGGAGGCAACCCAAGTACTTCTAATTTTAGTTGTTTTTTGATGTTTTTGTTGTTTTTGATTTGTAGGATTATTTCATGAAAGACCAAGTGAACGAAAAATAGAGGACAAGCTGTGTGAGACCTAGGAAATGTAGGTGCTCAAAGGCAAAATGCAGCTACGCACAAAAAGGAACCAGAAAGATGGAAGAAAATGAAGGTTCCTGCACCTCACTGTGATACACAGGTGACATCCCATGAGGCACAGGTCTGGCGTAGGATCAGGCCAGAATACCTGGTAAAAACTTGAAAATATGAAGGTGATCTGTGAGCCACCTGTGAAATGCAGGTGTGGATCAGTGAAGTGCAGGGCTAATACAAGTTAGAGGCAGAAAACTGGGCATAAATATAATCACCTGCGCTGGGAATTGCGTTTTGCAAGTGACCTCCTGCGGCTACAGGTCCAGCGCAGGCATAGGTACGAAATATCATTTAAATTTTGACTGACCTATTGACTGAACCCGACCCATGCCTTTTAAAGTTCTTCCCACTTACCAAAACCCCAATTTCCTTCACCTTTTCATCTTCCCCATAACCCCATTACCAACCATTTTATCTTCCCCATTAAATCCATTTACTCCACCTCTTAAACCAACAATCCACTCAACTCCCTTCCATCTATAAAACCCATTCCTTTTCACCATTTTCTTCACCATTGATCTCGGGCAAAATAGCATGCCCGAATGATGCTTTATAACTTAGTTTTGTCTTGTTTATCAAATTAATTATATGCATTCTCATGTAATTTTATGTAAATGTGAATATATACACTAACCAACATGATTAGTTCTTGTTTTTGTAGGTTTAAAATGAATTTGAGGGACTAATCCATGAGTTGGTGAAGTGGAGGCTTGGAATCGGAATTAAAACGCGAACGTCGGCAAGGAAGATGTGCAAAACAGCCCACCTGCGCGTTGGCAACGTGCCCGGTAGGCAGGCTGCGCGACCAAGGCCACCTAGCGCGCTTCCCAAGCAACGTCACACGCTGCCAACGCGGCAAGGGGCTACCTAGAGATGATTTTTGGTGAGTTTACAGTGTGCTTCCGTGTCACGGAGGCAGTGCTCCGCGATACACTCCGTGACACGGAGCCATTCCACGACAGGCATAATTTTGCACAATTCTCATTTACTATAAATAGGTCCCTTAGCTCCTAAAATCATTTTGTCACGACTTTATTCTGAAAAACCACCTAGATGTGAAGGGAGAAATGTGAGAACTCACCTAGGGTTCATCAATTTCATCTTCTCCTCTATCAATTCTTGTAAGTATGTTACTTTAACAATGTTTTCATGTAATTTTATGAACATGAATGGCTAGAACCATTCCTCTAGGGTTGAAGCCATGAGTTATGATTGTGTTTTTACGAATTTGTGTTGGAATTAAGTTATTGATTGTTGTTTTTTCTTGCATTCTTGATTATGGTTGTTTTTATGATTGATCACCATGAAAACACACACGTTAAACTTAGGCAAATGCTTGAGAAAGCAAACCTAAGGAAGAACATAAGAATGTAAGATGCAAGTTCTTGTCTTTTGATAAGATTTTGTGGTTAGGATAGAAATATACCTAATACCTTGCTTGGTTGATAAAATGGGAGGAGAGAAAGACACTAGCTTAGATTTGTCACTCCACCACTCGAAGAAGTAGTTGTGAAGCTAAGTTTGGTTAAATGGTTGGAGGTACGGAAAGACCCTAATCAATGGCATAACCCCATAAACCACATCCACGTAGTTAATTGCCCACGAACTAGAATTGGCATCCTCGCCCTCAATGTAGTAGTGAGGCTAGTTTTTCGTGTTTAGAGGCTCGGAGGCCATGAACATGCAATTCTAATTATGTGAGATGACAATTGATAGTTTCATACTTAAACCATTGCAAATCGTGGTATCGCATGATTATCCGGCTTTAACTCTATGTTGCTCCTTGAATGAATTCAGAATATTTTGTTGACCACAATTAGACTTAGTTAAACTATTTCGAAAACTTCTATAATAAACACTTGCGGTATTTAACATCACACTCGAACTTGATAGTTAGCTGAATTGGTCCAGTCCCTGTGGGTTCGACATTCCGGCTCTTAAAAAGGGACACTATATTACTTGTACGACCCGTACACTTGCAGGAACAACAAGTTTTTGGCGCTGTTGCTGGGGACTCGGAAAAGTTTTTATAATTTATCTGTTTTTGTGTGATTTTTAAATTTCCTTAAGTGTTGAGAAACTTGTTCTTAGTCTGACTTAGTGCAGGTGACAGGTTGTCTTGCCGAGCTGGCTAAGAATAGAGAGCTTGTGAAACCGTTGCTTGCACCTAAACGTCAAATCAATTTGAGAAGGAGAGTAGCTCTAGAGCAAAAGCTGAAGAGACTTCAAGAGAAGGTACAACAACAACCACTTGCAGGACAAGCACAATTGTCACCGGAAGCAATGACAGCTAGACAAGTTCACGAAGTGGCAATCCCACAAGCGACTAATGTGAACTCTAGTATTCGTTAACCGGAGCCTGGAGGGAACTTTTAATTGAAGAAGAACATGGTGCAGCTGTTACATTCTAGTGGTCAATTCATTGGGATGGCACATGAGGACCCGCAGTAGCACTTACAGAACTTTCTTGAGATTAGTGACACGTTTGCCCCACCGGTGTGCCCACAGATTATGTCCGACTTACCCTCTTCCCATTTTCATTGTTGGGAGAGGCAAAGAAGTGGTTGAAAGCTGAGCCACCGAACTCCATAACTTCTTGGAATGATTTGGCAAGGAAGTTCCTTATCAGATTTTTTCCTTCAGGCAAGACTGCAAAGTTGAGAAGTGAAATACTAAGTTTCAAGCAGAGGCCTGATGAGAATTTATATTTGGCTTGAGAAAGATTCAAGTCATTATTGAGAGACTGTCCCCATCACCAGCAATCGAATGAAGTGCTGGCTCATGCCTTTGTAGAAAGTCTTGACCCACACACGAAAATTTTACTAGACTCTGCATCGGGTAGGCAAGCCTTAGAGAAGACTTATGATGAGTTGTACACTTTGTTGAACAGAATTGCTCAAGGAAATCCAGAGTGGCATAGCGAGTCATCGAGAGGGTCAGTAAAGAGATCAGGGTTGATAGAGGTAGATGGTATGAATGCCGTGGCAGCACAGCTAGCTTCATTCCAGCATCAGATGATGACTCAGCTCAATAAACTGAGTATGAACCAACAACAGGGCCAGGTTAATGCAGTTCAGCAAGCTCCGAGTTGGTGTGAAATTTGTGGTAATAATGGCCATAATGAAGAAGCTTGTGGAGCCAATCCGGAATCAGTCAATTTTGTTGGGAATGTGTAGCAGAACAATCAAAATTTTGGAGACAACTACAACAGAAATTGGCCAGGCCACCTGAATTTTTCTTGGGGTGGAAACCAAAAGCAGAGTTATCAGCAACCTCAACAATAACAGTATCAGCAAAATAGGCAGAATGATGGTCAATTGAGCAGCAGCATTGAGGAAACATTGTAGAAAATCATGGAGACCTAGACTCAGTTAGCAGAAAATCAAGCGAGGATGGCAGCAGACTTAAAGAATCAGCAAGTGGCCACCCGCAATCTTGAAAAACAAATGGGTCAGATGGCAGCTGCTCAAAACATGAGATCGCAGAGGGGATTATCAAGAGACATAGATCCTAACCCCCGGCAGGTCAATGCCATCAGTCCGAGAAGTGGCAAGCAATTAGCTAATGCAGAGCCAACAGAGAAAAGAAAAGAGGTGCGGCCGGAGTTGGTTAGACCAGGACCATCCACTAACAAGGGAGAAAATCATAGTGCTGGTCAACAAAATGCACAATCTTTATCGCAGCCAGCACAAAGACCACAATCACCATTCCCTCGGATAGAAAGAGCAAGGAGGAGGAATGCTTCAAGAAGTTCTTTGAGAGTTTCAAAGAACTTCACATAAATTTGCCTCTTATTGATGTTTTGCAGGGAATGCCCAAGTATGCTAAATACTTGAAAGACGTGATGGCAAACAAAGTCAGATTGGTGAATGTCGAAACAGTAGCACTGACAGAGGAGTGCAGTTACAGGGTATTGAGCAAGATTCCAAAGAAGCTCAAAGACCCAGGGAGTTTTACCCTCCCCATACAAATTGGTAAAGGTGAGGTGCTACGAGCTTTGTGTGATCTAGGGGCAGCAGTTGATCTAACGCCCTTATCATTATTTAACACCCTGGGGTTGGGAAAACCGAGGCCAACAAGGTTGATGCTGCAGCTGGCAGATAAGTCGCGAATGACACCTGATGGAATAATAGAGGACCTTCTAATCAAAATGCGTAAGTTTATTATACTTGCTGGTTTTATTATCTTAGATTTTCATGTTGATGACCAGGTACCCTTAACTTGGGACGACCATTCTTGGCCACCGGAGGAGCGGTGATTGACTTGAGAGCAGAGACCCTGAAAATGAGGGTCGAGGATTAAGAAGAACTCTTCCGAGTATACCAAAAAATGAACCCATCCACGCACTACAGAAACCTTTGTCAGGTTAGTGTGCTGTCAGAGGATGAGTGTGGGGTGGGGGATTCATCAGGTCCATGGCCAAAGGTAATGACAAGTGTCCAGCCCGAGTCTGATAAAGGGCTTCAAAGTGTGAAGAAGTTGGAGAAAGAGAGGAACAGAGTGGAGGCTGTTTCCTCTGAAAATAAAAATAAAAGGAGGTACTTCTCAAACAGGAACCCAGGTATGAGGATGTCCTAAAAAGGATAGTCCACGTTGTGCCGCAACGTAAAATAAGGCGCTGCTTGGGAGGAAACTCAAGGGTACCACAGGTACAAATTGTGATTTTTTGTTGGTGTTGATTTTGTTATTTTCATTGTGTTTGTGTTTTGGTGGAAAATTTAAGCACAGATGGAGGGGAAGTCTGAGTACCCGTGAAGGAGGAAGCTAAAAAGCATGGACGATAAAAAGTGTGGGGTCGACACAAACACTTGTGCAAAGTTGAAGAAAAACATGCTATTAGCTAGGCCTAAAGGCCTCAGGGTGTATTTCTCACCCTTTTAAATTTTAATTTGATGCTATGAGGACATAGCAGGATTCGTGTGTGGGGTGAGGGAATTTCAAAATTTCAACAGGAAAATTAAATTTTTTTAGAGCTTAATGATTTTTGGTGAATTAGTGCTTGGAAAAAAAATGTTGAAAGAAATTTTTTGAATTAAGCATGACTTCATCACCCGTTGGTTTTCTTTTCGGTTCTTTTCCGATGGGGGGTCTTTGAATCGAAGAATAAAAAATTGTTTTCTTTGTATGTATATAATGTTTTTATTCATAGTTAGGGACTGTTTCCAATGATGGATGGATGACGACCGTCTTGAGGAAAATTAGTCAATTGGTATTGGTTTTTGAACCCGTAGCTAATTGATGGCTTGATGTTCTTGTTATGTGCTATACATGATTGTAAGATGCAAGTGTGGTTTGTGTTTAAGCATGTGACAAGAGTATAACATTTTTTGAGACACGTAGGCTCTTGAATTCGACTCGATGTGATTGAAGCTTAATTTTAATTCTTGTGATTAGCTGAGTTGAGAGTCTGCTGAATGTGTCTTAAATTGAGCATGTGCCATGAGTGTAAGGTTTTTGAGCATTCTGTGCTATTGTGGAGTGTCTAGAACTTTCCTGGTGTGTTTATAAAATGAAATGAAGGATGTAGAGTGTAGGAAATGATTTAGGCATTTCTTTGAATGAGCCAAATATTTAATCCTTGCCTTACCTACCTTGAATATTGAATCCTAGTTAGCCCCATTGAGCCTTAATACTATTCTTTGATAGCAACAACATAAGCTTAATCCTTTTTCTTTCATTAGCCTTGAATTTGATCCAAAACTCCTAAGCACTTAAGTGAAAAATTCCAAAGAGTGAAGGAGTGAGAAGCGTGGAAAAAGAAGGAAAAGTAGAAAGTTGTAAAAGTTGAGAAAAGGACAAAGGTGCGCTTGTGTGAAAGTGGTTGATTATTAGTAGGGAGTAAGAAAATAAATTAATTAAAAGTTACTTATAGAACTCCTTACTAATAAGCTAAGAGTGCCTAAAGAAATGGGGAAACAAAAGAGGAAAAGGAAAGCTGAAAAAAGATAAAGGTGAAGTAAGAGAAGGGAAGTTCGTAATGAGTGTGTGATGTATTAAAAGCGCATGGGGAAGATAGTCACTATTACTGGCCAGAATAGTACCTACTCGTCCCTTAGCTTACATTACAACCCATTAAGTCCTACTTGATCTTACGGTCATACATCCTTAAATTAGTGGAGTAAAACACTAAGGGCAAGCTTTTGGGTCACTATATGATGCATGTGAATTATTTGTGAGAGTGAGCATAATTCTATCCATATACCCACACATGTTGTGATTTAAAAATATTTTGCATGTGAAAATGGATAACTCTCTTGCTGTGAGGGCACATGTTGAATGAAGGATATAATTCATGTTGGATTTTTTGCTCGGTTGATTTGCATGAGTTTGCGAAGATTGAGAGTCAATTCTTGAGGTTAGGAAGTCTTAACATAGTTGTATTTCATTTCAATGATTAAATCGTGCATGCTCTACTTTTAGCTTGCTATCTTAAATAATCATTATAGTCGTAGCTTGAATTATCTTGCTAAATTAGCTATGTATGAGTCTTCATGTGCATGAAATATAAAAGGTTTTTTCGAGGATGAACAAGACTTTAAGTGTGGGGTTGTGATCTCGGGAAAAATAGCATGCCCGAATGATACTTTATAACTTAGTTTTGTCTTGTTTATCGAATTAGTTATATGCATTCTCATGTAATTTTATGTAAATGTGAAAATATACACTAACCAACATGATTAGTTCTTGATTTTGTAGGTTTAAAATGAATTTGAGGGACTAATCCATGAGTTGGTGAAGTGGAGGCTTGGAATCGGAATTAAAACGCGAACGTTGGCAAAGAAAATGCACAAAACAGCCCACCTGCGCGTTGGCAACGTGCCACGGCAGGCAGGCTGTGCGACCAAGGCCACCTAGTGCACTGCCCAAGCAGTGTGACATGCTGCCAACGCGGCAAAGGGCTGCCTAGAGACGATTTTTAGTGAGTTTCCAGTGTGCTTCCGCGTTGCCTCCGTGTCACGGAGGCAGTGCTCCGCGATACACTCCGTGACACGGATCCATTCCACGACAGGCATAATTTTGCACAATTCTCATTTACTATAAATAGGTCCCTTAGCTCCTAAAATCATTTTGTCACGACTTTATTCTGAAAAACCACCTATGAGTGAAGGGAGAAGTGGGAGAACTCACCTAGGTGATCACGGGCAAAAATATATGCCCGAGATACTCTTTATTACTTGAATTAGTCTTGTTTATCTAAGTTATCGTATACATTTTCATGTAATTTTAGATAAAATAAAGATATGTGCTAACCAACATGATTAGCCTTTGTTTTGTAGGTTTTGATGATGTTTGAGTAACTAATCCATGAAGTTGGTGAAGTAGAAGCTTGGAGATGGAATTAACACGCGAACGTCGGCAAGGAAGAGGCACAAAACAGACCACCGGTGCGTCGACAAGGTGCCACGGCAGGCAGGCCGCTCAAAACAGCCCACCTGCGCGTTGGCAACGTGCCACGGCAGGTGGCCTCCGCGACCAAGGGGCTGCAACGCGCTGCCCAGGCAGCGTGACACGTTGCCAACGCGGCAAGGTGCTGCCTGGGCCGATTTCGGGTGATTTTCCAGAAAGCCTCCGCGTCCGTAGCATGTCACGGAGGCCGTGCTCCGTGATGCACTCCGTGACACGTTGCTTGTTAATCCGGGAAAGATTCGTACTAATATAAATAGCACACTTAGGTTTATTTTTCATAATGAAGACTTGGTGGAGCTAGGACGTGGGTTAGCAGTAGTTGAGGGACGAAAAAGCTAAGAGATTTCTTCTCTTTCTTTCTTCTTTCAATCAATTGTACGTATGATTTACACTCATTTGAGGATGATCAATCCACAAATGAGTGGCTAATTCTCTTCCTTGCTAAGGTTTTGAACATGTGTATTGAATTTTGATTTTGAATTATATGGTTTTTCATCTTCTTCTTTCATGTTGTTCTATTAATTCTTGTTCTTACTGCATTAGTGTGTGGCCAACATTAATGTACATCTAAAAAGTCCAATTTCACTCGAGAGAGCAAGAAATTGGAAAGTTGTGAATTAATAGGGTATTGTTCTTAACTTGATTTGGGAAAATTGGGTTTTGATGTGCTTTCCTGATAGAAATATACTTGAAAGCTGTATTAGTCAATTTAGGAACCGGAATTGTATTGCTAGGTCATAAATTGCATTTGATCACAGAAATGTAGACGAATGGTTTATGATTCTAAAGTGAGATTAAATACGAGAGTTTTAATCTCTAGGCTAATGTTCTTGGCTAGCAACATGAAGAGAAGAATAACCGAATTATGATTACTATCGAATTCATTACTTGTTTTTAACCTTGGCATGCTCTTATCCATAGTTTCAATTCAAGTAAATATTTGTTAATAGTTTTAGTATATAGTTTATAAACAAAATTATTTAACTTTTGGTTACATTGTTGTCAACATAATTAGAAGTAAACTAGAATATAGTATACTTAAGCAATTTTACTTATCCAGAGTTTCCTTGGATCGATACTTGGCTTACTTAGCCACTTTATTACTTGTTTGAACACGTGCACTTGCGTGTCGGTTTTTAACCCCTACCGAACCAGCCGAGCAAGTTTTTGGCGCCGTTGCCGGGGAGGCTAGGCGATTTGTAAAATTGTGTTAAGTGTAAATTTACTGTATTTTTGTTTTATTTTCTTAAGTGTTGACAACTTGGTCTTAGTATTTGTTTTAATTCTTTGTTCATTTTAATTTTTCTCTTTTTCGAATACCCTCATTGACATGACATCTTGGAATATAAATGGTGGATACGCATATTTCGATGAATCTTGCATGAATTGCGGAGAACCCCACTTGTGGCAAAACTGTAACACGTGCAATATATGTGGGTGTCAATATGGCCATTGGGGTGATTGTCCAAAGGCATATTCCCCTCCCCCAAGCCCCTACTATGATCCTTTTGTTGTTTTTGCTGAATATAGGCATGTTGAAAATGAGGACTTGGGACGCCAAGTTCAAATAGAGGACATGATGAAACAACTCCTGGAGCAATCAGAAGCAATGAAGGAGTCGGTGGCAGAATTGATAATTCAGCAAAAGGAGAATGCAGAGGTTGTAAGCAGGATGAGCGTAAAACTCACAGAGATGTGTGCTGAGGCTGAAGCTTGTGATAATTTGCAGGTGACAGTTTTAGCCGATATTCAAGAGGAACCACAAGAGGAATACAAGGGTGAATTTTTGGATGAAGCCCCACAATTAGAATCTCTTGAGTGTCTCCGTGATCGGCTCATACCTATAGAAATTCCATTCATGGAAGAAGAAAAAGAATATCTCCCATTTGACCTTAATGGAGAAATAGATGTCGATGTTGAAAAGGTGTACATAAGTAAGGAAGTCAAGCATAAAGCAATTTCAGAGTTGAGGTGTATTGGACCACACCCTACACATTTTTCAACATTAAGTTTGGTTGACAACATAGAAATAGAGTCTTCCAAATTTATAGAGAAATGTCTCGAGGAGGACCAAGCACCATATATTTTGAAATTTGCTAACTCAGAAAGACAAAATGACTTCGCTTACTTAAGGACCAATAAATGCAAAAGGCAACATCTACTGTTTGGTCCTTACAATTTTTCACCACCACCCCTGGAGCATAAGAGGAAATTAGAGAAGAAATTAGGGGTGAGATTCATATCCTCAAGGTGGAGGAAAAAGTGGTGAAACTTGGTACGTCGTGTCGCGACGTAAAATTAGGCGCTGCTTGGGAGGTAACCCAAGGGTACCACAGGTACCATTTTAATTTCTTGCAATTGAGTTAATTTTTGTTTATTTTCATCTTGTGTTGTTTGGTGGAAAGTTAAGTGCAGATGGAGGGGAAGTCTGAGTACCCGTGGAGGAGGAAGCTAACAAGCATGGAAGAGAAAAAGTGTGGGGTTGACCACCCACTTGTGCAAAGTCGAAGAAACGCATGCTGTTAGCTAAGCCTAAAGGCCTCAGGGAGTATTTCTCACCCTTTGTAAATTTTAATTTGATGCTATGAGGACATAGCATGATTTAAGTGTGGGGTGAGGGAAATTTCAAGGGAAATTTCAGAATTTTCTGTGCTTAACGATTTTGGTGAATGTAATGCTTGTGCAAAAGTTGGTGAGAAAATTTGAAAAATTTGAAAATTTTTTGTGGATTAAGCATGACTTCATCACCCGTTGGTTTTTCTTTTCGGTTCTTTTCCGACGGGGGGTCTTTGAACCGGAGAATAAAAAAAAAAAATTTTATTTTTTTCTTTTTCTTTCCTTTGTCTGTATATAGTGTTTTTAGTCATAGTTAGGGACTATTTCCGACGATGGATGGATGACGACCGTCTTGAGGAAAATTAGTCAGTAGGATGGTTTTTGAAACCATAACTAATTGGTTCTTGATGTTCTTGTTATGTGCTATACGTGATTGTAAGATGCAAGTATGTTCAGTGTGAAGCATGCAAGTGTATAACTTTGTTTGAGACACTTAGGCTCTTGAATTTGACTCAATATGATGGAAGCTTAATTCTGAATTCTTGTGATTAGCTGGGTTAAGAGTCTGTTGAATGTGTCTTGATTTGAGCATGTGCCATGAGTGTAAGGTTTTTGAGTATTCTGTGCTATTATGAAATGTCTAGAACTTGCCTGGTGTGTATATAAAACGAAATGAAGGATGTGAAGTGTAGGAGATGATTTAGGCATTTCTTTGAATGAACCAAACTTTTATCCCTCATTATACCTACCTTGAAAAATTAATCCTAGTTAACCCCATTGAGCCTTGAGCCTATTCTTTGACAGCTGCAACATAAGCTTAATCCTTTTTCTTTCATTAGCCTTGAATTTGATCAAAAACTCCGAAGCGCTTAAAGAAAAAAAATCCGAAAGAGTAAAGGAGTGAGAAGAATGAAAAAGAAGGGAAAGTAGCAATTGTAATAGTTGAGAAAAGGAAAAAGGTGCATTTGTGTGAAAATGGTTGGTTATTAGTAGGGAGTAAGAAAAGGAATGAATGAAACATATGGCTTAAGTACTCCTTACTAATAAGCTAAAAATGCCGAAAGAAATGGGGCAACAAAAGAGGAAAAGGAAAGATGAAAAGAGAAAAAGGTGAAGTGAGGGAAGGGAAGTTTGTAATGAAGGCGTGATGTATTAAAAGCGCTTAGGAAAGATAGTCACTATTACTGATCATAATAGTACCTACCCGCACCTGAGTTACATTACAACCTAAAAAGTCCTACTTGATCTTACATTCACACATCCTTATATTAGTGGAATAAAACACTAAGGGCAACCTTATGGGTCATTACATGATGCATGTGAATTCTTTGTGAGAGTGAGCGTAATTCTATTCATATACCCACACATGTTGTGATATAAAAATTGTTTTTGCGTGTGAAATTGGGTAACTCTCTTTCCGTGAGGGGCACATGTTGAATGAAGGATATAATTCATGTGGGATTTCTTGATCAGTTGATTTGCATGAGTTTGCTAATATTGAGAGTCGATTCTTGAGGTTAAGAAGTCTTAACATGGTTGTACTTCATTTCAATGATCAAATCAGGCATGCTCTATTTTTAGCTTGTATCTTACGTAATCATTATAGCCGTAACCTGAATTATCTTGCTAAACTAGTTATGTAGGAGTCTCCATTTGCATGATATGTAAAAGGTTGTTCGAGGACGAACAAGGCTTTAAGTGTGGGGTTGTGATCACGGGCAAAAATATATGCCCGAGATACTCTTTATTACTTGACTTAGTCTTGTTTATCTAAGTTATCGTATACATTTTCATGTAATTTTAGATAAAATAAAGATATGTGCTAACCAACATGATTACCCTTTGTTTTGTAGGTTTTGATGATGTTTGAGTAACTAATCCCTGAAGTTGGTGAAGTAGAAGCTTGGAGATGGAATTAACACGCGAACGTCGGCAAGGAAGAGGCACAAAACAGCCCACCGGTGCGTCGACAAGGTGCCACGGTAGGCAGGCCGCTCAAAACAGCCCACCTGCGCGTTGGCAACGTGCCACGGCAGGTGGCCTCCGCGACCAAGGGGCTGCAACGCGCTGCCCAGGCAGCGTGACACATTGCCAACGCGGCAAGGTGCTGCCTGGGCCGATTTCGGGTGATTTTCCAGAAAGCCTCTGCGTCCGTAGCGTGTTACGGAGGCCGTGCTCCGCGATGCACTCCGTGACACGTTGCTTGTTAATCCGGGAAAGATTCCTACTAATATAAATAGCACACTTAGGTTTATTTTTCATAATGAAGACTTGGTGGAGCTAGGACGTGGGTTAGCAGCAGTTGAGGGACGAAAAAGCTAAGATATTTCTTCTCTTTCTTTCTTCTTTCAATCAATTGTACGTATGATTTACACTCATTTGAGGATGATCAATCCACAAATGAGTGGCTAATTCTCTTCCTTGCTAAGGTTTTGAACATGTGTATTGAATTTTGATTTTGAATTATATGGTTTTTCATCTTCTTCTTTCATGTTGTTCTATTAATTCTTGTTCTTACTGCATTAGTGTGTGGCCAACATTAATGTACATCTAAAAAGTCCAATTTCACTCGAGAGAGCAAGAAATTGGAAAGTTGTGAACTAATAGGGTATTGTTCTTAACTTGATTTGGGAAAATTGGGTTTTGATGTGCTTTCCTGATAGAAATATACTTGAAAGCCGTATTAGTCAATTTAGGAACCGGAATTGTATTGCTAGGTCATAAATTGCATTTGATCACAGAAATGTAGATGAATGGTTTATGATTCTAAAGTGAGATTAAATACGAGAGTTTTAATCTCTAGGCTAATGTTCTTGGCTAGCAACATGAAGAGAAGAATAACCGAATTATGATTACTATCGAATTCATTACTTGTTTTTAACCTTGGCATGCTCTTATCCATAGTTTCAATTCAAGTAAATATTTGTTAATAGTTTTAGTATATAGTTTATAAACAAAATTTTTTAACTTTTGGTTACATTGTTGTCAACATAATTAGAAGTAAACTAGAATATAGTATACTTAAGCAATTTTACTTATCCAGAGTCTCCTTGGATCGATACTTGGCTTACTTAGCCACTTTATTACTTGTTTGACCACGTGCACTTGCGTGTCGGTTTTTAACCCCTACCGAACCAGCCGAGCACTAGGGTTCATCAATTTCATCTTCTCCTCTACCAATTCTTGTAAGTATTTACTTTAACAATGTTTTCATGTAATGTTATGAACATGAATGGCTAGAACCATTCCTCTAGGGTTGAAGCCATGAGTTATGATTGTGTTTTTATGAATTTGTGTTGGAATTAAGTTATTGATTTTTGTTGTTTTGTCTTGCATTCTTGATTATGGTTGTTTTTATGATTGATCACCATGAAAACACACACGTTAAACTTAGGCAAATGCTTGAGAAAGCAAACCTAAGGAAGAACATAAGAATGTAAGATGCAAGTTCTTGTCTTTTGATAAGATTTTGTGGTTAGGATAGAAATATACCTAACACCTTGCTTGGTTGATAAAATGGGAGGAGAGAAAGACACCGGCTTAGATTTGTCACTCCACCACTCGAAGAAGTAGTTGTAAAGCTAAGTTTGGTTAAATGGTTGGAGGTACGGAAGGACCCTAATCAATGGCATAACCCCATAAACCACATCCACGTAGTTAATTGCCCACGAACTAGAATTAGCATCCTCGCCCTCAATGTAGTAGTGAGGCTAGTTTTTTGTGTTTAGAGGCTCGGAAGGCCATGAACATGCAATTCTAATTATGTGAGATGACAATTGATAGTTTCATACTTAAACCATTGCAAATCGTAGTATCAAATGATTATCCGGCTTTAACTCTATGTTGCTCCTTGAATGAATTCAGAATATTTCATTGACCACAATTAGACTTAGTTAAACTATATCAAAAACTTCTATAATCAACACTTGCGGTATTTAACATCACACTCGAACTTGATAGTTAGCTGAATTGGTCCAGTCCCTGTGGGTTCGACATTCCGGCTCTTAAAAAGGGCCACTATATTACTTGTACGACCTGTACACTTGCGGGAACAACAACCATCTCCCAAATACTCCTTATACCAAATCACTAGAAGTTCAAGTTCTTGGGTTGGCCATCGTTGAGCAAAGATTTCATAGTCAAATTCACTATTTCTCTCTATTACTTTGGTATGTGTGCTTCTCATTCTACTCTTCTTGATTCTTGGTGACTGTAGCCTGATAAAGTCAATTTTGTTTGTAACCTATGTTACCCTATTATCCATATTGTATTCTTTAATCATTTGATAGCATTGTTGGATGTGGGCATGGTGGGGGAGTTCAAATAGTGAAATGTGGGTAGATAAAGTTGTTGATAATACACCATCTCTTGTGTATATCAAATGAATTGAAATATTAGTTGGGGGTGAAGTCTAAGTAGCCCGTGTGCTTGAAAAGCATAAATTTTTTCCGATGATAGCTAGGTTGACGTCTTTCTTAAGGGAAAATCATCATTTTTTTCTTTTGTGCTACTTATAATTGCATATTTGATGTGTAGATAAGTTGAGATAGTTATATAGTTGAGTTGATTGTTTTGGGGTAGATTGGGCATTCGACATTTTCTGATGATAGGCAGGGTAGAGTCCATCTTAAGGGAAGGCGTTGAGTGATCCTAATGGTTTATGGTTTGTCTAATTAATTAATGAATCTTTTGGGGAAGTCTGAGTACCTGTTAGATATGTTATGATCATATTTGAGCAAAAATGGAAAATTCATCAGCAAGAAATGCAATGCTAGCCACTGCCAAGCACCTGGGAGTCGTGGGTGGGGAACTACAAAATGCAGGATGTGGAACAGGTGAATGTTTGAGGCTTCAGTCTACTTCCACCCACCTATGCTACACCTACGAGCCACGGATCACGACCTCCAAAACATAGGTTCAGTATAGGGGAAGGGATTGTTGGCTTAGTGTTCTGTCACAGCCCTATGACATACCTGCGAATCCCGGGTCTCAACCTGCGAAACAAAGGTGCAGTGCGGGTGCTGCCAGTTATTACTGTTGATCTTTCATCTTGGTTGACTTTCAATCTTTTTATTTTTATTCCTTATTATATCATAGTTATTTTCTCTTACATCGCATAAAGAAAAATACAAAAAGAGTTTGATATGTTTGTGGCACCAACATTATTTTGCAGCAATATGACATCTTCTAGGCAAATAGATAAAGGGAAGGCCCCTTCCACATCAAAAAGAAAGGAGAAGGGCAAGGACAAAGAAACCCCAAACTCTACCAACACCAGGGATGCTATTATCCTATGTGTATCTGATAAGAAAAGGCACTAGATCGCATGTGTGGAGAGGCCAATCACAATAGAAAAGCGCTTCGACTAGGCTGGGTTGGGCTGGGGCTGGGGGATGACTTCTCCAACATCAACGCCCAATTCAATAACAGGCGGTGGCATATGTTCACAGATCCTCTACCGAACTACTACTCAAATGTTGTGCCAGAGTTCTATGCTTTGTACCAAGCGAGGAAAGATACAATGAAGCACAAAGGGAAGGTAGATGATTTGCCTTGCATACCTTTATCATGGTTCGGGGTGTAGAAGTGGATAACACTTCCGATGCTATTAATGCCATATTCTGGGAGGATGAGATCAACTCGGGGACTGAGTTTGCAGTAAGGGTGGCAGCCAAAGAGGACCAGTTTGGTTGGATAGCAAGCATTACCACCAATGGTCAGCCTGTATGGGCCCATATAGGGGTGAAATCGTGAGGCAAGACCTGATGTTTGAGGCTAAATTGTGGTTGGAATTTTTATGTGGCCGCATCATGCCATCTAAGAATGACCAGCGGGAGAACCTTGAGGCGACTATCCTCATTGCTTGTATCATGTTAGGGGTGCCCATAAATTTTGGTGAGGTGGTGGCTACTCAAATAAAGTGAAATGTTAGACACCAAGGGCTATCTATGCCCAACCTTATTAGCCAACTATGCCATAAGGAAGACATAGAACAAGATATTGAGGAGATATTGTTCAAAGAGTCATAGAAGTCATACTCTTGAATAACATTGTTAAAATCAATGAAGGGTTAGAAGAAGCTTATCATGTTATAGCGGGTGTTGGGTCCTATCATTATCAACAAAAGAAGCTTGACCTTGATCTTAAGAATCGGAAAACTCCACCATTACAACCCTCAATTCTTGAACCTCCGGTGTTAGAACTTAAATCGCTGCCCTCACATTTTAAATATGCTTATCTAGATTTAGATGAAACATTACCGGTGATCATCTCAGCTACGTTAACCTAACAGCAAGTAGAGACACTATTGGCAGTCTTAAAGAAGCACATTCGAGCAATTGGGTGGACTATAGAAGATATAATTGGCATTCCCCCGACATTTGTACTCATAATATCAACCTTCAAAAAGATTGCTACCCCTCAATAGAAGATCAAAGACATTTGAATCCATCTATATAAGAGGTGGTTAAGAAAAAAAATCATCAAATGGTTGGATGCAGGGGTTGTATATCGAATAGCTGATAGAAATTGGGTGAGTCTGGTCCAATGTATTCCTTAAAAATGAGGGATCACCATGGTTCCAAATGAGAAGGAGGAATTAATAGTTATGCAGCCAGTCATTGGATGGAGAGTGTGCATAGATTATAGGAAGTTGAACTCATGGACCAGGAAGGATAACTTCTTAGTCCTGTTTATTGATCAAATGTTAGACCGACTGGCTGAAGAGAATATTACTGCTTTTTGGATGGGTATTCGGGGTACAATCAAATTTCGATTACCCTAGAAGACCAAGAGAGGACAACCTTCACATGCCCCTATGAGACGTTTGGATTTAAGAGGATGCTCTTTGGGCTTAGTAATGCTCCAGCTACTTTCTAAAGATGCATCTTGTCAATTTTCTCAGACATGGTGGAGGATACCATGGAAGTTTACATGGATGATTTCTCTGTTGAGGGAAATTTGTTCGATGATTGTTTGGTTCACTTGAATGATGTATTGAAAAGGTGTGAAGAAACAAATAAGGTTCTCAACTGGGAGAAATGCCATTTCATGGTGAAGGAAAGCATTGTGTTAGGGCATAAAATTTCTGAAAAGGGTATAAAAGTGGACCAAGCAAAGATTGAAGCCATTTCTTATCTACCTCCTCCAAAGACTATGAAAGGCATAAGAAGTTTCTTGGGCCACACATGCTTTTATTGAAGGTTCATCAAGGATTTCTCCAAAGTGACTCACCCATTATTTCGGTTCTTATAGAAAGATGCCAAGTTTCATTTTGACAATTCATACATGAAGGCATTCTTTGACTTGAAGGAGAAGCTTATATCAGCCCTATCATTATCACACAGGATTGGTCTAAGCCATTTGAACTAATGTGTGATGCAAGCGGTGTTGCCTTAGGGACTATGCTTGGGAAAAGGATACAAAAGATCTTTCATCCTATATACTATGCTAGCAAGTCCTTGAATGATGCCCAAGCCAACTACACTGTGACAGAGCAAGAGCTACTTAAAGTAGTATTTGCCTTTGAGAAATCTCGATCATATTTGTTGGGGACTAAAGATGTGGTGCACACCGATCATGCAGCACTTAGGTACCTCATGAAAAAGAAGGTTGCAAAACCCAAACTCATCAAATGGGTTCTTATATTATAAGAGTTAAAATTTGAAGCCAAGGATAGGAGAGGGTGTGAAAACTAGGTTGTCGATCACCTCTCTCAATTAGAGGAATATGGTAGGATGGTTGGGGACAATGATATAGATGATGCCTTTCCTGATGAACGTGTTGTATCTACTTCTCATGATTTAGTAACTTTGTTTGCTGACCTTGCTAACTTTTTGGCTAGCAACTTGATGCCTGAAGGCCTAAGTTTCCAATAGAAGAGAAAGTTCATGTATGATATCCATAAGTTTTATTGGGATGAATCATATCTTTTCCACATATATGTTGATGGCGTGATTCATCGTTGTATCCCAAAAGTAGAAATGATACCTATCCTTAATGGATGTCATACTCATCGGTTGATGGCCATATGGAATTGTTAGGACAACAACAAAATTATTGCAGTGTGGATTCTATTGGCCCACTCTTCATCACGATGCTCATGATTTTGTCAAGAAATTTGATTAATGTCAATGTTCCGGTGGTATCTCAAGGCATCATGAGCTTCCTTTAACACCGATCTTGGAAATGGAGTTATTTGAAGTTTGGGGAATAGATTCACAGGACCTATCATAAGCTCCTATGGAAATACTTACATTCTTTTAGCTATTGATTATGTGACCAAGTGGGTTGAGGAGGTAGCTTTAATAAACAATAAGGGAAGGAGCATGACCCATTTCTTGAAGAAACACATTTTCTCAAGCTTTGACAATTCGTGTGCCATAATCAGTTGATGGCGGGTCACACTTTTATAACAGGTTATTTGGAGCATTGCTTGTGAAGTATGGAGTGAAACACAAAGTAGCCATACCCTATAATCCTCAAACATGTGGTCAAATGGAGGTATCCAATAGGGAGATCAAATCTATTTTGAACAAAAGTGAATGCCAACAAAATCGATTGGGCTAGGAAGCTAGATGATGCCCTCTGGGCATACCTAACAGCTTATAAAACACCCATTTGCATGTCCCCTTACTAGTTGGTATTTGGAAAAGCTTGTCATCTACTGGTAGAGCTATAACACAAAGCAATGTGGGTCTTAAAAAGTTTAAGTCTTCATTGGGGAAGGAAAATCCATGCAAGAGTTGGAAACCTTAATGTAATAGATGAGTTCTGGATAAGGGCTTATGAGAATGCCTGCATATATTAAGCTCGACGAAATACTTCCATGAGCAGAAAATTTTGAAGAGGGAATTTGCTCTGGGTGATTGGGTACTTTTGTTCAACTCTAGGTTGCGATTGTTTCCAGGAAAGTTGAAATCAAAGTGGTCCGATCCCTTTAAGGTGTTTTAAGTCTTCGCAAATGGAGCTATTGAACTTGAAGGGGAAGATGGACTCAAGTTTAAGGTCAATGGGCAATATGTTAAGAAATATTTTGGTGTTCTCAAGGAATTGATTTGATTGGAGTAACCTACCTTGATGAGCCTTAATGTCACGACTCGAACATAGGCTCGGATTGAGAAATGGGACAAAAAACCCCGAGAGGCTCCAAGTCGAACCATTCCATGAACATAACATCTAACTCAAATATATTAAAGCAGAAGATGATCATAAATAACATAGCAGAAGTCTGAACATAACATCATAACTGAGTATATACATGAGTCTAGAGCTGAATACAAACTATGTCCGAAAAGCCTCTAATACTGACGAGTTGATGGGACAAGACCCCAACTAACTCACTATTGTCCGAAAATTGAAATGACGAAATACAACTAATAGGAAGGGCCCTCGCAAGATGAGGACTCACCAACTGAGACTGAGAAGTGCTAACTCCGGAAGTCTGACTAGCTGCGAGACTAAATTTGAATATCGGAGCCTGTATCATGAAACGGTACAATATAGAGTATGTGGTCAATACATGGAACGTACCGAATATGTAAGGTAAGTAAAATCATAGAAAGTAAAATCATTAAACATGCATAATATAAAACATAATCAAGATAAGATTCTGAGAGTAGGGCTTGCATGATATTTTATGAAATGATGATCTGAGCATAACTAAACATCACAATTGAATCGAATGACCCAAAGCTAAAAACTAATAATCATAAGTAAAACTAAACACTGGGTTAAACCTGTTGAAAATATAATATCATGACTGACGTACATGCATAAATAAAATCATGAGGAACAATGGGAGATGATCTTTGGCAGAATTATATGCCCAAGTGATACTCAAATGCTTCATTTCGTCTTGTTTATCCATCGATATTTGTACATTCTCATGTGATTTGTAGTTAAAAGGTGAATTTATACTAACCAACATGATTAGTGTTGTTTTGCCAGAAAAATGTAATTTTAGGAAGCTAAGATGCATGTTGGGAGAAATCGGTAATGGACTCAGAAGCGAGCAGTGGAAAAGGCCAAGGAAATGTAGCAAATTAAGGGGCTCCGCGATGGAGCCGTGGCACGCTGCCATCGCGGAGGCATTCTTCCCTTGATGATTAAAATAGGACAAGTTCCGGTGGAGGTCCGCGTTGCCTCCGTGGCACGTTGGACATAATTACATGGAACATGTAATTCTAGTGAAGGTCAGCGTTGGAGCCGTGGCACGTTGGCCAAGCCCCGCGTTGCACGCCGTGGAACGTTGAGGAGTAAGAGCTGGAGGACTGGATTCCAGTACGGGTCCGTGTTTGTGGCGTGTCATGGAGGCAGTGCTCCGCGATGCACTCCGTGACACGTTGCTTCTTATTCCGGGAAAAATTCCCACTAGTATAAATAGCACACTTAGGTTTATTTTTAGGAAGGCTGAACTAGTTGAGCAAGGACGTGGGTTACAGGCAGTTGAGGGGACGAAAATCTTAGGGTTCTTCTCTATCTCTTTCTCCTTTATTTCAATTGTTTGTATGATTTATACTCATTTGATGATGTTTAATCCACAAATGAGTGGCTAAATTCACTTCTTGCTGAGGTTAAGAACATTTGTAGTGGAATGTAATTATTGATCATCTTGGTTTTTCATCTTTTCTTCCATGGTTGTTCTATCAATTCTTGTTCTTACTGCATTAATGTTTGGCCAATGTTAAGGTACATCTAAAAAATCCGGTTTTCGCTTGAAAGAGAAAGAAATTGGAAAGTTGTGAATTGGTATGATATGATCTCTTCTTGGTTTGGGAAAATTGAGAATTGATTTACCTTCAGAATAGAAATATATCTGAAAGTCGTATTAGTCAATTAAGGAATCAGTTTCGTATGGCTAGAACATGAATTTCTTCTTATCACAGAAATGTAGGTGGAAGGTTCATGATTCTTAAGTTGGGTTAAATACGAAAGTTTTAATCCATAGGCAATAATTCTTGACTAGCAACCGAAGGAAAGATTAACCGACTTGTATCAATAAATTTCTTCCCTGCATGTTATTTTAGCCTCAGCATGCTCATTACTATAGTTCAGACTCAATTTGTACATTTGTTTTAGATTAGTATAAATTAGGAAACAAACTCCCAAAATCTTTTTGAAACTGTTGTATGGAGTTAGAGTTTATTAACGCTTGATTCGATTATTACCTTGGTCTAGTCCCTGTGGGATCGATACTTGGCTTACTTTAGCCATTTTACTACTTGTTCGACCACGTGCACTTGCGTGTAGGCATTTAAAATACCCGAACAAGGTTTTGGCGCCGTTGCCGGGGACTGGCAATTGGTAAAATTGTTTTCTTAAGTGTTAGTTTATGATTTCTTATTAGTGCTGACAACTTGGTCTTAGCCTGTCTTTTGCAGATATTGAATTCTGTTGAACACTAGAAAGAGACAAGGAGCTGGTTGATTCACACTTAGAGCTGGAAAGACAATTCCATCGTCAAATGAGAGAAGCTCTAGAGAAAAAGCTGCAATTGCTCAGAAAGACAATCCTGGAGCAACAACAGAATCCACCAATTGTAAGGGCAGTGTTAGTGCCCGAGGAAATGGCAGCTAGGTCGGTTCGCGAAGTGGAAATCCTACATGCTAACAACGTTACATCTAGCATTCGCAAACTTGAGACAGGAGGGAGGTTCGAGCTTAAACAGAATATGGTGTAATTGTTGCACACCAGCGGGCAATTCACAGGTCTCCCTCACGAGGATCCACAACAACATCTCCAAAACTTTTTGGAGATAAGTGACACTTACATCTCCGCTGGAGTGTCAATGGATTACGTCAGGCTTACATTGTTCCCATTTTCACTTTTGGGAGAAGCAAAGAGGTGGCTGAAAGCTAAGCCACCTAATTCCATCACTACTTGGGATGATCTTCTTGCAAAGAAATTCTTGATACGGTTCTTTCCATCTGGTAAAACAGCAAGACTTAGAAGTCAAATTCTAAGTTTTAAACAAAGAGAGGGGGAGAATCTGTATCAAGCTTGGGAAAGATTCAAATCTATGTTGCGGGATTGTCCTCATCATCACCAATCCAATGATGTGCTGGTGCATACTTTCGTAGAGGGTTTGGAACCCCACACAAAAATTTTGCTAGACTTAGCAGCTGGGGGACAAGCTTTAGAAAAAACTTATGAGGAGCTGTATACTTTGTTAAACCGTATTTCGAAGGGAAATCCAGAGTGGAATGCAGACTCTTCTAGAGGAGGAACAAGGAAAGTGGCAGGAGTCTTGGAAGTGGATGGTTTTACAGCTATCGCTACACAGATAGTTGCATTACAGAATCAACTCAACACCCACTTCAGCAATATGATCATGAATCAGTCTCAAGCCCCAGTGAATGTAGTGCAACAGATTTGGTGTGAAGTGTGCGGCAGTAATGAACACTCAGCTGAGTGTTGTGGTGCGAATCCTGATTCAGTGAACTTTGTTGGTAATGTACAGAGAAATAATCACCAATAGTATGGCAACAACTACAACTCTAATTGGAGGAGTCACCCAAATTTATCTTGGGGTAGTAACAGCCATCAAGGGCAGAGTTTGAGTCAGGGGGCGTAGAGAAATCAAGGAGGGCAGCAGAACTATCAGTCGCAATACAGAAGCAACAATGCACCTCCTCTACCACCATCACCTAACATTGAGTAAATGTTCAAAATGATGATAGCTAACCAAGCTCAATTGCAGGCTGACTATGTGAAATTGGCAGCCGATGTAAAGAACAATCAGTTAGCTTCAAAGGCATTGGAGTACCAGTTTAGGCAACTAGCTGGAGCTCAGAACACCAGGCTGAGAGGAGGACTTCCGAGTGACACTGACCCCAACCCCAAGCAAGTGAATGCAGTGACCACAAGGAGTGGTTTACAACTCAAGGAGGTGGAACCAGAAAGATCGCTGCAGCAGTTGGGAGCAGTGGAGAATGAGAGGGAACAAAATGATGATAGGGGGAAGGAGAAGGAAGCTGAACCAGAAAGACCACCACCCTCATTCCCTCAAAGATTAAAGAAACACAAGGAGGAAGCGTGTTTCAAAAAGTTCATGGAGATGCTTAAATAGGTACACTTTAATTTACCTCTTGTTGATGTTTTGCAGGGAGTGCCGAAGTACGCAAAATATATCAGACATCGTAGCAAACAAAAGCAGGTTGACGGAGTACACTACGGTGGCGCTTACGGAGGAGTGCACTTCCCGGATACAAAATAGGTTGCCCACAAAGCTCAAAGACCCTGGGAGCTTTACAATTCAACTTACAATCAGGTAGAGTATCCGAGCTCATGGATTATGTGATTTGGGAGCGAGCATTAACTTGATGCCGACTTGGTATTCAAGAAATTGGGGCTAGGCAGTCCTAGACCAACGACAGTGATCTTGCAACTAGCGGATCGTTCTTGGGCCAGACTAGATGGCATTGTGGAGGACATGCTGGTGCAAGTTGGCTCCCTTATCTTCCCGGTAGACTTCGTTGTGCTGGATTTTGAGCCGAATGCGGAAGTCCCATTTATTTTGGGACGTCCTTTCTTGGCGACCGGGAAAGCGCTGATTGATGTAGCTGCAGGGCAGCTAACCATGCGGGCACATGACAAGGTGGAGATATTTGATGTATTTAAGTCCATGAAGCTTCCGACCATACATGAGGAGCTTTCAGCAATCAGTGTGCTTGATCAAGCAGAAATTCATCAGATTGTTGAATCTCAAGACCCATTGGAAAGAGTGTTGATGAACTCCGATCATTTCAGAGATAGAGATGCTTATGAGGTGGTGCAAATGCTGAATGAGCCACAAAGGCATCCTAAGAAGCAGGAATTTCAACCTCTAATAAGGTCTCTGGAACCATTGCCGAAACCATCTATTGAGGAAGCACCAAATATGGAATTGAAAGAATTGCCTACCCATTTAAAATATGTCTTTTTGGGGGAAGATGATACTTTTCCAGTCATCATCTCCACAGAATTGACGGAGGCACAGGAAAAGGAAGCATTAGGTGTCCACAGAAGAAGGAAGAAAACAATGGGCTGGCAAATGTTAGATATTCAGGGTATCAATCCAGCTTTTTGCACACACAGAATTTTCATGGAAACAAGAGCAAATCCAACTGTTCAGCCTTAGCGAAGGTTGAATCCGGCAATGAAGGATGTGGTTAGGAAAGAAATAATTAAGTGGCTTGATGTAGGTGTGGTCTATCCTATTTCTGACAGCGAATGGGTCAGCCCCGTTCAGTGCGTCCCAAAGAAAGGAGGGATGACAGTGGTCACCAATGAAAAAAATGAGTTGATCCCTACACGAACCGTCACAGGCTGGCGGATTTGCATTGACTATAAAAAACTTAATGAAGCCACAGGGAAAGATCACTATCCTATCCCGTTCATTGATCAGATATTGGACAGGTCGGCTAGACAAGAATATTATTGTTTCCTTGATGGGTACTCTGGCTATAACCAAATAGCCATAGCATCGGAGGATCAGGAGAAGACTACTTTCACATGTCCTTATGGGACATATGCTTTTAGGTGGATGCCATTTGGGTTATGCAATGCACCCGCCACATTCCAAAGATGCATGATAGCAATATTTCATCATTCCACCATTTCACGACATGGTGGAGGATTTCGTCGAGGTATTTATGGATGATTTCTCTATTTTCGGTAATTCGTTTGCTACTTGCCTGCAGAATCTTGACCGGGTGTTAGCTCGCTGTGAAGAATCCAACCTTGTACTCAACTGGGAGAAATGTCACTTCTTAGTCAAGGAGGGTATCGTCCTTGGCCGTAAAGTGTCTTGCAAGGGGTTGGAGGTCGATCAGGCTAAGATCAAGGTTATTGAGAAGCTGCCGCCACCTGTGTCAGTGAAGGGTGTTCGCAGTTTTCTCGGGCATGCAGGGTTCTACAGATGGTTCATCAAAAACTTCTCCAAAATTTTTAGACCATTATGCAGATTGCTAGAAAAAGAGGTGAAGTTTGAATTTGATGATGAGTGTGTCAAAGCATTCGAGGAGTTGAAGCAGAAATTGATAAAAGCACCTATCCTTATTTCTCCGGATTGGGAACAACCATTTGAACTGATGTGTGATGCAAGCGATGTGGTTGTGGGAGCTGTATTGGGGCATTGGAGGAATAGAATCTTTCATTCTATTCATTATGCAAGCAAAACACTGAAAACTGCCCAAAGTAATTACACAGTAACAGAAAAGGAGATGCTAGCATTGGTGTTTGCGTTTGATAAATTCAGGTCATATTTGGTGGATTCGCGAGTAGTGGTCTATACCGATCATGCAGCGATTCGGTACCTGTTTAACAAGAAGGATGCAAAGCCCAGGCTGATCAGATGGATCCTGTTGTTGCAAGAGTTCGACCTAGAAATTAAGGACAGAAAAGGGAGCGAGAATCAGGTGGCAGATCACCTATCGCGATTGGAAAGCTGGTCGCATGTGAAGGAAGGTGATAACATCAAAGAGGAGTTCCCGGATGAGCAGCTCTTGGCAATAGGGGAAGCTGAGGTTCCCTGGTATGCAGACATAGTGAACTTGCTAGTGAGTGGAGTCTATCCACCAGAGGCTACGACTCAGCAGAGAAAAAAATTGAGGCATGATTGCCAGTATTTTATTTGGGATGAGTCATACTTGTTTGAACAAGGACCGGATTAGGTTATGAGAAGATGCATTCCGGAGAGCCAGATTGCAGAGGTTTTAAGGAGTTGTCACTCTTCATTGTATGGAGGGCACCACGGAGGCGTGCGGACAACGCACAAGGTTCTACAGTCAGGTTTGTTTTGGCCTACACTGTTTAGAGACTCTATGGCATACGTCAAAATGTGCGATAGATGTCAGAGGACAGGCACAATTGGTAGGAGGCAAGAGATGCCACTGCAGAATGTACTAGAAGTGGAGACCTTTGATGTATGGGGCATAGATTTCATGGGCTCGTTCCCACAGTCATTTGGTAATCGTTGCATCTTGGTGGTCGTTGATAATGTATCAAAGTGGGTTGAAGAAATAGCTTGCCCCAGGAATGACAACAAGGTAGTAACAAAATTTGTGAAAAAACACATTCTCACCAGGTTCGGGACACCTCGAGCCATTATCAGTGATGGAGGGGCTCATTTTGTCAATTTAAGTTTCAAGAAGCTACTAGCTAAGTATAGGGTGCGTCACAAGGTGGCAACAACATATCATCCCCAAACTAGTGGGCAAGGGGAGGTGTCAAACAGAGAGGTGAAGAAGATTCTCCAAAAAACAGTGAATGCACAACGTAGTGATTGGTCAAGCAAACTCGATGATGCATTGTGGGCTTACAGAACTGCTTACAAGACACCGATTGGAACTTCTCCATACCGATTGGTCTATCGTAAAGCGTGTCATCTAACGGTGGAGCTAGAGCACTGAGCTTTCTGGGCCATGAGGAAATTGAATATGGACTTAGAGCTAGCGGGCAAGAAGAGGCTGATGTAACTCAGCAAACTCGAGGAGTTTCGTTGGCATGCTTATGAGAGTGCCAAGTAATACAAAGAAAAAACAAAGAGGTGGCACAACAAGCATGTGTTGCATCGTATTTTCGAGCCAGGGCAGAAAGTGTTGCTCTTCAATTCAAGATTGAAGCTTTTTCCAGGGAAGTTGCAGTCCAAATGGTCAGGGCCGTTTAAGGTAGTGAGAATGACCCCGCACGGGGCAGTAGAGTTGTGGCAAGAAGATCGAAGTGCCACGTTCTTAGTCAATGGGCAGCGATGTAAGCATTATTGGGGTGAGGACGATAGTCGAGAGAAGACGTCCATCACCCTAAAGGATGTCTAAGCTTCAATGACGTCGATCCGCGATAGTAAACCAGGCGCTGTACGGGAGGCAACCCAAGAAATTGTTGTAATACTTGAGTAGAATTAGTAGAAAAGAAAGAAAAAAAAAGAAAAGAGAAAAATAGAAAAATAAAAATAAAAACAAAATTTGTGTTTTATGTTGAAACCTATGAATTCTAACTAATTTCTTGTTGTGAGATGAATTTCAGGTTGAACGGAGGGTAAAAATGCAAAGGATCGCAAAGGAAAAATCGAGGTGAGAAAAATAATAAAAAGTGGCAAAACAGTGAGCCTGCGCGATGGCTCTGTGTCACGGAGGAGGGCCTCCGCGTTTCCCTCCGTGACTCGTTGAGGTGTAATTCTGGTATTTTTAAAATTCCATAACACCTCTGCGTTGGCTCTGTGTCACGGAGGGGGTGCTCCGCGTTACCCTCCGTGACATGTTGAGGTGTTAATCGCGTCGGGTCACACCGGGTCGCCGGGTGACCCGTGCGAAAATCCTCCTTTTTAACCCCTATTTCCCTCATTTTCCCCCATTTCTCATCCTCTCCGCGACGAACACCCAAAAATTCCCCCTTCCTCAACGTGACACAGACCTAGGCACGAGTTTTCTTCAACTTTTCTTCGATTTCATCGAATTAAAGGTATGTTCTTTAACTTCATCTCAATTCTTGACTAATTTTTTTCGATTTTGAGCATGTGAGGTGAGTAAACCTTGCCCTAATTGTAAATTAAGCTTGAATTCATTTAAGTTATTGTTGATTGATGTTCGTAGTATCATTTTGATTGTATGAACTCGATAAATACATGCTTGATCGAATTTTGGTGAAATATGTAGCTAGGGTTTGAATTTGATTGCGAAGAAACTAAATGTGATTGAAAATGTGAAAATTATGGGTTGGGCATGTTGGGTGAGGTGAATTGTGTTGTGCTTGATGTGAATATGCTAAATAAACGATGGATTTTCAGGAAAATGAAATTGTTGAATTGCATAGAAATTGGTGAATTGCATAGGTTGTGTTGAGAGAAGTTTTTGCTAAGTGCTATGTGATGAAATGGTATCGATGGTGATATTTTGATTAGCTGTACAAATTTTGAGTAGTACGTAGAATTTATTCCATTGAATTCTCTGAATGCACGAGGCATGTTGTTGTTTTTTTTGTAAATTGGAAAGTGAGAATCGTCTTGCCGTAATGTCGTAATTGTGGCTAAGGACTAAGTGTGGGGTGGACTAGCTTAACCCAACCTTAGTCGAAGCTAATTTTGATTTGAATAACATTGGGACTGCCTGTTTGATTCGACAGGAACAATGGCGAGCAGGCAAGACAAAGGAAAGGGCGCATCTACATCGGGCGCCGGGAGGAAAAGAATTAGACTGGGAACAGCAGTCCCAGCAGCACCAGCGGTTCCGCGCGGCCAACGCCGTCAATATGGAACCCGATGGGTGATGAACGAAGGGAAGAAATGGTACGCAAAGCACAAGGAGAACAAATACTTCCCCGAGGAGCACATTGCAAGGGAGCCGTTGGCACCGGAATTCCCCAGAATCGTACACTGGATTGATACTGCCGAGCTGAACTTCATCTTTGAAGAGCCCAAGGAGTGCAATCTCCACCTGATTCGGGAGTTCTATGCCAACTGGAACCCGACACTCCGCAGTCACACCGTCAAGATAAGGGGGCAAGTAGTCACCTTTGAGCCCCATCACCTCAATGCCATTTTGGGGGCGCGGGACACAGACGCCCATGTACTCCGGCAGCTGAACATCACTCCACCATATGCAGATATTAGACGCACTCTGTGTGGAGCTCGTTCTACAGCACGGTGGAGTAGGCATAACGAGAGGGGCTACCATCAAACGCTGCCCTACTCTCAAATGAACAGGGAAGCCGAAATTTGGCCTAAGATCGTGTGTTCCTGACTGATCCCGGGGGTGCACATGATAGTTGTGACCCTGGATCTTGTGTGTTTGGTCTACGCCCTGATGAAAGGGCTGGAAATTAATGTTGGGGCGGTGATTATCTCCGCCATGAAGAGAGCCCGTTTGCTTCAAGGGCACAGGTACGGGTTTGGTGGCTTGTTGACCATGTTCCTGAGGGGCCTGGATATTGAGGAAGAGACCCTGGACTACATCCCGCAGATGTATAGGCGTGCCTTGGACGTCAACAAAACTAAGGCACCCGACACCACTCACGGGCCAGTTCTCACACTAGCTGAGCGACATGCTCGGGATGATCAGTATATGACCCGTATGTTCGGGATGCAGATGCTGCAGTTGAGAATAGGCGGGAGGCCAGCAACAGAAGATGAGCTGTGGAAGCTCGAGCTAGATTACCCCTTCGGTGAAAATGCTAGGGCTCTATACCGAGTGGGGCCAGCTTTTGTGGAGCCCGTAGACGACGATGTCCCCATCGACGAGGAGACACACCGTGAGGACTCAGATATTAAGTCGGATGAAGACAGCGGGGGCGATTCAGATATAGGGGATGAGGCAACGACACCTGACGAAGAAATTGAATATTTCGATTGATCAGGGAGTTTCACCACCTACTCTTACGCTATGCTGAATTTTGTGAACACTGGGGACAGTGTTCGATTTAAGTGTGGGGTGGGAGTAGTTAGGTGCTGGTTGTTTTGTTGTTGTTTATGTTCATGTTTTGCTGTTGTGCCTGTGAAAAAATTGTGACCCTGTGATTTTGGTGTTTATGTTTTGTATTGTAATTCGATGTTGTAATTAATGTGAAGTTGTTGTGTGCTGTATGGAGTTGTTGTTAGCTGGTTGTGTAAATATTTTTATTTTATCGAAATTATCGTTATTTTTAAAATTTTTCGTTGAAATATTTTTATGATTGGGTTTCTTGGCGTTTGTTTTTGGTGCTTTTACTGAGAATAGTCCCATTGAACCGAAGTCGTAAATAGTGACCGTTCCCTATGATGGATGGATGACGACCGTCTTAAGGGAAATGTAGTCGATAGGAGTAGATTTTTTTTGTTCTTTTATTTTTCTTTTGTTTGTGTGTATCCCAAATGTGCCGCTACTTTATGGTTCGGAATTCTTGTTGCGTGTTGTACATGATATTTAGAAAATGCAAAGGTGATTCGTATGAAAGCATGCAACTTTGCAAACATGTTTAGATACCTAGACCATAGAGTTCGATTCGGTGTGACTGAGACTTAATGTTTGAATTCTTGTAATTAGCTGATTGAAGAGTCTGTGAATATGTCTTGAGTTGAGCATGTGCAATGAGTGTGTGGTGAGGTTTCGATTATTCCATGCTATTGTGTAGTGTCTAAAAATTGCCTGGTGTGTGTACGAAACGAAATGAAGGATGTGTAGTGTAGGAAAGGATGTAGTCATTTCTTTGATTTAACCAAAAGTTTTTTTTCCATTATCGTACCTACCTTGAATGTACATCCTAGTTAGCCCATTGAGCCTTTAGCCTATTTTTTTTTCTTTTGTCGAAAAGGTATAAATCGAGCACAACCCCTTATTTTCATTATCCGTGAATTTGATCCCAAACTCTTAAGCGCTCAAGAAAAATAATTTTCCCACAGTGTCAAGGAGTGAAAAGGGTGAAAAAGAAAGGAAAAGCGAAAGTGGTGAAAGTAAAGAAAAGGTCAAGGGTGTACTTGCCGAATTTAATAAAAGGAAGATGTATAACTAATCTTTGTTATTAAGTCGAGCGTGCTTAAGGATATGGGAATAAAAATAAAGAAAGACTTCAAGAATTGGAGGATGAAGGAAGAAACAATGCCCATAATGTGGTGGGATGCATTGAAAAGCGCTTAAGGATGCTAGTTGCTATTATTGGTTAGCCCAGTATTTACTAGTTCCTTAGCTTACATTACAACCCATTAAGCCCTACGTGATCTTACATCATGCGTCCTTATATTAGTGGAGTAATACACTAGAGGCAAGCTTATGGGTCATGACATGATGCATGTGAATTCTTTGGGAGAGAGAGAAATCGTGTTCATATGCCCCTGCATGTAATTTGTTTGAGATCATATGATTGAAAAGGGGGAAATTCTCTTGTGTTGTGAGGGAACATGCTTGATGAGAGACTAAATTTCGTGTCGGATGTCTTGATCAGCTGATTTGCATGAGTTTGCCGAGATCGAGAGTCGACTCTTGAGTCTAGGAGGTCTTAATGTGTTGAATGTCATTGTATTGATGAGACTATGCATGTTTTCTTGATTATTTGCTATGTTAAATAGGTATAACCGTATCTTGAATTGTCGAGCCTAAGTAGCTATGATTGGGTGTCAATTGCATGAGATGTGAGATTATTGTTCGAGGACGAACAAGGTTTTAAGTGTGGGGTAAGTGATCTTGGGCAGAATTATCTGCCCATGTGATACTCAAATGCTTCATTTCGTCTTGTTTATCCATCGATATTTGTACATTCTCATGTGATTTGTAGTTAAAAGGTGAATTTATACTAACCAACATGATTAGTGTTGTTTTGCAGGAAAAATGTAATTTTAGGAAGCTAAAATGCATGTTGGGAGAAATCGGGAATGGACTTGGAAGCGAGCAGTGGAAAAGGCCAAGGAAATGCAGCAAATTAAGGGGCTCCGGGATGGAGCTGTGTCATGCTGCCATTGCGGAGGCATTCTGCCCTACATGATTAAAATAGGCCAAGTTCCAGTGGAGGTCCGCGTTGCCTCCATGGCACGTTGGACATAATTAATTACCTGGAACATGTAATTCCAGTGAAGGTCCACGTTGGAGCCGTGGCACGTTGGCCAAGCCCCGCGTTGCACGCCGTGGCACGTTGAGGAGTAAGAGCTGGAGGACCGGATTCCAGTACGGGTCTGTGTTTGTGGCGTGTCACGGAGGCAGTGCTCCGCGATGCACTCCGTGACACGTTGCTTGTTATTCCGGGAAAAATTCCCAGTAGTGTAAATAGCACACTTAGGTTTATTTTTAAGAAGGCTGAATTAGATGAGCAAGGACGTGGGTTACAGGAAGTTGAGGGGACGAAAATCTTAGGGTTCTTCTCTATCTATTTCTCCTTTATTTCAATTGTTTGTATGATTTATACTCATTTAATGATGTTTAATCCACAAATGAGTGGTTAAATTCACTTCTCACTGAGGTTAAGAACATTTGTAGTGGAATGTAATTATTAATTATCTTGGTTTTTTGTCTTTTCTTCCATGGTTGTTCTATCAATTCTTGTTCTTACTGCATTAATGTTTGGCCAATGTTAATGTACATCTAAAAAATCCGGTTTTCGCTCGAAAGAGAAAGAAATTGTAAAGTTGTGAATTGGTAGGATATGATCTCTTCTTGGTTTGGGAAAATTGAGAATTGATTTACCTTCAGAATAGAAATATATCTGAAAGTCGTATTAGTCAATTAAGGAATCAGTTTCGTATGGCTAGAACATGTATTTCTTCTTATCACAGAAATGTAGGTGGAAGGTTCATGATTCTTAAGTTGGGTTAAATACGAGAGTTTTAATCCATAGGCAATAATTCTTGACTAGCAACCGAAGGAATGAACCGACTTGTATCAATAAATTGCTTCCCTGCATGTTATTTTAGCCTCAGCATGCTCATTACTATAGTTCAGACTCAATTTGTACATTTGTTTTAGATTAGTATAAATTAGGAAACAAACTCCCAAAATCTTCTTGAAACTGTTGTCTGCATTATTAGAGTTATTGTTTATTAACGCTTGATTCGATTATTACCTTGGTCCAGTCCCTCTGGGATCGATACTTGGCTTACTTTAGCCATTTTTGTTCGACCACGTGCACTTGCGTGTAGGCATTTAAAAATACCCGAATAGGAGACTCGTCATATAACCAACATTACCACGATAGAGCTTGCGTGGTCCCGACAATCACACTCAAGTGGGCAGATCCGTCCAAAGATTTTCTAGGGTTAAGGATGCTACCATGATATCGATAACAAGCTGAAGGCCCCTTGGGGGCAGGGGAAACTCACAAGGGAGGTCCCAAATAATATGAACATACCTGTGTTGGCGCGTAGTTCAAAGGCATAGGTTTGACTGACCCATAGCCTAATCGGTGCTAGAAACTACTCCCAAAAATATGCATATGCTCTCCATCATTTTTCAATGAAGCTGTCCAGCGTATAGTGACGAAGATGACTCATAACATATATGCATAAATTTTAAATCATAACATGAGGAGTCTTGGCTCAAACCATACAATAAGATGAACATAATTGGGAGTCTAGTCTCCAAAACCTTGTGGTAAGCTAATTCATGAAATCATAAAACATACTTGATCACATGGGCTTGCCCAATACTTAAACATGCTTGAAGTCAACTGGATTCACTTTCAAAACATGAACATAGACATGGGTAATTCGAAGTCATGCTTTCTTCGTAAACATCTCTTCATACTTGAATGCATCTCTCATGGATCTAAACTTTCGTGGGCTTTCATGGATGGGCATTATAATTTAGAAAACTTGAAAACATAACTTATAATTTAAAACATTGTAAAATCTTCCCATTAATCATGATTAAACATTCAAAACATGCTTAGATCATACCCATGATAAATACTAAGGAAATTCTCACATTGGTTAAAAACCCCATAGAATCGTCAATTAAAACATCATGAATTGAGAGGGAATTGGACATGAGTGTGGACTAGTGCACCCATTCATAACCTTACATACCTAAGGGGACCTGATTTCACAACTTCCTTGATTTCCCAATGAGAATTGAGGAAGAACTTTGAAGAAACTAGACTTGATCACCTCTCAACTCTTCTAAGCTTTCATGCATGAATTAGGTAGGCTTAGAATGACTTAATCCTTCTTAAAACACTCTTACCTGAGCTCAAAATAGCGTAGTTTTGGCCTTAGGAATATAGGAATTACGGAAAAGTCCTTAACAAACTCACAAGGAAAAACAGACTATCAGTCCCATGGAGGGACTGGACGAGTCGTGCCCCTGACCAAGACTCGTGGTCACCTCTTGTCATGAACATAGCCAATTCTTTTTCTGAGGATCACCATGAGGGACACCACTACTCATGGTGTACCCAACGACTCGTGGTGACCAGACGTTGCCAACACTACCGAAGTTCTCCAATCTTCACCCGACCTTTGACCATGGACCACCCAACGAATCATGGTGTTCACCAGAACTCGTGGTCACACCCGTGGCCAGATCCCAACTCAAGATTTCAACAATGGACACCCCTCCCCCCTAGTCACTTAATGACTCGTGGTGTTCCCGACTGGTCACTAGTGATCTTGGGCAGATTTATATGCCCAAGTGATACTCAAAAGTATCATTTTCGCCTTGTTTATCTATCAATGTGTATACATTCTCATGTAATTGGTAATAAAATGTGAATTTATACTAACCAACATGATTAGCATTGTTTTTCAGGTAAAATGTGATTTCAAGAAGCTAAAATGCATGTTGGATGATATCGGAGTTGGACTTGGATGCGAGCAAGGGAAAAGGCATTGGACAACATGAATTAAAGGGGCTCCGCGATGGAGCCGTGTCACGCTGCCATCGCGGAGGCATTCTGCCTGGATGGGGAATATTCACCCAATTTCCAGTGGAGGTCCGCGTTTGCTCCATGGCAAGGAGCCAGTGCTCCGCGATGCACGCCGTGCCACGTTGAGCTTGAATTCCTGGACCCCCAGTTCCAGTGAGGGTCCGCGTACATGGCGTGTCACGGAGGCAGTGCTCCGCGATGCACTCCGTGACACGTTGCTCATTATTCTGGGAAAAATTCCCAGCAGTATAAATAGAACACTTAAGTTCATTTTTCATAATTCTGACTTGGTGGAGCAAGGATGTGGGTTATAGGCAGCTGAGGGACGAAAAGTTCAGGGTTTTTTCTCTCTTTCTTTCTTCTTTAATTCAATTACTTGTATGATTAACACTCATTTTATGATGATTAATCCACAAATGAGTGGCTAATTCCTCTCCTTGCTGAGGTTATGAACAATTGTGATGAAATTTGATTAAGGATTCTATGGTTTTTCATCTTTTCTTCCATGTTGTTCTATTAATTCTTGTTCTTACTGCATTGGTTTGTGCCCTACATTAATGTACATCTAAAAAGTCTGGTTTCACTCGAGAGAGCACGAAATTGGAAAGTTGTGAATTAATAGGATATGTCTTTTACTTGGTTTGGGAAAATTGAGTTTTGATTAGCTTTCAGGATAGAAATATATCGGAAAGTCATATTAGTCAATTTAGGAACCGGAATTGTATGGCTAGAACATGAATTGCATTTGATCACAGAAATGTAGACGGATGGTTCGTGATTCTTAAGTGAGGTTAAATACGAGAGTTTTAATCTCTTGGCAAATGTTCTTGGCTAGCAACAGGAAGAAAAGACTAACCAATTTATGATGATAATCAATTTTATTACATGTTCGTTTAACCTCAGCATGCTCTTATTCATAGTTCAGATTCAAAGTAGATAATTGTTCTTAGTTTTAGTATAAAAATTTATAAAACAAACTATCAACTTTTTGGTTACATTGTTGTCTGCATTTTCAGAAGTAAAGTATAGTATACTTGAGCAAATTGCACTTAATCCAAGTCTCTGTGGGATCGATACTTGGCTTACTAAAGCCACTTACTACTTGTTCGACCACGTGCACTAGCGTGTTATTTTGTATACCCACAAACAGACCCGAACAAGTGTTTGGCGCCGTTGCCGGGGACTTGGCAATTGGTGAATTTGTTTTAAGTGTTAATTTACTGTATTTTTATTTTTCTTAAGTGTTGACAACTTGGTCTTAGCCTGTATTTTGCAGACTTAATTGCTGTGAACACTGGCAAGAGACAAAGAGCTGCTGGAATCTTATATAGAGCCTGAAAGAATATTTCACAGTAAGAGAAGAGAAGCTCTACAAAGAAAGCTGCAGTTGCTCAGACAGACGATCATGGAGCAACAACAGAATCCACCGGTAGTAAGGGAAGTGTTAGTGCCCGAAGAAGTAGCAGCACGGCCTGTTATACCCCGTAGAATTCCCGGCACCTAGACGACCTATTCGCACGTTGGTTAAGCATATTCGAAGGCCATACGTGCTAGAAAAAGGCCGGGAAAAGGATCGGACGAGAAACCCGTCGAACCATCGCGGGAGGAGCCGAGGCAGAGCCCCTCCGCGATGGCAGCGTGTCACGAAGGTGAGGCCTCCGTGATGGCTCCGTGACACGTTGCCCAAGTTCAGGCCCAAGTATATAAATCCCCACTTCGGTTTTAATTGGTAAAAACATATTATGATTTCCAGAGAGCAGAGCAAACCGGCAGAGGGAGAAAGGAACGAAGGAAAGTAAGTAATTTTCATCCGATTACGCTGCTAAACGCTGCCCAAACTCAAATTAACCCCAGATACTGAGGTATTTAGCAGTAGAGGGCATTCCTATGGATTTAGTTTCGTAAAATACGACCGACGAATCGGCGAGCCGCCGAACTAAGGTAAGTAGAATTGCTCTAAATTAATGTGTATGTGTTCCTAGCTGAGAACTGAATATTTCTCCCTTCTGGACCGCTGAAAAATAACGAGTTTTCGACCGTTTTTTGAAAGGTTAAAGTTGGGATAAATATATATATATCTTAAGTGAAAATTTCTCCCGAATATTAATGTATTTAGTTCTAATTGACGTGTATATGAATGTAGTTGGGAGAAACAGCAGAAGTACCAACGGAAATCACATCGGTCAGTCGGGTACTCAGAAACTAGGTATGTAAAGCTAGTTCCTTCGGCAAGTTAGTAGCTTTAGCCTTGTATAGTACAATAAACTCCGTAGTAGAATTCCCAGAGTTGAATGTTAAGTATTATGCAAAGTTCAGTAAACCTAGTTTGCGTTGTTATATCGTATTTAGTCTGAAAGTTAGAAGAGCATGCGCCCGAGGGAAAGTTAGTATTTCAGATTCAGTACAGCCTATTATGTGGATAGCAAGCATGTTGTAGAATAAAAAGGAACAGATTTGCGTAATAACAGTTAGTAAAGTAAAATCAGATAGACAGACAGTTATGGCTACAGATTAGCCATTCAGACAGATAGTATCATGGCTACAGATTAGCCGTACAGTTAAACAAAGATTACAGAATCAGTATAATTAGTAAGAATCAGTTCACTGTAGAGACATATCAGAATAAGAAGTTAGATTTCAGAAAGTCTTTCAGTTATACATGCTTGCTATTTATATGTGCTATTTGTTTGTTAAGACTTGTTGTGGCATGTGGGTGTCCCTTTAGCATCCCCACTGCCCCTGGGTTATAGCTGTGTCGATACCAGATTCAGATATCGCCACCAGCTGGGCGATGTCATCCGCCTAGAGGACGATGATGGCTGACCACCATGATAATACAGTCCAGACCACCCTACTTGCAGGGGTAGTTCAGTTTACTCTGCGCAGAGCCAGATTACCCTGTTTGCAGGGGCAGATTACTCTGTGTGCGCTTGTGGCCGGGGGCAGTTTCAGATATAGATTTTTATAAAATTACCCTGTTGCGTGCTTGCACCCAGGGGCAGTTTCAGTTACAGATACAGCAGCAGACTACCCCGTGTGCACTTGCGCCCAGAGGCAGGAGTCTTCGGACTCAGACACAGTTTATTGTCAGAGTCCAAGGCCTAAGCTACGTACCCAAGGGGACCGGTAGGAGGAGCTCACAGTTATCAGATGAGTGGAGTGACTTATTTTTGGTTGGTTTAGACCCGGGTAGGGGTAAATAGATTGTGTGTTGGTTGGCACCTTCCGGCTTATGGGGGTCGGTCAGGTATTGTGTGTATTTATATGTATACCTATATGTGCTATTAGATACTAATAGACAGCAGGACGGCACGATATCAGGTAAGCTCAGTTTAGTTATAGAATAATTAAACTCTCCCCCGTTATTCTCAGCTAGATAGACTCAGCTACTTCTTGCTTAAATGTCATGTTATTGTGCTATTCGTTTCAGTTGCATATTTCAGTTTGCTTTACATGCTCAGTACATGTGGTACTGACGCCTAGCGGGGTGCTGTATTGCTTGCCTACAGGTACTCACAGACGAGGAGTCGATCCCTCGTGATTCCAGCCAGCCAGTGAGTCATCAGCTCCTGTCATCCGGAGTCTGATTCCCAGAGGTGTAGCTCCTTTTCTTTTGTTGTGCAGTATGGGTAGGTCAGGGTCCTGTCCCGATCATTTCTATTAGTTTCTTACAGTATTCATAGAGGCTTGCAGTCTGTATATATTCCCTGTGGTTATTTGAGCCGGTCGTGTGGGGCCGTGCAGTCTGCTGTAGCTGTTTTGTATTCCAGTTTATGTTGGTCGTGTGGGGCCTTAGTTTGACAGTAGTGGTGACCTTGCCGGTCACGTAGTTTTACAGCAGTCTTGTGTTGAGTTACAAATAACTAGACAGCATGGTGGCCTTGTCAGCCCGCATAGGTTCCTTGTTACAGGTCTGTTTCTGGTTAGCTGTTGTTACAGGTACAGATGGCTACAGGCCAGTTGGCCGGAGGCTGTAGTTACAGCCGTTATATAGCCGATTTGTTTCTTTAAATAGAGCCAAAGCCAGCCAAAGCACCAGATGTGCTCAGGCTGGACCAGTTAGCAGTCCAGAGTCTAGCAGGCACCACGTGCTGTCACACCCTACAAGGTGGGGTGTGACAAACTTGGTATCAGAGCAGGTCGTATCCCAGGGAGTCTGCAAGCCGTGCTAAGTAGAGTCTTGTCTATGGATGTGTTGTGCACCACATACTATAGGCAGGAGGCTGCGAGGCATGTTAGGATTGTCACTCTTCTTTCTTATTCAATCGTGCTATAGAGCGGTACAGTATAGAGTTGACTTTTGAAACTCACCACCCTCTTTGCTCACAGATATTATGGCAGACCAGTGGCACCCAGCTACAGGTAGGAGATTGGATATAGCAGCGGGCGAAGGCACCAGTAGGATGCCTTAGTTACAGCCAGATTCCACCCAGTCTGAGAGCAATATGGAGGCGTCATCTCGGCCCTCCCAGCAGTCTCCGCCTCGCCAGACGCCATTTGAGGCAGCACCGCCTCCCACAGCTCCTGCACCCATTTCATTTGATCAGGAGCTACGTAGTGCGTTGGTTATGTTGACTCAGATGCTAGCTGCTCAGCGTCAGCCAGCACCACCTACAGCAGCAGAACCCCTAGGGGGGCCAGGTAGTTCCAGGGTTAGAGAATTCTTGGCATTGGGACCCCCTCAGTTTACTGGATCGGATTCAGCGGAGGACCCTCAGGACTTTTTGGACCAGATGCAGAGTATCTTTAGAGTCATGCACGTAACCCCAGCAGAATCAGTTGAGTTAGCAGTGTTCCGGTTATGGGATATTGCTGTTTTGTGGTACGAAAGTTGGGAGACGTCTCGGGGAAGAGATGCAGCCCCTCCTACTTGGTCCAGCTTTTCAGAGGCCTTCCTAGACCACTACTTACCCCGGGAGGTCAGACAGGCCCGGATGGACCAGTTCTTACATTTAGAGCAGGGGGCTAGGAGCGTCCGTGAATATTCCTTACAATTCGACTCCTTAGCCCGCTATGCTCCAGCATTTGTGGACACCATGTCGTCCAGAGTCCACCGCTTTATTATGGGCCTGAATCCAGAGTACATAGAGACGTGCATGACAGCTACTTTGAGAGAGGACATGGACATAGCCAGGGTGCAGGCCTTCGCACAGACAATTGAGGGCCTGAGGCAGCGACAGCGGGGTGACAGACAGGCGACTTCAGAGCAGCGCCATAGGAGCAGACCCGCTGAGATTCAGAGGGAAATTCCTAAGGGGTCGAGACCACGGTTTTCAGATAGGACACCCAAACCTTTACCACCGGTACAGCAACAGAGAGGCAGGTTTATTCGCCGGAGTCAGTCAGAGTCCGGTAGCAGTTCACGGACAGTAGCCTCATATCAGCAGCGGAGGGTAGAACAGAGTAGATTTACATCCACCCCTTGTCCTATATGTCACCGACTACATTATGGAGCCTGCAGGCAGGGCTTCCCAGGGTGTTATTACTGCGGACAGGAAGGGCATTTAATGAGAGATTGTCCAGCCAGGGGACAGGGTAGTCAGGATGATCTGGATAGAGCGTCAGCAGGGCCACGAGTTCCAGCAGCCTCAGCAGGGCGCAGACCCCCAGGTTCAGGAAATAGGGGCCGAGGTAGACCAGGAGCCTCTGGCTCAGGTGCAGGCCCCAGCCGTACCTATGTATTACCAGGGAGGAAGGATTCAGAGGCATCTCCCGACGTGGTCACAGGTATATTGACTATCTGCTCATGCCCTGTTTATGTATTGATTGATCCAGGGTCTACATTGTCATATACCACACCATTTGTGGCCCGAAAGTTGGGTATCGAACCAGAATTGCTTTAGCAGCCCTTTTCAGTGCTTACACCGGTCGGTGACTCGATTACAGCTAAAAGAGTTTCCCGAGGGTGTATGGTAGAGGTTGCTGATCGCCAGACCACAGTAGACTCAATAGAACTTGAGATGGTCGACTTTGATGCTATTATGGGTATGGACTGGTTAGTGCCATGCTACGCCGACTTAGAATGCTGGACGAAGACGGTCCGATTCCACTTTCCGGGGGAGGCAGTGCGAGAGTGGAAAGGGAGTACACCTACGCCGAAAGGTATGTGTTTTTCCTACCTTAAGGCAAGAAAATTAATAGCAAAGGGATGTATTTGCCACCTAGTTAGAGTCCAGGACGTTCGGGTGGAACCTCCGACTCTTCAGTCTATTCCAGTGGTCAATGAATTCCCTGACGTATTCACGGATGAGTTGCCTAGTGTCCCTCCCGAAAGGGAGATAGATTTTGCGATTAACTTGTTGCCAGGGACTCAACCTATATCCATTCCCCCGTATCGCATGGCACCAGCTGAGCTTAGAGAGTTGAAAGAGCAGTTAAAAGATTTGCTCGACAAAGGTTTTATCAGGCCTAGTACTTCCCCGTGGGGTGCGCCAGTTCTGTTTGTAAGAAAGAAAGATGGCTCACTCCGTATGTGTGTGGACTACCGGCAGCTGAATAAGGTAACGATTAAAAACAAATACCCGCTCCCGAGAATAGATGATTTGTTTGACCAATTGCAGGGGGCCAAATGTTTCTCTAAGATAGATCTGAGGTCCGGATACCACCAGGTCCGGGTTCGTGAGAGGGACATTCCAAAAACGGCTTTCAGGACCAGGTATGGTCACTTTGAATTTCTAGTCATGTCTTTCGGGTTGACGAATGCTCCCGCAGTGTTTATGGACCTGATGAACAGCATATTCAGACCGTATTTGGATCTGTTCGTGATAGTATTTATCGATGATATTCTGGTATATTCTCGTTCAGAGACAGATCACCAGAACCATTTACGAACAGTACTCCAGATCCTTAGAGAACGTCAGCTGTACGCCAAGTTTTCTAAGTGTGAGTTCTGGCTGAACTCAGTTGCCTTTTTGGGGCACATCGTGTCGGATGCTGGTATACAGGTAGACACACAGAAAATAGAGGCGGTCAAGACATGGCCCAGACCTACCACTCCGATCGAGGTCCGCAGCTTCCTGGGTTTAGCAGGGTATTACCAGAGATTTGTTGAAGGATTCTCCACTATAGCAGCACCTCTGACAAAGCTGACACAGAAAGTAGCAAAATTTTAGTGGACGGAAGCATGTGAGCAGAGTTTTCAGGAGTTGAAAGACAGATTGACCTCCGCCCCAGTACTAGCATTGCCAGAGGGAACAGATGGGTATGCGGTGTATTGCGACGCTTCAGGTTTGGGACGGGGTTGTGTGTTAATGCAACATGGTAAGGTGATTGTTTATGCTTCCAGACAGTTGAGGAAACACTAAAAGAACTATCCGACCCATGACCTGGAACTGGCCGCAGTGATCCACGCTCTGAAAATTTGGAGGCATTATCTGTATGGTGTCCATGTAGACATTTTCACAGATCATAAAAGTCTGCAATATATTTTCACACAGAGGGAGTTAAATCTGCGGCAACGTCACTGGTTAGAATTTTTGAAAGACTATGATGTAAATATTCTTTATCATCCAGGAAAAGCTAATGTAGTAGTAGATGACCTGAGCCGTAAGTCAATGGGGAGTTTGGCGTATTTGCGGCCCGAGAAGTGGGAATTAGCCAAGGAAATTCATCAACTAGCTGGTTTAGCCGTTCGAGTAGTGGAGACAGAAAATAACAGAGCGGTAATTCAGAATTCTGCCGAGTCATCACTAGTTACAGAGGTAAAAGAACGGCAGTACGAGGACCCTGACTTAGTCCAGCTCAGAGATAGAATTCAGAAAGGTAAAGAGTCAGATTTCCAAGTGACTGAAAATGAAGTACTACGTTGTGGGGGCCGTTTATGTGTCCCGAATGTTTCAGGGCTTCACCAGCAGATCATGCATGAGGTACATTACGCTCGTTATTCCCTCCATCCAGGAGCAACGAAAATGTACCATGATATCAGAGACATTTACTGGTGGCCAGGTATGAAATCTGAAATAGCCGAATTTGTATCTAGATGTCCTAACTGCCAGCAGGGGAAAGCGGAGCACCAGAAACCGGGCGGTCTGACGCAGGATATAGCTGTGCCTATGTGGAAATGGGAAGCGATAAATATGGATTTTGTAACAGGATTACCCCGTACCAGACGCAGAAATGATTCCATTTGGGTAATAGTAGATAGGCTAACAAAATCAGCTCATTTCCTACCAGTGAAGGCTACCTTCTCAGCTGAGGATTATGCCGAATTATATATCAGAGAAATAGTTAGATTACATGGAGTGCTGGTATCTATTATTTCAGACAGGGGAGCACAATTCACAGCTAGATTTTGGCAGTCGTTCCAGAGGGGTCTGGGAACGCAGATCAATTTGAGCACAACATTCCACCCTCAGACAGATGGACAGGCTGAGCGAACTATCCAAATGCTCGAAGATATGCTACGGGCGTGCGTACTAGATTTTGGGGGTAGCTGGGATGAGCATCTGTCGCTGATTGAATTTGCTTATAATAAGAGCTACCATTCAACTATTTAGATGGCGCCTTTCGAGGCATTATACGGGCGAAAATGTAGATCGCCGGTGGGCTGGTTTGAAATAGGAGAATCAGCATTAGTTGGCCCAGACATCGTTCGGCAGTCCGAGGAAAAGATAAAGCTAATCCGAGAACGTTTACTGACTGCTCAGAGCCGCCAGAAGTCGTATGCAGATATGCGGCGTAGAAATCTAGAATTTGCGGTAAGTGACTGGGTATACCTGAAGGTGTCTCTGATGAAAGGGGTGATGAGATTTGGCAAGAAAGGCAAGCTTAGCCCAAGATTCATTGGGCCATATCAGATTCGGCGAAGAATAGGCCGAGTTGCATACGAGTTGAACTTGCCTCCAGAGTTAACATCTGTTCACCCAGTGTTCCATGTTTCTATGTTAAGGAAGTTCGTAGGGGACCCTTCTACAGTAGTTCTGGTTCAAGATGTCCAGGTCACAGAAGAGTTAGCATATGAAGAAGTTCCCGTAGCTATCTTAGACAGACAGATTCGCAGGTTGAGAACTAAAGATGTTGCATCTGTCAAAGTATTGTGGCGTAATAGGAATCGTGAGGAAATGACGTGGGAAGCAGAAGAAGATATGAAAGTCAAATACCCTCACCTATTTCAGGCCTAGTCAGGCGACAGGTATGTCCGTATTATTACTTATGCAGTACCTTATGGTTGTATGTCTGTGAATGATAAAGAGTGATATTTAGTTACCCAGTGGATCCTAGAATATTATGTGCAGTGCCTGTGTTGGACTTTTCTACATTTCACGTTTTTGTTATAGTCCATATTACAGGGGAAACTCTGCCGAAATTTTCAAGAAAATAAAGTAAGTAGTCCTATAGATACCAGTGTACATTCGAGGACGAATGTTCTTAAGGGGGGGAGAATGTTATACCCCGTAGAATTCCCGATACCTAGACGACCTATTCGTACGTTGGTTAAGCATATTAGAAGGCCATACGTGCTAGAGAAAGGCCGGGAAAAGGATCGGACGAGAAACCCGTCGAACCATCGTGGGAGGAGCCGAGGCAGAGCCCCTCCGCGATGCCAGCGTGTCACGGAGGTGAGGCCTCCGCGATGGCTCCGTGACACGTTGCCCAAGTTCAGGCCCAAGTATATAAAGCCCGACTTCGGTTTTAATTGGTAAAAACATGTTATAATACAGAGAGCAGAGCAAACCGGCAGAGGGAGAAAAGGAATGAAGGAAAGTAAGTAATTTTCATCCGATTACGCTGCTAAACGCTGCCCAAACTCAAATTAACCCCAGACACTGAGGTATTTAGCAGCAGAGAGCATTCCAACAGATTTAGTTTCGTAAAATACGGCCGACGAATCGGCGAGCCGCCGAACTAAGGTAAGTAGAATTGCTCTAAATTAATGTCTATGTGTTCCTAGCTGAGAACTGAATATTTCTCCCTTCTGGACCATTGAAAAATAACGAGTTTTCGACCGTTTTTCGAAAGGTTAAAGTTGGGATAAATATATATATCTTAAGTTACAATTTCTCCCGAATATTAATGTATTTAGTTCTAATTGACGTGTATATGAATGTAGTTGGGAGAAACAGCAGAAGTACCGACGGAAATCACATCGGTCAGTCGGGTACTCAGAAACCAGGTATGTAAAGCTAGTTCCTTTGGAAAGTTAGTAGCTTTAGCCTTGTATAGTACAATAAACTCCGTAGTAGAATTCCCGGAGTTGAATGTTAAGTATTGTGCAAAGTGTAGTAAACCTAGTTTGCGTTGTTATATCGTATTCAGTCTGAAAGTTAGAAGAGCATGCGCCCGAGGGAAAGTTAGTATTTCAGATTCAGTACAGCCTATTATGTGGATAGCAAGCATGTTGTAGAATAAAAAGGAACAGATTTGCGTAATAACAGTTAGTAAAGTAAAATCAGATAGACAGACTGTTATGGCTACAGATTAGCCATTCAGACAGATAGTATCATGGCTACAGATTAGCCGTACAGTTAAACAAAGATTACAGAATCAGTATAATTAGTAAGAATCAGTTCAGTGTAGAGACAGATCAGAATAAGAAGTTAGATTTCAGATAGTCTTTCAGTTATACATGCTTGCTATTTATATGTGCTATTTGTTTGTTGAGACATGTTGTGGCATGTGGGTGTCCCTTTAGCATCCCCACCGCCCCTGGGTTATAGCTGTGTCGATACCAGATTCAGATACCGCCACCATCTGGGCGATGCCATCCGCCTAGAGGACGATGATGGCTGACCACCATGATAATACGGTCCAGACCACCCTGCTTGCAGGGGTAGTTCAGTTTACTCTGCACAGAGCCAGATTACCCTATTTACAGGGGCAGATTACTCTGTGTGCGCTTGTGGCCGGGGGCAGTTTCAGATACAGATTTTTATAAAATTACCCTGTTGCGTGCTTGCACCCAGGGGCAGTTTCAGTTACAGATACAGCAGCAGACTACCCCGTGTGCACTTGCGCCCAGAGGTAGGAGTCTTCGGACTCAGACACAGTTTATTGTCAGAGTCCAAGGCCTAAGCTACGTACCCAAGGGGACCGGTAGGAGGAGCTCACAGTTATCAGATGAGTGGAGTGACTTATTTTTGGTTGGTTTAGACCCGGGTAGGGGTAAATAGATTGTGTGTTGGTTGGCACCTTCTGGCTTATGGGGGTCGGTCAGGTATTGTGTGTATTTATATGTATACCTATATGTGCTATTAGATACTGATAGACAGCAGGACGGCACGGTATCAGGTACGCTCAGTTTAGTTATAGAATAATTAAACTCTCCCCCGTTATTCTCAACTAGATAGACTCAGCTACTTCTTACTTAAATGTCATGTTATTGTGCTATTCGTTTCAGTTGCATATTTCAGTTTGCTTTACATGCTCAGTACCTGTGGTACTGACGCCCAGCGGGGCGCTGTATTGCTTGCCTACAGGTACTCACGGACGAGGAGTCGATCCCTCGTGATTCCAGCCAGCCAGTGAGTCATCAGCTCCTGTCATCCGGAGTCTGATTCCCAGAGGTGTAGCTCCTTTTCTTTTGTTGTGCAGTATGGGTAGGTCGGGGCCCTGTCCCAATCATTTCTATTAGTTTGTTACAGTATTCGTAGAGGCTTGCAGTCTGTATATATTCCCTGTGGTTATTTGAGCCGGTCGTGTGGGGTCGTGCAGTCTGCTGTAGCTGTTTTGTATTCCAGTTTATGTTGGTCGTGTGGGGCCTTAGTTTGACAGTAGTGGTCACCTTGCCGGTCACGTAGTTTTACAGCAGTCTTGTGTTGAGTTACAGATAACTAGACAGCATGGTGGCCTTGTCGGCCCGCATAGGTTCCTTGTTACAGGTCTGTTTATGTTTAGCTGTTGTTACAGGTACAGATGGCTACAAGCCAGTTGGCCGGAGGCTGTAGTAACAGCCGTTATATAGTCGATTTGTTTCTTGAAATAGAGCCAAAGCCAGCCAAAGCACCAGATGTGCTCAGGCTGGACCAGTTAGCAGTCCAGAGTCCAGCAGGCACCACGTGCCGTCATACCCCCCAAGGTGGGGTGTGACACGGCCGGTTCGCGAGGTGGCAATCCACATGCTAATAATGTTACATCAAGTATCCGCAAACTAGAGTCTGGAGGGAGTTTGAACTCAAACAAAATATGGTGCAGTTGTTGCACACAAGCGGGCAATTTACCGGTCTCCCTCATGAAGATCCTCAGCAGCATCTCCAAAATTTTTTGGAGATAAGTGACACTTACATACCCACTGGAGTGTCACCAGACTATGTCCGACTTACATTATTTCCATTTTCATTACTAGGAGAAGCCAAGAGGTGGTTGAAAGCTGAGCCACCAAATTCTATTTCTACGTGGGATGATCTTGCACGGAAATTTTTGATAAGGTTTTTTCCCTCTGGTAAAACAGCAAGACTTAGAAGTCAAATTCTAAGTTTCAAACAGAGAGAGGGAGAAAATTTATATCAAGCCTGGGAGAGATTTAAATCCATGTTGCGGGACTGTCCTCATCATCATCAGTCCACTGATGTGCTGGTGCACACATTTATTGAGGGTTTGGAACCCCACACCAAAATATTGCTAGACTCAGCAGCTGGAGGGCAAGCGTTGGAGAAGACTTATGAGGAGTTGTATACCTTGTTGAACAGGATTTCACAGGGCAATCCAGAATGGAATGCTGATTCATCAAGAGGTGGGACAAGGAAAGCAGCAGGAGTGCTTGAAGTGGATGGATTCACAGCTATTGCTGCACAGATAGCTGCCATGCAAAATCAATTGAACAACCACTTCAGCAACATGACATTGAACCAGCCTCCAGCCCCAGTTAATGCAGTCCAGCAGATGTGGTGTGAAGTGTGTGGAAGCAGTGAGCACTCAGCTGAGTGTTGTGGAGCCAATCCTGACTCGGTAAACTTTGTGGGTAATGCACAGAGAAATCACCAGCAGTATGGTAGTAGCTACAATTCAAATTGGAGGAATCATCCTAATTTCTCATATGGTAGCAACAACCATCAAGGCCAAAGTTCGGGTCAGGGTGTGCAAAAAAACCAAGGAGGGCAACAGAACTACCAAGCTCAATTCAGAAACAACAATGCACCTCCTCCACCACCATCACCCAGCATTGAGGAGATCTTCAAGACCATGATAGCTAACCAAGCTCAATTGCAGGCTGACTATGTGAAATTGGCAGCCGAAGTGAAAAACACTCAGTTAGCTACCAAGGCACTTGAGTATCAATTTGGGAAATTTGCTAGTGCCCAAAATACAAGGCCTAGAGGAGGACTGCCGAGCGACATGGATCCCAATCCCAAGCAGGTAAATGCAGTGACCACGAGGAGTGGTTTGCAGCTGAAAGAGGTGGAACCAGAAAGACCACCTCAACATTCAATAGCAGCAGAAGTTGGAGGGAGCAAAGTTCTGAAAGGGGGAAAACCAAAGAAGCTGAATCAGAAAGACCTCCACCCCCGTTCCCTCAACGACTCAAGAAACACAAGGAGGAGGCGTGTTTCAAGAAATTCATGGAGGTGCTTAAACAGGTACATGTTAACTTACCTCTTGTTGATGTCTTGCAGGGAGTGCCGAAATATGCGAAGTATATAAAGGACATCGTGGCCAACAAAAGTCGGTTGACTGAGTATGCTACGGTGGCTCTAACGGAGGAGTGCACTTCCCGGATCCAAAATAGACTGCCCACAAAGCTAAAAGACCCTGGGAGTTTTACTATCCATCTTACTATTGGGCAGAGCATCCGAGCTCATGGATTGTGTGACTTGGGAGCGAGCATAAATTTGATGCCTTCATCGGTATTCAGAAAGTTGGGTCTAGGGAGTCCTAGACCCACAACGGTAATCTTGCAGTTGGCGGATCGATCCTTAGCCAGACCGGATGGCATTGTTGAGGACGTTATGGTGCAAGTTGGCTCCCTTATTTTCCCGGTAGATTTTGTTGTGCTGGATTTTGAATCAGACGCGGAAGTCCCATTTATTTTGGGACGTCCCTTCTTGGCAACCGGGAAAGCACTATTTGACGTAGCTGCGGGGCAACTCACAATGAGAGCACATGACAAGGTAGAGGTGTTCGATGTGTACAAGGCACCCAAGCTCCCAATGGTGCATGAAGAACTCTCGGTGATCAATGTGATTAATCATGGTGATGACAAGCAGATGAAGGATTCCCGAGAGTTAATGGGAAAACCACCGGAAAGGTGTAAGCACTACTGGGGGAGGACGGTGATCGAGAGAAATCGTCCATCACCCTAGCGGACAATTGAGCTTAAATGACGTCGAGCCGCGACGGTAAACCAGGCGCTGCTCGGGAGGCAACCCGTGAAAATTTTTTCTTTTCTTCTTTTTGTCAAGTGTAAATAGATTTTTCTTTTTCTTTTTCTTGATCGATTACAAATTTTTTTTTCGTTTTAGTTAGTGTTTTTATTTTTAGTTAGGTGAAACCTATAATTCTAACCAATTTTGTATAGTGAGCTGAATTTCAGGTCAAACGGAGGAACATGTGCACGGAATCGCGAAGGAAAAGTTGAGGTATGAAAAATTAAGAAAAAGTGGAAAACAGTGAGCTGGGGCGATAGCTCTGTGTCACGGAGGAGGACCTCCGCGTTACCCTCCGTGACACGTTGAGGTATAACCCAGAAATTTTAAAATTTCCAGAACAGCCTCGCGATGGCTCCGTGTCACGGAGGCAGTGCACCGCGATGCACTCCATGACACGTTGTCGTGTATATCGCGACGGGTCACACCGGGTCGCCGGGTGACCCGCGTATTTTTCTTCCTTTTTGACCCCGAAAACCTCCCTTTTCCCCTCATTTTCCAATCCCTCCGTGACCAAACCCCCCAAAAACCCATCCCCCATCAATGTGACACGGCGTAAGGCAAGAAATTCACCGACTTTTCTTCGATTCTTCAACTTCAAGGTATGATTTCCAATTCCCTCTCAATTTCTTGTCGATTTTCTTCGAAAGTAAGCATGGGAGGTGAGCTAAATTGCCCTATGTAGTAATTAAGCAGGAATTCAAGTTATTTGTTGTTGATAAATGTTTAGAATGTCGTTATGATTATTTGAACTTGTCGATTGCATGAATTGATTGAATTTGATTGATAAAATAAATTCTAGGGATTGTTAGTTGAATTTGAAGTCGACAATGTACTGAAATTGTGAATTCTATGCCGGGGTGTACGTGGTGAATGAGATGAGTCGATGTACAAATTGTTAGGATGTTAATAGACGACGGATTCTCGGGTTTGGGGGAAATGTTGAAATTTGTTCGAAATTGGTTGGTTGGATAGGTTCATGTATATAAGTTTTTGTTGATGTTTTTGTTTCTTTGTTTTTCTTTGCTAAGTGCGATAGTTAAAATGCTAGCGATGGTAGTGATTGTGATTAGCTGTACGAAGTCTGAGTAGTATGCAGAAGTTATACCGTCAAATTTTTCGAACGCACTAAGCATGATTGTATAGTTGGTTGTTTTGTGTAAATAAAGATATTCTTGCCGTATTGTTGTAACTGTAGCTATGGACTAAGTATGGGGTAACCTAGCGTAACCCGACCTTAGCCGAAGTTAATATCCGTTAACTTAACATTGATCTTGTTTACTTGGGTTGACAGGTGAAATGGCAAGCCGGCAAGATAAGGGAAAAGGCGCGTCAACTTCAGGCGCCGGAAGGAAACGGATCAGACTGGGCACAGCAGTCCCAGCTGCACCAGCAGTTCCACGCGGCCAACGCCGCCAGTACGGAACAAGATGGGTAACCTATAAGGGGAAAAAGTGGTACGCGAAGCATAAGGAAAATAAATATTTCCCCGAGGAGCACATAGCAAGGGAACCATTGGCACAGGAATTCCCAAGAATGGTCCACCGGATCGAGGCAACGGGGCTCAAGTTCATCTTTGAAGAGCCCAAGGAATGCAATTTGCACTTGGTTCGGGAGTTCTATGCCAATTGGAACCCGACGATCAAGAGTCACACCATCAAGATCAGAGGGCAAATAGTCACTCTAGAGCCCCACCATCTCAATGCCATCATAGGAGCGCGGGACACAGATGCCCACGTCCTCTGACAGCTGAACATTACCCCACCGTATGCGGACATCAGACGCACATTGTGTGGAACCCGATCGACAGCTAGATGGAGCAAACACAAAGAGAGGGGCTACCATCAGACTCTGCCCTATTCACAGATGAACAGGGAAGCCCGAATCTGGCTGAAGATAGTCTGCTCATGCCTCATCCCAGGGGTACATATGACTGATGTAACCCAGGACCGTGTTTGCCTGGTGTACGCCCTGATGAAAGGGCTGGAGATCAATGTAGGGGCGGTTATTATATCCACCATGAAGAGAGCCCGGTTGCACCAGGGGCACAGGTACGGTTTTGGTGGACTACTGACCACCTTTCTCAAGGGCCTTGATGTTGAAGAGGAGGCCCTCGATTATATCCCGCAGTTGGAGCGGCGGGGCTTAGACATTACTAAAACTAAGGCTCCCGACACCACCCACGGGCCAGTGCTTACACTTGGCGAGCGACACGCTCGTGATGACCAGTACATGGCTCGGATGTATGGGATGCAGATGCTCCAGCTAAGGATAGGTGGGAGGCCGGCGACGGAGGAGGAGCTATGGCAGCTCGAGCTAGACTTCCCCTTTGGCGAAAACGCCAGGGCTGTATGCCGAGTGGGGCTAGCATTTGTAGAGCCCACGGATGATGACGTCCCCACAGACGAGGAGACGCGTCGGGAGGACTCTGATGTGGAGTCCGATGATGACGACGGAGGCGACTCAGATATGGGAGATGAAGCAGCAGCACCCGACGAAGAAGTGGAATACTTTGACTGATCAGGGAGTTCCACCACTCGAATTTGTGCTATTTTGACTTTTTGTGAACACTGGGGACAGTGTTCGGACTAAGTGTGGGGTGGGAGTAGTTAGGTGCTGGGCTGGGCTGTTTTGTTGTATGCTCTCTTCTGTTAGCATGTATGTTGTGTGTCCCTGTGTTTGTGAATTTTCAAATTGTTCTGTATTTGTAAATATTTGTGAAATTGATGTGTGTTGCTGAATGGTTGCTGGCTGATTCTGATTCTGTACATATTTTTGTTATTTTGTTATCGAAATGATCGATTTTTAAAAATTTTTAAAATAGTTTGTAAATAATTTTCCCTATCGAAATGATCGATATTTTCGACATTTTTTTTATTTTGGGTTTCTCGGCGTTTGTTTTCGGTTCTTTTACCGAGAATGGTCCCATTGAACCGACGTCTTAAGTAGTGATCGTTCCCTATGATGGATGGATGACGACCGTCTTAAGGGAAATGTAGTCGTTAGGAGTAGATTTTTTTCAATTATTTTTCGTTTGTCTTTGGTGGATTGCATCCCAGAACCTGTAGTTACTATATGGCTGCGAACTGTTTGTTGCGTGTTGTACATGATATTCAAAATGCAAAGGTGATTCGTATGAAAGCATGCAAATTTGTAAGTATGTTGAGATACCTAGGCTGTAGAGTTCGATTCAGTGTGATTGAGGCTTAATGTTGAATTCATGTAATTAGCTGATTGGAGAGTCTGTGAATACATCGTGAATCGAGCATGTGTATAAAGTGTGAAGTGAGGTGTTGACATTCCATGCTATTGTGAAGTGTCTAGAATTTGCCTGGTGTGTGTACAAAATGAAATGAATGACGTGTATTGTAGGAAAGGATGTAGGCATTTCTTTGTTTTAACCGAGAGTTTCTATTTTTTTCTTGTCATATCCCCCTTTCTGTGATTGTATACCCTAGTCAGCCCTTTGAGCCTTTAGCCGATTGTTTTCTTTCTTTTGTCCAAAAAGTGTAAGCCGAGCTTAGTTCCTTCTTTTCATTAGCCGTAAATTCTATACAAAACTCTTAAGCGCTTAAGAAGAGAAAATCATTTTCCCAAAGTGTCAAAGAGTGAGAAAGGTGAAAAGAAAAAGAAAAGCAGAGTGAGGGATGAAAAAAAAAGGTTGAAGGTGCACTTGTTATAAATAAATGATAATGAAGGTGCATGAATAATCTTTGTTGTTGTTTCAAGTGTGCTTAATGAAATGGGCCATACTAAAGAAAATCATCAAGAATAGGATGATGAAAAAAAAAGAGAAAAAATGTCCATGAGTTGATGGGATGTGTTGAAAAGGCGCTTAAGGATGCTAGTGGCTATTATTGGCTAATCCAATATTTACTAGTTCCGTAGCTTCCATTACAACCCATTAAAGTCCTACGTGATCTTACATCGCATTTCTTTATATTAGTGGAGTAATACACTAAGGGCAAGCTTATGGGTCATGACATGATGCATGTGAATTCTTTTGGGAGAGAGAGTGAAATTGTGTGTACATGCCCCTGCTTGAATGATTGTGTGTCACATGAGCAAAAAGGGGAAGAGTCTCTTAAGTTGTGAGGGCACATGCTTGATGAAAGATTGATTTTCGTGTCGGATATCTTGATTAGCTGATTTGCATGAGTTTACCGATGTCGAGAGTCGATTCTTAATGTCTAGGAGGTCTTAATGTATTGAAGGTCATTGCATTGATAAGACCATGCATGTTTTCTTGATGATTTGCTGTATTGAGTAATCGGTATGACCGTAGCTTAAATTGTCGTACCATAGTAGCGAGGTTGGGATGTAAATTGCATGAATTGTATGTTTGTTGTTCGAGGACGAACAAGGATTTAAGTGTGGGGTAAGTGATCTTGGGCAGATTTATATGCCCAAGTGATACTCAAAAGTATCCTTTTCGCCTTGTTTATCTATCAATGTGTATACATTCTCATGTAATTGGTAATAAAATGTGAATTTATACTAACCAACATGATTAGCATTGTTTTGCAGGTAAAATGTGATTTCGAGAAGCTAAAATGCATGTTGGATGATATCGGAGTTGGACTTAGATGCGAGCAAGGGAAAAGGCATTAGACAGCATGAATTAAAGGGGCTCCGCGATGGAGCCGTGTCACGCTGCCATCGCGGAGGCATTCTGCCTGGATGGGGAAAATTCACCCAATTTCCAGTGGAGGTCCGCGTTTGCTCCGTGGCACGGCGCCAGTGCTCCGCGATGCACGCCGTGCCACGTTGAGCTTGAATTCCCGGACCCCCAGTTCCAGCGAGGGTCCGCGTTCATGGCGTGTCACGGAGGCAGTGCTCCGCGATGCACTCCGTGACACGTTGCTCATTATTCCGGGAAAAATTCCCAGCAGTATAAATAGAACACTTAAGTTCATTTTTCATAATTCTGACTTGGTGGAGCAAGGACGTGGGTTACAGGCAGTTGAGGGACGAAAAGTTCAGGGTTTTTTGTCTCTTTCTTTCTTCTTTAGTTCAATTGCTTGTATGATTAACACTCATTTTATGATGATTAATCCACAAATGAGTGGCTAATTCCTCTCCTTGCTGAGGTTATGAACAATTGTGATGAAATTTGATTAAGGATTCTATGGTTTTTCATCTTTTCTTCCATGTTGTTCTATTAATTCTTGTTCTTACTGCATTGGTGTGTGGCCTATATTAATGTACATCTAAAAAGTCCGGTTTCACTCGAGAGAGCACAAAATTGGAAAGTTGTGAATTAATAGGATATGTTCTTTACTTGGTTTGGGAAAATTGAGTTTTGATTAGCTTTCAGGATAGAAATATACCTGAAAGTCGTATTAGTCAATTTAGGAACCGGAATTGTATGGCTAGAACATGAATTGCATTTGATCACAGAAATGTAGACGGATGGTTCAAGATTCTTAAGTGAGGTTAAATACGAGAGTTTTAATCTCTTGGCAAATGTTCTTGGCTAGCAACAGGAAGAAAAGACTAACCAATTTATGATGATAATCAATTTCATTACATGTTCGTTTAACCTCAGCATGCTCTTATTCATAGTTCAGATTCAAAGTAGATAATTGTTCTTAGTTTTAATATAAAAATTTATAAGACAAACTATCAACTTTTTGGTTACATTGTTGTCTGCATTTTCAGAAGTAAAGTATAGTATACTTGAGCAAATTACACTTAATCCAAGTCTCTGTGGGATCGATACTTGGCTTACTAAAGCCACTTACTACTTGTTCGACCACGTGCACTTGCGTGTTCCTTTGTATACCCAAAAACACACCCGAACAACTAGATGACTCGTCTTGTGACCTAGTGCAGAAAATCCTATTTTTTCTGTTTCAACTTCCAGATCTGATCTTAGGGTTTTTAGGGTATTACAATATCTCCCCCTTGGGAAAATTAATCATTGAATATGGAGAAACATATTGAAAAGCATAAAAATGCAATCATCATACTCAAATGCCGAATATACATGCTGAAAAGTGATGGAGTGAATGACTCCGATTTGAACTACAAGGCTGAACTGAGTTCTTGAATCACACATACATTCATTGACATGAAAGAAACTGGGGTACATGAGTTGAACATGAAACTGAATAGAGTACTAAGGAGGAAACTGATACCTCAAGCTGAAACTAAGCTGGGAGGGAATAGATGCGGGTATTTAGCCATCATATCTTCTTCGGCTTCCCACGTAGCTCCCTCAACATGCTGATTCCTCAATAAAACCTTGAATGAAGCTACTTCTTTATTTCTTATCTTACGAACCTGATGATTCAGTATTTTCATTGAAACCTCCTCATAACTAAGTTGTCCTTCACCTCTACGTTCTCCACTGGAACAACTAGAGCCGGGTCACCCAAACACTTCTTTAAAAGAGGTACATGGAAAACTGGATGGACTAAAGCTAATTCTAAGGGAAACTCCAACTCATATGCTACCTTGCTAACCCATTTCAGAATTCGGTATGGGCCAACATAACGGGGACTGAGTTTCCCTTTCTTTTCAAACCTCATCACTCCCTTCATGGGAAACACCTTTAGAAACACCCAATCATCGACTTCAAACTCAAGTTATCTCCTCCTCACATCCACATAGGAAATTTAGTGACTCTGAGCTGTTTTCAACCTATCCCATACAAGCTTAACCTTCTCCATAGCCTCATGGACTGAATCTAGGCCTATCAATGTAGCTTCACTGACTTCAAACCAACCAATAGGTGATCTACATCTCCGCCCATAGAGAGCCTCAAATGGAGACATCTGAATGCTGGAATGGTAGCTGTTGTTATATGCAAACTCAATGAGAGGCAAATGATCATCCCAACTACCCTTAAAATCAATCACATACGCTCTCAACATGTCCTCGAGAGTTTGAATAGTCCACTCCGCCTGACCATCTGTTTGCGGGTGAAATACTGTGCTAAGCTTGACCTGAGTACCGAGTCCCTTTTGAAATGACTTCCAAAGCTGGGAGGTAAACTAAGTACCTTTATCTAATATGATGGACAATGGCACTCCATGCAATCGAACCAACTCCTGAATGTACGACTTAGCATAATCCTGCGCTGAATTGGTAGTTTTGACTGGTAGGAAATGAGCTGCTTTGGTCAACCTATCCACAACCACCCAAATAGAGTCATATTGTCGACGTGTGTGAGGCAACCCTATGATGAAGTCCATATTGATATCCTCTCACTTACAAATAGGGATACTAAAGTATTGAAGCACACCTCCAGGTCTTTGATGTTCCACTTTCACCTATTGACAATTCGGACACTTAGCCACAAATTCTTCAATATCCTTCTTCATGTCATTCCACCAATAGACTTCCCGTAGGTCACAGTACATCTTCGTGGAACCAGGATGAATAGAGTATCTGGAACCATGAGCCTTGTGCAGCATCCGATCTCTGAAATCATTGACATCTGGTACACACAAATGACCTTGATGTCGGAGTACACCATCTCCCCCTTTGGAGAAGACCTCCACCTTCTGATTCTGAACAACTTCCTTTAACTTTGCCAAAATAGGATCCTCATCTTGCCTAGATTTAGGTCACCATGGATGATTCTGACCCATTCTAAACAATAACTCCACCATCGATCGAGTCAACCAAACAAACTCCCAATTGTGCAAGCCGATGTACATCCTTCACCAACTCCTTCCTCCCATTATCTACATGGGACACACTCACCATAGAGAGCCTACTAAGAGCGTATGCTACCACATTAGCCTGGCCTGGATGGTAAATGACTCTCATATCATAATCCTTTAGTGACTCCAACCACCTCCTTTGACATAGATTTAGATCCTTCAGGGTAAACACATATTGTAGGCTTTTGTGGTCCATAAACAAATCTACATGGACCCCATACAGATAGTGTCTCCAAATCTTCAAGGCAAATACTACCACTGCCGATTCGAGATCATGAGTTGGATATTTCCTTTCATGAACCTTCAACTGCCTAGAAGCATATGTTATAACCCTATTATGCTGCATCAATACACAACCAAGGCTGATCCTTGAAGCATCACAATATACCACAAACCCATCGGTACCCTCGGGTAGAGTCAATACAGGTGCTGAGTGAGTCGAGTCTTCAACTCTTGGAAGCCTTCTCACAACCCTCTGACCGTTGAAACTTCACTTTCTTCTGGGTTAATTTGGTCAACGGTGTTGCAATAGATGAAGAACCCTCAACAAAACTTTGATAATAACCAGCTAAACCCAAGAAACTCCTGATATCCAAAGGACTCACCGATCTAGGCCAATTCTTCATCGCTTCTATCTTCTGAGAGTATACCTATACATCCTCACTTGACACCACGTGACCCAAAAAAGCCACTGAGTTCAACCAAAATTTGCATTTACTGAATTTAGCATATAACTGGTGATCCTTAAGAGTGTAGCACCACCCTCAAATGAGCCGCATGCTCCTCCTCGCTCCGAGAGTATATCAGGATGTCATCTATGAACACAATCACGAACATATCCAAATATGGCTTGAGCACCCTGTTCATAAAATCCATAAAAGCTGTAGGAGCATTCGTTAGTCTAAAAGACATAACTACAAACTCATAGTGACCATACCGAGTCTTGAAGGCTATCTTCGGAATGTCACTCTCCCAAACCCCGAGCTAATCGTATTTGGATCTGAGGTCTATATTTGAAAAGCACTTAGCACCCTAAAGCTGGTCAAACAAATCACCAATTCTGGGGAGAGGATACCTGTTCTTCATGGTGACCTTGTTCAATTGCCCATAATCAAGGCACATACGAAGGGAACCATTCTTCTTTCAGACAAAGAGAACTGGTGCACCCCATGGGAATTTGCTAGGTCTAATGAAACCCTTGTCCAAAAGGTCTTTCAAATCTCCTTCAACTCCTTTAGCTTAGATGGAGAAATTCTACAAGGCGGAATAGTAGGATGCCTATCGGGAAGAAGGTCAATACCAAAATTGATTTCCCACTCGGGAGGAATTTCTGGTAAATCATCTGGGAACACTTATGGATATTCACACACTATTGGAACTGACTGGATAGTCGGGGTCTCGGATGTAGCATGCTTAAACCTAACTAGATGATACATGCAACCCTTAGAAATCCTCTTTCTAGACTTAAGGTAGGAAATGAAGCTACCTACAGGCACAAATGAACTACCCTTCCACTCTAGGACTGGCTCACCCAGAAATCTAAACTCTACTACACGGGTTCTATAATTGACTGAGGCATAACATGAAAACACCAATCTATACCAAGTATAACATCAAAATACGTCATGGCTAACTCTACTAAATATGCTGAGGTGATTTTCTGCAGGACTGCGATCAGGAAATTTCTATACACTCGTCTAGCTATATTTGAATCACCAATTTGAGTAGAGACTGAGAAGGGTTCTGATAAGATTTTGGGACTGACTCTAAAACTAGCAACATAGGGAGTCACAAAAGATAAAGTAGCCCCTGGATCTAACAATGCATATATATATATATATATATATATCAAGGTGGAATACTCGTAACATACTAGTAACTACATCTTGGGAGATCTCCTGCTCTTGACGGGATGCTAGGGCATTAAATCTATTTTGGCACTGTCCGCCACCTGTACTAGTAGATGCCCCCTGCTCAGATGGGCATGCTAGTGGAGCTGCTGAACTGGAGGCTAGGCCTCGGCCCCTATCATGACCTTGTTTGGTTTTTGGAGAATCTCTAAGCATATGTACTAGCTTCCCACACCTGAAACAAGCACCTGAACCTACTAAGCATTGGCCCATGTGTCTCTGGCCACTTCTGCTACACTCAGGAGTGCTGGTCTCTATGGGTCTGCTACTCTAACCCTTCGATCCTGATCTTCGTCCCCTCTAATCACGCCTGGATTTGGGTGGCACACTCATAGCCGAAGGCGTTAGGGTTGAAGATCTTTGATGAGACCACTGATGGTGCCCACTACGCCTCTGCTGGGAGAATTCGAAGCTATCGATCCTGGTCCTCTTGGCCTCCCTCACCCGTTTACTCATCTATACCACCTCCATCTGCTCGGTGTACAAGACTATCCAAGAAAAGTCAATTTCTTGGTGAAGCATCGCGGTCAGGCAATCCTTGACTAGGTAATTTACTACCCCATGCATTAACTAGCTCACTCAGGCTCTGTGAACTGCAACCATCTCAGGTGCATACTTGGACAGACGAGTGAACTCCAAGGCATACTCTTGAACTATCATCTTCCCTTGCTTTAAATTCATAAACTTAATCACTTTGATATCCCTCATCTCTTGAGGGAAGAACTAATCCATAAAAGCAGCATGAAACTAATCCAAACTGATAGGGCCTTCTCCAGCTACCCTACTATCCTTCCATTGCTTGAACAAAATGTGCGCAACACCCTTCAACTGGTACGAGGCTAAATCAGTGGACTCCTCCACAATCACCCCCATAATATGGGTGATCTTCAGAACCTACTCAACAAACTCATGTGGATTCTCTCCACCTTCAATCTAAGGAACTCGGGAGGGTTCATTCTCAGAAAATCGATAACTCTTTCCACCACCGCATTCTCATTTTGAGGGACATGTGCTACATCCTGCTGATTGCCCTGGGCGGTCAAGGCCTAGGCTAACATCTTAATGGTTGTCCTGAACTCAGCTTGGACAACTAGCTCGGGTACATGCTCTTCGTGGGCTGGTGGGCCTGCTGGAGCCCGTCTCCATTGTCATTTTCATGGCCATTCCTATTTCGATTCCTCCTTCTATTAACTCCGCAGGGAGGCATGATTCTGCAAATGTGAATAGCATGAGTTAGAAGGATAGAGATACATTTCATCGCATGACTTAGATCATGAAAGAATGGAACATTTACTAAACGTTTCATAGCCTCTCTGTCATAAGAGTGGCGCGCTTAATACCCATGAAAAAGACTCTACTTAACGCGACTTTCAGACACCCTAGGACACTTCAAAATCTAATGCTCCGATACCAAGTTTGCGGGACCGAACATAGGCCCAGATCAAGACACGGGACAAAGAACCCCGAGAGGCTCCAAGTCGACCCATGGCATGAACATAACATCTAACTCAAACATATTAAAGCGGAAGATCATCATAAATAACATAGAGGAAGTCTAAACATAACATCACACATGAGTACATACATGAGTCCAGAGCTGAATACAAACTATGTCTGGAAAATCTCTAATACTGACGAGTTGATGGGACAAGACCCCAACTAACTCATTATAGTCTAAAAACTGAAAAGACGAAATACAATTGATAGGAAGGGCCCTCGCAAGATGAGGACTCACCAACTCAGACTGAGAAGTGCTAACTCCAAAAGTCTAACTAGCAGCGGGACTGAGTCTGGATATTGGAGCCTATATCATGAAATGATACAACATAGAGTATGCAGTCAATACATGAAATGTACCGAGTATGCAAGGTAAGTAAAATCATTAAACATGCATAATATAAAACATAATCAAGATAAGATTCTTCGAATAGGGCTTGCAAGCTATTTTTTAAAGTAATGTTCTGAGCATAACTAAACATCACAACTAAATCGAATGACTCTAAGCTGAAAAATGATAATCATAAGTAAAAATGAACATTGAGCCAAACCTGTTGAAAACATAATATCATAACTGATGTACATGCATACTGAAATTATGAGGAACAATGGGAGAATCTTCTTATAATCGACATTACCATGATAGAGCTTACGTGGTCCCAACTATCACACTCAAGTGGGCAGAGCCATCCAAATCTTTGCCAGGGATAAGGACGCTACCATGATATTGATATCAAGCTGAAGGCCCCTTAGGGGCAGGTGAACCTCATAAGGGAGGTCCCAAATGATCTGCACATACCTACGTTGGCGCGTAGTTCTGAGGCATAGGGTTGACTGACCTTTATCCCACTGGAGGCTAGACATTACTCCCAAAAACATGCATATGCTCTCCATCATATTTCAACGAAGCTGACCATCGTCTAGTGGTGAAGCTGACTCATAACATACAAACATAAATCTAAAATCATAACATGAGGAGCCTTGGCTCAAACCATACCACAAGCTGAACATAATTGGGAGTCTAGACTCCAAAACCATGTGGTAAGCTAATTCATGAAATCATAAAACATACTTGATCATATGGGCTTTCCTAATACCTAAACATGCTTGAAATCAACTGGATTCACTTTTAAAACATGAACATAGACATGGGTAATTTGAAATCAAACTTTCTTCATAAACATCTCTTCATACTTGAACACATATCTCATGGATCTCAACTTTTATGGGCTTTCATGGATGGGAATTACAATTTAGAAAACTTGAAAACATAATTTATAATTTAAAATATTGTAAAATCTACCCATTAACATGCTTAGATCATACCCATGATAAATACTTAGGAAATTCTCACATTGGGTAAAAACAGCATAGAATCGTCAATTAGAACATCATGAATTGAGAGGGAATTGAGCATGGGTGTGGACTATTGTAACCATTCATAGCCTTACATACCTGAGGAGACCTGATTTCACAACTTCCTTGATTGCGCAATGAGAATTGAGGAAGAACTTTGAAGAACTAGACTTGATCACCTCTCAACTGTTCTGATCTTGCATGCATGAATTAGGATAGGGCTTAGAATGACTTAACTCTTCTTAAAACACTCTATTCTGAGATTAAAATGATGTAGTATGGCCTTAGAAACATAGGAATTACGGAAAAGCCCTTAATAAACTAGGGAACACAAACTGCCAGTCCCAACGAGGGACTGGATGAGTCATGCCCCTAACCACGACTCGTGGTCACCTCTCATGATGAACACTGCCAATTCTTCCTCTAAGGGTCACCACGAGGGACACCATGACTAGTGGTGTACCCAACGACTCGTGGTGACCAATCATTGCCAACAATGTCAAAGTTCTCCAATCTTTACTCAACCTTTAACCACATACCATCCATTGAATCATGGTGTTTTCGACAACTCGTGGTCACACCCGTGGCTAGCTCCCAACTCAAAATTTCAACCATGGACATACCCCTCCCCATGAGTCACTTAAAGACTCATGGTGTTCCTGACGGGTTACTGGATGACTCATCCTATGACCTGGTATAGAAAATTCTATTTTCACTTTTTTAACTCCCGGGTCTGATCATAGAGTTTTTGGGGTATTACACTTAATAAAAGAGATATATTTCATGTCGAGACATTAAATTAAGTGTTTCTTGGGAGGCAACTCAAGTATTCCTAGTTTCAGTAGCATTTTACATTCTTGTTATTTTTTTTGTAGGATGGATTGGATAGGGAAATAAGTGGAAGAATACATGGGATGGTATCTGCGTAAGACCTGTGAAACGCAGGTGCATACATGCGGAACATAGGCCAGGCATAGCTCGAAGCCAGTAGACTTGGAAAATTTTATTATGTTTGCGTCTCACCTACGAAACATAGGTGAGGATTCACAGAACATAGGTATCCAGTAGGTCCAAGCTAGAATACCTAGAAAAAATCATGAAAATAGAGGCAACCTGCATGAACCTACGAAATGCAGGTACATGCCCCCAAAACGCAGGTCTACCGCAAATTCATAATAGTGAACTGGGAAGAAAAGAGGCCACCTGCACTTAAGCTGCATTTCGCAAGTTCACTCCTGCGATTGTAGGTCTGGCGCAAGCACTGGTATGAAATAATTTTAAAAATATTGACCAAACCTGACCCACGGTCGACCCAAGCCTTTTAAACTTCTCCCCACTTCCCAAAACCCCTTTTTTCTGCACTATTTCCCCATTTTCTCCACTCCCCAACTTCTACTACACCTTCCCACATTTTCCCATTAATTCCACCTTAAAACCCACCAATCCCTTCACCTCATCTATTCCTATAAAACCTACCATTTCTCCACTATTTTCTACCATCACCTCTCATTTCAAACACCACATAGAAGAAGGAAACAAGGTTTGGGGTCGGCTACCTTTGAAGGAAAAAAGTTCTAAAGTTTCAATTTCTCTTTACCACTCACTTTATTTGGTATATATCCTTGATTTTCATCTTTGATTCTTGAACTATCATGATATATGTAGTCTAGAAAGCATGATAGCCTTTATTTTCCATGACCCATGTTTTCTCCCCACTTTCCATTACATGTTCTTCATATTCATAATGAAATTGATGATTATGGGTGTTGTGGGCAAGCTTGAATTGAAAAATTAATTGGGTAGAAAGTATTGTTTTGTGATATTATATAACTTGCATGTGCACTTATACCTTGAAACTTTAGTTAGGAGTGAAATCTGAGTAACTCACTTGCTTGAGATGTATGATTTTTCCTGATGATAGATATGCTGACGTCTTTCTTAAGGGAAATCATCATTTCTTCTTTTATGTGTTGGATATAGATGAAACATATGATAAGATGGGTGAATAGTGTGAAATGTGAAATTGCCTTGTTGAATATGGGTTAGAGTGGTCACTCGATATTTCTCGATGATAGACGGGGTCATGTCCATCTTAAGGGAAGTCGTTGAGTGGTCTAAATGATTAAAAATGTGTTGGTATTGTTGGTAAATCTTTTAGAAAGTCTGAGTACCCGTTAGATGTGTGAAGTGTAGAACATGCAAGGTATTTTTATCCACTGTTGAGCAACTATGGATCATGGACTGCACTCTGCAAAGTGTAGGTTGTAATGCAGGTGAGGGATTGAGCTTCAGGTTCACTACCCGCCTCTTGCGTTGCACCTGTGAACTGGGGATAGCCACCTGCAAGACACAGGTCTAACATAGGAGGTTTGCAAATTTCCTATGAATCTACCTCACACCTACGAATCGAGGGTCCCAACCTATAAAACGCAGGTGTGGCACAGGTGTTGCCAGATGTTGAAAATTGTTGTTTCATTTTGTGGGATATTCGATCTTTTTCTGTTTGTTCCTTAGCTTGGCATAGTGATGAATTGAGAATTTACCAACTCATTAGGCTCTTAAGCATGAGGTTTAGTTTAGTTTTAAAGTAATTTAGATGGATTTTATGACTTTTTTTGCCTTTTTGTGTGCAGATATATCTGATTTGGAGAAAAGAGCAAGAAAGGGAGCAAAAAGAAGGGAATCAAGTGAAAACCACACTTCACCGGAGAAGATCGGCAAAATGCAGACCAAAAGCTGATGAGCAATGCCTCTAGGAATCTAGCAACCAGCGAACGTAAACTTCAACCCGTGACTCACTGGTCCATTCACCGAATGACACTTGAAATTGCTGGTCAAAGGGAAAAGAATCCGTGGCACGCGGGTGGTGTTACACCTCGTAAGTTTCTAACATTTAGTCGGCCTATTCGTATGTTGGTTGAGAGTTTTAGAGTGACATACGTATGAGGAAAGGGCCCGGGGAGAAGGCCGAACGAGTGCAAAGTCGGGATTTTCACGGGAGGAGGCCGAAGAAAGTTGCTTAGAGGGGCAAAGTGGCACGGAGCAGCCCCCTCCGTGTTACCTAGAGTGGCATGGATCAAAATCAGCACGATGGGCAGAGTGCCACATTGCCTTGTCTGCTGCCTCAAGTATATAAAGGCTTCACACTTATACGTTAGATGATTATCTGCAAATCACGACCAGAACAGAGGGAAACCGAGGAAAACATTTGGAAATCATCTGATTATGCCTCTAAACGCCGTCCAAATCCAAATTAACTCCGGGTATTGAAGTATAAAGCTGCAGGAATCATCGGTACAGAGTTATTTTCGTAAAATACGCCCGCTAATTCGTCGTCCCGCCGAGCTTAAGTTGATGGAATTGTTCCAAACTAGTGTCAATACGATCACGTGCCTAAATTAAGTATTTCTCCATTCAAGATTCCCGAGAAATTACAAGTTCTTGATCGTCTTTCGATAAGTTGAAGTATAGTCAGTATATATATATATATATAAGTTATCTTTTTCTTAAAATATAGTAATAAAGTAGCCCTATTCTTCCGTTAATATGATTACAGTTGAGCAGGGCAATTGAACATGAGCCGAAACTCGCCAGTTAATCGGTAAACAGTGAACAAGGTATGTTAAGGCATTTTCTTTTGGCAAGTTAGTTTCTTCAGCATAGTAGTCTGTTGCGCCCCGCAAGTGTACGGGTCATGCAAGTAATATAGTGTCTCTTTTTAAGAACCGGATTGTCGAACCCACAGGGACTGGACCCATTCCTCTAACTATCCATTTCTAGTGTGATCTTAAATACCTCAAGTGTTGGTTTTAGACATTTTCGATTGAGATTAATTAAGTCTAAGTTTGGGTCAATGAAGTATTCTGAAATTACTCTAGGAGCAACATAGAGTTAAAACCAATTAATCATGCGATACTACGATTTGCAATGGGTTAAGCATGGAACTATCAATTGTTATTTCACATAATTAGAATTGCATGTTTATGGTCTTTCGAGCCTCTAAACACGGCAATCTAGCCTCACTGCATCATTGTGAGCGAGGAGTTTAATTTCTAGTCGCAGGCAATCAATTATGTTGTGGTTTACGGGGAAACGATTAGGGACTTTCGTGCGTCTAACCATTTAACTCAACTTAGCCTCACAACTACTTCTTCGAGTGGTGATGTGACATCCCAAGTTGGTATTTCATAACCCCCGTGTCTCAACCAAGCACGGTGTTAGGTATATTTCTATCCTGACACAAAAATCTCTCCCGAGATACAAACATGCTCCTCACATTCTCATGTCCTGACCTAGGTAATGCTTTCTCAAGCTATTACCCAAGCTAAGAAATATGCTTTCATGGTGATTAATCATAAAAACAACCAACAATCCAGAATGCAAGACGAAAACAACAATCAATAACTTAATTCCAAAACAATTTCATAAAATCACAATCATAATTCATGGCTTCAACCCTAGAGGAAGGGTTCTTGCCATTCATGTTCATAAAACTACAATAACTACTACTAAACTAACATACTTACATGAATTCGGTAGATGAGAAGGGAATATGCCAAACCCCAGATGAGTTCCCCCACTTCTCCCTTCACTCCTACGTAGTTTTCCAGAATAAAATCGTGACCCCCTGGAATTAGGAGCTAAGGGACCTATTTATAGTAAATGGAAAACGTGTTTAATTTAGCCTGTCGTGGAATGGCTCCGTGTCAAGGAGTGTATCGCAGAGCACTGCCTCCGTGACACGGAGGCAACACGAAAGCTCTCTGGAAATCCCCCAAAATTTGGCCTCGGCAGCACCCTGCCGCGTTGGCAGCGTGTCACGCTGCTTAGGCAGCGCGTTGACACCTCCATGTCGCGCAGCCAGCCTACCATGGCACGTTGCCGACGCGCAGGTGGGCTGTTTTGTGCCTCCTCTTTGCTGATGTTCGCGGGTTAATTCCGTTTCCAAGCCTCTACTTCACCAACTCATGGATTAGTTACACAAAAGTCATCAAAACCTACAAAACAAAGGCTAATCATGTTGGTTAGCACATATCTTCACATTCATATAAAATTACATGAAAATGTATACAATAACTTAGATAAACAAGACTAATTTAAGTCATAAAGCGTATCTCGGGCATCCTATTTTTGCCCGTGATCACCACCCCACACTTAAAGCCTTGTTCGTCCTCGAACAACCTTTTACATATCATGCATATGGAGACTCCCACATAGCTAATTTAGCAAGATAATTCAAGTTATGGCTATAATGATTACGTAAGCTAACAAGCTACAAATAGAGCATGCACGGTTTGATCATTGAAATGAAGTACTGATCTTGGGCAAATTTATATGCCCAAGTGATACTCAAAAGTACCATTTTAGCCTTGTTTATCTATCAATGTGTATACATTCTCATGTAGTTGGTAATAAAATGTGAACTTATACTAACCAACATGATTAGCATTGTTTTGCAGGTAAAATGTAATTTCGGGAAGCTAAAATGCATGTTGGAAGATATCGGGGTTGAACTCGGTCGTGAACACGGGACAAGACATTGGACAGCATGAAATAAAGGGGCTCCGCGATGGAGCCGTGTCATGCTGCCATCGTGGAGGACTTCTACCTGGAGAGGGAAATTTCGCCCAAATTCCAGAGAGGGTCCACGTTCGGTCCGTGGCACGATGGCTTGGCTCCGCATTGCACGCCGTGCCACGTTGAGCTTTAATTCCTGGACCCCAAGTTCCAGTGAAGGTCCACGTCCGTAGCGTGTCACGGAGGCAGTGCTCCGTGATGCACTCTGTGACACGTTGCTCGTTATTTCGGGAATAATTCCCACCTGTATAAATAGAACACTTAGGTTCATTTTTCAATATTCTGACTTGGTGGAGCAAGAACGTGGGTTACAGGCAGTTGAGGGGACGAAAATATCAGGGTTTTTCTCTCTTTCTTTCTTCTTTAATTCAATTGCTTGTATGATTAACACTCATTTAAAGATGTTTAATCCACAAATGAGTGGCTAATTCCTCTTCTTGCTGAGGTTATGAACAATTGTGATGAAATGTGATCATTAATTCTTTGGTTTTTCATCTTTTCTTCCATGTTGTTCTATTAATTCTTGTTCTTACTGCATTAATGTGTGGCCTATGTTAATGTATATCTAAAAAGTCCGGTTTCACTCGAGAGAGCAAGAAATTGGAAAGTTCTGAATTAATAGGATATGTTCTTTACTTGGTTTGGGAAAACTAAGATTAATTTACTTTCATGATAGAAATATACCTGAAAGTCGTATTAGTCAATTTATGAACCGGGTTTGTATGGCTAGAACATGAATTGCATTTAATCACAGATATGTAGGTGGATGGTTCATGATTCTTAAGTGAGGTTAAATACGAGAGTTTTAATCTCTTGGCAATAGTTCTTCGCTAGCAACTGGAGGAAAAGATTAACCAAATTATGATGATAATTAATTCCATTACATGTTCGTTTAACCTCATCATGCTCTCATTCATAGTTCAGACTCAAAGTAGATAATTGTTTTAGCTTTAGCATAAAAATTATAAAACAAAATATCAAACTCTTGGTTACACTGTTGTCTGCATTTTTAGAATTAAAATATAGTACACTTGAGCAAATTGCACTTCATCCAAGTCCCTATGGGATCGATACTTGGCTTACTAAAGCCACTTTACTACTTGTTCGACCACGTGCACTTGCGTGTCATTTTATATACCCCACAAATCACGCGAACAAGTTTTTGGCGCCGTTGCCGGGGACTTGGCAATGGGTGAATTTGTTTTAAGTGTTAATTTACCATATTTTTATTTTCTTAGTGTTGACAACTTGGTCTTAACCTGTATTTTGCAGACTTAATTTCTGTTGAACACTGGCAAGAGACAAGGAGCTGGTGGAATCGTATATAGAGCCAGAAAGGATATTTCACAGTAAACGGAGAGAAGCTCTACAAAGAAAGCTGCAGTGGCTCAGACAGACGATCATGGAGCAACAACAGAATCCACCGGTAGTACGGGCAGTGTTAGTGCCCGAAGAAGTAGCAGCTTGGCAGGTTCGCGAGGTGGCAATCCCACATGCTAATAATGTCACATCTAGCCTCCGCAAACCTGAGCCAGGAGGGAGGTTTGAACTTAAGCAGAATATTGTGCGATTGCTGCACACTAGCAGGCAGTTTACCGGTCTCCCTCATGAAGATCCACAGCAGCATCTCCAAAATTTTTTGGAGATAAGTGACACTTACATCCCCGCTGGAGTGTCATCAGATTATGTCCGGCTTACATTGTTCCCATTCTCACTATTGGGAGAAGCCAAGAGGTGGTTGAAAGTTGAGCCACCGAATTCTATTTCTACGTGGGATGATATTGCAAGGAAATTTTTGATACGGTTTTTTCCCTCCGGTAAAACAGCAAGACTTAGAAGTCAGATTCTAAGTTTCAAACAGAGAGAGGGAGAGAATTTATATCAGGCCTGGGAGAGATTTAAGTCCATGTTGCGGGATTGTCCTCATCATCATCAGTCCAATGACGTGTTGGCACACGTTTATAGAGGGTTTGGAACCCCACACCAAAATATTGCTAGGCTCAGCAGCTGGAGGACAAGCGCTGGAGAAAACTTATGAGGAGTTGTATACCTTGTTGAACCGCATTTCGCAGTGCAATCCGGAATGGAATGCTGATTCATCAAGAGGCGGGACAAGGAAAGCAGCAGGAGTGCTAGAAGTGGATGGGTTTACAGCTATTGATGCACAGATAGCTGCATTGCAAAATCAACTTAACACCCACTTCAGCAACATGACAATGAACCAGCCTCAAGCCCCAGTTAATGCAGTACAACAATTGTGGTGTGAAGTGTGTGGAAGTAGTGAGCACTCAGCTGAGTGTTGTGGAGCCAATCATGACTCGGTAAACTTTGTGGGAAATGCGCAAAGGAACCACCAACAGTATGGTAATAGCTACAATTCCAATTGGAGGAATCACCCGAATTTCTCATGGGGTAGCAACAACCATTAGGGGCAAAGTTCGGGTCAAGGTGTGCAAAGGAACCAAGGAGGGCAGCAGAATTATCAAGCACAATTCAGAAACAACAATGCACCTCTTCCACCACCATCACCCAGTATTGAGGAAATGTTCAAGACCATGATAGCTAACCAAGCTCAATTGCAGGCTGACTATGTGAAATTGGCAGCCGAAGTGAAAAACAACCAGTTAGCTACCAAGGCACTTGAATATCAATTTGGGCAATTTGCTAGTGCCCAAACCACAAGGCCTAGAGGAGGACTGCCGAGCGACACAGATCCCAATCCCAAGCAGGTAAATGCAGTGACCACAAGGAGTGGTTTGCAGCTGAAAGAGGTGGAACCAGAAAGACCACCTCAACAGTCGGGAGCAGCAGAAGTTGAGAGGGAGCAAAGTACTGAGAGGGAGAAGACTAAGGAAGCTGAATTAGAAAGACCTCCACCCCCGTTCCCTTAACGATTAAAGAAGCACAAGGAGGAGGCGTGTTTCAAGAAATTCATGGAGGTGCTGAAATAGGTACATATTAACTTACCTCTTATTGATGTTTTGCAGGGAGTGCCAAAATATGCTATGTATATAAAGGACATCGTGGCAAACAAAAGTCGGTTGACTGAGTATGCTACGGTGGCTCTAACAGAGGAGTGCACTTCCCGGATTCAAAATAGACTGCCCACAAAGCTCAAAGACCCTGGGAGCTTTACTATCCAGATTACTATTGGGCAGAGCATCCGAGCTCGTGGATTGTGTGATTTGGGAGCGAGCATAAATTTGATGCCTTCATCGGTATTCAGAAAGTTGGGTCTAGGGAGTCCTAGACCCACAACAGTAATCTTGCAATTGGCGGATCGATCCTTAGCCAGACCTGATGGCATTATGGAGGACGTTCTGGTGCAAGTTGGCTCCCTAATTTTCCCGGTAGATTTTGTCGTGCTGGATTTTGAACCAGACGCGGAAGTCCCATTTATTTTGGGACGTCCTTTCTTGGCAACCGGGAAAGCACTAATTGACGCAGCTGTGGGGCAGCTAACAATGCGAGCACATGACAAGGTGGAGGTGTTCGATGTGTACAAGGCACCCAAGCTCCCGATGGTGCACGAAGAACTCTCGGTGATCAATGTGATTGATCAAGGCGATGATAAGCAGATTAAGGATTCACCGGAGTTAAAGGGAAAACCACCGGATCGATGTAAGCACTACTGGGGGGAGGACAGTGATCGAGAGAAATCATCCATCACCTTAGAGGACAACTAATCTTAACGACGTCGAGCCGCGACGGTAAACCAGGCGCTGCACGGGAGGCAACCCGTGAAAAAATTTTCTTTCTTTTTGTAATGTGTAAATAGATTTTTCTTTTTCTTTTTCTTGATTTACTACAAAATTTTTCATTTTAGTTTTAGTTTTATTTGTATTTAGAGTGAAACCTATAATTCTAACCAATTTTGTATAGTGAGATGAATTTTAGGTCAAACGGAGGAAAATATGCACGGAATCGCAAGGGAAAAGTCGAGGTATGAAAATTAACAAAAAGTGGCAAAACAGTGAGCTGGGGCGATAGCTCCGTGTCACGGAGGTGGACCTCCGTGTTACCTCCGTGACACGTTGAGGTACAATCTGGATTTTTTAAAAATTTCCAGAACAGGCTCGCGATGGCTCCATGTCACGGAGGTAGTGCACCGCGATGCACTCCGTGACACGTTGCCGTGTATATCGCGACGGGTCACACCGGGTCGCCGGGTGACCCGCGAGATTTCCCTATGTTTTAACCCCGAAAAAACCCTTCCTTTCCTTATTTTTCAATTACTCCGCGACCAAAACCCCCCAAAACCCATCCCCCTTCAACGTGACATGGAGGAGGCGTAGAAACTCATCAAATTTGCATAATTTCTTCAACTTCAAGGTATGTTCTTCGATTCCACCTCAATTTCTTGTCAATTTTCTTTGATATTGAGCATGTGAGGTGAGCTAAATTGCCCTAAGTAGAAATTAATCATGAATTCAATTTAATTTTTGTTGATGAATGTTCGGAATGTCGTTATGATTGCTTGAACTCGTCAATTGCATAAATTAATCAAATTTGCTTGATAATATCATTTCTAGGGCTTGTTTTTGAATTTGAAGTTGAAAATGTAGTGAACTTGTGAATTTCATGTCGGGATGTACATGTTGAATGAGATGAGTCGATGTACTAATTGTTAGGATGTTAATAGAACGACGGATTCTCGGGTTAAGGGCATGTTGAAATTTGTAAGAATTTGGTTGGTTGTATAGGTTCGTGTAGATAAATTTTTGTTGTTGTTTTCGTTTCTTTGTTTTTCCTTGCTAAGTGCGATGGTTAAAATGTTAGCGATGGTAGTGATTGTGATTGGCTGTACGAAGTCTGAGTAGTACACAGAAGATATACCGTCGAATTCTTCAAACGCACTAAGCATGATTGTATAGTTGGTTATTGTGTGTAAATAAAGATAATCTTGCCGTATTGTTGTAACTGTAGCTAAGGACTAAGTGTGGGGTAACCTAGCTTAACCCGACCTTAGCCGAAGTTAATATCCGTTAGCTTAACATTGATCTTGTCTACTTGGGTTGACAGGTAAAATGGCAAGCAGGCAAGAGAAAGGGAAAGGCGCATCAACTTCGGGCGCCGGAAGGAAGCGAATCAGACTGGGCACAGCAGTCACAGCAGCACCAGTAGTTCCACACGGCCAACGCCACCAATACGGAACAAGATGGGTGACTGATGAGGGAAAAAAGTGGTACGCAAAGCACAAAGAAAACAAATATTTCCCAGAGGAGCACATAACACGGGAACCATTGGCATAGGAGTTTCCTAGGATGGTCAACCAGATCGAGGCAGCTGGGCCCAACTTCATCTTTGAAGAGCCCAAGGAATGTAACTTGCACTTGGTTCGAGAATTCTATGCCAACTGGAACCCGACGATCAGAAGTCACACCATAAAAATCAGAGGGCAAATAGTCACTTTGGAGCCCCACCACCTCAATGCCATCATAGGAGCGCGGGACACAGACGCCCACGTACTCCGACAGCTGAACATTACCCCACCGTATGCGGACATCAGACGCACATTGTGTGGGACCCGATCGACAGCTAGGTGGAGCAGACACAAAGAGAGGGGCTACCACCAAACTTTGCCCTATTCACAGATGAACAGGGAAGCCAGAATATGGTTGAAGATTGTCTGTTCCTGCCTCATTACGGGGGTACATATGACAGATGTAACCGGGGATCATGTATGCCTGGTGTACGCCCTGATGAAAGGGCTGGAGATCAACGTGGGGTCGGTGATTATCTCCGCCATGAAGAGAGCCCGGTTGCATCAGGGGCACAGGTATGGTTTTGGTGGATGACTCACCACCTTCCTCAGGGGCCGAGATGTCGAGGAGGAGGCCCTTGACTATATCTCGCAGATGGAGCGGCGAGCCTTAGATGTTACTAAAACTGAGGCTCCCGACACCACCCACGGGCCAGTGCTTACAATTGGCGAGCGACATGCTTGTGATGATCAGTATATGGCTCGAATGTATGGGATGCAGATGCTCCAGCTGAGGATAGGCGGGAGGCCGGCGACAGAGGAGGAGCTATGGCAGCTCGAGCTAGACTACCCCTTCGGTGAGAACGCCAGGGCTCTATGCCGAGTGGGGCTAGCATTTGTAGAGCCCACGGATGATGACGTCCCCATAGATGAGGAGACACGTCGAGAGGACTCCGATGTGGAGTCCGATGAAGACGACGGGGGCGATTCAGACATGGGAGATGAAGCAGCAGCACCCGACGAAGAAGTGGAATACTTTGACTGATCAGGGAGTTCCACCACCCGATTTTGTGCTATTTTAATTTTTGTGAACACTGGGTACAGTGTTCGAGCTAAGTGTGGGGTGGGAGTAGTTAGGTGCTGGGCTGTGCTATTTTGTATGTATGCTCTAATCTGTTGTCGTGCATGTGAAATTTTGTTGTTCCCTATGAGTTGTGAATTGTTAAGTTGTTGTTTTGTATTTGTAAATTTATGTGAAATTGATGTGTGTTGCTGAATGTTGCTAGCTGATTCTGTACATATTTTTGTTATCGAAATGATCGATATTTTTAAAAAAATTTAAAATATTTTGTACATATTTTCTCTATCGAAATGATCGATATTTTCGACAATTTTTTTACTTCTTGGGTTTCTCGGCGTTTGTTTTTAGTTCTTTTACCGAGAATGGTCCCATTGAACCGAAGTCATAGTAGTGACCGTTCCCTATGATGGATGGATGACGACCGTCTTAAGGGAATTGTAGTCGTTAGGAGTAGTTTTTTTTTCAATTATTTTTCAATTTTTTTCTTTGGTGGGTTGCATCCCAAAACCTGCAGTTACTATATGGTTGCGAAATTCTGGTTGCATGTTGTACATGATATTTAAAATGCAAAGGTGATTCAGATGAAAGCATGCAACTTTGTAAATATGATGAGATACCTAGGCCATAGAGTTCGATTCAGTGTGATTGAGGCTTAATGTTTGAATTCCTGTAATTAGCTGATTGAAGTGTCTGTGAATACATCTTGAATTGAGCATGTGCAAAAAGTGTGAAGTGAGGTATTGTTATTCCATGCTATTGTGAAGTGTCTAGAACTTGCCTGGTGTGTGTGTAAAACAAAATGAAGGAGGTGTATTGTAGGAAAGGATGTAGGCATTTCTTTGTTTTAACCGAGAGTTTCTATTTTTCCTTGTCGTACCCACCTTGATTGTATACCCTAGTCAGCCCGTTGAGCCTTTAGCCTATTATTTTTTATTTTTGTCATAAAGTGTAAACCGAGCTTAATCCCTTCTTTTCATTAGCCGTAAAGTCTATACAAAACTCTTAAGCGCTTAAGAAGAGAAAATCATTTTCCCGAAGTGTCAAAGAGTGAGAATGGTGAAAAGAAAAATAAAAGCAGAGTGAGGGAAGAAAAGAAAAGGTTGAAGGTGCACTTGCTATAAATAAACTTTAATGAAGGTGCATGAATAATCTTTGTTGTTGTGTCAAGTGTGCTTAATACGATGGGCCAAACTAAAGAAAAACATCAAGAATGGGATGATGAAAAAAGAAACAATGTCCATGAGTGGATGGGATGTGTTGAAAAGGCGCTTAAGGATGCTAGTAGCTATTATTGGCTAATCCAATATTTACTAGTTCCGTAGCTTCCATTACAACCAGTTAAAGTCCTACGTGATCGTACATTGCACTTCTTTATATTACTGGAGCAATACACTAAGGGCAAGCTTATGGGTCATGACATGATGCATGTGAATTCTTTTGAGAGAGAGCGAAATTGTGTTTACATGCCCCTGCTTGAATTTTTGTGAGTTCATATGAGCAAAAAAGGGGGAGAATCTCTTGTGTTGTGAGGGGACATGCTCGATGAGAGATTAATTTTCGTGTTGGATATCTTGATCAGCTGATTTGCATGAGTTTGCCAATATCGAGAGTCGATTCTTAAAGTCTAGGAGGTCTTGATGTATTGAAGGTCATTGCATTGATTGGACCATGCATGTTTTCGTGATGATTTGCTGTATTGAATAATCGGTATGACTGTAGCCTAAATTGTCGAACCAAAGTAGCGAGGTTGGGATGTACATTGCATGAAGTGTAGGATTGTTGTTCGAGGACGAACAAGGATTTAAGTGTGGAGTAAGTGATCTTGGGCAAATTTATATGCCCAAGTGATACTCAAAAGTACCATTTTAGCCTTGTTTATCTATCAATGTGTATACATTCTCATGTAATTGGTAATAAAATGTGAGTTTATACTAACCAACATGATTAGCATTGTTTTGCAGGTAAAATGTAATTTCGGGAAGCTAAAATGCATGTTGGAAGATATCGGGGTTGAACTCGGTTGTGAACACGGGACAAGACATTGGACAACGTGAAATAAAGGGGCTCCGCGATGGAGCCGTGTCACGCTGCCATCGCGGAGGCCTTCTGCCTGGATAGGGAAATTTCTCCCAAATTCCATAGAGGGTCCGCGTCCGGTCCGTGTCACGCTGCCATCGCGGAGGCCTTCTGCCTGGATAGGGAAATTTTGCCCAAATTCCAGAGAGGGTCCGCGTCCGGTCCGTGGCACGGTGGCTTGGCTTCGCGTTGCACGTCGTGCCACGTTGAGCTTTAATTCCTTGACCCCGAGTTCCAGTGAAGGTCCTCGTCCGTAGCGTGTCACGGAGGCAATGCTCCGCGATGCACTCCGTGACACGTTGCTCGTTATTCCGGGAAAAATTCCCACCAGTATAAATAGAACACTTAGGTTCATTTTTCAATATTCTGACTTGGTGGAGCAAGAACGTGAGTTATAGGCAGTTGAGGGGATGAAAATATCAGGGTTTTTCTCTCTTTCTTTCTTCTTTAATTCAATTGCTTGTATGATTAACACTCATTTAAAGATGTTTAATCCACAAATGAGTGGCTAATTCCTCTTCTTGCTGAGGTTATGAACAATTGTGATGAAATGTGATCATTGATTCTTTGGTTTTTCATCTTTTCTTCCATGTTGTTCTATTAATTCTTGTTCTTACTGCATTAATGTGTGGCCTACGTTAATGTATATCTAAAAAGTCCGGTTTCACTCGAGAGAGCAAGAAATTAGAAAGTTGTGAATTAATCGGATATGTTCTTTACTTGGTTTGGAAAAACTGAGAATTGATTTACTTTTAGGATAGAAATATACCTGAAAGTCGTATTAGTCAATTTAGGAACCGGGTTTGTATGGCTAGAACATGAATTGCATTTAATCACAGAAATGTAGGTGGATGGTTCATGATTCTTAAGTGAGGTTAAATACGAGAGTTTTAATCTCTTGGCAATGGTTCTTGGCTAGCAACTGGAGGAAAAGATTAACCAAATTATGATGATAATTAATTTCATTACATGTTCGTTTAACCTCAGCATGCTCTCATTCATAGTTCAGACTCAAAGTAGATAATTGTTTTAGCTTTAGCATAAAAATTATGAAATAAAATATCAAACTCTTGGTTACACTGTTGTCTGCATTTTTAGAATTAAAATATAGTACACTTGAGCAAAATGCACTTCATCCAAGTCCTTGTGGGATCGATACTTGGCTTACTAAAGCCACTTTACTACTTGTTCGACCACGTGCACTTGCGTGTCGTTTTATATACCCCACAAATCATGCGAACAAGTACCACTATGTTAAGGCTTCTTAATCTCAAGTATCGACTATCAATCTTAGCAAACGCATGCAAATCAACTGATTAAGAAATACCACATGAATTATATCCTTCATTAAACACGTGCCCACACGGAAAGAGAGTTACCCAATTTCACACGCAAAAACAATTTTTAAATCACAACATGTGTGGGTACATAAATAGAATTGCGCTCACTCTCACAAAGAATTCACATGCATCATGTAATGACCCATAAGCTTGCCCTTAGTGTTTTATTCCACTAATTTAAGGATGTGTGAATGTAAGATCAAGTAGGACTTTTTAGGTTGTAATGTAACTCAGGTGCGGGTAGATACTATTATGGCCAGTAATAGTGACTATCTTTCCTAAGCGCTTTTAATACGTCACGCCCTCCTTACGAACTTCCCTTCCCTTACTTCACCTTTTTCCTCTTTTCAGCTTTCTTTTTCCTCTTATGTTCCCCCTTTCTTTAGGCACTTTTAGCTTATTAGTAAGGAGCTCTATAAATAATTTTACATTAATTTGTTTGCTTACTCCTTACTAATAATCAACCATTTTCACACAAGTGCACCTTTGTCCTTTTCTCACTTCTACAAGTTGCTACTTTTCCTTTCTTTTCATTCTTCTCACACCTTTACTCCTTCGGATTTTTTTTCCACTCAAGCGCTTAGGAGTTTTGGATCAAATTCAAGGCTAATGAAAGAAAAAGGATTAAGCTTATGTTGCAGCTGTCAAAGAATAGGCTCAAGGCTCAATGGGGTTAACTAGGATTAATTTTTCAAGGTAGGTAAAATGAGGGATAACAATTTGGTTCATTCAAAGAAATGCCTATATCATTTCCTACAATTCACATCCTTCATTTCGTTTTATAAACACACCAGGCAAGTTCTAGACAATCCACAATAGCACAGAATACTCAAAAACCTTACACTCATGGCACATGCTCAATTCAAGACACATTCATCAGACTCTTACTCATCTAATCACAAGAATTCAGAATAAGGCTTCAATCATATTGAGTCAAATTCAAGAGCCTAAGTGTCTCACACAAAGTTATACACCTACATGCTTCACACTGAACATACTTGCCTTTTACAATCACGTATAGCACATAACAAGAACATCAAGCACCAATTAGTTATGGTTTCAAAAACCCACAACCTATCGACTAATTTTTCCTCAAGACGGTCGTCATCCATCCATCGTCGGAAACAGTCCCTAACTATGACTAAAAACACTATATACAGACAAAGGAAAGAAAGAGAAAAAAAATTTATTCTTCGGTTCAAAGTCCCCCCGTCGGAAAAGAACCGAAAAGAAAAACCAACGGGTGATGAAGTCATGCTTAAGTCACAAAAAAATTTTCAAATTTTTCAAATTTCTCACAAGCATTACATTCACCACAAACTTGTTAAGCACAAAAAATTTGAAATTTTTCTCACCCCACACTTAAATCATGCTATGTCCTTATAGCATCAAATTAACATTTAAAGGATGAGAAATACTCCCTGAGCCTCTATGCCAAGCTAAAAGCATGCTTTCCTTTCAAGTTTTCAGAGGTGGGTGTTCGACCCCACACTTTTTCTATTCCATGGTCTTTAGCTTCCACCTTCTCGGTACTCAGACTTCCCTCCATCTGTGCTTAACTTTCCACCAAAATCACAAACAAAATAAACATAACAAAATCAACACAAAATCAAAATTACAAATTGTACCTGAGGTACCCTTGGGTTGCCTCCCAAGCAGCGCCTTATTTTACGTTGTGGCCCGACATGGACTGTCCTTTTCAGGACATCCTCATACCTGGGTTCTCTTTCGAGAACCATCTCCTTTTCTTTTGCTGTTTAGAGGAAACAGCCTCCACTCTGTTCCTCTCTTTCTCCAACTTCTTCTCAATTTAAAGTCCTCTATTAGACTCGGGCTGAACACTTGACCTTGCCTTTGGCCGTGCAACTGTGGAATCCTCCACCCCACACTCATCCTCTGCCAACACACTAACCTGACAAAGGTTAGTGTAGTGTGCGGGTGGGTTCATTTCTTGGTAAACGTGGAAGAGTTCTTCTTCATCTTTGAACCTCATTTTCGAGGTCCCTGCTCTCAGATCAATCACCGCTCCACCGGTGGCCAAGAATGGCCGTCCCAAGATTAAGGGTACCGGGTCATCAACCTGAAAATCTAGAACAATAAAATCAGCAGGTATAATAAATTTACCTACTTTGATGAGGAGGCCCTCTATTATTCCATCAGGTGTCACTCGCAACTTGTCAGCCAGCTGCAGCATCAACCTTGTCGGCCTCGGTTCTCCCAACCCCAGGGTGTTGAATAAGGATAGGGGCATTAGATTAACTGCTTCCCCTAAGTCATACAAAGCTCGTAGCACCTCAGCTTTACCAATTTGTATGGGGAGGGTAAAACTCCCTGGGTCTTTGAGCTTCTTTGGCATTTTGCTCAATACCCTGTGACTGCACTCCTCAGTCAGTGCTACAGTCTGGACATCCACCAATCTAACTTTGTTCGCCATCATGTCCTTTAAGTATTTAGCATACTTGGGCATTCCCTGCAAGACATCAATAAGAGGCAAATTTATGTGAAGTTCTTTGAAGCTCTCAAAGAACTTTTTGAAGCATTCCTCCTCCTTGCTCTTTCTGAATTTCTGAGGGAATGGTGATGGTGGTCTTTGTGCCGGCTGCAAGGAAGATTTTGCATTTTGTTGCCCCGCACTCTGATTCGCTCCCGTGTTGGTGGATGGTCCGGGTCTAACCAACTCCGGTTGCACCTCCTTTCTCAACTCTTTAGGCATTGCATCAGCTAATTGCTTTCCGCTTCTAAGACTGATGGCATTGATTTGCAGGGGGTTAGGATCTGCATCACTGGGTAATCCCCCCTAAGACCTAATGTTCTGAGCAGATGCTATCTGACCCACTTCTTTTTCAAGATTGCGGGTGGCTACTTGTTGATTTATTAAGTCTGTCGCCATCCTCGCCTGATTTTCCGCTTACTGATTCTGGGTCTCCATAATTTTCTGCAGTGTTTCCTCAATGCTGCTACTCACTTGCCCATCATTCTGCCTATTCTGTTGATACTGTTGTTGTTGAGGTTGCATATAATTCTGCTTCTAGTTTCCACCCCAAGAAGAATTCGGGTGGCCCTGCCAATTTCTGATGGAGTTGTTCCCAAAATTCTGATACCTATGCACATTACCAACAAAATTGACTGATTCCGGATTGGCTCCACAGGATTCTGCATTGTGCCCATTATTACCACAAATGTCACACCAACTCAGAGCTTGCTGAACTACATTAACCTGGCCCTGTTGTTGGTTCATACTCAGTTTATTGAACTAAGTCATCATCTGATGCTGGAATGAAGCTAACTGCGCTGCTAAGGCATTCAAACCATCTACTTCTATCAACCCTGGTCTCTTTCCTGCCCCCTCGATGACTGGTTGTGCCACTCTGGATTTCCTTGAGCAATTTTGTTCAACAAAGTGTACAACTCATCATAGGTCTTATCCAAGGCTTGCCCACCCGATGCAGAGTCTAGTAATATTTTTGTGTGTGGGTCTAGACTTTCTACAAAGGTATGATCCAGCACTTCATTTGATTGCTGGTGATGGGGGCAGTCTCTCAACAATGACTTGAATCTTTCCCAAGCCATATATAAGTTCTCTTCAGGCCTCTGGTTGAAACTGAGTATTTCACTTCTCAACTTTGCAGTCTTGCCTGAAGGAAAGAATCTGATAAGGAACTTTTTAGCCAAGTCATTCCATGAAGTTATGGAGTTCGGTGGCTCAGCCTTCAGCCACTTTTTCGCCTCTCCCAATAGTGAAAATGGGAAGAGGGTCAGTCGGATATAATCTGTGGACACGCCGGTGGGGACAAACGTGTCACTAATCTCTAAAAAGCTCTGTAGGTGCTGCTACGGGTCCTGATGTGCCATCCTAGTGAATTGACCACTAGAATGTAACAGTTGCACCATGTTCTGTTTAAGCTCAAAGTGCCCTCCAGGCTCCGGTTTACGGATGCTAGAGGTCACATTCGTCGCTAGTGGGATTGCCACTTCGCGAACTGGTCTTGCTGCCATTGCTTTCGATGACAATTGTGCTTATCCCGCAGGTGGTTGTTGTTGTTCCTTTTCTTGAATTCTCTTCAGCTTTTACTCTAGAGCTACTCTCCTTTGCAAATGGATTTGACGTTCAGGTTCCAGCAACAGTTCCACAAGCTCTCTATTTCTAGCCAGCTCGGCAGGACAACCTGTCAGTTGCAAATAAACAGACTAAGACCAAGTTTTTCAACACTTAAAGAAGTTTCAAAAATCACACAAAAACAGATAAATTATCAAAACTTCGCCGAGTCCCCGACAATTGTACGGGTCGTGCAAGTAATATAGTGGCTCTTTTTAAGAACCGGATTGTCGAACCCATAGGGATTAGACCCATTCCTCTAACTATCCATTTCTAGTGTGATCTTAAATACCTCAAGTGTTGGTTATAGACATTTTCGATTGAGATTAATTAAGTCAAAGTTTGGGTCAACGAAGTATTCTGAAATTACTCTAGGAGCAACATAGAGTTAAAACCAATTAATCATGCGATACTACGATTTGCAATGGGTTAAGCATGGAACTGTCAATTGTTATTTCACATAATTAGAATTGCATGTTTATGGTCTTTCGAGCCTCTAAACACGGCAATCTAGCCTCACTGCATCATTGTGAGTGAGGAGTTTAATTTCTAGTCGCGGGCAATCAATTATGTTGTGGTTTACGGGGAAACGATTAGGGACTTTCGTGCGTCTAACCATTTAACTCAACTTAGCCTCACAACTACTTCTTCGAGTGGTGATGTGACATCCCAAGTTGGTCTTTCATAACCCCCGTGTCTCAACCAAGCACGGTGTTAGGTATATTTCTATCCTGACACAAAAATCTCTCCCGAGATACAAACATGCTCCTCACATTCTCATGTCCTGACCTAGGTAATGCTTTCTCAAGCTATTACTCAGCTAACAAATATTCTTTCATGGTGATCAATCATAAAAACAACCAACAATCTAGAATGCAAGACGAAAACAACAATCAATAACTTAATTCCAAAACAATTTCATAAAATCACAATCATAATTCATGGCTTCAACCCTAGAGGAAGGGTTCTTGCCATTCATGTTCATAAAACTACACTAACTACTACTAAACTAACATACTTACATGAATTCGGCAGATGAGAAGGGAATTTGCCAAACCCTAGATGAGTTCTCCCACTTCTCCCTTCACTCCTAGGTAGTTTTCCAGAATAAAATCGTGACCCCCTGGAATTAGGAGCTAAGGGACCTATTTATAGTAAATGGAAAACGTGCTTAATTTAGCCTGTCATGGAACGTCTCCATGTCACGGAGTGTATCGCGGAGCACTGCCTCCGTGACACGGAGGCAACGCGAAAGCTCTCTGGAAATCACGCGAAATTTGGCCTCAGCAGCACCCTGCCTCATTGGCAGCGTGTCACGCTGCTTGGGCAGCGCGTTGACACCTCCATGTCGAGCAGCCAACCTGTCGTGGCACGTTGCCGATGCGCAGGTGGGCTTTTTTTTGCCTCCTCTTTGCCGACGTTCGCGGGTTAATTCCGTTTCCAAGCCTCTACATCACCAACTCATGGATTAGTTACTCAAAAGTCATCAAAACCTACAAAACAAAGGCTAATCATGTTGGTTAGCACATATCTTCACATTCATATAAACTTACATGAAAATGTATAGAATAACTCAGATAAAAAAAGACTAATTTAAGTCATAAAGCGTATCTTGGCGACGCGCATGTGGGCTGTTTTGTGCCTCCTCTTTGCCGACGTTCACGGGTTAATTCCGTTTCCAAGCCTCTACTTCACCAACTCATGGATTAGTTACTCAAAAGTCATCAAAACCTACAAAACAAAGGCTAATCATGTTGGTTAGCACATATCTTCACATTCATATAAAATTACATGAAAATATATACAATAACTTAGATAAACAAGACTAATTTAAGTCATAAAGCATATCTCGGGCATGCTATTTTTGCCCGTGATCACAGTCCATTATGAATACCAGTAAAGCATGTCAGGAATATGTTATCATATCTAGTTGTTGTTGTCATTCAAGGATCGTAATATGTATTGTTTTGGGCTGGATTATACCTGTACAACTTTCGTGAGCACCCCAGGGTTAATAGCTGTATCGCCACCCGCAAGGAGCGAGATTACGTTGCTCTACAGAGTGGCATGCTATCCACAAGGGACGAAGATAGGGATCCAAATCCTCATATGCCGTGGTTGGACTTATACACACCCCCGTTGAGCGTTTACGCCCGGGGTGTAGATATCAGGAATCCTCCAAATACAGACACAACTACAGTCAGGGGTCAAGCGAGCCCAATTATAGACCCAGGGGATCAGCAGGACGCTTATAGCTGGTAATTGACTCAGTATGACTTGGATAGGGGTATATAGATTGAGGTGTACTCACTAGGGCTAATGGGGGCCTAGGTGGGTTATTCTGTTCTGATTGTACCTTCTGGCTTATGGGAGCCAGGTAAGGTTTATGTTTGCTTTAGTTATTGATAGTTAGATAGTAAGACGCCTCGTTTGTCAGGTATGACTCCTACCCTCCTTATTATAGTTATGATTAGCCCTGATTTCATTACTTCTATCATCTTTAGTCCGTTTTCTTTACTTCAGTTATTGTCAGTTCTATTTCCTTACTTTCAGTCATTTAAAGTTACAGCCTTACATATTCAATACCCATGGTACTGACACCCTCTTCTAGGGTGCTGCATTAATTGCCTGTAGGTGCAGATAGACGAGGAGCAGGTCCCTCGTAGTTCCAGTCAGCCATACAGAGTCGTCATCTCCCTTCTTCCGGAGCTTGTGTGATAGAGGTTTACTTCTTTTGTTTGTATAGTATGGGTAGGTCGGGGCCCTGTCCCGACCATCTTATTACTCCTAGAGGCTTGCAGATTGTGTTATTTCCCTGTGGTTAGATGATAACGGTTGTGTGGGCCCCATATGTGTTTTAGATTATGTGTGTTGGCCTTGTGGGGCCCTGTTTAGCTGTTGATTGGTGGCCTTGCCGGTCTTAGTTCAGTTTAGAATCTGATTTTACTTTCCAGATGTAACTAGATATCATGGTGGCCTTGTCGGCCCTCATAGGACTCCCTATGATTGTTTGTTGGTTAGATGTTTATTTTCACATTTGGCTATAGGTCTTGTCGGCCGGGGGTTATATTTACAGCTGCTATATAGCCCGTTGTTTTCTTGATTCTAGAGTTAGAGTCAGCCTGCACCAGAGGTGCTTAGGCTTAGTCAGCTTAGCAGTTCAGGTCCTAGTAGGGCATTAGGTGCCAGTCATGTCTCCCAAGGCGGGGCTTGACAAACTTGGTATCAGAGCAGGTCGTATCCTAGGGAGTCTGCAAGCGGTGCTAAGTAGAGTCTTGTCTATGGATGTATTGTGCACCACATACTACAGGCAGGAGGCTGCAAGGCATGATAGGATGGTTACTCTTTCTTCTTAATCAATCGTGCTATAGAGCGGTACAGTATTGGGTTGAGTCCCTAAGATCATTATATTCTTTTTACAGAGAAATGTCAGACCAGTGACAACCTACGACAGGTAGGAGGCTAGATGTAGCAACAGGAGAGGGCACCAGCAGAGTGCCTCAGCCTCGGTCAGAATCGGCCCGATCTGAGGATGATACGGAGGTTTCATCTCGACCTCCCCAGCAGTCTCCACCACATCAGGAGCCGCTTGGGATGGCCGGTGTGACGGCACCACCTCTGGCAGTTTCTATACCCATACCATCCGACCAGGAGGTCAGGAGCGCGGTAGTTATGCTAGTCTAGATGATGGCTGCTCAGCGCCAGCCAATGCCACCTATAGTTGTAGAATCTTTAGGAGGGAATCGTAGCTCGAGGGTCCGAGAGTTCCTAGCACTAATTCCCCCGCAATTCACAGGGACAGATCGGACTGAGGACCCTCAGGACTTCTTAGACCAGATGCAGAGGATTTTCAGGGTGATGCATGCTACACCCATAGAGTCAGTTGAGTTGGTGGTATTCCGGCTACGGGACATCGTCGTATTGTGATATGAGAGTTGGGAGAGGTCCCGAGGGAGAGATATTTCCTCTCCGACCTGGTCTAGCTTTTTAGAGACTTTCTTGGATCATTACCTACCGAAGGAGATTCGACAGGCCCGGTTTGATCAGTTCCTACACTTGGAGTAGGGGTCGATGAGTGTGCAGGAATATGCCATGCGGTTTGATTCCTTGGCTCGATATGCACCAGCTTTCGTGGACACAATTCCAGCTAGGGTACACCACTTTATTATGGGGCTGAACCCAAAATATGTTGAGACCTGCATCACAGCCACACTGCGAGAGGATATGGATATCTCCCGTGTGCAGGCTTTTGCTTAGAATATTGAGGGTATCAGACAGCGGTAACGGGAGATTAGGAGGACAAGTCAGGAGTAGCGCTGCAAGGACAGACCGGCTGAATTACAGGAGGGGTCCCGGGGAGGACCTAGGCCGCGGTTATCAGATAGGCCGCCTAGACCCCCGCCTCCACCACATTGGTAGAGGAGCAGGTCTAGTCGCCGAGGGTAGCCAGAGCCCGACAAAGGTTCGCGAGTAGTAGGTTCACAACAGAGGAGGGAAGTGGAGTAGAGTGGGTTTACAATACCACTTTACTCTATTTGCAGTCGGTACCACTCTGAAGCATGCAGGTATGGTTCCACCGCATGCTACATTTGTGGACAGGAGGGTCACCAGATGAGGAATTGTCCAGCTAGGGATCAGTGTGACCGGGATCGACAGGATAGGTGCTCGGCAGGATCACGAGCTCCAGCATCCCCTGCAGGGCATAGACCCTCAGTTTCAGCAGGTAGAGGCCGAGGCAGATCAAGGACCTCCAGTTCAGGTGCCGACCCAGATCATACTTATGCACTACTGGGGCGATAGGAGTCAGAGTTGTCACCAGACGTTGTGAAAGGTATGCTGAACATTTTCTCTCATCCTGCTTATGTGTTGATAGATCCAGGATCCACCTTGTCCTATGTTACACCATTAGTGGCTCTGAAGTTTAGTATTATGTCGGAATTGCTTCAGCGACCTTTTTCAGTGTCTACACCCGTTAGTGACTCTATTATAGCAAGAAGGGTCTATCGGGGGTGTACAGTAGAGGTTGCCAATTGTCAGACTACGCCAGACTTGATAGAACTAGAAATGGTTAATTTTGATGCTATTATGGGTATGGATTGGCCAGCTCCATGCTATGCCAATGTTGAATGTTGGACCAAGATTGTCTGATTCCACTTTCCAGGGGAGGCAGTACGGGAGTAGAAAGGTAGTACAGCCACACCAAAAGGTAGGTTTATTTCCTATCTTTGGGTGAGAAAATTGATAGCAAAAGAGTGCATTTATTATATTGTCAGAGTTCAGGATGTTCGGGCAGAGCCTCCGACCCTTCAAGTCTATTCCAGTGGTTAATGAATTTCTCGACGTATTTCCAGATGAGCTTCTGGTATTCCCCTAAAAAGGGAAATTGATTTTTCAATCGATCTATTACCAGGCACTCAGCCTATATCTATTCCTCCATATCGGATGGCTCCTGAACTCAGAGAACTAAAGGAACAATTGAAGGATTTGCTAGACAAGGGATTTATCAGGCCGAGTACCTCACCATGGGGTGCGCTAGTTCTGTTCGTGAGGAAGAAGGACGGCTCCCTCCGTATGTGTGTAGATTATTGGCAGTTGAATAAAGTCACTATCAAGAATAAGTACCCGCTTTCCAAAATAGACGACTTGTTTGATCAGCTACAGGGAGCGAGGTATTTTTCAAAGATGGACTTAAGGTTCGGATATCATCACGTTCGGGTTCGTGAAAGAGATATTTCAAAGATTGGACCAGATACTATCACATTGAATTTCTAGTCATGTCCTTCGGACTGACAAATGCCCCAGAAGTGTTCATGGACCTGATGAACAATGTTTTCAGACTATACTTGGACTTGTTCGTGATAGTATTTATCGATGATATTCTAGTGTATTCCCGCTCAAAGGCAGATCACTAGGATCATCTATGGACAGTGCTCTAGATTCTCAGAGATCGCCAGCTATATGCAAAAATTTACTAAATGTGAATTCTGGATGAATTTTGTAGCCTTTTTGGGCCATATTGTGTCAGATGCTGGTATACAGGTAGATACACAGAAGATAGAGGAAGTGAAAACATGGCCTAGAACTACCAATCTGAACGAGGTACGTAGTTTCTTGGGGTTAGCCGGGTATTACAGAAAGTTCGTGGAGGAATTTTCCACTTTAGCAGCACCTTTAACCAAATTAACGCAGAAGGCAGCAAAATTCCATTGGACTGAGGCATGTGAGAAGAGCTTTTAGGAACTGAAAGATAGATTTACATCAGCACCGGTGCTAGCGTTGCCACAAGGAACAGAGGGTTATGCAGTCTATTGTGACGCTTCGGGTGTTGGGTTAGGATGTTTTTTCATGCAGCATGGTAAGGTGATTGCCTATGCTTCCAGGCAGCTGAGGAAGCATGAGAAGAACTACCCTACCCATTACCTGGAGTTAGCCGTGGTGATTTATGCCTTGAAAATATGGAGACACTACCTGTATGGCATCCACGTAGATATTTTCACTGCTCACAAAAGCCTGCAGTATATTTTCACCCAGAAAGAGTTGAATCTGCGGCAACATAGCTGGTTGGAGCTGTTAAAGGATTATGATGTGAATATTTTATATCACCCAGGAAGGGCTAATGTTGTAGCAGATGCCCTTAGTCGCAAATCCCTGGGAAGCCTAACATATTTACAGCCCAAGCGGCAGGAGTTGGCCTGAGAATTGCATCAGCTAGCCAGTTTAGTCGTTCATATAGTAGAGTCAGGAGACAATGGAGCAGTAATCCAGAATGCCACAATGTCATCATTGGTTGTGGAAGTGAAAGAACGATAGTATGAAGATACTAGCCTGGTTTAGCTCAGAAATAGGGTCCAGTGAGGGAAAGTGATAGATTTCCAGGTAACCAAGGATGGAGTTTTGAGATATAGGGATTTCCTCTGTGTTACAGACGTGGCAGGGCTTCACCAGCAAATTATGGGCGAGGTACACTATGCCTGTTGCTCTCTCCATCCAGGTTCGACAAAAATGTACCATGACGTAAAAGAGATTTTACTGGTGGTCGGGAATGAAAAAGGTGATAGAAGAATTCGTAGCTCAATATCCCAATTGCCAACAGGTGAAAGATGAACATCAGAAACCAGGCGGACTGACATAGAATATAGTCGTGTCTTTATGTAAATGGGAGGCAGTTAATATGGATTTTGTAGTAGTGTTACCTTGTACCAAGCGTAAATATGATTCTATCTGGGTAATTATTGATAGGTTGACAAAATCAGCTCACTTTCTGCCAGTAAGGGCTACCTTTTCAGCTGAAGATTACGCTGAGTTGTATATTAAAGAAATAGTCCGATTGCATGGTTTTCCGTTGTCAATTATCTCCGACAGAGGGGCGCAGTTTACAGCTAAATTTTGGAAATCTTTTCAAAGGGGCCTAGGGATGCAGGTTAACCTAAGCACAACCTTCCATCCTCAAACAAACGGGCAGGTAGAACGTACAATCCAGACACTCGAGGATATGTTACGGGCATGTGTGCTAGTTTTTGGAGGCATCTGGGATGAATATCTACCGCTTACTGAATTTGCCTATAATAACAGTTATAATTCAACAATTCAGATGGCGCCTTATGAAGCATTGTATGGGCAGAAGTGCAGGTCTCCAGCAAGTTGGTTTGAGGTAGGAGAATCAGCATTGATTGGGCCAGATGTTATTCATCATACAGAAGAGAAAGTAAAACTTATTAGGGAACGTTTGTTGACTGCTCAAAGCCGCTAGAAATCTTATGCTGACGGGCAACGAAGAAACCTAGAGTTTAATGTGGGTGACTGGGTATTCCTGAAGGTTTCACCGATGAAGGGTGTGACGAGATTTGGTAAGGAAGGCAAGCTCAGCCCAAGGTTTATTGGGCCTTATCAGATTCGCCGAAGGATAGGTCAGGTGGCTTATGAATTGGATTTACCTCTAGAATTAGAATTCATTTACCCATTTTTTCATGTATCTACTGAGGAAGTGCATAGGAGATCCCTCTCGGATTGTCCCAGTCAAAGACATCCAAATAACTGAGGAGTTAGATTATGAAGAAGCTCCAGTAGCCATACTAGATCGGCAGATCCGCAGACTAAGAACTAAAGTTGTTGCTTCCGTTAAAGTGTTATGGCAAAATAAGAACCGAGAGGAGATGACCTGGGAAGCAGAAGATGATATGAAAACAAAATATCCTCAGTTATTTCGGACTTAGTCATGCAGCTAGAGGTCTGTTGTTGTTGTTATTTCATAAGTTTCATTATATACATGTATATGTGAGATAATTGATTTCAGTATATTGTGAAATGAATGCCATAGTATTGTGTGGAGTACATGTATTGGACTTTTCTACGTTTCAGGGTATTTGGATAGTCCATATTACAGGGGAGACTCTGCCAAAATTTTTCTAGAATAAGTAATTCCAAAGTTAAGGTTCTTGCAAGCAGAAGTTAACATTCGAGGATGAATGTTCTTAAGGGGGGAGGATGTTACACCCCGTAAGTTTCTAACATTTAGTCGGCATATTCGTATGTTGGTTAAGAGTTTTAGAGTGCCATACGTACGAGGAAAAGGTGCGGGGAGAAGGCCGAATGAGTGCAAAGTCCGGATTTCACGGGATAAGGCCGAACCAAGTTTCCTAGAGGGGAAAAGTGGCACGGAGCAGCCCCCTCCGCGTTACCCAGAGTGGCACAGAGCAGAATCAGCGCGATGGGCAGAGTGTCGTTTCCTTGTCTGCTACCTCAAGTATATAAAGGCCTCACACTTATAAGTTAGATCATTATTTACAAATCACAGCCAGAACAGAGGGAAACCGAGGAAAACATTTGGAAATCATCTGATTACGCTGCTAAACGCCGTCCAAATCTAAATTAACTCTGGGTATTGAAGTATAAAGCTGTAGTGATCATCGCTACAGAGTTATTTTCGTAAAATACGCCCGTCGAATCATCATCCCGCCGAGCTTAAGTTGATGGAATTGTTCCAAACTAGTGTCAATACGATCACGTGCCTAAATTAAGTATTTCTCCCTTCTAGATTCCCGAGAAATTATGAGTTCTTGATCGTCTTTCGATAAGTTGAAGTATAGTCAGTATATGTATATATAAGTTATCATTTTCTTCAAATATAGTAATAAAGTAGCCCTATTCTTCCATTAATATGATTGCAGTTGAGCAGGGCAGTTGAACACGTGCCTAAACTCGCAACTTAATCGGTAAACAGCGAACGAGGTATGTTAAGGAATTTTCTTTCAGCAAGTTAGTTTCTTCAGCATAGTAGTCCAGTACGAATCCCAGTAAAGCATGTCAAGAGTATGTTATCATGTCTAGTTGTTGTTTTCATTCGAGGCTCGTAATTTGTATTGTTTTGGGTTAGATTATACCTGTACAGCTTTCGTGACCACCCCAAGGTTAATAGCTGTATCGCCGCCTGCGAGGGGCGAGATTACGTCGCTCTACGGAGCGGCATGCCGTCCGCACGGGACGATGATGGGGATCCAAATCCTCATATGCCGTTGTTGTCCTTATACACACCCCCGCCTAGCGTTTACACCCGGGGTGTAGATATCAGGAGTCCTCCGGACACAGACACATCTATAGTGAGGGGCCGAGCGGGCCCAGTTGTAGACCAAGGGGATCGACAGGATTCTTATAGCTTGTAGTTGACTCGGTATGACCTGGATAGTGGTATATAGATTGATGTGTACTCACTAGGGCTAATGGGGGGCCCAGGTGGGTTATTTTGTGCTGATTGTACCTTCTGGCTTATGGGAGCCAGGTAAGGTTTATGTTTGCTTTAGTTACTGATAGTTAGATAGTAAGATGCCTCGTTTGTCAGGTATGACCCCTACCCTCCTTATTACAGTTATGTTTAGCCCTAATTTCACTACTTCAGTCATCTTCAGTCCGTTTTCTTTACTTCAGTTATTTTCAGTTCTATTTCCTTACTTTCAGTCATTTAAAGTTACTGCCTTACATATTCAGTACCTGTGGTACTGACGCCCTCTTCTAGGGTGCTGCATTACTTGCTTGCAGGTGCATATAGACGAGGAGCAGGTCCCTCGTAGTTCCAATCAGCCATACAAAGTCGTCGGCTCCCTTCTTTCAGAGCTTGTGTGGTAGAGGCTTATTTCTTTTGTTTCTATAGTATGGGTAGGTCGGGGCCCTATCCCGACCATCTTATTACTCCTAGAGGCTTGAAGATTGTGTTACTTCCCTATGGTTAGATGATATCGGTCGTGTGGGGCCCATATGTGTTTTAGATTATGTGTGTTGGTCGTGTGGGGCCCTGTTTAGCTGTTGATTAGTGGCCTTGCCGTTCTTAGTTCAGTTTAGCATCTGATTTTACTTTCCATTTGTAACTAGATATCATGGTATCCTTGTCAGCCCGCATAGGACTCCCTATGATTGTTTGTCTCTGGTTAGCTGTTTATTTTCAGAGGTGGCTATAGGCCTTGCCGGCCGAGGGTTGTATTTATAGCTGCTATATAGCCCCTTTTTTATTGATTCTAGAGTTAGAGTCAGCCCTGCACCAGAGGTGCTTAGGCTCAGTCAGCTCAGCAGTTCAGGTACTAGTAGGGCACCAGGTACCAGTCATGCCTCCCAAGGTGGGGCGTGACAGGTGGAGACTGGTGAAACGCCGAAGGAATTGCCTAAGGATACTGGATCTCACTGAAGGTGAAATTAATTAGAGTCAGCGGTTCGCAAAATGTAACTGGCAAACCGCCGGTACTTCTGCAAGTGCTAGAACGTTGATTAGGGGTAAAAATGTCTAGTACGGAAAAAGAGAGAGGTGGATACCCTACTTTTGGATATATTCTAGAGCGAAGTACTCTGTACCCATAAGATCTTAACTTTTAGCTTTTAGAACATTCTCTTGGTAGAAGAAGAAAGTTAGAATTCTATTGGTGGAAATTGAAAAGAATTGTTTTCTTTTTCTTCTTCTTCTTCCTCCATAGAAAAGTACTATCATTGTTGAAGACTTTTTGTTGAATTTGATTTTGCTACTCCTATTATTGAATTTAATGAGTTTATTGATAAATCTTTTTTTAAATTTCTTGACTATGAGTAGATAAATTATTAACTAGAGGTGTGTGGTGATAAATGTTTAATTAGAGTGGGTATTGTTAGAGTCATCTCAATATTGTTTAATTAGTGTAAATCTATTAAATTCTCTCTAATCTATAATTTAAGATCCATTGTTGTTGATGTGGGTCTAATTGTTCTTACTTGATTTTTTCTTGCAAAAGAAGAATTGAGTATTGATAGAGAATTTAATGGTGGACATGGATGAGAGATTGTGAAATTAGGCTGGAAATAGCCAAAATTTCATTTTCACTCTTAATTAATAGGTAATAGCTAGAATTAGTGCAGCTATCAATCTAAATCTAATCGGGTTGATTTAATGGTGCCTAGGGATTTGAAAGAACTCTAGCAAGAGGTATTTATGAGGTTGAAAAACATTAAATGCCCACTTTCCCGTGGTTATTTACACAAATTAACTTATGAGATGACCTAGCATGACTGTATTTAGTCAGCATATTATCTACACTACACCTCTAGTATTTCACATTATTGTCAACAACCTTGGTCGTTTTTCTATCTTAGTTAGTCAAATTAGAATTTATATTCTTTTGTAAATCTCAATCTCCCCCAAAATGTTATTTCCATGTTATTTTCAAGTAGTGCAAGCTAAATTCAATTTCTCAACTGACACTCGTGCATAACATTCGCTACTCCCTTTGTCATTCGGCCCCAACATCCGTCAGGATATTTATTTTGATACATTGACCATTTATGCTCTTTGTACGAAGAGTATATTTTGGACGTTATCAAAAATGGCTCCGTAGCTGGGGACTAGTACTTGATACTCTTGTGTTAATTGTTAATTTGAATTAGTCTTGCATCATAAGTGTTGACATAAAGTTTGTTGTTCTTATTAGGATAAAGTTATATGAGTCATCATTCATAAGTAGGAGATAGCTCAGTGGAGGGTAATATGGAGCATGAGGAAGATAACTTGGTGATGCCCGAAGTGGCAGGAGCCATTCGCCTACCGCATACGGTAGGGAATGTCGTGTTCCACATCACAAGTACAATGCTACATTCGCTACAAATGAAAGGAGTATTTGGGGGAAAACCATGTGAGGATGCAAATCGTCACTTGAGGAATTTGTTGGAGATATGCCAGCCTTTCAACATCACAAACATAAGTCAAGAATCTATTAGGCTAAGGCTCTTCCTGCCACGACCCGAACATAGTCTCAAATCGTAATACGGGACAAGGAGCCCTCGGAGACTCCAAGTCGACCCATGGCATGAACATACATCTAACTCAATATCAATAAAGCGGAATACTTAGCATAACGACATAGCGGAATGATAAATATGACATAACATATAAGCGGAACGTACTACATTTATAACAGTTGAATACAACATTTAGTCTGAAAGCCTCTAATATGTCTGATGAGTTGATGGGGCAAAACCCCCAACCAACCTAGAAAGTCAGGGAAACCGAACATGAAAAGATAACTCATACCAACTGGTCCTCGGAGAATCACGACTCACCAAGAGCTGGATGCAAATCTCCGAAACAAGCTAATGACAGTGCTAGGTCTAAAGATTGGAGCTTGTATCATAAAACGATACAGCATAGAGTATGCGTTAAGTACTTGAAATGTACTGGGTATGCAAGGTAAGTAAAACTGCTTAGAAAAGTAAAATCATTTAAAACATGCATAATATGAACATAAACAAAATAAGAGTCGGAGAATAGGTCTTGCATGCATCCTTCTGAAAATATGATCTCAACATAACATAACATCATAACTAAATCGATTGATCCAAGGCTGAAATTTGATAATCATACATAAAACTGCACATTTGGGTCAAACCTGCTCTAGAACATATATAGACATGTATATCATGAATGATGAATATGCATGACTAAAATCATGAGCAACAATGGGAGACTCGTCTTTAACCGATATACCACGATAGAGCTTATGTGGTCTCAACTATCACACTCAAATGGGTAGAGCTGTCCAAAGCCTTGCTAGGGCTAAGGACGATAACATGATATTGATATCAATCTCGTGGCCCAATAGGGCAAGGGATATCTCAAAAGGTAGGTCCCAAAGTAATATATATATATATATATATATATATATATATATATATATATATATAAGTATAAACCTACATTGGTGCGTAATTCAGAGGCATAGGGTGATCGACCCTTAGCCTACTCAGTGCTAGACACTTCTCCCAAAAACATGCATATGCTCTCCATCATTTTTCAATGAAGCTTACCATCATCAATTGACAAATCTCAATAATTAATACATCTCAAATGTGAAACCATGCATATGAGAAGATTTATCTCAAACCATACCAAAAGCTGAGAGATAGTTGGGAGTCTTAGCTCCAAAATCATGTGGTAAGCTTAATTCGGGAAAATCATGAACCATACGTGAACATGTGGGCATTTCCCAATACCTTAACATGCTTGAAAATACTAAATTCACATTGAAAACATGATTATAAACATGGGTAGCTTGAAAACATGATTTTGATCATAGTGTCTAGTCATAATCATATATTCATCACAAATCTCATCTTTTATGCACTTTCCATAATTGGGCATTTTGATTTAATAACTTAGAACATGATTTTTCATTGAAAATAACGTAAAACTTGCCCATGAATCATAATTCAGTAGTAGAAACATATTTAAATCATACCAATGTAGATAATTAGGAAATTCATACATTAGGTGAAAATTCAATAGATTAGACATAGGAAATTCATGATTTAAAGAGGGATTGAGCATGGGTGTGAAAGGATTCACCCACTCATAACCCTACATACTTGGGGAACCTCAAATTTTACAACTCCATGAAATCCCAATGGAAAATTGAAGAATTCTTAAAGAAGAACAAGCTTGATCACCTCCCTAATTCCATAACATTGCATGCATGGATATGAATGAGCCTAGGATAGGTTTTACCCTCATAAAACACTGCATTACGAGCCTTAAACAACGTAGTTTAATACCCTAGACTTAAGAATGATGAAAATGCCCTTAATGAAATTTCTGAAATTTCTGCACTGGTGGTGACAACTACCGTCCTAACGGGTCGTTCTTGGATACCCGACTCGTGGTATCCACCTGTCGTCTCAACTGCCCGACTTCACATTCTCAGGTTCGGTCCCACGATTCGATAGGATGAGTCGTCCCTGCAGACAATGATTCAGTGTATTGCCCATTGTTTCCACCTAGACAACCTGCACCAAGACTTCCCATGAGTCACACCACGACTCATTCTTCCTTCCAAAGAGTCGTGGTTTCCTTCTGTTACCTCGACTTGAGGTTTTGATTCTCCTTCCAATGACTACTCACCAAGACCTGTTGCTCCTCACAACAGGTCATCGAATGACCCATTACTCCCCCCTTAGGCTGAGGTCTAGTCCCACCATGATATCAAATAACGACTCGTGGTAACAAATAATGGGTCGTTAGTTGACCCATTACTTCCAACTGCCACCTGGGCATACCTCACCACAGATGCTTCCCACGGGTTGTTGGTTGGACCAACAATCCGTTAGATGACCCGTTCTATGAAACTTTTCCTAGATTCTGCCAACTTATATTTTTAGATCCTAGGTCTAATCTTAGGCACTTTTGGGTTATTACAATATCTCACCCTTGGGAACATTCATCCTCGAATATGGGAAAACATATAGAAATGTAATACCTCAAAAAGGCCTAAGAATAGACCTGGGAGTTAAAATTGAAAAGTGTAGAAAACTGGCAAAAATATCACAAAACGGATGACCCTACAACTCGTGGTAAGATACCATGGGTCGTCATATATAGTTGTGGTTTGGGAATTCAAGGAAGAAGTGGTGACAACGGACGGTGTAACGAATCATTGTCAGGAACAATGAGTCGTTGTTACCAGTCGTTAGAAGGGCTGAACTTAGGTTGAGGAGGAAGCAACGGGCCATCTCACGATCCTTGGTGAGAGTCAATGACCCATTGTTTCAAGTCATTGCTTGTTGGTTGAAGTTTCCTATGCATTCAATGGATGGAGATCACGACTCGTTGGATGCCACCACGAGTCATGGTGAGGCTTGTAGGAAGGGGAGCCAGTTTGGTCAAGGAGTTGACGACAGTCAATTCAATGACCCGTTGTTTGAAGTAATGACTTTTCCTGATGAGTCGTGGGAAGTGATCTGAGATGTGTTATGAGGTAGTACACCTAAAGACTCGATACCACAAGACAAAGTATGTTGCCGCGACCCGTTAGGTCGGTCGTGGGTCCGTCTAGGGTAGTTTTTAAGAAAATTATTTTAAGGGTATTTTCGACCTTTCCTCATTTTTAACCCCTAAGCTACGTCGTTTTGGTTATTTACTGAGTGTAATAAAAGGAGTTAAGACCCTATTGCATGCCAATTTCATGCAAGGATTCTAGAGAGGTTTTTGGAGATTCAAGGCCTTCTTCCCTAAATTTTTCTTCAAATTCTTTGTGGGTGTTAAAGGATCTTTAAGTTCATCCATTCCCAGGTATGTAGGGTTTTAAAATGGGTGGAATTCTTCCTCACCCATGCCCAATTTCGATTAAAGTCATGAATTCTCCTACTCAAGTTCCATGGGATTTTACCCAAAGCATGTCAATGTGATTTCTCTCTATGGGTATGTTTTAATTGATTTTTATTTATGGAAATTTGCATCATAGGCAGGTTTTACTATTATTTTCTTTAATTCATGTTTCAATCTTTTTAAATCTAAATTGCCCATTTATGGAAGTTCATGGAAATTTATGATTTATGATGAATATTCATTATTTTAAGTTTATTGATGATGGAAATGCATAAATCTAAGTTACCCATGTTTATTGGTATATTTTTGAAGGAAATGATTATGATGAAGTATTGGGCAATGCCCATATAAAGACGACTGACTTATGATTTATGAAACGAATTTCATGATTTATCTAATTATGAAGTTGGCCGATAAAAAGAGCCTTGATTCTTGGCTAAGCATGTTTTAAACGGGATCAATGATGATAAATGTTATATCTTAGCCAATGAATTTTTATGCATGATGTTAATGATTTATGTATGAGCCTATATGCATGTTTTTGGGAGCCATGTCTAGCACCGAGTAGCTCGACGTTCAAAGGACTACGCCGGTGTCTCATAACCACGTGCCACCGTGGGTATGTAAATGTTATGAAATAATGATAATTATCCCCTCAAATGTGATATCATGCATTATGCATGACCCTCTTCTGGCAAGCCAGGGTCGGCTCTGCCCACTTGAGCGAGACAGTGGGGCATCATGAAATGCTCTAACATGATGGTGTTGGTTATGACGAGTCCTCCCATTGTTCCGCATATTTTTATGCATTGTTATGTTTATGTTATTGGCTCAAGTTATATTATGATAAAGTTATTTACAAATATGATAATGAATGTGTTCGGCGATTTGGTGACTACACGCAAGTGCACATGGTCGAACAAGTAGTAAAGTGGCTTACGTAAAGCCAAGTATCGATCCCACAAGGACTGAACTACGGTAATAATTAACTTAAATGTTAATGAACTACATCTTTAAGAATGCATACAACCAAATGAATAAGATTTTTAGAGTTTGAGTTACTAATTAATAAGAATCTAAAGCAAAATTATAAAGTGAGTCTGAACTATAGTTGATCTTGGGCAGATTTATATGCCCAAGTGATACTCAAAAGTATCATTTTCGCCTTGTTTATCTAGAAATGTGTATACGTTTTCATGTAATTGGTAATAAAATGTGAATTTATGCTAACCAACATGATTAGCATTGTTTTGTAGGTAAAATGTAATTTCGAGGAGCTAAAATGCATGTTGGATGATATCGGAGTTGGACTTGGAATCGAGCAAGGAACAAGGATTGGACTGCACAAATTAAAGGGGCTCCGCGATGGAGCCGTGTCACGCTGCCATCGCGGAGGCATTCTGCCTGGAGGGTGAAAATTCATCAATTTCCAGTGGAGGTTCGCGTCTGCTCTGTGGCACGGTGGCTAGCCTCCTCGTTGCACGCCGTTCCACGTTGGTGTTTGATTTCCCGGACCCCCAGTTCCAGTAAGGGTCCGCGTTCACGGCGTGTCACGGAGGCAGTGCTCCGCGATGCACTCCGTGACACGTTGCTCATTATTCCGGAAAAAATTCCCACTAGTATAAATAGAACACTTAAGTGTGTTTTTCATAATTCAGACTTGGTGGAGCAAGGACGTGGGTTACAGGCAGTTGAGGGACGAAAAGTTCAGGGATTTTTCTCTCTTTCTTTCTTCTCTAATTCAATTGTTTGTATGATTGACACTTGTTTTAGGATGATTAATCCACAAATGAGTGGCTAATTCCCTTCCTTGCTGAGGTTATGAACACTTGTGATGAATTTTGATTATTGATTATATGGTTTTTCATCTTTTTCTTCCATGTTGTTCTATTAATTCTTGTTCTTACTGCATTGGTGTGTGGCCTACATTAATGTACATCTAAAAAGTCCGATTTCACATGAGAGAGCACGAAATTGGAAAGTTGTGAATTAATAGGATATTATTCTTTACTTGATTTGGGAAAATTGAGTTTTGATGTGCTTTCCTGATAGAAATATACTTGAAAGCCGTATTAGTCAATTTAGGAACCGGAATTGTATGGCTAGAACATGAATTGCATTTGATCACAGAAATGTAGACGGATGGTTCATGATTCTTAAGTGAGATTAAATACGAGAGTTTTAATCTCTTGGCTATTGTTCTTGGCTAGCAACAGGAAGAAAAGATTAACCAATTTATGATGATAATCAGTTTCATTGCATGTTCTTTAACCTCGGCATGCCTTTATCCATAGTCCAAATTCAAAGTAGATAATTGTTTGTAGTTTAGTATAAAATTTATAAAACAAATTATTCAACTTTTGGTTATTTAGTTGTCAGCATATTTAGAAGTAAAAATATAGTATACTTGAGCAAATTGCACTTATCCCAAGTCTCTGAGGGATCGATACTTGGCTTACTAAAGACACTTACTACTTGTTCGACCACGTGCACTTGCGTGTCGGTTTTATAATACCCATACTACGCAGACCGAACAAGTTTTTGGCGCCGTTGCCGGGGACTTGGCAATTGTTGAATTTGTATCAAGTGTTAATTTTACTGTATTTTTATTTTCTTTTCTTAAGTGTTGACAACTTGGTCTTAGCCTGTATTTTGCAGACTTAATTGCTGTGAACACTGGCAAGAGACAAAGAGCTAGTGGAATCTTATATAGAGCCTGAACGTATATTTCACAGTAAACGGAGAGAAGCTCTACAAAGAAAGCTGCAGTTGCTCAGACAGACCATTATGGAGCAACAAAATCCACCGGTAGTAAGGGCAGTGTTAGTTCCCGAAGAAGCAGCAGCAAGGCCGGTTCGCGAGGTGGAAATCCTACATGCCAACAATGTTACATCCAGTATCCGCAAACCAGAGCCTGGAGGGAGATTTGAACTCAAGCAAAATATGGTGCAACTGTTGCACACAAGCGGGCAATTTACCGGTCTCCCTCATAAAGACCCACAACAGCATCTCCAAAACTTTTTGGAGATAAGTGACACTTATATACCCGCTGGAGTGTCACCTGATTATGTTCGGCTTACATTATTTCCGATCTCATTACTCGGAGAAGCCAAGAGGTGGTTGAAAGCTGAGCCACCAAATTCTATTCCAACGTGGGATGATCTTGCACGAAAGTTCTTGATAAGGTTTTTTTCCCTCTGGCAAAATAGCAAGACTTAGAAGTCAAATTCTAAGTTTCAAACAGAGGGAGGGAGAAAATTTATATCAAGCCTGGGAGAGATTTAAATCCATGTTGCGGGACTGTCCTCATCATCATCAGTCCAATGACGTGTTGGTGCACACATTTATTGAGGGTTTGGAACCTCATACCAAAATATTGCTAGATTCAGCAGCTGGAGGGCAAGCGCTGGAAAAGACTTATGAGGAGTTGTACACCTTGCTAAACCGGATTTCACAGGGCAATCCAGAATGGAATGCTGATTCATCACGAGGTGGAACAAGGAAAGCAGCAGGAGTGCTTGAAGTGGATGGGTTTACAACTATCGCTGCACAGATAGCTGCCTTGCAAAATCAATTGAACAACCACTTCAGCAACATGGCATTGAACCAGCTTTCAGCTCCAGTTAATGCAGTCCAACAATTGTGGTGTGAAGTGTGTGGAAGTAGTGAGCACTCAGCTGAGTGTTGTGGAGCCAACCCTAATTCGGTAAACTTTGTGGGGAATGCACAAAGAAATCATCAGCAGTATGGGAGTAGCTACAATTCAAATTGGAGGAACCATCCAAATTTTTCATGGGGTAGCAACAACCATCAAGGCCAAAGTTCGGGTCAGGGTGTGCAAAGGAACCAAGGAGGGCAACAGAACTACCAATCTCAATTCAGAAATAACAATGCACCTCCTCCACCACCATCACCCAGCATTGAGGAGATGTTCAAGACCATGATCGCTAACCAAGCGCAATTGCAGGCTGACTATGTTAAATTGGCAGCCGAAGTGAAAAACAATTAGTTAGCGACCAAGGCTCTTGAGTATCAATTTGGGCAATTTGCTAGTGCCCAAAATACAAGGCCCAGAGGAGGACTGCCGAGCGACACGGATCCGAATCCGAAGCAGGTAAATGCAGTGACCACAAGGAGTGGTTTGCAGCTGAAGGAGGTGGAACCAGAAAGACCACCTCAAAATTCGGGAGCAGCAGAAGTTGAGGGGGAGCAAAGTTCGGAAAGGGGGAAGACCAAAGAAGCTGAATCAGAAAGACCTCCACCCCCGTTCCCTCAACGACTCAAGAAACACAAGGAGGAGGCGTGTTTCCAGAAATTCATGGAGGTGCTTAAACAGGTACATGTTAACTTACCTCTTGTTGATGTCTTGCAGGGAGTGCCTAAATATGCCAAATACATAAAGGACATCGTGGCAAACAAAAGTCGTTTGACTGAGTATGCCACGGTGGCTCTAACTGAGGAGTGCACTTCCCGGATCCAAAACAGACTGCCCACGAAGTTAAAAGACCCTGGGAGTTTTACAATCCAGCTTACTATTGGGCAGAGCATCCGAGCTCGTGGATCGTGTGACCTGGGAGCGAGCATAAATATGATGCCATCTTCGGTATTCAGAAAGTTGGGTCTAGGGAGTCCTAGACCTACAACGGTAATCTTGCAGTTGGCGGATCGATCCTTAGCTAGGCCGGATGGCATTGTTGAGGATGTTCTAGTGCAAGTTGGCTACTTAATTTTCCTGGTAGATTTTATTGTTCTAGATTTTGAACCAGACGCGGAAGTCCCATTTATTTTGGGACGACCCTTCTTGGCAACTGGGAAAGCATTAATCGATTTAGCTGCGGGGCAACTGACAATGCGAGCACACGACAAGGTAGAGGTGTTCGATGTGTACAAAGCACCCAAGCTCCCGATGGTGCATGAAGAACTCTCGGTGATCAATGTGATTGATCATGGTAATGCTAAGCAGATGAAGCATTCCCGAGAGTTAATGGGAAGACCGGAGACGGTAAACCAGGCGCTGCACGGGAGGCAACCCGTGAAAATTTTTTTTCTTTCATCTTGTAAAGTGTAAATAGATTTTTCTTTTTCTTTTTCTTGATTTATTACAAAATTTTTCATTTTAGTTAGTATTTTTTATTGTTAGTAGGTGAAACCTATTATGCTAACCAATTTTGTTTAGTGAGATGATTTTCAGGTCAAACGGAGAAAAATGTGCACGGAATCGTGAAGGGAAAGGCGAGGTATGAAAAATTAATAAAATGTAGAAGACAGTGAGCTGGGGCGATAGCTCCGTGTCACGGAGGAGGACCTCCGCGTTACCCTCCATGACACGTTGAGGTACAACCCAAAAATTTTAAAATTTCCAGAAAGCTATCGCGATGGCTCCATGCCACGGAGGCAGTAAACCGCGATGCACTCCGTGACATGTTGCCGTGTAAATTGTGACGGGTCACACCGGGTTGCCGGGTGACCCGCGTGTTTTTCTACTTTTTAAACCCCGAAAACTCCCCTTTTCCCCTCATTTTCAATTTCCTCCGCGACCAAACGTCCCAAAACCCCTCTCCCATCAACGTGCCACGGCTTAAGGCAACAAATTACCAAGTTTTCTTCGCTTATTCAACTACAAGGTATGTTTTCCGATTCTCTCTCAAGTTTTTGTCGATTTTATTCGAAATTAAGCATGGGAGGTGAGATAAATCGCCCTAAGTCGAAATTAAGCATGAATTCGAGTTATTTGTTAATTGATAAATGTTCAGAATATCGTTTTGATTGTTTGAACTTGTCGATTGCATGAATTATTTGAATTTGATCGATAGAATCAATTCTAGGGCTTGTTGTTAAATTTGAAGTTGGTAATGTGTTGAAATCATGAATTGTATGTCGGGGTGTACTTGTGAAATGAGATGAATCGTTGTAAAAAAAAAAATTATTTGAATGTTAATTGACAACGAATTTTCGGGTTTGGGAAAATGTTGAAATTTGTTCAAACTTGGTTGGTTGTATAGGTTCATTTGTATAGAATTTTTGTTGTTGTTTTTGTTTAGTTGTTTTTCTTTGCTAAGTGCGATGGTTAAAATGCTAGCGATGGTAGTGATTGGGATTAGCTGTATGAAGTCTGAGTAGTACGCAGAAGTTATACCGTCGAATTTTCGTTTGAACGCACTAAGCATGATTGTATAGTTGGTTGTTTGGTGTAATAAAGCTATTCTTGCCGTAGTATCGTAACTGTAGCTAAGGACTAAGTGTGGGGTAAATTTAGCGTAACCCGACCTTAGCCGAAGTCAATATCTATTTAGCTTAACATTGAGCTTGTTTACTTGTGTTGACAGGCAAAATGGCAAGCAGGCAAGATAAAGGGAAGGGTGCATCAACTTCAGGCACCGGAAGGAAAGGACTCAGACTGGGCACAGCAGTCCCTGTTGCACCAGCAGTTCCATGCGGCCAGCGCTGCCAATACGGAACGAGATGGGTGACTGACGAGGGGAAGAAGTGGTATGCCAAGCATAAAGAGAACAAATATTTCCCCGAGGAGCATATAGCACGGGAGCCATTAGCACAGGAGTTCCCCAGAATGGTTCACCGGATCGAGGCAGCTGGGCTCGGTTTCATATTTCAGGAGCCCAAAGAATGCAACCTGCACTTTGTCCGGGAGTTCTATGCAAATTGGAACCCGTCAATCAGAAGCCACACCATCAAGATCAGAGGGCAGATAGTCACTCTGGAACCCCACCAGCTCAATGCCATCATAGGAGCGCGGGACACAGACGCCTACGTCCTTAGACAACTGAACATTACCCCACCGTATGCCGACATCAAACGCACACTGTGTGGGGCTCGATCTACAGCTAGATGGAGCAGGCACAAGGAAAGAGGCTACCACCAGACTCTGCCATATTCTCAAATGAACAGGGAAGCCCGAATCTGGCTGAAGATAGTCTACTCGTGCTTAATTCCGGGGGTACACATGACTGATGTAACCCGGGACCGTGTTTGCCTGGTGTACGCCCTGATGAAAGGGCTGGAGATTAATGTCGGGGCGGTTATCATATCCGCCATGAAGAGAGCCCGATTGCACCAGGGCCACAGGTATGGTTTTGGTGGACTACTCACCACCTTTCTCCGGGGCCTCGATGTTGAGGAGGAGGCTTTGGATTATATCCCGCAGTTGGAGCGGCGGGCCTTGGATGTGACCAAAACTAAGGCTCCCGACACCACCCACGGGCCAGTGCTGACACTTGGAGAGCGACATGCTCGTGATGACCAGTACATGGCGCGGATGTATGGGATGCAAATGCTCCAGCTAAGGATCAGTGGGAGACCAGCCACGGAGGAGGAGCTATGGCAGCTCGAGCTAGATTACCCGTTTGGCGAAAACACCAGGGCTCTATGCCGAGTGGGGCCAGCCTTTGTAGAGCCCACTGATGATGATGTCCCCACGGACGAGGAGACATATCGGGAGGACTCCGATGTGGAGTCCGATGACGACGACGGAGGCGACTTGGACATGGGAGATGAGGCAGCAGCACCTGATGAAGAAGTGGAATACTTTGACTGATCAGGGAGTTCCACCACCCAATTTTGTGCTATTTAATTTTTGTGAACACTGGGGACAGTGTTCGGTTTAAGTGTGGGGTGGGAGTAGTTAGGTGCTGGGCTGGGCTGGTTTGCTTGTATGTTCTCCTCTGTATTTTTGTATGTTGTGTGTCCCTGTGTTTGTGAATTTTCAATCTGTTCTGTATTTGTAAATATTTGTGGAATTAATGTGTGTGGTTGAATGTTGCCAGCTAATTTCTGTAAAAATTATCGAAATGATCGATATTTTTAAAATTTTTTGAAAATATTTTGTTCATATTTAAAATATGTTGTAAATAAGTTTTCTATCGAAATGATCGATATTTTGCAAATTTTTCAACTTTTTTTTAATTTTGGGTTTCTCGGCGTTCGTTTTCGATTCTTTTACCGAGAAGGGTCCCATTGAACCGACGTCTTAGTTAGTGACCGTTCCCTATGATGGATGGATGACGACCGTCTTAAGGGAACTGTAGTCGGTAGGAGTAGTTTTTTTCTCCAATTATTTTTCGTTTTTTCTTTGGTGGATTGCATCCTGGAACCTGTAGTTACTATATGGTTGTGAATTTGTGGTTGCGTGTTGTACCTGATATTCAAAATGCAAAGGTGATTCGTATGAAAGCATGCAATCTTGTAAATATGTTGAGATACCTAGGCTGTAGAGTTCGATTCGGTGTGATTGAGGCTTAATGTTTGAATTCATGTAATTAGCTGATTGAAGAATCTGTGAATACATCTTGAATCGAGCATGTGCATAAAGTGTGAAGTGAGGTATTGTTATTCCATGCTATTGTGAAGTGTCTAGAACTTGCCTGGTGTGTGTACGAAATGAAATGAAGGAGGTGTATTGTAGGAAAGGATGTAGGCATTTCTTTGTTTTAACCGAGAGTTTCTATTTTTTTCTTGTTATACTCCCCCTTTCTGTGATTGTATACCCTAGTCAGCCCTTTGAGCCTTTATCCGATTATTTCTTTCTTTTGTCCAAAAAGTATAAACCGAGCTTAATTCTTTCTTTTCATTAGCCGTAAAGTCTATACAAAACTCTTAAGCGCTTAAGAAGAGAAAATAATTTTTCCAAAGTGTCAAAGAGTGAGAATGGTGAAAAGAAAAAGAAAAGCAGAGTGAGGAAAGAAAAGAAAAGGTTGAAGGTGCACTGGTTATAATTAAACGATAATGAAGGTGCATGAATAACCTTTGTTATTGTGTCAAGTGTGCTGAATGAAATGGGCCATACTAAAGTAAATTATCAAGAAGGGGAAGATGAAAAAAAGAAAAAAGAGAAACAATGTCCATGAGTGGATGGGAATGTGTTGCAAAGGCGCTTAAGGATGCTAGTGGCTATTATTGTCTAATTCAATATATACTAGTTCTAGAGCTTCCATTACAATCCATTAAAGTCCTACGTGATCTTACATTGCATTTCTTTATATTAGTCGAGTAATACACTAAGGGCAAGCTTATGGGTCATGACATGATGCATGTGAATTCTTTTGGGAGAGAGAGTGAAATTGTTTTTACATGCCCCTATTTGAATGTTTGTGTGTCACATGAGCAAAAAGGGGGAAGATTCTCTTGAGTTGTGAGGGCACATGCTTGAGGAAAGACTGATTTTCGTGTCGGATATCTTGATTAGCTGATTTTCCTGAGTTTACCGATATCGAGAGTCGATTCTTAAAGTCTAGGAAGTCTTAATGTATTGAAGGTCATTGCATTGTGAAGACCATGCATGTTTTCTTGATGATTTGCAATATTGAATGATCGGTATGACTGTAGCTTAAATTGTCGCACCATAGTAGCTAAGGTTGGGATGTAAATTGCATGAATTGTATGTTTGTTATTCGAGGACGAACAAGGATTTAAGTGTGGGGTAAGCAATCTTGGGCAGATTTATATGCCCAAGTGATACTCAAAAGTATCATTTTCGCCTTGTTTATCTAGCAATGTGTATACATTTTCATGTAATTGGTAATAAAATGTGAATTTATACTAACCAACATGATTAACATTGTTTTGTAGGTAAAATGTGATTTCGAGGAGCTAAAATGCATGTTGGATGATATCGGAGTTGGACTTGGAATCGAGCAAGGAACAAGGATTGGACTGCACAAATTAAAGGGGCTCCGCGATAGAGCTGTGTCACGCTGCCATCGCGGAGGCATTCTGCCTGGAGGGTGACAATTCATCAATTTCCAGTGGAGGTTCGCGTCTGCTCCGTGGCACGGTGGCTAGCCTCCGCGTTGCACGCCGTGCCACGTTGGTGTTTGATTTCCCGGACCCCCAGTTCCAGTAAGAGTCCGTGTTCACGGCGTGTCACTGATGCAGTGCTCCGCGATGCACTCCGTGACACGTTGCTAATTATTCCGGGAAAAATTCCCACTAGTATAAATAGAACACTTAAGTGTATATTTCATAATTCAGACTTGGTGGAGCAAGGACGTGGGTTACAGGCAGTTGAGGGACGAAAAGTTCAGGGTCTTTTCTCTCTTTCTTTCTTCTCTAATTCAATTGTTTGTATGATTAACACTTGTTTTAGGATGATTAATCCACAAATGAGTGGCTAATTCCCTTCCTTGCTGAGGTTATGAACACTTGTGATGAATTTTGATTATTGATTATATGGTTTTTCATCTTTTTCTTCCATGTTGTTCTATTAATTCTTGTTCTTACTGCATTGGTGTGTGGCCTACATTAATGTACATCTAAAAAGTCCGATTTCACTCGAGAGAGCACGAAATTGTAAGGTTGTGAATTAATAGGATATTGTTCTTTACTTGATTTGGGAAAATTGAGTTTTGATGTGCTTTCCTGATAGAAATATATTTGAAAGCCGTATTAGTCAATTTAGGAACCGGAATTGTATGGCTAGAACATGAATTGCATTTGATCACAGAAATGTAGACGGATGGTTCATGATTCTTATGTGAGATTAAATACGAGATTTTTAATCTCTTGGCTATTGTTCTTGGCTAGCAACAGGAAGAAAAGATTAACCAATTTATGATGATAATCAGTTTCATTGCATGTTCTTTAACCTCGGCATGCTTTTATCCATAGTCCAAATTCAAAGTAGATAATTGTTTGTAGTTTAGTATAAAATTTATAAAACAAATTATTCAACTTTTGGTTATTTAGTTGTCAGCATATTTAGAAGTAAAAATATAGTATACTTGAGCAAATTGCACTTATCCCAAGTCTCTGAGGGATCGATACTTGGCTTACTAAAGCCACTTACTACTTGTTCGACCACGTGCACTTGCGTGTCGATTTTATAATACCCATACTACGTAGACCGAACAATAGTAATGAGCATGCTGAGGTTAAAACGAACATGCAGGGAATTAATTTATCGATACAATTCAGTTAATCTTTCCTTCGGTTGCTAGTCAAGAATTATTGCCTATGGATTGGAACTTTTGTCTCCTATCCAACTTAAGAATCATGAACCTTCAATCTACATTTCTGTGATAAAACAATTTCATGTTCTAGCCATACAAAACTAATTCTTTAATTGACTAATAAGACTTTCAGATATATTTCTATTCTGAATGTAAATCAATTCTCAGTTTTCCCAAAATAAGAAGAGATCATATCCTACCAATTCAAAACTTTCCAATTTCTTTCCTTCTCAAAATCAAAATCGGATTTTTTAGATATACATTAACATTGGCCAAACATTAATGCAGTAAGAACAAGAATTGATAGAACAACCATTGAAGAAAGATGAAAACTAAAATGATCAACAATTACATTCCACTACAATTGTTCTTAACCTCAGCAAGAAGTGAATTTAGCCACTCATTTATGGATTAAACATCATCAAATAAGTGTAATTCATACAAAAAATTGAGATAAAAGAGAAAGAGATAGAGAAGAACCATAGAATTTTCGTCCCCTCAACTGCCTGTAACTCACGTTCTTGCTCAACCAAGTCAAAATTGTTTAAAATAAAACCTAAGTGTGCTATTTATACTAGCGGGAATTTTTCCCAGAATAACAAGCAACGTGGCACAGAGTGTATCGCGGAGCACTCCCTCTGTGCCATGGGGGTATCGTGGACCCTCTCTGGAATTTGGCTCCTCATAATTTTCACCTTGGCGTGCCACGGCCTGCATCGCGGAGCCTAGCCAACATGCCACGGTGCTATCGCGCACCTACACTGGAAATTGATGTCCTAGGTAATTGTACTCAACGTGCCACGACTTGCATCGCGTGGCCTTGCCTCCGTGTCACGGAGGTAACGCGAGGCTTCACTGGAAATGGCCAAAATTAAATCACCCGAGGCAGAATGCCTCCGCGATGGCAGTGTGACGCGGCTCCATCGCGGAGCCCTTATTTTTGCTGCTCTTCCTTGACCTTTTCCACTCCTTGCTTCCAAGTCCATTCCCGATTTTTACCAACATGTATCTTAGCTTCCCAAAATTCCATTTTACCTGCAAAACAACACTAATCATGTTGGATAGTATAAATTCACATTTTAACTACAAATCACATGAGAATGCACAAATAACGATAGATAACAAAGACGAAATGAAGCATTTGAGTATCACTTGGACATATAATTCTACCCAAGATCACTTACCCCACACTTAAAACCTTGTTCGTCCTCGAACAATACTCTCACATCTTATGCAATTGACAGCCACGCGTAGCTACTTTGGCTCGACAATTCAAGCTACGGCTATACCGATTATTTAATCTAGTAAATCATCAAGAAAACATGCATGGTCTCATCAATACAATGACCTACCCCACCTAGACTCAAGAATCGACTCTTGATCTCGGCAAACTCATGCAAATCAACTGATCAAGACATCTGACACGAAATTTAATCTCTCGTCAAGTATGCGCCCTCACAATACAAGAGAATCTCCCCATTTGCAATCATACGATTACCAAAGCATTACATGTAGGGGTATATGAACACGATTTCGCTCTCTCTCCCAAAGAATTCACATGCATCATGTCATGAACCATAGGCTTGCCTCTAGTGTTCCACTCCACTAATATAAGGACGCATAATGTAAGATAACGTAGGACTTAACGGGTTGTAATGTAAGCTAAGGAACTAGTAAATACTGGGCTAACCAATAATAGAAACTAGCTTCCTTAAGCGTTTTTCAATACATCCCACCATCATTATGGGCATTGTTTCTTCCTTCATCCTCTCATTCTTGAAATTTTTCTTCGTTTTTGTTCCCATTTCTTTAAGCACACTCGACTTAATAACCAAGATTAGTTATACATCTTTATTTTATTTAATTTCAGCAAGTGCACCTTTGACCTTTTCTTTAACTTTCATTACTTTCGCTTTTCCTTTCTTTTCACAATTCTCACTCCTTTACGCTGGGAAAATTGTTTTTCTTGAGCGCTTAAGAATTTTGGATCAAATTCAAGGCTAATGAAAAGAAGGGATTAAGCTCGGTTTGTACCTCTTCAAAGAAAGAAAAAAAATAGGATAAAGGATCAATGGGGCTAACTAGGATGTACTTTCAAGGTAGGTATGATAATGGAAAAACTTTCGGTTTAATCAAAGAAATGCCTACATCCTTTCCTACAATACACATCCTACATTTCATTTCGTACACACACCAGGCAAGTTCTAGACACTTCAAAGTAGCATGGAATAATCAAAACCTCACCTCACACTCATTGCACGTGCAATACTTAAGACATATTTACAGACTCTTCAATCAGCCAATTACAAGAATTCACTATTAAGCCTCGATCACACCGAATCAAACTCTATGGCCTAGGTATCTCAACGTGTTTATCCATTTGCATGCTTTCATACGAATCACCTTTGCAACATAATGTCATGTACAACACATAACGAGAATCCCAAATCATGAAGTAGCGACACGTTTGGGAAACAAACAAAAGAAAGAAAATAAAGAGAAACTACTCCTATCGACTACATTTCCCTTAAGACGGTCGTCATCCATCCATCATAGGGAACGGTCCAGTCCCCGTGGGTTCAACATTCGGCTCTTAAAAAGGGCCACTATATTACTTGTACGACCCGTACACTTGCGGGGGCATCAAGTTTTTGGCGTCGTTGTCGGGGACTCGGCGAAGTTTAGTAAATTTATCTATTTTTTGTGATTTTTAAATTTCCTTAAGTGTTGAGAAACTTGGTCTTAGTCTGACTTATTGCAGGTGACAGGTTGTCTTGTCGAGCTGGCTAGGAATAGAGAGCTTGTGGAACCGTTGGTTGAACCAGAACGTCAAATTCATTTGCGAAGGAGAGTAGCTCTTGAGAAAAAGCTGAAAATACTCCAAGAAAAGGTACAACAACAACCACCCGCAGGACAAGCACATTTTTCACTAAGAGCAATGGCAGCTAGACCAGTTCGCGAAGTGGCAATCCCACTAGCGACGAATGTGAACTCTAGTATCCGTAAACCAGAACCTGGAGGGAACTTTGAATTGAAACAGAACATGGTGCAACTGTTACATTCTAGTGGTCAATTCACTGGGATGGCACATGAGGACCCACAGCAGCACTTACAAAACTTTCTTGAGATTAGTTGCACTTTCGTCCCCACCGGAGTGTCCACAGATTATGTCCGACTTACCCTCTTCCCATTTTCATTGTTGGGAGAGGCAAAGATGTGGTTGAAAGCTGAACCACCAAACTCCATAACTTCTTGGGATGATTTGGCAAAGAAGTTCTTGATCAGATTCTTTCCTTCAGGCAAGACTGCAAAATTGAGAAGTGAAATACTGAGTTTCAAGCAGAGGCCTGATGAGAATTTATATTTGGCTTGGGAAAGATTCAAGTCATTATTAAGAGACTGTCCCTATCACCAGCAATCAAATGAAGTGCTGGCTCATACCTTTGTAGAAAGTCTAGACTCACATACAGTTCTATTATGATGAACTGTACATTTTGTTGAATAGAATTGCTCAAGGAAATCCAAAATGGCACAGCGAGTCATCGAGAGGGGGCAGAAAAGAGAGCAGGGTTGATAGAGGTAGATGGTATGAATGCCTTGGCAGCACAGCTAGCTTCATTCCAGCATCAGATTATGACTCAGTTCAATAAACTAAGTATGAACCAACAGCAGGGTCAGGTTAATGCAGTTCAGCAAGCTCCGAGTTGGTGTGAAATTTGTGGAAATAATGGGCACAATGCAGAATCTTGTGGAGCCAATCCGGAATCAGTCAATTTTTCTGGGAATGTTCAAAGGAACAATCAGAATTTTGGGAACAACTACAACAAGAATTGGCAGAGCCACCCAAATTTTTATTGGGGTGGAAATCAAAAGCAAGGTTACCAGCAACCTCAACAGCAACAGTATTAGCAGAATAGGCAGAATGATGGCCAGTTGAGCAGCAACATTGAGGAAATGTTGCAGAAAATCATGGAGACCCAGACTCAGTTAGCAAAAAATCAGGCGAGGATGGCATCAGACTTGAAGAATTAGTAGTTGGCCACCCGCAATCTTGAAAATCAGATGGGTCAGATAGCAGCTGCTCAAAACATGAGATCGCAGGGAGGACTACCAAGTGACACAGATCCTAACCCTCGCCAGGTCAATGCCATCAGTCTGAGGAGCGGCAAGCAATTAGCTGATGCAGTGCCTAAAGAGAAGAGAAATGAGGTGCAGCCGGAGTTGGGTAGACCAGGACCATCCACTGACAAGGGAGAGAATCAAAGTGCTATGCAACAAAATGCACAATTTTCATTACAGCCAGCACAAAGACCACCACCACCATTCCCTCAGAGATTCAGAAAGAGCAAGGAGGAAGAATGCTTCAAAAAGTTCTTTGAGATTTTCAAAGAACTTCACATAAATTTGCCTCTTATTGATCTTTTGCAGGGAATGCCCAAGTATGCTAAATACTTGAAAGATTTGATGGCGAACAAAGTCAAATTGGTGGATGTCCAAACGGTAGCACTGATGGAGGAGTGCAGTCATCGGGTATTGAGCAAGATTCCTAAGAAGCTCAAAGACCCAAGGAGTTTTATCCTCCCCATACAAATTGGTAAAGCTGAGGTGATACGATCTTTGTGTGATTTGGGGGCAGCAGTTAATCTAATGCCCCTATCTTTATTTAACACCTTGGGGTTGGGAAAATTGTGGCCAACAAGATTGATGCTGCAGCTGGCTGACAAGTCGCGAGTGGCACCGGATGGAATCATAGAGGATCTTCTCATCAAAGTGGGTAAGTTTATTATACCTGCTGATTTTATTATCTTAGATTTTCATGTTGATGACCAGGTAACCTTAATCTTGGGACGGCCATTCTTGGCCACCAGAGGAGCGGTAATTGACTTGAGAGCAGGGACCTTGAAAATGAGGGTCGAGGATGAAAAAGAACTCTTCCGAGTTTACCAAGAGATTAACCCACCCACTCACTACAGAAACCTTGGTAAGGTTAGTGTGTTGTCAGAGGATGAGTGTGGGGTGGGTGATTCCACAGGTCTACGGCCAAAGGCAATGATAAGTGTTCAGCCCGAGTCTGATAAAGGGCTTTAGAGTGTGAATAAGTTGGAGGAAGAGAAGAACAGAGTGGAGGTTGTTTCCTCTAAAAATCAAAAGAGAAGAAGATGGTTCTCGAAAGGGAACCCAGGTATGAGGATGTCCTGAAAAGGATAGTCCACGTCGTGCCGCGACGTAAAATAAGGCGCTGCTTGGGAGGAAACCCAAGGGTACCATAGGTACAATTTGTAATTATTATTTATGTTGATTTTGTTTATTGTCAACTTGTGTTGTTTTTGGTGGAAAGTTAGGCACAGATGGAGGGGAAGTCTGAGTACCCATGGAGGAGGAAGCTAACAAGCATGGACGATAAAAAGTGTGGGTTCAAATATCCACTTGTTCAAAGGAAGAAAAGCATGATATTAGCTAGGCCTAGAGGCCTCAGGGAGTAATTCTCATCCTGTTTAATTTTAATTTGATGCTATGGGGACATAGCATGTTTCAAGTGTGGGGTGAGGAAAATTTAAAAGTTTTTGTGCTTAATGATTTTTGGTGAATTAGTTCTTGGGAGAAATATTGAAACAAAATTTTTGAATTAAGCACGACTTCATCACCCGTTGGTTTTTCTTGTCGGTTCTTTTCCGACGGGGGGTCTTTGAACCGAAGAATAAAATAAAAAGAAAATTCTTTGTCTATATATAATGTTTTTGGTCATACTAGAGACTATTTCCAATGATGGATGGATGACGACCGTCTTGAGGAAAAATTAGTCAATAGGTTTTGGTTTTTGAACCCATAGCTAATTTATGGCTTGATGTTCTTGTTATGTGCTATACATGATTATAAGATATAAGTGTGATTAGTGTTGAAGCATGTAAGAAGTGTATAACTTTGCTTGAGACACTTAGGCTCTTGAATTTGACTCGATGTAATTGAAGCTTAATTCTGAATCTTGTGATAGCTGAGTCAGAGTCTGCTGAATGTGTCTTGAATTGAGCATGTGCTAAGAGTGTAAGTTTTTCAAATATTCCATGCTATTATGAAATTTCTAGAACTTTCCTGATGTGTATATAAAACGAAATGAAGGATGTGGATTGTAGGAGATGATTTAGGCATTTCTTTGAATGAACCTAATTTTTATCCCTCATTTTACCTACCTTGAATGTTGAATCCTAGCGAGCCCCATTGAGCCTTAAGCCTATTCTTTTATAGCTACAACATAAGCTTAATTCTTGTTCTTTCATTAGCCTTGAATTTGGTCCAAAACTCCTAAGCGCTCAAGTGAATAATGCCAAAGAGCGAAGGAGTGAGAAGCATGAAAAAGAAGGAAAAGTAGCAGTTGTAAAAGTTGAGAAAGGTCAAGGGTGCACTTGTTTGAAAATGCTTGAGTATTAGTAGCGAGTAAGAAATAAATGAATGAAAAAGTTGTTTAAGTACCCCTTACTAATAAGCTGAGTGTGCTTAAAGAAATGGGAACAAGAAAAGAAAATTCAAGAGTGAAAAGAATGAGGAGGAAGTAAGAAAAGAGATGTGCTTAATGAAGGTTGAAGTTATTAAAAGCGCTTGGGGAAGATAGCCACTATTACTGGCCAGAAGAGTACCTACCCGACCCTTAGCTTACATTACAACCCATTAAGTCCTACTTGATCTTACGTTCATACATCCTTAAATTAGTGGAGTAAAAAACTAAGGGCAAGCTTATAGTTCACTACATGATGCATGTTAATTCATTGAGAGAGCGAGCGTAATTCTATTCATATGTTCCATACATGCTTTGAAAATTTGTGAGTAAAAATGGGTAACTCTCTTGTTGTTAGGGAACATGTTTAATGAGAGATAACATTCATGTCGAATTTCTTGATCGGTTGATTTGCATGAGTTGCTAAGATTGAGAGTCGATTATCGAGGTTAGGAAGTCTTAACGGAGTTGTATATCATTTCATTGATTAAATCGTGCATGCTCTAGTTTTAACTTGTTATCTTAAATAATCATTATAGTCGTAGCTTGAATTCTCTTGCTAAATTAGTTATGTGTGAGTCTTCACTTACATGAGATGTAAAAGGATTGTTCGAGGATGAACAAGGCTTTAAGTGTGGGGTAGGTGATCTTGGGCAAAATAGCATGCCCAAGTGATGCTTTATAACTTAGTTTTGCCTTGTTTATCGACTTAACTATATGCATTCTCATGTGATTTTATGTAAAAGTGAATATATATACTAACCAACATGATTAGTCCTTGTTTTTGTAGGTTTAAAATGAATTTGAGGAACTAATCTATGATTTGGTGAAATAGAGGAACGGAATCGGAAGAGAATTACAAAAGTCGGCAAGGAACCATGCCTTGGAAAGGCTGGCCACGCCAGGCAGCGTGCCACACTGTGCGTGTGCCGCGCCCAGCGCTGTACCACGCCAATTCCAGGCGTTAGAAGAAGGCAGCAAGCAGGCCACCTGTGCGCCATCTCCATGCCACGCCAGGCAACCTCCGCGCCAGCGCCGTGTCACGCGGGCCATCGCGCTGCACAGGCAGCGTGCCACACCGGCCATCGCGGCAAGCCTCGGCCTAATGTCATTCTAAGGCGAATTCCAGTGTGCATCCATGATTCCTCCGTGTCACGGAGGAATATTGGCGCGATAACCTCCGTGCCACAGAGCCATTCCATGACAGGAATAATTTTGTACAATTCTCATTTACTATAAATAGGTCCCTTAGCTCCTAAAAATATTTTGTCACGTAATATTTCTGAAAAACTACCAAGGAGTGAGGAAGAAGTGGGAGAACTCACACTTAGGGTTCTTAAATTTCATCTTCTCTTCTACCAATTCTTGTAAGTATGTTACTTTAATTATGTTTTCTTGTAATTATATGAACTTGAGTGGCTAGAACCCTCCCTCTAGGGTTGAAGCCACAAGATATGATTGTGACTACATGAATTTGTTTTGGTTTTAAGTTTTGATTGTTGTTTTGTCTTACATTCTTAATTATGGTTGTTTTTATGATTGATCACCATGAAAACACACACGTTACACCTAGATTAAAGCTTGAGAAAGTAAACCTAGGAAAGAACAAAGAATGTAAGGAGAAAGTTTGTATCTTACAATATAATTCGCGGTTAGGATAAGAAATTATACCTAATTTGCCTTGCTTGGTTATTAAAACGGGATGAGCTAGACGCCAACTTAGAATTATCACATCACCACTCGAAGAAGTAGTTGTGAAGCTAAGTTGAGTTAAATGATTTGAGGTACGAAAGTCCCTAATCAAGAGCATAAACCCCGTAAACCACATCCACGTAATTGAATTGCCCACGAACTAGAACGTCACATCCTCGCTCAACGATGTAGTTGTGAGGCTTGTTGTCGTGTTAGAGGCTCGAAAGACCATGAACATGCAATTGTGATTATGTGAGATGACAATTGATAATTCCATACTTAAACCATTACAAAGCATAGTTTCGCATGATTATCCGGCTTTAACTCTAGTTGCTCCTTGAATGATTTCAGAGTATTTCGAGGACCACCCCTAGAATTAATTAAACTTTATTGAAAAAGTCTATAATCAACACTTGCAAAAGTTAATATCACACTTGAGCTTGATAGTTAGTTGAATTTGTCCAGTCCCTGTGGGTTCGACATCCGACTCTTAAAAAGGGCCACTATATTACTTGTACAACCCGTACACTTGCGGGGGCATCACCACCCATAACGAGTCATGGTGTTGTCCTTTAGGACCCCCAGTGATCAGTTAAGACAGTGTACGTGACGGGTAAGGTGACGGATCATTTGTCCTTGTAACGAAATGTCAGGTCACCCGTTAAGGTCACCTGGCAGTTATTTTCTGCGAAATAGTAAGGGTCTTTTCGTAATTTCCCTAATATCTTAAGTCCTAAACTATGACGTTTTGGGTTATGAATAGGAAAATTTAAGGGGGTTAATTTCATTTTTCTCTTCATTCATGCATGCAAGTATAGTGAGAGGCAATCTAAGGAGATTCTAGGCTCTTCTCTTCAATTCTTCCAATTCCATTCTTGGGTAATCAAGGGAAGTTAAGAATCAGATATCCCATTTATTTAAGCCAATCAATGGGTGATATCTTCCACACCCATGTCCCTCCTCTATGATTTTTAGTAAATTTCAATAAAAACTCATAGGGTTTTGAATTTGGTTTACTTAAACTCAAATAATTTGATTATGGGTTTTGTGATTTTAAAATCTTATCATAATCTATGGGATTTAATTAGTTTTTATTATTTAAATTATTTAAAATTTTATCGATTTCGATTTCTATGGATTTAAGCCCAATTATGCATGCCCCATGATGAATTGATTTATGATCCATTTACCCATTGATCATATATGTAAACCCAGCATGAATTCTGATTTAAATCATGAATTTATCATGTTATTCATTATGTTTTTATGAAATTCAAGCTATATGCATGATCTACAAGTATTATGAATCATGAATTATGTTTTTGGCTGACTCACGGGCCTTGATTCATGGCTAGTTCATGTATGTTCAAGCATGTTTGTGATTATCATGATTCAACTAGCCCATGAATTCATGTATGTTATACTATGAGCACTATATATATGTTTTGGAAGTAGTATCGAACACCGAGTAGGTTTGTGGCCAAGGTTCTGCCCCGGGTCTCATAAACTACGTGCCATCGTAGGTATGTGGGGACCTCTTATGGGACTGTCTCCGGCCCAAATGGCCCTTTTCATGGTGACATCACACTTTTATGGTTCTACCCTTGGCAAGGTATGATCACCCTCCTGACTAGGGTTACAAGTCGGGCTTCATGTGTGCTCATATGGGGTATGTCGGTTAAGAGAATATCCCACTGTTCCTCATGATTTATGTATGTTATGATTATGTATGTTTGCTCAAGTCATGTTAAGTGAAACTCTTTTATTATGATTATAATTATGTTAGGTTACGTACATTTTGAAAACCTTGAGTCTTTTGACATGTTATGATGATTTATGATACGAGCATGATGTCCTACTCTTAAAATCATTTATGAATTCATATATGTTTAAAATGTCCGTTTTACTTACCTTTCATACTCAGTATATTCCACGTACTGACCGCACACTTTCTATGTTGTATCGTTTATGATATAGGCCCCAGCTCTCTGGCTCACCCTCACCCATAGATTTTCTCGGAGTTGTTCTCAGCATACTTGGTAAGTCCTCATGTTTTGAGGGCTATGTATTCAGACTCTATGTTGTTCTTTCAGTTTCAGGATTATTGGGTTAGTTGGGGAGTTGTCCCATCAATCCATCTTTTCATGATTAGAGGTTTATCCGACTACAAGTTGTAATCAGTCATATTGTATGAGTCTTGTGTTGCTTTTCCTTCTATTATGTCATGATTACATTCTTTTTGTGGTAAATATTCCTCTCATGTGATTGGGATTAGATGTATGCTCATGCTATGGGTCGACTTGGGGTCCCTTGAGGCTCCTTGTCCCGTGTCTATGATCTGGGTGTACGTTCGAGTCGTGACAAACTTGGTATCAAAGCCATAGGTTTGAAGTATTCTAGGGAGTTTGAAAGCCATGTTAAGTATAGTCTTTTTCATGGGTGTTAAGCGCACCACACTTATGATGAAGAGGCTACTAGACGTTTAGGAAATATTCCCTTCTTTCACGATCTATGTCGTGTGATGAAAAGTCTTTCTATCCTTCTAATTCGTGCTATTTGCATTGCAGAATCATGCCTCCACGCAGAATGAATGCCAGAATAAATGGTAACGTCAATGATCATGAGGATGTCCATGATGGTGAGCATCAGCCAGCCCCACCCGTTCACGAGGAGTACGCACCAAAGCCAACTGCCCACGCTGAGTTTAGGGCAGTGATTCAGATGATGGCACTGGCCATGACTGCCCAAGTCCAGAATCATACAGTGGCACATTTCCCTCAGAATGGGAATGCAGTTGCAGCTAGGGTGAAGGATTTATTGAGGATGATCCCTCCGGAGTTCACGGGTTCCAAGGTGGATAAGGATTCACACGATTTCATGGAGGAGATTTTGAAGATCACCCAGGTTATGGGGATAAACAATGGGGAGTGTGTTGAATTGACCTCCTATCAGCTTAAGGGGCTGGCTCACATATGGTTCAAGCAGTGGAAGGATGCCAGGGCAGTGAGTGTAGGCCCAATAGGTTGGGAAGAGTTTCACTAGGTATTTTTAGATCGGTTCTTCCCTCGGGAGATGAGGGAGCTCAAAGCTGCCGAGTTTGTTAACTTGAAGTAGGGAAACATGTCTGTTCAGGAGTACGCATTGGAGTTTACTCAATTATCTAAGCATGATCCGGAGTTGGTGGCGGACCATAAGGCTAGGGTGAGCTGTTTTGTGCATGGGGTGGCAGACTACTTGGACAAGGATTGCAGGATCGCCATGCTTCATTGGGATATTGACTTTCCCTATATTATATTAGATGCACAGAAGATGGATTTAGTCTAAAGGAGGTAGAGGGAGACCAAGAGGGCCATAACGGACAGTTATGAGGTTTCTTAGGCCAGGACAGAGGGTGGACAGCGTCACCAGTCCCAACATAGGTCCATCACTCCAGCACCGTCATCAGCTAGTACGCCATCGAGGTTCAGAGGGGATTAGAGGAGCAAGGCTTCAGGCTCGAGGAATTAGGATAGCATGCAGGTGGAGCGCACTTTTTTCAGCATGTATGAAGTGCAGCAATAATCATCCCGAGAGATGCTTAGTTGGCTCAGATGCATGCTTCGCGTGTGGCCAACCCGGATATAGATTTAGGGATTGCCCCTCAGCCAGGTCAGGGGTCGGTGGGACCCGTGTAACGGCAACCAGTTCTATGGCTCGAGCAGCATGTCCCCCTCAGCAAGGTGCCTCTACTAGTTTAGCAGGCGGTCAGCGTCAAAATAGGTTTTATGCTTTAGCACCCCGCCAGGAGCAGGAGGCTTCACCAGATGTGGCCACTTGTATGTTGCGAGTCTTCCATATTGATACTTATTCCTTGTTAGATCCAGGAGCTACTTTGTCTTTGTGAGCCCTTATATTGCTAGTAGTTTTGGAGTTAGCCCTAAAATCTTGTCAGAACCGTTCTCAATCTCTACTCCGGTCGGTAATTCGGTGGTAGCTAGGCGGGTGCATAGAGGTTTCCCCATTACAGTGTTGCATAAGGGTACCTCCGCAGACTCAGTAGAGTTGGCTATGAATGACTTTGACATCATTTTGGGTATGTATTAGTTGTTTTCATGTTACGCTTCAATAAACTGTAGGACCGCGCGGTGGAATTCTGATTTCTGGAGGAGTCGGTTTTAGAGTGGAAGGGTAACTCAGTTGTAACCGTCGGTCGATTTATTTCATATCTTAAGGCCAGGAAGATGATTTCTAAGGGTTGCATGTATCACCTAGTTAGGGTTAAGTATGCTGAGTTTGAAACCCCGATTATTCAGTCAGTTCCTGTGGTGTGTGAATATCCAGAGGTTTTCCCCAATAATTTGTCAGGTGTCCCTCAAGAGAGGGAAATTGATTTTTATATTGACATATTGCCTCATATATAGGCCATCTCTATCCTCCCTACAGGATGGCTCCAGCCTAGCTAAAGGAGTTGAAGGATCAGTTGAAGGACCTGCTAGATAAGGGTTTTATTAGACCAAGCAAGTGTCCATAGGGTGCACCGATATTATTTGTCCGAAAGAAGGATGGTTACCTTCGCATGTGTATTGATTACTGGCAGTTGAACAAAAGTCACCATCAAGAATAGGTACCCTATACCTAGGATCGATGATTTGTTTGACCAGCTTCATGGTAATATGTGTTTCTCTAAGATTGACCTAAGATCTGGGTATCACCGGCTCAGGGTTCAGGAGAGTGACATCTCGAAAACTACTTTCAGAACATGATATAGTCACTACGAATTTGTTGTTATGTATTTTGGATTAACCAATGGCCCTGCAGCTTTCATGGATTAGATGAATAGGGTATTCAAGCAATATCTAGACATGTTCGTGATCGTGTTCATCGATGATATCCTTATATACTCTCGGAGCGAGGAGGAGCATGCCTCTCACTTGAGAGTAGTGCTTCAGACCCTCAAGGATCGTCAGTTGTATGCAAAGTTCTGCAAATGTGAGTTTTGGTTGGACTCTGTAGCATTCTTGGGCCATGTGGTATCGAGTGAGGGCATAAAGGTAGATTCTCATAAAATTGAGGCGATAAAGAATTGGCCCTGACCGGTGAAACCATCAGATATCAGGAGCTTTTTGGGCTTAGCAGGTTACTACCGGAGATTTGTTAAGGGTTTCTCATCTATTGCGGCACCTTTGACCAAGTTGACTCAGAAGAAGGTGAAGTTTCAATGGTCGGAGGCTTATAGAAAAGCTTCCAAGAGTAGAAGACCCGACTCACTTCAGCACCAGCGTTGACTCTACCTGAGTGTACCGATGGTTTTGTAATATATTGTGATGCTTCCAGAATTGGAATTGTGTGTGTGTTGATGCAGCATGGGAAAGTGATAGTGTATGCCTCAAGACAGTTAAAAATTCGTGAGAATATTACCCGACCCATGATCTTGAGTTGGCCGTGGTGGTGTTCGCATTAAAGATATGGCGGCATTACTTGTATGGGGTCCACGTGGATGTGTTCATGGATCACAAGAGCATGCAATATGTGTTCATGTAGAAGGATCTCAATCTTCAGTAAAGGAGGTGGTTGGAGTTACTAAAGGACTATGACATGACTATTCTTTACCACCCGGGCAAGGCTAATGTGGTTGCATGCACTTAGTAGAATCTCCATGAAAAGTGTGCCCCACGTGGATGTGGAAAAGAAGGAGTTGGTGAAGGATGTCCATCAACTTGTGAGGTCAGGAGTTATATTAGTCGACTTAACCGATGGTGGTGTTGTGCAAAATGGATCAGAATCATCCTTGGTGACGGATGTGAAAGCCAGACAAGATGAGGATCCAATTCTAGTAAAGCTAAAGGAAGTTCTTCAGAGTCAAAGGTGGAGGTTTTCTCCCAAGGGGGAGATGATATGTTGCGGTACCAGGGTCATTCGTATGTTCCTGATGTCGATAATTTGCGGTACCAGATATTGCATGAGGCACATGGGTCCAGGTACTCCATCCATCCTAGTGCCACCAACATGTATCATGATTTGTGGGAAATATATTGGTGGAACGGCATGAAGAAGGATATTTCAGAATTTGTAGCCAAGTGCCTGAACTGCCAGCAAGTGAAAGTCGAGCATCAAAGGCCGGGAGGAGTACTTCAGGACATTAGCATTCCCACTTGGAAGTGGGAAGAGATTAATATGGATTTCATTACAGGCCTACCTCTTACTCGCCGATAGTATGATTCTATTTAGGTGGTGGTAGACAGGTTGACCAAAGTTGCACACTTTCTGTCGGTCAAAATCACAGATTCAGTGGATGATTATGCCAAATTGTATATTTGGGAGTTGTTTCTACTTCATGGAATTCCCTTGTCTATTATTTCAGACCGAGGTACTCAGTTTACCTCTCAGTTTTGGCGGTCTTTCCAAAAAGGGCTTTGGACTCAAGTTAAGCTCAGCACAGCATTTGATCCACAAATGGATGGTTAGGTGGAGTGCACAATCCAGACCCTCGAGGACATGTTAAGAGCTTGTGTGATGGACTTTAAAGGTAGTTGGGATGATAACTTGCCCTTGATTGAGTTTGCTTACAATAACAGCTATCACTCCAGCATCCAAATGGCACCGTTTGAGGCTCTCTATGGGCGGAGGTGTAGATCTCCCATCGGATAGTTTGAGGTTGGTGAGGCAGCTATGATAGGGCTAGACTCGATTCACGAGGCTATGGGGAAGGTTCAGTCGATAAGTGACAGGCTGAAAACTGCTCAGAGTCGTCAAAAGTCATATGCTGATGTGAGGATGAGAGAGTTAGAGTTCGAGGTAGACAATTGGGTATTTCTGAAGGTCTCTCCCATGAAGGGAGTCATGCGGTTTGGAAAGAAAGAAAAACCCAGTCCCCGCTATGTTGGTCCCTACCGGATTATGAGAAGAATTGGTAAGGTAGTGTATGAGTTGGACTTGCCATTAGAGTTATCTTCAGTTCATCTCGCCTTTCATGTATCGCTCTTGAGAAAATGCTTGGGTGATCCAGCCTTGGTTGTCCCAGTGGATAGTGTTGATGTGAGAGATGGCCTCAGTTACAAGGAAATTCCAGTTGCAATCTTGGATCGTCAAGTTCAGAGGCTGAGGAACAAAGAAGTAGCTTCGGCGAAGGTGTTATGGAGAGACCAACATGTTGAGGGAGCTACGTGGGAAGCCAAAGCGGCTATGATTGCTAAATACCCTCACCTATTCTCTACCGGCTCAGTTTCAGTTTGAGGTATAAGTTTTTTCCCTAACTCTCTAATCAGTTTCCATGTTCAATGCATGTGTGCAAGTTTGATTTATTTCATGATAGATGTGTGTAATGTATGAATTCAGTTCAGTTGTGTAGTTCTTTTTGGAGGTAGTCATTCCATCAATTTTCGATTTAAATAATCATTATTTTCATATGATGATTGCTTATTTCTGAGTTTTCTGTGTGTTTCTAACATTCGAGGATGAATGTTCCCAAGGGGGAGATATTGTAATACCTCGGGAACTCAAAGATCGGATTCGGGAGTTGAAACGGGGAAAACTGAAAATCTGAATTGCAGGCACAAGATGAGTCGTTGGACTACACGTGAGAAGAGCCCACGAGTTGTCAGGTGACTCATGGGGAGGCCTGGGAGAATGGGAAAAGATTGAGGAAAAAGGAGTCCCCACGGGCTTGGGAACGACTTATGGTCAGATACCACGAGTCATTAGGTCATCCGTGAGGTCACATTTTCATGGTTCCTACCCTTGGCAAGGTACGAACACCCTCCCGACTAGGGTTACAAGTCGGGCTTTATGTATGCTCATATGAGGTATGTCGATTAAGAGAATCTCCCACTGTTCCTCATGATTTATGCATGTTATGATTATGTATGTTGGCTCAATTCATGTTAAGTAAAACTCTTTTGTTATGATTACAATTATGTTAGGTTACGTATGTTTTGAAAACCTTGAGCCTTATGACATGTTATGATGATTTACGATACGAGCATGATGTCTTACTCTTATAATCGTTTATGAATTCATATATGTTTAAAATGTCTGTTGACTTACCTTGCATACTCAGTACATTCCATGTACTGACCGCATACTTTCTATGTTGTATCGTTTATGTTACAGGCCCCAGCTCTCAAGCTCACCCTCATCCATAGATTTTCTCGGAGTTGTTCTCAACATACTTGGTGAGTCTTCATGTTCCGAGGGCTATGTATTCAGAGTCTATGTTGTTCTTTTAGTTTCAGGATTGTTGGGTTAGTTGGGGAGTTGTCCCATCAACCCATCTTTTCATGATTAGAGGCTTATCAGACTACAAGTTGTAATCAGTCGTATTGTATGAGTCTAGTTTTGCTTTTCCTTCTATTATGTCATGATTACGTTCTTTTTGTGCTAAATCTTCCGCTCATGTGATTGGGATTAGATGTTTGCTCATGCCATGGGTCAACTTGGGGTCCCTCGAGGCTCCTTGTCTCGTGTCTACAATCCGGGTGTACATTCAGGTTGTGACACCTCGGGTGGGGGAAGCACTCTCTTGAGAGTTCCCAATAAAAATACATCCTACATTGGCGCGTAGTTCAGAGATCGGGGTTCTCGAAATTCCTGGCCTACTCAGTTCTAGACACTACTCCCAAAACATGCATATTGCTCATATAATCATATCCTCAAAATATAGCTTAAATCTGAATATTTGGAGTCGACTCCGAAATATTTCATAATCTGATCTTGTAAGCCTTGGCTAAAATCATAATAAGCATATCTAACTTTGCATGGGCTTGCCCAAGTCATGAAATAATACATACTAGAAATAAACTTCATAGTTCAAAATCATGGAATCATAAGTTAAGAATTCATAAACATTCATGCATACTAGATAATTCATCATACTTGAAATCAGAGACTCAAACGCTTGAATTTCATAAATCATGCATAATAGGCATAATTCTCATAAACTTGAAATCATGGTTCAATAATTAAATTAAGAGTAAAATCTGCCCTAGTAGTCGTAAATCATCAATTAAAATATGAAGGGACTGGACCCATAGACATAGCATGAGTATTTGCATGAAATTGGGTTAAACCCTAGAATCGTCAATACACTTAACCGGAGACTTGAATTCATGAATTAGAGAAGAAATTGTACATGAGGGTGGAAGAAATCCCCCATTCATGACCCTACATACCTGGTTTGATGAACTTTCAACCAAATTTGAAGACCCAAAGAGGATTCGAAAGAAACTTGATGAAGAATTCTTAGCCTTGATCTTCTCCAACCTTGGTGTATGAGAGGAGTGAGGAATAAACTAAGTAAAACCCTCAATTACACCCTTAAGATCCCCAAAACAACGTCACTTAGGGATTAGAAGCTTGGGAGATTACAAAATTGCCCCTAGAAATTGGGCTGAAATTGGACAAGTGGGAGTCCTAACGGTGGCCGTGATAGAGTGTCACCCGCCTAACGATCCGTCACCCTTGACGTCACACGCTAACTTGAGGAGGGTCCCAACTAGCCCTTAGCGATGGTACTCATGATAGGCCGTCAAACCAGCAACGATCCATCAGATCCTCCATCGCTAGGGATATAGAGGATCGCTTGCGACAATACAAGTAACAGTCCGTCAATAAGCTGACGGGTCATTAAGCTCATCATTATGCCACAATGCCGCAAGAGATGGGCCGTCACTAGGCTGACGAGCCATCGTTCTGCTATTTACCCTCTGCACCATACCTGCAACTTCAGTTCTTTTTCTTTCAAGTAGTCATTTCAAAGCCCAAGGTGTTACAATATCTCCCCCTAAGGAATATTCGTCCTCACATGTTGACTTAAGCATACTAGAGGGCTAGAGAAGGAATTGCAATCCCCAAAACTGAACAACCATTGCTGAAAACTGATGGAGTGACTGACTCCGGACTGAAATACATGACTGAACTCAATTCATGAAACCTTCATGCATGCTATGACATGAACGATACTCAGAGACATGAACTTGACATGAAACTGAATAAAGTACTAAGGAGGAAACTGGTACCTCATGCTAGAACTAAGTCAGAAAAGAAAAAATGTGGGTATCTAGCCATCATATAATCTTCGGCTTCCCATGTAGATCCCTCAATAAGCTAATTTCTCCACAAAACCTTTACTGAAGCTGCTGCATTGTTCCTCAACTTTTGAACCTGACGATTAAGGATCTAAATTGGAACCTCCTCATAATTAAGTCTATCGTTCACACAAATACTTTCTATCGAAACAAATAAGGTCGGTCACCAATGCACTTCTTCAACATAAATACATGAAAAACTTAGTGTTCCAAAGCTAACTGTGCTGGTAGCTCCAACTCATATTCCATCTTGCCAACTCACCTCAGAATCCTATAAGGACCAACATATCAGGGACTAAGCTTCCCTTTCTTTCTGAACCTCAGAACTTCCTTCATGGGAGACACCTTCATAAAAATTCAATCATCAACCTCAAACTCAAGCTCTCCCTCCTAACATCCGCATAAGACTTCTGATGACTCTAAGTTGTTTTCAGCCTCTCTATAATAAGCTAAATTTCTCTATGGACTCATGAACTGAATATGGTCCGATTAACGTAGCCTCACCTACCTCAAACCATCTAATTGGTGACCTGCACCTCTACCCATAAAGAGCCTCAAATGGAGCCATCTGAATGCTGGAGTGGTAACTGTTATTGTAGGCAAACTCGATGAGAGGCAAGTGATCATCCCAACTGCCCTTGAAATCAATCACACGTGCTCTAAACATGTCCTTAAGAGTATGAATGGTCTTATCGGCCTAGCCATCTGTCTGCGGGTGAAAAGTTGTGCTAAGCTTCACCTGAGTACCAAGGCCTCTCTAAAACAACCTCCAAAACCGAGAAGTGAATAGAGTACCCCTGTCTGAGGTGATGGACAAAGGAACTCCATGCAACCTAATCAACTCCCGAATGTACAATCTAGCGTAATCCTTGGTTGAGTCGGTAGTTTTGAAGGGTAAAAAATGGGGCTAATTTTGTTACACCCCGTAAGTTTCTAACTTTTAGTCGGTCTATTCATATGTTGGTTGAGAGTTTTAGAGTGTCATACATACGAGCAAAGGGCCCGGGGAAAGGCCGAATGAGTGCAAAGTTGGGATTTCATGGGAGGAGGCCGAACCAGGTTGCCAAAGGGGAAAAGTGGTACGGAGCAGCCTCCTCCACGTTACCCAAAGTGGCACGGAGCAGAATCAGTGTGACCGGCAGAGTGCCACATTGCCTTGTCTGCCGCCTCAAGTATATAAAGGCCTGACACTTAGAAGTTAGATTATTATTCATATATTATCGGCTAGAACAGAGGGAAACTGAGGAAAACATTTTGAAATCATCCGATTATGCCGCTAAATGCCGTCCAAATCCAAATTAACTCCAGGTATTGAAGTATAAGGCTGCAGAGAGCATCGCTGCGGAGTTATTTCCGTAAAATACACCCAGCGAATCATCGTCCTGCCGAGCCTAAGTTGATGGAATTGTTTCAAACTAGTGTCAATACGATCACGTGCCTAAAGTAAGTATTTCTCCCTTCTGGATTCCTGAGAAATTAAGAGTTTTTGATCGTCTTTCGATAAGTTGAAGTATAGTCAGTATATATATATATATATATATAGAAGTTATTGTTTTCTTCGAATATAGTAATAAAGTATCCCTGTTCTTCTGTTAATACGATTACAGTTGAAAAGGGCAGTTGAACACGAGCCGAAACTCGTCAGTTAATTGGTAAATAGCGAACGAGGTATATTAAGGCATTTTCTTTCGGCAAGGTAGTTTCTTCAGCATAGTAGTCCAGTATGAATCCCATTAAAGCATGTCAGGAGTATGTTATCATGTCTAGTTGTTGTTGTCAGTCGGGGCTCGTAATTTGTATTGTTTTTGGCTTGGTTACACCTGTATAGCTTTTGTGACCACCCCAGGGTTAATAGCTGTGTCGCCGCCCGCTAGGGGCGAGGATACGTCGCTCTACGGAACGGCATGCCATCTGCAAGGGACGAAGATGGGAATCCAGATCCTCATATGTCGTGGTTGGCCTTATACACACCCCCGCTGAGCGTTTACGCCCGGGGTGTAAATATTATGAGTCCTCTGAACTCAGACACAGCTACAATCAGGGGCCGAGCAGGCCTAGTTGCAGACCCAGGGGATTGACAAGACGCTTATAGCTGGTAGTTGACTCAGTATGACTTGGATAGGGGTATATAGATTGAGGTGTACTCACTAAGGCTAATAGGGGCCCAAGTGAGTTATTTTGTGTTGATTGTACCTTCCGGCTTATGGGAGCTAGGTAAGGTTTATGCTTGCTTTAGTTACTGATAGTTAGACAGTAAGACACCTCGCTTGTCAGGTATGACCCCTACCCTCCTTATTACAGTTATGTTTAGCCCTAATTTCACTACTTCAGTCATCTTCAGTCCATTTTCTTTACCTCAGTTATTGTCAGTTCTATTTCCTTACTTTCAGTTATTTAAAGTTACTGCCTTACATATTCAGTACCTGTGGTACTGACGCCCTCTTCTGTGGCGCAGCATTACTTTCCTGTAGGTGCATATAGACAAGGAGCAGGTCCCTCGTAATTCCAGTCAGCCGTACAGAGTCGTCAGCTCCCTTCTTCCAAAGCTTGTGTGATAGAGGTTTACTTCTTTTGTTTGTACAGTATGGGTAGGTCGGGGCCCTATTCCGACCATCTTATTACTCCTAGAGGCTTACAGATTGTGTTACTTCCCTGTGGTTAGATGATATCGGTCATATGGGGACCGTATGTGTTTTAAATTACGTGTATCGGCCGTGTGGGGCCCTGTTTCGCTGTTGATTGGTGGCCTTATCGGTCATAGTTCTGTTTAGCATCTGATTTTACTTTCCAGTTATAATTAGATAACATGGTGGCCTTGTCGGCCCGCATAGGACTCCCTATGATTGTTTGTCTCTGGTTAGCTGTTTATTTTCACAGGTGGCTATGGGACTTGTCGGCCGAGGGTTGTATTTACAGCCGCTATATAGACCTTTGTTTTCTTGATTCTAGAGTTATAGTCATCCCTGCACCAGAGGTGCTTAGGCTCAGTCAGCTCAGCAGTTCAGGTCCAAGTAGGGCACCAGGTGCCAGTCATGCCTCCCAAGGTAGGGCGTGACAAACTTGGTATCAGAGCAGGTCGTATCCCAGGGTGTCTACAAGCCGTGCTAAGTAGAGTCTTATATATGGATGTATTGTGCACCACATACTATAGGCAGGAGACTGCAAGGCATGACAGGATGGTTACTCTTTCTTCTTATTCAGTCGTGCTATAGAGCGGTACAGTATAGGGTTAAGTCCCTAAGCTCATTATACTCTTTTTCTTATAGTGAAATGTCAGACCAGTGACACCCTATGATAGGCAGGAGGCTAGATGTAGCAGCAAGAGAGGGCACCAGCAGGGTGCCTCAGCCTCGGTCAGAATCGGCTCAATCTGAGGACAATATGGAGGTATCATCTCGACCTCCCCAGTAGTCTCCACCACGTCAGGAGCCGCTTGGGACGGCCGGTGTGACGGCACCGCCTCCGGCAGTTTCTATACCCGTAACATCCGACCAGGAGGTCTGGAGCGTGGTGATTATGCTAGCCCAGATGATGGCTGCTCAGCACCAACCAGTGCCACCTATAGTTACAGAATCCTTAGGAGGGCCTGGTAGCTCGAGGGTCCGAGAATTCCTAGCACTAAATCCCCCGCAATTTACAGGGACAGATCGGACCGAGGACCCTCAGGACTTCTTAAACTAGATGCAGAGGATTTTTAAGGTAATGCATGCTACACCCACAGAGTCGGTTGAGCTGGCGGTATTCCGGCTATGGGACATCATCGTGCTGTTGTATGAGAGTTGGGAAAGGCCTCGAGTTTCCCCTCTGACCTAGCCCAGCTTCTCAGAGGCTTTCTTGGATCATTACCTACAGCAGGAAATTTGACAGGCCTGGGTTGATCAGTTCCTACACTTAGAGCAGGGGTCGATGAGTGTTCGGGAATATGCCATGCGGTTGGATTCCTTGGCTCGATATGCACCAGCTTTTGTGGACACAATGCCAGCCAGGGTACACCTCTTTATTATGGGGCTGAACTCGAAATATGTTGAGACCTGCATCATAGCCACATTGCGAGAGGATATGGATATCGCCCGTGTGTAGGCTTTTACTAAAAAAAATTGAGGGTATCAGACAGCAGCAACGGGAGATTAGGAAGACAAGTCAGGAGAAGCGCCGCAGGGACAGACCGGGTGAATTACAGGAGGAGTCCCGGGGAGGACCTAGGCCACGGTTATCAGATAGGCCACCTAGACCCCCGCCTCCACTACAGCGGCAGGGGAACAGGTCTAGTCACCGAGTTCAGCTAGAGCCCGACGAAGGTTCGCGAGCAGTAGGTTCACAGTAGCAAAGGGGAGTGGAGCAGAGTGGGTTTACAATACCACTTTGCCCTATTTGCAGTCGACGCCACTCTGGAGCATGCAGGTATGGTTCCACCACATGCTACATTTGTGGACAGGAGAGTCACCAGATGAGGAATTGTCCAGCTAGGGGTCAGGGTGACGGGGATCTACAGGATAGGTCCTCGGCAGGATCACGATCTCCAGCATCCCCGGTAGGGCGTAGGCCCTCAGTTTCAGCCAGCAGAGGCCGAGGTAGATCAGGGGCCTCCAGTTCAGGTGCTGGTCCAGACCGTACTTATGCACTACCAAGGCGACAGGAGTCAGATTCGTCACCAGATGTTATGACAGGTATGCTGAACATTTGCTCTCATCCTACTTATGTGTTGATAGATCCAAGATCCACCTTGTCCTATGTTACACCGTTAGTGGCTCGAAAGTTTAGTGTTATGTCGGAATTGCTTCAGCGACCTTTCTCAATGTCTACACCCGGTTGTGACTCTATTATAACTAGAAGGGTCTATCGGGGGTGTACAGTAGAGGTTGACAGTCATCAGACTACGACAGACTTGATAGAACTAGAAATGGTTGATTTTGATGCCATTATGGGTATGGATTGGCTAGCTCCATGCTATGCCAATGTCGAATGTTCGACCAAGAATGACGGATTCCACTTTCCAGGGGAGGCAGTACAGGAGTGGAAAGGTAGTACATCCATTCCAAAAGGTAGGTTTATTTCCTATCTTCGGGTGAGAAAATTGATAGCAAAAGGGTGCATTTATCATATTGTCATAGTTCAAGATGTTCGGGCAGAGCCTCCGACCCTTCAGTCTATCCCAGTGGTTAATGCATTTCCCGACGTATTCCCAAATGAGCTTCCTGGTATTCCCCAAAAAAGGGAAATTGATTTTGCAATCGATCTATTATCAGGCACTCAGTCTATATCTATTCCTCCATACCGGATGGCTCCTGCTAAACTCAGAGAACTAAAGGAACTGAAGGATTTGCTAGACAAGGGCTTTATCAGGCTGAGTACCTCACCATGGGATGCACCAGTTCTATTCGTGAGGAAGAAGGACAGCTCCCTCTGTATGTGTATAGATTATTGGCAACTGAATAAAGTCACTATCAAGAATAAGTACCCGCTTCCCAGAATAGACGATTAGTTTGATCAGCTACAGGGAGCGAGGTATTTTTCAAAGATTGACTTAGGGTCAGGATATCATCAGGTTCGGGTTCGTAAAAGAGATTTACTGGTGGTCAGTAATGAAAAAGGGGATAGGAGAATTCGTAGCTCATTGTCCCAATTGCCAACAGGTGAAAGCTGAACATCAGAAACCAGGCAAACTGACACAGGATATAGCCATGCCTTTATGGAAATAGGAGGAAGTTAATATAGATTTCATAGTAGGGTTACCTCGTACCAAACGTAAACATGATTCTATCTGGGTAATTGTGGACAGGTTGACAAAATCAGCTCACTTTCTGTCAGTAAGGGCTACCTTTTCAGCCGAAGATTATGTTTAGTTGTATATTAGAGCAATAGTCCGATTGCATGGTGTTTCGTTGTCAATTATCTCTGACAGAGGGGCGCAATTTACAGCTAAATTTTGGCAATCTTTTCAGAGGGGCCTGGGGACGCAGGTTGACCTGAGCACAGCCTTCCGTCCTCAAACAGACGAGCAGGCAGAACGTACAATCCGGATGCTCGAGGATATGTTACAGGCGTGTGTGCTAGATTTTGGAGGAAGCTGGGATGAACATCTACCTCTTATTGAGTTTGCCTATAATAACAGTTATCATTCAGCAATTCAGATGGCACCTTATAAAGCATTATATGGGCGGAAGTGTAGGTCCCCAGCTGTTTGGTTTGAGGTAGGAGAATCAGCATTGATTGGGCCAGATATCAGTTAGAAGAGAAAGTAAAGCTTATCAGGGAACGTCTATTGATTGCTCAAAGCCGCTAGAAATCTTATGATGATGTGCGGTGAAGAAACCTATAATTTAATATGGGTGACTGGGTATTCCTGAAGGTTTCACCGATGAAGGGTGTGACGAGACTTGGTAAGAAAGGAAAGCTTAGCCCGAGGTTTATTGGGTCTTATCATATTCGCCGAAGGATAGGCCAGGTGGCTTATGAATTGGATTTATCTCCATAATTAGAATCCGTTCACCTAGTTTTTCATGTATCAATGCTGAGGAAGTGCATAGGAGATCTCTCCCGGATTGTCCCAGTTAAAGACATCCAAATCATTGAGGAGTTAGCTTATGAAGAAGCTCCAGTAGCCATACTAGATCGGCAGATCCCCAAACTAAGAACTAAAGATGTTGCTTCCGTTAAAGTATTATGGCAGAATAAGAACCGAGATGAGATGACCTGGGAGGCAGAAGACGATATGAAAATCAGATATCCTCGGTTATTTCAGACGTAGTCAGATTATGCGGCTGGAGGTATATTATTGTTGTTGTTTCATAAGTTGCATTATATACATGTATATGTGAGGTAGTTGACTTCAGTCTATTGTGAAATGAATTCCATAGTATTGTATGGAGTACCTGTATTGGACTTTTCTGCGTTTCACATGTTTTTTTGGATAATCCATATTCAGGGGAGACTCTGCCAAAATTTTTCAAGAATAAGTAATTGCAAGGTTAAGGTTCTTGCAAGTAGAAGTTAACATTCGAGGACGAATGTTCTTAAGGGGGGCGGATGTTACACCCCGTAAGTTTCTAACGTTTAATTGGCCTATTCGTATATTGGTTGAGAGTTTTAGAGTGCCTAGGTACTGGAAAAGGGCCCGAGGAAAGGCTGAACGAGTGCAAAGTCGGGTTTCACAGGAGGAGGATGAACCAGGTTGCCAGAGGGGCAAAGTGGCATGGAGCAGCACCCTCTGTGTTACCCGAAGTGGCACGGAGAAGAATCAACGCGACCGGTAGAGTGCCACGTTGCCTTGTCTACCGCCTCAAGTATATAAAGGCCTCACACTTAGAAGTTAGATTATTATTCATATACTATCGGCTAGAACAGAGGGAAAGCGAGGAAAACATTTAGAAATCATCCGATTACGCCGCTAAACGCCGTCCAAATCCAAATTAACTTCGGGTATTGAAGTATTAGGCTGCAGAGAGCATCGCTGCAGAGTTATTTTCGTAAAATACACCCGGTGAATCATCTTCCCGCCGAGCCTAAGTTGATGGAATTGTTTCAAACTAGTGTCAATACGATCACGTGCCTAAAGTAAGTACTTCTCCCTTCTAGATTCCTGAAATTACGAGTTTTTGATTGTCTTTCGATAAGTTGAACTATAGTCAGTATATATATATATAAGTTATTCTTTTCTTCGAATATAGTAATAAAGTATCCCTATTCTTTTGTTAATATGATTACAGTGGAGAAGGGCAGTTGAACACGAGCCGAAACTCGCCAGTTAATCGTTAAACAGCGAACGAGGTATGTTAAGGCATTTTCTTTCGGCAAGTTAGTTTCTTCAGCATAGTAGTCCAGTATGAATCCCATTAAAGCATGTCAGGAGTATGTTATCATGTCTAGTTGTTGTTGTCAGTCGGGGCTTATAATTTGTATTGTTTTTGGCTTGATTACACCTATATAGCTTTTGTGACCACCCCAGGGTTAATAGCTGTGTCGCCGCCCGCTAGGGGCGAGGATACGTCGCTCTATGGAGCGGCATGCCATCTGCAAGGGACGAAGATAGGAATCCAGATCCTCATATGCCGTGGTTGGCCTTATACACACCCCCGCTGAGCGTTTACACCCGGGGTGTAAATATTATGAGTCCTCTGAACTCAGACACAGCTACAATCAGGGGCCGAGCGGGCCTAGTTGCAGACCCAGGGGATCGACAAGATGCTTATAGCTGGTAGTTGACTCAGTATGACTTGGATAGGGGTATATAGATTGAGGTGTACTTACTAGGGCTAATAGGGGCCCAGGTGGGTTATTTTGTGTTGGTTTGTACCTTCTGTCTTATGGGAGCTAGGTAAGGTTTATGCTTGCTTTAGTTACTGATAGTTAGACAGTAAGACACCTCGCTTGTCAGGTATGATCCCTACCCTCCTTATTACAGTTATGTTTAGCCCTGATTTCACTACTTCAGTCATCTTCAGTCCATTTTCTTTACCTCAGTTATTGTCAGTTCTATTTCCTTACTTTCAGTTATTTAAAGTAATTGCCTTACATATTCAGTACCTGTGGTACTGACGCCCTCTTCTGTGGCGCAGCATTACTTTCCTGTAGGTGCATATAGACAAGGAGCAGGTCCCTCGTAGTTCCAATCAGCCATACAGAGCTGTCAGCTCCCTTCTTCCGGAGCTTGTGAGATAGAGGTTTACTTCTTTTGTTTGTACAGTATGGGTAGGTCGGGGCCCTGTCCCCACCATCTTATTATTCCTAGAGGCTTGCAGATTGTGTTTCTTCCCTGTGGTTAGATGATATCGATCGTGTGGGGCCCATATGTGTTCTAGATTATGTGTATCTGCTGTGGGGGGCCCTGTTTCGCTGTTGATTGGTGGCCTTGTCGGTCATAGTTCAGTTTAGCATCTGATTTTACTTTCCAGTTATAACTAGATAACATGGTGGCCTTGTCGGCACACGTAAGACTCCCTATGATTGTTTGTTTCTGGTTAGCTGTTTATTTTCACAGGTGGCTATAGGCCTTGTTGGCCGAGGGTTGTATTTACAGTCGTTATATAGCCTGTTGTTTTCTTGATTCTTGAGTTAGAGTCAACCCTGCACCAGAGGTGCTTAGGCTCAGTCAGCTCAATAGTTCAGGTCCTAGTAGGGCACCAGGTGCCAGTCATGCCTCCCAAGGTGGGGCATGACAGATTTGGTCAATCTATCCACAATCACCAATATAGAATCATACTGTTGGCGGATACAAGGCAAGCCTGCAATGAAGACTGTTCAGGTGGTTTTGGGTTATAAAATCGACACGCAAGTGCACGTGGTCGAACAAGTAGTAAGTGGCTTTAGTAAGCCAAGTATCGATCCCACAGAGACTTGGATTAAGTGCAATTTGCTCAAGTATACTATAATTTACTTCTGAAAATGCAGACAACAATGTAATAAAAAGTTGATAGTTTGATTTATAAATTTTTATACTAAAACTAAGAACAATTATCTACTTTGAATCTGAACTATGAATAAGAGCATGCCGAGGTTAAACGAACATGTAATGAAATTGATTATCATCATAAATTGGTTAATCTTTTCTTCCTGTTGCTAGCCAAGAACATTTGCCAAGAGATTAAAACTCTCGTATTTAACCTCACTTAAGAATCATGAACCATCCGTCTACATTTCTGTGATCAAATGCAATTCATGTCCTAGCCATATGATTCCGGTTCCTAAATTGACTAATACGACTTCCAGGTATATTTCTATCCTGAAAGCAAATCAAGACCCAATTTTCCCAAATCAAGTAAAGAACATATCCTATTAATTCACAACTTTCCAATTTCGTGCTCTCTCGAGTGAAACCAGACTTTTTAGATGTACATTAATGTAGGCCACACACTAATGCAGTAGAAACAAGAATTAATAGAACAACATGGAAGAAAAGATGAAAAACCATAGAATCAATAATCAAATTTCATCACAATTGTTTATAACCTCATCAAGGAGAGGAATTAGCCACTCATTTGTGGATTAATCATCATAAAATGAGTGTTAATCATACAAGCAATTGAATTAAAGAAGAAAGAGAGAGAGAAAAAACCCTGAACTTTTCGTCCCTCAACTGCCTGTAACCCACGTCCTTGCTCCACCAAGTCAGCCTTCTGAAAAATGAACTTAAGTGTTCTATTTATACTGCTGGGAATTTTTCCTGGAATAATGAGCAACGTGTCACGGAGTGCATCGCGGAGCACTGCCTCCGTGACACGCCATGAACGCGGACCCTCACTAGAACTGGGGGTCCGAGAATTCAAGCTCAACGTGGCACGGCGTGTATCGCGGAGCACTGGCTCCGTGCCACGGAGCAAACGCGGACCTCCACTGGAATTTGGGTGAATTTTCCCCATCCAGGCAGAATGCCTCCGCGATGGCAGCGTGACACGGCTCCATCGCGGAGCCCCTTTAATTCATGTTGTCCAATGCCTTTTCCCTTGCTTGCATCCAAGTCCAACTCCGATATCATCCAACATGCGTTTTAGCTTCTCGAAATCACATTTTACCTGCAAAACAATGCTAATCATGTTGGTTAGTATAAATTCACATTTTATTCCCAATTACATGAGAATGTATACACATTGATAGATAAACAAGGCGAAAATGATACTTTTGAGTATCACTTGGGCATATAAATCTGCCCAAGATCACTTACCCCACACTTAAATCCTTGTTCGTCCTCGAATAACAAACATACAATTCATGCAATTTACATCCCAACCTACAATTCATACAATTCATAAGCTTGCCCTTAGTGTATTACTCCACTAATATAAAGAAATGCAATGTAAGATCACGTAGGACTTTAATGGGTTGTAATGGAAGCTATGGAACTAGTAAATATTGGATTAGCCAATAATAGCCTCTAGCATCCTTAAGCGCCTTTTCAACACATCCCATCAACTCATGGACATTGTTTCTCTTTCTTTCTTTTTTTCATCATCCCATTCTTGATGATTTACTTTAGTATGGCCCATTTCATTAAGCACACTTGAAACATCAACAAAGATTATTCATGCACCTTCATTATCATTTATTTCTAACAGGTGCACCTTCAACCTTTTCTTTTCTTCCCTCACTCTGCTTTTCTTTTTCTTTTCACCTTTCTCACTCTTTGACACTTTGGGAAAATGATTTTCTCTTCTTAAGCGCTTAAGAGTTTTGTATAGACTTTACGGCTAATGAAAAGAAGGAACTAAGCTCGGTTTACACTTTTTGGACAAAAGAAAGAAATAATAGGCTAAAGGCTCAAAGGGCTGACTAGGGTATACAATCACAGAAAGGGGGATATGACAAGAAAAAAATAGAAACTCTCGGTTAAAACAAAGAAATGCCTACATCCTTTCCTACAATACACCTCCTTCATTTCGTTTTGTACACACACCAGGCAAGTTCTAGACACTTCACAATAGCATGGAATGTCAACACCTCACTTCACACTTTATGCACATGCTCGATTCAAGATGTATTCACAGACTCTCCAATCAGCTAATTACATGAATTCAACATTAAGCCTCAATCACACTGAATCGAACTCTACAGCCTTGGTATCTCAACATATTTACAAATTTGCATGCTTTCATACGAATCACCTTTGCATTTTGAATATCATGTACAACACGCAACCAAAATTTCGCAGCCATATAGTAACTACAGGTTCTGGGATGCAATCCACCAAAGAAAAATTAAAAAAAAAATAATTGAGAAAAAAACTACTCCTAACGACTAGATTTCCCTTAAGACGGTCGCCATCCATCCATCATAGGGAACGGTCACTACTTATGACGTCGGTTCAATGGGACTATTCTCGGTAAAAGAACTGAAAACAAACGCCGAGAAACCCAAAATAAAAAAATGTCGAAAATGTCGATCATTTCAATAGGGAAAATTATTTACAAACTATTTTAAAAATTTTTAAAAAAATCGATCATTTCGATAACAAAATAACAAAAATATGTACAGAATCAGAATTAGCTAGCAACCATTCAGCAACACACATCAATTTCACAAATATTTACAAATATAGAACAATTTGAAAATTCACAAACACAGGGACACACAGCATACATGCTAACAGAAGAGAGCATACAATAAAACAGAGCCCAACCCAGCACCTAACTACTCCCACCCCACACTTAGTCCGAACACTGTCCCCAGTGTTCACAAAAATTCAATTAGCACAAATTCGGGTGGTGGAACTCCCTGATCAGTCAAAGTATTCCACTTCTTCGTCGGGTGCTGCTGCTTCATCTCCCATATCCGAGTCGCCTCCGTCGTCATCATAGGACTCCACATCGGAGTCCTCCCGACGTGTCTCCTCGTCCATGGGGACGTCATCATCCGTGTGCTCTACAAATGGTGGCCCCACTCGGCATAGAGCCCTGGCATTTTTCGCCAAAGGGGTAGTCTAGCTCGAGCTGCCATAGCTCCTCCTCCGTCGCCGGCCTCCCACCTATCCTCAGTTGGAGCATCTGCATCCCATACATCCGTGCCATGTACTGGTCATCACGAGCGTGTCTCTAGCCAAGTGTAAGCACTGGCCCGTGGGTGGTGTCGGGAGCCTTAGTTTTGGTAACATCTAAGGCCCGCCGCTCCAACTGCAGGATATAATCGAGGGCCTCCTCCTCAACATCGAGGCCCCTGAGAAAGGTGGTCAGTAGTCCACCAAAACCATACCTGTGCCCCTGGTGCAACCGGGCTCTCTTCATGGCGGATATAATAACTGCCCCGACATTGATCTCCAGCCCTTTCATCAGGGCGTACACCAGGCAAACACGGTCCCGGGTTACATCAATCATATGTACCCCCGGGATGAGGCATGAGCAGACTATCTTCAGCCAGATTCGGGCTTCCCTGTTCATCTGTGAATAGGGCAGAGTCTGATGGTAGCCCCTCTCTTTGTGTCTGCTCCATCTAGCTGTCAACCGGGCCCCACATAATGTGCGTCTGATGTCTGCATACGGTGGAGTAATGTTCAGCTGTCGGAGGACGTGAGCGTCTGTGTCCCGCGCTCCTATGATGGCATTGAGATGGTGGGGCTCCAGAGTGACTATTTGCCCTCTAATCTTGATGGTGTGACTCCTGATCGTCGGGTTCTAGTTGGCATAAAACTCCCGAACCAAGTGCAGATTGCATTCTTTGGGCTCTTCAAAGATGAACTTGAGCCCCGCTTCCTCGATCCGGTGAACCATTCTGGGGAACTCCTGTGCCAATGGTTCCCGTGCTATATGCTCCTCAGGGAAATATTTATTTTCCTTATGCTTCGCGTACCACTTTTTCCCCTCATCGGTCACCCATCTTGTTCAATATTGGCGGCGTTGGCCGCGTGGAACTGCTGGTGCAGCTAGGACTGTTGTGCCCAGTCTGATTTGTTTCCTTCCGGCGCCTGAAGTTGACGCGCCTTTTCCTTTATCTTGCCGGCTTGCCATTTCACCTGTCAAACCAAGTAAACAAGATCAATGTTAAGCTAACGGATATTAACTTCGGCTAAGGTCGGGTTACGCTAGGTTACCCCACACTTAGTCCTTAGCTACAGTTACAACAATACGGCAAGAATATCTTTATTTACACAAGACAACCAACTATACATTCATGCTTAGAGCGTTCGAAAAATTCAACGGTATAACTTCTGCGTACTGCTCAGACTTCGTACAGCTAATCGCAATCACTACCATCGCTAGCATTTTAACCATCACACTTAGCAAAGAAAAACAAAGAAACAAAAACAACAACAAAAACTTATACACATGAACCTATCCAACCAACCAAATTCGAACAAATTTCAACATTTCCCCCAAACCCGAGAATCCGTCGTCTATTAACATCCAAACAATTTGTACATCGACTCATCTCATTTAACACATACACCCCGGCATAAAATTCATGATTTCAGTACATTGTCGACTTCAAATTCAACTAACAAGCCCTAGGATTGATTTTATCAATCAAATTCAAATAATTTATGCAATCGACAAGTTCAAATAATCATAACGACATTCCGAACATTTATCAACAACAAATAACTTGAATTCATGCTTAATTACTACATAGGGCGATTTAGCTCACCTCCCATGCTTACTTTCGAAGAAAATCGACAAGAAATTTAGAGGGAATCGGAAATCATACCTTGAAGTTGAAGAATCGAAGAAAAGTCGGTGAATTTCTTGCCTTACGCCGTGTCACGTTGATGGGGGATTGTTTTTGGGGGGTTTGGTCGCGGAGGGATTTCAAAATGAGGGGAAAAGGGAGGTTTTCGGGGTTAAAAAGGTAGAAAATTACGCGGGTCACCCGGCGACCCGGTGTGACCTGTCGCGATATACACGGCAACGTGTCACGGAGTGCATCGCGGTGCACTGCCTCCGTGACACGGAGCCATCGCGAGGCTGTTCTGGAAATTTTAAAATTTTCCGGTTATACCTCAACGTGTCACGGAGGGTGACGCAGAGGTCCTCCTCCGTGACACGGAGCTATCGCCCCAGCTCACTGTTTTCCACTTTTTCTTAATTTTTCATACCTCAACTTTTCCTTCGCGATTCCGTGCACATGTTCCTCCGTTTGACCTGAAATTCAACTCACTATACAAAATTGGTTAGAATTATAGGTTTTACCTAACTAAAAATAAAAACACTAACTAAAATGAAAAATTTTGTAGTCAATCACGAAAAAGAAAAATCTATTTACACTTTACAAAAAAAAAAAAAAAATCACGAGTTGCCTCCCGTGCAGCGCCTGGCTTACCGTCGCGGCTCGACGTCATTTAGGCTCAATTGTCTGCTAGGGTGATGGACGATTTCTCTCGATCACCGTCCTCCCCCCAGTAGTGTGATCTTGGACAAATTTATATGCCCAAGTGATACTCAAACGTATCATTTTTACCTTGTTTGTTGTGCAATGTGTATATAATATCATGTATTTGGTAATAAAATGCGAATTTATACTAACCAACATGATTAGCATTTGTTTTGCAGGATAATGTTATTTTTAGGAGCTAAAATGCGTGTTGGAACTATTTTGGAGTTGGACTTGGATGCGAGCGTGGAAAAGACCTTGGATGGCACATTTTACATTGGCTCCGCGATGGAGCTGTGCCACGCTGCCATCGCGGTAGCACACTGCCTGGGCAGGAATTAATTAGGCAATTTCCAGTGTGCCTGCGCGTCAGTTCCGTGGCACGGAGATAGGCCTCCGCGATGGCCTCCGTGCCACGTTGAGACCAATTATCCGGACCCTGCAATTTCCAGAGAGGGTCCGCATCCACGCCGTGTCACGGAGGCAGTGCTCCGCGTTGGCCTCCGTGACACGTTGCTTGTTATTCCGGGAAAAATTTCCCACTAGTATAAATAGCACACTTAGGTTTATTTTTAAGAAGCCTTCTTTTAGTTCTAGTTTTTAGCAGAGTTCAGGAGTGGAGAGAGGAACGTGGTTTTGTGGCAGTTGAAGAATAGAAAAGATAAGAGTTTTCTTCTCTTCCCTTCTTCTTTTGCTTCAATTGTATGCATGATTAACTCTCATTCTAGGACGATTAATCCAAGAATGAGTGGCTAATTCCTTTCTTGCTGAGGTTTTGAACTTGTGTAATGATTATTGGTAATAATTGATATGGTTTCTTCTTCTTCTTGCATATTGTTCTATTAATTCTTGTGCTTAGTACATTCTTGATTGGCCACCATTAATGTATATCTAAAAAGTCCAATTTCACTCGAGAGAGCATGAAATTGGAAAGTTGTGAATTAATAGGGTATTGTTCTTAACTTGATTTGGGAAAATTGGGTTTTGATGTGCTTTCTTGATAGAAATATACTTGAAAGCCGTATTAGTCAATTTAGGAACCGGAATTGTAGTGTTAGGTCATAAATTTCATTTGATCACAGAAATGTAGACGAATGGTTTATGATTCTAAAGTGAAATTAAATACGGAAGTTTTAATTTCTAGGCAAACGTTCTTGACTAGCAATATGAAGAAGAGGATGACCAAATTATCATAATTATCAACTCCATTACTCGTTCTTAACCTTGGCATGGGCATATCCATTGTCTAAATTCAACGTAAATAATAGTTGTTAAGTTTAGTATATAATTAGTTTAGAAACAAAACTCCCTAAATTCTTGATTGGATAGTTGTTAGCATTGTTAGAAATAGAATAGAAATATAGTGAACTAGGAAATTTTGCATATCCAGAGCAGCCTCCTTGGATCGATACTTGGCTACTTAGCCACTTTATTACTTGTTTGACCACGTACACTTGCGTGTCGGTTTTTAACACATACCGAACCAGCCGGACAAGTTTTTAGCGCCGTTGCCGGGGAGGCTAGGCAGATTTGTGAAATTGTGTTAAGTGTAAATTTACTGTATTTTTGTTTTATTTTCTTAAGTGTTGACAACTTGGTCTTAGTATTTGTTTTAGTTCTTTGTTCATTTTAATTTTTCTCTCTTTTGGATACCCTCATTGACATGATATCTTGGAATATAAATGGTGGATACGCATATTTCGGCGAATCTTGCATGAATTGCGGAGGACCCCACTTGTGGCAAAACTGTAACACGTGCAATATATGTGGGTGTCAATATGGCCATTGGGGTGATTGTCCAAAGGCATATTCCCCTCCCCCAAGCCCCTACTATGATCCTTTTATTGATTTTGCTGAATATAGGCACGTTGAAAATGAGGACTTGGGACGCCAAGTTCAAATAGAGGACATGATGAAACAACTCATGGAGCAATCAGAAGCAATGAAGGAGTCGGTGGCAGAATTGATAATTCAGCAAAAGGAGAATGCCGAGGCTATAAGAAGGATGAGCGTCAAACTCACGGAGATGTGTGCTGAGGCTGAAGCTTGTGATAATTTGCAGGTGGCAGATTTAGCCGATATTCAAGAGGAACTACAAGAGGAATACAAGGGTGAATTTTTGGATGAAGCCCAACAATTAGAATCTCTTGAGTGTCCCCGTGATTGGCTCATACCTATAGAAAATCCATTCATGGAAGAAGAGAAAGAATATCTCCCATTTGACATTAATGGAGAAATAGATGTCAATGTTGAAAAGGTGTACACGAGTAAGGAAGTCAAGCACAATGCAATTTCAGAGTTGAGGTTGATTGGACCACACTCGAAGCATTTTTCGACATTAATTTTGGTTGACAACACAGAAATAGAGTCTTCCAAGATTATAGAGAAATGTCTAGAGGAGGACCAAGCCCCGTATATTTTGAAATTCGCTAACTCAGAGAGACAAAATGACTTCACTTACTCAAGGGCCAATAAGTTCAAAAGAAAGCATCTACTGCTTGGTCCTTACAATTTTTCACCCCCACCCCAGGAGCATAAGAGGAAATTAGAGAAGAAATTAGGGGTGAAATTCATATCCTCAAGGCGGAGGAAAAAGCGGTGAAACGTGGTACGTCGAGCCGCGACGTTAAACCAGGCGCTGCACGGGAGGCAACCCGTGAAAAATATTTTTTTTTTCTTTCCTTAGTGTAAAGTTTTTCATTTATTCTATTTTCTTTCCTTTTTCTTGACTAGGCTTAGATTTGCATTTTAATTAGTAATTTTTATTTTATTTATTTTTTTAGTAGGGAATCTATGAATTTAACCAATTTTTGTTTAGTGAGGTGATTTTCAGGTATACCGGAGGAAAAATACATGGAATCGAGGAAACGAGGCGAGGTATGAAAAATAAAATTTGATGGTGAAACAGAGCACTGGCGCGTTGGCGCCGTGTCACAGAGGCAATGCTCCGCGTTGACCTCCGTGACACGTTGAAGGCGAATCTAGAATTTTTTAAAATTCCAGTAAGCCAACGCGTTGGCTCCGTGTCACGGAGGAGGGGCTCCGCGTTACCCTCCGTGACACGTTGCCCTTATTCCAGTGCCGGGTCACACCGGGTTTCCGGGTGACCCGCGTGTTTCTTTTAAATAAACCCCCGATTTTCACCCAAATTTCCCCATTCCTTCTACCCTCCGCAACCAAACACCCATTCCCCTACCCCCAAGCTCCGTGCCACGTTGATAGGCAAGGAAAACGTCAAGTTTTTTTCGGTTCTTCAAATCCAAGGTATGTTTTCATCTTCTATCTCAAATTTCTGGCGAGGTTTGTCACTTTTGAGCATGTGAGGTGAGATATATCACCCTAGGTAAAAAAATTAAACATGATGTGAATTATTTTGTGATTGATTATGTTCGGATTATTGTAGTTGACGTTTGAACTTATCGATTGATTGAATAATTCAATATTGATTGTCGAATTGAGTTCTAGGGCTTGGGTTGTTGGATTTGAACGTGGGTAACTTGATAGTTTGATGAAATTGGTGCCTGGGTGTGTTTAGTAGTTGAGATAAGTCGTGGTAACTATTGTTTAATTGTGGAAAGACGACTAATTCTGAAATTTCTGTGGGGAAGTGCATAATATGTGAATTGGTTGAATTGCTTAGATTAGTTGTATATAATAGGTTTGTATTGTTGTTCTTATTTCTGTTGTGGTTATTGTTGCTAAGTGTTGTGGGTGAATAGCTGTCGATAGGAGGATTGGGTTAGCTGTATGAAGTCTGAGTAGTTCGCTAGCCGTTATGCTGTCGAAATTTTGTGAACGCACTAAGCAACATGTTTATAGTTGATTGTGTTTGGGGGTGTAAATAGAGTTATCCTTGCTAAAATGTTGTAAATTTTGTTAAAGACTAAGTGTGGGGTAAATTTTGTTTAACCCGACCTTAGCCGAAGCTAACAAGTTTTTAGCTTAATATTGTGCTTGTCTGTGTAAATTGACAGGTACAATGGCTAGCCGACAAGATAAAGGCAAGGGTGCCTCAACCTCAGGCACCGGCAGAAAGAGAACGAGACTGGGCACTGCTGTCCCAGCTGCACCTGCTGTTTCACGCGGTCAACACCGCCGATACAGAACACGATGGGTCACCGACGAAGGGAAGAAATGGTATAATAAGCACAAGGAAAGCAAATACTTCCCGGAGGAATATATTGCAAGGGAACCACTTGCACAGGAGTTCCCTCGCATGGTGCAGAGGATTGAGGCAGCTGGGCTCAGTTTTATTTTTCAGGAGCCCAAGGAGTGCAACCTTCACTTGGTCCGGGAATTCTATGCCAACTGGAACCCGGCCATCAGGAGCCATACTATTAAAATCAGAGGGCAGATTGTCACTCTGGAACCCCAGCAGCTGAATGCCATCGTTGGAGCGCGGGACACAGACGCCCACGTTCTCTGCCAGCTCAATATCACCCCACCGTACGCCGACATCAGACGTACGTTGTGTGGGGCTCGATCCACAGCCCGATGGAGGAGACACAAAGAGAGGGGTTACCACCAGACTCTGCCTTATTCGCAGATGAACAGGGATGCCAGAATCTGGCTAAAAATAGTATGTTCGTGTTTGATCCCGGGAGTGCATATGACAGACGTGACCCGGGACCGTGTCTGCCTGGTGTATGCCCTTATGAAAGGGCTTGAGATTAATGTGGGGGCGGTTATAATATCTGCCATGAAGAGAGCCAGACTACACCAGGGCCACAGATACGGGTTTGGCGGACTCATCACCACCTTCCTCCGAGGCCTTGACATCGAGGAAGAAGCTTTGGATTACATTCCGTAGTTGGAGCGGAGGGCCCTTGATGTGACAAAAACCAAGGCCCCCGACACTACACACGGACCTGTGCTGACTCTGGGCAAGCGACATGCTCGTGACGACCAGTATATGGCCCGTATGTTCGGTATGCAGATGCTGCAGCTACGGATAGGTGGGAGACAAGCCACCGAGGATGAATTATGGCAGCTGGAGCTGGACTACCCCTTCGGCGAGAACGCCAGAGCTTTATGCAAGGTGGGTCCAGCCTTTGTGGAGTCGACTGACGACGACGTCCCTACTGATGAGGAGACACGTCGTGAGGACTCTGATGTAGAGTCCGATGACGGCGATGGAGCTGATTCAGATATGGGCGACGAGGCCGCAGCACCGGATGAGGAAGTCGAATATTTCGACTAAGCAGGGAGTTCCACCACCCAAAATTTTGTGCTTTGTATTTTTGTGAACACTTGGGACAGTGTTCGATTTAAGTGTAGGGTGGGGAGTAGTTAGGTGCTGGGTCATAGGCTCTAAACTTGCTGTATAATTCTTCGTTGACGTTATGTATGCCTGTGTTTTCCCTGTTGTTGTGAAATGATTTGTGATGTATGTGTATATATTTGTGTTGTGGCTAATGATGTGTGTTTTGAAAGTTATGGGTGCACTTGTAAATATTTTGTAAATTTTATAAATATTTTTTTTTCTCTCTCTATCGATATGATCGATATTTTTCAAAATTTTTGCGAAAAGATTTTGCATTTATCAACATAGTTTGCAAATATTTTCTATCGAAATGATCGATGTGTTGCAAAAATTTTGAAGTTTTAATTTTGGGTTTCTCGGAGTTTGTTTTCGGTTCTTTTACCGAGAATAGTCCCATTGAACCGATGTCATAGTTAGTGACCATTCCCTATGATGGATGGATGACGACCGTCTTAAGGGAAATGTAGTCGATAGGAGTAGATGTTTTGTTTTTAGTTTCTTTGGTGGATTGCATCAATAAACTGTAGTTGCTTATGGTTGCTAAAATTTCGTTGCGTGTTGTAATTGATGTTCAAAACATGAAAATGATTCATTTGAAAGCATGCAATTTTGTAAATATGTTGAGTTACCTAGGCTATAGAATTTGGTTCATTATGATTGAGGCTTAATCTTGAATTCATGTAATTGACTAATTAAAGAGTCTGTGAATGCATCTTGATTCGAGCATGTGCATGAAGTGTGAGTGAGGTTTTGCTATTCCATGTCATTGTGAATTGTCTAGAACTTGCCTGGCGTGTATACAAAATGAAATGAAGGAGGTGTAGTGTCGGAAAGGATGTAGGCATTTCTTTGTTTTAACCGTTAGTTTCCAATTTTTTTTCTTGTCAAATTCTACCTTTTTATATGTTGTGTACCCTAGTCAGCCCGTTGAGCCTTTAGCCGATTTCTTTATTTTGTCCAGAATTGTATGAACTAAGCTTTATTCCTTCTTTTCATTAGCCTTAAAGTCTATAAGAAGCTCTTAAGCGCTTACAAAGAACAGAAAATGTTTCCCAAAGTGTTAAAGAGTGAAAAGAGTGAAAAGAAAAGAAAAGCAAAGTGAGGAAAGAAAAGATGATGTTGAAGAGGCACTAGTTGTAATTAAATGATAGTGAGGGTACATGAAAACCCTCTGTTTTGTGTCAAGTGTGCCGATGAAATGGGCTGTATGAAAGTAAACCAGCATGAATGGGAGAAAAAGAGAAAAGAGAGGAACAATGTCCATGAGTCGATGGGAATGAGTTGAAAAGGCGCTTAAGGATGCTAGAGACTATTATTGGCTAATCCAATATATATATACTAGATCCATAGCCCATTTACAACCCATTAAAAGTCCTATTTGATCCTACATTGCATTTCTTTATATTAGTGGAGTAATACACTAAGGGCAAGCCTATGGGTCATGACATGATGCATGCGAATTCTTTTGGGAGAGAGAGTGAAATTAATTTTTATATGCCCCTACTTGCATGTTTGTGTGCTGCACGAACATAAAAGGGGAAGTTTCTCTCGAGTTGTGAGGGTACATGCTTGATGAAAGATTGATTTTCGTGTCGGATTTCTTGATTAGTTGATTTGCATGAGTTTGCCGATATCAAGAATCAATTCTTAAAAGTTTAGGAAGCCTCGATGTATTAAGGTCATTGTCTTGTACGACCAAGCATGTTTTCTTGATGATTTGCAAGAATTGAATAATCGGTATGACCGTAGCGTAAAATGTTGCACCATAGTGACGAAGGTTGGGATGTAATTTTCATGAGTTGTGTATGTGTTGTTCGAGGACGAACAAGGATTTAAGTGTGGGGTAAGTGATCTTGGGCAAATTTATATGCCCAAGTGATACTCAAACGTATCATTTTTACCTTGTTTGTTGTGCAATGTGTATATAATATCATGTATTTGGTAATAAAATGCGAATTTATACTAACCAACATGATTAGCATTTGTTTTGCAGGATAATGTGATTTTTAGGAGCTAAAATGCGTGTTGGAACTATGTCGGAGTTGGACTTGGATGCGAGCGTGGAAAAGACCTTGGATGGCACATTTTACACTGGCTCCGCGATGGAGCCGTGCCACGCTGCCGTCGCGGTAGCACACTGCCTGGGCAGGAATTAATTAGGCAATTTCCAGTGTGCCTGCGCGTCAGTTCCGTGGCACGGAGATAGGCCTCCGTGATGGACTCCGTGCCACGTTGAGACCAATTATCCGGACCCTGCAATTTCCAGAGAGGGTCCGCGTCCACGCCGTGTCACGGAGGCAGTGCTCCGCGTTGGCCTCCGTGACACGTTGCTTGTTATTCCGGGAAAAATTTCCCACTATTATAAATAGCACACTTAGGTTTATTTTTAAGAAGCCTTCTTTTAGTTCTAGTTTTTAGCAGAGTTCAGGAGTGGAGAGAGGAACGTGGTTTTGTGGCAGTTGAAGAATAGAAAAGATAAGAGTTTTCTTCTCTTCCCTTCTTCTTTTCCTTCAATTGTATGCATGATTAACTCTCATTCTAGGACGATTAATCCAAGAATGAGTGGCTAATTCCTTTCTTGCTGAGGTTTTGAACTTGTGTAATGATTATTGGTAATAATTGATATGGTTTCTTCTTCTTCTTGCATATTGTTCTATTAATTCTTGTGCTTAGTACATTCTTGATTGGCCACCATTAATGTATATCTAAAAAGTCCAATTTCACTCGAGAGAGCATGAAATTGGAAAGTTGTGAATTAATAGGGTATTGTTCTTAACTTGATTTGGAAAAATTGGGTTTTGATGTGATTTCTTGATAGAAATATACTTGAAAGCCGTATTAGTCAATTTAGGAACCGGAATTGTAGTGTTAGGTCATAAATTTCATTTGATCACAGAAATGTAGACGAATGATTTATGATTCTAAAGTGAAATTAAATACGGAAGTTTTAATTTCTAGGCAAACGTTCTTGACTAGCAATATGAAGAAGAGGATGACCAAATTATCATAATTATCAACTCCATTACTCGTTCTTAACCTTGGCATGAGCATATCCATTGTCTGAATTCAATGTAAATAATAGTTGTTAAGTTTAGTATATAATTAGTTTAGAAACAAAACTCCCTAAATTCTTGATTGGATAGTTGTTAGCATAGTTAGAAATAGAATAGAAATATAGTGAACTAGGAAATTTTGCATATCCAGAGCAGCCTCCTTGGATCGATACTTGGCTACTTAGCCACTTTATTACTTGTTTGACCACGTACACTTGCGTGTCGGTTTTTAACACATACCGAACCAGCCGGACATAGTGCTTACACCTTTCCGGTGGTTTTCCCATTAACTCTCGGGAATCCTTCATCTGCTTGTCATCACCATGATCAATCACATTGATCACCAAGAGTTCTTGATGCACCGTCGGGAGCTTGGGTGCCTTGTACACATCGAACACCTCTACCTTATCATGTGCTCTCATTGTGAGTTGCCCCGCAGCTACGTCGATTAGTGCTTTCCCGATTGCCAAGAAGGGACGTCCCAAAATAAATGGGACTTCCGCGTCTGGTTCAAAATCCAGCACAACAAAATCTACCGGGAAAATTAGGGAGCCAACTTGCACCAGAACGTCCTCAACAATGCCATCCGGTCTGGCTAAGGATCGATCCGCCAACTGCAAGATTACCGTTGTAGGTCTAGGACTCCCTAGACCCAACTTTCTGAATATCAATGAAGGCATCAGATTTATGCTCGCTCCCAAGTCACACGATCCACGAGCTCGGATGCTCTGCCCAATAGTAAGCTGGATAGTAAAACTCTCAGGGTCTTTTAGCTTTGTGGGCAGTCTATTTTGGATCCGGGAAGTGCACTCATCCGTTAGAGCCACCGTAGCATACTCAGTCAACCGACTTTTGTTGGCCACGATGTCCTTTATGTACTTGGCATACTTAGGCACTCCCTGCAAGACATCAACAAGAGGTAAGTTAACATGTACCTATTTAAGCACCTCCATGAATTTCTTGAAACACGCCTCCTCCTTGTGTTTCTTGAGTCGTTGAGGGAACGGGGGTGGAGGTCTTTCTGATTCAGCTTCTTTGGTTTTCCCCCTTTCAGAACTTTGCTCCCTCTCAACTTCTGCTGCTCCCGAATGTTGAGGTGGTCTTTCTGGTTCCACCTCTTTCAGCTGCAAACCACTCCTTGTGGTCACTGCATTTACCTGCTTGGGATTGGGATCCGTGTCGCTCGGCAGTCCTCCTATAGGCCTTGTATTTTGGGCACTAGCAAATTGCCCAAATTGTGCTCAAGTGCCTTGGTAGCTAACTGATTGTTTTTCACTTCGGCTGCCAATTTCACATAGTCAGCCTGCAATTGAGCTTGGTTAGCTATCATGGTCTTGAACATCTCCTCAATGCTGGGTGATGGTGGTGGAGGAGGTGCATTGTTGTTTCTGAATTGAGCTTGGTAGTTCTGTTGCCCTCCTTGGTTCCTTTACACACCCTGACCCGAAATTTGGCCTTGATGGTTGTTGCTACCCCATGAGAAATTAGGGTGATTCCTCCAATTGGAGTTGTAACTACTACCATACTGTTGGTGGTTCCTTTGTGCATTACCCACAAAGTTTACCGAGTCAGGATTGGCTCCACAACACTCAGCTTAGTGCTCACTGCTTCCACACACTTCACACCACATCTGCTGGACTGCATTAACTGAGGCTGGAGGCTGGTTCAATGTCATGTTGTTGAAGTGGTTGTTCAATTGATTTTGCAAGGCAGCTATCTGTGCAGCGATAGCTGTGAATCCATCCACTTCAAGCACTCCTGCTGCTTTCCTTGTCCCACCTCTTGATGAATCAGCATTCCATTCCGGATTGCCCTGTGAAATCCGGTTCAACAAGGTATACAGCTCCTCATAAGTCTTCTCCAGTGCTTGCCCTCCAGCTGCTGAGTCTAGAAATATTTTGGTGTGGGGTTCCAAACCCTCAATAAATGTGTGCACCAGAACATCATTGGACTGATGATGATGAGGACAGTCCCGCAACATGGATTTAAATCTCTCCCAGGCTTGATATAAATTTTCTCCCTCTCTCTGTTTGAAACTTCGAATTTGACTTCTAAGTCTTGCTGTTTTACCAGAGGGAAAAAACCTTATCAAAAATTTCCGTGCAAGATCATCCCACGTAGAAATAGAATTTGGTGGCTCAGCTTTCAACCACCTCTTGGCTTCTCCTAGTAATGAAAATGGAAATAATGTAAGTCGGACATAATCTGGTGACACTCCAGCGGGTATGTAAGTGTCACTTATCTCCAAAAAATTTTGGAGATGCTGCTGTGGATCTTCATTAGGGAGACCGGTAAATTGCCCGCTTGTGTGCAACAACTGCACCATATTTTGTTTAAGTTCAAATCTCCCTCCAGGCTCCGGTTTGCGGATACTTGATGTAACATTATTGGCATGTGGGATTGCCACCTCGCGAACCGGCCGTGCTGCTGCTTCTTCGGGCACTAACACTGCCCTTACTACCGGTGGATTCTGTTGTTGCTCCATGATCGTCTGTCTGAGCAACTGCAGCTTTCTTTGTAGAGCTTCTCTTCTCTTACTGTGAAATATTCTTTCAGGCTCTATATAAGATTCCACCAGCTCTTTGTCTCTTGCTAGTGTTCACAGCAATTAAGTCTGCAAAATACAGGCTAAGACCAAGTTGTCAACACTTAAGAAAAATAAAAAAAATACAGTAAATTAACACTTAAAACAAATTCACCAATTGCCAAGTCCCTGGCAACGGCGCCAAAAACTTGTTCGGGTGGTTTTGGGTTATAAAATCGACACGCAAGTGCACGTGGTCGAACAAGTAGTAAGTGGCTTTAATAAGACAAGTATCAATCCCACAGAGACTTGGATTAAGTGCAATTTGCTCAAGTATACTATAATTTACTTCTGAAAATGCAGACAACAATGTAACCAAAAAGTTGATAGTTTGTTTTATAAATTTTTATACTAAAACTAAGAACAATTATCTACTTTGAATCTGAACTATGAATAAGAGCATGCTGAGGTTAAACGAACATGTAATGAAATTGATTATCATCATAAATTGGTTAATCTTTTCTTCCTGTTGCTAGCCTAGAACATTTGCCAAGAGATTAAAACTCTCGTATTTAACCTCACTTAAGAATCATGAACCATCCTTCTACATTTCTGTGATCAAATGCAATTCATGTCCTAGCCATACGATTCCGGTTCCTAAATTGACTAATACGACTTCCAGGTATATTTCTATCCTGAAAGCAAATCAAGACACAATTTTTCCAAATCAAGTAAAGAACATGTCCTATTAATTCACAACTTTCCAATTTCGTGCTCTCTCGAGTGAAACCGGACTTTTTAGATGTACATTAATGTAGGCCACACACTAATGCAGTAGAAACAAGAATTAATAGAACAACATGGAAGAAAAGATGAAAAACCATAGAATCAATAATCAAATTTCATCACAATTGTTCATAACCTCAGCAAGAAGAGGAATTAGCCACTCATTTGTGGATTAATCATCATAAAATGAGTGTTAATCATACAAGCAATTGAATTAAAGAAGAAAGAAAGACAGAAAAAACCCTGAACTTTTCGTCGCTCAACTGCCTGTAACCCACATCCTTGCTCCACCAAGTCAGCCTTCTGAAAAATGAACTTAAGTGTTCTATTTATACTGCTGGGAATTTTTCCCGGAATAATGAGCAACATGTCACGGAATGCATCGCGGAGCACTGCCTCCGTGACACGCCATGAACGCGGACCCTCACTAGAACTGGGGGTCCGGGAATTCAAGCTCAACGTGGCACGTCGTGCATCGCGGAGCACTGGCTCCGTGCCACAGAGCAAACGCAGACCTCCATTGGAATTTGGGTGAATTTTCCCCATCCAGGCAGAATGCCTCCGCGATGGCAGCGTAACACGGCTCCATTGCGGAGCCCCTTTAATTCATGCTGTCCAATGCCTTTTCCCTTGCTCGCATCCAAGTCCAACTCCGATATCATCCAACATGCATTTTAGCTTCTTGAAATCACATTTTACCTGCAAAACAATGCTAATCATGTTGGTTAGTATAAATTCACATTTTATTCCCAATTACATGAGAATGTATAAACATTGATAGATAAACAAGGCGAAAATGATACTTTTGAGTATCACTTGGGCATATAAATCTGCCCAAGATCAAATACCATATTGATCTCTTCCCACTTTCAAGTAGGAATACTAATGTCCTAAAGCATACATCCAGGTCTTTGATTCTCAACCTTCACGTACTGGCAATTCGGACACTTTGCCACAAACTCCGCTATGTCCTTCTTCATGCCATTCCACCAATAGACATCCCATAGGTCATGGTATATATTGGTGACACTTGGATAGATACAGTATTGAGAACTATGAGCCTCACTTAATATTCACTCTTTCAAGTCATCTACAGCCGATATACACAATTGGCCCTGATATCAGAGTATACCATCTCCTCCTTGGGAGAAAACCTCCACTTTCTGATTCTGAATAGCTTTTTTTAGCTTCACTAGGATAGGATCCTCATCTTTCCTAGCTTTAACTTCCGTCACCAATGAAGATTTCAACCCATTTTGAACGATAACACCATCGTCCGTCGAATTTGTAAAAGGCAAACCCCTAAATGAGCAAGCCTATGGATATTCTTTACCAAATCCTTTCTCCCATTCTCTACATAAGACACACTCTCCATGTACATCCTACTAAGAGAATCCGCAACTATATTGGCCTTGCCCGGATGATAAAGGACACTTATGTCATAGTCATGGAGAAGCTCTAGCCATCTCCATTGCCATAAATTTCATATCCTTCTAAGTAAACACGTATTGAAGGCTCTTGTGGTCTGTGAAGACATCTATATGCACCCCATACAAATACTTCCTCCAAATCGTCAAAGCAAACATCACAGCAGCCAATGCGTCGGATAATTCTTCTCATGAGTCTTACGCTGTCTAAAGGGATACACAATGACCTTACCATGTTGCATCAACACATAACCAAGACCAACCTTAGAGGCATCATAATACATAATAAAACCATTTGTGCCCTCCGGTAGGGTCAATATAGGGGCTGAGGTAAGCCGAGTCTTTAACTCCTGAATACTCTTCTCACAAGAATCCGACTATTGAAATTTGACCTTCTTCTAGGTCAACTTAGTCAATGGTGCTATGATGGATGAAAATTCCTCTACGAACCTCCTGTAGTAGCCAGCTAAACCCAAATAGCTCCTATATCTATCAGACTAACAGATATAGGCCAATTCTTCACCGCTTCTATCTTTTAAGAGTCCACCTATACACTCTCACTAGACACTACATGGCCCAAAAATGCTACTGAGTTCAGTCCAAAACTCACACTTCCTGAATTTAGCAAACAGTTGGCGATCCTTGAGATTCTGCGGCACAATCCTCAAATGAGTGGCATACTCCTCCTCGATCCGAGAGTATATGAGAATATCATCTATGAAGACAATCATGAACATATCCAAATACTACTTGAACACTATGTTCATCAAGTCCATAAAAGAAGTAGGAGCATTTGTTAGTTGAAAAGACATAACTATGAACTTATAGTGACCATACTAAGTCTTGAAGGTTGTCTTCGGTATGTCACTCTCCCTAACTCTAAGCTGGTGATAGCTGGATCTGAGGTTTATCTTTGAAAAGCACTTAACACCCTGAAACTGGTCAAACAAATCATCAATCTTAGGGAGGGGATACTTATTCTTGATCATAACCTTGTTCAACTTCCAATAATCAATGCACATCCTAAGGGAACCATCCTTCTTCTAGACAAAGAGAACTGGAGCACCCCATGGGAATTTACTAGGCCTAATGAAACCCTTATCTAGGAGATCCTTGAACTACTCTTTCAACTCCTTTAGCTCGGTTGGAGCCATTCTATAAAGAGGAATGGATATAGGTTGCGTATGAGGGAGAAGGTCAATACCAAAGTCAATCTCCCGTTTGGGAGGGACTCCTGGTAGATCATCTAGAAACACCTCCAGATACTTACATACAATAGGGACAGACTGAAGAGTCGGGGTCTCGAACGTAGAATCCTTGACCCAAACTAGGTGATACACACAGCCTTTGAAAATCATCTTCCTGGACTTGAGGTAGGAAACAATGTGACCTGCAAACACCGCTGAATTACTCTTCCACTCTAGGATTGGCTTACCCAAAAATCAAAACTCTACCACACGGGTTCTATAATTGACTGAGGCATAACATGCATGTAACCAATCCATACCAACTATAACATCAAAATTGATCACATCTAACTCCACTAAATTGGCTGAGGTGACCTTTTAAAGAATCATGATAGGAAATTACTATATGCCCATCGAGCTAAAACTGACTCACCGACAGGAGTAGAGACTAAGAAGGGTTCTGACAGGATTTCGGGACTGACTTTGAAACTCACAGCAACATAAGGAGTCACGAAAGATAATATAGCCTCTGGATCTAACAATGTATACACATCAAGATGAAATACTCGTAACATACCAGTGACCGCATCGAGAGAGACCTTTTACTCTTGTCGAAAAGATAGTGCATAGAACATAACCTGGCATTGTCTGCCACCCACACTAGAAGAGGTGTCATGCTAAGATGCGCGAGCTGCAGGAGCTGCTGAAGTGGTAGCTAGGGCACGACCTCTATTGTCGGCTGTCTAATTAAAAGTCAATCTTTGAGTATATGTCTGGGCTTCCCATACCCGAAACAACTATCATACCAACCAAGACTCGCCAGGGTGTTTCCTGCCACACTTCCTACAAGCTGGAAAAGTGTGCTCCCCTAACATTATCCTCCAACCCCTAGAGCCTGCCGCTTTGCCTCTATGATCTCCTCGAGGTCTGGATGGTACATTGGCTGATGAGAAAACTAGGGCTGAAGACCTCTGGTGGAACTAAAGGTGATGTCCACCACCGAATCTCTACTGAAAGTGCCCATGACTCCCTGTCCTGGCCCTCTTGGCCTCTCTCTCTCCTTCTCCTTCATCTACTCCGTCTCTATCTATTGGGCATATATAATCAGTCGAGAGAAATCTATATCATTGATCAACATGGCAGTCCTGCACTCCTTGACCAGTGAATCTACTACTCCATTCACAAACTTGCTCATACGAGCCCTCGGATCAGCAACTATTTTCGGTGCATACTTGGACAACCAGGTAAACTCTAAAGCATACTTCTAGACAATCCTGTTGTTCATCTTCAAATTGACAAACTCAGTTGACTTTGCCTCTCTCAACTCCCAAGGAAATAACCTATCCAAGAAAGCAGTCACAAACTCATCCAAGCCCATGGGAACCGCACCTACTCCTCTGCTCTTCTTCCTTTCGAAACCATATGTGAGCAACCACCTTCAGCTGATAGCAATCTAAGTCTACACTCTCCTTTCCATTCACCCCCATAATCTGGGTGATCTTCTTCACCTCCTGTATGAACTCATGTGCGTCCTCATCCACCTTCGACCCAAGAAACTCAGGTGGATTCATCCTAAGGAAGTCTCGTACTATCTTCGCTGCCATATTCCTATTTTGATGATCATGAGCCATTGCTTGCTGGTTGACCTAGGATATCATAGCCTGAGCCAATATCTTAAAAGCGGCCCGAAACTCGGCATGAGTAAGTTACCCAGGCAAGGGATCCGCTGGAGCTGGTGGGGTTGGTTGATGCCCATCTCTACTGCCATTTCCATGGCCATTTTTATTGCCATTTCTTCTATCATTGACTAGATATGTAGGCATATTTCTGCAAACGCGTATAGCACGCGTTAGAAGAATAGAGGGAGGTACTTCATCGCACGACATAGATCATGAAAGAAGGGAAATTTCCTAAAATGTCTCATAGCCTCTTCCATATAAGTATGGTGCACTTCACACCCATGGAAAAGACTCTACTTAATGCGGCTTTTAAACATTCTAGTACATACCTAAACCTTTTTCTATGATACCAAATTTGTCACAACCAGAGCTGAGACCTCGGACCGAGACATGGGACCTAGAACTATGAATAACTCTAAGATAACCCATGGTACATACATAGCATGACTTAAGAGCAAAATCAAGTGGAAATTTACTTAAGCATGGATAAGAAAAACTCTAAATATCATAAATTGTAAATAAAAGCTACAATATCACAACGCTGAGTCACAAGTTGAACATACTAACTCTATGCGTGGAAGCCTCTAGTAACTGATGAGATGTTCGGACAAGCCCCTAGCTAACTCCAAGTATGACACAAAATAAAACATAACAAGCATAAACTAACAGACAACCTTGGATGATGAGGACTCACCAAAAGCGGGATGAAACTGAACTAAGTGGATGCAAGTTAGCAGTGAGACTAATCTGGATCATAGAAACCTATATCATGAAATGATATAGCATAAAGTATGCGATCAGTACTTTGAATGTACTAAGTATACAAGTAAGTAAAACATGCTTAGTAAAATGTTAGTTGAAATCATGAATATAAATCAATATAGATCATGAGAGTAAGGACGACATGCTAAAAGCCATATATCTGAAATATACATAATCATAACTATTCATCATAATTTGAACAAATAACCCAAGGTATAGAAATAGAAATCATATAACTTGCCATGCTTGAAATCGTAAATGAAAGCTCATAAATTGATCAATGGGTCAATTATGCTATAAAACATAATATCATGATTCCTGAACATGAGTAACTGAAATCATGAGGAATAATGGGAGACTCATTATAACTGACAACTATCATGTATGAGCGCATGATGATCCCACTTCTTGCCCACATGGAGGAGAGCCATCCTAAGTCTTTCCAAAGCAAAGGACAAATGAGGTGTAATTTCAAGGGTGTTCCCTCTGGCAGAGGAAGAACTCTCTTGAGAGGTCCCAATAAGAATCCTATGTTGGCGCATAGTTCAGAGACCGAGGTCCCTGAAATCCCTAGCCTACTCGGTGTTAGAGACTACTCTCAAAACGTGCATATTTATCATATAACAATATTCTCAAAACATAGCTTAAGTATGAATTTTGGGAGTCTTGACTGCGAAACATTTCATAAACTGATCTTGTAAGCATTGTCTTAAAATAAGCATACTTAACTTTGCATGGGCTTGCCCAAGTCATGAAATAATACATACTTGAAATAGACTTCATAGTTCAAAATCATGAAATCATAAGTTAAGAATTCATAAACATTCATGCATAATAGATAATTTATTATATTTGAAATTATAGACTCATATACTTGAATTTCATTAATCATGCATAATAGGGCATAATTCTCATAAACTTAAAATCATTGTTTAATAATTAAATTAAGAGTAAAATCTTCCCTAATAGTCTTAAATCATCAATGAAAACATGAATGGGCTGGACCCATAGATATAGCATGAGTATTTGCATGAAATTAGGTTAAACCCTAGAATTTTCAATACACTTAATTGGAGACTTGAATTCATGAATTAGAGAAGAAATTGGGCATGAGAGTAGAAGAAATCCCCCATTCATGGCCCTACATACCTGGATTTGATGAACTTGCAACCAAATTTGAAGAACCAAAAAGGATTTGAAAGAAACTTGATGAAGAATTCTTAGCCTTGATCTTTTTCAACTTTTGTGTATGGGAGAGTAAGGAATAAATTAAGTAAAACCTTCAATTATACCCTTAAGGATGCCTAAAACGTGTCACTTAGGGATTAGAAGCTTGGGAGATTACAAAATTGCCCCTGGAAATCAGGCTGAAATTGAATAATTGGGCGTCCTATCCTCCGTCGCGTAGGGACATAGAGGCTCGCGTACGATGGTACATGTGATGATCCATCGATGGGCTGACGGGCTGTGAGTGTCACGCCCCGCCTTGGGAGGCATGACTGGCACTTGGTGCCCTACTAAGACTTAGACTGCTAGACTACTGAGCCTAAGCACTTCTGGTGCCAGGCTGGCTCTAACTCTGGGTTCATGGAACCAACAGGCTATATAACGGCTGTAAAATAGCCTCCGGCTGACTAGGCCTATAGCCACCTGTAAGACAACAACAGCTAACCAGAACAACAGTAGTATAAAGGAACCTATGCGAGCCGACAAGGCCACCATGTGGTCTAGTTACTTCTGAATCAAGAAAACAGGTGCTAAAATGCTACGTGACCAACAAGGCCACCACTACCAACTGAGTAAGGCCCCACACAACCATTATAAACAAGCTAAAACATACACACGGCCTAACATGACCGGTACAGCTAACCACAGGGAATATACAATCTACAAACCTCTAAGAATACTTATAAGATGGGCGGGACAGGGCCCCAGCCTACCCATACTGTACAACAAAAGAAAAGAGATAAACCTCTAGCTGTCTAGCTCCGGAAGACAGGAGCTGATGACTCTATGTGTTGGCTGGAATCACGAGGGATCGGCTCCTCGTCTATGAGTACCTGCAGGCAAGTAATGCAGCGCCCCAAACGGGCGTTAGTACCACTGGTACCGAGTATGCAAAGAAAAACTGAACATAATTGAAGATAAACAGTAATTGATAGTTGCTGAAATGACAGAGGGTAGCTAAAACTGTCTGGAATAGCAGAATCTGTACTGAGCTTAACTGCACTGGAAGGAAGATAAGACTCATACATGTCGATGCGGCTTCCTACTAACTATCCATTTTATAAGTAACATGTATATATATCTAGTAAGTAACATATATATATATATATATAGCATACAAGAACCTATACCAGCCCCCATAATCCGGAAGGTTCCAATCAACATGCAATCTATATACCCCTACCCGGTTCAAACCAGCCAAAAATAAATTCACTCTACTCACCTAATAACTACGAGCACCCTGCCGGCCCCCTGGGTATGCAGCTTGGGCTCTCTGGGCCCCTGACTATAACTGTATCTGAGTCCGGAGGACTCCTGTAACTGTAATCTGAGATCTATATCTGTAATTTGTAATCTGTGCCCTTGGCGCAAGCCCTCGACAGGGTATACTGTAATGCTGATCAGCCTGATATGGGGAATGATGCATCCCATCTTCGTCCTACTGCGGATGGCTTGCCACTCCTTGGAGTGGCGTATCCTCACCCTCTGGCGGGCGAGTCGACACAGCTATTAACCCTGGGGTAGCAAGGAAGCTCTAAGGGTGCCCACATATCACAAACAAGTCTCAACAAACAACAATAATCACATATAACATGTATAATAAATCTGATCATACTGTTCATGCTTTGATATTCTATTCTGATTCTTTGGCTGGATTAAACTGAATCTGGTACTGAGTCTTAAATAATATCTTATTATTTAATACCAATCTACTGACTTTTATTCTGAACATGGCATAACAATACAAACATACTTAATACTCAGCTTCTGGAACTTCCTTCTGGAATTTATTCTATTTTACTATGCTAGAATTACTAACTTGCCGAAGAAACTAGCTTTACATACCTCAATTTCTGACTTCTTAACTATCTGGCGTAACTCGGCCAATATCCAGCTATTTCTTCCAACTACATTCATATACATAGCAAATAGAACTAAATTCATCAATATTCTGGAAGAAAACACTACTTTGAATACATATATATCCCAAACTTTGACTTATCGAAAAACAGCCGAAAACTCGCTATTTCTCGAAAGTCCAGAAGGGAGAAATACTCACTTTATGGCTAGGAGTATATTAACACTAATTTGGAGCTATTTCACTTACCTTAGCTTGGTAGGACGACGGTTCACCTGCCGAATTTCACGAAACTAAATCCGTAGGAATGCTCCTTACCGCTTAATACCTCACTACCTAAGATTATTTCGAGTTTGGACCACGTATAATGGCGTAATCGGATAGAAATTTTAAAGAAATCTTCGTGTCCTTTGTTTTCAGCTGTTTTCTCTGTTTGCTCTCTGGAAATTATGAATGTCTATCATTAAAAACCGAAGTGGGGGCTTTTATACTTGGGACCTTTAAGTCGCATTTGCCTTGCGACGCGCGATTTGGCGCTTGTCTGGTCTCTCCTCAGGCACTTTTATCGCACGTATGGAATTCTAAAACACTTAACCAACATGCGAATAGGCCATCTACATGTCAAGAATTTACGGGGTGTAACAGTCAGGCTCACCATTGACGGGTCGTCTATTCTACCGTCAATCCTCTGCACCAAACCTGCAACTTCAGTTTTTTTTCCTTCAAGGAGTCATTTTGAAGCCCGAGGTGTTACATTATTCTTAGCTTAAATAGTATAAACATTGCACTATGTAATTTTATTAGGTAGATTTTGATTTTATGGTGATTTTGAGAAGATTGAAACTGTTGTGAGAGTTGAGGCTAGAGCCTTTGTTATAACTCAATACTAATAGATTTGTTTATTTTAGGATTTATTCCTCTTGAGGGCATCTTTATAAAATTGGTGCTTGCTTTATTCCAATTAATTGAAGGTTTTAGTTTTTTATAGCTTTAATTGACAATTAATTCCTTTACTTATGTCTTCTTCTATCTTTTATTTCTTGTTCTTAGATTTAGGATTTCTTTCACATATCAGTGTTGCATTATTTGGTATTATAGCTAAGTACATATTTTTCCCACTAATTGACTCTTGTGTTTAACCAAAACAAATTCTTAAAAAAACAGTCCAAAAAATCAGAAAAAAAAGAGTTGCAAAGTTCTTGTGTTTGCTTGTTTTTTTTACCCTCTATTCGTGTTTCCAATTATAATTTGAGTCTAAATCCAATATTTCAAGTTGTTTGAATTGATTGGATGATTCTATAATTGATAGGTTTGAAGGCTTGAAGAAATTGCAAATATGTCTTGAAGATTGAGTATGAATTTGAGTTTCAAAGTTATTGGACTTTGTTTGCCTAGTAAAAAGGAGCAAGAAACTGAAATTTGAGTAAATTCCATAATTAGAAGGGTATTGAAAATTGAAAATTGAAGAGTTTTCTTGATGTTCTTCAAAGGTTTTTGGTGGAGAAGAATCAAAACATACAAGTTTGATCTAAAACCCCAATTGAACAAGTTGAAAAAGGTATTTTTGAATCCAAAAGGGATAAATACTAAGTAAATTATGTCGAAGAGTAGCCAAAAAAGTGGCTCGTGTGTCTCAACCTACATGGCCCACGTGTCATAGCCCGACATGGTCCATGTAGATCACTTATGTAGCTCAGCAATGTGATCTTTATTAATTTTGAAGCTTCTAAAATCACCCATATAGCCTTATGTGGCCCATGTCCATCACCCACATAGCTCAGCCACGTGACATTTTTCTAATTTTTGAAGCTTCTGAAATCACCCACGTCGGCCACCCACATAGCTATTGTTTGAAAATTTTGGACCACGATGTCATCCACGTTGGCCACCCACGACATCCATCCATGAATTTCAACCCTGACAACTTCATACAAGTTTTCTTAGTACAAATCGTAGTTCGATATCTAATTCTTCTTCTTTTGACGTTGTAACTTGAATATATATAGCAGTAATCCCTATTAAGTATTATTTGGTTCTTTGAGTCAGTATTTTCTTTCATCCCAATTTATTTTTTTGTATTTCTCATTTGACTTCATTTTTTATTCAAGTTTTTTAGTTTTTAAAGTCCTCCGCTCTTCATTCAACCAAAACTCATTCTATTCTGAAAGTTTTATTGTGACTCTTGACAAGAGATTGATCTAATGGAATAACAACTTTGGCCAGATCCTAGAGTGATAAAAGGCAAGAGAGTGTCAGTACATTTGAGTAGCGCTAGCCAAGAACAAAAGAGTGCAAACATGAGCAATAATGAGGAGCTTTTATTACTAATCTTTTTTACTTATTTTGTAGGTACAAGGAGATATATGAAATATGTTATCCATAGCTTCATATCCTTGTGATGATGATATATGAGACTATGCTTGTAGTGATAGAGGCTATGAGTATGATGATGGATACTACGAAGGTGATCACCACAATCATGGGCAATATAGAGATGAGAGCTACTATTCTGAAGGTGAATATAAAGAAAGTAGTACTCATAGATCTTATGATGATGGTGGTGAGGGTTCTCACACTACCCACCATGAGAATGAAGACGACTTGAGATATAATCTTCTTCCCACATGCCCTTTGAGTCTTGTGATGAAGATCCCCATGAAAATGAAAGTTGTGATAAAAATGTCCATGACGATAGTGGACATTTATATGCATTGACTTGTGGTATTTTTATCCTAATCAAAGTGGTGTGTGGGTGTGTTGGGACAAGTCGAAGTCATCCAATGAGAAAGCAAGAATGTACATTTCCTACTTCTAGAAATACTAAATCTCATGCTTCTTATCCTAAAATAATGGTGTCATGTTCCTGAAATGGATATGATGTTGGAGTTAGGATGGAAGCATGACTAGGTTCTAAAAATGGAGAAAATTTGATGACTCAAATGAAGGTTGAACCGAAGAGACAATTTCATAAAATAAAGGTGAATGTTTCTGTTATATGGGATCCTCTCTTATCTTTGATGACCATTGCTATAACAAGTTCCTCACTCCTCATGTGGTTGAATGATTGGGAATACCTTGTGTGTTGAAACAAACCCCTTACAGATGTTGAGTTAATGAGTGTCAGAACGTCTCCTTTTCACTTGGTGAATACTAAGAGGAGGTTTGTTGTGATGTTCTTCCTGTGGATACTTATCACTTATGTTTGGGATATCCTTGGTTTCAAAAGAATGAAAGCCATATGAGCAAGACCGGTATGATTATGTAATAGACGAAAGAGGAAAACTTCTCCTTCCACATACTTCACCTAATCCCCACTGACGACTCTTGGGCACTTATTTTGAATCCCATAAAAATATGAAAAAATATCGAGAAGATCAATGGAGTGAATCATGGCAACCCTAGATTGAAAAGGCAAAAGATGTGTAGAGTGAAGTGAGAGAGTTGTCACAAAATCAATCTAACCTTCTTACTTTTTTTTCCTCATTCTCTTTTTGAAAGTTCTTGTGTAGGTACAAAACTGACGAATAAAGGAACATAAGTGCCTAAGAGCTAAAATTAAGAAAATAATGAGTATGGTTGCCTCCCCTTGAATAAATGGCTTGATGTGATTGAAAACATGAAATTTGGAGCTTTTCCCCAAGGTAAAGAACATAGGAGCTAAAATTAAAAAAATAATGAGTATGGTTGAATCCTTGAATAAATGGCTTGATGTGATTGAAAACATGGAATTGGGATCTTCTCCCAAAGGTAAAGAAGATTCTTTATATGAACTTCTAAGTAAAATAACAAAACTCAATACTTCAAATATTTTGAATAAACAAATTATGAGAAAAATTTTGTCTTTATATGAGTTTAATAATTCTTTTCCATGTGATGATAATGTCATTGTTAGAAGTGTTCATACACTAGTTGATTTTATTGATGACCGAATTGATTCTTCTTGCAAATCGATTTGTGTTCACCTAGTATCATGACATTTGTATTTTGAAGGATAATAAATAGTCTTGTGAAACTAGTGTTGATCAACTTGCTTGTGATGCTAGTCCACTAATTGAGAATACTTTTGATGTGATAGTGACGTTGATAAGGTTGGTAATTTAAATAGGAGTACTGATTATTTGAGCATATCTCTATTTGAAGATATTATAACTTGTTTTCCTCATAAAGATCATGTGATTGAAAATATCTTGAAAGATGACATTTGTCTTTTTAGAGTAAGATTACATGTTTTGATTATACATCTTTAATTGATTGTTATCTCTTTAAATACAATGTCGATGATAGTGAAATCATTAATGGTGATGTAGTTATTTTTTAGGGCTAAAAATTATTTGATAACCCACTATAGATTAATGAAACCTTTTTCTTTGACGGAAATATCTTCTTGGAGGATGTTAGTAAGCATATCGGGAAGAATTGTTTGAAAATAAGGTGATACTTGTTTACGAAGTGCTATTTTTTATTTGGGTGTTGGATACAATGCATGTTGATGAGTTTATAATCCAAATATTTTGCGTGATACCTTTCTCCACTTTTGAGAAATTTTACGCGCACATATTAGTTTGGTAAATATATGAAGATTAGACATGAGCTTTAGTTAAAAAAAAGTTCTCTAATTGGATACAATGCATGTTGATGAGTTTATAATTTCTTTTCTAATAGTGTATTTTTCTTTTTGCAAAGTACAGAATGATGATATTCTTTGCTTCATAGTTATCAAAACAATGATTTCAAAACAGCCAAGTTCGTCGCAATAAAAAATCTGTTCATAAAAATTAATATTTTGACGCTGCTTTTGTATTCATCTGCAGGGTCATACCTAATGTTCTAACGTAAAAATTTTATTTTATATTGGTTCATCAGGGTGGATTATTATAATCATTTGAGGTCTGTTCTATCTAATGTTTGTTTAGACTATTCTAATGGAAGTAATGTCTCTAATGGTAATATGATTTTTATAAAAAATAATAATAACAATTTATGAAATAGATACCATGTGCTATTATTTTACGCATGCATGAAGTTTTGATCAATATATGAAGATACCTTTAACTACACTAGTTGTAGTTAAGAAAATTCTTTAATTAAAATAACATACATTTTTATCTGACGTCATGCTCTATTTTACTAAAGTAATAAGATCTAACATGTTCAAACATCTTAAATAATATTCATACGTAATTAATATTTTCTAATATTTTCGCTCATCATGCGAGCCTAAGACTAATTAATGTAAAAACATATAATACTAGATAACTGATATTGTATGCTAAAAGTTATATAGCAATTAATTTCATTTTTTTACTAAAAAGATTTTGAAAAATGAAAAAATAAATAAACTTGGTGATGTTAGGAAGAGAAGTCCTTTTTTGTGACACAAATTGGACCTTTTAAGATTAAAAATAGAGAAAAGGCATAAGTGTTTGAGTTATATCTAAAATTTTAGGGATTCGTTTTATCTTTATGAAATATCATTTCTAACTGTCTTCACCTACTTGGAAAACTTTTAATTTACCGATGTAAAGAAGTTTTTCAATAGTTCAAATACATCTTTCTTATCAATCAACAAATAGGTTCACACTGCTCAAAAACGGACATCTATAATACTCAAAAACTATGAAGCACCACAAAAAGGAGGAGTCCTATAAGGTCCCCGTAAATCACAATGAATCAATTCAAAAATTTGAGTGGTTGTATTATTACTCAAAAAAATACTTTTGGTTTGTTTTTTTCCTTTGCATACATCACAATCTCTATTTAATCTTTCACAATTTTTCTTTAGTCCTAAAGCATAAATTAATTTTATCATTTGTACAAAAGGATGTCCCAGTCATTTATGCCAAAAATTGATTCAATCCGCAACTGCCACCTTCGTAGTCTGAATTCGTGGCACATTTTGAAAATAATTAAGTCAATCTCGATGTTCATCCTCTCCAATTGGCTTTCTCGTGGTGGGATCCTACATAGCATACAAGAATTTATTAAATATGACATTGCAATTCAAATGATCAATTAATTGTGATACAGAAATTAAATTACGTGTTAAATCTGAGATATAAAGGATATATTTTAGCCATATCGAATAATTTAGTATAACTTAATCCTCTTTGGTAGCCACCGAGTTGCTTCTATTGGAAAATACAATAGGATATTTTGGAATATCCCGGTGATCGTGTGGTCCTTCTGCATTACCTATCACATGATTGGTGGCCCTAATGTCAATGATCCAGGATTTTATTTTCAACCATACCATCCATCTTGTCCTTTGAATTTGATCTTTGAGATTTCAACATATCGATCACAGTTCACCAATCCTCAAAGCTTAATCTCGGAGGTTTCATTCGATTTATGTTAACTAATCCCGTGTATGGTGATCTCCCATTTTTAGCCATTACAGTGTTAGCCCGATAATGTTTCCTTCCTTGGCTAATTCCCGAACCCCTCTCTACTGATGCAGTTGACCTCTACTTCAACCTCTTTTTTTCCCTCATACTTTAAATTGTTTGTTCATCATTCTAGGTATCCTACAAATTGATAGCATATTTCGGCATCATGCCCTATTTTTTGCAATGGGAACAAATCATGTTACTATTCCTTCTTCTCATTGATCTCGGTAAGTGTATCCTCTTTATATTGCAAATGTTATGGCTTCATTTCGGTCATCATTCCCATGAGTGACTCCTTTCATCCTTCTTCTTGTATCAATTTTTAATAAACTCCATTCAAGACTAACAATGGGTCCTACACCAGTAGATTAGTCCTCAATGTCCCGTATTTTGCTTCATTCAATCCCATGAGAAAAAGATGTACTTTTCCTCCTATTTCTTAGTTTCTAGTGTTGCTGCCAAATTGTAAGTGCAATTTCTACACTTGTATATTAGGATCTGCTTGTAATTAGCCTATTTCTCCTACAGCCTAGTCATCTTACCATAATAAACAACTATGGTCACACCACGACTTACATCCGGCAAGTTAAATCTTCAATTTCTGCATCTGAGGATCGTTCACAAGCGCGAAGCCATCCCGAATACTGGTCCACAATTCCTCTACTTTCTAATTATGTGATATATTGAGTGAAGCGTAGGTTCAATGATTTGTAAATTCATGACACCAATATTGATTTTATAGTTCATCAATCTTCTAGATTCGGCAACTCCTTCGCTTGACTTTTTGATTATTTCATCAACGAAGTAAAACTTCTTCCTTGCTCTTAAGGTCGTCCTCATAAATCTAGCTCATTCCTTATAGTTTCCTCCTTTCAATAGGACTTGTGCTATCATGTAATACCTCATACCCATGGGCTAAGATTTAACCTGATTTAATATAGGTGACTTGACCCAACACAGAAAATTTTAGCGATTTTTAAGTGTTTGGAAGACTTATTTATGCTTGATGAAGTGCTATGTATGTTTTGAGTTGATTTAAGATTGGAAAGATCAAGTTTGAAGGTGTTGCGTTGAGTTTAGTGTTAAGTACAGTCATAGATTTTATATCTGGTACATTTGAGTTTCGGATGGAAATAGAATGGAAAAGCTACTGTTTAGAAAGGTAATAGTTATGTACATACCATACATGAAATATACGGACCATATCTTAGTCGTAGGTGGAAGGCTATGCATGTACGGTGAGAAATACGAAGCGTACATTGAATTGGCGGGCAATGTTCAACTCTAAATAAGCATATATCCCAATATACGAGTAACTAGAAGGCATTAAAATATTAAATTAAAGCTCTTTGAGTCAAGGTTTCAATGAATCAAACCTTTCGTTAATCCTAGTTCGGAGCAAAAAGTTATGAATGTTTTATTAAAGACAAAGAAGTCAAAATCATGCTCACATTTTGAATTCATGGTGACGCTTCAGAGGCTAGAAGAACCTAAATTTTTCTAAGTCGAAGAGTGAAAAGGTTCCATGAAAATCCACAAAAATACATGTACAAATGAATTGGTCCAAAAAACTAAAACATCTAGATGAATTTGGTCATGAAACTGAAACATCTTGACGAATTGGTGATGAGTTGGTAATTTACCTACTCATTAGGCTTTTAAGAATGAGCTTTTGTATTATTTTCACATAAATTAGGAAGGTTTTATGCCTGTTCTCTTTGATTTTATAGGTATTGAACTTAGACAAGGAAAATATAGGAATTGAACAAAAAGCACTATGCTGGAAGCAAGGAACATGTGTTCCACAGAAGGGCACCTGCGGGCAGCCAACGCAGAAGGGCACCTACGAAATGCAGGTGCAAACGCAGTCAACACTAATGCTAAGAAGAAAGGAACCTGTGAAGCAAAAGTTGGCACCTACAAAATGCAAGTGTAACCGCAGAAGGAGGCCAGGCCACAATGCTAGGACCTGCGAGGGACCTGCAGCTCACGGATGGGCACTTGCTAAACGCAGGTGCCGCACAAGTGACCAAATCACTGATAGGGAAAAAATGTCCAACTCTTGAAAACATTCAACGTGGAACTTCCAAGGGCATATGAGGAAATTTGTGCAAAAAAGGAAATATGCAGAATTGCCCCATTGGTATTCATACATGATACAACTTTTACATTGGAGCTTTGAATTAGTAGAGAGAAGTAGAGAGAGAAAGAGAAGAATACATTGTTCTTCTTCTTCTTATTTGCTTTTTTGAGCTAAGTACACTATTGTAGCAAATTGTTGAAAGCTAGAACTTCTATTTAATATGATGAATGTTAATGAATTACCCATGGGTATCTTCTCTTTTACTTCGTCTATCAGTAGCTAATTTAGTTGCTAAAGATGTGTACATGATTGGGGTTTAGAATGGATTGGGTGTTGTTGATTTAGTCTTAAATTCAATTATAATTCATGAATCTAGTGTTTCCTCCAAGTTTGAATGCTAAAATTAATGGTTACAAATATTGATGTAATCTTCCTATCTTACTTTTGCATGAAAGAGAGAAGTAAGATCTGGGTGAGGAAGGATTAATGAGGATTTGAATTGTGGATATGTGGGGTTGAGCTAGAGATGGTCAAAATCTATTTTCACAATCCATTAAGGACTGAGGCAAGAGATAACTCAGCTTTTCCTCAATTTTTTAATGGTTGATTGATAGTTGTAACCTTGGGGTTTGAAAAAATTCAAGTCAAGTTCACCCAAGTGGTTGAGAAACATAGTATGTAGCCCTAGCCATTGCTATTCATGTTGTAATTGATGTTTGAGACTAGTTAATTAACCCCAATCCAATCGATGCCCCCTTAAAAGCACATCCCTACTTTATTCTCATTGCTTGCAACAATCAAACTTGCCTTGTTTTGTTTTAAAATTAGAATTTTATAATTCACTCCTTTTCCCCCAATTTTTCCTTTTTAAATTATAAATAATGATGCATGATAAATTGATTCATTTTACGTCTCTTGGTTGATCTACTTCAATTTCTTGTGGAATTCAACCCTGACACTCGTCGAGTATTTTTGTTTTTGACAATGACCGATGTCACCTCCGTTAATCAAGAGAGATGTATTGAGCATTATTAGAAAATAGCACTGTTGCCTAGGAGTTGAGTGTGATTGCTATTAGTTGTTTAGTAATTCAATTTTGTTGTTGCATCTTGTGTTGTTTTTACATGTGGTTGGGTTTTTGCTGTTTGTTTAGGTGTGTGAAAATGAGTCATGCCAGCAATGCAAGTAGCGCGGATGGTTTAATGAAGGGAGAGGATAATCCCATGATTAATGATATGGTTGGTGCCATTCGTTTACCACCCACAATAGGGAATGCGGTCTTTCACGTCACGAGCATCATGCTACACTTTTTACAAATGAAAGGTATATTTGGAGGACAACCTTCCAAGGATTCTAATCAGCACCTCCAGAACTTCATAGAAATATATCAACCGTTCAACATTACCAACATAAGCTAAGAGTCGATAAGGTTGCATCTATTCCCGTTCTCATTGATGGGTAAAGCCACGGTGTGGTTGGAGGAGTTGCCTCCCGATTTCATAACCTCTTGGAATGAGCTAATTGAAGCCTTCTTGGATAGGTTGTTCCCTCCATCCCGAATGCTACAGTTGAGAGACAATCAAAAACTTTCATCAACTCCCCGGGGGAGCCCATTCATGAAGTTTGGCTTCGATTTAAAAAGAAAGTCGCCATTTGCCCCAACTATGGTCTGCCCGATGGGGTGTTGCTCCAAAGTTTCTATAGGTCTCTTGACTCTATAAACAAATTAGTGGCCAAAAATCTTGCAGGAGGTTCAATCATGGACCAAACATTTTGCATGGCTAAGGCACTTCTTGATAGTATGACCAAAATGAATAGAGCTTGGCATGCGAAGGACACTGAGGTTTCCGCAAGTGGTGCATCTTCTAGCCATCTTGCAGCCAAGTTGAGGAGGCGCCATGAAGAGAGGGATGAGACCTTAGCAAAGATGATGACCCAGGTTGAGTTGATGAAAAAACTCCTGTTGGGGTCAGGAGCTAAGGGAGTTAATGTTTTGGGAACCTAAGGTCCCAACTAATATGAGGGAGATGCTTCACCGCCAAGGTATGACGAGGAGCGCATTCATGGCTGCCTAGATGATGGGTTCCCGTCAAGGGTACCAAGGTTCCAATCAAGGCCCTTAGCGTCTTCATTATGGTAATCAAGTTTGGAGAGATCAAGGTAAAAACCAAGGATTTGGTGATATAGACAACAGGTAGAGGAATCGAGATCTTGAACGAGATAGGGATAGATACAACAGTAGTGCAAACCCATATGTTCCCCCTTCTAAAGATGATATGGTCCTAATGCAGCCGAGTGTAAGTGATGTGGGGAGTTCCAAAATTGAGAGATACTTTCTTGGGTATTAAAGAGAGTGGAGTCCACTGATAATGGTGTGAGAGAGTTAAAAGGGGAGGTGTCTAACCTCTCCCAAACGATGAGCTCTCATTTAACTTCAATTAAACACTTGGAGGCTCAAATGAATCACCTTTTCACCTAAATAAACCCAATAATGAAAGGAACTCTTCCAAGTGACATGATGCCAAACCTAAAGAAAGATAATCATTACATGGCTATTGTCATTAGGAGTGGGAAAGTTGTTACTAATGAGAGCGATAAGCCCAAGATAGTTGCCCAAGATAGTTGTTGATTCCAAAACAAATGAAGATGAAGTGAATGAGGAGGTGCCAAAAGTACCTATTGGTGTTAATGATAAAGTGAGGTTAGAGGAAGAAGAAGTTGATGCTCCTCCTCAAACTGAGAATGTTGATGAAGAGGGCAAGGAGGGCCCCAATGCTAAAGGCCAAACGCCTAGAGTCCCACCTCCTTACCCTCAGTGGCTAGCAAAGAAAAAAGAAGACAATCAATTAGAAAACTCATTGACATGTTTAGCAAGTTGTCTATCAACATTCCGCTAGTTGATGTTTTGCTCCAAATACTTGGATATGCAAAATTCATGAAGGAGCTTCTGAAAAAGAAAAAAAATAGTTGATGTGGTCATAGTGGAGGTGTAACAATATTACAGTGTTGTGGTGGAAAGTAACCTTGCTCCAAAAAGAGAGGACCCCAGAGCATTCCCTATTCCATGCACAATTGCGGTTTGCATGTTCAACAAAGCTCTCTGTGATCTAGGTGCAAGCATAAACTTGATATGATCTTCAAGAAGTTAGGTTTGGAAAGTCCCAAGCCTACAATAATGAGGTTGCTAATGGCAGATCGTTCTATAAAATGCCCATTGGAAATTTTTGTAGATGTATTGGTCAAGGTTGACAAATTTATCCTTCGAGCTGACTTTGTCGTGTTGGATTGTGATATTGATATTGAGGCGCCCATAATCTTGGGATGACCACTCTTGGGCACAGGGCGAGTTTTAGCTAATGTGGACCTAGGAGAGCTGAAGTTTCAGGTTGGTGGTGGCGAAGTAACATTCAATGTATGTCAACCAACAGAACCATCTGATGAATGCAAGGTGATAGCGGTGATGAATGACAAAGATGAGCAAGGAGTTGATCTTGAGGAGGAGGAAGATGAATGATGAAGTTATGAGGGTTATCCGTCATTCCGTGATATTAAACCAAGCACTTTTTAAAAAGGAAACCTAAGTGTCTTTAAATTCATTTTTTCTTCACATGTTTGTGTTTTTTGTTTTGTAGGTTGATTGGATTGAAAACAAAGTGGAAGAAAACAGGGGAAGAGCACTTGTATGGGACTTACAAAACACAGGTACTAATGCGCGAAGTGCAGGCCAGGCACAGCCCTATCCAGAAAGCCTGGTAACTTGAAGGGAGTCTGCGTCTCACCTGCAAAATGCAAGTGAGGATCCACGGAACGCAGGTCCTATCAAGTACACCCAGGAGAATCTTGAAAAAACGAAGGAGACCTACATCTCACCTGTGAAATGCAGGTGCATATCCATGAAATACAGGTCTACCGTAGAATCAATCAAGGAACTAGGAAGAATAAAGGCTACCTACACTTGAACTACGGTTCACAGTTTCAAATCTGCTGCTGCAAGTTGGCTCTAGCGTAGGTATGAATGGCATTTTTAAAATGTTGACCAAACTTGACCCATGGTCCGACCCATGTATTTTAAACTTCTCCCTACTTTCGAATACCCCCATTTTCTGCACTACTTTCCCATTTTCATAAATCATCACCCACCACTTCAACTTCCCACGCTCGACCATTAACCCACCTTCAATTCCACCAATCCCTTTGCATTCCCCCTTCTTTAAATTCCACCCTTCTTCACTATTCTCTACCATCACTCACCATTTCCCTTACAAATAATAGAGGTAAAGATCTTGGGTTGACTACCTTTGAAGAAAGTCATTTTCAAGTTTCAAATTTCATTCCTTTTCTCACCTTGTTCGGTATGTTTTCGCTTTTCATCTTTGTTCTTTGAATTTTAATGATGGTTGTAGCACAAAAAGCATGCTATTATTTCATTTTTTTATCTTGACCCATATTTCCCCCGTTCCCCATTAAATGTTCTTTATGCTCTTGGTAGAAGTGATTTTTGTGGGTATTGTGGGGAAATTTAAATTGCAAAACTATGTGGGTAGAAAGTCTTGTTCATAATGTTGATCTATTGGATGTGCCCTTGTGCTTTGGAATATTAGTTGGGGGTGAAATCTTAGTAACTCATTTGCTTGAAATGTATGATTCTTCCCGATGATAGATAGGGTGACATCTTTCTTAAAGGAAACTTGTCATGTCTTTTGTTGTGCTTGAATATAGATGATAATGTGATAATGGGGGTGAGTAGGGTGGAATGTAAAATTTCTTTGATAAATGTGGGTTGTATAGATCACTTGATATTTTTCAATGATAGACGGGGTAACATCCTTCTTAAGGGAAGTCGTTAAGTGGTCATGATAATCTTGTGTGGTTAGTATTATTGATAGATCTTTCGGGGAAGTTTTAGTACCCGTTGGATTTTGATTTTGTTTATACTTGTGCAAAATGGTGAAATGCTAAAGAGTAAGCACTATGAAGTACCTGTGAGTGGCAGGTTTGACCAACGAAATGCAGGTTATAACACAAGTCTGAGTTGGGCTTCAAGAGCATTGCCTACCTCCTACGTTACACCTACGGGCCGCGGATCATCACCTATGAAACGTAAGGGAAACACAGGTGCTTGGTCAATTTTGCTAAGAGTTTGCTTAACACCTACGACACATCTGCAAATCGCGGGTCCCAACCTGCAAAATGCAGGTGTAGAGCAAGTGCTGACAGTTGTCGAAAATTGTTGTTTCATTTTGTTGGATATCCAATATTTTTCTATTTGTTCTTTGTTTAGAATAGTTTTTTTCTTTTATTTCCCTCATGAAAAATACAAAAAGATGTTGGTTTGTGGATAGCACTCACATGATCTTGTAAGAACATAACTTTATCTAAGCGATCGAACAAGGGAAAGACCTCAACCTCCTCCAAGAAAAAAGGGAAGGGTAAGGCCGAGGAGCAGAAAAACCTGACTAACAGTAGAGATGACATCATATTCTGTGTGAAAGACATAAAGGAGTATTGCCTCAAGTATCAAGGCCGGTCAATCATTCCGGAGAAATGCTTTGATCTAGCAGGGCTAGGGGATGACTTCCCCAACATTAAAAAATAATTTAATAAGCACCATTGGAATATTGTCATGGATGATCTATCCAATTTTTTCCCTAACTTGGTGCTGGAATTCTACGTCTCATATCAAGCAAGGCAAGATTCTATGAAATACAATGGGAAAGTGGATGAGTTTCCCTATCTCGCATCAGTCATGGTCAGTGGAGTGGAAGTAGATATCACCTTAGATTCCATTAATTCTATTTATTGGGGTGATGAAATTGACTTAGGAATCGAGTTTGCAGCAAGGGTGGATGACAAAGAAAATCAACTACAATGGGTGGCCCAAATTATTGCTAATGGTCGACCTCTTTGGGCCATCGAGGGAGGAGAAATTGTATGGAAAGACCTCAAATTTGAAGTCAAACTGTGGATACAGTTTGTGTGTTATCGCCTCATGCCCTTCAAGAATGATCAGTAAATACACACTGAGACCGCCATCCTGATTTCTTGTATCATATCCAGAGTGCCCATAAACTTCGGCTAAGTGGTCTCCACTCAAATAAAGAGAAAAGCTCAACAACATGATCTTTCCATGCCTTACCTTATTCTCATCAACCTACTATGTGCTCAGACAGGGGTTCCTTACTTTCCAAATAAGAAGCCTAGCACTGCCACAGGTGTGGTTAGCATTGACAAAAAGAGAGACACCGATGCTCCCAAGAGCAAAAGAAAAAGGCTGCAAACCTAGGATGTTCCAAAAGGATCCACCGCCCATGACCTCGATGAAGCCCCAATGGCTCCCACCCTCAATGAGCCAAACCCTAAGATGTCGGGACATGTTTCTGAAGAGATACCGCTCCCGAGGTCTTCACCACCACCTTTATCTTCTGAGCCAAGAGGGCTTCAAAAGCTGGCCAAGATGACTTACTCTCATGAAAATCAACTTAGGAAGTTGGCTCAGAATCTGTCAGCCCTCATCCAGCAATCAGTGAAGAAAGCGATGAAGGATATTTTTGATATTAAATAAGTTGTGCTCCAGAGTTGACGTAGTTGAGGGAGCGATCTCTTCTCTTCGAGCTGATGTGATAGATTTGAGGAACAGGGGCATCCATAACCGACACTGATGTCAGCTTCTTAGATGAAGCCATGGCTACCCTGCACACAGCTCGAGGACCTATTGATGACTTGCTTGCGTGCTTAGGGGAGGAAGATCATGAAGGGGTGGTGGTAACGATGAGGCAATTGATGATGATGGAGAGGAGTAGTTATTTCAGGGAGTTCTTTCCATTCTTGTTCTTATTTTGTATATTGGGAACAAAATTCTTAATTAGGGATGCGGAGTGCTTTTGATGTATTAAATATTTGATTATTGACTATTGTTTCTCTTTCTGGGCTATTTTGCTTTTGTTATTTTAAGTATTTTGTTTGGTTGCTTAGTTAAATGAATTCCCTTGTCATGTTTTAAAGAAATGAAAATTGTTGGGCTGCTTTTCTTATTGTTATATTGTGAAGTGCCATTGACGGGTTGGTCTTGCATTCCCATTAATTCTTGACCCGTGCTTTACAATCGACTTTGTAGATAGTAGATAAACTCCAAGGGTTTTGTTTATGCCATGGTTCTTTCCTAAGGAACAAATTTTTGTTTTTCTTTTCATGTGTCAAACCGGGTGACATTTCCCTGTGATAGATTAAGAGGCGACTTTCTTCAGGGAAAATGCCATGTCTTTGAGTCATTGTTGTACTTACTTTAATTGGTACTACCAAAAAAGTTTTAAGGCACAACACAATGAGTTTTGAAGTGAAAGGAGGCTTGAAATTGAAAAGAACATTCCCTTATCATGAGTGTACATTCTTTGTTTGGCTTTTTAATTTACAAAGTGAGTATGCAACATTTGAAAATAGATTGTCTAAAGTCATACCTTTGAAGTGATTGTGAAAAATAGTTGAATTCCTTAAAATATGATGCCTTGTGTGGTGAGATGTTTAGTTTAATTCTTATATATGCATATTGTCTAGAACTTGCCCCGAATATAATTCAAGGTGAAATCCTAGATGTAGCTACAGTTGGAAGATGACCTTAGACTTTTATTTTGGTTAGTCACTCCATCACTAAATGACCCCCTTGAACATTAACCATTGTTAACCACTGTTTGAGCCTTGAGTATGTTTCTTGGCAATCACATTACAAGCCTTATACCCTTTTTCATCCCTTATTTGGCACCCATTCCTCCCTAATTGCTAGTGATGAAAGGAAATAAAATGGGGCTCGGAGCTCAAGAGTTGATGGTAGAAAATTGAAATGTGATCTAGGCAAAAGCCTAAGTTTGGGGGTGTGCAAAAAAAGGAGAAAAAAGGGAATAAGCTTTAAATGTGAGGTAGCACCAAATTGCTTGATGAAAAGAATGAAATAGTTGATTAAACAAAACCTCTAAAAAGAAAAAAAAAATTGAATGGTGCTATCTCTTGTTTAGATGAGGCTTAATGTGGAATCCAAAGTGTTAAAAGGGTGGTTCTTAATAAAAATATTAGAAATAATTCCTCAATGATTCTCATTAAGATCAACGTATATATACAAACCGAAACATGATATGTGCCTAATTCTAAGGGATACAGTTAGCATGATATGTGCCTAATTCTAAGGGATACAGTTAGCATGATATGTGCCTAATTCTAAGGGATACAGTTAGCATGATATGTGCCTAGATATATTTACATATATTTAACACACCCCCGCAGTCGAAGCAGGAGGTTGTCGGACACTGAGACTGTCACGAAAATCTTCAAATAGAACTCGTGGTAGACCCTTGGTAAAGATGTCTGCGATCTGATATCGGGAAGGTACATGAAGAACACGAACCTGACCACGAGCAACTTTTTCCTGTACAAAATGAATGTCCATCTCAATATGTTTGGTACGTTGATGTTGCACTGGATTACCCGATAAGTAAATAGCACTAACATTGTCACAATAAACAAGTGTAGCCTGTTTAATCGGACAATGTAACTCCAAAAGCAAATTTCGTAACCAACATGATTCGGATACTACATTTGCCACACCCCTATACTCGGCTTCGGCACTGGACCGAGAAAGAGTAGGTTGTCTCTTAGAAGACCAAGAAATCAAATTATCACCCAAAAATACACAATAACCAGAGATAGATCATCTCGTATCCGGGCAACCACCCCAATCAGCATCAGTATATGAAACAAGGGATGAAACAAAAGATGAGTAGAGATGGATACCATGGTCAAGTGTACCTTGAATATACCGGATAATGCGTTTGAGAGCTTGCATATGATCAACTCTCGGATCATGCATATGTAAACACACTTGTTGAACAGCATAACAAATATCCGGTCGGGTAAATGTAAGATATTGAAGAGCCCCAGCAAGACTCCTATATAAAGACGGATCCTCATAGGGAGTACTAGAAGTCGCACTAACCTTCTCCTTTGTGTCAATAGGAGTAGGAGATGACTTGCAAGAAGATATTCCAGCTCGCTCAATTATTTGCTCGGCATACTTGCGTTGTGAAAGGAACATACCACCCTTATGTCGAGAAACTGCAATGCCAAGAAAATAATTTAAAGGACCAAGATCCTTCATAGCAAACTCTGAGCCGAGAAGCTTCATAATAGATAGCCGGAGAGCACTAGAAGATGCAGTGAGAATAATATCATCAACATAAACCAAAATATATGCCATATCACGACCCTTGCGATAAATAAATAAAGAATTATCACAATTTCTATTAGAGAAACCAAGGGAAATGTCATAATCAGCAAATCGCTTATACCAAGCTCGGGGTGCCTGTTTGAGTCCATACAATGACTTACGTAATAAGCATACATAATCTGGATGAGTATGATCCTGATACCCCAATTGTTGATGCATATACACTGCTTCTTGTAGCTCACCATGAAGAAAGGCATTTTTAACATCCAACTGATGAATAGGCCATGCCTTTGACAGAGAAAGAGAAAGAACTGTGCGAATGGTAGCCGGTTTCACCACCGAACTAAATTTTTCGCCACAATCAATGCCCACCTGCTGAGTTTTCCCATCACCTACAAGATGGCTTTATGCCTCTCAAAAACACCATCAGATTTTTCTTTATGAGCAAAAATCCACATAGAACGAATAACATTCACATTAGATGGATGGGGCACTAACTCCCACGTCTTATTTTTAATAAGAGCATCATATTCATCGTCCATGGCCAACTTTCAATTCGGATCACGAAGGGCTTCTACTGGGTTACGTGGTAGTGGGGACCGTGTAACTGTAGTAGCATATGCATGGTCATATTTTCTATTGGGTTTAAAAATACCCATTTGGCTTCTTATGACCATGGTGGGCCGATTGGTGGGCAAGGAATTTGATGTTTGGGTAGGAGGTGTGGGGAGAGTAGGAGAAGCTGGGCTGTGGGCGGCAACTGGGCTCATAGGAGTAGGCCGGTCAGTAGAAGGTGGAGGTGGGTCATGTGTTTGGGCTGTTTGTAGCTGAGTAGAAGGAGAAGAATTCTGATTTCGTAAGTGATGCAATGTATATGGTGAAATATCATCACATAAAAATCATAAGTAGAAGCAGAAGGAGTATGCAATTGTGCAAAAGGAAACACATGCTCATCAAACACAACATGCTGACAAATTAGAATCTTATTTGAGGACAAGTCATAGCATTTATAGCCACGGTGATTTGAAGGATATCCCAAAAAGACACATGGAGTTGAACGAGGTTGCAACTTATTGATGGTTGTAGATGGAAAAAGAGGATAACACAAGCACCCAAAAACCTGAATGTGAGAGTAAGATGGAACCCGATGATAAAGAATTTGAAGTGGAGATATATTTCCCAAAAGCTTGCTTGGAAGCACATTAAGAATATAGGTAGCCATTTGTAACGCATGATGCCAAAAAGAAGGGGGAAGAGAGGCATGAGCTAAAAGAGTACGAGTAATATTATTTATAGACCAAATTTTTCGTTCGGCTTTACCATTTTGAGATGAGGCATGAGGACAAGAAAGACGGAAAGACATGCCATTTGTTTTACAAAACTCCCAAAAAGGGCCATTGTCAAACTCCCTCCCATTATCACATTGCACATTCTTAATATTACGTTCAAATTGGGTGAGAATATGAGCTTTAAAAGCTAAGAATTTTTCAAACACATCCGATTTCTTAGCTATGGAAAAAGTCCACAGATAATTAGAATAATCATCTAAGAAAACAACATAATATTTATGCCCCATAGAACTCAAAATAGGAGATGTCCAAAGATCACTATGAATATTATCAAATGGCATAATAGTACTTGATTTTGAAGAAACAAATGGCAACTTAATATGTTTACCAAAGACACAAGATCGACAAATGCTAGAACTTGAATGACGATTACAATCAATGCTTTTATTTAGCCTAAGAGCATCTAAAACGGAAGCACCCGGATGACCCAAACGATCATGCCAAAGAGTAGGTGAAATGGCTGCAAAGGTTGAGTGGAGGGCTTGATTGTTGATGGAAGAGGTAAGAGGATAAAGGTCGCCCCGACTATTACATCTCATTATTGGCTTCCCTGTCTGAAAATCCTTCACAGAAAAACCAAAAGGATCAAACTCAACTGTCACATAATTATCAGTAGTAAACTTACGGACAGAAATGAGGTTTTTAATGATTTTGGGAGCATGAAGAACATTGTGTAGGGACAAAGGAGGATTATGATTAGTCAAAGACGTGTGACCATAACCATGAATTGGAATAATATGACCATTGCCCACAGTAATACCACTATTATGATTACTCAAATTAAAATAAGATGATAGATTACCATTGGAGAAAGTCATATGAGAAGTAGCTCCGGTGTCCATGTACCATGTCTGATCGTGGGGATTTAACGACATAGTATGCATCGCAGAAGCTATATCGGTTGGTGCATATGTAGCGGACTGCCCACTGGTTGAACCCATAAAGGCTTGTTGTGGTCGTGGCCCAAGAAGACCAGGCGGCTGCTGCCCCTTGTTACTCATTGGACGTTGAGCCCACCCTTGTGTTGGATATGGGCAAGGTGGAGTGGCCCATTGTGGCATCCAACCCCAAGGAGGAAAATTAGGCCACGGTTGTGACCCCCACTGCTGCTTTCTGTAAGGCTGCTGCCCAGAGCCGGATTGTTGTTGTTGTCCACCCCGAGCACCACCACCATGAGACTGACCCTGGCGTCCCCCACCAGGACCTTTGTCGCCACCGGAACCCTTACGCCCAAAATTCTTGCGGTTGCCATGTTGCTTCCCACAATGATTAGAATGGTTCGAATGAGAGGATGGATAACCCGAATCATCATACTCCAATCCCGAGGCAGCCACCATAGCGGACTCCGAGCCTGCGATAGCCTCCTTCGCCAAGCCGGCCTCTTCTAAAGTCAACATCGACCGGGCTTGATAGAATGGAGGTAAAGGGTCACTTTGTCGAATCAAGGTACCAACACCTCGATATGCTCTCATGAGAGCCAAAACGAGTTGAATAACAAGCCGACTATTCGATACCGGTGCTCCGACATTCCTTAATTGATCAGCAAGAGACTTGAGACGCTGACAATATGCCGAAACGTTCGGAAAATTCTCCATCTTTGTATTGGAAAATTCGGCTTCAAGAGTTACCACACGGGAATTTTTGTTATCTTGGAAAATATCACGGAGTCGATTCCAAGCTTCCATGGTCGTAGCATCGGGTTCGATAACAGTATGCAAGAGATCATTAGAAATTGTAGCATAAATCCATGAAAGAACCGTAGCATCAAGAGTCGACCATAATTCCTTTTCATCCTCGGTCGAAGGAACCTTCTCTTTGCCCCTGGCAGGAGGAATAATATGATGAAGGACCTTATGAGAACGTGTGGTGATTTTGAAGAGTTCCGCCCATGTGGAGTATTGGACATTCTCCATTTCTAGAGTGATGGAGATATGGTTCCGAATGTTCTAAACCGCAAGTGCAGGATGGAAAGTGCTCTTGTTATCCGACATGGTGGACAGAAGAAGAATAGAAAAGAAGAGTAATGGAGAAGAAGAAGAAGGCTAGGGAGCTATGCGGAAGGAAGAAAAGGATCGTTTTTCCCTAGATAGCTGATACCATATTAGAAATAATTCCTCAATGATTCTCATTAAGATCAACGTATATATACAAACCGAAACATGATATGTGCCTAATTCTAAGGGATACAGTTAGCATGATATGTGCCTAATTCTTAGGGATACAGTTAACATGATATGTGCCTAATTCTAAGGGATACAGTTAGCATGATATGTGCCTAGATATATTTATATATATTTAACAGAAAAATTGTGAAGGATAAACAAGGAGAGATAAGGTGGAATAGACTCAGTAGTGTAGGGGGATGTTTGAATGTTTTCACAAAAGGCATTAGGGAGCTTCTAGTCACTAGAGCTAAAAGTTGTCCTACCTTTAACCCCTAGACTTCATTATGACCCTCAAGTCCTTTGTAATTCCAAGTGTAGCAACTCTACATTTAGTGGCAAGTTTCATAAAGGGCAAGCGTATGGATCGATCATGTATGCACTTGAATTTCCTTGAGAGAGTGAATGTATTTGCATCATCTCATAATCCCTATGTGTGAATTGAGTCTGTGTGAATGGGATTCTCTCTTGTAGTGAGTGGCATCATTTCCTTGGAATAAATGGTAAAACTTGAGTTTTTCATTGAGAGGTATGAATACGATAAGTTATGCAGTGAACTTTGAGGAAAACTTTGAATATTGATTGTCAATGACTTAAGATGATAGTTGATTTTGATTTGTTGGAATATTCCCCCGATTTGAATTGAAAAGAATGAAAGTGAAATATGCCAAATGCTTGTGGTTACCAATTGAGTTTGTGCAACATGTTTGGAGTCTTTTCTTTCTTGAGTCAGTGTGAGATTTTGGGGTTGTCTTAAGCTTTAGGGGTCTCTTATGCAGCTCTTGTGATGTGGATGCTTAATTTAATTCTTAGTTGTGAGAGAATGCCTTGATTGAGGACAAGCAATGGTTCAAGTTTGGGGGTTTGATGAGTTGGTAATTTACCAACTCATTAGGCTTTTAAGCATGAACGTTTGCATTGTTTTCACATCAATTAGGAAGGTTTTATGTTTTTTCTCTTTGATTTTGCAGGTATTGAACTTATGCAAGGAAAACAGAGTAATTGAACAAAAAGCATTATGCCGGAAGCAAGGAACATGCATTCCACATAAGGGGAACGCAGTCAGCACTGATGTTGAGCAGAAAGGAACCTGTGAAACATAGATTGGCACCTGCAAAACATAGGTACAATAGCAGAAGGATGTCAGGCCATACTGTTAGGACCTATGAGGGACCTGCGGCTCGCGGATGGGCACTTGCAAAACGCAGGTGCCGCGCAAGTGACCAAATCGCTGACAGGGCAAAAATATCCATCTTTGGCACAAATTCAATGTGGAAGCTTCCAAAGGAATATGAAGAAAGCTACGTAGAAAAAGGGAATATACAGAATTATCCTTTGGTACTCATACATGATATGACTTTTACATTAGAGATTTGAATTGGTAGAAAGAAGTAGAGAGAGAAAGAGGAGAGTACATTATTCTTATTCTTCTTCTTTGCTATTTTGAGCTAATACACCACCAGATTTTTGAAAGCTTGAATATCTATTCAATATGATGAATATTAATGAATTACCCATGTATATCTTCTCTTTAACTTCATCTATGAGTAGCTAATTTAGTTGTTACGTGTGTAGATGACTGGGGTTTAGAATGGATTGGGTGTTGTTCATTTAGTCTTAAATTCAATTATAATGCATGAATTCAGTTTTTCCTCCAAGTTTGAATGCTAAAATTAATGGTTTCAAATATTGATATACTCTTTGATCTTGGGCAGATTTATATGCCCAAGTGATACTCAAACGTATCATTTTTACCTTGTTTGTTGTGCAATGTGTATATAATATCATGTAATTAGTAATAAAATGCGAATTTATACTAACCAACATGATTAGCATTTGTTTTGCAGGTAAATTTGATTTTTAGGAGCTAAAATGCATGTTGGAACTATGTCGGAGTTGGACTTGGATGCGAGCGTGGAAAAGACCTTGGAATGCACATTTTATAGGGGCTCCGCGATGGAGCCGTGCCACGCTACCATCGCGGTAGCACACTGCCTGAACAGGAATTAAAATGGCAAATTCCAGTGTGCCTTCGCGTCAGCTCCGTGGCACGGAGAGAGGCCTCCGCGTTGGCCTCTGTGCCACGTTGAGGCTAATTTACCGGACCCTGAAATTCCAGTGAAGGTCCGCGTCCACGCCGTGTCACGGAGGCAGTGCTCCGCGTTGGCCTCCGTGACACGTTGCTTGTTATTCCGGGAAAAATTTCCCACTAGTATAAATAGCACACTTAGGTTTATTTTAAGCAGTTTTTGGAGTTTTTAGACTGAGTTCAGAAGTGGAGAGCAAGGACGTGGGTTAGTAGCAGTTGAGGAATGAAAAAGCTAAGGGATTTCTTCTCTTCCTTTCTTCTTTCTATCAATTGTACGTATGATTTACACTCATTTTAGGATGATCAATCCACAAGAGTGGCTAATTCTCTTCCTTGCTGAGGTTTTGAACATGTGTAATGAATTTTGATTATAATTGATATGGTTTTCTGCTTATTCTTTCATGTTGTTCTATTAATTCTTGTTCTTACTGCATTAGTGCTTGGCCAACATTAATGTACATCTAAAAGTCCAATTTCACTCGAAAGAGCAACAAATTGGAAAGTTGTGAATTAATAGGGTATTGTTCTTAACTTGATTTGGGAAAATTGGGTTTTGATGTGCTTTCCTGATAGAAATATACTTGAAAGCCGTATTAGTCAATTTAGGAATCGGAATTGTAGTGCTAGGTCATAAATTGCATTTGATCACAGAAATGTAGACGGATGGTTTATGATTCTAAAGTGAAATTAAATACGAGAGTTTTAATTTCTAGGCTAATGTTCTTGGCTAGCAACATGAAGAAGAGATTAACCAAATTATCATGATTATCAAGTTCATTACTTGTTCTTAACCTTGGCATGTTCATATCCATTGTCTAAATTCACAAGTAAATAGTTGTTATTAATTGTAGTATATATAGTTTAGAAACAAAAACTCAAGTAACTGTTGGTTACATTGTTGTTAGCATAATTAGAAGTGAAATAGGAATATAGTAATCTGGGCAACTTTACATATCTTGAGCCTCCTTGGATCGATACTTGGCTACTTAGCCACTTTATTACTTGTTTGACCATGTGCACTTGCGTGTCGGTTTATAATATATAATACCAATCGGAATAGCACCGAGCAAGTTTTTGGCGCCGTTGCCGGGGAGGCTAGGCGATTTGTGAAATTGTGTTTAGGGTAAATTTACTGTATTTTTATTTTTATTTTCTTAAGTGTTAACAACTTGGTCTTAGCGTGTATTTTGCAGATTTTGTTTCTGTGAACACTGACAAGGGACAAAGAGCTGGTGGAATCTTACTTAGAGCCTGAACGTGAATTTCATAGTCAACGTAGAGAAGCTCTACGAAAGAAGCTGCAGTTGCTTAAACAGTCTATGATGGAGCAAGAAAATCCACCAGTTGTGAGGGCAGTTTTAGTGCCCGATGAAGCAGCAGCAAGGCCGGTTCGCGAGGTGGCAATCCCACACGCTAATAATGTACATTCTAGCATCCGCAAACCAGAGCCTGGAGGGAGGTTTGAATTAAAGCAGAATATGGTGCAACTTTTGCACACAAGCGGGCAATTTACCGGTCTCCCTCATGAAGATCCACAACAACATCTCCAAAACTTTTTGGAGATAAGTGACACTTATATACCCGCTGGAGTGTCACCTGATTATGTTCGGCTCACCTTATTTCCATTTTCCTTACTTGGTGAAGCCAAGAGGTGGTTAAAAGCTGAACCACCCAATTCTATATCAACGTGGGATGATCTTGCACGGAAGTTTTTGATCAGATTTTTCCCTTCTGGTAAAACAGCCAGACTTAGGAGTCAAATCCTAAGTTTTAAACAGAGGGAAGGAGAAAATCTATATCAAGCCTAGGAAAGATTTAAATCCATGTTGCGGGACTGTCCTCATCATCATCAATCCAATGAGGTGTTGGTACACACATTTATTGAGGGTTTGGAACCCCACACTAAAATTCTGTTAGATTCAGCAGCTGGAGGGCAAGCGCTGGAAAAGACCTATGAGGAGCTGTACACTTTGCTCAACCGGATTTCACAAGGCAATCCAGAATGGAATGCAGATTCTTCAAGAGGTGGAGCAAGGAAAGCAGCGGGAGTGCTTGAAGTGGATGGATTCACAGCTATCGCTGCACAGATAGCTGCTTTGCAAAATCAGTTAAACACTCACTTCAGCAATATAAATTTGAACCAGCCTTCAGCTTCAGTCAATGCAGTTCAACAGATGTGGTGTGAAGTGTGTGGTAGTAGTGAGCATTCAGCTGAATGCTGTGGTGCAAATCCTGATTCTGTTAACTTTGTGGGCAATGCACAGAGAAATCAGCAGCAGTTTGGTAGTGGCTACAACTCAAATTGGAGGAACCATCCGAATTTTTCGTGGGGTAGCAACAATCAACAAGGCCAAAGTTCAGGGCAGGGTATGCACAGAAACCAAGGAGGGCAACAAAATTATCAAACTCAATTCAGAAATCACAATGCCCCTCCTCCACCACCATCACCTACCATTGAGGAGATGTTCAAAACCATGATCGCTAATCAGGCACAACTGCAGGCTGACTATGTTAAATTGGCAGCCGAAGTGAAGAACAATCAGTTGGCGACCAAGGCTCTTGAATATCAGTTTGGGCAATTTGCTAGTGCCCAAAATACTAGACCCAGAGGAGGACTACCTAGCGACACAGATCCTAATCCGAAGCAGGTAAATGCAGTGACCACGAGGAGTGGTTTACAGTTGAAGGAGGTGGAACCGGAAAGACCGCCTCAAAAGTCAGGAGCAGCAGATGTTGAGGGAGAGCAAATCTCGGATAAGGGGAAGACTAAAGAAGCTGAACCAGAAAGGCCTCCACCCCCGTTCCCTCAACGACTTAAGAAACACAAGGAGGAGGCGTGTTTCCAGAAATTCATGGAGGTACTTAAACAGGTACATGTTAACTTACCTCTTGTTGATGTCTTGCAGGGAGTGCCAAAATATGCGAAATATATTAAAGACATCGTGGCTAACAAAAGTCATTTGACTGAGTATGCTACGGTAGCTTTAACGGAGGAATGCACTTCCCGTATTCAGAATAGGTTGCCCACAAAACTGAAAGACCCTGGAAGTTTTACTATCCAGCTTACTATTGGGCAAAGTATCCGAGCTCGTGGATTATGCGACTTGGGGGCAAGCATAAATCTGATGCCATCTTCGGTATTCAGAAAGTTAGGTCTAGGGAGTTCTAGACCTAAAACGGTAATCTTGCAGCTAGCAGACAGGTCTTTAGCTAAGCCGGATGGCATTGTTAAGGATGTGTTAGTGCAAGTAGGATCCCTCATTTTTTCGGTCGATTTCATTGTTCTGGATTTTGAACCAGATGCTGAAGTCCCATTTATTTTGGGACAACCCTTTTTGGCAACCGGAAAAGCATTAATTGATGTAGCTGCGGGTCAACTCACGATGCGAGCACATGACAAGGTCGAAGTGTTCAATGTGTACAAGGTACCTAAGCTCCCGACTGTTTATAAGGAACTCTCGGTGATCAATGTGATTGATCATGGGAATGCTAATGGAATGAGTGATTCCCGAGAGTTACTAGGTAGGCCACCGGATAAGGTTGAGAACTACTGGGGGGATGACCATGATCAGGACAAATCGTCCATCACCCTAGTAGACAAGTGAGCTTAAAGGACGTCGAGTCGCGACGGTAAACCAGGCGCTGCACGGGAGGCAACCCGTGAGAAAAATATTTTATTTTTTTCTTTTACACAGTGTAGTTAGTTTTATCTTTATTTTTGTTTTTATTTGTTTATTTCCAATTTTTATTTTTCTTTTTCTTTTCTTGATTAGGTTTAGATTTTCATTTTAGTTAGTATTTTTTTATTTTAGTTAGGGAAATCTATTAATTTAACCAATTTTTGTTTAGTGAGGTGATTTTCAGGTATAAAGGAGGAAATATACATGGAATCGAGAAAATGAGGCAAGGTATGAAAAATCAAATTAATTGAAGAAACAGTGCACTGGCGCGTTGGCGCCGTGTCACGGAGGCAGTGCTCCGCGTTGGCCTCCGTGACACGTTGAAGGCAAAATCCGGATTTTTCAAAAATCCAGTAAGCCAACGCGTTGGCTCCGTGTCACGAAGGAGGGGCTCCGCGTTACCCTCCGTGACACATTGCCCCTTATTCAGTGCCGGGTCACACCGGGTTTCCGGGTGACCCGCGTGTTTTCTTTAAATAAACCCCCGATTTTGCCCAATTTTTCCCCATTTCCCTCTTCTCTCCGCGACCAAACACCCATTTCCCCCTCCCCAAGCACCGTGCCACGTTCCTAGGCAAGGAATACGTCAAGTTTCTTCGGCTTCTCAATTCAAAGTTATGTTTTCATCATCTATCTCAATTTTTTGGCAATTTTTGTCAAATTTGGGCATGTGAGGTGAGATACATCACCCTAGGTAGAAATTAAACATGAATGTTGGATTATTTGTGATTGATATACATGTGGATTGTTGTATTTAGCGTTTGAACTTATCGATTGCGTAAATAATTCGAATTTGCTTATAGAATTGTATTCTAGGGCATGAGTTGTTGAATTTAACTTGAGCGACTTGATAAGTCGGCAAATTAGATGCCGGGGGGTGTTTGTTATTTGAGAGAAGTCGTGGTAAATATTGTGTAAATGTCAAAGACGACAAATTCTCAAATTTTTGTGGGAAAATGCAAAAAGTGTGTAAATTGGTTAGATTGTTTGGATTAGATTGTATATAGAATGTTTTTATCGTTGTTTTTATTTTGTCGTTGTTTTTGTTGTGAAGTGCGATGTGTGAATTGTTAGCGATAGTAGGATTGGGATTAGCTGTATGAAGTCTGAGTAGTACGCTAACCGTTATGCTGTCGAAATTTATGTTGTGAATGCACTAAGCATGAAGTGTATAGTGTTGTCTGTGGTGAAATTAGAGTTATTCTTGCCGTAATTTTGTAGAAGTAGCTAAGGCCTAAGTGTGGGGTAAATGTTGTGTAACCCGACCTTAGCCGAAGTCAACAAGTTTTTAGCTTAACTTTGTGCTTGTTTGTGTAAATTGACAGGTACAATGGCGAGCAGACAAGATAAAGGCAAGGGTGCTTCTACCTCAGGCACAGGTAGGAAAAGGATGAGACTGGGCACCGCAATCCCAGCTGCACCCGCTGTTCCGTGCGGCCAACGCCGCCAATACGGGACAAGATGGGTAACCGATGAAGGGAAGAAATGGTATGCTAAGCATAAAGAAAACAAGTACTTCCCGGAGGAACATATTGCAAGGGAACCACTCGCACAGGAGTTCCCTCGCATTGTACAGAGAATCGAGGCAGCTGGGCTCAGCTTTATTTTTCAGGAGCCTAAGGAGTGCAACCTTCACTTGGTCCGGAAATTTTATGCAAACTGGAACCCGGCCATCAGAAGCCACACAGTGAAAATCAGAGGGCAGATTGTCACTCTGGAACCCCAGCAGCTGAATGCCATCGTTGGAGCGCGGGACACAGACGCCCACGTTCTCCGCCAGCTAAACATCACCCCACTGTACGCCGACATCAGACGTACGTTGTGTGGGGCTCGATCCACAGCCCGATGGAGTAGACATAAGGAGAGGGGTTACCACCAGACTCTGCCTTATTCGCAGATGAACAGGGAGGCCAGAATATGGCTGAAGATTGTGTGTTCATGTTTGATCCCGGGAGTTCATATGACGGACGTGACCTGGGACCGTGTCTGCTTGGTATATGCCCTTATGAAAGGGCTTGAGATTAATGTGGGGGCGGTAATAATATCCGCCATGAAGAGAGCCAGACTGCACCAGGGCCACAGATACGGGTTTGGCGGACTCATCACCACCTTCCTCCGAGGCCTCGACATTGAGGAAGAAGCCTTGGACTATATTCCGCAGTTGGAGCGGAGGGCCCTCGATGTGACAAAAACTAAGGCCCCCGACACTACACACGGACCAGTATTGACTTTGGGCGAGCGACATGCTCGTGACGATCAGTACATGGCCCGTATGTTCGGCATACAGATGCTTCAGCTACGTATTGGTGGGAGACCAGCCACCGAGGAAGAATTATGGCAGCTGGAGCTGGACTACCCCTTTGGCGAGAACGCCAGAGCCTTATGTCGGGTGGGACTAGCCTTCGTGGAGCCGACAGATGACGATGTCCCTACTAATGAGGAGACACGTCGTGAGGACTCCGATGTGGAGTCCGATGACGACGATGGAGCTGATTCAGATATGGGCGACGAGGCCGCAGCACCGGATGAAGAAGTCGAATATTTCGACTGAGCAGGGAGTTCCACCACCCAAAATTTTGTGTTGTGTATTTTTGTGAACACTAGGGACAGTGTTCGACTTAAGTGTGAGGTGGGGAGTAGCTAGGTGCTGGGACATAGGCTCTAATTTGCTGTATGTTTTTCCTTGAGTTGTATGAATGTTTGTGCTTTCCCTGTTGTGAACTGATTTGTGGTGTATCTGTATATATTTGTTTTGTGGCTGATGATGTGTGTTTTTGAAAGTTATGGTTGCTAGTGTAAATATTTTGGAAATTTTGGAAATTTTTTTTTTCTATCGACATGATCGATATTTTCCAAAATTTTTGCGAAAATATTTTGCACTTGTAAATATTTTCTTTCTATCGAAATGATCGATGTGTTGCAAAAAAAAATTTCGATTTTTTTTAATTTTTTGGGTTTCTCGGAGTTTGTTTTCGGTTCTTTTACCGAGAATAGTCCCATTGAACCGATGTCATAGTTAGTGACCGTTCCCTATGATGGATGGATGACGACCGTCTTAAGGGAAATGTAGTCGGTAGGAGTAGGATTTTTATTTGTTTTTAGTTTTTCTTTGGTGGATTGCATCAATGAACTGTAGTTGATTATGGTTGCTAAAATTTCGTGCGTGTTGTAATTGATGTTCAAAATGTGAAAATGATTCGTTTGAAAGCATGCAATTCGGTAAATATGTTGAGTTACCTAGGCTATAGAATTTGGTTCAGTATGATTGAGGCTTAATCTTGAATTCATGTAATTGACTAATTAAAGAGTCTGTGAATGCATCTTGATTCAAGCATGTGCATGAAGTGTGAAGTGAGGTTTTGCTATTCCATGTCATTGTGAATTGTCTAGAACTTGCCTGGTGTGTATACAAAACAAATGAAGGAGGTGTAGTGTTGGAAAGGATGTAGGCATTTCTTTGTTTTAACCGATAGTTTCCATTTTTTTTCTTGTCAAATTCTACCTTTTTATATGTTGTATACCCTAGTCAGCCCGTTGAGCCTTTAGCCGATTTCTTTCTTTTGTCCAAAAATTGTATGAACTCAGCTTTATTCCTTCTTTTCATTAGCCTTAAAGTCTATAAGAAGCTCTTAAACGCTTATAAAGAAAAGAAAATGTTTCCCAAAGTGTTAAAGAGTGAAAAGAAAAAGAAAAGCAAAGTGAGGAAAGAAAAGATGATGTTGAAGAGGCACTTCTTGTAATTAATTGATAGTGAGGGTACTTGAAAACCCTTTGTTTTGTGTCAAGTGTGTCTGATGAAATGGGCTGTATGAAAGTAAACCAGCATGAATGGGAGAAAAAGAGAAAAGAGAGGAACAATGTCCATGAGTCGATGGGAATGAGTTGAAAAGGCGCTAAAGGATGCTAGCGACTATTATTGGCTAATCCAATATATATATACTAGATCCATAGCCCCGTTACAACCCATTAAAGTCCTACGTGATCCTATAGTGCATTTCTTTATATTAGTGGAGTAATACACTAAGGGCAAGCTTATGGGTCATGACATGAGGCATGTGAATTCTTTTCGGAGAGTGAGTGAAATTAATTTTTATATGCCCCTACTTGCATGTTTGTGTGCTGCATGAACATAAAGGGGAAGTTTCTCTCGAGTTGTGAGGGCACATGCTTGATGAAAGATTGATTTTCGTGTCGGATTTCTTGATTAAGCTGATTTGCATGAGTTTGCCGATATCAAGAATCAATTCTTAAAGTCTAGGAAGTCTTGATGTATTAAAGGTCATTGTATTGTACGACCAAGCATGTTTTCTTGATGATTTGCAAAAATTGAATAATCGGTATGACCGTAGCGTAAATTGTTGCACCATAGTGATGAAGGTTGGGATGTAATTTGCATGATTTGTGTATATGTTGTTCGAGGACGAACAAGGATTTAAGTGTGAGGTAAGTGATCTTGGCCAGATTTATATGCCCAAGTGATACTCAAACGTATCATTTTTACCTTGTTTGTTGTGCAATGTGTATATAATATCATGTAATTAGTAATAAAATGCGAATTTATACTAACCAACATGATTAGCATTTGTTTTGCAGGTAAATGTGATTTTTAGGAGCTAAAATGCATGTTGGAACTATGTCGGAGTTGGACTTGGATGCGAGCGTGGAAAAGATCTTGGAATGCACATTTTATAGGGGCTCCGCGATGGAGCCGTGCCACGCTACCATCGCGGTAGCACACTGCCTGAACAGGAATTAAAATGGCAAATTCCAGTGTGCCTTCGCGTCAGCTCCGTGGCACGGAGAGAGGCCTCCGCGTTGGCCTCCGTGCCACGTTGAGGCTAATTTACCGGACCCTGAAATTCCAGTGAAGGTCCACGTCCACGCCGTGTCACGGAGGCAGTGCTCCGCGTTGGCCTCCGTGACACGTTGCTTGTTATTCCGGGAAAAATTTCCCACTAGTATAAATAGCACACTTAGGTTTATTTTAAGCAGTTTTTGGAGTTTTTAGACTGAGTTCAGAAGTGTAGAGCAAGGACGTGGGTTAGTAGCAGTTGAGGAACGAAAAAGCTAAGGGATTTCTTCTCTTCCTTTCTTCTTTCTATCAATTGTACGTATGATTTACACTCATTTTAGGATGATCAATCCACAAATGAGTGGCTAATTCTCTTCCTTGCTGAGGTTTTGAACATGTGTAATGAATTTTGATTATAATTGATATGGTTTTCTGCTTATTCTTTCATGTTGTTTTATTAATTCTTGTTCTTACTGCATTAGTGCTTGGCCAACATTAATGTACATCTAAAAAGTCCAATTTCACTCGAAAGAGCAACAAATTGGAAAGTTGTGAATTAATAGGGTATTGTTCTTAACTTGATTTGGGAAAATTGGGTTTTGATGTGCTTTCCTGATAGAAATATACTTGAAAGCCGTATTAGTCAATTTAGGAATCGGAATTGTAGTGCTAGGTCATAAATTGCATTTGATCACAGAAATGCAGACGGATGGTTTATGATTCTAAAGTGAAATTAAATACGAGAGTTTTAATTTCTAGGCTAATGTTCTTGGCTAGCAACATGAAGAAGAGATTAACCAAATTATCATGATTATCAAGTTCATTACTTGTTCTTAACCTTGGCATGTTCATATCCATTGTCTAAATTCACAAGTAAATAGTTGTTATTAATTGTAGTATATATAGTTTAGAAACAAAAACTCAAGTAACTGTTGGTTACATTGTTGTTAGCATAATTAGAAGTGAAATAGAAATATAGTAATCTAGGCAACTTTACATATCTTGAGCCTCCTTGGATCGATACTTGGCTACTTAGCCACTTTATTACTTGTTTGACCACGTGCACTTGCGTGTCGGTTTATAATATATAATACCAATCGGAATAGCACCGAGCACTCTTCTTATCTTGCTTTTGCATGAAAGAGAGAAGTAAGATCTGAGTGAGGAAGTATTAATGAGGATTTGGATTGTGGATATGTGGGGTTGAGCTAGAGATAATCAAAACTCATTTCCATAATCTATTAAAGGGCTGAGGCTAGAGATAGCTCAGTTCTTCCTCAAGTTTTTGGTGGTTGATTGATAGTTATGACCTTGGGGTTTGAAAAAATTCAAGGCAAGTTCACCCAAGTGGTTGAGAAATATCGGGTGTAGCCCTAGCCATTGCTATTCATGATGTAATTGATGTTTGAGACTAGTTAATTAACCCCAATCCAATCGATGCCCCGTCAAAAGCATATCCCTAGTTCATTATCATTGCTTGCAACAATCAAACTTGCCTTGTTTTATTTTGAAATTAGAATTTTGTAATTCACTCCTTTTCTCCCAATTTTTTCTTTTTATATTATAAACAATGATTCATGCTAAATTGATTTATTTTACAACTTTGGTTGATCTACTTCAATTTTTGTGGGTTTCCATCTCGACACTCGTCGGGTAATTATATTTTTGACAACGATCGCTGCCACCTCCTTTAATCGAAAGAAATGTATTGAGTGTTATCAATTGATCCGCAAAAATAAAAATCTTCCTTTTAAAAGGTCTGGATAGGATTTATTTCCTTGTTCACCCCAAGTCCAAAATTTTCTTAGAGACAAAGAAAGCTCAACCAAGAAATCAAGAACACTCCAAGGTAAGTTTTAATAGTGTTAAACTTTGGGAATTGGTAGATTCTTATTTGAACCTTCATTTTTATCCAAGGACACCTTTGAATCCGAACTTCAAAATTTGAATTCCAAGAAGTAGATTTTTCATTCCATATTTGAACATGTTTATGTATTTAGTGTTTTTAAGGTGTTATAAGGTGGAAATCATCATTTATACGAGGAACAACCCTAGTTATTTAAATGGTATTATTGTTTTAGGGTTGTTGAAAGAAGAACTCATATTTATGGTGACATTGGTTGTTAGTAATAGATTATTGGACTCATGTGCTTAAGTAGGTTATTATTTATCAAAACATAGTTGTAGTATATTTTATTGGCAAGTATAAGAATTTTTGGGTGAAGAAACACCATTAGTGGAGGCTACAAAGATGTATGCTCATGAGGTGTTTGATGAAATATGTAAATAGCCTTAACATGAATGTTCTTACTGACAGGAGCCCCGTATGACACGTATTACTGTAGATTGATATTATGGAGTTTTTTGGACATTGTACCAATGTTAAGAAGTGAGGTTGAGTTATGTACGAATATATCTAAGTATAGGAGAATCTTTGTCCCTCCTCACAACACGTTATTCATATCTATGCTTCTTCTCTATGAACTAACTATGGCTTATGTATGAAAAACTCATGTTTTCTCGTGATGAACCACTATGGACTCATAAATTCCTATGAATTTTATATAATTTCTTTGATGCCTCACCTACGATTTTTCTCACGATCTTTTTGTTAAATTTTCTAAAATTATGATTATGCCCTTTTGCTTTAAAAAACAGATAAACTTCATGATTTTTTCACAATTGTGAAATACAAATTATGACTTATGATTTCTCATGATTTTGCAATATATTTTACATGAAATCCTATGATTTTTTATGTACTCATCACTATTCTATTCCATGAGCTTTATGAATTCTTATATGACAAGCATCACTACATGATTTATGATTTTTCTTCTAAAAGGAGAAGTATTTGATGATTTTCTATGATCTACAAATATGACTTGATGAATATAATATGATGGAAGAACTATGATTATGAGATCTAAAGCCACCTTTATGATAAATATTTTGGGATAAGTATTATTAATCGAGCAGGGGATCTAAATGACTATTGCCTGAAACTACGTATGTCAATATAGGGTAAAGGTAGTATTGAACTTTTTGGCAATTCCTCTATGTTATCCCTTTGTGGATATGATATGAATTTAATTTCTAGCCTACGTTATGCATGTCTCATACTCTGACAAGATATGATATGGCTTAGTTGATCGAGCAGAGATCAACTCCATGTGCTCACATGGTGGTTATATCAGTTATACTTAAGAAACTCCCATAAAAAGAATAATTTTTTATATTAATGATGAAAATGATTCTTTATGATTCTTATGTCTGAGTTTCTTGTGTCTCCCGGTGTTCTTTTCATAATATTATTGGGTTGAATTTTTCTCCTTTTTTCATACACTATCCTATGATGTTTCTTCATCTTTATTACATTATAATACAATTTCACATGTACATACGTCCCTTTACTTTGGGATGCTGGATCTTAGGATGCAGGTTCAGGTGTTCAGGATAGCAGGTTTACTCGATAGGTATGTCAGTCTATATTCATCTGAAGCTGGTGAACTCCACTTTTTATCTGGGGCCAGTTTATGTTTTTAATATATTTATCTCTTTTTAGGTACGTTAGAGCCTTGTTTCAATATTTTTTATTCAAACCCTCATGTATTAGAGGGTCCTAGACCAGAGTATTTACATCATGTATATGTTTTGAAAGCAGCCTAAGTCATTTTAATAATGAATTTATATTTTTGTATTATGTTTCATATATCATCTTATGAAGAGAACACTTTATATTATTCTTACCTTCATATTTCCATTATATGTGTGAAAGTCGATCTTATATGATTCACACCTATTTTGCTTTATATATAGTGTTATGTAAATGTTGAATCTTCAAGTTCATATAGAAGGGCTCGCTCTGACAACTTAAGGCATTAGGTGTCTGTCCTCCCAAGCCTAGGTTCCGGCGTGACGTATCACACTTCTCAATTGTCATTTGCAATGAGATCGTAGAGCGAAATAGTCTTCCTTTGATTCTTGTCTTCTTCGGGACAATCGATTGTCTTACTACTGTATCCTTCCATTATTTCTTTAAAATTTTTTGTTTCTCCTTTGACCTAACTCTAATACCATGTAAAATAAAGATGCGAAAATGAAGAATCAGAAACAAACCTTTTGGAAGAAATTTTCTCTTCCTTGTGTTATTCAATATTCACAATATCACATCATTTTATACAATCTATAGTTATCTTAGGCTCCCTTATTTGAATAGGACTAGAATAATTCATTTTCCTGATTAGACTACGATTTCTTTTCTTACAATTATACTCCTATAAATACATAACTACCATAAATATAATTTATCATAATTGCAACATCATATATACGTTATTGAAATACCGCCCTAAATGCCAATATGACATAGAGAATTAAATTTTTGGTAGGATATGAACTAAATGTAATGCCATATGTAATTTTTTTATTTTTTTATTTCTTTAAAAATCTATTTCATTTTCTTCCTTTTTGTTTTTTTTTAATTTCAAAATATAATATATTCAATCAAATCCAAATGAAAAAGGTAATTATTATCGTTATTGTTCTTGTATGAGCTCAAAAAATAATTGGAGGTGTTGAATAAATTCAGAGTTTATTGAAGTTCTAAAACTGAGATTCGAAAAATAGAGAAAAGAATTGGAATCCACCATTGTTGAACCTTCAACAAGCGTGGTGAACAATAAAAAAGGGATTTGTCAAAATTCTTAATTGTTGGTCAAATTAATTATTTGGGTTTGGTGATGATATTGTTATGAAGTTGTAATTAAAATTTAAGTTTGATTTGTGTCAACAATGGAGTTTTAAAATTTTTAATTTAATTCATCTAACAAATAGTGTTTAAATTTATAATAATAAAAAATATCAAATTTATATCTAATGTCTATCAATCTAAATATAAAAAATTATGAAAAGAAGTAGAAAGAAGACAGAGGAAAAAAATGAAAAAAAGGGGAAAAACAGCAGAAAAAAATAACAAAAAAGAAGAAGGAATAAAGAAGAATGAAGAGGAAAAAAATAAACTAATAAAAAAGAATAGGCTAAAAAATTAATAAAGTAAAATATTGGCTAAAAGGATTAAGTATTTTACCCTATTATCATAAAATGTAATTTTTCTTAAAATTTATGCCCCAAGACAAATCTTTTCAAAATTTTATCTTGCCAAATTAACTTTGCGCAACAAAATTAGGTCATAATTAAGTATATGTTGACCTATAAAGTTTTATTTAATGAGCAGTAAAAACAAAAATTAAAGACCATAAATTTAAAAAATTAAAATTAAAAATCAACCTAAAATAAAGATAGACCAAGTGAAAAACTGATTTTCATAAAACTTGATAAAGTATAAACTGACCGCAAAAAAAGAAATATTTTTGTTAGTATAGAAATAGTGAAATGGAGGGTTTTGGGGCTAGTTGGAGAAAATATTTGTATTCGTGTAAAACTAATTTTTGTATATATACATACATACATACATATATATATATATATATATATATATATATATATATATATATATGATGAATTTATTTCTCCATCTCAAGTAAAAAAAAATTAAGAAAAGGTTAAATAATTCATAAATTCGCTAATTTCTTTTACAGCTTGTTTCGATAGTTGTTACCTAATGTGTGGTATTATACTAGTTTAAATATAATGCTTGTTTTAATTGTTATTTAAATTTCATTGTATCATGATATTGGTTATGTCATGGAAGGGTAGTATTGGTATTTTCTAGAGAAGGGTAGTATTAGTATTACTTGTGTTTGGCAGTTATTTTTTACTTGTATAAATCAGTGTTTTGCTCTTATATTTGGTAGTGAAATGAATAAAAAGTCTGCTCCTTCTTCTTTCACAAGTACAGATCTAGAACCATTAATGGAGCTCACTGTTCCATTGATTTCAAGCATGGAATGAGCTGAGCTCAATTTCACATGGTATCAGAGCGGAGATCGAATTAATTCCACTGATCTGAAGCAGCGCAAGTTTTCTCAATCTTCTTAGATTCATCGCCAAGTTCCTCATTTCATAACTATGGGGGAAGCGATAACAAGTTCTTCATAGCTGGATTATACTCATTCTCTACATCTACAATCATCAGATACACCGAGAATGATGCTGATAGGTCTTAAGCTCAAGGGACCTGAAAATTACACTTTGTGGAGTCGATCGATAAGCTTAGCTCTACTTGGAAGAAACAAATTAGGCTTCATTGATGGAAGCTGTGTGCGAAGCATGTTCAAAGGAGAATTAGAGAAGGCATGGGACAGATGCAATGCTATAGTGTATCATGGATAAGTTGTTGTGTAGCTCCTGAGCTGGTCTCTAGCATAGTGTTGGCTCCCACTACAAAGAAGGTATGGGATGAATCTAAGGAAAGGTTTCACAAGTCTAATCTCACAAGGATCTATCAATTATGGGGAGAAATTGTCACACTTACACAAGGTACAGATTCAGTAACTGCTTACTATTCGAAAATGAAGGATGCATGGGACGAATTGGATCTTATTGCACCTGGACCAAGTTGTAATTGTAGTGAGTCTATGTCGTATGTTACACATTTGGATAACCAGCACTTTTTGCAATTTTTGGTGGGATTGAATGAGAGTTACAGCCATGTTAGGAGTGATATTCTGCTTCAATCCCCTGTTTAAATACTTAATCAAGCCTATGCACTAGTAGTACAAGAAGAAAGCCAGAGAGTCTTAGGTGTTGTTGATAACCTTAGAGACTCTTTAAGTCTAATGGCAGGAAGAACACATGGATATCAATCTAGAAAATGAAATATTGGACTAGTATGTGAGAATTGTGGACTCAAAGGACATCAGAAGGAAAACCGTTATAGGTTGCTGGTGTGTGAGAATTGTGGATGTAAAGGTCATCAAAAGGAAAAATGCTACAGGATTGTAGGTTTTCCACCAGATTTTATGAGTAAAAAGAAAGGGCAAGGTGTTGATTCTAGAGCTTATGCAGCAGTTGCTGGAGGTGGCATAACTGAAGGAAGTAATTCTAGCCATCAAAAAGGACAACATCTCACAAAGGAGCACTACAATCAATTCATGGACAAGGTTGATGCATACATGAACAAGGTAGACAAAAGTCCTGGCATTAACTGTTCCACAGAATATCGAAGCAACATGGAAGGTATATCAAGTTTTTTTATCCAAATTAGATTCATGTGATTGGATAGTTGATTCAGGTGCATCACATCACACCACGGCCCTTAGAAAAGTTTTGAATGATCTTACTATTACTCCCAATAGAGATGATAGATTTCAGGTGCCTACTGGTAATAAAAGAAAGATCACACACAGAGGAACAACAATAATTCTCCAAAATAGAGTTCTTAAAAATGTGTTTTATGTACCAGATTTCAAGTTTAACCTGTTATCGGTATCTAAGTTGACAAAGAAACTTTGTTGCTCGGTTTCTTTTTATCCAGATTTTTGTTTATTTCAGGAACTCTCTACTGGAAAGGTGATGGGGATTGGTAGAGAGTGTGATGGTCTATATTGGTTACAACAAGATGATAAGTAATAGTAGCAGCAGTGATGAGGAACAATCAGGATGTTGACTTGTGGCACATGAGACTTGGACATCCTTCATTGACAGTAATGAAGCATATTAAATTTCTAGAAAATAAAGTAAATCAAGATGCTCAAGACCATTGCCTAGTTTGTCCTCTGGCAAAGCAGTGTAGGCTAAAGTTTCCTATCAGTGAAAGTAAGACTAGTGTATTATGCAATTAATACATGTGGATGTTTGGGGCCCTTTTAAACTACCTACCTATGAAAATAAACTTTACTTTGTTACTCTAGTTGATAATTTAGTAGATATACTTGGGTATGCTTAATACAATCCAAGTGTGAGGTTATTGTTGTGTTGAAAGATTTCGTGTTTAGAATTCAAACTCAGTTTGTTGTTCCTGTGAAAATATTGAGAACTGATAATGGGAAGGAGTTTTTAAATTCTAAGTGTATTGAATTGTTTTCTTCATTTGGAATTGTTCATCAAAGTAGTTGTCCATATACTCCACAACAAAAAGTTGTAGAGAGAAATCATAGACATATTCTTGAGGTAGCTAGAGCATTGAAGTTTCAAAGTAATGTGCCTAATAGATATTGGGGGGATTGTGTGAAGATAGCAATGTACTTGATCAATAAGCTACCTACTCCTATACTATTTGGGAAGTCTCCTTATGAGTTGTTATATGGAAAACCTCCTATTTTTTTATCATCTCAAGGACTTTGGATGTTTATGTTTTTCTAGTGTACTTCCTAGACAAGGGAAATTTGATTCAAGGGCAAGGAAAACTGTTTTTCTTGGATATGAAGAAACTCAGAAAGGTTGTCGATTGTATGACCTAGACACTGGTACTTTTATGATTAGTAGAGAGGTAAGTTTCAGGGAAAATATATTTCCATTCAAAGGAGCTAAGGAGGATGTTGAGAATATTTTTTTCGAATCATCACATATTCCTACTACCGAGTTAGAGATGCAGTCCATTTCACTTATTCAAAATCAGGAACATACAGATTCTCCACAAACTACACCAGTTATCAGAGATGCAGCAGGTGAATTTTCTTCTCCCATCGCGATAGACGTTGATCAGGGTAATGTATCACAAGGATATGGCTCAATTATAGATGCATCGCAGGCAGTAACTATTCCAATGAGAAGAACTAGTCGAGCAGTGAAGGCTCCTATTTGGTTACAAGACTATGTAATAGCTGACAAGTTCACTGGTCACTCTTTATATCCCATCTCTTATTTTTTATCTTATTCAGCCTTCTTACCTACTTACAAATCCTTTTTGGCTGGTTTCTCATCTTGTGTGGAACCTAAATCATTCAAGGAAGCATCATTAGATCCCAACTAGTTAGAGGCAATGCGGAATGAAATTACTGCCCTAGAGGATAACAATACATGGGAAGTGGTTGATTTGCCTCTAGGAAAGCAGTCCATAAGCTCAAAATGGGTTTATAGAATAAAATACAAAGCAAATGGTGAAGTAGAAAGGTACAAGGCTAGACTTGTGGCTAAAGGGTACACTCAGAAGGAAGGGTTGGATTACCATGAGACATTTTCTCCTATGGCCAAAATGGTCATTGTTAGAGCTATCATTAGCCTGGCAGCTTCTCACAATTGGGCATTATCTCATATGGATGTGAACAATGCATTTTTACAAGGTGATCTGCATGAAGAAGTTTACATGGATATGCCTCAAGGTTTTAAGCACCAAGGGAACGCAAGAAGGTATGCAGGTTGTTGAAATCACTATATGGTTTAAAGCAAGCCTCTAGGCAATGGAACATTAAACTTACGGATGCATTGGTTACAGTTGGATACAAGCAGAGTGCTTATGATCATTCCCTCTTCACTAAACATAGAGAAGAACATTTAGTTGTGGTTCTTGTCTATGTAGATGATTTGCTTATTGCAGGGAGTGATTCTGCCCTTATACAGGAGGTCAAGACTATCTTGCCTAAGTGCTTCTAGATGAAAGATTTAGGTGACTTGAGATATTTTCTTGGGATAGAAATTCTTAGGTCAGCCAAAGGGATTCTCTTAAATCAAAGGAAATATTCATTGGAGTTACTTTTAGAAGTAGGTCTTAGTGGGGAAAAACCTGTTCCTACACCTTTAGATCCTATTTTGAAGTTAACTACGGTTGCTTATGATGCTCATGTAGGGAGTATTGGGGATGCACCTTTGGAGGATGTTGTTGCTTATCAAAAGTTGATAGGGAAGCTTATTTATCTCACCATCACTTGTATATGCTTTCTTGTGCATACTTTGAGTCAATTCATGCAACAGCCTAAGAAGTCTCATATGGATGCAGCTTTGAGGGTGCTTCGTTATATCAAAGGTAGCCCTGGCTTGGGACTTTTCTTTCCTCACAATTCTTCTCATCATCTTACTGTGTTTCGTGACGCTGATTGGGCTGCTTGCTCAATCACTAGAAGGTTAGTTACTGGTTATATGGTGAAGTTGGGTGATGCTTTACTTTCTTGGAAATCTAAGAAGCAACCTACTGTGAGTAGGAGCTCCGCTGAATCTGAATATAGAAATATGGCTTCAGCAGTTGCTGAAGTAGTTTGGGTTGTTGGCTTATTAAACGAACTGGAGTTTCCTGTTTCTACTCCAGTTCCTCTTTATTCTGACAATAAGGTTGTTATTCAAATTGCTTCCAATCCGATTTTTCATGAGTGCACAAAACATATCGAGATTAATTGCCATTTTGTGCGTGAGAAATTTAAAGATGGGCTTATTCTGCCTAGTTATGTGCCCAGCTCTTCTCAACTGGCAGATGTTTTCACCAAGGGTCTTGGAACTGCTTCTCATCGTCTTCTTCTTCCCAAGCTGGGTGTGCTAGATGTCTTCCACCCTCCAGCTTGAGGGGGAGTATTGGTTATATCATGGAAGGGTGGTATTGGTATTCTCTAGTGAAGGGTAGTATTGGTATTACTTGTGTTTGGCAGTTATCTTTCACTTGTATAAATCAGTGTTTTGCTCTTATATTTGGTAGTGGAATGAATAAAAAATCTGCTCCTTCTTCTTTCACAAGTCCAGATGTAGAACCATTAATGGAGCTCACTGTTCCATTGATTTCAAGCATGGAATGAGCTGAGCTCAATTTCACACGTGATAACAGTAAACACTTTCATTTTGTGTAACAACTAATTTAGTGTGGTTGTATTGTTCTTTTTTTCTTATTTTATCTTTATTTATTATTTAATAATCTTATTTTATCCTTATACTACCTTTTTATAATAGCTCTACGAATATCCTACTTTTCTGGTAGTTTTATCATTCAAATTATTAATGTTTGACATCATATAACTACGAAAAATGATATGATCAGTATACAATAAAATACGATATTATAAATTATGAAATAATATTTAACAACCATCCAAATAGTGTTTCGTACCAAATCCACTGGTATATACATGTATCATAGAAGAAGTTATAGGAGGTCGTTTGGGTACTCGGAACTAAAATTTTGAGAGTAAACTTATACTTCGTTTAATTGGGGTGAAAATGATTTTCACCCCCCAATTTAGCTTTACAAATCAAACTTCCTCCTCAACTTTGAACAATAGACATTCTCCCGCTTTATCCTAATTGACTTTTTAAAATACTTGTTTTACCCATGTTATTTTTAATTCTCCATTTATGTAATATCTTTTTAAATTATATATGATATTTATTTCTTAACCTAGATATTTATAGTATCTTATTTATATTCACTAATATTATAAATAGAACAATACTTCTATGAATTTGTCACAAAATCTAATGCTATTTAGTATTTTTTTTAACTACATTTATTAAAATATTATATGCATTAAATGTGCATATATATATCCTCCTTATTTTCCTCTATTGTTTATATAAATAAATAAAATTTAATTGTTATAAATAGAATATTTAAATTAATTATATTATAAATAAATAATCTTCAAGTTTATCTTTATTTTATTAATTTTTTATATTTTATGCATTAAAATATATTTATAAAACTATTACTACTTTTTATTCTCACTTGTATAAATAAATATTAGAGTTTTGATTATTATTAATTTTTTTATTCTGCTAATTTACATCGTTATTGAACGTCATCAATTTATACACTCAATTAGTATTTTTTATTTTATTTTATCCCAAAAGTTAATATTTATTTATTTTATTAAATATACTGTTACATAGACTTTTAAAAAAATATATTATGTTTCTAAAGAAGTAAAAAGAAGAAAATAAAGTTGATTATGCAAGGGTAAAATAGGTATTTTAAAAAGTTAATTAGGATAAAAGGGAGAGATTGTCTATTGTTCAAAGTTAAGGAGGTAATTTAATTTTTAAAGCAAAATTGGGGGATGAAAACGATTTTCACCCGTTTAATTAAAGAGATAAATTTATCTCATTTATATATTTAACCAAACAAAATATAAATTTAATCCCAAACTTTTAATTTTGAGTATACCATGTTATCTCGTGAAACTTTGGTAATAAAATATCCGCTTTCTTCACTAGCAATAATACCTTATCAAACATCAGCGGCAGAGCAAGAGGTGAAACAAGAGCATATAACAATAAGAGAAGCTGACACGTTGTTTCTGATTTTCAGAAGAGATGAACTCCCCTAAATCTCAGGTTGCAACTGGGAGGAGTGGTTTACAAACTTTCAGGTTAATTATTCTGCTTTCCTTTTTAGTCTGAAACCAAATATTACTTGACATGGATTTGAGCGTTCGAGTCATCGGATTGGATATGAAAATTTTTGTTTGAATATTTGATTTTCGGACTAAAAAAAGTACAATTCAAATCCAATCCAAATAAATTCAGATTGGATTGAATTTTTTAAGTTCAATTTTCAAATTAATCGATTTGGATTTTTCGAATTTTCAATTTTGACTTTTGAACTTTTTTTGATAAACCATAACAATTAACAACTTTAATCTACCTAATAGTTTCCTCTTTGAAATATAGAACTCTCTACAATTAACAAGAATTGAAGTAACTCTATCACCCATGTCATGTAGTAAAATTTACTTGCTTAAAAAATATTTTACATTTTTATATTTAATTAATAGAGAATTTCATATTGATTTAATATCGTGATTGGTCATAAATATTAATTTATTGGATCTTGAAAGTTGAACTTATTGATATCAAACATATATGATATTAGTGATAAGGATTAATATAAAGTATAAAAATTTCGGATTCTCGGATATCGAAAACCCATAATACTAAATCCGATATCCAATCCAAAATCCATAAATTTCAAAAATGAAATTCGAAATCCAATCCGTAATCCAACCCAAATATCCAAAAATTCAAATTTCGATTTGAATTTCAGATTGACCCAAATTATGCCCACCCCTAAGTTGACAAATGGCCTTTACCTCTTTTATATTACAAGGCTTTATGCACCACTTTGAAGAAGCCACTTATATATTAGAAGGAACTTACTCTTCTTGAGTAATAGTAGTATTATATCTATCTATAAAAAGGAATTAATATTAAAATGAAGCACTTGCCAACAATACCCAACCAATAATCTCTCACATTCTCTGTAACATAAAAGAAAAAAATTTTACCATCTTATATGCTCACTCCTCTCTCCCATGGGCCAACGCTGCAAAAATTATCACAATTCTACGCTCCAACACTTCAGAACCAAAAACGGCATCCCAGAGTACCAACTAAAGGGAAATCCATTGCAGCAGCCAACACCACTTGCATTCTTCACTTTTGCTAGTCTCTGTCCCTGAGGGGCGTGTTCTATTTCGAGTCCAAACTCTTCGTTTCTGGTCAAATCACCACTTATTGCTCAATCAACTGCTAAGCCCCTAACATGATGCTATCAGAGTCGCAAGAACCAACTCCTTTGAAAGCTACAAAAACCTGTCTCATTGTATCTTAAAGAGGGTCTTCAGTTTCATGACAAGTCTCCAGTCCTCAACTGAGAGGTCTTTCTGTAAAAGGTTAAAGAATCAAGTAAGCAAAACTAGATAATTTTTACTCAAACAAAAGAGCTTGTGTTTAAGGGAGCTTCACCCAAACTCTACATACCCGGAAATTGGCCTTGAGTATGTCAATGGACCTCCTTGAAATTTTGCTGACAAGCTCATCTTCCATTTCAAAATGCCTACCAAACATCTTTTGTTGCTCCTCTGGGTTAGATCCAACTATCTGTAAACATGTGCAAGGAGTGAGACCTCATACGGGTATATGAGGCAAAGATCAAATCAATTGCTTAGAACTCTTGAAAAATGATGGTATAATGATGATATGCAAAATGGATAATTGGGAATCAAAGAGAAACTACTACACATCGATCTAGGTAACAAAGAAAGAAGATATATCAAAATTCTAATCAATCAACGACAAAATTTACAGAGTCTCAACCACTTCATACCTTAATGGCCACCCTTTGGCCTTTCTTCGCATAGTCAACAGGCCTATGGTTGTTCTCAATGGATGCAATACGACCAATATCAATGAAGTCCTTTTGAGGAATGCATATCGGAGATCCAATCTGTTAAAATTAAGTTCAGCATAGTGAGGACCACAATATACACGGAAAATTTCTGCAGTCTATGAATGATTATAGAAAAGAGAATTGATGAGTGCTACTTTTTTTCAACAGTAAAAGGGCAAATTATAGAGTGCTACTATTGCCAGCATAAACAGTGGAAAACTTAATCAAGGTAAACCCTTCAACTTAAATCATGGAAACAAACAATATATTGAAAAACGTGTGGAGAAAGGTAAAGGAGAGAGAACATAATGTTACACTCCAATCAAATTATGCAGGAATATCTAACTACAACTAACAAAAGAGACATAAGAGCAAACAAACAAGACTAGAACTGTGTCAAATGCTCATCCAACAAAAGGTCTAAAGGAAGCATGACAGAATTAATAATGGACGAAAAATGGAAATGGGATGAGTACAATGGAATCTGCCTCTGAACTTAAAATTTTTTTACCAAGGACCAAATCTCGTAAATAAAACAAAATAAAAACCTTACACCTTGGAGATGCAAAATCATGGTGTAAATGAAGAATGCTCAAAACCTTTTGAAAGCAGAGAACTCGGTGATAATAATAACCAGTAGAAAAGCTAGACTCTAATCATACAACTCTGATGGAACCTTATTAGAGAATCAAGATTCTTCAATCTTAAGAAAGAATTACAGAGAGAACAGATATATGTGCACATAAATTTAGCTAGTGCTGGCAGTCCAGTGAAAAGGAGAAAATTTTGTAAATACATTAAAGAGGAACTCCAAGTAATTTAATAATACTAGTTCTGATAAGAAAATTTATATATTACTTTAAAATGAATAAAACAAGATATAGCCTAGAATACACCAATTCTTGGAATATCACTACAGCGTTGCTTCACCAAACAAATAGAAACAGTCCACAGAGATACTGATTGTCCATAAGTTTGTTTTATGTCAGAACAGCTATGTCTCAAATAAGGTTACATATAAAGAAGTTGCACATTTAACGAGAAATCAATGTGAGTATGCAGGATCCCTTTCCCCAACCAAATGGAAGTATGAAATTAGAGAAAATCTGATAGTATAAAAATAAGCCATTAAGTATTGATTATCTACTTTTTATATGTATTGCTGATATGCACACAAACTGGTTTTCCCGAATGAAATGAAGAGATTCCATTACCTTTCAATTTTCTTGTTCTTTTTTATAATTAAGTTGGTGAATGAGATCAATGAATGTGAGACAGTAGACAAGAAAAGTACCCTAGCAATGCCCTCAAGAACATCAACTCCCAGAACAATTGGATCCTTCTTGTTGAAGACACAATTTGGTACGATCTTGAGCACACAGGGGAAGACTGCTTCTTCAGCAACTTCCTTCTTTTTTTCTTCCTTGATAGTGTCGATGTATGCTTTGAACTGATCAAATAAGTGATATATAATATCAGCCATAAAAACCTTGACACCAAGTTCATCAGCAAGTTCCCGAGCTTCCTGTGTCACTTTAACATCAAAGGCCAAGATGGTTGCATACTCTTTCTTCTTCTCAAGCATAACACTAGCTTTCATGACATCCTTTTTATGCACAGGACCTATGCCAATCCCACTGACAGGTATGCTTACTTCTGGGGTCTTCAAGAATTCCAGCAAAGCTTCCAATGATCCAAGTGTAGATGCTTGAACATATACTCCCTCTCCACTTTTGTCGATCCTGCTCATCACTGACTTCATATCTTCCATAGCTGCTTCTTTGATGTCTTCCACGTCATCATCAGGCCCCACAACATATAGACTAGTACCAGCAATTGCATGCTCAAAGCCCTGACAAGAATAAAAAGAACCAAGGGGTGAAGGAGAAATCTCTCAGTCTCACTTATTCATGGAAGCCCACCACTGAATCAATACCCAAACAGTAAATAGTGACAGCATCACACATCAATAGCAGAAAATATCAATACACTCATGCAAGGGACTCTTAACGTTATGGCTCGCTAGTTGGACTTCCAAGTCAAATTTCATCGAAGTACCAAAATATACGCAAGAACAACCATTGGATTTCTTACAGCTATTCCAAGTCAAAATAGGATGGTATTTGTACAGCTTTTCCAACAGAATTTTTCGCAAAAGTTACCACATAATATCCGACTTAGGAATATCAGAAATTCTGAACAGAATTGATATGTTGAGGGACATCATGAACAGAAGAAAAAAGAAAAGAAGAGATTATATGTGCCCAAATTAGAATAACCTTCTAATCCTCTTGCACAAATTTCACCATATTTGTTGAACATGAGACCCAAGTGCATTGGTTGGTTCTCTGAGACAGAAAATAGAAAAAGGAATGAGGTGTACGTGCAAGGGATAGCTCCTCCACTTGACAATTTTCGTGCGCAATTACAACTTCCCCCAAATCTTTACGAACAGTTATTTGACTTCCAACAGTAATCAGGAGTGAAAAGCTATATCAAGTAGATCACATCCTACTCCGCTTGATAGAAAAACTATTATTTTTTAAATTAAAAGAAAATTAGGAAGCCAAACATAGCATCATCTGATTCTAACTACAATTAAACTAAGATTCAAAATAGATACATTTTCTAACAACAGATCAGTCGAAATAAAATCCACTTCTGAGCCTCTGCATTAAGTTTCCTACCCAATAGACTTTCCAAGCTTGATCCTAAGAATGACCAAAAATGAGCTCACAGATTTACAAGTAAATGATAATTACCTGAGCAGTAATCTTTATGCCCTGGGCAGCCTTGATTTTCTTATGATGCAAATACGTTCCCTGAAAGGATTTTGTCCAAACAAGAGAAGGCACTTTCATCAGTATTTCATTAGATAAATCAGATATCAGATAAATCCAAAGAAATAAACATGACAATCACTTCATTCTTCAGATTTTTTTTCATGCTCCATGGACCACAAGGTCCAAAAGCACAAAAATAGATTAGGACATAACTGACCAGCAGACTTGTGCCCCACATTCGGAAAATTAAATTAGAATTAATGTGGATCTCTTGATTGTGGGAAAAGCATATTTTAAATGGGGCAGTTGGAATTTGAGCACAAATCTGGAAGTCTCACAGGAAATTTCTGATCTTCTGTTTCTTTGATTCAGAGAAAACTCCAAGCGGCAAAAACCAATTGTGTCTATGTATATCAGCAATCTAGGAGTAAGCTCAACAACCCCATGTCCATGAAAGCATCCCACAAGCTTGAAATGATTTACATAACTCAAGACAGAGATCCAAATAACCAGGTACTGCTAAGAGGACCAAAAGAACAACTGACTTCATAAACTCAACTTTCCATACAGCCACATAACCCTTGAGCCAGAGCCCCCACACAAAGTAAACCTTCAACTTTTTGTAAGCCACATTTGGCGTTGAGAAACCTCACAACTCTAGCACAGTGCATCACCTTGACAAGCCCAGGCCAGATATTACCAGCATACGATCTCCCCACTCGTCAAGCACCCTCCTCTTCTTTCTCCATTTAAATTTTATGATACATACTGGACAAATAACTAAATTGTTTTTATGATTATACAAGGAGTTGAACTAACAACTGCTACTCCTCAATGACATGCAAGTTTGGGAAAATTTAAGGAGTTGAAATGAGGTAACAGAATTTTTTTTTTTAAAAAAGAAGGTTAGATATGTTTTAATGCAAAACGAGTAATTTCAAGTGCCTAAAGGAACATGTAGTTCCATACCTTTACTCGGAGTTCCTTCATGGGGTGAGGCGTCAGTAATGCTCGGATTGTGGTAACAATAGGTCCCTACACACAAAACAATGTATGAAAAGAGGAAAATTGTAATGTTAGACAATCCCCACATTGGAGGATCTGAACATAGCAACAAAGTAATGGCTCCCTAAAGACTAAAGAAGTGGACATAAAAAAGGAGACTTCCATGCCTGCATGCCACAAACGACTATTTGATCTCCTTCATGAAGCACACCATTAACCAAAACCACGTCAATGGTTGTTCCGTGACCTTCAACAACCTTAACCTCCAAAACTGTACACTGCCAAAGAGTAACAACAGTTAATCATCCCATATTGAGAATTAACTAAAATGATATCATGTGAATATCATACCTGGACTTCATTGCTGTAAGTAAGTCTCTCGACCATTGTCTTTTGTGTCCATTGAACAAGTAACAACAACATGTCAGGAATACCTTCACCACTGTTACATCAATAAGATCCACAGATTCAACATGTTTAGCTCAAACAACAGTCTCACAAAGTGCTAGATGGACAACAGCCCAGAAAAAAAGAGAGGGGAATAACAAACCTAATAGCACTAGTTGGTACAATACTGAAGGTGTCCTTCCCCATTTCTTTGTTTTTATAGTACAATTCTGTATTTATACCTTGCTCCTTGAACTGGGTAACAACCTGCAACAATTGAACAGAATTCTATTAAGATAAGGTCCACCAATTGAGGATCGGTTAACTCGAGGAGTTATAAGAACCTGAGTAAGCCTCGTATTAAATTCAAACTGAACATCTTTGGACTGTTGCTTCATTGCCTTCATAATGGGAGCATTCTTGCAAACTTTCCATCCATAAAGCCTATCCACCTGCATTGCAATAATATCAATGAAACAAATTAAACAACAGGAAATAAAAGAATACAATCAAAATAAAAACCATCTAAAAGTGCATCAACGTTTATCTTCACCTTATTCAGAGCAACAATAAATTCTGTATTCCTCATCTTCAGAAGATTAAGTGACTCTATGGTCTGTGGTTCTAGCCCATGCATGATGTCAACAACCAAAATTGCAATATCACATAAACCTGAACCTCGAGAACGCAGATTCGTGAAAGATTCATGTCCAGGAGTGTCGATGACCAACAAACCAGGGACCTTCAGCTTCGCATCAGCTTTGAGCTCCTTAGTTCTCTCCCGTATATTCTCAGCTGGAAAGTAAGTTGCACCTATCTGCTGAGTAATCCCTCCAGCTTCACCTTCTTGAACATTGGTGCCTCGTATGCAATCAAGTAGCTTGGTTTTACCAGTATCAACATGCCCCATAATACAGCAAATAGGAGACCGGAGATTGTCATCACTCTGATTAGGAGCACCAGGTTCTTCAGGACTGCCTTTCTGCTTATTTTGGTCTGCAACACTATCCTCAGGCTCACCCTTCCTACTTCGGTCATTCTTCAGTACACCAGGTACAGTTACAGCAGTTTTTTGAGTAGGAATCACTGACTTGGCAGCAACAGGCGGAGTCACTGCACCATGAACAGCTGAACTTGCAACCTTAATCTCTTTTTTAGTTATAGGCTGCGGTTCTGAATCTACCTCCTCATCTTCAAAAGCATTCTTACCGGGCAGTTTCAAATCAGCATCATCCCAACTTTTTGCATCCCATTCCTCATCATCTTCTTCTTCAACTTCATTTTCTTCTGCATCGGCTATTTCTGACTTTTCCTCTGTAATTGTCGAATCCACATCCTCAACTTTCTCAGTTTCCACGGAATCAATCTCGGGCACAATCTCTTGCTGATGTTCTTTAACTTCTGAGCTTTCAACAGACTCTTCCTGGGCTTTGCCATTAGCCTGAGCTTGTGGTTTTGACTTCTTCGTTTGATAAATTGGCCGTTTGGTTGTCTCTTTCTTATTCTCCCCAGTGGGGAGAGCCAGTGTCCCACCATTCGCAAGAAATTGCTTTCTCATTGCTTCTAATCTTCGAGCTTCTTCCTTCTGCTTCCCTGTAAGCAGTTTCCCCTCTTGTTTCTTCTTCAAAAGCTTTTCCTTCTCTCTCTCCTTTTTCAAACGTTTCTTCTCTTCTGCAAGTTTTTCTAGTTCTTCCTGGCGACGTCGTTCCTCTTCTTCCTTCCTTAACCTTTCCTCTTCTTCCCTCTTCTTCCTTTCTTCAGCTTCCTTCATCTTTTTGAGTCTCTCTTGCATCTCCCTAACCTGCTTTGACTGTTTCTTATCTGCCAATTTTCCTTTTGCATCATTTTTTGTTTCTTCCTGCTTTTCCTCCACACTAGAGGCAGCTGCAGCTGCCTTTTTCTCTTTTTCCTTCTCCTTTTTCTTTTTCTTCTTCTTTGCAGCAGCAGACTCCATAGCTCCTTCTTCAACTGCTTCCTTCTCAGCAGCAACATCACCTAGTTGAGGCTGCAGTTGACCTTTCTCCTCTTGTGGAAGAGAAGCAGGAGCAGGTGCAGATGTAGCTTGCCCTTCACCAATTTCTGCCAGAATTTTGTCAATGTCATCCTCCTCTTGAGCTGTTCTACCACCCTTTTTCTTCTTAGATTTATTATCTTTTGACTCAGGCTGCACCTGCACTTTCTCTTCAGACGGAGCAGGAGCAGGAGCTGCTCCTTCACCAAGCTCTGCTAGAATCTTGTCAATCTCATCCTCATCTTCTTGAGCTGTACGGCCACCCTTTTTCTTCTTGGTTTTATTCTTAGAAGTTTCTGGTACATCTCTTTCCTGCTTTTTGCTTTTATTTTCATCAGCTTCTTCAGGGTTAACCCCTGGGCTAGCTTGTTCAGGTTCAGCTTCTTCCCTAACATCCATTTCAGTCATGCTGACAGCACTTTTTTTCTTCTTCTTAGATGACTTCTTTTTACCTGCAAAAACAAGTTCTGGCGCATCATCCTCTTCAAGTGTCTCAGTCTCCAACTTAGAAACAGAAGTATCTGTCTCCTCTTCTTCATCAAGAAGGGCCACACTAAATGAATTGCCAATAATCTTCCCCGTACCAGCAACCACTGGTTCTTCATCTTCCTCAGACTGTTCATCATCTTCACCGCCAATTGTATCAAAAGCTGTAGAAAACACACTTGCACTGCCTTTTCCAGGCTTTGACTTCTTCACTTTCCCGGAGAAGGGGGCAATGCCTTCATCCTCTTGGTCACTAGCCATCATTAAATCCAACCTGTCTTCTACGTTGTCATCTTCTCCAAGTACTCCATAATTAGAGACATTTGCCGCACCCTTCTTCCCCTTTTTACCTTTTTTCTTGCCACCTGCTATTGCAGGTGCTACATTTTCTTCCAGAATCATAGGCTCTTCGCATAACTCTGTTCCAATAGTGTATTCATCATCATCAATTACCACATTCTTCTTCCTTGACTTCCCTCCACCACCCTGCTTGGCTGGCTTCTTTCTCTCATCATCATCATCCTTTTTCAAGTGCTTCTCGTCCATTCCATCATCGTCACCATCAACTTTGGCCACCAACTTATTGCTCTTCTTACCTTTCTTCTTACCAACAGCTGGTACTGTCTCTTCCTGAACCGTAGGTTCTTCGGACAATTCTGTCCCAACAGAGTACTCATCATCATCAATCACCCGATTCTTCTTCTTGGACTTCCCTCCTCCACCGCCCTGATTGGCAGGTTCAGGGTTCTCTTCTTCCCGTTCTGTTGCCTTCTTTCTCCCCATTGAACTTCACTAGTAGTTTCGGCAGATGTATTAGTTCAAGAGAAACAAGGAATCCAAAACAGAGCTTCAAGACCCTACATCGGAATCAAAACAGAGATTCAAAATAAGAAAGCTAATACATCAAACTGATTAGTTCGCCAAAAGAATGACCAGAACTCCAATACACAATCATCTCCTGCAAAAGCAAAATCTACTCCAGACGAAAAATAGACCCAGATCTAATCTGTTTAAAAACACATGGAACAACATGTATCTTAATTCCATCTTCATCAACACAAGTAAAAATCGTTAAAAATTAAATTTAAAAAAAACTTTCATATACGCAATTATAAAACTAGACACCAAGTAATACACATTCCTGAAATCGGGGGATGAGGAGGTGGGCAAGAACCTGAACTGCCATGAAAAGGATGCTGCTATTACCTGAAAGATTGAAGAGAGAGATTGAGGAATCGGCCGATAAGCAAGAAGACGGAAGAAAGGTATGATATGTGAGAATACCCTATTCTTTTATATGCTTGTATATAATTTCCTCCCGTCAATTTGACCCTCTTTCCAAAGTTTCAAAATTGAAAAAAAGTAACTTTAACATTTGTTTCCCTTAAAATTATGCTTGAACCGTCAAAACGGGCAACCCCACCCTAACCCAAGCCTCGAAGTCAAGAAAATTGATGGGCTGACTCTTTGTTGCAAAGGAACTTAAAATGATCAGCTCAATACAATTTTAATAGGCTGTAAATTAAGATGGGTCAATTCTTTTCGATCTATATTTGAAATTATTTTAATAGGCTGTAAATTAAGATGGGTCAATTCTTTTCGATCTATATTTGAAATTGTTAGTCTATGATTATGCATTTCGCGTGTGTTCCTCGTATTAATAAGAATAAATTTATAAAAATAGCATAAATAATATTTGAAAGATGTGCTTGTGTAACAATATAAGAATTTAGAAAGAAAATTATGAATTTCAAATTCATAAATGATTGTGTTTAAGTGTTTGATCCAGTCTAGAAGTTCTTTCTTTAGTTTGTTCTAATACTTGTTTCAATGAATAAAAACATTAATAGCATTTGATTTAAAGATAAAAAAATTATGCGTCTTTATATGAGCACTTAAATGCATGTATTATATGTATGTATAAATAGTAATATTTTCTATATATTTCAAATAAGGAAGAATTTAATACATAAAATTTAGTTGATTTTAAAACTATATATATATATATTAAATAACTATTTTTTCAAGTGTGAACTCTATTTTTAAAAGGGTAAAAAAGTGAATTATATTTTTCTATGAGGCTTCGTACTTTAAATAGTTAATAATAACTTAATTTTAAACTTTTCATTTACCCTTTGTGAGATTATTTCAACTCAATTTTTTTTCTTGTTCTCTTAGTCTATGTGTTTAGTCAAACACTTCACATAAAATGAATTTCAGATAAATTGAAACAGAAAAAATAGTGTAGATTTAACTAAACGGAGTGAATAACAAGAATACTCGATTAATTGAAACAACTTAAAGTATGTTATGTTTCTATAATTTTTTAATTATTATTCTACTATTTTTTTAAGAAGAAGAAGAAGTAATAGTAGTAGTTCAGAAAGTCTTAAATATTAGAACTTTTAATATAGTTCAAATAAGGAAAGATTTAAGAAGAAAAATTTTAGTTCAGAAAGTCTTAAATGTTAGGACTTTTAATATAGTTCAAAATAAGGAAAGATTTAAGAAGAAAAATTTTAGTCAATTTAAAAATATTAGTAGTTTTACCTTTTATAAATTAGTAAAGATCTATAATAATTAATCGAGAAAAATAGTAAATGACAATTTTATCTATTGTAGAATCTTTTAGTGAAGGGCAAAAAATTTAATCAACATTTATAAGGACCTTTATGTTTATATCTACAAAGAATATTTTGTTAAGTAAATAGGAGTAAAATATTATGTATATATTGAATATTAGATTAGTTGATGAAATCTAAAGAAATTACAATCTTCATACAAAATCAAATTGTTTGAAAAATTAATAGTAGAAAAGTAACTGTTGAATTCCTCAACTATAGAGTTATCATTGAACCCAACATCATCTTATTGTTAACTGATACAAAATTAGGATTAACACTATTAATGCGTTCGTTTATGATGTAACATATCTTGTCTTGTGGTAAATAATTTTTTTACTTTTCAATATATAATTATTGAAAAGTACAGCATAAACTTTTGTACCCTATAAAAAATAAAACTTTAATGGTCAATATATATATATATATATATATATTTATATATATATATATATAATATTAATAAAAATAAATAAGAACTCACATATATATGTGAAAATATAAAATATAGAATATAGATGTCACGCCCCACCTTGGGAGGCATGACTAGCACCTGGTGCCCTGCTAGGATCTGAACTGCTGAACTGACTGAGCCTAAGCACCTCTAGTGCAGGGCTAACTCTATCTCTAGAATCAAGAAAACAACGGGTTATATAGTGGCTGTAAATACAACCCCCCGGCCGACAAGGCCTATAGCCACCTGTGAAAGTAAACAACTAACCAGAGACAACCAATCATAGGGAGTTCTATGCGGGCCGACAAGGCCGCCAATCAACAGCTAAACAGGGCCCCACACGGCCAACACGTAGTCTAAAACACATATGGGCCCCACATGACCGATATCATCTAACCACAAGGAAGTAACACAATCTGCAAGCCTCTAGGAGTAATAAGATAGTCGGGACAGTGCCCCGACCTACCCATATGTACAAACAAAAAGGAATGAACCTCTATCACACAAGCCCCGGAAGAAGGGAGCTGACGGTTCTGTACGGCTGACTGAAACTACGAGGGACCTTCTCCTCGTCTATTTGTACCTACAGGAAAGTAATGCAGCACACCGGGAAGGGCGTCAGTACAATATGTACCGAATATGTAAGGCAATAGATAAGCTGAATAGGACTAGAAGTAAATAAAAAGAAGAGTCGAAAGATTAACCTGTACGCCTGCTGATTCGTACTCTACATCTAACTGACACTATATGTACATAAGCTAAGACTGCATACTTACACATTTATACACAACAACTAGCAGACAAGAATTCATACAAGAACCCCACCTGGCCCCCATAATCCTGGAGGTACAATCAACACAGAATAACTCATTCAGGCCCCCATAAGTCCTAACAAGTACATCTCAATCTATATACCCCTACTCAGGTGTCTACAACTCTACTGGTACTGTAGCCAACCTACCGGTCCCCTAGGTCTACAACTGGGCCCGCTTGGCCCCTGAACTGTAGCTGTGTCTGAGTCTGGAGGACTCCTGATATCTACACCCCCAGCGTAAATGCTCGGCGGGGGTGCGTATAAGGCTAACCACGGTAATATGAGGATCTGGATCCCCATCTTCGTCCCTTGCGGACGGCATGCCGCTCCGTAGAGCAACGTATTCTCGCCCCTGGCGGGCGAGTCGACACATCTATTAACCCTGGGGCGGTCATAGAAGGCTTCTAACTGAGGGCAACCCCAACCAGGTGTTATACTAACACATCAATCTATCTGTATAAAGAGAGTATATCTGGCCTTCTAGGCTTCATACTAATGCTACTCACTTCTGAGATAATCTTTATGGTTGTCTGAAGGCACGCCATGTGCCCGTATTTGATCAGAGGATCCTGATAGTGATCATGATCTCTAATAGTCTGGGCTGAATAGAGCAAGGTCTGAAGTGGACTAACAATACTCTGAATGCCCTACTCGGACATCTACAACTCATAAATAATTGTGGAGTTGCGGATAGCTAACTACTTTATTCTTCTAATTAAACAACTATAGGGTTGGGCTTGGTCGAACCTGCTTCTACGTGATCGGCACCCTAGTCCTTCGTAGGGAGCTTACCGATCTCCTTAACTTGTGGCTAACACTGTACTAGCAGAGTACTACTGACTCCTTAAGCCTTATCTGGATCCACTCGGGTCTGTATTACTGTTCTGGGCAATTCTCAGTCTCATAGGCAATTATATATAGACTGGCTCTCTCCTGGCACTCTGTACCTGAATACCTTACAAGAACCGGCTAGGGTTCTGGCCCGTTACTGACTACTGATGTGGACCCCTCCTTGGGGTACCCATGGGTTTATCTGACTCGGACAACTGGCTGGCTTGCTAGCATCCTACATGATAATTGTTAGGTCGACTAAGACTGACAATCACTAATAAGGCTAAAGGGATGGCGGGCGATCACTCAATACACTGGAGAACCCTGGTGTCGCTAACTCTAGCATATACCTATTCTGTCTCTATTTCTGGTTCTGGAATGTGCGATAATGTCAATGACCTCTAGGGATGCTTTCCTGCCATTCAGGCGCCAACTGATTGTTAGACCGCCTAACTGCGCCCATACTGTTTAACCAACTGATTCAGGACAATAACTCTTATGAGCTTCTGAAGTCTAGGCCTGGCAACAAACATATAAGTCTACCATTACAATAAATTGCGAACTAAAAGAGTTTCTATAGCGTTCATAATGCGAATCACATTTAACTTGCTTCCTTTTAGTGAGGGGTCCTGCAGTACGATCTGTATATGTTTTGTAGCAGCTAACCAGAATTTATGTAACTGTAATCCCTATTACTAGCTATTCGCAACATATCTAATATTTATATATGTATATCAATAATAACTAATTACAACATATAGCCTTACAATCTAATGGTAGAAATCGTCCGCAGCATCTGAGATCGTTATTTCTATTTGAGAACATAAGTCGTAACACTGTACGACAAGGATACTTGCTAAGAGTTAAAGCCTTACATACCTCATTCCCGTTTACTGACTAACTGATGAGTATCAGCTCGTATTCAACTGCCCTTCTCAACTGTAATCATATTAATGGAAGAATAGGGGCAATTTCGACCTCCTCCCGCGAAATCCCGACTTGACACTCGTTCGGCCTTTTTCTGGGCCCTTTCCTCGTATGTCTGGCACTTTAAAACTCTCAACCAACACACGAATAGGCCGACTAAACGTTAGAAACTTATGGGGTGTAACATCCTCCCTCCCTTAAGAACATTCGTCCTCGAATGTTAACTTCTGCTTGCAAGAACCTTCACCTTGCAATTACTTATTCTGGAAAATTTTTGGCAGAGTCTCCCCTGTAATATGGACTATCAAAAAACCCTGAAATGCAGAAAAGTCCAATAGAGGTACTCCATACAATACTATGGCATTCATTTCACAATAGACTGAAGTCAATCATCTCACATATACATGTATATAATGCAACTTATGAAACAACAACAACAATATACCTCTAGCTGCACAATTTGACTAAGTTTGAAATAACTGAGGATATCCGGTTTTCATATCATCTTCTGCCTCCCAGGTCATCCCCTCTCGGTTCTTATTCTGCCACAATACTTTAACGGAAGCAACATCTTTAGTTCTCAATCTACGGATCTGTCGATCTAGTATGGCTACTGGAGCTTCCTCATAAGCTAACTCCTCAGTGATTTGGACGTCTTTGACTGGGAAAATCCAGGTGGGATCTCCTATGCACTTCCTCAGCATTGATACATGAAAAACTGAGTGAAAATATTCTAATTCTGGGGGTAAATCCAATTCATAAGCCACCTGACCTATCCTTCGGCGAATCTGATAAGGTCCAATAAACCTCGGGTAGAGCTTGCCTTTCTTACCAAATCTCATCAAACCCTTCATCAGTGAAACCTTCAGGAATACCCAGTCATCCACATTAAATTCTAGGTTTCTCTGTCGTACATCAGCATAAGATTTCTAGCGGCTCTGAGCAGTCAGCAGACGTTTCATGATAAGCTTTACTTTTTCCTTCTGCCCATTTTAACATGTCCAGGTTTTCTCTACCTGCTTGAAGTTATCCTCTAGAAAGCTTCCACTTTCATTTATAGTGGGCCTCGAGAGTCTGAGTTGTATATTCTACTTAGCCACCAGTTAGGGTACGAGGAACTATGCTTAAGATAACATATGTCACCGTCTGTTCTAACATCCTTTCCTAAAATTTAGTCGTAGATTGCGCCTCTCTGTTGGAGTTTATCAAACACTAGGGCTCGACGCACTCCATCTACTTCTGGGGTATTTAACCTGGCATAAGTCTTAGTGATTACATAATTTCATCTAGCGAGGCACGAATTGACCTCATTGGTCTTATTATACTGACTCAAATAAGGTCAGGCTACACCTGGTGTGAGATAACCCTGTGACTGTATTCATATTAATTACTCTCCACTCCCCTGCACACACGACTATCTCTTATATTGGATAACTCGGTTCCTGCTATTTCACCTTTTCTGGCTTGTCACTGGGGCTTTTCTTCTATGATTTAATGATATCTCCTGTCCTCTCGTACCATCTCATTGCATTTTCATTAAATTCTGGGAGCAACGAACACATGCACCTTAGCTATGGTCTGCTATTTGAAGTCCCGCCACCCTTGGAATGTGAGATCAACATTTGGACCTTGTGACCTTGCTTGTTGTTATATTGAAGGCCCGTAACTGACCACTGGGCCTTGTTTCCAGGCTGCACTAGATTAGAGTCTCCGTGTCGGCACTCTCTTACCTTCCCCTTTGGCGGGCGTACCGCCACATTCTAGGCTACAACCTTACTGTCTCTTAACTTTTAACCCTAGGCTTAGTCCTCAATATGCGATGTTCTATCAACCTGGAGGTGATTTAGATTTCCGCCAAAGTCTGGTATTCATGTTTTTCCCCTTACCTTCCTTAGACTGAGCTCTGGGGTTCATGGTACCTGCCTTACATTGTCAATAAGGTTACCGCCCAGGTTTTGGCCTATACTTCTTCTGGCTTGCAGTCGGACCCATTTGATTCATATGACCTCCCTGTCTTTCGACATCACAAACTAAGATCATAACCATTAACTTGCAGGCATATCCTGCCGTCATTAGCATGCTACGGTAGATTTAGCCTTTTTCTAACTTGAACTTGACTATTACTGGGAGTTTATCACTAATGGATTTCTTATGCACACTTCGAGTAAGATGGTAGTCTTACCCGCTCTTCTAACTTATTACCGTGAAGGTCTGGACAACTTACATAAACATTGGGGGTCCCTACTCTTTCCTAACACTTTTCGAAGTCAAGAAATCCAACCTTCACTTACTATTTACTCCGGGCAACATCGCCTCAATTCCTACGCCCTTTTCTATACTGGAAACAAAACTAAGATGTAGGAATAGCCTTTTCTTACCGCAAGGGAACGAGAATATGGAACTGTACAACATTCGAAAGGATGGAGGTGGGAATCCTGCATTTCCCTCTCTTTTTTGCATCCATCAAGTAATATAATATTAACTGTCGTCTTGACCAGATCTTGTATATCTAATAGATAAGTCGACTCGTATATACGCTATACTCCTGACTTCCTACTCTGAGGTTATAAAAAGGAACTGGGGAAAGTACTGGTAGATGTATCACATTGTGAGGTTCCTGGTACCTCGGGAGAGTATTGGGGAGATCAAGGACGTCCACTCCCGTCCTTAGGCTGACTATCTCCCAACTGTAGCATCATAACAATACCTCCTCCTGCTGCTGTAGTTATCTAGCAACTGGTTGGTGTCTGTCTTATATTAAACATTACCCTAGAAAGACATAACAAGGAAAACTTAGGGACTTAACCCTATACAACTTTGCTCTATAGCACGATCTGAGAAGAAGAAAGAGTAACCATCCTATAATGCCTTGCAGCCTCCTGCCTATAGTATGTGGTGCACAACACAACCATAGATAAGACTCTACTTAGCACGGCTTGCAGACTCCCGGAATACGACCTGCTCTAATACCAAGTTTGTCACACCCCACCTTGGGAGGCATGACTGGCACCTGGTGCCCTACTAGTATCTGAACTGCTGAACTGACTGAGCCTAAGCACCTCTGGTGCAAGGCTAACTCTATCTCTAGAATCAAGAAAACAACGGGCTATATAGTGACTGTAAATACAATCCCCGGCCGACAAGGCCTATAGCCACCTGTGAAAGTAAACAACTAATCATAGATAACCAATCATAGGGAGTTCTATACGGGTCGACAAGGCCGCCAATCAACAGCTAAACAGGGCCCCATACGGCCAACACATGTAGTCTAAAACACATATGGGCCCCACATGGCCGATATCATCTAACCACAAGGAAGTAACACAATCTGAAGCCTCTAGGAGTAATAAGATAGTCCGGACAGGGCCCCGACCTACCCATATGTACAAACAAAAAGGAATGACCCTCTATCACACAAGCCCCGGAAGAAGGGAGCTGACGGTTCTGTACGGCTAACTGAAACTACGAGGGACCTGCTCCTCGTCTATCTGTACCTGCAGAAAAGTAATGAAGCGCCCCAGGAAAGACGTTAGTACAATATGTACCGAATATGTAAGGCAATAGATAAGCTGAATAGGACTAGAAGTAAATAAAAAGAAGAGCCGAAAGACTAACTTGTACGCCTGCTGATTCGTACTCTGCATCTAACTGACACTACATGTACATAAGCTAAGATTGCATACTTAAACATTTATACACAACAACTAGCAGACAAGAATTCATACAAGAACCCCACCTGGCCCCCATAAGCCGGGAGGCACAATCAACACAGGATAACTCATTTAGGCCCCCATAACTCCTGGCGAGCACATCTCAATCTATATACCCCTACTCAGGTGTCTACAACTCTACTGGTGCTGTAGCCAACCTACAGGTCCCCTGGGTCTACAACTGGGCCCGCTTGGCCCCTGAACAGACAGCCTGATATCTACACCCCCGACGTAAATGCTCGGTGGTGTATAAGGCTAACCACGACAATATGAGGATCTGGATTCCCATCTTTGTCCCTTGCAGAAGGCATGCCGCTCCGTAGAGCAACGTATTCTCGCCCTTGGCAGGTGAGTCGACATAGCTATTAACCCTGGGGCGGTCATGGAAGGCTTCTAACTGAGGGCAACCCCAACCAGGTGCTATACTAACACATCAATCTATCTGTATAAAGAGAGTGTATCTGGCCTTCTAGGCCTCATACTAATGCTACTCGCTTCTGAGATAATCTATGGCTGTCTGTAGGCACGCCATGTGCCCGTATTTGATTAGAGGATCCTAATAGTGATCATGATCTCTAATAGTATGGGCTGAATAGAGCGAAGTCTGAAGTGTCCTAACAATACTCTGAATGCCCTACTCGGACATCTATAACTCATGAATAACTGTGGGGTTGAGGATAGCTAACTACTTTATTCTTCTAATTAAACAACTATAGGGCTGGGCTTGGTCAAACTTGCTTTTACGCGATCGACACCCTGGTCCTTCATAAGGAGCTTACCGATCTCCTTAACTTGTGGCTAACACTGTACTAGCAGTGTACTACTGACTCCTTAAGCCTTATCTGGATCCACTCGGATCTGTATTACTGTTCTGGGAAATTCTCAGTCTTATAGGCAATTATATATAGACTGGCTCTCCCCTGGCATTCTGTACCTGAATACCTTACAAGAACCGGCTAGGGTGCTGGCCTATCACTGACTATTGATGTGGACCCCTCCTTGGGATACCCACGGGTTTATATGACTCGGACGACTGGGCTGGCTTGCTGGCGTCCTACATGATAATTGTTAGGTCGACTAAGACTGACAATCACTAATAAGGCTAAAGGGATGGCGGGAGATCACTCAATACACTGGAGAACCCTGGTGTCGCTAACTCTAGCATATACCTATTCTGTCTCTATTTCTGGTTCTGGAAAACGTCAATGACCTCTAGGGATGCTTTCCTTCCATTCAGGCGCCAACTGATCGTTAGACTGCCTAACTGCGCCCATACTGTTTAACCAACTGATTCAGGACAATAACTCTTATGAGCTTCTGAAGTCTAGGCCTGGCAACAAACATATAAGTCTACCGTTACAATAAACTGCGAACTAAAAGAGTTTCTATAGCGTTCATAACGCGAATCACATTTAACCTGCTTCCTTTTAGCGAGGGGTCCTGCAGTACGATCTGTATATGTTTTGTAGCAGCTAACCAGAATTTATGTAATTGTAATCCCTATTACTAGCTATTCGCAACATATCTAATATTTATATATGTATATAAATAACAACTAATTACAACATATAGCATTACAATCTAATGGTAGAAACCGTCTGCACCATCTGAGATCGTTATTTCTATTTGAGAACATAAGTCGTAACACTGTACGACAAGGATACTTGCCGAGAGTTAAGCCTTACATACCTCGTTCACCGTTTTCTGACTAACTGATGAGTATCAGCTCGTATTCAACTACCCTTCTCAACTGTAATCATATTAATGAAAGAATAGGGCCAACTTCGTTATTGATTTCGAATAAAAAGATAACTTTATATATATATATATAATAACTATATTTCAACCTATCGAAAGATGATTGAAAACTCATAATTTCTCGGGAATCCAGAAGGGAGAAATGCTTACTTTAGGCATGCGATCGTATTGACACTAGTTTGAAACAATTCCATCAACTTAGGCTCGGTGGGACGACGATTTGCCGGGCGTATTTTACGAAAATAACTCCACAACGATGCTCTCTGTAGCCTTATACTTCAATATCCGAAATTAATTTAGATTTGGACTGTATTTAGTGGCGTAATCGGATGATTTTTATAATCTCCCTTCGCTTCTACCTTTGTTCTGGCCGAAGTTATTTAGAAAATAACATAACATCTAAGTATGAGGCCTTTATATACTTGAGGCATCAGACAAGGCAACGCGACACGTTGCCCAATGAGCTGATTCTGTTTCGTGCCACGTTGGCTAACGCGGAGGAGCAGCTCCGTGCCACTTTGCCCCTCTAGGAAGCTTGGTTCGGCCTCCTCCCCCGAAATCCCGACTTGGCACTCGTTCGACCTTTTCCCGGGCCCTTTCCTCGTATGTATGGCACTCTAAAACTCTCAATCAACGCACGAATAGGCCGACTAAACGTTAGAAACTCACGGGGTGTAACAATAGAATATTAAAAAAATATTTTTATATAATAACTATATAAAAAATAATAAATGAAGGGCAAAAAATTCAATTAATATTTCCAAGGACCTTCACACTTTTAATATAATATATAGGTAGGTATGACAATTTGTTAGCATTTCTAATATATGATTATATGAAAGCATAATTCTAGATAACTTATAACATATTCAACGCTAACACATTATAAAGAACATTTGAATTCATTGATAATGTTGTCTTCATTAACATCTTTATTTTTGTCTACATTCATATGCAAACTAGTTTAGGAGTACGTGTGTTGCATGTGTCTCTCAATTCAGTTAGTACAAGAATTTTAAAATAATAGATAATATTATAACACGCGAGTGATAAATAATTGAAAATTAGAAGAAAGATAGTATAAGTCAATTTGATACACTTTTAATCTACTCAAATAACTTGATTATTCAACTAAAATATTATGGATCGTCTAAACTTGTAAGTTGAACAATAAATTTAGTCAAGCGGGATTAATTGTGTAATGAGATAAAAGAAATTTGTATTAGCTATGAACTTTTTTGCTAATTCATCGCTAAATTGCTCGTAGCTTATAGAATTCTTTTGAAAATCTGCCGCTACTGAGGATTAGTAACAAATTTTGATTTTTTTTTAAAATTAATTTAATACTTTCTTATAGACAACATTCTTTATGTATGTTCCACCTTGATGTTTTGTTTGCTCAATCATGACTATGACTTTTATTGTTAATGTCGCGCCCCGTTTTTCCTCACGGAAAAGCGGGATACAACATGTGACAACTCTTGTGGATTTATGAATCTGAAAATAGAGTCGCCACCTAACGGATTAAGGTGCGTTAGGGCACCGTTCTAAACTAAGCTTATTTTCTAGATTACCAGAGTCGGGTAAGGCTTTAGTTACCTCGAAAGGAAGGTGTTAGGCACCTTTCGAGGTCCACAAATGTGGTTCCCGGCCGAATTCATTAAATGGGGAAATTAGCTAAATGACCAATTAAAGTTGGTGAATTATTAAACCTAAATAGAATACCAACACAAATACTAAATTAGCAATTTATAAAGCTAAAGTTAAGGGTGGGATCAAGTTTTGACAAGGCTGAAAATGGGCCCAATGCAATATTACTCTCATCTATTCTATTTTTTCTAAATCAAAATAGTATGAAAATAATATATATATATATATATATATATTTTTTTTTTTTAACAATTTTTTTTAATGAAAGTATGTCAATATTTCAACATAGTAAGAGAAATTTTAAAGTCTTTGAAAGCTTCTTAAAAAATGACATGAGATTAGAAAAGATGGGAGTAACAAGTTGCTTTGTATTTACAAAGCAGATATGTGCTTCATACAAGAAGTCAGCTATAGCCTGTCTGTTTCATCATTTCCCACTACCCGCCTAATTAATTTAATTATTGTTAACGTAAAATATTCTACGTGACAAACTAACGTCTTAATATTTGCCTACCCGCCCCAATCCTAATGTCCAAGAGGCGATGGACTACTAAATTTGGATTTTGGATCTAAAATTCCTAAAGCTTTATTAAAGGCGATTAAACAAATAAAACAAGACAACAAACATATAAAATTTTCAAAGTGACCTCAGATCCTATAAGCATGATTCTAAAAAAACGGATCCAATTAGCATAATTTAATGCAAAGGAAACAGATTTAAGCATGCAACGCATAATATAAACCTGTTGGCCAAGATGTATAATTTACACAAGAAAAATCGCAATTCCATGGGTACAGAATTTACACTACATAATGTAATTCATATCAATAGAAGGTTTAACTGTGGTGCACACGATTATTAAACAGATCAGATTTATTGATGAAAATAAAATAAATTCTAGCAGGAGCAACTTAGTGGCAGGCAACTTGTTATGAACATAATAATAACAATCATAATAATTGATTAACTGTCAACAAGTTATTAATCGAGCTTTAAGCTTAGATGCAAAATATGTCTATGGTATTTCATTAATTATGAACACATTTGTTGTACTAACACGTACCGCAAATAATCATTATACTTTCTAACATTTAAACACGAGACATGCTTCAGATCAGATCGCTTTAATTCCAATAAACACTACTTCTTGTAGTGATAATTAATTTCATATTAATCTTTTACCATGACATTATTTATTTTCTATGGGCATGACTTCCATAATTATATTTAGAATCCTATGAATATGATTTCTATTTATATCTGTGTCAATCCTATAGGCATGCTTTCTATATGAGATTTTTAATCAACGAACTATAAAGAAAAACTAATGCGTTCCCCATAAACCCTCTTTCACTATTATCACGTTTATTACAAAGTTACAGTTGATAATAATAAATGAGATAAAAATAAATAAATAAATAAAACATAATGATTTTAAACTAATCTAAACAACCGATCCCAACTATTTTTACTCCCAACCCAAGCGACTCTTCGGTACTTATCTTCGAATGTACCTGTTAAATAATGAAACAAACATACACACATATATACTCTAGACCTAAAAGCAAATCACAGAAGGAGTAATACATTACGAATTCACAGAGTTTACAGGCCATCATAAAAGTAGGATATGAAAGATATACTAACCGGTTGAAATGAATTTAAAGGAAAACCCTGAAATAAATTTTGTATTATTAAAGCATCACCCATAGAAAAAAAAAATTTTGTCAGAGAAAAGTTATTCAACTCCTTTTTTTTTAAAAAAAAAAAACAGAGGATGCTGGTGTCCGTCCTTGACAAGAGGGAAGGATCCCTCTTTATATAGCTAATTAATCAAAGTATCTAAGGAAGGGGATATCATAAATTAATTTCAAATAACTTCTTACCATATGCAAAATAAGTTAATTGATTAAATCAGGGAAATAAAAAATTACCGTAATTGTAAGTATTAAAATAAGGAAAGGATTAATCAAATCACTAGAAATGAGAATGTTAAATGCTGAATTACATTAATCTACTCTAAAAAAAGAAGTAATTCATCAAACTTACCATACACAGTGATTTGTTAAAAATATACCACGTTATGGATGGAAAGAAATTTAACCGAATCTTTAAAGGAAAGAATCTTCTTAATTAGCACAGTCAAAGTTAAAAATATATAAAAATTAACAAAACACAAAATTGACTAATAAAATAAATAAATAAATAAAAATCAGTTGACGATAATCTTGCCTTAAATTAAGACAAATTCGATGATAAACAATAGTCATTCAACATAAATAAATAACTAAATAACTAATGAATTATCAAAATTATATATATAGCACAACTGCATTGACTGATCAAGAAAGGTAAGAATTTTCAATCAATCACCGTGAAATATTAATTATAAAAGAGATAATATTATGAATCATGCCCTAAAGAGAAACAAATCAAAGTTGTAATTATACAAGTACCACAGAGAAATCAAAATATTCATATACTATCACAAACAGATTTTGCAAAAGAACCAATAATTCACGGGTATTTTAAACTATTCTAAAAAATAGAATTGACTTGATATACCAAATCTCAATATAATTTGAGAGATATGCAGCTATTAAATGAAACAAAGGAAGGACAATATACATACATACATATATATATATATTATATATGAATGAAACAGAAAGGGAAACAACATATATTACTTATATATATATTATGCTATATAAATATTATACTATATTATAAATATTATACTATATTATATATATATATATATATAGGATTTGCATTCAGTTTGAGGACAATAAGTCCTTAACCCCTTACAGGCATTCGTATACTGGTAGTAGAAGATTATCTACTTCTGCAGGTCATTCATATATTGATCCTATTGAACCAATCTATGGTCCGGCCAGATTAAATCGTGCCGCCTCTCTCCATACAATAAACACGACTGATGGTAATAAGCGTGTTGAACATATAAGGATTTCTAACAATATTGTTAAAGATGATAATTCTGACAAGGATATTCCTACTTTATCCGATATGGATTTTGATTTTAATAAAACTTAAATGATTAAGTTCCAAATTGATTTTAGTCCGGGGTCACCGGCAAGAAAACATATTTTAAACGAATTTTGTCAAGATAAATGGAAAAGTTTTAAAAACTGGTATGCTGAATTTTATAGCAATGATGACAAAAGGAATATTTCCCAAGAGTTTTATGAAACCTGTGCTTTACATAATCAAATTATATATTTTGCTCCTTGGTTTATAATCACTTACATGCCTTTATATATTAAAGTTCTTGAAAGAACCTATCAAGAAAATAATGGCAATCTTATAACGAGTATTTATCCTCCTCAAAATCCTTTTATTTTACCAAATAATACTGGTATTACTTTTGCTGCTTTTCAAAAATTTATTGATGATGATGTTGCTAGCAAAGGTATAAAGAAAATTAATAATTTGATTTCTCAAAATAATTATTTGTCGTTATATGTTAAAGTTTTGGGCGAACATATTAGTTCTCTTGATTCTAAACTTGATTATTTAACTGAGTTGGTAAAGAAGATAGGTATTCCTTCTTCATCCGACATGTCTATGGTTGTTCATTCTGCTCAGATCATACCTAGTCAACCTGAAGCTTCTACAAGGCTAGAACCTTCCATTCAGAGACCTCCAGAAATTACTGGATTCAAGATTAAATCTAGAGAAGAGTTGGAAAAGCTAGTTAATGAAAAACTAGCAGGTTTAAATCTTAAACCTTTGGAGCTCGCTTCTGAATTTGCGGAGAATATTTTAGACCCGTCAAAGGATTATAAAGAAGAAACCAGATCTGAGCTTAATAAGCTCAGAAAGTTGGGAAAAAGATATGGAGATATGCCCAGGATGGATACTTATTATTATTCTAGACCAACACCTCAAGATGTTTTGGTGGAAGAAAGGGATTGGAACCAAACCAACACCAGTTATAACGGTGATGCCATCTATGAATGAAATTTAGATGGTTTGACGGATAGACAGATTAGTATTCTGGTGCATCGTATGTTGATGTATTCTACAATCTGCAAAGCTACTTCTGACAAAAATACTGAAACAGTAATTTGCAGAATGATAGTAGCAGGATTCACCGGCCATTTAAGAGGTTGGTGGGATAACTTTATGACATCAGAGGATAGAGCAGCGATCTATAACGCTGTTAAGTCTGAACCTGGAGTTGATAATCTAGGAAGAGCCTTAGTGGCTGGAAGACAAGATTGTGTCTACACTTTAGTGCTTACTATAATCGAGCACTTTAGTGGCAGATTCACTAACATGTACGAAAATATTCGTACCTTGTTAAACGGTCTTAGATGCAAACATCTTGGCGAATTTAGGTGGTATAAGGACACCTTTCTTAGTCGGGTAATGGACCTACCCGAAAGTAACAGTGATCATTGGAAAGGTAAATTTATTGATGGTTTACCACATCTGTTTGCAGAAAGAGTAAGGAAAACTCTTCGTGGAAATAATATCCAAATCATGTATAACACTTATACGTATGGACGGCTTATTGGAGTTTGCACACAGGAAGGATTAAACCTGTGCAATGAATTAAAGCTGAATGCACAACTTAAGAGACAAAGTCTAACTGAAAAGAACCAGTTAGGAGATTTCTGTCAACAGTTTGGAATGGCAAAAACTGTCGCAACTTCTTCATTAAAAAAAAAGAATAAGAAAAATGAAGATGAATTTTACCAAAGGAAAGGTAAAAGGCGACATCATCGATCAAAAGAGGAAAGATATTTCCGAAGGAAACATCGAAAAGAAAAGAGATTTGTTAAATACAGATCTGGAAGAGATTTAAATGATATTAAGTGTTATAGATGTGGACAATTTGGTCATATTGCCCCAAATTGCAAGAAGGAACGGATCAAGGCTCTAGCCATGGATTTGGATGATAAGTCCAAAGAACAGATTATGAAGATCATGGATGAAACTTCAGTCAGTGAGAGTGATTATACTTCTTCCTCTGAATCTGAAAACTCTATCAAATTTTTTGATTTACCTGATAATAATGATTGTGATAAATGTGATACAGGTACAGGAAATTGTTCTTGTGACAACCTGGATTTTTATAAATTGCAATCTCAATTTCAAAATAATTTTGAACTTAAACCTATTACTTCTGATAATGTTTTAGAATTATTGAAAGAAGTCACTGATAATGATTTAAGAGAAAAAATTATCAGCATGGCCTCTATTTCAAAATCGGAAGATAAGCCTATTCAAAAGAAAGATATTTTGGAGGAAGTTCCATATTCTATGGCAGAAGTTCAAAAAAGACTTTTACAAAAGAACTCGCCACAAAATATGAATCTTCCCAGTTATACTTCTTCAATAGATGATTTAAAATATGAAGTTGAAAAATTAAAAAATGAGATTAAATCTCTTAAACAAAATCAAATGATTTTAGACCATCGTATGAACCAAATTGAAAAAATTTCTATTAATGATAAAGGAAAAGAAGTTTTATTAAATGAAACAAATGATTTAAACGAAATCTCTGATTTCACAAAAAGGGCTATTTCTTCCCCTAATGATGATTTGTTTATAGGAATGATGCAAATAGTGACCTATCATAGATGGTATGTTAAGTGCACTATTTTGATTGATGATAATTTTTCAATTACTGAAACTGCTCTTATTGATAGTGGAGCAGATATGAGCTGTATTCAGGAAGGTATAATTCCCACCAGATATTACCAGAAAACTTCTCATAAAATTAGTTCTGCATCTGGTGATAAAATGAAAATAGATTATAAACTTCCTAATGCCTATGTTTGGAAAAATAAGGTTTGCATTCCGCATTTTTTCATACTTGTCAAAGATAAAATGTTTCCTCCTATTATACTAGGAACTCCATTTATACAGGCTATTTATTCTTTTACTCATGTTGATAACAAAGGTTTTGATGCTACTTATAAGGGTAAAAAGATTTCTTTTCAGTTTATAACTGAACCCCTTACTAGAAATATAAATACTTTGATTGATAAAAAAAATTTCATATGAAATCTTTACAACATGAAATATATAGCATGTCTATTAATGATGTTTTACAATCTTCAAAAGTTCAGGAAAAAATTAAATTGATTTCCGAACAAATTGCTGTGTCTACATGTGCTGATCATCCAAGTGCTTTTTGGGATAGAAAAAAGCATGTAGTTTCTCTTCCATATGAAGACTCTTTTTCGGAGGAACATATTCCTACCAAATCTCGACCCTGTCAGATGAATTTGGAATTACTTGAATTCTGCAAAAAAGAGATTGATAATCTTTTACAAAAGGGTCTTATAAAACCTTCGAAGTCACCATGGTCTTGTACAGCTTTTTATGTCAACAATGCTGCAGAAAAGGAACGTGGTGTGCCAAGATTGGTAATAAATTATAAATCTTTGAATAAAGTTTTAAAGTGGATCAGGTATCCTATCCCTAATAAACGGGATCTTTTGTCCAGATTATATGATGCCAATATATTTTCAAAATTTGATTTAAAATCTGGATATTGGCAGATTTAGCTTTTTAAAGAGCATACTTATAGAACGGCATTCAATGTCCCATTACGGCAATACGAGTGGAATGTTATGCCTTTTGGTTTAAAAAACGCGCCTTCTGAATTTCAGAAAATCATGAATGATATTTTTAATCCATATATGGATTTTGTCATTGTCTATATTGATGATATTTTAGTATTTTCTAAAACTTTAGAATTACATTATAAACATTTAGATATTTTTAAAAAGGTTATTATTCAAAATGGGTTAGTTATATCTAAACCCAAAATGAGTCTTTTTCAGACCAATGTCAGATTTCTTGGTCATTATATTTGCCAAGGAAAAATAGTTCCTATTCAAAGATCCATTGAATTTGCTTCAAAATTTCCTGATGTTCTTAATGACAAGACTCAATTGCAAAGATTTCTTGGGAGTCTAAATTATATTTCCCCGTTTATAAATAATTTGTCAAAAGACCTGGCTCCTTTATTTGAAAGGTTAAAAAAGGGTTATAATTCGCCATGGTCTGATATGCATACTGATATTGTTAAGAAGGTAAAAGAGAAGGTAAGCTCTTTACCTTGTTTAACCCTGGCTAATCCTGATTGGCAAAAAATTATTGAGACCGATGCCTCTAATATAGGTTTCGGCGGTATTCTTAAACAATTGAATCCCCATGATAAAAGGGAGTATTTGATTCGTTATTATTCAGGAAAATGGACTGAGGCCCAACAGAAGTATGCTACGGTGGCCCATGAGATGCTCTGCATTGTTAAATGTGTCTTGAAATTTCAAGATGATCTGTATAACAAAAGGTTTCTGATAAGGACTGATAATAATGCAGTCAGATTTATGTTTAATAAAGATTTCAAACATGATGCCTCAAAAATTATATTTGCTAGATGGCAGGCTCAATTAGCGCCTTTCGATTTTGATATAGAATATAAAAAAGGGAGTGATAATTCCCTGCCAGATTTTTTAACAAGAGAATTTTAAAATGAAAACTAACAAAATTTGTTTTCATTGCAGAATGAGGCCACAATGGCCGTCCCAATTCTCCTCTAATAGAGGAAGGGGAAGAAACCCAGGTCGATATAACGACCGAGGAGGGTCAAATTCTATCACCGGAAGTTATACTTCTCGGGGCTCAAATTCAGGGAGTTATACATCTCAAAATCCTATTATCAGAAGAGGTAATAGAACTCTTGTCAATGAGAATATTTCTCAAAGAGAGGAAACTGAAACTTCATCCTCATCAATTAACTTGGAAGATATTCCGAGAAATAGCCCATTATATGAGGCTTTGCAGCAACATATGGCTAGCAGAAAAAGGCAAAGTAATACCTACGCCTCTATCGCCATGGAGACAACAGAAGATCAGAAAAATTATGAAAAGGTCTCAAAAAGAGAAGTTATACTTCTACTTGAGAATAAAGATATCCGATGGAAAGACGATATTTGGGAGATAATCCAAAAATACTTAATGGAAAAATTATATTTCCCGGGTAAATCATATAAAACCCGAAGTTATTATGAGAATATTCTCCTTTCTACAGGAAGTGCAGAGATATCTCACTTCAAAGACAATAGAGATGAGACAGTTTATAACTTCTCAAAGTTTATTATAAAAAAGATTATATCCATAGAAGAGTGGGGTATCTCCACCATGAAAGAAAAACAAGTTATACTTGAAGGTGAAAGGATGAATTTCACCTATTGGGATTATATCCAAGCTTTCTCATACGTTTTGTATTATAATAATGATAAACATAAGCATACATGGTTCATAAAGGTATGCTCGAAGATATTTCAAAAGACTATACCAAATTGGTTCTTGAAATGGTGGACATTCCACGGTCCTTCTATCAGGATATTACCTGAGCAAATTAAAGAGTTATATGACTCTTGGATACAAGTGTCCCCTGATCTAGGTCGGTTATACCGGGAAGAACATATCAGTTCTCCAGAAAATATCAGCCAAGTTATGTTCTTCATAGAGTTTTCAATTCCTTGGATCCACAAATGGATCCCCGAGTTCGGTTATACCGAAGAACAAATCCCTTGTATTTATCGGACCTATTATAATAATTTCTGGGACAAGATGTTAAAAATTGACCCAGCAACTAAACAAATTTATGGATAAGAAACCGTTGATGATATCAACAAAACTTTAAAAAGGTATCAAGAAAGGGGAAAAATTGAAACTATTAACGACAGCCCCCTAAGACATATTGCGAGAAACATAGCCTATCAACCGGGAAATAAAACCCAACAGATTGAGGATTATCTTAATCTTGTAAAGAAAAATCTACTGGAGTCATTTGAACAAATTTCCAGCAAATCTGATACCTCTATGAAGAGTCCATCAAACTATGAGGACTCTCAAGCGGATGAAGAAGCAGACACCGAAGATGTGTTAAGGGAAGCAGAAAAGCTCCTACAACAAGATAAAATCGAAGATGAAGATAGTGCCGAAAATTTCGTCCAGAGAATGTTAAACGCACAAAGAAAGAAGAAAATCTGATAAGATCAAGGAACCTTGTGGACCCATGGTGGACCCATTGACAGATATATCTGTCGCAATGCAATAATAAAGCACACTGTATTTACTGTACAAAGATTCTTTTCTTTTCTATTTAAAGAGGCCTCTGCCTCACTTGTATAGCATCAGAAATTTTCATTTTCTTTCTCTCTCTAGGTTTTGCTCTGCCTTCTCTCTAAAAAGAAGACACAACTTTTTGTAAATCATCTCTTGTAATTTTTCATTTTGTATAGAAAAAAAAAACCAAAAATCGTCCAAACTTTGGACACAACTTCAGGCCTCAAGGTATTTTATTTTCTGTCTTCTTATTTACTATTTCTCCGATGGCCGAGCTTATAGCCGGCTAAACATCTATCTATGTTGAATACCATGCTGCTTAAATCTCCATAAAGATGAACTAGACTTTATTAAAATCAAGAGATTTTATTATGTGAACTTTAAAGATTTAGTATTAGTGTTGATAGCTTGGTTCGGAGATGGTGGTACAGTAGACAAGAATACTGTAGATCTTGGATTTGCCTTAGTGGCTACGTACAGTTGCCCGGTGAAAAGGCCCGTTTATTGGAGTTGTTTAGGGCCGTTGTTATCCCGGGGAGCCCCTAAAAAGGTATCCTGTACACATGGTCTCAAGATCCGGCAGCATTCTTTGCTCAGACAGGCCCCATGCTTCGGTGAAAGATTACCATGCAGCTATTAATCTATATACTAAATTTTTATACAGATCAGATAATAATTTCTCTTTGTTTTGATTCTTGTTTGAAGACAAGGGTATTATTTGGATAAGGTCTATCACCGTCGAGCGGACTACCGCCGGCACAGATAGATCCTGTCTACATGGTATCAGATCCTGTCTAATGGGCTATTTCTCGGAATATCTTCCAAGTTAATTGATGAGGATGAAGTTTCAGTTTCCTCTCTTTGAGAAATATTCTCATTGACAAGAGTTCTATTACCTCTTCTGATAATAGGATTTTGAGATGTATAACTCCCATATCTATATATATATACACATTATCTATTTTTATATATATAAATGAAACAGTATATATATATATTATATATATATCCTATATATATTTATCATATATTATTATTATACATATATATACTTATTATATATTTATTATATACATATATATACATAAATAAAACAACGGAGAAGAATAAAAATAAATGAAAATGAAATAAAAAATAAAATAAATTTACAGACAGATCTGCGAAGATCTGTCCGGATCCATCGGCCGGGGGGGAAATATGGTGAGTTTCCGGTGGTCGGGTTTGGTTTTGGAGGTTCGCCGGTAGTGGTTTCACGGTACGGTGCTGGTGGCGAAACGGAGAGGAGAGAAGGGCGACTGGTGATGTGTTGTTTGGTGCGGCTGCTGTCAGTGGTGGTGTTCGCTTGGAAAAATGGAGGAGGCTGCGAGAGAGTAGAGGAGGAGTTTCGGCCGGAAAAGTGGAGGGGAAGGTAGAGGGAGGTCAGGTGGTCGGCGGATCTGGGTGCGTAGGTGTTGTTCGGCCGGAGATGGCCGACGATGGGGAGAGAAGGTCGAGAGGAGGGAGGAATGGGCGGCTGCTGCTGTGTGTGGAGAAGAGGGAAAGAATGAAAATGATTTAGGGTTTTGGGGGGTTTGGTTGATAAATAAGGAAATGTGTTGGAAGTTAATATGGACCGTAGGATCAAATGAAATAAACGGTTAGGATTAGTTTAGGCTAGATGGGTCGGTTTACGGGTCATATGCGGGTCGCGGATATTTAATTTGAATAGGTTGAATTAGTATTTAAATTATGGCCAGAAATTGATCAAAGTGGCTAGAATTGACATAAATTGAATAGAAAGTGGCCAGATTTGAAATAAATTGAATGAAATTACAAAGAAAAATGGCTATAATTTAAATAAATGAATGAAATTGAATTTAGCTGCTATTAAATTAATAAATATACTACTCTTTTAAATAATTTAATAAATAGATAATAAAATAGTTTAAATTATAAGAAAATCATACAAATATTATTATTAATAAATAAATTCTAAATTTAAGTATACTTATGTAAATATCATATAATTAAATTATTATATTTATAAATAATTTAATGACTAGAAAATAAAATTAAGTTATCAAATATTATAAAAATCATATTATTTACATACAATTTATAAATTCGAGTAGTATTATTGGTCAAATCACTTTGTAAAATTTAGTAAAATTAGATAAATAGTTTATTAAGTAAAGAATATATTTCAAAATAAGGACGTCTATTAATACGAAATATATTATATACGATGTAATTATTTAATATCAAAAAATTAAAATTAATATGAGTCATATTTGTAACTTGAAATAATTTTCACAATATTATGATAATAAATTATTTTATAAATATAAAAATAAGTCGAATATTTGCATAAAATAAAATAAATAAATATATACATATATAAGTAGCATATTAAGGCATAGCCAGGTCAAAATTGGGTGTCAACAGTTAACATTATGTTTATATTTTCAATTATGATTGCATAATAAATCTTGTTATTGTTTCATCATGACATACAAATCTACTTATGTTTTAATGATTAATGTTATTGTTTCATCATGACATACAAAACTACTTAAGTTTTAATGATTAATATAACAAATAGTTTAACAATAAGAAAAATAAATTTTAGATAAGGCGAGAGAGGAGTATAGTATCTTTTAAATTTTTTTTGTCTCTTTTAATAACCCTAGTTAATTTGATCCATTAAGAAGACTTTTATATGTTACTAAATTAAAAAAATAGTGTTTATCATATTATAATAAAAATAGGAAGAACTTAAGTGAAAAGTTAAATTACTAAATTGTCCATAAAATTATTGAATCACATTTTTGCCCTTTAAAAATGTACTATTTCAATAACAATAATGTACAAAATAGTAAATACACTTCATAGTAATAAATATTGTACGCTTATGAATAATAAAGATAATACTAATGAGACTCTTCTAATACAATCATTATTAGGTTCTTTAAACTTATACATCCTAACAAAGATTAATAAAAAAAATTAAATTAAAAGAAAGATAACCCATGAATAAACTTTTACTAAGACCTTTGATAACTTGAGAAATTTACTTTTAAAACCGTACAATAATGAATAATAATTATGGTTATGCATTAAAAGGTATAACCTTTCATATTTTAATGGGTAGGATAATTATAATTGAAAATAACAATCAGTTACTAATTTTTTCATAAGTTGAAGAAAACATCAGTTTAAAAATTATGTTATTAATGAACAAATTATGTTAATGACATTTTGTTAAAGTTTATCTCCCGTTTATTAAAGATCAAATTCTTAATTTCTAATTAATTCAAAGATTAACCGTATTACATCTTATTTATTGAGTTTCTTTGAATATTAATTAATAAAATCAATTAATTTCTTATCAGTTACATATACTTTTTGTTTGCCACATTACTTTCAAATCTATTCATCCCCTCAAATCTTATCTAAAGTTCTTTCATATTAGAAAAGTTCAAATCTCTCTTATATATAAAGAAAACATCAAGCAAGTTCTTCTGCAAAAGTGAGTCTTGATCAACCAAAAATATTGTTGCTTCAAAATTCAAAGTTTGATGTAGATTTCTCTTACTCTTTTTCTCATTCACATCATTTCCTTTATTGAGGTGTTTACATCTCCTTTCTATGAATTGTTTGTTTTTAAAGATTCATTTTGTTACGCCCCGTAAGTTCTTGACACTTAGTTGGCCTATTCGCATGTTGGTTAAGAGTTTTAGAATGTTATACGTGCGAGAAAAGGGCCCGGGGAGAGACCGGACAAGTGCCAAGTCCGAGCGTCGCAAGACAAATGCGACTTATAAATCACATTCGACAAATGCGACTTATAAATCGCATTCGACAAATACGACTTAAAGGGGGTTCAGGCCCACGTATATAAAGCCCCACTTCGTTTTTTTAAAGTCATTTTTCATTCTTCATTTCCAGTGAGCGACCAGAAACAGTGAGGGACGAGGGTTTAACATAAGAATACGTCCGATTACGCCGTCAAACACAGTCCAAACTCAAATTAACTTCAGGTACCAAAGTATAAAGCTGCAGGGAGCATTTCTATGGAGTTAGTTTCGAGAGAATCGCCCAGTGAAGCGGCGACCCGCCAAGTCAAAGTGATTGAAATTGCTCCAAACTAGTGTTAATACACTTCCGTTATTAAAGTAAGTATTTCTCCCTTCTAGACTCCCGAGAAATTGCGAGTTTTCGGTCATTCTTCGATAAGTCGAAGAATAGGCAGTAAATATATTCATAAGTATGGTTTCTCTCCAAAATAATAGTAGAATTAATTCTATTCCTTCATGAATATGAATACAGTTGGGGAAATAGCTGAATATTAGCCGAGCTACGCCAGTTAATCAGGAAGCCGGCAGTTAAGGTATGTAAAGCCAGTTTCTTTCGGCAAGCTAGTAGTTCCAGTATAGTAAAATGGTACAAATTCCAATAGAATATTTTAGAAGCCGTATATTCTGTTCAGTATGAATTTAGTAACGCTCATTAGAAATATTAACTCGTATTTAGCATGGAACTTAGTTGAATAACATGATTCTCAGCAGAATATTCCAGCAATATTATATCTTGTTTTAGTACTAGATTCAGTACAGCATGTCAGAGAATATATATATATATATATATATATATATATATATATATATATATATATATATACACACACACATACACACACACACAATATTATTATTAGTTTCAACATGTATTGTATGCAGTATTATTATCAGTTGAGACTTACTTGTGTTGTTTTGGGTTGGATTACCTAGCATCCATGACCGGCCCAGGATTAATAGCTGTATCGACTCGTCCGCGAGAGGGCGAGGATACGTCACTCTACAGAGTGGCATGCCATCCGCTAGGGACGAATATGGGATGCCAGTTTCCCCATATTATGCCTTGGTCGGCTTTTATACACCCCCTTCGAGCGCTTGCGCCCGGGGTGTTGATTTCAGGAGTCCCCCAGACTCAGGTACAGTTATAGTCAGGGGCTCAGCGGGCCCAAGTGCATACCGAGGGAATCGGCAGGATTCTTATAGTTACTAGGAGAGATGGGATGACCGGGGTAGGGGTATAGATTGTGTGATGAATGTACCTTCCAGCTTATGGGGGTCAGGTAAGGTTCATGTGTGCGATGTTATTCTATGTTATGCTAGATATAGATGGATAAACAATAGAATGCCACATTACTAGGTATGACTCCTACTCCTTTTAGTGTAGTTAAGGACAGTCTTGAATTCACATTTCCAGTCAGTTACAGTCTGTTTCTTTATTACTTCAGTTCTATCAGTTTTATTGTTTACATTCAGTACTTTCATTTGTTGCTTTGCCTACTTAGTACAAGCGGTACTGGCGCCCATTTGGGGTGCTGCATTACTTACCTGCAGGTACTCATAGACGAGGAGAAGATCCCTCGTAGTTCCAGCCAGCGTACAATGCCTTCAGCTCCTTTCATCCGGAGCTCGAAAGACAAAGGTTGACTTCCCTTTTATTTGTACAGTATGGGTAGGCCGGGGCCCTGTCCCGACCATCTTGCTATTCTTAGAGGCTTGCAGATTGTATATATTCCCTGTGGTTAGCTGTGTAGGCTGTGTGGGGCCATTTGTGTGTTTCAGTTGTATGCAGCGGCCGTGTGGGGCCTTATTCAGTTGGTAGTGGTGACCTTGTCGGTCACATAGTAGCTTGGTACTTGTTTTCATTTCTCAGATGAACTAGTAAGCATGGTGGCCTTGTCGGCCCGCATAGGTTCCCGTATGTTCAGTTGTTCTGGTTAGCTGTTAATTTCCTACAGGTGGCTATAGGCCTAGTAGGGTGGAGGCTGTTTTATAGTCGTTATATAGCCCGTTGGTTCCATGAACCCAGAGTTAGAGCCAGCCTGGCACCAGAAGTGCTTAGGCTCAGGTCCAGCAGTCCAGGTCCTAGTAGGGCACCAGTTGCCAGTCATGCCTTCCAAGGCGGGGCATGACAAACTTGGTATCAGAGCAGGTCGTATCCCAGGGATTCTGCAAGCCGTGCTAAGTAGAGTCTTGTCTATGGATGTGTTGTGCACCACATACTATAGACAGGAGGCTGGAAGGCATGATAGGATGGTTACTCTTTCTTCTCATTCAGTCGTGCTATAGAGCAGTATAATATATGGTTGAGTCCCTAGAGCTTATTATACTCTTTGTTTACAGATAAAATGTCAGACCAGCGACATCCTATCACAGGCCGAAGGTTGGATACAGTAGCAGGAGAGGGCACCGGCAGGATGCCTCAGCCTCGTTTAGAATTAGCCCGATCTGTGGGCGATACAGAGGCATCGTCCCAACCTTCTCAGCAGTCTTCACCACATCAGGAGCCACTTGGGACGACACCACCTCCAGCAGTCCCCATACCTGTACCGTCTGACCAGGAGGTCAAGAGTGCAGTAGTCATGTTAGCACAAATGATGGCCTCTCAGCGTCAATCGATGCCATCTATAGCTGCAGAGTCGTCAGGAGGGCCCGGGAGTTCGAGGGTCCGAGAATTTCTAGCACTAAGTCCCCCGCAGTTTATAGGTACGGATAGGATAGAGGACCTCTAGGATTTTCTAGAACAGATGCAGAGAATCTTCAAGTTGATGCATGCCACACCCACAGAGTCGGTCAAATTGGAGGTATTCCGGTTATGGGACATCGTCGTGTTGTGGTATGAGAGTTGGGAAAGGTCCCGAGGGAGAGATGTTTCCCCTCTGACCTGGTCCAGCTTCTCAGAGGCTTTTTTGGATCATTGTCTACCACGGGAGATTCGACAAGCCCGGGTTGATCAGTTTTTACACCTGGAGTAGGGGGCAATGAGTGTTCGAGAATACGCTCTGCGGTTTGATTCTTTGGCTCGGTATGCGCCAGCCTTTGTTGATACCATGCCATCCAGAGTACACTGTTTCATCATGGGATCTAATCCAGAGTATGTTGTGACTTGTATTACAGCTACTCTGCGAGAGGACATGGATATGCCCGAGTTCAGGCATTCACTCAGAATATTGAGGGCATTGGACAGAGGCAACGGGATAGGAGAAACAGTCAGGAACAGCACCGCAGGGACAGGCCAGTTGAGTTACAAGGGGAGGTCCGGGGAGGACCTAGGCCACGATTGTCAGATAGGCCGCCCAGACCCCTACCTCCATTACAGCAGCAGAGGGGTAGGTTTAGTCGCTGGGGGCAGCCAGAGTCCGGTGGAGGTTCGCAGACAGCAGATTCACCGCAACAGAGGAGGGTAGAGCAGAGTAGGTATACATTACCACTTTGCCCTATTTGTAGCTGACGCCACTCTGGAGCATGCAGATATGGCTCCACCGAGTGTTATATTTGTGGCCAAGAGTGTCACTTGATGAGAGATTGCCCAGCCATAGGTCAGGGTGACCGGGATCGAAAAAACAGGTCATCAGTAGGGTCACGAGCTCCAGCATCCCCAGCAGGGCGCAGGCCCTCAGTTTCAGCAGGTAGAGGCCGAGGTAGATCAGGGGCCTCTAATTCAGGTGCGGGGACAAGCTATACCTATGCATTACCAGGGAGAATGGATTCAGAGGCGTCTCCAGATGTTGTGACAGGTATGTTGACTATTTTCTCTCACCCTGCTTATGTATTGATCGATCCGGGATCTACCTTGTCTTATGTTACCCCATTAGTGGCTCAAAAGTTCAGTATTGTACTAGAATTGCTTCAGCAACCCTTTTCAGTATCTACACCCGTCGGTGACTCTATTATAGCCAAAAGGGTTTATCGAGGGTGTACAGTAGAGGTTGCTAACCGTCAGACCACAACAGATTTGGTAGAGTTAGAAATGGTTGATTTTGACGCCATTATAGATTTGGTAGAGTTAGAAATGGTTGATTTTGATGCCATTATGGGTATGGATTGGTTAGCTCCATGCTATGCCAATGTAGAATGCTGGACCAAGAGGGTCCGATTCCACTTCCAAGGGGGGCAGTACGAGAGTGGAAGGGCAGTACAACTATGCCAAAAGGTAGGTTTATTTCCTATCTTCGGGCGAGAAAGTTGATGGCCAAGGGGTGCATTTACCACATTGTCAGAGTTCAGGATGTTCGGGTAGAGCCTCTGACTCTCCAGTCTGTTCCAGTGGTGAATGAATTCCCCGATGTATTTCCAGATGAATTACCTGGTATTCCCCCAGAAAGGGAAATAGACTTTGCAATTGATTTATTACCAGGCACCCAACCTATATCAATTCCCCCTTATCGCATGGCTCCTGCTGAACTCAGAGAACTAAAGGAGCAGTTGAAAGATTTATTAGATAAGGACTTTATCAGGCTGAGTACTTCACCTTGGGGTGCGCCAGTTCTGTTTGTGAGAAAGAAGGACGGCTCCCTCCGTATGTGTATAGACTATCGGCAGCTAAATAAAGTTACGATCAAGAATAAGTATCCGCTTCCCAGGATAGATGATTTGTTTGATCAGTTATAGGGAGCCAGATATTTCTCCAAAATTGACTTAAGGTCCGGATATCATCAGGTTCGGGTTCGTGAAAGAGACATTCCAATAACTGCCTTGAAGACACGATACAACCATTTTGAATTCTTAGTCATGTCCTTTGGGATTACGAATGCTCCACCAGTATTTACGGACCTGATGAACAGTATTTTCAGACCATACCCGGACCTATTCGTGATAGTATTTATTGACGATATTCTAGTGTATTCTCGCTCAGAGGCAGACCACCAGGATCATTTGCGGACAGTGCTCCAGATTCTCAGAGACCGTCAGCTATATGCCAAGTTCTCTAAATGTGAATTTTGGCTAAATTCAGTAGCCTTTTTGGGGCATATCGGGTCGGATGCTGGTATATAGGTAGATACGCAGAAAATAGAAATAATGAAAACATGGCCCAGACCTACCACTCCGACCGAGGTACGCAGTTTCCTGGGATTAGCAGGGTACTACAGGAGGTTTGTTGAAGGATTTTCCACCTTAGCAGCACCTCTGACTAAACTGACACAGAAGGCAGCAAAATTTCAGTGGACTGAGGCATGTGAGTAGAGCTTCCAGGAATTGAAAGACAGGTTAACATCAGCTCCAGTGTTAGCATTGCCAGAAGGTACAAAAGTTTATGCAGTTTAATGTGACGTTTCGGGTGTTAGGTTAGGATGTGTGTTGATGCAGCATGGTAAAGTAATTGCTTATGCTTCCAGATAGCTGAGGAAACATGAAAAGAACTATCCTACCCATGACCTGGAATTGGCCGCAGTGATTCACGCCTTGAAGATATAGAGACATTACTTGTATGGCGTCCACGTGGATATTTTCACTAATCATAAGAGCCTACAGTATATCTTCACCCAGAAAGAACTGAACTTGCGCAGTGTCGCTGGTTAGAGCTGTTGAAAGACTATGATATGAATATTCTGTATCACCCACGAAGGGCCAATGTGGTGGCAGACGCCCTTATCCGTAAGTCTATGGGGAGTTTGGCATACTTATAGCCTGTGCAGCAAAAATTAGCCTGGGAATTGCATCAGTTAGCCAGTTTAGCTGTTCGTGTAGTAGAAATAGAGGACAGCAGAGCGGTAATCCAGAACACCGCAGTGTCGTCTTTAGTCGTGGAAGTAAAGGAACGGTAGTGTGAAGATCCTAGCCTGGTTCAACTTAGAAATAGAGTTCAGCAAGGAGAGGTGACAGATTTTCAGATAACCGAGGATGGGGTATTGCGATATAAAGATCGCCTTTGTGTTCAAGACGTTGCAGGGTTTCGCCAGTAGATTATGGGCGAGGTACAGTATGCCCGTTATTCTCTCCACCCAGGTTCGACGAAAATGTACCACGATATAAAAGAAATCTACTGGTGCATGGAATGAAGAAGGGGATAGAAGAATTCATAGCTTAGTGTCCCAACTGCCAGCAGGTAAAAGCTGAACATCAGAAACCAGGTGGACTGACTCAGGATATAGCTGTGCCTTTATGGAAATGGGAAGCAATGAATATGGACTTTGTAGCAGGATTACCTCGCACCAGACGTAGATATGATTCGATCTGGGTAATAGTTGACAGATTGACCAAATCAACTCACTTCCTACTGGTAAGGACTACCTTTTCAGCTGAAGATTATGCTGAGATGTATATTAGAGAAATAGTCAGGCTGCATAGTGTTCCAGTGTCCATTATCTCCGACAGAGGGGCACAGTTTACGGCTAAGTTCTGGAAATCATTTCAGAAAGGCTTGGGGATGCAGGTTAACTTGAGCACAACTTTCCATCCTCAAACAGATGGGCAGACAGAACGTGTTCACTCCCAATTACACGCAAGTGCACGTGGTTGTACAAGTAATAAAGTGGCTTTATTTCAAGCCAGGTATCGAACCCACAAGGACTATAATATGACAGTAATTTTTCTTTAAGTGTTTAGTATACGCAATTCTTTATACAAGTAGACAAACAGAACAAATGGTAAATTTTCAATAATACTATTTAATGTAACTTTAAGTAAGAAGATTGTAAATTATAATCTAAACAATAGCACGAACAAGCTAAGGTTAAGGAAAAACATGCAAATATGTAATTTACTGATTAAATTTCAGTCAACACTTCTCTTCGGTTGTTGGTCGGGAATTATTAACCAATGGATTGGGTCTTTCGAACTCCTCTCCAATTAAAGAATCATGAGACTTTAATTACACATTTCTATGATGCAAACACTTCATATTCTAGCAATACACAACAAATTCCATAGATGACCAAATATGACATTACAGATATATTTCTATTCTGAATGTTAATCTTCTCTTAATTTCTCAACCAAGACAAGAACATATCCTACCAATTCACATCTATCCGATTAATCTTCCTTTCGGAATTAAAATTGGAATTCTAGGATTTACATTAACAATGGCCAAGCATTAATGTAGTAAAAACAAGAATTAATAGAACAACCGTTGTAGAGAATATAAAAACTCAAATCACATTAATTACATACTACTGCAATCATCCTCAACCTCAGCCAAAGGTGAATTAGCCACTCATTTGATGATTAAACATCTTAAAACAAGAAATCATACAAGAAATTGAAATCTAAGAGAAAAAGGAAGAAAATTAACCAAAGAACTTCTTCAGCTCAACTGCCTGATACCCACGTTCTAGCTTGAAATGTCAGATATCTTAAAATAAAACCTAAGTGTGCTATTTATACAAGTGGAAAATTTCTCGGTATAAACTGGCAACGTGGCACGAAGGGTATCGCGGAGCATCAGCTCCGAGCCACGGCCTTGTCGCGGAGCTTAACTGGAACTTGGGGTACCGGATTATTATCTGGCACAGAGGGTATCGCGGAGCCTCAGCTCTGTGCCACAGATGTAACGCGCACCTTCACTGGAATCCAGCACAAATCCCACTCTAAACAGAATGCCTCCGCGATGGTGGCGTGACACGACCCTTTCGCGGTGCATCAAATTTTAGCATTTTCTTGCCGACTTCCGGGTTTTGCTTCCGAGTCCATTCCTCCACTTCACCAACTTGTAGATTAGTTCCCAAAATTCATTCTAACTGCCATAAACAATAACTAATTATGTTGGTTAGTATAAATCCACGTTTACATATAAACCACATGAGAATGTACACATAAAAGTAGATAAACAAGTCAAAATTAAGAAATAAAGTATCACTTGGGCATGCAATTATGCCCAAGATCACCTACCCCACACTTAAAGCCTTGTTCGTCCTCGAACAACCCTTTCACATCTCATGTAATTGAAGACTCACGCATAGCTAAATTATCACGACGATTCAAGCTATGGCTATAAGGATTATTTAAGATAGCAAGTTAAAAATAAGGCATGCATGATTTCATCATTAAAATGAATTACAACTATGTTAAGACCCCCTAACCTCAAGAATTGACTCTCAATCTTAGCAAACTCATGCAAATTAACCGATCAAGAAATCCACATGAATGTTATCTCTCATTAAACATGTGCCCTCACAACACAAGAGAGTTACCCCATTTTTACTTCAAAAGAATTTCAAATCACAAACAATATTGGTATATGAATAAAATTACGCTCACTCTCTCCAAGAATTCACATGCATCATGTAGTGAACCATAAGCTTGCCCTTAGTGTTTACTCCACTAATTTAAGGATGTATGAATATAAGATCAAGTAGGACTTAAGGGATTGTAATGTAAGCTAAGAGACGGGTAGGTACTATTCTGGCCAGTAATAGTGACTATCTTCCCCCAAGCGCTTTTAATACATCCACCTCCATTAAGGACATCTCCTCTATACTTCCTCCTCACTCTTCTCACTCTTGAATTTTCTCTTTGTGTTCCCATTTCTTTAAGCACACTCAGCTTACTAGTAAAGCGTATTTAAGCAAATTTTTCATTTACTTTTGTACTCTCTACTAATAATCAATCATTTTCAAACAAGTGCACCTTCATCCTTTTCTTAACTTTCACAACTTCTACTTTTCCTTCTATTTCACGCTTTTCACTCCTTCACTCTTTGGAATTTTTCACTTAAGCGCTTAGGAGTTTTGGATCAAATTTACGGCTAATGAAAGAAAAGGATTAAGCTTATGTTGTAACTATCAAAGAATAGGCTTAAGGCTCAATGGGGCTAATTAGGATTTAACATTCAAGGTAGGTAAGATACGGGATAAAATTTAGGTTCATTCAAAGAAATGCCTACATCCTTTCTTACAATCCACATCCTTCATTTCATTTTATACACACACCAGGCAAGTTCTAGACACTTCACCGTAGCATGGAATATTTAGAAAAACTCACACTCACTGCACATGCACATGCTCAATTTAAGACATATTCACAGACTCTTAACTCAGTTAATTACAAGAATTCAAAATTAAGCTTTAATCACATCGAGTCGAATTCTAGAGCCGAGGTGCCTCAACATGTTTAACACACTTGCATGCTTCCATCCGAATCACTCTTGCATCTTACAATATAGCATATAACAAGAATGTCGAGCCATTAATTAGCTATGTGTTCAAAAAAATCTAAACCTACTGACTAAATTTTCCTTAAGACAGTCGTCATCCATCCATCATAGGGAACAGTCTCTATCTAAGACTTCGATTCAAAGGGACTATTCTCGAAAAAAAGCACCGAAAACAAAAACCGAGAAACCCAAATAAAAAAAAATAGAAACAAAATAAACAATAAAAAATAAAAATAAAAAATAAAAATAGCAAATAACTTACAAAATAAACAATAAAAAATAAAAATAAAAAATAAAAATAGCAAATAACTTACACAAATAATTATACAAATAACTCCTTAACAAATTATTATAATTACATCACTAGCGCCAACACACAAAAGCATCAACAACATAACACGAAACACAATATCACACATTAAACAGCCACAGAAGCACATGCATATCACAACCTTACTACACCAGCACCTAACTACTCCCACCCCACACTTAGTTGGAACACTGTACCCAGTGTTTGCATATCTGCAATTAAAAACAAGGTTTGGGTGGTGTAACTCCCTGATCAATCAAAATGTTCAATCTCTTCATCAGGTGCTAGTGCCTCATCTCCAAGATCAGAATCCTCTTCGCCGTCCTCCTCTGACTCAATGTCTGAGTCATCCCAGCGTGTTTCCTCATCAGTAGGGACGTCGTCATCAACTGGTTCTACAAATGCGAGCCCACCTCTGCATAATGCTCGGGCATGCTCATTAAATGGATAATCCATGTCGAGCTGCCACAATTCATCTTCCGTAGCAGGCCTTCCACCAATCCGCAATTGTAGCATCTGCATCCCATACATTCGGGCCATGTATTGGTCATCCCGAGCATGTCGCTCGGCGAGTGTAAGCACAGGCCCAAATGTGGTATCAGGTGCTTTGGTCTTAGTGACATCCAAAGCACGCCGGTCAAGTTGAGGAATGTAGTCCAGGGACTCCTCTTCAATACCATGGCCCCTGAGGAAAGTAGTGAGAAGACCACCGAAACCATACCAATACCCTTGATGAGGTCTGCCTTTCTTCATGGCGAAAATAATCACTGCTCCAACATTTATCTCCAGTCCTTTCATCAATGCATACACCGAACAAACTCTGTCCTGGGTGACATCAGTCATGTGTACCCCCAGGATCAGGTAAGTACATACTATCTTCAACCAGATTCTCGCTTCTCTGTTCATTTGGGAGTATGGCAATGTCTGGTGATATCCCCTTTCCTTGTGATGACTCCACCTAGCTGTTGATCATGCTTCACATAAAGTGCGTCTGATATTTGCATATGGTGGAGTGATATTCAGCTGGCAGAGGACATGCGCGTCTGTGTCCCGCGTCCCCAAGATAGCATTTAGATGTTGTGGTTCAAAAGTAACCACCTATCCTCTGATCTTAACTGTGTGGCTGCGCACAGTGGAATTCCAATTAGCGTATAATTCCCTTATGAGATGGAGATTGCACTCTTTGGGTTCTTCAAAGATGAAGTTTAACCCAACAGTGTTTATCCTGTGTAGGATTCTCGGGGAATTCTTGAGCTAGTGGTTCCCGTGCTATTTGTTCCTCTGGAAAATACTTGGTTTCCTTGTGTTTGGCTTACAATTTCTTTCCCTCATCTGTAACCCATCATGTTCCATATTGTCTACGTCTCCCTCTTGGAACAGGTGGTGCTGCTGGCACTGCTGCCTCAATTCTCAATCTTTTTCTGCTGGCGCCAGATGTGGATGCGCCTTTCCCTTTGTCTTGTCTTCCAGACATTTGTCCTGTCCATCAAAAGCATATATTTCAAATGTCATTCATGGTATAGTTGGCTACTACTAAGGCTGGGCTTAAATTGACCACCCCACACTTAGTCGTTAGCCGCAGCCAATACAATTCGGCAAGAACAATCACATATTTTCAGTTCTTATTTCCCAAAAGGTTTAGTGCATTAATAAAGGTCGATGAAACAATTTCATTGTACTACTAAGACTTCATACAATGCATTATGAAAGTTCGTCCATCGATTCATTTTATAAACTCATGAGCAATTCTCAAGTTATGCACAACAACCTATGGGATTTTCCTACTTTCATCCCCCAAAATCCATCTTCTACCATAACATAATCCAACTTCAATCACAACATGTTTCAACTCAAACAACATGCACATCCCAAAATATCTCCATTTTTACCCATTTCTTCTTCTTCCTAATTAAATTTCTAACCCCTAGTTATCAACAATATAAGATTTTCAATACAAATCATGTAATTATTGAGTTTATAACACAACCTTAGCACAAAATCAACATTCATCCATGACCCAATCAATTAAACATCTTATTAATAACTTAGGGCAGAATTTCATCAAAGAAAACATCTTCAAGAATCGAAATATGCAACAATAATGAGAAAAAATTAGAGAACATATCTTTACTTGAAGAATTTTAAGAAGAATTGAAGAAATTTTCCTAGCTACGGCCGTGGCACGTTGAGGAAGAATGGGGATTGGGAGTTTTTTCGCGGAGGGTTCAGTAAAATGTGGGAAAAATAAGAATTTTTGGGGTTAAAAAGAGTGATTTCGCGCGGGTCAACCTGTTGCCCCGAACTGACCCGGCGTAAAATTACACTCAAGGTGTCACGGAGGGTAACACAGAGGCCATGCTCCATGACACAGAGCCGACGCGGAGGCTCGCTGGAATTTTAAATATACCTTGATTAGCCTCAACGTGTCACTGAGGATAACACGGAGGTCAGCCTCTGTGACACGGAGGCAACGCGTACCCTCACTATTTCTTGCCCCAATTTTCACTTTTTACCTTTATTTTTCCATTTGTGATTTTTTTTTTGTATTTTTGCCCTCCATATTTCCTGCAAATCACAAACAACAACAATTTGTTAGAAAATCATAGGTTGCCTCCCATCTAGTGCCAGTTTTTCTTTTCTTTTTTTTTTCTTGTCTAGTACATTACATCCACGGGTTGCCTCCCGTGCAACGCCTAGTTTACTGTCGCAGCTTGATGCTTGTCATCCTCATTCATCTACTAAGGTGATAGACGTCTTCTCTCGATTAACGTCTTCACCCTGGTAGTGCTTACACCTCTGTCCATTCACCAAAAATGTGGCACTTTTATCCTCTTGCCAAAATTCAACCGCCCTGTGCGGAGTCATCCTTGCTACTTCAAATGGCCCTGACCACTTGGAGCGCAATTTCCCTGGGAAGAGTTTCAACCTTGAGTTGAATAGCAACACCTTTTGACCTGGTTCAAAGATTCGATGCACCATGTGCCTGTCGTGCCACCTTTTCATTCTTTCTTTGTAGCATTTTGCACTTTCATATGCGTGCCATCGAAACTCGTCCAACTCACTCAGTTGCATCAATCTCCTCTTTCCTGCAAGCTCAGGATCCATGTTCAGCTTTTGCACAACCCAAAAAGCTCGATGTTCCAGCTCCATGGGTAGATGACATGCCTTCTCATAGATCAATCTGTACGGTGAAGTCCCAATGGGTGTCTTATATGCAGTTCGATATACCCACAATGCATCATCCAGGTTGCTTGACCAATCCAAGCATTGTGCGTTCACCGTTTTCTGCAAAATCTGTTTAATTTCCCTGTTTGACACCTCTACTTGCCCGCTAGTTTGGGGATGATATGTTGTAGCCACTCTATGCCGAACCCCATATTTTGATAGCAAATTCCTGAACCCTGCATTCACAAAGTGTGCCCCTCTATCACTGATAATTGCTGGTGGTGTACCAAACCTGGTGAAAATCTGCTTCTTCACAAATTTAGTCACCACCTTGTTGTCATTCCTGGGACAAGCTACTGCCTCAACCCACTTAGACACGTGGTCCACTGCCACCAAGATGTATCGATTGCCAAACGATGGTGGAAACGGGCCCATGAAATCTATCCCCCACACATCAAACACCTCAACTTACAATATGTGATGCAATGGCATTTCCTGTCTTCTGCTGATTGTTCCTGTCCTTTGACATCTATCACATACTTTGACATAAGCTGCAGCATCTTTGAACAGTGTGGGCCAAAAGAACCCGGATTGTAGCACTTTGTGAGCAGTACGCTCTCCTCCATGATGACCTCCATACAACGATGAATGACAACTCCTCAGCACCTTTGCCGTCTGACTTTCTGGAATGCATCGCCTCATCACTTGATATGATCCTTGCTTAAATAGATACGGCTCATCCCACATGTAGTACCGGGACTCATGCCTCAGCTTCTTCCTTTGTTGAGCCATTGCCTCAGGTGGGTATACTCCACTTACCAACAAATTCACAATATCTGCATACCAAGGGAGTTCAGCTTCCTTTATTGCCAAGAGTTGTTCATCGGGGAACTCTTCTCTGATGCTCTCACCTTCCTTCACATATGAACGGCTAGCCGCGATAGGTGATCTGCAACCTGATTTTCACTTCCCTTCCTATCTCGGATCTCCAGATCAAACTCTTGCAGCAATAATATCCACCTGATTAGCCTGGGCTTTGCATCTTTCTTGCCAAATAAGTACCGAATTTCGCATGATCAGTGTGTACCACCACTTTCGACCCCACCAGATAGGATCTAAACTTGTCAAATGCAAATACTAGAGCCAGCATCTCCTTCTCAGTGACTGTATAATTAACTTGTGCAGCGTCAAGTGTTTTGCTTGCATAGTTGATGGAATGAAAAATCTTATTCCTTCGCTTCCCCAATACTGCTCCTACAGCCACATCACTTGCATCACACATTAACTCAAAAGGATATTCCCAATCGGGAGCAATGAGAATAGGAGCTTCCACCAGCTTCTTTTTCAGCTTCTCAAATGCTTCTACACATTCCTTGTCAAATTCAAACTTCACCTCTTTTTCTAACAATCGGCATAACGGTCTAGAAATTTTAGAGAAGTCTTGAATAAACCGTCTATTAAACCCAGCATGTCCTAGAAAGCTGTGGACACCCTTAACTGATACTGGCAGTGGTAGCTTTTTCAATCACCTCTATTTTTGCACGATCGACCTCCAAACCTCTGCATGACACCTTATGGCCAAGGACAATACCCTCCTTGACTATAAAGTGACACTTTTCCCAGTTGAGCACCAGGTTTGAGTCCTCACATCTAGCTAACACCCTGTCAAGATTCTGCAAACACATAGCAAACGAGTTACCAAAAACAGAAAAGTCATCCATAAATACCTCGACATAGTCTTCCACCATATCATGGAATATGGCCATCATGCATTGCTGGAATGTGGCTGGTGCATTGCATAGACCAAAAGGCATCCGCCTGAAAGCATATGTCCCATAAGGACATGTAAACGTGGTCTTCTCCTGATCTTCTGGTGCTATGACTATTTGATTATAGCCAGAGTATCCATCCAAAAAGCAATAATATTCCTGCCCTGCCAGCCTGTCCAACATCTGATCAATGAATGGAATAGGATAATGATCTTTTCGAGTGGCCTCATTGAGCTTCCTGTAATCCATGCAAATTTTCCAGCCCGTGACTGTGTGTGTGGGAATCAGCTCATTCTTCTCATTTGTAACCACTGTCATTCCCCCTTTCTTGGGAACGCATTGAACTGGGCTAACCCATTCATTGTCTAAGATGGGATATACCACTCCTGCATCCAGCCACTTGATCACTTCCTTTCTGACTACATCCTTCATCACCGGATTCAATCTCCGCTGATGTTGCACGGTTGGCTTGGATCCCTCTTCCATAAATATTCTGTGTGTGAAGAAAGCTGGATTAATCCCCTTAATGTCCGACATCTGCCATCCCATTGCTCTCTTTCTCCTCTTAAGGACCACCAATGCCTCTTTCACTTGTACACCTGTCAGTTCTACTGAAATGATGACTGGTAAGGTGTCATCTTCACCCAAGAATACATACTGCAGATGTGGAGGCAATGTCTTTAACTCTAATTTAGGTGCCTCCTCTATTGATGGCTTTGGGGATGGTTCCAAAGACCTATTCAACTGTTCAAAATCTTTCTTCCTGAAGAACTATTTTGGCTCATTCAAAGTCTGCACCATCTCATATGTCGCACTGTCCCCAAAATGATCACGTCTCGCCAAGACTCTCTCTAAGGGATCCTATGAGTCAATAATCTGAAGGTTGACTCCTTATTCAAAACATTGATTGCTGATAACTCTTCATAGATGGTCGGTAGATTCATGGCCTTGTAGACATCAAAGACCTCTACCTTATCATGAGCTCTCATGGTTAGCTGACCAGTAGCTACATCAATTAAGGCTCGCCCGATTGCTAAAAAGGGACGTCCCAAAATAAATGTGACTTCCGCATCTGGCTCAAAATCAAGAATTATAAAATTCACTAGGAAAATGAGGGAGCCTACTTGCACTAGCACATCCTCCACGATACCATTAGGTTTGGCTAATGAACGGTCAACTAGCTGCAAGATCACAGTAGTGGGTCTAGGACTACCCAGCCCCAGCTTCTTGAATACTGATGTTGGCATCAAATTTATACTTGCTCCCAAATCACACAATCCACAAGCTTGAATAGACTGCCCAATTATAATCGGAATAGTAAAGCTCCCAGGATCCTTGAGCTTTGTCGGCAATCGATTTTGAATACGAGAGGTGCACTCCTCAGTAAGTGCAACTGTAGCATACTCTGTCAGTCTGCTCTTGTTTGCTACAATGTCTTTGATGTACTTGGCATATTTTGGCACTCCCTACAACACATCAACTAAAGAAAGATTAATATGTACCTGCTTCAGCACTTCCATGAACTTCTTGAAGCATGCTTCCTCCTTTGCTTTTTCAATCTTTGAGGAAACGAGGGCGGTGGTCTTTCTGTCTCTGCTGCCTTTTGCTTCCCCCTTACATCATCGTTTCCTTCATCCTTTTCTATTGCTCTAGATTTCTGAGGTGGCCTTTTGGGTTCCACCTCCCCGAGTTGCTTTCCACTCCGGGTAGTAATTGCATTCACCTGCTTCGGATTTAGGTTTGTATCACTTGGTAATCCTCCCCTCAGTCTAGTATTTTGGGCTCCAGCTAACTTTCCCAACTGATACTCCAATGCCTTTGTAGCTAACTGCTGATTTTTCATATCAGCTGTCAATTTTACCTGATCAGCCTGCATCTGCGCCTGGTTAGCTATTATGGTTTTGAGCATATCCTCGATGTTACTGGACTGAGGAGGTGCATTATTTCCTCTGAACTGCGGCTGAAAATTGTGATGACCCCCTTGATTTCTGTGCACACCCTGATTTGAACTCTGTCCCTGATGACTATTACTCCCCCATGGAAAATTCGGATGGTTCCTCCAATTTAGGTTGTAACTGTTGCCATACTGCTGATTACTGCTCCTCTAGGCGTTTTCAACAAAATTTACCGAATCTGGATTTGCACCACAACACTCAGCTGAGTGTTCACTACTTCCACAGACTTCACACCATACCTGATGAACTGCATTAACTGGGGCTTGTGCCCGGCTCAAGCTCATACTGCTGAAATGAGTGTTAAGTTGATTTTGCAAAGCAGCTATCTGTGCAGCGATAGCTGTGAATCCATCCACCTCAAAGACCCCTGCGGCTTTCTTTGCTCCCCCTGGAGTTGTATTTGCATTCCATCCTAGATTATCTTGTGAAATACGGTTCAATAAGGTGTAAAGCTCTTCGTAGGTCTTTTTCAATGCGTGCCCCTTGGCTGTTGAATCTAACAAAATCTTTGTATGTGATTCCAAGCCCTCAATGAATGTATGCACCAATACGTCATTAGTCTGGTGATGGTGAGGACAATCTCTTAGCATTGACTTGAACCTCTCCCAAGCCTGATACAAATTCTCGCCCTCTCTCTGTTTGAAACATAGAATCTGACTTCTAAGCCTGGATGTCTTCTCTGATGGAAAGAATCGTATCAAAAATATCCTTGCTAGGTCATCCCAAGTAGTAATAGAATTTGGCGGTTCAGCCTTCAACCATCGCTTGGCTTTCCCCAACAGTGAAAACGGGAATAGTGTAAGCCTCACATAATCAGATGATACTCCAACGGGTATATATGTGTCACTTATCTCCAAGAAGTTTTGGAGATGCTGTTGTGGATCTTCATGAGGGAGACCTGTAAATTGCCCGCTGGTGTGCAATAACTGCACCATATTCTGCTTAAGTTCAAACCTCCCTCCTGGTTCCAACTTGTGAATGCTGGATGTTACATTGTTTGCATGTGGGATTGCCACCTCGCGGACCGGTCTTGCTGCCATCTCTTCGGGCACTAAAACTGCCCTTACAATTGGTGGTTGCTGTTGTTGCTCCAGAATTTCTCTCCTTAATAACTACAACTTCTTTTCTAGAGCTTCCCTTTTTTGTAGATGAAATTGTCTCTCCGACTCTAACAACGGATCCACCAACTCCTTATCCCTTGCCAGCGTTCAGAAACAATTTAGTACCTGCAAGAGAAAGGCTAAGACCAAGTTGTCAACACTTGTATCAAACTTGTAAACTAACACTAAGAAAATTAAATAACCAATCGCCAGTCCCCGGCAACGGCGCCAAAAACTTGTTCACTCCCAATTACACGCAAGTGCACGTGGTCGTACAAGTAATAAAGTGGCTTTATTACAAGCTAGGTATCGAACCCATAGGGACTGTAATATGACAGTAATTTTTCTTTAAGTTTTTAGTATACACAATTTTTTATACAAGTAGACAAATAGAACAAATGGTGAATTTTCAACAATACTAGTTAATGTAACTTTAAGTAAGAAGATTGTAAATTATAATCTAAACAATAGCACGAACAAGCTAAGGTTAAGGAAAAACATGCTGATATGTAATTTACTGATTAAATTTCAGTCAACACTTCTCTTCGGTTGTTGGTTAGGAATTATTAACCAATGAATTGGGTCTTTTGAACTCCTATCTAATTAAAGAATCATGAGACTTACATTACACATTTCTATGATGCAAAAACTTCATATTCTAGCAATATACAAAAAATTCCATAGATGACCAAATATGACATTACAGATATATTTCTATTCTGAATGTTAATCTTCTCTTAATTTCTAAACCAAGACAAGAACATATCCTACCAATTCACATCTATCCAATTAATCTTTCTTTCAGAATTAAAACTGGAATTCTAGGATTTACATTAACAATGGCCAAGCATTAATGTAGTAAAAACAAGAATTGATATAACAACCGTTGTAGAGAAGATAAAAACTGAAATCACATCAATTACATACTACTGCAATCATCCTCAACCTCAGCCAAAGGTGAATTAGCCACTCATTTGATGATTAAACATCTTCAAACAAGTAGAAATCATACAAGCAATTGAAATCTAAGAGAAAAACAAAGAAAATTAACCAAAGAACTTCTTCAGCTCAACTGCCTGATACCCACGTTCTAGCTTGAAATATCAGATATCTTAAAATAAAACCTAAGTGTGTTATTTATACAAGTGGAAAATTTCCTGGAATAAACTGACAACATGGCACGGAGGGTATCGCGGAGCATCAGCTTCGTGCCACGGCCTTGTCGCGGAGCTTCACTGGAACTTGGGGTGCTAGATTATTATCTTCAGCATGGCACGGAGGATATCGCGGAGCCTCAGCTCCATGTCACGGATGTAACGCACACCTTCACTGGAATCTAGCACAAATCCCACTCTAGGCAGAATGCCTCCGCGATGGTGGCGTGACACGGCCCTCTCGCGGTGCATCAAATTTTAGCATTTTCTTGCCGACTTCCAAGTTTTGCTTCTGAGTCCATTCCTCCACTTCACCAACTTGTCGATTAGTTCCCAAAATTCATTCTAACTGCCAAAAAAATAACTAATCATGTTGGTTAGTATAAATCCACATTTACATATAAACCACATGAGAATGTACACATAAAAGTAGATAAACAAGTCAAAATTAAGTAATAAAGTATCACTTGGGCATGCAATTATGCCCGAGATCAGAATGCACCATTCAAACGCTCGAGGATATGTTGCGAGCATGCGTGTTGGATTTTGGAGGTAGCTGGGATGAACATTTACCACTCATTGAGTTCGCCTATAATAACAGTTACCATTCAGCCATTCAGATGGTGCCTTATGAGGCATTATATGGGCAAAAGTGCAGATCTCCAGTTGGTTGGTTTGAGGTAGGAGAATCAGCATTGATTGGGCTAGATATCATTCATCAGCCAGAGGAAAAAGTAAAGCTTATCAGAGAACGTTTACTGACTGCTTAGAGCCACCAGAAATCTTATGCTGACGTGCGACGCAGAAACTTGGAATTTAATGTGGGTGATTGGGTGTTTCTGAAAGTTTCACCGATGAAGGGTGTAATGAGATTTGGCAAGAAAGGAAAGCTCAGCCCGAGGTTTGTTGGGCCTTATCAGATTCGCCGAAGAATAGGCCAAGTGGCATATGAGCTAGACTTACCTCCAGAGTTAGAATCTGTCCACCCAGTTTTTCATGTATCAATGCTGAGAAAGTGCATAGGAGATCCCTCCAGAATTGTCCCAGTCCAAGATGTTTAGGTTACAGAGGAGTTGGCCTATGAAGAAGTTCCAGTAGCCATACTAGACCGGCAAATCCGCAGATTAAGAATTAAAGATGTTGCTTCTGTCAAAGTATTATGGCTTAACAGGAACCGAGAGGAAATGACTTGGGAAGCAGAAGAAGATATAGAGCCAGATACCCTTAGTTATTTCAGACTTAGTCAGCCAGAGGTATGTTGATATTGCTGTTTTATGAGTTGCTTTATATTCATGTGTATAAGTGAGATGTTGACTTCAGTTTATTATGAAATGAATGCTATAGTATTATATGGAGTACCTATATTGGACTTTTCTGTGTTTCAGGATTTTTGAAATAGTCCATATTACAGGGGAAACTCTGCCGAAATTTTTCCAGAATAAGTAGAACAAGTTAAAATTTCTGTAAACAGAAGTTAACATTTGAGAACGAATGTTCTTAAGAGGGGAAGGATGTTACACCTCGTAAGTTCTTAACACTTAGTTGGCCTATTCGCATGTTGGTTAAGAGTTTTAGAATGCCATACGTGCGAGAAAAGGGCCCGAGGAGAGACCGGACAAGTGCAGAGTCGGAGCGTCGCAAGGCAAATGCGAATTATAAATCACATTCGACAAATGCGACTTAAAGGGGGTTCGGGCCCAAGTATATAAAGCCCCACTTCATTTTTTTTAAGTCATTTTTCATTCTTCATTTCCAGTGAGCGACCAGAAACAGTGAGGGACGAGGGTTTAACATAAGAATATGTCCGATTATGGCGTCAAACACAGTCCAAACTCAAATTAACTTCGGGTACAAAGTATAAAGCTGCAGGGAGCATTTCTATGGAGTTAGTTTCGCGAGAATCGCCCAAGAAGCAGGACCCGCCAAGTCAAAGTAATTGGAATTGCTCCAAACTAGTGTTAATACACTCCCGGCATTAAAGTAAGTATTTCATCCTTCTAAACTCCCGAGAATTGCGAGTTTTCGGCCGTTCTTCGATAAGTCGAAGAATAGGCAGTAAATATATTCATAAGTATGGTTTCTCTCCAAAATAATAGTAGAATTAATTCTATTCCTTCATGAATATGAATACAGTTGGGGAAATAGCTGAATATTAGCCGAGCTACGCTAATTAATCAGGAAGCCGGCAGTTAAGGTATGTAAAGCCAGTTTCTTTTGGCAAGCTAGTAGTTCCAGTATAGTAAAATGGTACAAATTCCAGTAGAATGTTTCAGAAGCCGTATATTCTGTTCAGTATGAATTTAGTAACGCCCGTTAGAAATATTAACTCGTATTTAGCATGGAACTTAGTTGAATAACATGATTCTCAGCAGAATATTCCAGCAATATTATATCTTATTTCAATACCAGATTCAGTACAACATGTCAGAGAATATATATATATATATATATATAGACAATATTATTATCAGTTTCAGCATGTATTGTATGCAGTATTATTATCGGTTGAGACTTGCTTGTGTTGTTTTGGCTGGATTACCTAGCATCCATGACCGCCCCAGGATTGATAGCTGTATCGAATCGTCCGCGAGAGGGCGAGGATACGTCGCTCTACGGAGTGGCATGCCGTCCGCTAGGGATGAAGATGGGATGCCAGTTTCCCCATATTATACCTTGGTCGACTTTTATACACCCCCGTCGAGCGCTTGCGCCTAGCGTGTTGATTTCAGGAGTCCCCCAGACTCAGGTACAGTTATAGTTAGGGGCTCAGTGGACCCAAGTGCATACCCAAGGAACCGGCAGGATACTTATAGTTACTAGGGGAGATGGGATGACCGGGGTAGGGGTATAGATTGTGTGATGATTGTACCTTCCGGCTTATGGGGGCCAGGTAAGGTTCATGTGTGCTATGTTATGCTATGTTATGCTAGATATAGATGGATAGACAATAGAATGCCACGTTACTAGGTACGACTCCTACTCCTTTCAGTGTAGTTAAGGACAGTCTTGAATTCACATTTCCAGCCAGTTACAGTCTATTTCCTTATTACTTCAGTTCTATCAGTTTTATTGTTTACATTCAGTACTTTCATTTGTTGCTTTGCATACTTAGTACCAGTAGTACTGACGCCCATTTGGGGTGCTGCATTACTTGCCTGCAGGTACTCATAGACGAGGAGAATATCCCTCGTAGTTCCAGCCAGCGTACAGCGCCTTTAGCTCCTTTCATCTGGAGCTCGAAAGACAAAGGTTTACTTCCCTTTTATTTGTACAGTATGGGTAGGCCGGGCCCCTGTCCCGACCATCTTGCTATTCTTAGAGGCTTGCAGTATATATTCCCTGTGGTTAGCTGTGTAGGCCGTATGGGGCCATTTGTGTGTTTCAGTTGTATGCAGCGGCCATGTGGGGCCTTATTCAGTTGGTAGTGGTGACCTTGTCGGTCACATAGTAGCTTGGTACTTGTTTTCATTTCTCAGATGAACTAGTAAGCAATGGTGGCCTTGTCGGCCCGCATAGGTTCCCGTATGTTTAGTTGTTCTGGTTAGCTGTTATTTTCCTACAGGTGGATATAAGCCTAGTCGGCCGGAGGCTGTATTTACAGCCATTATATAGCCCGTTGTTTTCATAAATTCAGAATTAGAGCCAGCCTGGCACCAGAAGTGCTTAGGCTCAGTGGTCCAGCAGTCTAGGTCCTAGTATGGCACCAAGTGCCAGTCATGCATCCCAAGGCGGGGCGTTACACATTTGCTGCAATTAATTGTTATTCTAATTATATTTTGGTTACACTTTTTTGTTGTATTCATTATCACTAATAATTGTTAATTTTTGTTTGACTTTAGGCGCTTTCTCTTCTTCTTTTTTTCTAACCCCTCACATTAATGATTGGCTTTATTTTTCTTCTTTCTATAGGTTTACGTTTTCTCTACGTATGTGATTGGGTTTTTAGATTCTTCACGATTCGCAATGATGATAAGGAAGATGGTAGTTTTGTTTTCAATTTCTCTATATTTTTATAATTTTTACTATGTAAATTATTTTAGCTAGATTGTGTTGGTTAATATTGTTGACGTAGAGAGGATGAAGTTAGGAATGCATAAGAAAGATGAATAAGGAGTATGCAACCAAATATTCATATATGAAATAGTGAATGCATTGAATCATATATTTGTTACTGTGTGAAATGGACAAGGAGTGAAAAGATATCATATGAACTCATCAACATAAGGTGCTTCTGTAGTAACCTGATCATAATACTTTGGCTAATTTTCATAAGATTAATTAATTTATTTGTTTATTTATTTTTCACTATACACGAATTTATAATGATGACTTTAGTTAGCTCTCTAAACTTTTTATAGTTTATTTTTATATGTAAGAAATTATTATTATATGGTTGAGAAATAGTATGTAGTAAATGGAATATTTATTAAAAAAATCTATTATGATACATGTATGATGTATTTAAAATCTTTATCCTTTAATAATAATATTTACAAATTGTTATACTATACATCGCTATAAAAATAATCTGAATACATAAAACAAACTCCAAATTCTCTACAATTATTTAAGATAACAAATGTTTTTGTGAATCAGAGGAAGAGAAGTATGTTAAATGAAGAAGCGCTATTGTAAGTTTCAATTTAATGAAAATTCATTGGCTTATCCTTATGAAGATGTTATACGATTCACATGAATAACAATATCATTATAAAAGACAGTCTTGCAAAGTAGTCGAGTTTTGTACTTCAAAAACTAACAAGTATATACTATCAAGTTAAATGATTGTCGCGCCCCATTTTTCCTCGCGGAAAAGCGGGATACAACATGTGACGTCTCTTAAGGGACGAATTTGAAGAGAGTTTGAAGAGTCGCCACCTAACGAATTGAGGTGCGTTAGGACACCGTTCTAAGTTAAAGGTCTATTTTTTATTACCTAAGTCACCAGAGTCGGGCAAGGGCTTAAATTACCTCGAAAGGAAGGTATTAGGCACCTTTTGAGGTCCACAAATGTGGTTCCCGGCCGGGTTCATTAAAGTAGGGGAATTATCTAAGTGATCAAATAAAGTTGGTGAATTATTAAGCCTAAATAGAATACTAACACAAATACTAAATTAGCAAATTATAAAGCTAAAATTAAGAGTGGGATCAGGTTTTGACAAGGCTGAGAATGGGCCCAATGCGATATTACTCCCATCTATTCTATTTTTTCTTTTAGAATGATCAGCCCTCTTCAATGTCTCAAGATAGTATTAATATATATATATATAATTTTTTTTAATGAAAATATGTCAATATTTAAACATAATAAGAGAAATTTTAAAGTCTTTGAGAGCTTCTTAAAAAAATGACATGAAATTAGAAAAGGTGGGAGTAACAAGTTGCTTTGTATTTTCAAAGCTGATATGCACTTCATACAAGAAGTCACCTATAGCCTGTCTGTTTCATCATCTCCCGTCTACCCGCTTAATTAATTATTAACTTAAAACATTCTATGTGATAGACTATCGTCCTAGTATTTGCCTGCCCATCCCAAACTTAACGTCCAAGAGGCGATGGACAACTATTTTGGTTTTTGGTTCTAAAATCTTAAGGCTTTAATAAAGGTGATTAAACATCAAACAAACAGATAATAAATAAAACAAATAGCAAAAATGTTTTTAAATATGCCTCAATTAATGTAAATAACCAATTAAACATGCTTACGAATTAAACCCTATAGTTATGATTTCTAGTGAACAGAATCATATTGAAAATTATACTATGGCCATGACGGCTAATTCATGCAAAACTCCAACGGGCAAAATATCAAAATAGGATCCAAGCAATTTAATGTAAGAACGATTTATAGGCATGCTGTCCAAGATCATGCAAAATAATTTAGGTGGATAAATTTTATAATTAAGTCCAGCAAATCATTCATAAATGGTTATTAGCGAATAAATTGTTAGCGTGTCATGACATGACAAAATGGGTTTATACATGCATATTGCAATATACTTCAAATTAAATTATTAAAAAACCCTATTAGCATGATTTCTATGTATGCATTAATTCTATAGGCATGCTTTCTTTAAAAATAATTGCACTTATATTGTTTTTGAGGGCAAGGTTACTAAAATATTAAACATAAACATCTACTTAAATTTGAATTATTTAAGACCTATAGGCATGATTTCTATGTGCATCAAATCAGATTGTTTTAGTTCCTATAGACATGATTTCTAATAAAACAAATAAGACGATAAAATAAACCCCCACCCCCACAACCCTTTTTTTTTTACTATCACAAGTGTTTATTACAACTATTACAAACTAAAATAAAATAAATAACTACAGCACATGAAAGATTAAATAATGTTAGAATAACTTCGATAGACTTCTTTCATCCCGGCAACTCTCTGATGAATTTCGGAATAAGGTAATACCTGCTTAAAGGTTAGTACAACAGTAGACACATAATAATATTCTGATATTTTGATCATGAAATTAACTAAACTTGGAAAATAATATTAAAAGCATACTAAATATATATTCATAAGAAGAAAGCAATCAAGAAATTAACATGGTAAACAATAATTTGGTAGGGGTAAATAAACTAACCGACGAACGCAAGAGTTGAAAAGAAAATCACGAATTAATGATGCAACAAAAAGCCCTGATTAGTACCCATCCTTAATGCATCAAAATCACAAGAATCTCAAGGACTCCGAGCAGTGCTTGCATTGAGGGTTGAAAAAATTATAGAAATAGAGCGAAGGCCCAGGCAATATAAAATAATTCGTAAGTCTTCTACAATACTTTCATGATGAACCAAAAGATAACCCAAGTTCTATTGTTAAAAGCTCTATTGTAAAAAAAATAAGTGAGGACTGAATCTCCTCCTCTAGAAAAGAGTAGAGCATCCGTTTATATAGCTAAAGAATAAAGGATTAAGAAGAAATAAAAGGTAATTGGGGGATCCTCTTTCCTTAATTAACAAAGATGAAACTTTATGACCGTAAATAAATAATTTGTCCTAATTAACTAAATCAAATCAAAAGCAAAGATCTTTCTAATTAAGATAATCAAATCAAACCTTATCATAAATAAATACTTACACACTAAATCAATTAAGGAAGGAGCATAATTAGTCGAGTAGGTTTTCCTTAATCAGAAAGGTAAAATCAATCTCAATATAAATTTAACATATATAGACACATGTTCAAATTAAAGGAAGGACAAGAAGGAATAATTAGAAAAGTCAAACGGTGAAAATTCTTTTTCTTTCTTGATAAGATCAAGATTGACTAGCATAAATCACTATTTTCACAAATCTGATACATTATCAAATACTTTAGGGATTAATTTTGGAATAACCAGTGCCAAAATAGGCAACCAAATAATCAAATACAATATAATAACCTGTTCATGAGCTCATGCTAAAGTTTCAATCAATTCCTGCCAATATCCACACAGCTTGCATAGATACACCAAAGCAGAAGACTACATATTAGTTAGTCACAGGAAAGTATAAATCATCTAATCCATTCAAATTATTATAAAACTAATTGGAGGTTTATCAAAATAATAAAATCGGAGACTGTTGAAACAAATAATACAAGATTGTCTCAATCAATTGAAGAGAAGGAAATATTAGTTGATAGAATAAATATAGGTTTGGTCATCAAGAAACTATTACAACTACAATGCCAAAACTGTCACAACTTAGCGAAAATAAAGAATAACAAATTGAACTCAATGGCAGTAATGATTTGAATTCACCTTGTAGACAATATAAACATATGACGCATGCATATCGACCGATAGTTAGAATCAAATATTCAAAAGATTGAGGAAACATAATGGGTCATTTTCACTTATTTTACAAAACACATAATGATCAAGAGAGTTTGACGATATTATCGGCAAAATTACAACTAATTCTGAGCCCAAAAAAAAAAGAGAAGCGATGGAGAGGCAGAAGGCAAAAACTTAACATGGACATACTCTTATAAAGTTGTCCTTGAAATGAAAAAAAAACAAAGTAAGAGAAGGGGAGGTCTGCCACTGAGATCTTCTCCGGTGATCATTGATTGGAGAAATGGAGAAGTGAATTTTGTGAGAGAAAAGGTTCTATTTGTTTGTGGTGCTAGTGGTGGTGTAGTGAGGGCGATGAAAAGGAGAGAAGAGGGAGAGAGCGGAGGGGGCATGGCGTCGGCTGTTGGCAGTGGTGGTGCGCCGCAAAAAAATGGAGAAAAAGAAGGAACGGGAGGCGACAGTAATGTTTGGGTGAAAAGGAGGGAAAAGAAGAAAGTGGAGGGTGAGCGGTGCTGGTGGTTTCACTGTCGAAGTGGTGGTGCTGCCACTGCCATCGCCGACAGTGGAGAGAAAAGAAAGAGGAGGGAGGTCCGGTGGTGGGTGTTCGCCGGAGAAGACGAGGGAGAAGGAGGGAGTTGCGGCTGCTGTTATGGAGGTTGTGCGGCGGATAGGAAGAGGGAAGTCGACAGTTGTTAGTGCGGCTATTTCCGGCGAAGGTGTTGTTCCAGTGAGGGGAGAAGATGACGACGTAGGCAGTGAGGGAGAAGAGGGAGTCGGCGGCTGCTTTTGTTGAGGGTGAGGGGAAAATAGAAAATGTTTTAGGGTTTGGGGTGATAAGTGGTAAATAAGAAAGTAAAGCTAGGGTTTAATTAGAGCCGTTAGATTAAGTGAGATGGACGGTTAGGATTAGTTTAGGCTAGATGGGTCGGTTCACGGGTCATATACGGGTCGCGGATATTTAAATTGAATAGGCTGAATTAGCATTTAAATTATGGCCAAAAATTGATCAAAGTGGCTAGAATTGACATAAATTGAATAGAAAGTGGCCAGATTTTAAATAAATTGAGCTGAAATTGAATAGAAAATGGCTATATTTTAAATAAATTGAATGAAATTGGATTTAGCTGCTATTAAATTAATAAATATACTAAAATTTGTAGGTAACTTAACAATAAATAATAAAATAATTTAAATTATAGAAAAATCATATAAATATTATTATTAATAAATAAAATCATAAATCTTAGTATACTTATGTAAATATCATATAATTAAATTATTATATTATAAATAATTTAACGACTAGAAAAATAAAATTAAGTTATCAAATATTATAAAAAAATAATATTATTAACATAAATAATTTATAAATTCGAGTAATATTATTAGTCAAATAAATTTGTAAAATTTAGTAAAATTAGGTAAATAGTTTATTAAGTAAAGAATATACTTCAAGATAAGAGCGCATATTAATACGAAATATACGACGTAGTTATTTAATATCAAAAAATAATAATAATAATAATAAAAATTTAATATGAGTCCTATATATGTAACTTGAAATAATTTTTCCAATTATGATAATAAATTATTTTATAGATATAAAAGTAAGTCAAATATTTGCGTAAAAATAAATAAATATATACATATATAAGCAACATATTAAGGCGCAGGTCGATCAAAATTGGGTGTCAACAATGATACTTTGACAATGTTGTCATATGTTGCGAAGAAGCTTAAATATATTGTTCAATATCAATATAGTACTGATATTGCGGGGGTTAAAGACATTATTCCATCTTCTTTGTTTAGACATGTAGCATTGAAGCTTGTATTTTCAAGTTGTTTCATCAAACAAAATCTTAAAGTCACAAATGATCACAAATGCAATTGAAACCAATCTATATATATTATAAAGCAAAATAATAGAAAAGTGAGGTGGCACCTCTCATAGGCTAGGATTTGTATTTACTTTTCTCAATTTCTTGACTTTTTTCTCTTATATTTCTCTTAAAATATTTGCTGAAAAATTCATTTCATAACTCCCACCTCTTCATTTTCATAACTTGTATCTTTAATAATCTCAATAACTCACAAACCTTTCATTTCATAACCTTCCAAATATTTAATTTATAAATTTTATGTATCTCTATATATATTTTACCTAATTCGTATGGCTTCAATAATCTATAAATAACAATCATGTATGGAGATGTTCCATGTTCATTTTCGTTTTCTCCTTCTTCTTTTTTATTAGTATTTTTTTCTCTTTTTTGATTTTTTTCTTTATTTTTTTAATTTTTGTATCATAATATACGCAAACACAAGTTCATCAAGATAAAGAAGAAAGTTTGATAGCGGTGTAAGATTCATCAAAGAGAGATGACCAAATTAGTTTTGTACAAGTTCATCAAGATAAAGAATAAAGTTTAATGACGGTGCAAGATTCATCAAGAGAGATGACCAATTTTTCCTTCTTCCGTTTCTGTGTATGTGTGTGTGGATGTGTGTGTGTATGTATGTGTATATATATAGAGAGAGAGAAAGAGAGAGAGAGAGAGAGAGAGTATACATCATTTTAAGATGCCAACAAATATTTAAATAACTTAACCTTAATACATTTAAGAAAACGAAAGATGAAACAACTTCAGTTTCTAAAACTTTTCATTTTCTAGAACTCTTACATATTTTATATTTATTCGTTATCTTTTTATTTTCTGTTTTTTCTTATTCAATTGTATTAAGTTAAAATAGTTGGTCTTTATTTAACTTGGAATGTTTCTCACAAATTCTTATCAAAGAATTTCATATATAAGATACTAAAAGAATCATAAATAAATACTTGATTAATAGAAAATGATTTTTCTTCATTTCAAATTATGAAATTAATAATCCATCATATATTAATTTTGTTTTAATAACTGCGCGAAGCACGATCAAGTAGTACTAGTGTGAATATAAATCAACCCATTATGCTACTATATTTGCACTCATAAACCACATACTTATATATACACAAAAGACAATAAGGCATCCGAGGACTTTTGCATAACCAGGTTTCTTCTTTTATTTAATTACTAACTATGATATATATTCGTCATTTTCAAAAACTTATACTTTTTTCTTTAATTTTTATTTGTATAATTCAATTAGATATTTAATAGTATTTATATAGTTTTAAAGATTTTATACTCATCCACACGAGACTCATGCACAACGTGCATGTTCAAAATTAATCTATATTATATTAAAAGTGTGAAGGTTTTTAGAAATATTGATTGCACTTTTTGCCTTTCATTAAAAGACATCGCAATAGACAAAATTGTCATTTACTATTTTTATACAATTATTATTTTAAATTATTTTTATCACTTTATTTTATTATAATAGTTTTTCTATTTGTGGCATGACTCTACTTGTGGTGTCAATCTAAAAAAATAAAAAAAATATTCTAGTTACTTTTTCCTTTTTGATATTTAGGAATTTTTTTAACCTTATTTTATTATATTAAATTTTCTACTTGTGGAATAACTCTATTTATAAAAATAACAATAACAATAACAATAACAATAACAATAACAATAATAATAATAATAATAATAATATTAACAATAATAATAAGAACAACAATAATAACAATAACAATAATAATAACAATAATAATAATAATAACAATAACAATAATAACAACAACAACAACAACAACAACAACAACAACAACAACAACAACAACAACAACAACAACAACAACAACAACAACAACAACAACAATAATAATAATAATAATAACAATAATAATAATAATAATAATAACAATAATAATAATAATAATAACAATAACAATAATAATAACAACAACAACAACAACAACAACAACAACAATAATAATAATAATAATAATAATAATAATAACAATAATAATAATAATAATAATAATAATAATAACAACAACAACAACAACAATAATAACAATAACAACAACAACAACAACAACAACAACAACAACAACAACAACAACAACAATAATAATAATAATTTATTATTTTATTTTATAGTCACGAAAAGTTTTTCACTTCTCTAAAAGGATTTATAATTGCATAATTAATTCATCAACTTTACTACATCAGTACCTTTGATTCAATCTCCAATCTTGTATGTTTTTGTGTTAATATATATTTTTCTTTTTTCATATTATGAGTTTCTTTTTATATTGTGGATTTGTAAAACACAATAGTAATTGTTATGTCAACTCAAATTGTTTGTATTCAAAATAATTTAACCTAGATTGTTTCCTTTAATTAAATCTAATATTGATACTATGTTATCTCATTTAATTGAGTCTTATATTGATAATATGTGATCTAGATATTTATAACTGACATTCTCTATCTACTCATACACTCACAAGTTTCATCTATTCAGGTAAAGTAATCTCTTCATCTTATAAAATAATTTTTTTTTAAAAAAATTATAAATTATTATAATGATAACTGTTGTGCACAATCTATTTTAGATAATATTGCAATGAAATCTGAAAAGGATTTCGTGAATAAAATTGTGCCAATTAATAACTTATGGCGATATGATTCTCTTTAGATAATAAGTCTTAGTAATTAGAGTTGGATTAGTAAAGGAGTATAAAAAGGGAACAAAAGAAGGCGCATGAATGATTAAAACATTAGTTGACGAAGAGGTAATAATTCTTTTTCGTATTATATTCTATATTTATACTTTAGTCATGTAAAAGAGAACACTTTTTTAACCTTTCAATAAAACGTTATTTCTATTACGTTTTTATTCATTGAAATAAATATTAAAGCAAATTGAAGAAAGAACTACTAGACTAGATCAAACTCTTAAACATAATCATTTATCAATTTGAAATTCATAAATTTCTTTCTAAATTCTTATATTGTTACATAAATACATATTTTAAATATTATTTATGCTATTTTTATAAATCTATTCTTATTAATATGAGTAGGGGTGTTCATGGTTCGATTTGGATCAGGTTTTGATCAAAATCAAAATCAAATCAATTTAGTCGATTTTTAAATTTTTAAAACCAAATCAAACCAAATAAAATAAAAATTATCGATTTGGTTCAGTTTATAACTAGCTACTAATAAATTGATAATAGTAAAACAACAAAGACATGAGATAACTATTTCAAATGAACATTATGAATTAACAAATTTTTCTCTACTATCACAAGATAAATGTATTTGAATTTTCTATTATTTTTCAACACTATTCTAAAGTTTTAGCATGTTTAAGTTGCATAACTGTAGAGGCTCTTCCGCTTCACATGTTTAATATCCACACAGTAATAATATACAAATTTAAATAGAATGGTGGACCCTTCAAAAATCAAAGAGACAAATAATTGAAGAGTAGATGGATGTCTTAGCAAAGAAAATTAAAACTCAACAATACGCCACACCATATATAGATAATTAGACTTAGAGTGTTGAGTTTAAACATATTTTTAAAGAAATACAATTTAAAAGTATTGTAGAGCAAGTAAAATAAGTATACTAAAACCAAATTAATAATTAAAAGGTATAAAATATTTATAATTATTTATGAAAAACTAATATCATATATTCTAATAACTATAAAATTTATGTATAAAATTTATCGATTCGGTTTGGTTATTTCTTCGATTCTTTTTAGTAGAATCAAAACCAAACCAAATATTATCGGTTTTTAAAATTTAAAATCAAACCAAACCAAACCAAATTAAATGTCAGTTTTTTTAATCGTTTGGTTTGAATTGTGGTTTGGTTTGGTTTTTCACCAAACTATGAACACCCCTAAATATGAAAACGCATGAGACACATGCATAAACTAGTATTATATTAAAAGTGTGAAGACCCTTACAAATGTTGATTGAACTTTTTGCCCTTTATTAAAAGATATTGTAATAGACATAATTATCATTTACTATTTTTACACATTATTATTTAAAATTATTATTTTTAATTATTCATCACTTTATTTTATCATATTAAGTTTTCTATTTATGGTGTAACTTTATTTATGGTCTAAATCTAAAAAATATATAAAAAATTTACACCAATTTTTTTTTTTTTTTTTTGATAATCATGAGTTATTATTAAATATTTAAAGTACGAAGTCTCATAACAAAATATCATTCACTTTTTTACCCTTTTAAAAATAGTGTTCATACTTGACAAAATAGTTATTTAATTATTTTTTTAATATTTAAGATTTTAAAATTAACTACATTTTATGTATTAAATTCTTACTTATTTGAAATATATAGAAAATATTAATATTTATATATACACAAAATGCATCTATTTAAGTGCTCATGTAAAAACGAATGACTTTTTCACCTTTCAATCAAACATTATTTCTGTGATATTTTTGTTCATTGAAATAAATATTAGAACAAACTGAAGAAAGAACTACTAGATTAATTGGATTAAACTCTCAAACATAATTATTTATCAATTTGAAATTTATAATTTTCTTTTTAAAATATTATATTATTACATAAATACATTTTAAGAATATTATTTATGCTATGTTATAAATTAAATTATATTAATTTAAAGGACACGCGCAAGACGCATACATATAGACTAGTTATTACAAAAGTAAGATATATACACATAAAAACATTATTTGACCACAAATATAGCGAAAATCATATTATAACTAACTGATGATAAGACAAAAATAAATATACAAATTAAAATAGGAAGAGTTCTTTATGTTTGTACTCTTAACATATATAAATTTTTTATTTAAAGTCTATGCCACATTTTAAAAAAATAATTTTTACCTATCTCTATATTTTTCTATAAAATTATAAGAGTATAGCAACTCTATTGTTATTTGTGATAGCAAATTAAAATAGAAATAATTAAAATATTTTTAAAATTGATTTTGTGTTTAAAGTTAATTGCATACCTACTATTTTGCCATTATTCATGCATGGATTAGAGTGACTCTTTATTTATATAATTTAACAATCTTTTATTTTTTATCTTGCCGTTAATCTAAAAAGATGATAAGTTTATGATAAATTGCCTTATACTACTGTTTTAGTTTTTTTCTTAAGAAATAAAAGTTGAAAAAATTATATTTGAGTTAAGACTAACCTCTTGCCGCAATATTTTTTATTGACAAAAGATCTCAACACTCTTGATTTGCAAAAGTTCAAAAAAGATTAATGCTTTTTCTTATTAAAGAATAATAACATTTGCTCACTAATTGAACATTAAGGCAGAAGAACAAAGCAGCTACTATTGTTTATCAGATTCCATAAAGAACTTACAGAAAATTATGATATCTATTTATTAAGAGAATGAAATATCAAAGAAAAAAAAAAAGAAAAGAAAGAGAAGCACAATGAAATATCGTTTCTAACAAAAGAATGAAAAATTGCAACTTAATTTAAGTGATTTAATACTTTGATGTTAACATTTAGGAAGTAGGAATACAAGCTACTTATAAATACAGTATTACCTTAGCAGCTTAAAGGACTAAACTAATAAAATTGGAATGTGAAAAGGTTTGTTTTAATATACTATTAACAAAATATACACAATATAACCTATTAATTACCGATAGATGAACCAATCATCCATCATTTATCTGATTCAATGCATTGATTTTATTCATTTACTTTGTTCATTATTGATTAAAAAAATTCTTTAAAAATAAAAATTTAGTAAATTTAGCTTTTAAAGGATATGTTCTAAATCAACTTTTCACTTTTTGGCTTCCTACTTATATAATAATATGATATAATTTAGTTAGTTAAACATTATCAAATAATTAGATATCAAAAATTAATAATATTTAAATCTCCTTTAAAATATTACCACTTTGAATTTGGGTAAAGTCATGCAATTGATTTTGAGTAGCAACAAGTGTTTGAATAATCTCATGATGGATGTGAGTTTTATACTTGGCGATTAGAAATTTTAATATTAGGAATTTAACGTTAAATGAATAAAGTATTGTGTAAGATACTAGAACTTATTCGATAATCATTATTCCTAGTTTTACTTCTTTTTTCATAATTTTCTTCTAAATTTTAAGCTTGAATTAAATCATAATTATGAATGCAACTTATATATTTGGTGGTTAAGATTTAACACTAAATGAGTAAAGTATAGTGTAAGATATTAAAACTTATTCGGTAATCACTATTCTTAGTTTTTACTTCTTTTTTCACAGTCTTCTTTTTAAATTTTTTATTTAAATTAAATAGTTTTAAGGCCCACGGACTGGCCTCGGTGCAGCCCTAATCAAGCCTCAAGGGCCAACCGGCTAACTTTGTGTCATACCCCGACCCTGGGCCTAGGCGTGGCCGGTACCCCAATCCATTGCTGACTCGAGCGAACCACATAATATGGTGAACATCTTAAGTATACATCTAATTATCAGTGGAACATCAAGAGACTTAAGATTTAAAAATAAATACTCAATTCATAAGAAGACTTGCCAAATTTTACATCATCATAACTAATAATCTTTAAAGCCTCTAATAAAAAAGAATATAACTGTTTTACCGGGACAAGGCACCCGACATATCTCTATATCAACATCTAAAGATCTGAATAAAAACTAAGCCCAAAACAAGGGACTCACAAATGGTTGAATAATGTAGAATCCTAGCGAGCAACTCGACCATCAGTACGAGTGTCTGAATCTATATTATAAAATGATACAGTGGCTCGACCAAAGCAGCGTAAGTACATAGGATCGTACTATATGTAAAGCGGATGAATGAAACATAATATAGCTGAAACAACATAAGAGAATTACCAAGATATAGGTACAACATGAAGGAATCAAGGATATAAGAATCAATAAGTAGAAATAAAATCCCTTTACAAATCATACTTCCGTCATCGATCATTAAGTTCGTTATAGGAAGTCCTTAACTTAACTGACATAAACCACCATGTAAACGTGGAGTCTAATCTTTGCTCGACCAGCTAAGCCATCTCATACCTTGCCGGGGTATGAGTCATACATAACATAGCTGCTAGCAAGGATCCATAATAGGAGTAGCCCAAACCAACGAAAATGATCTATCTTCCTACATTGAGATACGTAGTTTCAGGCATGAAGCTTTCTCGATTAATACAACTACTCCTCTTTCATTACATAGTAAGAATTATTTAAGCCACCAAACTTATCATCATACGTCGTCATCATATCATAATCATAGTTCATCATTATCATAAAACTTTGTGAGTTCGTAAATCATCATATTATAGTCATAGTTCGTAAAAATCATTAAACCTATCTTTTTAGCGAAAAACTTATATCAAGGAGTGACACTTATTATAGGATGGCACGTGGATCTCATGAGTGATCTAGGACATTTTATAGGAGGAATGTGGTAGTAATAGACCCGGATTAAGCTAATAAAGAAGATTTAGAGCATTGAAACATATTTGGAAGTGTTTCCGGATGACACTAGTCTGGTGCTTTAGGCAGCGCCTTTCACCAAAGCCATAACTTCAAATGAAGAAAAATTTGACAGACGGGCTCTATAAGAGGCGCTTCGCACCTGGGTCTGAAGTTCAGATGAAATTTTTTTTACCGGCGGGTGTTATGGGTGGCGCACCGTGCTCAGGGTGAAACTTTAAAAAAAAATTTCAACAAGCGGGGCACAATAGGAGGCGTGCCGCGCTTGGGCACAAGCTTCCAACAAATAAATTTCTCCACAGGCAGGCTCTACGATTGGCATATTGCGCCTGGGGATTTCCAAAACGGGAATTTTGATTATTTTTCTCTTTTTTGAACATATATTGGGCAAGGGGGGGGGGGGGGTACTCTTATTCATTCTCAAACATAGACAATCAACGATAATCAATAGGCCTACGCAAGAACTCATGAACATTGAAAATCATTCACCACAGACATACGTTCTTGACCTTACTCTTAACTATTCGAGAAGGAGGGTTTTGAAATGATATTTCATGAACATAATGTAGGGAATAAAACAAGGTACTCTTGCACATGGATTAGCCTTACATACCTTGTATTGGCATGAAACAAGGTACTCTTGCACATGGATTAGCCTTACATACCTTGTATTGGCCTCGTAATAATCACCACGAAACAACAATTCGTCCTTACAACAAGCTTGGATGGAGGAGGAATGCTCAAAATCTCAAACGCTGAAACTCCAGATTGTTCTTGACTTTGCTAAAGGGGGGAGATAGTTTGATGTCAAGGCCTTGAGAAGTTCGTGACTTTGGCGTTGATATAATGTGAGAGGTGTTTCTCCAAACTGATGAGGGTTTTGGAGAACTTTAGGATATTGGGGTCGAGTAGGTGTATCAAAATTAAAAGAGTGGGCCCCAACTCATGTTCTAAAGGAGGCCGGTTCGTTAATCCACTAATGCTTGATAGTGTCTCAGTAAGATGCCCATAACTTTTTACTTCGAACTCCAATTGATGAATAATTGAGTGTGTTGGATACTAGATTTCTAGGGCTTTAATTTGATGGATAGAATCACCTCAAATAACTTCGTAAAGTGGGAGATATGATCATTTTAAGTTGATTCTTATTCATGAACTTCACATATTCTTCACTTTTCTCTTTATACATGTTCCCCTTTTTAATTTCTAACTTACTTAACACCTTATAACTTGTGATTTACTTCTCTCAACATTTACAATTCATTAAAATTTTTCTGGTTGGTTTACCCCATGTATGGAATGATTTAAATCTTAAGATGATTGTACGAGGTGTTACACTTAGGTTAGGCTTATAAGCCTCAATTCAAATGGGCTTAAAAATCTTAACCTAACCCTACCCTAATAGTAAGCTGGGATGGGCCAGCCTCAAGAGCCAAACCCATTTTGACGTCTCTAATTTCTATGATGGCAGAATAGTTTGGGAGACCTTTGTACTTACTTTGGATTGTCATCTGGATCCTTGTATTCCATGATATTTTATTCGGATCCCTAAACATTTTCAAAATAAACACTTCAAACCCTTTCGAATTCATATGAGACTCACTTGCTTGACATGGATGACAAATCAACATCCGCATCAGATTTATATCAAAATAATAATTTAATTTTCATATTATTTAATAAAATTCTAATTTTATAAATAAAAAAGTAAAAATTTAAAATTAAAAGAAAATCCTCCTCCCTTCTTTAAAGCCACCACACATCCTTCTTGAAAGAATCACACCATCTATCATGGATCCTCAACGATGAGCATCACGACTCATCTTTAAAAAAAACGTTCATTTATAAAAAAGTAATTTAAAACCTAAGAAAAATTTATCCTCTCCTAAATTAAAGACTAAAAAAAAAATTTAGAAGAAGAAATCTAAAGAAAACTCAAAATAGATTGCGGGAAGGAGGGGATGCAGAACTAGGGGGCAGGGACTTGAAGAAGAAGAGGGAAGGGGGACCTGAGAAAGAAAAAGAGAGAAAGAGGGGGGGGGGGATGAGTCAGGGAGGCGATGTGTAGAAGAAGAAGAGAGAGGAGTGAGAGTGGGGCGGGGGGATGAAAAAGGAGGGAGGGGGAGAACAGGGTGATAATTTTTTTCTTTATTTATTTTTCTTATTTTTAATTTTGTTAATAAAGAAAAATTATCAATTTACGTACCGAATATGTGTGTGCCTCACGCATTTTGTACACTTCATCCATACCAATGCCAAGGAAGTCTAGTCAATAGTTAGAGGTGTTTAAAATACATATTTGAACAAATTTATGAGTTTGGATGAAACCCCCTAAAATACAAAGGACCCGAATAACAATTTAGAAAAAGTACAAAGATCCCCCAAAATATTTCGCCTTCTATAATTACATCCCAAAATAAAGGTTTCTATGAAAAGAACCTTTGCTAGTTAATCCTTAAACCTAAAGACCTAATAAAATCATAGAAAAAAAGTTGACTTTATTGCCAATAATGGCTGAGCTGGCCAGTCTACTTGGGGGTTGGTTTATCTATCACTAATACATGTATTTTAATGTAATTCAGATTTATTGTAGAGTTAGTTAGCTAATAAACAAGTTAGACAATTAGTTATTGTAGCTTCCGTAAGTTAGTTAGACTGTTCACGACAATTAGGGATTCTAACTGATTCATATTCTTAGTTACTGTAACTTTTGGAAGTTAGTTATTTTGTTCACAATAGTTAAAGATTCTAATTGATTCAATTTGTTTGTTAGTGGATCATAAGGGACTATATAGCCTTGTATTCAATTCTTTTACAATCATCCATCAAAGTATTATAGATTTTCCATTCTACTACTTTTTTAATATCTCCCCCCTCAATTTTTGAGTTTTCAAACCTCGAGTTTTCTATGTAAAAGCTCTTAAACGACTTCTAAATTCTCGAATTTTCACTTGATCCCTGCAATTTAGTTATCAGGGACTAGAGTTAGTAAATCCTTAGCATCGATGGCGAAGGGTACTAGTGAAAATGATGAACCTATTAGTGAAAATTTCCCCCCTAAAGTAGGAGAATTACAAGAGATGATGCAAAAAGATATTGGTAGAAATAGGGACTCTTGCAGGAGAAGTCTCAAATTTGAAGAAATTGGACCAAGTAGTGTTCAAATTAAGGGAGTAAGTAGAAACATCGGAGGAGCATCAAAGGGCAAAACTATATTGGAGTAGAAAAATTGACCTCTAGGGGAAAGACAATCTAGTATAGGAATACATACAGAGTAGTCAGTTAATGTTAACACTTACATTTCAATTTTTCTCATTGGTCAAGAATGGAATTCTTGAGATTTTTAGGGGATGATATATGATCTTATTTGTCCAAAATCGTGCAATGCTTTCTACATGAAAATATGACTACAGATGAGAAGATAGAGGTAGCGACGTTGTAGCTAGAAAGAGAGGCTATTAAGTGAAATTTATCTTTCACGAGGTATAAACAATACTTATAACCTTGTAAATGAAATGAATATTTAATGGCATTGGTTGAAAGGTTTTTGATGATTATATTAAATCAATAGAGAAAAAAAGGTGAAATGGTTAGGAGTGTGAAGGAGTATCAGGCCATTTTTAAAAGGAATTAACTTGGGTAAATCCGTCAGAAGAGAATGCCATCAGTAGTTTTCTTGGTGGGTTGAAACCTGAGTTGAATATTGCTGTAAAAATCTCAAATTCCATAACTCGTCATAAGTTTACAAGGCTGCTAGAATACAAGAAGCCTACTTACTGCCATTAGATAATAGTCTTCTTACTCGACACTAAATAATCAAATGAATGCTTCAAGAAGGGCAATAAATCAAAGGGGTCAGAACAAATCAATTTTACCAAATTTTAGTACCGGGGAAGTGCAGTTTAGAAGGGGTTTAGTGGAAGAAGATTAAGCCCAGAAGAAATGAATGAGAAGAGAGCAAAAGGATTATGCTTCTTCTATGATGAGAAATATGTGATAGGACACAAGTGTAAGAACATCAAATAACTATACTTGTTGAGGAAGATGAGGAGGAACACTATCACTAGGAGATGTCACAAGAAGAGTTGGTAATTTGGGAATCAAAGCTTCAACAAGTATCAGAACAAATAAAAATTTCCGTAAATGCATTGAATGGATTTTGGCTATAAGACATTGAAAGTGATTGGCTATCATTCAAAGAAGTCATTGCACATTTTTGTAGACATAAATAACTCCTATAATTTTATTGATCCTGAATTGGTGGAGTAGTTGGGATACCCAGTTACTCAAACTGATCCTCAAGTAATGGTTGTAGCTAATGGTACTATAAAGGTTGATAAAGTATGTAGGATCTCATGGTTATTACAAGGAGCCAAATTTTTTGTTGAGTTCCTACTACTACCATTGGGTTCTTATGGTGTTGTGCTGGGGGTACAATAATTGCTTACTCTAAAGGATATCAGGATGAACTTTAGAAACTTGACCATGGAGTTTGACTACATGATAAGAAACATGTTTCGAGAGGGGCTGGTAGACAAATGTTGAATATTGGTCTAAAAAATTGGTTAAGATTCTAGATAATGAACCTCAACTTTGTATGATTCAGTTGATGCCCAATATGTGTAGTGAAATTCAGGGGTATACACGGGAAGCTAGAGGTAGTGATGAGTATGATATTAGGATGTGAAAGTTGTTAAATGAGTTTAATAACTTTTTTGAGGAACCTACTGCATCTACCACTATCTAGTGGTGTGTTTAACTACAAAATAATATTGCATAATGGGACTGAGCCCATTAACTAGAGGCCTTATAGATACTTGTTAAAAAGACTATGATTAATCCTTTCATCAAATATATGCTTGATCAGGGGATAATACAACCAAATTATAGCCTGTTGCTGCTCCTATAGACTTGGAGGTTGTGTGTTGACTACACAGACTTGAATAAATCCAATGTGAAGAATAAGATCCCTATACCTATTGTGGAGGATTTATTGGATGGATGTGGGGGTCTATGATATATTCCAAAATAGATCTTAGATCTTGCTATCACCAATAGACAATAGTTACTGAAGATATTCCTAACACTACGTTTAAGACACATTCACGCTATTTTGAGTACTTAGTCATGCCTTTTGGGTCATCAAATTTCCAGTCACTTTTCAAGGGCCAATAAACTCTACATTCCCTGATTTTCTGAGAAAGTTTGTGCTAGTATTCTTTGATGACATAGTAATTTCCAGTAGGAGTTTGAAGGATCATTGGGGCTCCTGTGGTTCGTGTTTCAAGTAATGTTGATGCATCAGTTACTTCCTAATAGGAAAAAGTGTTTTTTTGAAAGTGAAAAGGATTAAATATCTAGGCCATCTCATCAGTGAAGATGGGTCGTTACTGACCCTTAAAATGTGGCGACTATGAAGAACTAGCCCATGTAAATAACACTTAAACAACTGAGGAGGTTTTCTAGGGTTGGTTGACTATTATATGAGATTTATTCAAAGATTTGGGATAATTTGTATGTCATAACTCGTACACTTGGAAAGAATTTTTGATCTTAGAATGTAGTTTTACTCATGTTATGGGGAGTGTATTTGATGTATGAAGTCCTTAACCAAGTATGAAAGTGCCCAGGAGTTGAAATACCAAAAGTTAGAAGTTGTAGAAATTTCACTATACATGTGTCGTGAATGACGCATGAGCCATAAATTAGACTTATGAGCCATAGGTCCCATTGCATGAGGAGACCAAATATTCTAAGTTAGGGGATTAACCTACAAAACAATATACAAACCATAGATGGGATCTATGAAGCGTATACTAAATTGTAAATGGAAGTCCTATTTTCCTAAGCTACTATTTAAGACTATGAAGGCAACCTATGAACTGCAGATTAAATTCGAGAATCGCACTTTGTTCCACAAAATGGAACTTCAAAGATTGGTACAAGTGCAAAATCAATATACGATGTGACTTACGATCAGCAAATCGATTCTATGAACAGTACCGGGCCAATGTAAATGAAAATCCACAAAAGATAAGCTACCGGATAAGGGATATAAAATAATCTACGGACCACATTTTGGATTTATGATTCGTACTTGGCTCCATAAGTGAGACTTCAAAGAAGTTAAATTCACCCAGTTCAATCTACGATTTGATTTACGGACTGCAGATTCAATCCACGGTTTGTAACTGCGCCTAGCTCCATCCCGACCCCTTAATCATTTTCTTCACCTCTAACTTGGTAGAACAGACCATATCCTTCTCTCCAAGATCTCCTAGCAACAAGGTAAGCTCCTCCAAGCTCTTCCCACAGATTATTGTTACAATGTTGGCTTAGATTATTGAATTCTTAGCCCTTTTCTTCCTAGGTGATCTTGAGTGTATTTGTACGTCCGCTTGCCGTATTTTACCCTAATTTATCCTTAGTTTGAGAAGTATTTTCATTTATAATTGTACGTTTTGATTAAAAACTCTTGAGAGTGAGCTAACGAATGTGATTAGATGTTTTATAGAAAAACATGATGAAAATCAAGCTGAAGTGAGCAAAGAAAGAAGGTTCAAAACTTTGGAGAAACTTTGGATGAGTTTTCGGACAAAATAAAGTTGATGCCTTGGATAGAGCACTGTCCCAGAGCCAAAAATTTAGAAGAAGTTCAAGATGAGCAGGTTGGCGTCCGTGCCAGACTACCTAGTGCTAATACTGGTGCCCCCCGCCACGACCTACTTCGAACTTAATTTTTTTTATTTTGTTTAATCCAAAACCAATTAGGAGAAGGGGGTATTTTCCACCTCTCTCTCTCTCTCTGTGTATATATATATATTACTTTATGGCATTTTCTAAGAAAACTTTTGACCGGTGAAGAGCTAGGAGCTACCGTGGAGGCTAAAGAATTTGGGTTTTATCTTTTTTTTCTCTATGTTATTTATTTATATAGTTTTCTTTGGATGATTTATTGTAATTACTTCATGTCTATGTGAAGATAATCTTCTTATTCTAGGATTATGGTAGCAACATGATTGTTGTGGCATGAACTTGAGTTAAATTGCATAATTATCATAGTAGTTGTTCTTATATTCTTGTGTTTAATATTTTAATGCTTTGTGAGCATTAAAAAATATCTATAATCTTTTTTTGAACCCGAAAAAAGGATCAATAAGATAGAACATATAATATACGGAGTAAGATCTTTTCTTGAAGTAAAACTGAGAATTGATTTGCGGCTAGGATAGGAATATACCTAGAACGCCTTGCTTGGTCATTAAACAGGAGAAGCTAATTTTATTCACATGATTTATTCTTGATCATAGGAATATAGACATAGATTGCATGTGAATAGATGATTAGAGGCTCAGAAGAACCATAATCATACAAACCCCGTAAACTAATAACTCGATAATTATTGCAAGATAACAAAGGTGAATACGCAACATGATTGCTAGCAAGCCATAGTTCCAGGTCGATTTATCTCATTAATTATGTAAAATAAAATCTATTCTTTTTTTGGTTACTTGTTCATTAGTATTTTTATCTTTAGTTTAGATAATTATAAATATATCTTTTGATTCTATTTCCTGAATAAAAAAATTAGTATTTGTTCAATTTAGTAAATAATTAATTGATAAGTCCCTGGGGGTACGATAGCTTATAATTTTATATTACTTGTGCGACCACGTACACTTGCATGTGAGTTGGACCCAAACACTGGGGTATAGCTCAAAGAGACTTGGCGGCCCCTCTCTTAAGCTCACACTAGTGATCTTCCCTTGCTAGTGGAAGCATCAAGTATGCAAGGCAAACCCTAGAACATCGGGTCATCATGTTTCTTTCCCGCAAGCTTTCCTTAACTCATGCAACTCTATTCTATGAAATCTAGGGTTTTTACTACAAGCTTGAAGAAAACACTATGTTAGGGTTATATGAATTTCATGAACTTTGTAAACTACTATGATCTCTACTTAGATGTTTTACAAGTTTCTCCATGATCATGCATGAAATATACTAAATTATGATTTTGTCCTTCATGCCTAAATTATGAACTTACAATGATATATTTCAGGGATTTCTCTTATGATTTTGATTACAAATATTTGATATGTGGTTTTGAATGATTTCGTCTACCTATGATATATGAATTTATGCTTATAGCATGAGTTCTCCATTTAAAAGCATGAAATATGATTCCATGATGAAGCATGAAGTATGAAGATGATATCCATGATGAGTATGAATTATAAATATGACTTTCGTGATAAAAGTGTGAATTATGAACATGATTCTATGAAGAGGCATGATAAATGAATAAGAGCTTTCAAACAAGCATGATGTTTGATTATGAACTCTTTCCAAAAAAGAGTAAGATGATGATTATAAGCCCAAGGGCGAATTCATGGTTATGATGTATGTATTGGGAGAAAATGGTTAACTGAGAAGCAGAAGTCTGTTTAGATAAATACTTAAAACTATATTTGTCGATTTAGGAGAAGAGCATACCGTTGGGCCGGAAACATCCAGTTATTATCCCCGAAAGTGGTGGATGATTCAAAAATCTGGCAAGTAATTCATATCATGTATGTCACCTGCCCAACAAGGTAGATGATGGCTTAGCTGATCGAGCAGAGATTAGAACCATATGAAAATGGTGGTCTATATCGGTTAACCCATGGACTCCTACAGTATTATGACTGTTATGTGACTACAAATTTTAAAAGGAAAAATTGCATTTGTTTTTCTCTCTGAACCATATGCTTTCTCACATGATTTCTATTATTATTTCTGTGCATGGTTTCACTCCTCCTCCATATATTATGGTTTTTTTGCCATCTTACATACAGTACTTTTCCATATACTAATGCCCCTCCTTGCTAGGGAAGCTGTATTGTTTTATAATGCAACCTTAAGTACAAATACAATTGGTTGGGCAGTGTAGTAGGATCCCCCCAGTTCAGCTTTTTGGCGAGCTCCACCCTCTCTTGGAACTACTTATCCTTCAGTAATGTATAATTTTAATTAGAGCCATACTGGGGGCATTATCTAGGTAATCAGACATTCATGTTATGTAGAGGCTTCGTAGACGGATAAGTTAGTATTTTTTCATATTCTTTACTCTGAATTTGATTGTTGGGTCACTTTTGTATTAAAACATAATTTTCTAGAAAGCTACATCTCAGTATCATGATTTATCTCAAATTTCAAATTTGCAGTATTCATGTCTATCGTAATTAGATGTATGCTAAAAATTCCATGCCAATTTAGCGGTATGCTCAGGCAGAAATGGCTTTGGGTCCTGGCCTCCCTAGACCCTAGACTAGGGCGTGACAAACTTGATATCAGAGTACTAGGTTGATGTGTCCTAGATAATATATGAAGTCGTGCATACCAGAAGTCCAACTTATGTGTTTAGTGCCCCACACACTTATAATTAGGGGGCTGTAGGATATTAGGAAATTCTACTCTTCTTGCATACTTTAGATCGTGCTATAGAGAAAGCTCTAGGAATTGAATCTAACTCACGTGTTGTTATGAACTTCAGCTTTCTCTCTCAAAAATGCCCTCTAAAGGAAAGACTGCAGCCGACCAGAGGGCCAGTACTAGTGCCATTACTGCAATAGAGAGAGTGGCCAGTGAGTGGTCTTAAATCCAAGGGATGCAAACAAGGTCCTAGGGTTATTCAGCTGGCCACCTGATAATGCTCAAAATCACACCTCCTGCTGAAGTATGAAGCGGACGTTGTCAATAAAGAACCCAACTAAGAGGTTGGGGTTGAACCCACAGGGAATATGGAAGATCTAGACTAATGCTTGTAAGTGAACTTGTTGGTAAGTTATCTCCAAATTGGGGGTTTTGAAGAAAGCAATAGTAAAACAAGATTATAACTGTGAATCAAATCAAGATTTGCAAATAACTACGGTATGTGTTCCTCATGGGTTCATAACTATTTTGGGTATACACATGTGATCAATCCCAATTCTTACTTGTAGAACTGATAACTAAGGTTCATCCAAATGACTGGTTCATTCCTATTGGATGACTATACTCAATTACCGGGTCAGGTTTCATGAGCGATTTCAAACTGACCGTTATCAATATGTTCCAAATTTAACTCTCCTGCGACTACAACTCAAGTTAATACAATGATTATCAAGATCAATGCTTTGTTGTAATTCTCTTTTCCTAATCTCTACCTCTCTAGGTTCAAACAAGTAAAGAATTTGAGAAATTCCTAGCGTTGTACACTGTTAAGAAATGTTTAAGCATGAAGAGAATACAATACAAGCTTTATGCATTGGTTTTGAATTAATTTTGTCCAACCCTAGTTTGTTAATCCACCATGGTTCCCACAACCCCTAGTTGTGGAGGTTTTAGCCTCTCATGATTGTAAGATTGTAACTTGCATTCACAAACAAACACATGATTAAATACTTACAGCAATAGTTGAGAGAAAAACTTCTTTGAATATGCAAGAATAATCTCAAGAACAATTGATAAAGAAATGAAGAATTGCTCCCAAGAAGTGTTAATCACACGTAAACTACTCAATTCTATGTTCTCTATTGATTCTCAGTTGATTGACAATGAAAATAAAAAATAAAAGGTATTTATACAGACACTAGAAATCTTTTCCTAAGCTAACAGGAGATTTTCCATAACTGGCGCCGCCTGTGCCACGACTGGTCATATGACCCATAGCAGGATTGTACGGGTCGTAACTACCTCTTGTACGTCCTTGGCTTGCTGAAATTTTGGCTAAGTATTGGGAGCTGGTATGACCTGTACCTTCTTCCTACGAGCCATACAATGCATTTATGGCTTGGTCCTGAGAACTCTGACATCTTATGGAATGCTTCACGAGTGTTATGGTACGACTTGTACCTTCTTGCCACAACTCGTACTGTCTGAAATTCCACCAAGTTTTGAATAATCACAGGAGCTCATCACGACTCATGGTACGGGTCACATGTAAGTGTTACGATTCGTGGATTCTACCCATACCAAGAGGTTGCCTTGTGCAAATTCTCTCAAGTTTTCCACGACTCCAGTTACGGCTCGTACCATCTTGGTACGGCTCATACTGTGAGTCATATGTTGCCTTCTTATTTATTCAGCCTTCTGAACTTTATCACAGTTCTCAGTATGGCTCATACAATTAAGGTATGGCTCGTACTGAGACTGGTACTTTGGCTGATTTTCTATATTTTTAGGCTTCTTTTGCACATCTTTGCTCCAACACTTATTTTCCCTGAAATCAAAGTAAAAGTGCCTTATATCCATATAAACATACCTAAGTCCATGCTGTTTTCTTAGTTTGAAGTGTTGAAAGTGCTGTAAACTCACAACACATCAACACCCTCAACTTAAGACTTTTGCATCTGCTCAGGCAAGGAAAAGAAAAAACTAAATACGACGCTTAACTAGAAAATAAACCTAGGATACTACAGCCAATATCAAACAAAATTTGTACTATGACTTCAAAAGATTTTGACCCTTTTCCTGTGAACAAAATTAGAACATGCACTAAAGCAACTGCAAAACATGATAAACAGAGATTAAGACATGTCATCCAGCTATTAATAGGTAGTCAAGTCATCACCAATGCTTTTCACACAGACCACTGGTAAAGTCAAACACAAACCATGTACCCTCATAGCAAATGAAGTCCCCCACTCACAGATATAGCAAAATATATGATATGGACTAAACAAGCGAGACTCTCACCCTCACAAAGAAGTTCCAAATACTGCATATTGGATACCATAGGCTTGCCCTTATTTTCCCTACTTCGGTCAGTCAGATGGTTAGGTTAGGATCACTATAGGACTTGTTTTGGCTTGTAATGTAGGCTTTCGGGCTGGGTATGGTATATATATGGAATCTTTTTAAGTTACTAAACCCTTCCTTGACACTACATACATGTGGCTTACTTCACCCTTTTTTTCTTTTCTTTTTCCTCCCTTTTCACCCTTTTTTATATACTTGTACGAGTGTGGTGTGTTTTCAAACTTTCTCATGCATTATTCTCTTTTTGAATTTTCTTTTTCAATTTTTCCTTTCTTTTGTCACACCACACCTCTTTTTTCACCTTTTTTCTCTTTTTTCTCCCATTTTCACCTTCCCCAATCTTTATGTACCCCTAGTCTATCCACCCTCAACTTAGGCATTTTTCCTATGTTGAGGTTCACAATGTCCAAGGAGGGACCAGGGCCAAAACAAATTTATTATAAAAATGGGTACGGTGAATCGGTTAATCAAAGAAAAATGGTTCATTTAAGGCTCAAAATCAGGATCAAGGGAATCATATGATTTCGGTAGGGTTATTTAGGCTAAAAATGGGCTCAACAAAAATGGCCTATGATCCTTTCCTAAACAACCATCCTTAAACCTATGCAAAGACCAATCATGCAAGTTCTAGATCCTCTACACAGTATTGAACTGGGTATCAGACCTCACTCACTCATGGTACATGATTTATATTCACTCTACCTGTATAATTTATTCACAGCGTAACAAAAACTACACATGCTAATATACTTAAATGACATCAAAATATCCACAAAAGTCATGCATGCAGTCACAAGTACACAGCTAATTCATCAAAAAATTTTAAACAGGGTCAAATTTTCACAACTCCAATGATATTGGCTGAGTACTCCTAAGTTATTTCTAATAAAAAAAATTACAAAAATAAAATCCTAAACATGCCGGTTCTACTAGATAGCATGCCCGAGGAAAAAGAAACACAATAAGAAAAACCCTCGGACGAATCAAAATCCAAAAAAATCTAAGTACACCCCCTCCCCTTTTTGAAAAGTGTGCTTCATCCCCGAAGCATAAAATGTAAGCATAGAGAAGGGAACATACCTGCAGCTACTCAGACTTCACCATCCATGGGTTGCCTCCCATGCAATTCCTAGTTTAAAGTCGTGGCACGGTGTAACTTTTTCGACTCTTCAGGCATCATCAAGGTATACCGCCTCGATTCCTCTTAATTCCTCCACATCTCCCAGATATAGCTTCATTCTTTTCCCGTTCACTTTGAACCTTTTTTCCTCTTTGTTCTCAAGTTTCGCTGCACTGTATGGGGACACATGCACCACTCTGTAAGGTCCCATCCATCTAGATTTCAACTTTCTAGGGTGCAATCGGAGCCTTGAGTTGAATAGTAGGACCAAATCGCCTGTGCTAAACTCCCTTTTTGCAATCTTCTTGTCATAATAAATATTCATTCTTTCTTTATAAATGGCCACACTCTCATAGGATCTAAGTCAGAACTCATCCAACTCATCGATCTGGTCAAGTCTCAGCTTGGTTGCTTCATTCCAATTCAAATTTCAGCTTTTTCATAGCCCATAGTGCCTTATGCTTTAATTCGACCGGTAAATGACATGATTTTCCATAGAGCAGTTGGTATGAAGATGAACCAATGGGGGTCTTATAAGCTGTTCGATAAGCCCACAGCGCATCATCGAGCTTCCTAGACCAATCTGTCCAGCTAGTATTCACTGTTTTGGCAAGAATGGTCTTTATCTCCCTGTTTGAAACTTCCACTTGTCCACTTGATCGAGGATGGTAAGGGGTTGCCACCTTGTGCTTGATGCCATATTTTTCCAACAGGGTTCTGAAGAAGCGGTTGCAAAAGTGTGATCCACCATCACTGATGATTACTCTAGGAGTGCCAAATCTAGCGAAGATGTGTTTCCGCAGAAATGTTGTAACACTTTTGCCTTCATTATTTGGTAGTGCAATAGCCTCCACCCATTTGGAGACATAGTCCGCCACCAGGATGTATTTCATCCCATATGAGATAACAAATGGGCCCATGAAGTCTATACCCCATACATCAAACAACTCAACTTCTAGAATAGGGGTCAATGGCAACTTATGATTACGGGTAATGCCGCCTTACTTTTGGCACTGATCATAGGCCTTGGCCTAATCATATGCATCTTGGTGAATAGAGGGCCAGTAATACCCGCATTGCAAGATTTTATGTATAGTTCTAATACAACTATGGTGACTCCCAACTGGGGATGAATGACAGGCCTCTAGAATGCTCAACATTTCTACTTCTAACATACACCTACGAATGATCCCATCTGCACAAATGCGAAATAAGTATGGTTCATCCCAGTAATATCTCCGGGCATCGAACAAGAACTTTTTCTTTTGCTGGGGAGTCAGGTCTGATAGGATCATGTTGTCAACCAAGTAATTTGCAAAGTAGGCAAACCAGGGAATCAAATCCTGAGATGCAGCTAGTATCTGCTCATCTAGGAACGCATCATCAATATCAATCTCCTTTCTTGCCCTAGCTTCTGACTCTAGCCTGGATAAGTGATCAGCAACCCGATTTTCAGTCCCTTTCCAATCTTTGACCTCAAAATCGAATTCTTGAAGAAACAACACCCACCTAATCAATCTAGGTTTAGCATCCTTTTTAGACATTAGGTACCTAAAAGTGGCATGCTCTGTATGGATGATCACCTTGGTTCTAGGCAAGTATGCTCAAAATTTCTCTAATGTAAAAACCACAGCTAGTAGCTCCTATTCAGTGACTGTGTACTTCCTTTGGGCTATGTTGAGTGTTTTCCTAGCGTAGTAGATAGGATGAAAAATATTTGCTCTTCGTTGGCCTAAGACAGCACCACGAGCAACCCCACCAACATCACACATTACTCAAATGGAAGAGACCAATCTAGCGCGATGATAATAGGAGCAGTGATGAGTTTCTCTTTCAAGCACTCAAAAGCCCTTAGACATGCCTCATCAAACACAAACTTTACCTCCTTCTCGAGCAATTTACACAATGACTGTGCAATCTTTGAAAAGTCTTTGATAAACTACCTATAGAATCCTGCATGCCCTAAAAAGCTTCTGACTACTTTTACAAAAATAGGGGTGGCAAACCTACTATAACTTCAATTTTTGCCTTGTCCACCTTAATTCCTTTTTTCGAGATTTTATGACCTAGAACTATTCCTTCCTTGACCATAAAGTGACATTTTTCCCAATTTAGGACCAGATTAGTTTCTTCACATCTATTGAACACTTTGCCCAAGTGTTTGAGGCAAGATTCAAATGAGTCACCCACAACTGAGAAGTCGTACATGAATACTTCAATGGTGGCCTCCACCATATTTGAGAATATAGACATCATGCAACGCTGGAATGTGGTCGGTGCATTGAACAATCCAAATGGCATTCTTGTAAAAGCTAACATTCCATACAGACAGGTGAAGGTACTCTTTCCTGATCTTCTGGAGCGATGGTAATTTGACTATATCCCGAGTAGCCATCAAGAAAATAGTATCAACCTCTACCAGCTAGTCTGTCAAGCATTTGATCCATGAATGGCATTGGAAAGTGGCCCTTCTGGGTCCAGTGGTTGAGTTTCTTGTAATCCATGCATACACGCCATCCTGTGACTGGTTGTGTTGGTATCAACTCATTCATCTCGTTGGGTACCACTGTGATCCCACCTTTATTTGGTACACACTACATCGGACTCACCTACTGATGCGTCATGATTTTAGGGCACTTTCGATGCTTAAAACCAAGAAATTATGCACATTCCAGGTATGTTTATATGGGTATATGGTATTTTGTGCATAATATACAGGAAAATAGGTCTGGAAGTGATTTTGGTCGAATTAATGCTGAACACAACTAAAAGAGGACTGCTAGGTACTTAACGAGTCATTGGCAGGAGGCACGACCCGTCACTTGAGGCGTTGGCAAAAAAATGAAGTTTTGAAGAAGTAAAACAATGCACTTGATGAGTTGGAGGAATGACTTGTTACACTTGGTAACGAGTCATGAGGTCAATCGTTAGGTTTTGAAGAGAAAAATTCACCCAAGTTTCCAGTGGAGTTAACGACCGACATCACGAGTCGTCGCCTGAAGGAAAGATTCATTGGAAAGCTACTAGAGCTATCTGTGAAGTGCACTGGAATTTCTGAGGAAGTAGACCAGGAGAGACCTAACGACTCGTGCTAAGGCATGACGAGTCGTTAGGTGACCCATTGCCAGGCCTAGGTAAGTTGCTGAGGACGATTGATTGAAAGCAAGGAATGACTCATCATAAGGCCTAACGATCCGTCACATGTCCCGTTGCCACTGCCGACCTAGTTTTCAAATTTATTTAGGAAAATGATTTGTTTGTATTATAAATACCCAGTTTTAGGTTTATTTTAGGAGAATGTTCAGAGGACGATTTTTCTGAGAATCTTGAGCGATATTTTTGAGAAAGTTTTCATACAATTGTTCTCTATTCAAGATACGAAAGCTACATTAGAATTTTATTCAATCTACTTGGTTTTTATTCTGCAATTCTTTGTAAGTTGCAATTATGATTTCTTCTATATTTTGTAATTGCAATAACACAAACATGAGTAGCTGCTTATCCCGCAAGTGTACGGGTTGTACAAGTAATACAATGGCCCTTTTTAAGAGTCGGATGTCGAACCCACATGTACTGGACCAATTTAGCGAATTATCAAGTTCAAGTGTTAGTTAAGAGGTTGATTTTAGAAGTTTTCGATAATTTGTAATTAAATCTTGAGGGTGACACAAAATAATCTGGAAGCAATACAAAACAAAACTAGAGTTAAAGCCGGATAATCATGCAATGCTACAATTCATAATGGGTTAAGTATGAAATTATCAATTGTTGTCTCACATAATTGGAATTGCATGTTCATGGTCTTCCGAACCTCTAAACACGACAAACTAGCCTCACTACTACATCGTTGAGCGAGGATGTCATTTCTAGTTCGTGGGCAATTCACTACGTGGATGGGGTTTATTCCCTTGATTGGGGACTTCAGTACCTCCAACCATTTAACCAAACTTAGCTTCACAACTACTCCTTCGAGTGGTGGAGTACAATTCTAAGTTGGTATCTTTCTATCTACCCATTTTATCAACCAAGCAAGGTAAATTAGGTATATTCCTATCCTAACCACAACTCTTATCAAAAGACAAGAACTTGCTTCCTACAATCTTATGTTCTTGCCTAGGTGTGCTCTTCCAAGCTTCCACCCAAGCTTAACCCACTTGTTTTCATGGTGATCAAGCATAAAAACAACAATAATAAAGATTTTAAGACAAAACAACAACTAACAACTCAACCCAAAATGAATCTAAGAAAATACAATCATATCCATAACCTCAACCCTAGATGGAGGGTTCTAGCCACTCATGCTTGTACAAATACTTAAAACCATGTTTATAGTAGTTTACTCACAAGAATAAATGAAAAGAAATGAAGAAAAGATAAACCTAAGAGGAGTTCTCCAAGTCTACTTCTCCTCTCTCTTCAGTTTTTCCAGAAAATCGCGTGTACCATGATTTTAGAAGCTAAGGGTTCAATTTATACTATGCTGAAAAAATGCAAAATTTGGCCTGTGGTGGAACAGCTTCGTGTCACAGAGCTGAACGCCCTAATTGACCTCCGTGACACGGATGTAATGCGTACCCTCATTGGAATGTGCCAAAAAATGCAATTTTCGGCCAAGTGTTGCCACGTTGGCAGCGTGCCACGATCCCTATCGCGCAGGGTGCCAGTTATTGCATGTTTTCTTATTGACTTTCACGTTTTGCTCTTGATTCCATTCCTCCACTTCACCAAATCATGAATTAGTTCCTCAAATGCATTATTAACCTTCAAAAACAAGGACTAATCATGTTGGTTAGTATATATTCTCATTTACATAAAATCACATGAAAATGTATATAAATAAGTAGATAAACAAGACAAAACTAAGTTATAAAGTATCACTTGGGCATGCAATTATGCCCAAGATCAGTAGCTAAACCCATAAATTAGGTTTGTGGGAACCAAGATGAATTAACACACATAGGTAAAAATACTTAGTGATTCTTGAACGGAGTTTTATGCATGTATTGTTTTTCCCTTCGTTTTAATTGATTCTTCACGGTTGCAAACGTTAGGACTTTCCTTATTATTACTTACCGGATCAAGGAGGTAAAGAATGGAAAAGAAAGATTAACAACGGATATTTGAGGCTACCAACCCTCATCTAATGAACTTGTCCGAGGGATAGCTAATCCGATATTAAGGGTGAGGGTCAACTAAAGTACACCCGTATACAGACCAAGTTGCCTGGTGAAAATCATCTAGATAGGGGTCCAACCATTTAGGTGAACCTAACTTACCAATATTGTGTGTTAAACACTAGAAAAGATCACTAGTGTATAATCCTTGTGGTTATGAAATCTTGGGGAACACAATCCTAGTCTAGTTGTAAATTGAATATAAACCCAATTTGATACAAGCATTCATTAATTTTACTTTTGTTATTATTCCATATTTTCCCCCTTTGGAAATAAGTAAATAATAGTAATAGTTATTCGCATTAACCTAAGTTCTTACCATATTCCCGTGGGATCGACCTCAACCTTCGTTGGGTTCTATATTTGATAATCGACCGCTTATATCTCAATTGTGAGGTGTAATTTGGGCGACATCAAATAGTGGCGCCGTTGCTGGGGAATACGGCTAAGGCTTTTGTTAATTGTGTTAACTTTACTATTGGTTCTTATTTCTTTGTTTTATTTTTCTTTTGTTGTTTTGGTTGCTTAACAGGTCTTAGGTTTGTACATGTCCAACACTAGAAGTCAAGGACATCCCTTGATACCAATTGATCACGAACTTGAGCTAACGTTGAGAAACCTGAGGAGAATGGCTAACATACATGAGCAAGAAACCGTGGATCAAGACACAACAAGGATGTTGGCCGAAGAGCAAGCTCGGGCCAGAGATCGTGAGTTAGCTAGAGTTGCTGAAGAGCAGCGTCAAGCTGCAGAAGCTAAAAGAGCTAGACAACCCAAAGGTCCAGAGCACCAGCGACACCGATATTTTGATGAGGAAGATGATGCAGACATAGATGAAGTTGGTGCCATTGGAGCGATAGTCCCTCCTCCTTTGCCTACTGCATCAAAGTTCGATATTACAGGTGCAATGATACTGCTCAATATGAAGGGAATATTTGCAGGTCATGCATCTGATGACGCCCATGCTCACTTGACAAATTTCGTGGGTATATGCAAGGCATACAAACAACTAGGGGTCAGCCAGGACGCGATTAGATTGAGGTTATTTCCATTTTCTCTTTGGAGTGAGGCGATGATGTGGTTGGCTGAGTTGCCAAACGACTCCATCATTACTTGGGGAGAGCTCAAGAGAGCTTTTCTTGAAAGGTTCTTCCCACCATCCAAGACGTTGCAGCTAAAGGATGAAATATACAACTTCAGGCAGCTAAATTCTGAGGCACTCCATGAGACCTAGCTGCGGCTCAACAAAAAGCTCAAGAAGGTGCCAAACCACAGGATTCTGGATGATACACTATTGGAGATATTTTACCGGTCCCTGAATGCCAACACAAAGGCGGTTGCTGATACCGTCTCAGGAGGATCCTTCATGAGTCATACTTATGCAGAGGCTGCGGAGTTGCTGGACAGGATTGCTAAAACCAACCGAGCTTGGCACACTAGAGAGTCGGAGGTTCCGGCTGGTTCTTATATGGTTGGTATGTCTGCCGAACAACGAAGAAAAGAGGAGGAGCGTGACCAGGACATTGAACAGATCAAGACCACCATGGGTTTGCTTTCCAAGCACTTAATGGGAATGGGAGCAGAAAAGGTGAACGCTGTAAGTTCTCAGGGTAAGGCCCCAAGAAATGATGGGTGCGAGTTTGAGTTTGAAGAAGATGTCAATTACTTGAATGATCAGATGATGGGTTTCCGGACTAACCCCCAAGGGTCTAATTAAGACTTTTGGTGTCAAGGTCAAGGAAACCAAGATCGGAACTTCTACAAGGATAATAATTTCAACCGGGGCCAATATCGGGACAATGGAGACTGGAAAAAGCGAGAGGAGTTTAAAAATGATAGGGGTGGTCTGTATGTTCCTCCACGGAACCGAGAGCCAGAGTCAAGCAGTTCAAGGGTCGAAGATATGCTTTCCAAAGTGCGCAAGAAGATGGAGGCAACAGATAACCATTTTAAGGAGCTCCACGCTGATATTTCTGGCTTAAACCAAAAGGTGGAGTCGCATGCTGTGGCAATCAGGAAAATTGAGCAGCAGATGAGTCAGATATCTGTTGCAGTGAATCAAAGGCAGAAAGGCACACTCCCCAGTAATACTGTTCAAAATCCAAAAAATGACGGTCACTGCATGGCTGTCACTACTAGGTGTGGGAAGGCCACAATGGATCCATCGAGGCCAGTCGTAGTTGAAGAGCCAGAAAGGCCCAGGTTGATAAATGATGATGATGTAGTGGATGTTGACGACCAAAATTTAGTTGGGAACTCAAATATGCAAACTGCTCTGAGTGATGCAAAGGAGCAAGGATATGGCCATGGGAAGGAGAAGGAGGCACAACAAAAACTCACAACAATTCCTAGACCTCCTCCTCTTTACCCCCAGCGCTTGAAGAAGAAAGCTGAAGATGGAAAATATCAGATGTTTATCTCTATGCTCAAGCAGTTGTCGGTGAATATCCCTTTGGAGGAGGCACTTGAGCAAATGCCTGGATATGCCAGATTTATGAAGGATCTCATCACCAGAAAGAGAACCGTAAGTTTGGAACTGGCTGATAATCTGCACCACTGCGGTGCCATCACTACCAGGGTACTAGCACAGAAAAAGGAAGACCCAGGTGCGTTTACTATACCTTGCACCATTGGGGAGGTTGACTTTGCAAGGGCAATTTGTGACTTGGGAGCTAGCATAAATCTGATGCCGCTAGTAGTATTTAAAAGTTAGGCTTGGGAACCCCCACACCGACTTCGATGTGGCTACTGATTGCTAATCGAACAATTAAAAAGCCGGTGGGGATATTGTTTGATGTGCTTGTCAAAGTGGATAAGTTCATATTCCCAATAGACGTCGTGATTCTGGACTGCGAAGTCGACTCAGAGGTCCCCATTATTTTGGGGCGACCATTCCTTGCAACAAGTAAGGCCTTAGTGGATGTGGAAGTAGGGCAACTGAAATTTTGGTTAAACAAAGAAGAGGTTACCTTTAGCATTAGCCGGACCATGAAATAGCCCAAGGAATTCAGCATAATTTCTACATTGGAGAATAGAGAAGAGTCACTTGACGAATTCTGAGTAGTCAAGTGACTTGCGTCATGCCGCGACGTTAAATCAGGCGCTGCATGGGAGACAACCCATGGAGGTGTTTTTGGTGAAGTCTGAGTAGCCAAAACACCCACGTCATGCCACGACGTTAAATCAAGCACTTCTTGGGAGGCAACCCAAGTTGTAAATGTAATAAAAAGTTAGTGTTAACGTTTGTTGATAGGTGCAGGTGAATAAGATGGAAAATCTGAAGTTGGAACCGAAAACTTGAACTTCAGTTCTGGTGTAGAAAAAACACAGAATGAGTTGTTGCCTGACTTGATGACTCGTTTAGCCCGTCGTGAAGAGAACTGCAGAAAATAGTGGAGCAATGGGTGACTGCACGGATCGTTTCTCCAAGGAACGGATCGTTTCTCCAAGGAATGAATCGTTTATTTCCCCGTCAAGTACACTGGATCAAAGTTGAAACTTAAAGAAAAAGGGTGATGACGGAGCACTCAACAAATCGTTGGGAAACCGAATGAGTCGTCAAGTGACCCGTCCTGAAACTATAACAGGAAAAGGACCATGACTTAAGGAACGATTCGTTGGGTAACACCACGAGTCGTTACGTGAGTTGTCAGGTCTGCAGGTAAGTTGACCTAACCCGACCCACGAATGTAAATTGGAATAAGTTAAAAATTAAAATTAAAGAATCCCATTGCATTGAATACTCCCCTTTAAAATCACTTCAAATTTCCCTCTTCTCTTCTTCCCCTTCTTCACGCAAACCCATAAAAAAAACCATTGAAATACCTTCATCACTGCACACACATTTTTTGGAGCACAAGCACAACTACTATTGCACTCCATCTCTGACAAATTACATTGTAAATAATCTTCCCCACACAAAAACTTGGAATAATTGTTGCATTCAATCAAGAAATTTCGAAAACCCATGAATTAGTGAGCTTGAATGATTCTTTGATTTACATTGTGTTCCTATGTGCCTAGTGATATAGATAAACCCTAGAAAGTATAAAACATTGATTTTCGATCATGTAGTCACCTGGGTTGATGATTAAATTGAAGTTATATGTTGTGGAATTGTAAACTGGAAAGAAGAATAGGATGAATAGGAACTCTTGAGCACGAGCCACATCATGAGTCGTTGGGTCACCAAATGAATCGTCATGTAGCTCGTGCTGAGTGGGAAAAATAAACTGCTGAGGTAGTGTACTTGACGAGTGACCTAATGACTCGTTGCCTTTGGTAACGACTCATTGGGACAAATCGTCAAGTACACTGGACCTATTTGAAAAATGTCCGACCCGGGGTAATGAGTGACCTCACAAATCATTGCCAGAGGCAACGACTCATTTAGTCACCCGTCAGGACCACTGGCACTAGTTACAAATATTTTCCATTTCATTTTCTCTTGTGTACTAACATGGTTTACACAAGCAAAATGGCTCCACGAGGCACACCAAAGAAGGGTCCAACCAAAAAGCAGGTACCTGAGCGTAGTCAACCATAATACAGAAGGCTGCGAGATGATCCATACTCCTCTAAAGAGTCGAGTGGCTTTGAAGAGGAATATAAAGTGTTGGAGGAGCAGCTGGTATAGAGGACGACCAGGGCTAGGGCTCAACAAAGTTCAAATCCGACAGCTCCGGTCGATACTCCCACTCCACTAGCAAGAGATCCGCCCAGCTGCACTTATGAAAGCCCTAGGCTTGATGCTGCACTTGTTCCAGAGGCTTCCACAGTTGGGCACAATACAGAGAGAGTAGATGAGTCACATGCCTAGCGAGAGGACTCAAACAATGAGCTGACTAAGACATCGGGCACATCGAATGAGCAACCAAGAAATGTGAGGAGATGGTGTGTCCACGACATGCGGGCTATATACAATTGGGATATTGCTCCAAATGACAAAGGCAATCCGAAGCGGAGCATTTATGAGGAGCCAAGGCTGATCACCATCGGGTTTAATGAGCTTCCTGAGCTACAGGCAGTATTTGAAAAATACAAGTTCGGGTGGTTGACAGAGCCTTCAGGCAGCTATAGTCCGTGCCTGGTTCGCGAGTTCTAAGCAGCATATGCAGCCACCTTGCAGCGGTTGGCACTAGGAGGATAGGATTGGAAGAAGCGGCCTGCCTTGAATAATGTGATGGTGCGTAGACCTCAGTTGACATATCTGAGGAGACAATTTCTAGGATGCTGTATGGGCCAGAATGTCAAGCCCTAATGAACATGGTAGAGTTTGATCACAGGTTATCCGAGTTGCGGAAAGTCAAAACAAAGAAGTTGAATAACATGGAGCGGATACAGCAGTACACTTGGATTTCCCGCATTATTGCCACAAAGGGGCCGTTAGTTGAATGGCTACATGGTACTGAGTCACAGATAAAGAAGGCCACTTTGAATTTCCAGGGTAAATTTTGGTGGTCACTGGTGAGGCATAGGCTGATACCAACAAGTAATGACAATATACTCTCACCCGATAGAGCAGCACTGGTAGCCAGGATCATGGAGGGGTACGCAATCAATTTCCCGCGGTTCATCATTGAGGAGATTCAGGAGCGAACTGTAAATGATGGAATGATGATTCCCTTCCCATGCTTGATTGATAGACTCTACCGGGAGTCTCGAGTGCCAGAATTGCCATCAGTTGATCATAGAGTGGTGGTTTTGAAGATTATCGATATTGGGTTGATTAGAGATGATACGAACCCGATATCAAGGGTAAGGACTCAGGCATCTGTATCCGATGGGGCGACCATAATAGCAGAGGCATTTGGAAGCAGGATGCAGACCTATGCAGCATAGTTCACCGAGTTAGCGGCCAAGCCCACTGAGGGCAGAGATATAGGTAGCTGAGATGAGGCTATAGATGCAACGGATGCCTCCACACCTACCGATGTTCCGAAATCATCATCTACAGCAGCAACAACATCTAGACCATCAGTCGCAACTCCACGATCAAGCACAACCGGCTTAGTCACGGTCTCATAAGAGTTTTTAGTTGATATGGCTAGGCGGCTAGCTAAAGTAGAGAAGCAGCAGGCACACACGACTCTACAGGTCAAAGTCTTGATGGAGCAGTTAAGCCGTGGGTGTCAAAGGAGTTGGAGACATTGTCCAGTTCAGTGCATGGGCGACTGGATGATTTTGAGAGAAGGATGGACTAGCGCCTTGAATATTTACAGGAGCCAGAGTTATCTTGATGGTACGGAGAGTTGGGAGCATTACGCTCTGAGGTGCGGGACTTGGCCATACGATAGACAGCTACGGTACCTCCACCGACGCTCCCCATGATTGATGATGAGTTTGAGGAGGAGCTACTACATATTTTCAATTTCATCACGGAGGAGCCAATGACACATGCAAAGGGGAGGAGGCCTCGTGAGGAGGCAAGTGATGATGTTGATACATCTCTGCTCCGTCAGCAAAAAAGGGAGCAGAGTGAGATGGACAGAGCGCTACACCAATCAAGAAAGGAGGCTCGACTGAGAGCCTAGACTGAGGCAGCAAGATCTCGTGGTGAAGGAAAGAGCTCAGTTGGATCTGAGAAAGCGCTGGTTCAAGCCGGCAATATTAGAGTTGATGTTAGAGGTGTATCTACACCCTCCACCGACTAGGTAGCTGATACCTAGGTCGCACATGTATGTTTCCTATTCCCTTAGTTTTTGTCTTGTATATATATGAGTCGAGGACGATGCATGCTTTTTTGATGGGGGTGGGGAGGGATACCTGTGCATTCTGTTTTGCTGAACATAACTCGAGGGTTTTCCTTGCCGGATGTCTTTTTCCTCGGGTGTTCCATATCTAGTAGAACCGACATGTTTAGGATTTTATTTTATGTTTTTGTTTTTTTTGTGTTAGTCGGAAGAAAGTAAGGAAAACTGAAAGCAGTCAAGAGCTAAAATTGTTTGATATTTTGATTTTTTATTATTTGATACCCCTCCGAAAAAAAATAATTTTTGTATATATGTATGTGAGAGTTGACAATTATGACCTTTGTGAATCTTCACATGGAAGTGGAATTGTGAATTTTTTTACCATTGTATGGCTGTACCTGAACTAGCGATTAGTAGAATTGATGATGTTGACCGGTGCTATGTGTGAAGTGAGGTCTTATAGCTGAATTCGATTGTGTGTGTCAATCTAGAACTTGCCTGGTCAGTTGTACTGAGATAGAGGATAAGGAACTAGGAAATGTTCATAGGCAGTTTTTGATTTATGAGTCCACTTTAGCCTAAAATACCTACCAAAGTGAATAAAATCCCTTGATCCAAATGTTTGAGCTTTAATTGACCTTTCTTTTTGTTCACACCAATTCACCTGCCTGATTTTATTATGAATGAACCTGTTTTGGCCCTGGTCCCTCCTTGGACATTTTGAACTTCAACTCAGGCAAATCTCCTAAGTTGAGGGTGGCTATGATAGGGGTGAGTAAGAAGTGTCGGGTGGAAGTAAAGTTGGGTAATGAAAAAGAAGGAAAAAGAGTGGGTGTGGTATGCATGATGAAAAGAAAAAAAATAATTTTTTTTGTTGTCAAAAAGCAAGAAAAAAAAGAAAAATAATATGTGACATCAATAAGTTTTTTTGAGTAAAAAGTAACCGCATCCGTAGTGTCTAAAGCAAAGAAAAGGTAAAGCAGAGAAAAAGGAAAAATGGAGAAAATCAAAATAAAGGTGAAAAGTGGAGTAAAAAGCGTAGTGTCAAGGAGGGTTGAGCTATTAAAATCCATATGTACCATACCCAAGCCCGAGCCCACGTTACAAGCCGAGAAAGTCCTAGAGTGATCCTAGTTATTTGTCCGAAAATCGAGGTATTGAAAATAAAGGCAAGCCTATGATATTATATGCATACAATTTGAATTTCTTTGTGAGAGTGAGTAGATCTTACCTAGTACTAATAAAAATATACCGAGATAATCATAGACATATGTGTGAGTGTGGGACTTCTTTGAGGTGAGAGCACTTGGTAAACAGAATCGTCTGCAAATTGTCTGGAGCAGTGTTATAGATTTATGTGCGTGGTTGCAGGTGATAGTATTTTTCCATGTTTCGATTCCTCTGTGTTATGGTTGGAAATTTTGCATATGCATAGTGTTTTGAGTTGATATGATGAGGGAGGGGTTAGAAAATTTGATTTTGATGACTGTTGTAAGTTTCCTAAAGTTTTTCCAATTGAAGTGTCGAAGTAGACTGTTTTGTTTTGTTTTGTTTTGTTTTTTCCTGAGGACATGCAAAAGTTCTAAGTTGAGGATGTTGATGTGATGTGATTTTATGGAACTTTCGACGCTTAAAACCAAGAAATTATGCACATTCCAGGCATGTTTATATGGGTATAAGGTATTTTGTGCATAATGTGCAGGAAAACAGGTTTGGAAGTGATTTTGGTCGAATTAATGCTGAACACAACTGAAAGAGGACTGCTAGGTACTTAACAAGTCGTTGGCAGGAGGCACGACCCGTCACTTGAGGCATTGGCAAAAGATGAAGTTTTGAAGAAGTAAAACAATGCACTTGACGAGTTGGAGGAACAACTTGTTACACTTGGTAACGAGTCGTGAGGTAAATCGTTAGGTTTTGAAGAGAAAAATTCACCCAAGTTTATAGTGGAGTTAATGACCAACATCACGAGTCGTCGCCTGAAGGAATGATTCGTTGGCAAGCTACTGGAGCTATTCGTGAAGTGCACTGGAATTTCTGAAGAAGTAGACCACGAGAGACCTAATGACTAGTGCTAAGGCATGAAGACTCGTTAGATGACCCGTTTCCAGGCCTGGGTAAGTTGCTGAGGACGATTGTTTGAAAGTAAGGAACGACTCGTCATAAGGCCTAACGATCTGTCACATGGCCCGTTGTCACTGCCGACCTGGTTTCCAGATTTATTTAGGAAAAGGATTTGTTTGTATTATAAATACCCAGTTTTAGGTTTATTTTAGGAGAATGTTCAGAGGATGATTTTTCTGAGAATCTTGAGTGATATTTTTGAGAAAGTTTTCATACAATTGTTCTTGATTCAAGATACGAAAGCTACATTGGAATTTTATTCAATCTACTTGGTTTTTTTTCTGCAATACTTTGTAAGTTGCAATTATGATTTATTCTATATTTTGTGATTGCAATAACACAAACATGAGTAGCTAAACCCATAAATTAGGTTTGTGGGAACCAAGATGAATTAACACACATAGGTAAAAATACTTAGTGATTCTTGAACAGAGTTTTATGCATGTATTGTTTTTCCCTTTGTTTTAATTGATTCTTGACGGTTGCAAACATTAGGACTTGCCTTATTCTTACTTACTGGATCAAGGAGGTAAAGAATGGTAAAATGGGATTAACAACGGAGATTTGAGGCTACCAACCCTCATTTAATAGCTTGAACTTTTTCGAGGGATAGCTAATCCGATATTAAGGGTAAGGGTCAACTAAAGTACACCCGTATATAGACCAAGTTGTGTTGTGAAAATCATCTAGATAGGGGAACAACCATTTAGGTGAACCTAACTTACCAATATTACGTGTTAAACATTGAAAAAGATCACTAGTGTATAATTCTTGTGGTTATGAAATCTTGGGGAACACAATCCTAGTCTAGTTGTAAATTGAATATAAACCCATTTTGATACAAGCATTCATTAATTTTACTTTTGTTATTATTCCATATTTTTCCCTTTTGAAATAAGTCAATCAATAGAAATATTTATTCACATTAACCTAAGTTCTTACCATATTCCCTGTGTGATCGACCTCAACCTTCGTTGGGTTCTATATTTGACAATCGACCGCTTATATCTCAATTGCAAGGTTTAATGTGGGCGACATCACCTACTTGCTATCTCGATGGGGTAGACTATACCAGCATCCAGCCACTTGATAATCTCCTTTTTTACTACTTCTTGCATTAGGGGGTTCAGGCATCGCTGATTTTCTATACTTGGCATGCAGTTTGGCTTGAGTTGTATCTTGTCAGTACATATGCCCGGAGGGATCCTAATGATATCAGCTATATGGTCCAGCCAATTGCCTTTTTGTGCCTTTTTAATACTGTGACCAAAGCTCCCACTTGCCAATCCGTCAAATCTGCTGCAATTATTACTAGAAAAGTGTTTTCTTCACCTAGAAATGCATACTCGAGATGGGGAGGCAGTGCCTTCCATTCGAGGATTGGTAGTACCTCCACTGATGGCTTTGCTGGCGGTGTTGAACGGTTATTCAAATCAAGGTCTAACTTCTTTGGGCTAAAGTTATATGACCCCATTCCATTTAAGGCACTCACCATCTCCGTGTACACTGGTAACCCATCTCCCTCATAATTCATCAAGATAGCTGCTAAGGTGTCAATAGTCATCATCTCATCCACAGGCACTGGCAGCTTCTTGTATTCTATCTGGGTGTTTACAAATGGGGTCGTTCCCTTGATGTCAGCCCGATAGAATCATAAAAAAAACAAATAAAATGTAAACATGGAAATAACAACCAAAAGTCAAATGCAAACAATAATCTAGTCTTAACCTTATTTCCCAGCAATGATGCCACTTTTTGATAACGCTCAAACTCATATCTCCTGCTAAAGTATGTACGAGAAGTTGTCAATAAAGAATCCAACTAAGAGGTTGGATTCAAACCCACAGGGAATATGAAATATCTAGACTAATGCTGGTAAGTAAACTTGTTGGTAAGTTAAGTCCAAATTGGGGTTTTTCTGAAGAAAGCAATAGTAAAACAAGATTATAAGTGTGAATTAAATCAAGATTTTCATATAACTAGGGTATGTGTTCCCTATGGTTTCATAACTACTTTAGGTATACACATGTGATCAATCCCAATGCTTACTTGTAGAACTGATAACTAGGGTTCATCCAAACAAATGGTTCGTCCCTATTGGATGACTATACTCAATCACCGGGTTAGGTCTCATGAGCAATTTCAAACTAACCATTATAAATATGTTCAAAATTTAACTCTCCTATGACCATAACTCAAGTTAATACAATGATCATCAAGATCAAGGATTTGTTATGATTCTCTTTTCCTAATATCTACCTCTCTAGGTTCAAGCAAGTAAAGAATTCGGGAGAGTCGTAGCGTTGTACACCGTTAAGAAATGTTTAAGCACGAAGAAAATACAATACAAGCTTTATGCATTCCTTTTGAATAACTTTTGTGCAACCCTAGTTTGTTAATCCACCATGGTTCCCACAACTCCTAGTTGGGGAGGTTTTAGCCTCTCATGGCTGTAAGATTGTAACTTGCATTCATAAACAAACATATGATTAAATACTTACAGTAATAGTTGAGAGATACTTTTTTTGAATATGCAAGAATAATCTCAAGAACAATTGATAAAGAAATGAAGAATTGCTCCCAAGAAGTGTTAATATCACGTAAACTACTCAATCTATGTTCTCTATTGATTTTCTGTTGATTGTTAATGAAAATAAAACATAAAATGAGAGTCATATATTGTCTTCTTCTTTATTCGGCCTTCTGAACTTTATCACGGTTCTCAGTACTGCTCGTACAATCAAGGTACGACTCATACTGAGACTAGTACTTTGGCTGATTTTCTGCATTTTCAGGCTTCTTTTGCACATCTTTGCTCCAACTCTTATTTTTCCTGAATTCAAAGTAAATGTGCCTTATATACATATAAACACTCCTAAGTCCATGCTATTTCTTAGTTTAAGCGTCCAAAGTGCTGTAAACTCACAGCACATCACCACCCTACTAGGCTATCATCTCCTTCTCCGACAGTAGACCATATGGAGAATCCAGAACTTTGTTTGACTTAGTAGACTTCAGATGCAAAGTTTAGAGGAGCTATTTAGAGGCTCACCCAACTCATTGCAGCCTAGTCTCAGAGGTCGAAAATAACTCTTGTTCATGTTAGTTCTCATAATTAGGCCAACACTTCCAGAATTAGGGAATTTCTCAATATGAGCCCTCTAGTTTTCATAGGATCCAGGTTAGAGAAGGACCCCTATAATTTCTAGATGATGCTAAGAAAATCCTTTGAGTTATGCATGTTAGTGAGGCGAAGAGAGTTGAACTCGCCTCTTTCCAGCTGAAGGATGTTGCTAGCTCATGGTATGAGTAGTGTGAGATGTCTCGGGGAGACACCGTGTAGAACCCCAAAAGATCCTAAGATCAGACCCGAGGGTTGAAGTAGAGAAAATAAGAAAATTTGCACCAGGCCATAGAATGAGTCATCTAGTGACTCGTCAAGTGAGCTGATAGGTCATTGTATGACTCGTTAGGTGGTGCCAAGTGGGATAAATGTTATCTTCTGGAAGTCATGATGGATGGCGCGATGAGTCATTAAGTGTCCCTATGATTCATTTAGTCAACTGTTAAGTGCGCAGTGGAGGAGAAAATGTTGATTTTCAGTATACTTCACGAATTGGGGAATGAGTTATCATATACCCTAATGACCAGTTAAGTGGCTTATTGAGTGAGATAAGGATTAGGGTTTGGGTATGACCGGTTAAGTGTCTGGTTGAGTGAGAAAAGGATGAGAGTTAGGGTTTTGCTCCAGTGGCGATGGGTCAGACAATGACCCGTTACTTGACCCAACGGGTCGTCAAGTGGATTGTTGGGTCTGACAGGGTCATTTTCTCAGTCGGTTCATTAAGGGTGTTTTCATAATTCCTAAGTTCTTAACTCCTAAACTACGTTATTTTAAGCTTCCTAAAGAGTGTATTAAGGGTTTTATTCATCCTAATCCCTCATTCTACTCCTAACACTCTCATTGGTAGATCAAATCCTCTTCCAAGATCAAGCTAGGTTTCCTCATCAATTTCTTCCCCAATCTTCTTGGATGTTCAAGGCAAGCTTAGAAATCTATTTACCCAGGTATGTAGGGCCATGAATGGGGGATTTTCTTCCACCCTCATACCCAATTTCTTCTCTAACTCATGAATTCAAGTTTCCAATTAAGTGTATTAAAAATTCTAGGGTTCAACCCAATTCCATGCAAATATCCATGCTATGCTGCTAGATAGATTAAGACTCATGAGAAGAATTATCCGATGCATGACCTAGAGTTGGCGACTGTGGTTTTTGCTTTAAAGATTTGGAGGCACTATTTGTATGGGGTGCATGTGGATGTGTTCACGGACCACAAGAGTCTTCAGTACGTGTTTAATCAGAAGGACCTGAATTTGCGGCAAAGGAGATGGGTAGAGCTTCTCAAGGACTATGAAATGAGTGTCCTTTATCATTCGGGCAAGGCCAATGTAGTGGCGTATTCTCTTAGTAGGCTATCCATAGAGAGTGTGTCTCATGCCGAGGATGGGAGAAAGGAGTTGGTGAATGATGTCCACAGGCTTTATCCTTTAGGTGTTTGCTTTACCGATTTGATAGATGGTGGTTTTATTATTCAGAATTGGTTGGAATCTTCAGTGGTGACGGACTTCAAAGCTAGGCAAGATGAGGATCCTATCCTAGTAAAGTTGAAGGAAGTAGTTCAGAATCAGAAAGTGGAGGTTTTCTCCCAAGGAGGAGATGGTGTACTCCAATATCAGGGCCGATTATGTGTTCCGGCTATAGATGACTTGAGAGAGCGAATGTTGAGCGAGGCTCATGGTTCTCGATACTCTATCCATCTAGGTGCCACCAAGATGTACCGTGATCTATAGGAAGTCTATTGGTGGAATTGCATGAAGAAGGACATAGAGGATTTTATGGCTAAGTGTTCGAATTACCAATAGGTGAATGTTGAGCATCATAGACTTAGGGATATGCTTCAGAACATTAGAATTCCTACTTTGAAGTGGGAAGAGATCAATATGGACTTCATTACAGGCTTGCCTCGTACACACCGATAATATGACTCTATATGGGTGATTATAGACAGGTTGACCAAGTCAACCCATTTTCTACTGGTAAAAACTACTGATTCAGTGGAGGATTATGCTAGACTGTACCATCAGGAGTTAGTTTGGTTGCACGGAGTTCCTTTGTCCATCATTTCATATAGGGGTACTCAGTTCACCTCTCAGTTTTGGAGGTCGTTTTAGAGGGGCCTTGGTACTCAGGTGAAGCTTAACACAACTTTTCACCTGCAGATACATGGCCAGGTCAAATGGATCACTTGGACTCTTGAGGACATGTTGAGAGCGTGTGTTCTTGATTTCAAGGGCAGTTGGGATGATACTTGCTTCTCATCGAGTTCGCATAAATAACATTTACCACTTCAATATCCAGATGGCTCCATTTGAGGCTCTTTATGGGCGGAGGTGTAGGTCACCTATTGGATGGTTTGACGCAGGTGAGGTTATGTTGATTGGACCAGATTCAATTCATGTGTCCATGGAGAAAGTTCAGCTTATTAGAGAGGCTTTGAAAATAGCTCAGAGTCTTTATAAGTCTTATGCAGATGTTAGGAGGAGAAAGCTTGAGTTTGAGGTTGATGATTGGGTGTTTCTGAAGGTGTCTCCCATGAAGGGAGCGATGAGGTTCGGAAAGAAATGGAAGCTTAGTCCCCTATATGTTGGTGCTTATAGGATTCTGAGGCGAGTTGGCAAGGTGGCATATGTGTTGGAGCTACCAGCAGAGTTAGCTTTGGTGCACCCAATTTTCCATATATCTCTATTGAAGAAGTGCATTAGTGACCCGACCTTAGTTGTTCTGGTAGAAAGCATTGGTGTGAAGGATAGCCTCACTTATGAGGAGGTTCCGATTAAGATCCTTGATCATCAGGTTCAAAAGTTGAGGAACAAGGAAGTAGCTTCAGTAAAGGTTTTGTCGAGAAATCAACTTATTGAGGGAGCTACATGTGAAGCCGAAGCAAATATGATGGCTAGATACCCGAATCTTTTCCCTTCCAGCTCAATTCCAGCATGATGTACTAGTTTCCTTCTTATTACTCTATTCATTCATGCCAAGTTCATATCTCTAAGTTTTGTTCATGTCATAGCATGCATGTATGTTTCATGAATTCAGTTCAGTCATGTTTTAGTCCGGAGTTAGCCACTCCATTAGTTTTTAGCTATGGTTGTTTAGTTTTGGGATTATAGTTCTTTCCCCAACCTTCCAGTATGCTTAATCTACATTCAAGGATGAATATTGCCAAGGGGAAGTTAATGTAAAACCCCAAAAGCCCCTATGATCAGACCCGAGGGTTGAAGCGGAGAAAACAGGAAAATCTGCACCAGGTCACAGAACGAGTCATTCAGTGACACGTCAAATGACCTGATGGGTCGTTACATGAATCTTTAGGTGGTTCCAAGTTGGATAAAATGTTATCTTTCAAAAATCATGATGGATGGTGCGACAAGTCATTAAGTGTCCCCACAATTCGTTTAGTCAATTGTTAAGTGCGCAGTGGTGGAGAAAATGTTGATTTCCAGTGTATTTCACGGATTGGTGAACGAGTCATCATGTCCCCTGACAACCTATTAAGTGGATCATTGAGTGAGAAAAGAATCAAAGTTTGAGTTTTGCTCTAGTGGCGACAGGTCAGACAATGACCCATTACTTGACCCCGATGGGTCATTGGGTCTGGCAGGGTCATTTTTCCAGTCAGTTCATTAAGGGAGTTTTCATAATTTCTAAGTTCCTAACTCCTAAACTATGACGTGTTAAGCTTCCTAAAGAGTGTATTATGGGTTTTATTCATTCTAAGCCTTCATTCTACTCCTAACACTCTCATTAGTTGATCAAAAGCTCTTCCAAGATCAAGCTAGGGCTCCTCATCAATTTCTTCCCCAATCTTCTTGGGTGCTCAAGGAAAGCTTAAAAATCAATTTACCCAGGTATTTAGGACCATGAATGGGGGATTTATTTCACCCTCATGCCTAATTTCTTCTCTAACTTATGAATTCAAGTCTCCAATTAAGTGTACTGAAAATTCTAGGGTTCAACCCAATTCCATGCAAATATCCATGCTATGTCTATGGGTCCAATCCTCTCATGTTTATATTAATGATTTAAGACTACTGGGGAAGATTTTACTCTCAATTTAATTATTAGATCATGATTTCAATTTTATGAAAATTATGCCCTATTATGCATGACTTATGAAATTCAAGTTTATGAGTCTATGATTTCAAGTATGATGAATTATCTAGCATGCATGAATGTTTATGAATTTTTAACTTATGATTCCATGATTTCAAATTATGAAGCTTATTTCAAGTATGCATAATTTTATGACTTGGGCAAGCCCATGCGAAGCTAAGTATGTTTATCATGACAATTGCCAAGGCTTACAAGATTAGTTTTAATGAGATATTTGGAGTCAAACTCCCCAATATTTAAATTTAAGCTATGTTTCAAAAATATGATTATATGAGCAATATGCATATTTTCGGAGTAGTGTCTAGCACCAAGTAGGTCAGAGATTCGGAGGACCCTGATCTCTGAACTACGCGCCAACATAGGATATATTCTTATTTGGGACCTCTCAAGAGAGTGTTTTCCTTGCCCCAGGGCATACCCGTGTTATCAAACCTTATTTTTCCTTTTCCCTAGCAAGGCTTAGGATGACTCTCCTCTACGTGGGCAAAACGTGGGGCCAACATGCGCTCATACATGATTGTTGTCGGTTATGACGAGTTGTTCCTCATCTCTTCAGTTACTCATGTTCAGGTTTTAAAATATTATGTTCAGCTTATGGTGAATGGCTTATGAGTATGTATATTTCAGATATTTTTCCTTTATCATGTTGTCCTACTCTCATGATCTTTATTGATTTATACTCATGATCTCAGACTAACATTTTCCCAGCATGTTTTACTTACCTTACATACTCAGTACATTTAAAGTACTAACTGCATACTTTATGCTATATCGTCTCATGATATAGATTTGGGTGATCCATCTTAGTCTCGCCGATAGCTCACTCTCGATCAGTCCAGCCCTAATCCTTTCTTGGGTGAGTCCTCATTCTCCGAGGGCGTTTTTGGTTTTATGTGTTTAGCATGTCTTTGGTTTCAGACCTAGTGAGCTAGTCAGGGGTTTTGTCCCATTAGCTCGTAATAGTAGTAGAGGCTTTTCATACTATCATGTATAGACAATTTAGCGATGTTGAGTTGTGTTTACGCTTTTGTCCTCATGATACGTAGACTTCCGTTTATATCATCTTCATGTTTTTTCTTCTTAGTAAAACTCTTATCATGCTATGTATGTACCATGAGTTAGCTTAGAGTCATTCGTGGTTCTAGGTCTCATGTCTCAGTCCGGGATCTCAGCTTGTGTTGTGACAGGCCGCAGCCCCAGTTGTCTGGAAGGAGTTCATAAAAGCCTTTGTTAATTACTTTCTTCTCTTAAAGCTAAGGGAAGTCAAGGACAAGGAGTTCATGACTCTTAGGAAGGGTAGTATGAGCGTGAGAGAGTACAATGTCAAGTTCATGAAATTGGTCTAATTAGCCCCATAAATGGTCTCTACTATGCGGTCCACGATGCGTAGATCTATATATAGCCTTGGAAAGCACATAACGAGCGAGTGTACCATAGCCTTGATCCACAAGGACATGAACATCAGTAGACTAGAGGGCTACGTGCAATAGATCAAAGACTGAAAGTAGGCAAGAAGGTCGGATAAGGAGCAATACCATAGCAAGAAGGCCAGGTCAGCTAGCTAGAATAGCAGTCCTAGGGCCGGGGAGCAGCAACAAATCCTTTTACTGTCAGAGGTCATCAGGACCTTTACCATCAGGCGCTGGTTCCTTACTTCAGGAGTCCTGGAACAATCAGCGAGGGTAGAAAAGGGCTTCAGGCTCGTAATCCTAAACCTGTATTGCATAGGGTTTTCCATGGCTTTCTCCTTGCAGTAGATATAGGAAAAGACACCCGAGAAAGTGATGTATGGGAATGAGTGTATGTTATGGATGTGGTTACCAAGGTCACTTTTAGAGGGATTGCCCTAGTGCTAGGCAAAATGTTAGGAGGTAATATAGCTAGCTCCCACAATACCACCCCTACTTCAGCAGCTCCTCTCCGTGGTACTTAGGCCTCGCCAAGATGAAGTATGACCAGAGGGGGAGGTCAGAATTGTTTGTATACTCTAGCCGATCGACATGATTTAGAGGTGTCTCCTAATGTTTCTATAGGTATGATCACGGTATTCACTCCCAATGTATATGCTCTTATGAATCCTAGATCTACCTTGTCGTATGTGATGTGTTTTATTATCAGAGGTTTGCTTAGAACCCAAACAACTTCATGAATTCTTCTTAGTATCTACACCAATCGGTAGTCGGTGGTTACAGACTGAGTTTATAGAAATTTCATAGTCAGAGTGTGTCGCAGGTATACTAGAGCCGACCTTGTTGAATTTAAAAATAATCAATTTTGACATCATCATGCGTATAGATTGGTTGTCCTTGTGTTATGCTACCTGAATTATCGCACCAAAGTAATCATGTTTCAATTTATAAATGAACCGATGCTACAATAGAGGAAAAATGTTTTAGTGCCAAAGGGTAGGCTTACTTTCTAACCCAAGGCAAGGAAGTTGATTTCAAAAGGGTGCCTATACCACCTTGTCACGACCCGAGCATAGACCCTGAACGCGACACTGGACCTAAAATTATGAATGACTCCAAGATAACCCACAACATAAGCATAACATAAGCATAACATAAGCATAATCATACAATTAAATATAAGTAAATAATGAAATATGGAATAAAAGGAAGTTTGAGATATCATAAAACGTAGACGGAGACAACAAGTCAAAACCGCTAAACATCTATACATCAAGTCTAAAAAACCTTTAAACGTAAGAAGAGCTAAAGGGAGAGGCCCCTAAATAGCTCTACTAAGTCTATAACTAAAATGAGTGAAAGTAACATAAACCAAAATTGACGCCCTAGGATGATGAGGACTCACCAACATAACAGCTGAATCTGGTAGGGAAACGGATCTAGCAATGGGGCAGAGACTGAACACCCGAACCTATAACACGAGGTGATATAGCACAAAAGTATGTGATCATTACTTTGAAAGTATTGAGTATGGAGGATAAGTAAAACATGAGAGTTAGGAAAATATACTGTAAATCATGATCATGATATAGTCATAAAACATGAGCTTTTCATCATAATTTGAAGTATAATAACCCAAAGTTTTGAAAATAAAAATTTAAAGCTTATCATGTTTGAATCGTAAGTAAAACTCATAAACTGATCAATGGGTTATAATACATTATAAGTCATGTTATCATAAAGCATGAACATAAATAAACCTAAAACATGTGGAATAGTGGGAGATTCTCATAACCGACATACGCCAAGTGAGCATTATGGAGCCCAACCTGTACCCCCGGTTGGAGGGTGTCCATAGCTTGCCAAGGGTAAGAACTATGAAGTCGTGAGATCACTCATAATCCTAATAGTGTAAGGGAGATTCTCTCAACTAGCGAGGACCCCTTAGCTAGGGGCAAGGGAGACACTCTCTACTGGTGAAGACCCCTTATCCTACAGTGACACGTAGTTCTGAGACCTAGGTACGCTGAACCCCAGCCTACTTGGTGTTAAATACTAGTCCTAAAAAGTATAGTGCTCATAATCATACTTGAAACATGATATATTTTACATGGACTAGTTTAAGATATGATAGATTCATAAATTGCTTGACAGACGTGAACTATCCATAAAAACAATGCTGAAGATTCAGCCATGATACATAAGCTTGATATTGATGAAATTCATACATACTTGAGTAAATCATTCTAACTTAAAAATAGAGAATTATGAGAGTTTTTCATAGAATTCATGTAATCATAATCATAAAACATAAGTAGAATCATGAGAGAATTACTTTCGTAAGAGATCATATAGTTTTTGTATAAAAAGGTCTAACCCTAGAAATTCATGAATATCATAATTTGAGACATGAGAGAATTGAATTCATGAAATTAGACTTGATATTAGGCATGAGAGTGGAAGAAACCCCTCATTCATGATCGCACATACCTGGGCTTTGATTAATTCTTTTCTAGACTTGAGACCCAAGAGAAATTAAGAAGAGGAACCTTAGCTTCCTTGAGAAACCTTGAGAGTTTGATCTTCAATCTACAGTTTTTGGACAGTAATAAGAGTTTAGGCTAAATATAATCCTTAAATACCCCTATTAAGAAACCCAAAACTACATGGTTTATGAGTTAAAAGCATAGGATATTACAAAAATATCCTTAGGAACTCACATTAAAAATCTACCTGTCTAGTGTCACGGCTTGTACCACGGCTCATGGTGACCCTTCGTGGTCATTGGATCCATTCTAGTCAATCTTTGTACCTCTTCTCAGGACCCCTCAGTACCATTCATACCAATATAGTATGATCCGTAGGTTCCTCTCGTAGTTACCGGGACTATTTTTGGTTGCTTTTCTGAACTTCATCTCACGAGTGGTACCACGACCTATACCTCCCTACCATGAGTTGTACCGAGACTCTTATTAAGGGAAAATTTCAGTTTTTCTGCTAGTTCCTACTCCAAGTCTAGGGTCTAATCTTAGGGACTTATAGAGTATTATATTATCTCCCCCTTGGGAACATTCGTCCTCGAATGGAGACTAATAGAGCTGAAAGGATAGGGAAAGAGCTGCAATCCTAATACTGAAAGTTATATACTGAATACTGATGGAGTGTCTGATTTTGAATTGAGATACACATACTGAACTAGATTCATGAATCATACATGCATACTGAGACATGAGAGGAACTGAAAGACATAAAATTGACATGAATCTGAATAAAGTACTAAGGAAGAAACTAGTACTTCACGCTAAAGTTGAGATAGAAGGGAAGTGGTGAGGGTACTTGGCCGTCATATCCGCTTCGGCTTCCCAAGTAGCTCCATCTACAAGCTGATTCATCCAAAGGACTTTCACTAAAGAAACCTTCTTGTTCCTTAACTTACAAATCTGATGGTCAAGAATCTCAACCAGAACCTCTTCATAAGTGAGACTATCCTTCATACCAATACTCTCTACAGGTACTATTAGAGCCGAATCGCCAATTCACATCTTTAACAAAGACACATGGACAACTGGATGCACTGGTGCTAATTTTGTGGGCAACTCCAACTCAAAAGCCACATTGCCAACACGTCTCAAAATCTTGTAAAGACCAATATATCGGGGATTGAGTTCCCCTTCTTGCCAAATCTCATCACTCCCTTCATGGGTGACACCTTCAGAAACACATAATCATCAATTGTACTCAAGCTCTCTTCTCCTTACATTCGCATAGGATTTCTGACGACTTTGAGCTAGTTTCAGCCTTTCTCTAATAGGCTGAACCTTCTCCACAGACTCATAAACTGAATCTAGCCCTGTCAGCATAGCCTCGCCTACCACAAATCATCCAATAGGTGATTACATCTCTGCCCATAAAGAACCTCAAATAGAGCCATTTGAATACTAGAGTGATAACTGTTTTTGTAGGCAAATTCAATGAGATGCAAATGATCATCCCAATTACCCTTGAAATCAATCACGCAAGCTCTCAACATATCCTATAAGGTCTATATGGTCTGCTCAGCCTAACCATTTGTTTGTGAGTGAAAAGCTATGCTAAGATTAACCTGAGTATCAATTCCCTTTTGAAACGACTTCCAAAACTACGAGGTGAATTGAGAACCCTTATCAGAAATGATGGACAATGGGACTCCATGAAACCTTACTAGCTCCTAAATGTAAGGTCTAGCATAATCCTCGACTAAATCTATAGTTTTAACTGGTAGGAAATAAGCTGACTTAGTCATCTGGTCTACAATCACCCATATTGAATCATATTGTCAGCACGTATGAGGCAAACCTGTAATGAAGTTCATGTTTATCTATTTCCACTTCCAAATAAAAATATTGTTATCCTGAATCACACCTCCCAGTCTCTGGTTCTCAACCTTAACCATTGAAAATTTGGACACTTAGCCACAAATTCTGCAATATCTTTCTTCGTGCCACTCCACCAATAGACTTCCCGTAGATCACGGTACATCTTGGTGACACTTGGGTGGACAGAATACCGAGAGTTTTGAGCCTCTCCCAACACCCACTCTATCAAGTTATCTACATCCAGAACATACAATCGACCCTGATATCAAAGCACACCATCTTCCCATTAGGAGAAAACCTCCATTTTTAAATTTTGGACTGCTTCCTTGAACTTGACAAAGTTAGGATCCTCATTCAGTTTCGCCATCACTTTTATCACCAATGAAAATTATGAACTATTCTGAACAATGACACCACTATATGCTGAATCCGTAAGTGTCACGATCCGAACATAGGCCTGGATCGGGACACGAGACAAAGAACCCTGACAGTCTCAAAGTCAACCCATGACATGAACAAGACATCTAAAACTCAACATCATAAATACAGAAATCTAGCATAAGCAATAGCGAAAGTCTAAAAACGTAATAACTTCTGAATATTTGAATACATAACACAATTCTGAAGCTGAATACATACCATGTCTGATAAGCCTCTACTACTAATAAGTTGATGGGACAAGACCCCAACTAACTCACTAAAGTCTGAAACTGAAAATATTGAATATAATAAAAAAGAAGGGCCCTCGAAAGATGAGGACTCACCAACTCTAACTGGGAGATGCTAACACTGAAGATCTGACTCACGGTGGGAATGATCCTTAATATCCGAGCCTGTATCATGAAATGATACAGCATAGAGTATGCGGTCAGTACATGAAATGTACCACGTATGCAAGGTAGGTAAAACCCCTAAAAAGTAAAACATTTCATCATAAGATTTTGAGAGTAGGGCTTGTATGCTATTATCTGAAAACATGACTTAAACATAACAGAATATCATAACTGAATTGAATGACCCAAAGTTGAAAACTGATAATCATAAGTAAAACTGAACATTGGGTCAAACCTGCTGAAAACATAATATTTTAACTAATGAACATGCATAACTTAAATCATGAGGAAAAATGGGAGACTCGTCATATAATCTACATTACCATGATAGAGCTTACGTGGTCTCAACTATTACATTCAAGTGGGCAGAGCCGTCCAAAGCCTTGCCAGGGATAAGGATGCTACCATGATATCGATATCAAGCTGAAGGCCCCTTGGGGGCAGGGGAAGCTCACAAGGGAGGTCCCAAATAATCTGAACACACCTATGTTGGCACATAGTTCTGAGGCATAGGGTTGACTGACCCTTATCTTACTTGGTGCTAGACACTACTCCCAAAAACATGCATATGCTCTCTATCGTTTTTCAACGAAGCTGAACCATCGTCTAGTGACGAAGCTGACTCATAACATACATGCATAATCTTAAGTCATAACATGAGGAGCCTTGGGCTCAAACCATACCACAAGCTGAAAAGAGTGGGAGTCTAGACTCCAAAATCCACGTGGTAAGCTAATAACATGAGATCTAGATAAATCATGAAACCTACTTGATCATATGGGCTTGCCCAATATTTAAACATGCTTGAAATAGACTTGATCATTCGAATACATCGATATAGAAATGGGTAATTCGAAATCATACTTTCATCATAAACATCTCATCAAACTTAGAAGCATAGATCATAATCTCATCTCTTCATGAACTTTCATAGATGGGAATCATATTTATAAAACTTGGGAATCATAATTTGTAATTAAAAACATTGTAAAACATGCTTATGAATCATAATTCAACATTTGAAACATGCATAGAGAATACCAATGATAGATACTTAAAGAGTTCACAAGTTGGGTTAAAACCCCATAGATTCATCAATTTAGAGATCACATGAAATTGAAGAGGGATTGAGCATGGGAGTGGATGGATACACCCATACATACCTAGGAAAATCTAACTACACTACCCCCTTGAATGCCCGTGGAATTTGGGGGAGAACTTGTGAATCTAAGATTGATCACCCTTAGGAACTTCTAGGATTGCATGCATGGAGAGGAATAAGCTTAGAATGAACTAAACCCTCTTAAAACACACTTATCTGAGCTTAAACAACATAGTTTAGGTCTTATGAACTTAGGAATTATGGAAAAGCCCTTAATAAATTCGTAGGAAAATACACACTGCCAGTCCCAACGAGGGACTGCATGATTCGTTGCCAACACCATGACTCATGGTCTGCATTCGTTGCTAACACTGGAAACTTATCTTCTGAAGGTCACCACGAGGGACACCACGACTCGTGGTGTACCCAACGACTCGTGGTGACCAAGTTATGACCTGCTCAGCCCAAATTTTCCACTTCAAGCCAACCTCTGACCATGAGTGACCTAATGACTCGTGATCCTAACCACTATTCGTGGCCTCACCCGTGGTCAACCCTAAATCTAAAAATCCAACCAAGTTCACCCTTCACTCCACGAGTCACCTAACGACTCGTGGTGCACCTCAAGGGTTACTGGATGACTCATCATGTGACCTGGTGCAGAAAATTCTATTTTCTCCATTTCAACCCTCGGGTATGATCTTAGGGCTTTCGGGATATTACAATATCTCTCTCTTGGGAACATTCGTCCTCGCATGTGGGTAAACATACTAAAAAGCTGAGAAATGCAACTTTCATATCAAATATTGAACATTTAAAGCTGAAAACTGACGGAGTGATTGACTCGAGACTGAATTACATGATTGAACTAAATTCATGAATCACACATACATACACTGACATGAAAAGCTGGGGCACCTGTACTGAACATGAAACAGAATAGAGTACTAAAGAGGAAACTGGTACCTCAAGTTGAAACTGAGCCGGGAGGGAATATATGTGGGTATTTAGCCATCATATCTACTTCGGCTTCCCACATAGCTCCCCCAACATGCTGATTTTTCCAAAAAACCTTTACTGAAGATGCTTCTGTGTTTCTTAGCTTTCGAACCTGACGATCCAGTATTTCCACCGGAACTTTCTCATAATTAAGGCTATCCTTCACACCTATGCTCTCCACTAGGACAACCAAAGTTGGATCACCCATGCATTTCTTCAAAAGTGACACATGAGGATGTACTGAAGTCAATTTTTAGGGCAACTCCAACTCATAGGCCACTTTGCCAATCCGTCTCACAATCTGGTACAGACCAACATAACAGGGACTGAGTTTCCCTCTTTTTCTGAATCTCATCACTCCCTTCATGGGAGATACCTTCAGAAACACCAATCATCAACTTCAAACTCAAGTTCTCTCCTCCTTACATTCGCATTGGACTTTTGACGACGCTGGGCTATTTCCAATATTTCCCTTATAAGCTGAACCTTCTCCAAAGCCTCATGGACTGAATCTAGTCCTACCAACAAGGCCTCACCGACTTCGAACCAACAAATAGGGAATCTAGATCTACGCCCCTACAGAGCCTCAAACAGAGCCATCTGAATGCTAGAATAGTAGCTGTTGTTATATGCAAACTCAATGAGAGGTAAATGATCATCCCAACTACCCTTGAAATCAATCACACACGTTATCAACATATCCTCAAGAATCTGAATAGTCCGCTCGACCTGACCATCTGTTTGCGGGTGAAAAGCTGTGGTAAGCTTGACCTGAGTACCAAGTCCCTTCTGAAATGATCTCCAAAACTGGAAGGTAAACTAAGTACCTCTATCCGATATGATGGACAAGGGCACTCCATGCAACCGAATTAACTCCCGAATATACAATTTAGCATAATCCTTTGCTGAATCAGTAGTTTTGACCTGTAAAAAATGAGCTGCTTTAGTAAACCTATTTATGACCACCCAAATAGAGTCATATTGTCGACGAGTGTGAGGCAACCCTGTAATTAAGTCCATATTAATTTCCTCCTACTTCCAAGTAGGAATACTAATGTCTTGAAGCACACCTCTAGGTCTTTGATGCTCAACCTTCACCTGCTGACAATTTGAACACCTAGCCACAAACTCTGCTATGTCCTTCTTTACACCATTCTACAAATAGACTTCTCGTAGGTCATGGTACATCTTGGTGGCACCTGGATGTATAGAATATCTATACCTATGAGTGTTCGGGATGTTTCGCAACTACACGCAAGTGCACGTGGTCGAACAAGTAGGAAAATGGCTAAAGTAAGCCAAGTATCGATCCCACAGGGACTGAACCAAGGTAATAATCGAATTAAGTGTTAATGAACTCTAACTCTAAAAATGCAGACAACAATTTAAAGAAGATTTTGAGAGTTGGTTTCCTAACTTATACTAATCTAAGACAAAATGATAAAGTGCGTCTGAACTATAGTAAGGAGCAAGCTGAGGCCAAAACGAACATACAGGGAAGTAATTTATCAATACAATTCGGTTAATCTTTCCTTCGGTTGCTAGTCAAGAATTATTGCCTATGGAGAGAAACTTTCGTATTCTACCCAACTTAAGAATCATGAACCTTCAACATACATTTCTATGATAAAAGCATTTCATGTTCTAGCCATACGAAACTGATTCCTTAATTGACTAATACGACTTTCAGATATATTTCTATTCTGAAGGTAAATCAATTCTCAATTTTCCCAAACTAAGAAGAGATCATATCCTACCAATTCACAACTTTCCAATTTCTTTCCTTTTCAAGATAAAACTGGATTTTTTAGATATACATTAACATTGGCCAGACATTAATGCAGTAAGAACAAGAATTGATAGAACAACCATGGAAGAAAAGATGAAAAACCAAAATGATCGACAATTACATTCCACTAAAAATGTTCTTAACCTCAGCAAGAAGTGAATTTAGCCACTCATTTGTGGATTAAACATCATCAAATGAGTATAAATCATACAAAAAATTGAAATAAAGGAGAAAGAGTTAGAGAAGAACCCTAAGAATTTCGTCCCCTCAACTGCCTGTAACCCACGTCCTTGCTCAACTAAGTCAGAATAATTAAAAATAAACCTAAGTGTGCTATTTATACTAGTGGGAATTTTTCCCGGAATAACAAGCAACGTGTCACAGAGTGCATCGCGGAGCACTGCCTCCGTGACACGGAGCTAACGCGGACCCTTTTTGGAGTCAGGTCCCTCAGCATTTTACTCCTCAGTGTGCCACGGCATGCAACGCGGGGCTTGGCCAATGTGCCACGGTGCCGTCGCGAAACCTTACTGGAATTTGATGTTCCAGGTAAATATCCCCAACGTGCCATGGTTTGTATCGCGTGGCATTGCCTCTGTGTCACGGAGGCAACGCGGACCTTCACTGGAAATTTGCCAAAATAAATCATCCGAGGCAGAATGCCTCCGCGATGGCAGCGTGACACGGCTCCATCGCGGAGCCCCTATATTTGCTGCTTTTCCTTGACCTTTTCCACTGCTCGCTTCCGAGTCCATTCTCGATTTTCACCAACATGCATCTTAGCTTCCTAAAATTACATTTTTCCTGCAAAACAACACTAATCATGTTGGTTAGTATAAATTCACATTTTAACTACAAATCACATGAGAATGTACAAATAACGATAGATAAACAAGACGAAATGAAGCAATTGAGTATCACTTGGGCATATAATTTTTCCCAAGATCAATGAGACTCGGTCAACATCCGATCTCTTAAATCATCAACACCCAGAACACACAAACGACCCTGATATCAAAGCACAACATCTTCCCCTTAGGAGAAGACCTCCACTTTCTAATTCTGAACGGCTACCCTCAAATTTACCAAAATGGGATCCTCGACCTGTGTAGCTTTGACCTCGGTCACCAAGGAAGAGTCTGATCCATTCTGTACAATGACACCACCATCCGTCGAGTCAACAAGACGAACTCCTAGTTGTGCAAGCTGGTGGACATCCTTCACTAACTCTTTCCTTTTCTCATCTGCATGGGACATGCCCTCCATAGAAATCTTGGTAAGAGCGTCTTCCATTATATTAGCCTTGCCTGGGTGATAAAGGATACGTATATCATAATCTTTCAAAACCTCCAACCACCTCTTCTTACGTAGATTCAGATCCTTTTAGGTAAACACGTACCGTAGGCTTTTGTGGTATGTAAACACATCCATATGGACCCCGTACAAATAGTGTCTCCAAATCTTCAAGGCTAATACTACCGCCGCCAACTGGAGGTCATAAGTCGGATAGTTCTTTTTATGGACTTTCAGCTTCCTAGAAGCATAGGCCATAACTTTATCGTGCTGCATTAATACATAACCAAGGCTGATCCTTGAGGTTTCACAATATACCACAAACCCATCAGTACCTCAGGTAGGGTCAACACCGATGCTGAGGTGAGTCGAGTCTTCAACTCTTGGAAGCTCTTCTCACAAGCCTCCGACCATTGAAAATTCACCTTATTCTGGGTCAACTTAGTCAATGATGCTGCAATGATGAGAACCCCTCAACAAACCTCCGGTAGTAACCAGCTAAACCCAAGAAACTCTTGATACCCGAAGGACTAACTAGTCTATCCCAATTCTTCACAGCTTCTATATTTTGAGAGTCCATCTGTACACCCTCACTTGACACCACATGGCCAAAAAATGCTACTGAGTTGTCACGGCCCGAACGGAGGCCCGCTCCATAACATTGGACAAGGAGCTCTGAGAGACTCCAAGTCAACCCATGACATGAAGATACATCTAACTCAATCAGTAAAACTGAATAAATCAACAAGATAATCATAGAGGAAGTCTAGATTAAACATAACATCAGAATACACAATCTAAAGTTGAATACAACCATATGTCTGAAAAGACACTAAACATAATGAGTTGATGGGACAAGATCCCAACTAACTTAATAAGCTGAAACTGAAAGTACATATAGAAAACTTATATAGTCTAGTCCTCAAAAGATGAGGACTCACCCACAAGTACGATGCTATCTCAGAAGACTAACTATGAGCGGGGCTGAACCTGAAGGCCGAATCTTGTATCATGAAATGATACAACAAAGAGTATGCGATCAGTACATGGAATGTACTGAGTATGTAAGGTATGTATAACCGCTTAAATAAGTAAAATCATTTAAAGACATGCATAATAATAAAACATAACAATAAGAATCCGAGAGTAGGGCTTGCATGCATTCTTTCTAAAATCACTATCTCATCATAACATAACATATTGATCTTGGGCAAATTTATATGCCCAAGTGATACTCAAATGTGTCATTTTAGCCTTGTTTATCTATTGATGTTTATACATTCTCATGTGATTGATAATAAAATGTGAATTTATACTAACCAACATGATTAGCGTTGTTTTGCAGGTGAAATACAATTTTGGGAAGCTAAAATGTGTGTTGGGAGAGATCGGGGTTGGACTCGGATGCGAGAAAGGGAAAAAGCACTTGAAGGCACAAATTAAAGGGGCTCCGCGATGGAGCCGTGTCACGCTGCCATCGCGGATGCTTTCTGCCTGGATATGGAATTTTTGCCTAATTCCAGTGAAGGTGCGCGTTGGGGCCGTGGCACGTTGGCCTAGCCCCGCGTTGCACGCCGTGCCACGTTGGGACTTAATACCTGGACAACCAAATTCCAGTAAGGGTCTGCGTCAGTGGCGTGTCACGGAGGCAGTGCTCTGCGATGCACTCCGTGACACGTTACTTGTTATTCCGGGAAAAATTCCCACCAGTATAAATAGAACACTTAGGTTTATTTAATAATTCTGACTTGGTGGAGCAAGAACGTGGGTTACAAGCAGTTGAGGGGATGAAAATCTCAGGGTTTTTCTCTATCTCCTTCTTCTTTAATTCAATTGCTTGTATGTTTAACACTCATTTAATGATGTTTAATCCACAAATGAGTGGCTAAATCCTCTTCATGCTGAGGTTAAGAACAATTGTATTGAAATGTAATTATTGATCAATTGGGTTTTCATCTTTTCTTCCATGGTTGTTCTATTGATTCTTGTTCTTACTGCATTAATGGGTGGCCAACGTTAATGTACATCTAAAAAGTCCGGTTTCACTCGAGAGAGCAAGAAATTGAAAAGTTGTGAATTAATAGGATATGATCTTTTCTTAGTTTGGGAAAATTGAGAATTGATTTACCTTCAGGATAGAAATATACCTAAAAGTCGTATTAGTCAATTAAGGAATCGGTTTTGTATGGCTAGAACATGAATTTCGTTTTATCACAGAAATGTAGGTGGACGGTTCATGATTCTTAAGTTGGGTTAAATACGAGAGTTTTAATCCATTGGCAATAATTCTTGACTAGCAACCGGAGGAAAGATTAACCAAAGTGTATCGTTAATTTGTTTTTATACATGTTCGTTTTAACCTCAGCATGCTCAAATTCATAGTTCAGACTCAAATTATATAATTGTCTTAGACTTAGTATAAAATTAGAAACCAAAATATTAAACTTTTCTTTACACTGTTGTCTGCATTTTTAGAGTAAAGTATAGTGACACTTGAGTAGATTGTTACCTTCGCCCAGTCCCTGTGGGATCAATACTTGGCTTACTTAAGCCACTTTACTACTTGTTCGACCACGTGCACTTGCGTGTAGATATATACCCAAAAGCACCCGAACAAGTTTTTGGCGCCGTTGCCGGGGACTGGCAATTGGTGAATTTTTCTTAAGTGTTAATTTACTATATTTTTTTCTTAGTGTTGACAACTTGGTCTTAGCCTGTATTTTTCAGATACTAATTTCTGTTGAACACTGGCAAGAAACAAGGAGCTGTTGGACTCATATTTAGAGCCTGAAATACAATTTCATCGTCAAAGGAGAGAAGCTCTAGAGAAAAAGCTGCAGTTGCTCAGACAAACAATCATGGAGCAACAACAGAATCCACCAGTTGTAAGGACAATGTTAGTGCCCGAGGAAATGACAGCTAGGCCGTTTCGCGAGGTGGCAATCCCACATGCTAACAATGTCACATCTAGCATCCGCAAACCTGAGCCAGGAGGGAGGTTCGAGCTCAAACAAAACATGGTGCAATTGCTGCACACCAGCGGGAAGTTCACAGGTCTCCCTCATGAGGATCCACAACAGCATCTCCAAAATTTTTTGGAGATAAGTGACACTTACATCCCCGCTGGAGTGTCATCAGATTATGTCAGGCTTACATTGTTCCCATTTTCACTGTTGGGAGAAGCCAAGAGGTGGTTGAAAGCTGAGCCACCCAATTCTATTACTACGTGGGATGATCTTGCAAGGAAATTCTTGATACGATTTTTTCCATCTGGTAAAATAGCAAGACTTAGAAGTCAAATTCTAAGTTTTAAACAGAGAGAGAGAGAGAATCTGTATCAGGCTTGGGAGAGATTCAAGTCTATGTTGCGGGATTTTCCTTATCATCATCAATCCAATGATGTGCTGGTGCACACTTTTATAGAGGGTTTGGAACCCCATATAAAGATCTTGCTAGACTCAGCAACTGGGGGACAAGCATTGGAGAAAACTTATGAGGAGTTGTATACCTTGTTAAATCGTATTTCGCAGGGAAATCCGGAGTGGAATGCTGATTCGTCAAGAGGAGGAATAAGGAAAGCAACAGGAGTCCTAGAAGTGGATGGTTTTACAACTATTGCTGCACAAATAGCTGCTTTACAAAATCAACTCAACACCCACTTCAGTAACATGACAATTAACCAAACTCAAGCCCCAGTGAATGTAGTGCAGCAGATTTGGTGTGAAGTGTGCGGGAGTAGTGAACACTCAGCTGAGTGTTGTGGAGCAAATCCTGATTCGGTGAACTTTGTGGGAAATGTACAGAGGAACAACCACCAACAGTATGGCAACAACTACAATTCCAACTGGAGGAATCACCCGAATTTCTCTTGGGGTAACAACAACCATCAAGGGCAAAGTTTGAGTCAGGGGGCGCAGAGGAATCAAGGAGGGCAGCAGAACTATCAGGCACAATATAGAAACAACAATGCACCTCCTCCGCCACCATCACCTAGCATTGAGGAGATGTTCAAGATAATGATAGCTAACCAAGCTCAGTTGCAGGCTAACTATGTGAAATTGGCAGCCGAGGTGAAGAACAACCAGTTAGCTACTAAGGCACTTGAATATCAATTTGGGCAATTTGCTGGAGCCCAAAACACCAGGCCTAGAGGAGGACTCCCGAGCGACATAGATCCCAACCCCAAACAAGTGAATGCAGTGACCACAAGGAGTGGTTTGCAGCTTAAAGAGGTGGAACCAGAAAGACCACCTCAACAATCGGGAGCAGCAGAAGTTGAGAGGGAGCAATTTGATGAGAGTGGGAAGAAAAAGGAGGCTGAATCAGAAAGACCACCACCCCCATTCCCTCAAAGATTAAAGAAACACAAGGAGGAGGCATGTTTCAAGAAATTCATGAAGGTGCTGAAACAGGTACATATTAACTTACCTCTTGTTGATGTTTTGCAGGGAGTGCCGAAGTACGCAAAGTACATTAAGGACATCGTTGTGAACAAAAGTCGGTTGACTGAGTATGCTACGGTGGCTCTCACGGAGGAGTGCACTTCCCGGATACAAAACCGGTTGCCCACAAAGCTCAAGGATCCTGGGAGCTTTACTATACAAATTACCATTGGGCAGAGTATCCGAGCTCGCGGATTATGTGATTTGGGAGCGATCATTAATTTGATGCCGTCATCGGTATTCAAGAAGTTGGGTCTAGGGAGTCCTAGACCAATAACAATGATCTTGCAACTAGCGGATCGGTCCTTAGCCAAACCTGATGGATTGTGGAGGATGTGCTAGTGCAAGTGGGCTCCCTTATCTTGCCGGTAGATTTTGTCGTGCTGGATTTTGTGCTAGACGCGGAAGTCACATTTATTTTGGGACGTCCTTTCTTGGCGACCGGGAAAGCGCTAATTGATGTAGCTGCAGGGCAGCTAACTATGCAAGCACATGACAAAGTTGAGGTATTTGATGTGTTTAAGGCCATGAAGCTGCTGGCTATACATGAGGAGCTTTCAGCAATCAATGTGGTTGAACAAGAAGAAATTCGTCAGATTGTTGAATCTCAAGACCCACTGGAATGAGTGTTGATGAACTCTGATCAGTTTGGAGATAGAGACGCTTATGAGGTGGTACAAATGCTGAGTGAGGCACAAAGGCATCCGAGGAAACAGGAATTTCAGTCTTTAATGAGATCTCTGGAACCATTGCCGAAACCATTCATTGAGGAAGCACCAAAGTTGGAATTGAAAGAATTACCTCCCCATTTAAAATATGTCTTTCTGGGGGAAGATGGGACGTTGCCGGTTATCATCTCCGAAGAATTGACGGAGGCACAAGAGAAGAAAGCATTAGGTGTCCTCAGAAAAAGGAAGAAAGCAATGGGTTGGCAAATGTCAGATATTCAGGGTATCAATCCAGCTTTTTGCACACACAGGATTTTCATGGAGACAGGAGCAAAACCAACTGTTCAGCCGCAATGAAGGCTAAATCCAGCAATGAAGGATATGGTTAGGAAAGAAATAATTAAGTGTCTTGGTGCAGGTGTGGTCTACCCGATTTCAGACAGTGAATGGGTCAGCTCCATTCAGTGCGTTCTAAAGAAAGGAGGGATGAACGGGGTCACTAATGAGAAAAATAAGCTGATTCCTACACGAACCGTCACAGGCTGGCGGATTTGCATGGACTATAGAAAGCTTAATGAAGCCACAAGGAAAGATCATTATCCTATCCCATTCATTGATCAGATATTAGATAGGTTGGCTGGACAGGAATATTATTGTTTCCTTGATGGGTATTCTGGTTATAACCAAATAGCCATAGCTCCGGAGGACCAAGAGAAGACTACTTTTACCTGTCCTTATGGGACATATGCTTTTAGACGGATGCCATTTGGGTTATGCAATGCACCTGCCATATTCCAGAGATGCATGATGGCTATTTTCCACGAAATGGTGGAGGATTTTGTTGAGGTATTCATGGATGATTTTTCTGTTTTCGGTAATTCGTTTGCTACTTGTTTGTAGAATCTTGACAAGGTGCTGGCTCGCTGCGAGGAATCCAACCTTGTACTAAATTGGGAGAAATGCCATTTCTTAGTTAAGGAGGGTATTGTACTTGGCCACAAAGTGTCTCGCAAGGGGTTGGAAGTCGATCGTGCTAAGATCGAGGTTATTGAGAAGTTACCACCACCTGTGTCGGTGAAAGGTGTGCGCAGTTTTCTTGGGCATGCAGGGTTCTACAGACAGTTCATCATAAACTTTTCCAAAATTTCTAGACCTTTATGCAGATTGTTAGAAAAAGAGGTGAAGTTTGAGTTGGATGATGAGTGTGTTAAAGCATTCGAGGAGTTGAAGCAGAAATTGATAGAAGCACCTATCCTTATTTCTCCGGATTGGGGACAACCATTTGAGTTGATGTGTGATGCAAGTAATGTGGCTGTGGGAACGGTATTAGGACAGAGGAAGAATACATTCTTTCATTCTATTCATTATGCAAGCAAAACGCTGAATACGGCCCAAAGTAATTATATAGTCACAGAGAAGGAGATGTTGGCATTGGTGTTTGCATTTGACAAATTCAGGTCCTATTTGGTGGGTTCAAAAGTAGTGGTGTACACCGATCATGCAGCAATTCAGTACCTGTTTAACAAGAAAGGTGCTAAGCCTAGGCTGATCAGATGGATCCTGTTGTTGCAAGAATTCGACCTCGAAATTAAGGACAGAAAGGGGAGCGAAAATCAGGTGGCAGATCACTTATCGCGACTGGAGAGCCGGTCGCATGTGAAGGAAGGTGATAACATCAATGAGGAGTTCCCGGATGAGCAGCTCTTGGCAGTAGGGGAAGCTGAAGTTCCCTGGTATGCAGACATAGTCAACTTGTTGGTGAGTGGAGTCTACCCACCTGAGGCGACAGTCCAGCAGAGAAGAAAGTTGAGACATGATTGTCCATACTTTATTTGGGATGAGCCATACTTATTTAAGCAGGGACTGGATCAGGTGATGAGAAGATGCATCCCGGAGAGTCAGATTGCAGAGGTGTTGAGGAGTTGTCACTCTTCGTTGTATGGGGGGCACCATGGAGGCGAGCGGACAGCGCACAAGGTTCTACAGTCAGGGTTCTTTTGGCCTACATTGTTCAGAGACTCTATGGCATACGTCAAAATGTGCGATAGATGTCAGCGTACAGGAACGATTGGTAGAAGACAGGAGATGCCGCTGTAGAATATACTGGAAGTAGAGACATTTGATGTATAGGGCATAAATTTCATGGGCCCGTTCCCACCGTCATTTGGTAATCGTTACATCTTGGTGGCCATAGACTATGTATCAAAGTGGGTGGAAGCAATAGCTTGCCCCAGGAATGACAACAAGGTGGTAACAAAATTTGTGAAAAAACACATTCTCACCAGGTTCGGGACACCCCGAGCCATTATCAGTGATGGAGGGGCTCATTTTGTCAATGCAAGTTTCAAGAAGTTACTAGCCAAGTATGGGGTGCGCCACAAGGTGGCAACAACATATCACCTCCAAACTAGTGGGCAAGTAGAGGTGTCAAATAGAGAAGCGAAGCAGATTCTTCAGAAAACAGTAAATACACAACGGAATGATTGGTCAAGCAAACTTGATGAGGCGTTGTAGGCATACAGAACTGCTTACAAGACACCAATTGGAACTTCACCATACCAATTGGTCTATGGTAAAGCCTGTCATCTGCCAGTGGAGCTAGAGCACCGAGCCTTCTGGGCCGTGAGGAAATTGAATATGGACTTAGAGCTAGCGGGCAAGAAGAGACTAATGCAACTCAATGAACTTGAAGAGTTCCGCTGGCATGCTTATGAGAGTGCTAAGTACTACAAGGAAAAAATGAAAAGGTGGCATGACAAGCATGTGGTGCATCGTATTTTTGAGCCGGGGCAGAAAGTATTGCTCTTCAATTCAAGATTGAAGCTGTTTCCAGGAAAGCTGAGGTCCAAATGGTCGGGGCCATTTGAGGTGGTCAGAATGACTCCGCACGGGGTAGTAGAACTGTGGCAAGAAGATTGGAGTACCACGTTCTTGGTCAATGGGCAAAGACGTAAGCACTACTGGGGTGAGGACGATGGTCGAGAGAAAACGTCTGTCACCCTAGAAGATAACTGAGCAGAGTGACGTCGAGCCGCGACGGTAAACCAGGCGCTGCACGGGAGGCAACCTGTGAAATTTTTTCTTTGTTAAATGTGAATAGATTTCATAGAAAAAAAAGAAAATTTTTTTCATTAACAACAAAATTTGTAGTTTTTATTTTTATTTTTATTTTGAGTGAAACCTATAATTCTAACCAATTTCTTGTCATAAGATGAATTGCAGGTCAAACGGAGGATAAATATGCAAAGGATCACAAAGGAAAATCCTAGGTATGAAAAATAATAAAAAGTGGCAAAAACAGTGAGCCAGGGTGATGGCTCCGTGTCACGGAGGAGGGCCTCCGCGTTACCCTCCGTGACACGTTGAAGGTAATTTTGGAATTTTTACAAATTCCAGAACACCTGCGCGATGGCTCCGTGTCACGGAGGGCATGCTCCGCGTTACCCTCTGTGACACGTTGAGGTGTATATCGCGACGGGTCACACCGGGTCGCTGGGTGACCCGCGCAAAATTTCCACTTTTTAACCCCGATTTCCCCTCATTTTTCCTCATTTTTCATATCCCCCGCGACCAACATCCCCAAAACCCCTTCCCCCTCAATGTGACACGGACCTAGACACATAATTTCATCAAGTTTCCGTCATTTCATCAAATTCAAGGTATGTTCTTCAATTCTATCTTAATTCTTATCGAATTTTTGCGATGTTGAACATGTGATATGAGCAAAACCGTGCCCTAAGTAGAAATTAAGCTTAAATTCAATTGAATTATTGTTGATTGACGTTCGGAGTATCATTGTGATTGCTTGAACTCGATAATTACATAGCTTAATCGAATTTTTGATAAAATCATAGCTAGGGCTTGACTTTGAGTTTGAAATGGAAAAATTGAGTTGAACTATTGAAATTCTTGCTGGGTTGTGTATGTTGGGTGAGATGAGTCGGTTGTGCTAACTGTTAATATGCTTAAAGACCGACGGATTTTCGGGTTAAGGAAATTGTGGAAATTGCAAGAAATGGGTGAATTGTATGGGATCATGTAGTTAAATTTTTCTTTTGTTTCTCCTTGCTAAGTGCTATGGGATAAAATGTTATTGATGGTAATGATTGTGGTTAGCTGTACGAAGTCTGAGTAGTACATAGAATATATACCGTCGAATTCTCTGAATGCACTAAGCATATTTGTTATGTTTTGTTGTTTGTTTTGGAAATAAGTACGATCTTGTCGTAATGTTGTGATTTTGGCTAAAGCCTAAGTGTGGGGTAGACTAGCTTAACCCAACCTTAGTCGAAGCTAATTTTAATTGGAATGACATTGGGACTGTCTGTTTGGTTTGACAGGAATAATGGCAAGCAGGCAAGACAAGGGAAAAGGCGCATCAACATCCGACGCCGGAAGAAAAAGAATCAGACTGGGCACAGCAGTCCCAGCAGCACCAGCGGTTCCACGCGGCCAATGCTGTTAATACGGAACCAGATGGATGACAGAGGAGGGGAAGAAATGGTACGCGAAGCACAAGGAAAGCAAATACTTCCCCGAGGAACACATAGCAAGGGAACCGTTGGCACAGGAGTTCCCTAGGATTGTCCAAAGGATCGAGGCAGCTGGGATGAATTTCATCTTTGAAGAGCCCAAGGAATGCAACTTGCACTTGATTCGGGAATTCTACGCCAACTGGAACCCGACTCTCAGAAGTCACACCATCAAAATAAAGGGGCAAATAGTCACTTTTGAGCCCCACCACCTTAATGCTATCCTAGGGGCGCGGGACACAGACACCCATATGCTTCGATAGCTGAATATCACTCCACCATATGCAGACATCAGACGCACTTTGTGTGGAACCTAATCGACAGCTCGGTGGAGCAGGCATAAAGAGAGGGGCTACCATCAGACCTTGCCCTACTCACATATGAATAGGGAAGCCAGGATATGGCTTAAGATTGTGTGTTCCTGCCTAATCCAGGGGGTGCATATGACGGATATAACCCGGGATCGTGTATGCTTGGTATACACCCTGATGAAAGGGCTGGAGATCAATGTGGGGGCGGTGATTATCTCCGCCATGAAGAGAGCCCGGTTGCATCAAGGGCACAGGTACGGGTTTGGTGGATTAATCACCACATTCCTGAGGAGCCTGGATATTGAGGAAGAGGCCCTTGAATACATCCCGTAGATGGAGCGGCGGGCCGTAGATGTCACCAAAACTAAGGCACCCGACACCACCCACGGGCCAGTTCTTACACTAGCCGAGCGACATGCTCGGGATGATCAGTACATGGCTCGCATGTACGGGATGCAGATGCTCCAGCTGTGAATAGGCGGGAGGCCGGCAACAGAAGAGGAGCTGTGGCAGCTCGAGCTAGATTACCCTTTTGGCGAAAATGCCAGGGCTCTATGCCGAGTGGGGCCAGCTTTTGTGGAGCCCACGGATGATGATGTACCCATAGATGAGGAGACACATCGTGAGGACTCCGATGATGACGATGGGGGTGATTCAGACATGGGAGACGAGACAGCAACACTTGATGAAGAAGTGTAGTATTTTGATTGATTAGGGAGTTTCACCACCTACTCTTGTGCTATGCTAATTTTTGTGAACACTGGGACAGTGTTCGATTTAAGTGTGGGGTGGGAGTAGTTAGGTGTTGGTTGTTGTTGTTTTTGATGTATGTTTCTGTTCTATTGTTGTGCCTATGGAAAAATTGTGACCCTGTGATTGTGATGTTTATGTTGTGTATTGTAATTAATGTGAAGCTGTTGTGTACTGCTGAATGTGCTAGCTGGTTTTGTACATATTTTTGTTTTATCGAAATGATCGATATTTTAATTTTTTTTTCAATTTTTGGGTTTTATCAGCGTTTGTTTTCGGTTCTTTTATCGAGAATGGTCCCATTGAACCGAAGTCTTAGTTAGTGACCGTTCCCTATGATGGATGGATGACGACCATCTTAAGGGAAATGTAGTCATTAGGAGTAGATTTTTTTTCATTTATTTTGCAGTTTTGTTTTTGTGGGTTGCATCCCAAAACCTGTAGTTACTTTATGGTTGTGGAATTCTGGTTGCGTGTTGTACATGAGATGTGAAATGCAAAGGTGATTCGTATGAAAGCATGCAACTTTGTAAATATGTTGAGATACCTAGGCCATAGAGTCGATTCAGTGTGATTGAGGCTTAATGTTTGAATACTTGTAATTAGCTGATTGAAGAGTCTGTGAAAAGCAGAGTGATGAAAAGAAAGAAAAGGTTGAAGGTGCACTTGTTATAAATTAAATATAATGAAGATGTATGAATAATCTTTGTTATTGAGTCAAGTGTGCTTAAAGATATAGGTGAAAATAAATATAGACTTCAAGAATGGGAGGATGAAGGAAGAAACAATGCCCATGAGTTTGATGGGATGTATTGAAATAGCGCTTAAGGATGCTAGTGGCTATTATTGGCTAGCCCAATATTTACTAGTTCCGTAGCTTACATTACAACCTGTTAAGTCCTACGTGATCTTACATTACGCTTCCTTATATTAGCGGAGTAATACACTAAGGGCAAGCCTATGGTTCATGACATGATGCATGTGAATTCTTTTGGGAGAGAGAGTGAAATTGTGTTTATATGCCCCTGCGTGTAATCTTTTGAGTTCATGTGATTACAAAAAGGGAAAAATTCTCTTGTGTTGTGAGGGCACATGCTTGATGAGAGATTAAATTTCGTGTCGGATATCTTGATCAGCTGATTTGCATGAGTTTGCCAATATCAAGAGTCGATTCTTGAGTCTAGGAGGTCTTAATGTGTTGAAGGTCATTGTATTGATAGGACCATGCGTGTTTTCTTGATGATTTGCTGTATTAAATAATCAGTATGACCGTAGCCTGAATATTCGAACCAAAGTAGCTAGGATGGGATGTAAAGTACATGAGGTGTAAGATTGTTGTTCGGGCACGAACAAGGGTTTAAGTGTGGGGTAAGTGATCTTGGGCAAATTTATATGCCCAAGTGATACTCAAATGTGTCATTTTAGCCTTGTTTATCTATTGATGTTTATACCTTCTCATGTGATTGATAATAAAATGTGAATTTATACTAACCAACATGATTAGCGTTGTTTTGCAGGTGAAATACAATTTTGGGAAGCTAAAATGAGTGTTGGGAGAGATCGGGGTTAGACTCGGATGCGAGCAAGGGAAAAAGCACTTGAAGGCACAAATTAAAGGGGCTCCGCGATGGAGCCGTGTCACGCTGCCATCGCGGATGCCTTCTGCCTGGATATGGAATTTTTGCCTAATTCCAGTGAAGGTGCGCGTTGGGGCCGTGGCACGTTGGCCTAGCCCTGCGTTGCACTCCGTGCCACGTTGGTACTTAATACCTGGACAACCAAATTCCAGTAAGGGTCTGCGTCAGTGGCGTGTCACGGAGGCAGTGCTCCGCGATGCACTCTGTGACACGTTGCTTGTTATTCCGGGAAAAATTCCCACCACTATAAATAGAACACTTAGGTTCATTTTTAATAATTCTGACTTGGTGGAGCAAGAACGTGGGTTACAGGCAGTTGAGGGGACGAAAATCTCAGGGTTTTTCTCTATTTCCTTCTTCTTTAATTCAATTGCTTGTATGTTTAACACTCATTTAACGATGTTTAATCCACAAATGAGTGGCTAAATCCTCTTCTTCCTGAGGTTAAGAACAATTGTATTGAGATGTAATTATTGATCAATTGGGTTTTCATCTTTTCTTCCATAGTTGTTCTATTGATTCTTGTTCTTACTGCATTAATGTGTGGCCAACGTTAATGTACATCTAAAAAGTCCGGTTTCACTTGAGAGAGCAAGAAATTGGAAAGTTGTGAATTAATAGGATATGATCTTTTCTTAGTTTGGGAAAATTGAGAATTGATTTACCTTCAGGATAGAAATATACCTGAAAGTCGTATTAGTCAATTAAGGAATCGGTTTTGTATGTCTAGAACATGAATTTCGTTTTATCACAGAAATGTAGGTGGACGGTTCATGGTTCTTAAGTTGGGTTAAATATGAGAGTTTTAATCCATTGGCAATAATTCTTGACTAGCAACCGGAGGAAAGATTAACCAAAGTGTATTGTTAATTTGTTTCTATACATGTTCGTTTTAACCTCAGCATGCTCAAATTCATAGTTCAGACTCAAATTATATAATTGTCTTAGCTTAGTATAAAATTAGAAACCAAAATATTAAACTTTTCTTTACACTGTTGTCTGCATTTTTAGAGTAAAGTATAGTGACACTTGAGTAGATTGTTACCTTCGCCCAGTCCCTGTGGTATCGATACTTGGCTTACTTAAGCCACTTTACTACTTGTTCGACCACGTGCACTTGCGTGTAGCTATATACCCAAAAGCACCCGAACACATATCATCATAACTGAATCGATTGACTCAAAGCTGAAATCTGATATTTATAAGTAAAACTGAACATTGATTCAAACTTGCTTTAGAACATATATAGATATAGAAATCTCATGAATGATAAACATGCATAACTGAAATCATGAGGAACAATGAGAGACTCATTTTTTAACTGACATACCACGATAGAGCTTACGTGGACCCAACTATCACACTCAAGTGGGTACATCCAAAGCCTTGCCAGAGCTAGGGATGATACCATGATATCGATATCAAGCTCATGGGCCAATTGGGTCGGGGATAGCTCACAAAGAGGTTTTGAAGTAATGTATAAGTATAAACCTACGTTGGCGTGTAGTTGTGAGGCATAGGGTGATCGACCCTTAGCCTACTTGATGCTAGACACTACTCCCAAAAACATGCATATGCTCTACATCATTTTGTAACAAAGCTCAACATCGTCTATTGACGAAGCTCAATAATCAAATACATCTCAAATATGAAATCATGCATATGAGAAGCTTTAGCTCAAAACATACCACAATCTGAAAGATAATTGGGAGTCTGCGCTCCAAAACCTTGTGGTAAGCTTAATTAGGGAAAATCATAATTCATACTCAGACATGTGGGCATTGCCCAAAGCTTTATCATACTTGGAAATACTCAATTTACATCGAAAACATGATTATAAACATGGGTAGCTTTAAAACATGCCTTTCATCATAATATCTCATCATCATCATACATTCATCACAAATCTCATCTTTCATGAACTTCTCTCCAGTGGGCTTTTAATTCATAAAACTAGAAACATGATTTTTAATTGAAAACATTATAAAATTTGCCCATGCTTCATAGTTCATTGGTAGAACCATATTTAAATCATACCCATGTAAAGAATTGGGAACTTCATGCATTGGGTTAAAACCTCATAGATTAGACATAGAACATTTATGATTTAGAGAGGTACTGGGCATGGGTGTGAAAGAAATTACCCATTCATAACCCTACATACCTGGGAAAAATCAAGTCTCACCATTCCTTGAAAGCCCAATGGAAATTAACGAAGAGAACCTTGACGAACAAGCTTGATCACCTCCTCAATCCCTTAAATTTGCATGCATAACTCAAAATAACATAGTTTAGGCCTTAGGAACTTATGAATTATGAAATAGTCCTTACTAAATTCGCAAAAAATAATTTCCAGATGGTCCCAATGACCCGTCCTCTATGGACATGACTCGTGCTTTGATCCGTGAAGTACACTGCTCATCAGGTCACCCGACTCATAACGGAAGACATCACGACTCGTTACTGGGTGACCACGACTCGTGGTCACCACTCGTTATGTACACTGCCTCAATACAAAGAATTCTTCATTTAGCTGACACGACCCTCCCCACGAATTGTGGTGACTGACCATGACTCATTGGGTCCTCCCATCAAGTAGACTATCCTAATTTTCCTCTTTACTCAACCCCCACTCCCCATGATTGACCTAATGAGTTGTGGGGCCTGACCACGGCTCGTGGTCACGTCCGTGGGATCCTATTTTTTAAATTTCCAAACTCCTCACTGGCCTCCCCATGATTCACATCACAACTTGTGCGCTATTCTCACGGGTCACCTCACGACCCGTCCCGATACCTGGTGCCAGTTTTGAGTTTTTCTCCATTTCAACTCCCTGGTCTGATCTTTGGGCTTTCGAGATATAACATGAGTCTAGCCAAAACTCGCACTTACTGAACTTCGCATATAATTGGCGATCCTTTAGAGTTTGTAGTACCACCCTGAAATGAGCGGCATGCTCCTCCTCGCTTCGTGAGTATATGAGAATATCATCTATGAACACAATCACAAACAGATCCAAATATGGCTTGAACACCCTGTTCATCAAATCCATAAAAGCTGCAGAAGTATTCATTAGCCCAAAATACATAACTACAAACTCATAGTGACCATACCGAGTCTTGAAGGCTGTACTCAAAATGTCACTCTCTCGAACCCTGAGCTGATGGTATCTGGATCTAAGGTCTATCTTCGAAAAGCACTTAGCACCCTGAATCTGGTCAAACAAATCATAAATCCTGGGGAGAGGATACCTGTTCTTGATTTTAACCTTGTTCAATTGTTGATAATCAAGGCACATCCGAAGGGAACCATCCTTCTTTCAAACAAAAAGAATTGGTGCACCCCACGGGGATTTGCTAGGTCGAATGAAACCCTTGTCTAAGAGGTATTTCAACTCCTTTAACTCAGCTGGGGCTATTTTGTAAGGAGGAATAGATATAGGTTGCGTATTGGTAAGAAGGTCAATACCAAAATCGATCTCCCGGTCGGGAGGAATTCCTGATAAATCATCTAGAAACACTTCTGGATATTCACGCACTACAGGAACTGACTGGACAGTCGGGGTTTTGGATGTAGCATACTTAACCCTAACTAAATGTTACACATAACCCTTAGAAATCATCTTTTTGGCCTTAAGGTAGGAAATGAAGCGACCTATAAGCACAACTTAACTACCCCTCCATTCTAGGACTGGTTCACCCCGAAATCCGAACTGTACCGCACAGGTTCTACAATTTACTGAAGAATAACATGCATATAGCCAATCCATGCCAAAGATAACATCAAAGTCTGTCATGGATAGCTCTACTAAATCTGCTGAGGTGACTTTCAGAAGGACTTTGATAAGACAATTTCTATATATCCGTCGAGCTATAAATGAATCACTAACTGGAGTAGAGACTGAGAAAGGTTCCGATACGATTTCGGGACTAACTTAGAAACTACTAGAAACATAGGACGTCACAGAAGATAAAGTAGCCTCTGGATCTAACAATGCATATACATCAAGGTGGAATACTTGTAACATGCCAGTGACTACATTTGGAGAGACCTCCTGCTCCTGACGAGATCCAAGGGCATATAATCTATTTTGACGATGACCACTACCTGTACTAGTGGATACACCCTACTGAACTGAGCTTGCTGGTGGGGCTGCCGAGCTAGCAGCTGGGCCTAGACCCCTATCATGGCCCCATCTGGCTACTGGACAATCCCTAAGCATATGTTCAGGCTTCCCACATGCAAAACAAGCACCTGTACCTGCTAAGCACTGACTCATGTGTCTCTGGCCACACCTGCCACACTCTGGGATGCTGGACTCTGTGTGTCTGCTCCCTTGACCTCGAGAGCCTGATGCTCGTCCCCTATGATCATGCCTAGATCTGGATGGCACAATCATAGCTAACGGTGCTAGGGTTGAAGATCTCTGGTGGGACTGCTGATGGTGCCCACCACTAGGTCTTTGTTGGGAGAATCCGAAGCTATCGATCCTGGTCCTCTTGGCCTCTCTCTCCCGCTCACTCACTTGCACCTTCTCCATCTGCTGGGCATACAAACTATCTAGGGGAAGTCAATATCCTGATGAAGCATTGCGGTCCGACAATCTTTGACCAAATAATCTGCTATGCAATGCACGAACCGACTCACTTGGGCTCTACGATCTGTCACCATCTCAGGTGCATACTTGGACAAACGTGTGAACTCTAAAGCATACTCCTGGATTATCATCTTACCCTACTTTAGATTCACAAACTTAGCTGCTTTAATCTCCCTTATCTCACGAGGGAAGAACAAATCCAAAAAGGCGGTATGGAACTCATCCCAACCAATGGGGCCTGCTCCAACTGCCCTGCTATCCTTCCATTGCCTGAACCAAATGTGCGCAACCCCTTTCAACTAATACCAGGCTAAATATGCGCACTCCTCCCAAGTCACCCCCATGATCTGGGTGATATTCAGAACTTCATCAATAAACTCATGTGGGTCTTCATCCATCTTTGACCCAAGGAACTCCGGAGTGTTCATCCTCAGAAAATCTCTAGCTCTCGCCGCTGCGACATTCCCATTCTGAGGGACATATGCTACCATTGTTGGTTGACTTGGGTGGTAAAAGCCTGAGCTAGCATCTGAATGGCAGCCCTAAACTCTGCATGGGCCACCTGCTTGGGCACATGATCCTCAGGGGCTAGTCGGGCCTGCTGGTGCTCACCCCCATTTCCATTCTCATGGCCATTTCCATTTCCATTTCTTCTTCCATTAACTCAGCGAGGAGGAATGATTCTGCAAACGCGTATAGCACGAGTTAGAAAGACAGATAGACATTTCATCACACGACATAGATCATGAAAGAAGGGAGCATTTCCTAAATGTTTCATAGCCTCTTCTTCATAAGTGTGGCGTGCTTCACACCCATGAAAAAGACTCTACTTAATGCGGCTTTCAGACACCCTAAGACACTTCAAAACCTAATGCTCTGATATCAAGTTTGTCACGACCCGAACATAGGCCCGGATCGTGACACTGGACAAAGAACCCAGAGAGGCTCCAAGTCGATCCATTGCATGAACATGACATCCTAAACTCAACATCATAAATGCGTAAATCTAGCATAAGCAATAACGGAAGTTTGAAAACATAATAACTTTTGAATATATAAATACATAACACAATTCTGAAGCTGAATACATACTATGTCTGATAAGCCTCTACTACTGACGAGTTGATGGGACAAGACACCAACTAACTCACTAAAGTTTGAAACTGAAAATGTTGAATATAACCGATAAGAAGGGCCCTCGAAAGATGAGGACTCACCAACTCTGACTGGGAGATGCTAACACTGAAGATCTGGCTAACGGCAGGACTGATCCTGAATATCCGAGCCTGTATCATGAAACAATACAACATAGAGTATGCAGTCAGTACGTGGAATGTACCGAGTATGCAAGGTAAGTAAAACTGCTAAAAGCTAAAATCAAAGATCATGCATATCATAAAATATTTCATCATAAGAGTCAGAGAGTAGGGCTTGCATGCTATTATCTAAAAACATGACTTAAAAGTAACTGAATCGAATGACCCAAAACTGAAAACTGATAATTATAAGTAAAACCGAACATTGGGTCAAATTTGCTGAAAACATAATGTTTTAACTGATGAACATGCATAACTAAAATCATGAGGAACAATGGGAGACTCTTCATATAGCCAACATTACCATGATAGAGCTTACGTGGTCCGGATTATTACACTCAAGTGGGCAGAGCCGTCCAAAGCCTTTCCAGGGCTAAGGATGCTACCATGATATTGATATCAAGCTGAAGGCCCCTTGGGGGCAGGGGAATCTCACAAGGGAGGTCCCAAATAATCTGAACACACCTACATTGACACGTAGTTCTAAGGCATAGATTTGACTGACCCTTAGCCTACTCGGTGCTAGACACTACTCCTAAAAACATGCATATGCTCTTCATTGTTTTTCAATGAAGCTGAACCATTATCTAGTGATGAAGCTGACTCATAACATACATGCATAATCTAAAATCATAACATGAGGAGCCTTGGGCTCGAACCATGCCACAAGCTGAAAAGAGTGGGAGTCTAGACTCCAAAATCCATGTGGTAAGCTAATAACATGAAATCTAGATAAATCATGAAACATACTTGATCATATGGGCTTGCCCAATACTTAAATATTCTTGAAATAGACTTGATCATTCGAAACATGGATATATACATGGGTAATTCGAGATCATATTTTCATCATAAACATCTTATCATACTTAGAAGCATAGATCATAATCTCATCTCTTCATGAACTTTCATAGATGGGCATCATATTTATAAAACATGAGAATCATAATTTGTAATTTAAAACATTGTAAAACATGCCCATGAATCATAATTCAACATTTGAAACATGCATATAGAATCCCCATGATATATACTTAGAGAATTCACAAGTTGGGTCAAAACCCCATAGATTCATCAACTTAGCGATCACATGAAATTGAAGAGGGATTGGGCATGGGAATGGATGGATATACCCATTCATAACCCTACATACTTGGGAAAATCTGATTACACCACCCTCTTGAATTCCCAAAGGAATTTGGGGGTGAACTTGATGAATCTAAGATTGATAACCCTTAGGAACTTCTAAAATTGCATGCATTGAGAGGAATAGGCTTAGAATGAACTAAACCCTCTTAAAACAGACTTATCTGATCTTAAAACGACGTAGTTTAGGTCTTAGGAACTTAGGAATTACAGAAAGCTCTTAATAAATTTGCAGGAAAATACACTCTGCCAGTCCCAACACCACAACTCGTGGTTCGCATTCGTGGCCAACACTGGAAAATTATCTTCTGAGGGTCACCACGACTCATGGTTTACCCAACGACTTGTGGGGACCAAGTCGTGACCCGCTCTGCCCAAAGTTTCCACTTCAAGACAACCTCTGACTACAAGTGACCTAACGACTCGTGGCCACACCCATGGTCAACCACAAATCCAAAAATCCAACCAAGTTCACCCTTCACTCCACGAATCACCTAATGACACGTGGTACACCTCATGGATCACTGGATGACTCATCCTGTAACTTGGTGTAGAAAATCCTATTTTCTCCGTTTCAACCCTCGGGTCTAATCTTAAGGCTTTCAGGGTATTACAGTAAGGTAAACCCTAAGTTAGAAAGACTATGTACATCTCTAACCAACTCCTTTTTTCCATCTTCAACATGAGCTGCACACCCCATGCACAACCTGCTAAGGGCATCATCCATTAAATTGGCCTTCCCTGGATGACAAAGAACACTCCTGTCATAGTTTTTGAGAAGATCAAGCCATCTTCTTTGCCGCAAATTCAGTTCCTTTTGACTAAACACATACTAAAGGATCTTATGGTTCGTGAACACATTAACAAGCACTTCATACAAATAGTGCCTCCAAATTTTGGCAAACACCACTGTTGCTAATTCAAGGTCGTTCGTCGGCTAATTCCTCTCATGAGTCTTAAGCTATCTCAAAGAATAAATAATGACCTTACCATACTACATCAAGACACACCTGAGGCCAACTCTAAAGGCATCACAATACACTACAAAGCCATTAGTGCCTCCGACAGGGTCAAATTCAGAGCAGAAATGAGTTGAACCTTTAACTCTTGAAGGCTCCTCTCACAAGCATCAAACCACTAAAATTTGACCTTCTTCTAAGTTAACCAGTCAAAGGTAAGGCAATGGATGAAAATCCCTCTACAAACCTCCTGTAGTAACCAGCTAAACCTAACAAGCTTCTAATATCGGTAGGATTGACAAGTCTGGGCCAGTGCTTCACTGCTTCAATCTTTTGAGAGTCTACCTGCACTCCCTCAATAGATACCACGTGACCAAGAAATGGTACTAACTTCAGCCAAACTCACACTTGCAGAACTTTGCAAATAGTTGATGGTCCTTACGAGTCTACAACACAATCCTCAAATGAGTAGCATGCTCTTCCTCATTTCGAGAGTATTCCAGGATATTGTTTATGAAGATAATGACGAACATATCTAAATACTGCTTGATCACCCTATTCATCAAATCCATAAAAGCTATAGGAGAATTTGTTATTCCAAAAGACATAACCACAAATTCATAGCGACCATACCAAGTCCTGAAGGCTGTCTTCGGAATGTCATACTCTCTAACTCTGAGTTGGTGATAATCGAATCTAAGGTATATCTTGGAGAAACAACTAGCATCCTGAAGCTGATTGAACAAGTCATCAATCCTAGGAATGAGATACTAATTCTTGATTGTGACTTTGTTCAATTGGAAGTAGTCGACGCACATCCTAAGAAAACATCTTTCTTTTGCACGAAAAGAACTAGAGCACCCCATAGGGACTTTCTAGACTTGATGAAACCCTTATATAAGAGATCCTTCAACTCCTTAAGATAAGTTGGAGACATTTTGTAAGGAGGAATGGATATGGACTACAAATCAAGAGGAGGTCTACCCCAATGTCAATCTCCCACTCGGAAGGCACTCCTAGTAGATCATCTGGGAACACCTCTGGATTCTCACAAACAACTGGAACTAATGGGAGAGTTAGGGTTTTAGACTTGGAATCCTTAACCCAAACTTAATGATATACACAACCCTTGGAAATCATCTTCCTGGCTTTAAGATAGGAGACAAAGCAACCTACAGGCACTACTGAACTACCTTTCCACTTTAGGACTAGTTCACCCAAAAATCAGAATTCTACTATTTGGATTCTACAATTAACTGAAACATAACAAGAATACAACCAATCCATGCCAAAGATAACATCAAAGTTAGTCATGCATAACTCTAGCAGATCAGCTGAGGTGACTTTCTGGAGAACTATAACTAGGTAGTTTCTGTATACCCTCCGTTCTAAGACTGACTCACCAACAGGAGTAGAGATTGAAAAGGGTTCTTAAAGGATTTCAGGACTGACAGTGAAGTTAATAGTAACAAAGGGAGTCACGAAGGATAATATGGCCTCTGGATCTAGCAATGCATAAACATCAAGGTGATAAACTCGTAATATACTCGCGACCACATCTGGTGAGCTTTTCTACTCCTAGCATGATGAAAGTGCATAAAAATAGTTCTGGCGCTATCTTCCACCTACACTAGATAATGGAACCTGCTGAGATGGGTGAGCTGCTGGAGTTGCTAAAGAGGTGGCTAGGGCATGACCTTTACCCTCACCCTATCTGGCTGAAGGACAATCTCCGAGTTTGTAATCGGGCTTCCTACACCCGAAACAAGGTTCTAAACAAATTATGTCTCTCCAGGGTGGTTCCTGCCACACTTTTTGCATGCTGGGAATGTGCATCCTCCATACATGCTCCCCTGAGTCTTAGAGCCTGGTGATCTACCCCTACGATCACCTTTAGACCTGGATAGGACATTAGCTGATGAAGGAGCTGGGGCTGATGAGCTCTGATGGGACTTTGAGTGATGTCCACCACTTGTCCTCTTTTGAGAGTACTCAAAGTTCCCTCTCCTAGTCATCTTAGTCTCCATCTCCATCTTTTTCAGCTTCTCCTCCTTAATTTGCTGTGCATGGATCATGAGTCAAAAGATATCCATGTCGCTAATAAGCATAGGCAGTCTTGCACTCCTTGACCACTAGGTCTGATACTTCCGATATAAACTTGAGCCCTTGACTTAGTAACCATCTCCGAAGCATACTTGGACAACTAAATGAATTTCAAGGCATACTCTTGAACCGTCATATTATTCTGCTTCAAGTTAATGAACTTTGCAACTTTTTCTTCCCTCATCATCCATGATAAGAACATGTCCAAGAAAGCTGTCACAAACTCATCCCAATCAAAAGGAGATGTGTCTACCTTATGACCCTACTTCCACTGCCTGAACCATTTATGAGATACCCCCGTCAATTGATAGGAGGCCAAGTTTGCACTCTCCTCTCCGGTGATCCCCATAATCTGTGTAATCTTCTAGATCTGATCAATGATTTCCAGTGGATCCTCATCTACCTTAGAGCCATGAAACTTTGGCGGGTTCATCTTGGTGAAGTCTCGCACCCTAGCTACTATAGCACTCCAATTTAGGTTCACAGGTGCAACCGCCTGGGGGTTGACCTAAGCCATCATGGCCTGTGCCAATATTTGGAAATCAACCTTAAACTCTACATAAGTCACCTGCTCACTCAAAGGGTCTGTTGGAGTTGGTGGGGCTGGCTGGTTCCCATTTCCATCATCATTGCCCATTTCTTCTTCCATCGGGTCTTCGGGGAGGCTTTTTCTGCAATATGTATACCACGTAATTAGAAGAATAGAGAGAGTTGGACTTCATTGCATGATATATAACATGAAAGAAAGGAAGTTTCCTAAAATGTATCATAGCCTCTTCCTCAAAAGTGTGGCACACTTCACACCTATGAAAAAGACTCTACTTAACGCGACTTTTAGACACCCTAGGACAAACCTAAATTGATGCTCTGATACCAAGTTTGTCACGACCCGAGCATAGACCCTGAAGGCGACACGGGACCTAGAACCATGAATGGCTCCAAGCTAACCTATGGTACATTCATAACATAAGCATAACCATACAACTAGGTGGAAGTAAATCATGAGATATGGCATAAATGGAAGTCTGAGATATCATAAAATGTAAACAGAGACAACATTTCAAAACGGCTTACATCATATTCTGAAAAGCCTCTAAACATAAGATGCCCTAAAGCGACATACCCCCAACTAGATCTACTAAATCTGTAACTAAAACGAGTGAAAGTAAAGCCAAAACTGACGCCCTCGGATGATGATGACTAACCAACATAACAACTTAATTTGGTGGGAAAATGAATTTAGCAGCGGGGCAAAGATTAAACACCCGAACCTATATCATGATACGATATAGAAAAACAATATTTCAATTAGTATTTTAAATGTATTGAGTATGGAGGATAAATAAAACATGATAGTAAGGACAACATGCTGTAAATCATGATCGTGATATACTCAAAAACATGAGCTTTTCAATTTTCATCATAATCTGAAGTATAATGACCCAAGGTTTTAAAAAAAAATCATAAAGCTTATAATGTTTGAAATCATAAGTAAAACTCATAAGTTGATCAATTGGTCAAAATATACTATAAGTCATGGCATCATAAAGCATGAACATGAAGAAACATAAAAAATGTGGAACAGTGAGAGATTTTCATAATCGACATACTCTAGGTGAGCATCATGGAGCCCAACATGTACCCCTGGTTGGGATTGTGTCTATACCTTGCCTAAGGTAAGAACCATGAAGGCGTGATATCAATCATGAGGACAATAGCGTAAGGGAGACACTCTCAACTGGAAAGGACTCCTTTTCTAGGGGCAAGGGAGACACTCTCTACTTGCAAGGAACCCTTATTCTATGGTGGCACGTAGTTCTGAGACCTGGATGAACTGAACTCTGGCCTACTTGGTGTTAAATACTACTCCCAAAATAAACATAGTACTCATAATCATACTTGAAACATGATAGATTTTACATGGACTAATTTAAAATATGTTAGATTCATAAATTGCTTGACACACAACTAGCCATAAAAACAATGCTGAAGATTCAGCCATGATACATAAGCTTGATATTGATGAGATTCATACATACTTGAGTAAATCATCCTAACTTGAAAATAGAGAATCATGAGAGTTTTTAATATAAATCATGTAATCATAATCATAAATATAAGTAGAATCATGAGGGAATCAATTTCATAAGAGATCATATAAATTTTCCATAAAAAAGGTCTAACCCAAGAAATTCATGAGAATCATAATTTGAGATATGGGAGAATTTAATTCATGAAATTAGACTTGATATTAGGCATGAGGGTGAAAGAAATTTTCCATTCATAATCCCACACATATGGGCTTGATGAATTCTTGACTAGACTTGAGACCCAAGAGAAATTGAGAAGAGAAACCCTAACTTCCTTGAGAAACCTTGAGAGTTGATCTTCAATCTATTGTGATTGGAGAGGAGTGAGAGTTTAGACTAAGTATAATATTTAAATATCCCTCTTAAGAAACCCAAATCGACCTGGTTTAGGAGTTAAAAACATAGGAAGTTATGAAAATACCCTTAGAGAATTGCAATAAAAATCTTCTTGTCTGTGCCATAGCTCGTGGTAACCTACCACGGCTCGTGGTGACTCTTTGTGGTCACTAGAGCTATGTTGGTCAATCTTTGTACCTCTTTTGATGACCTGTCAGTGCCATTCATACCAACATCCTATTATTTGTAGGTTCCTCTTGTAGTTATCAAGTCGCCCAAATTACACCTCGTAATGAGATATAAAGCATCGATGCCAAATATGCCAATATTGGTAAGTTACCTTCACCTAAATGGTTGGTACCCTATTTGTATTATTATCACCATGTAACTTGATCCGTATGCGGATATATACTTACTTAACCCTTACCCTTAATCTCAGATTAGCTATTCCCGGACAAGGTCAAGCTATTAGATGAGGGTTGATAGCCTCAAATCTCCATTGTTAATCCCTTTTCCCATTCATTACTCCCTTTGATCCTGTGAGTATGAGGAAGGAAAATTCTAACATTTGCAACCATTAACAAACAATTAAAATGAAGGGAAGAACAATCCATGCATAAACCCCGTTCAAGATTCACTAACTTCTTTTTTACCTATATGTATTAATTCATCATGGTTCCCACAACCCTAGTTATGAGTTTAGCTACTCATGCTTGAAGAATAAAAATTATAAATTAGAAAAGAAATCATAATTACAACTTACAATGATTTGTAGAAGAAACCACACATATTGAATAAATCAACAAGAACTGAAGAACCATACTCCAACGTTGTTTTAATTCCCAAAAACAAGAACAAAATTACAAAAATTGTTTCTTGAACCTTAGTGGTAATCAAAAACTACCAAAAATGTCGTTCAAAGTCATAAATAAGCAGTACTATAAAAATAAACCTACATAAAGTATTTATAGTCTTAAATAAAACCTTTCCTAAATAAAAACAGAATACAAGTCAACAGTGGCAACGGGCTAGGTAACGACTCGTTAAGTCTCCTAATGAGTAGTGGCATGTATTACTCATTCATGTTCGGCAGACCGCTCCTTCAGGACAATGGGTCACCTAATGACTCATTAAGTCACAACACAAGTCGTTAGGTCCCTCGTGGCTTCTGACACTCAAAACATCTAGTGTTGATGATGGGTACTCCTGGCTTCTCACGATGAGTCGTCAAGTCTCCCGATGACTCGTTGAGTCTTTCATTGTGCCCCTAGGTATTTTTTTATCATTTTTTCTCCCAGTCCTCATGACCCACATGATGACTCATTGCGTATCTTAACGCAGTCTCACCTTCAACTCGTGGTCACCACTGGTTTGTTGAACTTTATACTTTTTTTCTTCCCACGACTTCAGGAAGAAGTCGTCCAATGAGACGATGACTCATTACCTGATTAGTAGTCCACACTTGGTCTAATTTTTGCCTTATTTTTCCCATTTCACAATCCAAACCAGTTTTCCTGCAACACTCAATAAGGAACACATTATATCTATATAAATATATTCGGAATTTTCATATTTTCTTAGTTTTAAGCGTTGAAAGTGCCGTAAAATCATGGAAAATCAATACCCTCAACTTAGAACTTTTGCATGTACTCAGGAAAAATCAAATAAAATAAAACTAACCTGATGCTTCAATCAAAAGAAATCTAGAAAACCTACAGCAGTCACAACTCTCAGTAGAATCAAATCAAATTTTCTAACCCCTCCTCTAACATCAAAATCCAAAGCATAGTGCGTATGCAAAATTTTCAACCATGACACAAAGGAATCGAAGAATGGGATTACACTATCACTTGCAACCATGCATACACTCCTATAACACTAACCCAGATAATTTGCAGACGATGTTGTTAACCATATGCCCTCACCACAAAGAAGTTCCACACACACATATGTATATGATCATGATGATGTTTTATCTCGAGACTAGGTAAGAACTCACTCACTCTCACAAATAAATTCTAACCGTGCACATAATACGATAAGCTTGCCCTTACTTTCGATACCTTGATTTTCAGACGGTTGAACTAGGATCACTATAGGACTTTTCTAGCTTGTAATGTAGGCTCGGGGTTGGGTATGGTAGATATGGGAAAAGTGACTTAACCCTCCTTGGCATTACACTAACTTTGGCTCCCTTTTGACCTCTTTTTCACGTCTTTGCCTTTTTCCTTTGCTTTCTTCTTCTTTTAATTTTTTTTGCAACTCTGGGCGCGGTTTTCCTTCTTTCAAGCATTTCTTTTCTTCTTTCTAGCTTTCATTTTTTTTCTTTTTGCTCTTTTTTTTTCATTATGCACACCGCACGCACCTTTTATTTTCATTACTCAATTATTTTCCACCCTACTCTTCTTATTCAACCTTATAATAGCCACCCTCAACTTAGGCAATTTTCCTGAGTTAAGGTTCACAGTATCCAAGGAGGGACCAGGGACAAAACAAGTTCATTATAATCAAAGTAGGAAGGGGAATTGGTTTCAACAAAAAGAAAGGTGAATTTAAGCTTAAAATTGGGATCAAGGGATATTTATTTCCATTTGGTAATTCTTTTAAGGATAAAATGGACTATTCCTCAAAAATGGCCTATGATCCTTTCCTAATTTCCTGCCTATACCTCGATTGACTGACTAGGAAAGTTCTAGATTGACACACACAACAGAACTAACTATATGCCTTACTCACACAATGCACAGGCCAACATCACCACTTCTACCAACTGCTAGTTCACGTATAGTCACACAATGGTAAACATGTTCACAATATTAATGCCATACAAAGATTCACAAAGGTCATGCTTGTCTACTTAGCACGCACACATACAAAATTTTTAGAAAGGGTATCACATTATCACTTCAAATTATTCCATGTTATTGAATGCCCTAAGTTCATCTATTTTCCTTTTGATTGGCACAAAACAAAACACAAAAACCTAAATATGCCGATTCTACTAGATAAGGAACACTTAAGGGAAAAGATATCTGGCAAGAAAAACCTTCGGGTTATGTTCAGAAAAAATACAGGTATCCTACCCCACCCCCATCAAGAAAAACATGAAACGTCCTCGATGCATACGAACAATAAAATATAGGAATAGGGAACATACCTGTGTGACCTAGACGCTTGTGGCTTGGTTAGTGGGGGGTGCAGATACACCCCTAAGCTCCTCTCCTATTCCACTAGGATTATCCAACGCACTCTCAGAATCCACAGAGCTCGTACCCTCTCCACGAGCTCTAGCAGCATCACTTTCGGCCCTCTCTCGAGCCTCATCTCTAGTAAGCTTCAGTGCTGCCTCCATGTCTCTTTTCTTCCTCTTCTGCTCGTGTAGCAGATCACCACTCTCACCTTCACTCACCTCCTCTCGAGGTCTCTTCCCTTTGTCATGAGCTACCGGCTCCTCTGTGATGAAATCTACTATCGGAGGTAGTTCCTCCCCACTCTCATCCTCCACCATCTAAAGAAAAAGTGGTGTGATAATAGATATTTGTCGTGCGAATAGCTCTCATATATCATCTCTAAGTGTCGCCACCTCTGTATACCATCTGGTTAGCTCAGGAGCCTGTAATTGAGCAAGGTGCTTATCCATCCGCCTTTCAAAGGCATCCAATCTATCATGCCATGTCTTGGATAGTCTCTCCAATTATTTTGTCACCCATGAATTAACCTGCTCCATTAGCACCTTCACCTGAAGTGCCGTGTGAGCCTGCTGCTTTTCGGCCTTCGCCAGCCGCCTAGCCATATTTGTAAGGAAATCTTGAGATAGTGTGACTAGGCCAGCTGGTGAGGAGTGAGATGTCACAATAGGTGGGCGAGCTGCTGGTGCAATGGATGATCACTTTGGGACCTCGATAGTCAATGGAGTATCTTCTGTAGTGGTAGCATCAGGTTGGCTATCAGTTTCTCATTCCGTTGATGGCTCTGCCTCAAACTCAGTAAACCTTGCAGTCTCATTCTAAATACCTCCGCTCAATGCCTCAGCTAGTAATGTGTCCCCTGCAAATATGGCTGTCTAACTCCTAGCCCTTGAAACTGGGTTTTTATCATCTCTGATCAACCCAATATCTATGATCTTGTGCACCACCATTCTCTAGTCTACGGATGGCAATTCTGGAACCCGGGACTCCTTACAAAGCCGATCTATGAGGCATGGGAACGGGATGCTTGTGTTGTCTATGATAGCTCGCTCTCGGATCTCCTCAGCTATGTACCTTGGAAGTTGATAGCATACCCCTCCATAATACTTGCTACCAGTGCAGCTCGGTCCAGTGATACCACATTATCATTATTGGTTGGCATCAACTATGTTGAACTAGTGACCACCACAATTTGGCCTAAAAATTCAGAGTGTCCTTCTTGATCTGTACTTTCGAGCCACGTAGCCATTCCACCAATGTACCCCGAGTGGAAATCATGCGAGCCAGCAAAGTTTACTGTCTCTTTCTTTCCTCGTGGCTCAACATTTTGGTCTTGTTTTTAAGGAGCTCACTCAGCCGATAATCAAACTTAACTGTGTTCATCGGGGGCTCATAATCTAGACCATATAGCATATGAGAGATGGTCCACTTAGAAATGTTCACGGGTGTCTCCCTAACCATCACCCGGGTCAGTGCAGGCCGTTTCCTCCAATCTTAGCCTCCCTAGGCCTGATGTTGTAGTCTGGCTGCATATGCTGCATAGAATTCTCTGACCAATGGTGGACTGTAGCTGCTGGATGGCTCACTCAACCACCCACACTGGTATTTGTCAAATAAATCTTGAATGTTCGGGAGGTCCTTGAACCCTGTAGTGACCAACCTCAGCTCCTCATAAATGCTCCATTTTGGGTGGCCCTTATCTGTGGGAGGGATGTCTCTATTGTAGATGGCCCGCATGCCCGGGTACCACCAGCTCCTCACCATTCTTGGTTGCTTAGTAGATGTGTGGGAGGTCTTGATCTTGGGAAAAATAGCATGCCCAAGTGATGCTTTATAACTTAGTTTTGTCTTGTTTATCGACTTAATTATATGCATTCTCATGTGATTTTATGTAAATGTGAATACATATACTAACTAACATGATTAGTCCTTGTTTTTGTAGGTTTAAAATGAATTTGAGGAACTAATCTATGATTTGGTGGAGTAGAGGAATGGAATCGGAAGCAAATTACAAAAGCCGGCAAGGAACCATGCCTTGGCAAAGCTGGCCGTGCCAGGCAGCGATCCACGCTGTGCGTGTGCCGCGCCCAGCACCGTGCCATGCCAATGCCAGGTGCGAGAAGAAGGCAGCAAGTAGATGACCCGCACGCCAGTGCCGTGCCATGCCAGGCAACCTGCGCACTAGCACCATGTCACGGGGGCCATTGCGCTGCACAGGAAGCGTGCCACGCCGGCCATCGCGGCAAGCCTCGGCCTAATGTCATTCTAAGGCAAATTCCAGTGTACATCCATGATTCCATCATGTCACGGAGGCAGTGCTCCGCGATACACTCCATGCCACGGACACATTCCACGACGGGCATAATTTTGTACAATTCTCACTTACTATAAATAGGCCTCTTAGCTCCAAAAATCACGGAGTCACGATTTATTTCTGAAAAACCACCAAGGAGTGAAGGGAAAAGTGGGAGAACTCACCTAGGTTCATCAATTTCATCTTCTCTTCTACCAATTCTTGTAAGTATTTTACTTTAACAATGTTTTTATGTAATTATACAAACTTGAGTGGCTAGAACCCTTCCTCTAGGGTTGAAGCCACATGGTATGATTGTGAATATACGAATTTGTTTTGGTTTTAAGTTTTGATTGTTGTTTTGTCTTACATTCTTAGTTATGGTTGTTTTTATGATTGATCACCATGAAAACACACACATTACACCTAGGAAAAAGCTTGAGAAAGTAAACCTAGGCAAGTACAAAGAACGTAGTGAGCAAGTTTGTATCTTATGATATAATTTGCGGTTAGGATAAGAAATTATACCTAATTTGCCTTGCTTGGTTGATCAAACAGGATGATAACATGAATTAACTTAGAAATGTCACATCACCACTTGTAGAAGTAGTTGTGAAGCTAGGTTGAGTTAAATTATTAGAGGTAGGAAAGTCCTTAATCAAGAGCATAAACCCCGTAAACCACATTCACAAAATTAAATTGCCCACAAACTAGAATGTCACATCCCCGCTCAACGATGTAGTTGTGAGGCTAGTTTGTCGTCTTTAGAGGCTCGAAAGACCATGAACATGCAGTTTTAATTTTGTGAGAAGACAATGGTAGTTTCATACTTAAACCATTACAAAGCGTAGTATCGCATGATTATCCGGCTTTAACTCTAGTTGCTCCTTGAATGATTTCAGAGTATTTCGGTGACCACCCCTAGACTTAATTAAGTTTTATCGAAAAAGTCTATAATCAACACTTGTGAAAGTTAATAGCACACTTGAACTTGATAATTATCTGAATAGGTCCAGTCCCTGTGGGTTCGACATCCGGCTCTTAAAAAGGGCCACTATATTACTTGTACGACCCGTACACTTGCGGGCTCAACAGGTTTTTGGCGCCGTTGCCGGGGACTCGGCGAAGTTTAGTGAATTTATCTGTTTTTGTGTGATTTTTAAATTTCCTTAAGTGTTGAATTTTTTTTATTAGTTTTAAATTTATTTTATTTTGTTGTTTTAGTCTGTTACCCTTCTTGACATGACATCATGGAACACAAATGGGTTGAATGGTGGATACTCATATTTTGGTGAGTCTAGTCTGAATTGTGGAGGACCCCACTTGTGGCAAAACTGTAACACTTGCAATATATGTGGTGGTCAAGATGGCCATTGAGATGGCTGTCCGACTGCATACTCCCCTCCCCCAAGCCCCTACTATGATCCTTCTATTGTTTTTGATGAGTACAGGAATGATGAAAATGAGGACTTGGAACACCAAGCTCAAATAGAAAGCATGTTGAAACAAGTCCTTGAGCAGACAGAAGCAATGAGGGAGCAGATGGAAGTATTAGAAATTCAGACTAAGGAAAACGGAGAGGCCTTATAAATGATAAGCGCCAAGATCACGGAGATGATGGTTGAGGCTGAAGCTTGCGCTGATTTGTAAGTAACGGTTTTATGCAATACTCAAGAGGGATTACAAGGAGAAGAAAAGGGTGAGTTCTTGGAAGAAGCTCAACAATTAGAAGCTCTTGAGAGTCCCCGTGATGGTCTCACACATATGGAAAATCCATTCATGGAAGAAGAGATAGAGTATCCCCCATTTGAAATTAATGGAGAGATAGATGTTGATGCGCAGAAGGTGCATACAAGTAAGGAGGTCAAGCACAATGTAGTTTCAGAGTTGAGGTGTATTGGACCCCACCCGAAGCATTTTTCGACATTAAGTATGGTTGAAAACCTAGAAATAGAGTCTTCTAAGCTTATAGAGAAAGGTCTAGAAGAGGAACAAGCCCCATATATTCTGAAATTTGCTAATTCTAAGAGATAAAATGACTTCGCTTACTTAAGGGCCAATAAGTGCAAAAGGCGACATCTACTGCTTGGTCCTTTCATTTTTTCACCACCACCCCTGGAGCATAAAAGGAAACTAGAGAAGAAATTAGGGGTGCGATTCATATCCTCAAGGTGGAGGAAAAAGTGGTAAAACTTGATACGTCGTGCCGCGATGTAAAATTAGGCACTGCTTGGGAGGCAACCCAAGGGTACCATGGGTACCATTTTAATTTCTTGCATTTGTGTTGATTTTATTTATTTTTCATCTTCTGTTGTTTTTGGTGGAAAGTTAGGCACAGATGGAGTGGAAGTCTGAGTACTCGTGGAGGAGGAAACTAAGAAGCATGGAAGAGAGAAAGTGTGGGGTCGAACACCCACTTGTGCAAATTTGAAGAAAAACATGTTGTTAGCTAGGCATAGAGGCTCAGGGAGTATTTCTTACCCTTTCTAATTTTAATTTGATGCTAGGGGGACATAACATGATTCAAGTGGGGGGTGAGGAAAAGTTTAAAATTTTTGTGCTTAACGATTTTTGGTTAATGTAATGCTTGTGAGACATATCTGAAAATTTTTTTGTTAGTCAAGCATGACTTCATCACCCGTTGGTTTTTCTTGTCGGTTCTTTTCCGACGGGGGGGTCTTTGAACCGAAGAATAAAAATTTTCTTTGTCTGTATATAATGTTTTTAGTCATAGTTAGAGACTATTTCCGATGATGGATGGATGATGACTGTCTTGAGGAAAATTAGCCAATAGGTTTGGTTATTGAATTCGTAGCTAATTGATGGCTTGATGTTCTTGTTATGTGCTATACATGATTGTAAGATACAAGTGTGGTTAGTGTTGAAGCATGTAAAAAGTTAACTTTGTTTGAGACACTTAGGCTCTTGAATTTGACTCAATGTGATTGAAGCCTAATTCTGAATTCTTGTGATTAGCTGAGTTAAGAGTCTACGGAAATTGAGCATGTGCTGTGAGTGTAAGTTGTTCGAATATTCCATGCTATTGTGGAGTGTATAGAACTTTCCTGGTGTGTATATAAAACGAAATGAAGGATGTGATTTGTAGGAGATGATTTAGGCATTTCTTTGAATGAACCTAATTGTTATCCCTCACTTTACCTACCTTGAATGTTGAATCCTAGTAAGCCCCATTGAGCCTTAAGCCTATTCTTTGATAGCTACAACATAAGCTTAATCCTTTTTCTTTCATTAGCCTTGAATTTGATCCAAAACTCCTAAGCGCTTAAGTGAAAAATCCAAAAGAGTGAAGGAGTGAGAAGCATGAAAAAGAAGAAAAAGTAGTAGTTGTAAAAGTTGAGAAAGGTCAAGGGTGCACTTGTTTGAAAATGCCTGAGTATTGGCAGGGAGTAGGAAAATAAATGAATGAAAAAGTTGTTTAAGCACTCCTTACTAATAAGCTAAGTGTGCTTAAAGAAATGGGAACAAGAAGAGAAAATTCAAGAGGAAAAGAATGAGGAAGTAAGAAAAGAGATGTCCTTAATGAATGTTGGATGTATTAAAAGCGCTTGGGGAAGATAGTCACTATTACTAGCCAGAATAGTACCTACCTGTCCCTTAGCTTACATTACAACCCATTAAGTCCTACTTGATCTTACGTTCATACATCCTTAAATTAGTGGAGTAAAACACTAAGGGCAAGCTTATGGTTCACTACATGATGCATGTGAATTCTTTGAGAGAGTGAGCAAAATTTTATTCATACACCCATACATGTTGTGATTTGAACATTTTTGAGTAAAAATGGGTAACTCTCTTGTGTTGTGAGGGCACATGTTTAATGAGAGATAACATTCATGTCGGATTTCTTGATTGGTTGATTTGCATGAGTTTTCCAAGATTGAGAGTCGATTTTCGAGGTTAGGAAGTCTTAGCATAGTTATATTTCATTTTAATGATTAAATCGCGCATGCTCTATTTTTAACTTGTTATCTTAAATAATCATTGTAGCCGTAGCTTGAATTGTCTTACTAAATTAGTTATGTGTGAGTCTTCATTTACATGAGATGTAAAAGGGTTGTTCGACGACGAACAAGGCTTTAAGTGTGGGGTAGGTGATCTTGGGCAAAATAGCATGCCCAAGTGATGCTTTATAACTTAGTTTTGTCTGGTTTATCGACTTAATTATATGCATTCTCATGTGATTTTATGTAAATGTGAATATATATACTAACTAACATGATTAGTCCTTGTTTTTGTAGGTTTAAAATGAATTATAGGAACTAATCTATGATTTGGTGAAGTAGAGGAATGGAATCGGAAGCAAATTACAAAAGCCGACAAGGAACCGTGCCTTGGCAAGGCTGGCCGTGCCAGGCAGCGTGCCACGCTATGCGTGTGCCGCGCTCAGCGCCGTTCCACACCAATGCCAGGTGCGAGAAGAAGGCAGCAAGCAGATGACCTGCACGCCAGCGCCGTGCCACGCCAGGAAACCTGCGCGCCAGCGCCGTGTCACGGGGGCCATCGCGCTGCACAGGAAGCGTGCCACGCCGGCCATCGCGGCAAGCCTCGGCCTAATGTCATTCTAAGGCAAATTCCAGTGTACATCTACGATTCCTTCGTGTCACGGAGGTAGTGCTCCGCAATACACTCCATGCCACGGAGCCATTCCACGCGGGCATAATTTTATACAATTCTCATTTACTATAAATAGGTCCCTTAGCTCCTAAAATCATGGAGTCACAATTTATTTCTGAAAAACCACCAAGGAGTGAAGGGAGAAGTGGGAGAACTCACCTAGGGTTCATCAATTTCATCTTCTCTTGTAAGTATGTTACTTTAACAATGTTTTTATGTAATTATACAAACTTGAGTGGCTAGAACCCTTCCTCTAGGGTTGAAGCCACAAGGTATGATTGTGAATATACGAATTTGTTTTGGTTTTAAGTTTTGATTGTTGTTTTGTCTTACATTCTTAGTTATAATTGTTTTTATGATTGATCACCATGAAAACACACACATTACACCTAGGAAAAATCTTGAGAAAGTAAACCTACGCAAGAACAAAAAATGTAGGGAGCAAGTTTGTATCTTACGATATAATTCGCGGTTAGGATAAGAAATTGTACCTAATTTGCCTTGCTTGGTTGATTAAACGGGATGATAACATGAATTAACTTAGAAATGTCACATCACCTTTCATAGAAGTAGTTGTGAAGCTAAGTTGAGTTAAATGATTAGAGGTACAAAAGTCCTTAATCAAGAGCATAAACCCCGTAAACCACATCCACGTAATTAAATTGCCCACGAACTAGAAAGTCACATCCCCGCTCAACGATGTAGTTGTGAGGCTAGTTTGTCGTATTTAGAGGCTCGAAAGACCATGAACATGCAGTTTTAATTATGTGAGACGACAATTGATAGTTTCATACTTAAACCATTACAAAGCGTAGTATCGCATGATTATCCGGCTTTAACTCTAGTTGCTCCTTGAATGATTTCAGAGTATTTCGGTGACCACCCCTAGACTTAATTAAGTTTTATCGAAAAAGTCTATAATCAACACTTGTGAAAGTTAATAGCACACTTCAACTTGATAATTAGCTGAATAGATCTAGTCCCTGTGGGTTCGACATCCGGCTCTTAAAAAGGGCCACTATATTACTTGTACGACCCATACAGTTGCGGGCTCAACAGGTCTCAGTCTCCTTATTATCCATGCTCTCCCTTTGGGCATGTGATTCATTATCATCATCAACATTTGTCATAACTGCAGTGTCCTCAGGAGCAATCGGGGCTGAGACCCCAGCATTTCCTTCCTGTCAGCTGGATGGGTCCCTCATGAGTGGAGTCAGAAAAGCGACCATAGCTGTCAGATTTATAGGGCATTTAGTCCTAGCCCTAGTCGACCTCTGCTCTAGCTACTCCTCCAATATATGATATTCTTCAACCGAGCCAGTCGACTCTTCTAAAGATGACAGCTCATCTCTTAGTCTACGAGTTGAGGGCTGGCCCTTCTCCTGCCCCTGTTTCTTAGCTGGGCCCTTCTTTAGGGTTCCTTTTGGTGCCAATGTACCTATGGAATAATCATTAGTATCCAAGATGAGAGTATATGAAATTTGAAATAGTAGTGCCTACCTGCAGACAGGACAGAGGACCTGACATATCGTTGCCACTGGCCACGACTCGTGAGGTCAACTATAGTCTGCAGGTTAAGAATTCAACTTTGGTTCCAGTGTACTTGACGACTGGTCATGACGAGTCATATAACTTAATATAATCCCCACTTTGGATGAGACACATCACCAGTCGTGAGGTGATACCAAGACTCATCATGTGGCTCTTGCTTAAGAGTTCCATTTGCAATAGTGGTGAATGGTCATGTAATGATTCGTTAGGCATGCCCACGAGTCATTACATAAGGCGTTATCACTGAATGACATGGTAAACCATTTTTTTCTTTTCTTTTCAAATTTTTGATGGGTTAGTCAGACTTCACCTATTTCAAATGTTAGACACCTTAATTTTGGTGTGAGTTAGGTGGGCAAAACAATTAAAGCTCTATGAACAAAGCATTTACAGATCGTAATGCCCGCTGACTCAATGGGTATAAGCAAACCCACCTCCACCCATACTCAATCTGAACTGTTTAGGAATCACTCTAACACACACAGATCATTTTTCTTCTAAAATTACAGTGATCATCCCTTGTTACACAGTTAAATTCATGGAAACATAGGGCTTCATGTTCGGTACTAAATAATTAAGTGCATTATGGTTTACACACATGAGTAGATTAAATATTTATACATAAACATATGAATACTCACAATTTCAAGAGTGGACGATGCAAGTTTGAGTAGTAGGGAGGATGGGAAGTTTGAGAAATGTTTACGAGTTGCAGTAGGGACTGGGAACAGGTGCGCGTGTGGGATTAGGGAGGATGGGAAGTAATTAGGGAATATTGGAAGTGATTAGGGAAGAGGGAACTTGATTTTTAGAGATTTATCCTTGAGCTTGTGAGAAAATGTGAGAAGAATTCGGGTGTGTATATGTTTTGAAAATTAAATTTACCTAATTTGTACGTGGGTTAGGTCAGGTGATAAATTTTATTCAAGTGCCCCACGACCCACGTGACGAGTCTTTTAGTAAAGCATGACTCATTCAATTGCTCATTCTATTTCTCATGTAAAGAGAACTTACCTGAGACCTAATGACTCACGTGACGAATCGTGGTATCACCCAAAGAGTCGTGTCATGAGTCGTTGGCCCTATACTTCGTGGATACTCAGTATTGTCAGGATGAGTCACTTGATGAATCATTGAGTTACCCCACGATTCATTGAGTCACTCGTCATTAGCTTTCCAGCTTGACTGTTTCTGCTTCAGTGGACACGAGTAGACAGGATGAGTCATTCAGTCAGGTAACGACTCGTCTTATGCTCTTTGGCACCAGACTCTCAAGTTTAGATTTTTGGTTCCTGCTTCAGATTTCTCATCTTAATCACCTGCACACATCAACACACGTAAACATTATACTTATATTACAGTTACAACTTAGTTTGTCTCCCAATAAGTGCCTGATTTAATGTCGCGGCACGATGCAGGTATCTTGATTACTCAAACTTCACCAAGATACCTTCATGGGTTGCCTTCCATGCAACTCCTTATTAATGTCGCAGCGCAACGCAAGTCCCCAGGTTACCCAGACTTCACCCAGAGCCCAAAGGTCCACTAGTGTAATTTCTTCACTCTTTCCCAAATATGTTTTCACCCATTGACCATTCACCTTGAACAGTTTGCCTTCATGGTTTTCCAATTCAATTGCCCCATAAGAGAATATTTGGACCACCCAAAATGGTCCCAACCATTTGAACTTCAACATGCCAGGAAACAAGCGAAGTCTAGAATTAAATAACAACACCATATCACCAGGGTGGAACTCTCTCTGCTCAATCTTCCAATCATGTTGAATTTTCATCCTCAATTTGTAAATTCTTGAACTTTCATAGGCTTTCAAACGAAACTCATCTAGCTTATTCAACTGATCAAGCCTCAAGTTCGTTGCATCGCTCCAATTCAGATTCAGCTTCTTGAGCGCCCACATAGCTTTATGCTCAATTTCGATCGAAAGATGACATGCTTTCCCATACACAAGCCGATAAGAAGACATACCTATAGGGGACTTGAATGTGGTCCAATAAGCTAATGCATCATCTAGCTTTCTAGACCAATTTGTCTAATTAGCATTCACAGTCTTTGCTAAGATGGTCTTTATCTCCCGATTGGAGAATCCAACTTGCCCACTAGATTGTGGATGATAAGGTGTTGCCACCCTGTGTTTCACCCTATATTTCTCCAGCAAAGTCTGAAACAATAGGTTGCAGAAGTGTGAACCCCCATCACTAATGATGGCTCTAGGAGTTCCAAATCTGGCAAAATATTCTACTTCAAGAACGCTGTGACACTCTTACCTTCATTGTTTGGAAATGCAATTGCCTCCACCCACTTAGAAACATAGTCCACAGTTACAAGTATGTACTTCATCCCATTTGAGCTCACAAACGGGTAGATAAAGTCAATACCCCAAATGTTAAATAGCTCAATGATAAGGATGGGAGTAAGAGGGAGCTCATGCCTCCTTGCCTTTGGCATGCATCACATGCCTTTGCAAAATCATGTGCATCTTGGTGAATGGTTGGCCAATAATACCCACATTGCCAAATTTTGTGGGCTATGCGAATCCCGCTGTGGTGACCCCCAATAAGGGATGAGTGACAACTCCAATATGCTCAACATCTCAGCCTTGAGCACACATCTCTGAATCACCCCATCAATACATATGTGGAACAAGTAAGGCTCATCCCAGAAAAACTTTCATACGTCAGACATGAATTTCTTCCGCTGGTGAAAAGATAAATCTTCTGATACCACATCTCTCACCAAATAATTAGCAAAGTCTGCAAACAATGGCATGAGATATTGAGAGGCAGCCAAAACCTACTCGTCGAGGAATGTGTCATCTATGTCAAGATCATCTCGAAGTGTTGCATCTGCCTCTAATCTCGATAAGTGGTCGGCCACTTGATTTTTTGTCTCATTTCGGTCCTTAACCTCAAACTCAAACTCTTACAGCAACAGAACCCATCGAATCAACCGCGGTTTAGAGTCCTTCTTTTCCATCAAATATCTCAGAGCTGCATGGTCTGTATGAACTATCACCTTAGTTCTAAGCAAGTAAGCCCGAAACTCTCGAATGCAAATACCACAGTCAACAACTCCTATTCCATCACGATATAATTTTTCTGAGCTGTATTAAGAGCCTTGCTATCATAATAAATTGGATTTAAAATCTTTTCACGCCTTTGGCCCAAAACAGCTCCCAGGGCTACTTGCTAGCATCACACATAATCTCAAATAGTTAGGACCAGTCAAGTGCCACTACGATCGGTACAGTGGTCAATCTCTCCTTTAGGCATTCAAAAGCCTTCAGACATGCATCATTAAACACAAACTTCACTTCTTTCTCAAGTAACTTACACAAGGGATGTGCAATCTTTGAAAAATCCTTGACGAATCTCCTATAAACTCCTACATGACCTAAAAAGCTTTGAAAACCTTTCACAGAAATTGGAGGTGGTAGACTAGCAATTACATCGATCTTGGCTCTATCCACCTTAATGTCCTTACCAGAAATCCTGTGGCCGAGCACTATACCTTCTTTGACCATGAAATGACACTTTTCCAATTAAGCACCAAGTTGGTCTCTTGGCATTGCTACAACACCTTGCTCAAATGAGCAAAACAATCATCAAATGAATCACCCACCACCAAAAAGTCATCCATAAAGACTTCAATGGTGTCCTACACCATGTCAGAAAATATGGACATCATGCCGCGCTGAAAAGTGGTGGGCGCATTACATAACCCTAATGACATCCTCTTGAAAGCAAATGTACCATACGGACAGGTGAAAGTGGTTTTCTCTTAGTCTTCGAGGACTATAGAGATCTGACGTATCCTGAATAACCATCAAGAAAACAGTATCACCCTCTGCCTGCAAGTTAGTCTAGCATCTAATCCATGAATGGCATACGAAAGTGATCTTTATGGGTCCATTGGTTTAACCTCCTATAGTCCATGCATATTCTCCAACCTGTGACTAGTCTAACTAGAATAAGCTTATTGTTAGCATTTGGGACCATGGTGATTCCTCCCTTCTTTGGCACGCAGTGAACTGGGCTCACCCATTTGCTGTCAGTAATAGGGTATACCACACTTGCATCCAACCACTTGATGATTTTCTTCTTGACCACCTCTTGAATAGGCGGATTCAACCTATGTTGATGCTCAATACTCGGAATAAAGTCTGGCTCAAGCTGGATCTTATGTGGGAAAATACCGGATGGGATCAAATAATATCTGAAGTGGTCCACCCAATGGCCTTTTTATATCTCTTCAGAATGGAGACCAAAGCCTCCAATTGCCATTCCTCCAAGTTAGCTGTAACTATGACCGGTAAGGTGTTTTCGGTCCCCAGAAATACATACCGCAAGTGAGATGGGAGTGCTTTGAGCTCCAATACTAGAGGCTCCTCAATAGATGCCTTGGCTAGTGGGGTCACACGATTTTTTAGATCAAGATTATTCTTCTTCGAGCATAAGTGTATGACCCCATACCCGCAAGTGCATTCACGATCTCATCACCCCTATAGATCCCCTTAGCTTCAACATTCATCAAAATTGCTGCTAAATTCTCAATAGTCACTAACTTATCAATAGGCATGATTGGAAGCTCAGCTTCCACAACATCAATCACCGAGACCACCTGTATGTCATTTGGTTGCTTCATGGACGGACACATATTAAATGTCACGTCTTCATTGTTCAACTGAAATTTCATCTGTCTAATCTCCATATCTATAAGAGCATGCTCGATATGAGGTATGGTCTAACCAAGATAATGGGAACCTCAAAATCAACCTCATAGTCCAAAATAACAAAGTTGGCCAAAAATATAAAGGACTCTACCTTCACTAGAACATCATAGAGAATCCCCACCGGATTTTTCACCGTGTGATCTGCCATTAATAGCCGCATTGTAGTCGGTTTGGGGGCTCCCAAGACCAATTGTCTGAACACTGCTAACAGTATCAAATTTATACTAGCAGCTAGATCACATAGAGACTTAGCAAAGTTAAAGGCTCCAACAGTGCACGGTATGCTGAAAGCTCTAGGGTCTTCCTTTTTCTGCACAAGAGACCGAGATGCTATTGCACTACAGTGGTGAAAATTTTTAGTAGGTTCAAAGCTCACGGTCCTATTTCTAGTGACAAGGTCCTTCATGAATTTAACATAGCGGGGCATCTGCTCAAGTGCCTCGACTAATGGGATGTTCACAGATAATTGTTTCAGCATCGAAATAAATTTGTGATACTTCCTATCTCCGACCTTCTTTTCAGCCTCTACGGCAAAGGGGAGGAGGTCTAGGAATAGACGTGATCTTATGAGGTACCTCCTTCTCCTTCCCTTTGCCAGGACCATGCTCTTTTGCATTACTAAGAGCTGTCATAACCACGGAATCATCAACCAAAATCTGCTCCTTAGAGTCCGCCACCTTATCATCATCAATCAACAAGGGCTCAACTATCTCATCAGTCACAACTGGCCTCGGAGGATCAACTGTCGCCTTCGTATTCCTAGTAGTGACAGCCATGTAATGACTATCATTTTTCAAATTCTAAACTGTATTTTTGGGAAGTGTGCCCTTTTTCCTCTGGTTCATAGCAACATACATCTGACCAAGCTGCTGCTCAATCTGCTTAATGGCAATGACATGTGATTCCACCTTTTGGTTCATACCATAAATATTAGCGCAGAGTTCCTTAAAATGGCCATTTGTCACCTCCATTTGCTTGAGTACCTTAGACAACATGTCTTCCACCCTTGAACCACTAAACTCTGGCTCACGGTTCCTTGGAGGAACATAAAGACCCCTTCTACCATTTTTGTACTCCTCACACTTTTTCCAGTCACCATAATCTCTGCCTCTACTCCTATCTATGTATTGTCCCTATTAGTAGTTGTTATCTCCGTAATAGTTCCAACCTTGGTTCCCCTGACCTTGACGCTAAGAGTCTTAGTTAGACTCTTGTGTGTTGGTTCGGAAACCCGCCCCTTGATCATTCAGGTAATTGGCTTCCTCCTCAAATTTGATTCGCCTCCACATTTCTTGGGGCATTGTCCTGAGAACCCACTGCATTCACCTTTCCACCCCAGCTCCCATAAAATTCTTAGCAACCCCATTGTGGTTTTGATTTGAGCAATATCCTGGTCTCGCTCTTCATCCTTTCTTCTCTGCTCCGCAGATATACCTACCGCATAAGTACTAGACGGAACCTACGACTCTCTTATGTGCCATGCACGGTTGGTTTTGGTTATCCTATCAAGGACCTCAGCAGATTCAGCATAAGTATGACTCATGAAAGTTCCACCCAAGACAATATCAGTCACCACCTTAGTGTTAGCATTCAGAGACCTATAGAATATCTCTAATAATGTATCATTTGAGATTCTGTGGTTGGGCACCTTTTTTAGCTTCTTGTTGAATGGCAACCACGTATTATGAAGTGCTCCAGAATTCAACTACCTGAAGTTGTAGATTTCATCTTTCAGCTGCAATGCTCTGGAAGGTGGGAAGAATCTTTCAAGAAAGGCTCTTTTAAGCTCCCCCCTAAGTAGTGATAGAATCGTTTGGCAATTCAGCCAACCACAACTTTGCCTCACTCCCTAGTGAAAAGGGAAATAACCTCAACCTTTTCTCTTCAGATATACCAGCCTACATCCAAACCTTTGCCTGAAGATGAAGAGGATCAATTCGATTGGAGTCTTCCAATTGTCATGAGTGAACATGATTGGATCAAACAGTTCAATCATGAAGGTCGTGACGTAAGGTGGTTCAAATGTCCCTTCACTAGGCACTGCCCTTGGGATATCGAATGTGACTATCAAGAATTTCTAGAGGATGAAGTCGAATACATAGAGAAGAGATCCAAACCTAAAAAGAAGAAGGAGATCTGCTCAGAAAAAGAATTCCATATGCGATATGATGATGGGGACCCATCTATTGGTTCCCTAAGCCGTCCAGGAAAATATGAAATTCCTTGTCTCCTAAAAACCCCAAGATTGGCCAACTCTACCTACTCTAGCTTAAAAACCACACAACCCTCAAATCTTCATTATGAGTCCATCTAGCTCTAGCGATACTCCAGAATTTCTATCACAACAACCCTTTGAAAAAGATGGTGTAAGCCATGCACCAAAAATACCAAAGAAGAATGTTGTGTTGCCCACTGGAGAAAAGCCACCTACCAATGACATTGATGTTACCATCAACTGGCAATTAGAAAAAGCAATATGCCAGAATAAGGTGCTGACCAACATTGACACTTCCCTAAATAACGTTGCTCACACATGGACTAAGATGATGAACAAGGTGGAGAACATTGAGAAGAAAGTGGAACAAACATCCAGTAAACATGCAGATCTTATTCGAGCCCTGGAATTGCGACTGCAGAATATGAAGTATGAAATTTGTCCACCAGGCACTTCACTTTTCCACTTCTTTGCACAACAACAAAAAGAAATGGCCGACATCAAAGAACAAATCAAACAACTGAGACATAGATCTTTTGAGCCACAAAGAACCCAAAGACACTCTCCAAAGTCCTCCTTTTTCCCTATGTCAAGACATACTCAGAAGTCTCACGCCTATTCCAGATCGCTGAGGACGAGCAGATTAGAGAAATCAAGCAACAGTTGATGGAACATTCATGTGCTGAATCTCACAAGGAGTTTATGAAGAAATGCAGAAACCAACTCTGGTTGAATGAAGAGTGTTTCATCAAACTCCAATTTAAGAAGAATGAAAACATCAACCCAACCAAGGCAAGTCACTCTGGCATGAATCCATAGCACCTTCAGCTTGCAAAGAAGGAGTGTGCTGAACTCATGGAGTTTGGACTGATCGAGCCGTCTAATTTTCAATGGGCATGCGAAGCTTTCTATGTCAACAAGAGAGCTGAGCAGACTAGAGGTAAACTCAAATTAGTCATAAACTACCATCGACTCAACTATTTCCTCCAAGATGATAAATTCCCTAAACCAAACTGGCTTACCCTATTTTCACAATTAGCCAAAGCTAGATATTTTTCCAAGTTTGATCTCAAATTTGGATTTTGGAAACTGGGGATACATCCTGAGGAAAGACCAAAAACAGGATTTTGCATTCCTGGCCAACACTTCTAGTGTAAAGTTATGCCATTCGGGCTGAAACCTGCACCCTCTCTATTCCAAAAAGCCATGATCAAAATCTTTCAGCCTATCCTCCACACCTCACTAGTATACATTGATGATATCCTATTGTTTAGTGATACTCTGGAGGAACACCTTGCCTTACTCCATCATTTTCATGATAAGTAAGAGAAAATAGAGTCATGCTCTCTGCGAAGAAAAAGGTCCTTATTCAACAAAATGAAATTGTCCAAAAAATAAAGCAAGTGTCGCAACAGGTGAAGATTCTCCATATTCCTTCATATGGAAAGAAGATAATGCAGACTGATGCCAACAATGAATACCGGAGTGTAGTTCTTCTAGAGGAAAATGATGTCCATAGAAAGATATGCGGATATACTAGCAGAAGATAGGATTCAGAACAACGCTATTATTCCACCTTCAAGGAGATTCTTGCAGTGAAGAATGGAATCAAGAAGTTCAACTTCTTCCTAATTCACACTGAATTCTTGATCGAGATGGATATGAAGGCGTTCCCAAAGATGATCCAGATAAATTCGAAGATACTTCCACATCCGTAAATTCTCAGATGGGCACAATGGTTCTCACCCTACAAATTCCAGGTGAAGCACCTGAAAGGGAAAGATAATTTTCTACCAAACTTCCTATCCCGACCAGAAGAATTCGTAAAAAGGTTTTTTCCAGAGAAACCCAAGTAGATGAAGGAACCATCCATCCACGTATTCATGATTACCAACCCACCAGGTCCCAGGTAATCGAGGATACCAAGCCATCCATTGGACTTGTTCAATCAATATGTAGACCCATTCGATCCATCTATCCTGATCGAACGACGGACTTTCTATGAGCTACAAGTTTTTAGAAAATACGGAGGATCAATCTTAAAGCTGTATGGAGTCAACCCGAAATACCTGTTCTGTCTTGTGTTCATACCACTTGCTAATGATTTTCCATAGGAACTCTTATGGTTCTTCTGGTACTTATGTCACCAGTATTACATCTTGATGGAATTCAAATGCAACGTATTCAAGGACTTTCACAAGATTGAACTATCTTTGAAAATATTTGTACAGTGGTTTATGCCATGGAAGTACTGGGTTCAATACTTCAAGAATTCATGTGATGCAAAGGTATTCGTGCTGCGTCGACCAATGAAGTTAATCGATGGGAAAGTCCATGCTAAGCTAGAACTCTCTTTTTGTTTTGTCCTTGGAAGAAGAATACTATGAAGCACAAAGGTTTATCTCTAGCAAAATAAGTGCATTTCAAAAGACGTTTGGCCAAAAGAATGGGCGCCGTGGAATCATACTGATAAACATCCTCACTGGGAAGAAGTCCGGAAAGCAGCAAAGGAATATCAGGCACCCTATGAGATCACCAGAGATGAAATCACTCAAGCCATCACACGGATCAGACTAAATGTCCCATCAAATACTCCATCATAGAGATCTCAAAATATGGAGCAAGCCATGGCAGAAATGTCAAGCAGAAAAAGCTACTTTACCAGATCTTTGAAACGGAGCTTGCATGATACGAGCTTCTTCGACGACAAACATGGCATCCGATGGAATCTGGGCGAAGGATTTCCAAACCCACCAGTGGAACCTCCAAATGTTGTCCCACCAGATAATGGTTGATGACATGTGCAAGACATGTGCAAGAATCTGGAAGCTCACCGCCTTAGATCACCCTTCGAAATTTACTATCTACATGAGGACGAAAGGGGGCCCCACTTCACATGCCCTCAGATGGGCTTCCTTGTACATATTAGGCTAGCTGTTTTATTAGGTCGTTTGTTTTATTAGGCATCTATTATTATAAGGCTTTGTAGATGATTTTGCTTAGTTAAGCATGCCAGATTTGTTTTTATTAGGCCATGTAAATAGGTGTGCCATTTTCATTTTGTTAGGCTTTCTAGAAAGGTGTGCTGAGTCTATCTTGTATGGAGTCTTATCTTGTAGTCTCCTAACATCTATATAAAGGAGGCTAGGTTGTCCATTTTAAATTAGAGTCGAATATAGTTTAGAGTTAGGAAAAGTTTGAAAAGAGTCTGTAAAAATTTCCTATGTTTAATAATATAAGTGTTTGCTAAATTCTCCCTTGTTCTTCCTATCAAAAGGCATGGTATGACTGATCCTTGAAGTAGTATAGGGCCTTGACACGTTAGGTAAGCAAGCTTGTTCCAAGTACAATAGTTTTTCAAAGTTTATAAACAACTAAATTTATAAGTAGAGTAAAAGATTTCCTAAGTTGTGTAGCTTGGCAAACCATCCGGGTGGATGTAGAAGCCAGCCCCTTTTTGTAGGGAAAATCTTTTATGTCTATGATTAAATTTACTATTTGACTGACTTGGAAATCCATCCTCCGGGATGTTGAAGTCAGGTTTCATGGCAAGCCGTCCTTTAGGATGTTGAAGCCCAGTCCCTCTTCGTAGGAAAACTATTATGCCGGCAATCCCGCTGCCTTGCCCGCCATTTCCTCGCCCTGTGCCTGACTTCTTCGCAATAGAGCCCTCTCGTTACCTACAGTTGGATCAGAGGCAGACCCATGTCCTTTTGGAGGGAGGAGTAGTTTGAATAGCTATGAGTGAGTCTACGTCCAGTCCTTGTAAATATTCTTCTTTGTTGAGTCTTTGTAAATATTCTTCTTCGACGAGTGTTTGTAAATCCGCTACCAAAATACTTATGTCTACTACACTTAGTAAAACTCTGTCGTGTAAATATGACTATCCATATGAAGTAGATATACTACCAGATGAAAATGACGTGTCCAGTACATACTTACCTCTCCTAAATCATTATTCTGCCTTTGCAAAAAAGACAACCAATCCATGGTTACAAATTCGTTCTTTAGTCCAATATAAACCAAAAGGTGAAAAGGAATATGTTGTTGCTTTGAAACTCGATCAACATCTTATTCTTGCTATTTAAGAAGAACAATTTGTCACCCTGAAGATTCCCGATGATTTTCCAAGGCAATGGAAACATCACGGATTCACCCATATTCATTTTGGTGCTACTCGAATCACCTTGTCATGTCATGGAAGGAAAGGCCAACCTATTGTTGCATTCCTTTCACTCCTTGATACTCGATACTAGGAGTACCAACATGCAAATTTGGGTACAACTGAGGTTACCTTGAATGCTGGGACAATTTCTGTCACCTTATATCCAAATTTCAACATGTCCCTAAGCGACCTATATCTGATAGAAGCCTTAAAGACCCAAGTCCAAATACAAGAAGCTCCACAAGATAAAGATGCTATCTAGGAAACTCTTCACTATCAAATAGCTTGGCGAGTTCAGAACCATGCCATGGATCTTTCATTTTCGTGTGGAGATGATTCTTAACTGCTGCATGTAGATGCGACCAACGAAACTACCACTTGCACCCAAATACCCAGAAAAATACCAAAGGAAGAATTTATCAAAATTCTTCCTGACTCATGGGTTACAAACTATGAGTGGATGAGAGAACCTCCTATTGAACCTCTTCAATCCACAAAACCAATCTTTGTCAAAAAATAGGATAAAACTGTCGCCATCAGTTTTGACCACTCTCATCTCAAAAAACCAAACAACACGACCGTTTCTCTTCAGATGTACCAGCCTACATCCGAACCTTTTCCTGAAGATAAAGAGGATCCATTTGATTGGAGCCTTCCAGCTGTCATGAGTGAACATGATTGGACCAAAGAGTTGAATCATGAAGATCGTGACGTAAGGTGGTTCAAATGTCCCTTTACCGGGCACTGCCCTTGGGATATTGAATGTGACCGCCAAAAATGTCTAGAGGATGAAGTTGAATACGTAGAGAAGAGAGCCAAACCTAAAAAGAAGAAGGAGAGCTGCTCATAAAAGGAATTCTGTAAGAGATATGAAGATGGGGACCCATCTATTGGTTCCCTAAGCCGTCCAGGAAAATATGAATTCCTTGTCTCCAAAAAACCCCAAGATTGGCCAACTCTACCTACTCTAGCCAAAAAACCACACAACCCTCAAATCTTCATGATGAGTCCATCCAGCACTAGCCATACTCTAGAATTTCCATCATAACAACCCTTTGAAAAAGATGGTGTAAGCCATGCACCAAAAATACCATATAAGAATGTTGTTTTTCCCCGCTAGAGAAAAGCCACCTACCAGTGATATTGAGGCTTCTAGCAACTGGCAATCAGAAAATGTAATATGCCAGAATAAGGTGCTGACCAACATCGGCACTTCCTTAAAAAACGTTGCTCACACATAGACTAAGATGATGAGCAAGGTGGAGAACATGGAGAAGAGAGTGGAACAGACATCCAGTCAACATGCCGGTCTTATCTGAGCCCTGGAATTGCAACTGCAGAATATGCAGTATGAAATTTGTCCACCAGGCACTTCACTTTTCCACTTCTTTTCATAGCAACAAAAAGAAATGGCTGACATCAAAGAACAACTCAAACAACTGAGACATGGACCTTTTGAGCCAGAATTAACCCAAAGCTACTCTCCAAAGTCCTCCTTTTTCCCTATGTCGTCATAGACATACTCACCACCTTAATTGGCCCATCCAGGTACTACCTCTCCTTTCATTCCACATGAACCCACATCCTATCCTCAAAAATCCAAAGAGGAAACTGAGTTTGACATTGCAAAATGGGTTTGGGAAAGAAAAGATGCTCTTCCAGCAGAAAAGTAGGACAAAAGAAGGAAAGAGGTTGGAGAAAGTTCAAAAGAGCTAGATCAAGAAAACTTGATGATCTCGGATCAAGTTGTTCTGAAATTCTATGGCTGGGAAGAAAATGATAGCACAAGATCTAGCACTGAAGAGACAACAGATAGCGATCCTACTGATAAAACTGTTACACCCTGTAAGTTCTTGACACTTAGTTGGCCTATCCGCATGTTGGTTAAGAGTTTTAGAATGCCATACGTGCAAGAAAAGGGCCCGGGGAGAGACCAGAAAAACGCCAAGTCGGAGCGTCGTAAGGCAAATGCGACTTATAAATCGCATTCGACAAATGCAACTTATGAATCGCATTCGACAAATGCGACTTAAAGTCCCTAAGTATATAAGGCTCCCACTTCATTTTAAATCATTTTCCCTTCATATAATTTCCAGTAAACGAACAGAAATAGAGGGGAACGAAGGGTTTGATTAAATTTCCTTCCGTTTACACCATCAAACGCAGTCCAAACTCAAATTAACTTCGGGTAGCGAAGTATAAAGATGCCGGGAGCATTCCTGCGGAGTTAGTTTTGCGAAATTCGGTCGACGAATCATTGTCATGCTGAGCTAAGTTAAGTGGAATTGTTCCAAACTAGTGTTAATATACTCCCAGTATTAAAGTGAGTATTTCTCCCTTCTAGACCCCCGAGAAATAGCGAGTTTTCGACCTTTCTTCGATTAGTTGAAGAATAGGCAGTAGGTATAGCCATAATATGGTTTCTTTCCAAAATAATAGTGGAATTAATTCTATTCTTTCGTGAATATGAATACAGTTAGGAGAAATAGATGAATACTAGCCGAGCTACGCCAGTTAATCAGAAAGTCGGCAATTGAGGTATGTAAAGCTAGTTTCTTTCGACAAGCTAGTACTTCTGGTATAGAAAAATAGTACGAATTTCAGTAGAGTGTTTCAGAAGTCATATATTATGTTCAGTATGAAATTATTTTGAATTTACTATTAAGCATGTTAGAAATATAATACAGTGTTCAGCATGAAATTCAGTGAAACAGTATAAGTCCCAGCAGAATATTCCAGAAATATTATTACAGATTCAGTATATTTTAGTATCAAATTCAGTACATTTCATTATGAGATTCAGAATAGAATACCAGAACATAAATATTATTATCAGATCCAGTATATATATTACATGTGCTTATTGCTATCTGTGGAGACATGATTATTCTGTGTTGGGCACCCTTGGAGCTTCCTTGACCGCCCCAGGGTTAATAGCTGTGTCGACTCACCCGCCAGAGGGTGAGGATACATCGCTCTACGGAGTGGCATGCCGTCCTCCAGTGGACAAAGATGGGATGCAGATTCCCCTTAGCAGGCTGATCAGCACTATACCACAACCCCTGTCGAGCTCTTGCGCCCGGGCTGCAGATTTCAGATTTCAGATTATAGATTTGAGATTTTTGATTTTAGGAGTCCTCCGGACTCAGATACAGCTATGGTCAGGGGCCCAGCAAGCCCAAGTTGCATATCTAGAGGGCCGACATGATGCTCATAGTTACTAGGTGGATGGTATGACCTAGGTAGGGGTATATAGATTGTGTGCTGGTTGGTACCTTACGGCTTATGGGGGCTGGTAAGGTTCTTGTATGCTATGTTGTGTTAGTTATTAATAGATAGAAAGTAAACCGCCATGTCATCAGGTATGACTCTTACCGCCATGTCATCAGGTATGTCTCTTACTCTCTTCAGTAAAGTTATGCTCTTTTCAGTCAGTCTTGGCCCGTCTCCTATTACTTCAGTATCTATCAGTATTATTGTTTGCTTTCAGTTATTTTTAGTTATTGCTTTGCATATTCAGTACCAGTGGTACTGACGCTCGTTTTGGGGTGCTGCATTACTTGCCTGCAGGTACTCAAAGATGAGGAGCAGATCCCTCGTAGTTCCAGCCAGCGTACAGAGTCTTCAACTCCCATCATCCGGAGCTTGACAGCAAAAGGTTTACTTCCCTTTTTGTCTGTATAGTATGGGTAGGCCGGGGCCCTGTCGCGACCATCTTATTATTCTTAGATGCTTGCAGATTGTATATTCCCTGTGGTTAGTTGTACAGGTTGAGTGGGGCCGTATGTATGTTTCAGTTTGTATGTGATAGCCGTGTGGGGCCTTGTTCAGTTGTCAGTCGGTGACCTTGTCGGTCACAGGTCAGTTCAGCACTTGATTATGCTTTTCAGTGATAACTAGTCAGCATGGTGGCCTTGTTGGCCCGCATAGGTTCCCTTATGCTCAGTTGTTCTGGTTGGCTGTTATATTCCTACAGGTGGCTATAAGCCTAGTCGGCCGGAGGCTTTATTTACAGCCATTATATAGCCTGTTGTTTTCATAAATCCAGAATTAGAGCCAGCCTGGCACCAAAAGTGATTAGGCTCAGTGGTCCAGCAGTCCAGGTCCTAGTAGGGCACCAGGTGCTAGTCATGCCTCCCAAGGCGGGGCGTGACAGAAACTGAAGAAGCGGAGACTGAGTCAAGTGAGAATCTCTCACTAGACACCTCCGAGGAAGATAATACACTGATATACATGAACCGACCAAGAGAATCAGAAGTTTTGGAAGTCGATGATGATCAAGACGGGATGACAGAAGACCTGATTTCAGAAAGAAGACCAGAACAACCAATGCCAAAATTGGTTGGAACTTGGTTCCATACTTTCACTTTCAATTATATCAAGGTTTCAAAATGGCCCCAAAGGATCCAAGATTTCCTTACTTGGATGGTAATGAAACACTTGGTGGAATGGGAGAAGTATCTAATCTGTTAGAGTTCCCATCAAGGTTCTCCGGCATCCTAAGAGATTGGTGGACCGCATTGGGGATATATGACAAGAATACTTTCCTCACGTCCCAAGACTTCGCTTTCAACATCAAAATCCTGCATGAAGTCTTTTGTGGAGATACAGGCCAGAGGCAAAAAAAGCTACGAAGACAATTCTTTGAGATGAAAATGCATATCATTCGATAGAGATGTCATCGATATTCATTTCCAGAAGATGGAAAAAGTATACTTTGAACTTGGTGGAGACGTCAATTTGAAGCAAGCCTTCATTTCATCCTTGCCAAAGATGTTAGCAGGATGAACCATGACGATTATCGAGGAAACGTTCCAGTCGATCACAATCCCTCAAGTTGGTTATATAAGGAAAGCAATTTTGATGGAGCTAGAAGATATCTGTACAAAGATATCTATTCTGAAGCAGATCATGCACAACAATCCAACCCTTGATAAAGCTTGTAGCAAAACTGATCTAATCACCGGATCAAGTTGCTCTTGCCATGCCAGAAGGCAAGGCAGATTCAAGAAATATAAGAAGTTCAAATGCCCAAAGACTACTGGAGGAAGATCCAAATACACCAGGAGAACAAAATACTTCAGGAGAAAGCATCCAGGCAGATTCCATAAGAATGACAGATGCTTCATTTGCCGTAAGATCAAACACTTTGAAAGAACTGTCCTCAAGCTAAAAGATCTATCCGTCTTCTTACGGAAATAGAAGAGTACACTAATGTCAGGGACAATGATCTTGAATCAGTCCTTTCAATAGAAGATGAGCCATAAAAGGATACCCTTTTCTCCATGGATGTATATGAAGAACATAGGCATGACCATTACCAAATTTCTGAGGATGAGGAAGAAATCAACAACATTTTCAGTATTCCTCAAGTCGAGCTGAACGTTTATCCATCTAAATGGGATAATCCAATTCAGGTCATTGCGTTCATGGAAACTGGTGCAGCATCATCGCTGATGAATCCAGTAGTCCTTCCTGATGATAAATGGATTTCCCATTTCAAGAACTTCAACACTGCATGAAATGGAATCCTGACGACCACGGTCATCACAAAACACCCAATAAGAATTGAGTTCTTCCCAGGACAAAAATTCAGAACAAAGCTGTTCGAATCAGATGTCCCCGAAAAGGATCTCATAATTGGGTTTGATATCTTCAGACAACTAAAGGATCGACTCCGCATTGGAGCCTATGGAATAGCGATAAAAAAGAAACTCAAGCCATACTCATAAGTCTAATGCCTATTCCAGATCACTGAGGACGAGCAGATCAGAGAAATCAAGTAATAGTTGATGGAACATTCATGTGCTGAATCTCACAAGGAGTTTATGAAGAAATGCAGAAACCCACTTTGGCTAAATGAAGAGTTTTTCATCAAACTCCCATTCAAGAAGAATGAAAACATCAAACCAACCAAGGCATGCCACTCTTGCATGAATCCAGAGCACCTTCCGCTTGTAAAGAAGGAGTGCACTGAACTCATGGAATTTGGAATGATTGATCCATATGATTCTCAATGGGCATGTGAAACTATCTATGTCAATAAGAAAGCTTAACAGACAAGAGGTAAACTTAGATTAGCCATACACTACCATCCACTCAACCATTTCCTACAAGATGATAAATTCCCTATACGAAATAGGCTTACCCTATTTACAGCCAAAGCTAGATATTTTTCCAAGTTTGATCTCAAATCTGGATTTTGGCAATTGGAGATACATCCTGAGGAAAGACCAAAAATAGGATTTTACATTACTGACCAACACTTCCAATGGAAAGTTATTCCATTCGGGCTGAAGCCTGCACCCTCTCTATTCCAAAAATCCATGATCAAAATCTTTCAGCCTATCCTCCATACCTCACTAGTATACATTGACGATACCCTATTGTTTAGTGATACTCTGGAGGAACACCTTGCCTTACTTTGTCATTTTCATGATATAGTAAGAGCAAATGGAGTCATGCTCTCTGTGAAGAAAATAGTCCTTGTTAAAAAAGAAATAGATTTCTTAGGGATACATTTTAGCAATGGATCATACAGTCTAGGTCCGCACATATGTCAGGAATTACTCAGATTCCCAGACACCAACCTCACCACAAAGCAACTTTAATAATTTTTAGGGATCATAAATTATGTTAGAGATTTTATTCCTGAAGTCTCTACATATATGTCTCCACTTACAAAGATGCTCAAAAAGAATGCCCAAGCATGGGGTAAAGAGCAGGATGAAGCTGTCTGAAAAATTAAGCAGGTGTCCCAACCGGTGAAGACTCTCCATATTCCTTTATATGGAAAGAAGATACTACAGACTGATGCCAGCAATGAATACTGGAGTGCAGTTATTCTAGAGGAGAAAGATTTCCATAGAAAGATATGCGAATATGCTAGCGGAAGATTCAAGGAGTAGAACAACACTATCATCCCACCTTCAGGAGATTCATGCAGTGAAGAATGGAATCAAGAAGTTCAAATTCTTCCTAATTCACATTGAATTACCGATCGAGATGGATATGAAGGCGTTCCCAAAGATGATCCAGATAAATCTGAAGATACTTCCTCATCCGCAAATTCTCATATGGGCACAATTGTTCTCACCCTGCAAATTCCAGGTAAAGCACCTGAAAGGGAAATATAATTTCCTGGCAGACTTCCTATCCCAACCAGATGAATTCGCAAAAAGGTTTTTGCCAGAGAAACGTAAGAATATGAAGGAACCAACCGACCATGTATTCATGATTACCAACCTACTAGGTCCCAGGTTATTTAGACTGCCAAGCCATCCACCGGACTAATTCAGTCAATATGTAAACCCATTCGATCCATCCATCCTGATTGAAAGACAAACTTTCTATGAGCTACAAGTTTTTAGAAAGTACAAAGGATCCATCCTACAGCCGTATAGAGTCAACCCAGAATACCTGTTCTGTCACGTGTTCACACCATTGCTGATGATTTCCCATAAGAAATCTTATGGTTCTTCTGGTACTTATGTCACCAGTATTACATCCTGATGGTATTCAAATGCAACGTATTCAGGGACTTTGACAAGATTGAGCCAGCTTTGAAAATATTTATACAATGGTTTAGGCCAAGGAAGTACTGGGTTCAATGCTTCAAGAATTTATATGATGCAAAGGTATTCATGCTACATCGTCTGATAAAGCTAATCGATGGGAAAGTCCATCTCGAGCCAAAACTCGCTTTTTGTTGGCGATTTGTAGTCTCCATTTTGCCCCAGTTGGTATCAGAGCCAGACCCACGTCCTTTTGGAGGGAGGAGCAGTTTGAATAGTTATGAGTGAATCTACGCTAGTCCTTGTAAATATTCTTCTTTGTCGAGTCTTTGTAAATCCGTCACTAAAGTACCTATGTCCCCTACACTTAGTAAAACTCTGTCTTGTAAATATGACTATTTTTATGAATTACATATACTACCCAATGAAAACAAAGTGTCCAGTACATACTTACCTCTCCTAAATCCTTATTCTGCCTTTGTCAAAATGACAACCAATCCATGGTTAGAAATTCGTTCTTTAGTCCAACATAAACCAAAAGGAGTAAAGGAATATGTTGCTGCTTCGAAACTCGATTAACATCCTATTCTTGATACTAAAGAAGAACTGTTTGTCACCCTGTAAATTCCCAATGATTTTCCAAGGCAACGGAAAAATCATGGATTCACCCATATTCATTTTGGTGCTGTCCGAATCGTCGTGTCAAATCATGGAAGGAAAGACCAGCCTGTTGTTGCATGCCTTTCACTCCTTGATACTCAATACCAGGAGTACCAACATGCAAATTTGTGTACAAATGAGGTTACCTTGAAAGCTGGGACAATTTTTGTCACCTTATATCTAAATTTCAACATGTCCCTAAGCGACCCATATCTGACAGAAGCCTTAAAGATCCAATTCCAAATACAGGGAGCTCACAAGCTAGAGATGCTATCCAGGCAACTCTTCATTACCAAATAGCTTGGCGAGTTCAGAACCATGCCATGAATCTTTCATTTTCAGGTGGAGATGATGCTTTACTGCTGCATATAGATGCCACCAATGGAACTACCACATGCACCCAAATACCTAGAAAAATACCAAAGGAAGAACTTGTCAAAACTCTTCCTGATCATGGGTTTCAAACTATGAGTGGATGAGAGAACCTCCTGGTTGAACCTATTCGATCCACAAAACAAATCTTTGTCAAAAAATAGGATAAAACTGTTGCCTTCAATTTTGACCACTCTCATCTCAAAAAACCAAACAACTCATCCTGACTCACTCCAGTTGTTTGTATGCTTTGCAAATACCCATGAAATTTGTCAAGTGAGTATGTGCATCATCAGTTGCATGACCCGCAAATATCCCTTTCATGTTGAGCAGTTGGATCATTGTGCTAGTAATGTTAAACTTTTCCCCAGTAGGCAAAGGGGGAGGGACAATAGCTCCAGTGGCACCGGCCTCATCAATATCATCATCATCATCATCAAAGTACCGGTGCCTCTGCTGGTCTGTACCTCTGTTCCTTCTAGCTCGCTCAGTTTCGGCATCTTGGCGCTGCTCTTCAGTGAGCCTCGTTGCCTCTCTATATATTACTCAAGCTTGTTCCTCACCAAGATTCTGGCTGTTGCTTCTTCCATCGTTTCTTGTCCATGAACATTGGCCATGTTCCTTATGTTCCGCAGTGTTTGCTCGAGTTCATGGTCAATTGTAACCAAGGATTTTCCTCAGCTCCTAGTACTGGGCATACACGAACCTGAGACTTTTGAAGAAGGAAAAACAACAAAGAAAACAATAAAAAGGAAATAAGGACCAATAACAAAGAAAACACAATTAACAAAAGCCTAAGCGGTCAATGCAAAATATAGAACCCAACTAGGGTTGGGATCGAATCCCATGAGGAATATAACGAGAACTTTAGTTAATATGTTTAGCTTATACTATTGTCTTACTTATTTCCTGGGGGGAGGTTTGAAACACAAAATAATGAAAAGTAGTAGAAAACAATGAGTAGATCCTTGGTTAAATTCAATTGTGTTTAATAAGTGAGTTTACTAGGATTGTGTTTCCCATGACTTCATAACCACAAGGCATTTATACTAGTTATCTATTCCGGTGCTTAGGATGAAATATTGGTAAGTTAACTTCACCTAAATGGTTGCTCCCCTATTTAGATGATTATCACCACGCAACTTGATACGTATTCCGATCTATACTTACTTAATCCTTACCCTTAATATCAGATTAGATATTCCCAAACAAGGTCAAGCTATTAGAGGAGGGTTGATAGACTCAAATCCCCGTTGTTAATCCCTATTCCCATTCATTACTCCCCTTGCTCCAGTGAGTATGAAGAAGGAAAATTCTAACATTTGTAACCATTAAGAAACAATTAAAACAAAGGGAAGAACAATACATGCATAAACCCCGTTCAAAATTCACTAAGTATTTTTTACCTGTGGGTGTTAATTCATCATGGTTCCCACAACCCTAGTTATGGGTTTAGCTACTCATGCTTGAAGAATCACAATTATAAATTAGAAAATAAATCATAATTGCAACTTATAATGATTTGTAGAAGAAACCACATGTATTGAATAAATCAACAAGAACCGAAGAACAATACTCCAACATTGTTTTAATTCCCAAAATCAAGAAAAAAATTACAAAACTTGTTTCTTGAACCTTAATGGTAATCAACAACTCCCAAAAATATCGTTCAAAGTTGTAAATAAGCAGTACTGTAAAAATAAACCTACATAAAGTATTTATAGTCTTAAATAAAACCTTTCCTAAATAAAAACAAAATACAAGTCGGTAGTGGCAACGGGCCAGGTAATGACTCGTTAAGTCTCCTAACAAGTCATGGCATATATTAATCACTCATGCTTGATAGACTGCTCCTTCAGGACACGGGGTCACCTAACAACTCGTTAAGTCACAACACGAGTCATTGGGTCCCTCATGGCTTCTGAAACTCAAAACATCCAGTGTTGATGATGGGTACTCTTGGCTTCTCACGACGAGTCATCAAGTCTCCCAATGAGTTGTTGAGTTTTTCGTTGTGTCCCCAGGTATATTTTTTATCATTTTTTTCACCCAGTCCTCACGACCCTCATGACGAATGATTTTCGATCTTAATGAGTCATGCCTTCAACTTGTGGTCACCACTAGTTTGTTGCACTTCATACTTGTTTTCTTCACAGGACTTCAGGAATTAGTCGTCCAATGAGATGATGACTCATTACTTGATTGGTAGTCCACACATGGTCTAATGTTTTCCTTATTTTTCCCATTTCACAATACGGACCTGTTTTCCTGAAACACTCAACTAAGAACACATTATATCTATATAAACATACCCGGAATTTTCATATTTTCTTAGTTTTAGGCGTCAAAAGTGTTGTAAAATCACGACACATCAAGTTACTAGGACTAGTTTTGGTTGCTCCTCCTCAACACGAGTCGTACTGAGACTTTTAATAAGGGAAAATTTTAGTTTTCCCGCTAGTTCCTACTCCAAGTCTGGGGTTAAATCTTAGGGAATTTGTGGGTGTTATATACCTAGTGATAGTGAGAGATACTGATATTGAGGTGGTGAATTTTTAGTTAGTATAACATGTTAGCAAATATCCAATGGTTTTCCCAGATAAGCTACTGGGGATCCCTCCTGAGAGGGAGATCGACTTCAAGATTGATGTTATTCTCAAAACAAATCCTATTTTTATTCCCCTGTATAGGATGTCTCCAGCAAAACTGAAAGAGTTGAAGGAGAATTTGATGGACCTTCTCAACAAAGGATTTATTCTTCCAAGTACCTCACCATGGGGTGCACCAGTCTTATTTGTCCGAAAGAAGGACAGGTCTTTGGGGATGTGTATTAATTACCACCAGTTGAATAAAGATCACTATAAATAACAAGTATCTATTGGCCAAAATCATTGATTTGTTTGACCATATACAAAGAGCCAAGTGTTTCTCCAAGACTGATCTTAGATCAGGGTATCACCAGTTGAGTGTCAGAGAAGAGGATATCACTAAGACTACTTTTAGGATCTGATACGGGCACTATGAATTTCTTATCATGTCCTTCAAGTCAGCAAATGCACCAACAACTTTTATAGATCTCATAAATAGACTGTTCATACCAACCTCAACTTGTTTATGATCGTATTCACTGATGAAGTATTGGTGTATTTGTTGATGAAATATTGCTGTATTCGAGGGATAAGGGTGAACATGTAGATCACCTCAGAACTATGTTTTAGACACCTAGAGATTTTCAGTTGTATGCTAAGTTCTCAAAGTGTGAGTTTTGGCTAAACTTAGTGGATTTCTTAGGCCACGTGGTGTTTGGTGAGGGCATCAAGGTGGATCCTCGGAAGATTGAGGTAGTGAGGAATTGGCTGAGACCTACGGTTCCCATAGAGATTAGGTCTTTCCTGGGTTTGGTTGGCTACTACCGGAGATTTATATAGGGATTTCCCTCTATGTCTTCTCCACTGACCAAGTTAACTTACAAGAAGGGTAAGTTTTAGTGGTCAGACGCTTGTGAGAAGAGCTTTCAAGAGTTGAGGACCAGATTAACTATTGCTCCAGTATTTACTTTATCGGAAGGAACTGATAAGTTTGTGGTATATTGCAATTCTTTAGGGATAGGACTTGGTTGGGTATTGATGTAGAATGGGAAGGTGATATCCTATGCTTCCATATAGCTAAAAGTATATGAGAGAAACTACCCGACCCATGATATAAAATTGGTCCTAGTTATCTTTGCGCTAAAAATATGGTTCCACCACTTGTATTGAGTCCACATGAACATTTTAACAAACCATAAGAGTCTTCAGTACATCTTTAAGCTAAAGGAATTGAATCTCAGGCAGCGGAGATAGCTCGAGTTACTCAAAGATTATAATGTTGACATCTTGTATCACTAGTGGAAGGCTAATATAGCAGCCGATGTACTTAGCTAATGCTCCATGGGGAGCTTGGCTCATATTGAGGAGAAAAAGAAAGTCTAGTTAGAGATGCTCACAAGCTAACAAGTCTAGGAGTCTACTTATTAGTCTCCATGGATGGTAGCATAGTAGTGCTAAACAAAGGAGAATCTTCCTAGTTGCAGAAGGGAAGTAGTATGATGATCCCACCTTACTACAATTGGAGAAGGGGATTCACCAGCACAGGACTATGGCTTTCGAGCTAGAGGAGATGTACCTTAAGGTACCCGGGTAGGTTATGTGTTTTGAACGTGGATGGACTTCAGGAGGGAGTTATGGCAGAAGCACATAGTTCCAGATATTCCACTCATTCAGGTTCTATAAAAAAGTACCACGACTTGAGGATATCTATTGGTGACTCGACATGAAGATAAATGTAGCCAATTATACGACTAACTACCTAAATTTGCAGCAGGTAAAGGCGAAATATTATAGGCTGGGAGGTCTAGCCCAAAATGCAAAAAATTTAACGTGGAAGTAGGAGATGATTAAAATAGATTTTGTTATAGGTCTACCTCATTGATTTCAGAGGCATGATTTGATTTGGGTGATTGTGGATCGGCTTCTAAGTCGATACACTTCCTTCTTGTTAAGACGACATACTCAATAGAGGATTATGCCAGGTTATATGTATGGGAGATTGTTCGGCTTTATGGGACCCTAGTATCCATCATTTTAGATAGAGGTAGTCAGTTCATAGCTCATTTTTGGAAGTCCTTTCATAGAGGACTGGGTAGTCGCAATAATTTGAGTAAAACTTTCCACCCGCAGATGAATGGTCAAGCCGAACACACTACTCAAATGCTCTAGTATATGTTGAGAGCATGTGTTATTAACTTTTAAGGTAGTTGTGATGACCAATTACCGTTTATTGAGTTCACATAGAATAATAGCTACTATGCCAATATTCAGATGACTCTCTATGAGGCTTTATATGGGAGAAAATGTAGATTGTTTATCAGATGTTTTGAGGTTGGGGGAAGTAGAAGTACTTGCGTATGAATTGTTCCACCAGGCGACGGAGAAAGTTAAGCTAATTAAGGAATGGTTGAGAACTGCTCCAAGTGTGTGCTAGTATTCTTTGATGACATACGAATTTATAGTAGGAGTTCGGAGGATCATTTGGGGCACTTGGGGTTTGTGTTTTAGGTAATGTAGATGCATCCGTTACTTCCCAAGAGGAGAAAATGTTTTTTGGGAGTGAAAATGATTGAATATCTAGGCCATCTCATTACTCAAGATAGGTCTCTACCGACCCTTAAAAGGTGGCGGCTGTGAAGAACTAGCCCATGCCAACAACAATTAAATAACTGAGGGGTTTTCTAGGGTTGGTTGACTTTTGTATGAGGTTTATTCAAGTATTTAGGATAATTTGTATGTAACACTTCATACCTTCATAAAGAATTTTCACCCTTAGTATGTAGTTTTACTCATGTTATGGGAAATGTATTTGATGTATGAAGTTCTTAACCAAGTATGAAAGTGCCTAGAGTTGAAATACCAAAAGTTAGAAGTTGCAAAAATTTCACTACATAAGTGTCATGAATGACATACAAGCCGTAGATTAGACTAATGAGTCGCAACTCCCACCGCATAAGGAAGCCAAATATTCTAAATCACTAGATTGACCTACCAAAATGACACACGAACTATAGATGGGATGTATGAAGTGTATATTGAACCATAAATGGAATTCCTATTTTCCCAAGTTACTATTTAAGCCTACGAAGGCAACTTACGAACTGTAGATTAAATCCTTGAACTGCATTTTTGCTCCGTAAATGGAACTTCAGAGATTGGTACAAGTGTAATGATATCTCCCTTGAGCCACCCCATAAATTAGAGGTGTACATGGTCGATATAGTATAATTATCTAACTCAATGAGTAGGGATATTATTCACAGAGGCAAAGGTAGGCAAAAACTATCAAGTAGTTTCAAAGTTGACTTGTAGGTTAATACTCTATTCAAATAAAGTAAAAAGAGATATTATAACTGAGAATGAAATTTCTTCAAGTTGAAAATTCTATATTACGAAAAACTAGGGAAGTGACCCCCGAATTTGGATCAATCCCCCTTAAATCCCTAATATGGGTAAATTAAGAGTGAGCTATGGATGAAAATGCAAGCAATGACTTAGGCAACCAATGGATATCTTTCAATAGCATCGTTGGTGTCAATATGCTTCAATTTTATCAAATTAAAGAGAACTCCCTTCTACCCAATTTCGTGTTGCCAATTGAAATTCAAATATCTAGGAGAATCCATTAAATAAGTGTTAGAACCTTGAGCTATTGTTAATTGATGTTAACCAACCTAAATTTGCTCTTTCAAGTATCATAATGGTAATTGGACAAGATTGAGTGACTTTTATCACTAATCACGTACTACTAAGAAAAAACTAATCAAATGTTCTTAAGTCCACAATCAATTTTACCAAATTGGGATTATTAGGGTTCACAACCCTAGATTTGGGTTTAGCTATCCATAGCAAGAAGAAGAAGAGAAATAAAGTAATTAAACATTCTTACCAAAGAAATTGCAAATCGTAGAAGAAATATTAAATTAATGAACTTGAATCTTCAAAATTATAAGCTAAATTTAAGATCTATTCTACTATGAATGAAAATTAACGTATTCTCTCTATCTCTATTCTCTAATAAAAATTAATCCAAAAGCTCCTTGAAAAAAATAAGAAAAATCTATTTATATTATGTCTAAAAAAATTCAAAATAATTTAAATTGGGAGGGTATGAATGAAAATTAAAGTATTCTCTCTATCTCTACTCTCTACTAAAAATTAATCCAAAAGCTCCTTGAAAAAAATAAGAAAAATCTATTTATATTATGTCTCAAAAAATCCAACATAATTTAAACTCAGAGGGTCCTGAGTATGCAGGGATGAACCATCCTTTACCCCATTAATTAAAATCATCATCTTCCAATTATCCGTCCCTCCTTTGATCGGCGGACCATCTTTTGGAAAGATGGTTTGTGATGCAATACAAGTTCCTTTGAGACCTTTCACAAGGAGCCAAACAAGGGATCTCCAAGTTATAGAAGGACTCTTCATGTAAAAGGAGGTGCTTGATAGAATATGGGAGACTTCCAAGGGGTTCCATATGTGGATCATAGCGTCGGAGGAAGAAAAAGAAGAAGATGGACAAAAGAAGGAAGAATGTGGCTAGATTTGTAATTTGGCCAATCTTGATTTCAAGAAAAAGGAAGACCATCTAAACAAGACTCTTATTCATTAAAGGCATTTTTGTAATAGCTTTTCTTTTTTCCTTGACTTAGTATAAATTATTATTTAATTGATTTGAGTAGTAGATTTTCATGATTTTGAACTAAAGAATACTTTGACTGTAGTAAATTGCCAAGCATTTGAATTTTTCTTGTGTAGAGAGAAGGATTGCAAGGGTATATCATCTCCCTTGAGATCTTTCTAGAACTAGGTGCTTCTTGATTTGTGAATTGGAGGTCCTTGTGTCTTCACAAGGGTTGCTAATTTCAATAAATTTATGTCTAGTTAGTTATGTTCCTTTAATTTCTTGTATCATTCGGTATCTATAGCTAGGATTAGTGCTGTTATTACAACCTAATCTTGTAATTTCGGTACTAAATAAAAAAAATTGAAATTCCTTAAAAAATCCTGAAATTTTTCATCCTTGATTTGTTATTTTTGACACTATATTCTTGTTCCCTAGTGTTTTTTAGTCTAGATCTTAGGTTTCTTTTAAAATCTGAGTTTTGTACTTGATTCTACCATTGGAGACTTGAAGAAATTTGCAGATGGATTTCACTTGTGGAGCTTGATTGGTGGCTTAATTTTGATTAGGTTTGTTCTTTATATCAAGTGGAAGAAAATCCTAAAATTTGGAGTGAGTTGGAGATGTTTTGGGTAAGGGTTTGTTCTTCATGTTCTTGGTATTCTTGAAGACCTTCATTTCTTCAAGGAGAAGAAGAAGACTCTAAGGTATATTTGATCGATCTTCTCTTTAAAATTTTTGTCAATGTGTTAGTGGGTCCACTTGTAGAAATTATTACATGAAAAAAATTCTTATTTTCAAAAAAAAATTTAATTAAAATTACAGGTGCCACATTGTTTCCACATCAGCATCTTCTGCCATGCAGTTGCTAGTCAACAGCCATGCAGTTGCCACACGGGTGACAGATCAGCACCACTTAGGTGATAGATCAGTGCCACGTGGGTGAAAAATCAGTGCCACACCTATAATGACCCAAACTTCCCCCACTCACATGTGACACCCAATTTCAGAGGGAAAACTTGCAGGTTTTTGGCTTTTTGGCCAAACTTTTTCTAAGTGTTGGGACTTTTTTGGACCCCAAAAGTTTTCTAAGTGTCCAAACTTCATAGTTTTTCTTCCTAAATCAAATTTCTTCCATTTTCTACACTATTCAACATCTAATTAACACTTTTAAGTACTTCTTAATTAGTTATTCATCCTTTTTTCATTTGATTAATTTCCAAAACAATTTAATATTAAGTAATTCATCCTACTTTTGTTACTTAATTTTTTTTTGAGTCCAATTTATTGTGTTTTTTTTAAAATCATTTTTCTTTATTCTCGTTGAAATTTCTTGATTCCATTCAATTAGCTTGAGCCATCATTACTGAGTCAACAAAATTCCATTCTATACCTCAAGTTGAGCTTGGTCACTTGAAACTCAACGGTTTACACAAGCTACAATCCTTGGCCATGACAATTGTGAGGTATATAAGATAGACATTTCTTGAGTGACTGTGCATTCTTTTTACTAACTTAATAAGTTTGCTGTCTTTGTTTTTGTATCTTCAATATGTACGATGGCCAATCAAGAAGAAGAAACTCGGGTGCCCACCAGGGAGCCCACGTCACTTGATCTGATGAACAAGATCTCCTGAATGGATGGGAGGTTGGATAACATACAAATTTGTCTAGTGGAACTTGAATCACGGAATAGACTCTTATTCTACTCCTTTATATCACCATGGAAAAATAAGTGGAGTTCGTTATGATTCATCTTCCCCGATATCACCGCGGAATTTTTATAGAATGTTCTATTCCACCTTCACCATTCCCCTATCATCTTCTACCACTCCATTACCTATTACTACCCTACCATATGTTCCTCCACCACAACCATATGTTCCTCCACCATCACCACATATTCCTCCACCATAACTAGATATATCTTTTCCTCCACCAAATACCCGCCTTCCAATTCAAAATGTCCGTCAATCCGCAATATCCAACCTTTGGATGGTGAATTCCATGAGGAGTTCCTAGAGTAGTTGGATGATGTTCCTAATGATTACCATAACCATATGAGAGGTCCATACATGAACTTTCAAGGTCCTCACCATGAAAGAGGAGGTCGACATGGTCCTATCCATCACATGGGTAGGAATGGGGGTGATTATCGAAGAGATAGCCAACATGGTCAGAGATACCATGATGAGTTCTATGTTGATGACCCTTATAGGGATAATGGGTTCAATGGCAAGAATGGGAGTTAGGACTTGAGTGTCAACTCCATCAAAGTGACTCTTCCTTCCTTTAAGGGTGAAAATGACCCCAATGTCTTTCTTGATTGGATGATGCAATGCGATAGAATCTTCTTGAAAAATAAGATGTTCACAATGTATGGAAGGCATCTAATGACATTGCTCAAATTGAAGGCTTTGCTTCCACATGGTGGGAAACTCAAATTAAGGCATGATGATGCATAGTTTGTCTCCCACCCTAACTTGGGAAGAATTGAAAGCAATTTTAAGGTGTAATTATGTTACTGGGAGGTACTTCCAAGAGAACCGAAAGAAGATTTACTCTTTAGAATATGGCACCAAAAGTGCAGAGCAATACTATGATGAGTTCCAACTCTTGAAGATGCGGATTGATTTTGATGAAGATCCTTTGAATGCTATGATTCAATTTAGAGCTGGGTCGAGTAAGGATATTTCTTCCCTGATAACGCTCAAATTACACCCATGAAGAAGTATAATGTGGATGTTGTCAATAAAGAACACAACTAAGGTTGGGGTAGATCCCACAGGGAATATGGTCAGGATGTAGAATAACGCTAGTATTTATGCTTTTAGTTTAGTTATTTCCTAATAGGGGAGTTAAAGAAATAATCAAGTAAGAATGTGGTCAATTGGTGTTGTGATCAAGTTTATGCAATTAACTAGAGAAGTGTTTCTGATGGATTCATAACAACTTCAGGTTATTACACTAGTGATCTATCCTAATACTCAACATGCAGAACTGATAAAATAGGTTCATCCAGATGACTAATTCGTCCCTATTGGATGACTATACTCAATCAAGGATTAGGTATCTTGAGTGATTTCACTATATCCTTTATCAATTATTCCAAATTAACTATCCTACAACCGCATCTCAAGTTATTCAATGAAACTAAAGTTCAAGTCTTTGTTGTTCTTCTCTTTTCCTAATCTCTACTTCTCTAGGTTCAAGAAAGTAGGGAATATGGGCAAGTCCTGATGTTGTGCACCATTAAAAATTGTTTATGATGAAGAGATGAACAATACAAGTGTGCATATTGGTTTAGAATCAGTTTATGTTAACCCTAGTTAGTTTTTCCACCATGGTTTCCACAACCCTATTTGTGGAGGTTTTAGCTATTCATGATTGCAAGAAAAGAATTAGATTAAAACATAATTAACAACTTACAGTGATGATTAAAGGAAACCAATTGATAATTGCATAAACAAAATTATTTGAAAATCAAGAACAATGATAGAATCTTCAAGCAATTCATGTATTTGATCAGTAGTGTAAGGATACCTAAAAATCATGATTATAGAGTAAAGAATCTCTCTCCCAAAAAAAACCTAAGAAAAGTATTTATAAAAATAATTGGAAACCTTTCTTAAATTAACAAAGATACAGCTGCCACGTGTCCTATGAGCCGTAGTATAATGATACGCCTCGTACGTTCTACCCATACTATGCAATGCAACCTCTAAATCTGCCAAGTCCTATAAGTTGGTACGACTCATACAATGATGTTATAAGTCATGCGTTGCCTGTCGTGGTCTGGTCTTATGAAGTCTGGCATCCTTTGAAGTTTACCATGAATCCTTGGTACGACCCGTATGTTGGTGTTACGACTCGTGATATCTTCTCGTACCCTGGGATCTTCCAACTGACATGTTCTATGAATTTCACCATAGTTCCACTGTACAGTTTGTATGTTGACACTACGGTTCATAGCTTCCACTCGTACTAAGAGATTCTAAAAGTGCATAGTCTTCTGAAGTTTTCCACGACTTCTAAGTACGGCTCATAGCATGAGTCGTATGTTGGTCCAGCACTTGTGCAATTATCTGAATTCTGCCACGATTGCCAGGTACAGCTCGTATTAAAGCCTGCAACTGGCCCATTTTCTGCACCTTTTTGCTCCTTTTTCAGAATTCAACTCCCTAACATGATTTCCCTGAAAACAAGGTAAAAGCACCTCATATATGTATAAATATACCTATGACCAAGAATCTTTTCTAAGTTTTAAGCATCGAAAGTGTGGTAAAACCACAACACATCAACACCCTCAACTTAAAACTTTTGCATGTCCTTAGGCAAACAAGATAGTACTACAACACAACGCTTAATTATAATGTAAAATAGAAGACCTACAACTAACGACACCAAAATTTGCACACATGACCATTATCAAGTATTAGCCCTTTTCATTTCAAAACCAAGCTAGCTATGCTTACATGCAACTACAAGTCATGACACAAAGGGATCTAGAGATAACATTTAATCATTAACAGAAAACTGAGCAACCACTAATTCCATTTACATAGACAATTGGCAGTTTGTAATACAACCCATGCACCCTCACAACAAATGAAGTTCCCTTTGTGTGATACCCCGGAAGTGCATAAGAATTGACCCGGAAGTTAAAAGTTGAGAACTGTATAAATTAGGAAAAATTGCATAGGACGAGCACTAGAATGACTCGTGGTAACAACCACGAGTCGTTGTATGCAGTTGTTTGTTAGGGAAGGCTGGGTGGCGGTGGAGACAATGGATAACACAACGACTCGTTGTTGGGAAAAACTAGCCGTTATCAGCAGGCGTTGGAAGAGGTTGGGTTCAGCAGGTGGCATACAATGGGCCTTCCAACAACTCATTGTGGGTTGTAACAAGTCGTTGTTTTGGTGCAAGAATTTCCACTGTAGATGACGAATCGATACCACGACTCGTTGGAAGAATCCACGAGTCGTGTTGAGGCCCGTGGTAAGAAGGTTCAGATTTTGTGATGAGCAAACAACGGACGATGTAAAAGAACATTGTTTCAAAAGATGAGTCATCCTGTCTGTCCATTGGTCAGTTCCAGAAGAAAGCTACAGCAGTGCAAACCACGAGTGATAGAATGGGTCGTTGTTAGCTCTAACGACCCGTTGGTTCCGTCCGTTAGTTCAACCCGGCAAATTTTTAGGGAAAATTTATTAAGGGCATTTTCAACTTTTCTATGCTATGAGGCCCTAAACTACATCGTTTTAACTTATGGAAGGTGGGTTTTAGGGTGGGATAATTTATTCTAAGTTCACATTCATGCATGCAAAAGTATAGGGAGGTAATCAAAGGTGATTCAAGGCTTTTCTCTTCAATTCTTTCAAATTCCTTCTTGGGAATTCAAGAGAGGTCTGGAACCAGTTATTACTAGGTATGTAAGGCTATCAATGGGTGTTTCCTTCCTCACCCATGCCAATTTTCTATGATTTTGTGAAAATTCTATCAAAAGCTTATGGGGTTTTGAATTTATTTAAAAATCTAATGATTTATAATGGGATTCGTGATTTTTGAATCTTATCATATTATAATTGGTTTTGATCAATTTTATGATTTAAATTATTTATAATGTTATCGATTTCTTGATTTCTATTGAAGTTAGCCCAACTATGCATGAACCATGATAAATTGATTTATGATATACTATTTCCATTGATGATATTTACAAGTATAACATGAATTATAATTTAAATTATAGATTTATGATATTACCCATCATGATTTTATGAATTTCAAGCTATATGCATGATTTACAAGTATGTATGAACCTTATGAATCGTGAATTATGTTTTGGCCGACTCATGGGCCTTGTTTCATGGCTAGTTCACGTATATACAAGCAAGCTTATGATTATCATGATTTAACTAGCCCATGAACTCATGTAAGTTATACTATGAGCACTATATGTGTTCTGGGAGTAGTATCGAGCATGGAGTAGGTTCGGTGCTCAGGTTAAGCCCCAGATCTCATAAACTATGTGCCACCGTAGGTATGTTGGGACCCCTTTCATGACCGTCCCCGACCCAAATGGCCCTCTTTAATGGTGATATCACACTTTCATGGTTCTACCCTTGGCAAGGCATGGACACCCTCCCGACTAGGGTTACAAGTCGGGCTTCATGTGTGCTCATATGGGGTATGTCAGTTAAGATAATATCCCACTATTCCTCATGATTTATGCATGTTATGATTTTGTACTTTGGCTCAAGTCATGTTAAATAAAGCTCTCCTCTTACATTAACGATTATGTTTGCATTACGAATGTTTTTGAAACCTTAAGCCCTATATTATGTTATGATGTTTACGATATGAGAATGATGTCCTAATCTTACGATCATTTATGAGTTTTATACATCTTTTAAATTTCCATTTTACTTACCTTGCATAGTCAGTACATTCCACGTACTGACCGCATACATTTTATGCTATATCGTTTCGTGATACAGGACTCGACTCTCAGGCTCACCCTCCTCCGTAGCTCCTCAAAGTTCGCTATCAGCTTATTTGGTGAGGCTTGACGTTCCGAGGGTCATATGTTCAAACTCTATCGTTTCTCTTTTAGTTTTAGTATCGTAGGGTTAGTTGGGGTATTGTCCCATCAACCCGTCTTTCATGATTAGAGGCTTTTCAGACTATAAGTTGTATTCAGTCGTCATGTATGGATTATGTATTGTAATTTCTTCGTATTTATGATATGCTTACATTTTCTTATGATAAATATTCTGCTTATGCGAATGAATTAGATGTATGATCATGCCATGGGTTGACTTGGGGTCTCTGGGGGCTCCTTGTCCTGTGTCTACGATCTGGGTGTACGTGTGGGTCGTGACAAAATTGGTATCAGAGCCAAGGTTTTTGAGTGTCCTAGGGTGTCTGAAAGTCGTGTTAAGTAGAGTCATTTTCATATGTGGGAAGCACGCCACACCTATGATGGAGAGGCTACGAGACATTTAGGAAATATTCCCTTATTTCATGATCTATGTCGTGCGATGAAATGTCCTCTACCCTTCTAATTCGTGATATTCATTTTTGCAGCATCATGCCTCCATGCCAAGTGAACACTAGAAGAAATGGTGACGGTAATGATCATGACGGTGCCAATGGGAGGAGCATCAGCCAACCCCACCCTCACAAGGAGCATGCACCAAAGCCAGCTGCCAACATTGAGTTTAGGGCAGCGATTCAGATACTGGCACAAGCCATGATGGCCAGGTCCAAAATCAGACAGTGGTATATTAACCTCAGAATGGGAATGCGGCGACAGCAAGGGTGAGGTATTTCTTGAGGATGAGCCCTCAAGAGTTCACGGAGATGAGGATGGACGAGGATCCACACGATTTCAATGAGAAGATTCAGAAGATCACCCAAGTTATTGGGGTGAACAATGGGGAGTGTGTTGACTTGACCTCCTATTAGCTAGAGGGGGTGGCTCATATTTGGTTTAAGTAGTGGAGAGATGCCAGGGCAGTGGGTGTAGGCCCGATAGGTTGGGAGGAGTTCCACGCGACATTTATGGATCATTTCTTCCCTCGAGAGTTGAGGGAGCTTAAGGAGATCGAGTTTGTTAATTTGAAGCAAGGTAACATGTCCATTCAGGAGTACGCATCAGAGTTCACCCGATTATCCAACTATTCTCTGGAGTTGGTGGTAGATCAAAGGGCTCAGGTGAGCCGTTTTATGCATAGGGTGGCGGATTACTTGGACAAGGATTGCAGGATCTCCATGCTTCATCGGGATATTGACTTCCCCCTATTGTAATGCATGCACAACAGATGGAGTCGGTCTATCATAGGAAGAGGGAGGCCAAGAGGGCCAGGATTGACAACTATGGGGTTTCTCAGATCAGATCAGGGGGTGGACAACGTCAGCAGTCCCAGCACAGGTCAATCACTCCAGCTCCATCATCGGCCAGCACTCCATCTAGGTTCAGGGGAGATCAGAGGAGCAGGGCTTCATGCTCGAGTGATCAAGGTAGCATGCATGTGGAGTGCACTTTTCTTGTTTGTGCGAAGAGCGGCAAGAATCATCCCGGGAGGTGCCTAGTCAGCGTGGATGCTTATTTCGGGTATGGAAAACCCGGACACAGAGTTAGAGACTGCCTTTTAGCCAGTTTTGCCGCTCCAGCAGCACATCCCCCTCAGCAGGGTGCCTCTACTAGTTCAGCAGGCGTTCAACGCCAACACAGGTTTTATGCTCTAGTACCCCGCCAGGAGCAGGAGCTTTCACCAGATGCGGTCACTAGTATGTTGCAAGTCTTCCATATTGATGCTTATGCCTTGTTAGATCTAGAAGCTACTTTGTATTTTGTGACCCCTTATATTGCTAGTAGTTTTGGAGTTATCCCTGATATTCTGTTAGAATCGTTCTCAGTCTCTATCCCAATCGGTGAATCAGTTATAGCTAGGAGGATGTATAGAGGTTGCCCCATCACAGTATTGCATAAGGTTACCTCCGCATGCTTAGTAGAGTTGGCTATGACAGACTTTGACATCATTGTAGGCATGGATTGGTTGTTTGCATGTTATTCTTAGATTAATTATAGGACACGTGCGGTGGAATTCCGATTTCTAGGGGAGTCGGTGTTGGAGTGGAAACTTAATTCAGCTGTACCAGCCGGTCAGTTTATTTATTATCTTAAGGCCAAGAAAATGATTTCTAAGGGTTTCATGCATCATCTAGTCAGGTTTAAGGATGTTGAGTTCGAGACCTCGACTATCCAGTCACTTTGGTGGTGTGTGAGTATCCAAAGGTTTTTCTCGATGATTTGCTAGGTGATCCTCCTGAGAGGGAAATTAATTTCGGTATTGATCTCTTGCCCAATAGGCAGCCTATCTCTATTACTCCGTACAGGATGGCTCCAGGTGAGCTAAACTAGTTAAAGAAGCAGTTGAAGGACTTGTTGGATAAGGGTTTCATTAGACCCAGCAAGTCTCCATGGGGTGCACTGGTTCTCTTTGTCCGAAAGAAGAATGGTTCCCTCCGCATGTGTATTGATTATCGGCAGTTGAACAAGGTCACCGTCAAGAACATATACCCCTTACCCAGGATCAATGACTTGTTTGACTAGCTTCAGGGTGCTAAATGTTTCTCAAAGATAGATCTCAGGTTCGGGTATCACCAGCTCAGGGTTCGGGAGAGACATTCCCAGAACCAATTTCAGGACTTGATATGGTCACTATGAATTTGTTGATATGTCTTTTGGACTAACCAATGCCCCTACAACTTTCATAGACTTGATGAACAGGGTATTCAAGCAATATCTACACATGTTCGTGATCATGTTCATCAATGATATCCTTATATACTCTCGGAGCGAGGATGAGCATGCTGCTCACTTGAGAGTAGTGCTTTAGGTCCTCAAAGATCATCAGTTGTATGCAGTGTTCAGCAAGTGTGAATTTTGTTTGGACTCCATGGAATTCTTAGGCCATGTGGTATTGAGCGAGGGCATAAAGGTAGATTCTTAGAAGATTGAAGCGGTAAAGAATTGGCCTAGACCAATGAATCCTTCAGAAATTCGGAGTTTCTTGGGCCTAGAAGGCTACTATCGGAGGTTTGTGGAGGGTTTTTCATCAATTATAGCACCATTTACCAGGTTGAATTAGAAAAAAGCAAGGTTTCAACGGTCAGAGGCTTGCGAGAAAAGCTTCTAAGGGTTGAATACTCGACTCACTTCAGCACCAGTGTTGACCCTACCTAAAGGTACCGTGGTTTTGTAGTATATTTTGATGCTTTGAGAATCGTACTTGGGTGTGTGTTGATGCATCATGGGAAAGTGATAGCATATGCCTCAAGATAGTTGAAAATCCATGAGAAGAATTACCCGATCCATGATCTTGAGTTGGCCGCGATGGTGTTTGCATTGAAGGTGTGGCGAAATTACTTGTATGGGGTCCACGTGGATTTATTTACGGACCACAATAGCTTGCAATATGTGTTTATGCAGAAAGATCTCAATCTTCCACAAAGGAGGTGGTTGGAGCTACTTAAGGACTACGATATGAGTGTTCATTACTACCCGGGTGAGGCTAACGTGGTAGCGGATGCACTTAGTAGGCTCTCTATGGAGAGTTTGTCCCATGTGGAGGAAGGAAGGAAAGAGCTAGCAAAATATGTCCATCGACTTGCAAGGATGGGAGTTAGATTGGTCGACTCGACCGATGGCGGCATTGTTGTGCAAAATGGATCTGAATCGTCCTTGGTGACGGATGCGAAGGCTAGACAAGATGAGGATTCGATGTTGGTAAAGATGAAAGAAGCCATCCGGAGTCAAAAGGTGGAGGTTTTCTCCCAAGGGGGAGATGATGTATCAGGGTACCAGGGTCGTCTGTGTGTTCCAGACGTAGATGATTTGAGGGACTGGATATTGCATGAGGCACATGGATCCAAGTACTCTATCCATCCGGGTGTCACCAAGATGTATCATGATTTGTAGGAAATTTCTTTGTGGAATGGCATGAAGAGGGATATTGCAGAATTCATAGCCATGTTCCCGAACTGTCAGCAAGTGAAGATCGAGCACCAAAGGTTGGGAGGCGTACTTCAGGATATTAACATTCCTACATGGAAGTGGGAATAAATCAATATGGACTTCATAACTAGTTTTCCCCGTACTCGCTCGTAATATGACTCCATTTGGGTGGTGGTCGACAGGTTGACCAAGGTGGCACATTTCCTACCAATGAAAACCACATATTCAATGGATGATTATGCCAAATTGTATATGTGGGAGTTGGTTCGACTTTATGGAGTTCCCTTGTCTATTATTTCAGATAGAGGTACTCAGTTTATCTGCCAGTTCTGGCAGTCTTTTTAGAAAGGGCTTGGGACTCAAGTTATGCTCAGCACAACCTTTTATCCACAAACAGATGGCCAAGCCGAACGAACAATTCAGACTCTCAAGGATATGTTGAGAGCATGTATAATGGATTTCAAAGGTAGCTGGGGTGATCATTTTCCCTTGATTGAATTTGTTTATAATAACAGCTATCACTCTAGCATCCAAATGGCATCGTTCGAGGCTCTTTATAGACAAAGGTGTATATCGCCCATTAGATGGTTTGAGGTTGGTGAGGCATCTATGATAGGGCCTGATTCGGTTTATAAGGCTATGGTAAAGGTTCAATTGATAAGGGACAAAACTGCTCAGAGTCATCAAAAGTCATATGTGGATGTGAGAAGAAGAGATTTGGTGTTTGAGGTAGATGATCAGGTATTTCTAAAGGTATCTCCCATGGAGGGAGTCATGCGGTTTGGGAAGAAAGGAAAACTCAGTCCTCGTTATGTTGGTCCCTACTGGATCACGAGAAGTTGGAAAGCTAGCGTATGAGTTGGACCTGCCCTCAAAGTTATCTTCTGTACATCCCGTGTTTCATGTGTCACTTTTGAAGAAGTTCTTGGGAGATCCAGCTCAAGTAGTTTCGGTGGACAGCGTCGGTGTAAAAGATAGCTTCAGCTATGAAGAAGTTCGCGTGGAGATATTAGACCATCAAGTTCGAAGACTAAGGAACAAACAAGTAGCTTCAGTTAAAGTACTATGGAGAAATCAGCATGTTGAAGGAGCTACATGGGAAGGATATAATGGCTAGATACCCATCTTTATTCTCTACCGGCTCAGTTTCTACTTGAGGTATCAGTTGTTCTCTATGACTCTATTTAATTTTCATGTTTAGTTCATGTGTTAAAGTTTTCTTTATGTGTATGAATGTTTATGTGAACCATGAGATTAGTTTAGCTATGTGATATGAATCGGAGGGAGTCATTCTGAAAAATTTCAATTAAAATGATCAATATTTGAATATGATAATTGCATGTCTCTTTTTTTTTCCTTGTTCCTACAATCAAAGACGAATGTTCCCAAGGGGGAGATATTGTGATACCCCGGAAGTGCATAAGAATAGACCCGAAAGTTAAAAGTTGAGAACTGCAGAAATTGGGAAAAATTGCACAGGACGGGCCATGGAATGACTCGTGATAATAAACCACGAGTCGTTATATGCAGTCATTGGTTAGGGAAGGCTAGGTGGTAGTGGAGACAACGGAAAACACAACGACTCATTGTTGGGAACAATGAGCCGTTGTTAGCAGGGGTTGGAAGAGGTTGGGTTCAGCAGGTGGCATACAACGGGCCTTCCAACGACTTTTTATGGGTTGTAACCGGTCGTTGTTATCGGTCGTTATTTTGGTGCAAGAATTTCCAATGTAGATAACGGATCGAGACCATGACTTGTTGGAAGAAACCATGAGTCGTGGTGAGGCCTGTGATAAGCAGGTTCAGATTTTGTGATGAGCAAACAATGGATGATGTAACAGATCATTGTTTTAGAAGAAGAGTTGTCCTGTCCGTCCGTTGGTCAGTTCCAGAAGTAAGCTAAAACAGTGCAAACCATGAGCGACAGAACGGGTCATCGTTAGCTCTAACGACCCGTTGGTTCCGTCCGTTAGTTCAACCCGACCAGTTTTCGAGGCAGATTCATTAAGGCAATTTTTGACTTTTCCACGCTATGAGGCCCTAAACTACGTCGTTTTAACTTATGGAAGGTGGGTTTTAGGGGGGATAATTTATTCTGAGTCCCCATTCATACATGCAAAAGTATAGGGAGGTAATCACAGGTGATTCAAGGCTTTTCTCTTCAATTCTTCCAAATTCCTTCTTGGGCATTCAAGAGAGGTTTGGAACTAGTTATTCCCAGGTATGTAAGGCTATCAATGGGTGTTTCCTTCCTCAACCATGCCAATTCTCTACGATTTTATGAAAATTCTATCAAAGGCTTATGGGGTTTGGAAGTAGATTTATATAAAAATCTAATGATTTCTAATGGACTTTGTGATTTTTGAATCATATCATATTCTAATGGGTTTTGATCAACTTTATGATTTAAATTATTTATTATATTATTGATTTCTTAATTTCTATTGAAGTTAGCCAAATTATGCATGACCCATGATAAATCAATTTATGATCTACTATTTCCTTTAATGATATTTACAAGTCTAGCATGAATTATGATTCAAATTATGGATTTATGATATTACCCATCATGATTTTATGATTTTCAAACTATATGCATGATTTACAAATATGTATGAACCTTTTGAATCATGAATTATGTTTTCGCTAACTGACGGGCCTTGTTTTCATAGCTAGTTCACATATGTACAAGCAAGTATATGATTATCATGATTTAACTAGCCCATGAACTCATTCAAGTTATACTATGAGCACTATATATGTTTTGGTTGAGCACTGAGTAGGTTCGGGGCTTAGCTTAAGCCCCAAATCTTATAAACTACGTGCCACCGTAGGTATATTGGGACCCCTTTCATGACCGTCCCCGGCCCAAATGGCCCTTTTTCATGGTGATATCACACTTTCATGGTTCTACCCTTGGCAAGGTACGGACACCCTCACAACTAGGGTTACAAGTCGGGCTTCATGTGTGCTCATATGGGGTATGTCGGTTAAGAGAATCTCCCACTGTTCCTCATGATTTATGCATGTTATGATTATGTATTTTGGCTCAAGTCATGTTAAATAAAGCCCTCCTCTTACATTTACGATTATGTTTGCATTACAAATGTTTTGGAAACCTTAAGCCCTATATTATGTTATGATCTTTACGATATGAGCATGATGTCCTACTCTTATGATCATTTATGAGTTTTATACATGTTTTAAATTTCCGTTTTACTTACCTTGCATACTCCGTATATTCCACGTATTGACTGCATACTTTCTATACTTTGTCGTTTCATAATACAGGACCCAATTCTTAGGCTCACCCTCCTCCGTAGCTCCTCAGAGTTCGCTATCAACTTATTTGGTGAATCCTCATGTTCCGAGGGCCATATGTTCAGACTCTATTGTTTCTGTTTTTGTTTCAGTATCATAGGGTTAGTGGGGGTATTTTCCCATCAACCCGTCTTTCATGATTAGAGGCTTTTCAGACTATAAGTTATATTCAGCCATCATGTATGGATCATGTATTGTCCTTTCTCTGTATTTATGACATGTTTACGTTTTTTTATGTTAAGTCTTCCATTTATGTGAATGAAGTAGATGTATGCTCATGCCATAGGTCGATTTGGGGTCTCTCGAGGCTCCTTATCTCGTGTCTACGATCTGGGTGTACATGCAGGTCGTGACAACTGCACAAGTGATACCATAAGCTTTCCCTTATTTTCTCTACTCTAGCTTTTCGGACAGTTAGGCTAGGATCACTATAGGACTTTTATTGACTTGTAATGTAGGCTTAGGGACGGGTTTGGTAAATATGGATAATAATGACTCACCCTCCTTTGCACTACACAACTTGTGGCTCCACTTTTTAACCTTTTCCTTTTTCTTCATTTTTCTCCCTTTTCTCCATTTCATTCACCATTCAACTAGTGGGTGTGATTTCTTTTTCACTTTTCTTTTTTTTTTCAAGATTTTTCTTTTTTCTTTGTTCTTTTTATTTCACACCACACCCACTTTTCATTGATTAACTTTTTCTCCTTTTATTTCCCCCATACAGCTTACGCACCCCTAAAATAGCCACCCTCAACTTAAGCATTTTTCTTGAGTTAAGATTCACAATGTCCAAGGAGAAACCAGGGCTAAAATAGGTTCATTGTAAGTATATGGGAAGGTGAATGGGCTAATTGAAGAAAGTGGTCTATTTCGGTTCAAACATTTGGAGCAAGGGATACTTATTCATTTGGTAAGTAATTTAGGCTAAAAGTGAGCTAATTCAAAAATGGCCTATGATCCTTTCCTAACTAACTATCCTCTAACCTAAGTAAAGACTAACCGGGCAAGTTCTAGATCACCCTCACAACATCGAACGAGGTAAGAACTCACTCACACATGGTACAGTTTTGTATCACGAACTACCTATCCGGTCCATGCACATCTAAGCTATAGTTAATCATGCTAATCACTTAAATTCCATAAAAATATCCATAATAGTCATGCTTCGCAGTCACATATACAACTAATTATACAACAAAAATTTAAAAAAAGGTCATTTTTTTCAAAAATTATCAAAACATCAAACACATGTGCATTTATTGGTTGTTAAGTATTTCTAAACTACTTCTAGTTAGACAAAAACAAAACATCCTAAACATCGGTTCTACTAGATAGCGTGGCAGAGGGAAAAGAAACACGATAACTAAAAACCTCGGACAAACCAAAAACAAATATATACACAGATACACCCCCATTTTGAAAAATATGCTTTGTCCCCAATGCAAGGAAATAAAAGCTAGGAGAGGAACATACCTGTGGTGCTCTAAGCGCTCCTGTCAGCTACTCAGGCTCCACCAACCGTTCATGGGTTGCCTCCCATGCAGCGCTTGATTTAATATTGCGGCACAACACAAGTCTCTTGACTATTCAGGCTTCGTCAAGATACACTGACTCGATTCCCTTCACCTTATTAATGTTTCCTAGATACAACTTTACTCTTTGTTTGTTTAATTTAAACTTCTTGCCATTTTTGTTCTCAAGTACATTGACACCACATGGGAATACTTCCACCACCCTATGTGGTCCCATCCATCTGGACTTTACTTTACCTAGATGCAAGTAGAGCCTAGAGTTAAATAGTAGTACCACGTCACCTGCACTAAAGTCCCTCTTTGCAATCTTTTGGTCGTGGTAGATCTTCATTCTCTCATTATATATGGCTGCATTCTCAAAAGCTCGGTGTCGGAATTCATCCCACTCATTCAACTAATCTAGCCTTAGCTTAGATGCTTCACTCTAGTCCAGGTTCAACTTCTTAAGTGCTCACAATGCCTTATTATCTAACTCAACTGGCAGATAACATGTATTTCCATAAACCAGCTGATATGGTGAGGTACCAATAGGGGTTTTATAGGCTGTTCGATATTCCTACAGTGTATCATCTAACTTTCCAGACCAGTTAGTCTGGTTGGTGTTCACTGTTTTATCCAAGATTGTCTTGATCTCCCTGTTGGAGACCTCCACTTGTCCGCTTGACTGAGGATGGTAAGGTGTTCCCACCTTATTCTTCACACCGTATTCCTCAAGTAGAGCTCTGAAGAGGCAATTACAAAAGTGAGATCCACCATCATTGATGATGGCTCTAGGAGTACTGAATCTGGCAAATATCTGCTTCCACAGAAATGCTGTGACACTTTTCCCTTTATTGTTAGGGAGTGTAATGGCCTCCACCCACTTAGATACGTAATCCACAACCACCAAATTATACTTCATCTCGTATGAACTCAGAAATGGGGCCATGAAGTCAGTACCCCATACATCAAACAACTCTACCTCCAAAATCGGTGTCAATGGTAGCTCGTGCTTATGAGTGATTCCTCCTTTTCTTTGGCATTGATCACAGGACTTGACAAATTCATAAGCATCCTAATAGATTGTGGGCCAATAATACCCGCACTGTAGAATTTATGTGCAGTCCGAATACTGTTGTGATGACCCCCAACCAGGGATGAGTGGCAGGCCTCAAGTATGCTCAACATCCACACCTCTAGAACACATCTATGAATTAACCCATCTGTGAAAATACGGAACAAATATGGCTCATCCCAATAGATCCTCCATGCATCAAATAGGAACTTCTTCCTTTGCTAGAAGGTAAAATATGCAAGAATCATGTCACTCACCAAATAATTTGAATAATCAATAAACCATGGGATCAAATCCTGGGATGCAGCCAACACCTGCTCATCTGGAAAAGCATTATTAATGTTAATCTCATCTTTCAATCATGCCTTTGCCTCTAGTCTAGATAAGTGATCAGCCACTGGTTTTTCAGTCCCCTTTTGGTCCTTTACCTCAAACTCAAATTCTTTCAAGAGTAATACACATATGATTAGCCTTGGTTTGTCATCCTTCTTTGATATCAGATACCGCAATTTTTACATGGTCAGTATGAACAATTACCTTATTCCCGAGCAAGTATACCTAAAACTTTTCAAATGCAAAGACTACTGCTAGCAGCTCCTATTCAGTCATGGTGTAATTCTTCTGAGCTATGTTGAGTGTATTACTAGCATAATAGATCGGGTGAGAAGTTTTCTCTCCTTTGCCCCAAGACTGTACCTAGGGCAATTTCGTTGGCATCGCATATTACCTCAAACGGAAGAGACCAATCTGGGGCTACTATAATAGGAGCTGAGGCGAGTCTCTCCATCAGGCATTCGAAAGCTTTCACACATGCTTCATTAAACATTAAATTCACCTCTTTCTCAAGTAGCTTGCATAATGGTTATGCAATTTTTGAGAAGTCCTTGATGAACCTCCTATAGAACCCCGTATGCCCCAAAAAGCTCCAGATAACTTTGACAGAAATAGGTGGTGGCAACCCAGCTATCACCTCGAATTTAGCTTTGTCCAACTCTATCCTTTTTCCTGAAATTGTACGGCCTAGCAAAATCCCTTTTTTTACCATAAAATGGCGTTTTTCACAATTGAGGACCAGATTGATTTCTTTACACCTACTCAACACTGTACTCAAATGGTCAAAGCAATCTTCAATTGAATAACCCACAATCTAGAAGTCGTCCATGAATACTTCGATGATGTCCTCCACAATGTATGAAAATATGGACATCATACAATGCTGAAATGTGGCCGGTGCATTGCATACACAAAGGGTATCCTCCTGAAAGAAAAAGTCCCATAAGACTAGGTTAAGGTGGTTTTCTATTGGTCCTCCAAGGATATGGAGATTTTATTATACCCTGAATAACCATCAAGAAAATAGTACCATCCTCTGCCGGCCAAACTGCCAAGTATCTGGTCTATGAAAGGCTTCGAGAAGTGGTCCTTCTGTGTCTAATGATTTAGTTTCCAATAGTTCATGCAAACACGCCAACCAGGAACTAGCCTTGTTGGGACTAGCTTATTTTTCTTGTTTGGCACCACCATGATTCCGCCATTCTTTGGTACACATTGTACCAGACTCACCCACTTACTATCAACAATGGGATAGACTACACCAACATCTATTCATTTGATAATCTCCTTCTTCACTGCCTCTTGCATAGGTGGATTCAGTCTTCACTGATGCTCTATACTTAGTACATAGTTTGGCTCAAGCAGAATTTTATAGGTGCATATGCCTGGAGGGATATCGATGATGTCAGTGATGGTCCAACCAATTGCCTTTTTGTATCTTCTCAATACTGACACCAGAGCCTCAACTTGCCACTCTACAAGGTCTGTAGCAATAATCATTGGCAAGGTGTTGTTCTCCCCTAAAAATGCATATTTTAGATGTGGAGGTAGAGCTTTAATCTCCAAGACTAGTGGTACTTAAACTGATGGTTTTGCTGGAGGGGTTGCACGGTTTTTTACATCAAAGATCCAACTTCTTCATCCAGAAGTTGTAGGACCCCATTCCCTCCAGTGCATTACCATCTCGGCGTACTCCTGGACTTCATCCCCATTAAAGTTCATAAGGACGACTTCTAGTGTCTCAACACTAAACCATTCCTCCATAGGCATGAGCAACCTTTTATCCTCCATCTTGCTGGTCACTGAGGTTGCTCTCGAGTTTGGGTATCTTTGCAATAACCTGAATAGAGCAATACAAAAAAAAACGTAAATGAGGAAATAAAAAATAAAAGTTAAACCCCAGCATTAATCTAATCCTAAGCCGTATTCCTCGGCAACGATGATATTTTTGATAAAGCTCAAATTATACCCCTGAATAAGTATAATGCAAAAATTATCAATAAAGAACCTAACTAAGGTTGGGGTCGATCCCACAAGGAATATGGTCAGGATGTAGAATAATGCTAGTATTTATGCTTTTAGTTAAGTTATTTCCTAATGAGGGGTTTAAAAAATAATCAAGTAAGAATGTGGTCAATTGGTGTTGTCATAAAGTTTATGCAATTAACTAGGAAAGTGTTCCCCATGGATTTATAACAACTTTGGGTTATTACACTAGTGATCTATCCTAATACTCAGCCTGCTGAACTGATAAAATAGGTTCATCCAAGTGATTGATTTGTCCCTCTTGAATAACTATACTCAATTACCGGATTAGGTCTCTTGAGTGATTTCACTTTATCTTTTATCAATTATTCCAAATCTTGTGACCACAACTCAAGTTATTCAGTGAAACTAAAGTTCAAGTCTTTATTGTTCTTCTCTTTTCCTAATCTATACTTCTTTAGGTTCAAGCAAGTAGGGAATATGAGAAAGTCCCAACATTGCACACTATTAAGAAATGTTTATGATGAAGAGATGAACAATATAAGCATGCGTATCGGTTTAGAATCACTTTATGTTAACCCCATTTAGATATTCCACCATGGTTCGTAGAATCCTAGTTGTGGAGGTTTTAGCTATTCATGATTCCAAGAAAAGAATTAGATTCCGTGGAAGAAAATATAATTAATAACTTACAATGATGATTGAATAAAAATCCAATTGATAATTACACAATCAAAATTGTTTGAAAATTAAGAACAATGATAGAATCTTCAAGAAATTCATGTATTTGATCTCCAAGTAATGTCAGGAAACCCAAAAATCATGATTACAAAGTAAAAAATCTCTCTCTTTGAAAAATAACCTAAAAAAGTATTTATACAAATAATTGAAAACTTTTCCTAAATTAATAGGGATACTGTCGCCGACATGTCCTACGAGTCGTAGCATGATGCTATGAGTCATACGTTCCATCCGTAGTATGTAATGCAGCCTATAAATATTCCAAGTCCTGGAAGTTGGTACGACTTGTATAATGATGTTATGAGGTCATACATTGCATGTCACGGTCTGGTCTTATGAAGTCTGGCATCCTCTGAAGTTTACTATGAGTTCTTGGTACAACTTGTACCTTGGTGTTATGATTAGTGATATGTGCTCGTACACTGGGATCTGCCAACTGACATGTTCTCTGAATTTCACCACGGTTCCATGTTACAGGTCGTATGTAGACACTATGGTTCATAACTTCCACTTTTACCAATAGCTTCTACAAGTGCAATGTCTTTTGAAATTTTCCACGACTTCTAGGACCGACGTGTACCACGATGGTACGACTCGTACCATGAGTCGTATGTTAGTCCAGCATTTGTGCAATTCTTTGAATTCTGCCACAATTTCAAGGTACAACTTGTACTGAAGCCTGCAACTAACCCATTTTCCACACTTTTCTGCTCCTTTTCTAGAATTCTACTCCCAAACTATTTTCCCTAAAAAAAAGGTTAAAAAACCTCATATCTGTATAAACATACCAAATACCAAGATGTTTTCTAAGTTTTAAGCATCGAAAGTTCTATAAAACCATAATACATCATTTCTGTATGAGACTCCTCCAATATCATGATATTGATTAAACTCTTAAAGCAACTATTGAGATAGAGATGGGATTCCAAAAGGAGAAGCTTGACAAATTAAAGGGTTTCAAAGGTACTTGGAAGTACAACAAAGTTGGAGGAACTTCTTATTCCAATTGGCAAAAGGACAAGGGTACCATGCAAGATGCCAAGAAGTCCTTTGTCAAAAGAAACTAAGTGGAGTGACGCACTCCCAATCTTCCTCCAAAGGAAGGAGGTAACACTTCTCTCTCTTCTAAATGTTACAAATGTCAAGGTTTTGGTTATAAGATGAGTGAGTTCCCCAATTGCAAGGCATTCATATTGTTGGCCGATGGTTTTTATTGCGATGGTGATGTTGATGTTGTTGAGGGGGTTGACAATGTTGACCCCCATGTGGAGGATGGTGATGATGTTGGTGTTCCATGTAGACTAGCTAAACAAGCCTTGGTAGTCAAGCATATGCCTCAAGAAGGGAGCTCACCGTTCCAAATTATGTAGTGAGGTGTGCCATGATAAGTAAGGCTATGGATGACCCTAGTCAAAGGGAAAATCTATTCCATTCTAAATGCCTTATTAAATGGAATATGTGCTCCTTGGTTATTGATGGTGGTAGTAGTGCTGATGTGGCTAGATCTTCTTTGGTAGACTTTCTTCACTTTTCCACCACCAAACACTTTTCTCCTTACAAATTCCAATGGTTGCGTGAGTGGGGGGAATTGAGGGTGCATCACCAAGTTGTGATAAAGTTCAAGATTGGTACATACCAAGATGAGATTCTTTGTGATGTGGTTTGTATTCAAGCTTGCCATATGCTACTTGAGCGACCTTGGCAATATGATAGAGATACTCATCATGATGTTAGAACTAATGGGTATTCCTTTGTACATGAGGGGAGAAAACACGTTCTCTACCCCTTGACTCCGTTGCAAGTGATGACATGTACAACAAAATGAAGGAGTTGAAGGAGAAATGCAAGTGAGTTGTGGGTAGTAGCGGAGTTGGTGTCAGAAAGGAGAGTGAAAGGGTGGTGAACCTTAAGGAGAAAAGGAAGGTGTTTCTCTTGGAAAGTATCAATGAAGTTAGGGAAGAGTTAGAGGAGAGGAAAGTAATAGTCCATCTCATGCATAGGGGCTATTCTTTGCTTAATAACGAAATAACCCTTTCTTTGCCTAGTCCTATTTCTTCTCTTTTGTAGGATTTTATGATGATGTATTTTCATTAGAACTCTTGAAGGGATTTCCTCCTTTGAGGGGGTATTGAGCATCAAATTGACTCATGCAGGGGTCATAATTGCCAAACAAATTGGCTTACCGGTCCAATCCGGAGGACACCAAAGAACTTCAAAAGCAAGTGGATGCACTCGTTAAAAAAAGGCGGTGAGAGAAAGAATGAGTGCATGTGCAGTTCTGGTAATCTTAGTGCCAAAGAAAGTTGGCACATAGAAGATTTGTGTCGATTACTGCACCATTAACAAAACCATGGTAAAGTATCGCCATCCCATTCCTAGACTTGATGTCATGTTAGATGAGTTGAATGGTTCTTGCATATTCTCTGAGATTAATATTAGGAGTGGTTACCATCAAATTGGAATGAAACCCATAGATGAATGAAAAATGGAATTCAAGACCAAATTTGGTCTATATTAATGGTTGGTGATGCTCTTTGGTCTCACTAACACTCCTAGTACTTTCATGTGCCTAATGAATCATGTGATGACGCCTTTCATTGGTAGATTTATGGTTGTATATTTTAATGATGTATTGGTGTATAGAAAGAACATGGATGAACATGTTGAACATTTGAGATGTGTCTTTGATGTGCGTAGACGTGAACAACTTTGTGCTAATGTTGATAAATTCTCTTTTAGTGTTCATGAAGTTTTTTTCTTGGGTTTAGTTGTGAGTTCAACGGGTGTTGAGGTTGATGAATCCAAAATTGACGCTATTGGGAATTGGCCAACTCCTACATTCATTGGTGATGTTCGTAGTTTTCATGGATTGGTTAGTTTTTATAGGTTGTTTCTTAAGGGTTTTAGCAGCATAGCCGCTCCCTTGACCAAGGTGATCTGAAAGGCTATGCTTTTTATGTGAGGTGAGGATCAAGCAAGGTCCTTTTAAACCTTGAAATGAATGCTTAGCTATGCACTATTGTTGCAATTGCTCAACTTTGGAAAAAGACTTTTGAAATTGAATATGATGCTAGTAAAGTGGGCATTGGTGCCATTTTGATGTAAGATTTGAAACTCATTGCTTATTTTAGTGAGAAGCTCAATGGTGAAACCTAGAATTGTTCCACCTATGATCTTAAGATTTATGCTTTGATTAGAGTTTTGGGTAATTGGCAACATTACTTATGGCCTAAGGAGTTTTTCATTAGGAACGATCATGAGTCCTTGAAACATCCTAAGGCCCAAGGAAAGTTAAACAAGAGGCATGCCAAACGGATTGAATTCTTTGAAACTTTCCCTTATGTAATCTAATACAAAAAGGGAAGGATAATATGGCGGTGGATGCCTTGTCTAGGAAGCATGTTTTGGTTACTAACATTGACATTCAAATTGATGTGTTTTGAAAACTTAAAATATTTATATCCCAAAGACTCCAAAGTTTCTCAAATCTTCAAATATTATAAAGCACACGAAAGGGACCATGGGCTTAAGGATAAACCCCTAACCCCTTTTTCTAGATTTTATGGTTACTTGTTCAAAACAAGCACCTATGTGTGTCCATGAGTTCTTGGAGGGAGCTTCTTGTGAAAGAGGCACATGATGGGGTTTGATGGGACATTTTGGCATTGATAAGACCTTAAAAATTCTTGAAGGACAATTTTATTGGCCTAAAAGCATAGTGATATTGCTAAACTTTGTGGTCAATGTGTTGAATGTCGTAGTTCTAAATCTAGACTACTTCCCCACGGCTTTTATACCCCTCTTTCCACTTCCCAAAGACCTTGGCTTGACATTTCTATTGGACTATGTGTTGGGATTGTCGAGGATCAGAAAAGGGTAGGGATAACATATTAGTGGTTGTTGATCGGCTTTCAACGATGGCTCATTTATTACATGTCATAAATGTGATGAAGCTTCTCATGTTGCATCCTTGTTTGTTGATAATGTGGTTAAGTTACATGGAATTCCTAAAATCATAGTAAGTGATTGGGATCCAAAGCTCCTTAGCCACTTTTAGAAGGAATTATGGGGCCGACTTGGTAGTAGATTGTTGTTTCCCATGTCATGTCACCCACAAACTGAGGTTGTGAATAGGACTTTAGGTTCTATGCTTAGGGCCATGGTCAAAGATAAACTCATATCTTGCGAAGATCAATTTCCTCTAGTTGAATTTGCCTACAATCGTGTGATTCATAGTATTATTGGCGTGTCTCCATTTGAGGTTGTTTATGGTTTTAACCCTCTAACACCCTTGATCTAACCCCTTTGTCTAAAGATGTTGTTTTGAGCTTTTATGGTAACGAAAGGTCGAGGCCATGAAAGACTTGCATGAGAAGGTGAAACTCCAACTTGAGAAGAAAAACTATGAAACGACCAAGAAAGCTAACAAGGGACGCAAAAGAGTTGTCTTTGAACTGGGTGATTGGGTTAGGGTCCATTTCTGCAAGGAAAGGTTTTCCAATAAAAGGAAGACAAAGCTTATGCCTAGATAAGATGGTCCATTTTAAGTTCTTGAAAGGGTGAATAATAATGCTTAAAAGGTGGATCTCCCTTTGTATGATCATATGCAAAACACATTTAATGTGTGTGACCTTTCCCTCATGCTTCTACATGATGATGCTCCCTCAAATTTGAGGGCATATTCTCTTCATTAAGGGGAGTTATGCAATACAAGTTCCTTAGAGACCTTTCACAAGGAGCCAAGCAAGAGAGCTCCAAGTTTAGTAACGCCTCTTCCTGAAAAAGGAGGTGCTTGATTGCATATGGGATACTTTCAAGGGGTTCCATGCATGGATCATAGGTTGGTAGGAAGAAGTAGAAGAAGATGTATAAAAGAAGGAGAAGGTGGCTAGATTTTTAATTTGTCCAATCTTGATTTCAAAGAAAAAGGATGACCATCCAAACAAGGCCCTTATTCATTAAGGGCATTTTGTAATAGCCTTCTCTTTTCTTTGACTTAGTATAAATAGTTTTTTATTTTTTTTAGTAGTAGATTTTCAAGAAATTGAACTAAAGAATACTTTGAGTGTAGTGAATTGCCTAGCTTTGAATTGTTCTTGTGTAGAGAGAAGCGTTGCAAGGGTAGATCATCTCCCTTGAGGTCTTTCTATAACTAGGTGCTTTCTGATTTGTGAGTTGAAGGTCCTTGTGCCTGCACAAGGGTTGCTAATTTCAATTACTTTGTGTCTAGTTAGTTATCTTTCTTTAATTTCTTATATCAGTTTGTATGTGGCTTCGTCGATTAAAATTAGCCTATGTCTCCTTATGGATCCATCTAGAAATTGACGGACCATCTTCTGGAAAGACGGTCCATCCTTCGATCCATCAATTAAGGACCTCTTCTTTAATACCCTAAAAGTCCCTAAGATCAGACCTGAGGGATGAAATTGAGAAAGCAGGAAAATTTGCACCAGGTCACAGAATGACTCATCAGGTGACCTGTCAAGTCACTTGACGGATCATCTAGTGACCCGTAAAGGGACACTAAGTTAGAAGAATGACATTTTGCTCTGGGACTTGATGGGTGGGGCAACGAGTCGTCGTGCACCTAATGACTGGTCAAGTGGACCATGGGGAAAAGAAGTTTAGTAAATGAATATTTTTCAGTAAAGGTAACGAGTAAGGACCATGAGTTTTTAATGGTCCCAACAACTCATTAGGCTCATGGGTGATTGGCAGTAATATCCTGCGAAATTAGTAAGGGTGTTTTCATAAATCCTAAGCTCCTAAGCCCTAAAATATGTCATTTCAATCTCTGAAAGAGGTGTATTAAGAGGGGTTAAACCTATTCTAACCATTCACCTCCCATGCATAAAAGCCTAGACCTTACTATTGAAGATCAAGCCTAGAACCCTCCGAATTCTTCTCAAAATTCTTTGGGCTTTCAAAGTAAATTATAGAATCAAGTTATCCAGGTATGTAGGGCTATGAATTGGAGTTCCTTTCATTCTCATGCCCAAAAATTCTCCTCAATTCGATGAATTCAAGTTCTAAATTAAGTTCATGATCTTATGGGGTTTTACCCCAATTTTAGAAAATTCTCTATGGTTTATTTATGGGTCAATCCCGTTAATGTTTCAAAGTATGTTTTAAGATTTATCGGCAGATTTTATACATATTTGAATATAAATTCATTATTTAAAGTTTTATAAAATTATGCCTAATTATGCAAGTTTCATGAAAAGTCAAGTTTATGATTCATGATTTCAAATATGATGAAATATCTAGCATGATTGATTGTTTACAAGTTCCCTAGGTATGAATCCATGATTTTCCTTATGAATTCTATTTTAAGTGTGCATGGTTTTTATGATTTAGGAAAGCCTACACAAGTCAATTATGTTTCATGATTTAGCCAAAGCTAATAAGATCAGTTATTATATATTTATTTTGGAGTCAAGACTCCCAATGTTCAAATTCAAGCTATGTTTTGAGAGTATGATCATATGAGCTTTATACATGTTTTGGGAGTAGTGTCTAGCACCGAGTAGGCTAGTGGTTCCAAGTCTCCCTATTCTCATAAACTACGCGCCAACATAGGTATATTTTAGGGACTCTCAAGAGAGCATTTCTGTCTACCCAAGGACACACTGTGATATTATACCTTACTTATCCTTTGCCCTGGAAAGGCATAGGATGACCCTCCTCCACGTGGGAAAGACGTGGGATCATCGTGCACTCATACATGGTGGTTGTCGATTAAGGCGTGTCTCCCATTATTTCTCATTATTTCAATTATGCATGTTTATGACATATGATATTAAATTTTCAGCAAGTTTGACCCAATGATCAGTTTATAAGATTTTACTTATGATTTTAGTTATGGCAAGCCATATGATTCTATTTTCAGCTCTGGGTCATTCTATTCAGATATGAAAATTCAGTGTATGACTATACATGTTTTCAGATATCAGCATGCAGTCCTTACTCTCATGATCTTATGATTTATGTTATGTGCATGATTTTAGTTATACTTATTCAATCTGTTTTACTTACCTTGCATACTCAATACATTTTAAGTACTGACCGCATACTCTATGTTGTATCATTTCATGATATAGGATTAGACGTTCAAACTCAATCCCGCCGTTAACTAGTCTCCTGAGCTTAGTCTAGTCTCTTTTTGGTAAGTCCTCATCGTTAGAGGACCTTCAATTTTTTGAGTCGTGTTACTTTTAGTTTAGACTTTTAGTGACCTAGTTGAGGATGTTGTCCCATCAACTTTTCAGTTATGTTAGAGGTTTTTCCAGACGATATGTAGAATTTCCGCCTTGTTAGTGTTGACTCTATTTATGATCATTATTATATGAAGACTTCTCCTTATTCATGTTTAGTTTATTAGTTTCCATTTAATGTATGCTCTTTAGCTGCTATGTTCATGCCTTGGGTCGGTTTGGAGCCATTCATGGTTCTAGGTTTCATGTCCCGGTCCGGACCTATGTTTGGGTCATGACAAACTTGGTATCAGAGAAAAGGTTTAGAGTTTCCTAGGGTGTCTAAAAGTCGCTTGAGTAGAGTCTTTTCCATGGGTGTGAAGCACGCCACACTTATGGGGGAGAGACTACAAGACGTTTTAGGAAATTTCCTTTCTTTCACGATATATATCGTGCGATGAAGTATGTCTCTATCCTTCTAACTCATGCTATACACATTTGAAGAATCATGCCTCCACACCGAGTATGGTGTGGATATGGAAATATCCATGAAGATGGCAATAGATATGGGCACCAGCAAGCCCAACCAACACCAACAGGTCCTTTGTTAGAGAAGGTCTCTCATGTCGAGTTTGGAATGACATTTCAGAGGTTGGCATAGGTGTTAACCGCTCAGGTCAATCAGCAAGCGGTGGCCCATGTCCCTCAAAATGGGAACATAGCGGCAGCTCGAGTTCAAGGTTTCCTCAAGATGAATCCCCCTGAGTTCCTTGGGTCAAGAGTGGAGGAAGACCCACATGAATTTCTAGAAGAGAACAGAAGATCAGCAAGATTATGAGGGTTCTAGGAGAAGATAGTGCAGACTTAGCCTCCTATCAGTTGAAAGGGGTTGCTTATATTTGGTACTGTTAGTGGGGGAACGGTAGAGTAGTGGGCGCAGTTCCCATGAGCTGGGATGAGTTCATGAGAGCCTTCTTAGATAGATTCTTCCATAGAGAGTTGAGGGAGCAAAGGCGACAGACTTCGTCAATTTGAGGCAAAATGATATAACTATCTAGGAGTACGCCTTGGAATTTACCCGGCTGTCCAATTATGCGCCGGAGATGGTTGTAGACCAGAGAGCACGTATGAACATATATGTGTATGGGGTGTCTGACTCGCTGGTCAAGTAGTATAGGATTGTGATGCTAAATAGTGATCTAGACTTCTCTCGATTGGTTATACACGCCTAGAAGATAGAGATAGATCAGATGAAGGAAATTGAGAGGGAGGACAAGAGGGCTAGGACAAGTAGCTTTGGGTTTTCCCAACAGAGGTTCAGTGGTGGACATTACCAGTAGCACCAGATATCATCAACCCCAGCACCGTCATCAGTCAGTGTGTGATGTTCTGTGAGTTTATAACACTTTTGATGCTTAAAAATAGAAAATGACATGGACATAGGTGTGTTTATATGGATATAAGGCACTTTTACTTTGATTTCAGGGAAAATAAGTGTTGGAGCAAAGATGTGCAAAAGAAGCTTGAAAATGCAGAAAATCAGCCAAAGTACCAATCTCATACGAGTAGTACCTTGATTATACGAGCCGTACTGAGAATTGTGATAAAGTTTAGAAGGCTGAATAGAGAAGAAGGAAATATACGAATCTCAATACGAGCTGTACCAGGATGGTACGAACCGTAACTGGAGTCGTGGAAAACTTCAGAGAATTTGCACAAGGCAACCTCTTGGTACGGGTGGAACCCACGAGTCGTATCACTGACATACAACCCGTACTATGAGCCGTGATGAGCTCCAGTGACTATTCAAGACTTGGTGGAATTTCAGACAATATAGACAGTATGAGTCATGCAAGAAGGTAAGAGTCGTACCACAACCCTCGTGAAACATTCCAGAAGATGTCAGAGTTCTCAGGACCAAGCCACGTGTCACGCCCCAACTTGGGAGGCATGACTGGCACCTGGTGCCCTACTAAGACCTGGACTGCTGGACTACTTAGCCTAAACACTTTTGGTGCCAGGCTGGCTCTAACTCTAGATTCATGGAACCAACGGGCTATATAACGGCTGTAAATACAGCCTCCGGCCGACTAGGCCTACAACCTCTTGTAAGAAAACAACAGCTGACCAGAACCACAGTAGTATAAAGGAACCTATGCGGGCCGACAAGGCCGCCATGCTGACTAGTTTCACTAGAACGCTGAATCGAATGCTAAACTACTCTATGACCGGCAAGGTCACCAACTATTAACTGAATAAGGCCCCATATGGCCATCATAAACAAACTAAAACATAGACACAGCCTCACACGACCGGTACAACTAACCACATGGAATATACTATCTGCAAGCCTCTAAGAATGCTAATAAGATGGTCGGGACAGGGCCCCAGCCTACCCGTACTGTACAACAAAAAGGGAAATAAACCTCTAGTTGTCTTGCTCTGGATGACAGGAGCTGATTACTCTATGTGCTGGCTGGAATTACGAGGGATCGGTTCCTCATCTATGAGTACCTGCAGGCAAGTACTACAGCGCCCCCAAAAGGGTGTAAGTACCATTGGTACCGAGTATGCAAATAAATAACTAAACATAACTGAAAATGGATAGTAATATTGATAGTTACTGAATAACAGAAGATGGCTAAGATAGTCTGGGATGGTAGAATTTAAACTAAGCTTAACTATACTGGAGAGAAGGTGAGACACATACATGTCGATGCGGCGTCTTTCTATCTATCAATTTAATAAATAACACATATAGCATACAAGAACCTGTACCAGCCCACATAAGCCGGAAGGTACCAACCAACATGGAATCTATATACCCCTACCTGGGTTGCCATCCAAAAATAACAATTCACTCCACTCATCTAGTAACTATGAGAATCCCGCCGGCCCCCTAGGTATGCAACTCGAGCTCTCTGTGCCCCTGACTATAGCTGTATCTGAGTCCGGAGGACTCCTATAAACTGTAATCTGAGGTATGTGATCTGTAATCTATAATCTGTGCCCCGGGCGCAAGCGCTCGACAGAGGTATGCTATAATGCTGATCAGCCTGCTATGGGGAATGTTGCATCCCATCTTAGTCCTCTAGCGGATGGCATGCCACTCCGTGGAGTGATATATCCTCACCCTCTGACGGGTGAGTCGACACAACTATTAACCCTGAGGCGGCAAGAAAGCTTTAAGGGTGCCCACATAATACAATCAAGTCTCTACAAGCAACAACAATCACATATAACATGTGTAATAAATCTGATAATACTGTCCATGATATGATATTCTATACTGTATCTCTTGCTGAATTAAACTAAATCTGATACTGAGTTATACTAAGTTTGGGATAATATCTCGCTGTCTGATACTAATTTACTGACTTTTATTTTGCATATGGTATAATAACTCAGACATGCTTACTAAATTCACACTGTGCATAATACTCGTCTTCTAAAACTTTCTTCTGGAATTTACTCTATTTTACTATGGTAGAATTACTAACTTGCCGAAGGAACTAGCTTTGCATACCTCAGTTACTGACTTCTTGGCTAACTGGTGTAGCTCGGCCAATATCAAGCTATTTCTTCCAACTACGTTCATATTTATAGCAATTAGAACTAAATTCATCAATACTCTGGAAGAAAACACTACTTTGAATACATATATAGCCCAAACTTTGACTTATCAAAAAACACCCGAAAACTTGCTATTTCTCGGAAGACCAGAAGGGAGAAATACTCACTTTAGGGCTAGGAGTATATTAACACTAATTTGGAGCAATTTCACTTAACTTAGCTCGGTGAGACGGTGATTCGCCGGTCGAATTTCATGAAACTAACTCCGTAGGAATGCCCCCTGCAACTTTATACTTCGCTACCCGAAGTTAATTTGAGTTTGGACCACGTTTGATGGCGTAATCGAACGAATATTTATAGGAACCCTTCGTCTCTCTCCCTATCTGGTCATTTAAACATGGATAAATGACTTAAAGTTGAAGGTGAGGCCCTTTACATACTTGCAGCAAAATACATGGCAATGGGCACGCTGGCTAATGCGCCGTTTCAGCTCCGTTCCATGTAGGCTAACGCGGAGGCCCCAGCTCCATGCCACTTTGCCCCTTTGGGCAGCGTGGTTTGGCCTCCTCTTGCGAAATTCCAACTTGGCACTTGTTCGGCCTTTCCCCGGGCCCTTTTCTCGCACGTATGGCATTCTAAAACTCTTAACCAACATGCGAATAGGACATCTAAATGTCAAGAATTTACGGGGTGTAACACCACGAATGCATTATACGACTCGTAGGAAGAAGGTACGAGTCGTACCAACTCCCAACACTTAGCCAAAATTTCAGCAAGCCAAGAACGTATGAGAGGCAGTTACGACCCATACAATCCTACTACGGGTCGTATGACAAGTCGTGGCATAGGTGGTGCCAATTATGGAAAATCTCCCTGTTAGCTTAGGAAAGGTTCCTGGTATCTGTATAAATACCTTTTATGTTTTATTTTCATGAGGAATCAACAGAGAATAAATAGAGAACAAGATTGAGTAGTTTATGTGTGGTTAATACTTCTTGGGAGCAATTCTTCATTTCTTTATCAATTGTTCTTGAGATTATTCTTTCATATTCAAAGAAGTTTTTCTCTCAACTATTGATATAAGAATTTAATTATGTGCTTGTCTATGAATGCATATCACAATCTTACAACCATGAGAGGCTAAAACCTCCACAACTAGGGGTTGTGGGAACCATGGTGGATTAAAAAACTAGGGTTGCACAAAAGTGATTCAAAACCAATGCAGAAGGCTTGAATTGTATTCTCTTCATGCTTAAACATTCCTTAACTGTGTACAACATGAGGACTTTCCTGAATTCTTTACTTTCTTGAACCTAGAGATATTGAGATTAGGAAAAGAGAATTACAACAAAGCCTTGATCTTGATGATCATTGTATTAACTTGAGCTGTGGTCACAGGAGAGTTATATTCGGAACATATTGATAACGGTTAGTTTGAAATCGCTCATGAGACATGACCCATTGAGTATAGTCATCCAATAGGGACGAACTTGTCATTTGGATGAACCCTAGTTATCAGTTCTACAAGTACGCATTGAGATTGACCACATGTGTATATCATTAGTAGTTATGAACTCATGGGGAATACATACCCTAGTTATTTGTAAATCTTGATTTAATTCACAGTTATAATATTGTTTTAATATTGCTTTCTTCAAAACCCCCCAAATTTAGAGTAACTTCCCAACAAGTTCACTTACCGGCATTAGTCTAGATCTCCCATATTACCTATGGGTTCGACCCCAACCTCTTAGTTGGGTTCTTTATTGACAACATCCGCTTCATACTTCAGTAGGAGGTGTGAGATTTAAAGTGGCGCCATGCCCAGGGAATATTGCTAAGACTAGATTAATTGCTTGTAATTTACTTTTGGTTATTATTTCCCTGTTTACGTTTTTGTTGTTTTTATTTTGTGATTCTGTCAGGCTAACCTCAAGGGAACAACCCCTTTAGCAAACACCCAGATGGAGTACGGGAAGCTTCCAGTGCCTGTGGAAGAGATGATGACTATTGACACCTTAGCAGTTGTCTTGCTGAATTATGAGGGAGATGGGGTACCAGAGTACATGGAGGGGGTGAACGCCTTAATGGAATGGGGTCATATAACTTCAGCTCGAAAAAGTTAGACCTTGATTTGAAGAACCGTTCAACACCACCAACAAAGCTATCAGTGGAGGTACCACCAATCCTCGAACAGAATGCACTGCATCCCCATCTCAAGCATGCATTTCCTGGTGAAAACAACACTTGGCCAGTAATAATTGCAGCAGATTTGATGGATTGGAAAGTGGGAGCTTTGGTCACAATATTAAAAAGACACAAAAAGGCAATTGGCTGGACTATAACTAATATCATCAGGATCCCTTTAGGCATATGTACTCACAAGATACAACTCGAGCCAAACTACACACTAAGTATAGAACATCAGCGATGCCTGAACCCCCAATGCAAGAAGTAGTAAAAAAGAGATCATCAAGTGACTGGATATTGGTGTAGTCTACCCCATTGCAGATAGCAAGTGGGTGAGTCCGGTGTAGTGTGTACCAAAAAAGACGGGATCACAATGGTACCCAATGAGAAGAATGAGTTGATACCGACATGACTAGGCACAGGATGGCGTGTATGCATGAATTATAGGAAACTCAACCACTGGACCCAGAAGGACCATTTTCCAATTTCATTCATGTATCAGATGCTTGACATATTGACTGGTAGAAGTTGGTACTGTTTTCTTGATGGCTACTTAGGATATCATCAGATTACCATCACCTCGGAAGATTAGGAAAAAGACTACCTTCACCTATCCGTATGAAACATTTGCTTTTAGAAGAATGCCATTTGGATTGTGCAATGCACCGACCATATTCCAGTACTACATGACGTTTATATTCACAGATATGGTGGAGGACACCATCGAAGTATTCATGGACGGCGTCTCAGTTGTGGGTGACTCATTTGAATCTTGCCTCAAACACTTGGGCAAAGTGTTGAATAGATGTGAAGAAACTAATCTGGTCCTAAATTAGGAAAAATGTCACTTTATGGTCAAGGAAGGAATAGTGCTGGGTAACAAAATATTAGGAAAAGGGATTAAGGTGGAAAAGGAAAAAATTGAAGTTATACCAGGTTTGCCGCCTCCTATTTCCGTAAAAAGAGTCAGAAGCTTTTTAGGGCATGCAAGATTCTATAGGCGATTTATCAAAGACTTTTAAAAGATTGCGCAGCCATTGTGTAAATTACTTAAGAAGGAGGTAAAGTTCGTGTTTGAGAGGCATGTCTAAGGGCTTTTTAGTGCTTGAAAGAGAAACTCACCACTGCTCCTATTATCATCGCGCCAGATTGGTCACTTCCATTTGAAGTAATATTTCATTCTAGTGGGGTTGCTCTTGGTGGTGTCTTGGGCCAACGAAGATCAAAGATTTTCCATCGTATCTACTACACTAGTAAAGCACTCAACACAACCCAAAATAACTACATAGTGGAGGCACTAGCCGTTTTTTTTGCATTCGAGAAGTTTTGAGAATACTTTCTTGGAACCAAGGTGATCATCCATATAGACCATGATGCTTTGAGGTACCTAATATCTAAAAAGGATGCTAAACCCAGATTGATTACGTGGATGTTGTTGCTTCAAGAATTCAAGTTTGAGGTCAAAGATTGGAAGGGGACTGAAAATCAGGTTGCTGATCACTTATCCAGGCTAGAGTCTGAAGCTAAGACAAGAGGGGAGATTTATATTGATGATGCGTTCCCAGATGAGCAGGTGCTAGCTGTGTCTCAGGATTTGATTCCCTAATTTGCCAACTTAGCAAGTTACATGGTTACCGACATGATCCCAACAGACCTGACTCCCCAACAGAAGAAAAAGTTTTTATTTGATGCCCAGAGATATTACTGGGATGAACCACACTTATTTCGCATTTGTGCAAATGGGGTCATTCATAGGTGTGTGCCGGAAGTAGAAATGTTGAGCATTCTAGAGGCCTGTCATTCATCCCCAGTTAGGGATCATCATAGTGGTATTAGAACTGCACATAAAATCTTGCAATACGGGTATTACTGGCCCTCTATTCACTAAGATGCATATGATTACGCCAAGGCCTGTGATTAGTGCCAAAGACAGGGCAGCATTACCCATAAGCATGAGTTGCCATTGACCCCTATTTTGGAACTTGATTTGTTTGATGTATGGGGTATAGACTTCATGTAACCCTTTTTTAGTTCATATTGGATGAAATACATCTTGGTAGCGGTGGACTATGTCTCCAAATAGGTGGAGGCTATTGCACTACCAAACAATGAAGGCAAAAGTGTTACAGCATTTCTATGGAACCATATCTTCGCTAGATTTGGCATTCCCAGAGCAATCATCAATGATGGTGGATCACACTTTTGCAATATCCTAATTAGAACCCTGTTGGAAAAATATGGCGTCAAGCACAAGGTGGCAATATCTTACCATCCTCAGTCAAGTGGACAAGTGGAAGTTTCAAACAGGGAGATAAAAACCATTCTTGCCAAAATAATGAATACTAGTCGGACAGATTGGTCTAGAAAGCTTGATGATATGTTGTGGGCTTAACGAATAGCTTATAAGACCCCAATTGGTTAATCTCCATACCAACTGGTCTATAGTAAATCATGTCATTTACCAGTCGAATTAAAGCATAAGGCAGTATGGGCTCTGAAAAAGATGAATTTGAATTGGAATGAAGCATCCAAGCTGAGACTCGACCAGCTCAATGATTTGGATGAGTTTTAACTTAGAGCCTATGATAGTGCGACCATTTATAAAGAAACAATGAAGATTTATGATGAAAAGAAGACTGCAAAAGGGAGTTTAGCATAGGTGATTCAACTCAAGGCTCTGGTTGTATCCTAGAAAGTTGAAATTTAGATGGATGGGACCTTACAGAGTGGTGCATATATCCCCATACGGTGCAGTGGAACTTGAGAAAAAAGAGGGGAAAAGGTTCAAAGTGAGCGGGAAAAGAATAAAGTTATATCTACGAGATGTGGAGGAATTAAGAGGAATTGAGGTGGTGTACCTTGATGATGCCTAAAGATTCGCAAAAGTTACGTCATGCCACAATGTTAAATCAGGCACTACATGGGAGGCAACCCATGGATGGGGAAGTATGAGTAGCCGCAGATATGTTCCCTTCTCTCTATTCTTGTATTTTATGCTTGACGAAGCACACTTTTCAAGAAGTGGAGGGGGTGCACTTGGATTTTTTGGGATTTTGATTCGTTTTAAGGGTTTTTCTTGCCGTGTTTCTTTTCCCTTGGAAATACTATCTAGTAGAACCAGTATGTTTAGAATTTTATTTTTGTGATTTTAGTTTAATTAGAAAGTAACTTAGGAGTACTTAGCCATAAATTGCACTACTTTTGGATTTGTGAAAATTTGACCCTGTTTATATATATTTTTTTGATGAATTAGTTGTGTACTTGTGACTGCATGCATGATTTCTGTGGATCTTTTGATGTCATTTAAGTATATTAGCATGTGTAGTTTTTGTTAAACCTTGAATAAATTGGACAGGTAGAGTGAATATAAATTATGTACCATGAGTGAGTGAGGTCTGATACCTAGTTCAATACTATGTAGAGGATCTAGAACTTGCCCAGTTTTCTTTGCATAGGTTTTAAGATGGTTGGTTAGGAAAGGATCATAGGCCATTTTGGTTGAGCCTATTTTTAGCCTAAATAATCCTACTGAAATCATATGATTCCCTTGATCCCGATTTTGAGCCTTAAATAAACTATTTTTTTGATTAACCAATTAACCGTACCCATTTTTGTAATGAACCTATTTTGGCCCCTGGTCCCTCCTTGAATATTGTGAACCTAAACATTGGCAAAATGCTAAGTTGAGGGTGGATAAAGTAGGGGTGCATAAAGATTGGGAAGGTGAAATAGCGAGAGAAAAGATAAAAAGGTAAAAAATGAGGTGTAGTGTGACAAAAGAAAAGAAAAATTGAAAAAAATTCAAAAAGAGAAAAATGCATGAAAAAGTTTGAAAACACACCAAACTCGTACAAGTGTATAAAAAGGGTGAGAAGGGAGGAAAAAGAAGAAAAAACAAAAAAAAGGGTGAAGTAAGAGAAGAATGGAGCCACATGTATGTAGAGACAAGGAGGGGTTTTAGTCACTCAAAAATTTCTATATCTACCTTACCTAGCCCAAAAGCCTACATTACAAGCCTAAACAAGTCCTATAGTGATCCTAACCTAACCATCTGACAGACCGAAGTAGAGAAAATAAGCCCAAGCCTATGGTATCCAATACGCAGTATTTGAAACGTCTTTGTTAGGGTGAGAGCCTCAGTTAATTAGTCCCATATCATATATATTTCTATATCTGTGAGTGGGGAACTTCGCTTTCTCTGAGGGTACATGGTTTGTATTTAACTTTACCAGTGGTCTATGTGAAAAACATTGGTCATGACTTGACTACCTGTTGATAGCTGAATGACATGTCTTGTCACGGCTCGAGTCTATACTCTGGATGAGACATGGTACTTGGAGTCATAAGTAACCCCAAGCCAACCCATGGTCTATCATAACACTGGTAAACTGAGTAAACATAAGCGGAAGATATAAATAAATAAGACCACTTAAGAAAAACTGATTTGACAAAAGTCCATACATCTGAAAACAATACTGAATATCTGAGTTCTGAGTCTATGTCTGAACAACTATTAAATGATGAGTTTCTTGGGACAATCTTGCTAACTCTAAAGTCTAACTGAAAATAAATATCATACTCGGAAGATGAGGACTTACCAAAAGCTGCTGCGGGTATCGTTTGAGGGAATACTATTGACGATGCTGGGAACGAGAACCTGTGCCTGTATCATGATATGATAGGGCATAGAAAGTGTGCATTAGTACTTTGAATGTATTGAGTAAACGAGAGATATAATAAACATGAAAGAGCAAGTAACTAAACTGAGATGACATGAAATGACCAACTGAAATACTGAAAACTGAAACAACTGAAATATAACTAATGTGGTCAATAATGACCCAGGGTGATGGTCATAAACATGTCCTGAATCTAAAATACTGAGCTCAGCTAAACTTAACAGAACTCAACTGACTAGTGAGACAGTCTATAATTGACATATAACCATATGAGTTAAACGTGGAGTTCGATGTATACGCCCCATTGATAGGACCCAATATACCTTGCCAAGGTATAAAGGAATGCACTGGGTGATCAAAAAAATATGGCCCTTGGGCCAATAAAGTAACCTACGGTGGGAACGGTCCTACTCCCACTGGATTGTCCTGATATGACTATTAAACTGATAGCTCAAAACTGGAGTCCAAGACTAAATCAGGGATACTTATCTGGAAGTACCCTGAGAGTCTTATCATACCAGGTTCTATAGTTGGTGTTCTAAGACTGGCCAAAGATGCTTATCTTAAAGCGTCGTAACCATCTATAGATCTAACTGGTAACTGATAACTGATATATGATAACTGGGAGGGATTACGGACACCTCAAGAACTGAATGTAGTCAAACTGACCAGCTAAAATTTCTGAAAATACTAGAGTTACTAGCATTTTGACTGAGACTGGTCTAACGTGCAACTGACTGAGAATTTAACTAATAATAATACTATGGGAATTCTAACACTGATAGAATCAAGAAACATGAATAACTAGACGATCATGCAAGACTTTGATTTACTGTACTCAAGAGCTAGGGCTAAGCCATGTTTACAGGAACAAGTATCAACATAGTCACTAGATAGTGGAAATATAACAACAATTAACATGAACATTATTCCACATGATATAGACCAAAATCTGGCTGATAATTTTCTCACATTCAAAAACTCAGAGCTTAGAACTGATAAGAAAGTTAGATGGATTTTTTGGGGGCACAAGGGAAGGACAATGCACTTGCTAAATTCCCACATACCTGGTGATAAATTGTTTTAGAGAAAACTCTTGAGAATCTGAGAAGAAGAGTCGAAACCCTTACCTTGCTCGGTGCTTTCTAACTGAACCTTTACATTTCTGACATTGAGAAAATGCAAGGAATGAAGAGGGAACGTCATTCTACCTGTTTAATTCTCTATAAAACGTGCTCAAAATGAAAAGGTTTAGAGATAAAATGTTGAGAAGTTACTAAAATATCCCCGAGGAGAAAATCTGGAAAACTACCCGATCGGGGACCAGCAGATTACACAACAAGTCGTTGGTTGACACCATGACTCGTTGGGACCAGTCGTTGGTCCTAGGACTAAAATTTGGATCACTGGAAATTGGCAACGAGAGGGGACCATGATTTGTTGGATGAACCAATGGGTCGTTAGTGCTTCCCGTTGTCACTGGTAGGAAAACCTGGGAATCCCAACAACGAGAGACACAACGACTTATTGGTAGAACCAATGGGTCGTTATATCGACTCATCGTCTCTACAAGAAAATCTGAGGATTTTTGGACTTGTTGACACGGTTGCATACAATGACTCGTTCTGAGATTCAATGGGTCGTTGTTGCATCTCATTGTTATAGGAAGAAGATTTTTGATATCATCAGGACTCTAACTAACGGGTCACTCCACGAGTCATTACATCAAACGAAGACTCATCATTTGACTCGTGGGTTCTTGGAAAGGGAATAACTGATCTCTGAAATAGGGATACAATGAGTGATAGGACGACTTGTTGCTCCTTACAATGGGTCATTCCATGTCCTTTTTTTTGGTTCCCGAAGGGCCATTGGTAGGGCTGACTATGACCCAGACAATGGGTCATTACAATTGACAACGACTCATTGTCTCGGTCATTCTAAGGCAAAATTTTCTGATTATAACTACTGAATCTAAGTTTGGTCTAGGAAAGTTTTGGGGTGTTACAATATCTCCCCCTTGGGATCATTCGTCCTCGAGTGAAGGCTAGAATTGCTGAAAAACTGGGAAAAGAACTGCAATTCCCAGACTGAGACTATGAATTGAGTTTTGAAGGAATGACTGACTCCAAACTGATTTAACCATGCTAACAGAGTTGATGCAACTAGGATGCATATTGAAAATCTAAATAGAGTTGATGAGTACGGAATTGAATAGAGTATTAAGAAGGAATTTAATACCTGATGCTGGAACTGAACTGGGAGGGAATAAATGAGGGTACTTGGCCATCATGTCTTCTTCTGCCTCCCATGTGGCTCCCTCAACTAGCTTGCTCCTCCACAAGACTTTCAATGAAGTGACTTCTTTGTTTCTTAGCTTATGAACCTGACGATCTAGGATCTGAATTGGGACCTCTTTGTAAGAGATACTATTCTTCACTCCCACGCTGTCTAGTGGCACAACTGAGGTTGGATCACCGATACACTTCTTTAATAGTGACATATGGAAGACTGGGTGCACAGATGCTAACTCTGAAGGTAATTCTAGCTCATAGGCCATACTACCAATTCGCCTTAGAATCTTGTAGGGTCCTACATAGCTCTAGTTGAGCTTCCCTTTCTTTCCAAACCTCATCATCCCTTTCATGGGTGAAATTTTCAGATAAACCCAATCATCCACAACAAATTCTAACTCTCTCCTCCTCATATCTGCATATGATTTCTATTGGCTCTGAGTTGTTTTCAACCTTTCCCTGATGAGTTGCACTTTCTACATAGCTTCATGCATTGAGTTTCGTCCTATCAAGGTAGCTTCACCAACTTCAAACCACCCTATAGGAGACCTACACCTCCTACCATATAATGCCCCAAATAGGGCCATCTAAATACTGGAGTGGTAAGTGTTGTTGTACGCAAACTCGACAAGAGGTAGGTGATCATCCCAACTGCCCTTGAAGTCGATCACACAAGCTCTCAACATATCTTCTAAGGTTTGAATAGTCTGCTCAACTTGTCCATCTGTCTGAAGATGAAAAGATATGCTGAGCTTGAACTAGGTATCGAGTCTTTTCTGAAATGGCTTCCAGAAATGCGAGGTAAATTGGGTACCTCTATCTAAAATGATGGACAGGGCACCCCATGTAGTCTGAATAACTCCCGGATATATAGCATAGCATAATCCTTTGCCGAGTCCGTAGTTTTAACTGGGAGGGAATATGCTGACTTGGTCATCCGATCTACTATCACCCAAATTGAGTAATGCTACCGGCGAGTATGAGATAGACCTATAATAAAGTCCATATTCACTTGTTCCCACTTTAAGGTGGGTATGCTGATATCCTGAGTCATATCCCTAGGTCTCTGATGTTCCACCTTGACCTTCTGGCAGTTTGGGAACTTAGCCACAAATTCTGCAATGTCTCTTTTCATGCTGTTCTACCAGTAGATATCCCGTAGGTCATGGTACATTTTGGTGGGGCCTGGGTGGATAGAATATCTGGAATTGTGTTCTTTGAAAGTATCTATCGTCTCAAAGTCTCCTACATTCGTGACACATAGTATGCCATCTTTGACATGAGCAATGCTCCCTATAGACATCCTACTTAGGGCATCAACCACCACATTGGCCTTTCCTAGGTGGTATAGCATACTCATGGCGTAGTACTTCAGTAGCTCCAACCATCTTCTCTAACAAAGATTCAAGTCCTTCTGATTGAACATGTATTGAAGACTCTTGTGATCGGTGAAAACATCCACATGAGCCCCATAAAGATAATGCCTCCATATCTTCAAAGCAAACACCACTGCTGCCAACTCGAGATCATGAGCCGGATAATTCTTTTCATGAACCATGAGCTGTATGGAGGCGTAAGTTATCACCTTACCACATTTTGTTAGGATGCAACTGAGTCCAACTCTTGAAGCGTCGCAATATATCACGAACCCATCTGTTCCTTCTGGTAAGGTTAAAATTGGAGCGGTAGTGACTTGAGACTTCAACTCCTGGAAACTCTTCTCACACACATGTGACCGCTGAAACTTCACCTTTTTCTGAGTTAACTTAGTCAGAGGAGATGCAATAGAGGAAAATCCTTCTATAAAACATCGGTAATAACCGGCTAGACCCAAGAAACTTCTGATATCAATTGAGGAAGTAGGTCTTGGCCAGTCTTTCACCGCTGCTACCTTTTGAGGATTTACCTGGATACCTTCACCTAAGACCACGACCAAGAAAAGTCACAAACTTCAACTAGAATTCACATTTGTTGAATTTAGCGAACAACTGGAGGTCTCTGAGCATCTGTAACACTATCTTCAGATGGTTAACATGTTCCTTCTTGTTTATGGAGTATATCAGAATGTCATCAATGAATACAATAGCGAACATGTCTAGATACTACTTGAAAACCCTGTTCATCAGGTCCATGAAAGCTGCAGGGGCATTAGTTAGTCCAAAGGACATATCCACAAATTCATAGTGACCATACCGAGTTCTGAAGGTTGTTTTCAGTATGTCACGTTTTCTGACTCTAATATGATGATACCCCGACCTGAGATCTACCTTGGAAAAACAACTGGTTCCTTGAAGCAGAACGAACAAGTTGTCAATCCTCGGTAGGGGATACATGTTCTTAACTGTAACTTTGTTCAGTTGGTAGTACTTAATACACATTCTGAGAGTACCGTCTTTCTTTCGAACGAATAACACTGGAGCACCCCATGGAAAGATGCTAGGCCTGATGAAACCATTATCAAGGTCGTTTAGTTTCTCCTTCAACTCCTTAAGCTCAGCTGGAGTCATTCTATAAGGAGGAATGAAGATGGGCTAAGTGTCTGGAAGACGTTCTATGCCATAGTCTATTTCCCACTCAGGAGGGACTCTGGGATGATTTTTGGGAAACACGTCAGGGAACTCACTAATAACTGGAACTGACTGGATAATTGTGGTCTCAGAGCTGGAATCTTTGACTCGAACTAGGTGATAATGCACCCTTCAGTAATGAGTTTCCTTGCCTTAAGGTAGGAAAAAACCGACCCTTAGGCACTGGACTACTGCCTATCCATTCTAAAACTGGCTCATTTGGAAACTGAAATCTGACGACTCTAATTCTGCAGTTGACTGAGGCATAACCGGAGTGTAACCAAACCATGCCAAGAATGAGATCAAAATCGACCATGTCTAACTCTACTAGATTAGCTGGAATGACCTTATTAAATACTGAGACTAGGCAGTTTCTATACATTCGACTAGCTCTAACTGACTCACCAACTAGGGTAGAGACTGAGAATGGTTCTGAGAGGACTTCTAGACTGATTTCAAATTGGATAGCTACATAAGGAGTCACGAATCATAGTGTGGCTCCTCGATCTAGTAGGGTATACACATGTTGATGGAAGAGATGTAGCATACCTTGACCACATCAAGGGAGCTCTCCTGATCCTGATAAAAGGACAAAGCATAAGAGTAGTTTTGGTGTTGACCGCCATCCGTACCTGAAGTGTTGGCCTGCTGAGCCGGTCGGCCTGCTGAAGCTGCTAAAGTGGTAAACTGTGATTTCACCCATCCTATAGACGGACACTCCCTTAGCTGGTGACCTAACTATACACACCCAAAGAAACCCTCTTTGCCCTTGAGGAGTTCACCTGGGTGGTTTTTTCCACACTCATGGAAAGCTGGATAACAATTGCTAGTATTGTAACTCTGGGACTAAGAGCCAGATGCTCCACCCTTCCGATCCTTGCAGGACCAGAAAGTAGGGGAGCTGGCTAATGTGGGTGTTGGAGTCCTCTGCTGCTGCTACTGTGGGCAGCTACTATTTCTAGACCTCTGGTTGCCATAATCTGATTGACCAGTTCTAGCCCGCTTGTTCTCCCGCCCCATATTTTTCAGCTTTTCTGCCTCAATCTACTGGGCATGAACGATGAGGCTTGAGAGGTCAATATCCTTTATGAGCATCGCAGTCCTTCACTCCTTAAGTACTAGGTTTGATACCGTGTTGACAAATTTAAGCATGCGAGCCCTTGGCTTGGGTACCATCTCTAGAGCATACCTTGAACCCTGCGTGAACTCCAGTGCATGCTCCTCCATGGTCCTGTTACCCTATTTTGAGTTCATGAACTCTGCGAGCTTAGCCTCCCTCAACTCTCGGGGGAAGAATCTATCTAAGAATGTTGTGGTAAAACTCTTCCCACTCTACCGGTTCTGCTCCTGCTGGTCTCCCTTCCTTCCACTTATCGTACCAAATCTATGCCACCTCATTCAACTAGTATGCAGCCAGATCAACACTCTCCATGGAACTAACACCCATAATCCGGGTGATCTTCCACACCTCATCTACAAAATCCCTTGGAACCTTTCCCACCTTGGATTTATAAAAGGCAAGAGGGTTCATTCGGGTGAAGTCCTGAACCCTAGAAGCTGCTGCGGACCCGTTTGTGTTTATAGAAACCACCTACTAGTTCACTAGGTTTGTTATTATCTGAGCCAGCAGCTGGATTGCGCCTCGGAATTCTATTGAGGACACTTGGTCGTCTTGAGGGGCTGCTGGAGCTGGTGGGGTAGGTCGGTTAGTGTTGTCAGCCCTTCTTCCATTTCCTTGTCTTGGAGGCATAGTTTCATTGAAACGAAATAGAGCATGAGTTAGGAGATCGTTTCTGGACTTAAAACTTCAACGCACGATAAGGAGTATGAACAAAAAGGAGTTTTCCTAATAACGTCTTGTAGCCTCCTCTTCATAAGTGTGGCGCGCTTCACACTCATGAAAAACACTCTACTTGACGCGAATTTTAGACATCCTCGGATACTCTAAACCTAGTGCTTGGAAACCAAGTTTGTCACGACAAAAGTCGATACTCTGGATGAGACATAGTACTTGGAGTCACAAGTAACTCGAAGACAACCCATGGTCTATCATAACACTTGTAAACTGAGTAAACATAAATGAAAGCTTTAAATAAATAAGATCATTTAAGCAAAACTGATTTGACAAAAGTCCATACATCTGAAAACAATACTGAATATCTAAATCTATGTGTTAAAGACAACTATTAAATGGTGAGTTACTGGGACAAGCCCCTAGCTAACTCTAAAGTCTAACTGAAGGTAACTAACTGAAAATAAATATTGTCCTTGGAAGATGATGACTCACCAAAAGCTGCAGCTGGTATCGTCTGAGGGAATACTATTGACGATGCTGGGGCTGAGAACCTGCGCCTATATCATGATACGATACAACATAGAAGGTATGTGTCAGTACTTTGAATGGATTGAGTAAGCGAGAGATATAATAAACATGAAAGAGCAAGTAACTAAAATGAGATGGCATGAAATGGCCAATTGAAATATTGAAAATTGAAACAACTGAAATATAAATGATATTGTTAATAATGACCCTGACTAATGGTCATAGACATGTACTGAATCTAAAATACTGAGCTAAACTGAATTGAAGGGAACATAACTGACTAGTGGGAGAGTCTATAAATGACATATACTAAACGTGGAGTTTGATATATACGCCCAATCGATAGGACCCAATATACCTTGCTAGGGTATAAAGGCATACATTGGGTGATCAAAAATCTGGGGCCATTGGGTGAATAAAATAACCTACAGTAGTAATGTAGTTCTGGGAGCCTGGGTGCACCGGAACCCCGATCCGCTCGGTGCTAAGTCCTACTCCTAATGGATAATCCTAATCTGACTACTAAGCTGATAGCTCGAAACTGGGGTCCAAGCATAAATCAGGGATACTTATCTGGAAGTACCCTGAGAGTCTTATCGGACCAGATTTTGTAACTGGTGTTCTAAAGACTGGCCGGAGCTGCTTATCTAAAAGTGTCGTGATCGTCTGTACAATTAACTGGTAACTTATAACTGATATCTAATAACTGGGAGGCATTACTGACACCTCAAGAACTGAATGGAAATTCTTACACTAATAGAATCAAGAAATATGAATAACTAGTCAATCATGCAAGACTCTAATTTACTGTACTCAAGAGCTAGGGCTAAGCCATCTTTACAGGAACAATTATCAACATAGTCACTAGATAGTGGAAATTAACAACAATTAACATGAACAATATTCCACATGATATAGACGGAAATCTTGCTGATAATTTTCTCACACTCAGAAAATCAAAGCCTAGAATTAATAAGAAAGTTGGATTTTTTGGGGAAACAAGGGAAGGACACTTCCCTTGCTATATTTCCACATACCTGGTGATAAATTCATGGAGAAAACTCTTGAGAATCTGAGAAAAAGAGTCAAAACCCTTGCCCTGCTCTGTTCTTTCTGACTGAATCTTTACGTTTCTAACTTTGAGAGAATGCGAGGAATGAATAAGGAATATTGTTCTACCCCTTTAATTCTCTCTAAAACGTGCTCAAAATGATAGAGTTTAGAGATATAAAGGTGGGAAGTTACTAAAATAACCTCGGGTTTAAAATATGGAAAATTGCCCGATAGGGGACCAACGGGTCACACAATGAGTTGTTGGTTGACACCACGACTCGTTGGGACCAGTCATTGGTCCTGGGCCGAGAATTTGGCTCACTCCAAATGGGCAAAGAGAGGGGACCACAACTAGTCGGATGTACTGGGAACCCCAACAACAAGTGACATAACGACTCGTTGGTAGAACTAACGGGTCGTTATATCGACTCATCGTCTCTGTTGGAAAATCTGAGGATTTCTGGACTTGTTGTTGTTCGGTGCTTTTTGGGTATATAGCTACACGCAAGTGCGTGGTCGAACAAGTAGTGAAGTGGCTCAATTAAGCCATGTATTGATCCCACAGGGACTGGACTAAAGTAACAATCTACTCAAGTATCAATGAACTTTAACTCTAAAATGTAGACAACAGTGTGAAGAAGAGATGTTGATAGTTTGCTTCCTAATTTTATACTAAGTCTAAAACGAATATACAAATTGAGTCTGAACTATAAGTATGACCATGCTGAGGTTGAATGAACATGTGGAGAAATAAATTATCGATACAATTTGATTTATCTTTCCTCCGGTTGCTAGTCAAGAATTATTTCCTATGGATTAAAACTCTCGTATTTAACCCAACTTAAGAAGCATGAACCTTCCACCTACATTTCTGTGATAAAAAGAAATTCATGTTCTAGCCATACAAACCCGACCTTAATTGACTAATACGACTTTCAGATATATCTCTATCCTGAAGGTAAATCAATTCTCAATTTTCCCAAACTAAGAAAAGATTATATCCTATTAATTCACAACTTTCCGCTCTCTTGAGTGAAACCGAACTTTTTAGATATACATTAACGTTGGCCACACATTAATGCAGTAAGAACAAGAATCAATAGAACAACCATGTAAGAAAAGATGAAAAACCAATTTATCAATAATTACAAATCAATACAATTGTTCTTAACCTCAGCAAGAAGAGGATTTAGCCACTCATTTGTGGATTAAACATCGTTAAATGAGTGTTAATCATACAAGAAATTGGAATAAAGAAGAAGGAGATAGAGAAAAACCCTGAGGTTTTCGTCCCCTCAACTACCTGTAACCCACGTTCTTGCTCAACCAAGTCAGAATTATTAAAAATGAACCTAAGTGTTCTATTTATACTAGTGGGAATTTTTCCCAGAATAACAAGCAACGTGTCACGGAGTGCATCGCGGAGCACTGCCTCCGTGACACGCCACCAACGCGGACCCTTACTGGAATCCGGACGTCCGGGTATTTAGGCCCAATGTGGCACGGCGTGCAACGCGGGGCTAGGCCAACGTGCCATGGCCCCAACGCGCACCTTCACCGGAATTAGGCAAAATTTCACCCTCCAGGCAGAGTGCATCCGCGATGGCAGCGTGACACGGCTCCATCGCGGAGCCCCATTAATTCATGCTCCACTTGTGCTTTTTCCCTTGCCCGCTTCCGCGTCCAATTCCGATTTCTCCCAACATGCATCTTAGCTTCATCACTTTATATTTTTCCTGCAAAACAACACTAATTATGTTGGTTAGTATAAATTCAAATTTTATTACAATTCACATGAAAATGTACAAACATCGATAGATAAATAAGGAAAAATGACACATTTGAGTATCACTTGGGCATATAAATTTGCGCAAGATCACTTACCCCACACTTAAGTCCTTGTTCGTCCCCGAACAATAATCTTACACCTCATGCACTTGACACCCCCTCCTGGATACTTTGGCTCGACAATTCAAGCTACGGTTATACCGATTATTTAATACAACAAATCATTAAGAAAACACGCATAGTTTTATCAATACTATGACCTTCAACACATTAAGACCTCCTAGACTCAAGAATCGACTCTCGATATCGGCAAACTCATGCAAATCAGCTGACCAAGATATCCGACACGAAATTTAATCTCTCGTCAAGCATGTGCCCTCACAACACAAGATAATTTTTCCCCTTTTTAATCACATGAACTCAAAACATTACATGCAGGGGCATATAAACACAATTTCGCTCTCTCTCCCAAAAGAATTTACATGCATCATGTCATGAACCATAGGCTTGCCTTTAGTGTATTACTCCACTAATATAAGGACGTGTGATGTAAGATCATGTAGGACTTAACGGGTTGTAATGTAGCTCATGAACTAGTTAAATACTGGGCTAACCAATAATAACAACTAGCATCCTTAAGCGCTTTTTCAATACATCCCATCAACCTTATGGCATTGTTTCTTCCTTCATCCTCCCATTCTTAAAGTCTGTCTTTATTTTTGACCCCATATCTTTAAGCACACTTGACTCAATAACAAAGATTATTTATACATCTTCATTATACTTTAAGTTATAACGAGTGCACCTTTGACCTTTTCTTTCCTTTCATCACTCTACTTTTTCTTTTCTTTTCACCATTCTCACTCTTTGACACTGTGGGAAAATTACTTTCTTTTCTTGAGCGCTTTAGAGTTTTGGATCAAATTCACGGATAATGAAAAGAAGGGGTTAAGCTCGGTTTACACCTTTTTGACAAAAGAAAAATAATAGGCTAAAGGCTCAATGGGCTAACTAGGGTGTACATTCAAGGTGGGTATGATAATGAAAGAAAAAAAAACGTTCGGTTAAAGCAAAGAAATGCCTACATCCTTTCCTACAATACACATCCTTCATTTCGTTTTGTACACACACCAGGCAAGTTCTAGACATTTCACAATAGCATGGAAGAAACGATACCTCACTATACGCTCATTTCAAATGCTCAACTCAAGACATATTCACAAACTCTTCAATCAGCTAATTACAAGAATTCAAACATTAAGCCTCAATCACACTGAATCGAACTCTATGGCCTAGGTATCTCAATATATTTACAAAGTTGCATGCTTTCATACGAATCACTTTTGCATTTCAAATATCATGTACAACACGCAACCAGAATTTTGCAACCATAAAGTAATGACAAGTTTTGGGATGCAAACCAACAAAAGAAAAACTAAAAATAAATGAACAAAAAAATCTACTCCTAACGACTACATTTTCCTTAAGACGGTCGTCATCCATCCATCATAGGGAACGATCACTAACTAAGACTTCGGTTCAATGGGACTATTCTCGGTAAAAGAACTGCAAAAAAACGCCGAGAAACCCAAAAAATTAAAAATTCATGAATTTTTTTTTTAAAATATCGATCATTTCGATAAAACAAAAATATGTACAAAACTAGCTAACAACATTCAACAGCGCACAACAGCTTCACCTTAATTGCAATACAGACATACACAAAAATCACAGGGTCACAAGTTTATCCAAGCACAACAACAGACAGAGGCATTAGAAATAACAACAGCAACCGACACCTAACTACTCCCAGCCCACACTTAAATCGAACACTGTCCCCAGTGTTCACAAAATTTAGCATAGTACGAAAGTAGGAGGTGAAACTCGCTGATCAATCAAAGTATTCCACTTCTTCGTCAGGTGCCGCTGCCTCATCTCCCATGTCTGAATCGCCTCCGTCGTCATCATTTGATTCTACATCGGAGTCATCACGATGTGTCTCCTCATCTGTGGGGACATCATCATCAGTGGGCTCCATAAAATCTGTCCCCACTCGGCATAGAGCCCTGGCATTTTCGCCAAAGGGAAGTCTAGCTCGAGCTGCCATAGATCCTCTTCTGTTGCCGGTCTCCCGCCTATACGTAGCTGAAGCATCTGTATCCCAAACATGCGAGCCATGTACTGATCATCCCGAGCATGTCGCTCGGCTAGTGTAAGAACTGGCCCGTGAGTGGTGTCGAGTGCCTTAGTTTTGGTGACATCTAAGGCCCGCCTCTCCATCTGCGAGATGTAGTCAAGGGCCTCCTCCTCAACATCTAGGCCCCTCAGGAACGTGGTCAGTAAGCCACCAAACCCGTACTTGTGCCCTTGATGCAAACGGGCTCTCTTCATGGCGAAGATAATCACCGCCCCCACATTGCTCTCCAGCCCTTTCATCAAGGCGTATACCAAGCATACACGATCCCGGGTGACATCTGTCATATGCACCCCCGGGATCAGGCAGGAACAAACAATCTTCAGCCATATCCTGGCTTCCTTGTTCATCTGTAAGTAGGGCAAGGTCTGATGGTAGCCCCTTTCCTTATGCCTGCTCCAACGTGCTATAGACCAGGTTCCACACAAAGTACGTCTGATATCCGCATATGGTGGAGTGATATTCAGCTGCCGAAGCACATGGGCGTCTGTGTCCCGCGCCCTCAAGATGGCATTAAGGTAGTGGGGCTCAAAAGTGACTATCTACCCCCTTATCTTGATGGTATGACTTCTGAGTGTCTGGTTCCAATTGGCGTAGAATTCTCGAATCAGGTGCAGGTTGCACTCCTTGGGCTCTTCAAAAATAAGATTTAGACCGGTTGCCTCAATCCTATGGACAATCCGGGGGAATTCCTGTGGTAATGGTTCCCTAGCAATGTGTTCTTCGGGGAAGTATTTGCTTTCCATATGCTTTGTATACCATTTCTTCCCCTCCTCTGTCACCCATCTGGTTTCGTATTGCCGGCGTTGGCCACGTGGAACCGCTGGTGCTGCTGAGACTGTTGTTCCTAGCCTAATTCTTTTCCTTCCGGCGCCTGATGTTGATACGCCCTTCCCTTTATCTTGCCTGCTTCTCATTGTTCCTATCAAACCAAACAGACAGTCCCAATGTTAATCTAAGTAAAATTAGCTTCGACTAAGGTTGGGTTAAGCTAGACTACCCTACACTTAGTCTTCAGCCACAATCACAACATTACGACAAGATCATTTATTTCCAAAAAACAAACAATAAAACATAACAAATATGCCTAGTGCATTCAGAGAATTCGACGGTATAAATTCTATGTACTACTCAGACTTCGTACAGCTAGTCACCACAACATTACCATCGTTCACATTTCATCACATAGCACTTACCAAGGAGAAACAGAGAAAAATTTATCTACATAAACCTATACAATTCACCCATTTATTGCAATTTCAACAATTTCAATAACCCGATAACCCGTCGCGCCTTAATCGTCTTAACGTTAAGTACAACATCATGTTCCTCACCCAACATGCACAAACCAAGAGGAATTTCACATTTCAACTCAATTTTAACATCTTCATGTTTGCATTCTAACCCTAGCTATTATTTCGCAAGAATTTCAATCACACATGTAACTATCGAGTTCATACCATCACAATGATACTATGAACATCAATCAACTATAATTTACATGTATTCATGCTTAATTTACACTTAGGGCAAGTTTTCCTCACTTCCTATGCTAAAAATCGGAAAAATAAGGTAGGAAATGAGATGACGTTAAAAAACATACCTTATATTCGATGATATCGAAGAAAAGTTGATAAAATTAAGCTCCTAGGCCGTGTCACGTTGGGGAAGGGGGGAATTTTGGGTTGTTTGTCGCGGAGGAGGTGAGAAATGGGAAACAAATGAGGGAAACAGGGTTAAAAAGGGGGGGGGGGGGTTTCGCGCGGCTCACCCTGCGACCCGGTGTGACCCGTCGCGAAATACACGTCAACGTGTCACGGAGGGTAACGCGGAGCATGCCCTCCGTGACACGGAGCCAACGCGCAGGTGTTCTGGAATTTGTAAAAATTCCAGAATTACCTTCAACGTGTCACGGAGGGTAACGCGGAGGCCCTCCTCCGTGACACGGAGCCATCGCGTGGGCTCACTATTTTGCCACTTTTTATTATTTTTCATACCTCGATTTTTCCTTTGCGATACTTTGCATATTTATCCTCCGTTCAACCTGAAATTAATCTCACCACAAGAAATTGATTAGAATTTATAGGTTTTACATGAAATACACATTTTTTTTGTTTTTATTTTTATTTTTCTCATTTTTTTTCTTTTTCTACGAAATCTAATAAAATATTACAACAAAAAATTTCACGGGTTGCCTCCCGTGCAGCGCCTGATTTACCGTCGCGGCTCGACATCATTCAGCTCAGTCATCCTCTAGAGTGACAGACGTTTTCTCTCGACCACCGTCCTCACCCCAGTAATGCTTACATCTTTCCAGTGGTTTCCCCACTAACTCCTGTGACTCAACGCTCTGGGAAACATCAACTTGATTAATCACGTTGATCACCGAGAGTTCCTCGTACACAGTCGGGAGCTTGGTGGCCTTGTATACATCAAACACCTCCACCTTATCATATGCTCGCATAGTTAGCTGCCCTGCAGCTACATCAATAAGTGCTTTCCCAGTAGCCAAGAAGGGACATCCCAAAATAAATGGGACTTCCGCGTCTGGCTCAAAATCCAGCACGACAAAATCTACTGGGAAGATAAGGGAGCCCACTTGCACCAGTACGTCCTCCACAATGCCATCAGGTCTGGCTAAGGAACGATCCGCTAGTTGCAAGATCACTGTTGTTGGTCTATGTCTCCCTAGCCCTATCTTCTTAAATAACGATGACGGCATCAAGTTAATCCTCGCTCCCAAATCACATAATCCGCGAGCTCGGATACTCTTCCCAATTGTAATTTGTATTGTTAAGCTCCCAGGGTCCTTGAGCTTTATGGGCAACCTGTTTTGTATCCGGGAAGTGCACTCCTCCGTAAGAGCCACCGTAGCGTACTCAGTTAACCTGCTTTTGTTCGCCACGATGTCCTTAATATACTTTGCGTACTTCGGCACTCCATGCAAAACATCAACAAGAGGTAAGTTAATATGTACCTGTTTAAGCACCTCCATGAACTTTTTGAGACACGCAAGAGAACTGTTTAATCGTTGAGGGAATGGGGGTGGTGGTCTTTCTGGTTCAGCCTCCTTTTTCTTCCCCCTCTCATCACTTTGCTCCCTCTCAGTTTATGCTACTCCCAATTGTTGAGGTGGTCTTTTTGGTTCCACCTCTTTAAGTTGCAAACCACTCCTTGTGGTCACTGCATTCACTTGATTGGGGTTGGGATCCGTGTCGCTCGGAAGTCCTCCTCTAAGCCTGGTGTTTTGGGCTCCAGCAAATTGCCCAAACGGGTACTCCAGCACCATTGTAGCTAACTGATTATTCTTTACCTCGGCTACCAATTTCACGTAGTCAGCCTGCAATTGAGCTTGGTTAGCTATCATTGTCTTGAACATTTCCTCAATGCTGGGTGATGATGGTGGAGGAGGTGCATTGTTTCTTCTATATTGTGCCTGATAGTTCTGCTGCCCTCCTTGAGTTCTTTGCGCCCCCTAATTCGAACCTTGCCCTTAATGGTTATTGCTACCCCAAGAGAAATTTGGGTGATTCCTGTAGTTGGAATTGTAGTTGTTGCTATATTGTAGGTGGTTGTTTCTCTGTACATTCCCCACAAAGTTCACCGAATCAGGATTTGCTCCACAACACTCAGCTGAGTGTTCACTACTCCCGCATACTTCACACCAAATCTGCTGCACTACATTCACTGGGGCTTAAGACTGGTTCATGCTCATGTTACTGAAGTGGGTGTTGAGTTGATTCTGTAACGCTGCTATCTGTGCAGCAATAGCTGTAAAACCATCCACTTCTAATACTCCTGCTGCTTTCCTTGTTTCGCCTCTTGACGAGTCTGCATTCCACTCCGGATTTCCCTGCGAAATACAATTCAACAAGGTATACAGCTCCTCATAAGTTTTCTCCAATGCTTGTCCCCCAGCTGCTGAGTCTAGCTAGAATTTTGTGTGGGGTTCCAAACCCTCTATGACTGTATGCACCAGCACGTCATTGGATTGGTGATGATGAGGACAATCCCGTAACATAGATTTTAATCTCTCCCATGCTTGATACAGATTCTCTCCCTCTCTCTGTTTAAAAGTTAGAATTTGACTTCTAAGTTTTGCTGTTTTACCGGATGGAAAAAACCGTATCAAGAATTTCCTTGCAAGATCATCCCACGTGGTCATGGAATTAGGTGGCTCAGCTTTCAACCACCTCTTGGCTTCTCCCAAAAGTGAAAATGGGAACAATATAAGCCTGACATAATCTGATGACACTCCAACAGGGATGTAAGTGTCACTTATCTCCAAGAAATTTTGGAGATATTGCTGCGGATTCTCATGAGGGGGACCTGTGAACTGCCCGCTGGTGTGCAACAATTGCACCATGTTTTGTTTGAGCTCGAACCTCCCTCTTGGCTCAAGTTTGCGGATGCTAGATAGGACATTATTAGCATGTGGGATTGCCACCTCACGAACCGGCCTAGCTACCATGTCCTCGGGCACTAACATTGCCCGTACAACTGGTGGATTCTGTTGTTGCTCCAGGATTGTTTTTCTGAGCAACTGCAGCTTTTTCTCTAGAGCATCTCTCCATTGACAATGAAATTGTCGTTCCGGCTCTAAATATGAGTCCACCAGCTCCTTGTCTCTTGCCAGTGTTCAACAGAAATTAGTATCTGCAAAATACAGGCTAAGACCAAGTTGTCAACACTAAGAAGAAATAGTAAACTAACACTTAAGAAAAATTTACCGATTGACAGTCCCCGGCAACGGCGCCAAAAAACTTTTTCGGTGCTTTTTTGGTATATAGCTACACACAAGTGCACATGGTCGAACAAGTAGTAAAGTGGATCAAGTAAGCCAAGTATCGATCCCACAGGAACTGGACTAAAGTAACAATCTACTCAAGTGTCAATCAACTTTAACTCTAAAATGCAGACAACAGTGTGAAGAAGAGATGTTGATAGTTTGTTTACTAATTTTATACTAAGTCTAAAACAAATATACTAATTGAGTCTGAACTATAAGTATGAGCATGTTGAGGTTGAATGAACAAGTAGAGAAATAAATTATTGATACAATTTGATTTATCTTTCCTCCGGTTGCTAGTTAAGAATTATTGCCTATGGATTAAAACTCTCGTATTTAACCCAACTTAAGAAGCATGAACCTTCCACCTACATTTCTGTGATAAAAAGAAATTCATGTTCTAGCCATACAAACCCGATTCCTTAATTGACTAATACGACTTTCAGGTATATCTCTATCCTGAAGGTAAATCAATTCTCAATTTTCCCTAACTAAGAAAAGATCATATCCTATTAATTCACAACTTTCCAATTTCTTGCTCTCTCGAGTGAAACCAGACTTTTTAGATATACATTAACGTTGGCCACACATTATTTCAGTAAGAACAAGAATCAATAGAACAACCATGGAAGAAAAGATGAAAAACTAATTTATCAATAATTACAATTAAATACAATTGTTCTTAACCTCAGCAAGAAGAGGATTTGGCCACTCATTTGTCGATTAAACATCGTTAAATGAGTGTTAATCATACAAGCAATTGAAATAATGAAGAATGAGATAGAGAAAAACCTTGAGATTTTCGTCCCCTCAACTGCCTGTAACCCACGTTCTTGCTCAACCAAGTCAGAATTATTAAAAATGAACCTAAGTGTTCTATTTATACTAGTGGGAATTTTTCCCAGAATAACAAGAAACGTGTCACGGAGTGCATCGCGGAGCACTGCCTTCGTGACACGCCACCAACGCGGACCCTTACTGGAATCCGGACATCCAGGTATTTAGGCCCAACGTGGCACGGCATGCAACGCGGGGCTAGGCCAATGTGCCACGGCCCCAACGCGCACCTTCACTGGAATTAGGCGAAATTTCACCCTCCAGGCAGAGTGCATCCGCGATGGCAGCGTGACACGGCTCCATTGCGGAGCCCCTTTAATTCATGCTCTACTTGTGCTTTTTCCCTTGCCCGCTTTCGAGTCCAATTCTGATTTCTCCCAACATGCATCTTAGCTTCATCACTTTATATTTTTCCTGCAAAACAATGCTAATCATGTTGGTTAGTATAAATTCACATTTTATTACAATTCACATGAAAATGTACAAACATCAATAGATAAACAAGGCAAAATGACACATTTGAGTATCACTTGGGCATATAAATTTGCCCAAGATCACTTATCATGGTTGCACACAATGACTCGTTGTGAGATTCAATGGGTCGTTGTTGCATCTCATTGTTACATAAAGAAGATTTTTGACATCATCAGGACTCCAACTAACGGGTAAGCCCACGAGTCATTACATCAAATGATGACTCATTGTTTGACTCATTGGTTCCTGAAAAGGGCATAACTAATATCTGAAATAGGGATACAACGAGTCAAAGGACAACTTGTTGCTCCTCACAATGGGTCTTTCCATTCCGCGGTTGGTTCCCGAAGGGCCATTGACAGGGCTGATTACGACCGAGTCAATGGGTTATTATAGCTGACCACAACTCGTTGTCTCTGTTGTTCTGAGGCAAAAATTTATGGTTTAATTTGTTGAATTTGAGTTTGGTCTAGAAAAGTTTTGGGATGTTACATGTCTTGATCCATGTTTATCATGTTTTGTAGTTGCTCGTAGTGCATGTTCTAATTTGGTTCACGGGAAAAAGAGTTAAAAGCTTTTGGAGTAATAGTGCAAATTTTGTTTGATATTTGTTGTATTGTCTTAGGTTTATTTTGTAGTTAAGTGTCGTGTTTAGTTTTTCTTTTTCTTTGCGTGAGGACATTCAAAATTTTAAAGTTAAGGGTGTTGATATGCTGTGAGTTTACAACATTTTTTATGCTTAAAATTAAGAAAATAGCATGGACTTAGGTGTGTTTATATGGATATGAGACACTTTTATTTTGATTTCAGGGAAAATAAGTGTTGGAGCAAAGATGTACAAAAGAATCCTGAAAATGCAGAAAATAAATGAAAGTACCAGTCTCACAACGAGCCGTACCTTGATTGTATGAGCCATCCTGAGAACCGTGATAAAGTTCAGAAGGCTGAATAGAGAAGAAGGCAACATACGACTCTCAGTACGAGCTGTACCAAGATGGTACGAGCCGTAACTGGAGTCGTGGAAAACTTCAGAGAATTTGCACAAGGAAACCTCTTGGTATGGATGGAACCTACAAGTCGTATCACTAACATATGACCCATAACATGAGTTGCGATGAGCTCCAGTGACTATTCAAGACTTGGTGGAATTTCAGACAATACAGATAGTACGAGTCATGGCAAAAAGATACAAGTCTACCAAGACACTTATGAAACATTCTAGAAGATATCAAGGTTCTTAATACAAAGCCACGGATGCATTGTACGGCTAGTAGGAAGAAGGTACGAGTTGTACCAACTCCTAACACTTAGCCAAAATTTCAGCAAGCCAAGGACGTACGGGAGGTAGTTACGACTCGTGCAATCCTGCTACGGGTCGTATAACAAGTTGTGGCACAGGCGGTGCCAGTTATGGAAACTCTCCCTGTTAGCTTAGGAAAAGGTGTCTGATATCTGTATAAATACCTTTTATGTTTTATTTTCACGAGGAATCAATAGAGAATTAGTAGAGAACATAGAATTCAGTAGTTTACGTGTGATTAACACTTCTTGGGAGAAATTCTTGATTTCTTTATCAATTGTTCTTGAGGTTATTGTTGCATATTCAAAGAAGTTTTTTTTTATCAACTATTGTTGTAAGTGTTTAATTATAGGCTTTCTATAAATGCATATAACAATCTTCAACCATGAGAGGCTAAAACCTCCACAACTAGGGGTTGTGGGAACCATAGTGGATTAACAAACTAGGGTTGTACAAAAGTGATTCAAAACCAATGCAGAAAGCTTGTATTGTATTCTCTTCATGCTTAAACATTGCTTAACATTGCACAACATTAGGACTTGCCCGAATCCTTGACTTGCTTGAACCTAGAGAGGTGGAGATTAGGAAAAGAGAATTACAACAAAGCCTTGATCTTGACGATCATTGTATTAACTTGAGTTGTGGTCGCAGGATAGTTAAATTTGGAACATATTGATAATGGTTAGTTTGAAATCACTCATGTGACCTGATCCGCTGATTGTGTATCGTTATCCAATAGGGACGAACCAGACTTTTGGATGAACCCTAGTTATCAGTTCTACAAGTAAGCATTGGGATTAATCACATGTGTATATATCTGAAGTAGTTATGAACCCATGGGGAACACATACCTTAGTTATTTGAAAATCTTGATTTAATTCATAGTTATAATCTTATTTTAATATTTCTTTCTTCAAAACCCCCCAAATTTGGAGATAGCTTCCCAACAAGTTCACTTATCGGCATTAGTCTAGATCTTATCATATTCCCTGTGGGTTCAACCCCAACCTCTTAGTTGGGTTCTTTATTGAAAACGTTCCCTTCATACTTCAGTAGGAGGTGTAAGTTTGAGCATTATTAGTGTGCCATCCAAATCAAGGCGTGATCAGAGGGGAAAGACCTCAGGCTCCAAAGGATAGGGGAGCAAGTCACAAGAGCCCATCGTGCCAATTTGCGCCAAGTGTAGCAGAAAGCACTCTGAAGAGTGCCTAGAGGGGTTAGGTGCATGTTTCGGGTGTGGGAAGCCTGGACATTTGCTCAGAGATTTTTCTTCAGCTAGGAATTACCATGGTAGAGATCGTGACCTAGCCACCAGTTCAATACTTCCACCAGCACGCTCAACGTAGTAGAGTGCATCCACTAGGGTAGGTGGTGCTCAGCGTCAAAATAGGTTTTATGCTCCCTCATCTCGTCAGGATCAAAAGGTCTCTACAAATGTCGTCACTAGTATGTTATGAGTATTTCAGCTTGATGTGTATGCATTGTTAGATCCAGGGTCTACTTTATCTTTTATGACGCTCTATGTTGCTATTAGTTTTGGAGTTAGTCCTAAAATCCTATCAGAACCCTTGTCAGTCTCTACTTCAGTCGGTGACTCAGTTATAGCTCAACAGGTATATAGAAATTGCCCTATCACATTCCTTCAGAAAGTCACTTCAACTGATTTAGTAGAGTTAGACATAATTGATTTTGATATTATCTTTGGTATGGATTGGTTGCATGCATGTTATGCCTTAGTGAATTGTAGAACCCGTATGGTAGAGTTTCGGTTTCCGGGTTAGCACTCCTAGAATGGAAGGGTAATTCAGAAGTGCCTATAGGTCGCTTCATTTACTACATTAAGGCCATAAAGATAATTTCCAAGGACTGTGTACCACCTAGTTTGGGTTAAGGATGCAACGTCCAAAACCCCGACTTTCCAGTTAGTTCCTATAGTGTGTGAGTATTTGGAGGTGTTGCCAGATGATCTACCCGGAGTTCCTCTCGAGAGGGTGATTGACTTTGGTATTGACATTCTTCCCGATATGCAACCTATATCTATTCATCCTTATAGAATGGCTCCAGCTAAGTTAAAGGAGTTGAAGGAGCAATTGAAAGATCTTCTAGATAAGAAATTCATTAGACCTAGCATGTCCTTGTGTGGTGCACCTATCACGACACGAACATACACTCGGATCATCGACACGGGACAAGGGACACCGAGGGACCCCAAGTCGACCCATGGCTCATGCATACAACTAATCTCATTCAAATAAGAGGAACGATAATTATAAATATATAGAGGAAATAAAATCATAACATAGCATCAAGAAATACCAAACGTTTGCATAGCTGAATGCTACATACTTATCTGAAAGCCTCTAATACATAAGATGGGTTGATGGGACAACATCCCCAACTAACCCGACCAATACAGAAACACTAACAACAAGAAAGTTTGTAAAACAACCCTCAGAATATGAGGACTCACCAACAAGCTAAAGGCGTAGGCTGAGATGGCCTAAGGATGCAGATGAGCCTGTGATCCGGACCTTGTATCACGAAACGATACAACATAGAAAGTATGCGGTCAGTACGTGGAATGTACTGAGTATGCAAGGTAAGTAAAATGGACATTTTACAAGTAAACTCATAAATAGACATAGGAGAAGGACATCATGCTTGCATCAAAAATCCTCGTAATAGAACATAAGGCTCAAGACTTTCACATCATTCATAATCATTCATTATCATAATCGTAAATAACTTTATCATAATATAACTTGAGCCAATAACATAAATATAACAATGCATAAAAGCATGTGGAACAATGAGAGGACTTGTCATGACCAACACCATCATGGTAGAGCCTTTCATGATGCCCCACTGTCTAGCTCAAGTGGGCAGAGCTGATCTCGGCTTGCCAGGAGAGGGTCGTGCATAATACGTGATATCACATTAAGGGGATCATTATCATAAAATCATAACGTTTACAACCCACGGTGGCACGTAGTTATGAGACACCGGCGTAGTCCTTTGAACGCCGGGCTGCTCGGTGCTAGACATAACTCCCAGAAACATGCATATAAGCTCATACATAAATAATTAGCATTATGCATAAAATTCATTGGCCTAGATATAACATTTATCATCATTGATCCCCTTTAAAACATGCTTAGCCAAGAATCAAGGCCCTTTTGTTCGGTCATCATCATAAATCGATAAATCATGAAATTCGTTTCAGAAATCATAAATCATTCTTCATCATATGGGCATTGCCCAATGCTTCATCATACTCAATTCTTTCAAAATATGGTCATAGACATGGGTAACTTGGATTCATGCATTTCCATAATCAATAAACTTAAAATAATGAATATTCATCATAAATCATAATTTTTATGAACTTTCATAAGTGGGCATTTTGGATACAAAAGCTTGAAACATGAATTAAAGAAAATAATAATAAAACCTACCCATCATTCATAATTTAGTAATTAAAACTTAATTAAATCATACCCATAAAGAGAAATCACATTGTCATGCTTTGGGTACAACCCCATGGAATTTGAGTAGGAGAATTCAGGACTTTAATCGAAATTGGGCATGAGTGAGGAAGAATTCCACCCATTTTAAAACCCTACATACCTAGGAATAGATGAACTTAAGGTTTCTTTAACACCCACCAAGAAATTTGAAGAGAATTTGGGGAAGAAGCCCTTGAATCTTCCAAAAACTCTCTAAAATCCTTGCATGAGAATGGGCATGCATAAAGGGTGTAACCCATCTTATTTAAATAAGAAAATATCCAAAACGATGTAGTTTAGGCCTTAGGGACTTAGGAAGTTACGAAAACACCCTCATTAAAACGCAGGAAATTTCTAATCGCCAGTCCTCACGGGGGACCTAATAGGTCGTTCCCACAGGGCACGACTCGTTGCCTTGACCCGTTGGGTCCACTGCCCAAAACTCCAAGGGGAACCCCACGGGTGACTTCATGAGTCGTGAGGTCAGACCACGACTCATGGTCACCTTCCGTGGCCTACACTGCCCATCCTAATATAGCCAATCCTCTAGGGTTGACCACGGGTGACTTCACGAGTCGTGAGGTCTGACCACGACTCATGGTCAGGCCCGTGGCCTCCTCACTCATAGTTTTCCAAACCAAGATGACCACGAGTCACTTCACGACTTGTGGTCACTCCTCATGACTCACCTCACGAGTCGTTCTATGACCTGGTGCGAATTTTCAATTTTTCTCCGTTTTCACTTCCAAGTCCGATCCTTGGGTTCCCAGGGTATAACAACACCAGTTCTTTTTGTTCGAAATAAGGATGTTTCTCTTTGTATGTGCATTGAGTATTGACAGTTGAACAAGGTTACAATCAAGAATAGGTATCCCTTCCCCAAGATTCATGATTTTGTTTGACCAGCTTCAGGGTGCCAACTGAGTTTCAAAGATAGATCTCAGATCCGGCTATCAACCAGCCCAGAGTTAGGGAAAGTGACATTTCAAAGACAACTTTTAGGACTCGATATGGTCACTATAAGTTTGTAGTGATGTCCTTTAGACTAATGAATGCTAGTGCAACTTTCATGGTTCTGATGAACAGGGTGTTCAAGCCATATTTGGACATGTTTGTGATCGTCCTCATCGATGGAATTCTCATATACTCTTGAATCAAGGAGGAGCATGCTGCTCATTTAAGGATTGTGCTACAGACTCTCAAGGATCATTAGTTGTTTGCTAAATTTAGCAAGTGTGAGTTTTGGTTGGACTCAGTAGCATTTTTGGGCCATGTGGTGTCAAGTGCGGGTTTGCAGGTGGACTCTCAAAAGATAGAGGCAATGAATAATGGACGAGACCAGTTAGTCTGTCGGAGATTAGGAGTTTCTTGGGTTTAGATGGCTATTATAGAAGGTTTGTTGAAGGATTTTCACCCATTGCAGCACTATCGACTAAGTTGACTCAGAAGAATGTCAAATTTCAATGGTCGGATGCCTGTAAAAAGAGTTTTCAAGATTTAAAGACTCAACTCATTTTTGCCCCAGTATTGACCCTATTCAAGGGCACAGATGGATTTGTTGTGTATTACGATTCATCTAGGGTGGGTCTTGGTTGTGTGTTGATGCAGTATGGTAAGGTCATTGTGTATGTCTCTAGAAAGCTAAGACTTATGAGAAGAATTACCCAACACATGATCTAGAATTGGTAGCAGTGGTGTTCGCATTGGAGATTTGGAGTCACTACTTGTATGGGGTCCATGTTGAAATTTTTAAGGATCAAAGGAGGTAGATAGAGCTTCTCAAGGACTTCGACATGAGTATCCTTTATCATCAGGGCAAGGCCAATATGGTGGAAGATTCCCTTAGTAGGTTGTCCATGGGATGTGTTTCTCATGTGGAAGATGGAAGGAAAGAGTTGGTGAAGGATGTGCATCGACTTTCACGGTTAGGGGTTTGGCTTTTTGACTCATCAGGTGATGGGGTCATTGTTCAAAATGGGTCAGAATCCTCTTTGGTGATTGAGGTCAAGGCTAGGAAAGGTGAATTTCCTATTTTGGTAAAGTTGAAGGAAGCAATTCAGAATTAGAAGGTAGAGGTCTTCTCCCAAGGGGGAGATGTTGTGCATTGATATCGGGATTGTTTATGTTTTCCGGGTGTCGGGAACTTGATAGATCGGATGTCAAGTGAGGATCATGGTTCTTGGTATTCTATCCATATAGGTTCCACCAGATGTACCGTGACCTACATAAAGTCTATTGGTGGAATGACATTAAGAAGGACATAGCGGAATTTGTGGCTAAGAGTTCGAATTGCCAACAAGCGAAAGTGGAGCATCAAAGACCAGGAGGTGTGCTACAAGACATCAGTATCCTTATATGGAAGTGGGAGGAATTCAATATGGACCTCATCATAGGGTTACACCATACATGTCGATAGTAGGACTTTATTTGGGTGGTTGCAGACAGGTTGACGAAAGCAACCCATTTTCTACCGGTCAAGGCTATTGATTTAGCGGAGGAGTATGCTAAATTGTACATCCGGGAGTTAGTCCAATTGCATGGATTGCCTTTATCCGTCATTTCAGACAGAGGTACTTAGTTTACCTCCCAGTTTTAGAGATTCTTTCAAAAGGTCCTTGGTACTTAGGACAAGATTAGCATAGCTTTTCATCCACAGACAGATGGTTAGGCCGAGTGGATCATCATACTCTCGAGGATATGTTCATAGCATGTGTGATTGACTTCAAAGGTAGTTGGGATGATTATCTAACTTTTATCGAGTTTGCTTATACTAGCAGTTTTCGCTCTGGCATCTAGATGCCTCCGTATGAGGCTCTTTGTGGGCAGAGGTGTATATCTCCTATTGGTTGGTTTGACGTAGGTAAAACTACATTAATAGGGCCAGATTCAATTTATGAGGCTACGGTGAAGGTTCACCTTATAAGGGAAAGGCTGAAAACGGCTTAGAGTCATAAAAAGTCATATGCTGATGTGGGAAGGAGAGAACATGAGTTTGAAGTTGATGATTGAGTGTTTTTGAAGATGTCTCCCATGAAGGGAGTGATGAGGTTCAGAAATAAAGGGAAGCTTAGTCCCTAAAATATTATTGCTCCCTACAGGATTGTGAGACGTGTTGGTAAGGTGGTCTATGAGTTGGAGCTACCAACGAAGTTGGCTTCGGTACATCTAGTTTTTCTTGTATCTTTGTTGAAGAAGTGCATTGGTGATCCAACTTTTGTTGTCCCCATGGTTAGCATAGATGTGAAGGATAACCTTAGCTATGAGGAGGTTTCAATTGATATCCTTGATTGTCAAGTTTGGAAGTTGAGGAACTAGGAATTAGCTTCGGTGAAAGTCTTGGGGAGGAATTAGCTTGTTGAAAGAGCTACATGGGAGGCTAAAGAAGATATGATCGCTAGAACCCGCATTTATTCCCTTCCGACTCAGTTCCAGCATGAGGTATCAGTTTCCTCCTTAGTACTCTATTTAGTTTCATGTCTAGTTCATGTTTATCAGTTTCTTTCATGTCAGTGCATGTATGAGTAATTCATGAATTCAATTCAGTCATGTATATCAGTTCAGAGTCAGTCACTCCATCAGTTTTAAACTTCACATGTTCAGTATTTGGGATGGATGTTCCTTTTCCCAGCTATTTAGCATGTTTCAAGGATGAATGTTCCCAAGGGGGAGATATTTAATACCCTAAAAGTCCCTAAAATCAAATACGAGGGTTGAATTGATAAAGTAGGAAAATTCGCCCTAAGTCACAGAACAACTAGTCAGGTGACCCATTAAGTAACTTGATGGATTATCCAGTGACCCATTAAGTGTGTGCTAAGTTGGAAGAATGTGATTTTGGTCTGGGACTTGACGGGTAGGGCGACGAATCATCATATCACCCCATGCGTTGTGGTGTCCCTCTTTAGGTGTGTGAGGGAGTGTGGCAAGGTTGAACTGGCAGTGTTGATAATGGATGGAGGAATGAGTCGTTGTGCACCTAACGACTCGTCAAGTGGCCCATGGGTAAAAGAAGTTCAGTGAATAAAGATTTTCCAATAAAGGTAATGAGTGAGGACTACTAGTCGTTCATGGTCCCAATAACTCGTTAGGTCCCTTGTGGTGACTGGCAGTATCAGTTTTCCTACACAATTGGTAAGGGTGTTTTCATAAATCTTAAACTCCTAAACCCTAAAATTTGTCGTTTTAAGCTCAGAAAGAGGTGTATTAAGAGGGGTTAAGCCTGTTTCTAACCATTCCCCTCCCATGCATGCAAGCCTAGACCTCACCATTGAAGATCAAGCCTAGAAACCTTTAAATTATTATCAAAATCCTTTGGTCTTTCAAAGCCAAGTATAGATTCAAGTAACCCAGGTATATAGGGCTATGAGTGGGATTTCCTTTCACTCTCATGCCCAAAAGTGTCACACCCCGCCTTGGGGGGGGGGGTACGACTGGCACCTGGTGCCCTACTAAGATCTGACCTGCTAGACTGTTAAGCCTGGGCGCGTCTGGCGCCTGGCTGGCTCTAACTCAGATTTCTGGAAACAAAGGGCTATATAACGGCTGTAAATATAGCCCCCGGCCCATTGGCCTATCGCCTGCTGTACCTGTGTTGGCAGCTAACCAGAAATATAGTAACTTAGGGAAACCTATACGGGCCGACAAGGCCACCATGCTGTCTAGTTATCTGCTGCTTAATCAAAAAGCACAAAAGAAGCTACGTGACCGGCAAGGTCACCACTACTGACAACTATGGCCTCACACGACCATCACAGAAGTAAGAAAGAGTAAGGACAACTATACAACTGCACGGCCCCACACGACCGGCTCATCTGACCACAGGGATTTCATACAGAATGCAAGCCTCTAGGAATAGTAATAGAACTGATCGGGACAGGGTCCCGACCTACCCATTCTATATACAACAAAAGGAACTGAACTACACCTCTGAAATTCAGCCTCCGGATGACTGGAGCTGAATACTCAACCGCTGACAGGGAGTCACGTAGAATCGCCTGCTCGTCTAGGAGTACCTGCAGGCAAGTAATGCAGCGCCCCACTGGGCGTCAGTACCACTGGTACTGAGTATGTAAAGCAACTGAAATAATATAACTGAAAACAACATCTGAAAGCAATAATATGACTGATGAAGCAGAAGTAGGAGGAATAACTTAACTGTCTGATGAAGTAGATTGTACCTGCTCTTACTGATACCGAAGGAAGTAGGAATCATACCTGGAGGCGTATCATTCTACTACCAACCCACTCGTGTCTAATATAACATGGCATAGCATACATAACATAACACAGCACATACAAACCTTACCCGGCCCCCATAAGCCGGGAGGTACAATCAACACAGAATCTATGCCCCTACCCCGGTCATCCCATCTCCTATAGTGGCTGTAAGCATCCTGCCGGTCCCTGGGTATGCACTTGGGCTCGCTGAGCCCCTGACTATAACTGTATCTGAGTCCGAAGGACTCTAAATCAACACCCCGCGCGTACCCGCTCGACGGGGGTGTATAAGGGCCGACCAAGGCACAATATGGGGAAACTGGCATCCCATCTTCGTCCCCTTGCGGGACGGCATATCACTCCGTAGAGTGACGTATCCTCGTCCTCTGGCGGACGAGTTGATACAGCTATTAACCCTGGGCGGTCAGGGATGCTAGGTAATCCAACCCCAATCAATACAATGGTCTCGACTAATCATGCTGTCTGTGTATCTCATAAGCCAAAACTAATAGGCGTGATGTATTATATAGATCATATACTGGGCTAATAATAGCAATCTGTAAGTGTCTGATACATGCTGAGATAGGTAAGTATAAATGTGAATATAGTTCCCTGTCTAACTGTACTGGGCAAAGGCTATACAAGCGGGTGTTTCTGCTGAAGGCTATGCTATTCACTAGGTTTCTGTATTAACATGATTTCCTATTTCCAACATGCTTTCTAAACTATATACAGTTACTATTCTATATCTGGAATGCTTTACTGATGCTGTACTACCTTGCGAGGTTTCAGCTAAACACAACAATATCTTGGCAGGGCATTTTATATGACATACTGAATATACTGAGCAATCTTACTCATTTATATTCGAATCTATATCATACGGATAGGTATCGTACACGTTACGGCCCAAAACTGCTCATATTGCACCAATATTCAAAATAACACGATAATCGATTTCTAAACATGCAACTGGTCTGTAAATTACTATACTACTTTGATGTCACTCAACTTGCCGAGGAAACTTAACTTTACATACCTTATCTTTGAATATTCGTCCGTCGGACGAGGCTCGGCCGGTACTTCTACTGCTTTCTCCCAACTGCATTCATAAATACGTCAATCAATACTAAATACAACGTTATTTCAAAAGGGAACGTCACTTTCGATATAGTTTATAGCCTAAACTTAGGCTTATCGAAAGACGGTCGAAAACTCGCTATTTTTCAGCAGCTCAGAAGGGAGAAATATTTACTTCTCAGCTAGGAACACATAGACATTAATTTAGAGCAATTCTACTTACTTTAGTTCAGCGGCTCGCCGATTCGTCGGCCGTATTTCGTGAAACTAATTCCGTAGAAATGCTCTCTGCTGCTAAATACCTTGGTATCTAGGATTAATTTGGGTTTGGGCAGCGTTTGGCAGCGTAATCGGATGAAAATATTTAATTTTCCTACGTTTTCTCTCTGCTTCTGCGCTATTCTGGAAAATTTATAAGGATTAATAAGTTTCAACCGAAGTGGGGGCTTTATATACTTGGGCCTAGACAAGGGCAACGTGGCACGGAGCCATCGCGGAGGCCTCCCCTCCGTGACACGCTGCCATCGCGGAGGGGCTCTGCCTCGGCTCCTCCCGCGATGGTTCGACAGGTTTCTCATCCGATCTTTTTCCGGGCCTTTCCCTAGCACGTATGGCTTTCAAATATGCTTAACCAACATGCGAGTAGGTCGTCTAAGTGCCGGGAATTCTACGGGGTATAACATTCTCCCCCCCTTAGGAACATTCATCCTCGAATGTATACTGCTATCTAGAGGACTGTTTACTTTACTTTCTGGGAAAATTTTGGCAGAGTTTCCCCTGTAATACGGACTATCGCAACGCCCTGAACCGCAGAAAAAGTCCAACACAGGCACTGCACACGATATTCTACAATCCACTGGACAACTGAATACCATTTCTTTCTTTATCATTTACAGCATACATACCATAAAGTACTGTGTAAATAGTAATACGGACATACCTGTCGTCTGACTAGGCCTGAAATAAGTGAGGATATCTGATTTTCATGTCTTCTTCAGCCTCCCACGTCATTTCTTCCCGATTTCTGTTATGCCACAATACCTTGACAGATGCAACATCTTTAGTTCTCAGCCTGCTGTCTAGGATAGCTACGGGAACCTCTTCGTAGGCTAACCCCTCTGTGATCTGAACATCTTGGACTGGAACTACTGTAGAAGGGTCCCCTACGAACTTTCTTAACATGGAAACGTGGAATACTGGATGAACAGATGCTAATTCTGGAGGCAAGTTTAACTCATATGCCACGCGGCCTATTTTTCGCCGAATTTGGTACGGCCCAATGAATCTTGGGCTAAGCTTGCCTTTCTTGCCAAACCTCATTACCCCTTTCATCGGGGACACTTTCAGATATACCCAGTCGTTTACCGAAAATTCTAGATTTCTGCGCCGTCTATCTGCGTATGACTTCTGACGACTCTGAGCGGTCAGTAAAGGTTCCCGGACAAGATTTATCTTTTCCTCGGACTGCCGAACGATGTCTGGGCCAACTAATGCTGATTCTCCTGTTTCAAACCAGCCCACCGGTGATCTACATTTTCGCCCGTACAATGCCTCGAAAGGCGCCATCTGAATAGCTGAATGGTAGCTATTATTATAAGCAAATTCGATTAACGAAAGATGTTCATCCCAGCTACCCCCAAAATCTAACACACACGCTCGTAGCATATCTTCGAGCGTCTGAATTGTACGTTCAGCTTGCCCGTCTGTCTGAGGATGGAATGCTGTGCTCAAATTAATCTGCGTCCCCAGACCTTTCTGAAATGACTGCCAGAACCTAGCTGTAAACTCTGCCCCTCTGTTTGAAATGATGGACACCGGCACTCCATGTAATCTAACTATTTCTCTGATATACAATTCGGCAAAATCCTCAGCTGAGAAGGTAGCCCTTACTGGCAAGAAATGAGCTGATTTTGTCAGCCTATCAACTATTACCCAAATGGAATCATTTCTGCGTCTGGTACGGGGTAACCCTGTTACAAAATCCATATTTATTGCTTCCCATTTCCACATAGGTATTGATATCTCTTGAGTCAAACCGCCCGGTTTCTGGTGCTCGGCTTTTACCTACTGACAATTAGAACATCTAGACACAAATTCAGCTATCTCAGCTTTCATACCTGGCCACCAATAGATGTCTCTGATATCGTGGTACATTTTCGTCGCCCCTGGATGAAGGGAATAGCGAGCGTAGTGTACCTCGTGCATGATCTGTCCGCGAAGTCCTGAGACATTCGGGACACAAAGGCGGCCCTTACAGCGTAGCACACCATCCTCGGTTGTCTGAAAATCTGGCTCCTTACCCTTCTGAACTCTATCTCTGAGCTGGACTAAATCGGGATCCTCGTACTGTCGTTCTTTTACCTCTGCAACCAATGATGACACTGCAGAATTCTGAATTACGGCCCCATTATTTTCTGTTTCCATTACTCGAACGGCTAGGCCGGCTAACTGATGGATTTCTTTGGCTAACTTCTGCTTCTCAGGTCGCAAATACGCTAAACTCCCCATTGACTTACGGCTCAGGGCATCTGCTACAACATTAGCTTTTCCGGGGTGGTATAGAATATTTACATCATAGTCTTTTAACAACTCCAACCAGTGGCGTTGCCGCAGATTCAACTCCCTCTGAGTGAAAATGTACTGTAGGCTCTTATGATCTGTATAAATATCAACATGAACGCCGTACAGATAATGCCTGCACATCTTTAAGGCATGAATTACTGCGGCCAATTCTAGGTCATGGGTAGGGTAATTCTTTTCGTGTTTCCTCAGCTGTCTGGAAGCATATGCAATTACTCTACCATACTGCATCAACACACAGCCCAGCCCGACACCTGACGCGTCACAATAAACTGAATACCCTTCTGTGCCCTCCGGCAGTGCTAGTACTGGGGCGGAGGTTAACCTGTCTTTCAGTTCCTGGAAATTCTGCTCACATGCCTCCGTCCACTGAAACTTGGCTGCTTTCTGTGTCAATTTAGTTAAAGGTGCTGCAATGGTTGAGAACCCTTCAACGAACCTCCGATAGTATCCTGCCAACCCCAGAAAGCTACGAACTTCAGTCGGGGTGGTAGGCCTGGGCCATGACTTAACTGCTTCTATCTTCTGCTTGTCTACCTGTATACCAGCATCTGAGACTATATGCCCCAAAAAGGCCACTGAGTTAAGCCAGAATTCACACTTCGAAAATTTAGCATACAATTGGCGGTCCCTGAGAATCTGGAGCACTGTCCGCAAATGAGTCCGGTGATCTGCCTCAGAGCGAGAATACACCAGAATATCATCAATAAATACTATCACGAACAAGTCCAGGAAAGGTTTGAAAATACTGTTCATCAGGTCCATAAAGACTGTCGGGGCATTTGTTAGCCCGAAGGACATAACCAGAAATTTAAAATGTCCATATCGGGTCCTGAATGCTGTCTTAGGGATGTCCCTCTCACGTACTCGGACCTGGTGATATCCGGACCGCAAGTCAATCTTAGAAAAGTATCTGGCTCCCTGTAACTGATCAAATAGGTCATCAATCCTAGGAAGCGGATACTTATTCTTTACTGTAACTTTATTGAGTTGCCGATAGTCTATGCACATTCGGAGCGAGCCATCTTTCTTTCTCACGAACAAGAATGGCGCACCCCACGGGGAAGTACTCGGCCTGATAAAACCTTTATCTAACAAGTCTTTCAACTGCTCCTTTAATTCTCTGAGTTCTGCAGGAGCCATACGATAAGGAGGTATTGATATTGGCTGAGTGCCTTGTAGCAAGTCAATAGCAAAGTCTATTTCCCTTTCTGGGGGAATACCAGGTAACTCATCAGGAAATACATCTGGGAATTCATTTACCACTAGGACAGACTGGAGTGTCGGAGATTCTGCTTGGACATCCTGAACTCTGACAAGATGGTAAATGCACCCCTTAGATATCAACTTTCTCGCCCGAAGGTAGGAAATAAACCTACCTTTTGGCGCTGCCCTTCCACTCCCGTACTGCCTCCCCCGGGAAGTGGAATCGGACCGTTTTGGTCCAACATTCAACATTAGCAAAACATGGTACTAACCAGTTCATACCCATTATGGCATCGAAATCTATCATCTCTAACTCGACCAGATCTACTGTGGTCTGACGATCAGCAACCTCTACTGTACACCCGCGGTAAATTCGGCTAGCTGTGATGGAGTCACCGACGGGCGTAGATACTAAAGAGGGCTGCTGTAATGATTCTGGTACAATACTAAACTTCCGTGCCACAAATGGAGTAATATAGGACAAAGTAGACCCTGGATCAATTAGCACATAAGCAGGGTGTGAGCAGATAGTTAGCATACCTATCACAACATCAGGCGATGCCTCTGAATCTTGCCTCCCTGGTAAGGCATATGTGCGGCTTGGACCCGCACCTGTACTGGAGGCCCCTGATCTGCCTCGACCCCTGCCTGCTGAAACTGGGGGCCTGCGTCCAGTCGAGGATGCTGTAGCTCGTGATCCTGTTGATGCCCTATCCTGTCTGTCCCGGAACTCACGACCTCTGGCTGGACAATCTCTCATCAAATGGCCTTCTTGGCCACAAATATAGCATGCGGTGGAACCATACCTGCATGCTCCAGAATGACGTCGACTGCATATAGGGCAAAGTGGTAGGGTATACCTACTCTGCTCCGCCCTCCTCTGTGACGGTGAATCTGTTGTCTGCGAACCTCTACCAGCCTCTGACTGCCCCCTGCGGCTGAATCTACCTCCCTGTGACTGTGGCGGAGGCGGGGGCCTGGGCGGCCTGTCTAACAATCGTGGCCTGGGTCCTCCCCGGGCCTCTCTTTATAACTCAGCTGGCCTATCCCGGCGACGCTGCTCCTGATTAACCCTTCTGATTTCCCGATGTCGCTGTCTGATGCCCTCAATATTCTAGGCAAATGCCTGGATTCGGGAAATATCCATATCTTCTCGTAGTGTGGCCGTGATATAAGTCTCGACATACTCTGGGTTCAACCCCATAATAAAACGGTGCACTCTGGATGCCATGGTATCCACGAAAGCAGGTGCATATCGAGCCAAGGAGTCAAACCGCAAGGAATATTCCCGAACACTCATGGCCCCCTATTCCAGATGTAGGAACTGGTCTACCCGGGCCTGTCGGATCTCCCGCGGCAAATAGTGATCTAGAAAGGCTCCTGAAAAGCTGGACCAGGTGGGAGGGGGAACATCTCTCCCTCGGGACCTCTCCCAGCTTTCATACCATAACACCGCAATATCTCGCAACCGGAATGCGGCCAATTCAACTGACTCAGTAGGCGTAGCATGCATAACCCTGAAGATTCTCTGCATCTGATCCAGAAAATCCTGGGGGTCCTCGGTGCGGTCCGTGCCTGTAAACTGTGGGGGATTCAAGGCTAAGAACTCTCATACCCTCGAACTACCGGGCCCTCCTAATGCTTCTGCAACTGTGGATGGCATTTGCTGCCGCTGAGCAGCCATCACCTGTGCTATCATAACTACCGCACTCCTAACCTCCTGGTCAGAAGGTGTTGGTATAGGGATTGCTGAAGATACCGTCGCTCCAAACGGCTCCTGACGTGGTGGAGACTGCTGAGGAGGCTGAGATGAAGCCTCTGTAGGGCCCTCTGATCGGGCTGTCTCCAAATGAGGGGAGGCATCGTGCTGGTGCCCTCCCCTGCTGCAATGTCTAAGCTCCGACCTGTGACGGGATGGCGCTGGTCTGACATTATCTGTAGCCAAAGAATATGGTAAGATTTTAGGAATTCAACCCTATACTGTACCGCTCTATGGCACGACTGAATCAGAATAAAAGACAACCATCCTATCATGCCTTGCAGCCTCCTACCCATAGTATGTGGTGCACAACACATCCATGGACAGGACTCTACTTAGCATGGCTTGCAGACTCCCTGGGATACGACCTGCTCTGATACCAAGTTTGTCACACCCCGCCTTGGGGGGGGGGGGGTACGACTGGCACCTGGTGCCCTACTAAGATCTGACTTGCTAGACTGTTAAGCCTGGGCGCGTCTGGCGCCTGGCTGGCTCTAACTCAGATTTCTGGAAACAAAGGGCTATATAACGGCTGTAAATATAGCCCCCGGCCCATTGGCCTATCGCCTGCTGTACCTGTTTTGGCAGCTAACCAGAAATATAGTAACTCAGGGAAACCTATACGGGCTGACAAGGCCACCATGCTGTCTAGTTATCTGCTGCTTAATCAAAAAGCATAAAAGAAGCTACGTGACCGGCAAGGTCACCACTACTGACAACTATGGCCTCACACGACCATCACAGAAGTAAGAAAGAGCAAGGACAACTATACAACTGCACGGCCCCACACGACCGGCTCATCTGACCATAGGGATTTCATACAGAATGCAAGCCTCTAGGAATAGTAATAGAACTGATCGGGACAGGGCCCTGACCTACCCATTCTATATACAACAAAAGGAACTAAACTACACCTCTGAAATTCAGCCTCCGGATGACTGGAGCTAAATACTCAACCGCTGACAGGGAGTCACGTAGAATCGCCTGCTCATCTAGGAGTACCTGCAGGCAAGTAATGCAGCGCCCCACTGGGCGTCAGTACCACTGGTACTGAGTATGTAAAGCAACTGAAATAATATAACTGAAAACAACATCTGAAAGCAATAATATGACTGATGAAGCAGAAGTAGGAGGAATAACTTAACTGTCTGATGAAGTAGATTGTACCTGCTCTTACTGATACCGAAGGAAGTAGGAATCATACCTGGAGGTGTATCATTCTACTACCAACCCACTCGCGTCTAATATAACATGGCATAGCATACATAACATAACACAGCACATACAAACCTTACCCGGCCCCCATAAGCCGGGAGGTACAATCAACACAGAATCTATGCCCCTACCCCGGTCATCCCATCTCCTATAGTGGCTGTAAGCATCCTGCCGGTCCCTGGGTATGCACTTGGGCTCACTGAGCCCCTGACTATAACTGTATCTGAGTCCGAAGGACTCTAAATCAACACCCCGGGCGTACCCGCTCGACGGGGGTGTATAAGGGCCGACCAAGGCACAATATGGGGAAACTGGCATCCCATCTTCGTCCCCTTGTGGGACGACATATCACTCCGTAGAGTGACGTATCCTCGTCCTCTGCCGGACGAGTCGATACAGCTATTAACCCTGGGCGGTCAGGGATGCTAGGTAATCCAACCCCAATCAATACAATGATCTCGACTAATCATGCTGTCTGTGTATCTCATAAGCCAAAACTAATAGGCATGATGTATTATATAGATCATATACTGGGCTAATAATAGCAATCTGTAAGTGTCTGATACATGCTGAGACAGGTAAGTATAAATGTGAATATAGTTCCCTGTCTAACTGTACTGGGCAAAGGCTATACAAGCGGGTGTTTCTGCTGAAGGCTATGCTGTTCACTAGGTTTCTGTATTAACATGATTTCCTATTTCCAACATGCTTTCTAAACTATATACAGTTACTATTCTATATCTGGAATGCTTTACTGATGCTGTACTACCTTGCGAGGTTTCAACTAAACACAACAATATCTTGGCAGGGCATTTTATATGACATACTGAATATACTGAGCAATCTTACTCATTTATATTCGAATCTATATCATACGGATAGGTATCGTACACGTTACGGCCCAAAACTGCTCATATTGCACCAATATTCAAAATAACACGATAATCGATTTCTAAACATGCAATTGGTCTGTAAATTACTATACTACTTCGATGTCACTCAACTTGCCGAGGAAACTTAACTTTACATACCTTATCTTTGAATATTCGTCCGTCGGACGAGGCTCGGCCGGTACTTCTACTGCTTTCTCCCAACTGCATTCATAAATACGTCAATCAATACTAAATACAACGTTATTTCAAAAGGCAACGTCACTTTTGATATAGTTTATAGCCTAAACTTAGGCTTATCAAAAGACGGTCGGAAACTCGCTATTTTTCAGCGGCCCAGAAGGGAGAAATATTTACTTCTCAGCTAGGAACACATAGACATTAATTTAGAGCAATTCTACTTACTTTAGTTCGGCGGCTCGCCGATTCGTCGGCCGTATTTCGTGAAACTAATTCCGTAGAAATGCTCTCTGCTGCTAAATACCTTGGTATCTAGGATTAATTTGGGTTTGGGCAGCGTTTGGCAGCGTAATCGGATGAAAATATTTAATTTTCCTACGTTTTCTCTCTGCTTCTGCGCTATTCTGGAAAATTTATAAGGATTAATAAGTTTCAACCGAAGTGGGGGCTTTATATACTTGGGCCTGGACAAGGGCAACGTGGCACGGAGCCATCGCGGAGGCCTCCCCTCCGTGACACGCTGCCATCGCGGAGGGGCTCTGCCTCGGCTCCTCCCGCGATGGTTCGATAGGTTTCTCGTCCGATCTTTTCCCGGGCCTTTCCCTAGCACGTATGGCTTTCAAATATGCTTAACCAACGTGCGAGTAGGTTGTCTAAGTGCCGGGAATTCAACGGGGTATAACAAAAAGTTCTTCTCAATTCTATGAATTCAAGTTCTAAATCAAGTTCATGATCTTATAGGGTTTTAACCCAATTTTAGGAAATCCTCTACGGTTTGTTTATTGGTTAATCTCCTTCATGTTTCAGAGTATGTTGTAAGATTTATGGGCAGATTTTATACCTATTTGAATATAAATTCATGATTTCAAGTTTTAGAAAATTATCCCAATTATGCAAGTTTCATGAAAAGTCAAGTTAATGATTCATGATATTAAGTATGATGAAATATCTAGCATGATTGAATATTTACAAGTTTCCCATGTATGAATCCATGATTTTCCTTATAAAGTGTATTTCAAGTATTCATGGTTTTTAACATTTGGGAAAGCCCACAAAAGCCAAGTATGTTTCATGATTTAGCCAAGGCTAATAAGATCAGTTATGATATATTTATTGTGGAGTAAAGAATCCTAATGTTCAGATTCAAGCTATGTTTTGAGAGTATGATTATATGAGCATTATAAATGTGTTGGGAGTAGTGTCTAGTAGCGAGTATGCTAGGAGTTCCAAGGTTCCCTGTTCTCATAAACTACATGCTAATGTAGGTATGTTTTGGGGCCTCTCAAGAGAGTGTTTCCCCCTATCTAAGGGCACACTGTGATACCACACCTTACTTATCGTTTTCCCTGGCAAGGCTTAGGATGGCCCTCTCTACGTGGGAAAGATCTGGGATCATTATGCTCTTATACAAGGTGGTTGTCGGTTAAGACGAGTCTCCTATTGTTCTTCATGGTTTCAGTTATACTTATTCAATTTGTTTTACTTACCTTGCATACTCCGTACATTCCCAGTACTGACTGCATATTCTATGTAGTATCATTTCATGATACAGGATCAGACGTTCAAACTAAGTCCTGCCATTAGCCAGTCTCTAGAGCTTAGTCCAGTCTTTTGTTGGTGAGTCCTCATCCTTGGAGGATCTTCACATTGTTAAGTTGTGTTACTTTTAGTTTCAGACTTTTAGTGAGCTAGTTGGGGATGTTGTCCCATCAGCTCTTTAGTTATGTTACAGAATTTTTCAGATGATGTGTAGAATTCCCGCCTTATTAGTGTTGACTCAAATTATGATTATTATGTATGCAGACTTTCGCTTGTTCATTTTTAGTTTTTCAGTTTCCATTAAATGTATTCTCTTTAGACGCTATGTTCATGCCTTGGGCCGATTTGGAGCCATTCGTGATTCTAGGTTCCATGTCTCAGTCCGAACCTATGTTCGGGTCATGACATCTTCAAAATGGTTTCTGAAAACAATGTCTTTGGATGGATGGATGAACATAAGGACTATTCATCAGACAGTTGGTCCGTCCTTTGCGTAGTCTTCTTGACAGATTTTTGGCTTTGACTCCTCTCTTTTTAATTTTTGTTAGGTTCCTAAAACATGACATAATGTGGTTAGTATCCACTTAATCTATCTCTTAAAGACATGCATAATGATATGAAATAAAGTAAATATATGTCACAAATTCCCGACACATCAACACCCTCAACTTAAATCATTTGCTTGTCCTCAAGTAAACTAAAAAGAGAAACCCTAACATCTTATCACGCCTGAGTCTACACCCTGGACAAGACACGGTACTTGGTGCCATAAGTGACCCCAAGCTAACACATAATCTAACATTTGCACTGGTATACTAAGTAAACATAAGCGGAAGCTTTAAAAGAAATATTTCTAAATCAATACTACTGAAGGTGTAAGACATTAATGAAAACAATACCAAACAACTATGTCTGAAAGCCATTACTAGCTGATGAGTTGCTGGGATAAGCCCCCAGCTAACTATAAAGTCTGACTGAAAAGAAACTAACGGAAAAGCAAACAATGTTCTCGGAAGATAGGGACTCACCAAAGGGACTGCTACTACTAAAATGTCGAGAGGAACTACTAAAGAAGCTGGGACTGAGAACCTGCACCAATATCATAATGCCATACAACATAAAAAGTATGCGTCAGTACTTTGAATGTACAGAGTAAGTGAGATATAAAATAAGCATGGGACATAAACCACTGAGATGAAATATCATGTAATGACCAACTGATACTTAATAATGGTAAACTAAGTTATAAGTGATGTGGCCTGACTGGTGGTCAATAACATGTTCTGGAACTGAGTGACTAAACTGAGCTAAACTGAGCTGAACTGAACTAAACAGACTGAAAAGTGGGAGCGTCTATAACCGACATATAACCACATGAGCTGAACGTGGAGTCTGATGTATACACCCCATCGGAGAAAACTGACTGTACCTTGCCAGGGTATAATGGATGGTTGGGTGATCACAAAGTTGGGGCCTGTTGGGCCAATAACCTATGGTAGAAACATTGTTCTGGAAACCTGGGGGCACTGGAACCCCGGTCCACTTGGTGCTAAGTACTACTCACACTGGATAGTCCTAACTTGACTACTAAGTTGATAGTTCGAAGCTGGGGTCCTGGACTAAGTTAGGAATACTTATCTGGAAGTACCCTGAGAGTCTATCGGACTAGATAACTGTAAATTGGTATTCTAAGACTGTCCATAGCTGCTTATCTGGAAGCGTCATAACCATCTAAAGAAAAAACTAATAACTAAAAGTACTTGTTCTAAGACTGATCAGATCTGCTTATCCTGAAGCGTTGTGACCGTCTGGAGAACAAAGTAATAACTGATAACTAAAAACTAGGACTGGGTGGTATTACTGACACCTTAAGAAACTGCCGATAGTCAAACATATCAACTGATATTTCTATAAGAAACTGGAATTTTTCTGAGTACTGACTGAGACTAAACAATCACTAATTCTAATCTTGATCAAGCAACTGTATTATCCTGGTAATTTCAAGAACAACTAAAATCAAGAAACACTTGTATTTAGAACATGCTAAAAATACTAACTTCACTGTATTTAAGAAGTTAGGGCTAAAATCATATAATTTCATGAAAAGAGATAATAACTAGAAGTATAGCCAACAACAGCTGTAATTATTCATGAAAATCATAATAGGAAAAAATCCATAATTTACTGACAAATGAACCCTAGTGGTAAACTTCAGGGCTAGAACTGCAAAGCATTTCACATGAGTTTAGGTTACAAGGGAAGGACAATCCCCTTGTTGAATTCTCACATACCTGGTGTAGAAATCTCGGAGAAAACCCTTGAGAAATCTAAGAAGTAGAAACCCTTGCTCCTACTCTATGCTTCCTGACTGAGTTTCTATGTTCTAACTTGGGAGAATGAGAGGAATGAAGAGGGAACGTCGATTACTTCCCTAAATCCCCTAAATATAACCCAAAATGACATAGGGATTAAAAAGGTGGAAAGTTACAAAAATGCCCTTGAAAGAAAATTTGGAAAACTGCCCGACAGGGACCAATGGGTCACACAACGAGTCGTTGGTTGATACCACGACTCGTTGGGACTAGTAGTTGGTCCTGGGCCTAGAATTGGGACTCATTGGAACTGGCAACGAAGAGACCACGACTCGTTGGATGAACCAATGGGTCGTTGGTACCTCTCATTGTCACTGGCAGGAAAACTTGGTCCCTCAGCCGATGGACAATGCAATGATTCATTTGTAGAACCAACGGGTCATTGTGTCTGCTCGTGGTCAACACTGCCTGGACCTGAGATCTGGCGACGGGTGGAGACGATGACTCGTTAGAGGTGACAGCGAGTCATTGGTCCTACTTGTTGCTTCTGGGAGATTCCTGGTAGATTTCTGAACTTGGGATGCAACGGACGACAGGGCAACTCATTACTCCTTCCAACGATTCCTCCTATGCCTCACTAGTTCGGGGAGGCAAATTCTACAGAGTTGACAACAGCTCAGACAATAGCCCATTAGAGGTGACAATGATCCATTTTATGGGTCGTTCTGTGATAAATTTTTTTGGATTCCCCTGATTTTTCATGCAGTGTCTGAGTTTGGTCTAGGAAAGTTTTGGGGTGTTACAATATCTCCCCCTTGGGATCATTCATCCTCGAATGAAGGCTAAAGCTGTTTAAAAACTTAGAAAAGAGCTGCAATTCCTAGACTGAAACTATAAACTGATTTCTAAAGGAATGGTTGACTCTAAACTGATTTAACCATACTAACTGAGTTAACACAACTAGAGTGCACATTGAACATCAAAATGGAGCTGATGAGTAAGGAAATAAATAGAGTACTAAGGAGGAATTTAATACTTGATGCTAAAACTGAATTGGAAGGGAATAAATGACGGTATTTAGCCATCATGTCTACTTCTTCCTCCCATGTGGCTCTCTCAACTAGCTGGTTCCTCCACAAGACTTTCACTGAAGCGACTTCCTTGTTTCTCAGCTTACGAACTTGACGGTCTAGGATCTGAACTGGGACCTCTTTGTAAGAGAGACTATCCTTCACTCCCACACTGTCTAGTGGCACAACTAAGGTTGGATCAATTATACACTTCTTCAACAATGACACAAGGAAGACTGGATGCACATATACTCACTCCGAAGGTAATTCTAACTCATAGGAAACATTGCCAATTCACCTCAGAATCTTGTAGGGTCCTACATACCTCGGACTAAGTGTTCCTTTCTTTCCAAACCTCATCACACCTTTCATGGATGAAATTTTCAGATACAACCAGTAATCTACAACGAATTCTAACTCCCTCCTCTTCACATCAGCATATGATTTCTATCGGCTCTGAGTTGTTTTCAACCTTTCTCTAATCAGTTGCACTTCTACATAGCTTCATGAACTGAGTCCAGTCCTATCAAGGTAGCTTTGCCAACCTCAAACCACCCTATAGGAGACCTACACCTCCTACTATATAATGCCTCAAACAGGTCCTTCTAAATACTAGAGTGGTAGTTGTTGTTGTATGAAAACTCGACGAGAGATAGGTGATAATCCCAACTACCCTTGAAGTCGATCACACAAGATCTCAGCATATCTTCTAAGGTCTGAATAGTCCACTTAGCTTGTCCATCCATCTAAGAGTGAAAAGTTGTGCCGAGTTTGACCTAAGTAACGAGTCCTTTCTAAAATAACCTCTAGAAATGTGAGGTGAACAGAGTAACTCTATCTAAAATAATTGATAAGGGAACTCCATGTAGTATAATGTCACGACCCGAGAGTACACCCGGATAATAGACACGGGACAAGATGCCCCGAAAGACTCTAAGTCAACCCATGGCGTAAGCATATATCTAATTCATTCACATAAGGCGGAAAACCTAGCTTAACAACCATTAACTAACTAAAAATCATAACATGAGATATAAGAAACAACATTACATGATCCAAACATAAATGGTTGAATATTACAAATAGGTCTGAAAGCCTCTAATCATAACAGACGGGTTGAAGGGACAAGACCCCAACTAATCCCAACATTCTTAAAACAAAAGATAAGCAGGGGCCGAACCTGAAGCCCTCAAATCATGAGGACTCACCACTAGAAGCTGAGAGCGGAACTGAGAGCAAGCTAGGAATGATGCTGAACCTACGAACCAGATCCTGAAAGTATGTGGGTCAGTACTTGGAAGGTACTAAGTATGTAAGGTATGTAAAACAATACTTAAAGAATAAAAGTAATAGGAGCGGGGACATCATGATCATAAGACTGAAATCGTAAATATATCATAAGGCTCAAGATTTCCAAAATATTCGTAAACCTGTCATAGTCGTATATGTGGGAAAAATATTTCATAAAACATAACTTGAGCCAAAAGAACATAATCATACATGCATTAAAAACCATGAGGAACAATGGGAGATTTCTACAACTGACATACCCCATATGAGCACACATGGAGCCCGACTTGTAAACCTAGTCGGGAGGTCGTCCATACCTTGCCAAAGGTATGAACCATGAAAGGCGTGATGTCACTCATGAAGGACCCGTAGGTAAAAAAGGGAAAGTCCTTGAGGAGGTCCCAAACATAACCTACGGTGGCACGTAGTTTTGAGATTCAGGGCGTAACCTAGGCCCTGAACCTACTCGGTGTTAAGTACTACTCCCAAAACATGCAACGTGCTCATAGAAATTCATACATGACATGCATGGCTAGTTAAATAATGATAATCATAACGTGCTTGAGAATTCGTAATACTATCCATGGAATTGGGCTCATAGATCGGCCAAAATCGTAGTTCATAAATCATAAGCGACATGTGGGCATTGCCCAAAATTTCAATCATACTTGAAATGCTTAAATTTATAGGAAACGTGATCATAATAACATGATTAATTGAAAACATGCTTGAAATTTAAAAGTTCATATCATGCTTGAGAAGTCACCATAACCGTGAATTTCACTAAAACCCCCATGGTTTGGCACATGTGCTTTTGAGGATTTAAACCATCAAATATTGAATAAGAGATAAGTGAAAAAAGCACAACAATTGACACCTATGATTTTAGAGATACTACAACATGCTCATATCGATGTTTGGAGGAAACATGCATTTGAGTTAAGACCCATCACGTCTTGGTAACTTTAAGCATAGAATGAGGGAGAAGTTGGGAATGGGTAGGGACTAAAACACCCATTCAAGACCCCACATACCTGGAATTACTTGATTCGTAACTCCCTTGAAAAGCCCTAGATGGAATCTTGAAGAATTGAAGAACACTTGAATCCCTTTCCTCTTACTCCTCTAATATTAGATGCATCAAATGAGGTTTATCATGGATGATTTCCCCTTAAAATACCCTGTCCTAACCTCAAAACAACATAGTTTAGGTCTTAGAAGTGTAGGAAATTACAAGAAGGCCCTTACTAATTCGCAGGAAATAACTGCCAGGTGACCTTAACGGGCGGCTTGACGACTCGTTACCAAGGGCAACGAGTCGTTAGGTCATTTCATCAAGTCCACTGGAAATTTTCACCTTGGCCCTTAACGTAGGACATGAAGACTCGTCCCCCGAGGTAATGACTCGTTACCAACTTCCGTCAAGTACACAATCTCATCGTTAATTAAATCCTAAACCTTTCCCCACGGTGGACCTGATGACTCATGGTAGCTAACCATGAGTTGTTCCCATGTCTGTGGGGACCTCAGCTCCTCAACTCAGTCCAACCTTCCCACGAGCCACCTGACGACTTGTGGGGTCTCCTCACGAGTGGTCTAATGAATCATCCTGCACTGCTGCAACATTTTCTAGATTTTTCCCCGTTTGAATCTCGGGTATGATCCTTTGGTATAACATCTAACAAAATCTCGGATGTACAGTTTAGCATAATCCTCAGCTGAGTCTGTAGTTTTAACTAGGAGGAAATGTGCTGACTTGGTCATCCGATCTACTATCACCCAAATTGAATCATGCTGCCGAACAGTACGAGGTAGACCTGTGAATATCCTTTGCTAACCTGTGAATATCCTTTGCTAGTTCTTTTCTGCCCTCTTCAACATGAGCAATGCTCCCCATGGACATCCTGCTTAGGGAATCAACCACAACATTGGCCTTGCCCAGGTGGTATAGCACTCTCATGTCACAATCCTTCAGTAACTTCAACCACTATCTCTGACGAAGGTTTAAATCTTTTTGACTAAACATGTACTGAAGGTTGTTGTGATCGGTGAAAAGGTCCACGTGAACTCCATAAAGTTAATGCCTCCATATTTTAGAGAAAACACCACTGCCACCAATTCAAGATCATTATTCGGATAATTCTTCTCATGAACCTTGAGCTGTCTAGAGGCACAAGCGATCAACTTACCTCGCTGCTGAGATTCTTGGACGAGGAAAAGCGGCACTAGGGGGGAACTCTTCTATCCAAATGGTAAGGAATTATACTTGAGTTTTTTAGTCACAGGAGATGAAATAGATGAGAATCCTTTCACGAACCGTCGATAATAACCGGCTGGCCCCAGGAAAATTCCAAAATCTGTTGGGGAAGTAGGTCTTGGTTAGTCTTTCACCGCCGCTATCGTTGAGGATCTACCTAAATACCCTCACCTGAGACCACATGATTGAGGAAAGCCACATACTTCAGCCAGAATTCACATTTTCTTAATTTAGCGAACAACTGGCGGTCTTTGAGAGTGCAACACAATCCTTAGATAGTTAGCATACTCCTCCTTATTTTTGGAGTATACCAAAATGTCATATATGAATACAATGACGAACATGTCTAGATACTATTTAAATACTCTATTCATCAGGTCCATGAAAGCTGCCAGGGCATTAGTTATTCTAAAGGACATAACCATAAATTCATAGTGACCATACCGAGTTCTGAAGGCTGTTTAGGTATGTCACATTCCCCGACCATAAGCTGATGATACCCCGACCAAAGATCTACCTTGGAAAAACAATTGGCTCCTTGAAGTTGATCGAACAAGTCATCAATCCTGGGTAGGGGATACCTGTTCTTAACTGTAACCTTGTTCAGTTGACAGTAGTCGATACACATTCTAAGAGTACCGTCTTTCTTTTGCACGAACAACACTGGATCACCCCATGGAGAGATGTTGGGTCTGATAAAATCCTTGTCAAGAAGGTCTTTTAGCTGTTCCTTCAACTCCTTAAGCTCAGCTAGAGCCATTCTGTAAGGAGGAATAGAGATGGGTTAAGTGTCTGGAAGAAGGTCTATGCTGAAGTCTATTTCTCTTTTGGGAGGGACTCAGGGAAGATCTTCATGAAAGACATAAGGGAACTTACTAACAACTTGAATTGACTGAATAGTTGGGGTCTCAGAGCTTGAATCTTTAACCCAAACTAGCTGATAGATGCACCCTTTCGAAATGAGCTTCCTTGCCTTAAGGTAGGAAATAAACCGACCCTTAGGCGCTAAAACACTACCCATCCATTCTAAGACTGGCTCATTGGGGAACTGAAACCTGATAACTTTTGTTCTGCAATCGACTAAGGCATAACAAGAATGTAACCAATCCATGCCAAGAATGAGGTCGAAATCGACCATGTATAGCTCTACTAGATCGACTGGAATGACTTTATTCAACAAAGATACTTGGTAGTTTCGATATACCCAGCTGGCTCTAAGTAACTCACCAACTGGGGTAGAGACTGAGAATGGTTCTGAGAGAACTTCTGGACTGATTTCAAACTTAACAGCTACATAAGGAGTCATGATTGATAGTGTGGCTCCTTGATCTAGTAGGGTATATAAATCTAGGTGGAAAAGACGTAACATACCCGTGGCAGCATCAAGTGAGCTCTCCTGATCCTGACAAGAGGACGAAGCATAAAAGTGATTTTCGCGCTGACCGCCATCCAGACCTTAAGTATTTCCTTGCTGAGTTGGACGACCTGCTGGGGCTACTGAAGTAGACTGAGCTCTCCCCGTCCAGCTGAAGAACACTCTTTTAACATATGACCCAACTGCCCACATCTAAAGCAACCCTCCTTGCCCATGCGGCATTCCCCCGGACGGTTCTTGCCATACTTAGGACAAGCTGGGTAACGGTTTTTGGCACTGAAACTCTAGGATTGAGAGCTAGATGCTCCACCTTTCCGATCCTCGCGGGACTGGAAAGTAGGGGCGCTGGCTGATGTGGGTGCTGGAGTCTTTTGTTGCTGCTGCTATGGGCAACTACTGCCACTGGACCTCTAGTGGCCATAATCCGGCTAACCTGTTCTGGCCCTCTTGTTCTCCTGCTCCATATCCTTCAAATTTTCTACCTCAATCTTGTCATGCCGGCCTTGGGAGGCATGACCGGCACCTGGTGCCCTACTAGGACCTGGACTGCTGGACTACTGAGCCTAAGCACTTCTAGTGCCAGACTGGCTCTAATTGTGTATTATTAAAACAACAGGCTATATAACGGCTGTAAATACAGCCTCCGACCGACAAGGCCTATAGCCACATGTAGGAACATAACAGCTACCCAAAACAACTGAACATAAGGGAACGTATGCGGGCCAACAAGGCCACCATGCTGACTAGTTATCACTAAAAAGTAGAATCAAGTGCTAAACTAATCTGTGATCGATAAGGTCACCAATTGACAACTGAACAAGGCCCCACACAGCCATCACATGCAAACTAAAAACATACACACGGCCCCACATGACCGGTACAACTAACCACAGGGAATACACAATCGGCAAGCCTCTAAGAATAATAAGATGGTCGGGACAGGGCCCCGGCCTACCCATACTGTACAAACAAAAAGGGAAGTAAACCTTTAGTTGTCAAGCTCCATATGATAGGAGCTGAAGACTCTGTACGCTGGCTGGAACTATGAGGGATCTGCTACTCGTCTATGAGTACCTGCAGGCAGGTAATGCAGCGCCCCAAAACGGGCGTCAGTACCACTTGTACTGAGTATGCAAAGAAATAACTGAAAATAACTAAAAGCAAACAATAATACTGATAGATACTGAAGTAATAGGAGACCGGCTGAGACTGACTGAAAAGTGTGTAACTTTACTGAAGAGAGTAAGAGTCATACCTGATAACATGGCGGTCTACTTTCTATCTATTAATAACTAACACAACATAGCATACAAGAACCTTACCAGCCCCAATAAGCCGTAAGGTACCAACCAGAACACAATCTATATACCCCTACCCAGGTCATACCATCCACCTAGTAACTATGAGCATCCAGCCGGCCCCCTGGGTATGCAACTTGGGCTTGCTGGGCCCCTAACTATAGTTGTATCTGAGTCCGTAGGACTCCTGAAATCTGAAATCTAAAATTTATAATGTGAAATCTGAAATCTGCACCCCGGGCACAAGTGCTCGATAGGGGGTGTGGTATAGTGTTGATCAGCCTGCTATGGGGAATCTGCATCCCATCTTCATCCGTTGGCGGACGTCATGCCACTCCGTAGAGCGACGTATCCTCACCCTCTAGCGGGCGAGTCGACATAGCTATTAACCCTGGGGCGGTCAAGGAAGCTCTAAGGGTGCCCAACACAGAACAATCATGTCTCCACAGCTAGCAATAACCGCATGTAATATATATATACTGAATCTGATAATAATATTTATATTCTTGTATTCTGTTCTGAATTTCATACTGAAATATACTGAATATGATAGTGAAATATGCTAAATCTGAAATAATATTTTTGGAATATTCTTGTTACACCCCGTAAAAAATTTCCAACACATAGATGGCCTATTCGCGTGTTGGTTAAGAGTATTTGAAAGCCATACATGCTAGAAAAAGGCCCAGGAAAAGACCGGACGAGAAACCTATCGAACCATCACGGAAGGAGCCGGGGCAGAGCCCCTCCGCGATGGCAACGTGTCACGAAGGTGGAGCCTCCGCGTTGGCTCCGTGACATGTTGGCCCTATCCAGGCCCAAATATTTAAAGCCTCCACTTCGATTCATTTCATTATTATATCATATAATTTCTAGAAGCTCGTGAGAAAACAGAGAGGGTGCGAAAGTATTGTTAAATTATTGCTCGATTACGCCATCAAACGTAGTTCAACTCCAAAGTAACCTTAGATACCGAGGTATTTAGCTGCAAGGAGCATTCCTACGGATTTAGTTTCGCAAAATTTGGCCGACAAATCGTCGTGCTACCGGGCTAAGGTAAGTGGAATTGCTCCAAATTAGTGTCTATATGCTCCTAGCCTTAAAGTGAATATTTCTCCTTCTGGACTTTCGAGAAATAGCAAGTTTTTGATTGTCTTTCGATAAGCTAAAGTTTAGGCTATAAATATATCAAAAGTGACGTTTTCTTTCAGAATATTGGTGTATTTAGTTCTAATTGACATATATGTAAATGCAGTTGGGAGAAATAGCTAGTGTACTGACCGAGCTTCGACCTTTAATCGGGTAAACCGAGGTTAAGATATGTAAAGCCAGTTTCTTCAGCAAGTTAATAGTTTTAGCCTTGTATAGCATAGTAAACTCCATAGTAGAATTCCCAGAGTTGAATATTGAGTATTGTGCAAGTTCAGTAAATCTGGTTTGTGTTGTTGTATCATACTCAGTCTGAAGTTAGTAAAGCATGTGCCAAAATGGCAAGTTAGAATTCCAGACTCAGTATAGCTCAGTATGTAATTATCAAACATGTTTCTAGAATAATATGACAGATATTCAGAATAAGAATTAGTAAAGTAAAATTAGACAGTCAGATAGTATCTTGGCTACAGATTAGCTATACAGACAGATGATATCTTGGCTACAGTATAGCCATACAGTTAGATAGTATCTTGGTTATAGATTAGCCATGCAGTTAGATAAAGATCACAAATTCAGTATAAAGTAGTATGAGAATCAGTATAATACAGAAAGAGATCAGAATAAGAAATCAGAATTCAGATAGTATTTTTCAGTTTAAACATGCTTGCTGTATATGTGCTTATTGTTTGTTGAGACTTGGTTGTGTCATGAGGGAACCTTTTTGAGCATCCTCGCCGCCCCTAGGTCGGTAACTGTGTTGCCTACTGAGCGGGTGGGTTTACGTCACTCCAAGGAGTGGCATGCCGTCCTCAGTTTGGACGAAGATGGGATGAAGCTTTCCCCATATCAGCTTGATCAGCATTACAGTACAGATAGCCCTGTTGTGCGCAAGCGCCCAGGGAACAGATTCAGATACAGTTACAGTTACAGATACAGTATAGGATTCCTCCGAACTCAGACACGGTTATTTATATCGGAGGCTATGGCCCGAGCCAGAGACCCAGGGGGCCGGCAGAGGTGCTCGTAGTTAGTAGATGAGTGGAGTGACTTATTTTTGGCTGGTTTTGACCCTGGTAGGGGTATTTAGATTGTTTTCTTGCTTGACGCCATTCGGCTTATGGGGGTTGGTATTGGCTCTTGTTTGCTATATATATATATATGTATTTATGTGCTATATATTAGTTAATAGACAGCGGTCTGCCGCGTCTATAGGTATGTTCCTGCCCTATCACAGTACAGAAAGTCTGATTCAGTTCATATCAGTTCTTACAGATTCAGTTATCTCCTGCTATTCAGAATTGCTAGTTATGTTATTTGTATTCAGTTGTATCCAGTTGCTTTGCACACTCGGTACCAGTGATACTGACGCCCGTTGGGGGCGCTGCATTACTTGCCTGCAGGTACTCATAGACGAGGAGGCAATCCCTCGTGATTCCAGCCAGCTTTTAGAGTCCTCAGCTCCTGTCATCTGGAGCTTGATATTCAGAGGTGTAGTTCATTTTGTTTTATTATATAGCATGGGTAGGCCGGGGCCCTGTCCTGACCATTTCATCAGTACTCATAGAGGCTTGCAGATGTATATATTCATCTCCCTGTGGTTAGTTGTGCCGGTCGTGTAAGGCCGTGCGTTTTGTTTAGCTGTTTAGCATTGTTGATTATGTTGGCCGTGTGGGGCCATAGTCTGATAGTAGTGGTGACCTTATCAGTCACGTAGTTATTCAGTATTCCATTGTTGAGTTACAGATAACTAGACAGCATGGTGGCCTTGTCGGCCCGCATAGGTTTCCCACTTTGTAAGTACGATTCTGGTTAGCTAATGTTATAGTACAGGTGGCTATAGGCCCAGTCGGCCGGAGGCTGTATTTACAGCTTTTATATAGCCCGTTGATTCCATGAATCTGAGTTAGAGCCAGTCATGCACCAGATGTGCTTAGGCACAGTAGTATAGTAGTCCAGGTCCTAATAGGGCACCAGGTGCCAGTCATACCCCCAAAGGCGGGGCATGACAAACTTGGTATCAGTGCAGGTCGTGTCCCAGGGAGTCTGCAAGCCGTGCTAAGTAGAGTCTTGTCTATGGATGTGTTGTGCACCACATACTATAGGCAGGAGGCTGCGAGGCATGATATGATGGTTACTCTTCTTTCTCATTCAGTCGTGTTATAGAGCAGTACAATATAGGGTTGGGTCCCTAAAACTTATCATATTCTTTGTCTACAGATAAGAATGGCAGACTAGCGTCACCCTGCCATCGGCAGAAGATTAGGCACAACAGTAGGAGAAGGCACCAGCAGGATGCCTTAGTTCCATTCAGAGTCAGCCTGATCTGAGGGTGATATAGAGGCTTCATCATAACCCTCTCAACAGTCCCCCTCACATCAAGAGCCGTTGGGCACGACACCGCCTCCGATAGCTCATGTACCTTCGCCATCAGATCAGGAAGTTCAGAGCACAATGGTTATGTTGGCACAAATGATGGCCACACAGCACCAGTCAGTGCCACCTATAACAGCAGAGCCTTCAGGTGGGTCAGGTAGTTCCTGGGTTAGGGAGTGTTTGGCACTAGGTCCCCCACAGTTCACTGGGTCAGATCAAGCAGAGGACCCCCATGATTTCCTAGATCAGATGCAGAGAATTTTCCTGGTTATGCATGTGACCCCTACAGAATCAGTTGAGCTGGCAATGTTTCAGTTGCGGGACATAGCTGTATTATGGTACGAGAGTTGGGAAAGGTCTCGAGGGAGAGATGTTGCCCCTTCGACCTGGTCTAGCTTCTCGGAGGCCTTCTTGGACCGTTATTTTCCACGGGAGATCCGGCAGGCCCGGATGGATTAGTTTTTGCATTTGGAGCAGGGGGCGAGGAGTGTACGAGAATATGCCCTACAGTTTGACTCCCTAGCTCTCTATGTTCCAGCTTTTGTGGAAACTATGCCATCCAGAGTCCACCGATTCATTATTGGTCTGAACTCGGAATATATTGAAGCTTGCATGACGGCTACGTTATGAGAAGATATGGATATTGCCTGAGTACAGGCCTTTGCCCAGACCATTGAGGGCCTTAGACAGCGGCAACAGGGCAGTAGATAGACAAATAAGGAATAGCACCGCAGAGACAGATCAGATGGAATGCAGAGGGAGGTTTAGAGAGGACCCAGGCCCCGATTGTCAGACAGACCCCCTAGACCCCCACCTCTACCACAGCAGCAGCAGCGAGGTAGATTCGTCGAGGGCAGTCAGAGTCTGGTGGCAGTTCTCGAACAATAGATTCCCCGCAGCAGAGAAGGGGAGAGCAGAGCAGATTTACACCCCCACCCTACCCTAATTACGGCCGACCTCACATCGAAGCTTGTAGATATGGCTCCTCGGGGTGTTATATTTGCAGGCAGGAAGGGCACCGCATGAGAGATTGCCCGGCCAGGGGACAAGAGAGCAGAGATAGTCAGGACAGGGGAATCCGCAGGGCCACGAGCTTCAGCAGCCTCGGCAGGGCGTAGGCCCTCAGGTATAGAAGGTAGAGGCCGAGGTAGATTAGGAGCCTCCAGTTCAGGTACGGGCTCAAGCCGTACCTATGCATTACCAGGGAGACAGGACTCAGAGGCGTCTCCAAATGTAGTAATAGGTATGATGACTATCTGTTCATGCCCTGCTTATGTACTAATTGATCCAGGGTCCACTCTGTCATATATTACCTCATTTGTGGCTCGAAAGTTTAATGTCGACCACCAGAGTTATTACAGCAGCCCTTTTCAGTATCTACACCCATCGGTGACTCCATTATAGCTAGTAGAATTTATCGAGGGTGTACAGTAGAGGTTGTTGATCGCCAAACTACAGTAGATCTGGTAGAGTTAGAAATGATTGATTTTGATCCCATTATGGGTATGGATTGGTTGGTGCCATGCTATGCTAACGTAGAATATTGGACCAAGACGGTCCGATTCCACTTTCCAGGAGAGGCAGTGCGAGAGTAGAAAGGCAGCACAGCTACTCCAAAAGGTAGGTTTATTTCCTACCTTCAGGCGAGGAAATTGATAACTAAGGGATGTATCTACCACCTAGTCAGGGTTCAGGATGTTCGGGTAGAATCTTCGACACTTCAGTCTGTTCCGGTGGTGAATGAATTCCCTGATATATTTCCAGACGAGTTACCTGGTATTCCCCCAGAAAGGGAGATAGATTTTGCAATTGACTTGCTACCAGGCACCCAGCCTATATCAATTCCTCCATATCGCATGGCTCCTGTTGAACTCAGAGAATTAAAGGAGCAACTGAAGGACCTGCTAGATAAGGGTTTTATCAGACCGAGTACTTCACTGTGGGGTGCGCCAGTTCTATTTGTGAGAAAGAAGGATGGCTCACTCCGCATGCGTATAGATTACCGACAGCTAAATAAAGTTACAGTAAAGAATAAGTATCCACTTCCCAGAATAGATGATTTGTTTGATCCGTTACAGGGGCCAGATATTTCTCCAAGATTGACTTGCTATATGAATATCATCAGGTTTGAATTCATGAAAGAAACATTCCCAAAACGGCTTTCAGGACCCGATATGGACACTTTGAATTCCTAGTTATGTCCTTTGGGTTGACGAATGCCCCAGCAATATTCATGGACCTGATGAATTGAATTTTCAGACCATACCTGGACCTATTCGTGATAGTGTTTATTGATGATATTATGGTGTATTCTCGCTCTGAAGCAGATCACCAGGCTCATTTACGGACAGTGCTCCAGATTCTCAGGGACCGTCAATTATATGCTAAGTTCTCCAAGTGTCAATTCTGGCTGAACTCAGTTGCCTTCTTGGGGCATATTGTGTCGGATGCTGGTATACAGGTTGACACGCAGAAGATAGCAGTAGTTAAACCCTGGCCTGGGCCTACCACTCCGACCGAAGTCCGCAGTTTTCTGGGGTTAACGGGATATTACAGGAGATTTGTTGAAGGATTCTCTACTATAGCGGCACCTCTGACCAAACTGACGCAGAAAGCAGCGAAGTTTCAGTGGACAGAGGCATGTGAGCAGAGCTTCTAGGAGTTAAAAGACAGATTAACCTCCGCCCCGGTGTTAGCATTGCCGGAAGATACAGAAGTTTATTCAGTGTATTGTGATGCATCAGGCGTTGGGTTGGGTTGTGTGTTGATGCAACATGGTAAGGTGATTTCGTATGCTTCCAGACAACTGAGGAAACACGAAAAGAATTACCCTACCCACGACCTGGAGTTAGCCGCAGTGATCCACGCCTTAAAGATATGGAGACATTACTTGTATGGTATCCATGTGGATATTTTCACAAATCATAAGAGCCTACAGTATATCCTCACCCAGAGTGAGTTGAATCTGCGATAGCGTCGCTGGTTGGAGCTATTAAAAGATTATGATGTGGATATTCTGTATCATCTGGGAAAAGCCAACGTAGTAGCAGATGCTCTAAGCCGTAAATCCTTGGGAAGTTTGGCATATTTGCAGCCAAAGCAGCGGGAGTTGGTCAGGGAGATACATTAATTAGCCAGCCTAGCCGTTCATATAGCAGACACAGAGGACAACAGAGCAGTAATTCAGAACACCGCCATGTAATCATTAGTTGTGGAAGTAAAAGAACGGCAGCATGAGGATCTTGACCTGATCCATCTCAAAGACGGAATCTAGCAGGGTAAAGTGCCAGATTTTTAGATAATTGAGGAAGAAGTGATGTTATGTAAAGGCCGCCTCTGTGTTCCTGATGTTTCAGGGCTCCGCCAGCAGATTATGAACGAGGTACATTACGCCCGTTATTCTATTCACCCCGGTGCGACGAAAATGTACCATGATATCAAGGAGAATTATTGGTGGCCAGGAATGAAAAGAGAAATTGCCGAATTTTTAGCCTAGTGTCCTAACTGCCAATAGGTAAAAGCGGAACACCAGAAACCAGGCGGGTAAACTCAGGACGTAGTTGTGCCTCTCTAGAAATAGGAAGCAGTGAATATGGATTTTGTAGCAGGATTACCCCATACCAGACATAGACACAATTCTATTTGGGTAATAGTTGACAAGCTGACAAAATCAGCTCATTTCCTGCCAGTGAAAGCTACCTTCTCGGCCGAGGATTATGTCGAATTATATATCAGAGAAATAGTTAGATTACATGGAGTGCCAGTATCTATTATTTCAAACAGAGGAGCACAGTTTACAGCTAGATTTAGGCAGTCGTTCCAGAGGGGTCTGGGAACGCAGATTAATTTGAGCAGAGCATTCCACCCTCAGACAGATGGACAGGCTGAGCGCACTATTCAGACGCTCGAGTACATGCTATGAGTGTGTGTGCTAGATTTTGGAGGTAGCTGGGATGAGCATTTGCCATTAATTGAATTTTCTTATAATAATAGCTATCACTCAGCCATCCAGATGGCACCCTTTGAAGCATTGTATGGGCGAAAATGCAGATCACCGATTGGCTGGTTTGAAGTGGGAGAATCAGCGTTGATTGGGCCAGACATCATTCAACAGTTAGAGAAGAAGGTAAAGCTTATCAGAGAACGCCTACTGACTGCACAGAGCCGCTAGAAATCATATGCTGATGTGCGGCGCAGAGACCTGGAATTTGATGTGAATGAATGGGTATTTCTGAAAGTATCTCCGATGAAAGGGGTGATGAGATTCGGAAAGAAAGGTAAGCTCAGTCCGATATTTGTTAGGCCTTATCAGATTCGTCGAAGGATAGGCCGAGTAGCATATGAGTTGAACTTGCCTCTAGAATTGGAATCCATTCACCCGGTCTTTCATGTATCTATGCTGAGGAAATACATAGGAGACCCATCCAAAGCAGTCCCAGTCCAGGATATCCAGGTTATGGAAGAGCTGGCCTATGAAGGGGTTCCAGTAGCCATCTTAGACAGACAAATTCGTAGATTAAGAACTAAAGATATCGCGTCTGTCAAGGTATTGTGGCGTAACAAGAACCGAGAGGAGATGACTTGGGAGGTGGAGGAAGATATGAAGACCAGATACCCTCATTTATTTCAAGCCTAGACAGGTGACAGGTATGTTAGTATTATTATCTTATGCAGTGCCTTATAGTATACATATAAATGAGAAGGTCTATTTTAACCTGTCATTTAAATACTATAGTATTGGCCTACCCATACTGTACAAACAAAAAGGGAAGTAAACCTTTAGTTGTCAAGCTCCGGATGATAGGAGCTGAAGACTCTGTATGCTGGCTGGAACTACGAGGGATCTGCTCCTCGTCTATGAGTATCTGCAGGCAAGTAATGCAGCGCCCCAAAACAGGCGTCAGTACCACTTGTACTGAGTATGCAAAGAAATAACTGAAAATAACTAAAAGCAAACAATAATACTGATAGATACTGAAGTAATAGGAGACGGGCTGAGACTGACTGAAAAAAGTGTAACTTTATTGAAGAGAGTAAGAGTCATACCTGATAACATGGCGGTCTACTTTCTATCTATTAATAACTAACCCAACATAGCATACAAGAACCTTACCAGCCCCAATAAGCCATAAGGTACCAACCAGAACACAATCTATATACCCCTACCCAGGTCATACCATCCACCTAGTAACTATGAGCATCCAGCCGGCCCCCTGGATATGCAACTTGGGCTCACTGGGCCCCTAACTATAGTTGTATCTGAGTCCGTAGGACTCCTGAAATCTGAAATCTAAAATTTATAATGTGAAATTTGAAATCTGCACCCCGGGAACAAGCGCTCGATAGGGGGTGTGGTATAGTGCTGATCAGCCTGCTATGGGGAATCTGCATCCCATCTTCATCCGTTGGCGGACGTCATGCCACTCCGTAGAGCGACGTATCCTCACCCTCTGGCGGGCGAGTCGACACAGCTATTAACCCTGGGGCGGTCAATGAAGCTCTAAGGGTGCCCAACACAGAACAATCATGTCTCCACAGCTAGCAATAACCGCATGTAATATATATATATATATACTGAATCTGATAATAATATTTATATTCTGGTATTCTGTTCTGAATTTCATACTGAAATATACTGAATATGATAGTGAAATATGCTGAATCTGATACTGAAATATGCTGAATCTGAAATAATATTTCTGGAATATTCTTGTTACACCCCGTAAAAAATTTCCAACACATAGATGGCCTATTCGTATGTTGGTTAAGAGTATTTGAAAGCCATATATGCAAGAAAAAGGCCTGGGAAAAGATCAGACGAGAAACCTATCGAACCATCACGGAAGGAGCCGGGGCAGAGCCCCTCCGCGATGGCAACATGTCACGGAGGTGGAGCCTCCGTGTTTGCTCCGTGACATGTTGGCCCTGTCTAGGCCCAAGTATTTAAAGCCTCCACTTCGATTCATTTCATTATTATATCAAATAATTTCCAGAAGCTCGTGAGAAAACAGAGAGGGTGTGAAAGTATTGTTAAATTATCGTTCGATTACGCCGTCAAACGTAGTTCAACTCCAAAGTAACCTTAGATACCGAATTTAGTTTCACAAAATTTGGCTGTCAAATCGTCGTGCTACCGGGCTAAGGTAAGTGGAATTGCTCCAAATTAGTGTCTATATGCTCCTAGCCTTAAAGTGAATATTTCTCCCTTCTGGACTTTCGAGAAATAGCAAGTTTTTGACCGTCTTTCGATAAGCCAAAGTTTAGGTTATAAATATATCGAAAGTGACGTTTTCTTTCAGAATATTGGTGTATTTAGTTCTAATTGACATATATGTAAATGCAGTTGGGAGAAATAGCTAGAGTACTGACCGAGCTTCGTCCGTTAATCGGGTAAACCGAGGTTAAGATATGTAAAGCCAGTTTCTTCAGCAAGTTAATAGTTTTGGCCTTGTATAGCATAGTGAACTCTGTAGTAGAATTCCTGGAGTTGAATATTGAGTATTGTGCAAGTTCAGTAAATCTGGTTTGCGTTGTTATATCATACTCAGTCCGAAGTTAGTAAAGCATGCGCCAAAATGGCAAGTTAGAATTCCAGACTCAGTATAGCTCAGTATGTGATTATCAAGCATGTTTCTAGAATAATATGACAGATATTCAGAATAAGAGTTAGTAAAGTAAAATTAGACAGTCAGATAGTATCTTGGCTACAGATTAGCTATACAGACAGATGATATCTTGGCTACAGTATAGCCATACAGTTAGACAGTATCTTGGTTACAGATTAGCCATGCAGTTAGATAAAGATCACAGATTCAGTATAAAGTAGTATGAGAAACAGTATAATACAGAAAGAGATCAGAATAAGAAATCAGAATTCAGATAGTATTTTTCAGTTTAAACATGAGACTTGGTTGTGTCATGAGGGCACCCTTTTGAGCGTCCTCGCCGCCCCTAGGTCGGTAACTGTGTCCCCTACTGAGCGGGTGGGTTTACGTCACTCCAAGGAGTGGCATGCCGTCCCCAATTTGGACGAAGATGGGATGAAGCTTTCCCCATATCAGGCTGATCAGCATTACAGTACAGATAGCCCTGTTGTGCGCAAGCGCCCAGGGAACAGATTCAGATACAGTTACAGTTACAGATACAGTATAGGATTCCTCCGAACTCAGACACGGTTATTTATATCGGAGGGTATGGCCCGAGCTAGAGACCCAAGGGGCCGGCAGAGGTGCTCGTAGTTAGCAGATGAGTGGAGTGACTTATTTTTGGCTGGTTTTGACCCTGGTAGGGGTATTTAGATTGTTTGCTTGCTTGACGCCATCCGGCTTATGGGGGTTGGTATTGGCTCTTGTTTGCTATATATATATATATGTATGTATTTATGTGCTATATATTAGTTAATAGACAGCGGGCTGCCGCGTCTATAGGTACGTTCCTGCCCTATCACAGCACAGAAAGTCTGATTCAGTTCATATCAATTCTTACAAATTCAGTTATCTCCTGCTATTCAGAATTGCTAGTTATGTTATTTGTATTCAGTTGTATCCAATTGCTTTGCACACTAGGTACCAGTGGTACTGACGCCCGTTGGGGGCGCTGCATTACTTGCCTGCAGGTACTCATAGACGAGGAGGCGATCCCTCGTGATTCCAGCCAGCTTATAGAGTCATCAGCTCCTGTCATCCAGAGCTTGATATTCATAGGTGTAGTTCATTTTCTTTTATTGTACAGCATGGGTAGGCCGGGGCCCTGTCCCGACCATTTCATCAGTACTCATAGAGGCTTGCAGATTGTATATATTCATCTCCCTGTGATTAGTTGTGCCGGTCGTGTAAGGCCGTGCGTTTTGTTTAGCTGTTTAGCATTGTTGATTATGTTGGCTATGTGGGGCCATAGTCTGATAGTAGTGGTGACCTTGTCGGTCATGTAGTTATTCAGTATTCCATTGTTGAGTTACAGATAACTAGACAGCATGGTGGCCTTGTCGGCTCGATAGGTTTCCCCCTTTGTAAGTACGATTCTGGTTAGCTGATGTTACAAATACAGGTGGCTATAGGCCCAGTCGGCCGGAGGCTGTATTTATAACTGTTATATAGCCCCTTGATTCCATGAATCTGAGTTAGAGCCAGTCAGGCACCAGATGTGCTTAGGCACAGTAGTCTAGTAGTCCAAGTCCTAATAGGGCACTAGGTGCCAGTCATACCCCCAAGGCGGGGCGTGACAATTCTACTTATACTATTTTACTGAGTTTCATGCTGAACACTGTATAATAATTCTAACATGCTTACTGAATTTCATACTGAACATAATATACGACTTCTGAAACACTCTACTGAAATTCATACTATTTTGCGATACTATAACTACTAGCTTGCCGAAAGAAACTGGCTTTACATACCTCAACTGCCGACTTTCTGATTAACTGGTGTAGCTCGGCTAGTATTCAGCTATTTCTCCCAACTGTATTCATATTCACGAAAGAATAGAATTAATTCTACTATTATTTTTGAAAGAAACCATATTATGGCTATACCTGCTCCCTATTCTTTGACTTATCAAAGAACAGACAAAAACTCGCTATTTCTTGGGGGTCTAGAAGGGAGAAATACTCACTTTAATGCTGGGAGTATATTAACACTAGTTTGGAGCAATTCCACTTACCTTAGCTCGGTGTGACGATGATTCGCTGACCTAATTTCACGAAACTAACTCCGCAGGAATGCTCCCGGCAGCTTTATACTTCGCTACCTGAAGTTAATTCGAGTTTGGACTGCGTTTGACGGCGTAATCGAACGAATATTTATGTTGAACCCTCATTCTCCTCTGTTTTCTGGTTGTTTCTGCTGGAAATAAAATGAAAAGTGACTTAAAAACGATGTGGGAGGCCTTTATATACTTAGGGCCTTTAAGTCGCATTTGCCTTGCGACGCTCCGACTTGGCGCTTCTCCGGTCTCTCCCCGGGCCCTTTCCTCGCACGTATGGCATTCTAAAACTCTTAACCAACATGAGAATAGGCCAACTAAGTGTCAATAACTTATGGGGTATAACATCCTTCCCCCCTTAAGAACATTCGTCCTCGAATGTTTACTTCTGTTTACAGAAATTTTTAACTTGCTCTACCTTTTTTGGGAAAAATTTCGGCATATTTTCCCTTTTAATATGGACTATCTCAAAAATCCTGAAACGCAGAAAAGTCTAATACAGGTACTCCATATAATACTATAGCATGCATTACATAATAAACTGAAGTCAACATCTCACTCATACACATGAATATAAAGTAACTCATAAAACAACAATATCGACATACCTCTGACTAACTAAGTCTGAAATAACTGAAGGTATCTGGCTACTAGAACTTCTTCATAGGTCAACTCCTCTATAAACTGGACATCTTGGACGGGACAACTCTGGAGGGATCTCCTATGCACTTTCTCAACATTGATACATGGAAAACTGGGTGGACAGATTCTAACTCTGGAGGTAAGTCTAACTCATATGCCACTTGGCCTATTCTTCAGTGAATCTGATAAGGCCCAACAAACCTCGGGCTGAGCTTGCCTTTCTTACCAAATCTCAATACACCCTTCATTGGCGAAACTTTCAGAAACACCCAATCACCCACATTAAATTCCAAGTTTCTGCGTCGCACATCAGCATAAGATTTCTGGTGGCTCTGAGCAGTTAGTAAACGTTCTCTGATAAGCTTTACTTTTTCCTCTGACTAATGAATGATATCTAACTGATGAATGATATTTCAGATGTTTTTAAACTTTATGATTTAGCTTTATTCTCATAAATGTTTTATATTCTACTTTAAAGCTTTCGCTATATATGTTTACTCAGAATGACAGTGTTATGATAGACCAAGGGTTGACTTGAGGTTACTTGTTACTCCAAGTACCGTGTCCCATCCAGGGTATAGACTTGGGGTGTGACATAAATAATTGACACTAGAGCTCCAACTAGAAGTCCATCAAACCATATGTGAGGACTCTAGCACACTTGAGAGGGAGGATTTCAAGATAGAAACATGCTTGAAAATGGAGCGACCCAAATCTCCCTCCTATCATTTTTCAACATTGAACTTGGTTGACAACATGGAAATTGAGGTGACCAAGTCGGTGGAGGAAGTTGAAGAGGAAGATCAAGGTGGCTTCATCTTAAAGCATGCCATGCCAACAAGGCCAAAGAACATCCCTCCTTTAAGGGCCAAGAAATACAAGAGGAAACATCCATGGCTTGGCACCTTGATTCTTACACCACCACCCCTCAAGCAAAGTAGAAGAATGGAAAATAAACTAGGGATGCAATTCAAAAGCTCAAAGTGGAGAGAAAAATCGTGAAAGTTGAAGTCGTCGAGCCACGACGTTAACTAAGGAGCTTCTTGGGAGGTAACCCAAGTGGTTTTACATTTCTTTTTTCTTTGTTTCTTTTTACTTTACATTTGTGTTGTCTTTGATTGTGCAGGGGTGGAACAGGTGTGGAATGTGACAAAAAGTGGAAGGGAAAAAATTGAGAACCCGATGCTAGACTTGTGAAACACCGGTCCAAAGGTGGGAAGTGCAGGTTTGGCGAAGGAGAAGGTTTAGAATAAGTGGTTCTATGCTCTATCTGTGAAACACAGGTGGAAACCTGTGAAACATAGGTTTAGCTACATTGTACACACTTCCAATGCAAATGCCACTACTATACTAGGATTCACCATTCCTTCCTTATTTTGTTCATACTTTGTGAATAAAATACAATGCCTTAACTTTTTTTTATTTGTTTGTTGTTTAGTTGTTTTGTTGGGGGTTGAATTCTGAGCAACCCACTTGTTAGTGATGCACGATATGGCCCTATGATAGATTGGGTGACGTCATTCTTAAGGGTAAATCGTTATTACTTGTTTGTTAGTATCGCCTTTTTTGATAGTAGTCATTAAATAAACTCCAAGGATTTTCTTTATACTATGGTTCTTTCTAGAGGAGCATCTTTTTCTTATCTTATTTTTGTGCCGAACCGGCTGACATTTCTCAATGATGGATTGAAAGGAACTTTCTTATGGAAAAGTATCAAGTCTAGAGTCTTTTTGAGTCTTTTGGGAAATTTTTTGAAGAGGTGCCACCAAAATTTCTTGCTTGGCATTGCACATGAGTTTTGAAAAAAATATGGGTGCACTTAAATTTGAGAATTAGTGCTTTCTTGTCATGGGTTATACATTTCTTGCTTGTCTTTTTGATTCGTAAACTAGCTTGTGTAAAGTCATACTCTTAATGTGATTTAGGAAGTGTGTGAACTCCTTGAATTGTGATGCCTTGGGTAGTGAGTGCTTTAGCTTAATTCTTGTGTATTCATGATTGTCTAGAACTTTCTCTAATTGTGTCAAAGCAAAATTTTAGACGAGGCTTCACTTAGAATATGATCTTAGACTTTCTTTTGATAGTCACTTTACCAAACTGAACTCCTTGAACATCAATATTTTATAGTCCAGGTTTGAGCCTTGGACCCTTTCTTGGAAACCATATTATAAGCCTAATGACCCTGTTTAATCATCTTTTTTGGCACCTATCCTCCTTAGTTAGTCGTGATGAATGAATCAAAAATGGGACTTAAAGCCCAAGAGATAGGGAGAGACAAGGAAATGAATTGAAATGAGGCAAAAGCCTAAGTTTGGGGGTTTGCAAGAGAAGGGAGAAATATGAGAGCTTCAATGTGAGATAACACCAAATTATGATGAAAAGAATAAAATGGTTGGTTGAAAAAGCTTAAAACATTAAAAAAGAATGAATAGTTGAAAGGTGCCACCTCTTTCTTAGATTAGGCTAAATATGGAATCCAAATGTGTTATAAGGGTGGCTCTTGCTAAACAAAAGATAAAGATGATAAAAAAGGAGTTATAAGGTGGAGTAATCTCAATAATGTGATAAGGTGTTAAAAGTGCTCACAAAATGGAATTAGGGAGATTCTAGTCACTAGAGCTAAACATTTGTCCTACCCTTACCCTTAGCCTTCATGATAACCTGCAATTCCTTAGTGATTTTTAGTGTAGCAACTCAACATTAGTGGCGAATTACATGAAAGGCAAGCATATGGATCAATTGTATGCACTTGAATTTTTTTGTGAGAGTGAGTGTATTTTCCGTATCGTATAATCCCTATGTTTGAAATGCTTAAAAATATATGGGATCCTCTATTTTTATGAGTCGCATCACTTCCATAGGGTACATGCTTAAAGGTGTTTTCAAGTGAGAGGTGTGAATGAGACAAGTGTGTAGCGAACTTTAAGGAAAGCTTTGAATGTGAATTTTCAACGACTTAAGATGCTCCTTGAGCTTGTATTGGAAATGAACTATGCCCTTTGTTTGAATAAAATTAATTCATGCAAGATATGCTTAATGATTGTGGTCACCTATTGAAGCTTGTGCAACATATTTTGAATCGTTTCTTCTTCTTAAGTTGGTTTGTGACTCTTGGGTTGTCTTGAATCTTTATGGTTTGCGTGCAACTCCCATGATGCTCCAAGCTTATGTAAATTCTTTTTGAGAGAGAATTCCTTGCCTGAGGACAAGCAATAGTTCAAGTTTTGGGGTTTAATGAGTTGGTAATTTACAAACTCATTCGACTTTTAAGCATGACCTTTTTCTTGATTTTCAAATCATTTAGGAAGGTTTTATGCCCTTTTTCTTCACTATGTAGGCATTTGAAGGAAAAAAAGATAATGGAAGATTTGAAATAAAAAAGACCTTCTAAATACATGCTTTTAATCGATGAAACGCGGATCTATACTTGCGAAATGTAGGTGGGACTGTTTGCATTTTCTATTCACCGGTGCTTCGCAAGTTGGCACAGGATATTCACCGGTGCTTCGCAAGTTGGCACAGGATATTCACCGGTGCTTCATAGGTTGGCACCGGTGCTTCGCAGGTTGGCATTTGCTATCACTGGTGCTTCAAGGGTTGGCACCTGTTAAACACAGTGCGAAAGGCAAGTGACCCATTTTCACTGATGGAAGGCTAAAAATGTCCAGAAAGGGTCTTAAAGCTCATAGAAGCCTCCAAGTACAATTGGAGATAGTTATAAACAAAAGAATACAGATATTTATGACCCTCATTGTACGCCATACACCACAACACATTCAATTCTAGAGAGAAGAAAAAAATACCATAAAATTAGAGTGAAAAAAATGAGCACCCACACTAACGTCACTACCCATAACACACCCACTCTGAGAATCATACCACAATGGAAAAACACAATATGTCAAATGGTAGATATGGGTACAGAAATATTTAGTATCTAGCATGCACAATCTTTAACTCTCATTTTCAAACATCAAGCAAGATAAGAGCACAAAGACACGTATCTATTGAACAATGAAAACAAAAAGCACTTAGATTTAAGCTTGGTGTCTTGAACAAAAATGGCATTTCAAACAATGGGAAATGCTTTTGTTTAGTGAGAGTTGTGTGAGGTATTATGAATTGAAGAGAGTAGGAATGGGGATTTTATAGGCTGAAGAGAGAGAGATGATTGGGTGGTGAGACAGTTGGTTTAATGGGGGAAAATTTAGGAAGTGTTGAAATGGGGTATTTGGGAAAGTGGAAGAGTAAGAATGAAGGGTTTATGGGGATTTAAAAAGGATCTGACTGGGTTCTTTTTCAAAGCCATGGGTCGGGTCAATCAAGATTTTAAATGAAAAGCGTACCTCTACCTGCGCTGAACCTGGGACCATCGGTGAGTACCAGCATTTTGCCTCTTCAAGTGTAGGTGACTTCCACCTATGCCCAGTTCACTATTTGAAAATTGTAGTTGGTCGGTGGTTCATGGGTTGTTACCTACATTATGCCGGTTGGTTGCAGTTCATATTTCAACTCCCAGTTCTTTTATCAGGTATACTGCCTGAAACTAGCGACGAATTGGCATTTAGTGGATCGCTGGTTATCTCATCCTTTCTCATATTCTAGACTCCATCTGCATGTGGGTGGTGACTTGCACTTGAAAACTTGCATTTCACAGGTCCGCCGCTAGTCCCCTGCTTTTCTTTCAACTCCTTCTTCATCCAATCTACCTACAAAGTAAAAAATTCAACATAATATCAAAGCATCAACCATAACAACATTTGCGTTGCCTCTCAAGAAGCGCCTTATTAATGTCGTGGAATGACAAATGTGATGTTGCTACTACAACGCATCCAGGTATGTAACTTCCACCATGTTGATTTCTGCCAACACTCCTAAGTACTTTTTTACTCGTTGACCATTCACTTTGAATTTTAGCCCATCATCTCTTTCAAGTTTGATGGCTCCATTACCAAAAACTTGAGACACTGTAAAGGGACCCAATCATGTAGATTTAAGCTTTTCGGGAAATAACCTCAATCTAGAGTTGAAGAGAAACACCTGATCTCCTAGAGTAAAGTCCCTTCGCAAAATTTTCGGGCCATGATAGCGCTTCATTCAGGCTTTGTATATTGCCGCATTTTCATAAGCCCTCATCCTAAACTCATCCAACGCATTGAGATTCTCTATTCTCCCATGCACAACTTTCCCTCAATTAAGGTTCAAACTCTTAAACGCCAACATGGCTTTATGCTCCAGCTCCACCAGTAGGTGGCAATCTTTGCCAAATACAAGTTGGTAAGGTGATATTACAATTGGTGTTTTATATGCGGTCCGGTAGGCCCAAAGAGTGGCATCGAGCTTCTTTACCCAATCTTTCCTATTAACATTGACTGTTTTAGTCAAAATAGACATAATTTTCTTATTGGATACCTCTGCTTGGACACTGGTCTTAGGATGATAAAGGGTATCAACTTTGTGCTTCACACCATACTTTGTAAGCAAAACGCTGAAAAATCGATTGCAAAAGTGTAAACCTCTATTGCTAATGATAGCTCTCGGGGTGCAAAAATATGGGAAGATATGATTTTTCAAATAGGCTGTCACACTCCTCCCCTCAGTGTTCTTCACACCATACTTTGCAAGAAAAATGTTGAACAATGGATTGCAAAAGTGTGAACCTCCGTTGCTAATTATAGCTCTCGGGGTGCCAAAATATGGGAAGATATGATTTTTCAAAAAGGCTATAACACTCCTCCCTTCATTGTTCTTCACACCATATTTTGCAAGCAAAACGCTGAACAATCGATTGCAAAAGTGTGAACCTCCATTGATAATTATAGCTCTCAGCGTGCCAAAATATGGGAAGATATGATTTTTTCAAAAAGGTTGTCACACTCCTCCCCTCATTGTTAGGCAATGCCACAACTTCAACCTACTTTGATACATAGTCTATGGCCACCAGAATATAAGTATTTCCATAAGAGCTAATGAATGGCCCCATGAAATCAATCCCTATACATCAAATAATTCCACCTCAAGAATTGGTATCAAAGGAAGCTCATGTCGCCTAGATATGCTATCGGTTCATTGACATTGATCACATTGCTTAATGAAGTCATGGGCATCATGATAAAGAGTGGGCCAATAAAATCTACATTTTATCACTTTTGCAGCTATCCTCACACTGTCATAATGTCCTCCCACTAGCAATCAATGACATGCTTTGAGGATTGGAATCATTTCAACCTCTAGGACACACATGCGAATCATGCCATTTGCACAAATATGAAAGAAATATGGATTATCCCAGTAGAACTGTTGGACATCATACATAAACTTCTTCTTTTTATGAAAGTTTAATCATTCGGGTGTGATGTTGCCTGCCAAATAGTTAGCAAAATCTGCAAACTGTGGTATTAAGTTATGGGATGCAGCCAAACTGTGCTCATCAGGGAAGTCATCATCAATCTCCTCACTTGCCTCCAACTTACCATCTATTTATAGATGAGAAAGATGGTTATCCACCTGATTCTCACGGAGAAAAAGGACCCATTTGATAGGCCTTGGTTTAGCATCATTTTTAGTCATTAGGTATTTGAGTGCGGCATGATCTGTGTGCACCATTACCTTGATCCCTAGCAAGTATGCCCGAAAATTTTCAAATGCAGACACCACTATGAGCAACTCTGGTTCTGTCACTATGTAATTTGCTTGTGCATCATTAAGGCTTTGCTGGTGTAGTAAATGGGGTGAAAAATCTTTTCCTTCCGCTTTCCAAGAACATCCCTTAATGCTACGCCACTAGCATCACCCATCAATTCGAAAGGCTTCAACCAGTCTGGTGCGGTGATGATTGGTGTTGATACAAGCTTCAATTTCAACTCAATGAAAGCCCTCATATAAGCCTCATCAAATTGGAATCTTGCATCTTTTTCCAACAATCGAAATAAGGTATGTCCTATCTTGGAAAATCCTTTGATAAAATAGCGGTAAAACCTCGCATTTCCTATAAAACCCCGATTTCCCTTCACTGTATTTGGTGGGGGTAGGTGAGAAATGGTGTCAATTTTCACTTGGTATACCACAATCCCTTTATCGAAGATCTTGTGCCCTTGAGCAATACCTTCTTTTACCAGAAAGTGACACTTTTCCCAATTAAGCACCAAGTTCGTTTCCTCGCATTTTTTCAACACTTCTTCTAAGTGAACCTAACCGTCTTCAAATGAATTTTCCATAACTGAGAAGTCATCCATGAAGACTTCCATAGTCTCCTCTACCATGTCTGAGAATATTGACATCATACAAACCGTCGGAAAGTAGCTAGGGCATTGCAATGCCCAAAGGAAATCCTTTCAAATGCTAAAGTTCCTTAAGGACAAGTTAATGTGGTTTTCTCTTGATCTTCCAGGGTAATAGAAATTATATTATAGCCTGAGTAACCATCCAAAAATAGTAATACTCTTTACTAGCCAATCAACCTAGCATTTGATCAATGAATGGGACTGAAAAGTGATCCTTTTTGGTCTATGAGTTCAACTTGTGATAATCCATACACACCCTCCATCCGATGTGTTACACCTCGTAAAAACACCGACGCTTAGTAGGCACATGTGTGAGTTGTGATGAATAAAGAGGGTACGACGCGTGTAGATAAACCTCGAAAGTTGGGTCGAGCGGGACCAGGCCACAAGGGCCAGTGCAGAGTGCTAGTACACCAGTGCCTTGGGCAGCACAACGTGTCAGTCCCTTGGCATGTTAAGGGGAGCAACACAGAGGGGGTGATGGTGCAATGGGTTGCGTAGGCCGCCCCCCTACAACCGCACAAACACGTATATATATTTCCTTGATTCAACTGCAACTCATTTGATATATAGTAAAACGTCCAGAGAGAGAGAATACGTAAATTTCCTTTAATTTTGATCTGGTTAAGCTATGGAACGCTGTCCAAACTCCGATTAACTTCAGGTACTAACTTATAAGCCTATAGAGAGCATTCCTACGGAGTTAGTTTCTTGAACAATTCCTAGAGAATCGAGTTTCGGAACTCTATCAAGTAGAAGTTGTCAAAATTGCTCCAAACTAGTTTCTATATGACCACAGGCTTCAAATAAGAATTTCTCCCTTCTAGACTTTCTAGAAATTATGAGTTTTCGACCGTGTTTCGTTAAATTGAAATATAGTTAACATTTATATATAAAGTTATCGTTCCGCCAATCTTAGTACTGAAATTAGTCTTATTCTCTCAGTCATACAGTTTCTATTGAGAAAAGCTATCGAATACGAATCTGATACTCGCCAGTTAAGCAAAAAACACAAATCCAAGTATGTAAGGATATCCTTTCGGTAAGTTATGTTCGTCGTAAAGTTAATATAACTCATATTCCTACAATAATTTTGAGTAAACCTATTGGGGTCAGCTGTTGTAAACTTAATTAAGCCTATAGCGATGAAATAATAATTCTTTTACGAGTTAGCCTAGCTAGAATGATCCTCTCCTAAAGTTTAGTAGTTAGTTGTTATTTCATTTACTGAGGCTGTAAGGTCCGTATTGAGTTTCATCTACTGAGGTTGTAAGGGCCATACAGAGTTCCATTTACTAAGGTTGTGAGGAACGTATTGAGTTCCATTTACTGAGGATGTAAGGGCCGTACTGAGTTCCATTTATTGAGGCTGTAAGGGCCATACTGAGTCCCATTTACTGTGGTTGTAAGGGCCGTACTGAGTTTCCTTTAGTGAGGCCATGAGGGCCATAATGATTTCCATCAGATTAAGGCCACGAGGGCCACACCGAATTATGATTTATGAAAAAGTCCTTAGTGGTCAAGTAAGTGGAGGGGATCTTGTTTGAACCTGTTAGGGCTTATGGGAGCCCAGGTAGGTTTTTCTATGTTGTTTGTACCTTCCAGGCTTATGGGGGCCCTATTAGGTTCTTGTTTGCATATATAGACTTGTTGTTTAGATAATTCAGACAGTACAGGTATTGCAAGTTAAATCTTTACTCTCTCTTTTAAATTATTACAGATTTACCAGCTGTTAGTCAGTTATTACCTTTCTACCTTACATATTCATTACATATTGTACTGATGCCCACTCAGGTGCTGCATTACTTTCCTGCAGGTGTAGATAGATGTGGTTCAGGACGTTCCTAGCCTTCAACTAAGGTCAGCAATTTATTCAGCTTCTTCCCTCTGAAGTTGATAATTGATGAAGTTTACTTTTGATGTACAGTTTTGGGTAGGTCGGGGCCTTGTCCTGGCCATTACATCAATCCTAGAGGCTTGCAGATTGTTGTATATTCTCCGTGGTTAGTTTGATATTGGCCGTGTGGGGCCCATGTGTGCCTTATTTCTACTGACAGCCGTATGGGGCCTTATTTAGCTGTTAGATAGCGGCCTTGTCGGCCATAGTGTAGTTTAGCGCCTGATTTACGTTTCAGTTATAACTAGACAGTGTGGTGGTCTTTTCGGCCCGCATAGGATCATTGTTATTGTGTTGTTATGATTAGCTGTCTTCTTTTACAGGTGGCCTTGTCGGCCAGGGGCTGTATTTATAGCCGAGATATAGCTCGCTGGTTTCTTGAATTAAGTGTAAATGTGCACTAGTGGTGTACCAGTCTAGTTAGGCTAGTTCAGACCCAGACTGGCACTAGGTGCCGATCATGCCTCCTAAGGTGAGGCGCAACAAACTTGATGTCAGAGTAGGTCGTATCCCAGGGAGTCTGCAAGCCGTGCCAAGCAGAGTCTTGTGTATGGATGTGTTGTGCACCACATCCTATAGGTAGGAGGCTGCAAGGCATAATAGTATGGTTACTCTTTTCTCCTCCAGTCGTGCTATGGAGCCGTGAGGTATAGGGTGACTTCCTGATATTATGTTATCCTATTTGTTTGTAAAGAAATGTTAGACACATGGCAGACTGCGACGGGTCAAGAGCTGGATGCAGAAGCAGGAGAGCGCACCAGTAGGGGGCCCCAAGTTGAGTCATCTCGATTTGAGGGCAACAGGGGGACACCACCTCGATCTCTCCAGCATTCACCACTCGTTCAGAGCCATCCAGGGCGGCAGATATACCAGCACTACCCCTAGTTATTCGTATGCCATCAGATCAGGAGCTTAGGGGTGCATTTTATATGTTGGTACAAATGATGGCTGCCCCGCGTCATCCTCAGCCGGTCTACTGTTGAGCCCGTTGAGGGGCCCCGATAGTTTGAAAATTTGTGAGTTCCTAGCTTTGAGTCCCCCGCAGTTTACAGGGACAGATCGCAAAGAGGACCCTCAGAACTTTAAGACCAGCTACAAAGAATATTCCGGGTCATGCATGTCTCATCCATAGAATTAGTTCAGTTAGCAGTATTCAGATTGTGAGACATAGCGGTTTTATGGTACGAGAGTTGGAAGAGATCCCGAGGTAGAGATGCACCTCCACCTACATGGCCCATCTTTTCGGAGGCTTTCATAGATCATTATTTGCCCCGAAAGGTTCGAAAGGCCAGAATAGAGTAGTTTTTGCATTTTGAGTGGGGCAGGATGAGTGTTAGGGAGTATGCATTGAGATTTGACTCCCTAGCCAGGTATGCACCCTCATTTGTTGATACCATGCCAGCTAGGGTACACCGATTTATCATGAGGATCGCACCAGAATATATTGAATCTTGCATTACAGCCACACTGCGGGAGGATATGGACATTTCACGGATCCAGTCCATTGCTCAGAATATAGAGGAGCTCAGACAGCATCAGTATGCTATGGAAAGGTCAGGTCAGAAGTAGCATCGGAGGGCTAGACTCGCAGATTTTCAGCAGATTTTAGGGCGGGCCCAGGCCCCATTTTTAAGGTAGACCACCTAGGCCTCTATTTGAACAGTAGCAGGTCAGTAGATCAACTCATCGGAGGCAGTTAGGCCCCAAAGAAAGCTCACGAGTGCTAGGCTCGCAACAGAAGCGGCCAGATCAAACAGTGTTAGCGACACCCCGATGCGGTACTTATCATAGCCGGAACTTTGGGAGGTGCAGATATGGTTCCACCACCTGTTATACCTGCGGGCAAGAGGGACATATGATGAGATATTTCCCAACTAGATGCTAGGCCGGTCAAGACCAGCAGAGTAGAGCTTTAGCAGGTTCATATGCCCCAGCACCTTCCGCAGGGCGTAGGCCCTCATCTCTAGCCGGTAGAGGCCGAGGTAGATCAGGGGCATCTAGTTCAGGCAGCGGTCAGGATCACACATATGCATTGCCAGGGCGACAGGAATCATAGTCATTGCTAGATGTCGTGATAGTTATATTAGATGTCTGTTCTCACTCTGTTCATGTTTTAATAGATTCGGGCTCCACTTTGTTGTATGTTACTCCGTTAGTAGCCTGAAAGTTTGATATAGCATCAAAATTGCTTCAGCGACCCTTTTCAGTATCTACCCGTGTTGGTGACCCTATTATTGCTAGAAGAATTTACCGGGGCTATACAATAGAGGTTGTTGGTCGTCAGACCTTAGTAGATCTAGTAGAATTAGAAATGATTGATTTTGATGTGATTATGGGCATGGATTGGCTGGCACCATGTTACGCTACTATAGAATGTTGGACCAGAATTGTCCATTTCATTTTCTGGGGGAGGAAGTGCGAGAGTGGAGAGGTAATACAGCTACGCCAAAAAGTAAGTTTATATCCTATCTTCGAGCGAAAAAGTTAATAGAAAAGGGTTGTATCTACCATATTATTAGGGTTCGAGAAGTGCAGGAAGAATCCCCGACTCTCCAGTCTATCCTAGTTGTTAATGAGTTCCCAGATGTGTTTTCGGATGAACTTCCCGGTATTCCCCAGAGAGGGAAATAGACTTCTCTATTGATTTGCTACCAGATACTCATCCGATATCTATCCCCCCGTATAGAATGGCACCTACAGACCATAGAGAAATGAAAGAGCAGCTAAAAGATTTGTTAGACAAAGGTTTCATCAGACCCAATACGTCACTGTGGGGTGCGCCAGTTTTGTTTGTGAGAAAGATGATGGTTCCCTACGCATATGCATAGATTACCGACAATTGAATAAAGTTACTATTAAGAATAAAAATCCTCTTCCAAGAATAGATGATTTGTTTGACCAGCTACAAGGGGAGAAATACTTTTCAAAAATTGATTTGAGATCTGGGTACCACCAGGTTCGAGTTCGGGAGAAAGATATCCCGAAGACAGCTTTCAGAACCAGGTATGGCAACTTTGAGTTTCTCGTTATGTCCTTCGGGTGCTCTAATGGGCCAGCAGTGTTCATGGACCTCATGAATAGTATCTTCAATTCGTATTTGGATCTGTTTGTAATAGTGTTCATTGATGACATTTTGGTCTGCTCCCGCTCAGAAAGAGAAAATAAAGGTCATTTGCGAACAGTACTCTAGATCCTCAGAGACCGTCAATTGTATGCAAAGTTTTCTAAATGTGAGTTCTGGTTAAATTCTGTAGCTTTCTTGGGCTACATGGTATCATAAGCTAGTATTCAAGTCGACTCACAGAAAATTGAGGCAGTGAAAACATGGCCTAGGCCTACGACTCCAATGGAGGTTTGTAGTTTCTTGGGGCTAGCCGGATATTACAAAAGGTTTGTGGAAGGGTTTTCTACTCTATTAGCATTGTTGACTAAATTGACTCAAAAAGCAGCCAAGTTTTAGTGGACCGAAGCTTGCGAGCAGAGTTTCCAGGAATTGAAAAACAGATTGACCTCAGCACCTGTATTAGCTTGCCAGAAGGTTCAGAGGGTTATACAGTGTATTGTGATGCGTCAGGTGTGGGGTTAGGATGTGTTTTGATGCAACATGGTAAGGTAATTGCTTATGCTTCGACGTAGTTGAGAAAATATGATAAGAACTATCCCACTCATGATCTAGAGTTGGCTGTAGTGGTTCACGCCTTAAAGATATGGAGGCATTGCTTATATGGGGTGCATGTGGATATTTTTACTGACCATAAAAGTCTTCAGTACATTTCACACAGAAAGAGGTGAATTTGCGACAACGCCGTTGGTTTGAATTGTTGAAAGATTATGATATGAACATCTTATATCACCCAGGGAAAGCTAACATTGTAGCAGATGCTCTTAGCTGTCGATCCACCAGTAGTTTGGCGTACCTAAGGCCGGAACAATGAGAAATGGCTTGAGAATTGATCCGGCTAGCTAGTTTAGCAGTTCGAGTGGTTGATACAAAGGATAATGAAGCCATAATTCAGAATACATCAGTATCTTCCCTAGTAGTAGAGGTAAAAGAGGGGCAGTATGAAGATTCTTATTTATCACAACTCAGAGATAAAGTTCAACTATGTGAGGTATCAATATTTGAGGTGGCTGAAGATGGAGTTTTGAGGTACAGAGGTCACCTATGCATTCCGGATGTAGCAGAGCTCCGTCAGCAGATCATGGAAGAGGTACATTACTCTCGTTATTCTCTTCATCCATGATCAACAAAGATGTACCATGACATAAAAGAGATATATTGGTGGCCTGGAATGAAGAAGAGTGTCGATAGATTTGTAGCGCAGTGTCCTAATTGTCAGCAGGTAAAAGCGAAACATTAGAAACCCGGTGGCCTACTTAGGAGATAGCTATACCTATGTGGAATTGGGAGTCAGTTAATATGGATTTCATGACAGGACTACCTCGTACCAGGGGTAAATTTGATTCCATATAGGTGAATGTTGACAGATTAACGAAATTAGCTCATTTTTTTCCAGTCAGGACCACTTTTTCAGTCGAGGACTACACCGAGTTATACATTAGAGAGGTAGTCAAATTACATGGTGTCCCAGTGTCTATTGTTTTTTATAGAGGAGCACAATTTACAACTAGATTCTTGTAGTCATTTCAAAAAGGTTTGAGAACACAAGTGAATTTGAGCATGGCATTTCATCCTCAAATAGACGGACTGGCAGAACGAACAATTTAGATACTTAAGGATATTCTACGGGCGTGCGTGCTAGATTTTTGGGGCATCTGGGATGAGCATTTACCCCTTATCGAGTTTGCTTATAATAACAGCTATCACTCGGCTATTCAGATGGCACCGTATGAGGCGTTATATGGGCGAAAGTGTAGGTCCCCAGTTGGTTGGTTTGAGGTGGGAGAATCAGTACTAATTGGTACAGATGTAATCCACCAATCAGATGAAAAGGTAAAGCTTATCATAGAATGCTTGTTGATAACCCAAAGTTGTCAAACGTCTTATTCCGATGTTCATCGAAGAGACTTAGAGCTTAATGTTGGCGATTAGGTATTCCTTAAGGTATTGCCGACGAAGGGCGTAATGAGGTTTGGCAAGAAAGGCAAACTTAGCCCAAGGTTTATTGGGCCATACCAGATCCTCCGAAGAATAGGCCAGGTGGCATACGAGTTAGATTTTCCTTCAAAATTAGGGTTCGTTCACCCGGTCTTTCATGTATCAATGTTATGGAAGTGCATAGCGGATCCGTCCCGAGTTGTGCCAGTAGAGGATGTTCAGGTTACTGAGGAGTTAGCTCATGAAGAGGTACCAGTGGCCATTTTAGATCGACCAGTTCGCAGGCTGAGAACCAAAGATGTTGCTTCTATTAAAGTACTATGGAGAAATAAAAATAGAGAGGAAATGACTTGGTAAGTCGAGGATGACATGAGGTCCAGATACCCTTAATTGTTTCAGGATTAGTCCCGAATATGCGGTTAAGATAGAGTCATTGATTCAGTTGTTATTTTATGATACTCATGCTAGATTATTCAGTTGACTGCCATTTTGTTGTGAAAGAGTTGTTATAGTGTCCTGTGATATACCTATATTGAACTTTTCTATGTTTCAGGATTTTTTAGTTAGTCCATGTTACAGAGGAAACTCTGCCGAAATTTTTCCAGAATAACAGTTGAAAAAGTTAGACTTCTGCAACTTAAGATAGACATTAAAGGACAAATGTTCCTAAGGGGGAAAGGATGTTACACCCCGTAAAAACACGGATGTTTAGTAGGAACATGTGTTAGTTGTGATAAATAAAGAGGGTACAACGCGTGTAGAGAAATCTCGGAAGTCGGGTCGAGTGGGACCAGGCTGCAAGGGCCAGCACAGAGCGCCAGCACCCCGACGCCTTGGACAGCACGACGCGCTAGTCCCTTGGCGCATTGAGGGGTGTGACCTGGAGGGGGTGATGACGTGATGGGCGGCGTAGGGCGCCCCCCTGCCACTACCCAACCATGTATATATATTTCCTTGATTCCATTGCAACTCATTGATATATAGTATAACGTCCAGAGAGAGAGAATACGTAAATTTCCTTTAATTTTCATCCGGTTACGCTATGAAACGTCGTCCAAACTCCGATTAACTTCACGTACTGACTTATACACCTATAGAGAGCATTCCTATGGAGTTTGTTTCTTGAAAGTTGCCCGGCGAATCGAAACTCCGTCGAGTAGAAGTTGTCAGAATTGCTCCAAACTAGTTTCTATATGATTACAGGTTTCAAGTAAGCATTACTCCCTTCTGGAATTTTGAGAAATTGTGAGTTTTCGACCATGTTCCGTTGAATTGAAATATAGTTAATATTTATATACAAAGTTATCGTTCCGCCGATCTTAGTATTGAAATTCTTCTTATTCTCTCAGTCATACGGTTTCAATTGAGAAAAGCTATTGAATACGAATCTGATACTCGCCAGTTAAGCAGAAATCACCAATCCAGGTATGTAAGGCTATCCCTTCAGCAAGTTATGTTCGTCGTAAAGTTAATACGACTCATATGCCTACAGTACTTCGGAGTAAACCTATTGGGGTCAACTGTTGTAAACTGAGTTTAGCCTACAACGATGAAATAATAATTCTTGTCCAAGTTAGCCTAGCTAGAACGATCCTCCCTCCAAAGTTGAGTAATTAGTTGTTATTCCATTTACTGAGGCTGTAAGGGTCGTATTGAGTTCCATTTACTAAGGTTGTAAGGGCTGTACAGAGTTCCATTTACTGAGGCTATAAGGGCTGCATTGAGTTCCATTTACTGAGGCTATAAGGACAGTGCAGAGTTCCATTTTACTGAGGCTGTAAGGGTTGTATTTAGTTCCATTTACTGAGGTTGTAAGGGCCGTACTGAGTTGCATTTACTGAGGTTGTAAGGGACGTACTGAGTCCCATTTATTGAGGTTGTAAGGGCCGTACTAAGTTTCCTTTACTAAGGACGTGAGGACCATAATGAGTTCCATAAGATTGAGGCCACGAGGGCCACCCCGAGTTACGATTTGTGCAAAAGTCCTTAGTGGTCAAGTAAGTGGAGAGGATATTATTTGTACCTGTAGGGGCTTATGGGGGCCCAAGTAGGTTTTTCTATGCTATTTGTACCTTCCAGGCTTATGGGGGCCCAGTTAGCTTCTTGTTTGCATATATAGACCTGTTGTTTAGATAATTTAGACGGTACAGGTATTGCAAGTTAAATCCTTACTATCTCTTTTAAATTATTAAAGATTTACCATCTTTCAGCCAGTAGTTACCTTTTTGCCTTATATATTTAGTACATATTGTACTGACGCCCACTCGGGTGCTGCATTACTTGCCTGCAGGTGTAGATAGACGCAGTTCGGGATATTCCTAGCCTTCAGCTGAGGTCAGCAGTTTATTCAGCTCCTTCCCTCTAGAGTTTAAAGTTGACAAGGTTTACTTTTGATGTACAGTTTTGGGTAGGTCGGGGCCCTGTCCCGACTATTACATCACTCCTAGAGGCTTGTAGACTATTGTATATTCCCTGTGGTTAGTTTGTTGTTGGCCGTGTGGGCCCCATGTGTGCTTTATTTCCTGTGACGGCCATATGGGGCCTTGTTTAGCTGTTAGATAGCGGCCTTGTCGGCCATAGAGTAGTTTAGCGACTAATTTACATTTCAGTTATAACTAGACAACATGGTGGTCTTGTCGGTCCACATAGGATCCCTGTAATTATCTTGTTTTGGTTAGCTGTCTTCTTTTACAGGTGGCCTTGTCGGCTAGGGGCTGTATATACAGCCGAGATATAGCTCGCTAGTTTCTTGAATTGAGTGTCAATGTGCACCAATGGTGCACCAGTCTAGTTAGGCTAGTTCAGACCCAGACTAGCACTAGGTGTCGTTCATGCCTCCCAAGGTGAGGCGTGACACGATGGTTGAATGTGTTGCAATCAATTCATCTTTCTCATTTGGCACCTTCGTGATTCCCCTTTCTGAGGAACACATTGGACTGGGCTTACCTAACTACTATCAGCCATTGGATATACAACTCCTACATCTCACCTTTTGATGATTTTTTTCTTTATTACCTCTTGCATCAGTGGGTCTAAACGCCTCTGATGCTCAACTGACGGGATTCAATATTCCTAAACATTGATCTTATAAGTGTAAATGCCCGGTGGTATTCCAATGATATCAGCTATAGACCACCCTATTGCTCAGATGTGCTTTCTCAAGGCTGCCAAGAGTGCTTCCACTTATTTTTTATTGAGCTTAGTTGAGATGATCACGGGGAGTGTCACATTTTCCCCTAGGTATGCATACTTCAAATGGGCAAGTAAAGTTTTGAGCTCTAAGACTGGTGGTGAAATGATGGATGGTTGTGATGGTAGAGTTGTTCGATTCTTGAGGTCAAGATCAAGTTTCTTCGGTTGAAAAGAGCAGGTTCCCAACCCTTTTCTAACATGACTCACCTCTTCAAACCCTTCACTACTTATGAGGATTCCTTTGAAAGTTTCTTTCAAAATTTCTTCTTCCACTGCCCCTTCTATGTCTTCATTATCCGTATCGTTTGGGAGTGATTGGGCATCTTTTTCCTTCATCCCCTTTTGGGTTGTCATTTGAGATGCTAACAACTTCATTCTATTTTCGAGATATCGAATGGATACTTCATGGTCCTTTACCTTTTTAGAGAGGTCTAAGAGATCACTTCGCAGCTCCTGAATTCCTGAATCAATTGAAACGACTCACTCAAGCATAACCTCTAGTATTCTTTCGATGCGGGATGAGGAGGACTCTTCATTCTCTTGACTACTCAATTCAGCTGTACAATCAGAGTTCCGGCCTTGATTTTCATTATAAGGATACCAATAGACCTGGTTGGATTGTTGATACCACATATAAAAACCCATCATAATACTTTCTAACAACTCAATATGCTTCATTATTACCATCAACACAATGTCTTCTTTGTCACACCCCACCTTAGGAGGAATGACTGGCACCTAATGCCACACTGGGATCTGGGCTGACCTAGCTGGGCATATGCACCTCTGGTGCCTACCAGCTACTCAAAATCAAGAAAACAAACTGCTATAACTCAGCTATAAACACAACCTCGGGCCGACAAGGCCACCCAGCACCTATACAAAAAACAGCTAACCCAGCCAATATAACAATAAAGGGATCCTATGCGGGCCGACAAGATCACCATGCTATCTAGTTATAACAGAAAGGAAAAAGACAGTCATATTCATACTATAGCTGACAAGGCTGCTAATTAACTAGCTAAACTAGGCACCACAACGACCAATATGTAAAATAAGACATACATAGGCCCCACACGAATTAAAAAAACCAACTAACTAAAGAATGTAGTTTGGAAGCCTCTAAGAGTGAAAAATATTGGTCGGGACAGGGCCCCAGCCTACCCAAATGCTATAAAAATAAAAGAAAAGTAACCTCTACAACCTAGCAACTCCGAATGAAAGGAGCTGGCCAAACTGCTGACTCTGAACAACTGCTAGGAGAACCCGAAACCTTTCTGTCTAAACCTGCAGGCAAGTATGCAACGCCCCATAGTTGGGCATCAGTACAATATGTACTAAATATGTAAGGCAGTAATGAAAAGCTAAATAAAAGCTAATAAAGAACTAAAAGTGAATAGAAAGAAAGGGAAGAAGTTAACCCGTAAGCTTTCTTATCCATAACCTGCATCTAGTAAATCGCTACACGTATATGAGCCGAAGCTGTATGACTATACATTCATAAGCTATAACTAGCAACCAAGTATACAAACAATAACCTAACCTAGCCCCCATAAGCCTGGAAGGTACAAGCAACGTAGAAATAACCTGCTGGGGACCCTATAAGCCCTGGAAAATACAATCCAATCTATGTACCCCTAACCAAGTTCTTATTATTCAACTGGTACTACAGCCAACCTACCTGGCTTCTAAGTATGCATCCGAGCCTACTGGACTCTTGTAACTGTGGCTGAGCCTGTTGGGCTCCTGTAACTGCACCCTGGGCACACAAGGCTCGATGGAGGTTCAGTGATGCCGATATGGCATAGAAGTAGAAGCCCATTCATGGATGGACTGTAATATGGCCATTGGGCCTGAATATAGTCCCTTGTGATATCACATAGCTGCTCTAAGCAACATCATATAGCTCCTCTGAGTGATCAATATCCCCATAGTCTATGACACAGTTAGCAACCCTGAAGTTGGTCAATAGAAGGCTATCCTAGGTGGGGGCAATCCCAACCGATGTGCTACACTGAAGTCTTAATCTAGCCACTCAAAAGGCGTATCTGGCCTTCTAGGCCTAAGGTGATCGCTGCTCACCTCTAGAATAGTCTGTATAGCTGTCAAAAGGCACACCCCATGTGTCTACACCTGACCGAATGTTCCTGGAAGTGATCATAATCTTTAATGATCTAGACAGAATAGGGCGAGGTTTCGAGTGTCCTAAACGATACTTTGGATATCATGCTAGGACAATGATAGCTCATAAGCGAATGGTAAGGTCACATGCAACCAACTATTCAGTTCCCTCGCTTAGAACGACATAGGGATGCTACTAGCCAGAGATGCTCCTGAGCAGTCATCCCTAATCTTCCACAGGCAACTTACTATAATTCTTAGCCTGATCATAATGTTGTACTACTATGGTTCTAGACCCATAGAAATTAACTTAGTCTGTTCAGATTTCATATGACTTCTCTAGGTGATTTATAGCCTTATAGGCCGGTTTATCTAAACCTAACCTCTCGCAGCAACCTGTACCTGAGTATCCATAAGAACAAGCTGGGGCATCGGCCCCCATATCGAACTACTAATAAGGGTATCAGCTAGTCAATCAGACTTTTAGCAACTAGGATGATTTCATGGGTGATCTGTATGACAGGTATTAAGTCAACTGGAACTAACTGTCACTTACAGTAGCCAATCATATGGCGAGTTATTGCCTAGTTTGTTAGGAAACTCTGGTGCAATCAACCCAAGGATAATCCCACCCTATCAAGATTTCAACTCCGGAGGTGTCAAGGTATGTCGTTGGCCTCTAGGCAAGCTTTACTGACAATACCGGTGTCAAATTGAAAGTTATACTTCCCGACTACGCCCTATGTTGTCCAACTTATCAAATCAGGCCCAATAGCTAACCATAAACTCCTAAGACCTTGGCATGATAGCAAAACATCAAAATTCTACTAATACTGTAAGCTAAAGAATAGGGAAGTCTCTATGACGCTACTAGCATTAGTCACACTCAACATGCCTTGTCTCGACGAGGAATACTATGGTATAATCTTAACTTGTCTTATACTAGCTAACCACAACATACATAATCATTATCTACTTGCAACAACTAATCACAACATATAGGATCATTATCTACTTCCAAAGACACTGGTCGCATCTCTATACGATGAGAATAACTTACCGAAGAGATAAGCCTTAACATACCTCGAATGTCGATTCTCGTTCACCTAAATAGTTTCCAACCTGAAGCTAGTAGTCCCACTCACTAGCAGCTTCTGCGTTGATAGAATAAGGCTATTTTACTAATAGGAATCGGCAAACAATGATATCTATTGAAGAGAATTGACTATAATTCAATTTCATTCAATCCAACCGAGAACTCATAAATTCTTGAGGGTTTAGAAGGTAGAAACACTTACCCTCACTTGCAGTCGCTTAGGACTCAATTAGAAGTGATTCCGACAACTTTCACTCGGCAGGGTTCAGGTGCTCCGAGTGAATTTCTAAGAAATAACTCTATAGGGACGTTCCTCGCAGGGCTATAACTCATTATCCAAGGCAAATTTGTATTTGTACGGAGTTTAACGGTGCAATTCAGCTTCTAAAAGTGAAAAACCTCGAGCCCTTATCGCCTCCCCCGAGCTTTCTTTTCTGGGAAATGTTTTAATGACAAGTCTCACACTTTAAAACATATATATAGGGATGAAGAGGAGGGGTTCCGCGGCACATCGCTCAACACGCCAGAATACGGGCACGGCATGCCTCTCCTTGCACCGAGGGAGGGGCGCGACGCGGCGCTCAGTGCGCCATGCCTCTGGTCTCTGCCTCCTGCTCGCTCCATAAAGTGCTCGTATACTCTTTCCCTAGGCTCTTCCTCACATGCGTTGTACTCCCAAAATTCTCAACATATGTATGCACGCATCTCTTACATGATAGGAACTTACAAGGTGTAACATTTTCTCTCCTCTCTTCTTCACATTTCATCCATCAATCGAAGAGATTCAACGTAAGATGACCCTTCAGGATTCCAAATTAACCTTTCAAAAGGGCTCATTTTACACCAATAACATCATCAATTTTGGCGTTGTTGCCGGTACAAATGCACTTCTTGCAAAGAGAGAGTGTAAACAGTCATTGGCAAAATAAATATACCCGACGGGTATCAGGGTCGAATCCCACAAGAAATTGAGTCCATAGTCTAAAAGTTATAAAATAACTCAAACTAGAATGCATCGTTGTTCAACGTTTGTAAAGTACAAATGGGGGAAAATGAGAAATTAATATTAAATTCTAATTTAGAACTAAGTGAGGGGAATTCTGAATGTTGAAATCACAAAGTAAGATGGCTAGGGGTGTGCTATTGATGGGCTAAGAACTAGAATAGGTTTGCAACCATCAATTTTTACAATTAAAACTTGGAGAAAACAATAGATTTATACTTGCAATTATAATCCAAGAGCAATTAATCAATACCCATTTAAGTTTACAAACTCACCATGCACACACCCCTACCTACCAAATTAGCTATTCATATCTAGAGAGAGAGAGAGAGAAAGAGAGAGAGAGAGAGAATACCAAGAGGAATTCCCTCAAAATTCATCTATTGCTACACAAATTTGCTTCACAAGATCTTATAATAATGGTGGAATTCCCCCAAAATGGGTTAAAGAAAAAGAAGAAGAAAAGCAAATTCTATCACTAAAATTCTATGGCATTGTTTTATCTCTAAAATTAAATGTGTTGTGGTGTGTGGTGTACAATGAGGGTCATAAATATATGTACTTTCTTGTGTATTACTTTCCCCAATTTCCCTTGGAGGTTTCTAGGAGCTTTGGAATCCTTTCAGGATATTTTTGCCCTTCCATCAGCGAAATGGGTCACTTGCCCTTCAAACTGTGTTTAGCAGGTGCCAACCTGTGAAGCACCGGTAGATAGCCGGTGCCAACTTGCGAAGCACTGACGAATAGCCGGTGTCAACCTGTGAAGCACCAGTGCCAACCTGCGAAACACCAGTGCCAACCTGTAAAGCACCGGTGAATAACCGGTGCGAACAGTCCCATCAACGTTTTACCTGCGTTTTGCAAGTATGGATCCGCGTTTCACCGGTTAAAAGAATGTATTTAGAAACTCTTTTTAAGTTTAAATCTTACATTACCTTTATCTCCTTCAAATGCCTACATTGAGAAGAAAAAAAGCATAAAATCTTCCTAACATAGAAAATCAAGCAAAAGGTCATGCTTAAAAGTCGAATGAGTCGGTTAATTACCAACTCATCAAACACCAAAATTTGAACCATAGCTTTTTGTCAAGCAAGAAATTCTCTCTCAAAAAGAATTTACTTAAGCTTGGAGCATCATGGGAGTTGCACACAAACCATTAAGACTCAAGACAACCCAAGAATCACACACCAACTCAAGAAGAAGAAACGATTCAAAATATGTTGCACAAGCTTCAATAGGTGAAAAAATCATTAAGTATATCTTGCATGCATTCATTTAATTCAAATAATGGGCATAGTTCATTTTCAAAACAAGCTCAAGGAGCATCTCAAGTCATTGACAATGCACATTCAAAGCTTTCGTTTAAGTTTGCTACACACTTATCTCATTCACACCTCTCACTTGAAAATACTTTTAAGCATGTACCCCGAGGAAGTGATACCGCTCACAAAAAGAGAGGATCCCATACATTTTTAAGCATTTCACATATAAGGATTATATGATAAGGAATGTATAACCCATGACCACCACATAAAGTATATCTATGTCCATCGTAGGAGGAAAAAGGTACACACATCTCTCTTCTAGGGGCATACTTGAAATCTTGCCAAAAGTGAGGTCCCCCACAATAGGGACACCGGGTCATCACAATAAGGGTTGCAACCACCAAACCTTCTTTCATTCTACAATGCATAATACGAATAAAAATTTAACAAAAGTCAAAACAAAAAAAAGATGCGAAATAAAAATGCAAAATAAGTTTGAATCAACAAATTACTAATGGCTATCACAACTCAATCCACTAGAAATGGCGCCAAAATTAATGACATTCAAATCTATCCTCATACGGAGAAAGGGTAAATGATCGTCGCAATATAAATAACCAACTAAGAGTCGGAATTGAATCCACAGGGAATAGCGATTGAATTGCACAAAAGTTGTCTATTGAATTGGGTTAAATTGCATCATTGAATTGAAAACAAAAAAATAAATATTAGGGGAAAAAGCGAGATCAGAATTTGAATTAAAATTAACTATCAAGAGAATAAGGCAACCAAATTCAATAAAAAAAATGTGAGTAAGGGAGAGGGGTGTTCTGTTAATGGGGCATCAATTGGATTAAAATTTACTAGAACATCAAATTATTGCTCATAGGCATAAATAACCATGGATAAAGTGGCACCCGATGTTTTTCAACCACTTGAATTCCTTTTTCCTTGGATTTTTTCAAACCCTAAGGTCTCAATTAATTCATCCATTATGGTTTGGGAAAGAATTGAATTATCTCTAGCCTCAACCCTTTAATGGGTGCATGAGAATGGGTTTTGGCTATCTTCAGTCCAACCCCACATAATCAAGACCCAAATACCCACCATGCTTCTCACCCATATTCTATTCCCCTCTTTCATGCAAAATAGAATAAGTAAACATCACCTATATGTGCAACTATGGGTAATTCAACTTTAAATTTTGGAAAAAAATAATAGATTTATACTAGATGAATAATTAAAAGATCAATCTAGAACACATAATCCAATTCAACTTCAATCATACACACACACCTAGCAAAGTATTTAGCCACTCATAAATGAGAAATGATTATATTAACAAGAAAATTCTTAACATTCATCATCAAGAGTTAATGTTAATCTCAAAATTTTCTTTAATGGGGGTTTGTACCTTGAAAAAGAAGAAGAAGAAAATCTATTCAATATTTCTCTCTATAATTCTCCAAATCTAGATGGAATATCCAGTACATTTTAGGGAATGTACAGAAATAGATTAAAAGTTTTCCCCAAATCTCATGTTGGATGATTTTTCTCTCCTAAAGACAACCTCACTTGCGATTCACTGGCGTTCCGCCAGTGCCCATATGTGGGGCACCGCTCTGGCGCAATTAGGGCCAGTTACTTTGGGATCTAGCTGGTGTCGACACCGGCGGTTCGCAGGTTCTAACCAGCATTCCGTCGGTGCACCTTCCACTTCAACTAGTGTGCTCCTGCATTTGGTTGGTGTTTCGTTGGTCACATCCAGTAGAGCGCCGATCCTCCTCTTTAGTTTTATACTTTTGTCCAATTCCTTGCCTTCTCTCTTTAAGTTGAATTCCTATAAAAACAAAAAAGAAAGAGCACAAAATCCTTCCAAATGACTTGAAAATCAAGAAAAAACTCATGTTTAAAAGCTTAATGAGTTCATAAATTACCAACTCATCATAGATCCCCTTTTACATCTCATAGACAAAAAACATAGAAGCTTGTCCCTAGACTCCCTCTTGAAGCTCCAATTGTGTTTCACTTTACCCCTTTTTCTAGAGGGAACTCCCATAAGACTTTCGTGATCCTTCACCTTAGGTGTATACTCCTCTAGAATTCTCAGTATATCTACCACTTGGCTGGGAATTTCATAGAAGGTCTTCTGATTCTGAGTAACATATATAAAATGTATGTCACTTGATATATTAGTTTGCCAACATTGATCTTTCCTCCCTTATGTTTACTGTAGCTCCTTTTCTTCCATAACTCCCAGACTACTATGCTAGGGATACTGAAAGTATGGTCTCATGCCCAATTTGATTGGGGCATTCCATTATAGCATGATTATCTACCTTAGATGGAGTATTTCAATATTAAATCTTGCAAAAGATAAGAAGTAGGAACAAGTACTGTTAGCTATGGGTAAGTCAAGGAATAGGTGTGTAGTACTTAACTCCATCATCTAACTTTATCATTCATAAGAATCTTGAATTTCCACAGTCTCCACATGAAGACGACTATCATTAAAGGTATACCTTTCACTCATATCTCCTTTAAGATAGTATTGGTAGCTTCCCTATGACTTATATACTTTTATTTTGATTGTACAGTAAACTCCCCTCTAGCTTCTAGCATCTACCATGATTTGTCCATGATTTCAGTGTCAATAGGGGCTGAATCTTATTGACAATATATTTTACTAGTTCCTAGGTAGTAATGCATTCAACTTTTCCTCATACCATTTAGCTTTTGTGAAAGTATCTCTTACATTTTGATTTTCTGCATCACAGAAGAAATCATCTATAGTAAGAAAGTACAATGCTCCTACTCGGGTTTAATTATCATACCAAAATTGTGTTGAGCTCATAATAGGTTGCCACCAATTTGGTGTTCTATTAGATCCCTTGCTTGTAGCATCTTCTTCCAAACCTATGACAGGATAAGGTGAGAAAAAGCGAAGTCAAACCTGACCTAAGAAAAGCCCATTGTATTCTGTCTTCCATATAACCTTATTCTGATTGTGTTTCTTACAAAATTTGTTATTCATGTAAGCACTCCAAATAGTAGGGTTGGTTCTGAAATTCAACCAGAGTTTGTAGATAAGGGACACTAATATATCATGAAGGGATCTAAATCTCAGTCCTCCTTCCTCTTCTTATATATATAGATTACTCCACCTAGTCTATTATCTACATTTTCCCCTAATGTGTGATTCAATTATCAGTCATTACCACCACAAACCTAAATGCTACAATCATGAACCCTACACTATAACATTTTAGGTATTTATCTACCTCTGAAAAGTGTGGCCTTAACTATAAAAAAATGTGTTCTTTGATCAAAAGCCACACATTTTGACTTTAGACAACTCCTTTCTGGAGCTGGCTAAACTAGCGTAACATTTTCTCTAAGGTTACGCTTTTCCGTGTTGCTTTAGAAGCCACACATTAAAAATGTGGTTTATAAGGTTCAAATGCTATGCTTTTAGCACTTTTTTTAGAAAATCTTTTCATGACCTCAAACTACACTTTTCAATTGTGACATTTGCTTCATCAGGTCACACTTGCAAAGAGTGGTTGTTGCTATCTCCTTTAAACATCATTTATGAAGTTTAACATTTTCTAGTGTACATGTCAATATTTATAATCAATAAGCCATACAATTGACGTCCTTATGACCATACTTTTAAAGTATGGCAATGTTGGGTAGGCTATAAAATATTTATGCGCAGTAATTTTATTTTGCATATATCCTATAATCACAATTATACATGAATATCTTATTTAAATAATCTCAAACACTAAATTAATTAATAAATTGTTTAAAAATTATAAATCAAATGTATAACTTTGTAGTAAACTTCGAAAAAGCAACATATATAGTACTACACATACTTAAAAAATGATATTTTATTGAGTTCCACAAAATCAAATGTAAACTCAAACATCATAATTGCTCAAAATAGAAATGTTGCATCTTTTTTGAAGTATCTAATATTACTTCTAAGCTGCTGATGCTATTTTTGGTACATACTTTAATATAATGATTCAGGGGTGTGAGGTCTACAATACTTTTAACTTTCTTCGATTCTTGTCTTATTAATTTGAGCAATCTAGAGACAAAATATCAAGGGTTGACTAATATGCAACGAGTTTAGGTGTTTTTATGAACCAAATAAATTCAGTCTGTTAGCTTTAAATTTTTGAGATTATCGAGATGCTACAAGCAAAGACACATATGCAACTTATCGGCCCAGGTAAAAATCATTTTCTTGTTTGCGCTGCAATTATATTAACTGGTTTATTTATAGAAGGAAATGACCAAAATTCAGAGAGATTTAATTCAACAAAATTATGTTGAGTTGTATGCATCGGAACATACACACTATTAGACAATATTTGGGAATTTAAAATACTGGTAAATCATAATCACTCATTTGTTATGATGTTTAAAGGTGATACCTTGAATTTTACATCTTGCATTAAATAATTTGTAAGGCAAAAAAGAATTAATGAACAAGTATGTGAACTCAAAGTTAAATTAATCCTTTTCTGCTTCTTTTCATCTTGTATTTATGATATGTGTTAGAAGATATATCTACATTGGTTCCTCATTATTCACCGACAAAATTAAGGACACTTTGTATAATATTATTTTTGTTGTTGTTGTTGTTATAGGAACAAGACAAATATATTGACCTATCCTAAATCATAACGATTCCTCAAAGATATATCTAATATTTACTATCTTTATAACTTTTGAACTTTCGAATAGAATCAGAAAGATTTTGCAACTTTATTATTTATAAATATAAATTTTGAATACAAATCAGTTAATTCATTCTGCTAAAAAAAGTATAACATACAGCTAAAAGGAACATATTTAGACATTACAACCACAAGATGATCCGATAAAGAGAAGAGACTAAACATACTTAGTCGCATCTCATTCCAAACAACTAGTCTCCTAAGACGAATTTAATTAAAATGCTTAAACATAACACTTTTCCATTACCATAATAACAAATCAATTAGGGATACAGACTATCTCTAGTACTGATTTTCCAGCAATTAGACTCTTCAAAACATTCCTGTTTAAAATTAATGTAGATGGTTGTCTACAAAAATTAACTTGCCAGGAGATGAGTTGATCTAGAGATTGTCTCTCAGCGTATTACTGAATGTTTAAGGACTTGTTAAGGATAATACATTCATATTTGATCTGGAACCACTTCATTGCATCCTCCTTTGTGACTTTTGTTAGAGTTAAGTGATGAGTGTGAATTGAAAAAAGGAGGAAAATAAATTGGAGGGAAGAGAAATTTGAAATTTCCTTTAAGTTCCTTTTGTAAAAGGGACGTTATCCCATATTGGTAGGGAAAAGAGAAATATTTATGCTTATATTGAGAATCATATCTTCTAACTAAGAAAGAGTTGAGAAGAAGGTCTCCCCTTGTGCCGTGGTTATCACTCGGCTTCGGATTCTGTGTTGAACTGGTGACACTTGCGAAACGCCGGTGTAGCACAAGTCATGCCAAAATATTTCTTTTCTCAAACGGTAATCATTCCGAACAGGAACCTTTTGAATAGGTATTTTTACACCAGTTAACTCCAGTTCTTTAGTTATAAATAAAGGCTTTTTTCCTTCATTTTCGAGAGACTTTTTGCTAGCAATTTGGAGATCATTCTGCATATTTTTGAACCAAAAAAAATCGAGTATATTGTGTGATTTGTTACCATTTTTAGAGTTCGACAAAATTATTGGTTTATAAGGTACTGCTACAACATTAATAGGTATATCCGTTTTATTCTGGGAGGAAGTAATCTAATAACCTCAAGTATTGTGAGAGGATTAAATTTCTTAAGGACAGACAATGAATTCTATGGTCTTAGATATTTATTCATTTATTTCTATTTTACATATTTGAACATAGGGAAACAACAAGCTTAAGGAATTTAACATTTGGTTAATGTTTTCTATGTTCATCTATTTTTTATTTTTGGAGACTAAAACCTTTCTAATTTTCTGCTCCACTGTTTGAGATTAAAATCTTTGAATTTTCTACTTCCGTTGAAATTAAAATCCTTGTGATTTTATACTCACTGTGATTACTGATTTGAAGATATAAAAGCTTTACCAAGTAAATCTAATTGTTGATAATTCGGGTTGAAGATATAAGAACCTGAACGATTATTCAATTTAGTTCTATCAGAAGTTTTTTCATTTTGAAGAAATAGAATCTTCATCGATGGCTAATTTTTGCTGTTATTGATTAACAGATATGACGGGAACAACTGACCCCATGCTTGCCTCTACAAGCAATGGAATCTCCTCCACCCATGCTATACAAGCACCGACTCCAACAGAAAAGCCCAAAATATTTTTCTGGCTTCACCTTCAAGTGATGGCAGCAGAAGATGTTTTTCTACCTGACCACATTGTTTCTGCAGAAGTTCATTAAGGAGGTTACTCCGGTTCTACTAGAACCAACTCCCAAAAATGAACGATTCTTGGTGAATGACGCTTGGAAACACTCAGATTTTTTGTGCAAGAACTATATCCTAAGAAAATTGGAGGATGATCTGTATAACGTATATAGTAATGTGGAGACTTTTAAAGAACTCTAGGATATTCTAGAGAAGAAGTACAAAATGGAAGATGCCAGTTTTAAAAAATTTGTTGCAACCAAATAGACAGCAAGCCTGTTATCACACAAGTCCAAGAGCTGCAAGTGATAATTCACGATCTCCTTGCAGAAGGTTGGTCTTCAATGAAACTTTTCAAGTTGCAGCCATGATTGAAAAGCTATCTTCTACATAAACGGACTTCAAGAATTATTAAAGCACAAGCACGAGGAGATAAAGCTTGAAGATCTTATCGTTCGATAGAGAATCGAAGAAGATAATAAAGTTATTGAAAGGATGGTACAGGGGAACTCAACTATTATGCGGGAAAATATTGTTGAAACTGCTCCAGGTGGTCCCAAAAAGAGGAAGAATTCTTCTGGACCAAAGAATTTTTCTAGCAAGAAGAAATTCAAATAAAACTGTCACAACTGTGGAAAGATTGGACACAAGGCTACTGAATGTCGTTTGTCATGACCCGAACAAAGGCCTGGATCTAGACATGGAACCAAGAACCATAAATGGATCCAAGTCACCCATGACATGAACATAAAACTGAAGTTCAACATAAATAAGGCAAAAATCTAAATATATAAATAGTCGAACAATGGAAATAACATAACACTGAATCTTAAGTTGGATATAATGCTATGTCTGATAAGCCTCTACGTACTGACGAGCTAATGGAACAAAAACCCACCTAGCTCACTATATGTGTGAAACTGAAAATGACATCAACACAGCTAACTGAAAGTCCTCAAAGGATGAGGACTCACCAACAGGCGAATTGGATGAGCTCGGGAGACTGGCTGGCAGCGAAATTGAATCTGAACATCTAGGCCTATATCATGAAATGCTATAGTATAGATTATGCATTCAGTACTTGGAATATACTAAGTATGCAAGGTAAGCAAAATAGGATAAATAGTAAAACTAAAAACCTACATAACATAAATTATATCATCAAAAGATTCCAAAAATAAGGACTGCATGTTGATATCTTGAAAACATGAATAAACATAACTGAACTTCATAACTTGAAACAAATGACCCAAATTTGAAACTAATGATCATAAGTAAAACTAATAAATTGAACATTTGGTCAAACCTATTGAAAACACATTATCATAATTGATGAACATGCATAACTTAAATCATGAGGAACAATGTGAGAACTCGTCTTAACCGACACCATCATGATAGAGCTTACATGATGCCCCAACTATCTTACTCAATTGGACAGAGATGTCCTAGGCTTGTCAAACTAGTAGGGACCAACCTAGAGTCCATGAATATACCTATGTTAGTGCATAGTTCTGAGACCACGAAGTTTACCTGAATTTTGGTCACACGACCCGAACATAGATTCGGGTCGAGACACAGGACAAAGAACCCCGAGAGGCTCCAAGTCGACCCATGGTATGAACATAACATCTAGCTCATTCAAAAAAGCGGAAGATCTACATAATTAACATAGCAGAAGCCTGAATAACACAACATCTGAATACATGCATAAGTCTGAAGTTGAATACATACTATGTTTGAAAAGCCTCTAATACTAACGAGTTGATAGGACAAGGCCCCCAACTAACTCACTAAATTCTGAAACTGAAGGACACATAAAAACTACAGGTATTGAATGTCCTCAAAGGATGAGGACTCACCAATGCTAGTTGGACAGGTCTGAGAGGGAAACAAGACTAAAGATGCGGTTGAGGCTGATTCCTCGGACCTGTATCATGAAACGATATAGCATAGAGTATGCGGTCAGTACTTGGAATGTATCGAGTATACAAGGTAAGTAAAATGGATAGTTAAAAATACATAAGAGTTCATAAGAGTAGGACAACATGATCATGACGTAAGTATCATAATATAAACATAAAGGCTCAAGGTTTTCAAAACATTCGTAAATCAGTCATAATCATAATCATAAGAGAAAGCCTTTTCTAAACATGACTTGAGCCAAGATAACATAACATAACCATGCATAAATCATGAGGAACAATGGGAGATTCTTATAACTGACATACCTCATATGAGCACACATGGAGCCCGACCTGTAAACCCCTAGTCGGGAGGGTGTTCGTACCTTTCCAAGGGTAGACCATCAAAAGAGGCGTGATATCTCTCATAAAAGGCCTATTCGGGCAAAAAGGGATAGTCTCAAGGGAGGTCCCAACATGTCTACGTTGGTGCATAGTTTTGAGACTTGAGGTATTCTTGGACCTCGGGTCTACTCGGTGTTAAATACTACTCCCAAAATATATATAGTGCTCCTATGATAATAGGAAAAACATACATGAGATTCATGGGCTAGTTAAATCATAATACTCATAACCATGCTTGAAATACGTGAACTAGCAATGAAATGAGGCCCGTGAGTCAGCCATAATCATAAATCCGTAAATCATGAAGTTCATGCATACCTGTAAAACATGTATATATTTGATATTTCATAAATCCATGATATGTACTTGAGAGAAATCTTATCATAAGGCATAAATCATAATTGGGCTAATTTAGATCAAGATCATAATGAAATCATATTTTGACTTTTCATAAGAACATACATAATTGGACATAATTTAATTAACGTTTGAAACTATAATTTAATAATCAAAATAGTTATAAATTCTTCCCATAGATCATAAAACATGATTTTCATGCCCCACCTTGGGAGGCATGACTAGAACATAATGCCTTACTAGGATCTGAACTGACCTGCTGAGCTTATGCACTTCTGGTGCATGCCTAATCCTTAAATCAAGAAAAAAAGGGCTATACCTCGACTGTAAACAGAACGCCCAGTCGACAAGTCCTTATAGCCACCTGTAAAAGAAAACAACTAACTAGAAATAGGTAATAACAAGGAATCCTATGCAGGCCGACAAGACTACCATGTTGTCTAGTTATAACTGAAATGAAGACAAGCTACTATACTAGGCACCACATAACCAACATATGAAGAATAACTGATTAAGGCCCCACATAGCCAAAAAAACTGACTTACTGACTACTGTAGTCTGCAAGCCTCTAAGAATACAAATAATGGTCGGGACATGGCCCCGGCCTACCCTTAGTGCTATATAACTAAAAGACTATAACCTATACAACCTGGCATCTCCAAATGAAGGGAGCTGGCCAGAATGCTGACTTTGAACAGCTGCTACTGAAGAGCCTAAACTCTGTCTGTCTAAACCTGCATGAAAATAATGAGGCGCCCGAGGATGGGCGTTAGTACAATATGTATGGAATATATAAGGAAATAAATAAGTTGTTAAAGACTGAAAGTAAATAGAGAGAAGGGGTAGAAAGGTTAACTTGGAAGGTGGCTTATTCGTAATCTACATCTAACAAAGCATTACACGTTTGTGAGCTACGATTATTCCTCATTGATGAATTATTCATTAGAATCACCATTAGAAATCTAGTAGTAGTATACGACAGTATAATCATATATTCATAAGCTATAGCTAGCAGACAAGAACACAAACAAGAACCTAACCTGGCCCTCATAAGCCTGGAAGGTATAAGCAACACATAAATAACCTATCGGGACCCCCATAAGCCCTGGGAAGTACACCTCAATCGATATACCCCTATTCAGGTTTCTATGACTCTAATGGTGCTATAGCCAACCTACCTGTCCCTCTAGGTCTGCAACTGAACCCGCTAGGCCCCTGGACTATAGTTGTGTCTGAGTCCAATGGACTCCTGATATCTACACCCTAGGCACTAGGCTCGACGAGGGTATGGTGCTGATATGACATAAAAATAGTCCATTCATTGAAGACTATATAAGACCCTCAGACCTCATCTTCGTCCCTCGCAGACGGCATACCGCTCCTTGGAGCGACATCATCTAGCCCCTGGCGGGCGGCGACACATCTAGTAACCCTGGGGTGGTCACAGAATCAACATGTTGAAGGAGCTACGTGGGAGGCCGAAGCGGACATGATGGATAGATATCCACATTTGTTCCCTACCGGCTCAGTTTTAGTTCGAGGTATCAAATTTTTTCCTTAAACCTCTATTCAGTTTTTTATGTTCTATTCATGCGAATAAGTTTGTTTTATGATATGATATATGTATGTGATGTCTGAATTCTGACCAGCCACATAGATCTCTTCGGGGGTAGCCGTTCCGTCAGTTTTCAGCTTGAATATCAATGATTAGCATCTATATATAGTGATTGTTTGTTTTTGAGTTTTCTTCTTCTTTATAACATTTGAGGACGAATGTTCCCAAGGGGGAGATATTATTATACCTCGAAAATTCAAGAATCAGACCCGAAAGTGAATTAGGATAAAAACTAGAAAATGTTGCAGCAGTTGCAGAAAGGATCACTAAACGACTCGTGAAGAGGCCAAACGAGTCATCAAGTGACTCGTGGGAAAGGCTTGAGGTGATGCAGGACTCGAGGTCCCCACGGGCGATGTAACCACTCATGATCAGACACAACGAGTCGTCAGGTCAGTCGTGGGGAGGTCCTACAGAAAGATAGTGAAGCTTATCTAGTGTACTTGACGGATGGCACCCAACGACTCGTCATCAGTCCTAACGACCCGTTAGGTGGGCCGTTACCAAGGCAGTGGAGTTTTCATGAATGACGAGGCTGTGCACTTGACGGGTGAACCAATGGATCGTGTGCCCTAGTAACGAATCGCCAGGTCGTCCATTAGGACCCCCTGACTGTTATTTCCAGTGATTTCAGTAAGGGCTTTTCCATAATTCCTAAGTCCTAAAGGCCTATACTACGTCATTTTAAGTTCGTAATAGAGGGGTTTTAAGCTGAGAAAGGCCCATCTAGGCCATTTTCTTCATGCATGCAAGGGTGAGATCTTGAAGGGAAGAAAGTGAGGAGAATTTCAAGGTTTTCAGGGGAAATCTTAGCTGAGTAATTAGGAGGAGTTAAGAATCTTCAATCCCAGGTATGTAAGGCTATGATTGGGTGCTTTCTTGAACACCCATGCCCATGCCCTATCAATTTGTAATTGGCTTGTGATGATCAAGTATGGGTTTTCATTCAGATTCATAATTCTTACATTTCTACTCATGGGTATGCTTAAATGGAGTTGATATTGATGATTATCGAGCTTGGGCGGATTCTAACTTAATTTCTTTTACAAAATTATTTTCTAAAAATTGAATCTAAAACGCCCATGTCTGGGAAGTTCCTAATATAAGGTGATGATGTGTGAGTAGATGATGAAAAGCATATTTTCAACCTTACCCATGATTTTGACGATGTTTTCAAAGAAGATTAAATAGACCCATGTATGGTGAAGCTTTGGGTAGTGCCCAATGTTGAGTATGAATGACGATTTTTGTGAATTGACTATATTATTTTGTTTTGGAGTGAAATCTTCCAAATTTAATGTTTTCAAATGATTTGAATGGGTTCAAGCATGATAAGGTTTTGGGTAGGGCTCTCATATTGATGATGATGAAGTGATATTTCTAAGTAGGCTTACCCCATGATTTTTGAGTAAAGTCTCCCGTTATTCTTTGAGCTTATGGTAGGTATTATAGTAAAGCTTCTCATATGCATGAATTCATAATTGAGATGTATGTTGGCATTAAGATTCATTTCACATGATGATGAGTCTAAGTATGATTTCATTCTAAGCTTTGTCGAGACGACATTGTTGAGCTTCATATTTATATGATGTCTGGTGTATGCATGATTTCATAATGAGCTTTGTCAATAGACAATGTTGAGCTTTGTTTCATATGATGTTGAGTTTACACATGATTTAATGTTGAGCTTCATCACTAGACGATGTTGAGCTTCTTATTTATATGATGTAGAGCATGGCACGTTTTGGGAGAAGAGTCTAGCACCGAGCGGGCTAAGGGTCGACTACCCTATGCTCCAGAACTACGCGCCAACCTAGGTTGATTCTGTTATATTATTGGGACCTCCCTTGTGAGGTATCCCCGGACAGATTGGCCCTTTCATCTTGATATCGATATCATGGTAGTGTCCCTAAGCCTGACAAGATTTTGGATGGCTCTGCCCACTTGAGTGTAATAGTTGGGACCACGTGTGCTCTATTATGGTATGTCGGTTAAGTGACGAGTCTCCCACTTTCTATATCATTCAGGTTTGCATATCCATTACTCATGATGACTATCCTATGCATGCATGTTTAAAAAGCAAGGTTTGACTCATTGTTTAGCTTTTGATATAAATGTTATGATTTAGCTTTGAGTCATTCGATTTAGTCATGATGTTCTAAAGATATGTATTAAATAAGAATGATTTCATAATGAATGCTTGTGATCCTTTCTAATCCTTAAAGGCTATCATATATGTATGACTTGTTTTGATAGACTATTATTTCTCTAGCGGTTTTACTTACCTTGCATACTCGGTACATTCCACGTACTGACTGGATACCTTCTACGCTGCATCATTTCGTGATGCAGGATCAGGTTCTCAGGTTCAGCCCCGTTCATAGCCGCTTATCAGAGTTAGCATTTTCTTTCTTGGTGAGTCCTCATCCTCTGAGGACTAAACTTTTAGTTATTTTGAGCATACTTTCAGTTTCAGTATTTCTGAGATAGTTGGGGGTGTTGTCCCATTAGCTCGTCTAGATTAGAGGCTTATCAGATTTAGACATGTATTCAAGTTCAGATGTTCATCCTGTTTTTATGTTAAGTTAGTCTTCCGCTGAGTTTATATTTATGTTTCCTTTATGTTTATTGAATAAGTTAGAGAATGCTTATGCATAAGTTGACTTGGGGTCTCTCAGGGTCCCTTGTCCCATGTCTACGATTGGGGTCTCCTCTAGGGTTGTGACATCTTTGTCCCTCAAGGACGGTATATCGCTCCTTGGAGCAATGTCATCTTGCCCCTGGCAGGCGGATGACACAGCTAGTCACCCTAGAGTGGTCATGAAAGGCTCCTAAGTAAGGGCAACCCCAACCAAGGTGTTGTACTGAAATCTCAATCTAGCTACTCAAACGACGTCTCTGGCCTTCTGGGCCTAATGCTACCACTGCTCACCCCCTAGGATAGTCTGTAAGGCTGATAGCAGGCATACCATGCACCTATATCTGATCAGAGGATCCTAGTAGCGATCATGATCTCTAAAGGTCTAGACTATATAGGGCGAGATCTAGAGTGGTCCTACATAACTCTGAATATCCTGCCCGGACAACTACGACTCATAAAAAACTGTGGGATCACGGATGACTAATTACTTAGCTCCTCTGCTTAGAAAAATTATGGGGCTGCTACTGACTGAACATGCTTTTGAGAAATCAACCCTTAATCCTCTACAGGAAGCTTACTAACATTCTTAGCCTGTGGGTAGTACTGTACTAACGTGGTACTAGTCCCTTAGACATTATCTTGGTCTACTCGGATCTTATATTACTTTTTTGGGAGAATCTTAACCTTATATACAAGTTTATATAGACCTAATCACTCTCGGAAATCTGTACTTGAGTACCTTATAAGAACCGGTTGGGGCACTAGCCCTGCCTCTAACTGCTAAGAAGACCCCTTTCCTTAGGATACCCATGGATCTATTTGATCTGGATAACTGGGCTAGCTTCCTGGGCTACTTGTATAATGAATGCTAAGTTAACTAAGACTGACAATCACTGGTGATAGCTAACTAGATGGTAGGTTGTCACTCCGTTCACTAGACAACCCTAGGCTGCTAACTCTAAAATATGGCCTTCCTAACTAAATTTATGGCCCTGGGGCGTGAGGGTACACCAATGGCCTCTGGGTGTACTTTCCTGACAATACAGGCACCAAACTGGTAGTTAAACCACCTAGCTACGCCTATGCTGTTCAACTTACGAGCTCAGGCCCGATAACTATTCACAAGCTTCTAGAGTCTAGGCCTAGCAATAAAACATACAGTTCTACTAATACACAGAACTGGAGAATAGAAGAGTTGTCACGACACTCCTAGCATATATCATACTCAACATGTTCTTTCCTGACGAGGGATACTATGGTATATTCTATGTACATTTGCTAGCAGCTAACCCAAACTTATATAACCGTAATCTACTGATAGTAGCTAATCATAGCATATCTGATCTTTATATACCAGTAATAGCTAATTACAACACATCTAATCACAATCTACTGGTAGCAACTATCTGCAACATATGGGACCATTATTTCTATTTGAGAACATAAGTTGTAACACTGTATGACGAGACTAACTTGCCGAGGGTTAAGCCTTACATGTGTTGATTGTTCCCTGAATAACACTCGAGTTTCACTCGCATTTGTCAGCTCTTTTCAACTGTAACTTTAATACTAAAAGAATGGGTCTAATTTTAATACTAAACTCAGAAAAATCGATAACTTCTAATACTAATAACAACTATAATGTAGTCACATAAAACACAGCCAAAAACTTATAGTTTCCTGAGAGTTCAGAAGGAAGAAATACTTACTTGAAGACTATGGCCGTATAGGAATCAATTTGGAGCAATTCTAACAACTTTTGCTCAGCAGGGTTCTGACTTGCCGGGTGTATTTCGAGAAAATAACACCATAGTAATGCTCCCTATATGTTTAGAATTCAATACCTGTAGTTAGTTTGAGTTTTGACGGTGTTTGGCAATGTAATCGGACGAAAAACTATAGAAATCCTCGTATCTCTCTCTCTCTGGCCGACGTTATTTAAAGGAAATAAACTACAATTGAATCCGAGGGCTATATATATATTAGGGCAGTGGAAGGGAGGCACCCGTGCTACCCATTATGCCAAAACACCCCATGTATCCCGCCCCTCAACTCACTAAGGGGCTGGGTCTCCGTGCTGCCCAAGGCGCTAGGGTGCTAGTGTGTCGCGCTAGCCCTTGCTACCTGGCCTCGCTCGACCCGACTTCCTAGGCTTCTCTACACGTGTTGTACTCTCTTTATTCATCACAAATCCATGCGCACACTTACTAGTCATCAACTTTTACAGTGTGTAACAATGATTTAATACATGAAAGGAATTAACCCATAGATAGATCATAGAGAATTTTACGAGAATTGGAATAAACCCCATAGATCATGAAACTTGAATCTAGAATTGAAATTTATGGAAATTGAGAAGAGTTTTGAGCATGAGAGTGAAAGGAACTCTCATTCATAGCCTCACATACCTGGGAGGATCTGATTACAGAACCTCTCTTGATTTCCCAAAGGAAAGCTTAGGGAAGAACCTTGAAGAAGCTAGGCTTGATCACCCTTAAACCTCTAAACTTACATGCATGAATTTGAATAGACTTAGAATGGATTACCCCTTCTTAAAAGATACTATTCTAAGCTCAAAACGATGTAGTTTAGGCCTTAAGAACATAGGAATTACGAAAAAGTCCTTAATAAATTCGTAGGAAAAAAACGCACTGGTCATTCCAACAAGGGACTGGATGACTCGTGGCTTCGACCATGACTCGTGGTCAACCTCTTGTTACTTATACTAGTCATCTGCTTTCTGAGGGTCACCACGAGGGACACCACAACTCGTGGTGTGCCCAACGACTCGTGGTGACCAAGTCGTCATCCACACTGCCCAAATTTCCAATCCTCTAAGCACCCCTTGACCACTGATCACTAGACGACTCGTGGTCATACCCATGGTCACCTCAAATTCAAATTTTCAGCCAAGACCAATCCTTTCCCCATGAGTCACTTAACGACTCGTGGAGTTCCTGACGGGTCATGGGACGAATCGTCCTATGACCTGGTATAGAAATTTCTATTTTCACCATTTTAATTCCATGGTATGATCTTAGAATTTTTGGGGCATTACAATATCTCACCCTTAGGAACATTCATCCTCTAATGTGGAAAAACATACAGAAAAGCATAGAAATGCAGTCATCTTACTCAAATACTGATCACATAAGCTGAAACTGATGGAGTGACTGACTCTAAACTGAACTACATGACTAAATGAAATTCATGAATGATACGTATATTCATCGACATGGAAGAGACTAGGGCCCATGAACTAAACATGGAACTAAATGGAGTATTAGAGAAAAACTTGATACCTCAAACTGGAACTAAGCCAGAAGAGAATAGATGTGGGTATTTATCCATCATATTTGCTTCAGCTTCCCAGGTAGCTCCCTCAACATGCCGATTTCTCCACAAAACCTTTACTGAAGCTACCTCCTTGTTTATTATCTTTCCAACCTGACGATCTGGTATTTCCACTAGAACCTCCTCATAACTAAGGCTATCCTTCACGCCTACACTCTCCATCGGAACAACTAGAGCTAGGTTTCCCAAACACTTCTTTAAGAGAGATACATGGAAGACTGGATGAACTGAAGCTAGTTCTGAGGGTAACACTAACTCATAGGCCACTTTGCCAACACGTCTCACGATCCGATACGGACCAACATATCGGGGACTGTGTTACCTCCTTGTTTCTTAGCTTTCCAACCTAATGATCTAGTATTTCCACTAGAACCTCCTCATAACTAAGGCTACCCTTCGCGCCTACACTCTCCATCAGAACAACTAGAGCTAGGTTACCCAAACACTTCTTTAAGAGAGATACATAGAAGACTGGATGAACTGAAGCTAGTTTTAAGGGTAACACTAACTCATAGGTCACTTTGCCAACACGTCTCATGATTGGGTACAGACCAACATATCGGGAACTTTGTTTCCCTTTCTTTTCGAATCTCAACACTCCCTTCATGGGAGATACCTTCAGAAACATCCAATCATCAACTTCAAACTCTAGCTCCCTCCTCCTCACATCCCCATAGGACTTTTGGCAACTCTGAGTTGTTTGCAACCTGTCCCTTATAAGCTGAACTTTCTCCATGTCCTCGTGGATTGAATCTGGACCTATCATCATAGCTTTACCAACTTCAAACCAACCAATAGGTGATCTACATCTCCACCCATAAAGAGCCTCAAAATCAATGAAAGGAAAATGATCATCCCAACTACCCTCAAAATCAATCACACGCTCTCAACATGTCCTCAAGAGTCTGAATGGTCCGCTCGGCCTGACTATCTGTCTGCAGGTGAAATGTTGTGCTACGCTTGACCTGAGTACTGAATCCCTTTTGAAACGATCTCCAAAACTAGGAGGTAAACTAAGTACCTCTATCTGATATGATGACAAGGGAACTCCATGCAACCTAACTAACTCCCAAATGTACAACATAGCATAATCCTCCACTGAATCAGTAGTTTTGACCGGTAGGAATTGAGCTGCCTTAGTAAACCTATCCACAACCACCCAAATAGAGTCATATTGTCGACGAGTGTGAGGGAACCCAGTAATAAAATACATATTGATCTACTCCCACTTCCAAGTAGGTATACTAATGTCTTGAAGTACACCTCTAGGCCTTTGATGCTCAACCTTCACCTGTTGACAATTTGGACACTTAGTCACAAATTCTACCATGTCCTTCTTCATGCCATCCACCAATAGATTTCCCGTAGGTCACGGTACATCTTGGTGGCACCTGGATGTATAAAGTATCTAGAACAATGAGTCTCGTGCAATATCCGATCTCTCAAATCATCAACATTCAAAACATGCAAACTATCTTGATATCGAAGCACACCATCTCCCCCTTTGGAGAAAACTTCTACCTTCTGATTCTAAATGGCTTCCTTCAGTGTCACCAATATAGGATCCTCGTCTTTTCTAGCCCTAACATCGGTCACCAAAGATGATTCTGATCCATTCTGAACAATGACACCACCATCTGCTGAATCAACCAGATGAACTCCTAGTCGTGCAAGCTGGTGCACATCCTTTACCAACTCTTTCCTCTCCTCGTCTACATAAGATACACTCTCCATGGAAAGCCTGCTAAGAGAGTCTGCCACCACATTAGCCTTGCCCAGATGATAAAGGATACTCATATCATAGTCCTTCAATAGCTCCAACCATCTTCTCTGATGCAGATTCAAATCCTTTTGGGTGAACACATCTTATAGGCTTTTGTGGTCCGTAAACACATCCACATGGACCTTGTACAGATAGTGTCTCCAAATCATCAAGGAAAATACCACCATCGCCAATTTGAGATCATGAGTCAGATAGTTTTTTCATGGACCTTCATCTGCCTGGACCCATATGCTTTAACCTTACCGTGCTGCATCAATACACCACAAAGGTCGATCCTCAAAGCATTGAAATATGCCACAAACCCATCGGTACCCTCGGGTAGGGTTAACACTGGTGCTGAGGTGAGTCGAGTCTTCAACTCTTGAAAGCTCTTCTCAAAAGCCTCCGACCATTGAAACTTCACTTTCTTTTGGATTAGTTTGGTCAATGGTGCAACAATGGATGAAAACCCCTTAACAAATATCCAATAATAACCATCTAATCCCAAGAAATACCTGATATCCGAAGGATTCACTGGTCTAGGCCAATTTTTCACCGCTTCTATCTTTTGAGAGTCCACCTGTACACCCTCACTTGACACTACATGACTCAAAAAGCCCACTGAATTCAACCAAAAATTGCATTTGCTAAACTTAGCATACAATTGGCGATCCTTGAGAGTGTAGCACCACCCTCAAATGAGCGTCATGATCCTCCTCGCTTTGAGAGTATATGAGAATATCATCTATGAATACAATCATGAACAAATCTAAGTATGACTTGAAAACCCTCTTCATCAAATCCATAAAAGTTGTAGGAGCATTCGTTAGTCCAAAATACATAACTACTAACTCATACTGACCATACTGAGTCCTGAAGGCTGTCTTTGGGGAGAGTGCTGATGGTATCCGGACTTGAGGTCTATCTTTGAAAAACACTTAGCACCCTGAAGCTGGTCAAGCAAATCACCAATCCTAGGGAGAGGATACATGTTCTTGATAGTAACTTTTTTCAATTGTCGATAATCAATTCACATCCGAAGGGAACCATCCTTCTTGCAGACAAAGAGAGCTAGTGCCCCTATGGGGATTTGTTGCGTCTGATGAAACCCTTGTCTGAAAGGTCTTTCAACTTATCCTTCAACTATTTTAACCCAGTCGGATCCATTTTGTAAGGAGGAATAGATATAAGTTGCGTATCGGGAAGAAGGTCAATACCAAAATCAATCTCCCGCTCAGGAGGGATTCCTGGTAGATCATCTGGGAATACTTCTGGGTACTCAACCACTACAGGGACTGACTGGATAGTTGGGGTTTTGAATGTAGCATCCTTAACCCTAACTAGATGGTACACGCAACCCTTCTAGCCTCAAGAGAGGAAATGAAGCAACCTACAGGCACAGCTGAACTACCCTTCCATTCTAAGATTGGCTCACTCGAAAATTTGAACTCTACTACACGGGTTCTACAATTGACTGAGGCTTAACATTCATATAACCAATCCATGCTGAGGATAACATCAAAATTGGTCATGGTTAACTCTACAAAATCTGCTGAGGTGATTTTCTAAAGGACTGTGACAGGGCCTTTTCTATATACACGTCTAGCTATAACTGAATCACCGACTGGAGTACAGACTGAGAAGGGTTCTGATAAGATTTCGGGAATAACTACAAAACTACTAGCAACATGGGGCATCACAAAAGACAAAGTAGCCCATGGATATAACAATGCATATACATCAAGGTGGAATACTCATAACATACCAGTCACCACATTAGGTGAAATTTCCTGCTCCTGTTGTGACGAGAGTGCATAGAACATGACGCTGGCCGCCAGCTGAGCTAGTAGAAGCACCCTACTGAAAGGGATGTACTTCTTGAGCCGCTGAACTAGCGGCTGGGATAGGGGCTTCACCATCACCTGGTCTGGATGAAGGGCAATTCCTAAGTCTGTGTTCGGCGTTTGCCATACCCAAGACAAACGTCTGAGCCAACTAAACACCTCCCTAGGTGACTCTTACCACACTTCATACAAGCTGGGAAAGTGCAATCTCCCGTTGTGTTTATTACGACCCGAACAGAGGCTCGAATCGTGGACACGGGACAAGGGACCCCGAGAGACCCCAAGTCTTCCCATGGCATAAGCATTCAACTAACTCATTCAATAAACATGAAGAAAAAATAATTATAAACTCAGTGGAAGTCAAACTTAATATAACAACAGAATAAATATCTAAAGCTAAATACACGTCTAAGTCTGATAAGCCTCTAATCTAGACGAGCTGATAGGAAAACAATCCCAACTAGCTCAACTATACTAAAATTGAAGGGACATCTAAAACATCTGAAGGTCTAATCCTCGAAATATTAGGACTCACCAATAAAGCAGGTGCTAACTCTAAAAAGTGACTACAAATAGGGCTGAACCTGAGAACCCGATCTTACATCATGAAATGATGCAGCATAGAAAGTATGCGGTCAGTACATGGAATGTACCGAGTATGCAAAGCAAGTAAAACCGCTTAAGTAAAACAAATCATGTATAACATTTCATAACATATCATAAGCTTTTAAGTATTAGTAGAAGGCTATATGCATTCATTATGAAATAGTACTCTTATCATAATGTGTTCATGCATAGCTTTAGAACATCATGACTGACTCAAATGACTCAAATATGAAACATAACATTTATATCAAAAGCTGAACAATGAGTCAAACCTTGCTTTTTGAACATGCATGCATAAGTAATCATCATGAGCAATGAATATGAAAAATCGAATGATATAGACAGTGGGAAATTCGTCATTTAACCGACATACCACGATAGAGATTATGTGGTCCCGACTATCACACTCAAGTGTGTAGATCCATCCATAACCTTGCCAGCGAGATGAACGATACCATGATATAGATATTAAGCTAAAGGGCCGATCGAGCCAGGGATAGCTCACAAGGGAGGTCCCAATAATATAATAATATCAACCTACGTTGGCGTGTAGTACTGGGGCATAGGGTAATCGACTTTAACCCGCTCGGTGCTAGACTCTTCTCCCAAAACATGCAATGTTCTACATCGTCTATAATGAAGCTCAACATTGTCTATTGACGAAGCTCAACATTGTCTATTGACAAAGCTCATAATAAAATCATGCATAACTCAACATCGTATGAAACAAAGCTCGACATTGTCTATTGATAAAGCTCGTAATTAAATCATGCATAGACTAGACATCATATGGATATGAAGCTCAACATTGTCTATTGAAAAATCTCAATAATGACCTACGTCTCAATTGTGAAATCATGCATATGAGAAGCTTTATTTTGAAACATAGCACAAGCTCCATCATATGTGGGAGCATCTACTCCAAATAATGTGGTAAGCTACGTATAGAAATATTTACTCAACATACCACAATCTAGAATTTTTAATAAAAATTGGGAGATTTCACTTCACACAATGTGGTAAGCTTATGTCGGGAAAATCATCACTTTAAATCGACATGTGGGCATTACCCAAAGCTCTATCATACTTGGATCTAGTCGATTCATTTTGAAAACAACAACATAGATCATGGGTAGTAGAAGAAACATGCTTTTCATCATCAACTTCATCATCATCACACATTTACCATAAATCACCTCTTTTGTGAACACTTCACTCATTGACGTTTTAGATTCAAATTTTAGAAAGTAATTTTTATAAGGGAAAAACAATTTAGAATCCACCCGAGCTTCATAAATCATCAATATAAATACAATCTAATCATACCCATGTATAAAGATGGAAGAATCATACAATTGAGTAAAACCCTATACTTGATCATAGATAATTTATCACATTTTGATAGGGATTGGGCGTCAGTGTCGAAGAAAAGACCCACTCATAGCCTTACATACCTGGGAAAAATGGTGAATTGTAACACCCTCTAATTGCCTAGATGAGATTCCAATTGGAAACCTTGAGATTTCACCTTGAACCTCCTCTTCAAACCTTCAAACTTGCATGCATGAGAATAATGGCTTAGGATAGGTTTTCCCCTGCAAAAAACCCACTAAAACGAGCCTTAAACGGTGTAGTATAGGTCTTAGGAACTTAGGACTTACAAAAAGACCCTTACTGAATTCGCAGGAAAACACTACCAGGTGACCCTAATGGGTGACCTAAACGATTAGTCATGATGGGCAACGACTCGTCGAGTTGCCCGTCAAGTGCACTGGTTAACTGATCTGCTGGGCATCATAATGGAGGACATAAAGGCTCGTTCCTCGAACCACGACTCGTGGGCACCTTCCATCATGTACATTGCCTACTTTTCAACCTTCCTGCTCACGACTGACCTCATGAGTCGTTGAGACTGGCCACAACTCGTGGGGTCCCATTCGTTAGGTACACTAGTTACTTCTACCAATTTAATTCCAACATCACCCCACGGGTGACATGACGACTCGTGGTGGCTGACCACGAGTCATTCCCTCACTCGTGGGGACCTTAATCCTTCATTTTTCCCAGGCCTCCTCATGAGCCACCTGACGTCTCGCAGGGTCTCCTCACGAGTCGTACAACGACTCGTCCTGTACCTGCAACCAAATTTCACAATTCTCCTGTTTCAACTCCTGGGTCCGATCTTTGAGCTTCCGAGGTATAACAATATCTCCCCCTTGGGAACATTCGTCCTCAAATGTTAGAAACACATAGAAAATGTAGAAAAAACGCAAGCATCCTATGCAAATACTGATCATTAAAATCGAAAACTGACGAAATGACTACCTCTGAAAAGAACTACATATCTAAACTGAATTCAGACATCAAATACATTTGTCATAACATAATTCAAACTTGCGCACATGAATTTAAAATGGAAACTGATTAGAGAATTAAGGCAAAAACTGACACCTCAAATTAGAACTGAGCCGGTAGGGAACAAGTTGGAGTATTTAGCCATCATAGCTTCTTCGAATTCCCATGTAGCTCCCTCAACATGCTGCTTTCTCCACAACACCTTCACCGAAGCCACTTCTTTGTATCTCAGCCTCCGAACCTGATGATCCAAGGTTGCAACCAGAATTTCCTCGTAACTGAGGCTATCTCCCACACCAACGCTTTCCACCAGGACTACTAAAGCTGGATCACCCAAGAAATTTTTCAAGAGTGATACATGAAAGACGGGAGGAATTGAAGATAACTTTGATGGCAAGCCCAACTCATACGCCACCTTACCAACTCTTCTGATAACCCGGTAGGAACCAATGTAGCGGGGACTGAGTTTTCCTTTCATTCCGAACCGCATGACTCCCTTCATGGGAGATACCTTTAGAAATACCCAATCGTCCACCTCAAACTTCAAATTCCTTCTTCTCACATTCGCATATGACTTTTGATGACTCTGAGTGTCTTTCATCCTGTCCCTTATCAACAAAACTTTTAATATGGCCTCATGAACCGAATCAGGCCCTATCATAGAGGCCTCCCCAACCTCAAACCATCCGATGGGCGATCTACACCTCCTCCCGGAAAGAGCCTGGAACAGTGCCATCTAGTTGCTAGAGTGATAGCTGTTGTTATAAGAAAACTCGATCAAGGGCAAGTGGTCATCCCAACTACCTTTGAAATCCATCACACATGCCCTCAACATATCCTCGAGGGTATAAATTTTTTGCTCCCCCTGGCCGTCCGTTTGCGGATGAAAGGCTATACTGAGCTTAACTTGAGTCTCAAGTCCCTTTTGAAAAGAACGCCAGAATTGGGAGGTAAACTAAGTACCTCGGTCTGAAATAATAGACAAGGGAACTCCATGAATCGAACCAACTCTCGAATATACAATCTAGCATAGTCATCCACTGAATCTGTGGTTTTTAATAGCAGAAAGTGTGCAGCCTTGTTCAACCTGTCGACCACCACCCAAATGGTATTGTAGTGTCGGCGAGTATGAGGTAGGCCTACAATGAAATCCATATTAATCTCTTCCCACTTCCATGTAGGAATGTTTATATCCTACAATATGCCTCCTGACCTTTGATGCTCAACTTTCACTTGCTAACAGTTCGGGAACTTGGCCACAAATTCTGCGATATCCTTCTTCATGCCATTCCACAAATATATTTCTCGCAAATTAGGATATCTCTTGGTGGAACCTGGATGGATGGAATACTTGGACCCATGTGCCTCCTGAAATATCCAGTCCCTCAAATTATCAACATCTGGAACACATAGACGACCTAGGTACCGCAACACCCCATCTCCCCCTTGGGAGAAAACCTCCACCTTCTGAATTCCAACTGCTTCCTTTAGCTTTACTAGAATTGGGTCCCCATCTTGCCTGGCCTTCACATCCATCACCAAGGACGATTCTGATCCATTTTGCACAGCAACACTTCCATCGGTCGAGTCAACCAATCTAACTCCCAACCTCGCAAGTCGATGGACATCCTTCACCAACTCTCTCTTTCCCTCATACACGTGGGACACACTATCCATAGAGAGTCTACTATGTGTATTCGCTTCCACATTAGCCTTACCCATGTGGTAAAGGACACTCATGTCATAGTCCTTTAGTAAATCCAACCACCTCCATTGCCGAAGATTGAGATCTTTCTACGTGAACACATATTGCAAGCTCTTGTGATCCGTGAATACATCCATATGGACCCCATACAAGTAATGCCGTTATATCTTCATCGCAAACACCACCACGGCCAATTTAAGATCATGAGTCGGGTAGTTCTTTTCATGAACTTTCAACTGTCTTAAGGCACATGATAACACTTTCCCATGTTGCATTAACACACACTTGAGTAGAACTGGCGAAGCATCGTAATACACTACAAAGCCATTCGTACCCTCGGGTAGAATCAACACGGGTGCTGAAGTGAGTTGGGTCTTCAACTCTTGGAAACTTGTCTCACAAGCCTCCGACCACTGAAACTTCACCTTTTTCTGAGTCAACTTAGTCAATGGGGTTGCAATGGATGAAAAACCCTCCACGAACCTCCGATAAGAACCCGCTAAGCCTAAAAATCTCCTGATATCTGATGGGTTCACTGGTCTACACTTTCTATACAAACTCTATTGATCCTTCCTCATGGAACCACATCAGCTAATGTATTACAAGCAACCTTAAAACATCATAAATAGGGATCAAGACATGTCATCTAACTATGAACAGGAGGTCATGTCATCACCAATGTTTTTCACATAGACCAACAGTAAAAGCAAACATAATTCATGTACCCTCACACAAATAAAGTCCCCTCTCATATATGAATTGTCAAACATAGCATGGGACTAAACAAGTAAGACACTCACTCTCACAAAGAAGTTACAAGTATTATGTGTAAGATACGATAGGCTTGCCCTTATTTTCTCTACTTTGGTTTAACACTATAGGACTTGGTATGGCTTGTAAAGTAGGCTCAGGTTTGGACATGATAAATATGAAAGATTTTATAAGTGACTATTCCTTCCTTGGTACTACATACATTACCTACACCATTCATCTAATTTACCCTTTTATTCTTTCATTTCCGTTTTCACCTTTTTCTCCTTTTTATTCATATTTGCATAGGTGTGGTGAGTTTTCACTTTTTTCAGCATTTTCAAAATTTCTTTGAGCTTTAGTTTTCAATATTTACAGCATTTTTCATCCTTTTCTTTTCATCTCACCACACCTCATTTTCCACCATTTCTTTCTTTCTTTTCTTTTCCTTTCTTCCATTCCCACTTCCATGCACCCCTACTCTAGCCACCCTCAACTTAAGCATTTTACTTATGTTGAGGTTCACAATATCCAAGGAAGGACCAGGGTCAAAACAGGTTCATTACAAAAAATGGGTACAGTTAATCAGTAAATCAAAGAAACATGGTCTATTAAGGCTCAAACTTGGGATTAAGGGATTCATGCAACTTTTGGTAGGGCAATATAGGCTAAAAATAAGCTAAACAAACAATGGTCTATTATCATATCCTAACCAACCATCCTTAGCCTATGCAGAGACCAACTAGGCAAGTTCTAGATCTACAACACAATACCGAACTGACTAATATACCTCACTCGCACATGGTACACGAACTATTTTCACCTTACCTGTCTGGTTTATACATGGATTAACAAAACTTCTCATGTTGAAAGACTAAATGACATTCAAAGATCCACAACAATCATGCATGTTGTCATAAATACATAGCTAATGTATCTGAAAATTTTTAATTAGGGTCAATTTTTTTTAAAACAATCACAAACTAAAAATAAAAATCCTACACATGTCGGTTCTACTAGGTAGCATTTCTGAGGGAAAAGAAACACGGCAAGAAAAACCCTCAGACGGACCAAAAATCCCAAAATTCACAAGTACACCCCCTCCCCTTTTGAAAAGTTATCTTCGTCCCTAAAGCATCATCTAGAAAATATAGGGAAGAGAATACCTGGGCTACTTAGACTTCACCTGTCATTGGTTGCCTCCCATGCAGCGCCTGATTTAACGTCGCGGCACGACGTGACTTTTGTGACTCCTCAAGCATCATCAAGGTATACTTTCTCAATTCATTTTAATTGTTCCTCATATCCCAGATACACTTCTATTCTTTGCCTATTTACTTTAAATCTTTTTCCTTCTCTATTCTCAAGTTCCACCGCACCATAAGGAAATACTTGCACTACTTTGTACGATCCCATCAATCTAGATTTCAACTTTCCAGGGTGCAACCGAAGTCTTGAATTAAAAAGTAGGACCAAATCACCTGTGCTGAATTCCCTTCTTGCAATCTTTTTGTCATGGTAGATATTCATTCCCTCTTTATAGATGGCTGCACTCTCATAAGCCTTAAGTCGGAATTCATCCAACTCATTAAGCTGGTTAAGTCTTAACTTGGCAGCTTTATTCTAGTTTATGTTCAGCCTCTTTAAAGCCCATAATGCCATTTGCTCTAGTTCAACTGGTAAGTGGAATGCTTTTCCATGAACCAGCTGGTATGGAGATGAACCAATGGGAGTCTTATAAGTTGTTCGGTAGGGCAATTGCCTCGACCCATTTAGAGACATGATCCACAGCCATATGAGTTGACGAATGGTCCCATGAAGTCAATCCCCCACACATCAAACAAGTGTACTTCCAAGACGGGCGTTAGTGGCAACTCATGTCTACGAGTGATATTACCCTGCCTTTGGCATTGATCACAGGACTTTGCGAAATCATATGCATCTTGATGAATAGAGGGCCAAAAGTATCCACATTATAAAATTTCATATGTCGTTCTGACACCACTATGATGACCCCCAACTGACGATGAGTGACATGCCTCCAAAATGCTTAGCATCCCTACATCAGGGACACACCTTTGAATGATACCGTCTGCACAAATGCAGAATAAATATGGCTCATCCTAGTAATATCTGAGGGCATTGAATAAGAACTTCTTTTTCTGCTAAGGAGTTAGGTATGCTGGTATCACATCACTAACCAAGTAATTTGCAAAGTCGGCAAACCAAGGAATCAAATGCTATGATGTAGCTAGTACTTGTTCATCTGAGAAGGCATCATTGATATAAAACTCCATCCTCTCCTTTTCTTCAGACTCAAGCCTGGATAGATGATCTTCCACTTGATTTTCTGTTCCCTTTCGGTCTTTCACCTCAAACTCAAACTATTGGAGAAAGAGCACCCACCGAATCAATCTGGGCTTGGCATCCTTCTTGGACATTAGATATCTCAACACAGCATGGTCTGTATAAATAATCACCCTGGTTCTAAGAAAATATTCTCAAAATTTTTCAAATGCAAAGACCACTGCCAGTAGTTCCTGTTATGTGACTGTATAATTCTTCTAAGCTATGTTGAGTGTTCTGCTTGCATACTAAATTGGGTGAAACATCTTCGCTTTCCTTTGTCCTAATACAATACCAAGAGCAACACCACTGGCATCACACATCACCTCAAAGGGAAGAGATCAATCTAGAGTTATGATGATAGGAGCAGTGGTGAGCTTTTCCTTTAGGCATTCAAAGGCCTTTAGACATGCCTCATTGAACACGAACTTTACCTCTTTCTGCAGAAACTTGCACAACGGCTATGTAATTTTTGAAAAGTCCTTGATAAAGCGCCTGTAGAATCCTACATGCCCTAGAAAGCTTCTGACTCCCTTTACAGAAATAGGGGTGGCAATCCTGCTATAACCTCGATCTTTTCCTTGTCTACCTCGATCCCCTTTTCTGAGATTCTGTGGCCCAACACTATCCCCTCTTTAACCATAAAATGACATGTTTCCTCGTTTAGGACCAGATTTGTTTCTTCATATCTTTTCATTACTCTGCCCAGATGATTAAGGCATGATTCAAACAATTCACCTACAATAGAAAAATCATCCACAAATACATCAATCATGTCCTCCCTCGTGTCTGAGAAGATGGACTTCATACAACGTTGGAAAGTTGCTGGTGCATTACACAATCCAAATGGAATTCTTTTGAAGGCGAAGGTCCCATATGGACAGGTGAAAGTTGTCTTCTCCTGATCTTCTGGAGCGATAGTGATCTGATTATACCCTGAATATCCATCAAGGAACTAGTACCATCCTCTTCCTGTGAGTCTATCCATCATCTGATCCAAAAAATGGCATCGAAAAATGGTCTTTTTGGGTACAGTGGTTGAGTTTCCTATAATTCATGCATACACGCCATCATGTGACTAGTCGTGTCGGTATCAGCTCATTCTCTTCATTGGACACCAGTGTAATTCCTCCCTTTTTTGGCACGCACTGGACAGGACATACCCACTGACTGTCTGCTATAGGATATTTCACCCCATCATCCAAACACTTGATAATTTCCTTTTTGACAACTTCTTGCATTGGAGGGTTCAAGTGGCGCTGATTCTCTATACTTGGCTTAAAATTTTGTTCAAGTTAGATCTTATGGGTGCATGTGCCTGGTGGAATTCCAATGATGTCAGCTATGGTCCAGCCAATTGCTTTCTTGTATCTCTTCAAAATGCTCACCAAGGCTTCCACCTGCTCATCTAATAGGTTCGCTGAAATGATGATCGGCTAACTTTTGTCCTCTCCAAGGAATGCATACTTAAGATGAGGAGGTAATGCTTTTAGTTCAAGGATTGGTGGCAGCTCCACAGATGGTTTAGCTGGCGGTGTTGAACAGTTCTTTAAGTCCAGGTCTAACTTCTTTGGGCTGAAGTTATATGAACCTATCCCATTTAAGGCATTAACCGTATTTGTGTATTATGGGTTTTCATCCTCTTCATAATTCATTATTACGGCTATCAATGTATCGTCAATCACAATTTCTCCCATAGGTGTTGGCAACTTGCTATGGTCCAATTGGATGTTTGAGTGAAAGCTTATTCCTTTGATGTAACCTGAGAGTCACTAAATGAAAACAAAGAAAAAAAATGTAAAAAGTAACGTAACCACCAACAAGTCAATTACAAGATAATATCCTAGTTTCGGTCGTATTCCCTGGCAACGGTGCCACTTTTTGATAACGCTCAAACCACATCTCTTACTGAAGTGAGAAGCGGACGTTGTCAATAAAGAACCCAACTAGAGGTTGGGGTCGATCCCACTGGGAATAGGGAGACTGGATTATAGACGGTAACAAAACTTGTAATCTAGTTACTTCAAAATAGAGAGATTCTAAAGAAATTCAATAATATAAGCAGATATAAAAATTCTAAAGTTAAGTCAATATCAAAGGATAACTAGGGGTTTGTGTTCCCCATGGGTTCATAAATGCTTCGAGTATACACTTGTGATTATCATCAATACTTACTTATAATGATTGACAAAAGAAATCAATACGTACAATAATAATTGAGAAAAAACAGTTCCTTCAATTACTCCACAAAAATCTTGAAAAACAAGTAGTAAGAACAAGATGAATTCAAGAACAGGTTGATCACAAGTTAAGACCAAATCAATTATCTCTCTCAAGGTTTATACTCTCTAAAACTATGAAAATGATGTCCCCCTATAAAAATAAAATCTAAAACATATTTATACAGACACAAGAATTCTTTTCCTAAGCCAACAGGGAGAATTTCCATATCTGTCATCGCTAGTGCCACGAATCAACCTACAATCTGTAGCATGCTCAAAAAACCTGTAGCTTCCTCTTGTACAATTTCGACTGGCTAAATTCTGGCTAAGTGTTGGATCTGGGTATGACTCGTACCATCAACTCACGACTCATACTAAGCTCCCGTACTTTAAATCAGAGATTTTGATGTTTTTCTTAAGTTCATCACGGCCAGAATGGTACGACTCGTACCTTTGTCTTATGGATTGTACTTTGTTCTCATAACAGAACTCAGACTTAGATGCAATTCTTCTGGATTTCATCACGACTTCCTCATCATGACTCATACAGGCCAGCTATGAATCGTACTGGGACTCATGGGTCACATTTGCTCAGCCTTAACTTTCAGCAACTTCTCACGGCCACCAGTATGACTCGTAGGTCCTTCCTACGATTTGTATTGTGGTCTGAACGTTTTGCCTATTTTGCACTTTCAAGCTATCTTTTGCAATTTTCAGTTCCAACACCTATTTATCCTATAACAAAAGGAAGAGTACCTCATATCCACATAAATACACCTAAGTCCATGTTGTTTTCTTAGTTTTGAGCGTGGAATGTGCTGCAAAACCATAGCACGTCAACACCCTCAACTTAAGACTTTTGCATGTCCTCAGGAAAAGAAAAGAAAAACTAGAACACGATGCTCAGCTAGACAATAGACTTAAGATACTACAGCCAATACTCAAACAAACCTGAACTTTCTATACAAACTCTATTGACCCTTCCTCATGGAAACACATCAGCTAATGTATTAAAAGCAACCTCAAAACATCATAAACAGGGATCAAGAGATGTCATATAGCTATCAACAGGCAGTCAAGTCATCACCAATGTTTTTCACACAGACCAACAGTAAAAGCAAACATAGTCCATGTACCCTCACACAAATGAAGTCCCCTCTCAGATATGAATTGTCAAACATAGCATGGGACTAAACAAGTAAGGCAATCACTCTCACAAAGAAGTTACAAGTATTATATGTCAGATACCATAGGCTTGCCCTTATTTTCTCTGCTTTGATTTTTCAGATGGTCGAGTTAAGATCACTATAGGACTTGGTATGGCTTGTAATGTAGGTTTAGGGCTAGACATGATAAACATGGAAGATTTTATAAGTAACTATTCCTTCCTTGGCACTACATACATTGGCTACACCATTCACCTAATTTACCCTTTTATTCTTTTATTTTCTTTTTCTCCTTTTTCTCCTTTTTATTCACATATGCATGGGTGTGGTGAGTTTTCACTTTTTTCAGCATTTTCAAAATTTCTTTGAGCTTTATTTTTCAATATTTAAAACATTTTTCATCCTTTTCTTTTTATCTCACCACACCTCATTCTCCACCATTTCTTTTTTTTTCTTTTCTTTTGCTTTCTTCCATTCCCACCTTTTATGCACCCCTACTCTAGCCACCCTCAACTCAAGCATTTTGCTTATGTTGAGGTTCACAATATCAAAGGAAGGACCAGGGAAAAAACATGTTCATTACAAAAAATGGGCACGGTTAATCAGTAAATCAAAGAAACATGGTCTATTAAGGCTCAAACTTGGGATCAAGGGATTCATGAAACTTTTGGTAGGGCAATATAGGCTAAAAGTGAGCTAAACAAACAATGACCTATGATCATATCCTAACCAACCATCCTTAGCCTATGCATAGACCAACCAGGAAAGTTCACAACACAATACTGAATTGACTAATATACCTTACTCACACATAATACATGAACTATTTTCACCTCACCTGTATATTTTATACATGAAATAACAAAACTACTCATGTTGACAAACTAAATGACATCCAAAGATCGACAGCTATCATGCATGTTGTCACAAATACATAGCTAATGTATCAGAAAATTTTTAAACAGGGTCAATTTTTTTTTTTACAAAAACCAAAACTAGTGCAATTTTCTTAGCTGAGTACTCCTAAGCTACTTTATAATTAAACAAAAATCACAAAATTAAAATAAAAATCCTACACATGCTGGTTCTACTAGGTAGCATGTCTTAGGGAAAAGAAACATGACACGAAAAACCCTCAGACGGACAAAAAATCTCAAAAATCACAAGTACACCCCCTCCCCTTTTGAAAAGGTAGCTTCGTCCCTAAAGCATCATCTAGAAGAATATAGAGAAGAGAACATACCTGGGCTACTCAAACTTCACCTGCCATGGGTTGCCTCCCATGCAGCGCCTGATTTAACATCGCGGCACGAAGTGACTTTTGTCACTCGTCAAGCATCATCAAGGTATACTTCCTCAAATCATTTTAATTCTTCCTTATCTCCCAGATACACTTCTATTCTTTGCCTATTTACTTTAAATCTTTTTCCTTCTCTATTCTCAAGTTCCAACACACCATAAGGAAATACTTGCACTACTTTGTAGGGCCCCATCCATCTAGATTTTAACTTTCCAAGGTGCAACCGAAGTATTGAATTAAAAGTAGGACCAAATCACCTGGGCTGAATTCCCTTCTTGCAATCCTTCTGTCATGGTATATCTTCATTCTCTCTTTATAGATGGCTGCACTCTCATAATCCTTAAGTCAAAAATTCATCCAACTCATTAAGCTGGTGAAGTCTTAACTTGGCAGCTTCGTTCCAATTCATGTTCAGCCTTTCTAAAGCCCATAATGCCTTTTGCTCTAATTCAACTGGTAAGTGGCATGCTTTGCCATAAACCAGCTGGTATGGAGATGATCCAATTGGATTCTTATAAGTTGTTCTATAAGCCCACAGTCGTCATCAAGCTTCCTTGGCCAATCCTTCTGGGTAGTATTTACTGTCTTGGCCAGGATGGTCTTGATTTCCCTGTTCGAAACCTCCACTTTTCCACTCGACTGAGGGTGGTAAGGTGTGGCCACCTTATGCTTGACACCATATTTTTTTCAAGAAGGTTTTGAAGAGGTGATTGCAGAAGTAAGCTCCACCATCACTGATAATAGCCCTGGGAGTGCCAAACCTGGCAAAGATATGTTTCCTAAGGAATATTTTCACACTCCTGCCTTCACTGTCCGGTAGGGCAATTGCCTCCACCTATTTGGAGACATTATCCACAGCCACCAAAATATACTTCATTCCATATAAGTTGACGAATGGTCCCATGAATTAAATCCCCCACACATCAAACAACTCTACTTCCAAGATGGGCGTTAGTGGTAACTCATGTCTACGAGTGATATTCCCATTACTTTAGCATTGATCATATAACACCTCAAAATTTTTTTGGTGATTATTGATGTTTCATGCTAGGTTAAGGAAAGTACGGGTTGTATATATTTGTCGTGTATTGGTCGTAGATGAAAAGGGAAATGTGTACGATCAAAAAACCAAAGAGTGTGTGAAGTTCATAAGTAAGGGTCAATTTTAAATGATCATATCTCCCAATATATAATGAATTAGAAGCCCCACGACCTATCAAATTGAAGTTCTTTGAGTATAGTTTTCATAACATCAAACTGCTTGTCAATCGGAGTTCAGAGTAAGAAGTTATGGACATTTTACCGAAGCACCGCGAGCGGTGACGCGGGCATGACGCCCTAGCGCCTCCACCACCCTATTTACTTAAAATATGATTTTTCACTTGTAGAAAACATTTTCAGCTAAATCTAAATTGACAAGCTTGCTAAGGATTCCATTTCTCTCTCAATTCCAGAAGCTAGGACAAAGAAAATCAAGGAGGTACATCAAGCAAAGTTCAAGAAAATCACAAGATAAGTTGAGATTACTTTGCCATGTGTGTTAGGGGCTGTTTTGGAGCTCGTTTTGGCAAGGTTTTGAAGAAGTTTTTCTGTGTTTCAAATTCTATTTGGACTGAATATATATCCATCTTTGTGTAGGTGTTGAAATCAGGAGAAAAGGTAAGGATTTCTCCCCTTTTAAACCTATCAAATTGCAAAGAGAAAATCTGGAAATTGGCAGCTAAGTGAGCTGTCGATGGACTGTTTGTGAGCTGAGTTTTGCTCGTCTTCCTTAGGCGTTTTGGCTGTGACTTTTGCTGTAATTATACTTCATATTGAGGGGTAGAATTACAGAAAAACTAAGGTAAAATTTTCTCTTGTTTCTCCCTCAAACGTTAGTGAAAACTAGTTGAGAAAATGGCTAAATGTTGTTGATGTTGTTGATGTTGTCGTGTGTTGTTGTTGCTATTGTGGCTACCTACGGTTAGTTATTTTGGCTGATATTTTTTGATATATATTAATATTTTCGTTGGACTGTAAAACCATTGGATTAAGGAGGTTGAAGGCTGATCATTTAGATAGGAAATCGGCTAGAGAAAAGATCATCAGAGAAAGGTATGTAAGGCGCCCCGTCTATCATTCTTTTAAGTACGATTCGTGTGTTGTTAATTGAATGAGATAGAACCTATTTAAAAGTCTTGAGACAGTACGTTAAGCTTCATTTAATCTTTAAATTTCCATGTTTTATTGAAGATAAATGTTAAGATTATGCCTAGCCGAAGTGAGACATCTAAATTGTGATATTGTGTTGATTGTTGTCGTAGTTGTACATTGAGTTGGAGACCCCTCAGCGTGGGCATTGTTAGCTGGTCCTTACTATACGTCATGTGTATATATATGTGATTTTAAATGTGTTTAAAGGTCTGGTTTCTAATTGAAATTGGTGAAAGAGCTAAGAGGAGGACATGTAAACGATTTTAAGCCACATAAAGACGCACAAGCTATTAAGGGTAAATGAGCTTATCGAATTAGGATTACCTAGTTATGGTTGTCCTTTATCTTATGTGTATTTTATGAAATATGCCAGGCCAAGAGGAGATTTCATAATCCCTTTCCCTTAAGCCGAACAACAAGCTAGCAAGTTTCTGAGTTCTAATGTCCCTTGAACACGATCTATAAATTTTTTTGAAACTCTTAGGTCATCTGTAGTTCCATAAGATTTATACAAGTTTCTAATACATGCATTTAATTTCTATTTTCTAGCTTTACATGTTATATGTACTCAGTTTCCAGTTATGCATTACGAAGGAGGCCTATGCAGGCCACATGTTAGTATTCGTCATTTCTATGTTGTACGTATTGAGCTGGTCCAGTATAAGCTATATCGGCTCCATTTATGATTTTGTCTAAGATTTATTGATTTTACCCTAGTGTGGTACACCGACTGGAGGTCTTGTTCTTTTACCCTAGTGTGATACACCGGCTGGACGAATTTTACCCCAGTATGGTACACGGCTGGAGGCATTTTTATTTTTACCCCAGTGTGGTGCACTAGCTGGACGAATTGTATATAGATTTTATGGTCTGCTGTCTACTGGCATTTCAGTTATAGTCTTTGTTATGCATTAGATGGTTGCATTTACACTTCAATAATGAGTCATTGTCAGGTTTCTATTTTCAGGATTTTGTGTTGTTACTAGTCCTTATTTCTGGCCTAGTTATCATTTTTATCTTACATGTTTATATTTTCAGCTTTACATACCAGTACATTTTATTCGTACTGACGTCCCTTCATCTTGGGACCCTTCCTGCAATCATGCAGCAGGTACATGATGAGGCTTAGATCATCGTACGTAGTAGGAGCAAGATTTCAGTAGAATAGTGGTATGCTCCTCTCTTCCAGGAGCCATGTCCTAGTTTGGACTATTTTCAGTTATGTGTATAGCATGGGTAGGCCGGGGCCCTGTCACATGCATTTCAGTTTGTTTACTCTGTAGAGGCTGATGTGGACTAGTTTGTATAGTAGTGCGGGTTGTGTTGTCGTATTGGTTTTTCATTGCTTTGCTTAGCTTTGTAGCCTTGTCGGCTTTCCAGGTTGCATATTTATAATTGTCAAGGCATTATTGTTCCAGTATTTATCTTAGTTGGTAGTGACAGGTGGCTTGGTCAGCCTTAGTGCTACATTTATAGATGCTATATAGCCAGTTTATTGATCGATAATGAATCGAGTGCCAGTTGCGCCCTACCCCAGTTTTGGGGCGTGACAAATCATAAGACTTGGCAAAATCATACGCATCTTGATGAATAGAGGGCCAAAAGTATCCACGTTGTAGAATTTTATGTGTCATTCTGAAACCACTGTTATGACCGCCAACTGGCAATGAGTGACATGCCTCCAAAATGCTCAGCATCTCTATTTCAAGGACACACCTATGAATGATACCGTCTACACAAATGCGGAATAAATATGGCTCATCCCAGTAATATCTGCGGGCATCGAATAAGAACTTCTTTTTTAGGTAAGCAGTTAAGTCTGTTGGTATCACATCACTAACCAAGTAATTTGCAAAGTCGGCAAACCAAGGAATCAAATCCTGCGATGCAGCTAGTACCTATTTGTTTGAGAAGGCATCATTGATATCAAACTCCATCCTCTCCTTTTCTTCAGACAAAAGCCCGGATAGATGATCTACCACCTGATTTTATGTTCCCATTCGGTCTTTCACCTCAAACTCAAATTCTTGGAGCAAGAGCACCCACCAAATCAATCTGGGATTAGCATCCTTCTTCGAGATCAGATATCTCAACGTAGCATGGTCTGTATGAATAATCACCCTGTTTACAAGCAAGTATGCTCAGAATGTTTCAAATGCAAAGACCACTGCTAGTAGTTCCTCTTCTGTGACTGTATAATTCTTCTGGGCTGTGTTGAGTGTTCTACTTGCATAATAGATTGGATGAAACATCTCCACTTTCGTTTGTCCTAATACAGCACCAAGAGCGACACCGCTGGCATACACATCACCTCGAAGGGAAGAGATCAATCTAGAGCTATGATGATAGGAGCAGTGGTAAGCTTTTCCTTCAAGCATTCAAAGGCCTTCAGACATTCCTCATCGAACACGAACTTTACCTCTTTCTCCAGTAACATGCACAATGGCTGTGCAATTTTTGAAAAGTCCTTGATAAAGTGGCTGTAGAATCCTGCATGCACTAGAAAGCTTCTGACTCCTTTTAAGGAAATAGGGGTGGCAATCTTCTATAACCTCGATCTTTGCCTTGTCCACCTCGATTCCCTCTCCTGAGATTCTGTGGCACAACACTATCCCCTCTTTAACCATAAAATAACATTTTTCCCAATTTAGGACCAGATTTGTTTCTTCACATATTTTCAGTACTCTGCACAGATTATTAAGGCATGATTGAATTGCCTACAGTAGAAAAATCATCCATAAATACATCAATCGTGTCCTCTACCATGTCTCAGAAGATGGACATTATACAGCGGTGGAAAGTGGCTGGTGCATTACACAATCCAAATGGCATTCTTCTGAAGGCAAAGGTTCCATATGGAAAGGTGAAAGTTGTCTTCTCCTGATTATACCCTGAATATCTATCAAGGAAACAGTACCATCCTCTTCTTGCGAGTCTATCCAGCATCTGATCCAAAAATGGCATCGGAAAATGGTCTTTTTGGGTACAGCGATTGAGTTTCCTATAATCCATGCATACACGTCATCCTGTGACTGGTCGTGTTGGTATCATCTCATTCTTTTCATTGGGCACTACTGTAATTCCTCCCTTCTTTGGAACGCACTGGACAGGACTTGCCCACTGACTGTCTGCTATAGGATATATCACCCCAACATCCAACCACTTGATAATTTTCTTTTTGACAACTTCTTGCGTTGGAGGGTTCAGGTGGCGCTGATGCTCTATACTTGGCTTACAATCTGGTCCAAGATGGATCTTATGGGTGCATATGCCTGGTGAGATCCCAATGATGTCAGTTATGGTCCAGCCAATTGCTTTCTTGTATCTCTTCAAAATGCTCACCAAGGCTTCCACGTGCTCTCTAATAGGTTCACTACAAATATGACCGGAAAAATGTTGTCCTCCCCAAGGAATGCATACCTGAGATGAGGAGGTAACGCTTTTAGTTCAAGGATTGGTGGCACCTCCACAGATAGTTTTCCGGCCGTGTTGAACGGTTCTTTAAGGCTAGGTCTAACTTCTATGGGTTGAAGTTATGTGACCCATTCCCATTTAAGGCGTTAATCGTATTTGTGTATTCCGAGTTTCCATCCTCTTCATAATTCATTATCACAGCTGCCAATGTATCATCAATCACAATTTCTCCCATAGGTGTTGGTAACTTGCTATGGTCCATTGGGATGTTTGAGTGAAAGCTTATTCCTTTTATGTAGCTTGAGAGTCACTAAAGAAAAAAAAAGAAAAAAATTGTAAAAAGTAACGTAACCACCAACAAATCAATTACAAGTTAATATCCTAGTTTTAGTCATATTCCCCAGCAACGGTGCCACTTTTTGATTGCGCTCAAACCACACCTCTTACTGAAGTGAGAAGCGGACATTGTCAATAAAGAACCCAACTAGAGGTTGGGGTCGATCCCACAGTGAATAGGAGACTAGATTATAGCCGGTAACTGAACTTGTAATGTAGTTACTTCAGAATAGAGGGATTCTGAAGAAATTCAATAATAAAAGTAGATATCAAAATTCTGATGTTATGTCAATATCAACAGATAACTAGGGTTTGTGTTCCCCATGGATTCATAACTTCTTTGGGTATACACTCGTGATTATCACCAATACTTACTTATAGAACTAAAAGCTTAGGTTCATTCAAATGACGGACCAGTCCCTATTGAATGACTACACTCAATCACTCGACCAAGTCTCATGAGTGGTTTCAAACTATCCGTTATCACTAAATTCCGGATTTAACTATCCTACGACCACAACTCAGGTGAATACAATGATCATCAAGATCAAGGCTCTGTTGTAATTCTCTTTTCCTAATCTCTGCCTCTTTGACCAAAGCAAGAAAAGAATTCAGGCATTTCCTAACATTGCGCATCATTTAGAAACATTTAAGCATGAAGATAATACAATATAAGTGCTTGTATTGGTTTAAGATCACTTTGTGTAACCCTAGCTTGTTAATTCACCATAGTTTCCGCAACCCTCTCTATGGAGGTTTTAGCCTCTCACAGTTGCAAGTTTGTGATTAGCATTCATAATTAATAATAAAAATCAATACTTACAATAATGATTGAGAAAAAACTCTTCCTTCAATTACTCCAGAAAAATCTTAAAAAAACAAGTAGCAAGAACAAGATGAATTCAAGAACAAGTTGATTACAAGTTAAGACCAACTCAATTCTCTCTCTCTCTCTCAAGGTTTCTACTCTCTAAAACTATCAAAATGATGCCCCCTATAAATATAAAACCTAAAACATATTTATAAAGACACAAGAATCCTTTTCCTAAGCCAACAGGGTGAATTTCCATATCTGTCGCCGCCAGTGCCATGACTCGACCTACGACCCGTAGCATGCTCCTCCGACCCGTAGCTTCCTCTCGTACAATCTCGGCTAACTAAATTCTGGCTAAGTGTTGGATCAGGGTACAACTCGTACCATCAACTCACGACTCCTACTGAGCTCCCGTACTTTGAATCAAAGATTTTGAAGTTTTTTAAGTTCATTATGACCAGAATGGTACGAATCGTACCTTCGTCTTACGGGTCTTACTTTCTTCTAGTAACAGGACTCAGACTCAGATGCAATTCTTTTGGATTTCATCACGACTTGTACAGGCCTGCTACAAATCATACTGGGACTCATGGGTCACATCTGCTCAGCCTTAACTTTCAACAACTTTTCACGGCCACCAGTACGACTCGTAGGTCCTTCCTACGATCCGTACTGTGGTCTGCAATTTTTGCACATTTTCACTTTTTAAGCTATCTTTTGCAATTGTCAGTTCCAACACCTGGTTATCCTGTAATAAAAGGGAAAGTACCTCATATCCACATAAATACACCTAAGTCCATGTTGTTTTCTTACTTTTGAGCATCGAATGTACTGCAAATCCACAACACATCACATACATGCTTGAGAAAAATCACTATACCTGAAATTCATAAATTCATGAAGAGTACTTTTAAGGAATCATAAATCATAATTTAGAGCTTAGGAGAAACAAGATCATAATAGAATCATAAACTTAACATTTCATGAAACTTGCATAATTGGGCATAAATTAGCTAAAATTTGAAACCATGGATTAATAATCAAGATTGGTGTAAAGTCTTCCCATAGATCTTAAAACACAATTTGAAACGTGAAGAGAATTGACCCATAGATAAATTATAGAGAATTTCATGAAATTGGATTAAAACGCCATAATATCATAAACTTGACTTTAAGACTTGAATTTATGAACTTGATGTAAATTTTGGGCATGAGAGTGAATGGAAACTCCCATTCATCATCCTATATACCTGGAAAATCTGATTCTACACACTTCCTTGAAAGCCCAAGAGAATTGGAGGAGAATTTTAAGAGTTCTAGGCTTGATCTCCTTAAGAATTCTCTAGTCTTGCATGCACGGGGAGGGAATAAGTTAGAATAGGCTAAACCCTCTAAAAATCCTTCTGATTGAGCTTAAAACAACGTACTTTACGGCTTAGGGGCTTAGGAATTACAGAAATACCCTTAATGAAATCGTAGGAAAAATTGTACTGTCAGCTGCTACGACCCGTACCACGAGTCATACAATCAACCTACGACTCGTAGTATCCTTCCGTACTGACCAAGTCACAAAACATCATTCCACTAAAAGATTTCAGGATCCTTACAACGATCCGTAACTTCTACTTACTAGTCATACCATCACTCGTAAAATCAACACCTGAACAAGTCCCAAGTCCTTGTTACGATCCATACCATGAGTCGTATACATACACCACGACTCATAGTGGGGACTCGTGGTTTTGAAAGCCACCTATTGATCCTTACTACGAGTTATCCTACGAGTCGTACCATCCTCATATGACTCATACCATTGATCGTACTGAGGCAAAAATGCAGGTTTCTCCTGCTGAACACTTTTAAAATACCGAACTTAATCTTAGGGACTTTTGGGGTTTTAAATTATCTCCCGCTTGGGAACATTCGTCCTCGAATGTGGGTAAACACACTGAATAACTAGGGAAATAATCTTCCTGTTATACCCCGTAGAATTTCCGGCACCTAAATGACCTATTCGCACGTTGGTTAAGCATTTTTGAAGGCCATACGTGCTAGAGAAACGCCCGGGAAAAGATCGGACAAGAAACCTATCGAACCATCGCGGAAGGGGCCGAGGCAGAACCCCTCCGCGATGGCAGCGTGTCACGGAGGTGAAGCCTCCGCGTTGGCTCCGTGACACGTTGGCCTTGTCCAGGCCCAAGTATATAAAGCCCCACTTTGGTTTAATCTCATTAAAATCTCTTAAAATTTACAGAAATCGCAGGAGAACATGGAGAGAACGAAGAAGTAATATAATTTTCATCCGATTACGCTGCTAAATGTTGTCCAAACTCAAATTAACCTCAGATACCGAGGTATTTAGCAGCAGAGAGCATTCCTACGGATTTAGTTTCGTGAAATATGGCCGACGAATCGTCGAGCTACCGAGCTAAGGTAAGTGGAATTGCTCTAAACTAGTGTCTATGTGTTCCTAGCTGTGAAGTGAATATTTCTCCCTTCTGGACCTACGAAAAATAGTGAGTTTTCGACCGTCTTTCGATAAGCCTAAGTTTAGGCTATAAACTATATCGAAAGTGACGTTGCTCTTTAAAATAAAGTTGTATTTAGTATTAATTGACATATTTATGAATGCAGTTGGGAGAAAATAGTTGAAGTACCGGCCGAGCCCCGTCCGACAGACGGATAGTTCGAGGATAAGGTATGTAAAGCTAGTTTCCTCGGCAAGTTAGTAATCTTGGTACAGTACAGTAATTTAAAGGCCAGTAGAATATTCAGAAGTCATGTATGATGTTTATTACGAATGTTGGTACGATATTAGAAACATCATGTTATGATCAGCGCGAGACTTGCTAGCACGATATAGATTCTAATATAAGTATTAGGAACTGCACAGCATGCTCAGTTGGTGATGTAATATGAAATGTTAGGGTATTTAGTTGATACCCAGTAGAGCGATGTAATATCTGTAAGACATCTCAGAAATAGAATGATAAGTTAAAATGAAGTTAGAAAGCATGTTAGGAATAGTAAATCATGTTACTATAGAAACTCAATATACAACATAGTTTTCAGCAGAAACACTATATCTTGTTCAGCATTAGCCCCAGTACAGTCTGGCAGAAGACTATATTTATACATATATACTATTACCAACCTCAGCAAGTATTAAGTACGTATATACTACTATCATTAGCTCAGCATATGGTATATACAAATACTTTACCACTATTAGCTTCAGTATGTGGGACATGCAGATAATATTACTAGTTGAGACCGTTGTATTGTTTGGGGTTGGATTACCTAGCATCCATGACTGCCCCAGGGTTAATAGTTGTATCGACTCGCCCGCCAGAGGACGAGGATACGTCGCTCTATGGAGTGGCATGCCGTCCCACAGGGGACGAAGATGGGATGCCAGTTTTCCCCATATTGTGCCTTGATCGGCCCTTACACACCCCTGTCGAGCGGATACGCCCGGGTGTTGATTCAGGAGTCCTCCGGACTCAGATGCAGTTATAGTCAGGGGCTCAGCGAGCCCAAGTGCATACCCAGGGGACCGGCAGGATGCTTATAGCGATTATAGGAGATGGGATGATCGGGGTAGGGGTATAGATTCTGTGCTGGTTGTACCCCCCGGCTTATGGGGGCCGGGTAAGGTTTGTGTGTGCTATGTTATGTTATGATATGTTATGCCGTGTTGCAGTAGTTACGAATAGATTGACAATAGGACGATAAATCCTCAGGTATGACTCCTACTCCTTCCAGTATAATTAAGAGAAGGTATGACTTACATTATCAGACAGTTAATCTATTCCTTCCTACTTCAGTCACATCAGTTATATTGTTGTTTTCAAATATTTCTTTCAGTTATTGTTTTACATACTCAGTACCAGTGGTACTGACGCCCGGTGGGGCGCTGCATTACTTGCCTACAGGTACTCATAGACGAGCAAGCGATACCACGTGATTCCTGTCAGCGATCGAGTATTCAGCTCCTGTCATCCGGAGACTGAATTCCAGAGATGTATTTCGTTTACTTTGTTGTATAGTACGGGTAGGTCGGGGCCCTGTCCCGATCATTTTTATGGTTATTCCTAGAGGCTTGCAGTCTGTATATATTTCCCTATGGTCAGATGAGCCGGTCGTGTGAGGCCGTGCAGTTGTATAGCTGTTAGTACTTGTGTTTCCTTTATGTTGGCCATGTGGGGCCATAGTTCGACAGTAGTGGTGACCTTGCCAGTCACGTAGCTATCCAGTACTTCATGGTTAAGTTATAGATAACTAGACAGCATGGTGGCCTTGTCGGCCCGCATAGGTTTCCCTATATTGATATGTTTCTGGTCAGCTGTTAGTACAGGTACAAGAGGCTATAGGCCAATGGGCCGGGGGCTATGTTTACAGCCGTTATATAGCCCTTTGTTTCCAGAAATGTGAGTTAGAGCCAGCCAGGCACCAGATGTGCCCAGGCTTAGCAGTGCAGCAGTTCAGATCCTAGTAGGGCACCAGGTGCCAGTCATACCCCCCAAGGCGGGGTGTGACAAACTTGGTATCAGAGCAGGTCGTGTCCCAAGGAGTCTGCAAGCCGTGCTAAGTAGAGTCCTGTCCATGGATGTGTTGTGCACCACATACTATGGGTAGGAGCCTGCAAGGCATGATAGGATGGTTGTCTTTTATTCTTATTCAGTCATGCTATAGAGCGGTACAATATAGGGTTGAGTCCCTAAAAGCTTACTATATTCTTTGGTTACAGATAATATCAGACCAGCGACATCCTATCACAGGCCGGAGCTGGATATTGCAGCAGGGGAAGGCACCAGCAGGATGCCTCACCCTCGTTTAGAAACAGCCCGATCAGAGGGCACTACAGAGGCATCGTCCCAGCCTTCTCAGCAGTCTCCACCACATCAGGAGCCACTAGGGGCGACACTACCTCCAACAGTCCCTATACCGACCCCTTCCGACCAGGAGGTTAGGAGTGCGGTAGTTATGTTAGCACAGATGATGGCTGCTCAGCGTCAGCCGATGCCGTCTACAGTTGTGGATTCGTCAGAAGGGTCCGGTAGTTCGAGGGTCCGAGAGTTCTTGGCTTTGAATCCCCCACAGTTCACAGGTACGGACCGGACAGAGGACCCTCAGGATTTTCTGGATCAAATGCAGAGAATCTTCAGGGTTATGCATGCCACGCCTACAGGATCAGTTGAGTTGGCAGCATTTCGGTTATGGGACATCGCCGTGTTATGGTATGAAAGCTGGGAAAGGTCCCGAGGGAGAGATGTTTCCCCTCCCACCTGGCCCAGCTTTTCAGGAGCTTTTCTGGATCACTATTTGCCGCGGGAGATTCGACAGGCTCGGGTAGACCAGTTCCTGCATCTGGAGCAGGGGGCCATGAGTGTTCGGGAATACTCCTTGCGGTTTGATTCTTTGGCTCGATATGCACCAGCCTTTGTTGATACCATGGAATCCAGAGTACACCGCTTTATTATGGGGTTGAATCCAGAATATGTTGAGACTTGCATTACGGCCACACTGCGAGAGGACATGGACATTGCTCAAGTTCAGGCATTTGCCCAGAATATTGAGGGCATCAGACAGCGACATCGGGAGATCAGAAGGGTCAATTAGGAGCAGCGTCACCGGGACAGGCCAGTTGAGTTACAGAGGGAGGCCCAGGGAGGACCCAGGCCACAATTGTTAGACAGGCCGCCCAGGCCCCCGCCTCTGCCATAGCTGCAAGGGGGTAGATTCAGCCGTAGGGGGCAGACAGAGACTGGCAGAAGTTCGCAGATGGTAGATTCACCATTACAGAGGAGGGCGGAGTAGAGTAGGTATACCCTACCACTTTGCCCTATATGCAGTCGACGCCATCCTGGAGCATGCAGATATGGCTCCACCGCATGTTATAATTGTGGCCAAGAAGGCCATTTGATGAAAGATTGCCCAGCCAGAGGTCGAGAGGACCGAGATAGACATGATAGGGCATCTGCAGGGTCACGAGCCATAACATCCTCGGCTGGACGCAGGCCCTTAGTTTCAGCAGGCAGGGGTCGGGGCAGATTAGAGGCCTCCAGTACAGGTGCGGGTCCAAGCCGCACATATGCCTTACCAGGGAGGCAAGATTCAGAAGCGTCGCCTGATGTTGTGACAGGTATGCTAACTATCTGCTCACACCCTGCTTATGTGTTGATTGATCCAGGGTCTACTTTGTCCTACATTACTCCATTTGTGGCACAAAAGTTTAGTATTGCACCAGAATTATTGCAGCAGCCCTTTTTAGTATCCACGCCCGTTGGTGACTCTATCACAGCTAGCCGAATCTACCGCGGGTGTACAGTAGAGGTTGCTGACCGTCAGACCACAGTAGATCTGGTCGAGTTATAAATGATAGACTTCGATGCCATAATGGGCATGGATTGGTTGGTGACGTGCTTTGCCAATGTTGAATGTTGGACCAAGACGGTCCGATTCCACTTCCCAGGAGAAGCAGTGCGGGAGTGGAAGGGCAGCACCGCTACGCCAAAAGGTAGGTTTATTTCCTACCTTCAGGCGAGAAAGTTGATATCTAAGGGATGTATTTACCATCTGTTTAGAGTCCAGGATGTCCAAGAAGAATCTCCGATGCTCCAATCTATTCCAGTGGTGAACGAATTCCCCGATGTGTTCCCAGACGAGTTACCTGGTATTCCCCCAGAAAGGGAAATAGACTTTGCTATTGATTTATTACCAGGCACCCAGCAGATATCGATTCCTCCTTATCGCAAGGCTCCTGCAGAACTCAGAGAATTAAAGGAGCTGTTGAAAGATTTATTGGATAAAGGTTTAATCAGGCCGAGTACTTCGCCGTGGGGTGCGCCAGTTTTATTTGTGAGGAAGAAAGATGGCTCGCTCCGAATGTGCATAGATTATCGGCAATTAAACAAAGTTACAGTAAAGAACAAGTACCCACTTCCCAGAATTGATGACTTATTTGATCAGTTGCAGGGAGCCAGGTACTTTTCTAAGATTGACTTGCGGTCTGGATATCACCAGGTTCGAGTACGTGAGAGAAATATTTCGAAGACAACGTTCAGGACCCGATATGGACATTTTGAATTTCTAGTCATGTCCTTTGGGTTAACGAATGCCCTGGCAATCTTCATGGACCTGATGAACAATATTTTCAGACCTTTCCTGGACTTGTTCATGATAGTATTCATTGATGACATTCTGGTGTATTCTCACTCTGAAGCAGATCACCGAACTCATTTGCGGACAGTGCTCCAGATCCTCAGGGACCGCCAGTTGTATGCTAAATTTTCTAAGTGTGAATTCTGGCTTAACTCAGTGGCCTTTTTAGGGCATATCGTGTCGGATGCTGGTATACAGGTAGACAAGCAGAAAATAGAAGCAGTTAAGTCATGGCCTAGGCCTACCACTCCGACTGAAGTTCGTAGCTTTCTGGGGTTGGTAGGGTATTACAGGAGGTTCGTTGAAGGGTTCTCGACCATTGCGGCACCTCTAACCAAATTGACACAGAAAGCAGCAAAGTTTCAGTGGACAGAGGCATGCGAGCAGAGCTTCCAAGAACTTAAAGACAGATTAACCTCCGCCCCAGTGTTAGCATTACCGGAGGGGATAGAAGGTTATTCGGTGTACTGCGATGCATCAGGCGTCGGGTTAGGTTGTGTGTTGATGCAGCATGGTAAAGTGATTGCATATGCTTCCAGACAGCTGAGGAAACACGAAAAGAACTACCCTACCCACGACCTGGAACTAGCCGCAGTGATCCACGCATTGAAGATGTGGAGGCATTACCTGTACGGCGTCCATGTTGATATTTACACAGATCACAAGAGCCTACAGTACATCTTCACTCAGAGGGAGTTGAATCTACAGTAACGCCGCTGGTTAGAGCTGTTAAAAGATTATGATTTGAATATTCTATACCACCCTGGAAAAGCTAATGTAGTGGTAGATGTCCTGAGCCGTAAGTCAATGGGGAGTTTGGCGTATTTGCGACCTGAGAAGCGGGAATTAGCTAAAGAAATTCATCAGTTAGCAGGTTTAGCCATTCGAGTAATGGAAACAGAAAATAATAGAGCAGTAATTCAGAATTCTGCTGTGTCATCATTAGCTACAGAGGTAAAAGAACGACAGTACGAGGACCCTGATTTAGTCCAGCTCAGAGATAGAATTCAGAAAGGTAAGGAGTCAGATTTCCAAATGACTGAGGATGATGTGCTACGCTGTAAGGGCCACCTCTGTGTCCCGAATGTTTCAGGGCTTCTTGGGCGGATCATGCATGAGGTACATTACGCTCGCTATTCCCTCCATCCAGGAGCGACGAAAATGTACCATGACATCAGAGACATCTACTGGTGGCCAGGTATGAAAGCTGAGATAGCTAAATTTGTATCTAGATGTTCTAACTGTCAGCAGGTGAAAGCGGAGCACCAGAAGCCGGGTGGTTTTGACGCAAGATATAACGGTGCCTACGTGGAAATGGGAAACGATAAACATGGATTTTGTAACAGGGTTACCCCGTACCAGATGCAGAAATGATTCCATTTGGGTAATAGTTGACAGGCTGACAAAATCAGCTTATTTCCTGCCAGTGAAGGCTACCTTCTCGGTTGAGGATTACGCCGAATTATATATCAGAGAAATAGTTAGATTGCATGGAGTGCCAGTATCCATCATTTCAGATAGGGGAGCACAGTTTACAGCTAGATTCTGGCAGTCGTTCCGGAGGGGTTTGGGAACGCAGATCAATTTGAGCACAGCATTCCACCCCCAGATAGATGGGCAAGCTGAGCGGACTATCCAAACGCTCGAAGATATGCTACGAGCGTGTGTGTTAGATTTTGGGGGTAGCTGGGATGAGCATCTTTCATTGATTGAATTTGCTTATAATAACAGTTATCACTCAGCTATCCAGATGGCGCCCTTTGAAGCATTATATGGGCGAAAATGTAGATCGTTGGTGGGCTGGTTTGAAGTGGGGGAATCAGCATTGGTTGGCCCAGACATTGTTCGGCAGTCAGAAGAAAAGATAAAGCTTATCCGAGAACGTTTACTGACTGCTCAGAGCCACCAGAAGTCCTATGCAGATTTGCGGCGCAGAAATCTTGAATTTGCGGTAAATGACTGGGTATATCTGAAAGTGTCTCCGATGAAAGGGGTGATGAGATTTGGCAAGAAAGGCAAGCTTAGCCCGAGATTTATTGGGCCATATCAGATTCGGCGAAGAATAGGCCGAGTTGCGTACGAATTGAACTTGCCTCCGGAGTTAGCATCTGTTCACCCAGTATTCCATGTCTCTATATTGAGGAAGTTCGTAGGGGACCCTTCTACAGTAGTTCTAGTTCAGGATGTCCAGGTCACAGAAGAGTTAGCATATGAAGAGGTTCCCGTAGCTATCTTAGACAGACAGATTCGCAGGTTGAGGACTAAAGATGTTGCGTCTGTTAAAGTATTGTGGCATAACAGGAACCGAGAGGAAATGACGTGGGAAGCTGAAGAAGATATGAAAGCCAGATACCCTCACCTATTTCAGGCCTAGTTAGGCGACAGGTATGTCCGTATTATTACTTATGCAGTACCTTATAGTTGTATGTGTGTGAATGAGAAAGACTGATACTTAGTTATCCAGTGGATCTTAAAATATTGCGTGCTGCACCTGTGTTGGACTCTTCTGCATTTCAGGTTTTTGCTATAGTCCATATTACAGGGGAAACTCTGCCAAAATGTTTCTAGAAAGTAAGTTAAGTAGTCCTCTAGATAGCAGTGTACATTCGAGGATGAATGTTCTTAAGGGGGGGAGAATGTTATACCCCGTAGAATTTTCGGCACCTAAATGACCTATTCGCACGTTGGTTAAGCATATTTGAAGGCCATACGTTCTAGAGAAAGGATCGGGAAAAGATCGGACGAGAAACCTGTCGAACCATCGCAGAAGGGGCCGAGGCAGAACCCCTCCGCGATGGCAGCATGTCACGGAGGTGAAGCCTCTGCGTTGGCTCCGTGACACGTTGGCCTTGTCCAGGCCCAAGTATATAAAGCCCCACTTCGGTTTAATCTCATTAAAATCTCTTAAAATTTCCAAAAATCGCAGGAGAACAGGGAGAGAATGAAGAAGTAATATAATTTTCATCCGATTACGCTGCTAAACGTTGTCCAAACTCAAATTAACCTCAGATACCGAGGTATTTAGCAGCAGAGAGCAATCCTACGGATTTAGTTTCGTGAAATACGACCGACGAATCGTCGAGCTACCGAGCTAAGGTAAGTGGAATTGCTCTAAACTAGTGTCTATGTGTTCCTAGCTGTGAAGTGAATATTTCTCCCTTCTGGACCTCTGAAAAATAGTGAGTTTTCGACCGTCTTTCGATAAGCCTAAGTTTAGGCTATAAACTATATCGAAAGTGACGTTGCTCTTTAAAATAAAGTTGTATTTAGTATTAATTGACATATTTATGAATGCAGTTGGGAGAAAATAGTTGAAGTACCGGTCGAGCCCCGTCCGACAGACGGATAGTTCGAGGATAAGGTATGTAAAGCTAGTTTCCTCGGCAAGTTAGTAATCTTGGTACAGTACAGTAATTTAAAGGCCAGTAGAATATTCAAAAGTCATGTATGATGTTTATTACGAATGTTGGTACGATATTAGAAACATCATGTTATGATCAGCGCGAGACTTGCTAGCACGATATAGATTCTTATATAAGTATTAGGAACTGCACAGTATGCTCAGTTGGTGATGTAATATGAAATGTTAGGGTATTTAGTTAATACCCAGTAGAGCGATGTAATATCTGTAAGACATCTCAGAAATAGAATGATAAGTTAAAATGAAGTTAGAAAGCATGTTAGGAATAATAAATCATGTTACTATATAAACTCAGTATACAGCATAGTTTTCAGCAGAAACACTATATCTTGTTCAGCATTAGCCCCAGTACAGTCTGGCAGAAGACTATATTTATACATATATACTATTACCAACCTCAGCAAGTATTAAGTACGTATATACTACTATCATTAGCTCAGCATATGGTATATACAAATACTTTACCACTATTAGCTTCAGTATGTGGGACATGCAGATAGTATTACTAGTTGAGACCGTTGTATTATTTGGGGTTGGATTACCTAGCATCCATGATCGCCCAGGGTTAATAGCTGTATCGACTCGTCCGTCAGAGGACGAGGATACGTCGCTCTACGGAGTGGCATGCCGTCCCACAGGGACGAAGATGGGATGCCAGTTTTCCCCATATTGTGCCTTGATCGGCCCTTACACACCCCTGTCGAGTGGATACGCCCGGGTGTTGATTCAGGAGTCCTCCGAACTCAGATGCAGTTATAGTCAGGGGCTCAGCGAGCCCAAGTGCATACCCAGGGGACAGGCAGGATGCTTATAGAGATTATAGGAGATGGGATGACTAGGGTAGGGGTATAGATTCTGTGCTGGTTGTACCCCCCGGCTTATGGGGGCCGGGTAAGGTTTGTGTGTGCTATGTTATGTTATGATATGTTATGCCGTGTTACAGTAGATACGAATAGATCGACAGTAGGACGATAAATCCTCAGGTATGACTCCTACTCCTTCCAGTATAATTAAGAGAAGGTATGACTTACATTATCAGACAGTTAATCTATTCCTTCCTACTTCAGTATCATCAGTTATATTGTTGTTTTCAGATATTTCTTTCAGTAATTGTTTTACATACTCATTACCAGCGGTACTGACGCCCGGTGGGGCGCTGCATTACTTGCCTGCAGGTACTCATAGACGAGCAGGCGATACCATGTGATTCCTGTCAGCGATCGAGTATTCAGCTCCTGTCATCCGGAGACTGAATTCTAGAGGTGTATTTCGTTTTCTTTGTTGTATAGTACGGGTAGGTCGGGGCCCTGTCCCGATCATTTTATGGTTATTCCTAGAGGCTTGCAATCTGTATATATTTACCTGTGGTCAGATGAGCCGGTCGTGTGAGGCCGTGCAGTTATATAGCTGTTAGTACTTGTGTTTCCTTTATGTTGGCCGTGTGGGGCCATAGTTCGACAGTAGTGGTGACCTTGCCAGTCACGTAGCTATCCAGTACTTCATGGTTAAGTTATAGATAACTAGACAGCATGGTGTCCTTGTCGGCCCGCATAGGTTTCCCTATATTGATATGTTTCTGGTCAGCTGTTAGTACAGGTACAGGAGGCTATAGGCCAATCGGCCGGGGGCTGTGTTTACAGCCGTTATATAGCCCTTTGTTTCCAGAAATGTAAGTTAGAACCAGCTAGGCACCAGATGTGCCCAGGCATAGCAGTCCAGCAGTTCAGATCCTAGTAGGGCACCAGGTGCCAGTCATACCCCCCAAGGCGGGGTGTGACACTTCCATCCCAAATACTTAACATTTGAAGTTGAAAACTGATAGAGTGACTGACTCTAGATTGAAAAATATAACTTAGCTGAATTCGCAAATCACACATACAAGCACTTACATTTAGGAAACTGAGAGAAATGAACTAAACATAAAGCTGAAGAGAGTACTAAGGAGGAAACTGGTACCTCAAGTTGGCACTGAGCCAGAATGGAAAAGATTTGGATATTTAGCCATCATATCTGCTTTGGTTTCCCACGTAGCTCCCTCAATAAGCTGATTTCTCCACAAAACCTTTACTCAAGCTACCTCTTTGTTCCTCAACTTCCGAACCTGACAATCAAGAATTTCAATCAAAACTTCTTCATGGCTAAGGTTATAATTCACACCAACATCCTCCATCGGTAAAACTAAGCAGGATATCCGATGCACTTATTCTAGAGTGATACATGGAAAACTGGATGTACAGAAGCCAACTCTGAGGATAACTCCAAATCTTAGGCCACCTTGGCAATGCGTCTCACAATCCTGTACAGGCCAACATATCAGGGACCAAGCTTCCCTTTCCTTCTGAATCTCATCACCCCTTTCATAGGAGACACCTTCAAGAACACTCAATCATCAACTTCAAACTCAAGTTCTCTCCTCCTCACATCCACATAGGACTTTTGACGACTCTGAGCCATTTTCAGCCATTCCCTTATAAGCTGAACTTTCTCCATAGCCTTGTAGACTAATCTGGCCCTATCAACATAGCATCACCTACTTCAAACCAATCGATAGGCGATCTATATCTCCACTTATAAAGAGCCTCAAATGGGGCCATTTGAATGCTAGAGTGGTAACTGTTGTTGTAAGAAAACTCGATAAGAGGCAAAAGATCATACCAAACCATTAAAGTCAATCACACATGCTCTCAACATATCCTCAAGAGTTTGAATGGTCCACTCGACCTGACCATCCATCTGCAGGTGAATAGTTGTGCTAAGACTTACTTGAGTACCGAGTCCCTTCTGAAATGACTTCCAAAACTAGGAGATAAATTGAGTACCTCTATTTGATATAATGGACAAGGGAACACCATGCAACCGAATTAACTACCGGATGTACAACTTGGCATAATCCTCCGCTAAGTCAGTAGTTTTGACTAGTAGAAATTAAGCTACTTTAGTCAACCTATCTACATCCACCAAATAGAGTCATACTGTCAACGTGTACAAGGCAATCTTGTGATGAAGTCCATATTGATCTCTTCCCACTTTCAGGTGGGGATACTGATGTCTTGAAGAACACTTCCTGGTATTTGATGCTCCACTTTCACTTGTTGGCAATTCAGACACTTAGCCATAAACTCCGCTATGTCCTTCTTCATACCATTCCACCAATATACTTCCCGTAGGTCACTGTACATCTTGGTGGCACTTGGATGGATAGAATATCGGGAACCATGAGCCTCATGCAACATCCGTTCTCTCAAGTCACTGATATCTAGAACACACAAATGACCCTGATATTAAAGTACACTATCTCCCCCTTAGGAGAAGACCTCTACCTTCTAATTTTGAACTACTTCCTTCAATTTCACCGAGATCGGATCCTCATTTTGACTAGAATTGACTTCAGACACCAAGGAAGATTTTGAACCATTCAGAATAACGACACCACCATCCGTTGAGTCAACAAGAAGAACTCCGAATCGTGCAAGCCTGTGCAAATCCTTCACGAACTCTTTCCTTCCATCTTCCACATGAGAAATACTATCCATGGATAGCCTTCTGAGAGCATCTGAAACTACATTGGCCTTGCCCAGATGATAAAGGACTCATAATCCTTGAGAAGCTCTAACCATCTCCTTTGCTGCAAATTCAGGTCCTTCTAGGTAACTACATATTGTAGGCTCTTGTGTTCCATAAACACATCTACATACACTCCATACAAATAGTGTTCCCAAATCTTTAATGCAAACACCATTACAATCAATTCTAGGTCATAAGTAGGGTAATTCTTCTCATGAGTCTTAAGCTGTCTAAAGGCATATGTAATGACCTTGCCATGCTGAATCGACGCACAACCAAGACCCACTCTAGAGGCATCACAATACACCACGAATCCATCTATACCCTTGGGTAGGGTAATACTAGGGCTGACGTGAGTTGGGTCTTTAACTCTTGAAAACTATTCTCACATACATCTGAGCACTGAAATTTGACTTTCTTCTAGGTCAACCTAGTCAACAGTGCTACAATAGATGAAAATTGCTTAACAAACCATCTACAGTAACAAGCTAAACCCAAGAAACTCCTGATATCCAAAGGATTAACTAGTCTAGGCCAACTCTTCACAACTTCGATCTTTTGAGAGTCCACCTGTACACCCTCACTTGACACCACATTACCCAAAAATTCTACTGAGTCCAACCAAAACTCACAATTGCTAAATCTAGAAAACAACTGGCGATCCTTGAGAGTCTATAGCACAATCCTCAAATGAGCGGCATGCTCCTCCTCGCTCCTATAGTATATGAGGTTTTCATTTATGAAAACAATCACAAACATATCCAAATATGTCTTGAACACCCTATTCATCAAATCTATAAAAGCTGCAAGAGCATTCGTTAGTCCAAAATACATAACCACAAACTCATATTGACCATACCGTGTCCTAAATGTTGTCTTCGAGATGTCACTCTCTCTAACTCTAAGCCGTTGATAACCAGACCTGAGATCTGTCTTCGAGAAGCACCTAGAACCCTAATGTTGGTCAAACAAATAATCAATCCTAGGAAGATGATACTTCTTCTTGATGGTGTTATACCCCGGAATCTCAAAGATCAGACCCGTGAGTTAAAATGGGAAAGTTGGAAAAATTGACGTTGAAAGCACAGGACGAGTCATCAAGTGGCTCGTGGGGAGGCCTGGGGAAATGAATGAGTGAGGTCCCAACGAGTGAGGGAACGACTCGTGGTCAGCCACCACGAGTAGTCATTTCAATCATGGGGTGGAGTTGGACTTTCTTCAGGAGGATGACCAGTGAATCTAATGGATGGGACCCTACAAGTCCTAGTCTGTCCCAATGACTCATGAGGTGAGTCATGAGAAAGCAGGATGATTTTCATAGATGTTAAGGCAGTGTACTTGACGAGAGGTGACCACGAGTCGTGGTCACTGGGGACGAGTCGTTGAATTCCCCGTTACTAGCCCCAGCAGTTAAGTTAGCCAGTGCAACTTGACAAATCGTCAGGTCACCCGTTAGGTCACCTGGTAGTATTTTCCTGCGAAATTAGTAACGGTCTTTCCATAATTATTAAGTTCCTAAGACCTATACTACGTCTTTTAAGGCTCGTTTTAGTGGGTTTTTAGCAGGGGAAAACCTATTCTAAGCCATTATTCTCATGCATGCATGTTTGAAGGTTTAAAAGGAAGGTTCAAGGTGAAATCTCAAGGTTTCCAATTGGAATCTCAGTTGGGCAATTAGAGGGTGTTAGAATTCACCATTTTCAGGTATGTAAGGCTATGAGTGGATGTTTTCTTCCACACCCGTGCCCATTCCATATCAAAATGAGTTGAAATTGTCTATGATCAAGTATGGGGTTTTGCCCAATTGCATGATTCTTCAATCTCTATACATGGGTATGATTAAATTGAGCTTATATTGATGATTCATGAAGCTTGGACGGATTCTAACTTGTTTTCCCTTATAAAATAAATTCCAAAATTTTAATCTAAAACGCCTATGGGTGAAGAGTTCATAAAGAAAGAGATTTTTGGTAAATGTGTGATGATGATGAAATTGATGATAAAAAGGATGTTTCTAAATCTACCCATGATTATGTAGTTGTTTTTAAAGTGAATTGATTAGATCCAAGTATGGTAGAGCCTTGGGTGATGCCCATATGTCGATTTAAAGTTATGATTTTCCCGACATAAGCTTACAACATTGTTTGAAGAGTGATTTCCCAATTTTTATTATAAATTCTAGCTTGTGGTATGTTGAATAAATATTTCTATACGTAGCTTACCACATGATTTGGAGTAGATGCTCCCACCTATTATTAAGCTTGTGGTATGTTTCGAAATAAAACTTCTCATACGCATGGTTTCAAAATTGAGATGTGGGTCATTATTGAGCTTTGACAATAGACAATGTTGAGCTTCATATCCATATCATGTCTAGTCTATGCATGATTTCATTATGAGCTTTGTCAATAGACAATGTTAAGCTTTATCAATAGATGATGTTGAACTTCATTATATATGATTTAGAGCATTGCATGTTTCAGGAGAAGTGTCTAGTACCGAGCAGGTTAAGAGTCGATTACCCCATGCCCCAAAACTACGCGCCAATATAGGTTGATGTTATTATATTATTAGGACCTCCCTTGTGAGCTATCCCTGGGCCGATTGGCCCTTCAGCTTGATATTGATATCATGGTCTCGTCCATCACCCTGGAAAGGTTATGGATTGTTGTACCCACTTGAGTGTAATAGTTGGGACCATGTAAGATCTATCATGGTATGTCGGTTAAGTGACAAGTATCCCACTGTCTATGCCATTCGGTTTTGTATTTTCATTACTCATGATGATTACTTATGCATGCATGATTAAAAAGAAAAGTTTGGCTCATTGTTTAGCTTTTTATATAAATGTTATGTTTCAGCTTTGAGTCATTCGAGTCAGTTATGATGTTCTAAAGCTATGCATGAATGTGTTATGATAAGAGTAGGATTTCAGAATAAATGCATGTAATCCTCTTCTTACACTTAAAAGATTATGATATGTATAAGTTGCTTAAAATGATTTATTTTACTTTAGCGGTTTACTTACCTTGCATACTTGCTACATTCTATATACTGACCGCATACTTTCTATGATGCATCGTTTCATGATGCAAGATTCGGTTCTCAGGTTTAGCCCCATTCATAGTCGCTTGTCAGAGTCAGTACTTGCTTCATTGGTAGGTCCTCATCTTTCAAGGACTAGACTTTCTGTTATCTTGGTTGTATTTTCAGTTTCAGATTGTTGAGCTAGTTGGGGGTGTTATCCTATCAGCTCATCCAGATTAGAGGCTTATCAAACTTAGACATGTATTTAGCTTCAGATGTTCATTCTATTGTTATGTTAAGTTAGACTTCCGCTGAGTTTATAATTATGTTTCTTCTTGTTTATTGAATGATTTAGTGAATGCTTATGCCATGGATTGACTTAGTGTCTCTCGGTGTCCCTTGTCCCGTGTCTACAATTCGGGTCTATGCTCGAGTCATGATAAACTTGGTATCAGAGCCGTAGGTTTGATGTGTCCTAGGGAGTTTGAAAGTCGTGTTAGGTAGAGTCTTGTTCATGGGTGTGAAGTGTGCCACAGTTATGACGAAGAGGATACTAAGCGTTATAGGTAATGTTCCTTCTTTCATGATCTATGATGCGCGATGAAAAGTCTTTGTATCCTCTTAATTCGTGCTATTCGCGATTGCAGAATTGTAGCTCCTAAGAGGATGAATGGAAGGAGAAATGGAGGTGGTGAAGGCCATGTGGATGGAAACGATCATGAGCATCAGTCAGCCCCACCAGTTCAGGAGCCTCAAGCACCGGAGCCAGCCGCTCATGCTGAGTTTTGAGATGCCATTCAGATGCTTAAGTAGGCCTTGACTACTCAGGTTAGTCAGCAGGCTGTTGCGCATGTTTTGCAAAATGGCAATGCGGTGGCGGCTCTATCAGGGTCTTCTTAAGGATGAACCCCCCAGAGTTTTTGGGGTCCAAGGTGGATGAGGACCCGCATGATTTCATTGATGAGATTGTTAGGATCACCCAAGTTATGGGAGTGAGTAGTGTAAAGTGCGCAGAGTTGGCCTCCTACCAGTTAAAGGGGGTTGCGTTTATTTGGTTCCATTAGTGGAAGGACAGTAGGGTCGTAGGAGCAGGTCTTATCACATGGGAGGAACTTCAGGTTGCATTCCTAGATTGGTTCTTCCCTCGAGAGATAAGAGAGTTGAAAGATGCCGATATCATGAATTTAAAGCAAGGGAGGATGACTGTTCAGGAGTACACCCTTGAGTTCACCTGCCTATCTAAGTATGCCCTAGAGTTAGTGACCCACCAGCGGGCACGAGTGAGCAGATTTATGCATGGTATAGTAGGATATTTGGACAAGGACTACAGGATTGCTATGCTCCATCAGGACATGTACTTCCCTCGCATTGTGTTGTATGCTCAGCAGATGTGGCAGCATATTCGAGGGAGAGGGAGGCCAAGAGGGCCAGGACTGAGGACCACAGATTCTCTCATCAGAGGTCCGGTGGTAGGCACCGACAACAGACCCACCATAGATCATCAACCCCAGCATCTTCAGTGGTGAGTGTGCCATCTAGGCCCAAACATGATTAGAGAGGGCGAGCGTCAAGCTCGAGGGGCCATAGCAGCAGACCCACGGATTCTAGAATCCTAGATTGTCGCAGGTGCCGCCAAGGGTATATAGGTCAGTGTTTGGTAGGGTCAGGAGCGTTTTTTTGATGTGGGCATCCTGGACATATGCTCAGAGATTGTCCCACTATGAGACAAGATCAGGTTGGGGGGCGAGGCCTAGTTTCTAGTTTAGCGGCCCCACCCCTACGCACAACACATCAGGGGGCCTCTACTAGCATAGTTGGCGGGCAGCGCCTAAACAGTTTCTATTCCTTAGCCACTTATCAGGATTAGGAGGCCTTACCAGATATAGTCACCGGTATGTTGAGAGACTTTCATGTTGATGTATATGCATTACTAGATCCGGGGGCTACCCTATCTTTTATGAGACCATATATAGCCAATAGCTTCGTAGTCAGTCCCGATGTCTTATCAGAGCCCTTCTGAATTTCTACTCCAGTAGATGACACAGTTATAGCTAGAAGAATGCATAGAGATTGCCCGGTCTCAGTTCTTCATAAGGTCACCTCAGCAGACTTGATAGAGTTAGCATGACTGATTTCGATGTTATTCTCGGCATGGATTGGCTATTCACATGCTATGCTTTTGTTAATTGTAGAACCCGATCAGTAGAGTTCAGATTTCCGGGTGAGCCTGTCTTAGAATGGAAGGGTAGTTCAGTTGTATCTGTGGTCTATTTATTTTCTACCTTAAGGCTAGAAAGATGATTTCTAAGGGTTGGATGTACCATCTAGTTAGGGTTAAGGATGTGGATTCCGAGACCCCTACTATCCAGTCTGTACCAGTAGTACGTGAGTATCCAGAGGTCTTTCCTGAAGATTTACTAGGTGTCCCTCCCGAGCGGGAGATTGATTTCGGTATAGATCTTCTTCCCGACACATAACTCATACCCATTTTGCCTTACAGAATGGCTCCAGTCGAGCTAAAAAAATGGAAGGATCAGTTGAAGGAACTATTAGATAAGGGCTTTATCAGGCCGAGTAAGTTCCATAGGGTGCACCACTGCTATTTGTTCGAAAGAAGGACAATTCCCTTAACATGTGTAGTGACTATCGACATTTGAACAAGGTTACCATCAAGAACAGCTACTTCTTACCCAGGATCGATGATTTATTTGACCAGCATCAGGGTGCCAAGTATTTCTCCAAAATTGATCTCAGATTCGGGTACCACCAGCTCAGGGTTCGGGAAAGTGACATCCCAAAAACCGCTTTCAGGACTCGGTACGGTCACTACAAATTTGTCGTTATGTCTTTTGGACTAACCAATGCCCCTGCAGCTTTGATGGATCTAATGAACAGGGTGTTCAAGGCATATTTGGACATGTTTGTGATTGTGTTCATCACATGAAGAGGGTGTTCAAGGCATATTTGGACATGTTTGTGATTGTGTTCATTGATGACATCCTTATATACTCTCGGAGCGAGGAGGAGCATGCCTCTCACTTGGGAATAGTTCTTCAGACCCTCAAGGACCGTCAGTTGTATGCAAAGTTTAGCAAATGTGAGTTTTGGTTGGACTCTTTCTAGGCCATGTGGTATCAGGTGAGGGCATAAAAATATACTCTCAGAAGATCGTGGCGGTAAAGAATTGGCCCAGACCCGTGATCCCATCATATATTAGAAGCTTTTTCAGCTTAGTGGGTTACTATCAGGGATTTGTGGAGGGTTTTTCATCTATTGCCACACCATGGACTAAGTTGACCCAAAAGAAGGTAAAGTTTCAATGGTCGGAGGCTTGTGGGAAAAGCTTCAAAGAGTTTAAAACCCGACTCACTTCAGCACCAGTATTGACCCTACTCAAGGGTACAGATGTTTTTGTAGTGTATTGTGATGCTTTGCTAGTTGGACTCGGGTGTGTGTTGATGCAACATGGGAAGGTGACAGCATATACCTCGAGACAGTTGAAAGTTCATGGAAAAAACTACCCAACCCATGATCTTGAATTGGCTGCGGTGGTGTTTGCATTGTATAGCCTTTCATCCGCAAACAGACGGCCAGGCGGAATGAACAATTCAGACCCTTGAGAATATGTTAAGGGCATGTGTGATAGATTTCAAAGGCAGTTGGGATGACCACTTTCCCTTGATCGAGTTTTCTTATAACAGCAGCTATCACTCCAGTATCCAAATGGCACCGTTCGAGGCTCTTTACAGGCGAAGGTGTAGATCTCCTATCGGATGGTTTGAGGTTGGTGAGGCAGCTATGATAGGGACAGACTCGATTCACGAGGCTATGGTGAAGGTTCAGTTGATAAGGGACAAGCTGAAAACTACTCAGAGTCATCAAAAGTCATATGCAGATGTTAGAAGAAGAGAATTGGAGTTTGAGGTTGATGATTGGGTATTTCTAAAGGTATCTCCCATGAAGGGAGTCATGTGGTTTGGAAAGAAAGAAAAATTCAGTCCCCTCTATATTGGTCTCTACCGGGTTATAAGAAGAGTTGGTAAGGTGGCGTATGAGTTGGACTTTCCATCGAAGTTATCTTCAGTTCACCCCGTCTTTCATGTATCGCTCTTGAAAAAAATGCTTGGGTGATCCAGCTTTAGTAGTCCCGGTAGAAAGCATTGGTGTGGCAGATAGCCTTAATTATGAGGAAATTCCAGTTGCAGTCTTGGATCGTCAGGTTCGGAGACTGAAGAACAAGGAAGTAGCTTCAGTGAAGGTGTTGTGGAGAAACCAGCATGTTGAGGGAGCTGCTTGGGAAGCCGGAGCAGCTATGATGGCTAAATAGCCCCACCTGTTCCCTACCGGCTCAGCTTCAGTTTGAGGTATCAGTTTTTTCCCTAATTATCTAACCAGTTTTCATGTTAAGTTCATGTACGCAAGTTTGAATCATGTTATGATAAATGTATGTGATGCCTGAATTCATTTCAGCTATGTGGTTTTTTTCAGAGGTAGTCATTCCATGAAAATTTTGGTTCAAATAATCAGTATTGGAATACGCTAATTGCTTGCTTCTATTTTCTGCTTTTTCTTAACATTTGAGGACGAATGTTCCCAAGGGGGAGACATTGTTATACCCCAAAAGCTCAAAGATCGGAACAGGATGTTAAAATGGGAAAGTTGGAAAAAATGATGTTGCAGGCACAGGACGAGTCGTGAGATGACTCGTGAGAAGACCCCACGAGTCGTCAGGTGGCTCGTGGGAGGCCTGGGAAAATTAATGAGTGAGGTCCCCACGAGTGAGGGAACGACTCTTCTTCAGCCACCACGAGTTGTCATGTCAATCGTGGGGTGGAGTTGGACTTTCTTTAGGAGGATGACCAGTGTATCTAACGGATGGGACCCCATGAGTCGTGGTCTGTCCCAACGACTTGTCAGGTGAGTCGTGAGCAAGCACGATGATTTTCATAGATGTTAAGGCAGTGTGCTTGACGGGAGGTGACCACGAGTCGTGGTCACTGGGGATAAGTCGTTAAGTTCCCCGTTATGAGCCCCAATAGTTCAGTTAGCCAGTGCACTTGACAGGCGACTCGACGAGTCATTGTCCGTCCTGATGAATCGTCAGGTCACCCGTTAGGGTCACCTGGCAGTGTTTTCCTGCGAAATAAGTAAGGGTCTTTTCGTAATTCTTAAGTTCCTAAGACCTATACTATGTTGTTTAACATTCTTAAGTTCCTAAGACCTATACTACGTCGTTTAAGGCTCGTTCTAGTGGGTTTTTAGCAGGGGAAAACCTATTCTAAGTCATTACTCTCATGCATGCAAGTTTGAAGGTTTGAAGGGAAGGTTCAAGGTGAAATCTCAAGGTTTCAAATTGGAATCTCAACTGGGCAATTAGAGTGTGTTAGAATTCACATTTCCAGGTATTTAAGGCTATAAGTGGGTGTTTTCTTCCACACCCATGCCCATTCCCTATAAAAATGAGTTGAAATTGTCTATGATCAAGTATGGGGTTTTTCCAAATTGCATGATTCTTCAATCTCTATACATATTATATGATTAAATTGAGTTTATATTGATGATTCATGAATCTTGGGTGGATTCTAACTTGTTTTCCCTTATAAAATTTGTTTTTCCAAAATTGGAATCTAAAATGCCCATGGATGAAGAGTTCATAAATGAATAGATTTTTCGTAAATGTGTGATGATGATGAAGTTGATGATGAAAGCATGTTTCTAAATCTACCCATGATTATGTAGTTTTTAAAGTTAATTGATTAGATCCAAGTGTGGTAGAGCCTTGGGTGATGCCCATATGTCGATTTAAAATTATGATTTTCCCGACATAAGCTTATCACATTGTTTGAAGTGTAATTTCCCAATTTTCATTATAAATTCTAGCTTGTAGTATGTTGAATAAATATTTCTATACGTAGCTTACCGCATGATTTGTTGTAGATGCTTGCACCTATGATTGAGCTTGTGGTATGTTTCGAAATAAAACTTCTGATACGCATGGTTTCATAATTGAGATGTGGGTCCTTATTGAGCTTTGTCAATGGACAATGTTGAGCTTCATATCCATATGATGTCTATTATATGCATGATTTCATTATGATCTTTATCAATAGACAATGTTGAGCTTCATCAATAGACGATGTGGAGCTTCGTCAATAGGCGATGTTGAGCTTCGTTATATACGATATAGAGAATTGCATGTTTTGGGAGAAGAGTCTAGCACCGAGTAGGTTAAGGGTCAATTACCCTATGCCCCAGAACTACGCGCCGACATAGGTTGATATTATTATATTGTTGGGAGCTCCCTTGTGATCTATCCCCGGCCCGATTGGCCCTTCAGCTTGATATCGATATCATGGTATCGTCCATCGCCCTAGCAAGGTTATGGACGACCCTACCCACTTGAGTGTGATACTTGGGACCACATAAGCTCTATCGTGGTATGTCGGTTAAGTGACGAGTCTCCCACTGTCTATATCATTTGGTTTTGCATTTTCGTTACTCACGATGATTACTTATGCATGCATGATTAAAAAGCAAGGTTTGGCTCATTGTTCAGCTTTTGATATAAACGTTATGTTTCAACTTTGAGTCATTCGAGTCAGTTATGATGTTCTAAAGCTATGCAGGAACGCGATATGATAAGAGTACAATTTCAGAATGAATGCATGTAGACCTATTCTTACACTTAAAAGCTTATGATATGTATAAGTTGCTTAAAATGATTTATTTTAGTTTAGAGGTTTTACTTACCTTGCATACTCGGTACATTCCATGTACTGACTGCAATCTTTCTATGCTCCATCATTTCATGATGTAGGATCCGGTTCTCAGCTTCAGCACCGTTCGTAGTCGCTTGTTAGAGTCAGTACCTGTTTGATCTGTGAGTCCTCATCTTTCGAGGAATGGACTTTCAGTTATCTTGGTTGTAAATTCAGTTTTAGTATTGTTGAGCTAGTTGGGAGTGTTGTCCCATCATCTCATCCAAATTAGAGGCTTATCAGACTTAGACATGTATTTAGATTCAGATGTTCATTCTATTGTTATGTTAAGTTAGACTTCCGTTGAGTTTATAATTATTTTTCTTCATGTTAATTGAATCAGTTAGTGAATGCTTATGCCATGGGTTAACTTAGGGTCTCTCGGGCTCCCTTGTCCTGTGTCTACGATCCGGGTCTACGCTCGGGTCGTGACATATGGTAACCTTGTTCAACTGCCGATAGTCAATGCACATACGAAGAGAACCATCCTTATCTTTAACAAAGAGAACAGGTGCACCCCATGGGGATTTGCTAGGTCTGATAAAACCCTTGTCTAAAAGATCCTTCAACTTCTCTTTCAACTCCTTTTGCTCAGCTACAGCCATTCTATATGGGGGAATAGATATAGGCTGCGTATCTGGAAGAAGGTCAATACCAAAGTCAATCTCTCGCTCGGGAGGGACTCTGGGTAAATCATCTGGAAACACCTCTAGATACTCACATACTATAGGAACTGACAGGAGAGTCGGGGTCTCGGACGTAGCATCCTTAACCGGAACTAGACGGTAAACGCATCCATTAGAAATCATTTTTTTGGCCATAAGGTAGGAAATAAAGCGACCTATAGGCATAAATGAACTATCCTTCCACTCTAGGAGTGGCTCACCCAAAAATCGGAACTCTACCGCAGGGGTTCTACAATTCACAGAGGCATAACATGCATGCGACCAAACCATGCCAAATATAGCATCAAAATCTATCATGTCTAACTCTACTAAATCCGCTGAGCTAATTTTTCGAAGGACTGTGATAGGGCAATTTCTATATACCCGTCGAGCTATAACTGAATGACCGACTGGATTTGAGGCTGAGAAGGTTTTGATATGATTTCAGGAATGACTCCGAAACTACTAGCAACATAGGGTGTCACAAAATATAAAGTGGCCCCTGGATCTAACAATGCATAAGCATCACGATGGAATGCTCATAACATACTAATGACTACATCTAGGGAGACCTCCTGCTCCTGACGAGATGCGAGGGCATAAAACCTGTTATGGCATTGACCACCACCTGCACTAGTGGATACACTCTATTTAGAAGGATGTGCTGCTGGAGCCACTACTGAACTGGTATTCTAAGCACGACCCCTGCCATTTCCCTACCTAGCCAAAGGACACTCCCTGCGCATGTGCCCGTGTTTCCCTACCCGAAGCAAATATCTGATCCGACTAAGAACTCCCCTATGTGGTTCTTACTATAATTTTTCACAGATTAGAAAGGTGCGCTGTACTGACATTTTCCTATGTTCCCTCGAACCTAATTCTCTACTCCTCTAATCACCCCGAGATCTAGATAGAACACTGGCTGATGACGGTGCTAGGGCTGATGACCTCTGGCGGGACTTTTGACAATGTCCACCATCCGACCTTAGCTGGGATAACCCAATACTATTTGTCCTGTCCCTCTTAGCCCCTCTCCCCCTCTCCCACAAATGCACTAACTCCATCTACTGGGAATACAAAATTAACCGGGAGAAGTCGATGTCCTGATGTAGCTTAGCGGTCCTGCAATCCTTAACCAAGTAGTCCACTACCCCATTCATAAATCTACTCACCCAAGCCCTATGATCGGCTACCATCTCTGGCACATACCTTGACAAACGAGTGAACTATAGAGAATACTCTTGAATTGTCATATTGTTTAATTTCATATTCACAAACTCTGCTGCCTTGATTTCCCTCATCTCTTGGGGAAAGAATCAATCCAAGAATGCGGTGAGAAATTCATCCCAACCAATAGGACATGCTCCAACTCCCCGACCATCCTTGCACTATCTATACCAAATATGGGCAACCCCTTTCAACTGGTAAGAGGCTAGGTCTGCACTCTGCTCCCCCATCACCCTCATAATCTGGTGATCTTCTAAATCTCCTCAATGAACTTACTAGGTCCTCATCCACTCTTAACCCAAGAAACTTAGGGGGATTCATCCTGAGGAAATTCCTGACTCTAGATGCCCCTGCGTTCCCATTCTGGGGAACATAAGCCAGTGCTTGTTGATTGATCTTAGTGGTCAATGCCTGGCCAACATCTGGATGGCTGCCCAAAACTCTGGATGGCTGCCCTAAACTCAGGCACATGATCCTCCGGGGATGGTGGGGCTTGATGGTGCCCATCACCATTTCCATTCTCATGGACATTCCCGTTTCCGTTTTCGTTCCTTCTTCTGTTAACTTGATGTGGAGGCATGATTCTGCAAACTCATATAGCACGAGTTAGAAGGATAGAGAGATACTTCATCGCACGACATAGATCATGAAAGAAGGGACATTTCCTAAAACTTTTTGTAGCTTATTCATTATAAGTGTGGTGCACTTCACACCTATGGAAAAGACTTTATTTAACGTGGCTTTCCGACATCCTAGGACACACTGAACCTTTGATCTAATACCAAGTTTGTCACAACCCGAACATAGGCCCTGAACTAGACACAAAACCCATAACTATAAATGGCTCCAAGTCGGTCAGACCCATGGCATGAACAAAAACTGAAGCTCAACATAAATAAGGCAGAAATCTTAATATTTAAACAGTTGAATAACGAAAATAACATAACACTGAATCCGAAGTTGAATATAATGCTATGTATGATAAACCTTTACATACTGATGAGCTGATGGGACAAGACCCCAACTAGGTCACTGTAGGTCTAAACTGAAAATGACATCAACACAACTAACTGAAAGTCCTTAAAGAATGATTATTCGCCAATAGGAAAACTGGATGAGCTCAGGAGATTGGCTAGAGGCGAGACTGAATATGAACATTTGGGCCTATATCATGAAATTATAAAGCATAAAGTATGCACTCGGTACTAGAAATGTAGTGAGTATGCAAGGTAAGTAAGGCTAAGAAGTAAAATTGAAAACATGCATAACATAAATCGTATCATCAAAAGATTTTGAGAGTAAGGACTGAATGAAGATATCTTGAAAACATGAATAAATATAACTATTTGATAACATGAAATGAATGACCCAAAGCTGAAACTGATGATCATAAGTTGTCACGACCCGAACATAAGCTCGAATCGAGACACGGGACAAAGAACCCCGAGAGGCTCCAAGTCAACCTACAGCTTGAACATAACATCTAAATCATTCAAATAAAATGGAAGACCAACATTATTAACATAGCAAAAGTCTGAACATAACATAACATTTGATTACATACATAACTCTAAAGATGAATACAAACTATGTCAAGAAAAACCTCTAATACTGACGAGTTGATAGGATAATACCCCAACTAACTCACTATAGTCTGAAAACTGAAATACTGAACATAACTGGATAGAAAGGACCTCGATAGATGAGGACTCACCAACTCCAGTCGGAAGTACTAATGCTAGGAATCTGGCTAGCAGTGGGACTAAGTATGGATATCGGAGCCTATATCATAAAATGATACAGCATAGAGTATGCGATTAGTACATGGAATGTACCAAGTATGTAAGGTAAATAAAACCACTAAGTAAGTATAATCATTAACATGCATAGTATAAAACAGAATCAAGATAACATTCTATGAGTAGGGCTTGAATGCTATTTTCTGAAATCATGATCTGAACATAACTGAATATCATAACTGAATCGAATGACCTAAAGATGAAAACTGATAATGATAAGTAAAATTGAACATTGGGTCAAACCTGTTGAAAACATAATATCATGACTGATGAACATGCATAACCGAAATCATGAGGAACAATGGGAGACTCCTCTTATAACCGACATTACCACAATAGAGCTTACGTGGTCCCAATTATTATACTCCAGAGGGCAGAGCCATCAAGCCTTGCTAGGGATAAGGAAAGAAATCATGATATCGATATAAAGCTGAAGGCCCCTTGGTGGCAGGGGAAGCTCACAAGGGAGGTCCCAAAAGTATGTATATATAACATACGATGGTTGGGAGTTTTGAGGAACAGGATTGACTGACCCTTAGCATACTCAGTGCTAGACACTACTCCCAAAAACATGCATTTACTCTCCGTCATTTTTCAATGAAGCTAAACCATTGCCTGGTGACGAAGCTGAATGCAATAATACATGCAAAAATCATACCACAAGATGAAAATAATAGGAGTAGAGACTCTAAAATCCATATGGTAAGCTGATAACATGAAATTTAGATAAATCATAAAATATACTTGATTGTATGGGATTGCCCAAACTTAAATAGGCCTTAGATAGAGTTTGATTATTTAAAACATGAATATAGACATGGGTAATTCAAAATCATACTTTCTTCAAATACCTTTCATCATAATTGGAAACATAGATCATAATCTCAACTCTTCCTGAATTCTTTTATGATTGGGCATCATAATATATAAAACTTGAAAACATTCTAAAATATGCCCATAAATAACAATTAAACATTAGAAACATTCTTAGATAATACCCATGATTTAAAATTAGAGAATTCACACATTGGGTAAAACCCTCATAGATTTATCAATTAGAAATTTTATGAATTGAGAGAGATTGGGCATGGGTGTGGAAAATTGCATCCATTCATAACCGTACATACCTGAAGAGATTTGATTTCACCACTTCCTTGATTGCCAAATGATAATTGAAGAAGAAATTTGAAGAAAGTAGGCTTGATCACCTCTCAAACCTCTAAGCTTGCATGCATGAATTAGGATAGGCTTACAATGACTTAACCCTTCTTAAAACACCATATTCTGAGATTAAAATGATGTAGTTTAGGCCTCAGGAACTTAGAAATTATGGAAAACCCTTATTAAATTCACAAGAAAATCACATTATCAGTTCCAATGAGGGACTGGACGACTCGTCACTTGGACCATGACTCATGGTCACCTGTCGTTAATTACACTGCCAAATTTCTTCTGAAGGTCACCACGAGGGACACCACGACTCGTGTTGTACCCAAAAAGTCATGGTGATGACCCGTTAGGTGCACTGCCTGCTTCCCTTCATCCTTCAAACACCTTTAACCATAGTTGACCTAACGGATCGTGGGGCTGACCGCGACTTGTGGTCACACCAGTGGTCACCCCAAACTTTAAATTTGAAATCATAGACAAAACCCTCCCCAGGAGTCTTTTAACAACTCGTGGTGTTCCTGACGGGTCACTAGACGACTCATCCTGTGACCTGGTGCAGAAATTTTTATTTTCTCCATTTCAACTCTTGGGTTTGATCTTAGGGTTTTTGGGGTATTACATAAGTAAAACTGATAAACTAAACATCGGGTCAAACCTATTGAAAACACAATATCATAATTGATGAACATGCATAACTAAAATTATGAGCAACAATGGGAGGACTCGTCTAATCTGACACCATTATAATAGAGCTTACACGATGCCCCAACTATCTCTCTCAAGTGGGCAGACCTTTCCCAGGCTTGCCAAGCCAATGAATTAAATGGCGTGATATCACTAGTAGGGATCCACCTAGAGTCCATGAACATAAATCTACATTGGCGCATAGTTCTAAGACCACGAAGTTTACCTGAACACGGGGCATACTTGGTGTAAGACACGACTCCCAAAAACATGCACATGAAGGCTCATATAATAATCGCGAATTCATAAATGAATTTCATTGCTAGAAAAATCATAACATACTTGATCATACTTGAAATACATGATTATCCATGAAATAGGACCCGTGAGTCGGCCAAAATCATAATCTAATAATCATGAGAACATACATGCCAGAGAAAAATCACTATACTTGAATTCATAAATTCATAAAGAGTACTTGTAGAGAATCATATTATAAATCAGAAATCATAATTTATAGCTTAGGAGAAATAAAATCATAATAGAATCATAAACTTGACTTTTCATGAAACTTGCATAATTGGGCATAAATTGGCTAAAATTTTAAACTATGAATTAATAATCAAAATAGATATAAAATCTGCCCATAGATCTTAAAACACAATTTGAAATGTGAAGGGAATTGATCCATAGATAAATCATAGAGAATTTCATGAAATTGGGTTAAAACCCCATAAGATCATAAACTTGACTTTAAGAAGTGAATTCATGAACGTGATGAGAATTTTGGGCAAGAGAGTGAAAGAAAACTCCAATTCATGGCTCTACATACCTGGAAAATCTGAATCTATACTCTTACTTGAAAGCCCAAGCGAATTGGAGGAGAATTTAAAGAGTTCTAGGCTTGATCTCCATAGAAATTCTCTAGTCTTGCATGTATTGGGAGGGAAAAGGTTAGAATAGGAAAAAACCTCTTAAAATCCTCCTAACTGAGCTTACAATAACGAATTAGGGCTTAGGGGCTTAGAAATTATGGTAATACCCTTAATGAAATCGTAGGGAAAACTGAACTTTCAGCTGCTACGACCCGTACCACGAGTGGTACAATCGAAGTACGACTTGTAGTATCCTTCCATACTGACCAAGTCCCAAAAAATCACTCCTCTGAAAAATTTCACGAATACTTACTATGACCCATAACTTCTACTTACAAGTCGTACCACCACTCGTACAATCAACACCTGAAAAAGTCCTATGTCCTTGTTATGATCCATACCACGAGTCGTATGCACACACCATGACTCATAGTGGGAACTCATGGTTTCAAAATCCACCTGTTGATCCTTACTACGGGTCATCCTATGAGTCGTACCATCCTCATACAACTGATACCATTGATCGTACTGAGGCAAAAATGCAAGTTTCTCCTGCTGAGCACTTTTAAAATCTTGAACGTAGTATTAGGAATTTTTGGGGTATTTTAGTCGTGCTCCAAATAAAGGAAAGCAAAAGGGTCAAGCTAACATGGTTGAAAGAACCATTGAGATAGGTGACTTGTGTGCTATGGTATCTGAATGCAATCTAGTGAGAAGCCTAACGGACTGGTGGATTAACTTTGGTGTCACTCGACATGTCTATGCTGTAAGAGAAGCATTTTCTTTCTATGCCCCTGCTGGATCCAACGAGACCATGTATATGGTATACTCTGCCACAGCCAAGATTGAAGGTTATGGCAAAATTTTTCTGAAAATGACAACCGGCAAGGTGGTGACTCTGAATAGTGTATGTCATGTTCCAGAAATGAGGAAGAACTTAGTTTCTGCTGGTCTTTTCATCAAGAACGGATTTAAGTGTGTTCTTGTTTCAAATCAAACTGTAATAAGTAAGAATGATGAGTATGTAAGAAAAGGTTACCTAACTGGGCGCCTTTTCAAACTGAATGTAATTGTTGTTCAAAGAAATAAAATTACAACTTCTTCTTACTTGATATAGTTAAATGATTTATGAAATTTTTGTTTGGGAAATGTCAATTATAAAACATTTCTTAAAATGATCAATTTAAAATTATTTTCAAAGTTTGAATGCAATCAATCAAAATGTCAAATATGTATTCAATCTAAGTATAATAAACATCTTTGTAAGTCAGTTAAAAGGAATTCAAGTCCCTTAGACTTAATTCACACAGATATTTGTGACATGAAGTCAATACCATCTCGCAATAGAAAGAAGTATTTCATAACCTTTATTGACGATAGTTCTCGGTACTGCTTTGATTACTTACTCAAAAGTAAAGACGAAACAATTGAAAAGTTCAGGAAATATAAAAGTGAAGTTGAAACACAACTTAACAAAAAGATCAAAATGATAAGAATGATAGGGCGGCAAATATGAATCTCCTTTTGAAAAAATATATTTGGAATATGGCATTATTCATCCAACAACTACCCTTTACTCGCCACAATCTAATGGAATTATGAAAAGAAAACAAAAAATGTTAAAGGAGATGATGAATGTTTTGTTGATAAGTTTTGGTTTACCCCGGAACTTGGGGGAGGGGGGGAAGCTATCCTTACAGATAGCAGAATACTCAATCGAGTGTGCCATAGCAAACACAATCCATTCCATATGAAAAATTAAAAGGAAGAAAGCTAATCTTGAATAATTGAAAGTGTGGGGGTGTTTGGCTAAGGTACAAGTTCTTAAACATAAAAGGGCTAAGATAGGACCTAAAACCGTTGATAGTGTTTTCATAAGATATGCTACAAATAGTAAAGCATATTAATTTATGGTTCATAAATTAGAAAATCCTAACATTCATGTTAATACGGTAATGAAATTAGATAATGGTGAATTTTTTGAACATATATATCGTATAAATAGAAATATGAGTTATCTAGCGAAGGATCTAAACAACCTCGGGAAGAGACAAAGGAAAGTGTTCCTAATGAGGAGAATTGTTATACCCCAGAAGCCCAAGGATTAGACCTGGGAGCTGAAATCGAGAAAAATTGAAATTCTGCACCAGATCTCTGAAAGAGTCGTTAGGTGACTTGTTAGGAGGGATCACGAGTCGTGGGTGACTCGTGGTCAAGGAAAGAGGAGTGTGATATTAAGAGGTCACCACGGGCATGACCACGAGTCGTGGTCAGGCCACACGACTCTTGGAGTCACCCGTGGTCTCGATTGGGCAGTAGGGATCATGGGTGGAGACCACGAGTCTTGGTCAACCACCACAATTCCTAGGGTCCCTCGTGGGGTTCCCTGATGGAATTTGGCAGTGGACTTGATGGTTTGTGGCCACGAGTCGTGGCTTCTGGGGACCAGTCGTCTAGTCCCTCGTAGGGACTGGCAGTCAGCAAAACCCTGCGATTTTAGTAAGGGTCTTTTCGTAATTCCTATGCTCTAGGGTCCTAAACAACGTCATTTTAAGCTATGAAAGGGGGTTTAAGAGGGAGAAGATATCCTAAAGTCTTCATTCATGCATGCAAAAAAATAGAAGAGTGATAGAGCGGTGATCAAGGGTGATTCAAGGTTTTCTCCTTCAATTTTCTTTGGGTATTCAAGGGAGAGTAAGATTCAGTCTCCAACAGATATGTAGGGTCATGAATGGATGGTTTCTTCCACACCCATGCCCAATACCTCTCTACAAAGTGTGCAATTCTATGATGTATTTATAGGGTTTCACCCAAATGCATGAATTATCTATTTCTACACATGGTTATAAATTGATTATGATTCTATTATCGAATTATGAAGTATGGGCAGTTTCTATAATATTTCCAATTCAAAATCATATTTCTAGTTTTATAATTTAAAAAGCCCATTGATGAGATGTTCATGAAAAGTGATATTTGTAATGAATAAGTGGTGATGATGAGATATTATGGAGAAAAGCATGTTTTAAAGATAACCATGTTATAATTGATATTTTTGATATGAATTTAGCATTATCTAGTATGATAAAGCTTTGGCCAATGCCCACATGTTGAGTATGAATGTCGATTTTACTAAATAAAGCTTACCACATTATTTTGGAGAGAAATCTCCCAGTTTTATTTTAGCTTGTGGTATGTTTGAGTCAAAGATTCCCTATGCATGGCTTACCACATGGTTTTAGAGTGAAGGCTCCCAATTACACTTATCAGCTTGTGGTATGTTTGAATTAAAGCTTCTCATATGCATGATTTCATATTTGAGATGTATTGACTATTGAGATTCGTCAATTGACGATGTTGAGCTTCGTTATAAAATGATGTAGAGAATATGTATATTTTTGGAGTATTTTCTAGCACTTAGTAGGCTATGGGTCGATCACTCTATGCCTCAGAACTATGCGTCGATGTAGGTTTATGCTATTAATTATGATTAGGACCTCCGTTGTGATCTTCTCTTGCCCGGATGGGCCCTCAGCTTGATATTGACATCATGGTATCATCCCTAGCACTGGCAAGGATTTGGACGGCTCTACCCACTTGAGTGTGATAGTTGGTACCACGTAAGCTCTATCGTGGTATGTCCGTTAACATACGAGTCTCCTATTGTTCCTTATGATTTCAGATATGCATGTTTTACCACTCATGAGATTGCTATATACTTATGCATGTTCAGAAGCAAGTTTGACTCATTGTTCAGCTTTATTTTATAAATGTCAGAATTTAGTTTTGAGTCAATCGATTTAGTTATGATGTTATGAAGTTATGTTATGACATGTTATGAAGAGATCATAATTTCAGAAAGAATGTATGCAAGCCCTACTCTCAGTTTACTGATGTTTATGTTTAATTAATACATTGATCTTAAATGATTTTATCTACTTTAGCGGTTTTACTTACCTAGCATACTCAGTACATTCCACGTACTGACCGCATACTTTCTATGATGTATCATCTTATGATATAGGATCCGACTCTCAGGTTCAGCCTCGCTCTTAGTCAGCTGTCAGAGTTAGCGTTTCTTTGTTGGTGACTCCTCATCTTCTGAAGACTAGACTATTCAACTTTTCTTTATGTATTTTAGTTTTAGCTTTTTGAGTTAGTTGGGGTTTTGTCCCATCAACTCGTCATGTTTAGAGGCCTTTCAGACATATGTATGTATTCATTCTTTGGATTTCGTATTTTGATGTTATGTTGAAGTTAGACTTCCGCTATAATTATTTTATCGATTATTAAGTTTCTTGATTGAGATTAGATGTATGCTTATGCCATGGGTCGACTTGGAGTCTCTCAGGGCTCCTTGTCCCGTGTGACGATCTGGGCCCCTGTTCGGGTCGTGACAAGAATCCAAGATGTAGCAAATGTCAAAGGATTTCTACTTCATTTAGATAAGATTTTCTAACATTTTTATTGGAAAATGAGCCTCGAACTTTTCAAGAAGCTATGACTTCTTCGAAAGCTCAAAACTGGAAAGAGCCAGTCAATAGTGAAATTGAATCCACATTGAATAACCATACATTGGAATTGGTTGACCTTTCTCCAGGGAAAAATCATTAGGTTGAAAATGAATTTTCAAAAGGAAAGTTAAAGATGATGGCATTATTGATAAATACAAAGCAAGACTTGTAGTCAAAGGGTTTAGACAAAAAGAAGGTCTTGATTACTTTGATACGTACTCGCCGGTAACCAGAATTACATTCATTCAGGTGTTAATAGCGTTAGCCGCCGTATACGGTCTTGAAATCCATCAAATGGATGTGAAAGCAACCTTCTTAAATGGAGATATGGAGGAAGAAATTTACATGGAATAACCTAAAGGGTTTGTAGTTCTTGAAAAAGAAAATAAGGTGTGCCGAGTTGTAAAGTCTTTGTACGGACTAAAACAAGCGCCTAAACAATGGCATGAAAATTTTGACCAGATTATATTGTCAAATGGTTTCAAGATTAATGAGTGCGATAAATTTGTTTACATTAAGAACACTCAAAATCAAGTCATCATTATTTGTCTATATGTGGATGACATGTTGATAATGAGTAATGACATTGCTAACATAAATGCTTCCAAGCCTATGCTTGCTAGTAAAATTTGAGATAAAAGATTTAGGAGTTTCTCATTTGATATTGGGTATTAAGATCCACCAAACTCCTCAAGGTTTAGCATTGTCTCAGTCTCATTATATCCAAATAATACTTGAAAAATTTAAGTATTTGGATTTCAAAATTGCAAATACACCAATTGATATGAATCTTGCTCTTGCTATGAAAAAAGGTGAAAGTAATTCTCAATTGGATTATGCAAGAGTATTGGGAAGTCTGATGTACATCATGAACTGTAGACGACCAGATATAGCTTGTGCGACAAGTAAACTTAATCGATACAAAAATAATCCCAATCAGAGTCATTGGATAGTTGTGAAATGAGTTTTGGCATATGTAAATCATAGTCAAAACTTTTCTTTGTATTACAACAAGTATCCAACAGTTGTTGAAGGATATTGTTATGCAAAGTGGATCATTAGATCAACTGAAACTAAATCCACAAGCGGATATATTTTTACCATCGGTGGAGGAGCAGTGTCTTGGAAGTCATCCAAAAAAATATGTATGACTCGCTCTACAATGGAGTCTGAATTCATAGCTTTAGATAAGACTGGTGAAGAAGCTGAATGGTTCAGGAATTTCCTAGAAGATATTCATTCTGGCCCAAATCGTTGGCTCTAATATGTATATATTGCGATAGCCAAGCGACGATCGGAAGGAATGGGAGTGCAATGTATAACAAAAAGTCTCATCACATACGACGAAGACACAACACCATTAGACAACTACTCTCTAGTGAAATTATCACAATTGACTATGTAACGTCAAGAGATAATGTGTCGGATCCACTTACCAAAGGCCTAACTAAAGAGGCAATTGAAAGATCATCGAAGGGAATGACACTATGACCGAGGACAAGTCATCGTGATGTTAACACTACCTAGAAGACTGGAGATCCCAAGATCTAGGTTCAAGGAAATCAAACAAAGTCATTGATGACAATTCAATATTGTCAAAATAACTTTTGGTCCATTCTCATGAAGAGACAATGTTCATTATCACGGATAAAGCATTAAAGGCTTTTTAATGATTTCTAAGTTTGACACGGAGTATGTCAAATGGTGTATCTATGGGATAACATATTTAGGAATCACCTATGCAAGTGTGAAGTGTAAGTCGCTTCAAGGAGAATTCTGTAAGACAATTCTCTACACACTTATGAAACTAGACAGTGTTCATGGCTGAAATGAACAAAATAATGAGAACCTAAGATGGTTAAAGAATTAATTGTGTAACTTATGTTGTCTAGGTATACATCAAATCTCGATGGTTCAAAGATATCAAATATACCGATTGACCGAGTATATCCGATATATGTTTATTATGGAAAGTTCAAGGGGAAACCTACTTATCCAGATGTAATTAATTCTTACTCACAAATCATATAGTTTTTTCAAGCATTATTTTTCATATAGCCATTCCCCATTCATATGGGGGATTGTTGGAGTTAAGTGATGAGTGTGAATTGAAAAATGGAGGGAAGAGAAATTTGAAATTTGCTTTAAGTTCCTTTTGTAAAAGAAACTTTGTCCCACATTGGTAGGAAAAAGGAAAATGTTTATGCTTATATTGAGAAGCATATCCTCTAACTAAGAAAGAGTAGAGAAGAAGGTCTCCCCTCGCGCCGTCGTCGTCGCTTCGGCTTCAGATTTAGATTTGGATTTGGTGAAATTATTTGATTGATTAATGTATTTTTTGGATCAAATTTATTTAAAATCTGAATTGATTGATTCACGCAATTTGGACGGATTCTGGATTGAACCGGTGGCCGCGGGTCTTCACCTGCGAAATTCCAGCACCAGTGTAGAATTTCCTAAAGGATTCTATAGCAGCCCGGTGTTGCACCAGCGCGCTACAGATCCTCACTATCGAAAACACTGGTGCAACGCAAGTCAAGCCAAAATATATCTTTTTCCAAACGATAATCATTCCAAACAGACACTTTCTAAATAGGTGTTTTCACACCAGTTAACTCCAGTTCTTTGGCTATAAATAAAGGCCTTTTACCTTCATTTTTGAGAGACTGTATCCTAACAATTTAGAGATCATTCTACATGTTTTTGAACAAATAAAAAAAGTGAGTTTGTCGTGTGATTTGTTACTGTTTTTAGAGTTCGACAAAGTTATTGATGTTTGAGGTACTACACCATTAACAAGTATATCCGTTTTATCTTGGGAGGAAGTAATCTGAAAACCTCGAGTACAGTGAGGGGATTAAATTCCTTAAGGACACATAGTAAATTCTATGGTCTCAGATATTTATTCATTTATTTCTATTTTATATATTTGAATACAGGGAAGCAACAACTTTGTGTTAAATCTTAACTCAAGACTTGCACCTATTATGACGAGCATATTGGTATTCAGGACCAATAATGGATCCAAATTTTGTAACAAGGGTGTTTGAAAAATTAAAATGTAATGTATGAGATAACTTATAACCTCAAGGTAAATTTTGAACCTTCTAAACCACTAAGCCAACCTCTACTGTTAATTTTAGGGGATTCAAAGTCTTTATATATACATAAAAATTTAAAAAATTACCTTATATATTTAGTGTAATTTTTTACCGAGAGGATTTGGGTGAACACTCTCGACCCCCTCTAGATCAGCCCCTGCTCAAGACGCTCCAATATCATATAGAAATCCTTGCACAAATACTAGTTGATCATATCTGAAAAATGTATCAAAAAATAAACTGACAACTTAGGAATGGAAAAAGACATTCTATAGGTATGAAATTTTAAATGCAAAATAACAGTTGAACAACCTTTAAGGCTGATATGCTTTAAATGATTTAATCCAAAGCTAGCATACAAGGCATCACTGTCGAAATATAGACTATTACTTTTATTAGCCTTGTACCCTATGGTAAATAAGGTTCCGTAAATAATTCCCCGTTGAAAATTATCATTATGAATAGCATCAAGTTCAATTGATGTTTTGAATTTTGTTGTGCAACTTAGCCGATCTTAAAGTGAAAAAAAAAATTTAAAAGTTATTAGATATTATATTAAGTTGTAGATATCTAAGGAAAATGTCATTTGGTAAAATAACAAATAGGTGTTATACCGCCTAGCATGCATGATTGTATTAAATATGTGATTATTGGACACACACCATTTGGCCATCTCAATGAAGCATTATTATTTCATTCTATGTGATGATCTGACATATGCGAAAAAAATTCATCATTATTAAATCAAATTATCTAAAGAAAATGTCATTTGGTAAAATAATAAATAGGTGATATACCGTCTAACATGCATAATTATATTAAATATGTAATTATTGGACACACCATTTTGCCATCTCAATGAAGCATTATTATTTCATTCTGAATGATGATTTGACGCATACGAAAAAAATTCATAATTATTAAATCGATAGAGATAAAGTAAACAAAAAGAACCTCCTGTGATGATTTTAAAATTTCTACTATTCCGTAATCAAATAGAGCGAAACCAACGAATGAAGCTCGGACGCGACTTAGAGAACAAAGCATCACCCTTATTGCACTGTATTTTTATTCTCTTCATATGAGAACATGTATGCAATATTCCATTTTAATTGCTGAGAATGTATAATCCGTGAGTTTTTATCTTAGAACTTGCTCTCCAAATTTGTATCTCTAACTTGTCTGAACACGTGTCAATGTGTGCATATATATTGCACAGTGTACGTGGGCAAAAATGGGAAATGGGTAGTTTATTTTGAGGATACCTTTCCATTTTGTTCTTTTTCTTCTTTTCTTTCTTTTTTTTCTAAAAATATTATTAAATCAAAACTTTACTTTTTTATTACAGAAATATGCATATGAATTTAAAAACTGATAAATTAAAGTTAAATATATGATAAATTTGCAATAAATTAATAAAATTTGCATTGATAATATATAGGCACAAATTTAATACATACGCGCAAATCTTCGAAAATTATGAATAATCCCAAATATTCAGTATTATGGATAACATTAGACTTGAAATAAGTATGTTGCGTTACTTCATCTGTTTAATTAAAATTTATTTGATAAGTATCAAAACTTGTGTTGAAAATAATGTATGTTGCTTTACTTCAAAAAATAAACTATTCAAATAAATTGATTTAACCACTTTCATTTCAAAATTCAAAATTTAAAATTCTGTAATTTTTAAATAGTTTCCTAATTTTTAATTATTTACAGTCTTGAGCAATGCCAAGTGGTTTATTATTTATGCCATTATTTGGCTAATGAAGAGATTTTTTCTGTTCTTTTATTAATATATAGATAGATATAAATATAGATATCATATATAGATATAAATACAAATATAGATATTTTATTCAAATAAAAGAATTAAATATTTAAAAATGTAATATGATAATGATTTGAGGTAATTTTTTATCTGAAAATTAGATAATAATTTTTTTCCTAATGTCTAGCAAGTATCAACCTCTAAAAAGGAAAGGTTTTTTTCTCATGGTAACTTCCCAATTTAGAATAGAATGTATAAATGTATATATGTAAATATAGATATTAATTATTTAAGGAAAACATATTTTCTTTCTTTGCGATTGAAACAGAAAGAATTTGGTTTGGATCAGTTTGCCGAGGATTTTAACACACTGTGTTTTAGTAGGGATTAGGACCTGGGTTCAGGTTAGGATTATCAGTTTTCTTTTCAGTTTATTATATCTTCTCTTTTCTTTTTTGTATTTCTTTAAATTTTTTTTATAAATATCAATACAATGATAAAAATATTTACAGCATTCTATATCTCTTAAAAAATATTGTACTTCAAAAATTCCAACCCACGAATATTTAGAATGTGGATAATAATGAAAATTGAAATGATATTTATATTTGAATTAATAAGAATAGAGTTGAGAATTTGTAATAAATTTTAATATTTTTTTAAGTTTTAAAAACTTTGTGCAAAGAAAGTAACTGCACGTTTTAGTTGTTTTTGTAATTTGTTTTCAAATATTTACGTAGTTCCTATGTTGGCGAAGCATGTCTTAAAACAATCTAACAATAAATTATTTTTCTTATTTTTGTGCTTGTGCTATATATATGAGAGATAGATAAATAAAAATAATGGAGTTATATTAATTGTAGGTAAATTTTAATTTAAAATGGAATAGATTTGAAATAAAATATTTTCTTTTTCAGAATATAAATATTTAATTTATTTTACAAACAAATTTTAAAAAACAACAAAATAGTACCTAATCTAATTGTATTTGTTCTAATATTACCGCATGACATCCTCCTGTGCTGTTGTTTAATATAATTTTAGGCTAGACTTCCTTATTTTTAAATAAATTATATAGATTTAACAGTATTATAATTTTAAAATCAATTCAAATATAAAAATGATTAGCATTTTATTTCTTAAAAGTTTGGATTGTCAACAAAATTAAATGAAAAAATCACCTAAAATGATTGAGTGCCTTTGTGAGTGAAATATCAATAGTTGAGTTATTTTTGAATTATAAAACAAAGAAAAATGAATTTGTGAGAGAACTGAGTGACCAGAAATTAACTCATAATTTGAATATGAGATGTTGGTCTATGAAAGGAAAAAGAGGTCAGTTAGGTTGAAGTTGAGGTTAGAAGCTGTTAGTTGAAGTTCTATTAGAATTGTTAGAAAAGTTAGTTATATAACAGTTTTCAGAAATCAATTAGAAGATGAAAGAATTTTATTCTAAGTCAAATCATGTAAAAGGCTATAAATACTCAAGCCTGTTACGTGTATAACTATCTGAAAATTATGAAAAGGAAGAAGATCAGGAGTGATCCTGATTTCATCTATTCTCTCTTCTACTCATCTTCTATAGTTCTCTGTTCTATTAGTTTTTTTTTTTTGAAAATAATGTGGTATCAGAGCTTTTTAAGCTAAATTCGTGTAAGTTAGAAACAGTTTTGATATGTGCAAATCAATTCAATTTCCTGAATGTTTAATCAATTTCTACCAAAGAATCAAGTCTAGTTTCTATATCCTGAAAGTTCCTAAGGTTGGCCTCAGGATTAGAAATGTGATCAAAAGGAAAAGTTGAAAAAAATATCTCAGGACGACTTGTGGAAAGGAACAAAGGGTCATAGGATGAACTGTTGTTTGAGGACTGAGTTACCCTGGATGGAAGATATGAGTCATTGTACGACTCGTGGTATGAATCATTAGAAGGATGGAGGAGTTGGACGAGTGAACCATGAGAGAAAACCACGAGTTGTAGGTTAGTGGTACGACTCGTGGTCAGTGGTTGTAACAGGTTATGGTGTGTCAGGTTTGGGAGGAACGAATAATGGTACGACTCATTGTGGGAAACAACGATCGTGGCCTGCACCCATGGGAAGAGAATTGAGGATTTCTGGAAGCAATGACCACCGGTGGATCCAAATACTCGTCGTTTGATGGTATAATTCATGGTCTGACCCATGGAAAACTTAAGAAGTCAGGGAAAGACAGTGTTAGTAACGGGTGGTAACCACGAGTCGTGGTACCGAGGTACGACTCGTGGTGTCGGTCGTGACTCTTGGCGGTGTGAAATTTTTTACGAAATTAGTAAGGGTGTTTTCATAATTTCTAAGCTTTTAAGCCCTAAACTATGCTTTTTAAGCCCAGAAAGAGGTGTTTTAAAGGGGTTAAACCTATTCTAAACATTCCCCTCTCATGTATGCAAGATTAGGAATCCTTCATTGAAGATCAAGCCTAGAATTCTTCAAGTTCTTCTCCAAATCTCTTGGACTTTCAAAATAAAGTGTAGATTCAGGTTACCCAGGTATGTAGGGCTATGAATGAGAGTTTCTTTCATTCTCTTGCTCAAAATTCTCCTCAATTCCATGAAATTAAGTGCTAGATCAAGTTCATGATCTTATGGGGTTTTATCCTAATCTGATGAAATTCTCTATAAGTTTATTTATGGGTCAATTCCCTTCATATTTCAAAGCATGTTTTAAGATTTATGGGCAGATTTTATACCTATTTTAATTATAAATTCATAGTTTCAAGCTTTTAGAAAATTATGCCCAATTATGCAAGTTTCACGCGAACTGAAGTTTATGATTCTATTATGATTTCGAGTCTCCAAGCTCTAAATTATGGTTTATGGTTTATGATTTATGATATGGTTTTCTACAAGTACTCTTTATGAATTTATGAATTTCAAGTATGGTGATTTTCTCAATCATGTATATTCTTCATGATTTATGAGTTTATGATTTTGACCGACTCATAGGCCCTTATTTCATGGCTAATCATGTATTTTGAGTATGATCAAGTATGTTACGATTTAACTAGTCCATGAACTTCACATACGATTTCACGATAATTCTATGAGCCCTCATGTGCATATTCTTGGGAGTAGTGTCTAGCACCGAGTAGGCCCGACGTTTAGGTAAACTCCGAGGTCTCAAAACTATGGTTAACCCTACTGGGTCCTTATTATTGATATCACGCCAAGTATCATTCCTTTCTTTGGCAAGCTTTGGATGGCTCTACCCACTTGAGTGAGATAGTTGTAGCATCATCTAAGCTCCATCATGGTGATGTCGGTTAAGACGAGTCCTCCCATTGTTCCTCATGATTCCAATTATGCATATTTATGACTTATAATATTATGTTTTCAATAGGTTAGACCCAATGATCAGTTTATAATTTTTTACGTATGAGAAAACCATATGATTTTATTCCTAGCTCTGGGTCATTCTATTCAAATAGGAGATTCGGTTATGATTATACCTATTTTCAAATATCAACATGCAGTCCCTACCCTTATAATCTTACTATTTATATTTATATGCATGATTTCATTTACACTTACTCAGCCTGTTGTACTTACCTTACATACTCAGTATATTTCAAGTACTGACCGTATACTCCATGTTGTATCATTTCATGATCCAAGTTTAGACACTTAGATTTAGTCCTGTTTTTAGCCAGTCTCCAAAGCCTAGTCCATTTACCTTGTTGGTGAATCCTCATCCTTTGAGGACCTTCAGATTGTTGAGTTGTGTTACTTTCAGTTTTCATACTTTTAGTGAGCTAGTTGGGGATGTTATCCCATCAGCTCTTCAGTTGTGTTAGAGGCTTTTCAGCTGATATGTAGAATTTATGTTTGGTTAGTGTTGACTTTTTTTATGATCATTATGTATGCATACTTCCATTTATTCATGTTTATTTTATTAGTTTCCTTTTCATGTATGCTCTTTAACCGCTATGTTCATGCCATGGATCAGCTTGGAGCCATTCATGGTTCTAGATTCCGTGTCTCGGTCTGGACCTATGTTTGCATCTTGACAAACTTGGTATCGGAGAAAAGATTTAGATTGTCTTAGGGTTTCTGAAAGCTGTGTTAAGTAGACTCTTTTCCATGGATGTGAAGCGCACCACACTTATGGGGGAGAGGCTGCAATACATTTTAGGAAATTTTCCTTTTTTCATTATCTACGTCGTGCGATGAAGTATCTCTCTATCCTTCTAACTCGTGCTATACGCGTTTGCAGAATCACGCCTCCACACCGAGTAAATGGTAGAAGAAACAAAAATGGAAATGGCCATGAAGATGGCAATGGAGATGGGCACCAACAAGCCCTGCCAGCATCAACAGGTCCTTTGTCTGAGCAGGTCTTTCATGCCGACTTTATAGCGGATTTTCAAATGTTGGCTTAGGCTATGACTGCTCAGGTCAATCAGCAAGGCGGTGGCCCATGTCCTTTAGAATGGGAACATCATGGCGACTCGAGTTCGGGACTTTCTTAGGATGAATCCACTTGAGTTCCTTGAGTCAAGAGTGGATGAGGACCCGCATGAGTTTCTTGAAGAGATATAGAAGATCACCCAGATTATGGGGGTGGTGGGAGAAGAGAGAGTAGATTTAGCCTCCTATTAGCTGAAGAGGGATGATTATATTTGGTACCGTCGGTGGAGGGGAGGTAGAGCAGTGGGCACAATTCTCATGAGCTGGAATGAGTTCATGACTACCTTCTTAGAAAGGTTCTTCCCTAGGGAGCTGAGGGAAGAAAAGGCCATGGAGCTCATCAACTTAAGGCAGAACAATAAGACTATGCAAGAGTATGCCTTGGAGTTCTCCTGGCTGTCCAAGTATGTGCCAGAGATGGTTGCAGATCAGAGAGCTCGTATGAACAGATTTGCGCATGGAGTGTCAGATTCATTGTTCAAAGAGTATAGGACCACAATGTTGAACAGTGACTTAGATTTTTCCCGATTAGTTATATACGCCCAGCAGATAGAGGTGGATCAGATGAAGGAAAGGGAAAGAGAGGCCAAAAGGGCTAGGATAGATAGCTTTGGGTTTTCCCAGTAGAGTTCCAATTGCGGATATCATCACCAGTCCCATTAGAGGTCATCGGCCCCAGCGCTATCATCAACTAATGTCCCATCCAGACCTCGGGGTAATCGAAAGAGCAAGGCATCAGGTTCAAGGGGATAGAGGGACACGCTGGTAGAGCGCACCTTTCTAGTCTGCGGAAAATATGATAAGAACCACTTAAGGGAGTGCCTAGTCGGATCAGATATTTGCTTCGGGTGTGGGAAACCCGGGCAAAATACAGGGAGTGTCCTTTGTCTATCCAGGGCGATAGCAGAGGTCGTGCCCAATCTACTAGTTTAGTAGCAGGTCTAGCAACACGTCCTTCTCAGCAGGGTGCATCCACTAGTGTAGGTGGTGGTCAGCATCAAAATAGATTTTATGTTCCCTCATTTCGTCACGCGCAGGAGGTCTCTCCATATGTAGTCATTGGTATGTTACAAGTAGTTCATCTTGATGTATATATATTGTTAGATCTATAGGATACTTTATCTTTTGTGACAACTTATGTTGCTATTAGTTTCGGAGTCAGTCTCGAAATCTTATCAGAATCCTTCTTAGTCTCTACTCCAATCGGTGACTCAGTTATAGATCGACAGGTATACAAAAATTTCTCTATCACAGTCCTTCAAAAAGTCACTTAAGTCGATTTAGTAAAGTTAGACATGACTGATTTTGATGTTATCTTTAGGATGGATTTGTTGCATGCCTGTTATGCCTCAGTGAATTATAGAACTTGAATGGTAGAGTTTCGCTTTTCGGGTGAGCCATTCCTAGAATGGAAGGGTAGTTCAATTGTTCCTGTATGTCACTTTGTTTCCTACCTTAAGGCTAAAAAAATGATTTTCAAGGGTTTTGTGTACCATCTAGTTCGGGTTAAGGATGCTACATCTGAGACACCGACTCTTCAATCTATCCCTATTGTATGTGAGCATTCGGAGGTTTTCCCAGATGAACTACCAGGAGTCCCTCCCGAGCAGGAGATTGACTTTGGTATTGACCTTCATCCCGATATGTAGTCTATATCTATTCATCCTTACAAAATGGCTCCACCTGAGTTAAAGGAGTTGAAAGAATAGTTGAAGGACCTTTTGGATAAGGGTTTCATAAGACCTAGCAAGTCTCTATGGGGTGCACTAGTTCTCTTTGTATGAAAAAAGGATGGTTCTCTTCGTATGTGCATTAACTATCGGTAGTTGAACAAGGTTAAAATCAAGAACAAGTATCCCTTCCCCAGAATTGATGACTTGTTTGACCAACTCCAGGGTGCTAAGTGCTTCTCAAAGATAGACCTCAGATCCAGGTATTATCAGCTCAGAGTAAGGGAGGGTGACATTCTAAATACAACTTTCTAGACTCGATATAGTCACTATGAGTTTGGAGTTATGTCGTTTGGAATAAAAAATATAATAACACTCAAACTCACACTTCCTACCAAAGTATGAAGCGGTCGTTCTCAATAAAGAACCCAACTAAGAGGTCAGGGTCGAACTCACAGGGAGTAGAATAAGATCTAGACTAATGCCAGTAGTTGAACTTGTTGGTGAGTTATCACCAAATTGGTGGATTTCAAAGAAAAAAAATACAAAGATTATAACTGTGGTTTAAATCAAGATTTGAAAACAACTAGACCATGGGTTCATAACTACTTTGGGTATACACACGTGATAAATCCCAATGCTTACTTGTAGAACTGATAACTAGGTTCATCCAAATGATGGGTTCGTCACTATTGGATGACTATACTCCATCATCGGGTTAGGTCTCATGAGTGATTTGAAACTAACTGTTATCAATATGCTCCAAATTTAATGTAACACCCCGAAAGGGCCTACAAATAGACTCGAGAGTTTAAGTAAAAAAACTGCAGAAAACTTAGAATTTTGCACCAGTACGACTCGAGGTACGAGTCGTGGTGAGGACCTAAGACTTGTGACACGAGTCGTGAGGAGACTGAGAGCTTGAGGTTGTGTCACGGGTAGTCCTATGAACCATGGTGAGATGGTACAACTCGTAATTAGGAGTCGTGGTGAATGTCTCAGTGGTGCCAGAGTAAGTCTTCACAGGTCATGTTACAACTCGTAGGATGAAGAAACAAGTCGTAGTGAGGAGTTGTGGTTAAGTTGCAGTGGTTTGAGTGGATGGTACCACGGTTGACAATATGACCTGTAGGATGGTGGTACGAGTTATGGGTTACCAGTCGTAGCCAAATTCATAATGTTGGGGAAAAGGGTGAAGTGACCAAGAGAGGTAACCACGAGTCGTGACTTGATGGTATGACTCGTGGCACGACTCGTGGTCGGGGCTAGAACTACTTTTTACAGAAAATTTCAGTAAGGGCAATTTTGACTTTTCTATGCTTTTGGGCCCTAAACCATGTCGTTTTGAGGTCAAAACAGGGTCTTTAAGGGATGAAAACTCCCGTTAAGTTGATTTTAGCAATTTCAAGGGTTAAAGAAGGGAGTAGGAAGGGTTTCAAGCCATTTTCTTTAAGTTCTTCAATTTATTACTTAGGGTTCTTCAAGGGAGTAGGAAATCACGAAATTTCCAAGTATGTGGGGTTTTGAATGGGTAGATAAGACCCTACTGTGCCCATTTCTTCCCATTTCCTATGATTAAGTTACAATATTCATGTGGGTCTTAATCCAATAGCATGATTTCCTATAAATTTACATGAAAGTGTGGTAGTATGTTTAAATTATGAATTTTGAAGTATTTGGGCTGATATTGCTTCTATTTTATATTTCATGATTTAAATCTCTAAAAGTATGGATGCCCAATCATGGGAAATTCTTTAGTGAATTTCATGGTCAAGATGATTTCGAAAACATGAACAAGTTTCTCTTACATTTTTAAGCATGTCTTCATGTTTTAATTTCCCATGTTAGCACTATCATTTTCTTATGATTTTAAACATGTAAGTATGTTTGAAACTATGGGCAATGCCCACATGTCTCTTATGAATTATATTACGATTTGGCTGACTCACAAGCACAATTCCATGGCTAGTAATACGAATTCTCAAGTATGTCATGATTCCCATGTTTTCACTAGCCATGCATGTCATGTTATGAATATTATGAGCACGTTGCATGTTTTGGGAGTATTACATAACACCAAGTAGGTTCGGAGCCTAGGTTACGCCCCATATCTCAAAACTACGTGCCACGGTAAGATTATGTTTGGGACCTCCTCAGTGACTGTCCCCTATGCCCTATGGGGCCTTCATGAGTGATATAATGCGTTTCATGGTTCATACCCTTGTCAAGGTTTGAACGGCCTCCCGACTAGGGGTACAAGTCAGACTTCATATATGCTCATGTGAAGTATGTCAGTTATAGAAATCTCCCATTATTCCTCATGGTTTTGAATTATGCATGGTTATGTTCTTTTGGCTCAAGTTATGATTTATGAAATGTTTTTCCCCGCATGTTATGAATTTGATTGGGTTATGAAAATTTTTGGAAATATTGAGCCTTACAATATACTTATGATTTCAATTTTATGATCATAATGTCGCCATTCCTATAACTTTTATGTTTTTAAGAATTGCATACCTTACATACTCAGTACATTCCGAGTACTGACCCATATATTTTCAGGATTTGGTTCGCAGGCTCAGCATCGTCCCTAGTTTGTGCTCAATTTCGATAAATCTCCAGTGGTGAGTACTCATGATCCGAGGGCTTCATGTTCAGAACTTGTTTATGTTGTGTTTTCAGACTAGTTGGGTTAGTTGGGGTCTTGTCCCGTCAACCCGCCTTTTATGATTAGAGGCTTTCAGACTTATGTGTAATATTTTGTCAGTGATGATTGTATTTCGGTTTGTCATTCCCTACAAATTCATGATAAAATTTTCAATTAGTTTATGATTGATAGGTTAAGTTTTCGCTGTATATGAATAAATTAGTGTTATGCTCATGCCATGGGTTGACTTAGGGTCTCTCGGGACTCCTTCTCCCGTGTCTACGATCCGGGTGTACTCTTGGGTCGTGATAAACTTGGTATCAGAGAAATAGGTTTTGAGGTTTCCTAGGGAGTTTAAAAGTCGCGTTAGGTAGAGTCTTTTTCATGGGTGTAAAGTGCGCCACACTTATGACGAAGAGGCTACTGAATGTTTTAGGAAATGTTCCCTTCTTTCTATGCCATGCGGTCAAAATCTCTCCATCCTTCTAATTCATGCATTTCGCGATTGCAAAAAATTTATGGCTCCCAGAAGGATAATTAGAAGGAGGAACAGAAATGATGAAGGCCACGGGGGTGGCAATGATGATGGGCGTTAGCACTCCCCACATGTTCAGGAGCCCCATGCACCCGAGCCAGCTGCCCATGCCGAGTTTCGAGCAGCTATTCAAATGCTGATGCATGCCTTGACCTCTCAGGTCAATCAGCAGGCTTTGCGCCTATTCCTAAAACGACAATGCAGTGGCGGCCTGGATTAGAGACTTTTTGAGGATGATCCCTCCTGAGTTCACGGGGGCAAAGGTGGACGAGGATCCATACGAGTTCATCGAAGGGATTTTGAAGGTCACTCAGGTCATGGGAGTCACAAGTGAGAAATGTGTTGATTTGGCCCCTTATCAGCTGAAGGAGGTCGCTTACATTTGATTCAAGCAATGGAGGGATAGCAGGGCAGCGGGAGTAGGCCCTATTAGCTGGGATGAGTTCCGCATAGCCTTTTTCGATAGGTTCTTCCCTTGGGAGATGAGAGAACTAAAAGCAACTAAGTTTTTCAACCTTAAGTAAGGAAAGATGACGGTGCTGGAATATTCACTTGAGTTCACTCGCCTGTAAAAATATGCCTCGGAGTTAGTGATAGACCAAAGGGCGCGGGTGAGCAGGTCCGTGCAGGGAGTAGCTGAGTATCTAGACAAAGACTGCAGAACAACCATGCTTCATCAGGATATGGACTATCTACGAATACTCCTCTATGTTTAGCAGATGGAAGAAGCTCATATGAGGCAGAGAGAGGTCAAGAGGGCCAAAACTGATAGCCAAAGGTTCTCCCAGCCTAAGCCAAGGGGTGAATTTCACCAGTAGTCCCAGAACAGATCCACTACACCAGCACCATCTTCCGCCAGTGCTCCATCCAGGCTACAGGACGGTCAGAGGAGCTGGGCCTCAGGTTCGAGGAGTCAAAACAACATGTGGACAACGCACTTTCCCATCTTGTGCTACTTGTGGCAAAAACCACCCAGGGAAATGTTTGGTGGTCTCAGACGCTTGTTTCGGGTGTGGCAAACCTGGACACAGACTTAAGGATTGCCCTGCGACTAGGTCAGGGGATAGTGGAGCCCGCACTTCAGAAGCCAGTTTAGCCGTCCCAGTGGCACGTCAGACTCAGCAGGGTGGTCCGACTGGCTCAACTGGCGTCTAGCGCTAGAACCAATTTTATGCAGTTGGCTCTTCGCAGGAGCAAGAGATTTCTCCCGATGTGGTTATGGGTATGTTACAAGTTTTTCACATTGATTCTTATGCTTTATTAGATCCAGTAGCCACAATATCTTTTTTGACACTTTACATTACTAGTCACTTTAGAGTCGGTCCTGAAGTCTTTTTCGAACCATTTTCTGTCTCTACCCCGGTTGGTGATTCAGTCGTAGTGAGACGGGTATATAGAGGTTGCCCTATTACAGTATTGCATAAGGTTACCTCCGCAGACATAGTAGAATTAGATATGACTGATTTTGACATCATCTTAGGCATGGATTGTTTGTTTGCATGTTATGTTAACTATAGAACTTGGGCAGTGGAGTTTTGATTTCTAGATGAACCAGTTTTAGAATGGAGGGATGGTTTATCGATGCCTGTAGGTTGATTTATTCCTATATCAAGGCTAGAAAAATGATTTCCAAGGGTTGTATTTACCATTTGGCTAGGGTTAAGGATGTCACGTCTAAGACTTCAACCATGCAATCAGTCCCTGTGGTATGTGAAATCCCGAGGTATTTCCAGATGACCTACCAGGTGTTCCTCTCGAGAGGGAGATTGATTTTGAAATTGATCTTTTACCTGAAACGCAACCCATATCAATCCCTTCTTACCTTATGGCCCCAGGCGAACTAAAAGAGTTAAATGAGCAGTTGAAGGATTTGCTAGATAAGGGTTTCATTAGACCTAGTAAGTCCCCGTGGGGTTCTCCAATGTTGTTTGTCTTGAAGAAAGATGGGTCCCTACGGATGTGTATTGACTATAGACAGTTAAACAAGGTCACCATCAAGAATAGATACCCTTTACCCTGGATCGATGACCTATTCAATCAACTTTAGGGTGCCAAATTTTTCTCCAAGATAGATCTCAGGTTCGGGAGAGCGACATCCCAAACACTGCTTTTAGAACCCGGTATGGACATTTTGAATTCATCGTTATGTCTTTTAGACTAACCAATTCCCCTGCATCTTTTATGGACCTGATGAATAGGGTATTCAAGGAATATTTGGATATGTTCATGATCGTGTTCATCGATGACATATTAATATACTCCCGGAGCGAGGAGGAACATGCCGCACACTTAAGTGTAGCACTCCAGTCTCTCAAGGATAACCAGTTATATGCCAAGTTCAGCAAATGTGAATTTTGGCTGAAATTAGTTGCATTCTTAGGACACGTAGCGTCAAAGAGAAGGTATAAGGGTGGACTCCCAGAATATAGAAGTAGTAATAAACTTGCCCAGACTAGTAAACCCTTCGGAGATCAAAAGCTTTTTGGGCTTAGCGGGTTATTATTGGAGGTTCGTGGAAGGTTTCTCATCCATTGCAACCCCATTGACGAGATTGACTCAGAAAAAGGTGAAGTTCTAGTGGCCGAAAGCTTGTGAGAAGAGTTTCCAGGAATTGAAGGCCAGACTCACTTCAGCACCGGTGTTAACTTTATTGGAGGGCACTGGTGGCTTCATTGTATATTGTGATGCTTCAAGGGTCGGACTGGGATATGTATTGATGAAGCACGGGAAAGTAGCAGCATATGCTTCCAAACAGCTGAAAACTCACGAGAAGAATTACCCGACCCATGATCTTGAGTTGGCCACGGTGGTATTTGCTTTGAAGATATGGAGACAATACTTGTATGGGGTTCAGGTAGATGTATTCATAGACCACAAGAGTTTCAATATGTGTACACACAGAAGGAAATAAATCTTCGTCAACGGAGGTGGTTGGAGCTACTTAAGAACAACGACATGAGTGTCCTATATCACCCGGGTAAGGTCAACGTGGTAGCAGACGCCCTTAGTAGACTTTCTATGGGAAGTGTGTCACATGTGAGTGAAGACAGGAAGAAGCTGGTAAAGGAGGTACATCGACTTGCACGGTTGGGAGTTAGACTAGTCGGCTCGACCTATGGTGGAGTAGTAGTTCAAAACGGGTCAGAGTCATCCTTGGTAGCAGAGGTGAAGGTTAAACAAGATGAAGATCCAACATTGGTAAAGTTGAAAGAAACTATTCAAAATCAGAAGCTAGAAGTCTTCTCCAAAGCGGGAGATGGTGTGCTTCGGTACCAGGGTCGGTTATGTGTCCTAAACATGGGTGATTTGAGAAGCTAGATGCTGCATAAGGCTCAGGGGTCCAAATATTATATCCATCCAGGTGCTATCAAAATGTATCATGCCTTGCGGGAAATCTACTGGTGGAATGGCATGAAGAGGGATATTGCAGAATTTGTAGCCAAGTGCCCGAATTGCCAACAGGTGAAAATTGAGCACCAAAGATCGGGGGGTGTACTTCAAGACATCAACATTCCTACTTAGAAGTGGGAAGAGATCAACATGGACTTTGTAACAGGTTTTCCCCGCACCCATAGACAATATGACTGCACTTGGATAGTAGTGGACAGGTTGACCAAGGCTGCTCATTTCCTACCTGTCAAAACCACTAATTCAGCAGAAGATTATGTGAAATTATACATACAAGAGTTGGTTAGACTGCATAGAGTTCCCTTTTCCATTATATCAGAAAGAGGTACCCAGTTCACCTCTCAGTTCTGAAGATCTTTTCAAAAGGGACTTGGCACCCAAGTCAAGCTTAGCACGGCATTCCATCCGCAAAAAGATGGTCAGGCGGAGCGGACTATCCAGACTCTCGAGGACATGTTGAGAGCTTGTACTATTGACTTCAAGGGTAGTTGGGATGAGCATTTGCCTCTTATTGAGTTCTCTTACAACAACAACTACTACTCCAGTATACAAATGGCACCGTTCGAGGCTCTTTATAGGCTATGGTGTAGATCGCCCATTGGGTGGTTTGAAGTTGGTGAGGCTTCGTTAGTGGGTCCAGATTCAGTCCATGAGGCCATGGAGAAAGTTCAATTGATAAGGGAAAGGCTGAAAATTGCTCAAAGTCGCCAAAAGTCTTATATAGATGTGAGGAGAAGGGGGCTTGAGTTCAAGGTCGATGATTGGGTGTTTCTGAAGGTATCTCCCATAAAGGGAGAAATGAGATTCGAAAAGAAAGGGAAACTTAGTCCCCGCCATATTGGCCCATACAGGATTAAGAGGCGAGTGGGTAAAGTAGCCTATGAGTTATATTTACCCTTAGAGTTGGCTTCAGTTCATTCGGTATTTCACGTATCGCTCTTGAAAAAGTTCTTGGGAGACCCAACCTTAGTGGTTTCGGTGGAAAGTGTTAGTGTGAAGGATAGTCTCAGTTATGAGGAAATTCCTGTTAAAATCTTGGATCATTAGGTTCGAAGACTGAGGAACAAGGAAGTAGCCTCAGTAAAGGTGTTATGGAGGAATCAGCATGTCGAGGGAGCCACGTGGGAGGCCAAAGCGGATATGATGGCTAAATACCCCCATTTGTTCCCTACCGGCTCAGCTTCAGTTTGAGGTATCAATTTTTTCCCTAAAACTTCTATTAAGTTTTTCATGATCTATTCATGCGTATAAGTTTGTTTTATGATATGATGTATGCAACTGATGTCTGAACTAAGAACAACTATGTAGTTCTTTTTAGGGGTAGTTGTTCCGTCAGTTTGCGGCTTGAATGTCAATGATTAGCATCTATATATAGTGATTGTTTGTTTTTGAGTTTGCTGCTTGTTTTCCTACATTCGAGGATGAATATTTCCAAGGGGGATATATTGTAACACCCCGTAAGGGCATAAAAATAGACCCGGGAGTTTAAGTTAAAAAAAACTATAGAAAACCTAGAATTTTGCACCAGTACGACTCGAGTTGTGGTGAGGACCTACGACTTGTGACATGAGTTGTAAGGAGATCGGGAGCCTGAGGTTGTGTCACGGGTAGTCCTATGAACTATGGTGACATGGTACGACTCGTGGTGAATGTCTCACTGGTGCCAGAGTGAATCGTCACGGGACATGGTACGACTCGTAGGATGAAGCAACGAGTCGTGGTGAGGAGTTGTGGTTAAGTTATAGTGGTTTGGGTGGATGGTACCACGATTGACAGTATGACCCGTAGGATGGTGGTACGAGTCGTGGGTTACCAGTCGTGGCCAAATTCAAAAAGTTGGGGAAAAGGGTGAAGTGATCACGAGAGGTAACCATGAGTCGTGACTTGATGGTACGACTCATGGCACGACTCGTGGTCGGGGCCAGAACTGCTTTTCAGGGAAATTTCAGTAAGGGCAATTTCAACTTTTCTATGCTTTTGATCCCTAAACCACGTCGTTTAGAGGTTGAAACAAGGTTTTTAAGGGATGAAAACTCCTGTTAAGTTGATTTTAGCAATTTCAAGTGTTAGAGAAGGGAGTAGGAAGGGTTTTAAGCCATTTTCTTCAAGTTCTTCAAGTATTCACTTAGGGTTCTACAAGGGAGTAGGAAATCACAAAATTTCCAGGTATGTGGGTTTTTGAGTGGGTAGATTAGACCCTACCTATGCCCATTTCTTCCCATTTTCTACGATTATGTCACCAAATTCTTTTGGGTCTTAACCCAATTGCGTGATTTCCCATAAATTTACATGAAAGTGTGGTAGTATGTTTAAATTATGGATTTTGAAGTATTTGGGCTGATATTGCTTCTACATTTTATATTTCATGATTTAAATCTCTAAAAGTATGGATGCCCAATCATGGGAAAATTTTTAGTGAATTTCATGGTCAATATGATTCCAAAAACATGAACAAGTTTCTTTTACATTTTTAAGAATGTCTTCAAGTTATAATTTCCCATGTTAGCATGATCGTTTTCTTATGATTTTAAACATGTCAATTATGTTTGAAACTGCCGGCAATGCCCACATGTCGCTTATGAATTATAATAGGATTTGGCTGACTCGTGGGCCCAATTCCATGGCTAGTAATAGGAATTCTCAAGTATGTCATGATTCCCATGTTTTCACTAGCCATGCATGTCATGTTATGAATATTATGAGCACGTTGCATGTTTTGGGAGTAGTACTTAACACCGAGTAGGTTCGGAGCCTAGGTTACGCCTCAAATCTCAAAACTACGTGCCACCGTAGGGTTATGTTTGGGACCTCCTCAATGACTGTCCCCGATGCCCTACGAGGCCTTCATGGGTGATATAACGCCTTTCATGGTTCATACCCTTGGCAACGTATAAACGACCTCCCGACTAGGAGTACAAGTCAGACTTCATGTGTGCTCATGTGAAGTATGTCGGTTATAGAAATCTCCCAATATTCCTCATGGTTTTGCATTATGCATGGTTATGTTCTTTTGGCTCAAGTGATGATTTATGAAATGTTTTTCCCCGCATGTTATGACTTTGATGGGTTTATGAATATTTTTGGAAATGTTGGGCCTTGCGATATATTTACGATTTCAGTTTTATGATCATGATGTCCCCACTCCTATAACTTTTATATTTTTAAGCATTTTTTTGAATAACTTACATACTCAGTACTTTCCGAGTACTGACCCATATATTTTCAAGATCTGGTTCGCAGGCTCAGCATCGTCCCAAGTTTGTGCTCAGTTTCGCTAAATCTCCAGTGGTGATTCCTCATGATCCGATGGCTTCAGGTTCAGAACTTGTTTATCTTGTGTTTTCAGACTGTTTGGGTTAGTTGGAGTCTTGTCCCTTCAACCCTTCTTTTACTATTTGAGGCTTTAAGACTTATGTGTAGTATTTTGTCAATGATGATTGTATTTGGGTTTGTCGTTCCCTACAAATTCATGATACGATTTTCAGTTAGTTTATGATTGTTAAGTTAAGTTTTCCATTGTATATGAATGAATTAGTATTATGATCATGCCATTGGTTGACTTGGGGTCTCTCGAGACTCCTCGTCCCATGTCTACAATTCGGGTGTACTCTCGGGTCGTGACATTTAACTATCCTGCAACCACAGCTCAAGCTAATACAATGATCGTAAAGAACAAGAATTTGTTGTAATTCTCTTTTCCTAATCTCTACTTCTCTAGGTTCAAACAAGTAAAGAATTTAGGAAATTCCTATTGTTGTACACCATTAAGAGATGTTTAATGATGAAGAGAATACAATGCAAGCTTTTCTCATTGATGTTGAATCACTTTTGTGCAACCCTAGTTCATTAATCCATCATGGTTCCCACAACCCCTAGTTGTAGAGGTTTTAGCTTCTTATGGTTGTAAGATTATAATTTGTATTTATGGACAAACACATAATTAAATACTTACAGCAATAATTGAAAGAACACCAGATTTGAATATCAAAGATAAATCTCAAGAATAATGTAGAAATTCAGGAATTTGATCCCAAGAATTGTTCCTCAAAACTTAATAAAAATTCACAAAAATTATTCTTCACATGTCTTCTAAATCGATTCTATCCTTCTCTAACTAAAATAAAACATAAAAGCTATTTATACGGACATTAGATACCTTTTCATAAGCTAATAGGAAAATTTTCATAACTGGTGCCGACTGTGTCATAACTGGACCTACGACTCGTAGCAGGATCGTATGAGTCGTACCTACTTCTCATAAGTCCTTGGCTGCTGCAGATTTTTCTAAGTATTGGCAGACTGGTACGACTCGTATCTTCATCCTATGATTCGTAAAATGCTTCCATGATTTGGTCCTGAGAACTCTGACATCTTCTGAAATTCTCAACGAATATTGAGGTATGACTCATACCTTTTTCCTATGACTCGTACTATCATACCTTCTTCCTTCGACTCATACTGTCTATAGTGTCTAAAATTCTGCCAAGTATTGAAGAATATTTTGAAGTTCACTACGGCTCCTTGTACGGTTCATGCATTGATGCTACGATTCGTGAGTCCATCCATACCAAGAGTCCACCTTTGTGCAATTTCCTCTGGATAATTCCACGAATCTAGTTACGGTTCATACCATCTTGGTACAACTTGTACTTAGAGTCTTTTGTTGCCTTCTTCTCACTTCAGCCTTTTGACTTTTATGACGGTTCTCAGTATGGCTCGTACAACAAGGTACGACTCGTATTGAGACTTGTACTTTGGCTGATTTTCTGCATTTTAAGGCTTCTTTTGCACATATTTTCTCCAACACTTAATTTCCCTGAAATCAAAGTAAAAGTGCCTCATATCCATATAAATATATCTAGGTCCATACTATTTTCTCAAATTTAAGCGTCGAAAGTGCTGTAAATTCTCAATACATCAACACACTCAACTTAAGACTTTTGCATGTCCTCGGGAAAAGAAAAATAAAAACTAAACAAGAAACTAACTAGAAAATAAACCTAGGATACTACAGTCAACATCAAACAAAATTTGCACTATTAACTCAAAAAGCTTTTGACCCTTTTCCCGTGAACCAAATTAGCATATGCACTGCAAGCAACCACAAAACATGATAAGTAGGGATCAAGACATGACATCTATCGATTAAAAAATAGTTAAGTCATCACTGATGCTTTTTTGTAATACCCAAAAAATGCCTAAGATTAGACTCAGGGTTAAAAATTGAAGTTGACTAAAAATTGGAAAAAAGGTTGCAGGATAGATGATCCAACGGATAGTTGGTCCAACCAACGACCCGTTGGAGCCAGTCATTGGAAGTGAAGGTCTGGTGACAATGTAAATAACGGGTGATGTAATGACTAGTTGCTTGGAACAATGAGTCGTTGTTTGTAACTGTGGTGGGTACTGAACCTTGACATTTGGGGATGTAACAGGTCATCCCATGACCCGTTGTGAGATGTAACAACCCGTGGTCAGTTTTTTCCAGTGGGTCTAACGGAAGCTAACCACGACTCATTGGATGAAGTAATGAGTCGTGGTGAGGCTCGTTGTGAGGTGAAGTTCAGGATCTTCAAGAGGCAAGTGACGATCGAACCAACAACCCATTAGATGAAAGGATGACTCGTCCTGTAGAGTTGTGGGTTTAATCCGAGATCAGGGTCTTGGCAGTGCAGGTGATGGATCATACCACGAGTCGTGGTATCCTCTAATGACTCGTTCGTTCGTCCGTTGGATTGTCCAGTGCAGATTTTTCAGGGTATTTCATTAAGGGTATTTTTGTTATTCCTATGCTCTAAGGCCCTAAACTATGTCAATTTATGTTATTTTCAGAGTATGTTAAGATAGGTTAAGCCCTCCTAACCTATTCATTCTCATTCATGCAAAGTTAGGAATATTTAAGAGTGATCAAGCTAGGTCTCAAGCTCTTCTTCATCAATTCTCCCTTGGGCTTTTAAAGAGTGTTGAAATTCAATCTTACCTAGGTATGTAGGGTCATGAATGGGTGTTTTTGTTCACACCCATGCTCAATTTCTCCTAATTCGTGAAATTTGATCAAAAATCTTATGGGGTTTTTACTTAAATCTTGTGAAATTTTATTGATTTACTAGTGGGTTATTATATCTCGTGATTTACATCATATTTTATGAATTTTTATCAAATTTCACAACTATTTTGATTATAAAATTATTGATTTTGAGTTCTACTAAATTTTGCCTAATTATGTATGATCCATGATGAATCGAGTTATGATCTTCACTATAATTGTTGATATTCACAAACCCATCATGATTTATGATTTAAAATATGGATTTATTCAAATACTCACTATGATTTGATGATTTGCAAAGTATATGCATGATCTACAAGTACGCATGAACCTCATGATATATAATTTATGATTATGGTTGACTCAGGGCCGTACTTTTTTTTGGTAAACGACCTTGTGGTGGTCAGGGGCTGAGCAACACCCCCAGACCTTAACATAAATAACCAACAAAAATTATGTACATGGAGGGGGACATAAACCTTACCTCCGATCCTATGGTAGTTCATAGGTTGGCCATCCTACTAAGGTTAGCCAACCCATCCCTGATACTAGAAATGAAAACCTAGAAACTATGCACCTAAGAAGAGAGGACTCTTCTCCAATACATATGATCTAGGAAAGCAATAAATGAGGGAGACTCTCCCTTTACAAAGTAAGACCTATTCAAAAACGCTATAACTTAGAAAAGAAATAGCTTAGCTGAATAGAGACAGACAAAAGGTGGTATAGAGACTTCCATACCAAGCTTGGATACACACCATGAAAATCACAACATCTCACAGTGCCTCTTTGATCCTCTTAGTCTTCCTCCTTATGAAGTTAGGCAAGCACATTTTGTCCGTCGTAAGGTAACCCCTGATGTGTACCGGTAGCTCCTGAAGGCTAGAGAAATGGACAACGATAGTAGTAGTGTGGCTATGTTTGGACAGTGCATCAGCAATGGTATTGCCTTCTCTGAAGATGTGACGGCACGAGAAGGTGTGGAGCTATTTGATAGTGTCCTATAGTCTGAGAAAGGTGTGGTGGAGATGCCAGGAGGGGCGATAGTGCCCCTAATCCAACCAACTAGAAGATTCGAATCAACCTCAAGGATGACTCCTGAGTGATCGTTATGAAGACACCATGTGAGACCTATATAGGCTGCTTCCAACTCCGCCTGATTATTTGTCCCTTCTCCAATTAGAGAAGCAAAAGCATGAATAAGGTCCCCATAGCAATCCCTGATGATACCACCTGCCCCAATCCTTCCCGGATTGCCAAGGGCACTCCCATCTGTATTGAGTTTGACAAGTCCAGGAGACGGCCTAGACCATTGAACTCTGGTGACTCTAATCTCGTGTGCACATGACTCCACTCTAGCACAAATATCTCCCCAATTTGGAGGCTAGTGTACGTAAAGGAAAACTGTCATCAATAGTTTGTAGACATCACTAATAATACATTACTTCAACCTCAGCAAGTTAGACTGTTTGGAACCATACTTAGCAGCACACCTGTTCTTCCAAAGGTTCCAACAAATGAAGATAGGGAGGGATCTGAGAAGAGTATTGTGAGAGTCACTACCAGGCTTATGAGCCCACCATTGCATGAGAAGGACAGGGCCGTACTTTCATGGCTAGTTCACGGATTTTAAGTATGTTTATGATTATCATGATTTAACTAGCTCATGAATGTCATGCATATTATACTATGAGCACTAAATATGTTTTGGGAGTAGTATTTAACACCGAGTAGGTTCGAGGCCTAGGTTCTACCCCGGATCTCATAACTACGTGGCACCGTAGGATATGTTGGGACCTCCCTTGTGACTATCCCCTGCCCCAAATGACCCTTCTCATGTTTGATCACGCCCTTCTTGGTTCTACCCTTGGCAAGGTACGGACACCCTCCCAACTAGGGTTACAAGTCCGGCTCCATGTGTACTCATATGGGGTATGTCGGTCAAGAAAGTATCCCACTGTTCCTCATGATTTATGCATGTTTATGATTATGTATATTGGCTCAATTCATGTCAGATAAAGCTTTTCCTCTTATGATTATGATTACAATTGTATGAAGAATGTTTTTAAAACCTTGAGCCTTATGTTATGTTACGATATTTATGTTATGAGCATGTTGTCCTATTCTTATGATCATTTATGAGTTTTATATATTTTAGATGTCCATTTTGCTTACCTTGAATACTCGATACATTCCACGTACTGACCGCATAGTTTCTATGCTATATCGTTTCATGATACAAGACTCAGCTCTCAGGCTCATGTCCATCATTAGTCCATCTCAAAGATAGCTATCAACCATTTTGGTGAGTCCTCATGTTCCGATGACCATATGTCCATACATTTATGTTCTTTTTTGTTTCAGTTTGGCCGAGTTAGGTGGGGATGTGGTACCATCTATCCATCTGATATGATAGAGGCTTTTAGCCCGATTGTAGTACTCAACTTATATGCATGTCTAGTACTTTCTGCTTATCATGCTATGTTATGTTACATTTAGGTTTCTGCTATATCGCATGTTCAGTTTTTCCGCCTTAAGTGATATGTAGTTAGAGGTATGCTTATGCCATGGGTGGACTGGGGCCTCTTGGCGTTCCTTGTCCCGTGTTACGATCTGGGTGTACGTTCGGGTCGTGACAAACTTGGTATCAGAGACATAACTTTGAAGTGTCCTAGGGTGTGTGAAAGCCGCATAAAGTAGAGTATTTTTCAAGGGTGTGAAGCGCACCACACTTATGTCGAAGAGGCTACGAGACATTTAGGAAATGTTCCCTTCTTTCATGATCTATGTCGTGGGATGAAAAGTCTTTCTATCCTTCTAATTCGTGCTATTCATGATTGCAGAATCATGGATCCTCGAAGAAAAAATGGTAGGAAAAATGGAAATGGTGAAGGCCACGAGGATGGAAATGGACATGAGCATTAGCAAGCCCCACCGGTTCAAGAGCCCCAGGCACTAGAGCCAGTTTCCCATGCTTAGTTTCAGGCAACTATCCAGATTCTTGCACAGGCCTTGACCGCTCAAGTCAACCAGAAGGTTGTTGCGAATATTCCACAGAATGGCGATACGGAGGTGGCTCGAGTCAGGAATTTCTTGAGGATAAACCCATCGGAATTCCTTGGGTCCAAGGTAGATGAGGACCTGCATGAATTAATTGAAGAGATTCTAAAGATCACCCAGGTCAAGGGGGTGACGAATGGAGAGTTTGTTGATTTGGCCACCTATCAGTTGAAAGGGGTGTCACATATATGGTTCAATCAATGGAGAGATGCTAGGGTAGTGGGTGCAGGCCCTATAGGTTGGAAAGAGTTTCACATGGCATTTCTAGATCGGTTCTTCCCTCGTGAGATGAGGGAACTGAACGCGGACAAGTTTGTAAACCTGAGAAGGGTGACATGTCAGTTCAGGAGTACACTTTGGAGTTCACCTGTTTATCCAAATATGCACCAGAGTTGGTGGCAGGACAGAGGGCTTGAGTGAGCCGATTTGTGCATGGAGTGGCAGACTACCTAGATAAGGATGTAGGATCGCCAAGTTGCATTGGGATATATATTTTCCCCACATAGTGTTGCATGCTCAGCAGATGGAGCCAGTGTATCAGAGGGAGAGAGAGGCCAAGAGGTCCAGGACAGACAATTATGGGACTTCTCAGGCCAGATCAGGGGATGGACAACGCAGTCTCAGCACAGGTCTATTACTCCAACACCATCATCAGCCAGTACACCATCTAGACCATGAGGGGATCGGAGGAGCAGGGCTCGAAATTCTAGAGGCCAGGGTAGCATACAGATAGAGCACACCTTCCCAGCTTGTGCGCGAGGTGCGACAAGAATCACTCAGGGAAGTGCCTAGTCATCTTGGATACTTGTTTCAGGTGTGGCAACCTGGACACAGACTCAAGGACTGCCCTTCGGCTAGAACAGGGGGCGACGGAGCTCGTGTGCCGACTTCTAGTTTAGCAGCTCTAGCAGCACTTCCCCCTTAGTAGGGTGCCTCAACTAGTTTTGCCGGCGGTTAGCGCCAGAACAGGTTCTATGCCTTAGCATCCCGTTAGGAGCAGGAGGTCTCCCCGAATGTGGTTACTGGTATGTTACAAGTTTTCCATATTGATGTTTATGCTTTGTTAGATCTGGGGGCTACCTTGTCTTTTGTGACACCTTATATTTCTAGTAGCTTTGGAGTTAGTCCCGAGACACTATCAGAACCATTTTCAGTTTCTACTCATGTTGGTGATTTGGTTGTAGCTAGGTGGGTGTATAGAGGATGCCCGATCACTATATTGCATAAAGTGACCTACGAAATCCTTGTAGAGTTATCCATGACTAACTTTGATATTATTCTTGGCATGGATTGGTTCTATGTGTGTTATGCTTTTGTTAATTTTAGAACCCGTGCATGTTGTTCAGCTTTCTGGGGGAGTCAATGTCGGAGTGGAAGGGTAGTTCAGCCGTGCCGGTAGGTAATTTTATTTCCTATCTCAAGGCCAGAAAGATGATCTCCAAGGGTTGTATGTATCATCTAGGTAGGGTTAAGGATGTTGAGTCCGAGATCCCGACTATCCAGTCAGTTCTGGTGGTGCATGAGTACCCAGAGGTATTTCCAGATAATTTACCAAGTGTTCCTCCCGAGAGAGATTAATTTTGGTATTGACCTTCTGCCTGACACACAACCTATATCTATCCCTCCTTACAATATGACCCCAGTCGAGCTAAAAGAGTTGAAGGATCAGTTGAAGGAGCTGTTAGATAAGGGTTTCATTAGACCGATCAAGTCTCCATGGGGTGCACCAGTCCTATTTGTCTGAAAGAAGGATGGTCCCCTATTGACTATCGGAATTGAACAAAGTCACCGTCAAGAACAGGTATCCTCTACCCAGGATTAATGATTTTTTTGACTAGCTTCAGGGTGCCAAGTGTTTCTCAAAGATAGATCTAAAGTCCGAGTATTATCAGCTCAGAGTTTGGGAATGTGATATCCCGAAGACAGACTTTAGGACGCGGTATGGTCATTATGACTTTGTAGTTATGTCTTTTGGACTAACAAATGCTCCTGCAGCTTTTATGGACCTGATGAACAGGTTGTTCAAGCCATACCTGGACATGTTTGTGATCGTGTTCATTGACGACATCCTTATATACTCTCGGAGCGAGGAGGAGCATGTCGCTCATTTGAGAATGGTGCTTCAGACTGTTAAGTATCGCCAATTGTATGCTAAATTCAGGAAGTGCGAGTTTTGACTGAACTCTATAGCATTATTGAGGCCATGTGGTGACGAGTGAGGGTATAAAGGTGGATTCTCAAAAAATAGAAGCGGTGAAGAATTGGCCTAGACCGGTGAGTCCTTCAGATATTCAAAGTTTCTTGGGTTTAGCTGGCTTATCAAAGGTTTGTTGAAGTTGCTCATCTATTGCCACACCTTTGACCAAATTGACCCAGAAGAAGGTGAAGTTCCAATGGTCAGAGGCTTGTGAGAAGAGCTTCCAAGAGTTGAAGACTCGACTTACTCTAGCATCAGTGTTGACCCTACCCGAGGGTACTGATGGTTTCGTGTTGTATTGTGATGCTTCATGGATCGAACTCGGGTGTGTATTGATGCAGCGTGGGAAAGTGATAGCATATGCCTCTAGACAGTTGAAAGTCTACGAGAAGAATTCCCAACTCATGATCTTGAATTGGCCGTGGTGGTGTTCGCATTGAAGATATGGCGACATTATTTGTATGGGGTTCACATGGATATATTTACGAACCATAAGAGATTACAATATGTCATCACACAGAAAGATCTCAATCTTCGGCAAAGGAGGTGGTTGGAACTACTCGAGGACTACAATATGAGTATCCTTTACCATCCAGACACACTTAGTAGACTCTCTATGGAGAGAGTGTCCCATGTGGATGAGGGGAAGAAGGAGCTGGCGAAAGATGTACATCAACTTGCAAGGTTGGGAGTTAGGTTGGTCGACTAGACCGATAGCGGTGTTGTTGTCCAAAACAGATTAGAATCATCCTTGGTGACTAATGTTAAAGCTAGACAAGGTGAGGATCCTATTTTGGTTAAGTTGAAGGAAGTTGTTCAAAGTCAGAAGGTGGAGGTCTTCTCCCAAGAGGGAGATGGTGTGCTTCGGTACCAGGGTCGCCTATGTGTTCCAAATGTTGATGATTTGAGGAGCCGGATATTGCATGAGCTCATGGATCTAGGTATTCTATCCATCTAGGTGCCACCAAGATGTATCGTGATTTACGGGGAAATTTATTGGTGGAATTTCATGAAGAAGGATTTTGCAGAATTCATAGCCAAGTACCTGAACTGTTAGCAAGTAAAGGTTGAGCATCAAAGGTTGGAAGGCGTACTTCAGGATATCAACATTCCTACTTGGAATTGGGAAGAAATTAATATGGATTTCATCACAGGCTTACCTCGTACTCATCGACAATATGACTCTATTTGGCTGGTGTAGAAAGGTTGACTAAGGCTGCTCACTTTCTACCGGTCAAAACCACAGACTCAACAAAGGATTATGACAAACTATATATCTGGGAGTTAGTTCGATTGGATGGAGTGCCCTTATCAATCATTTCAGATAGAGGTACTCAATTTACCTCTCAGTTTTGGAGGTCATTTCAAAAAGGGCTTAGTACTTAGGTTAAACTTAGCACAACATTTCACCCGCAAACGGATGGCCAAGCGGAATAGACAATCCAGACTCTCGAAGACATATTGAGGTCATGTGTGATGGACTTCAAAGTTAGTTGGGTGATGTCGCCCAAATTACACTTTGCAATTTAGATATAAAGCAATCGATGTCAAATATAGAACCCAACGAAGGTTTGGGTTGATCCCACGAGGAATATGGAAAGAACTTGAGTTAATGTGAGTAGCTATTACTATTGGCTGACTTATTTCCTAGGGGGGGAATAATAGAAAAACACAATAACAAATAGAGTAAAGACTTGTAAAAGTTTAAATCAATTTAGGTTTGTATTCAATCGATAAGTTACTGGGATTGTGTTCCCCATGACTTCATGACTACAATTCTTTTACACTAGTGATCTATTCGGATGTTTAACATGCAATATTGGTAAGTTAGGTTTACCTAAATGGTTGGTCCCCTATCTATATGATTATCACCACAGAACTTGGTCCATATACGGTTGTATGCTTAATTAACCCTTACCCTTAATATCGGATTAGCTATTCCTGAACAAGTTCAAGCTATTAGATGAGGGTTGATAGCCTCAAATCTTCATCGTTAATCTCTTTTTCCATTCACTACACCCTTGATCCAGAAAGTATGAATAAGGCGAGTTCTAACACTTGCAACCATTAAGAAATAATTAAAACGAAGGGAAAAATAATACATGCAATAAACCGCGTTCAAGAATCACTAAATGTTTTACCTATGTGTGTTAATTCATCATGGTTCCCACAACCCTAGTTATGGGTGTAGCTACTCATGCTTGTATAGTCACAATCACAAAATATAGAATAAATCATAATTGTAACTTACAGAAATTCGTAGAAGAAAACCATGTGAATTGAATAAAACTCCAAAACTAATGAACAAAACTCCAACCTTATTTGATTCCCAAAATCAAGAAGAAAATTACAAACTTTATTTCTTGAACTAAGAAAGATCGTTAACAATACTAGAATCCACATGAAAGTTGGTAAAAATAACTGTGTATGGAAAATAAACCTAAATATTATATTTATAGTTCCAAACTAATCTTATCCTAACTAAAATTGGATTCCAGATCTGCAGGGGTAACGGGTCAAGTAATGACTCGTTACGTCTCCTAACGAGACGTGATGAGTGAAAATCAGTTGTCCTCGGTAGTAGGCCCAGTCTTGGTGAGGGTCACCAAACGACTCGTCGTGTTAGGGAACGAGTCATTAGGCCTCTCATGGTCTTGTTTCTCTAGAATTCAATGCACATGACGGTTCATACCAGTGCTCTCATGACGAGTCGTCCAATCATCTGACAACTCATTACGTCTTCTATTGCCTTCACTGGTTATTTTTCAGAAATCATCTTCCCAATCTTCACAACTGGCTTAATGACTCGTTACCAGATGTAACGAGTCATGCCTTCAACCCGTTAAGTGCACTATTTCTTAGCATTAAAACTTGATCTTCTCACTGTTCGGGCATTTCGGGGTGACTACACGCAAGTGCACGTGGTCGAACAAGTAGTAAAATGGCTTAAGTAAGCCAAGTATCGATCCCACAGGGACTGAACTAAGGTAATAATTAACTTAAGTGTTAATGAACTATAACTTTAAGAATGCAGAAAACCAATTAAACAATATTTGGAGAGTTTGAGTTTCCTAATTTCTACGAATCTAAGACAGAATTTTAAAGTGAGTCTGAACAATAGTAATGAGAATGATGAGGTTAAAACGAACATGCAGGGAAGTAATTTATCGATACAATTCAGTTAATCTTTCCTTCGGTTGCTAGTCAAGAATTATTGCCTAGGGATTGAAACTTTGGTATCCTACCCAACTTAAGAATCATGAACATTCAACCTACATTTCTGTGATAAAAGAATTTCATGTTCTAGCCATACAAAACCGATTCCTTAATTGACTAATAAGACTTTCAGATATATTTCTATTCTGAATATAAATCAATTCTCAATTTTCCCAAACTAAGAAGAGATCATATCCTATCAATTCACAACTTCCCAATTTCTTTTCTTTTAAAAATCAAAATTGGATTTTTTAGATATACATTAACATTAGCCAAACATTAATGCAGTAAGAACAAGAATTGATAGAACAACCATTGAATAAAAAACGAAAACTAAATTGATCAACAATTACATTCCACTACAATTGTTCTTAACCTCAGCAAGAAGTGAATTTAGCCACTCATTTGTGGATTAAACATCATCAAATAAGTGTAATTCATACAACCAATTGAGATAAAAGAGAAAGAGATAGAGAAGAACCCTAGAATTTTCGTCCCCTCAACTGCCTGTAACCCACGTTCTTGCTCAATCAAGTCAGAATGTTTAAAAATTAACCTAAGTGTGCTATTTATACTAGTGAGAATTTTTTCTGGATAACAAACAACGTGGCACGGAGTGTATCGCGGAGCACTCCCTCCGTGTCACGGGGCAAACGCGGACCCTCTTTGGAATCAGGTTCCTCAGCAATTTCTCCTTTGCGTGCCACGGCCTGCAACGTGGAGCCAGGTCAACGTGTCACGGCGCAATCGCGAACCTTCACTGGAATTGACCAAAATAAATCACCCGAGGCAGAATGCCTCCTCGATGGCAACGTGACACAGCTCCATCGCAGAGCCCTTATTTTTGCTGCTCTTCCTTGACCTTTTCCACTCCTTGCTTCCAAGTCCATTCCTGATTTTTACCAACATGTATCTTAGCTTTCCAAAATTATATTTTACCTGCAAAACAACACTAATCATGTTGGTTAGTATAAATTCACATTTTAACTACAAATCACATGAGAATGCACACATAACGATAGATAAACAAGACGAAATGAAGCATTTGAGTATCACTTGGGCATATAATTCTGACCAAGATCACTTACCCCACACTTAAAACCTTGTTCGTCCTCGAACAATACTCTCACATCTCATGCAATTGACACCCACGTATAGCTACTTTGGCTTGACAATTCAAGCTACGGCTATACCGATTACTTAATATACCAAATCATCAAGAAAACATGCATGGTCTCATCCATATATTGACATACACCACATTAAGACCTCCTAAACTCAAGAATCGACTCTCGATCTCGGCAAACTCATGCAAATCAACTGATCAAGACATCCGACACGAAATTCAATCTCACATCAAGCATGTGCTCTCACAACACAAGAGAAATTTCCCCCTTTTCAATCATATGATTTCCAAAGCATTACATGTAGGGGTATATGAACACGATTTCACTCTCTCTCCCAAAGAATTCACATGCATCATGTCATGAACCATAGGCTTTGCTCTAGTGTATTACTCCACTAATATAAGGACGCGTGATGTAAGATCATGTAGGACTTAACGGGTTGTAATGTAAGCTAAGGAACTAGTAAATACTAGGTAACCAATAATAGCAACTACCTTCCTTAAGCGCTTTTCAATACATCCCACCATCATTATGGGCCTTGTTTCTTCCTTCATCTTCTCTTTCTTGAATTTTCCTCTTTATTTTTCTTCCCATTTCTTTAAGCACACTTGACATAATAACCAAGATTAATTATACATCTTTATTTTATTTAATTTCAGCAAGTGCACCTTTGACCTTTTCTTTAACTTTCACCACTTCCGCTTTTCCTTTCTTTTCACACTTCTCACTCCTTTACACTGCGGGAAAATTGTTTTTCTTGAGCGCTTAAGAGTTTTGGATCAAATTCAAGGCTAATGAAAAGAAGGGATTAAGCTCGATTTGTACCTCTTCAAAGAAAGAAAAAAATAGGCTAAAGGCTCAATGGGGCTAACTAGGATGTACATTCAAGGTAGGTATGATAATGGAAAAACTTTCGGTTTTATCAAAGAAATGCCTACATCCTTTCATACAATACACATCCTTCATTTCATTTCGTACACACACCAGGCAAGTTCTAGACACTTCACAATAGCATGGAACAATCGAAAACTCACCTCACACTCATTGCACATGCACAACTCAAGACATATTCACAGACTCTTCAATCAGCTAATTACAAGAATTCAATAATAAGCCTCAATCACATCGAATCGAACTCTATGGCCTAGGTATGTCAACATGTTTACACATTTGCATGCTTTCATTCGAATCACCTTTGCATCTTAATATCAGGTACAACACGTAACAAGAATTCCGAACCATGAAGTAACGACACGTTTGGGAAACAAACAACAGAAAGAAAATAAAAGAAAGAAAGAACTACTCCTATCGACTACATATCTCTTAAGATGGTCGTCATCCATCCATCATAGAGAACGGTCACTATTTACGACTTCGGTTCAATGGGACTATTCTCGGTAAAAGCACCAAAAACAAAGGCTGAGAAACCCTAAATAAAAGAAATTTACGAAAAATTTTAAAAATTGCGATAATTTTGATAGAAAATAAAAATATTTACACAACAACCATTCAACAACAACTCACACAACCACAACAGCTTAACATTCATTACAACACCACTTAATTACAAAGCACATCACAAAAAGTCACAAGGTCACATTTTTCACAGGCACAACAACACAACACATCCACATAAACAAAAACCACAATGAAATAGCTAGCACCTAACTTCTCTCACCCCACACTTAAACCGAACATTGTCCCAGTGTTCACAAAATTCAACATATCACAAAGGTGGGTGGTGAAACTCCCTGATCAATTGAAGTATTCCACTTCTTCATCAGGTGTCGTTGCCTCGTCTCCCATATCCGAATCGCCCCCGCTGTCCTCATCTGACTCAACATTGGAGTCCTCACGGCGAGTCTCCTCATCAGTGGGGACATCATCATCTACAGGCTCCACAAAAGCTGGCCCCACTCGGCATAGAGCCCGGGCATTCTCGCCAAAAGGGTAATCTAGCTCGAGCTGCCATAGCTCATCCTCGGTTGCAGGCCTCCCGCCTATGCGCAACTGCAGCATCTGCATCCCGTACATGCGGGCCATATATTGATCATCCCGAGCATGTCGCTCGGATAGTGTGAGAACAGGCCCGTGAGTAGTGTCGGGTGCCTTGGTTTTTGTGACATCTAAGGTGCGCCTGTCAATCTGTGGGATGTAGTCTAGGGCCTCCTCCTCGATGTCGTGGCCCCTTAGAAACGTGGTAAGCAAACCACCTAACCCGTACCTGTGCCCTTGATGCAAGCGGGCTCTCTTCATGGTAGAAATGATTACCGCCCCAACATTTATCTCAAGCCCTTTCATCAGGGCGTACACCAAGCATACTCGATCCCGGGTGACATCAGTCATGTGCACCCCTGGGATCAGGCAGGAACACCCTGCATGCCCGAAAAAACTGCGAACACCCTTCACTGACATAGCTGGTGGTAGCTTTTCAACAACTTCGATCTTAGCACGATCGACCTCCAACCCCTTGCAAGACACTTTATGGCCAAGGACGATACCCTCCTTGACTAAGAAATGACATTTCTCCCAGTTGAGTACAAGGTTGGATTCTTCACAGCGAGCTAGCACCCTGTTAAGATTCTGCAAACAAGTAGCAAATGAATTACCGAAAATAGAAAAATCATCCATAAATACCTCTATGAAATATTCCACCATGTCGTGAAAGATAGCTATCATGCATCTCTGAAATGTGGCGGGTGCATTGCATAACCCAAATGGCATCCGCCTAAAAGCATATGTCCCATAAGGACATGTGAAAGTAGTCTTCTCCTTGTCCTCCGATGCTATGGCTATTTGGTTATAGCCAGAGTACCCATCAAGGAAACAATAATATTCATTTTCAGCCAATCTGTCCAATATTTGATCAATGAATGGGATAGGATAGTGATCTTTCCTTGTGGCTTCATTGAGCTTTCTGTAGACCATGCAAATCCGCCAGCATGTGACGGTGCGAGTAGGGATCAACTCATTTTTCTCATTGGTGACCATGGTCATCCCTCCTTTCTTTGGGAAACACTGAACGGGGTTGACCCATTCGCTGTCCGAAATAGGATAGATCACACCTGCATCAAGCCACTTAATTACTTCTTTTCTAACCACATGCTTCATCATCGGATTCAACCTCCGTTGAGGCTGTATAGTCAGCTTTGCTCCTGTCTCCATGAAAATTCCGTGTGTGCAAAAAGCTGGATTGATACCCCGAATATCTGACATCTTCCAGCCCACTGCTTTCTTTCTTCTTTTGAGGACCACCAACGCTTCCTTTACCTGCGCCTCCGTCAATTCTGCGGAGATGATGACTGGTAAAGTGTCATCTTCCCCCAGAAAGACATATTTTAAATGGGGAGGCAATGTTTTCAACTCTAGCTTTGGTGCTTCCTCAATAGATGGTTTCGAAAATGGTTCCAGGGACCTCATTAAAGGCTGAAAGTCATGCTTCCTGAGATACCATTGTGGTTTATTCAACATTTGCACCATCTCATAAGTATCTCTATCTCCGAAACGATCGGAGCTCATCAATGCTCTTTCCAATGGATCTCGAGATTCAACAATCTGAAGAATTTCTGCTTGATTTAGCACATTGATTGCTGAAAGCACCTCATGTATGGCCGGAAGCTTCATGGCCTTATATACATCAAATACCTCCACTTTTTCATGCGCCCGCATGGTTAGCTGCCCTGCAGCTACATCAATCAAAGCTCTCCCGGTTGCCAAGAAAGGACGTCCCAAAATAAATGGGACTTCCGCATCCGGCTCAAAATCCCGAACAATAAAATCTACCGGGAAGATAAGAGAGCCCACTTGCACCGGCACGTCCTCCACAATGCCATCTAGTCTGGCCAAAGAACGGTCCGCTAATTGCAAGATCACTGTAGTTAGTCTAGGACTGCCCAGCCCCAACTTCTTGAACACCGATGTCGGCATCAAGTTAATGCTCACTCCCAAATCGCATAATCCGTGAGCTCGGATACTTTGCTCAACTGTGATTATAATTGTAAATCTCCCAGGGTCCTTGAGCTTTGTTGGAAACCTATTCTATATCCGGGAAGTGCACTCCTCAGTAAGCGCCACTGTAGCATACTCCGTCAATCTGCTTTTGTTAGCTACGATGTCCTTGATAAGTTTGTATATTTAGGCACTCCCTGCAAAACATCAACCAAAGGTAAATTAATGTGTACCTTTTTAAGCACCTCCATGAACTTTTTGAAACAAGCTTCCTCCTTGTGTTTCTTTAATCTTTGAGGTAACGGGGGTGGTGGTCTTTCTGCTTCAACTGCCTTCTCCTTCCCCCTCGCATCCTCATGTTCCCTCTCTTTTTCCACTGCTCCTGACTACTGAGGTGGTCTTTCTGGTTCCACCTCCTTGAGTTGTAAACCACTCCTTGTGGTCACTATATCAACCTGCTTGGGATTCAGGTCAGTGTCGCTCGGCAGTCCTCCTCTTGGCCTGGTGTTTTGAGCTCCAGTTAGTTGTCTGAACTGGTACTCCAATGCCTTTGTAGCTAACTGGTTGTTCTTTACGTCTGCTGCCAATTTCACATAATCAGCCTGCAATTGAGCTTGGTTATCTAACATTGTTATAAACATTTCCTCAATACTGGTGGGTGGTGGAGGAGGTGCATTGTTTCCTCTATATTGAGTCTGATAGTTCTGCTGCCCTCCTTGATTTCTCTGCGCACCCTGATTCGAACTCTGCCCTTGATGGTTGTTACTACCCCAAGAGAAATTCGGATGATTTCTCCAATTCGAGTTGTAGTTGTTGCCATACTATTGGGGATTATTTCTCTGTCCATTCCCAACAAAGTTCACTGAATCTGGATTTGCACCACAATACTCAACTAAGTGTTCATTACTACCGCATACTTCATACCAAACCTGCTGCACTACATTAACTGTAACTTGAGGTTGATTCAAGCTCATATTGCTGAAGTGGGTGCTGAGTTAATTTTGCAGCGCAGCTATCTGTGCAGCGATAGCTGTAAAACCATCCACTTCCAAGACTCCTGCCGCTTTCCTTGTTCCTCCTCTAGAAGAGTCCGCATTCCACTTTGGATTTCCATGCGAAATACGATTTAACAAAGTATACAGCTCCTCATAAATCTTTTCTAATGCTTGTCCCCTAGCTGTTGAGTCTAGCAAAATTTTTGTGTTGGGTTCCAAACCCTCTATGAAAGTATGCACCAGCACATCATTGGACTGGTGATGGTGAGAACAATCCCTTAGCAATGATTTGAACATTTCCCAAGCTTGATACAGATTCTCCCACTCTCTTTGTTTAAAACTTAGAATCTGACTTCTAAGTCTTGTTGTTTTCCCGGATGGAAAGAACCGTATCAAAAATTTTCTTGCAAGATCATCCCAAGTGGTGACAGAGTTAGGTGGCTCAGCTTTCAACCACCTCTTTTCTTCTCCCAATAATGAGAATGGGAATAATATAAGCCTTACGTAATCAGATGATACTCCAGCGGGGATGTAAGTGTCACTTATCTCCAAAATGTTTAGGAGATGTTGTTGTGGATCTTTGTGAGGGAGACCTGTGAATTGCCCGCTGGTGTGAAGCAATTGCACCATGTTCTGTTTAAGCTCAACCCTCCCTCCTGGCTCAGGTTTGCGAATACTTGATGTAACATTGTTAGCATGTGGGATTGCCACTTCCCGAACCGGCCTAGCTGCCATTTCCTCGGGCACTAACACTGCCCTCACAAGTGGTGGATTCTGCTGTTGCTCCAGGATTGTATGTCTGAGCAACTGTAGCTTTTTCTCTAGAGCTTCCCTTCTTTGACGATGGAACTGTCTTTCCATCTCTAAGTATGAATCCACCAGCTCCTTGTCTCTTGCCAGTGTTCAATAGAATTCGATATCTGCAAAAGACAGGCTAAGATCAAGTTGTCAGCACTTATATAGAAATTGTAAACTAACACTAAGAAAACACTTTTACCAATTGCCTGTCCTCGGCAACGGCGCCAAAAACTTGTTCGGGCGTTTCGGGGTGACTACACGCAAGTGCATATGGTCGAACAAGTAGTAAAATGGCTTAAGTAAGCCAAGTATCGATCCCACAGGGACTGAACTAAGGTAATAATTAACTTAAGTGTTAATGAACTATAACTTTAAGAATGCAGACAACTAATTAAACAATATTTGGAGAGTTTGAGGTTCCTAATTTCTACGAATCTAAGACAGAATTTTAAAGTGAGTCTGAACAATAGTAATGAGCATGCTGAGGTTAAAACGAACATGCAGGGAAGTAATTTATCGATACAATTCAGTTAATCTTTCCTTCGGTTGCTAGTCAAGAATTATTGCCTTTGGATTGAAACTTTCGTATCCTACCCAACTTAAGAATCATGAACATTCAACCTACATTTCTGTGATAAAAAAATTTCATGTTCTAGCCATACAAAACTGATTCCTTAATTGACTAATAAGACTTTCAGATATATTTCTATTCTGAATGTAAATCAATTCTAAATTTTCCCAAACTAAGAAGAGATCATATCCTACCAATTCACAACTTCCCAATTTCTTTTCTTTTAAAAATCAAAATTGGATTTTTTAGATATACATTAACATTGGCCAAACATTAATGCAGTAAGAACAAAAATTGATAGAACAACCATTGAATAAAAAATGAAAACTAAATTGATCAACAATTACATTCCACTACAATTATTCTTAACCTCAGCAAGAAGTGAATTTAGCCACTCATTTGTGGATTAAACATCATCAAATAAGTTTAATTCGTACAAACAATTGAGATAAAAGACAAAGAGATAGAGAAGAACCCTAGAATTTTCGTCCCCTCAACTGCCTGTAACCCACGTTCTTGCTCAACCAAGTCAGAATGTTTAAAAATAAACCTAAGTGTGCTATTTATACTAGTGAAAATTTTTCCCCGAATAACAAGCAACGTGGCACGGAGTGTATCGCGGAGCACTCCCTCCGTGCCACGGGGCAAACGCGGACCCTCTCTGGAATCGGGTTCCTCAGCAATTTCTCCTTGGCGTGCCACGACCTGCAACGCGTAGCCAGGCAAACGTGTCACGGCGCAATTGCGAACCTTCACTGGAATTGGCCAAAATAAATCACCCGAGGCATAATGCCTCCTCGATGGCAACGTGACACGGCTCCATCGCAGAGCCCTTATTTTTGCTGCTCTTCCTTGACCTTTTCCACTCCTTACTTCCAAGTCCATTCCCGATTTTTACCAACATGTATCTTAGCTTCCCAAAATTATATTTTACCTGCAAAACAACACTAATCATGTTGGTTAGTATAAATTCACATTTTAACTACAAATCACATGAGAATGCACACATAACGATAGATAAATAAGACGAAATAAAGCATTTGAGTATCACTTGGGCATATAATTCTGCCCAAGATCACTCCCCACGAATCTAGGAATGATTTGTCTACTTGGATTACGACTCGTGACTTGACTAGAGCCTGCATTTCGGTCCATTTATGCCTTACTTTGCCTATTTCCCATTTCGGACCTATTTTCCTGCAACATTAAACACAAACGCATCACATCTATATAAACATACTCGGAATTTGCATATTTCTTAGTATTAGGCATCGAAAGTGATATAAAATCATGGCACATCAATACCCTCAACTTAGTACTTTTTCATGTCCTCAGGAAAAACAAAATAAGATAAACTACTTCGATACTTCAATCAAAAGAACTTTAGGAAACTTACGGCACTCAAAACTCTTCACCAAGTCAAATTTTCTAACCCCTCCTTTATCATAAAAATTAAAATCATAATGTTTATGTTCAACCATGACACAGAGGAATTGAAACATGACAAAATATTGTCACTTGCAACCATGCACATAAATTTATAAAATTGACCCAGACAGTTTGCAGATGATTTTGTTGACCAAATGCTCTCACCTTAAAGAAGTCCCGCACTCACTCATGTGTATATGATCATATCGATGTATTTATCTTGGGACTAGGTAAGATTACACTCGCTTTCACAAAGAATTTCTAACTGTTTGCATGCAATACCATAGGCTTGCCTTTACTTTCAATACCTCGAATTTCAAACAGGTAACCAGGATCACTATAGGACTTTTAAAGCTTTTAATGTAGGCTTGGGTTCGGGTATGGTATATATGGGACTAGTAGCTTAACCCTCCTTAGCACTATAAACACCTTGACTCCACTTTGAACCTTCTTTTCATATTTTCCCCCTTTTCCTTTACTTTCTTCTTCTTTTATTTTCATTTGCAATTACGAGTGCGGTGTTTCTTATTTAAAGTACTCATTACTTTGATATATTTCTTTTTTTTTTAATTTTCTTTCTCTTTGTCTCTTTAACTACAATTTTTCTTTTTTTTTTTCATTATGCACATTGCCTCCCGCTCTTTCATTTCATTACTCAATTTCATTCCGTCCTACTCTTTTTAATCAGCCCTATTATAGCCACCCTCAACTTAGGTGATTTGCCTGAGTTGAGGTTCACAGTGTCTAAGGAGGGACCAGGGCCAAAACAAGTTCATTTTTAATCAAAGCAGGAAGGTGAATTGGTGTAAGCAAAAAGAAAGGTCAATTTAATCTAAAAAATTTGGATCAAGGGATATTTATTTTCATTTGGTAGGTCTTTAAGGCTAAAGTAGTCTCATTAATCAAAAATGACTATGATCCTTTCCTAGTTTTCCATCCTCTATCTCGGTACGACTGACGAGGCAAGTTCTAGATTACACACACAACAAAATTTAACTAATAAATCCGCTCACACATAGAAAAGGTCAACATCATCACTTCTACTAACTGATAGTTCATGTACATCCATATAATGGTAAACACGTTCACAGTTTTAAAGCCATGCAAAAGATTCACAAAGGTCATACTTGTCGATTTTAACATACGCATAAAAAAGTTTTTAGGAGAGGTATCACATTATCAGTTCAACTAAATTAAAAAATTCATGCTCTTGACTGCCTTAAGTTCACTTAATTTTCTTTCGACTGACACAAACAAACACAAAAACATAAAAACCTAAACATGTCGGTTCTACTAGATAAGGAACACCTGAGGGAAAAGATATCTAGCAAGAAAAACCCTTGGGTTATGTTTAGTAAACATACACAGGTATCCCTCCCCACCCCTATCAAGAAAAGCATGTGTCATCCTCGATGCATATATATATAAAAACAAAACCATGGAAATAGACAACATACCTATGCGACCTAGGCATCTGCGACTTGGTTGGTGGAGGGTGTAGATACTCCTCCAGCATCATCTCCTGTACCACCAGCTTGACCCGGTGCGTTTTCAAAACCAACTAAGCTCGTACCCTCTCCACGAGCTCTTGCTGCCTCAACTATGGCCCTCTGTCGAGCCTCCTCTCCGGATAACTGCGGTGTTGTCTCCATGTCTCTCCGCTCTTGCTTCTACTCATGGAGTAGACAATCATCCTCCTCAAAGGTTGCCTCCTCACGAGTCCTCTTGCCCTTATCCTGCACCACTATCTCCTCAGTGATAAAGTCAAATACCAGTGGTAGCTCTTCTTCGCTCTCATCCTCAATCACTGGAATCGCAGGTGGAGGTATTACAGCTACCTGTCGTGCGGACAACTCCTGCACCTCCGCTCGGAATGATGCTACCTCTGCATGCCACCTTGCCAGCTCGGGCGCTTGTAATTGTGCAAGGCATTCATCCATACGCCTCTCAAAGGCATCTAACCGGCCATGCACTGAGCTAGAGAGCGCCTCCAACTCCTTCGTAACCCATGACTTAACTTGCTCCATTAGTACTTTAACTTGAAAAGCCGTGTGTGCCTGCTGTTTTTCGGCTTTCGCCAGCCGTCTAGCCATGTCGGTCAGGAATTGAGATGGTATTTTGTAAATACGTAATTATCTTGAATATATTAACCATTTCTTTCTTTTCCAATTGCCTTAATTCTTGAGAAATAGTTACTAGGCCAACTAAAGGAGCACGTGAGGGTGCAACAGGTGGCCGAGGTGCTGCTGCTGAAGATACTGACTCTGGAACCTCAACAAGTGCGGGGAGGTAGGCTGCCACTATAGCCTCAGGCTGGCTACCAATCCCTCTGGCCTCTATGGGCTCTACCACCATCTCAGTAAATAAAGAAGCCTCAGTCTGTATCTGTTACACAATGCCTCTGCCAATATAGTCACTCAAGCAGATGCGACAGACTGACTCCTCACTCTCGATATCGGGTTTGTGTCGTCCCTTATCAACCCAATATCGGTCATCTTATGGACCACCACTCGCTAATCAACTGATGGCAACTCTGGAACCTTTGACTCCTGGTAGAGTCTATCAACCAGGAATGGAAAGGGAATGGTAGTGCTATCATTTATTGCCCGCTCTTTAATCTCTTCAACAATATACCGCTGGAAATTTATGGTGTACCCCTCTGTGATGCTAGCTAGCAGTGCAGCTCTGTCAGGTGAAAGAACATTATCTTTGTTGGTCGGTACCACCCTGTTCCGAACCAATGACCACCAGAATTTACCTTGGAAGTTCAATGTGGCCTTCTTTATCTGGGACTCCGTGCCATGCAACCACTCAACCAGTGGACCCCTTGTAGCAATGACTTGTGACAGCCAAGTGTACTGTCTGATTTGTTCTACACTGTTCAACTTCTTGCTCTTGACTTTCTTGAGCTCTGATAGTCTATGATCAAACTCGACTATCTTCATCGGGGCATAATAGTTTGTACCATAGAGCAGTCTGGAGATCTTAGAGATATCTACAGGCGTTTCCCGAACCAACACCTGTGACAATGCGGGTCTCTTCTTCCAGTCTTGGCCTCCCAATGCCAGATGCTGCTGTAATGTTGTTGCATGCGCTGCATAGAACTCTCTAACTAGGCAAGGCTATAGCTCCTCGATGGCTCAGCTAACTACCTGAACCTGTATCTATTAAAAAAATCCTGCAGCTCAGGGAGGTCCTTGAGACCTGTGGTGACCAGTCTGGGCTCCTCGTAGATGGTCCTCTTTGGATAGCATTTTTCATTTGGAGCAATGTACCTGTTGTAAATGACCCTTATACCGTGAAAACACCATAGCCGCACCTATCGTGGTTGATCATTAGATGTATTTGACATCTTTGTCAACTCATCATCTTTACTTCCCTATTGGGCATGTGACTCATCCGCACCCTCTACATTTGCTGCAACTGTGGTTCCCTCGGGAGCAATCGAGACTGTGGCCCCAGCGTTGTGTTCTGCTCGGCTTGGTGGGTATCTTACAAGTTGAGTAGGAGCATCAACCAAGGCTGTCAGATTTGTAGGTCGTTGGGTCCTAGCCCTGGTGGATCTCCTCACAAGCTGCTCTTCTGAAACTTCGTATTCCTCCTCCGAGCTACTCGACTCTTCGGAGGAGAAGGGTGCATCCCTAAGTATACGATATGATGGCTGACTCCTCTCCGACACCTATTTCTTGGCCGGACCTTTCTTTGGTGTACCCTTCGGAGCCATTGTACCTGTGGAATATTAGTTAGTGTACAAGATGAGATGCAACATAATCAACTTTTAAATGTGCCTCTATAGAAAAGATGAGTGACTTAACGAGTCGTTGCCACGGGCCACGACTCGTGAGGTCAATTGTTGTGTCCAAGAGTTTTTCTGTGTTGGACCAGTGAACTTAATGACTAGTCACTGTCGCGCCCCATTTTTCCCTCGCGGAAAGCGGGATTCGACATGTGACGTCTCTTAAGGATTGAAAATAAGAGAGTCGCCACCTAACGAATTTAAGGTGCGTTAGGGCACCGTTCTAAGCTTTTATTTCCTATGTAACCAGAGTCGGGTAAGGGCTTTAATTACCTCAAAAGGAAGGTGTTAGGCACCTTTCGAGGTCCACAAATGTGGTTCCCGACCGTACTCATTAAATGGGGGATTTTAACTAAGTGATCAAATAAGGTCGGTGAATTATTAAGCCCAAATAGAATGCTAACACAAATACTAAATTAACAAATTATAAAGCTAAAATTAAGAGCGGGATCAGGTTTTGACAAGGCTGAAAATGGGCCCAATGCGGTATTACTCCCGTCTATTCTATTTTTAAAATCAAGATAGTTTGAACAGAATAACATATATATCTATATATATATATATATATAACTTGAGTAAAAATACATTTTTAAGAAAATCATGTATATGTATATATATGTATATTTTTAACAAAATTTTCTTTTGTAATAAAAGTATATCAATATTTCAACATAGTAAGAGAAATTGTAAAATCTTCTTTTAAAATTTTCTTTTTTAAAAAAATGACATGAAATTAGAAAAGATGGGAGTAATAGATTGCTTTGTATTTACAAAGCTGATATGCGCTTCATACAAGAAGTCAGCTATAGCCTGCCTGTTTCATCATCTCCCGTCTACCCGCTTAATTAATTATTAACTTAAAACTTTCTATGTGATAGATTATTATCCTAGAATTTGGCTACCCGTCCCAATCCAAAAGTCCAAAGAAGGATTGGACTACTATTTTAGATTTGAGGTCTAGAATACTTAAGGTTGTTAAGGGTGATTTAGATGATAACTAGACCAAAGAATATAACTAACACACAAAAGTCTATACACATGATCTCTAATGCAAAATACCGAACTTCATAGGTGAAAATCAAATTTAATATAAAGGTAGAGACAATAGATGCAAAATCGTAGATTTAAAGAAAACAAAATTTAACATAAAAGGTATAGCCAGTAAAATGAATATGATGCGATGGTTTAACAAGAGGTATGATTTTAAACAAATTAGTATCTTAATCTGTAGGCATGATTTGAAAAAGAAAATCTTGCATGCATGATTTAAATCCTACAAATATGATTTAGACTTGTTCTAATAACTACATGCAGTGTTTAAGAAGTCAAAACATAAAACATATATCAAATTAAGAACCTAAAGACATGATATCTATTGGAATTATGATAACAGACGAAGAATCGTGTTAAAACCAATAAATGGGGCGTGATTTTCTTGCTAAGCAGATTGATCGGATTGGATTTCATGATTATGCGAATTAATTAAAATAATAAGTCCTATAAACCTGTTGCTAAAAGCATTTGTCTCGCATTACTTTAAAAGAGGACAGATTTGCAAAATAAAACTTGTAAATTTTTTTACCTATTTGCACATATGTGATCACATAAAATCCCACATAAACCAATGGGCATAATTTCTAACAGTAAATAACTTATATTATTCTTGAGGACCAGGTTACTAAAATATTAAACATGACATAAGAAAAAACACACTTTAAATTGAATTATTTAAAACCTATAGGTATGATTTCTATGTATTTGTTAACCCTATAGGCATGCTTTCTAAACGAAATTGACGGTTGAGAAAGCAGTAAATAAATATAACGTCCTCACCCCCCATAAGCCCCCTTTCCACTACTATTATTGTTTATTTACATTATTACATACTGACAGAAATAGAATAACTAAAGAAATAAGTAAGTACATCACAATGCATAAAATAAACTAAATTGACTAAATTTATGGTTCCTCCGATCCAGCAAATTGTCCTCTCCATTTAAGGAAAAACCTGTTAAACAAAATAATGTCGCGACTATACTCGTACGAGTATTCAAGTTTAATTACTTAGTCGAATATCCACCGTTAGCTAAAATCTCAGACCTACATATGATGAAGTAAAAATATCGAATAACAAAGAACAGACATTAGTTAAACATGACATTAAAATATACTGACCAATATATAATAGTTCTGGCGAAGAAGCAAACACCAAACGACAAATATCAAACAGTGAGTACCGATAAACTCTAAAGATTTTTCAAAACTAAGACCCCAAACCTCAACACATCAAGATCACAAGAACTTCAAGGGTTCCGAGCAATGCTTGTGTCGAGGTGGGTTATGAAAATTATAGGAAATAGGGCAATTAGCAAAGAGGTATTGAGAGTAAAGTGTCTTTCAACTTATATATATATATATATATATATATATATATATATATATATATTTTCTTTTTTTTATGTTCGACCGCCAGTAAAAGAAGAGGAAGGGCCCTTTAAATAGTAGCAAGTGAAGGATTAAAAGGAAAGGAAAATATTTAGCATTAATCAAATAAAGGAAATTATTCCTTAACATATGGGCAAGATCAATTATTCATGATTTTCCAAAAATACATCAGTAATACAACTGTAAATAAACAATCACGGATAAAATTAAAAAGGAAACATGAATCATACAAAGTTTTTCTAGATCGAATAGGTAAGGTCATTTAGACAGAAATCATATCAAGTTACTATATTTAATTGAGTGCAAAACGTTGTAATATAATATAAAATAGAAAATCTGAGATTTAAAATGAATACTACGGGATTCATACACATTCAAATAAACACATATCATTTTTTAAAAAGGTTAAATATAGGGCAATAACCACGTGTCCATTTAAAACTTAAGTAGAGGGAAGTATTCATACTGAAACATAGAAATACCAAATAAGGATGGGTTTTCTTTGAATATAATCAATTAGTATAAAACCAATAATATTTACCATAAATAAATATATGATCAGCTGTAATTTATCAAAATATAAAAGTACATGTTAGATACACGACATCATTCTTAAACAGGGGAAGAGATATCGACATAGCTATAATAACATCTTAGAATCATGTATAGAATGGGGGAATGGTGATTTTACATAGATATTTACACGCACACATGTTTATCGAACTAAATATCAAATAACTTCACCAAAGTTCAACAAAGGCAGGGATACTGATAAACATTATCATTTATTCTATTATTATTATTATTAAAAAATTATTTGACCAGATTAAAGTGTGACAAGAACAAAGCTCGTGAACAAATATACTATTCAAGCAGGCACGATTAATTAATTAATGGATATTCATGAAATAAAGGAAAAACAATATATATGCATTATTATATACAAATGAACAGAAAGGAAAACATCGTATATTACTAATATACACACACACACACACACACACACACATATTACATATTATTTATATATGAAACAGAGAAGAAAGGAAAAGACAAATATGAACAGTACATATTATGCATATTTATTATATATATATATATATATATATATATACTTATTATTATACATAAAATGGACAAAAAAAGAAAACAGTATTCGTACTTATATATATATATTATATTATATATATTTATTATATATATTATATTTATATATATTATATATAAATAAAAGGGAAAGCAGTATATTATATGTATATATACATATATTATATATTATTATATACATATTTATTATATCTATATATATATATATCTATCATATATTATTATTTATATATATATTTATTATATATATTTATTACATACATATATACATAAATAAAACAAAATAAAAATAAATATAAACAGTGAAATACAAATATACGGACAGATCTGTCCGGATTTCCTCGGCCGAGATATGATCGGTGGAAGCGGGGCCTACCGGAGATAGAGACCGGCGAAGGGAGGGAGAAAGAGGAGTGACGACGCTGGTTTCCCGCGAGAGGGGACGGTGGTGTTAATGGAGGTCTATTTGGTGTTTGGTGGTGTTGTCCGGATGGCGGTGGTGTAGTGGCGCAGTGGCGGGAGAGGAGGAAGTTCTGGCTGGGAGAGGAGGCGGCGATTTGGGGTTGGGAGAAGGGAGAGAGAGGTGAGGAAGAAGAAGAGAGGGGAAAGGGAAAGGGGAGCAGGCGGCGCGGCAGGTTACCTGCCGGATAGAATGGAGTGAGATGGGCGGTGGCTGCTGGTCGTTTGGTGGTTGTTTTGACCGAAAAAAAAATGGGAGAGGGAGATGGTAGAGGAGGTGAGGTCGGCGGCTGCTTAGAGGGAGAAAGGGGAAAGCAAAAAATGAAAATATTGTTAGGTTTTGGGGTAATGATAATTAAATAAGGAAAATAGGCTAGGGTTAATCTCAGCCGTAGGATTAGATTAGATGAACGGTTAGGATTAAAAGTTAAAGATGGGTCGGTTATGGGTCAAGCGGGTCGTCCGGATTCGGACAAATGGGTTGAATTTAACTTTTAGGCTGAAATTGAATTTAAATTGTAGCCACAATTGATTAAAAATGGCTAAAATTGATATAAATTAAATAGAAAGTTGCCAGATTTGGAATAAATTGAATAGGAAACGGCTATAATTCAAATAAATTGATTGAAATTGAATTGGCTGCTATTAAATTAATAAATATACTAAATTTGTAGATAAATAGATAATAAATAATAAAAATAATTTAAATTATAGAAAATCACTTAAATATTACTAATAAATAAAATCATAAATATTAGTATACTTATGTAAATATCTATAATTAAATTATTATATTTATAAATAATTAAATGACTAGAAAATAAAATTAAGTTATCAAATATTATAAAAATCATGTTATTAACATAAATAATTTATAAATTCGAATAATATTATTAGTCAAATAAATTTGTAAAACTTAGTAAAATTAGGTAAATAGTTTATTAAGTAAAGAATATATATTTCAAAATAAGGGTGCATATTAATACGAAATATATTACATACGACATAATTATTTAATATCGACAATTAAAATTAATATGAGTCAAATATATGTAATTTGAAATAATTTTCACAACATTATAATAAAAATTATTTTATAAATACAAAAGTAAGTCGAATTTTTGTGTAAAATAAATAAATAAATATATACATATATAAGCAGCATATTTAGGCGCAGGTCGGTCAAAATTGGGTGTCAACAGCTGCCCTTTCTTTGCTCGGGAATGAAGAATGAATTGTCGAGCAAAGAACGTTGACTTAGTAGCCAATTTTGTCCGACCGAAGCAAAAAATTTCGGGGCGGCCAAATAAAAGGGAATAAAGTCATGAAGATATCGCGAGCGAGACTTTAGTTTCAACACGAGGCTTGAATAAGGTTGGGTAGCACGAATCGTCATGATTTGGGATGCATTATGAAAATAAGAAGGTGGGAATACCGTTCAAAAGGAGCAAGTAAGGAAGCGCTATCATTCGTAACTCGTGATTTCTTCAGTATTCGCGAAAACAACATGTGCATCAAAATACTTTGTAAAATAAACGGATGCGAAAATTAAACATGATGCAAGTTCCCTTTAGACAATGAAAGTTTGTTTAGAGATAAGATGATGTCTCTAAACCATGATGTCTCGGGCCATGATACGCAAAATAAATTCCTTAGGCTATGAATGATGTCCGCAGGCCATGAAAAATGATGCCTTTAGACTATGACGCCTTAGGAGCATGATAAGCTGAAGATAAATTCCCTAGGCCATGAAATGATGTCCGCAGGCCATGAAAAATGACACCTTTAGACTATGACGCCTGAGGGCATGATAAACTGAAGATAAATTCCCTTAGGCTATGAAATGATGTCTGTAGGCCATGAAAATGACGCCTTTAGACCATGACGCCTTCGGATAAGGAAGAATGCTAATTCAAAGAAAGTAAATTGCTCGAAAGCCTCGATTAATTCAATCGAGAGCTCTGGTTTATTCGGGCTCAAAAGAAAATAATGGGCTCAAAATGCATAAGCGGGCTTGAAATGCAAACAACAGGCTCGAAGTGCATAAACGGGCTTGAAATGCTAATAACGGGCTTGAAATGCATAAACGGGCTCAAATGCATGTATCATACATACCACTGGCTCAAAATGCATATATAAATGTATACCACGGGCTCGAATCCAAATAATGGGCTCAAATGCATAAACGGATTTAAAATGCAAATATCGGGCTCAGATGCATACGTCAAAATGTATACCACGGGCTCGGATGCATATGTAAATGTATATCAAGGGCTCAAAATGCATATATAAGTATATACCACGGACTCGAATTCAAATAATGGGCTCAAATGCATAAACGGACTTAAAATGCGAATATCGAGCTCAGATGCATACGTCAAAATGTGTACCACGGGCTCGGATGCATATGTAAATATATATCAAGGGCTCAAAATGCATATATAAGTGTATATCAAGGGCTCAAATGCATATGCAAATTGTATATCAAGGGCTCAAATGCATATGCAAATTGTATATCAAGGGCTCAAATGCATATGCAAATTATATATCAAGGGCTCAAACGCATATGCAAATTGTATATCTGTGCTCAAATGGATACATATCACGGGCTCAGATGTATATAAATAAATGTCACGGGCTCATAATGCGATACGGGCTTCAAAATGCACACAAATGCATATATAAAAATGTATATCATGGGTTTGATATGAAACTGAGTGTTCTAATGATAGTAAGATAATAAATAGGGGCGTAAGAAAGAGTGACTTAGCTCTATGTTGCCTTGTGACACGGCATTTTCTATCTCTGCCTTGCATTTCTGTTATTTCTGCGTTCAAAGAAAGTTTTTCAGTTCGAAAAGGGAAGGTTGATCTGTGTGTTCATCTCGTGGCCTTCTTCTACTCGTTGGACGTCTGTTATTGCACTCCGTCCAGGCATACACTCGGGCACATAGTTTAGACAAAAGGTGAATAGTTTAATAAGAGTAAAGTAAAAACATAGAAAAGAATTGAGTTAGATCATGGGCCATGGCATATTTTAAAACCGTATGACGTCCTTTTGTAAATCGGAACCTCGTGTTGACCTAGTTTGACGAAATTTTGAGATCCTTCTCAAAATTTCTACCCCAGTGTAGAAGATGACATAGACTTCCTTGCAAGCACAGAGATTTGAGAATTTTTGAGGTCATCTCAAAAATTCTGCCCCAGTTGCAGCTTGTTAACCGAAATACCATGAAAATGTAACAAAATCACTGAGAGCCTTTAACGAAAGTGGAGAAGAAAATTTTATAAAGATATAGACCGAGTCCCACAAGGACGCCTATGTATCCCTCTTAAACGGGAATCAGGTCCAACGTAGTTCAGGACTAAGACTTGAAGAAATTCGGATGGTGATGGAGAATGATAAAGTTTGAGGGGAAGAATAAAAGTGTAGTGCTTGGATGGTGTTAAATAAGTTGTAGAGACATATGAGAATAGAGAATTTTATATATTATGTAAAGGCAAGAATATCAAAAAATGATAGTATTCGCATGATATCTCTTAGGCAAGGTGCGAGAATAATATAAGAATTGTGAACAAAATTATTTAAAAAAAATTGTGTTCACGCTAGAAAGTTCAGGAGGAAACTCAAATATAGTGAGTTGATGCAGTTATGAAGTCAGTAGAAAGTCATTTAATTTTTAGAAAGAAATGAGAATTATGATTCAGAGAAAGGAAGATAATTTGATTAGACCTTAAGATTTGTATGATTTTGGACCTAAAAAAGTAAAGGTAAGCAATTGTATGAAATTATCAGCAATAAGCACGAAGTGATTTTGAAGTCATCCAAAACTTACTAATCTAGGGAAAATGGGGTAGGCCATACAAAAAATAAATAATCAAGCAAATAAGATATATACATAGCAATTAACACAACAAAAAAAAAAGAAGTTATTTAAGTAAATAAATAAGAATTTAATCATGCAAGTAAATTAATCTTTTAAAGAAATAAACAAAAGGAAAAAAATAGAAGGATTAGCATGATATATAAAATAAATTTAAATGTGGCAACAATATAATGAATCACTACAGGAAATAACTATGTAAACAAAAAAAGGAAAGAAATCAAGCAATGAGAGGAAGAATAATTTAATTATGGTAACAAATAAAAGGAATACAGGAAAAAATTAACATGGAAGGAAAATAATTTAACAAAGAAACAAATAAAGTGAATAAGGAAGAGGATTTACATGGAAGGAAAATAATTCAAACACGAAGACAAAGGATACACAGTCAAAATCTAAAGAGTATGGAGTGGTGTAGACGCGGTTCTACCAAGCGGACAACTTGAGTGTGAGGAAACTCGTGACCGTCGACGCATTGCTGATCGACCAAATCACGAGGATTCCTCGATTGGTGTTACAATAGTGAACGGCCGTGAAACCACGGAATCGTTATCAAGTGTGTGCATGTGAATATTCAAGGGAAGATATAAAGGTAGGAGATTAAAATAGATTGACAGTTCATAAAAAATAAATACAAGAAAAAAGGAAAGAAATTAATCATGTGAAATAAAATAATTCAAATAAGGTGAAACGACATATAGAACATGCTATAACATATTAGGAAATAAAATATGCCACACAAAAATAGATATGCAAATAACGAAAAATTCAATCTTAACTAAAAGTGAAACAAACAAATTTTGCAATTAAAAGAAAAAACGAATATGTATGCAAGAAAAACATGAAATTGCCACATAAAAACGAACACATATTGGTCAGAACCTAAATATATCCCCAGCAGAGTCACCATTCTGTCGTGCCCCATTTTTCCCTCGCGGAAAGCGGAATTCGACATGTGATGTCTCTTAAGGATTGAAAATAAGAGAGTCGCCACCTAACGAATTTAAGGTGCGTTAGGGCACCATTCTAAGTTTTTATTTCCTATGTAACCAGAGTCGGGTAAGGGCTTTAATTACCTCAAAAGGAAGGTGTTAGGCACCTTTCAAGGTCCACAAATATGGTTCCCGATCGTACTCATTAAATGGGGGATTTTAACTAAGTGATCAAATAAGGTCGGTGAATTATTAAGCCTAAATAGAATGCTAACACAAATACTAAATTAACAAATTATAAAGCTAAAATTAAGAGCGGGATCAGGTTTTGACAAGGCTGAAAATGAGCCCAATGCGCTATTACTCCCGTCTATTCTATTTTTAAAATCAAGATAGTTTGAACAGAATAACATATATATATATATATATATAACTTGAGTAAAAATACATTTTTTAAGAAAATCATGTATATGTATATATATGTATATTTTTAACAAAATTTTCTTTTGTAATAAAAGTATATCAATATTTCAACATAGTAAGAGAAATTGTAAAATCTTCTTTTAAAATTTTCTTTTTTAAAAAAATGACATGAAATTAGAAAAGATGGGAGTAATAGATTGCTTTGTATTTACAAAGCTGATATGCGCTTCATACAAGAAGTCAGCTATAGCTTGCCTGTTTCATCATCTCCCGACCCGCTTAATTAATTATTAACTTAAAACTTTCTATGTGATAGATTATTATCCTAGAATTTGGCTACCCGTCCCAATCCAAAAGTCCAAAGAAGGATTGGACTACTATTTTAGATTTGAGGTCTAGAATACTTAAGGTTGTTAAGGGTGATTTAGATGATAACTAGACCAAAGAATATAACTAACACACAAAAGTCTATACACATGATCTCTAATGCAAAATACCGAACTTCATAGGTGAAAATCAAATTTAATATAAAGGTAGAGCCAATAGATGCAAAATCGTAGATTTAAAGAAAACAAAATTTAACATAAAAGTATAGCCAGTAAAATGAATATGATGCGATGGTTTAACAAGAGGTATGATTTTAAACAAATTAGTATCTTAATCTTTAGGCATGATTTGAAAAAGAAAATCTTGCATGCATGATTTAAATCCTACAAATATGATTTAGACTTGTTCTAATAACTACATGCAGTGTTTAAGAAGTCAAAACATAAAACATATATCAAATTAAGAACCTAAAGACATGATATCTATTGGAATTATGATAACAGACGAAGAATCGTGTTAAAACCAATAAATGGGGCATGATTTTCTTGCTAAGCAGATTGATCGGATTGGATTTCATGATTATGCGAATTAATTAAAATAATAAGTCCTATAAACCTGTTGCTAAAAGCATTTGTCTCGCATTACTTTAAAAGAGGACAGATTTGCAAAATAAAACTTGTAAATTTTTTTTACCTATTTGCACATATGTGATCACATAAAATCCCACATAAACCAATGGGCATAATTTCTAACAGTAAATAACTTATATTATTCTTGAGGACCAGGTTACTAAAATATTAAACATGACATAAGAAAAACACACTTTAAATTGAATTATTTAAAACCTATAGGCATGATTTCTATGTATTTGTTAACCCTATAGGCATGCTTTCTAAATGAAATTGACGGTTGAGAAAGCAGTAAATAAATATAACGTCCTCACCCCCCATAAGCCCCCTTTCCACTATTATTATTGTTTATTTACATTATTACATACTGACAGAAATAGAATAACTAAAGAAATAAGTAAGTACATCACAATGCATAAAATAAACTAAATTGACTAAATTTATGGTTCCTCTGGTCCAGCAAATTGTCCTCTCCATTTAAGGAAAAACCTGTTAAACAAAATAATGTCGCGACTATACTCGTACGAGTATTCAAGTTTAATTACTTAGTCGAATATGCACCGTTAGCTAAAATCTCAGACCTACATATGATGAAGTAAAAATATCGAATAACAAAGAACAGACATTAGTTAAACAGGACATTAAAATATACTGACCAGTATATAATAGTTCTGGCGAAGAAGCAAACACCAAACGACAAATATCAAACAGCGAGTACCGATAAACTCTAAAGATTTTTCAAAACTAAGACCCCAAACCTCAACACATCAAGATCACAAGAACTTCAAGGGTTCCGAGCAATGCTTGTGTCGAGGTGGGTTATGAAAATTATAGGAAATAGGGCAATTAGCAAAGAGGTATTGAGAGTAAAGTGTCTTTCAACTTATATATATATATTTTCTTTTTTTTATGTTCGACCGCCAGTAAAAGAAGAGGAAGGACCCTTTAAATAGTAGCAAGTGAAGGATTAAAAGGAAAGGAAAATATTTAGCATTAATCAAATAAAGGAAATTATTCCTTAACATATGGGCAAGATCAATTATTCATGATTTTCCAAAAATACATCAGTAATACAACTGTAAATAAACAATCACGGATAAGATTAAAAAGGAAACATGAATCATACAAAGTTTTTCTAGATCGAATAGGTAAGGTCATTTAGACAGAAATCATATCAAGTTACTATATTTAATTGAGTGCAAAACGTTGTAATATAATATAAAATAGAAAATCTGAGATTTAAAATGAATACTACGGGATTCATACACATTCAAATAAACACATATCATTTTTTAAAAAGGTTAAATATAGGGCAATAACCACGTGTCCATTTAAAACTTAAGTAGAGGGAAGTATTCATACTGAAACATAGAAATACCAAAAAAGGATGGGTTTTCTTTGAATATAATCAATTAGTATAAAACCAATAATATTTACCATAAATAAATATATGATCAGCTGTAATTTATCAAAATATAAAAGTACATGTTAGATACACGACATCATTCTTAAACAGGGGAAGAGATATCGACATAGCTATAATAACATCTTAGAATCATGTATAGAATGGGGGAATGGTGATTTTACATAGATATTTACACGCACACATGTTTATCGAACTAAATATCAAATAACTTCACCAAAGTTCAACAAAGGCAGGGATACTGATAAACATTATCATTTATTCTATTATTATTATTATTAAAAAATTATTTGACCAGATTAAAGTGTGACAAGAACAAAGCTCGTGAACAAATATACTATTCAAGCAGGCACGATTAATTAATTAATGGATATTCGTGAAATAAAGGAAAAACAATATATATGCATTATTATATACAAATGAACAGAAAGGAAAACAGCGTATATTACTAATATATATATATACACACACACACGCACACACACATATATATATTACATATTATTTATATATGAAACAAAGAAGAAAGGAAAAGACAAATATGAACAGTACATATTATGCATATTATATATATATATATATATATTATATACTTATTATTATACATAAAATGGACAAAAAAAGAAAACAGTATTCGTACTTATATATATATATATTATATTATATATATTTATTACATACATATATACATAAATAAAACAAAATAAAAATAAATATAAATAGTGAAATACAAATATACGGACAGATCTGTTCGGATTTCCTCGGCCGGGATATGATCGGTGGAAGCGGGGCTTGCCGGAGATAGAGACCGGCGAAGGGAGGGAGAAAGAGGAGTGACGACGCTGGTTTCCCGCGAGAGGGGACGGTGGTGTTAATGGAGGTCTATTTTGTTGTTGGTGGTGTTGTCCGGATGGCGGTGGTGTAGTGGCGCAGTGATGGGAGAGGAGGAAGTTCTGGCTGGGAGAGGAGGCGGCGATTTGGGGTTGGGAGAAGGGAGAGAGAGGTGAGGAAGAAGAAGAGAGGGGAAAGGGAAAGGGGAGCCGGCGGCGCGGCAGGTTACCTGCCGGAAAGAATGGAGTGAGATGGGCGGCGGCTGCTGGTCGTTTGGTGGTTGTTTTGACCGAAAACAAAATGGGAGAGGGAGATGGTAGAGAAGGTGAGGTCGGCGACTGCTTAGAGGGAGAAAGGGGAAAGCAAAAAATGAAAATATTGTTAGGTTTTGGGGTAATGATAATTAAATAAGGAAAATAGGCTAGGGTTAATCTCAGCCGTAGGATTAGATTAGATGAACGGTTAGGATTAAAAGTTAAAGATGGGTCGGTTATGGGTCAAGCAGGTCGTCCGGATTTGGACAAATGGGTTGAATTTAACTTTTAGGCTGAAATTGAATTTAAATTGTAGCCACAATTGATTAAAAATGAATAAAATTGACATAAATTAAATAGAAAGTTGCCAAATTTGGAATAAATTGAATGTAATTGAATAGGAAACGGCTATAATTCAAATGAATTGATTGAAATTGAATTGGCTGCTATTAAATTAATAAATATACTAAATTTGTAGATAAATAGATAATAAATAATAAAAATAATTTAAATTATAGAAAATCACTTAAATATTATTAATAAATAAAATCATAAATATTAGTATACTTATGTAAATATCTATAATTAAATTATTATATTTATAAATAATTTAATGACTAGAAAATAAAATTAAGTTATCAAATATTATAAAAATTATATTATTAACATAAATAATTTATAAATTCGAATAATATTATTAGTCAAATAAATTTGTAAAACTTAGTAAAATTAGCTAAATAGTTTATTAAGTAAAGAATACATATTTCAAAATAAGTGTGCATATTAATACGAAATATATTACATACGACATAATTATTTAATATCGACAATTAAAATTAATATGAGTCAAATATATGTAATTTGAAATAATTTTCACAACATTATAATAAAAATTATTTTATAAATACAAAAGTAAGTCGAATTTTTGTGTAAAATAAATAAATAAATATATACATATATAAGCAGCATATTTAGGCGCAGGTCGGTCAAAATTGGGTGTCAACAGTCACAACGAGTAGTTACCTGAGGCGAAGACTTATTAGACCAGTCGTGAGGTACAATGGTCTGTATCTTCTATTTCCCACTCAAGACGAGCTACACAACGAGCCGTTGGGTGATACCACGACTTGTTATGTGGCTCGTGCTCAAGAGTCTATGAACAGTACCATTACCCATGTTTCATATCAACTAAATTAAAATTCCCACAAGCATAGATCATCATATTTATTAGGGGTCCCATGTTCAAATTCACATACAATCGTCCTGGCACTAGGGTTCCATAAAACTCATGGTATTTGTCCAAATTCACAATTATTACGTGAGAAAACAAGTAGAGCAAAACACAAAATAATCTAATACTCACAGAAATTGCGATTTGAGTAGAAGAGAGATTTGAATTTTGAATTGCGATAAAATGTGGCACTTGAGCAAACCGAGTGCGATCGTATGTGTGTGAGTGCTTTGTGAGTGAGAAGTGATTTTGGAATAATGAAGAAGTGTGGAATTTTGAAGTTAAAAATTGAGCTTTAAATTCAGATGAAATTTTGGAGGGCAAAAATCGAGTGCTTTATATGTTAAAAAGAACAAATTACCCTAATTGTGCGTTGGTCGGGTCGGGTGGAAGTTAATTAAAAACATACCACGACCCACGTAATGGTTCGTTAAGAAGATCAATGACTAGAATGGTTGTTCGTTCCATTGAAGGGGTGCCTAGTCTTACTTGTGACCTAACGACTTGTGTAACGACTCGTGGAGTTACCCAATGAGTAGTGGCATGAGTCGTAGGCCCTGAACTATGGTAGCTTCCTAACGGGCCACTTAACGAATCGTTTGGTCTCCCAACGATTCGTCAAGTCAGTCGTTGTCACCCTTTCCACTTTAATTCCATCTTTGATCCAGTAGACTTGACGGAAGACCCCACGATTCGTTGTCACTGGCAACGACTCATTTGGTCAACCATTGTATACACTGTTTTTTATGGCAGTGCTCATGATCCACTTAACGAGTCGTTTGGTCTGATGATGACTCATTCTATGCTTTTTGGCACCAGCAACTCAAGTTCAGATTTTTGGTTTTAACTTCAAATTTCCCATATTAATCACCTACACACATCAACAAACGTAAACACTATATTTTTATTACAATTACAACTTGGGTTGCCTCTCAAGAAGCGTCTGATTTAACGTCGCGGTATGACGCGGGTGTTTTGACTACTCAGACTTCACCAAAACACCTCCATGGGTTTCCTCCCATGTAGCACCTGATTTAACATCACAGCACGATGCAAGTCCCCCAGTTACTCAGATTTCACCCAGAGCCCAGAGATCGACCATCTTTATTTCTTCGCTTCTCCCTAGATATGCTTTCACCCATTGATCGTTGACTTTAAAGAGCTTTCCTTCATGGGGCTTAAGTTCAACTAGAAGATGACATGATTTCCTATAAACAAGCTGATAGAGAGACATACCTATAGGATTCTTGAATGCGGTCCGATAAGCCCATAAAGCATCATCTAGCTTCCTAGCCCAATCTATCCGGTTAGCATTCACAGTCTTTGCAAAAGATGGTCTTTACCTCCAGGTTTGTGAATTCAACCTGCCTCCTAGAATGTGGATGATAGGGTGTTGCCACCCTATGTTTTACCCCATATTTTCCCCATATTGTTTCAATAAAGTACGAAACAACCGGTTATAGAAGTGCGAACCCCCATCACTAATGATGGCTCTAGGAGTGCCAAATTTGGAAAATATATTTTGTTTCAAGAATGCTGTGACACTCTTCCCTTCATTATTTGGAAGCGCAACCGCCTCCACCCATTTCGAAACATAGTCAACAGTGACAAGTATGTACTTCATCCCATTTGAGCTCACAAATGGGCCCATGAAATCAATGCCCAAAATATTGAACAGCTTAATTACGAGGATGGGAGTAAGAGGAAGCTCATGCCTCCGTGATATGCTTCCTTGCCTTTGGCATGCATCACATGCCTTTGCCAAATCATGCGCATCCTGGTGAATGGTTGGCCAATAATACCCACATTGCATAATCTTGTGGCTTGTGCGAATCCAGCTGTGGTGACCCCCAACAGGGGATGAGTGGCAGGACTCTGGTATACTCAACATCTCTACCTTGGGCACGCATCTCCAAATCACCCAATAAGCACATATGTGAAATAAATAGGGCTCATCCCAGAAAAACTTCTGCACGTCATTCATGAACTTCTTCCGTTGGTGAAAAGATAAGTGCTCCGGTACAACATCACTCACTAGATAATTAGAAAAGTTTGCAAACCATGGGCTGAGATCCTGTGAGGCTGCTAAAATATGCTCATTGGGGAATGCATCATCTATGTCCCGCTCATCTCAAAGTGCTGCATCAGGTTCCAATCCCGATAGGTGATTCTCCACCTTGTTTTTGGTCCCTTTAAGGTCTTTTACCTCAAACTCAAACTCTTGTAGTAGCAAAACCCATCGAATCAACCTTGGCTTGGAATCCTTGTTTGCCATCAGATATCTCAAAGCTGCATGGTCTATATGGACTATCACATTAGTTCCAAGAAAGTATGCCCAAAAATTCTCAAATGCAAAGACTACATCCAACTACTCCTATTCTGTCACAGTGTAATTTTATTGAGCTGCATTTAGAGCCTTGCTAGCATAATAAATAGGATGGAAAATATTTTCACACCTTTAAACCAACACATATCATACTTACACTCTGCTAGCATCATACATAACCTCGAATGGTAAAGACCAGTCAGGTGCCACTACAATCGGGGCAGTGGTTAATCTCTCTTTTATGCATTCAAAAACCTTCAGACATGCCTCATCAAAAACAAACTTCACAACCTTCTCAAGCAGTTTACACAAAGGATGTGCAATCTTTGAGAAGTCCTTGATGAATCTCCTATAAAACCCTGCATGACCCGAAAAGCTTCGAACACCTTTCACAGAAATTAGAGGTGGTAGACTAGCAATGACTTCGCTCTCGGCCCTGTCCACCTCAATACCCTTACTAGAATCTTGTGCCCTAGCACTATACCTTCTTTGACCATGAAATGACACTTTTCCCAATTAAGTACTAAGTTGGTCTCTTCACATCTCTGCAACACCTTGCTCAAATGAGCTAAACAATCATCGAATAAATCTCCCATCACTGAAAATTCATCCATAAAGACTTCAATGGTGTCCTCTACCATGTTAGAAAATATGGAGATCATGCAATGCTAAAAAGTGGCGGGTGCATTACATAACTCGAACGACATCCTCTTGAACGCAAATGTACCTTATAGACAGGTGAAAGTAGTTTTATCTTGGTCTTCAGGGGCTATAGATATATAATTGTACCCTGAATAACCATCAAGAAAATAGTACCATCCTATGCCTGCAAGTCGATCTAGCATCTGGTCCATGAATGGCACAGGAAAGTGATCTTTCTGAGTCCAACAGTTCAACTTCCTATAATCCATGCATACTCTCCAACCGGTGACTGGTTTGAGTGGAATGAGCTCATTATTAGCATTTGGGACCACGGGGATTCCACCCGTCTTCGGTATACACTAAACTGGGCTCACTTATTTGCTATCAGCAATAGGGTTAACCACACCCATATCCAACCACTTGATGATTTCCTTCTTGACCACCTCTTGCATAGGTGGATTCAACCTACGCTGATGCTCAATGCTCGAAATACAATATGGCTCTAGCTAGATCTTATGAGTGCAAATATCGACTAGGATTCCAATAATGTCTGCAATGGTCCACCTGATGGCTTTTTTATATCTCTTCAAAATGGAGTCCAAAGACTCCACTTGCCATTCCTCCAAGCCAGCTGTAACAATGACTAGCAAAGTGTTACCGGTTCCCAAAAATACATAGCACAAGTGAGATGGGAGTGCTTTGAGCTCAAATACCGGAGGCTCCTTAATAGATGGCTTGGCTGGTGGGGTAACCCAATTCTTCAGGTCAAGATCAATCTTCTTTGAAGCATAAGTGTATGACCCCATGCTAGCATGTGAATTAACAATCTCCTCACCCCTATGGATCTCCTCAGCACCAACATCCATCAAAACTACTGCTAAGTCATCAAGAATCAATAACTCCTCCATAGGCATAATTGGGAACTCAATTTCCACAACATCAACTTCTAAGACCACCCTCACATCATTTGGCTGGTTCATGATTTTCATACATTGAATGTCACTTCCTCATTGTTCAAACGGAATTTTAGTTGTCCAATCTCCATATCTACAAGAGCATCCGATGGTGAGGAATGGTTGCCCCAAGATAATGGGGACCTCAAAATAAACTTCACAGTCCAGGATGACAAAATTGGTCGAAAATATAAAGGACTCCAATTCACTAGAACATCACAGAGAATTTCCACCAGAATTTTCACCATACGATCTTCTATCAAAAACCGCATCATAGTCGGTTTGGGGGCTCCCAAGCCCAACTGTCTGAACACTACTGGCGGCATCAAGTTAATACTAGCACCCAAATCACATAGAGCCTTAGCAAAATTAAAGGCTCCAATAGTACATGGTATGGTGAACGCTCCAGGGTCTTCCTTTTTCTGAACAAGAGAATGGGATGCTATTGCACCACAGTGGTGCAAGTTATCTGCAGGTTCAAAGCTTACGGTCCTCTTTATAGTGACAAGGTGCTTCATGAATTTAGCATAGACAGGCATCTGCTCAAGTGCCTTGACTAATGGGATGTTCACAGATAATTGTTTCAACATGGAGATAAATCTTTGATACTCTACATCTTCGACCTTTTCCTTCATCTGTTGTGGAAAAGTGAGAGGAGGTCTAGGGATTGGTGTGAACTTTTGCGGTGCCTCCTTCTCCTTATCATTGCCATATCTATGCTCCTTTGCATTACTAGGAGAAGTCTTTACCACTAAATCATCAGCCAAAGTTCGATCTTCGGAATCTGTTGTCCTATCATCATCAACTAATACGGACTTTACTAATTCATCAATCACAACTGACCTCGGAGGATCAACTGTCGCCTTCCCACTCCTAGTAGTCACTGCCATGCAATGACTTTCATTTTTTGGATTCTGAACTGTATTTCTAGGAAGTGTGCCTTTCTACCTCTAGTTCATCGCAACAGACATCTGACTCAGCTGCTGCTCAATCTGCTTAATGGCCACGACATGTGATTCCATTTTTTGATTCATACTAGAAATATCAGCGCGGAGCTCCTTGAAATGGCCATCTATTGCCTCCATATGCTTACTTACCTTGGATAACATGTCTTCCACCATTGAACCACTAGACTCTGGCTCACGGTTCCTTAGAGGAACATATAGACCGCTTCTGCCATTCTTGTACTCCTCATGCTTATTCCAGTCTCCATTGTCTCTGTATCGGCCTCGGTTGTAATTGTTATCCTTGTAGTAGTTCCAACCTTGGTTTCCCTGACCTTGACATCAAGAGTCTTGGTTAGACCCTTGGGTGTTAGACCAAAAACCCTCCCCTTGATCATTCAGATAATTAACTTCCATCTCAGATTCTTGTTCACCTCCATCATTTCTCGGGGCCTTACCCTAAGAACCCATAACATTTACCTTTTCAGCCCTGGCTCCTATCAAATGCTTAGCAAGAAACCCCATTGTGGTCTTTATTTCAACAATATCCTGAAATCGCTCTTCATCCTTCCTTCTTTGCTCTGCAAACATACCTACCGCATAAGTATCAGTGGAGTATCTAACACTCTTGTGTTCCATGCGCGGTTGGTTTTAGTGATTCTGTCTAGTAGCTCAGCAGTTTTAGCATAAGTGTGACTCATAAATATTCCACTAGACACGGTATCAGCCACCGCCTTGGTGTTAGCATTTAGAGACCTATAGAAAATTTCCAGCAATGTATCATTTAGGATCCTATGGTTGGGCACCCTTTTGAGCTTCTTGTTGATCCTCAGCCATGTATCGTGAAGTGCCTCAGAACATAACTACCTAAAGTTGTATATCTCATCTTTTAGCTGCAAAACTCTGGAAGGTGGGAAAAATCTTTCAAGAAAAGCTCGTTTCAACTCCCTCCATGTAGTGAAAGAATTGTTGGGTAGTTCTACCAACTAGAGCATTGCCTCACTCCCTAATGAAAGGGAAATAACCTCAGTCGAATTGCATCCTAACTCACTCCCTGTTGTATATAAGCTTTTCAGATACCCACGAAATTTTTCAAGTGAATAAGTGCATCATCAGTTGCATGACCCGTGAATATTCCCTTCATGTTGAGCAGTTGGATCATAGCACTAGTAATATCAAAATTTTCCCCAGAAGGCAAAGGGGGAGGGACAATAGCTCCAGTGGCACCGACTTCGTCAATATCAACATCATCATCCTCATCGAAATACTAGTGTCTCTGTTGTTCTAGAACTCTGTTCCTTCTAGCTCGCTCTACAACTTTAACAAAAATGCATCATATCTACGTACACATACCCAGAATTTGCATATTTTCTTAGCTTTAACATTAAAAGTGCCTAAAATCACGACACATCATTGGGATAATCACTTGCTCCTGATCGAGTTTGCCTACAATAACAGTTATCACTCTAGTATCCAGATGGCACCGTTCGAGGCTCTTTATAGGAGGAGATGTAAATCGCCCGTTCGGCTGTCAGATGCTTTGAGGTTGGTGAGGCAGCTATGATAGGGCCAGAATCAGTTCATGAGGCTATGGAGAAGGTTCAATTGATAAGGGACAGGCTGAAAACTCCCCAGAGTTGCCAAAAATCTTATACAGATGTGAGAATAAGAGAATTAGAATTTGAAAGTCGATGGTTGGGTATTTCTGAGAGTGTCTCCCATGAATGGAGTAATGCGGTTCAAAAAGAAAGGGAAACTTAGTCCCCACTATGTTGGCCAGTATTGGGTTGTAAGAAGAGTTGGCAATGTGGCGTATGAATTGAAGTTGCCATCGGAGTCATCTTCCATGCATCCTATGTTTCATGTATCGCTTTTGAAGAAGTGTTTGGGTGATCCAGGTCTAGTTTTCCCGGTGGACAGTGTTGTTGTGAAAGACAACCTTAGCTATGAGGAGGTTCTGGTGGAAATATTAGATCGTCAGTTTCAGAGGCTAAGGAAAAAGAAAGTAGCTTCAATTAAAGTGTTATGGAGGGATCAGCATGTTGAAGGAGCTACGTGGGAGGCCAAAGCAAATATGATGGCTAGATACCCATATTTATTCTCGATCGGCTTAATTCTGACTTGAGGTATCAGTTTTGCCCTAAAACACTATTTAATTTTCATGTTCAGTTCATGTTTCCAAGTTTTTTTATGTATATAGATGTGTATGTGAACTATGAAATCAGTTTAGCTATGTGGTTTTAATCGGAGATAGTCATTCTGTTAGTTTTTGGTTTAAATGATCAGTATATGGGTGTAATGATTGCATGTCTCTATTTTTTGTATGTTTCAAACATTCGAGGACGAATATTACCAAGGGGAAGATATTGTAATACCCCGAAAATGCCTAATATTAGACCCGGGGTAAAAAAATGGAAGTTGACTGAAAATTGGGAAAAGGTTGCAGGACGGATGACCCAACGGATCGTTGGTCGAACCAACGCCCCGTTGGAGCCAGTCGTACGAAGTGAAGGACTAGTGATAGTGTAAATAATGGGTGATGTAACGACTTTTTGCTGGGAATAATGAGTCATTGTTTGTAACCATGGTGGGTACTAAACTTTGACATTTGGGGATGTAACGGGTCATCCCACGACCTGCAGTCACGAGTCGCGGTAAGGGAATATATATTTTTTCCAGTGGGTCTAACGGAAACTAATCACGACTCGTTGGATGAAGTAACAAGTCATGGTGAGGCTCGTTGTGATGAGAAGTTCAGGATCTTCAGGAGCAAACGACGATCGAACCTACGACCCATTAGATGAAAGGACGACTCGCCTTGTAGAGTCGTGGGTTGAATCCGAGACAGGGTCTTGGAAGTGCAGGTGACCAATCGTACCACGAGTCATGGTATCCTCCAACGACTCGTTGGTACATCCAGTGCAGATCTTTTAGGGTATTTCATTAAGGGTATTTTCATCATTCCTATGCTCTGAGGCCCTAAAGTACGTCGTTTTATGTTATTTTCTGAGTATGTTAAAATAGGTTAAGCCCTCCTAACCTATTCATTCTCATGCATGCAATGTTAGGAAGATTTAAGAGTGATCAAGCTAGTTCTCAAGATCTTCTTCATCAATTCTCCCTTGGGCTTTTAAAGAGTGTTGAAATTCGATCTTACCCAGGTATGTAGGGTTATGAATGAGTGTTTTCATTCACACCCATGCCCAATTTCTCCTAATTCATGAAATTTGATCAAAAATCGTATGGTGGTTTTACTTAAATCTTGTGGAATTCTATTGATTTACTAGTGGGTTATTATATTTCGTGATTTACATCATATTTTATGAATTTTGATTAGATTCCACAACTATTTTGATTATAAAATTATTGATTTCGATTTCTACTAAATTTCGCGTAATTATGTATGATCCATGATGAATCGAGTTATGATCTTTATTACAATTATTAATATTCACAATTCCATCATGATTTATGATTTTAAATATGGATTTATTCAAATACCCATTCTAATTTTATGATTTGCAAGTATATGCATGATCTACAAGTATGCATGAACCTCATGATTTACGATTTATGATTATGGCCGACTCATGGGCCTTACTTTCATGGCTAGTTCACGGATTTCAAGCATGTTTATGATTATCATGATTTAATTAGCCCATGAATCTCATGTATATTATACTATGAGCACTATATATGTTTTGGGAGTAGTATTTAACATCGAGTAGGTTCGGGGCCTAGGTTCTTCCTAAGATCTCATAACTATGTGCCACCGTAGGATATGTTGGGACCTCCCTTGTGATTGTCCCCTTGACAAAATGGCCCTTCTTATGTGTGGTCATGCCCATTATGGTTCTACCCTTGGCAAGGTACGGACACCCTCCCGACTAGAGTTACAAGTCGGGCTCCATGTGTGCTCACATGGGGTATGTTGGTTAAGAGAATCTCCCGCTGTTCCTCATGATTTATGCATGTTTATGATTATGTATATTGGCTCAAGTCATGTTAAATGATGCTTTTCCTCTTATGATTATGATTGCGATTGTATTATGAATTTTGAAAACCTTGAGCCTTATGTTATGTTACGATATTTATGTTATGAGCATGTTATCCTACTCTTATGATGATATACGAGTTTTATATATTTTAAATGTCTGTTTACTTACCTTGCGAACTCGGTACATTTCACGTACTGATCACATACTTTCTATGTTGTATCATTTTATGATACAGGACCCAACTCTCAGGCTCATCTCGATCATTAGTCCATCTCAGAGTTAGCTATCATCCTTGTTGATGAGTCCTCATTTTCCGAGGGCCATATGTCCAGACATTTATTTTCTCTTTTGTTTCAGTTTGGCCGAGTTAGTTGGGGATGTTGTCCCATCAACCCATTTGATATGATAAAGACTTGCAGACAGATTGTAGTACTCAACTGATATGTATGTCTACTACTTTCTGCTTATCATGCTATGTTATGTTACGTTTAGGTTTCCACTATATCGCATGTTCAGTTTTCCCGCCTTAAGTGATATGTAGTTAGAGATATGCTTATGCCATGGGTCAACTTGGGGCCTCTTGGGGTTCCTTGTGCTGTGTTACGATCTGGGTCTATGTTCGGGTCGTGACATTTTTACATAGACAATTAGTTGAGTTAAACAAATCATGTACCCTTACAGCAAATGAATTCCCCCTCTCACAGATATAGTAAAATATATAACGTGGGACTGAACAAGCAAGACTCTCACTCTCACACAGAAGTTCCAAATACTGCATATAGGATACCATAGACTTGCCCTTATTTTTTCTACATCGGCATGTCAGATGGTCAGGTTAGAATCACTATAGGACTTGCTTCTGCTTGTAATGTAGGTTTTCGGGATGGGTATGGTGATATGGGATCTTTTTAAGTGACTAAACCCTTCCTTGGCACTACATACACGTGGTTCCATTTTTTTCACTTTTTTTTTACCCTTTTTGCTTCTTTCACTTTTTCCTCCCTTTTCACCCTTTTTATGCACTTGTATGAGTTTGGTGTGTTTCTTCAAGCTTTTCATGCATCACTCTCTTTTTTAGAATTTTCTTTTTTAATTTTTTCTTTTCTTTTTCTTTTTCTTGGGTCACACCACTTCATTTTTCAACTTTTTTTTTCTTTTCTCTCCATTTTTTACCTTACCACTATTTATGTACCCCTACTCTAGCTACCCTCAACTTAGGCATTTTTCCTTTGTTGAGATTCACAATGTCTAAGGAGGGACCAGGGCCAAAATAGGTTCATTATAAAAATGGGTTTGGTTAATTAGTTAATCAAAGAAAAATCGTCTATTTAAGGCTGATAATGCTCAAACCACACCTCTTACTGAAGTGAGAAGCAGACGTGGTCAATGAAGAACCTAACAAGAGGTTGAGCTATATCCCACTAGGAATAGGGAGACTGGATTATAGCCGGTAACTGAACTTGTTGTCACGCCCCAGAACTAGGGTAGGGTGCAACTGACATTCGATTCATGGTCGATCGAGAAGCCGACTATATAACATCTATAAATGTAACTCTAAGACTGATCAAGCCACCTATCATAACCAACCAGAATAAAATACTGGGCCAATAATGCCTTGAAAATTATAAATATGGAACCTGGAAAGCCGACAAGGCTACAACAAAGCTAAAAAAAAGTAGTGAAAAATCAATACGACTAAATAACCCATACTACTAAACAAACTAGTCCACATCAGCCTCTACAGAGTAAACAAACTGAAATGCACGGGACAGGGCCCCGGCCTACCCATGTTGTACACAAAACTGAAAATAGTCCACATCAGGACATGGCTCCTGGAAGAGAGGAGCATACCACTATTCTGCAGAAATCTGGCTCCTACTACGTTTGATGATCTGAGCCTCAGCCTGTACCTGTAGCACGATTGCGGGAAGGATCCCAAGATGAAGGGACGTCAGTATGAATAAAATGTACTTGTATGTAAGGCTTAAAACTGTAAACATGTAAGATAAAAATGATAACTAGGCTTGAAATAAGGAGTAGTAACAACCTAAAATTCTGAAAATAGAAACCTGACAATAACTCATTATTGAAGTATAAATGCAACCATCTAATGCACAACAAAGACTATAACTGAAATTTCAACAGACTGCCGACCATAAAATCTATACAAACCGTCTAGCCAGTATACCAAACCAGGGTAAAAATAAAAATGCCTCCAGCCGGTGTACTATACCGGGGTAAAAATAAAAATGCCTCCAGCCGGCATACCATCCGGGGTAAACTTCGTCCAGCCGGTGTACCACAACAGGGTAAAATCAATAAGACCTCCATACGGTGTAACACACCGGGGTATAAGCAATAAAGCTTAGACAAAATCATAAATGGAGCCGATATGGCTTAATACTGGACCAGCTCAATACATACAACATAGAAAAGACGAATACTAAACATGTGGCCTGTATAAGCCTCCTTCTTAATGCATCACTGGAACTGAGTACATATAACATGCAAAGCTAAAAAAAATAGAACTTAAATGCATGCTATAAAAACTTGTAGGAATCATAAGGAACTACGAATAACCTAAGAGTTTCAACAAAATTTGTGGATCGTCTCCACGGGACATTATAACTTAGAAACCCGCTAGCTTTTCGTTCGGCTTAAGGGAAAGGGATTATGAAATCTCCCCTTGGCCTGAAATATTTCAAAACATACACATAATATAAAGGGCAACCATAACTAGGTAAACCTAATTCGGTAAGCTTGTTTAGCCTCAATAGCTTGCGACGTCTTTACGTGGCTTAAAATCGTTTACATGTCCTCATCTCGGCTCTTTCACCAATTTCAGTTAGCAACCAGACCTTTAAACACATTTAAAATCACATATATATATACACATGACATACAGTAAGGACCAGCTAACAATGCCCACGCTGAGGGGTCTCCAACTCCATGTACAACTACGACAACAATCAACACAATATCACACTTTAGGTGTCTCACTTCGGCTAGGCATAATCTTAACATTTATCCTCAATAAAACATGTGAATTTTAAAGCTTAAATTAAGCTTAACATACTGCCTCAAGACTTTTAAATAGGTTGCTGTCTCTTTCAATTCACAACACCTGAATCGTGCCCAAAAGAATGATAGACGGGGCGCCTTACATACCCTTCTCCGATGGACTTTTCTCTTGCCGATTTCCTGTCTCAATGATCAGCCTTCAACCCCCTTAATCCAGTGGTTTTATAGGTGAACAACAAGATTAATCTATATCAATAAAAATGCAGCCAACATAACTAATCATAGGCAGTCGAAATAGCAACAACAACACACGGCAACATCAACAACATTAGCAATTTTCTTAACTGATTTTGACTAACTTTTGAGGGATAAAACAGAGGAAATTTTACCTTAGTTTTTTTGTGGTTGTACCCCTCAATATGAAGTATAATTCCAGAAAAAGAAACAGCCAAAAAGCCTAAGGAAAATGAGCAAATCTCAACTAACAAACAGTCTATTGGCAGCTCACTTAGCTGCCAATTTCCATATTTTCGCTTTGCAATTTGAGAGGTTTAAAAGGGGAGAAATTCTTACCTTTTCTCCTGATTTCAACACCTACTCAAAGATGGATATATAGGAAGTACAAATAGATTTTGAAACGCAAAAAAACTTCTTCAAAACCTTGCCAAAACGAGCTCCAAAACAGCCCCCCTAACATACTTGGCAAGGTAATCTCAACTTATCTTGTGATTTTCTTGAACCTTGCTTGATGTTCCTCCTTGATTTTCTTTGTCCTAGCTGCTGGAATTGAGAGAGAAATGGAATCCTTCGCAAGCTGTTCGATTTATATTTGGCTGGAATTGTTTTCTACTAGGGAAAATTAGATTTTAAAGTAAATAGGGCGGTGGAGGCGCTAGGGCGTCATGCCCGCGTCACCGCTCATGATGGTTCGATAAAATTCCCATAACCTTTTACTCCGAAGTCCGATTGACAAGAGGTTTTATGTTTTGAAAACTAGACTCAAATACCTTTAATTTGATAGGTTTTGGGGCTTCTAATTCATTATATATTTGGATATATGGTCGTTTGAAGTTGACCCTTACTTATGAACTTCACATACTCTTTGTTTTATTTTGATCGTATACATTTCCCTTGACACCTACGAGCAATATACAACCCGTACTTTCCCTAACCTAGCATAAAACATCAAATAGTTACCAATAAAAATTTTAGGTGTTATATTCTCCCCCCCTTAGGAACATTCATCCCCGAATGGCAATTAATTTCACTTAATATGCATCAAAATAGATACTCAGTAACTTAAGTATCAAACACATACCTTAACATCACGTCGACATCGTAAATAGGTGAGGATATTTATTCTTCATTTCCTCCTCAGCCTCCCTAGTCACTTCCTCAATGCTATTACTCACCATAATACTTAACTGAGGTGACTTCTTTGGTTCGAAATTTCCTGACTTGCCGGTCAAGAATAGAAACTAGAACCTCAGTGTAGGTCATCTCCTCAGAAATTCGGACATCATCGATAGGCATAACACGAGTTGGGTCTCCTATACACTTCCGCAACATCGATACATGAAATACTGGGTGGACTGCCGCTAACTCCGGTGGCAGCTCCAACTCATAGGCCAGTTTTCCTATCCTGCGGATAACTCTATAGGGTCCAACATATCTAGGACTCAGCTTGCCTTTTCGGCCAAATCGCATGACGCATTTCATAGGTTACACTTTCAGGAAGACCCAATCATTAACAGCAAACTCCAGTGCTCGACGATGTACATCTGCATAAGACTTCTGCCTGCTCTGGGCTGTCTAAAGTCGATCTCTAATAAGTTTCACCTTGTCAATAGCTTGCTGCACTAAGTATGGCCCCAATAACTCTGCCTCACTGAGTTCAAACCAGCCCACTAGTGACCTGCATTTTCGCCCATATAAAGCTTCATATGGAGCCATCTGAATACTTGCCTGGTTGCTGTTATTATAGGCGAACTCAATCAAGGAAACATAATAATCCCATCTTTCGCCAAAATCTAAAACACAGGCACGTAACATGTCTTTAAGCGTTTGAACGGTGCATTCAGCCTGTCCGTCTGTCTGAGGATGAAATGCGGTACTGAGGGTTACCTGAGTGCCCAGGCCTTTCTGGAAAGACTTCCAAAAGTTTGCTATGAACTGAGCACCTTTGTCAGAAATAATGGACAAGGGGACGCCATGTAGGCGAACTATCTCTTGTATATAAAACCTAGCATAATCCTCTACAGCATATGTGGTCTTAACTGGCAAGAAGTGAGCTGATTTAGTTAATCTATCAACAATTACCCAGATAGAATCATGCTTCCTGCTCGTTCTAGGAAATCCTGTAATAAAATCCATATTAATCACCTCCCACTTCCAGGATGGTATTTCTATGTCCTGCACCAAACCTCCAGGCCTCTGGTGCTCAACCTTTACCTGTTGGCAATTGGGACACCGAGTCACAAGACTGGTGATGTCCCTTTTCATGCCATTCCACCAATATAGCTGCCTCAGGTCACGATACATCTTTGTGGCACCTGGGTGTACTGAATATCGAGAATAATGAGCTTCATTCATAATTTGTTCCCGCAGTTCACCCACATTAGGTACATATAGATGGCCCTGGTATCTAAGAACTCCATCGGGTCCACAATCAAATAGGCACTGCTTCTGTTTCGGTATACTGTCTCTCAGTAAGACTAACTCTGCATCATCATATTGTTGTTGCTTAACTTCACTACCAAAGATGATTCTGCTGTGTTTTTGAAAATAACACCCCCATCTTTGGAATTCGGTAACCGAATTTGTAAGTCAGCCAACTGCCGTAGATCCTTCATCATTTCAATCCTGTCGACCTGAATATGACTCAAGCTACCCATAGACTTGTGACTTAGCGCATCAGCTACAACATTTGCCTTGCCCAGATGATACAGAATGCTAACGTCATAATCTTTCAGCAATTCTAACCACCTTCTCTGGTGTAAATTCATCTCCTTCTGCTAAAATAAATACTGGAGGCTCTCATGATATGTGAAGATATCAACATGTACTCCATATAAGTAATGGCGCCAAATCTTCAATGCAAATACCACTGCGGCCAACTCAAGATCATGGGTAGGATAATTTTGCTCGTGCTTCCTCAACTGTCTAGAGGCATAAGCAATGACCTTGCCGTGTTGCATCAGAACACAACTTAGCCCAACTCTTGAAGCATCACAGTAGACTACATAACCCTCGACACCCTCTGGAAGAGTCATGACAGGTGATGAAGTCATCCTATCCTTCAATTCCTGAAAACTTCGCTCACATGCCTCTGTCCACTGAAACTTAGCTGCTTTATGAGTCAACTTTGTCAATGGTGCAGCGATAGTGGAGAAACCTTCCACAAATCAGCGATAATAACCTGCTAACCCTAGAAAGCTGCAAACCTCTATAGGATTCAAGGGTCTGGGCCAAGTCTTTACTTCCTCTATCTTCAGACTATCCACTCTTATACCTTCAGCTGTAATTAAATGACCAAGGAAAGCCACAGATGTTAGCCAAAACTCACATTTAGAAAATTTAGCATATAACCTGTGCTCCTGTAGAGTCTGTAATACTACTCTCAAATGACCTGCATGCTCGGCCTTAGATCGCGAGTAAATCAGAATATCATCAATGAAGACGATCACAAATACATCAAGAAAAGGCCTAAACACTCGATTCATCAGGTCAATAAAAGCTGCTGGGGCATTAGTAAGACCAAATGACATCACTAAGAACTCATAATGGCCATATCTAGTCCAGAAGGCAGTCTTGGGGATATAAACTTCCCTAACCCGTAAATGATGGTACCCGGATCTCAAATCAATCTTTGAGAAGCATCTGGCACCCTGTAATTGGTCAAATAGGTCATCAATCCTGGGAAATGGGTACTTATTCTTAATCGTAACCTTATTTAGCTACCTATAGTCGATACACATTCTTAACGACCCATCTTTTTTTCGCACAAAGAGAACTGATGCACCCCAAGGCGATACACTGGGTCGAATGAATCCCTTCTCGAGCAGATCTCTCAGCTGCTCCTTTAATTCCTTGAGCTCTCCTGGAGCCATTCTGTAAGGAGGGATCGATATAGGCTGAGTACCTGGAAGTAGATCAATAGCAAAATCTATCTCCCTTTCAGGAGGAATTCCAGGCAAATCCTCTTGAAAGACCTCAGGAAACTCATTTACAATTGGAATTGACTGGAGAGTCGTAGGCTCACATTCCAAGTTTCTTACTTGAACCAAGTGAGAAATACAACCCTTAGATATCAACTTTTGAGCCGTAAGGTATGAAATAAACTTACCTTTAGGCATAGCGATATCACCTTGCCATTCCCGGACTGGCTCGCCATGAAAATTGAATCTGACAACCTTAGCTCTAGAATCAACATTAGCATAACATGCCACGAACCAATCCATAACCAAAATTACATCAAAATCAACCATTTCAAGCTCAACTAGATCAGCTAAGGTTGATCTATCACATACCAATACTATGCAGTTTCGGTAAACTCGTCTAGCTAACACAGATTCACCAATTGGCGTAGAAACAACAAATGGTATAGATAATAACTCAGGGACTGTCTCAAACTGACTCGCAACCAATGGTGTGACATAAAAGAGTGTAGAACCAGGATCAAGTAAGACATATACTGCACAAGAATAGATAATTAAAGTACCTGTAACAACATCAGGTGAGGCCTCTTGGTCCTGTCGACCGCCCAAAGCATAAAATTGATTCCGGGTTGCCCAAGAACTAGAAGCCTCTCTCCTTCTGCCTCTTCCATGGCCTGTTTCTAGATGAGGATCAGGTCTGGGTGGTCGAACAGAGGATGAAGAAGCAACCGCTGATCGCACCTGATCCATCTCGAGCCTATCTGAACAATCCCTCATAAAGTGGCTTCCCACAATGATAACTTACATTCTGCCCCTGACGACACTGACCTGAATGAGATTTCCTACACTGGGGACATGGCGGCAATGGTGGTCGCCTCTGCCTTGCCCACTCCTGTCGTCGAGAGCTAGATGGAGTTGGGCCTTGGTCCCTTCTCTGTCCCTAAAACTGAGGTGGGCCACCCCCTATTGGCCTAACTCACTGCCTTGATGACTGAACCACTGGGTCACCCTGCGGTCTTCTGTAAGGACCCACAATCCTAGCTCTCTTCCGTTGCTCATGCTGTCTCCGATTATCCCGTAAGTGATGAACCAAATCCTCTGCCCTCTGGGCGAAAGCTTGAATTCGTGAAATGTCCATATGCTCATAAGTAGATACCCCTAAGCATTCTCGAGCTATATGAAGCCCCAACCCTAACACGAACCGATGAACTCTATCCTCCATTGTCTGAACCATGTGAGGAGCATACCTGGCAAAAGAATTAAACTAAAGACAATACTCACGCGCACTCATACTTCCTTGCTCTAGGTTGAAGAACTGCTCAGCTCGAGCCTGTCGAAGCTCCCGGGGTAGATAGTGGTGCATAAAGGCCTCAGAAAACACTTCCCACTCAGCTGGTGGTGCATCAGCTCCTCTGGATCGAGCCCAAGCCTCATACCACAATATGGCCACGTCACGTAGTCCGAAGGCCGCCAACTCTACTTCCTTAGTCGTTGTAGCTCGCATCACCTTTAACACCCTATAAGTCTGATCAATAAAGTCCTGAAGATCCTCGCTCGGGTATGATACGGTGAATATAGGAGGGCTCAAACTCAAGAACTTGCGGGCCCTGGAACTCTCCATTGTCTGGCCTCTATGTCTCTCCATAGCCTCCAACCGGTCGCTCTTGACCTGCGGCTATACGAGCCATCAGCTGAACAACTTCCTCAAGACCATGTCCTTCCGGAACAATTGGAGGTACCATAGGCGTGGGAGGGTCTGCCACTCTACTACCCTCAAGTACTGCTGGTTCGGGAGAAGCTGGAGTTCTATCTGCCATTGCCCTGGCCGGTGCGGGAGGAACTGTAATATCTGGGGCAGGAGATTCACTCTGAGACTTTGACCTGTCTCTCTGATCCACTGGAGGGAGACTAGTACCCTCCCCAACGGCTATGCGAATCAACCTTGTAGTCATCTTCCTTGTCACAGGCATACCCTGAAACAATAACACGATTTAGATATCACAATACTTATGAGCTCGACCTATTGCACGAACTATTAGTAAAAGAAGTTAAACAATTCCTAAATGTCGTGTAGCCTCCTAATTATAAGTATGGTGCACAACATACCCATAAGCAATACTCTACTAGACACGGCTTTGTGGACTCCTTAGGATACGAATTTGCTCTGATACCAAGTTTGTCACGCCCCAGAACTAGGGTAGGGCGCAACTGGCACCCGATTCATAGTCGATCGAGAAGCCGGCTATATAACATCTATAAATGTAACACTAAGGCTGATCAAGCCACCTGTCATAACCAACCAGGATAAATACTGGGCCAATAATGCCTTGACAATTATAAATATGCAACCTGGAAAGCCGACAAGGCTATAAAAAAGCTAAAAAAATGCAGTGAAAAATCAATACGACTAAATAACCCATACTACTAAACAAACTTGTCCACATCAGCCTCTACAGAGTAAACAAACTGAAATTCATGGGACAGGGCCCCGACCTACCCATGCTGTACACAAAACTGAAAATAGTGCACATTAGGATATGGCTCCAGGAAGAGAGGAGTATACCACTATTCTGCAGAAATCTAGCTCCTACTACATTTGATGATCTGAGCCTCGGCTTGTACCTGTAGCACGATTGAGGGAAGGATCCCAAGATGAAGGGACGTCAGTACGAATAAAATGTACTGGTATGTAAGGCTGAAAATTGTAAACATGTAAGATAAAAATGATAACTAGGCCTGAAATAAGGAGTAGTAACAACCTGAAATTCTGAAAACAGAAACTTAACAATAACTCATTATTGAAGTATAAATGCAATTATCTAATGCACAACAAAGACTATAACTGAAATGTCAACAGACAGCCGACCATAAACACTATACAATCCGTCCAGCCAGTGTACCAAACCGGGGTAAAAATAAGAATGCATCAAGCCGGCGTACTATACCGGGGTAAAAATAAAAATGCCTTCAGCTGGCGTACCATACCGGGGTAAACTCCGTCCAGCCGGTGTACCACAACTGGGTAAAATCAATAAGTCCTCCAGCTGGTGTAACACACAGGGGTAAAATCAATAAAGCTTAGAAAAAATCATAAATGGAGACAATATGGCTTAATACTGGACCAGCTCAATACATACAATATAGAAATGACGAATACTAAACATGTGGCCTGCATAAGCCTCCTTCGTAATGCATAACTGGAACTGAGTACATATAACATGCAAAGCTAAAAAAAATAGAACATAAAAGCATGTTGTAAAAACTTTTATGAATCATAAGGAACTACGGATAACCTAATAGTTTCAACTAAATTTGTGGATCGTCTCCACGGGACATTAGAGCTCAGAAACCCGCTAGCTTGTCGTTCGGCTTAACGGAAAGGGATTATGAAATATTCCCTTTGCCTGACATATTTCAAAACATACACATAATATAAAGGACAACCATAACCAGGTAAACCTAATTCGGTAAGCTCGTTTACCCTCAATAGCTTGCGACGTCTTTACGTGGCTTAAAATCGTTTACACGTCCTCATCTCGGCTCTTTCACCAATTTCAGTTAGCAACCAGACCTTTAAACACATTTAAAATCACATATATATATACACATGACATACAGTAAGGACCAGCTAACAATTCCCACGCTGAGGGGTCTCCAACTCCATGTACAACTACGACAACAATCAACACAATATCACACTTTAGGTGTCTCACTTCGGCTAGGCAAAATCTTAACATTTATCCTCAATAAAACATGGGACTTTTAAAGATTAAATGAAGCTTAACATACTACCTCAAGACTTTTAAATAGTTTTCTGTCTCTTTCGATTCACAACACATGGATCGTGCTTAAAAGAATGATAGACGGGGCGCCTTACATACCTTTCTCCGATGGACTTTTCTCTAGCCGATTTCTTGTCTCAATGATCAGCCTTCAACCCCCTTAATCCAGTGGTTTAATAGGACAAAAAAAAGCTTAATCTATATAAAAATGAAGCCAACATAACTAATCAGAGGCAGTTGAAATAGCAACAACAACACACGGCAACATCAACAACATTAGCCATTTTCTCAACTAATTTTTCACTAACTTTATAGTGAGAAAACAGAGGAAATTTTACCTTAGTTTTTCTGTGGTTCTACCCCTCAATGTGAAGTATAATTCTAGCAAAATAAACAGCCAAAATCCTAAGGAAAACAAGCAAAACTCAGCTAACAAACAGTCCATTGGCAGCTCACTTAGCTGCCAATTTCCAGATTTTCGCTTTGCAATTTGAGAGGTTTAAAAGGGGAGAAATCCTTACCTTTTCTCCTGATTTCAACACCTACTCAAAGATGGAAATGTATGCAGTCCAAATAGATTTTGAAACGTAAAAAACTTCTTCAAAACCTTGCCAAAACGAGCTCCAAAACAGCCCCTAACATACTTGGCAAGGTAATCTCAACTTATCTTGTGATTTTCTTGAACCTTGCTTGATGTTCCTCCTTGATTTTCTTTGTCCTAGCTGCTGGAATTGAGAGAGAAATGGAATCCTTAGCAAGATGGTCGATTTATATTTTGCTGGAAATGTTTTCTACAAGGGAAAATCAGATTTTAAAGTAAATAGGGCGGTGGAGGCGCTAGGGCGTCATGCCCGCGTCACCGCTCATGATGGTTCGATAAAATTCCCATAACCTTTTACTCCGAAGTCTGATTGACAAGCGGTTTTATGTTTTGAAAACTAGACTCTAATACCTTTAATTTGATAGGTTTTGGGGCTTCTAATTCATTATATATTTGGATATATGATCATTTGAAGTTGACCCTTACTTATGAACTTCACATACTCTTTGTTTTTTTTTGATCGTACACATTTCCCTTGACACCTACGAGCAATATACAACACGTAATTTCCCTAACCTAGCATAAAACATCAAATAGTTACCAATAAAATTTTTGGGGGTGTTATACTTGTAAGGTAGTTACTTCAAAATAGGGTGATTCTAAATAAATCAATAATAAAAATAATTATCAAAAATCTTGTTTTGAATCAATATTAAAGGATAACTAGGGTTTGTATTCCCCATGGGTTCATAACTGCTTCGGGTATACACTCGTGATTATCACCAGTACTTACTTATAGAATTGATAACTTAGGTTCATTCAAACGATCGACCAGTCCCAATTGAATGACTATACTAAATCACTCGACCAAGTCTTATGAGCAGTTTCAAACTATCCGTTAACATTAAGTCCCATATTTAACTATCCTACTACCACAACTCAAGTTAATACAATGATCATCAAGATCAAGGCTCCGTTGTAATTCTCTTTTCCTAATCTCTACCTCTTCGACCAAAGAAAGTAATGAATTCGGTCATGTCCTAACATTGCGCATCGTTAAGAAATGTTTAAGCATGAAGAGAATATAATATAAGTGTTTTTATTGGTTTTAAGATCACTTTGTGTAACCCTAGCTCGTTAATTCACCATGGTTCCCACAACCCTAGCTTTGGAGGTTTTAGACTCTCATAGTTGAAAGGTTGTGATTAGCATTCATGATTAAGAATAAAAATCAATACTTACAATAATGATTGAGAAAAAACACTTCCTTCAATTACTCTAGAAAAATCTTGAAAAAACAAGTAGCAAGAACAAGATGAATTCAAGAACAGGTTGATCACAATTTAAGACCAACTCAATCCTCCCTTTCTAAAGGTTTCTACTCTCTAAACTATCAAACTGATGTCCTCTATAAAAATAAAACCTAAGACATATTTATACAGACACAAGAATCCTTTTCCTAAGCCAACAAGGTGAATTTCCATATCTGTCGCCGCCAGTGCCATGACTCTACCTACGATCCGTAGCATGCTCCTACGATCCGTAGCTTCCTCCTGTACAATCTCAGCTGGCTAAATTATGGCTAAGTGTTGGATCTGGGTACGACTCGTACCATCAACTCACGACTCGTACTGAGCTCCCGTACTTTGAATAAGATATTTTGAAGGTTTTCTAAAGTTCATCACGACCCGAATGGTACGAGTCTTACCTTCGTCTTATAAGTCGTACTTCCTTCTCATAGCAGGAGCCAAACTCAGATGCAATTCTTCTGGATTTCATCACAACGTTCTCATCACGACTCGTACAAGCCTTCTATAAATCGTACTGGGACTCATGGGTCACATCTGCTCAACCTTATCTTTCAGCAACTTCTCCCGACCACCAGTACGACTCGTAGGTCCTTCCTGCGATTCGTGTTGTAGTCTGTGCTTTTTTCCCATTTTGCACTTTTTATGCTATCTTTTACAATTTTAAGTTCCAACACCTGTTTATCCTGTAACAAAAGGAAAAGTACCTAATATCCACATAAATACACCTAAGTCCGTGCTATTTTCTTAGTTTTGAGCGAAGAATGTGCTGTAAGCCCACAATACATCAACACCCTCAACTTAAGACTTTTGCATGTCCTCAGGCAAATAAAAGAAAAACTAAAACACGACGCTCAACTAGAAAATAGACTTAAGTTACTACAACAAATACTCAAACAAACCTGCACTTTCTATACAAACACTATTGACCCGTTCTCATGGAACCATGATGTTGGGCATAATTGCATGCCCAAGTGCTACTTTATAACTCAATTTAGTCTTGTTTATTTACTTATTTATATACATTCTCATGTGATTTTATGTAAATGTGAATATATGCTAACCGACATGATTAGTCCTTGTTTTTAAAGGTTAATAATGCATTTGAGGAACTAATTCATGATTTTGTGAAGTGGAGGAATGGAATCAAGAGAAAAATGTGAAAGTCAACAAGAAAACATGCAATAACTGGCACCCTGTGCGATAGGGGCCGTGGCACGCTGCCAACACGGCAACACTTGGCCGAAAATTGCATATTTTGGCACATTCCAGTGAGGGTGCGCGTTACCTCCGTGTCACGGAGGTCAATTAGGGCGTTCAGCTCCGTGACACGAAGCTGTTCCACCACAGGCCAAATTTTACATTTTTTCAGCATAGTATAAATTGAACCCTTAGCTTCTAAAATCATTTAACACGGGATTTTTCAGAAAACTGCGAAGGAGGCGCTAAGGAGACTTGAAGAACTCCTATTGGGTTCATCTTTTATTGGTTTGTTTTCATCTATTCTTGTAAGTATATTACTCTAAACATATTTTTGAGTATTTGTACAAACATGAGTGGCTAGAACCCTCCATCTAGGGTTGAGGCCACAGATATGATTGTATTTGCTTAAATTCGTTTTGGGTTGAGTTGTTAGTTGTTGTTTTGTCTTACAATCTTTATTATTGTTGTTTTTATGTTTGATCACCATGATAACAAGTGTGTTAGGCATAGGTGAAAGCTTGGAAGAGCAAACCTAGGCAAGAACATAAGAATGTAGGAAGCAAGTTCTTGTCTTTTGATAAGATTTGTGGTTAGGATAGGAATATACCTAATTTACCTTGCTTGGTTGTTAAAATGGGAAGATAGAAAGACACCAACTTAGAATTGTACTCCACCACTTGTAGGAGTAGTTGTGAAGCTAAGTTTGGTTAAATGGTTGGAGGTACGGAAGTCCCCAATCAAGGGCATAAACTCCATAAACCACATCCACGTAGTGAATTGCCCACGAACTAGAAATGACATCCTCGCTAAACAATGTAGTAGTGAGTCTAGTTTTTCATGTTTAGAGATTCGGAAGACCATGAACATGCAATTCCAATTATGTGAGACAACAATTGATAATTTCATACTTAACCCATTAAGAATTGTAGTATTGCATGATTATCCGGCCTTAACTCTAGTTTTGTTTTGTATTGCTTCCAGATTATTTCATGTCACCACTAAGATTTAATTACAAATTATCAAAAACTTCTTAAATCAACCTCTTAACTAACACTTGAAATTGATAATTCGCTGAACCAGTCTCTGTGGGTTTGACATTCTGGCTCTTAAAAGGGGCCACTATATTACTTGTACGACCCGTACACTTGTGGGGCATCAAGTTTTTGGCGTCGTTGCCGGGGACTGGCGTAATTAGTGAATTAAAAATATCTTCTTGTGTTAGTATCTATATATATATATATTTTTTTTTTTTATGCTAAAAAAATTTGTTTTAAATGTATGTTAATTTTTTATTTTTAGTTTGATACCCTTCTTGACATGACATCATGGAATATAAATGGGTTAAATGGTGGATACTCTTATTTTTGTGAGTCTTGTTTGAATTAAGGAGGACCCCACTTATGGCAACACTGTAATACTTGTAATATATGCGGTGGTAAAAATGGCCATTGGAATGGTTGCCCAAATGCATACACTTGCATTATATGTGGAGGTCAAGATAGCCATTGGGATGGCTGTCCAAATGCATATTCCCATCCCCTAAGTCTCTACTATGATCCTTCTGTTACTTTTTATAAGTATACGAATAATGAGAAGGAGGACCTGAAACACCAAGCTCGAATAGAAAACATGCTAAAAACAATTATAGCTAACCAAGTTCAAATGCAAGTTGATCAAGCAAAATTGACAGCCGGCATGAAAGAGCAGCAGTTAGCCGTAAGGAGTTTGGAGTTTCAGTTGGGACAGTTGGCTAGTGCTCAAAATACTAGACCTCAGGGAAGATTGCCAAGTGATGAAGAAGAGATGGAGTATTTCCCATTTGACATTCATGGAGAGATAGATGTTGATGTGGAGAAGGTGTATACAAGTAAGGAGGTCAAGCATAATGTAATTTCAGATTTGAGGTGTATTTTACCCCACTCGAATCATTTTTTGACATTGAGTTTGGTTGAAAACTTAGAAATATAGTCTTCCAAACTTGTGGAGAAAGATATAGAGGGGGAACAAGCCCCATGTATTCTGAAATTTGCTGATTCTGAAAGAAAGAATGACTTCACTTACTTAAGGAGCAATAAATGCCAAAGGTAAAATCTAATGCTTGGTCCTTAGAGTTTTTCACCACCACCCCTAGAGCATAATAGGAAATTAGAAAAGAAATTAGGGGTGAGACTCATATCCTCAAAGTGGAGGAAAAAGTGGTGAAACTTGATACATTGTGCCGCGACTTAAAATTAGGTGCTGCTTGGGAGGCAACCCAAGGGTACCCCAGGTACAATTTTTTAATTTTGCTTTGTGTTGATTGGATTTATTTTATTCTTGTGCTGTTTTTGGTGGAGATTTAAGCACAGATGGAGGGGAAGTCTGAGTACCCGTGGAGGAGGAAGCTAACAAGCATGGAAGAGGAAAAGTGTGGGGTCAAACACCCACTTGTGAAAATTTGAAGAAAAACATGTTGTTAGCTAGGCATAGAGGCTCAGGGAGTATTTCTTACCCTTTTTAATTTTAATTTGATGGTACGGGGACATAGCATGATTCAAGTGTGAGGTGAGGAAAATTTCAAAAATTTTGTGCTTAACGATTTTTGGTGAATGTAATGCTTGTGAGAAATATTTGAAAAACATTTTTGTGAGTCAAGCATGACTTCATCACCCGTTGGTTTTTCTTTTCGGTTCTTTTCCAATGGGGGGTCTTTGAACCGAAGAATAAAAATTTTCTTTTTCTGTATATAGTGTTTTTAGTCATAGTTAGGGACTGTTTCTGACGATGGATGGATGACGACTCTTGAGGAAACATTAGTCAATAGGTTTTGGTTTTTGAACCCGTAGCTAATGAATGGTATGATATTCTTGTTATGTGCTATAAATGATTGTAAGAGGCAAGTATGTTTACTGTTGAAGCATGTAAGAAGTGTATAACTTTGTTTGAGACACCTAGGATCTTGAATTTGACTCTATGTGCTGAAAGCTTAATTTTGCATCTTTGTGATTAGCTGAAGAGTCTGCTGAATGTGTCTTGAATTGAGCATGTGCTATGTGTGTATGATGTTTGAATATTCCATGCTATTGTGGAGTGTCTAGAACTTGCCCGATGTGTATATAAAGCGAAAGGAAGGATGTAGAGTGTAGGAAATGATTTAGGCATTTCTTTAAATGAGCCAAATATTTAATCCTTCCCTTACCTACCTTGAATATTGAATCCTAGTTAGCCCCATTGAGCCTTAAGCCTATTCTTTGATAGCTACAACATAAGCTAAATACTTTTTATTTCATTATCCTTGAAATTGATCCAAAACTCCTAAGCGCTTAAGTGAAAAATCCGAAAGAGTGAAGGAGTGAGAATTGGGAAAAAGAAGGAAAAATAGCAGTTGTGGAAGTTAAGGAAAAACTTAGAGGTGCACTTGTTTGAAAATGCTTGATTATTGGTAGGGAGTAAGAAAAGCAATGAATGAAAAAGGGCTTAAGTACTCCTTACAAATAAGCTAAGTGTGCTTAAAGAAATGGGAACAAGAAGAGGAAAAGTGAAAAGGAGGGTGAAGTAAGAGAAGAAATATTCCTAATGAAGGTGTGATGTATTAAAAGCTCTTGGGGAAGAATGACACAATTATTAAAGAATACCTACCTTCCCTTAGCCTACATTACAACCTAAAAAGTCCTACTTGATTTTACACTCAAACATCCTTAAATTAGTGGAGTAAAATACTAAGGGCAAGCTTATGGGTCATTACATGATGCATGTGAATTCTTTGAGAGAGTGAGCGTAATTTTATTCATATGCCCATACCTGTTGTGTTTTAAAAACTCGCGAGTAAAAATGGGTAACTCTCTTGTTGTGAGGGCACATGTTTAATGAGAGATAACATTCATGTCGGATTTCTTGATCGGTTGACTTGCATGAGTTTTCTAAGATTGAGAGTCAAGTCTTGAGGTTAGGAAGTCTTAACATAGTTGTATTTCATTTCAATGATTAAATCGTGCATGCTCTATTTTTAACTTGCTATCTTAAATAATCATTATAGCCGTAGCTTGAATTATCTTGCTAAATTAGCTATGTCTGAGTCTTCATGTGCATGAGATGTAAAAGGTTTGTTCGAGGACGAACAGGGCTTTAAGTGTGGGGTTGTGATCTTGGGCATAATTGCATGCCCAAGTGCTACTTTATAACTCAATTTAGTCTTATTTATCTACTTATTTCTATACATTCTCATGTGATTTTAAGTAAATGTGAATATATACTAACCAACATGATTAGTCCTTGTTTTTGAAGGTTAATAATGCATTTGAGGAACTAATTCATGATTTTGTGAAGTGGAGGAATGGAATCAAGAGCAAAACATGAAAGTCAACAAGAAAACATGCAATAACTGGCACCCTGCGTGATAGGGGCAGTGGCACGCTGTCAACACGGCAACACTTGGCCGTAAATTGCATTTTTAGGCACATTCCAGTGAGGGTACGCGTTATCTCCGTGTCACAGAGGTCAATGTGGGCGTTCAGCTCCGTGACACGGAGCTGTTCCACCACAGGCAAAATTTTGCATTTTTTCAGCATAGTGTAAATTGAACCCTTAGCTTCTAAAATCATTTAACACGCGATTTTCTGAAAAAAACCGAAGGGAGGCGCGAAGGAGACTTGGAGAACTCCTCTTGGGTTCATCTTTTCTTCATGTCTTTTCATCTATACTTGTAAGTAAACTACTAGAAACATTGTTTTGAGTATTTGTACAAACATGGGTGGCTAGAACCGTCCATCTAGGGTTGAGGCCATGGATATGATTGTATTTGCTTAAATTCGTTTTGGATTGAGTTGTTAGTTGTTGTTTTGTCTTACAATCATTATTATTGTTGTTTATATGTTTGATCACCATGAAAATAAGTGGGTTAAGCATAGGTGAAAGCTTGGAAGAGAAAACCTAGGCAAGAACACAAGAATGTAGGAAGCAAGTTCTTGTCTTTTGATAAGATTTATGGCTAGGATAGGAATATACCTAATTTACCTTGCTTGGTTGATAAAACGTGAAGATAGAAAGACACCAACTTAGAATTGTACTCCACCACTCGAAGGAGTAGTTGTGAAGCTAAGTTTGGTTAAATGGTTGGAGGTACGGAAGTCCCCAATCAATGGCATAAACCCCATAATCCACATCCACGTAGTGAATTACCCACGAACTAGGAATGACATCCTCGCTCAACGATGTAGTAGTGAGGCTAGTTTGTCGTGTTTAGAGGTTCGGAAGACCATGAACATGCAATTCTAATTATGTGAGACAACAATTGATAATTTCATACTTAACCCATTATGAATCGTAGTATCGCATGATTATCCGGCCTTAACTCTAGTTTTGTTTTGTATTGCTTCCAGATTATTTCGTGTCACCACTAAGATTTAATTATAATTTATCGAAAACTTCTAAAACGGACTTCTTAACTAACACTTGAACTTGATAATTTGCTGAACCAGTCCTTGTGGGTTTGACATCCGGCTCTTAAAAAGGGCCACTATATTACTTGTACGACCCGTACACTTGCAAGTTTTGGGGAATATTATCTGAATTGCGGAGGACCCCACTTATGGCAACACTGTAATACTTGTAATATATGTGGTGGTCAAAATGGCCATTGGAATGGTTTCCCAAATGCATACACTTGCAAAATATGTGGAGGTCAAGATGGCCATTGGGATGGCTGTCCAAATGCATACTCCCCTCCCCCAAGCCCCTACTATGATCCTTCTGTTGTTTTTGATGAATATAGGAATGATGAAAATGAGGACTTGGAACACCAAGCTCGGATACAAAACCTGATAAAACAGGTCCTTGATCAAACAGAAGCAATGAAAGAGGAGATGGAAGTATTGGAATTCAGCAAGAAGAAAATGGAGAGGCCCTAGAAATTATGAGCGTCAAAATCACGGAGAGGATTGCTGAAGCTGAAGCTTGTGGTAAATTGCAGGTAACTGTTTTAGATGATACTCAAGAGGAACTACAAGAACAAGACAAGGGTGAATTTTTGGAAGAAGCCCAACAATTAGAATCTCTTGAAAGTCCCCGTGATAGTCTCACACATATAGCCAATCCATTTATGAAAGAAGAGATAGAGTTCCAACCATTTGAAATTTATGGGGAGATAGATGTTGATGTGGAGAAGGTGTATGCAAGTAGGGAAGTCAAGCACAAAGCAGTTTCAGAATTGAGGTGTATTGTACCCCACTCGAAGCATTTCTCGACATTAAGTTTGGTTGACAACCTAGAAATAGAGTCTTCCAAGCTTATAGAGAAATGTCTAGAGGACGATCAAGCCCCATATATTCTGAAATTTGCTGACTCGGAGGGACAAAATGACTTAGCTTACTTAAGGGCCAATAAGTGCAAAAGACGACATCTACTGCTTGGTCCTTTCATTTTTTCACCACCACCCCTGGAGCATAAGAGGAAACTAGAGAATAAATTAGGGGTGAGATTCATATCCTCAAGGTGGAGCAAAAAGTGGTGAAACTTGATACGTCGTGCCGCGATGAAAAATTAGGCGCTGCTTAGGAGGCAACCCAAGGGTACCATGGATACCATTTTAATGTCTTGCATTTGAGTTGATTTTATTTATTTTTCATCTTGTGTTGTTTTTGGTGGAAAGTTAAGTACAAATGGAAGGTAAGTCTAAGTACCCGTGGAGGAGGAAGCTAAAAAGCATGGAAGAGGAAAAGTGTGGCGTGGGATACCCACTTGTGCAAAAATGAAGAAAAGCATGCTGTTAGCTAGGCATAGAGGCTCAGGGAGTATTTCTTACCCTTTTTAATTTTAATTTGATGCTATGGGGACATAGCATGATTCAAGTGTGGGGTGAGGTAAATTTCAAAACTTTTGTGCTTAATGATTTTGGTGAATGTAGTGCTTGATACACGTGGGAAAATTTTTTTGAGTTGAGCATGCTTCACCACCCATTGGTTTTTCTTTTCGGTTTTTTTCCGACGGGGGGTCTTTGAATCGAAGAATAAAAAAATTTTCTTTGTCTGTATATAATGTTTTTAGTCATAGTTAGAGACTGTTTTCGACGATGGATGGATGATGACCGTCTTGAGGAAAATTAATCAATTGGTTTTGGTTTTTGAACCCATAGCTAATTGATGGCTTGATGTTCTTGTTATGTGTGCTATACATGATTGTAAGATACAAGTGTGGTTAGTGTTGAAGCATGTAAGAAGTGTATAACTTTGTTTGAGACACTTAGGCTCTTGAATTTGACTCAATGTGATTGAAGCTTAATTTTGAATTCTTGTGATTAGCTGAGTAAGAGTTTGTTGAGTGTGTCTTGAATTGAGCATGTGCTATGAGTGTAAGTTTTTCGAATATTCCGTGCTATTGTGGAATGTCTAGAACTTTCCTGGTGTGTATACAAAATGAAATGAAGGATGTGGACTGTAGGAGATGATTTAGGCATTTCTTTGAATGAGCCTAATTGTTATCCCTCACTTTACCTACCTTAAATGTTGAATCCTAGTGAGCCCCATTGAGCCTTAAGCCTATTCTTTGATAGCTACAACATAAGCTTAATCCTTTTCTTTCATTAGCTTTCAATTTGATCAAAAACTCCTAAGCGCTTAAGGGAAAATTCCAAAAGAGTGAAGGAGTGAGATGCATGAAAAAGAAGGAAAAGTAGAAGTTGTGAAAGTTGAGAAAAGGACAAAGGTGCACTTGTGCGAAGATGGTTGATTATTAGTAGGGAGTAAGAAAATAAATGAAGGGAAAAAATTGCTTAAGTACTCCTTACTACTAAGCTGAGTGTGGTTAAAGAAATAGGAACAAAAAGAGAAAATTCAAGATTGAAAAGAATGAGGAGGAAGTAAGACAAGAGATGTCCTTAATGAATGTTGGATGTATTAAAAGTGCTTGGGGGAGATAGTCACTATTATTGGCCAGAATAGTACCTACCTGTCCCTTAGCTTACATTACAACCCATTAATTCCTACTTGATCTTACGTTCATACATCCTTAAATTAGTGGAGTAAAACACTAAGGGCAAGCTTATGGGTCATTACATGATGCATGTGAATTCTTTGTAAGAGCGAGCGTAATTTTTATTCATATATCCATACATGGTGTGATTTGAAAATTCATGAGTTAAAATGAGTAGCTCTCTTGTTGTGAGGGCACATGTTTACTGAAGGATAACATTCATGTTGGATTTCTTCATCAGTTAATTTGCCTGAGTTTGCTTAGATTGAGAGTCAATTCTTGAGGTTAGATAGTCTTAACATAGTTTTACTTAATTTTAAGGAATAAAACTTGCATGCTCTATTTGTAACTTGCTATCTTGCATAGTCATTATAGTCGTAGCTTGAATTATCTTACTAAATTAGCTATGTGTGAGTCTTCATGTGCAAGAGATGTAAAAGGTTTGTTCGAGGATGAATAGGGCTTTAAGTGTGGGGTTGTGATCTTGGGCATAATTGCAAGCCAAAGTGCTACTTTATAACTCAATTTAGTCTTGTTTATCTACTTATTTATATACATTCTCATGTGATTTTATGTAAATGTGAATATATACTAACCAACATGATTAGTCCTTGTTTTTGAAGGTTAATAATGCATTTGAGGAACTAATTCATGATTTTGTGAAGTGGAGGAATGGAATCAAGAGCAAAACATGAAAGTCAACAAGAAAACATGCAATAAATGGCACCCTGCGCGATAGGGGCCGTGGCACGCTGCCAACGCGGCAACATTTGGCCGAAAATTGCATTTTTTGGCACATTTCAGTGAGGGTACCGTTACCTCCGTGTCACGGAGGTCAATTAGGGCGTTCAGCTCCATGACACGGAGCTGTTCCACCATAGGCCAAATTTTGTATTTTTTCAGCATAGTATAAATTGAACCCTTAGCTTCTAAAATCATTTAACACGGGATTTTCCGGAAAATTGCGAAGGAGGCGCGAAGGAGACGTGAAGAACTCCTATTGGGTTCATCTTTTCTTGGTTTCTTTTCATCTATTCTTGTAAGTATATTACTATAAACATGTTTTTGAGTATTTGTACAAACATGAGTGGCTAGAACCCTCCATCTAGGGTTGAGGCCATGGATATGATTGTATTTGCTTAAATTCATTTTGGGTTGGGTTGTTAGTTGTTTTTTTGTCTTACAATCTTTATTATTGTTGTTTTTATGTTTGATCACCATGAAAACAAGTGGGTTAATCATAGGTGAAAGCTTGGAAGAGCAAACCTAGGCAAGAACATGAGAATGTAGGAAGCAAGTTCTTGTCTTTTGATAAGATTTATGGCTAGGATAAGAATATACTTAATTTACCTTGCTTGGTTGATAAAACGGGAAGATAGAAAGACACCAACTTAGAATTGTACTCCACCACTCGAAGGAGTAGTTGTGAAGCTAAGTTTGGTTAAATGGTTGGAGGTACGGAAGTCCCCAATCAAGGGCATAAACCCCATATACCACATCCACGTAGTGAATTACCCACGAACTAGGAATGACATCCTCGCTCAACGATGTAGTAGTGAGGCTAGTTTGTCGTGTTTAGAGGTTCGGAAGACCATGAACATGCAATTCCAATTATGTGAGACAACAATTGATAATTTCATACTTAACCCATTATGAATCGTAGTATCGCATGATTATCCGACCTTAATTCTAGTTTTGTTTTGTATTGCTTCCAGATTATTTCGTGTCACCACTAAGATTTAATTGTAATTTATCGAAAACTTCTAAAATCAACTTCTTAACTAACACTTGAACTTGATAATTTGCTGAACTAGTCCCTGTGGGTTCGACATCCGGCTCTTAAAAAGAGCCACTATATTACTTGTACGACCTGTACACTTGCGGGGCGCAACAAACCACAACAGCTAATGTATTAAAAGAGACTTTAAAACATCACAAACAGGGATCAAAAAATTTCATCTAGCTATCTGTAGGCATTCAAGTCATCACCAATGTTCTTCACACAAACCAACAGTAAAAGAAAACATAATCCATGTACCCTCATAAAAATAAAGTCCCCGCTCAAACGTGAAATGTCAAATATGATATGGGACTAAGAAAGTAAGGCGCTCTCTCTCTCTCAAAGAAGTTACGAGTATTATGTGTCAGATACCATAATATTATACACATTTGCATGGTGTGGTGAGTTCTTTTTTTTAAGCTTTTTAAAAATTTCTTTGAGCTTTATTTTTCAACATTTACAACATTTTTCATCCTTTTCTTTTCATCTCACCACACCTCATTTTCCACAATTTCTTTCTTTTCTTTTCTTTTCCTCTATTCCATTCCTACCTTTTATGCACCCCTACTCTAGCCACCCTCAACTTAAGCATTTTGCTTATGTTGAGGTTCACAATATCTAAGGAAGGACAAAGGTCAAAACAGGTTCATTACAAAAAATTGATACGGTTAATAGGTAAATCAAAGAAACATGGTCTATGAAGGCTCAAACTTGGGATCAAGGGGTTCATGCAACTTTTGGTAGGGAATTATAGGCTAACAATGAGCTATACAAACTATGGCGTATGATCATATCCTAACCATACATCCTTAGCCTATGGAGAGACCAACCAGGAAAGTTCTATATCTACAACATAATACCGAACTGACTAATATACCTCACTCACACATGGTACATGAACTATTTTCACCTCACCTGTCTGGTTTATACATGTCTTAACAAAACTACTCATGCCGACAAAATAAATGACATTCAAAGATCCACAACAATAATGCATGTTGTCACAAATACATAGCTAATGTATCAGAAAATTTTTAAACAAGGTCAATTTTTTACAAAAAACAAAACTGGTGTAATTTTCTTGGCTGAGTACTCCTAAGCTACTTTCTAATAAAAAAAATTCACAAACTAAAAATAAAAATCCTACACATGCCAGTTCTACTAGATAGCATGACCGGGGGAAAAGAAACACGACAAGAAAAACCCTTGGACGAATCAAAATTCTAAAAAATAAAAAGTACATCCCCTCCCTTTTTTTTTTAAAAAGCATGCTTCATACCCGAAGAATAGAATGTAAAATCAGAGGGAAGAGACAAATATGTGGCTACTCAGACTTCACCATCCATGGGTTGCCTCCCATACATCACTTGATTTAACATCGCGGCACGACGTAAGTATCTTGACTACTTAGACTTCGTCAAGGAACTTGGATTCATCCTCCATTGTCTTGGATGCTTGGCTTTTCCAAGAGGTTCCCTAGATGAGGAAAAACAAAACAAAAAAAACTTATAAGAGTAAATAACTATTAAAAAGTCAAATACAAGTAATTAATCTAGTCTTAGCCGTATTGCCCAGCAACGGTGCCACTTTTTGATAACGTTCAAACCACACCTCTTACTGAAGTGAGAAGCGGACGTTGTCAATAAAGAACCCAACTAGAGGTTGGGGTCGATCGATCCCACAGGAAATAGGGAGACTGGATTATAGCCTGTAACTGAACTTGTAAGGTAGTTACTTCAAAATAGGGGGATTCTAAAGAAAATCAATATTAAAAATAATTATTAAAAATCTAGTTTTCAATCAATATTAAAGGATAACTAGGGTTTGTGTTCCCCATGGGTTCATAAATGCTTTAGGTACACACTCGTTATTATCACCAATACTTACTTATAGAACTGATAACTTAGGTTCATTCAAACAACCGACCAATCCCTATTGAATGACTATACTCAATCACTCGACCAAGTCCCATGAGAAGTTACAAACTATCGGTTATCACTAAGTCACAGATTTAACTATCCTGTGACCACAGCTCAAGTTAATACAATGATCATCAAGATCAAGGCTCTTTTATAATTCTATTTTCCTAATCTCTACCTCTTCGACCAAAGAAGGTAAAGAATTCGAGCATGTCCTAACGTTGCGCACCGTTAAGAAATGTTTAAGCATGAAGAGAATACAATAGAAGCCTTTGTATTGGTTTTAAAATCATTTCGTGTAACTCTAGCTTGTTAATTCACCATGGTTCCCACAACCCTAGCTATGGAGGTTTTAGCCTCTCATAGTTGCAAGGTTGTGATTAGCATTTAAAAATCAATATTTACAATAATGATTGAGAAAAACACTTCCTTCAATTACTCCACAAAATCTTAAAAAACAAGTAGTAAGAACAAGAAGAATTCAAGAACAGGTTGATCACAAGTTAAGACCAACTCAATCCTCCCTTTCTCAAGGTTTCTACTCTCTAAACTATCAAACTGATGTCCTCTATAAAAATAAAACATAAAACATATTTATACAGACACAAGAATCCTTTTCCTAAGCCAACAGGGTGAATTTCCATATCTGTCGCCGCCAGTGCCATGACTCTACCTACGATCTGTAGCATGCTCCTACGATCCATAGCTTCCTCTCATACAATCTCAGCTGGCTAAATTCTGGCTAAGTGTTGGATCTGGGTACGACTCGTACCATCAACTCATGACTCGTACTGAGCTCCCGTACTTTGAATCAGAGATTTTGTTGTTTTTCTGAAGTTCATCACGACAAGAATGGTACGACTCGTACCTTCGTCTTACGGGTCGTACTTCCTTATCGTAGCAGGAGTCAGACTCAGATGCAATTCTTCTGGATTTCATCACAACTTCCTTATCATGAATCGTACAGGCCTGCTATGAATCATACTAGGACTCGTGGGTCACATCTACTCAACCTTATATTTCAGCAACTTCTCCCGGCCACCAGTACGACTCGTAGGTCCTTCCTACGATCTGTACTGTGGTCTGCACTTTTTGCCCATTTTGCACTTTTTAAGCTATCTTTTTCTATTTTTAGTTTCAACACCTATTTATCTTGTAACAAAAGGAAAAGTACTTCATATCCACATAAATACACCTAATTCCATGATATTTTCTTAGTTTTGAGCGTCGAATGTGCTGTAAACCCACAATACATCAAAGGCTCAAAAATTTGGATCAAGGGAATCATATGGTAGGGTTATTTATGCTAAAAATGGGAAAAATAAGAATGGCCTTTGATTCTTTCCAAACCAACCATCCTTAAACCAATGCAAAGACTAACCGAGAAAGTTCTAGATCCTCTACGCAGTATTGAACTAAGTATTAGACCTCACTCACTCATGGTACATGACTTGCATTCACTCTACCTGTCTGGTTTATTCACGACTTAATAAAAACTATACATGTTAATATATTTACTGACATAGAAAGATCCATAGAAATCATGCATGCAATCACAAGTACACAACTAATCATCAAAAAATGTTTAAACAGGGTCAAATTTTTTAAAATATCAAAACTAGTACAATTTATTGAATGAATACTCCTAAGATACTTTTTAATTAAAAAAAAATCACAAAAATAAAATTCTAAACATGTTGGTTCTACTAGATAGCATGCCCGAGGGAAACGAAACACGACAAGAAGAACCTTGGATGAATCAAAAACCCAAAAATACAAGTACACCCCCTCCCTTTTTAAAAAGCATGCTTCGTCTCGAAGCATAGAATGTAAAAACAGAGGGAAGGGAACATACCCGCGGCGCACTAAGCACTCCTGTCATCTTGCAAAGGAGGTGCCTCCGCTACAATCTTGGCACTGGCGGTGGACGGCGCACTCAATGGTCGGTCAATAGGGGGAGTGACTATCCCCTCAATAGTCTCGGTCGTCTCTACGGCCTCTAAAATAGTTAGGGATGAATGAGTCTTGCCCAAAGGATCCCTACTACTAGCAAGCTCTGCCTATGCCATGGTGGAGCTACCTTCTCCTCTGGCTTGTTCTTGCAGCTCTGACAAGTGTGTGTCATGAGTCTGCAGGCTCTCTACTCGTGCCCACTTGCACTCTCTTTTCTCTCTCTTCCTTTTCTTTTTTAGCGTCTCTTCTCCAACATCCTCGGAGAACCTCTTTTTCCCTTGTTCTTTCCACACTCCTGTGGGCTCCCAGTAAGCCTCCAAATCAAGCTCCTCGTCTATATCAACACCGAGGTCAGGAAGAGCGGGCTGCTATGACAGTCGGCTGCCGTGATGACAGCTCGGTCACTTGGCTCTGAAAAGGCCCAACTCCTCACGGAGGCTGCTGATATTAGTCTGCTTATCCATGCACATGTTTAATCTTCTTTCAAACCCGACTAATCTGGCATGTAGGGCCTCTGCCGCTGTCACTATCTTAGCCTTCACCTAGGGATTGGTGTTCTCCATCATTGGCTGAATCTTCCTCTTGGCCATGGTCAGTCTCTTGGACAGCTTTTGGAGAAATTCCTGAGGCACTAGAATGTACAAGGCTAGAGTATAGCTCGGGAGGCTCATAGGTGGTATGAAAGAGGTGCTGGGAGCTGCATCTAAATGACCAGCATCTATAGCCGGTGTATCTCCCTGCTCCTATGAGATGGGGGCATTAAGCTATGCGCCCTTAACTAGCCGAGTTGGTGGGACTGTGGTGGAAAGTCGAGCCTGACTTATCGGGTTCATCTCATCCCGAATCAAGCCAATGTCAGTGATCCACTGTCCTCTAATCAGGCACTCCTTATCACAATGCACCATTATGCCTGGCTCCAGGCATAATACAAAAACAAGTACACGTCGCCCAGCATGGAACGCTCTTTTTCGCGCGCGATGCACGACTGACATGGACAAAGGCACGTAGCAAGGCCTGGCATAGCACGACACCAACGCGCAGGTGCACTTCCTTTCTCGTGCGCACATCTGCTTGCGTGAAACGACACTGGTCGCACCAATGGCCTAGTGTGTCACGCTAGTGGCCTAGTTAGCCCCTCTTCTTTGCAACTTCATGCTATCATCCTTGCAATTCTTTTCCAACTTATTCTTGTGCATTAACCATCATATTTAGTCCCTCCTAAGCAATTTTAACCTGCAAAAGAAAGAGTAGTAATGTCGGTTAGTTCATACAAACAAATATTCAAAATCACATGATAATGTAATTAATTAAATTGACAAACTGACTAAATTATGTTATGAAATAACACTTGGGAACGTAATTATTCCCAAGATCAGTTAACATCACGACACTACATAGGTGGTTCAGTTACTCAGAATTCACCAAACCACCACATGGGTTGCCTCTCAAGAAGCGCCTGTTTTAACATCGAGGCGCGATGCAAGTCTCTTGACTACTCAGACTTCATCAAAGAACTAGGATTCATCTTCTATTGCTGAGACAACTCTGTATTCTTTCGGTTGCTTCATTGACCAGTAGATGTTGAATGTGACCTCTTCTTTATTGAGTTTGAACTTTAATTAGCCAGCCTCTACATCTACTAAGGCTCTTCTAGTGGCAAGGAATGGTCTCCTCAAAATGATGGGGACCTCAAAATCAACCTCAAAATCAAGGATCATGAAGTCTGGTTGGAATATAAATCTATCAACTTTTTATCAAGCACATCGAAAAGGATCCCCACAGGCTTCTTCACAGTTCTGTCAGCCATCAGTAGCCACATGGTAGTCGGTGTGGGGGCTCCCAAGCCAAGCTATTTAAACATAGCCAATGGCATCATATTGATGCTTGCTTCGCAAATCACATAGTGCCCTTGTAAACTCAACACCGCCAATTGTGCATAGAATAGTAAAGGCGCCTGGATCTTCTTTCTTTTGGGCCAGGACCCGTGAAACTATAGCACTACAATGGTGTATATTATCAATGAGCTTATAGCTCATGGACCTCTTCTTCGTCATAAGGTCCTTCATGAACTTGACATATTCTGACATCTGTTCCAACACCTCAACAATTGGTATGTTTATAGATAACTGTTTGAGCATTGATAAGAATATCTGAAACTTACCATTCTCTGCCTTCTTCTTCATTCTTTGGGGGAATGGTGGCGGTGGTCGTGGAATAGCCTTGTAAATTTGTGTGGCTTCTTGTTCAGCTTCAGGCCCGTTTTCAGAATTTGGGGCCTCAGTCAACTCAACATTCTCAGTATGTTCCTTCTCAGCAACATCTTCTTCATCTTCAATCACACTTTCTTTCTTCCTTTCAACTACAACCGACATAGGGAGGTCAAGCATGGTTTTTCCACTCCTAGTCATCACTACCATGCAATGACCATCATTATGTAGATTCTAGACTATGTTTCTAGGTAGTGTACCCTTTTTCCTAGGGTTCATAGATGCTGATAGTTGCCCTAGATGCTGTTCGATTTGCTTGATAGTTGCCGCATGTGACTCCACTCTATGACCCATGCTTGATATATCACTACAGATGTCAGCTGATCATTTGTGGACCTCACCTTCTTTAGCATCTCAGCCTCTAACTTCGACTATCCAGCCTCCCCCTCACGTGCATTAGGAAGCACATACAATCTAGCTAAGTCATTTCGGTAACTGTCATTCCTTTGCCAATCTCCCTCGCTCTCACAACCTCAGCTTCTATCTTTGTACCCATTTCTATTATAGTTGTCTTAATATTGGTCTCACACTTGATTTCTAGAACCTTGGCGCCAAGTATCTTGACCAGACCCTTCGGCGTACACTCGGAAACCCACCACCTAGTTGTCTAAGAAGTTTGCCTCCTTAGCGAAACCTGAGTGATCCTGCCTTGGCTCCTGTCCCTATGTCCCAACTACGTTCACCTTTCCGGCTCCAGCTCCCATAATGTGCTTAGAAATAAAATCCAATGATGTGTGCATATGAGCCAATTCATGGTAACACTCTTCTTCTTTCCTACATTGGTTGCAGTCAAACCAACAACATATGTACCGGCTGCTACTTCTACATTAGAAGTTTGCCATGCTCCATTTGTCTTGGTTAATTTATCTAGAATAGTGGCAGCTTGCTCCCAGGTATGGCTTATCAGTGCTCCTCACGCCACTATGTTTGCTACTGCTTTAGTATTATTATTCAGTTATCTATAGAAAATCTCCAACCGACTATCATCAGGAATTTGTGGTTTGGGCACTTTGTCAGATTCTTCTTAAACCTCAACCAAGTCTTATGAAGTGCCTCATTCTTCAGTTTTTGGAAGTTGTAGAACTCTTCCTTAAACTGCAGCATCTTGGAGGGTGGAAAGAATGTCTCTAAGAAATCTTGCTTGAGCTCCCTCTAGTTGGTAATGGAGTCATTGGGCAACTCTGATAACCATAAGGTGGCCTCCCTAGACAAAGAAAAGGGGAAGAGTCTTAGCCATATAGCATCTTGGCTGACTCTAGGTAACCTGTAGGCCTTGCATATCCCTATGAATTTTATTAGGTGCAGGTTGGCATCGTTAGCTGCATGACCACTAAACACTCCTTTCATTTTCAATAGTTGGATCATGGTGCGACTGATATCAAATTTGGCCCTAGCAGGTAATGGTGGTGGTACAATAGCTCCGGTTGACCCGACTTCATCAATGTCCGGGTCATCTTCATTGAAGAACTGAGGGCATATCCTTGGCCTCTGTTGCCCCTTCCATATCGACCAGCATTAACAACCTCATCTCGAGCATCATGCGCATCCTGAAGTGTAGCTTACCGAGCTAGCTCGGCTTGCCTAGCTTCTTCAGCTATATGGGCTTCTCTCTAATCCTTTTTTTCCATCTTACACAGTGTTCATTTAAGTTCAAGATCCAATGGAATTAAGGGGTTTCTACTTTGATGAGTAACTTGGCATTCACCAAGCGACAACAGGTGGATATCCAATAACAAAAAGAAAATGTAATTCAGGTAATAACAACTAAAAGTCAAATACAAGTAATTAATCTAATCTTAGTTGTATTCCCTAGCAATGACACCACTTTTTGATAAGCTCAAAATCACACTTCCTGAGGATGTATCAACCGGTCTTTGTCAACCCAACTAAGAGGTTGGGGTTGAACCCACAGGGAATAGGATACTACCTTGACTAATGCCAGTAGTTGAACTTCTTGGTCAGTTATCTCAAAATTGGGTGGTTTCAAAGAAAATAATATTAAATAAAAGATTATAATTATGATTTAAATCAAGATTTGCAAACAACTAGGGTAAGTGTTCCCCATGGATTCATAACTACTTCGGGTATACACATGTGATCAATCCCAATGCTTACTTGTAGAACTGATAACTAGGCTTTATCCAAATGAATGGTTCATCCCTATTGGATGAATATACTCAATCATCGGGTTAGGCCTCATGAGTGATTTCAAACTAACCATTATCCATATATTCCAAATTTCACTATCCTGCGACCACAACTCAAGTTAATACAATGATCGTAAATACCAAGGCTTGTTGTAATTCTCTTTTTCTATTCTCTACTTCTCTAGGTTCAAGAAAGTAAAGAATTCAGGCAAGTCCTAACATTGTACACTGTTAAGAGACGTTTATAGATGAAGAAAATACAATACAAGATTTTTGCATTGGTTTTGAATCACTTTTGTGCAACCCAAGTTCGTTAATCCACCGTGGTTCCCACAACCCCTAGTTGTGGAGTTTTTAGCCTCTTATGGTTGTAAGATTATAATTTGCATTCATGGAAAAACACATAATTAAATACTTACATCAACAATTGGAAGAAAACCAGATTTGAATATCAAAGATCAATTTCAAGAACAATGTAGAAATTCAAGAATTTGATCCCAAGAATTGTTCCTCAAAACTTGATAATAATTCATGAAAGTTATTCTTCACATGTATACTAACTTGATTATGTACCTCTCTAACTAAAATAAAACATAAAAGCTATTTATATAGACATTAGAGTCCTTTTCCTAAGCTAATAGGAAATTTTTCATATCTGGTGCTGACTGTGTCACGACTGGACCTACAACCCGTAGAAGGATTGTACGAGTCATACCTACTTCTCGTAAGTCCTTGGCTGCTGCAGATTTGGCTAAGTGTTGGTAGGCTGGTACGATTCGTTCCTTTATCCTATGAGTCTTACAATGCTTCCATGGATTGGCCCTGAGAACTTTAACATCTCCTGAAATTCTCCATGAGTGTTGAGGTACGACTTGTACCTTCTTCCTATGACTCATACTGTCTATAGTGTCCGAAATTCTGCCATGTATTAAAGAATCTTCAGAAGTTCACCACGACTCCTGGTACAGTTCATACGTTGATCCTACATTTTGCGAGTCCATCTATACTAGAAGTTTGCCTTTGTGCAATTTCCTCTGGATAATTCCACGACTTCAGTTACGGCTCATACCATCTTGGTATGGCTCATACTGAGAGTCGTATGTTTCCTTCTTCTCACTTCAGCCTTCTGACTTTCATCACGGTTCTCAGTAAGGCTCGTACAATCAAGGTACGACTCGTACTGAGACTTGTACTTTGGCTGATTTTCTACATTTTAAGGCTTCTTTTGCACATCTTTTCTCTAGCACTTATTTTTTCAGAAATTAAAGTAAAAGTGCCTTATATCCATATAAACATACCTAAGTCCATGCTATTTTCTCAGCTCTAAGCACCGAAAGTGCTGTAAACTCACACCATATTAGAATGCTCCTAAAGCTTTCATGGATCTAATGAACAAGGTATCAAGCCACATTTAGACATGTTCGTGATTGTCTTCATATATGACATTCTCATATACTCTCGGAGAAAGGAGGAGCATGCCACTCATTTGAGGGTTGTGCTACAGAACATCAAGGATTGATAGTTGTTTGCTAATGCAACAAGTGTGAGTTTTGGATGGATACAGTAGCATTTTTGGGTCATGTGGTGTTAAGAGAGGGTGTGCAGGTGGACTCTCAAGGATAGAAGTAGTGAAGAATTGGTCTATACTAGTTAATCCTTCAGATATCAGTAGTTTCTTGGGTTTAGCTACCTATTATAGGAGGTTTTTTTAAAGATTTTCATCCACTACAGCACCATTGACTAAGTTGACCCAGAAGAAAGTTAATATTCGATAATCGGATGCTTGTGAGAAGAGTTTTTAGGAGTTAAAGAATCAACTCACTTCAGCGCCAGTATTGACCCTACCTAAGGTTACAGATGGATTCATGGTGTACTATGATACCTTTAAGGTTGGTCTTGGTTGTGCAATGATGAAACATGGTAAGGTCATTGAGTATGCCTCTAGGGAGCTTAAGACTCATGAGAAGAATTATCCAATGTTTGACCTAGAATTGGCAGCGATGGTGTTCACATAGAAGATTTGGAGAAACTATTTGTATGGGATCCATGTGGATGTGTTTACGGACCACAAGATCCTACAGTATGTGTTCATCCAGAAGGATTTGAATTTGTTACAAAGGAGATGGTTAGAGCAGCTCAAGGACTATGACATGAGTATCCTTTATCATTCGGGGAAGGACAATATAGTGGCAGATGCCCTTAGTAGACTGTCTGTGGAGAGTGTTTCTCATGTAGAAGATGGAAGGAAGGAGTTGGTAAAGGATGTACATCGGCTTGCATGAGTAGAAGTTCGCCTCGTGGATTTAACATATGGTGGTACCACTGTTCACAATTGTTTGGAAACTTCTTTGGTGACTGAAGTCAAGGCTAGGCAAGATGAGGATCATATTTTGGTGAAGTTGAAAGAAGCGGTTCAAAATTAGGAGGTGGAGGTCATCTCCCAAGGGGGAGATGGTGCGCTTCGATACCAGGGCCATTTATGTGTTCTGGAGGTTGATGATTTAAGAGAAGGGATGTTGCATAAGGCTCATGGTTCCTAATATTCTATACATCCAAGTGCCACCAAGATTTATTGTGACCTATGGGAAGTCTATTGGTGGAGTGGCATGAAGAAGGACATAGCGGATTTTGTGGCTAAGTGTCCGAACTGCCAACAAATGAAAATGGAGCATTAGAGACCTCGAGGTATGCTATAAGACATCAGTATCCCCACTTGGAAGAGGGAAGATATCAATATGGACTTCATCATAGGGTTGCCTCGCACTCGTTGGTAGTATGACTCTATTTGGGTGGTGGTAGAAAGTTTGACCAAAGCAGCTCATTTATTACTGATCAAAACTACAGATTCAGCTGAGGAATATGCTAGATTATAAATTCGAGAGTTAGTTTGGCTGCATGGAGTTCCCTTTTCCATCATTTAGACCGAGGTACTCAGTTTATTTCATAGTTTTGGAGATCATTTCAGAATGAACTTGGTACTTAGGTCAAGCTCATCAACTTTTCACCCGCAGACAGATGGTCAGGATGAACGGACCATTCAAACCCTTGAGGATATGTCGAGAGCATGTGTGATTGATTTCAAAGGTAGTTGGGATGATCATTTACCTCTCATCAAGTTTGCTTATAACAACAATTACCATTCTAGCATTTAGATGGCCTCGTTTGAGGCTCTTTATGGGCGGAGGTATAGATCGCCTCTTGGTTGGTTTGAGGTAGGTGAAGCTATGTTGATAGGGTCAAATTTAGTTCATGAGGCCATGGATAAAGTTCATCTCATAAGGGAAGGGATGAAAACAGCCTAGAGTCATCAAAAGTCATACGTGAATGTTAGGCGGAGAGAAGTTGAGTTTGAAGTTGATGATTGGGTGTTCCTGAAGTCTTCCATAAAGGGAGTGATGAGGTTCAGAAAGAAAGAAAAACATAGTCCTCGATATATTGGCCCATACTGAATTGTGAGACATGATTGCAAGGTGGCCTATGAGTTGGAGCTACCAGTGGAGTTACTGTTAATGCATCTAATATTCCATGTACCATTATTGAAGAAGTGCATTGGTGACCCCGCTTTAGTTGTTCCGGTGGAGAGAATAGGCATGAAGGATAGTCTTGCCTATGAGGAGGTATCCATTGAGATCCTTGATCATTATGTTCGAAAGTTGAGGAACAAATAAGTAGCTTCAGTGAAAGTCTTGTGGATGAATCAACTTGTTGAGGGAGCTACATAGGAAACTAAAGTAAAAATGATGGATAGATACCTGCATCTTTTTTGACCCAGCTCAGTTCCAACATGATGTATCAGTTTGCTCCTTAGTACTCTATTAAGCTTCATGGAAAGTTCATATCTCTAAGTTCCTTTCATGTCATTGGATGTATGTATGTTTCATGAATTCAGTTCAATCATGTGTATCAGTCTGGAGTTAGTCACTCCGTTAGATTTTAGCTTTAGATGTTCAGTATTTTGAATTATAGTTCCTTTCCCTAGCCTTTGAGTATGTTTATCCCATATTCGAGGACGAATGTTTCCAAGAGGGAGATATTGTAATACTCTAAAAGTATCTAAGGTTGGCCTCAAGATTAGAAATGTGATTAGCAGGAAAATTTGGGAAAAATATCTGAAGAAGACTCGTGGGAAGGACCAACAAGTTGTAGGATGAACCATTGTTTGAGGACTGAGTTACACTAGATGGAAGATACGAGTTGTTGTATGACTCATTAGGGGAAACCACTGGTCGTTGTACGACTCGTTAGAAGGATGGAGGAGTTGGACGAGTGAACCATGAGAGCAAACCATGAGTCGTTGGTTGGTGGTACGACTCGTGGTCAGTGGTTGTAACCGGTTCTAGTATGTCAGGTTTGGGAGGAATGAGTCATGGTACGACTCGTTTTGGGAAACAACAAGTCGTGGGCTGCACCTGTAGGAAGGGACTGAGGATTTTCAAAAGCAATGACCACAGGTGGATCCAATGACTTGTTGTTTAATTGTATGGGTCATGGTCTGACCTATTGGAATCTTCAGAAGCCAGGGCAAGAAAGTATTGGTAACGGGTGGCAACCACGAGTCGTGGTACCAAGGTACGACTCGTGGTGTCGGTCGTGGCTCCCGGCAATGTGAAATTTTCAGCGAAATTAGTAAGCGTAATTCCTAAGATTCTAAGCCCTAAACTACACTGTTTTAAGCCATGAAAGAGGTTTTTTAAGGTTTTTAAACCTATTCTAAACCATTCCCCTGCATGCATGCAAGATTATGACTCCCCCATTGAAGATCAAGCCTAGAGTTCTTCAAGTTCTTCTCCAAATCTCTCGGACTTTCAAAGTCAAGTGTAGATTTAGGTTACCCAAGTATGTAGGGATATGAATGAAAGTTCCTTTCATTCTCATACTCAAAATTCTCCTCAATTCCATGTATTTAAGTCCTTGATCAAGTTCATAATTCTATGGGGTTTTATTCTAATTTTATAAAATTCTGTATAATTTATTTATGGGTCAATTCCCTTCATGTTTCAAATCATGTTTTAAGATTTACGGGAAGATTTTATACCTATTTAGATAATGAATTTATGGTTTCAAGTTTTTAGAAAATTATACCCAATTATGCAAGTTTTATGTAAAGTCAAGTTTATGATTCGACTAGGATTTCGATTCTCCAAGATCTAAATTATGGTTTATGATTTATGATATGGTCTCGTACAAGTACTCTTCATGAATTTATGAATTTCAAGAATGGTGATTTTCTGAAGCATGTATGTTCTACATGATTTATTAGTTTATGATTTTGGCCGACTCATGGGCCCTTATTGCATGGCTAGACATGTATTTCAAGTATGATCAAGTATGTTATGATTTAACTAGTCCATGAACTTCATGTATGATTTCACGATAATTCTGTGAGCCCTCATATGAATGTTTTTGGGAATAGTGTCTAGCACCAAGTAAGCCCAACGTTTAGGTAAGCTCTGAGGTCTCAAAACTACGTGCCATCATAGGTATACATTCATGGTAAACCTACTGGGTCCTTATTAGTGATATCACACCAAGTATCATTTCTTTCCTTGGAAGGCTTGGGACGGCTTTGCCCACTTGAGCGAGATAGTTGGGGCATTAGTAAGCTCTATCATGATGGTGTCGATAAAGAGGAGTCCTCCCATTGTTTCTCATGACTCTAGTTATGCATGTTTATTACTTATGATATTATGTTTTCAACTGGTTTTACCCAATAATAAGTTTATAAGCTTTTACGTATTATTGCAGATATGGCAAGCCGTACGATTTTAGTCCGAGCTTTGTGTCATTCTATTCAAATGCGAGTTTCAGTTATGAATATACATGTTTTCAGATATCAACATGCAGTCCCTACCCTCATGATCTTACTAATTATTTTTATGTGAATGATTTCAGTTATTCTTACTCATCCTGTTTTACTTATCTTGAATACTTAGTACATTCCAACTACTGACCGCATACTCTATGCTGTATCATTTTATGATATAGGTTTAAACACTCAAATTTAGTTCCGCCATTAGCCAGTCTCCAAAGACTAGTCCAGTTCACTTATTGGTGAGTCATCATCCTTCAAGGACCTTCAGATTGTTGAGTTGTGTTACTTTCAGTTTTAACACTTTTATTGAGCTAGTTGGGGAATTGTCCCATCAGCTCTTCAGTTGTGTTAGAGGCTTTTCAGATGATATATAAAATTTCTTCTTGGTCAGTATCAACTCTGTTTATGATCGTTATGTATGCAAACTTCATGGTAATAAATCATAAGAGCGGGTAAGACTATCAGCTTACTCGAAATGTGTGTAAGAAATCCATCAGTGATAAACTTCCAGTAATAGTCAAGTTCAAGTCAGAAAAAGTCTAAATTCCCTTTAGCATGCTAATGATGGCAGGATATGCCTGCAAGATAATGGTTATGATCTTAGTTTGTGATATCGAAAGATAGGGAGGTCATATGAGTAAAATGGGTCCGGCTGCAAGCCAGAAAATGTATAGGCCGAAACCTGGCCGGTAACTTTATTGACAGTGTAAGAAAGGAACCATGAACCCCAGAGCTCAGTCTAAGGAAGGTAAGGGGAAAAGCACGAATACCAGACTTTGGGAGAAATTAGAATCACCTCCAAGTTGATAGAACATCGTATATTGAGGACTAAGCCTTGGGCTAACAACTAAGAGACAGTAAGGTTGTAGCCTAGAATGTTGCGGTACGCCCGCCTAAGGGGAAGGTAAGAGAGTGCTGACACGGAGACTCTAATCTAGTGCAGCTTGGAAACAAGGCCCAGCAGACAGTTACGGGCCTTCAATATAACAAAAAACAAGGTCACAGGGTCCGGATGTTGACCTCATGTTCCAAGGGTGGCGAAACTTCAAATAGTAGACTATAGCTAAGGTGCATGTGTTCGTTGCTCCCAGAATTTAACGAAAATGCAATGAAATGGTACGAGAGGGCAGGAGATATTATTAAATTTTAGAAGCAGAGCCCCAGTGACAGGACAGAAAAGGTGAAATAGCAGGAACCGAGCTGTCCAATGTAAGAGACAGTCGTGTCTGCAAGGGAGTGTAGAGTAATTAATATGAATACAGTCACAGGGTTACCTCACACCAGGTGTAGCATGACCTTATTTGAGTTAGTATAATAAGACCAATGAGGTCAATTTGTGCCTCGCCAGATGAAATTGTGTCGCCTTTAAGACTTATGCCAGTTTAAATACCCCAGAAATAGATGGAGTTCATGGAGCCCCAGTGTTAGATAAACTCCGACAGAGGGGCGCAATCTACGACTAAATTTTAGGAAAGGATGTTAGAACAGACGGTGACATATGTTAACTTAAGCATAGTTCCTTGTACCCTAATTGGTGACTAAGTAGAATATACAACTCAGATTCTCGAGGCCCACTATAAATGGAAGTGGAAGCCTTCTGGATGATAACTTCAGGCAGATAGAGTAAACCTGGACATGTTAAAATGGGCAGAAGCAAAAAGTAAACCTTATCAGGGAACGTCTACTGACTTCTCAGAACCGCCAGAAATCTTATGCCGATGTGTGGCAAAGAAACCTAGAATTTAATATAGTTGACTGGGTATTCCAGAAGATTTCACCGATGAAGGGTGTGATGAGATTTGGTAGGAAAGGCAAGCTCAGCCCAAGATTTATTGGGCCTTATTAAAATTCGCCGATGGGTAGGCCAGGTGGCTTATAAATTAGAATTTGTTCACCCAGTATTTCATGTATCAATGCTGAAGGAGTGTTTGGATCCATTCGTGGTTCTAGGTTCCATATTGTCACGACCCACACATAGGCCCAGATTGAGACACAGGACAAAGAACCTCGAGAGGCTCTAAGTCGACCCATGGCATGAACATAACAACTAAAGGTCAACATAATAAATGCGGAAATATGACATTTGAAATAGTAGAAGTCTAAAAATCTAATAACATCTGGACAATGGAAAACGTAATACTGATCTGAAGCTGTAGACATACTATGTCTGATAAGCCTCTACAACCTGATGAGTTGATGGGACAAGACCCCAACTAAATCACTAAAGAATGAAACTGAAGATACTGAATACAAGTTGATAAAAAGTTCCTCGAAGGATGAGGATTCACCAATCGATTGAGTATGTTGGAACTCTGAGAATCCGGCTACTGGCGGGACTGAACCTGAACATCTGATCCTATATCATGAAATGATATAGTATAGAGTACGCAGTCAGTCCTTGAAATGTAATAAGTATGCAAGTTAAGTAAAATGTCTAAGTAAGTAAAACTGGAATCACGCATATCATAAAGCATATTCAAGGTAAGATTATCAGAGTAAGGCTTGCATGCTATTATCTGAAAACATGATTTAAATATGACTGAGTATCATAACTGATATGAATGACCCAACGCTAAACCTGATAATCATAAGTAAAACTGAGCATTTGGTCAAACCTATTGAAAACATAATTTCATAACTGATGAGCATGCATAATTGAAAATCATGAGGAACAATGGGAGACTCGTCATATAATCGACATTACCATGATAAAGCTTATGTGGTCCAGACTATTACACTCAAACGGGCAGAGCTGTCCAAAGCCTTGTCAAGGCTAAGGGCATTACCATGATATTGATATCAAGATAAAGGCCGCTTGGGGGCAGGTGAAGCTCACAAGGGAGGTCCTAAGTAATCTGAACATACCTATGTTGACACATAGTTCTGAGGTGCAGGGTTCACTGAACCCTTAGCCTACTCGGTGCTAGACACTATTCCCAAAAACATGCATATGCTCTCCATCATTTTTCGATGAAGTTGAACCATCATCTTGCAATGAAGCTAAATGATAATAGTACGTGCATAATATGAAAATATATCATGAGGAGCCTCGACTCAACAATACCATAAGTTGAGAAATGGGAGTCTAGACTCCAAAATCATATGGTAAGCTAATAACATGAAATTGAAGTAAATCATGAAACATACTTGATCATATGGGCTTTCCCAAAAATTATGCATGCATTGAAACAGATTTGATAGTCAAATTCATGAACATAAACATGGATAATTCGAAATCATACTTTCATCATAAAAAATTCATCATACTTGAAACATAGATCATAATCTCAACTCTTCATGAACTTTCATAATTGGGCATTGTAATTGTAAGACATTGAAATCCTAGATTTGTAATTGAAAAAATTATAAAACATAGCCACGAATCTTTAAACAACATTAGAAACATGAATAGATTTTACCCATGATAGTTACTTAGAGAATTTCACAAATGGGGTTTAAACCCCATAGTTTCATCAACTTAGAATTCCATGAATTAGAAGAGGATTTGGGCATGGGAGTGAAGGAATACTCCCATTCATAACCCTACATACCTGGGGCACTTTGATTTCACAATCTCTCTTGGGAATCCAAGTGCATTGAGGAAGAACCTAAGGAATCCCCTAGTTTGATCTTCAATGGACTCCTTGATCTTGCATGCATGGAATGGGGAGGTTTAAAATAGGTTAAGCATCCTTAAGACCCTTTTAACTGAGCTTAAAAAGATGCAGTTTAGGACTTAGAAGCTTAGGACTTACGATAACACCTTTACTAAAACGCGGGGAAAATAAACACTGTCAGTCACCACGAGGGACACCACGACTCGTGGTGACCCACTCGTTGGGAATAATTCCTAAAATCAATATCCATGCCTGCTCCAGACCACGACCAACTCCACGAGTCATGAAGTCACTTCAAAACTCATGGATGCCTCTTGTGGCATCTCCAGGAAATTATACCTTGAACCATTGACCACTTGACCACGACTCACTTAACGAGTCGTTACCCTTACTACAACACATTGCTTCTCTTGAGGTCACTAGTTCCTGACAACTCTTCCTTCACTTCACGAGTCACTTAACAACTTGGGAACTCTCCTCACGGGTCACTGGACGACTCGTCTTGTGACCTGGTGTAGAATTATCTATTTTCTCTGCCTCAACCCTTGGGTCTGATCTTAGGGACTTTCGAGGTATTACACGTGTCTCAATCTGGACCTATGTTCAGATCTTGACATTTTTATTATGTCTTGAAGATTTCCAATTCTTGGAAGAATATGGGAACTCCTAAAGATCATTTGGACGATGGTGGCATTGATGAAATCAACCATGGAATGAATTCCACTGGAACATCACATAATTTTCATAACAATGGTGTTTCTATAGGGAATGGGTTTGTCTATAATCATTCACTATTTCTAAGCCTAGCTAATATTAGTGGTATCAATATAATTGGTATTCAACTAATCGGGGTTGAGAGTTATACTCTGTGGTGTCGATCTCCGAGAATTGCACTATTGAAAAGGAATAAAACTGGAACGATTGATGGTTCTTTTAAGAAGAAAATATTCACAGAAGATCTGTGGAATCAATGGGATAGTTGATGCAACTGTCTTTTGATGAACTTAGTTTCCAAAAGTCTATGTGGAGATGTGGTGTTTTCTACTAGTGCATATGCAGTATGGAAATATCTAAAAGAAAGGTTTGATGGTGTTAATAGATCAAGAGCCTTCAATCTCCATCAAGAAATTACCACTCTCCAGCAAGGTACTAACTTTGTTTCTATTTTTACTATACCAAACATGAGAATCTGTGGGATGAGTTTGAAGAATTAATTCTTAGACCTTGTAACTGTTAAAGTTCACTTTGTCTCATCTTCATAGACAAACTGTTTCAATTTTTTATGGGGCTCAGTGAGTCCTATCGTAAAGCTAGAAGCAAGATTATCTTATTAGATCCTTGACCTGGCATTAGCCAATCCTATTCTACGATTGTTGGTGATGAGGGTCAAAAGACAATAGCTGCTAGTAACCACAAGTTGGAATGAATTTCATTTCTTCAAATAGTATCGAGTCTATTGCTATGTACTCCAAAGACAGTACTAGTCAGAAGTGAAAAAACAATTCAAATCTAATCTGTGATTTTTGCAAGTGCAAAGGGCATAAAAAGGAACTCTGGTACAAAATGGTGGGATATCCACCCGATTTTAAGTCAAAGAGAAAGGAGTATGTGAAGTAGAATGCAACTGTGAATCATCACTAGAAACAACCTATATTCAACTATTCGATGAATATAATCTTAATCAGTTACAAGAGTGATGCAAAAGGTAAATAGGTCCAAGATAGATCTCAGAATCTTAAAAGTTGGTCTAATAAGTTACAAGGATGCACTTTCACTAAAGACCAATATGAGAAGATTCTACAAATGTTGAAGCATAGCTCAACCACTACTGATGCTGGAGGAACTTCTGAAGCTAATGTTAATATGACAAGAAAATCCTTTTTAGTATCAGAAAATAGTGATGTATGGATCATTGACACTGGAGCCACCAACCATATGGTGTCCCGTATTAGATTGTTGTCTAAACAGTGTATAGTGCAAACTGAAAATCCTAAGATGGTATGTTTGCCAAATGGTGATATTGCAAAAGTGAGACACATTGGTTTTTGCTCAATTTCACCTAAAAGTGTGATCAAAGATATGTTTCGTGTGCCACAATTTAAATACAACCTACTGTCTGTGAGTAAAGTCACTAAGGAATTAGGTTGCTCAGTCACTTTCTTCCCTCATTTTTGGGTATTCCAGAAGATGTTTAGTGGAAGTGTTAAAGAGATTGGTAAGGACGAAGGAAGGCTATACCTGCTAGTAAAACTGTTATCAATAGAAGGGGAAGGAAATCCATCATCATTTGTTGTGAAAGGATCCGTAGGAGTACAAAGAAAAGAATCAGAAGTAGATGTGGAGCTTTGGCATAAGAGACCTGATCATGTATCAACTGGAGTAATGACCAATATGTTGGATATGAATAAAGAGGAAATCAAGAACAAAGTGGGTAATTGTATAGTCTGTCCACATGCAAAACAAACTAAAATGGTTTTTCCTACTAGTAGTATAAAGACAACTTGCTGTTTTGATTTGCTTCGTGTAGATTTATGGAGTCCTTACAAGATTTTTACTTTTGATGGAAATAAGTACTTTGTTACTATTGTGGATGACTTTACCAGAATGACATGGGTATTTCTTTTGAAAAACAAGCATGATGTATGTGTATCTCTACAACAGTTTCTTCAATTTGTCAAAACTCAATTTGGTAAAATAGTACAGGTGCTAAGACAAGATAATGCCACTGAGTTTGTTAACTCAGTATGTTGTTTAAATAGTTGGGAATTGTGCATCAAAGGTATTGTGCCTATACTCAATAGAATGGAGTAGCTGAGAGAAAACACAGACACATTTTAAAAGTTTCAAGAGCACTGAGGTTGCAAGCTAAGATTCTAATAAGATTTTGGGAACTATGTGTGTTAGCTGCTATTATATTATTATTAGAATGCCAAGTTTTGTGATCAATAATAAGGCTCCATATGAGAGATTATATGGAATAAAAGCATCCTTGGCTCATCTTAGAGTGCTGGGACGTGTTGTATTTGCAAAAGTTCTTACTGCACATGATAAAATGATGCCTAGAGCAAAAATTGCAGTCCATATGGGGTACTATGAGGTTCAAAAGGGATATATTTTGTATGAAATGTCCACCAGTTCATTCTTATTAGCAGAGATGTTATATTTAATGAAAATATGTTTTTATTTTAATAGACTACCACTATGTCACGCCCCAAGTCTAGGTCCTGGATGTCGACCGACACTTAGACCACCTTCACGATTCAAGCAAACCCTTGGCCTGCCCTACTATCAGTTGAGATCTCAATAAACAATAATCAATAAACAATAGACAATGTGGAAGCTGGAATTTAGTGAGCTCAATATAATAAAAAATAATTTATTTTATAACTGAAATAAATGTTAGAAAGTAACAATATTGACTCAACATCTAACTCTTTCTATGAAGCCTCTATAATTGTAAAACGAATGCTGGGACATAGTTCCCATGGATACATCAAGGTCTATAAATAAAAAGACTCAATTAAAACTATGACACTCTGAATGTAAGAGGCCTCACCAAAAGCTGAATGTAGATGAATTCCTAGCAAAGCGTCCTGTCATGACCCGAGCATAGACCCCGGACGTAACATGGGACCTAGAACAACAAATGTCTCCAAGATATCCTATGGCACATATATAAAATAAGAATAATCATATACTAAGCATGAATGAATCATAATATAAGGCAAAAGAGAAACTCTAAGATATCATAAAGCGCCAAAGCTGAGATGACAAGTCAAACAACTGAATATCTATACATCATGTCTGAAAGTCTCTACTCATAAGATGAGATGAATGTACAATACTCCCAACTAGCTCCATTAAGTTTGAAAACTGAAATGACATGAATCAAAATTGATGTCTTCAGATAATGAGGACTGACCAAGACTGTGCTGAATCTGAAGCAAGATCGAATCTAGTGGCGGGGCTGAGACTGATCACCTAAACCTATATCATGAGAAGACATAGAAAAAAAGTATATGATTAGTATTTTGAATGTACAGAGTATGGAGGATAACTAAAATAAAAGAGTAAAGGACAACATGCTAAACATCATAATCTGAATTATAATGACCCAAGGTTTTGAAAGTAAAATCATAATGTTTAACATGGTTTGAAATCATAAGTAAAACTCATACGCTGATCAATGGGTCAAAAATACTATAAAACATGATATCATAAATCCTAAACATAAATAATACGAGGAACAATGAGAGATTCTCATAATCGATATATTCCAAGTAAGCTTCATGGAGCCCGACATGTACCCTGCTCGTGAGGGTGTCCATTCCTTGCAAAGGGTAAGAGAAATAGGGTGTGATATCACTCATGAGCCTGGTAGCGTAAGGAAGACACCTTTAACTGGTGAGGACTCCTTAGGCTGGGGGTAAGGGATACACTCTCAACTAGCAAGGACCTCTTATCCTGCAATGGCACATAGTTTTGAGACCTGCGTGCTGCTGAACCTCGACCTACTCGATATTAAACACTATCCCCAAAACCATTCATATGCACATATCATAACCATAAAACATGGGTTTTACATGGACTAGTTTTAAACATGGTGAATATATAAATTTCTTGACATATGTGAACTAATCATAAAAATAATATTGAAGAATACAACCATGATGCATAACTTGAAATTCATGCATACTTGAGTATATAATCATAACTTGAAAATAGCGGTTCATTAGGGCTTTTCATAGAAATCATGTAATCATAATCATAAGTCATAGATAGGTTCATGAGAGAATCAAATTCATAAGAGATTGGTAGAGTTTTACATAAAAAGTGTCTAATTCAAGAAATTCATCAAAATCATATTTGGAAACTTGAATGAATTAAATTCCTGAAATTGAATTTGAAATAGCGCATGAGGGTAGAAGACATTTCCCATTCATAACCCCACATACATGGGCTATGATGTCTCCTTGCTTAGACTTGAGATCAAGAGATTTGGGAAGAACAAGAACCCTGGGAACTTGAGAGCCTTGAGGTGCAGATCTTCAACTTATGGAATTTGGGAGAGTAATGGGGGTTTAGTATTAGTTTAACCCTTAAATACTCCCCTTAAGAAAACCAAAATGATCTACTTTAGGAGTTAAAAGCATAAGAAATTATGAAAATACCCCTAGAAAATTACACTTAAAAATCTATCTTCCACTGATCACGACTCACACCATGAGTCGTTGGTTGTCACCACGACTCATGGTGACCATCCGTTGTTGGCTAGACTAATTTCTCACTGATGGGATGTTAATTTACCAACTCATTAGGCTTTTAGGCACGAGCTTTTCCTTTGTTTCCAACTCATCTCGGAAGGTTTATGCCTTTTTTCCTTTGATTTTGCAAGTATTAGGTTCAAACAAAGAAAATAAAGAAATTAAACAAAGAGCAGGTACTGGGAAAGGGAGACCTGCGTTTTGCAGGATTGGACAATGGCGAAACACTGGTGAGATGTTGAAGTGAACTACTCTTAATCTGGATGAAAGTAATGGAACGTAGTTGGGCACCAGTGAATGCAGGTACAGACACAGATCCTGAACTAGACAAGCTGCCGAGACCTATGAAGCATCTGTATTTTATAGATGGGCACCTGAGAAACTTAGGTGCCACTTCCGAAGGTGCCGGGCGAGTGACGCCGTACTAAAAAGGGAAAACCTGTTCAAATCTGACACACAAATGATTTAGAAGATTCTAGAGGCAAGATGGGAATTCATGTAGAATAATTAAAAGAAAACCTTCCCTATTTTGTACACACATTTTTAATCTTTGTGAGAAGAACTTTTTGGATGAGCTAATTTTGTAGAGAGAGAATTATAGACAGAAGAAAGAGATAGTCTTCTTCTCCTTCTTCTTCTTCAACACTTTTTAGGTAAGAAATTCTCCATTGAAGTATCCATTGAAGCTCAAATTTACAATTCAATTATGAATGTGATTAAGTCTCTTATTGATTTTATTATCTTATTCACATTCATGAGTAGATAAATTGATTGCTAGGGGTGTGTGCTTGATGTGGGTTGAGATTTGGTTGGGTCTTATCAATTTAGTATTAGAGTTACTTATTATGCATGAACCTAAAGCTTTCTGTAAGTTTCAACAAAAATATTTATGGTTGCAAACATAGATTATTTTTACTTATATTGCTCTTTCCTAAAAAATGAAAGTAACGAATGGGTGAGAAAGCATTAATGGGATTTGAGTTTTGTAAATATGAGGTTGGGTTAGAAATAGCCAAAACCGATTTTCATAACTTATTTTAAGGATTAAGGCTAGAAATAACTTAATCTTCTCCAAGACAATATGGGTAATGTGTTAATTGAGCTTGAGCTTTGAAAGAACTTAAGTAGAATATACCCACGTGGTCAAAAGACATCTGGTATAGACTTGTCCATAGTTATTCATGTTTGCAGTTGATTCATAAAATTTGTTGATTAACCCCAATCCAGATGCCCCATCAATAGCACATCCCTAGTATTTGCTCTCATTGTTGCTTCAACTTGCGTTACATCATTTCGATACTGAGTAGAGTCATATAGTGTTTTCATTATTCTCGTAACATTTATTTTTTGTATTGTAACACAATGATACTAACTAGTTTAGGTTGACATAAAACTCTAGTAGTGATCTATACTTATTCCCTGTGGATTCGACCCCGACTCATAATGATCGGTAAATTAAATTGCTAATGACCATGCACACTCCTACAAAGAAGTGGATTTGGATGTGATCAATTTTGCCACTGCTCCCGGGGAATAGGCATCGATAGCCTAGAGTCATTGTTAATTTGAACTATTGAAGCATCTTGTGCAAATTTACATTTGTTGTTGTTTTTCACATCTTGTTTAGGTTGGATCTAATGAGCCAAGAATCGCAAGTGAGTTTTATGGAATGCCACATGGACCAAGATGAGGATGAGCCCGTGTTGCTTGATTTAGTGGGTGCCATTCGCCTACCACCTATGGTAGGAAATGTTGTATTTCATGGGATCGACACTATGTTATAGTTGCTACAAATGAAAGGACTCTTTGGAGGGAAACCAAGTGAGGGCGCTAATAGACACCTTCCCAACTTCCTTGAAATCTGCCAGCCCTTCAATATCACAAATATTATTTAAGAGTCGATTCGACAAAGGTTTTCCCATTCTCATTGACAGGAGAAGCCACTGTCTAGCTAGAGGAGCTACTCTTGGGGTGTATAACTTCTTGGCAAGAGTTGACGGAGGATTTCTTAGATAGGTTCTTCCCTCCATCGAGGATGTTGCAGTTGAGGGATAAAATCACCAATTTTAGACAACTCTCGGGTGAACCCTTGCATGAGATTTGACTTCGATTCGAAAAGAAAGTTGTAATATGTCTAAACCATGGGTTTCCTAATGGGGTTCTTGTCCAAAGCTTCTATCGCTCGCTTGACTCAATAAATAAGTCAGTGGCCAATAATCTCGTTGGTGGGTCCTTGATGGACCAAACATATGGATTGTCCAAAGCTCTCTTAGATGATGACCAAGATGAACCGAGCATGGCACAATAGGGACACTGAGGTTTCCATATGTGGTGCTAGTTCCAGCCTTGTGACTGTAGAGATGAGAAAACATAATGAAGAAAGGGATTGGACCTTGGCTAAAATGATGACCCATCTTGAGCTAATAACCAAGCATGTGATAGAAGATGGTGCCACGAGTGCAAACACAGTTGGAGCCCCAGGCCATATGCAATATGAAGGGGAGGTGCCCCAGGCCATATGCAATATGAAGGGGAGGCTTTTCCTTCAAGATATGAGGAAGAGTGTCAATATATGGCTAGCCAGGTGTGCGGTTCTCTTCGGGGATATCAAGGTGCCAACCAAGAGCCTTGGCATCCCCATGATGAGAATCAATGTTGGACGAATCGGGATAGTAAAGGGTCGAGTGATAGGAATGAGAGATGGAGAAATCAACAACTAAATCATGAAGGGGAACAATACCATAGAAGTTCAAATCCGTTGTTCCCTTTCCTAAGGTTGAGGCACCCCAAATGCAACTCAAAGTGACTGATGTTGTTAACTCAAAGATAGAGGATATGTTGACACGAGGTTTGAAGAAGGTTGAGTCCACGGATAGTAGGGTGAGCGAGCTTAAAGGGGTGGTGTCTAACCTCGCCCAAATAGTGAGTTTACGTTCAGCTTCTATTACACATTTGGAAGCTCAAATAAACCACCTTTCTTCCTAAAGGAATCCCTGAGGAAGGACACCCTTCCTAGTGATACCGTAAAAAATCCAAATAAGGATGGCCATTGCATGGAGATTGTTACCGCGAGTGGGAAAATTTTGGCCGATGCGAGTGTGATGGCCAAACACATTGTTGATCCAATCACAAATGATGATGCGATGCCAAAAGCACCAAGTTCTATTGAGAATAAAAAGAAACTTGAAGAAGAAGGAATGGTTGTTACTCCTGAGGATGTTGATGTTAAAAAAAAGGGTGAGGAGGCCTCAAATACACAAGGTCAAGAGCATAGAATCCCAGCTCCTTACCCTTAGCAGTTAGAGAAAACAAGAGGACAACTAGTTCAACAAATTCATTAATATGTTTAGCAAGTTGTCCATCAACATACCACTGGTTGATGCATTGCTCCAAATTCCAGGATATACAAAATTCATGAAAGAGCTACTGAAGCAAAAGAAGATAGCGGATGGGGGCACAGTGGAGGTGTTGCATCACTGTAGTGCTGTGATGGCTAGTACCTTGCTCCAAAAAGAGAGGATCCTGGAGCATTCACTATTCCTTTCACTATTGGGATGTGTATGTTTAACAAGGAATTGTGTGATCTCGGGGATAGCATCAATCAAATGCCTATCATATTCTTTAAGAAGTTAGGTTTTAGAAGTCCAAGCCTACAACAATGAGGTTGTTGATGGCAAATCATTCAATCAAGCGTCCCATTGGTGTGCTTGAGGATATCTTTGTGCGGGTGGATAACTTCTTTCTTCTAGCTGACTTTTTTTGTTGGATTGTGTTATACCCCGGGAACCCAAGGATCAGGCCTAGAAGTCAAAACGGTGAAAAACTGAAATTTCACACCAGGGCACAGGACGAACCATGATGTGGCTCGTGAGGAGTCACCACAAGTCGTTAGGTGAATCATGGTCAAGAAGGGAGGTGGATTGGTCTGGGGGTCACCATGGGCATAACCATGAGTCGTGGTCAGGCCACATGACTCGTGAAGTTACCTGTGGCCTAGACTAGATGTTGGACAAGGATGGTTGGTAGTGTAGACTACGGATACACTCACCACGATTCTTGGTGTCGTCCGTGGGGTTCCAGGGTGGAATTTTGGCAGTGTACCTCACGACTCTGGCCAGGAGTCGTTGTCCTTGTAGAAGAGTCGTCCAGTCCCTAATTAAGGACTGACAGTCAGTCAAATTCTGCAATTTAAGTAAGGGCTTTTCTGTAATTCCTAAGTCCTAGGATCATATACTACATCATTTTAACATCTGAAAGGGTGGTTTAAGAGGGAATAAACTAGCCTAAGTCCTCATTCATGCATGCAAAGGTTTGGGGAGGTGATAGAAGGGTGATCTAGGTGATTTAAAAGTGTTCTTCCTCAATTTACTCTTGAACAATCTAGGGAAGTTAAGAACCAGGTATTCTCAGGTATGTAAGGCTATCAATGGGTGATTTCTTCCTAACCCATGCCTCTCCTCTATGATTTTTACAAAAGTTTCTTTGAAAACTCATGGTGTTTTGAATTTGATTTGCTTAAAATCTAATGATTTATTATGGGTTTTTTGAATTTAAAATATTATCATAATCTATGGGTTTTAAATAAGCTTTTTTGACTTAATTTTATTATAATACTATTGATTTGGAAGTTCTATGTATTTAAGCCTAATTATGCATTACCCATGATGAATTGATTTATGATCTAATTACCCATTGATGATATTTATAAGCCAATATGAATTATGATTTAAATAATGAATTTAATATGTTACCCACTATGATTTTTATGAAATTCAAGCTATATGCATGATTTATGAGTATGTATGAGCCTTAAGAATCATAAATTATGTTTTTGGCCGATTCACGGGCCTTATGTCATTGCTAGTTCAAGTATGTACATGCATGTTTATGATTATCGTGATTTAACTAGCCCATGAATTCATGCATGTTATACTATGAGCACTATATATGTTTTGGGAGTAGTATCGAACACCGAGTAGGTTCGGGGCCTAGGTTTTTCCCCCGATCTCATAAACTACGTGCCATCGTAGGTATGTTGGGACTTCCCTTGGACTTTCCCTGACCCAAATGGCCCTTTTCATGGTGATATCACACTTTCATGGTTCTACTCTTGGCAAGGTACGAACACCCTCCCGACTAGGGTTATAAGTCGGGCTACATGTGTGCTCATATGGGGTATGTCGGTTAAGAGAATCTCCCACTGTTCCTCATGATTAATGCATGTTTATGATTATCTATATCGTCCCAAGTCATCTTAAATAAAGCTTTTCTCTTATGATTATGATTATGATTGAATTATAAATATTTTGAAAAGCTTGAGCCTTATGTTATGTTACGATGTTTACGATATGAGCATGAGGTCCTACTTTTTTTATCATTTATGAGTTTTTATATATTTTAAATGTCCATTTTAATTACCTTGAATACCAAGTACATTCCTAGTACTGACAACATACTTTCTATGTTGTATCGTTTTATGATACAGGACCCGAACCTCAGGTTCACCCTTCTCAGTAGTGTTTCAGAGATTTCCATCAGTGTATTTGGTGAATCCTCATATTCCGAGGGCCATATGTTTAGAATTTATGCTTTTTATTTCAATTTTATAAATGTTGGGTTAGTTGGGGAGTTGTCCCATGAACCCATCTTTCGTAGATCAGAGACTTTTCAGACTACCAGTTGTATTCAGCTGTCATGCATGGATGTTGATTTTCCTTTTTCCGTATTTATGACACGTTTACATTTTCTTATGTTAAATCTTCCACTTATGTGATTGAATTATATGTATACTCATGCCATGGGTTAACTCGGGGTCTCTTGGGGCTCCTTGTCCCGTGCCAATGATCCGGGTGTATGTTCGGGTCGTGACAAACTTGGTATCAGATCCATAGGTTTGAAGTGTCCTAGAGTTTATGAAAGACCCATTCAGTAGAGTCTTTTTCAAGGGTGTGAAGTTCGCCACATATATGAAGAAAAGGCTATTAGAAGTTTAGGAAATATTCCCTTCTTTCATGATCTATGTCGTGCGATGAGAGTCCTCTACCCTTCTAATTCGTGCTATTTGTGTTTGTAGAATCATGCCTCCATGAAAAGTGAATGCCAGAATAAATTCTAACGGTAATGATCATGAGGGTGCCAATGGTGAGGAGCATCAGCCAGCCCCACCCGTTCGTGAGGAGCACACATCAGAGCCAGCTGCCCACACTGCGTTTAGGGTAGCGATTCAGATGTTGGCACAGTCCATGATGGCCCAGGTTCAAAATCAGAAAGTGGTGCATTACCCTCAAAATGGGAATGTGGCGGCAGCCAGGGTGAGGGATTTCTTGAGGATGAGCCCTCCTGAGTTCACGGGGTTGAGGGTGGACTAGGATCCCTACGATTTTATGAAGGAGATTATGAAGATCACCCAGGTTATAGGGGTGAACAATGGAGAGTGTGTTGACTTGACATCCTATCAGCTCAAGGGGGTGGCTCATATTTGGTATAAGCAGTAGAGAAATGCCAGGGCAGTGGGTGCAGGCCCGATAGGTTGGGAAGAGTTCCATGTGGCATTTTTGGATCGGTTCTTCCCTCGGGAGATGAGGGAGCTCGAGGCGTCTGAGTTTGTTAATTTGAAGCAAGGTAATATCTCTGTTTAGGAGTATGCATTGGAGTTCACCCAATTATCCAAGTATGCTCCAGAGTTGGTGGTAGACCAGAGGGCTCGGGTGAGCCATTTTGCGCACGGGGTGGCGAATTACTTGGACAAGGATTGGCGGATCACCATGCTTCATCGGGGCATTGATTTTCCCCGTATTGTATTGCATGCACAGCAGATGGAGTCGGTCTACTAGAGGAAGAGGGAGGCCAAGAGGGCCAGGACCGACAACTATGGTGTTTCTCAGGTCAGGTCAAGGGGTGGACAGCGTCAGTAGTCCCAGCATAGGTCTATTGCTCTAGCTCCATCATCGTCCAAAATGCCATCTAGGTTTAGAGGAGATCAGAGGAGTAGGGCTTCAGGCTCGGGGGATCAGGGTAGCATGCAAGTGGAGCACACCTTCCCATCTTGGGCGAAGTGCAGCAAAAATCATCCAGGGAGGTACTTAGTTGGCTCAAATGCATGCTTCGGGTGTGGCTAACTCAGACACAGACTTAGGGACTGCCCCTCAGCTAGATCAGCGGTCGGTGGGACCCATGTGATAGCATCCAGTCCTACCATTCCAGCACCACGCCCTCCTTAGCAGGGTGCCTCTACTAGTTCAACCGGAGGTTAGCGCCAAAACAGGTTTTATGCTTTAGTACCTCACGAGGAGCAGGAGGCTTCGCTAGATGTGGTCGCTGGTATATTGCAAGTCTTCCATATTAATGCTTATGCCTTGGTAGATCCAAGAGCTACTTTTTCTTTTGTGACCCCTTATATTGCTAGTAGTTTTGAAGTTAGCCCTGAAATCCTGTCAGAACCGTTCTCAGTCTCTACTCCAGTTGGTGATTTGGTTGTAGCTAGGCGGGTGTATAAAGGTTGCCCCATTACAGTGTTGCATAAGGTTACCTCCTCAGAATTATTAGAGTTAGCTATGAATGATTTTGACCTCATTCTAGGAATGGATTAGTTGTTTGCATGTTATGCTTCGATTAATTTTAGAAACCCGGTCAGTAGAGTTCAGGTTTCCGGGTGAGCCGGTCTTAGAGTGGAAGGGTAAGTCAACTTTACCAGCCGGTCGGTTTATTTCATATCTTAAGGCCAGGAAAATAATTTCTAAGGGCTGCATGTATCACCTAGTTAGGTTAAGGATCTTGAGTCTGAAACCCTGACTATCCAGTCAGTTCCGGTGGTGTGTGAGTATCTGGAGGTTTTTCCCGATGAGTTGCCAGGTGTTCCTCCGGAGAGGGAAATTGATTTATGCCTTGATTTCATACGCGAAACACAACCCATCATCTATTCCTCTCTACAGGATGGCTTAAGCCAAGCTAAATGAGTTGAAGGATTAGTTGAAGGACTTGCTAGATAAGGGCTTTATTAGACCAAGCAAGTCTTCATGGGGTGCACTGATGTTATTTGTCCAGAAGAAGGATGGTTCCCTTTGCATGCGTACTGATTACCAACATTTGAATAAGGTCACCATCAAGAATAGGCACCCTTTACCCAGGATCGATGACTTGTTAGACCAACTTCAGGGTGCTAGATGCTTCTCAAAGATAAATCTCAGGTCCGAGTATCACCAGCTTAGGGTTGGGGAGAGTGACATCCCGAAAATCGCTTTCAGGACTCGATATGGTCACTACAAATTTGTTGTTATGTATTTTGGATTAACCAATGCCCCTATAGCTTTCATGGACTTGATGAACAGGGTTTTCAAGAAATATCTAAACACGTTTGTGATTGTGTTCATTGATGGTATTTTTATATACTCTCGAAGCAAGGAGGAGCATACTGCTCACTTGAAAATACTGCTTCAGACCCTCAGGGATTGTCAGTTGTATGCAAAGTTCAGCAAGTGTGAATTTTTGTTGGAATCCGTGGCATTCTTAGGCCATGTGGTATCGAGTGAAGGCATAAGGGTAGATTCTCAAAAGATTAAAGCGGTAAAGAATTGGCCCAGATCGGTGAATCCTTCAGAAATTCGGAGTTTCTTGGGCCTAGTAGGTTACTACTGAAGATCTGTAGAGGGTTTTTCATCAGTTGCAGTACCATTGACCAGGTTGACCCAGAAAAGATAAAGCTCTAGTGTTTCAGAGGCTTGTGACTAAAGCTTTCAAGAGTTGAAGACTCAACTCACTTTATCACCACTGTTGACCCTACCCAAGGGTACCGATGGTTTTGTAGTATATTACGATGCTTCAACAATCAGACTTGGGTGTGTGTTGATGTTGGATGGGAAAGTGATAGCATATGCCCCAAGACAGTTGAAAATCCATGATATGAATTACCCAACCCATTATCTTTAGTTGGCAACGATGGTGTTCTCTTTGAAGATATGGCGGCATTACTTGTATGGGGTCCACATGGATGTGTTTACGGACCACAAGAACTTGCAGTATGTGTTCACACAGAAAGATCTCAATCTTCGACAACGGAGATGGTTGGAGCGACTTAAGGACTACTATATGAGTGTTCTTTACCACCCAGTTAAGGCTAATGTATTGGTGGACGCACTTAGTAGGCTCTCTACGGAGAGTGTGTCCCACGTGCATGAGGGAAAGAAGGAGTTCCTGAAAGATATCCATCGACTGGAAAGGTTGGGAGTTAGGTTGGTAGACTCAACCGATGGTGGCGTTGTTATGCAAAACAAATCAGAATTGTCCTTGGTAGTGGACGTGAAATCTAGGTAAGATGATGATCCGATGTTGGTACAGTTGAAGGAAGACGTTTGGATTCAAAAGTTGGAGGTCTTCTCCCAAGGGGGAGATGGGGTGCTGCGATACCAGGGTTGTCCATGTGTTCCAGATGTTGACAATTTGAGGGATCGGAGATTGCATGAGGCACATGAATCCAGGTATTCTATCCATCTGGGTGCCACCAAGATGTATCATGATTTGCGGGAAATATATTGGTGGAACGACATGAAGAAGGATATTGCAGAATTTGTAGCCAACTGCTCGAATTGTCAGCAAGTGAAGGTCGAACATGAAAGGTCGGGAGGCGCACTTCAGGATATGAGCATTCCTACTTGGAAGTGGTAAGAGATTAATATGGATTTCACTAATGGCCTACCTCATACTCGCCGACACTATGATTCCATTTGGGTGGTGGTCGACAGGTTAACCAAGGCTGCACACTTCCTACCAGTCAAAACCATAGATACAACAGATGATTATGCCAAATTGTATATTTGGGATTTGGTTCGACTTCATGGAGTTCTCTTGTCTATTATTTCAGATCGAGGTACTCAGTTTACCTCTCAGTTTTGGCGGTCTTTTCAAAAAGGGCTTGGGACTTAAGTTAAGCTCAGCACAGCCTTTCATCCGCAAACGGAGGGCCAAACCGAATGAACAATCCAGAATCTCAAGGATATGTTGAGAGCATGTGTGATGGTTTTCAAAGGTAGCTGGGATGATCATTTTCCCTTGATCGGGTTTGCTTATAATAACAGCTATCACTCTAGTATCCAGATTGCCCCATTCGAGGCTCTTTACGGGCGGAGGTGTAGATCTCCCATAGGATGGTTTTGAGGTTGGTGATGCAGTGATGATAGGACCCGATTCGGTTCATGAGACCATGGTGAAGGTTCAGATGATAAGGGACAGACTAAAAGCTTCTCAGAGTCATCAAAAGTCATATGTGGATGTGAGAAGGATAGATTTGGAGTTTGAGGTAGACGATTGGGTATTTCTAAAGGTATCTCCCATGAAGGGAGTCATACGGTTTGGAAGAAAGGAAAACTTAGACCCTGCTATGTTGGTCCCTACCGGGTTATGAAAAGAGTTTGTAAGGTAGCATATGAGTTGGACTTTCCATCAGAGTTTTCTTCAGTTCATCCCGTCTTTTATGTATCGCTCTTGAAAAAGTGCTTGGGTGACCCATTTTTAGTTGTCCCAGTGGAATGCGTTGGTGTGGGAGATAGCCTCAGTTATGAGGAAATGCCAATTGCAATTTTGGATCGCCAGGTTCGGAGGCTGAGGAACAATGAAGTAGCTTCAATGAAAGTTCTATGGAGAAATCAACATGTTGAGGGAGCTATGTGGGAAGCCAAAGTGGCTATGATGGCAAAATACCCTCACCTGTTCTCTACCAGCTCAGTTTCAGTTCGAGGTAGCAATTTTTTCCCTAATTCACTACTCAGTTTCCATGTTCATTGTGCACAAGTTTGATTTATGTTACGATAGATGTATGTGATGTCTAAAATCAGTTCCGTTATGTAGTTCTTTTTTAGGGTGGTCATTTTGTCAGTTTTCGATTTAAATGATTAGTGTTTGGATATGATGATTGCAGATTTCTGAGTTTTTGTGTGTTTCTGACATTCGAGGATGAATTTTCCCAAGGAGAGGATATTGTTATACCCCGGGAACCCAAGGATCAGGCTCGAAAGTCAAAATGGTGAAAAAATGAAATTTCGTACCAGGGCACAAGACAAACCATAAGTGGCTCGTAAGGTGTGACCACGAGTCGTGAGGTGACTTGTGGTCAAGCAGGGAGGTAGATTGGTCTGGGGGTCACCACGGGCATTACCAGGAGTCGTGGTCAGGCCACATGACTCGTGAAGTCACCAGTGGCCTAGACTAGATGCTGGACAAGGATGGTTGGGCTGTGTAAACCACGGATGGTGACCACGAGTCGTGGTCAATCACCATGATTCGTGGTGTCCTCCGTGGGGTCCCAGGGTGGAATTTTGGCAGTGTACCTCACGGCTCTTGCCACGAGTCGTTGTCCCAGGAGACGAGTCGTCCAGTCCCTCGTGGGGATTGGTAGTCAGCAAAATTCTGTGATTTAAGTAAGGGCTTTTCGGCAATTCCTAAGTCCTAGGGTCCTATACTACGTCGTTTTAACATCTAAAATGGTGGTTTAAGAGGGAATAGACTAGCCTAAGTCCTCATTCATGCATGCAAAGGTTTGGGGAGGTGATAGAAGGGTGATCTAGGTGATCTCAAAGTTTTCTTCCTCAATTTCCTATTGAGCAATCTAGGGAAGTTAAGAACCAGTTATTCTCAAGTATGTAAGCCTATCAATGGGTGATTTCTTCCACACCCATGCTCCTCCTTTTTTATTTTTACAAATGTTTCGTTGAAAACTCATGGGGTTCTGAATTTGATTTATTTAAAACCTAATGATTTTATTATGGGTTTTGTGAATTTAAAATCTTATCATAATCTATTAATTTTAAATCAGCTTGTGATTTAAATAAATTACAATATTATTGATTTTGAAGTTCTATGTATTTAAGCCTAATTATGCATGCCTCATGATGAATTGATTTATGATCTAATTACCCGTTGATGATATTTATAACCCCAGCATGAATTATGATTTAAATCGTGAATTTATTATGTTACCCATTATGATTTTTATGAAATTCAAGCTATATGCATGATTTATGAGTATGTATGAACTTATGAATCATGAAATATGTTTTTGGCCTACTCACGGGCCTTATGTCATGGCTAGTTCAAGTATGTACAAGCATGCTTATGATTATCGTGATTTAACTAGACCATGAATTCATGCATGTTATACTATGAGCACTATATATGTTTTCGGAGTAGTATCGAACACCGAGTAGGTTCGGGGCCTAGGTTCTGCCCCCGATCTCATAAACTACGTGCCATCGTAGGTATGTTGGGACTTCCCTTGGACTGTCCCCGACCCAAATGGCCCTTTTCATGGTAATATCACACTTTCATGGTTTTACCCTTGGCAAGATACGAAGACCCTCCCAACTAGGGTTACAAGTCGAGCTTCATTTGTGCTTATATGGGGTATGTCGGTTAAGAGAATCTCCCACTGTTCCTCATGATTTATGAATGTCTATGATTCTGTATATTTGCCCAAGTCATGTTAAATAAAGCTTTTCTCTTATAGTTATGATTATGATTGTATTACGCATGTTTTGAAAACCTTGAGCCATATGTTACGTTCTGGTGTTTACGATATGAGCATGAGGTCCTACTCTTTTGATCATTTATGAGTTTTTATATATTTTAAATGTCCATTTTACATAACTTGCATATCTAGTACATTCCAAGTACTGACCGCATACTTTCTATTCTGAATCGTTTCATGATACAATACTCGACTCTCAAGTTCACCCTAGTGTTTCAGAGATTTCCATCAGCGTACTTGGTGAGTCCTCATGTTTTGAGGGCCATATGCTTAGACTCTATGCTTTCCTTTCAGTTTTAGAAATGTTGGGTTAGTTAGGGAGTGGTCCCATCAACCCATCTTTCATGATTAGAGGCTTTTCAGACTACCAGTTGTATTCAGCCGTCATGCATGGATGTTGATTGTCCTTTTTCCGTACTTACGTTTATGTTTTCTTATGTTAAGTCTTCCGCTTATGTGATTGAATTAGATGTATGCTGATGCTATGGGTTGACTCGAGGTCTCTCAGGGCTCCTTGTCTCTTGTCTATGATTCGGGTGTACGTTCGGGTCGTGACAGATTGCGACTTGGATATTGAGGTGCCCATCATCTTGGGGCGACCATTGCTACGGGAAGAGCACTTGTTGATGTGGAGCTAGGGGAATTAAAATTTAGAGTTGGTGGTCAAAAGGTCACTTTTAATGTATGTCAACCAACAACGTCCCCTAATAAATTTTAAAGTGGTTGCAGTACTTAATGAGGAAGAGAGGCAACAGAGTGCAAGTAAAGCTGAAGTGGATGGGGAAAATGATCCTCCTAATGAATGATGTTGGAGAGGAACACATCGAGCCATGACGTTAAATAAGGCGCTTCTTGGAAGGCAACCCAAGCATTTTTAGTTTCATTTTTTTATGTTGGTGTTGCTTTTGGTGTTTTAGGATGATTGGGTGAAAAACCATGTGAAAGAAAATAAGGGAAGAGATGCGTGAGACCTACAAAACGTAGGTATGCATCCGCAAAACGCAGTTCAATCACACTAAGGAACCAGAAAGTGGGAAGAAACTGAAAGGCTTCTGCGCTTCACCGGTGAAATGCATGTGCCCACCCGCGAAATGTTGATTTGGCAAAGTCCTATGGTAGAATGCTTGGCAACGATCTGGAAAAATTTAGTGGACCTACGAGCCACCTGTGCTACGAAGGTGTGCATCTGTGTTATACCCCGGAAACCCAAGGATCAGACCCGGGAGTCAAAATGGAGAAAACTGGAAATTCTCACCAGGTCACAGAACGACCCATGAGGTGGGTCATAGGGAGGGACCATGAGTCGTGAAGTGACTTGTGGTCAAGCAAGGCATGACTAAGCTAAGGGGTGAGACCCCAGGCATCGCCACGAGTCGTGGTCAGGCCACGCAACTCGTTAGTGTCATGCCCCACCTTGGAGGTATGACTGGAACCTGGCGCCCTACTAGGACCTGAACTGCTGAGCTGACTGAGCCTAAGCACCTCTGGTGCAGGGCTAACTCTAAATCTGGAATCAAGAAAACAACGGGCTATATAGTGGCTTTAAATACAACCCCCGACCGACAAGGCCTATAGCCACCTGTGAAAATAAACAACTAACCAGAGACAAACAAACATAGGGAGTCCTATGCGGGCCGACAAGGCCACCAAGATATCTAGTTATAACTGGAAAGTAAAAGCCGATGCTAAACTGAGCTATGACCGACAAGGCCACCAATCAACAGCTAAATAAGGCCCCACACGGCCAACACACATAATCTAAAATATATATGGGCCCCACACGGCTGATATCATCTAACCACAGAGAAGTAACACAATCTGCAAGCCTCTTGGAGTAATAAGATGGTCGGGACAGGGCCCCGACCAACCCATACTGTACAAACAAAAGAAGTAAACCTCTATAACACAAGCTCCGTAAGAAGGGAGCTGATGGTCTTGTACGGCTGATTGGAACTACGAAGGACCTTCTCCTTGTCTATTTGTACCTGTAGGCAAGTAATGCAGCGCCCCAGAAGAGGGCGTCAGTACCACAGTACTGAGTATGTAAAGCGGTAACTTTAAATAACTGAAAGTAAGGAAATAGAACTGACAATAATTGAAGTAAAGGAAACAGACTGAAAATGACTGAAGTAGTGAAATCAGAGCTAAACATAACTTTGATAAGGAGGGTAGGGGTCATACCTGACAAACAAGGCGTCCTATTGTCTAACTATCAGTAACTAAAGAAAACACAAACTTTACCTGGCCGTCATAAGCCGAAAGGCAAAATCAGCATAGAACAACCCACCTGGGCCCCCATTAGCCCTAGTGAGTATACCTCAATGTATATACCCCTATCCAGGTCATACTGAGTCAACTACTAGCTATAAGCGTCCTGCCGATCCTCTGGGTCTGCAACTAGGCCTTCTTAGCCCCTGACTGTAGCTATGTCTGAATTTGAGTCCAGAGGACTCCTGATATCTACACCCCGGGCGTAAACGCTCGGCGGGAGTGTGTATAAGGCCAACCACGACAATATAAGGATCTGGATCCCCATCTTCGTCCCTTGCAGATGGCATGCCGCTCCCTAGAGCGATGTATCCTCGCCCCTGCGGGTGGCGACACAGCTATTAACCCTGGGGTGGTCATGGAAGCTATACAGGTTATAATCTAGCCCAAAAAATTACAATTTACGAGTCTCGACTGCCAACAACAACTAGACATGATTACATACTCCTGACATGCTTTACTGGGATTCATACTAGACGCTGAAGAAACTAACTTGCCAAAAGAAAATCCCTTAAGATACCTCAATTGCCGGTTTTTGATTAACTGATAGGTTCCAATTAGTATTCAATAGCTCTTCCCAACTGAAATCCATCTACTGGAAAGATAGGACTAGTTTTAACACTAAATTCGGCAAAAAGGAAAACTTTATATATGAATATTTACTATATTCAAACTTTACGGAACACAGTCAAAACCTCATTATTTCTCGAAAGTCTAGAAGGGAGAAATGCTTACTTTAAGCCTGGGATCGTATTTACACTATCTTGGAGCAATTCCAACAACTTTGGCTTTGCGGGACAACGATTCGCCCGGCAAATTTCACAAAACTAACTCTGTAGAAATGCTCCCTACAACCCTATACTTTGATACCCGAAGTTAATTTATATGGATGGTGTTTAGTGGCGTAATCGGATGAAAATTATATGTCTTCCTTCGTTCTCCCTCTACTCTGGCCGTTGTTTATGAATTATAATTAATCTTCTAAGTGTGAGACCCTTATATTCTTGAGACAACAGACAAGGCAATGTGGCACGCTGCCCAATGTGCTGATTCTGCTCCGTGCCACGTTGGATAACGTGGAGGAGTAGCTCCGTGCCACTTTGCCCCTCTGGGAATCTTGGTTCGGCCTCCTCCCGCGAAATCCCAACTTGGCACACGTTCGACCTTTCCCCGGGCTCTTTCCTCGTACGTATGACACTCTAAAACACTCAACCAACATACGAATAGGGAGACTAAATTCTAGAAACTTACGGGGTGTAACATCCTCCCCCCCTTAAGAACATTCGTCCTCGAATGTTAACTTCTGCTTGCAAGAACCGTAACCTTGAAGTTACTTATTCTGGAAAAATTTTGGCAGAGTCTCCCTTGTAATATGGACTATCCAAAAACCTTGAAACGCAGAAAAGTCCAATACAGGTACTTCACAAAATACTATGGCATTCATTTCACAATAGACTAAAGTCAACTACTCTACATATACATGTATATAATGCAACTTATGAAACAACAATAAAAACATACCTCTGGCAGCACAATCTGACTAAGTCTGAAATAACTGAGGATATTTGGTTCTCATATCATCTTCTGCCTCCCCGGTCATCTCCTCTAGGTTCTTATTTCGCCATAACACTTTAACAGAAGCAACATCTTTAGTTCTTAGTCTGTGGACTTGCTGATCTAGTATGGCTACTGGAGCTTCTTCATAAGCTAACTCCTCAGTTATTTGGATGTCTTTGACTGGGACAATCCGGGAGGGATCTCCTACGCACTTCCTCAGCATAGATACATGAAAAAATGAGTGAACGGATTCTAATTTTGGAGGTAAATCCAATTCATAAGCCACCTGGCCTATCCTTCGGCGAATCTGATAAGGCCCAACAAACCTCGGGCTGAGCATGCCTTTCTTACCAAATCTCATCACACCCTTCATCGGTAAAACCTTCAGGAATACCTAGTCACCCACATTAAATTCTAGGTTTCTCCGCCACACATCAGCATAAGATTTCAGGCGGCTCTGAGCAATCAACAGACGTTCCCTGATAAGATTTACTTTCTTTTCTGACTGATGAATAATATCTGGCCCAATCAATGCCGATTCTCCAACCTCAAACCAACAAGCTGGGGACCTGCACTTCCGCCCATATAAAGCTTCATAAGGCGCCATCTGAATTGTTGAATGATAACTATTATTATAGGAAAATTCAATAAGCGGTTTATGTTCATCCCAGTTGCCTCCAAAATCTAGCACACACGCCCATACCATATCCTCGAGTGTCTAGATTGTACGTTCTGCTTACCAGTATGTCTGTGGATGGAAGCCTGTGCTTAGGTTAACCTGTGTCCCCAGGCCCCTCTGAAAAGATTGCCAAAACTTAGCTGTAAACTGTGCCCCTCTGTCAGAGATAATTGATAGCAGAACACCATGAAATCGGACTATTTCTCTAATATACAGCTCAACATAATCTTCAACTGAAAAGGTAGCCCTTACTGGCAGAAAGTGAGCTGATTTTGTCAACCTGTCCACAATTACCCAGATAGAATCATATTACGCCTGGTACGAGGTAATCCTACTACGAAATCCATATTAACTACCTCTCATTTCCATAAAGGCATGTCTATATCCTGTGTCAGTCCGCCTGGTTTCTGATGTTCAGCTTTCACCTGTTCGCAATTGGGACATTGAGCTACGAATTCTTCTATCCCCTTTTTCATTCCCGACCACCAGTAAATCTCTTTTACGTCATGGTACATTTTTGTTGAACCTAGATGAGAGAGTAACGGACATAGTGTACCTCGCCCATAATTTGTTGGCGAAGCCCTGCCACGTCTGGAACGCAAAGGCGATCCCTATATCTCAAAAATCTGTCCTCGGTTACCTGGAAATCTGTCACTTCCCCTTGCTGGACCCTATTTCTGAGCTAAACCAGGCTAGGATCTTCATACTGCTGTTCTTTCACTTCCACAACCAATGATGACACTGCGGTATCCCGGATTACCGCTCCATTGTCTCCTGATTCTACTATACGAACGGCTATACTGGCTAGCTGATGCAATTCTCGGGCCAATTCCTACTGCTCGGGCTGTAAATATGCCAGGCTTCCCATGGATCAGCTGCTAAGGGCATCTGCTACAACATTGGACCTTCCTGGGTGATATAAAATATTCACATCATAATCCTTTAACAACTCCAACTAGTGACGCTGCCGCAAATTCAACTCTTTCTGGGTGAAAATATACAACAGGCTTTTATGATTAGTGAAGATATCTATGTGGACTCCATAGAGGTAGTGTCTCCATATTTTCAAGGCATGAATCACCGCGGCTAAATCCAAGTCATAGGTAGGGTAGTTCTTCTCATGCTTCCTCAGCTGCCTGGAAGCATAGGCAATCACCTTACCATGCTGCATCAAAACACATCCTAACCCAACACCTGAAGCATCACAATAGACTACATAACCCTCTGTTCCTTCTGGCAATGGTAACACCAGTGCTGATGTCAATCTATCTTTCAGTTCCTGAAAGCTCTGCTCACATGCCTCAGTCCAATGGAATTTTGCTACCTTCTGCATCAGTTTGGTTAAAGGTGTTGTTGAAGTGGAAAATCCTTTCACGAACCTTCTGTAATACCTGGCTAACCCCAGGAAACTACGTACCTCGGTCGGAGTGGTAGGTCTAGTCCATGTTTTCACTGCCTCTATCTCCTGTGTATCTACCTGTATACCAACATCTGACACAATATGTCCCAAGAAGGCTACTGAATTCAGCCAAAATTCAGATTTAGAAAATTTTTCATATAGCTGGCAATCTCTGAGAATTTGGAGCACTATCCGTAAAAGATCCTGGTGATCTTCCTCTGAGCCGGAATACATCAGAATATCATCGATAAATACTATCACGAACAAGTCCAGGTATGGTCTGAAAATGTTGTTCATCAGGTCCATGAACACTGTTGGGGCATTTGTCAGTCTGAAGGACATGACTAGAAATTCAAAGTGGTCATATCTGGTCCTGAATGCAGTCTTTGGAATATCTCTTTCACGAACCCGGACCTGATGATATCCTGACTGTAAATCAATCTTTGAAAAATACCTCGCTCCCTATAGCTGATCAAATAGGTCATCTATTTTGGGAAGGGGGTACTTATTTTTGATAGTGACTTTATTCAGCTGCCGATAATCTACACACATATGGAGGGAGCCGTCCTTCTTCCTCACACGAATAGAGTTGGCGCACCCCATGGTGAGGTACTCGACCTGATAAAGCCCTTTTCTAGCAAATCCTTTAATTGTTCCTTTAGTTCTCTAAGTTCAATAGGAGCTATCCGATATGGAGGAATAGATATAGGCTGAGTGCCTGGTACTAGATCGATTGCAAAATCAATTTCCCTTTCTGGGGGAATACCAGGAAGCTCATCTAGAAATACATCAAGAAATTCATCAACCACTGGGATAGACTGAAGGATCAGAGGCTCTGCCCGAACATCGTGAACTCTGACAATATGATAAATGCACCCTTTTGTTATCAATTTTCTCACCCGAAGATACGAAATAAACCTACCCTTTGGCGTGGCTGATCTTGGGCAGATTTATATGCCTAAGTGATACTCAAACGTATTATTTTCGCCTTGTTTGTGTGCAATATGTATATATTCTCATGTAATTGGTAATAAAATGTGAATTTATACTAACCAACATGATTAGCATTTGTTTTGCAGGAACTTATGATATTTAGGAGCTAAAATGCATGTTGGAACTATATCGGAGTTGGACTTGGATACGAGCGTGGAAAAGACATTGGAATGCACAAATTATAGGGGCTCCGCGATGGAGCCGTGCCACGCTACCATCGCGGAGGCACACTGCCTGGAGAGGAAATTAAATGGCAAATTCTAGTGAGGCCTCGCGACAGCTCCGTGGCACGGAGATAGGCCTCCGCATTGGCCTCCGTGCCACGTTGAGGCTAATTTACCAGACCCTGGATTTCCAGTGAAGGTCCGCGTCCACGACGTGTCACGGAGGCAGTGCTCCGCGTTGACCTCCGTGACACGTTGCTTGTTATTCCGGGAAAAATTTTCCACTAGTATAAATAGCACACTTAGGTTTATTTTAATTAGTTCAGACTTGGTGGAGCTAGGACGTGGGTTAGCAGCAGTTGAGGGACGAAAAAGCTAAGGGATTTCTTCTCTTCCTTTCTTCTTTCAATCAATTGTATGTATGATTTACACTTGTTTTAGGATGATCAATCCACAAATGAGTGGCTAATTCTCTTCCTTGCTAAGGTTTTGAACATGTGTAGTGAATTTTGATTGTAAATGATATGGTTTTCTTCTTCTTCTTTCATGTTGTTCTATTAATTCTTGTTCTTACTGCATTAGTGCTTGGCCGACATTAATGTACATCTAAAAAGTCCAATTTCACTAGAGAGAGCAAGAAATTGGAAAGTTGTGAATTAATAGGGTATTGTTCTTAACTTGATTTGGGAAAATTGGGTTTTGATGTGCTTTCCTGATAGAAATATACTTGAAAGCCGTATTAGTCAATTTAGGAACCGGAATTGTATTGCTAGGTCGTAAATTGCATTTGATCACAAAAATGTAGACGAATGGTTTATGATTCTTAAGTGAAATTAAATACGAGAGTTTTAATTTCTAGGCTACTGTTCATGGCTAGCAACATGAAGAAGATATTAACCGAATTATTATTATAATCGAATTCATTACTTGTTCTTAACCTTGGCATGCTCATATCCATAGTTTAAATTCACAGTAAATAATTGTTAATAGTTTTAGTATATATAGATTTTATAAACAAAAACTCATTTAACTGTTGGTTACGTTGTTGTTAGCATAATTAGAAGTAAGATAAGAATATAGTATACTTAGAAAAATTTTACATATCCTGAGCCTCCTTGGATCGATACTTGGATTACTTAGCCACTTTATTACTTGTTTGACCACGTGCACTTGCGTGTCGGTTTATAATATATAATACCAGCTGAATAGCCGTCAAGTTTTTGGCGCCGTTGCCGGGGACTCGGCGAAGTTTTGATAATTTATCTATTTTTGTGTGATTTTTAAATTCTCTTAAGTGTTGAAAAACTTGGTCTTAGTTTGTTTATTTGCAGGTGACAGGTTGTCCTGCCGAGCTGGCTAGAAATAGAGAGCTTGTGGAACCGTTGCTTGAACCTGAACGTCAAATCCATTTGCAAAGGAGAGTAGCTCTAGAGCAAAAGCTGAAGAGACTTCAAGAAAAGGTACAACAACAACCACCCGCGGGACAAGCACATTTGTCATCATCAGCAATGGCAGCAAGACCAGTTCGTGAAGTGGCAATCCCACTAGTGACGAATGTGACCTCTACCATCCATAAACCGGAACCTGGAGGGCACTTTGAGCTTAAACAGAACATGGTGCAGCTGTTACATTCTAGTGGTCAATTCACTGGGATGGCACATGAGGACCCGCAGCAGCACTTACAGAACTTTTTAGAGATTAGTGACACGTTCGTCCCCACCGGCGTGTCCACAGATTATGTCCGAATGACCCTCTTCCCATTTTCACTGTTGGGAGAGGCAAAAAAGTGGCTGAAGGCCGAGCCACCGAACTCCATAACTTCGTGGAATGACTTGGCTAAGAAGTTCCTTATCAGATTCTTCCCTTCAGGCAAAACTGCAAGGTTGAGAAGTGAAATACTCAGTTTCAAGCAGAGGCCTGATGAGAACTTATATATGGCTTGGGAAAGATTCAAGTCATTGTTGAGAGACTGCCCCCATCACCAACAATCAAATGAAGTGCTGGCTCATACCTTTGTAGAAAGTATAGACCCACACACAAAAATATTACTAGACTCTGCATCGGGTGGGCAAGCCTTGGATAAAACATATGATGAGTTGTACACTTTGTTGAACAGAATTGCACAAGGAAATCCAGAGTGGCACAACGAGTCATCAAGGAGGGCAGGAAACAGATCGGGGTTGATAGAAGTAGATGGTTTGAATGCCTTGGCAGCACAGTTAGCTGCGTTCCAACATCAGATGATAACTCAGTTCAATAAACTGAGTATAAACCAACACCAGGGCCAGGTTAACGCAGTTCAGCAAGCTCCGAGTTGGTGCGAAATTTGTGGTAATACTGGGCATAATGCAGAATCTTGTCGAGCCAATCCGGAATCAGTCAATGTTTTTGGTAATGTGTATAGGAATCAGAATTTTGGGAACAACTCCAACAGAAATTGGCAGGGCCACCCGAATTCTTCTTAGGGTGGAAACCAAAAACAGAATTATATGCAACCTCAACAACAGCAGTATCAGCAGAATAGGAAGAATGATGGGCAATTGAGTAGCAGCATTGAGGAAACACTGCAGAAAATTATGGAGACCCAGAATCAGTTAGCGGAAAATCAAGCGAGGATGGCAACAGACTTAATGAATCAGCAAGTAGCCACCCGAAATCTTGAAAAACAAGTGGGTCAGATGGCAGCTGCTCAAAAAATGAGATCACAAGGGGGATTACCCAATGACAGAGATCCTAACCCTCGGCAGATCAATGCCATCAGTTTGAGAAGCGGTAAGTAATTAGCTGATGCAGTGCCAAAAGAGCTAAGAAAGGGGGTGCAGCCGGAGTTGGTTAGACCAGGACCATCCATCAACATGGGGTATAATCAGAGTGCGGGGCAACAAAATGTGGAACTTTCATTGCAGCCAGCACAAAGACCACCACCACCATTCCCTCAAAAATTCAGAAAGAGCAAGGAAGAGGAATGCTTCAAAAAGTTCTTTGAGAGCTTCAAAGAACTTCACATAAATTTGCCTCTTATTGATGTCTTGAAGTGAATGCCCAAGTATGCTAAATACTTGAAGGACGTGATGGAGAACAAAGTGAGATTGGTGGATGTCCATACGGTAGCACTGACTGAGGAGTGCAGTCACAGGATATTGAGCAAAATGCCAAAGAAGCTCAAAGACCCAGGGAGTTTTACCCTCCCCATACAAATTGGTAAAGCTGAGGTGCTACGAGCTTTGTGTGACTTAGGGGCAGCAATTAATCTAGTGCCCCTATCCTTATTCAACACCCTGGGGTTGGGAAAATTGAGGCCGACAAGGTTGATGCTGCAACTGGCTGACAAGTCGCGAGTGACACCTGATGGAATAATAGAGGACCTTCTCATCAGAGTAGGTAAGTTCATTATACCTGCTGATTTTATTGTCTTAGATTTTTAGGTTGATGACCAAGTAACCCTGATCTTGGGACGGCCATTCTTGGCCACTGGAGGAGCGGTGATTGATTTGAAAGCAGGGACCCTGAAAATGAGGGTTGAGGATGAAGAAGAAATCTTCCGTGTTTACCAAGAAATGAACCCATCTGCACACTACAGAAACCTTTGTCAGGTTAGTGTGTTGGTAGAGGATTAGTGTGGGGTGGAGGATTCCACAGGTGTAGGGCCGAAGGCAATAACAAGTGTTCAGCCCAAGTCTGATAGAGGGCTTCAAATTGAGAAGAAGTTGGAGAAAGAGAGGAACAGAGTGGAGGCTGTTTCCTCTAAACAGCAAAAGAAAAGGAGATGGTTCTCGAAAGAGAATCCAGGTATGAGGATTTCCTGAAAAGGATAGTCCACGTCGGGCCATGACGTAAAATAAGGCGCTACTTGGGAGGCAACCCAAGGGTACCACAGGTACCATTTTAATTTCTTGCATTTGTGTTGATTTTATTTATTTTTCATCTTGTGTTGTTTTTGGTGGAAAGTTAAGCACAGATGGAGGGGAAGTCTGAGTACCCGTGGAGGAGGAAGCTAAAAAGCATGGACGATAAAAAGTGTGGGGTTGACACACACTTGTGCAAAGTTGAAGAAAATCATGCTATTAGCTAGGCCTAAAGGCCTCAGGGAGTATTTCTCACCCTTTTTAAATTTTAATTTGATGCTATGAGGACATAGCATTATTTAAGTGTGGGGTGAGGGAAATTTCAAGGGAAATTTCAAAAAAATTTTGTGCTTAACAAGTTTGTGGTGAATGTAATGCTAATGCTTGAGAAATTTGAAAAATTTGAAATTTTTTGTGAAGTAAGCATGACTTCATCACCCGTTGGTTTTTATTTTCGGTTCTTTTCCGACGGGGGGGTCTTTGAACCGAAGAATAAAATTTTTTTTTATTTCCTTTGTTTGTAGATAGTGTTTTAGTCATAGTTGGGGACTGTTTCCGACGATGGATGGATGACGACCGTCTTGAGGAAAATTAGTCGGTAGGTGTTGGGTTTTTGAAACCATAACTAATTGGTGCTTGATGTTCGTGTTATGTGTTGTACATGATGGTGAGATGCAAGTATGTTCCGTGTTGAAGCATGATAGTATATAACTGTGTTTGAGACACTTAGGCTCTTGAATTTGACTCAATATGATTGAAGCTTAATTCTGAATTCTTGTGATTAGCTGAGTAAGAGTCTGATGAATGTGTCTTGAATTGAGCACGTGCCATGAGTGTAAGGTTTTTGAGTATTCTGTGCTATTGTGGATTGTCTAGAACTTGCCTGGTGTGTTTATAAAACAAAATGAAGGATGTGAATTGTAGGAGATGATTTAGGCATTTCTTTGAATGAACCAAATTTTTATCCCTCATTTTACCTACCTTGGAAAGATTAATCCTAGTTAGCCCCATTGAGCCTTGAGCCTATTCTTTGACAGCTGCAACATAAGCTTAATCCTTTTTCTTTCATTAGCCTTGAACTTGATCCAAAACTCCTAAGCGCTTGAGTGAAAAAATCTGAAGGAGTAAAGGAGTGAGAAGAATGAAAAGAAAGGAAAAGTAGCAAGTTGTAGAAGTGAGAAAAGGACAAAGGTGCACTTGTGTGAAAATGGTTGATTATTAGTAAGGAGCAAGAAAACAAATTAATGAAAAATTATTTATAGAACTCCTTACTAATAAGTTAAAAGTGCCTAAAGAAATGGGGGAACATAAGAGGAACAAGAAAGAGGAAAGGAGAAAAAGGTAAAGTAAGGGAAGGGAAGTTCGTAAGGAGGGCGTAATGTATTAAAAGCGTTTAGGAAAGATAGTCACTATTACTGGCCATAATAGTACCTACCTGTCCCTTAGCCTACATTACAACCCATTAAGTCCTACTTGATCTTACATTCACACATCCTTAAATTAGTGGAATAAAAAACTAAGGGCAAGCTTATGGGTCATTACATGATGCATGTGAATTCTTTGTGAGAGTGAACGCAATTCTATTCATGTACCCACACATGTTGTGATTTAAAAATTGTTTTTGCGTGTGATTGGGTAACTCTCTTTCTATGAGGGGCACATGTTGAATGAAGGATATAATTCATGTGGAATTTCTTAATTAGTTGATTTGCACGAGTTTTCTAAGATTGAGAGTCGAGTCTTGAGGTTAAGAAGTTTTAACAGGGTTGTACTTCATTTCAATGATCAAAATTGTGCATGCTCTATTTGTAGCTTGTTATCTTATGTAATCATAATAGTCGTAGCGTGAATAATCTTGCTAAATTAGTTATGTGGGAGTCTCCTTATGCATGATATGTAAAATGTCGTTCGAGGACGAACAAGGCTTAAGTGTGGGGTTGTGATCACAGGCAAAGACAGCATGCCCGAGATACGCTTTACACCTTAATTTAGTCTTGTTTATCTAAGTTATTTTATACATTTTCATGCAATTTTATATAAATGTGAATATATACTAACCAACAAGATTAGTTCTTGTTTTTGAAGGTTAATAATGCAGTTGAGGAACTAATTCATGATTTGGTGAAGTGGAGGAATGGAATCAAGAGCAAAACGTGAAAGTCAACAAGAAAACATGCAATAACTGGCACCCTGCGCGATAGGGGCCGTGGCACGCTGCCAACGCGGCAACACTTGGCCAAAAATTGCATTTTTTGGCACATTCCAGTGAGGGTACGCGTTACCAACGTGTCACGGAGGTCAAGTAGGGCGTTCAGCTCCGTGACACGTTGCTGTTCCACCACAGGCCAAATTTTGCAATTTTTCAGCATAGTATAAATTGAACCCTTAGCTCCTAAAATCATTTGGTCACGATTTTATTCTGAAAAACCACCTGGAGTGAAGGGAGAAGTGGGAGAACTCATCTAGGGTTTATCAAATTCCCTTCTCATCTACCAAATTCATGTAAGTATGTTAGTTTAGTATTAGTTAATTGTAGTTTTACGAACATGAATGGCAAGAACCCTTCCTCTAGGGTTGAAGCCATGAATTATGATTGTGCTTGTATGAATCTGTTTTGGAATTAAGTTATTGATTGTTGTTTTCGTCTTGCATTCTGGATTGTTGGTTGGTTTTATGATTGATCACCATGAAAGCATATTTGTTAGCTTGAGTAATAGCTTGAGAAAGCATTACCTAGGTCAGGACATGAGAGTGTAAGGAGCATGTTTGTCTCTAGGGAGAGATATTGTGTTAGGATAGAAATATACCTCACACATTGCTTGGTTTACACACGGGGGTTATGAAAGAACAACTTGGGATGTCACATCACCACTCGAAGAAGTAGTTGTGAGGCTAAGTTGAGTTAAATGGTTAGACGCACGAAAGTCCCTAATCGTTTCCCCGTAAACCACAACATAATTGATTGCCCGCGACTAGAAAATTAAACTCCTCGCTCACAATGATGCAGTGAGGCTAGATTGCCGTGTTTAGAGGCTCGAAAGACCATAAACATGCAATTCTAATTATGTGAAATAACAATTGATAGTTCCATGCTTAACCCATTGCAAATCGTAGGATCGCATGATTAATTGGTTTTAACTCTATGTTGCTCCTAGAGCGATTTCAGAATATTTCGTTGACCCAAACTTAGACTTAATTAATCTCAATCGAAAATGTCTATAACCAACACTTGAGGTATTTAAGATCACAATAGAAATGGATAGGTATAGGAATGGGTCCAGTCCCTGTGGGTTCGACAATCCGGTTCTTAAAAAGAGCCACTATATTACTTGCACGACCCGTACACTTGCGGACGCGCAAATCGGGCACGTCAGTGGCTGTACTACCTTTCTACTCCCATACTGCCTCCTATGGAAAGTGGAATCGGACAATCTTGATTCAACATTCGACATTGGCATAGCATGGAGCTGGCCAATCTATACCCATAATAGCATCAAAATCAACCATTTCTAGTTCTATCAAGTCTGTCGTGGGCTAACGACTGGCAACCTTTATTGTACACCCACCATAGACCCTTCTGGCTATAATAGAGTCACCAATGGGTGTAGACACTTATAAAGGTTGCCAAAGCAATTCTGGTACAATACTAAACTTTCGAGCCACTAACGGTGTAACATAGGACAAGGTGAATCCTGGATCTATCAACACGTAAGCAGGATGAGAGCAAATGCTCAGTATACCTGTCACAACATCTCGTGACGACTCTGACTCCTATCACCTCGGTAGTGCCTAAGTACGGTCTGGGCCAACACCTGAACTGGAGGCCCCTAATCTGCCTCGACCTCTGCCGACTAAAATTGAGGGCCTACGCCCTGCCGCGGATGCTGGAGCTCGTGATCCTGCCGAGTACCTATCCTGTCGATCCCGATCACCCTGACCCTTAGTTGGAAAATTCCTTATCTGGTGACCCTCCTATCAAAAAATGTAGCATGCGGTGGAACCATACCTGCATGTCCTAGAGTGTCGTTGACTACAAATAGGGAAAAGTGGTATTGTAAACCCACTCTGCTCCACTCTCCTCTTCTGTTGTGAACCTACTGCTCGCGAACCTTCACCGGGCTCTGACTGCCCTCAGCGACTAGACCTGTTCCTCTGCTGATGTGGTGGAGGTGGGGGTCTAGGCAGCCTATCTGATAATCGTGGCCTAGGTCCTCCTAGGACTCCTCCTGTAATTCACTTGATCTTTCCCTACGACACTGCTCCTAACTTGTCCTCCTAATCTCCCTTGCCACTGTCTGATACCTTTAATATTCTGAGCAAAAGCCTGCACATGTGCGATATCCATATCCTCTCGCAGTGTGCCTGTGATGCAGGTCTCAACATATTCTGGGTTCAGCCCTATAATAAAGCGGTGTACCCTAGCTAGCATTGTGTCCACAAAGGTTGACGCATATCGAGCCAAGGAATCAAACTGCATGGAATATTCCCGAACACTTATCGACCCCTGCTCCAAGTGTAGGAACTGATCAACCTGGGCCTGTCGAATCTCCCGCGGTAGGTAATGATCTAAGAAAGCCTCTAAGAAGCTGGGCTAAGTCGAAGGGGAAACATCTCTCCCTCGGGACTTGTCCCAACTCTCATACCACAGTACAGCAATGTCCCGTTGCCGGAATACCGCCAACTCAACTGACTCTGTGGGGGTAGCATGCATCACCCTGAAAATCCTCTGCATATGGTCTAAGAAGTCCTAAGGGTCCTCAGTCTGATCTGTCCCTCTTAATTGCGGTGGACTTAGTGCTAGGAACTCCTGGACCCTCGAGCTACTAGGCCCTCCTAAGGATTCAACAACTGTAGGTGGCACTGGCTGGCGCTGAGCATTCATCTTCTGTGCTAGAGTAAGCACCGCGCTCCTGACCTCCTGGTCGGGTGGTACAGGTATAGAAACTACCGGAGGCGGTGTTGTCACACCGGCTGTCCCAAGCGGCTCTTGACGTCGTGGAAACTGCTGGGGAGGTCAGGAGATACCTCCGTATCGTCCTCAGATCGGGCCAATTCTGATCGAGGCAGAGACACCCTGCTAGTGCCCTCTCCTGCTGCTACATCTAACCTACTGCTTGTTGCAGGGTGTCATTGGTCTGACATTTCTCTGTAAACAAAAGAGTATAATGAGCTTGGGGACTCAACCCTATACTGCACTGCTCTATAGCACGACTGAGTAAGAAGAAAAAGTAACCATCCTATCAAGCCTTGCAGCCTCCTGGCTATAGTATGTGGTGCACAACACATCCATAAACAAGACTCTACTTAGCACGGCTTAAAGACTCCCGGGGATACGACCTGCTCTGATACCAAGTTTGTAATGCCCACCTTGGGAGGACTTACTGGCACCTGGTACCCTACTAGGACCTGAACTACTGAGCTGAATGAGCCTAAGCACCTCTACTGCAGGGCTGACTCTAACTCTGGAATCAAGAAAAAAAGGGGCTATATAGCGGCTGTAAATACAACCCTGACAGACAAGGCCTATAGCCACCTGTGAAAATAAACAGCTAACCAGAGACAAACAAACATAGGGAGTCCTATGTGGGCCGACAAGGCTACCATGATATCTAGTTATAACTGGAGAGTAAAAGCTGATGCTAAACTGAGCTATGACCGACAAGGCCACAAATCAACAACTAATAGGGCCCCACACGGCCAACACACATAGTCTAAAACACATATGGGCCCCACACGGCTGATATCATCTAACCATAAGGATGTAACACATTCTGCAAGCCACTAGGAGAAATAAGATGGTCGGGACAGGGCCCCGACCTACCCATATTGTACAAACAAAAGAAGTAAACCTCTAACACACAAGCTCCGGAAGAAGGGAGCTGATGGCCTTGTACGGATGACTGGAACTACGAGGGACCTGCTCCTCATCTATCTGTACCTGCAAGCAAGTAATGCATCGCCCCAGAAGAGGGCGTCAGTACCACTGGTACTGAGTATGTAAAGCAGTAACTCTAAATAACTGAAAGTAAGGAAATAGAACTGACAATAACTGAAGTAAATGAAATGGACTGAAAATGACTTAAGTAGTGAAATCAGGACTAAACATAACTGTGATAAGGAGGGTAGGGGTCATACCTGACAAATGAGGCATCCTACTGTCTAACTATCAGTAACTAAGGCAAACATAAACCTTACCTGGCCCCCATAAGCCGAAAGGTGAAATTAGCGCAGAACAACCCACCTGGGCCCCCATTAGCCCTAGTGAGTACACCTCAATCTATATACCCCTATCCAGGTCATACTGAGTCAACTACCAGCTATAAGTGTCCTGCCGATCCCTTGGGTCTGCAACTGTGCCCGCTCAGCCCCTGACTATAGCTGTTTCCGAGTCTGAGTCCGGAGGACTCCTGATATCTACACCCTGAGTGTGAACGCTTTGGGGGGGGGGGTATAAGGCCAACCACGACAATATGAGGATATGGATCCCCATCTTCGTCCCTTGCGGACGACATGCCGCTTTGTAGAGCAACGTATCCTTGCCCTTCGCGGGCGGCGACACAACTATTAACCCTGGGGTGGTCACGGAAGCTATACAGGTATAATCCAGCCCAAAACAATTCAATTTACGAGTCTCGACTGCCAATAGCAACTACACATGCATTCAAATTATAGAAGAGGGTTAGAGAGGTGAACAAGGTGTCTTCAAGGTATTCTTCTTCAGTTTCCTCTTGGGCATTCAAGGAAGTGTAAGGATTAGCTTCAATCAGGTATGTAGGGTTTAGAATGGGTGAATCCTTTCACACCCATGCCCAAACATCATTTCAAATCATGAATTCTCCTACTCCAGTCTCTGGGGTTTTACCCAAATGCATGAAAATGTGATTTCTCTTTATGGGTATGATTTAATTGAGTTTTAATTATGAAATTATGAATGGTGGGAAGGTCTTATTGTATTTTCTTTAAAAATCATGTCTCAAGCTATTCAAATCTAAAATGCCCATTGATGAAAGTTCATGAGAGTTATGCTTAATGATGAGTAATCAATATGTTGAGTTTATTTATGATGGAAAAACATGATTTCAAGTTACCCATGTTTATGAACATATTTTTAAAAGAATGATTTATGATTTATGAAATGAAATACATGAATTATCGATTTATGATGTTGGCCGATGAATAGGGCCTTCAATTCTTAGCTAAGCATGTTTTAAAGAGGATCAATGATGATAAATATTATATTTTAGCCATTGAAATTTTAATGCATGATGTTATTGATTTATGTATGAGCCTATATGCATATTTTTGGGAGCCGTGTTTAGCAACAAGCAGCCCCATGTTCAAAGGACTATCCTGGTGTCTCATAACCACGTGCCACCATGGGTTTTGATGCTATATATATTGTATTGATACTGATCCCCTCAAATGTGATATCACGCCTAATGCACGACCCTCGCCTCGCAAGCCAGGGTCAGCTCTGCCCACTTGAGTGAGGTAGTTGGGGCATCAGGAAAGGCTCTACCATGATGGTGTCGGTTATGATGAGTCCTCCAATTTTCCCCACGTCTTATGCATTGTTATATTTATGTTAATTGGATCAAGTTTGGTTTTGATAATGTTTACTCATGATTATGATTATGAATGCTTTATAAGTGATTTGATAGCATTGAGCCTTATGTTTCTTATGAAGGTTATGATATATTCATGATTTCCTTCTCCTACATTACTTATGAGTTTTGTTTTACTTTTAAATGTCCGTTTTACTTACCTTGCATACTAGGTATATTCCACGGACTGACTGCATACTTTCTATGCTGTATCATTTCATGATACAAGGTCTGGATCTCAGGCTCATCCTCATCCTTAGTCCATCTCAGCTTATGCTTTCAGCTTATTGGTGTGTCCTTATGTTTCGAAGGCTGTTCGATAGACTTTTATGTTATCTTACGTTTCCGTATTGTTCGGGTTAGTTGGGGATGTTATCCCATCAACCCATATTATGTATTAGAGGCTTTCAGACAAGTATGTAGTGCCTAGTTGTGTATATGTCCAGTATTAACTAATTTTATGCTATAATTACGTTTCCTCTATGCTTTTATGATTATCCTTCTGTTTATTTTAATGAGATTAGTTATATGCATGAGCCATGGGTCGGCTTGAGGTCACTCGTGGTCTCTTGTCTTGTGTCTGTGATTCGGGTGCATGTTTGGGTTGTGACAAAATTGGTATCAGAGCAATAGATTTGAAGTTTCCTAGGGTGTCTGAAAGCCGCGTTAAGTAGAGTCTTTTTCATGGGTATGAAGCACGCCACACCTATGACGAAGAGGCTATAAGACATTTAGGAAATGTTCCCTTCCTTCATGATTCTACCTTGTGCCATGAATTTAACTCTCTCCCTTCCTCTAACTCATGCGATACGCGTGTGTAGAACCATGTCTTCTCAGAACAACAATGGAGGTCAACCAGCACCACGAACTCCATGGATTCCATGCAAGTTACTGATGCGGAGCTCGGAGCCACTCTTAGAGTGTTGATGCAAGCTATGATCACCCAGCCTGGCCAGCGGGCTATCACACTAGTGGACCCTATCGGAGAAGCAGCAGCTATTGGGACTCAAGGACTCATGAAAGAGATCCCAACGGAGGTTGGTAACTCGAGTGTGGTTAGGAAGTATAGAGGGGGTAGGAGGGAGAACAAGAGGGCCCAGGGCCGGTGACCTTGAGGGGTCCCAAAAAGGGTTGAGTAGGGGGAGTCACTCTCAAATCCGTCAGAAGTCTCAAGCCCAAGCTCGGGGCTACAAACTCCGAGTGAGAAAGATTACTTACCCAACTTGCGGGCGTTGCAGAAAGAACCACCGAGGAGAATACTTGGCAAGTTCAGATATTTGCTTTTATTGTGGCCAACTCAGTCATAAACAAAGGGATTGTGCTGCAGCCAAGCGGGATGGTCTGAAAGGCTGTGCTCTGAATCCCTCTCCATCAGCTCCAACAAGTCGCTTACCTCCCTAGCACAGGGTGTCAAGAGCGAGTGGTGGTCGACCTCAAATGTACGTCTCAGGTATGTTATAAGCTTTTCCATCGACCCTACCATGATCTCTAGTTTCGAGAGCCTTAGAATGATAACTCCAATCTAAGAGAGAGATGGTAGGTAAAGGGTCATGTCGAGTCTTAAATTTTGCGAAGAAGTTCTAGATATGGTACTTATGGATAGTCAAGCCATTCTCATAAATATGTTTCTCTCGTATGTCACTCGATGTTACGCTCAATCCATGCTTACGTTCAGAACTCTAAGATGATGGGCAACCCTGTTAGTTAGTGATTTCAACATTACTCCATGACCCCACAAATTCAGCTTCATGTCATAACCCTCGTTGCGTATGTGAGCTTGTATCCCTTAGTACGCTCAGCTTTATAAACTCAATCCTTAAGATCTTCCTTATCGACTCATGAGAATCGTGTTATATCAGGTACATGCACAGCTTGGATTCCTTGAATAATTCATGCTCATGATTTCCTTACTCGAGGCTCTTTGGGTGTTCCCCATGATGTAAATGATAGTTAAGATTTGTACTTCCAGTATAACTCCCTACCCCTGCTATATGTGTCAGGCATGAAGAAGTTCAGATAGTGCAATGATTGGCCAAAACCTAGAAGGGCAACAATCCACATGGTTATTTTATGATTTTGACCTGTTTCCCTTGTTTGAACCTTTCCATATCTATATTTCGCTACATATGACATTCGGGGATGGATGACACAATTTCCAAGATGATCCAATGAAGATTGGATAAGATTCTCAGTTTTAGGAGGTCGGAAGTTTGAGAGGCTTGACCAAAGACAACGTTTCAAGTTAGCAAGCTTGAATTTTGGTTTTGAAAGATTTGTTAGTACCGGATGGTGATTTATGACTTAGTTGGATAGTTTTATAGGTCCCGAGGTGATTCAGGAGTAATTTGAACTTTTTCGATATGTTGGGAGCATTAACGAGGTTGAGTTTAACCATGGTCGACTTTCTATAAAACAACTTGATATCGGTGGTTGATGATTCCAAAAGGTCTGGAATGTGTCTTGCGGTTGAATTGCATATTTGGGTTGTGTCTGGAGGATTCTGGATGAGCTTCAGGTGGATTTGAACATTTTGTGTGTTTAGCATGATTCTAAGTATAAGGTGTGGTGTCATGATTCAGGATGGATTGGAATTTTTCTTGATGACCGGGGGCAAAGCTTAGTAAGGTGAGGACCCTATCTCAGTAGATCGAAGGTGGTCGTTCAAATCAGAAGGTAGAGGTTGTTCCAAAGGGGGAGATAGGGAACTTCAATAACAGGGTAGTTGGGATGATCATTGCCTCTTATTGAGTTTGTTGACAATAACAGTTACCATGCCAGCATTGGGATGGCTCCGTTTATGGCTCTTTACGGGCAGAGATGAAGATCGCCCATCAGATGGTTCAAGGTTGGTGAGGCGCAATGATAGGGCCAAATTCAGTTCATGAAGCTACGGAGGAGGTTCAGATAATAAGGGAAGGATTGAAACTAGCTCCTAGTCGCCAAAAGTCTTATGTGGATGTGAGAAGGAGGGATCCTGAGTTTGAAGTTGATGATTAGGTGTTTTGAAAGTACCCCCCCCCCATGAAAGGATTTATGCTGTTTGGAAAGAAGGGGAAACTCCACCCTCGTTCTATTTGTCCCTACTAGGTAGTGAAACATGTTGGTATGGTGGCATATGAGTTGGAGTTGCCCTCAGAGTTATCTTTCGTGCATCCTGTGTTTCATGTATCTCTCTTGAAAAAGTTCTTGGGTGACCCATTTTTAGTAGTCTCAGTAGACAGCGTTGGTATAAAAGATAGCCTCAGTTATGAAGAAATCCCCGTTGAAATCCTGGATCACGCCAGGTTCGGAAGTTGAGAAATAAAGAAGTAGCTTGGATTAAAGTTCTATGGAGGAATCAAAATGTTGAGGGAGCTACGTGGGGAAGCTGAAGTGGATATGATGGCTAGATACCCTCATTTGTTCCCTACCGGCTCAGTTTCAGTTTGAGGTATCAGTTTTGCCCTGAACCTTTAATCAGCTTTTCATGTTCAGTTCATGTGTACAAGTTTGTTTTATGATATGGTATATGTATGTGATGTTTGGATTCAGTTCATCTATGTAGTTCTTTTCGGGGGTAGTCATTCCGTTAGTTTTCCGCTTAAATGACCGGTAATTCTACGTGGTGATAGCTTGTTTCTAAGTTTTCTAAGTTTTCTACATGTTTCTAAAATTCAAGGATGAATGTTCCCAACGAGGATATATTGTTATACCCCGAAAACCTAAGGATCATACTTGGGAGTCAACATGGAGAAAATTGGAAATTCGCACCAGGTCACAGAACGACCCGTGAGGTGGGTTGTGGGAAGGGACCACGAGTCGTGAAGTGACTCGTGGTCAAGCAGGGCACCGCTAAGCTTTGGGGTGAGACCACGGGCATGACCATAAGTCGTGGTCAGGCCACACAACTCGTTAGGTCTCCCGTGGCCTAGGTGGGCCAGTTGGAAAAGTGGAATAGGGCAGTAAAACCACGGATGGTGACCACGAGTAGTGGTCTGACCTCACGACTCGTGAGGTCACCCACGTCTTGGGTTGCATGGTTGATCAAGGTTTTGGGTAGTGGAGATCAGGGGTGGTGACCAAAAGTCGTGGTCAGCCACCACGATTCGTGTCCCTCATGGGGTCCCCTGAGTACTTTGGGCAGTGAGCATGACGAATCCCAGCCAGGAGTCGTTCCCCATGGCAACAATTTGTGAGGTCCCTCGTGTGGACTGACAGCTAGAAATTTCTACGTTTTAAGAGGGGTGTTTTCGTAATTCTTAAGTCATAGGGTTCTAAACTACGTTGTTTTAACCTCAGAAAGGTAGGTTTGAGAGGGGAAAGACTAGCCTAAACCCTCATTCATGCATGCAAAGTATAAAAGAGGGTCAGAGAGGTGAACAAGGTGTATTCAAGGTCTTCTTCTTCAATTTCCTCTTGGGCATTCAAGGAAGTGTAAGGATTAGCTTCAATCAGGTATGTAGGGTTTAGAATGGGTGAATCCTTTCACACCCATGCCCAAACTTCATTTTAAATCAAGAATTCTCCTACTACAGTCTATGGGATTTTACCCAAATGCATGAAAATGTGATTTTTCTTATGGGTATGATTTAATTGAGTTTTAATTATTGAATTAAGAATTGTGGGCAGGTCTTATAGTATTTTCTTTAAATACCATGTTTCAAGGTATTTAAATCTGAAATGCCATTGATGAAAGTTCATGAAAGTTATGATTTATGATGAAAATATTTTATGTTTATTGATGATGGAAAATCGTGATTTCAAGTTACCCATGTTTTTGAGCATATTTTTCAAAGAATGATTTATGATTTGTGAAACGAATTGCATGAATCATCGATTTATGATGTTGGTCGATGAAAAGGGCCTCCCATTCTTGGCTAAGAATGTTTTAAAGGGGATCAATGATGATAAATGTTATATTTTATCCATTGAAATTTTAATGCATGATGTTATTGATTTATGTATGAGCCTATATGCACATTTTTGGGAGCCGTGTCTAGCACCGAGTTGCCTGGCGTTCTATGCCGGTGTCTCATAACAACATTCCACCATGGGTTCTGATATTCTATATATTGTATTGATACCGATCCCCTCAAATGTGATATCACGCCTAATGCACGACCCTCGCCTGGAAAGCTAGGGTTTGCTCTGCCCACTTGAGTGAGATAGTTTGGGCATCATGAAAGACTCTACCATGATGATGTCGGTTATGACAAGTCCTCCCATTGTTCTGCATGTCTTATGCAATTGTTATATTTATGTTAATTAGCTCAAGTTATGTTTTGATAATGTTTACTCACAGTTATGATTATGGACGCTTTATAAATGATTTGAAAGCCTTGAGCCTTATGTTTCTTACGAAGTTTATGATATATGCATGATGTCCTTCTCCTACGTTACTTATGAGTCTTTTTTTTCCTTTTAAATGTCCTTTTTACTTACCTTGCATACTCGGTACATTTCACATATTGACCACATACATTCTATGTTGTATCATTTCATGATACAGGGTCCACATCTCAGTCCCATCCTCATCCTTAGTCCATCTCAGCTTACACTTTCAGCTTATTGGTGAGTCTTCAAGTTAACAGCTGAGTCCTCTCCGAACCGCAGGAGATAGTTGCCCATTTATTTTCACAGTTGGCTGTAGGCCTTGTCGGCCGAGGGTTGTATTTACAACCGCTATATAGCCCGTTGTTTTCTTGATTCTATAGAGTCAGCCCTGCACTAGAGGTGCTTAGGCTCAGTTAGCTCAGTAGTTTAGATCCTAGTAGGGCACCAGGTGCCAGTCATACCTCCCAATGTTGGGCGTGACACTTTCACCATTTTCTCCATCATTTCTCAAACTCTTCTCTCACTAAATCAAAAAGAAATTCAAGCTTTTTTGATTGTCCTTGGTCGAGCAAAGAAACATCAAGTTCTCAATTTCTCTCATTCTCTCTTCTCACTTTGTATGTATACATCTCACTCTTGTTCTTTGATATTTTGAGGTGATTAGTACAAAAGTAAGCATTTAGATTTCATAATTTTCTTTACCCATGTTCCCCCATTACCCATCTTGTGTTTATCATTCTTTGAATAGAATTATATGTTATGGGTATGGCGGAAAACATAAAATTGAAAAATGTGGGTTGAATTTCTTGTGATAATATTCTAAATTTTGCATATTCCCTATGTTTGAAATGTAGTTGGGGCTGAAATCTGAGTAATCTGTATGCTTGAAATGCATGATTTTCTCGATCATAGATAGGTTGACATCTTTCTTAAGGGAAAATCATCATTTTTATTCTTTTATGCTGCTTCAAATTGGTAATATGATAAGGTGATTCATGAGATATTTATGAAATTGAGTTTCTAGATTTTGTTTGGTTGGGCACTCAACATTTCCCAATGATAGATGGGGTAATGTCCATCTTAAGGGAAGGCGCTGAGTGATCCAAAAATGTCCTTGTTTGATTGATGAATCTTTTGGGGATGTCAGAGTACTTGTTAGCTGAAAATATGCTCATGTCTTTTATGAAAAATTGGCCTATTTAGAGATGTTGAAACAATTGAGTCACTACCAAGCACCTATGATTCGCAGGTGGGAAGCTACGAAACGCAGGTTGTGGCACAAGTGAGTGGTTGAGACTTCAGGCCACTGCTAACCACTAGCGTTGCACCTTTGAGCTGCAGATCATCACTGGCAAAATGCAGGACAAATGCAAGTGAACACAATTTTAGCACAGTGTTCTGTGGCAGACCTAAGATGTCCCTGGGAACCGCGGGTCTCCACTTGCAAAACACAGGTGTAGCATATGTGCTACTGATCTTTGGCATATTTACATGCTCGAGTGCTATTTTATATCTAGTTTGAAGTGATATTTTTCAATTTAATTAATTATATTCTCATGGTTTTTTTGTATATTTGTGTGTGTGAACTAACCGATGTGATTAGCCCATGTTTGTAGGTGAAAAATACTAAAGAGGGATTAAATATAATGATGCATGAGGGAAAAGGAATTTCGAACTGAAGTACGATGAAGAGTGCACGAATTTGGCATAAAAATTGAGATGTCGCACTGCCCGGTGTGCCACATCGACTGATCTGCATGCTAGGCGTGTGTTATGCCATACGTGTGCGTGTGAGGGCATGCCAAGGCAGTAGGCCTGCGCGCCTGTGACATGCCACGCCTAGCAATGGGCGCATTCATCAGTGTGTCATACTGCCCTGCTGCGCGACAAGGTCGTGCCATGCCCGATGACACTCGCGCATGCCATGCCAAGACGCCCATTCTAGTGATACTGCATTATAAGGCCATGCCACGCTGCCTGGTTGGCACGACCAGTAGCATGACACGGAGCTAGTTTCCCCATGACCAAAAATTGTATTCTATAAATTACACACTTAGCTTAATTTTTATTTTTATCATGATTTATTTTTGGGAAAGGAGAGAGAAGCAAAGGAGAACGGTGGAAATCACCTAGTGTTCATTTTGTTTTCTTCTCTACTCTAGTAATTACTTGAACTCAAACATGTTTTTGCTTTTATGTATGAACAAGAATTGCTAAAATCCTTCTTTTAGGGTTGAGGCCATATCACATGAATGTAATTACTTAAATTCTACGTTGGTTCAAGTTTTCATGGTTGTTTGTCTTGCGTTTTTTCTTTTTATCATTCTAATGATTGATCACCATTGAAATGCATTTGTTAATCTAAGGCAAAAACTAGAAAGAGTAAAACCTAAGTTAGAACTAGCAATCCAAGATGTGAGTTCAAAATCTTCAACACTTGATTTGTGGTTAGGACAGAAATATACCTAATTTGACTCGCTTGGTTATATAATGGGAAAATAGCTAGACACCGACTTGGAATTGTCACTTCATCGCTTATTGAAGTAGTTTCGGAATCAATTTAGGTTAATTGGTTAGAGGATTGAAAGTCCTAACCAAGGGCATTAACCCGGTAAACCACTCCACATAGATAAATTTTAGGACATCACATTCCTGCTCAATGATGTAGTTGTGAGGCTAATTAGTTATGTTTGGAGGCTCGAAAGACCATAAGCATTACACATATCTTGTGAGACAACTAATGAAATCATATACTTGAACCAATGTGCATTAGGGTTACATGATTATTAGGCCTTAACTCTAGATGCTTCTTATCCTTATTTTTCTAATTACTTTGTGATCACCTCTATATTTAGAAATAAAATTCAAATCTTGAAAAACCAGCACTTGTGAAATTTAAATAAACATTTGAACTTATAACTTTCTAAAAGACTAGTCCTATTGGGTTTGACATCCGGCTCTTTAGAGTCACTTTATTACTTGTATGACTGTGTGCACTTGCGTGCACTGGAGGGCGAACAAGTTTTTGGGGCCGTTGCCGGGGACTGACAACTTTTGGTTAATTTTTAGTTTTTGTGTTATTTTTATTTTTTTAAGTGTCAAAAATCTTGGTCTTAGTCTTCTTATTTGTAGGTAATAGGTTATCCTTGCAGCAAGCTGTCAAGGAATAAAGACTTGGTGGATCCTTACTTGGAGCCTGAGTGATAGTTACATCTCTTAAGAAGGGATGTTCTTCAAAATCCTATTCTACTAGTTCCAGAGGCCCCATTAGAAGAAATTCCCCCAGCTGAGCAGGAGGAAGTGTTACTAGAAAGAATAGTAGTAAAGCCAGTACGTGAATTGACAATCCCAATCAAAACAAACACGACCTCCAGCATACGCAGACCCGAGCCTAAAGGTACTTTTTAGCTCAAGAAGAATATGGTGCAGTGTTGCACTCATATGGGAAAGTCATAGGTATGACACATGAGGACCCATAGCAGCATCTGCAGAATTTTCTAGACATCAGTGACACCTTCGTCCCCACCGGAATATTGACTAATTATGTGAGATTGACCCTCTACCCATTTTCACTTTTTGGAGGGGCGAAGAGGTGGTTGAAGGAAGAGCCACTAAACTCCATCACTACTTGGGATAACCTAGCAAGGAAGTTACTCATTAGATTCTTTCCCTCCGAAAAGATGGAAAAGCATAGAAGTAAGAAACTCAATTTCAAGAAATGACCAGAGGAGAACTTGTATTTGTCTTAGGAGAGGCTTAAGTCCTTGTTGAGAGACTGCCTGCATCATCAACAGTCTAATGAAATGTTAGCGCACACTTTTGTGGAGAGTCTAGACCCACATACAAAACTTCTTCTAGACTCCGCATCAGGTGGATGAGCACTTGAGAATACTTATAACAAATTGTATACTCTGTTGAACAGGATTGCTCAAGGAAATCCTTAGTAGCATAGTGAATCATCTATAGGGGCAGGAAATAGAGTAGCTGGGGTTATTGAGGTCAATAGGGTTAGTCCATTGGCAGCTCAGTTGGCTTCATTTCAGCATCAGATAATGACTCAGTTCAGCAAATTGAGTATGGCACAATCATAGGCACATGTGAACACAGTACAACCAACTCCTAGATGGTGTGAGAGATGTGGCAACAACGCGTATTATGCAGACTCATGCGGGGAGAATCCAGAGTCGGTGAACTTTTTACATAAATGTCGAGAGGCAATAAGAGCTATGGGAATACCTATAATAAGAATTGGCAGAATCACCCCAATATTTCTTGAGGTCGAAATTAGAGGTAGAGTCAGGGTTATCAGTAACCACATCAGCAGTAGTAGCAGCATCAGGGCCGATAGAATAGTCGACAATCGAGTAACATTGAGGAGATGTTGTAGAAAATAATGGCCAACTAACTCAGATGGTAGCTAATCAAGCAAAGATGGCCTTAGAACTTAAGAATTAGTAGTTGGCCACCAAAAACATAGAGAAGCAGATGGCACAGTTAGCAGCTGCACATCACAATAGACCGCAGGGGGTTTACCCGGCGATACTGATATGAACCTAAGTAAGGTCATGGCAATAAATATGAGAAGTGTCAAATAGCTAGTTGATGCACTAGAAAAAGAGAAGAAAAATGAGGTGCAGCCAAAGTTAGTCCGACCAAGTCCATCAGCTGAGAAGAGAGATAATTAGAGAGCCATAGAACATAATGCACAATCATCACTGCAGCCATTACAGACATCACCACCACTATTCTCGAAAAGGCTCAATAAGAGAAAGGAGGATGCATTCTTTAAGAAGTTATTTGATATTTTCAAAGAACTTCACATAAATTTTCCTCGAATTAATGTTTTGCAGGGAATGTCAAGTACGCTAAGTACATGATGGACGTGGTGGCTAACAAAGTAAGGCTGGTGGATGTACAGACTGTAGCACTCACTAAGGAGTGCTGTTGCAGGGTGATGAGCAAGATGCCCAAAAAGCTCAAAGACCTAGGGAGTTTCACCCTCTCCGTACAAATAGGTGGAACAGAGGTAATAAGGGACTTCTGTGATTTAGGGGCGACAGTGAATTTGATGTCCCTATCTCTGTTCAATACACTTGGATTGGAAAACCAACGCCTACAAGTATGATGCTGCAGCTGGCGGACAAGTCGAAGGTTTCCCCAGAGGGAATCATTAAGGAGATTCTCATCAAAGTAGGTAAACTTGTTATACCTGATGATTTTATAATTGTAGATTGTGAGGTTGATGGCAAGGTACCTCTCATCCTTGGACAGCTATGTCTAGCTACTGGTGGAGCTATTACTGATGTTAGAGCAGGTACCCTTAAAATGAGGGTGAATGATGAAGAGGAAATATTTCAGATGTACCAGAAAATTCACCCCAACACGTTACCGAGATCTTTGCAAGATTAGTGTAGTGACAGATGCTAAGTGTGGGGTTCAGGGATCAAACTTTGCATGACATCTTAAAAATTGAGCCTAAGTCTATTGTGGGTAATTCTTTGAAGGATATGATGGTGAAGGAAGTGATGGAGATGAGGAGGGAGAGTGTGGAGGTTGTTCCCTCTAAATTCAAAAAAAGAAGAAGATGGTTCCCGAAAAGGAAGAATTATTTGAGAACATCCTGAAAAGGATGGTTCGTGTTGTTTCATGACGTAAAATCATATGCTTCTTAGGAGGCAAACTAAGAGTACCACAGGTACAATTTCTTTCCCTTTTATTTTTAATTTTGTTTATCACTTTTTTAATGTTTGTGTTGAGTTGAGAATAGATTGAGGGGCTGTTTGAGTACCTTTTAAACCAAACGCTAAGGAGCATGAAAAAATGCAAGTGCAGGGTCGGTGACCCTTGTGATGATAAAGGATTAAAACATGCTGCTAGCTAGGGCTAGAGGCCTCAAGAAGTATCCCTAACCCTTGTTTAAATCCTAATTCATGATTTGGGGACATAACATAATCTAAGTGTGGGGCGAGGGTAATTTTCAAAATTTTGTAATGTGATTTCGGGTGAATATGGTGCTTGGTCTATTAATGTATGACCGTAAAGATGAGTTGAGCACAGTTCAACCCACCCTTTGGTTTTTGTTTTCGATTCTTTTTTGGGGGGTGGGTGGGTACTTTTAACCGGGAATAAACGTTTTTGTGTTTCTATGAATAGTTGTGTTTAGTATTAGTTAAGGACTTTTTCCGACGATGGATGGATGATGACCATCTTGAGGGAAAATTAGTCAGTAGGTTTTTGTATTAGACCCCTTAACTAGTTGATTGCTTCATGCTCTTGTTGAGTGTTGTACATGATTGTAAGAGGCAAGTAGATTTGTATTTGTGAAGCATGTTGAGAAATTGAATGAGTTTGTTTGAGACACTTAGACCTAGGAATGTGAATCTTTATGCTTATTGCTTAATTTGGAGTTCATGTGATTAGCTGGGCTGAGAGTTTGTATGGGTTTGTCTTGACTTGAACATGTGCAGTGAGTGTAAGATTTTGTATATTCCATGCTATTGTGTAGTGTCTAGAACCTTTCTGGTGTATTTGCAAAATGAAATGAGGGATATTAATTGTAAGAGATGATTTACGCATATCTTTGAATAAGCCTAATTTTTATCCTTTGCTTTACCTACCCTTAAAGCATAATCCTAGTTAGCCCCATTGAGTCATTAGCCTATGCATTGATTAGCCATATGAAAAGCCTAATCCTTTTGTTTCAATAGCCTTGAATTTGATCCAAAACTCCAAAGCGCTTAAGTCAAAATGCAAAAGAGTTAAAGGAATGAGAATCTTGAAAAAGAAGGGAAATAGTGGTTGTGGAAGTGAATAAATATTAATGGCGCACTTGTTTAAAATGCATAAGTGTTGGTAGGAGTAAAAGATCACAAGAATGAAAACATGTCTAATATGTGATTGCTCTTTACTAATACGATAAGTTTGTTAATAAAATGGGCAATAATAAAAGGAAATTGAGTGTGAAAAGAACAAGAGGTGATGTAAAAGACGAGGATGTGCATAATGAGAAAAAATGGTGTATTAAATGCACTTAGGAAAGATAGTCACTATTACTGGCTGAAATAGTACCTGCCTGTTTCCTATCTTACATGACAACCCATAAAGTCCTACTTGATATTACTTTTCAATGTTCCTGAATTAGTGGAGTAATACACTAAGGGCAAGCATATGGGTCGTTGCATGTTTCATGTGAAGACTTTGTGAGAGTGAGCATAGTTGTTATTTATATACCCACATATGTTAAAACTTGTAAATTTGTGAGTGAAAATAGGTATCTCTCGTGTTGTGAGGGCACATGTTTGAGGAAAGATGAAATTCATATCGGACTTCTTGATTGGTAAAATTGCATGTGTTTTTCTATGTTTTAGAGTTGATTCATGAGGCTAGAAGGTCTTAACATGGTTGTATGTGATTTTAGTTAGTTATATATATAGCATGCTTTATTTTAAACTTGTCGTCTAAATCAATCATGGTAGTTGTAACTTGAGTTGTCTTGCATCAATTGGTAGTGTGTGATGATACGTTTGAGTATCACTTGGGCATATAAATCTGCCCAAGATCACTTACCCCACACTTAAATCCTTGTTCGTCCTCGAATAACACATACACAAATCATGCACATCACATCTCAACCTTTGTCACTATGGTGCAACCATTTTACGCTACGGTCATACCGATTATTCAATTCTTGCAAATCATCAAGAAAACATGCTTGGTCGTACAAGACAATGACCTTAATACATCGAGGCTTCCTAAACTTTTAAGAATTGATTCTTGATATCGGCAAACTCATGCAAATCAACTAATCAAGACATCCGACACGAAAATCAATCTTTCATCAAGCATGTACCCTCACAAATCGAGAGAAACTTCCCCTTTTATGTTCGTGCAGCTCACAAACATGCAAGTAGGGGCATATAAAAATTAATTTCACTCTCTCTCCCAAAAGAATTCACATGCATCATGTCATGACCCATAGGCTTGCCCTTAGTGTATTACTCAACTAATATAAAGAAATGCAATGTAGGATCAAATAGGACTTTTAATGGGTTGTAACTGGGCTATGGATCTAGTATATATATATTGGATTAGCCAATAATAGTCGCTAGCATCCTTAAGTGCCTTTTCAGCTCATTCCCATCGACTCATGGACATTGTTCCTCTCTTTTCTCTTTTTCTCCATTTCATGCTGGTTTACTTTCATACAGCCCATTTCATCAGGCACACTTGACACAAAACAGAGGGTTTTCATGTACCCTCACTATCATTTAATTACAACTAGTGCCTCTTCAACATCATCTTTTCTTTCCTCACCTTGCTTTTCTTTTCTTTTCACTCTTTTCACTCTTTAACACTTTGGGAAACATTTTCTGTTCTTTGTAAGCGCTTAAGAGCTTCTTATAGACTTTAAGGCTAATGAAAAGAAGGAATAAAGCTTAGTTCATATAAATCTGGACAAAAGAAAGAAATCGGCTAAAGGCTCAACGGGCTGACTAGGGTATACAACATATAAAAAGGTAGAATTTGACAAGAAAAAAATGGAAACTAAAGGTTAAAACAAAGAAATGCCTACATCCTTTCCGACACTGCACCTCCTTCATTTCGTTTTGTATACACACCAGGCAAGTTCTAGACAATTCACAATGACATGGAATAGCAAAACCTCACTCACACTTCATGCACATGCTCGAATCAAGATGCATTCACAGACTCTTTAATTAGTCAATTACATGAATTCAAGATTAAGCCTCAATCATAATGAACCAAATTCTATAGCCTAGGTAACTCAACATATTTACAAAATTGCATGCTTTCAAATGAATCATTTTCACATTTTGAACATCAATTACAACACACAACGAAATTTTAGCAACCATAAGCAACTACAGTTTATTGATGCAATCCACCAAAGAAACTAAAAACAAAACATCTACTCCTATCGACTACATTTCCCTTAAGACGGTCGTCATCCATCCATCATAGGGAACGGTCACTAACTATGACCTCGGTTCAATGGGACTATTCTCGGTAAAAGAACCGAAAACAAACTCCGAGAAACCCAAAAATAAAACTTCAAAATTTTTGCAACACATCGATCATTTCGATAGAAAATATTTACAAAATATTTTGATAAGTGCAAAATCTTTTCGCAAAAATTTTGAAAAATATCGATCATATCGATAAAGAAAAAAAAATATTTACAAAATTTACAAAATATTTACAAAGGCAACCATAACTTTCAAAAACACACATCATTAGCCACAAACGAATATATACACATAAATCACAAATCAGTTCACAACAACAGGGAAAGCACAAACATACATAAACGTCAAGGCAAAATTATACAGCAAATTTAGAGCCTATGTCCCAGCACCTAACTACTCCCCACCCCACACTTAAATCGAACACTGTCCCCAGTGTTCACAACAATACAAAGCACAAAATTTTGGGTGGTGAAACTCCCTGCTCAGTCGAAATATTCGACTTCCTCATTCGGTGCTGCGGCCTCGTCGCCCATATCTGAATCAGCTCCATCGCCGTCATCGGACTCCACATCAGAGTCCTCACGACGTGTCTCCTCATCAGTAGGGACGTCGTCATCAGTCGGCTCCACAAAGGCTAGCCCCACCTTGCATAAAGCTCTGGCGTTCTCGCCAAAGGGGTAGTCCAGCTCCAGCTGCCATAATTCATCCTCGGTGGCTGGTCTCCCACCTATCCGTAGCTGCAGCATCTGCATGCCGAACATACGGGCCATATACTGGTCGTCACGAGCATGTTGCTCGCCCAGAGTCAGCACCGGTCCGTGTGTAGTGTCGGGGGCCTTGGTCTTTGTCACATCAAGGGCCCTCCGCTCCAACTGCGGAATGTAATCCAAGGCTTCTTCCTCAACGTCGAGGCTTCGGAGGAAGGTGGTGATGAGTCCGCCAAACCCGTATCTGTGGCCTTGGTGTAGTCTGGCTCTCTTCATGGCGGATGTTATGACCGCCCCCACATTAATCTCAAGCCCTTTCATAAGGGCATACACCAGGCAGACACGGTCCCGGGTCACGTCTGTCATATGCACTCCCGGGATCAGACACGAACATACAATTTTTAGCCAGATTCTAGCCTCCCTGTTCATTTGCGAATAAGGTAGAGTCTGGTGGTAACCCCTCTCTTTGTGTCTACTCCATCGGGCTGTGGATCGAGCCCCACACAACGTACGTCTGATGTCGGCGTACGGTGGGGTGATGTTTAACTGGCGGAGGACGTGGGCGTCTGTGTCCCGCGCTCCCACGATGGGATTAAACTGCTGGGGTTCCAGAGTGACAATCTGCCCTCTGATTTTAATAGTATGGCTCCTGATGGCCGGGTTCCAGTTGGCGTAGAATTCCCGGACCAAGTGAAGGTTGCACTCCTTGGGCTCCTGAAAGATAAAGCTGAGCCCAGCTGCCTCAATCCTCTGTACTATGCGAGGGAACTCCTGTGCAAGTGGTTCCCTTGCAATATATTCCTCCGGGAAGTACTTGTTCTCCTTATGCTTTGCGTACCACTTCTTTCCTTCCTCAGTAACCCATCGTGTTCCGTATCGGCGGTGTTGACCGCGTGGAACAGCAGGTGCAGCTGGGACAGCAGTGCCTAGTCTCATTCTCTTTCTGCCGGTGCCTGAGGTTGAAGCACCCTTGCCTTTATCTTGTCGGCTGGCCATTGTACCTGTCAATTTACACAAACAAGCACAATGTTAAGCTAAAAACTTGTTAGCTTCGGCTAAGGTTGGGTTAAACAAAATTTACCCCACACTTAGTCTTTAACAATATTTACAACATTTTAGCAAGGATATCTCTATTTACACCCCAAACACAATCAACTATAACATATTGCTTAGTGCGTTCACAAAAATTCGACAGCATAACGGCTAGCGAACTACTCAGACTTCATACAGCTAACCCAATCCTACTATCGACAGCTATTCACCCATAGCACTTAGCAACAATAACAACAACAAAATAGAAACAACAATACAAACATTTTATATACAACTAATCTAAGCAATTCAACCAATTCACATATTACGCAATTTCCCACAAAAATTCGAGAATTAGTCGTCTTTCAACAATTATACAATATTTACCACGACTTATCTCAAATAATAAACACACCCCGGCATCAATTTCGTCAAACTATCAAGTTACCCAAGTTAAAATTCAACAACCCCAAGCCCTAGAATGCAATTCGACAATCAAAATTGAACTATTCAATCAATCGATAAGTTCAAACGTCAACTACAACAATCCGAACATAATCAATCATAAAATAATTCACGTCATGTGTAATTTCTACCTAGGGTGATATATCTCACCTCACATGCTCAAAATCGACAAAAATCGCCAAAAATTTGAGATAGATGATGAAAATATACCTTGGAATTGAAGAATCGACGAAAACTTGACGTTTTCCTTGCCTATTAACGTGGCACGGAGCTTGGGGGTAGGGGAATGGGTGTTTGGTCGCGGAGGGTAGAGGGAATGGGGAAAAATGGGCGAAAATCGGGGGTTTATTTAAAGGAAACATGCGGTTCACCCGGAAATCCGGTTTGACCCGGCACTGGGATAAGGGCAACGTGTCACAAAGGGTAACGCGGAGACCCTCCTCTGTGACACGGAGCCAACGCGTTGGCTTACTGGAATTTTTAAAAAATTCCAGATTTGCCTTCAACGTGTCACGGAGGCCAACGCGGAGCATTGCCTCCGTGACACGGCGCCAACGCGCCAGTGCACTGTTTCACCATCAAATTTTATTTTTCATACCTCGCCTCGTTTCCTCAATTCCAAGTATTTTTCCTCCGGTATACCTGAAAATCACCTCACTAAACAAAAATTGGTTAAATGAATAGATTCCCTACTAAAAAAAAATTTACTAAATTACTAAATAAAAAAATTACTAAATAAAATGCAAATCTAAGCCTAGTCAAGAAAAAAAGAAAAGAAAATAAAATAAAAGAAAAACTTTACACTAAAGAAAGAAAAAAATATTTTTCACGGGTTGCCTCCCGTGCAGCGCCTGGTTTAACGTCGCGGCTCGATAGCCTTTATGCTCAAGTGTCTACTAGGGAGATGGACGATTAGACCCGATCATGGTCATCTCCCCAGTAGTTCTCAACCTTGTCTGGTGGCCTACCTAGTAACTCTGGGGGATCACTCAATCCATTCACATTCCCATGATCAATCACGTTGATCACCGAGAGTTCCTTATAGACAGTCGGGAGCTTAGGTGCCTTGTACACGTCGAACACCTCAACCTTGTCGTGTGCTCGCATTGTGAGTTGACTCGCAGCTACATCGATCAATGCCTTTCCGGTTGCCAAAAAGGGTCGTCCCAAAATAAATGGGACTTCCGCATCTGGTTCAAAATCCAGAACAATGAAATCTACCAGAAAAATGAGGGAGCCTACCTGCACTAGCACATCCTCAACAATGCCATCTGGCTTAGCTAAAGACCTGTCTGCTAGCTGCAAGATCACTGTTGTAGGTCTAGGGCTCCCTAGTCCTAACTTTCTGAATACCGAAGATGGCATCAGATTTATACTTGCCCCCAAGTCGCATAACCCACGAGCTCGGATACTTTGCCCAATCGTCAGCTGGATAGTAAAACTTCCAGGATCCTTCAGTTTAGTGGCAACCTGTTCTGAATACGGGATGTGCATTCCTCCGTTAAAGCCACCGTGGCATACTCAGTCAAGCGAATTTTGTTGGCCACGATGTCTTTGATATACTTCGCATATTTTGGCACACCCTGCAAGACATCAACAAGAGGTAAGTTAACATGTACCTGTTTAAGTACCTCCATGAATTTCTGGAAACACGCCTCCTCCTTGTGTTTCTTAAGTCGTTGAGGGAACGGGGGTGGAGGCCTTGCTGGTTCAGCTTCTTTGGTCTTCCCCGTATCTGAGGTTTGTTCTCCCTCAACATCTGCTGCTCCTGACTTCTGAGGCGGTCTTTCCGGTTCCACCTCCTTTAATTGTAAACCACTCCTCGTGGTCACTGCATTCACCTGCTTAGGATTGGGATCCGTGTCGCTAGGTAGTCCTCCCCTTGGTCTAGTATTTTGGGCACTAGCAAATTGCCCAAACTGATATTCAAGAGCCTTGGTTGCCAATTGATTTGTTCTTTACTTCGGCTGCCAATTTGACATAGTCAGCCTGCAATTGTGCCTGGTTGGCAATCATGGTCTTGAACATTTCCTCAATAGTCGGTGATGGTGGTGGAGGAGGGGCATTGTGATTTCTGAACTGATTCTGATAGCCTTGTTGCCCTCCTTGGTTTCTGTGCATACCCTGCCCTGAACCTTGACCTTGTTGATTGTTGCTACCCCACGAAAAATTTGGATGATTCCTCCAATTCGAGTTGTAGCCACCACCAAACTGCTGTTGATTCCTCTGTGCATTGCCCACAAAGTTGACAGAATCAGGATTTGCACCACAGCATTCAGCTGAATGCTCACTACTACCACACACTTCACACCACATCTGTTGGACTGCATTGACTGAGGCTGACGGCTGGTTCAAATTCATATTGCTGAAGTGAGTGTTTAACTGATTTTGCAAAACAGCTATCTGTGCAGCGATAGCTGTGAATCCATCCACTTCAAGCACTCCCGCTGCTTTCCTTGCTCCACCTCTTGAAGAATCTGCATTCCATTCCGGATTGCCTTGTGAAATTCGGTTGAGCAAAGTGTACAGCTCCTCATAAGTCTTCTCCAGCGCTTGCCCTCCAGCTGCTAAGTCTAACAAAATTTTAGTGTGGGGTTCCAAACCCTCGATAAAAGTGTGGACCAACACCTCATTTGACTGATGATGATGAGGACAATCCCGCAACATGGACTTGAATCTTTCCCAGGCTTGATAAAGATTTTCTCCTTCCCTCTGTTTAAAACTTAGAATCTGACTTCTAAGTTTAGCTGTTTTACCTGAAGGGAAAAATCTGATCAAAAACTTCCTTGCAAGATCATCCCACGTTGATATAGAGTTGGGTGGTTCAGCTTTTAACCACCTCTTGGCTTCACCCAGTAAGGAAAATGAATATAAGGTGAGCCGAACATAATCAGGTGACACTCCAGCGGGTATGTAAGTGTCACTTATCTCCAAAAAGTTCTGGAGATGTTGTTGCGGATCTTCGTGAGGGAGACCGGTAAACTGCCCGCTAGTGTGCAAAAGTTGCACCATATTTTGCTTTAACTCAAATCTCCCTCCAGGCTCTGGTTTGCGGATGCTGGAATGTACATTATTAGCGTGTGGGATTGCCACCTCACGAACCGGCCTGGCTGCTACTTCCTCGGGCACTAATACTGCCCGCACAACTGGTGGATTTGGTTGCTCCATCATAGACTGTTTAAGCAACTGCAGCTTCTTTTGAAGAGCTTCTCTACGTTGACTGTGCAATTCACGTTCTGGCTCTAAGTAAGATTCCACCAGCTTCTTGTCCCTTGCCAGTGATCACAGAAATAAAAATCTGCAAAATACAGGCTAAGACCAAGTTGTTAACACTTAAGAAAATAAAAATACAAATACAGCAAATTTACACTAAACACAATTTTACAAATCGCCTAGCCTCCCCGACAACGGCGCCAAAAACTTTTTCGCGGCTTGTACTGCTCAGGTTGGTATTAAATATTATCAACCGACACACAAGTGCACGTGGTCAACAAGTAATAAAGTGGCTAAGTAGCCAAGTATCGATCCAAGGAGGCTGCTCTAGATATGTAAAACTGCCTAGTTTACTATATTTCTATTCTATCCCTAACTATGTTAACAACAATCCAACCAAGAGTTGAGTGAGTTTTTGCTTCTAAACTATTTATATACTACAATTAATAACAACTATTTACTTTAGAATTTAGACAATGGATACGCACATGCCAAGGTTAAGAACGAGTAATGAACTTGATAATCATCATAATTTGGTCATCCTCTTCTTCATGTTGCTAGCCAAGAACATTGCCTAGAAATTAAAACTTTCGTATTTAATTTCACTTTAGAATCATAAACCATCCGTCTACATTTCTGTGATCAAATGCAATTTATGACCTAGCACTACAATTCTGGTTCCTAAATTGACTAATACGGCTTTCAAGTATATTTCTATCAAGAAAGCACATCAAAACCCAATTTTCCCAAATCAAGTTAAGAACAATACCCTATTAATTCACAACTTTCCAATTCCGTGCTCTCTCGAGTGAAATTGGACTTTTTAGATATACATTAATGGTGGCCAATCAATAATGTAGTAAGCACAAGAATTAATAGAACAACATGCAAGAAGAAGAAGAAACCATATCAATTATCACCAAAATTCATTACACAAGTTCAAAACCTCAGCAAAGAAGGGAATTAGCCACTCATTCTTGGATTAATCATCCTAAAATGAGTGTAAATCATGCATACAATTGAAGGAAAGAAGAAAGGAAGAGAAGAAAACTCTTAGCTTTTCTATTCTTCAACTGCCACAAACCCACGTTCCTGCTCTCCACTTCTGAACTCAGTCTAAAACTAAAAACTAAAAACTGATTAAAAATAAACCTAAGTGTGCTATTTATACTAGTGGGAAATTTTTCCCGGAATAACAAGCAACGTGTCACGGAGGCCAACGCGGAGCACTGCCTCCGTGACACGGCGTGGACGCGGACCCTCTCTGGAAATTGCAGGGTCCGGATAATTGGCCTCAACGTGGCACGGAGGCCATCGCGGAGTCCTGTCTCCGTGCCACGGAGCTGTCGCGAGGCCTCACTGGAATCTGCCAATTAATTTCCTCTCCAGGCAGTGTGCTACCGCGATGGCAGCGTGGCACGACTCCATCGCGGAGCCAGTGTAAAATGTTCCATCCAAGGTCTTTTCCACGCTCGCATCCCAGTCCAACTCCGACGTAGTTCCAACACGCATTTTAGCTCTTAAAAATCACATTATCCTGCAAAACAAATGCTAATCATGTTGGTTAGTATAAATTCGCATTTTATTAACAAATACATGATATTATATACACATTGCACAACAAACAAGGTAAAAATGATACGTTTGAGTATCACATGGGCATATAAATCTGCCCAAGATCATGTGAGTCCTTCGTGTGAATGAGATGTAATGGAGTTGCTTGAGGAAGAACAAGACTTCTAGTGTGGAGGTAGTGATGTTGGGCATATTTACATGCCCGAGTGCTATTTTATATCTAGTTTTAAGTCACATTTGTCAATTCAATTAATTATATTATCATGGATTTTTGTATATTTTTGTGCATGAACTAACCGATGTGATTAGCCCATGTTTGTTGGTGAAAAAAATGCTAAAGAGGATTTAAACATGATTATGCATGAGGGAAAAGGAAGTTTGGATTTAAGTACGATGAAGAGTGGATGAAGTTGGCATAAAAATTAAGATGTCGCACCGCCCAGCATGGCACGCCGACTGATCTGCACACTAGCACCGAGCCACACTATGTGTGTACATGGAAGGGAATGCCAAGGAAGTAGGCCTGTGCGCCTGTGCCATGCCACGCGATGGGCATGTTAATCAGCGTGTCATGCTGGCCCTGCTGTGCTACAAGGGTTGTGCCATGCCCGATGGAGCTTGCGCATGCCATGCCAAGACGCCCATTCTAGTGATGCTACGCGGCAAGTCCATGCCACATTGCCTGATTGGCGTGACCAGCAGTGTGACACGGAGTTGGTTTCTCCACGACCAAAAATTGTATTCTATAAGTTAAACACTTAACTCAATATTTATTTTTATCACGATTTATTTTTGGGAAAGGAGAGTGAAGCGAAAGGACAACGGAGGAAACTCACCTAAGGTTCGTTTTGTTTTCTTTTCTACTCTTGTAATTACTTGAATTCAAACATGTTTTTGATTCTTGTATGAATATGAGTGGCTAAAACCTTCTTCTATGGTTGAGGCCACATGACATGAATGTAATTTCTTAAATTCTACACTGGTTCAAGTTTTCATGGTTGTTTGTCTTACATTCGTGCTTTTTATCGTTTTAATAATGATCACCATTGAAATGCATTTGTTAAGCTTAGGAAAAACTCAAAAGTCTAAAACCAAGGTTTGAACTAAGAATGAAAGAAGTGAGATCAAAGTCTTCAAGACTTGGTTCGCGGTTAGGATAGCAATATACCTAATTTACTTTGCTTTGTTATAAAACAGCAAGATAGCTAGACACCGACTTGGAATTGTCACATCATCACTCATAGAAGTAGTTGTGGGACCAAGTTAGTTTAAATGGTTAGAGGTTGGAAAGTCCATAACCAAAGGCATTAACTCCGTAAACCACTCCACATAGATAAATGCATATGAATTAGGACGTCACGTCCCCACTACACTGTCACGCCCCGCCTTAGGAAGCATGACTGGCACCTGGTGCCCTACAAGGATCTGAACCATTGAGCTGACTGAGCTTAAGCACCTCCGGCGCAAGGCTGGCTCTAACTCTAGAATCAAGAAAACAATAGGCTATATAGAGGTTGCAAATGCAACCCCCAGCCCACAAGGCCTATAGCCACCTATGAAAAATAAACAACTAAACAAGGCCCCACACGGCTAACACTCATAATCTAAATCGCATACGGCCCCACACAGCCGATACATCTAACCACAGGGAGATGATACAATCTGTAAGCCTCTAGGAGTAATAAGATGGTTGGGACAAGGCCCCAGCCTACCCATACTATATAAAAAAAAGAAGTAAACCTCTGTCGCACAAGCTCCAAAATAAAGGAGCTAGTAGCTCTGTGCGGCTGACTAGAACTACGAGGGATCTGCTCCTCTTCTATCTGTACCTGCAGGCAAGTAATGCAGTGCCCCGGGAAGGCGTCAGTACAATATGTAACGAGTATGTAAAGCAATAGCTGTACATGACTGAAAGTAAAGAGTAAAGCTGACCATAGCTGAAGTAAAGGAAACGTATTGAAGCTGACTGAAGTAGTAAAATTAAGACTATACTTAACTATAATGAGAGGAGTAGGAGTCGTACCTGACTACGCGGCGTCCTGCTGTCTAACTATCAGTAACTAGCAACATAAACATAAACCTTTCCTGGCCCCCATAAGAAGGAAGGTGCAATCAACACATAACAACCCACACGGGCTCCCATTAGCCCTAGTGAGTACACATCAATCTATTTACCCCTATCCAAGTCATACCCCATCACCTACTACCTACAAGCATCCTACCGATCCCCTAGATATGAAACTTGGGCTCACTGGGCCCCTGATTGTAGTTGTGCCTGAGTTCGGAGGATGCCAGATATCCACACCCCGAGCGCAAGCGCTCAGCGGGGGTGTGTATAGGCCAACCACGGCAAAATATGAGGAGCTGGCTCACCATATTCGTCCCTTGCGGATGGCATGCCGCTCCGTAGAGTAATGTATCCTCTCCCTCTGGCAGACGAATCGACACAGATATTATCCCTGGGCAGTCATGGAAGCTATACAGGTAATGTAGCCAAGACAATGCAAATAAAGGTCTCAACTGATAACAATAACTACACAAAATCACATACTCCTGACATGCTTTACTGAGAGTCATAGTGGATTACTATACTGGAGAAACTGACAAATAAATATATCTGTATAGTGAGAGCGTATCTAGCCTTCTAGGCCTCATGCTAATGCTACTCGCTTCTGGGATAATCTGTATGACTGTTTATGGGCACGCCATGTGCACGTATTTGATCAGAGGATCCTGATAGTGATCATGATCTCTAATAATCTGGGCTGAATAGAGTGAGGTCTGAAGTAGTCTAACAATACTTTGAATATCCTACTCGGAGATCTATAGCTCATGCATAACTGTGGAGTTGGGGCCAGCTAACTACTTTATTCTTCTAATTAAACAACTATAGAGCTGGGCCTGCTCGAACTTGCTAGTAGGCGATCGGTCCCTGATTCTCCATAGGGAGCTTACCGATCTCATTAACTTTGTAATACTGTACTAGCAAAATACTACTGACTTCTTAGGCGTTGTCTGAATCCACTCGGATCTATATTGTTGTTCTGGGCAATTCCCAGTCTTATGGCCAATTCTATATAGACTGGCCCTCTCCTAGGACTCTGTACCTGAATACTTTATGAGAACCAGCAAGGGTACTGGCCCGTCACTGGTTATTGATATGGGCCCCTCCTTGGGGTATCCACGAGTTTATCTGATTTGGACGACTGGCTGGCTTTCTAGGCATTCTACATGATAGCTATTAAACTGACTAGGACTAACAATCACTGATATAGCTAAAGGGACGACATACGATCACTCAATACACAAGAGAACCCTGGTGTCGCTAACACTGGAATATACCTATTCTGTCTCTATTTCTGATTCTGGAACGTGCGATAACATTAATGACCTCTAAGGATGCTTTCATACAGGCACCAACTGGTCGCTAGACCACCTAACTGCGCCCATACTGTTTAACCAACTGATTCAGGCTACTAACTCTTACGAGCCTCGGAAGTCTACACCTGGCAACAAACATATAAGTCTACCATCATAATAAACTGAGAATTGAAAGAGTTTCTATAGCGTTCATAACGTGAATCACACTTAACCTGCTTCCTTTTAACCAGGAGTCCTGCAGTTCAATCTGTACATGTGTTCTAATAACTAACCAGAATTTATGTAACTGTAATCCTGTTAGTAGCTAATCGCCACATATCTGATATTTATACATGTATATCGAGAATAGCTAATTACAACTTATTGAATTATAATCTAATGGTAGAAACCATCTGCAGCATCTGAGATCGTTATTTCTATTCAAGAAACACCAGTCGTAAGACTGTACGACTAGGATACTTGCCGAGAGTTAAGCTTTACATACCTCGTTCGCCATTTACCGATTAAATGGCGAGGTTCGACTGGTATTCAACTGTTCTTCCCAACTGAAATCACATTAAAAGAAGAATAGAGCTATCTTCATTTCTAAATTTAAATAAAACCATAACTTTACATATATATACTGACTATTCTTCCTCTTATCGAAGAACGATCAAAAAATCATAATTTCTCGGGAATATAGAAGAGAGAAATACTTACTTTGATCCTGGGATTGTATTAACACTAGTTTGGAGAAATTTCAATCACTTTGGCTCGGCGGAACGACCACTCGCCGGGCGAATTTCACGAGACTAACTCCGTAGAAATGCTCCCTGTAGCCTTATAATTCGATACTCGAAGTTAATTTGAGTTTAGACGGCGTTTGGCGGCGTAATCGGGAGAAAATTATATGAACCCTTCGTCCTTTTATCTGTTCTGATCGTTTAAATGTGAGAAATGACATAAAGTTAAAGGGTGAGGCCTATATATACTTGCAGAAAAACACATAGCAATGTGGCACGTTGGCCAACGCACCATTTTGGCTCCGTGCCACGTTGGCTAACGTGGAGGTCCCAGCTCCGTGCCACTTTGCCCCTCTAGGCAGCGCGGTTCGGCCTCCTCTTGTGAAATATCAACATGGCACTCGTTCGGCCTCTCCCCAGGCCCTTTCCTCGCATATATGGCAGTCTAAAACTTCCCACCAACATGCGAATAGGCCAACTACATGCTAGAAACTTACGGGGTGTAACATCCTCCCCCCATTAAGAACATTCATCCACGAATGTTAATGTTTGCTTGGAAGAACTTTAACTTGCAACTACTTATTCTGGAGAAATTTTGGTAGAGTCTTCCCTATAATATGGACTATCCAAAAACCCTGAAACACAGAAAAGTCCAACACATGTACTCCACACAATACTATGGCATTCATTTCACAATAGACTGAAGTAAATTACTTCACATATACATGTATATAATGCAATATAAACAACAATAACGACAAACCTCTGGCTGCACAATCTTACTAAGTCATAAATAACTGAGGATATCTGGATTTCATATAATCTTCTGCTTCCCAGGTCATCTCCTCTCGGTTCTTATTTCCGTCATAACACTTTAACGAAAGAAATATCTTTAGTTCTCATTCTGCAGATCTGCCGGTCTAATATGGCTACTGGAGCTTCTTCATAAGCTAACTTTTTAGTGATTTGAATGTCTTGGACTGGAACAATCCAGGAGGAATCTCCTATACACTTCCGCAGCATTAGTATGTGGAAAACTGGGTGAACTGATTCTAATGGTTTATCCTTCGGCGAATCTGACAAGGCCCAATAAACCTTGGGCTGAGCTTGCTTTTCTTACCAAATCTCGCCACACCCTTCGTTGGTGAAACCTTCAGGAATACCAAGTCACCTACACTAACTCTAGGTTTCGCCGCCGCACATCATCATAAGATTTCTGGTGGCTCTAAGCAGTCAGCGGGCATTCCCTGTTAAGCTTTACTTTTTCCTTCTACCCATTTTAACATGTCTAGGTTATTATTCAAAAGGCTTCCACTTCCATTTATAGTGAGCCTCAAGAGTCTGAGTTGTATATTCCACTTAACCACCAATTAGGGTACGAGGAACTCGCTTAAGTTAACATATGTCACCGTCTGTTCTAACATTCTTTCCTAAAATTTAGTCGCAGATTACGCTCCTCTGTCAGAGTTTATCAAACACTGAGGTTCCACGCACTCCATCTACTTCTGGGGTATTTAACTTGACATAAGTCTTAATGGCAACATAACTTCATCTGGCGAGGCATGAATTAACCTTATTGGTCTAATTATACTGACTCAAATAAGGTCAGACTGCACCTGGTGTGAGATATCCCAGTGACTGTATTTATATTACCATCTCTTATATTAAATAACTCGGTCCTTGTTATTATACCTTTTCTAGCCTGTCATTAGGGCTCTACTTCTATGATTTAATGATATCTCCTGTCCTCTCGTACCATCTCATTGCATTTTCATTAAATTCTGGGAGCAACGAACACATGCACCTTAGCTATGGTCTGCTATTTGAAGTTCTGCCGCCCTTGAAACGTGAGGTCAACATCCATACCTCACGACCTTGCTTGTTGTTATATTGAAGGCCCGTGACTGTTCGCTGGGCATCATTTCCAAGATGCACTAGATTAGAGTCTCCGTGTCGGCACTCCCTTATCTTCCCCTTAGGTGGCTTACCGCAACATTCTAGGCTACAACCTTACTATCTCTTAACTGTTAGCCCGAGGCTTGGTCCTCAATATGCGATATTCTATCAACTTGGAGGTGATTCTAATTTCCCCCTAAGTCTGATATTCATGCTTTTCCTCCTTACCTTCGTTAGACTGAGCTTTGGGGTTCATGGTACCTGCCTTACACTGTAAATAAGGTTACCGGCCAGGTCTCGGCCTTACTTCTTCTGGCTTGCAGTCGGACCCATTTATTCATATGACCTCCCTGTCTTTCGATATCACAACTAAAATCATAACCATTATCTTGAAGGCATATGCTGCCGTCATTAGCATGCTACAGCGGATTCAGTCTTTTTCTCTAATTTGAACTTGACTATTACTGGGAATCTAGCACTGATGGATATCTTACACATAGTAAGCTGGTAGTCTTACCCGCTCTTCTGACTTTTTACTATGAAAGTCTGGACAACTTACATAAACATTGGGGCTCTCTACCTTTTCCGAACACTTTCTGGAGTTAACAAATCCAACCTTCTCTTACTTTTTACTCCGGGCAACATTGCCTTAATTTTTACGCCCTTTCCTATACTGAAAACAAAACTAAGAAGTAGGAATAGCCTTATCTTACTGCAAGGGAACGAGGAATATGGAACTGTAAAACATTCGAAACGATGGAGGTGGGTATCCTTCATTTCCCTCTCTTTCTCACATCCATCAAGTAATCTAATATTAACTGTCGTCTTGATCAGATCTTGTATATCCAACAGATAAGTTAACTCATATATAAGCTATACTCCTGCCTTCCTATACCGAGGTTATAAAAATGAACTGTGGATGGTGCTGATAGATGTATCATAATGTAAGGTTCCTGGTACCTCGGGAGAGTATTAGGGAGATCAAGAGCGTCCGCTCCCGTCCTTAGGCTAACTATCTCCAAATTGTGGTTATCTTAATGATACCTCCTGCTGCTGCTGTAGTTAGCTTGCAATTGGCTGGTGTCTGTGTTATATTAAACATTGCCCTAGACAAACATAACAAGGAAAACTTAGGGATTTAACCCTATACAACTTTGCTCTATATCACGACCTGAGAATACGAAAGAGTAATAATCCTATCATGCCTTGCAGCCTCCTGCCTATAGTATGTGGTGCAAAACACATCCATAGACAAGACTCTACTTAGCACGGCTTGCAGACTCCCTGGGATACGACCTGCTCTGATACCAAGTTTGTCATGCCCCGCCTTGGGAGGCATGACTGGCACCTGGTGACCTACTAGGATCTGAACTACTGAGCTGACTGAGTCTAAGCACCTCTGGTGCAAGGCTGGCTCTAACTCTAGAATCAAGAAAACAACGGGCTATATAGAGACTACAAATACAACCCCCGACCAACAAGTCCTATAGCCACCTGTGAAAAATAAACAGCTAAACAAGGCCCCACACGGCCAACACACATAATCTAAATCACATATGGCCCCACACGGCCGATACATCTAACCACAGGGAGATGATACAATCTGCAAGACTCTTGGAGTAATAAAATTGTCGGGACAAGGCCCCGGCCTACCCATACTGTATAAACAAAAGAAGTAAACCTCTATCGCACAAGCTCTGGAAGAAAGGAGTTGGTAGCTCTGTGAAACTAACTAGAACTCCGAGGGATCTGCTCCTCGTCTATATGTACCTGCAGCCAAGTAATGCAGCGCCCCCGGAAGGCGTCGGTACAATATGTACCGAGTATGTAAAGCAATAGCTGTAAATGACTGAAAGTAAAGAGTAAAGCTGACCATAGCTGAAGTAAAGGAAACAGATTAAAGCTGACTGAAGTAGTAAAATCAGGACTATACTTAACTATAATGAGAGGAGTAGGAGTCGTACCTGACTACGAGGCGTCCTACTGTCTAACTATCAATAACTAGCAACATAAACATAAACCTTACGTGTCCCCCATAAGCCAGAAGGTGCAATCAACACATAACAACCCACACGGGCTCCCATTAGCCCTAGTGAGTATACTTAAATCTATTTACCCCTATACAGGTCATACTCCATCTCCTACTAACTACGAGCATCCTGCCGATCACCTAGGTATGCAACTTGGGCCCGCTGGGCCCCTTCCTATAGTTGTGCCTGAATCTGGAGGACTCCTGATTTCTACACCCCAGGCGCAATCGCTCGGCGGGGGTGTGTATAGGCCAACCACGAAAAAATATGAGGAGCTGGCTCCACATCTTCATCCCTTGCGGACGGCATGCCGCTCTGTAGAGCAATGTATCCTCGCCCTCTAGCGGACGAGTCGACACGGCTATTAACCCTGGGGCGGTCATGGAAGCTATACAGGTAATACAACCCAAACAATGCAAATACAGGTCTCAACTGATAAATATAACTGCACAAAATCACATACTCTTGACACGCTTTACTGAGAGTCATACTAGATTACTATACTGGAGAAACTGACAAATAAATCTATCTGTATAGCGAGAGCGTATCTGGCCTTTTGGGCCTCATGCTAATGCTACTCGCTTCTAGGATAATTTGTATGACTATCTACAGGCACGCCATGTGCACGTAGTTGATCAGAGGATCCTGATAGTGATCATGATCTCTAATAATTTGGGCTGAATAGAGTGAGGTCTGAAGTAGTCTAACAATACTCTTAATGTCCTACTCAGAGATCTATAGCTCATGCATAACTGTGGAGTTGCAAGCAGCTAACTACTTTATTCTTCTAAGTAAAAAACTATAGAGCTGGTCCTGGTCGAACTTGCTTCTAGGCGATCGGTCCCTGGTTCTCCATAGGGAGCTTACCGATCTCCTTAACTTGGTAACACTGTACTAGCAGAATAGTACTGACTCCTTAGGCCTTGTCTGAATCCACTCGGATCTATATTCCTGTTCTGGGCGATTCCCTGTCTTATGGGCAATTCTATATAGACTGGCCCTCTCCTAGGACTCTGTACCTGAATACCTTACGAGAACCGGCTAGGGTACTGGCCCGTCACTAGTTACTGATGTGGGCCCCTCCTTGGGGTATCCACGGGTTTATCTGACTTGGACGACTGGCTGGCTTGCTGGGCATTCTACATGATAGCTATTAAACTGACTAAGACTAAAAATCACTGATATAGCTAAAGGGACAACATATGATCACTCAATACACAGGAGAACCCTGGTGTCGCTAACTCTGGAATATACCTATTCTGTCTCTATTTCTGATTCTGGAATGCGCGATAACATTAATGACCTCTAAGGATGCTTTCCTTCTAATACAGGTGCCAACTGGTCGCTAGACCACCTAACTGCGCCCATACTGTTTAACCAACTGATTCAGGCTACTAACTCTTACGAGCCTCTGAAGTCTACACTTGGAAACAAACATATAAGTCTACCATCACAATAAACTGAGAATTAAAAGAGTTTCTATAGCGTTCATAACGTGAATCACACTTAACCTGCTTCCTTTTAACCAGGAGTCCTGCAGTACAATCTGTACATGTGTCCTAACAAGTAACTAGAATTTATGTAACTGTAATCCCTGTTAGCAACTAATCGCCACATATCTGATATTTATACATGTATATCAATAACAACTAATTACAACTTATCGAATTATAATCTAATGGTAGAAACCATCTGTAGCGCCTGAGATCGTTATTTCAATTTGAGAAACACCAGTCATAACACTATATGACTAGGATACTTGCCGAGAGTTAAGCTTTACACACCTCGTCTACTGTTTTCTGATTAACTGGCGAGGTTCGGCTGGTATTCAGCTGTTCTTCCAAACTGTAATCAAATTAACGAAAGAATAGAGCTATCTTCATTACTAAATTTAAAGAAAACCATAACTTTACATATATATACTGACTATTCTTCCGCTTATCGAAGAACAATCCAAAACTCGTAATTTCTCGGGAATCTAGAACAGAGAAATTCTTACTTTGAGCGTGGGATTGTATCAACACTAGTTTGGAGCAATTCCAATCACTTTGGCTAGGCGGGACAATGATTCGCCAGGTGAATTTCACGAAACTAACTCCGTAAAATGCTCCCTGCAGCCTTATACTTTGATACCCGAAGTTAATTTGAGTTTGGCCGGCGTTTGGCGGTTTAATCAGGAGAAAATTATATGAACCCTTCGTCCTTATCTCTGTTCTGATTGTTTAAATGTGAGAAATGACATAAAGTTAAAGGGTGAGGCCTATATATACTTGCTGGAAAATGCATAGTGACATGGCACGTTGGCCAACTCGCCATCTTGGCCTCATGCCATTTTGTCTAACGCGGAGGTCCCAGCTCCGTGCCACTTTTCCCCTCTGGGAAGCGCGGTTCAGTCTCCTCTTGCGAAATTCCAACTTGGCACTCATTCGGCCTTTCCCCGGGCCCTTTCCTCAGTCGTACGACAGTCTAAAACTTTCCACCAACATGCGAATAGGCCAACTACATGCTAGAAACTTACGGGGTGTAACATACATGATATAGTTGTGAGGCTAATTTTTTATGTTTAGAGGCTAGAAATATCATAAGCATTGCATATATATCTTGTTAGAAAACTAATGAAATTATATACTTGAACCAATGTGAGTGTAGGTTGCATGATTTTTAGGCCTTAACTCTAGATGCTTTTTATCATTGTTTTTCTAATTACTTTGTGATCACCTCTAGATTTTGAAAAAAAAATCCAAATCGTGAAAAACCAACATTTGTGAAATTTAAATTACCATTTGAACTTATAATTTGCTAAAAGACTAGTCCTTGTGGGTTCGACATCCAGCTCTTTAGAGTGACCTTACTACTTGTACGACCATGTGTACTTGCGTGTGCCGGAGGGCGAACAACTACCAGTTCTTGACATTGACGTTTCATGTAGGATGACATCCAATCTTTTAATTTCTTTTCCTTAGCTGGGCATAGCTGTAGCTTTTAATTTTTAATTATAAAAAATGTAAAAAGAGGTTTGGTATGTTTGTGGCACTAACATTTTCTTACAGATTCATGACTTCCTCTAAGCAATAAGGCAAAGACAAGGCACCTTCTACCTCAAAGATCAAAGGAAAAGGGAAATCCAAATCAACCCAACCCCCACCAATACCAGGGATGCTATTATTTATTATGTGCCTAACTTGGAACCGCACTACGTCATTTATGTGGTGAGGCCTATCACCACAGAGAAGCGCTTTGATTAACTGGGCTGGGGAATGACTTCTCAAACATCATAATCCAATTCACTGATAGGCAGTGGCACATGTTCACTGAACCTCTCCCAAACTACTACCCCAAGATTGTGCCGGAGTTCTATGCTTCCTACCAGGAAAGACTGGATGCAATGAAGCATAAAGAGAAGTTCGATGAGTGTCCTTTCCTTTCTTCAGTCAAGGTTCAGGGTGTAGAAGTAAATATCACTCCTTATGCTATCAATGCCATATTATAGGAGAATGAGATTGATTTAGGAATAGAGTTTGTTGTGAGAGTGTCCACCAAGGAGGACTAGTTCGAATGGTTGAAAAGAATAATCGCCAATGGTCAGCCTGTCTAAACCACCATGGGAGGAAAAATTACGCAACAGGACCTAACATTTGAGGCCGAATTGTGTCTTGAATTTGTATGTGGCTGCATCAGTCCATCGAAGAATGATCAACGGGTGAACCTCGAGACGACCATACTTAATGCCTGCATTACGTTAGGGGTGCCCATTAATTTTGGGGAAGTGGTGGCTACTCAAATGAAGCGTAAGGCCAGAAAACAAGGAACTTGAATGCCACACGTTGTTCTCATCAGCCAATAGTGTCTTAAAGAAGGATTTTCACTATTCCCTGATGAATCCCCCAGCTCTACTGCTAGTGTCATCACTGTTGATAGAAAAAGGGATGCGGATGCACCCTAAAGAAAAAGAAAGCATATCAAAACATGGGGCACACCTGAGGCCTCCACCACACATGAAATCAATAAATCCCCTTTTGCCCGGGATCTCAATGAGCCAAATCCTGAGATATTGGGGCATGCTTCTGGCGAGGCACCACCCCTTTGGCATTTACCTCCTCCTCCTTTCTCAAGATTAAGTGGAATTCATAAATTAGAAGAGACGAAAAGATCACATGAAAACCAACTCTAAAGGTTGGCGCAAGATCTTCCCGCTCTTATACAAAGGTCGATCAAGAAAGCGATGAAGGATATCTTCGATATCCTACACAAGTTATTCTCCCGTGTGGATTTGGTGGAAAAAGTAGTGTCCTCTCTTTGAGATGATGTGAGAGATCTCCACCACAAGGAACCAATGGTTGACCCCAATTTGAGCTTCATTAACGAGGCCATGGCCACCTCCTCAATATCCCCAAGAACCATTGATGATTTATTTGTGGGTTTTGAGGAGGAGGATAGTTCGGCACAAGGATAAGAGGGTGGTGATGATGAGGAGACCAATAATATTTTTGATGAGTAGCCAGATTAAGGAGTTCTTACCCATCATTGTTTTCAATATTTACATTGGGGATAATGTCATTTCTTAGTTGGGGGCGGGATGTGACTCTCTTATTAGCTGCTTATTATCTTTTATGCCTTTTGTAGGCTTAATTTCTTATTAGGTTGATGTTTTTGAAATTGTTTCTTTTATGAATGAATGCCCTTGTTGAGCCTGTGTTGAAGGAAATCTTGTTGTTATACCCTGGAATCCCAAAGATCAGACCGGGAGTTGGAATGGAAACTAGCATTAGGACACAAAACGGGTTGGGATGTGACCCTTAGGAGCAGACCACGAGTCATGATATGACTCATGGTGAGGCTCAAGAGATGAGTTTGAATTTGGGTCCCCATGGACATGGCCACGAGTCATGGTCAGACCCACGACTCGTTAGGTCAGTTGTGGGAAGTGATGATTGAGAAGGAAAAGGGAGAAGGAAGTGTACCTAATGAAAGGCGTGGTCAGTCACCACGATTCGTGGCTTGGGTCATGGTTAGCTAGATGAAGATTATTTGGAATTGAGAACGAATGGTGACCACGAGTCATGCTCAGCAGTAACAAATAGTGAAGTCCCTCATGACGAGCCCAGATGACTTGTTAGGTAGTGTACTTGACGGACGATGCCACGAGTCGTGGCCTGACGTGACGAGTCGTCATGTCCCTCATAGGACCTGACTAGTAGTTCTTTTCAACGAATTTAGTAAGGGATTTTTCATAATTCCTATGATCCTAAGACCTAAACTACGTCGTTTTAAGTTATGAATGATGACTTTTAAGTGGGTTAAGTTCATTTTAGGCCATCTTCATTCATGCTTGCAAAGATAGAAAGTTAGAGAGTTAATCAAGTTTGTTCTTCTTCGGGTTCTCTTCAATTCTTCCTTGGGTAATCAAAGAAGTGTAAGAATCAACTATAATTAGGTATGTAGGGGTATGAGTGGGTGTTTTCGTTCACACCCATGTCTAACCTCTCCTAATTCATGAAATTTGTCTAAAAATCTTATGGGGTTTTATCCTAAATCTTATGAAATTCTAATGATCTATCTATGGGTTACTACTTCTCATGCTTTACATTATGTTTTACGAATCATGATTATATTTTACCACTTATTCAATTATAAATTTACTAATTTCAATTTCTATCAAATTATGCTTAATTATGCATGTTCTATGATGAATCGAGTTATGATTTTTACCTCTATTTGTGATGTTCTTAAACCCATCATGATTTATGAGTTTTGATATGGATTCATCCAAATGCCCATTATGAATTTATGATTTAATAATCAGATACATGATTTACAAGTATACATGAACCTCATGATTTACTATTTATGATTTTGGCCGACGCACGGGCCTCACCCTCATGGCTAGTTCACGTATTTATGAACATGCTTATGATTATCATGATTTAAATAGCCCATGTATCTCATGCATATTATTGCTCGGCTGTTTCGGTAACTACACGCAAGTGCACGTGGTCGAACAAGCAGTAAAATGGCTAAAGTAAGCCAAGTATCGATTCCACAGGGACTGAATTAAGGTAATAATCAACTTAAGTGTTAATGAACTCTAACTTTAAAAATGCAGACAACCAATTAAACAATATTTGGAGAGTTTGAGTTTCCAAATTTATACAAATCTAAGACAAACTTATAAAGTGAGTCTGAACTATAGTAATGAGCATGCTGAGGCTAAAACGAACATGCAGGAAAGTAATTTGTCGATACAATTCAGTTAATATTTCCATCGGTTTCTAGTCAAGAATTATTGCCTATGGATTGAAACTTTCATATCCTACCCAACTTAAGAATTATGAACCTTCAACCTACATTTCTGTGATAAAAGAATTTCATGTTCTAGCCATACAAAACCGATTCCTTAATTGACTAATACGACTTTCAGATATATTTCTATTCTGAATGTAAATCAATTCTCAATTTTTCCAAACTAAGAAGAGATCATATCCTACCAATTCACAACTTTCCAATTTCTTTCCTTTTCAAGATAAAACTGGATTTTTTAGATATACATTAACATTGGCCAAACATTAATGCAGTAATAATAAGAATTGACAGAACAACCATTGAAGAAAAGATGAAAATTAAATTGATCAACAATTACATTCCACTACAATTTTTCTTAACCTCAGCAAGAAGTGAATTTAGCCACTCATTTGTGGATTAAACATCATCAAATGAGTATAAATCATTCAAACAATTGAGATAAAAGAGCAAGAGATAGAGAAGAACCCTAGAATTTTCGTCCGCTCAACTGCCTGTAACCCACATTCACGCTCAACCAAGTCAGAATAATTAAAAATAAATCTTAGTGTGCTATTTATACTAGTGGGAATTTTTCCCGGAATAACAAGCAACGTGGCACGGAGTGTGTCGCGGAGCACTCCCTCCGTGCCACGGTGCAAACGCGGACCCTCACTGGAAATTGATGTTCCAGGTAAATATGCGCAACGTGCCATGACTTGTATCGCGTGGCATTGCCTCCGTGTCATGGAGGCAACGCGGACCTTCACTGGATTTGGCCAATATAACTCATCCGAGGCAGAATGCCTCGGCAATGGCAGCATGACAGGGCTCTATTGTGAATCCGCTATATTTGCTGCTTTTCCTTGACCTTGTCCACTGCTCTCTTTCGAGTCCATTCCCGATTTTTACCAACATGCATCTTAGCTTCCTAAAATTACATTTTTCTAGCAAAACAATACTAATCATGTTGGTTAGTATAAATTCACCTTTTAACTACAAATCACATGAGAATGCACACATAACGATAGATAAACAAGACGAAATAAAGCATTTGAGCATCACATGGGCATATAATTCTGCCCAAGATCACTTACCCCACACTTAAGACCTTGTTCGTCCTCGAACAATACTCTCACATCTCACGCAATTGACACCCATGCATAGCTACTTTGGCTCGACAATTCAAGCTGCGGGTATACCGATTATTTATTATAGCAAATCATCAAGAAAACATGCATGGTCCCATCAATACCATGACATACACCACATTAAGATCTCCTAAACTCAAGAATCGACTCTCGATCTCGGCAAACTCATGCAAATCAACTGATCAAGACATCCGACATGAAATTCAATCTCTCGTCAAGCATGTGCCCTTACAACACAAGAGAATTTCCCCCTTTTCAATCATATGATTTCCAAGGCATTACATATAGGGGTATCTGAACACGATTTCGCTCTCTCTCCCAAAGAATTCACATGCATCATGTCATGAACCATAAGCTTGCCTCTAGTGTATTACTCCACTAATATAAGGACGCGTGATGTAAGATCACGTAGGACTTAACGGGTTGTAATGTAAGCTAAGGAACTAGTAAATACTGGCTCACCAATAATAGCAACTAGCTTCCTTAAGCGCTTTTCAATACATCCCACCATCATTATGGGCATTGTTTCTTCCTTCATCTTCCCTTTCTTGAATTTTTTCTTTATTTTTGTTCCCATTTCTTTAAGCACACTCGACTTAATAACAAAGATTAGTTATACATCTTTCTTTTCTTTAATTTGAGCAAGTGCACCCATGACCTTTTCTTTACTTTCACCACTTCCGCTTTTCCTTCCTTTTCACAATTCTCACTCCTAGACACTGTGGGAAAATTATTTTTCTTGAGCGGTTAAGAGTTTTGGATCAAATTCATGGCTAATGAAAAGAAGGGATTAAGCTCGGTTTCTACCTCTTCAAAGAAAGAAAAAAATAGGTTAAAGGCTCAATGGGGCTAACTAGGATGTACATTCAAGGTAGGTATGATAAGGAAAAAAACTTTCGGTTTAATCAAAGAAATGCCTACATCCTCTCCTACAAAACACATCCTTCATTTCATTTCGCACACACACCAGGGAAGTTCTAGACACTTCACAATAGCATGGAATAATCGAAACCTCACCTTACACTCATTGCACATCCTCAACTCAAGACTTATTCACAGACTCTTCAATCAACTAATTACAAGAATTCAATATTAAGCCTCAATCACACCGAATCGAACTCTATGGCCTAGGTATCTCAACATGTTTACACATTTGCATGCTTTCATACGAATCATCTTTGCATCTTAATATCATGTACAACACGCAACAAGAATTCTGAACCATGAAGTAGCGACACGTTTGAGCCAACAAACAAAAGAAAGAAAATAAAAGAAAAGAAAAAACTACTCCTATCGACTACATTTCCCTTAAGACGTTCGTCATCAATCCAAAATAGGGAACGGTCACTATTTATGACTTCGGTTCAATGGGACTATTCTCGTTAAAAGCACCGAAAACAAATGCTGAGAAACCCAATCATAAAATAATTCAATTTTTTTTTTTAAAATATCGATAATTTAGATAGAAACAAAAATATTTACACAACCAGTTAAAAACAACTCAACACAGAACACAACAGCTTAACATTCATTACAACACCGAATTACAGTACAGAACATACGCACAAAATCACAGGGTCAAATTTTTCACATGGACAACAACACAAGACATAACATATGCAACAACAAAACAATTGGCACCTAACTACTCCCACCCCACACTTAAACCGAACACTGTCCCCAGTGTTCACAAAATTCAGCATATCACAACAGTAGGTGGTGAAACTCCCTGATCAATCGAAGTATTCAACTTCTTCATCAGGTGTCGTTGCCTCGTCTCCCATATTTGAATCGCCCCCGCTATCCTCATCTGACTCAATATCTGAGTCCTCACGGCATTCTCCTCATCAGTGGGGACATCTTCATCTACAGGCTCCACAAAAGCTGGCCCACTCGGCATAGAGCCCGGGCATTCTCGCCAAATGGGTAATCTAGCTCGAGCTGCCATAGCTCATCTTCTGTTGCTGGCCTCCCGCCTATGCGCAACTGCAACATCTGCATCCCGTACATGCGGGCCATATATTGATCATCCCGAGCAAGTCGCTCGGCTAGTGTGAGAACTAGCCCGTGAGTAGTGTCGGGTGCCTTGGTTTTTGTGACATCCAAGGCACGCCTGTCAATCTGTGGGATGTAATCTAGGGCCTTTTTCTCGATGTCGTGGCCCCTCAGGAACGTGGTAAGCAAACCACCGAACACGTACTTGTGCCCTTTATGGATTCGGGCTCTCTTCATGGAGGAGATGATCACCGCCCCAACATTTATCTCCAGCCTTTTCATTAGGGAATAAACCAAGCACACTCGATCCCGGGTGACATCTGTCATGTGCACCCCCAGGATCAGGCCGGAACACAAATTTTTTAGCAAAATCCTGGCTTCCCTGTTCATCTGAGAGTAAGGCAGTGTCTGATGGTAGCCCCTGCTCCACTGTGCTGTCGACGGGCTCCACATAGAGTGCGTCTGATGTCCGCATAAGGCGGAGTTACGTTCAGCTACCGGAGTACATGGACTTCTTTGTCCCGCGCCCCTAAAATAGCATTCAGGTGATGGGGCTCAAAGGTGACAACCTGCCCTCTTATTTTGACGGTGTGACTGCGGATGATTGGGTTCCAATTAGCATAGAACTCCCAAATGAGATGGAGATTGCACTCCTTGGGCTCTTCGAAGATGAAGTTCAGCCCGGTATTGTCAATCCAGTGTACGATTCTGGGGAATTCTTGTGCCAGTGGCTCCCTAGCAATGTGCTCCTCTGGGAAGTATTTGGTCTCTTTGTGTTTTGCATACCATTTCTTCCCTTCATCCGTCACCCATTGGGCCGTATTGACGGCGTTGGCCTCGCGGAACCGCTGGTGCTGCTGGAACTGTTGTTCCCAACCTGATTTTTTTTCTACCGGCGCCCGATGTAGATGCGCCCTTTCCCTTGTCTTGCCTGCCTGACATCATTCCTGTAACATCGAATAGACAATCCCAATGTTATTCAAGTCAAAATTAGCTTCGACTAAGGTTGGGTTGAGTTAGGCCACCCCACACTTAGTCTTTAGCCACACTTAAAACAATTCGGCAAGACAAACATGCTTTTCCAATATTTACAATCAACATGCTTAGTGCATTCAGATAAGTCGATGGAATAATTACTATGTACTGCTCAGACTTCGTACAACGAATCACAATATCACCATCGATTCCATTACATCACATAGCACTTAGCGCAAAATTTTTTTTCTCAACAACCTATTCAATTCACCAATTTCATTTTTCCGACAATTCCCTTGTCTACTTAGTATATTCAACCTTAATCACGACATAATTCACATCACCGAACGTGCACAACCCACATTTTTTCACATTTTCAACCAAATTTAGTTTCTTCCTATTCAAATTCTAACCCTAGCTACCAATTTCGCAAAAATTCAATCAAACATGCATTCATCAAGTTCACATACTCAAAACGATACTATGAACATCAATCAATCAACATTTAAGTGAATTCAAACATAATTTACACTTAGGGCAAGGTTTACTCACCTCACATGATAAAAAATTGAAAATTTAAGCAAAAATTGAGGTTAAGTTCAAGAACATACCTTTAATCCGATGAAATCGAAGAAAATTGAAGAAATCTTATGCCTAGGTCCATGTCACGTTGGGGGAGGGGGGAATTTAGGGAGTTTGTCGCGGAAGGAATGGGAAATATGGGGAAAATAAGGGGATTTGTGGTTAAAAAGGGGGTTTTTCGCGCAGGTTACCCGGTGACCCGAGGTGACTCGACGCGAATGACACCTCAATGTGTCGTGGAGGGTAACGCGGAGCACCCCCTCCGTGACACGGAGCCGTCACACAAGTGTTCTGGAATTTGTAAAAATTATAGAATTGGCTTCAACGTGTCACAGAGGGTAATGCGGAGTACCCTCTCCGTGACACGGAGCGAACGCGTAGTCTCACTGTCCTGCCACTTTTTATTTTTTTTTCTCACCTCAAATTTTTTTCCTTTGCGATCTTTTGCATTTTTGCCCTCCGTTCCACCTGAAAATCATCTCACAACAAGAAATTATTTAGAATTCATAGGTTTCAAACACAAACAAAATTGTTTTATTTTTATTTTTATTTTTCTTTTTCTATTTTTTTTTCTCTTTTTATTCAATATTCTATTCATCTATTACGACAATTTCACAGGTTGCCTCCTGCCCAGCGCCTGGTTTACCATCGCGTCTCGACGTCATTGACATTCAATCATCCTCTAGAGTGATGGATGTTTTCTCTCACATAACGTCCTCACCGCTGTAATGCTTACACCGCTGCCCATTGACCGAGGATGTGGCACTTTGATCTTCTTGCCACAACTCCAGTTTTAGTGTGTCCTCAATCGCTGCTCTTCCCTCTGGATCTCGAGAATCAACACTCTGAATAATTTCTGCTGATCAAGCACATTGATTGCTGACAGCTCCTCATATATGGCCGTGAAGATTCATGGCCATATATACATCAAATACCTCCACCTTGTCATGCGTCCGCATAGTTAGCTGCCCTGCAGGTACATCAATGAATGCTTTCCCGGTTGCCAAGAAAGGACGTCCCAAAATAAATGGGACTTCCGCATCCGTCTCAAAATCTAGAATAAGAAAATCTACCGGGAAGAGAAGGGAGCCCACTTGCACCATTACATCCTCCACAATGCCATCTGGTCTGGCCAAAGAACGATCCGCTAACTGCAAGATCACTGTAGTTGGTCTAGGACTGCCCAGCCCCAACTTCTTGAACACCGATGTCGGCATCAAGTTAATACTCACTCCCAAATCGCATAGTCCACGAGCTCGGATACTTTGCCCAATTGTGATTTGAATTGTAAAGCTCCCAGGGTCCTTGAGCTTTGTTGGCAACCTGTTCTATATCCAGGAAGTGCACTCCTCAGTAAGCGCCACCGTAGCGTACTCCGTCAATCTTCTTTTGTTCGCTACAATGTCCTTGATATACTTTGTATACTTCGGCACTCCTTGCAAAACATCAACAAGAGGTAAATTAATGTGTACATGTTTAAGAACCTCCATGAACTTTTTGAAATAAGCTTCCTCCCTGTTTTTCTTTAATCTTTGAGGGAACGGGGGTGGTGGTCTTTCTGCTTCAGCTGCCTTCTCCTTCCCCCTCTCATCATCCTGTTCCCTCTCTTTCTCCACTACTCTTGACTGCTGAGGTGGTCTTTCTGGTTCCACCTCCTTGAGTTGTAAACCACTCCTTGTGGTCACTGCATTTACTTGCTTGGGGTTTGGGTTAGTGTCGCTCGGTAGTCCTCCTCTTGTCCTGGTGTTTTGAGCTCCAGCTAGTTGTCCAAACTGGTACTCCAACGCCTTTATAGCTAACTGATTGTTCTTTACATCTGCTGCCAATTTCACATAATCTGCCTGCAATTGAGCTTGGTTAGCTATCATTGTTTTAAACATTTCCTCAATGCTGGGTGGTGGTGGTGGAGGAGATGCATTGTTGCTTCTTTTTTGAGTCTAAAAGTTCTGCTGCCCTCCTTGATTTCTCTGCACACCCTGATTCGAACTCTTCCCTTGATGGCTGTTACTACCCCAAGAGAAATTCAGATGATTCCTCCAATTTGAGTTGTAGTTGTTGCCATACTGTTGGTGATTATTTCTCTGTACATTCCCCGCAAAGTTCAGTGAATCTGGATTTGCACCACAACACTCAGCTGAGTGTTCATTACTACCGCATACTTCACACCAAAACTGCTGTACTACATTAACTGGGGCTTGAGGTTGATTCAAGCTCATATTGCTGAAGTGGGTGTTAAGTTGATTTTGCAGCGCAGCTATCTGTGCAGCTATAGCTGTAAAACCATCCACTTCTAAGACTCCTGCCACTTTCCTTGTTCCTCATCTAGAAGAGTCTGCATTCCACTATGGATTCCCGTGCGAAATACGATTTAACAAAGTATACAGCTCCTCATAAGTCTTTTCTAATGCTTGTCCCCCAACTGCTGAGTCTAACGAAATTTTTGTGTGGGGTTCCAAACCCTCTATTAAAGTATGCACCAACACATCATTGGACTGGTGATGGTGAGGACAATCCCTTAGCAATGATTTGAACCTTTCCAAATCTTGATACAGATTCTCCCCCTCTCTTTGTTTAAAACATAGAATCTAAATTCTATGTCTTGCTGTTTCCTAGACGGAAAGAACCGTATAAAAATTTTTCTTACAAGATCATCGCAAGTTGTGATAGAGTTAGGTGGCTCAGCTTTTAACCACCTCTTTGCTTCTACCAATAATGAAAATGGGAATAATGTAAGCCTTACGTAATCGGATGATACTCCAGCGGGGATGTAAGTGTCACTTATCTCCAAAAAGTTTTGGAGATGTTGTTGTGGATCTTCATGAGGGAGACCTGTGAATTTCCCGCTGGTGTGCAGCATTTACACCATGTTTTGTTTAAGCTCAAACCTCCCTCCTGGCTCAGGTTTGCGAATACTTGATGTAACATTGTTAGCATGTGGGATTGCCACTTCGCGAACCGGTCTAGCTGCCATTTCCTCAGGCACTAACACTGCCCTCACAAGTGGTGGATTCTGTTATTGCTCCACGATTGTTTGACTGAGCAACTGCAGCTTTCCCTCTAGAGCTCTCTCCTTTGACGATGGAACTGTCTTTCCGACTCTAACTATGAATCCACCAGATCCTTGTCTCTTGCCAGTGTTCAACAGAATTCAATATCTGCAAAAGACAGGCTAAGATCAAGTTGTCAGCACTTATATAGCAATTGTAAACTAACACTAAGAAAACAATTTTACCAATTGCCAGTCATCGGCAACGGCGCCAAAAACTTGCTCGGCAATTTCGGTAACTACACACAAGTGCACGTGGTCGAACAAGTAGTAAAATGGATAACGTAAGCCAAGTATCGATCCTACGGGGACTGAATTAAGGTAATAATCAACTTAAGTGTTAATGAACTCTAACTTTAAAAATGTAGACAACCAATTAAACAATATTTGGAGAGTTTGAGTTTCCTAATTTATACAAATCTAAGACAAAATTATAAAGTGAGTCTGAACTATAGTAATGAGCATGCTGAGGCTAAAATGAACATGCAGGGAAGTAATTTCTCGATACAATTCAGTTAATCTTTCCTTCAGTTACTATTCAAGAATTATTGCCTATGGATTGAAACTTTCGTATCCTACCCAACTTAAGAATCATGAAACTTCAACCTACATTTCTGTGATAAAAGAATTTCATGTTCTAGCCATACAAAACCGATTCCTTAATTGATTAATACGACTTTCAGATATATTTCTATTCCGAATGTAAATTAATACTCAATTTTCCCAAACTAAGAAGAGATCATATCCTACCAATTCACAACTTTCCAATATCTTTCCTTTTCAAGTTAAAACTGGATTTTTTAGATATACATTAACATTGGCCAAACATTAATGCAGTAAGTGTTCGGGTGGTTTTGGGTTATAAAACCGACACGCAAGTGCACGTGGTCGAACAAGTAGTAAGTGGCTTTAGTAAGCCAAGTATTGATCCCACAGAGACTTGGATTAAGTGCAATTTGTTCAAGTATACTATATTTTACTTCTAAATATGCAGACAACAACGTAACCAAAAAGTGGATAGTTTGTTTTATAAATTTTTATACTAAAACTAAGAACAATTATCTACTTTGAATCTGAACTATGAATAAGAGCATGCTGAGGTTAAACGAACATGTAATGAAGCTGATTATCATCATCAATTGGTTAATCTTTTCTTCCTGTTGCTAGCCAAGAACATTTGCCAAGAGATTAAAACTCTCGTATTTAACCTCACTTAAGAATCATGAACCATCCGTCTACATTTCTGTGATCAAATGCAATTCATGTCCTAGCCATACGATTCCGGTTCCTAAATTGACAAATACGACTTTCAGGTATATTTCTATCCTGAAAGCAAATCAAGACCCAATTTTCCCAAATCAAGTAAAGAACATATCCTATTAATTCACAACTTTCCAATTTCGTGCTCTCTCGAGTGAAACCGGACTTTTTAGATGTACATTAATGTAGGCCACACACCAATGCAGTAAGAACAAGAATTAATAGAACAACATGGAAGAAAAGATAAAAAACCAGATAATCAATAATCAAATTTCATCACAATTGTTCATAACCTCAGCAAGGAGAGGAATTAGCCACTCATTTGTGGATTAATCATCATAAAATGAGTGTTAATCATACAAGCAATTGAATTAAAGAAGAAAGAAAGAGAGAAAAAACCCTAAACTTTTCGTCCCTCAACTGCCTGTAACCCACGTCCTTGCTCCACCAAGTCTGAATTATGAAAAATGAACTTAAGTGTTCTATTTATACTGCTGGGAATTTTTCCCGGAATAATGAGCAACGTGTCACGGAGTGCATCGCGGAGCACTGCCTCCGTGACACGCCATGAATGCGGACCCTCACTGGAACTGGGGGTCCGGGAATTCAAGCTCAACGTGGCACGGCATGCATCGCGGAGCACTGGCTCCGTGCCATGGAGCAAACGCGGACCTCCACTAGAAATTGGGTGAATTTTCCCATCCAGGCAGAATGCCTCCGCGATGGCAGCGTGACACGGCTCCATCGCGGAGCCCCTTTAATTCATGCTGTCCAATGCCTTTTCCCTTGCTCGCATCCAAGTCCAACTCCGATATCATCCAACATGCATTTTAGCTTCTCGAAATCACATTTTACCTGCAAAACAATGCTAATTATGTTGGTTAATATAAATTCACATTTTATTACCAATTACATGAAAATGTATACACATTGCTAGATAAACAAGGCGAAAATGATACTTTTGAGTAACACTTGGGCATATAAATCTGCCCAAGATCACTTACCCCACACTTAAATCCTTGTTCGTCCTCGAACAACAAACATACAATTCATGCAATTTACATCCCAACCTCGCTACTATGGTACGACAATTTAAGCTACGGTTATACTGATTACTCAATACAGCAAATCATCAAGAAAACATGCATGGTCTTATCAATGCAATGACCTTCAATACATTAAGACCTCCTAGACTTTAAGAATCGACTCTCGATATCGGCAAACTCATGCAAATCAGCTGATCAAGATATCTGACACGAAAATGAATCTTTCATCAAGCATGTGCCCTCACAACTCAAGAGAATCTTCCCCTTTTTGCTCATATGACACACAAACATTCAAACAGGGGCATGTACACACAATTTCACTCTCTCTCCCAAAAGAATTCACATGCATCATGTCATGACCCATAAGCTTGCCCTTAGTGTATTACTCCACTAATATAAAGAAGTGCGATGTAAGATCACGTAGGACTTTAATGGGTTGTAATGGAATCTATGGAACTAGTAAATATTGGATTAGCCAATAATAGCCACTAGCATCCTTAAGCGCCTTTTCAACACATCCCATCAACTCATGGACATTGTTTCTCTCTCTTTTTTTTTCATCATCCCATTCTTGATGATTTTCTTTAGTATGGCCCATTTCATTAAGCACACTTGACACAACAACAAAGATTATTCATGAACCTTCATTATCGTTTATTTATAACCAGTGCACCTTCAACCTTTTCTTTTCCTTTCCTCACTCTGCTTTTCTTTTTCTTTTCACCTTTCTCACTCCTTGACACTTTGGGAAAATGATTTTCTCTTCTTAAGCGCTTAAGAGTTTTGTATAGACTTTACGGCTAATGAAAGGAAGGAACTAAGCTCGGTTTACACTTTTTGGACAAAATAAAGAAATAATAGGCTAAAGGCTCAAAGGGCTGACTAGGGTATACAATCACATAAAGGGGGATATGACAAGAAAAAAATAGAAACTCTCGATTAAAACAAAGAAATGCCTACATCCTTTCCTACAATACACCTCCTTCATTTCGTTTTGTACACACACCAGGCAAGTTCTAGACACTTCACAATAGCATGGAATGTCAACACCTCACTTCACACTTTATGCACATGCTCGATTCAAGATGTATTCACAGACTCTTCAATCAGCTAATTACAGGAATTCAAACATTAAGCCTCAATCACAATGAATCAAACTCTACAGCCTAGGTATCTCAACATATTTACAAATTTTGCATGCTTTCATATGAATCACCTTTGCATTTTGATTATCATGTACAACACGCAACCAAAATTTCGCAACCATATAGTAACTACAGGTTCCGAGATGCAATCCACCAAAGAAAAAACTGAAAAATAATTGAAAAAAATCTACTCCTAACGACTACATTTCCCTTAAGACGGTCGTCATCCATCCATCACAGGGAACGATCACTACTTAAGACGTCGGTTCAATGGGACCATTCTCGGTAAAAGAACTGAAAACAAACGCTGAGAAACACAAAATTAAAAATGTCGAAAATATCGATCATTTCGATAGAAAAATTATTTATAAAATATTTTAAAATTTTAAAATTTAAAAAAATCGATCATTTCGATAATAAAATAACAAAAATATGTACAGAATCAGAATCAGCTAGCAACCATTCAGCAACACACATCAATTGCATCACAAATATTTACAAATACGGAACAATAACTTGAAAATTCACAACCACAGGGACACACAACATACATGCTAACAGAAGAGAGCATACAACAAAACAGCCCAGCCCAGCACCTAACTACTCCCACCCCACACTTAGTCCGAACACTGTCCCTAGTGTTCACAAAAAGTCAAAATAGCACAAATTCGGGTGGTGGAACTCCCTTATCAGTCAAAGTATTCCACTTCTTCATCGGGTGCTGCTGCTTCATCTCCCATATCCGAGTCGCCTCCGTCGTCATCATCAGACTCCACATCAGAGTCCTCCCGACGCGTCTCCTCGTCCGTGGGGACGCCATCATCTGTGGGCTCTACAAATGCTGGCCCTACTCGGCATAGAGCCCTGGCGTTCTCGCCAAAAGGGTAGTCTAGCTCGAGCTGCCATAGCTCCTCCTCTGTCGCCGGCCTCCCACCTATCCTTAGCTGGGGCATCTGCATCCATACATCCGTGCCATGTACTGGTCATCACGAGCGAGTCGCTCACCAAGTGTAAGCACTGGCCCGTGGGTGGTGTCGGGAGCCTTAGTTTTAGTAACGTCTAAGGCCCGCCGCTCCAACTACGGGATATAATCGAGGGCCTCCTCCTCAACATCGAGGCCCCTGAGAAAGGTGGTCAGTAGTCCATCAAAACCATACCTGTGCCCCTAGTGCAACCGGGCTCTCTTGTTGGCGGATATAATAACCGCCCCTACATTGATCTCCAGCCCTTTCATCAGGGCGTACACCAGGCAAACACGGTCCCAGGTTACATCAGTCATATGTACCCCCGGGATGAGGCATGAGCAGACTATCTTCAGCCAGATTCGGGCTTCCCTGTTCATCTGTGAATAGGGCAGAGTCTGATGGTAGCCCCTCTCTTTGTGCCTGCTCCATCTAGCTGTTGATCGGGCCCCACACAGTGTGCGTCTAATGTCCGCATACGGTGGGGTAATGTTCAGCTGTCGGAGGACATGGGCATCTGTGTCCCGCACTCCTATGATGGCATTGAGGTGGTGGGGCTCCAGAGTGACTATTTGCCCTCTGATCTTGATGGTGTGACTCCTGATCGTCGGGTTCCAATTGGCATAGAACTCCCGAACCAAGTGCAGATTGCATTCTTTGGGCTCCTCAAAGATGAACTTGAGCCCAGCTGCCTCGATCCGGTGAACCATTCTGGGGAACTCCTGTGCCAATGGTTCCCGTGTTATATGCTCCTCGGGGAAATATTTATTTTCCTTATGCTTCGCGTACCACTTTTTCCCCTCATCGGTCACCCATCTCATTCCGTACTGGCGGCGTTGGCTGCGTGGAATTGCTGGTGTAGATGGGACTGCTGTGCCCAGTCTGATCCATTTTCTTCCGGCGCCTGAAGTCGACGCGCCTTTTCCTTTATCTTGCCGGCTTGCCATTTCACCTGTCAAACCAAGTAAACAAGATCAATGTTAAGCTAACGGATATTAACTTTAGCTAAGGTCGGGTTACGCTAAGTTACCCCACACTTAGTCCTTAGCCACAGTTACAACAATACGACAAGAATATCTTTATTTACACAAAACAACCAACTATACAATCATGCTTTGTGCGTTCAAAAAATTCGACGGTATAACTTCTGCGTACTACTCAGACTTCGTACATCTAATCACAATCACTACCATCGCTCCATTTTAACCATCGCACTTAGCCAAGAAAAACAAAGAAACAAAAATAACAACAAAAACTTATATACATGAACCTATCCAACCAACCAATTTCTAACAAATTTCAACATTTCCCCCAAACCCGAGAATCCGTCGTCTATTAACATCCTAACAATTTGTACATCAACTCATCTCATTCAACACGTACAACCCGACATAGAATTCACGATTTCAACACATTTCCAACTTCAAATTCAACAACAAGCCCTAGAATTGATTTTATCAATCAAATTTGAATAATTTATGCAATCGACAAGTTCAAATAATCATAACGACATTCCGAACATTCATCAATAACAAATAACTTGAATTCATGCTTAATTACTACATAGCTCACCTCCCATGCTTAATTTCGAAGAAAATCAACAAGAATTTGAGAGGGAATCGGAAAACATACCTTGAAGTTGAAGAATCGAAGAAAACTCGGTGAATTTGTTGCCTTACGCTGTGGCACGTTGATGGGGATGGTTTTTGGGGGGTTTGGTCGAGGAGGGAGTAGAAAATAAGGGAAATAGGGAGGGTTTCGGGGTTAAAAAGGAAGAAAATTGCGCGGGTCACCCGGCAACCCGGTGTGACCCGTCGCGATATACACGGCAACGTGTGACGGAGTGCATCGCGGTGCACTGCCTCCGTGACACGGATCCATCGCAAGGCTGTTCTAGAAATTTTAAAATTTCCGGGTTATACCTCAACGTGTCACGGAGGGTAATGCGGAGGTCCTCTTCCTTGACACGGAGCTATCGCCCCAGCTCACTGTTTTCTACTTTTTATTAATTTTTCATACCTCGACTTTTCCTTCTCAATTCTGTGCACATTTTCCTCCGTTTGACCTGAAAATCATCTCACTATACAAAATTGGTTAGAATTATGGTTTCACCTAACTAAAAATAAAAACACTAACTAAAACGAAAAATTTTGTAGTAAATCAAGAAAAAGAAGAAAAAAGAAAGATCTATTTACACTTTACAAAATGAAAGAAAAAAAAATTTCATGAGTTGCCTCCTATGCAGCGCCTGGTTTACCGTCGCGGCTCGACGTCGTTTAAGCTCAATTGTCCGCTAGGGTGATGGACGAATTCTCTCGATCACCGTCCTCCCCCCAGTAGTGCTTACACCTTTCCGGTGGTTTTCCCATTAACTCTCCGGAATCCTTCATCTGCTTGTCATCACCATGATCAATCACATTGATCACCGAGAGTTCTTCATGCACCGTCGGGAGCTTGGGTTCTTTATACACATCGAACACCTCTACCTTGTCATGTGCTCACATTGTGAGTTTCCCCGCAGCTACGTCGATTAGTGTTTTCCCGGTTGCCAAGAAGGGACGTCCCAAAATAAATGGGACTTCCGCGTCTGGTTCAAAATCCAACACGACAAAATCTACCGGAAAATTAGGGAGCCAACTTGCACCAGAACATCCTCAACAATGCCATCCGGCCTAGCTAAGGATTGATCCGCCAACTGCAAGATTACCAACTTTCTGAATACCGATGAAGGCATCAAATTTATGCTCGCTCCCAAGTCACACAATCCACGAGCTCGGATGCTCTGCCCAATAGTAAGCTGGATAGTAAAACTCCCAGGGTCTTTTAGCTTTGTGGGCAGTCTATTTTTGATCCGGGAAGTGCACTCCTCCGTTAGAGCCACAGTAGCGTACTCAGTCAACCGACTTTTGTTGGCCACGATGTCCTTTATGTACTTCGCATATTTCGGCACTCCCTGCAAGACATCAACAAGAGGTAAGTTAACATGTACCTGTTTAAGCAACTCCATCAATTTCTTGAAACACGCCTCCTCCTTGTGTTTCTTGAGTCGTTGAGGGAACGGGGGTGGAGGTCTTTCTGATTCAGGTTCTTTGGTCATCCCCCTTTCCAAACTTTGCTCCCTCTCAACTTCTGCTGCTCCCGAATGTTGAGGTGGTCTTTCTGGTTCCACATCTTTCAACTGCAAATCACTCCTTGTGGTCACTACATTTACCTGCTTGGGATTGGGATCCGTGTCACTTGGCAGTCCTCCTCTAGGCCTTGTATTTTGGGCACTAGCAAATTGCCCAAATTGATATTCAAGTGCCTTGGTAGCTAACTGATTGTTTTTCACTTCGGTTGCCAATTTCACATAGTCAGCCTGCAATTGAGCTTGGTTAGCTATCATGGTCTTGAACATCTCCTCAATGCTGGGTGATGGTGGTGGAGGAGGTGCATTGTTGCTTCTGAATTGAGCTTGGTAGTTCTGCTGCCCTCCTTGGTTCCTTTGCACACCCTGACCCAAACTTTGGCCTTGATGGTTGTTGCTACCCCATGAGAAATTAGGGTGATTCCTCCAATTGGAGTTGTAGCTACTACCATACTGCTGGTGGTTCCTTTGTGCATTACCCATAAAGTTTACCGAGTCAGGATTGGCTCCACAACACTCAGTTGAGTGCTCACTGCTTCCACACACTTCACACCACAGTTGCTGGACTGCATTAACTGGGGCTTGAGGCTGGTTCAATGTCATGTTGCTGAAGTGATTGTTCAATTGATTTTGCAAGGAAGCTATCTGTGCAGCAATAGCTGTGAATCCATCCACTTCAAGCACTCCTGCTGCTTTCCTTGTCCCACCTCTTGATGAATCAGCATTCCATTCTAGATTGCCCTGTGAAATCCAGTTCAACAAGGTATACAGCTCCTCATAAGTCTTTTCCAGCGCTTGCCCTCCAGCTGCTGAGTCTAGCAATATTTTGGTGTGGGGTTCCAAACCCTCAATAAATGTGTGCACCAACACATCATTGGACTGATGATGATGAGGAAAGTCCCGCAACGTGGATTTAAATCTCTCCCAGGCTTGATATAAATTTTCTCCCTCCCTCTGTTTGAAACATAGAATTTGACTTCTAAGTCTTGCTGTTTTACCAGAGGGAAAAAACCTTATCAAGAATTTCCATGTAAGATCATCCCACGTAGAAATAAAATTCGGTGGCTCAGCTTTCAACCACCTCTTGGCTTCTCCTAGTAATGAGAATGGAAATAATGTAAGCCGGACATAGTCTGGTGACACTCCAGCGGGTATGTAAGTGTCACTTATCTCCAAAAGGTTTTGGAGATGCTGTTGTGGATCTTCATGAGGGAGACCAGTAAATTGCCCGCTTGTGTGCAACAACTGCAGCATATTTTGTTTAAGTTCAAATCTCCCTCCAGGCTCTGGTTTGCGGATACTTGATGTAACATTATTGGCATGTGGGATTGCCACCTCGCGAACCGGCCGTGCTGCTGCTTCTTCGGGCACTAACACTGCCCTTACTACCGGTGGATTCTGTTGTTGCTCCATGATCGTCTGTCTGAGCAACTGCAGCTTTCTTTGTAGAGCTTCTCTTCTCTTACTGTGAAATATTCTTTCAGGCTCTATATAAGATTCCACCAGCTCTTTGTCTCTTGCCAGTGTTCCCAGCAATTAAGTCTGCAAAATACAGGCTAAGACCAAGTTGTCAACACTAAGAAAATAAAAATACAGTAATTTAACACTTAAAACAAATTCACCAATTGCCAAGTCCCCGGCAACGACGCCAAAAACTTGTTCGGGTGGTTTTGGGTTATAAAACCAACACGCAAGTGCACGTGGTCGAACAAGTAGTAAGTGGCTTTAGTAAGCCAAGTATCGATCCCACAGAGACTTGGATTAAGTGCAATTTGTTCAAGTATACTATATTTTACTTCTAAATATGCAGACAACAACGTAACCAAAAAGTGGATAGTTTGTTTTATAAATTTTTATACTAAAACTAAGAACAATTATCTACTTTGAATCTGAACTATGAATAAGAGCATGCTGAGGTTAAACGAACATGTAATGAAGATGATTATCATCATCAATTGGTTAATCTTTTCTTCCTGTTGCTAGCCAAGAACATTTGCCAAGAGATTAAAACTCTCGTATTTAACCTCACTTAAGAATCATGAACCATCCGTCTACATTTCTGTGATCAAATGCAATTCATGTCCTAGCCATACGATTCCGGTTCCTAAATTGACTAATACGACTTTCAGGTAGATTTCTATTCTGAAAGCAAATCAAGACCCAATTATCCCAAATCAAGTAAAGAACATATCCTATTAATTCACAACTTTCCAATTTCGTCTTCTCTCGAGTGAAACCGGACTTTTTAGATGTACATTAATGTAGGCCACACACCAATGCAGTAAGAACAAGAATTAATAGAACAACATGGAAGAAAAGATAAAAAACCAGATAATCAATAATCAAATTTCATCACAATTGTTCATAACCTCAGCAAGGAGAGGAATTAGCCACTCATTTGTGGATTAATCATCATAAAATGAGTGTTAATCATACAAGCAATTGAATTAAAGAAGAAAGAAAGAGAAAAAAAACCCTGAACGTTTCATCCCTCAACTGCCTGTAACCCACGTCCTTGCTCCACCAAGTCTGAATTATGAAAAATGAACTTAAGTATTCTATTTATACTGCTGGGAATTTTTCCCGGAATAATGAGCAACGTGTCACGGAGTGCATCACGATGCACTGCCTCCATGACACGCCATGAACGCGGACCCTCACTGGAACTGGGGGTCCTAGAATTCAAGCTCAACGCGGAACGACATGCATCACGGAGCACTGGCTCTGTGCCACAGAGCAAACGCGGACCTCCACCGGAAATTGGGTGAATTTTCCCATCCAGGCAGAATGCCTCCGCGATGGTAGCGTGACACAGCTCCATCGCGGAGCCCCTTTAATTCATGATGTCCAATGCCTTTTCCCTTGCTCGCATCCAAGTCCAACTCCGATATCATCCAACATGCATTTTAGCTTCTCGAAATCACATTTTACCTGCAAAACAATGCTAATCATGTTGGTTAGTATAAATTCACATTTTATTACCAATTACATGAAAATGTATACACATTGCTAGATAAACAAAGCAAAAATGATACTTTTGAGTATCACTTGGGCATATAAATCTGCCCAAGATCAGAAAGAACAAGAATTGATAGAACAACCATTGAAGAAAGATGAAAACTAAATTGATCAACAATTACATTCCACTACAATTGTTCTTAACCTTGGCAATAAGTGAATTTAGCCACTCATTTGTGGATTAAACATCATCAAATGAGTATAAATCATACAAATAATTGAGATAAAAAAGAAAGAGATAGAGAAGAACCCTAGCATTTTCGTCTCCTCAACTGCCTATAACCCACATTCTTGCTCAACCAAGTTAGAATAATTAAAAATAAACCTAAGTGTGTTATTTATACTAGTAAGAATTTTTCCCGGAATAACAAGCAACGTGGCACGGAGTGTATAGCAGAGCACTCCCTCCGTGCCACGGTGCAAACACGGACCCTCACTGGAAATTGATGTTTCAGGTAAATATGTGCAATGTTCCACGACTTGTATCGTGTGTCATTGCCTCCGTGTCACGGAGGCCACGCGGACCTTCACTGGAATTGGCCAAAATAACTTATCCGAGGCAGAATGCCTCCGCGATGGTAGCGTGACATGGCTCCATCGCGGAGCCCCTATATTTGCTGCTTTTCCTTGACCTTTTCCACTGCTCGCTTCCGAGTCCATTCCCGATTTTTACCAACATGCATCTTAGATTCCTACAATTACATTTTTCCTACAAAACAATACTAATCATGTTGGTTAGTGTAAATTCACCTTTTAACTACAAATCACATGAGAATGCACACATAACGATAGATAAACAAGATGAAATAGAGCATTTGAGCATCACTTGGGCATATAATTCTGCCCAAGATCAATTATACTATGAGCACTATATATATTTTGGAAGTCGTATTTAACACCGAGTAGGTTTGGGGCCAGATTTTGCTCAAATCTCAGAACTATGTGCCACCATAGGACATAATTGGACCTCCTTTGAGGTTGTCCCCTTTCCCAAATGGGATTTTAATGTGTGATATCACGCCCTTCATAGTTCTACCCTTGGCAAGGTATGAACACTCTACCGGGTAGAGATTTACAGGTCGGGCTCCATATATGCTCATATGGGATATGTCGGTAATAAGAATCTCCCATTGTTCTGCATGTTTTATGCATTATGATGTTATTATTATTTTTGATCAAGTGATGATTTATAAAGTTTCTCTTATGATATGGTAATGAATTGATTTCGAATGATTTGAAAACCTTGAGCCTCATGTTATGTTATGATATTTACGTTATGACCATATTTTCTCTCTCTTATGAGCTCTTACTAGCTTTTATATATATTTAAATGTCGATTTTACTTACCTTAAATACTCAGTACATTTCATGTACTGACTGCATACTCTATGCTATATCATTTCATGATACATGCCCCAACTCTCAAACTCTGCCCCGTCCTCGGCCAACCTTTCAAAGTTAGCATCCTACGCTTGTGGTGAGTCCTCATCTCCTGAGGACCATGTTTATCAGATTTCTCTATGCATGTTTAGTTTTCTAGACTTGTCGAGTTAGTTGGGGGTGTTGTCCCTTCAACCCATCTGTTATGTTAGAGGCTTTCAGACTATGTGTATTATTCAGCTGTTATGTATGAAGTACACTTCGGTTTCTCTGTTATGACATGTTTATGCTTCCGTTATATGTTTACATTGAGTATTTCTATTTATTGATTGAGATATATGTAATCTCACTCCATGGGTCGATTTGGAGTATCTCGGGGCTCTTTGTCCTGTGTTGTGATCCGGGTCTACGTTCGGGTCGTGACACTTGCTTTTGACATGTTAGTTGCCAATGATGGGTCAAGTCTACTTTGCTAACTGATTGATGACCCAAGTTTGAAAATTTTGACTTTGTGCATAGTAGTAGATACAATAAACTCCAAGGGTTTTCTTTACCATGATTCTTTCCCAGGGAGCATTATTTTTTTTCTTTTCTTTTATGTCGAACTGGGTGGCATTTCCCAATGATAGATTGAGAGGCGGCTTTCTTAAGGGAAAATGCCAAGTATAGAGTCTTGTTGATCTTTTTGTTGCACTTGCTTTAAGAGATTCCACTAGAAATTTTTTTATTGGTTTTGCAAAAGAATTTAGAGAAAAGAGGCACTTGAAGTAGAAAATTGAGCACTCTCTTCTTATGAGTTGTACATTCTTTGATTGAGTTTTTGACTCACATGCTAATTTATCTTAAGTCATACCTTCAGTGTGGTTTTGAAAGTATTTAATGACATTGGATTATGATGCCTTGTGTGTTGAGACATTTGACTGAATTCTTTTATATGGTCAATTGTCTAGAACTTTCCCTAAGTGTGACTCAAGGAAAAATCCTAGATATGGCTGCACTTCGAACATGATCTTAGGCATTCATTAGCTAAGCCACTTCATCCAAAATGATCACCTTGAACGTCTATCTTTGTTAACCAATGTTTGAGCCTTTACCCTTTTTCTCGGAAATCACATTACAACCCTAAGGACCCTTTTTAATCCTTTTCTTTGGCACCCATCCTCCCTAGTGCTAGTGTTGAAAGAATTAAAAATGAGGCTTAAAACAAAAATGTGGGGAGAGATAAGGAAGATATGAGGCAAAATCCTAAGTTTGGGGCTGTACAAAAAGGAGAAGAAAATGTGAGTTTCAATGAGGGTAGTACCAAATTATGATGATGAATGAAATGGTTGGTTGAAAAATCTCAAACATTAGAATAAAAGGAATTCATGAAAGGTGCTACCTCTTGCTTATATAAGGCTAATTTTTGATTCAAAAGTGTTATAAGGAGGGTTCGTGATAAGAAATGAGAATGATGGATAAGGAGAGATAAGGTGGAGTGAGCCCATCAATGTACTGGGTGCTTAAAAAGTGTTCAGGAAAGGCATTAGGAGCAGGTTCTATGCCCTTGCGACCCGTCAGGAGCAAGAGACTTCACCGAATGTGGTTACTGGTATGTTACAAGTATTTCACCTTGATGCTTATGCTTTGTTAGATCGAGGGGATACCTTGTCTTTTGTGAAACCTTATATTGCTAGTAGCTTTGGAGTCAGTCCTGAAATTCTGTCGGAACCATTCTTAGTCTCTACTCCTGTCGGTGATTCTGTTGTAGCTAGACTGGGTGTATAGAAGTTTCCCTATCACAGTATTGCATAAAGTCACCTCCACAGACCTTATAGAGCTAACCATGACTGACTTTGATATTATCCTCGGCATGGATTGGCTATTTTTCATGTTATGTCTCAGTTAATTGTAGAACTAGGGTAGTAGAGTTTAGATTCCCGGGTGAGCCACTCATAGAATGGAAGGGTAGTTCAACTGTGCCTGTAGATCATTTCATTTCCTATCTTAAGGCTAGGAAGATGATTTCCAAGGGTTGTGTGTACCATCTAGTTAGGGTTAAGGATGTTGAATCTGACACCCTGACTATCCAGTCAGTCCAGTAGTATGTGAGTATCCAGAAGTCATCCCAGATGATTTACCGAGAATCCCTCCCGAGCAGGAGATTGATTTTGGCATTGACCTTCTCCCCGACACGCAACCTATATCTCTTACATGACCGGAATAGAGGCCCATATCGTAGACACGGGACAAGGGGCCCCGAGAGACCCCAAGTCGACCCATGACATAAGCATTCAACTAACTCATTCAATAAACATGAAGAAAACATAAATTTTAACTCAGTGGAAGTCTCATACAACGACACATAAGAATAATATCCGAAGCTACACATACATAAGTCTGAAAGCCTCTAATCTGAATGAGTTGATGGGACAAGACCCCAACTAGATCAACAATACTGAAACTTGAAATACATAAAGGAAAATGATAGTCTAGTCCTCGAAGGATGAGGATTCACCAATCCGAAGATACTAACTTCGGAAAGCTATCTAAGGACAGGGCTGAAGCTGTGAGTTGGGTCCTGTATCATAAAATGATATGACATAGAAGTATGCGGTAAGTACGCGGAATGTACCGAATATGCCAGGTAGGTAAGTACGTGGAATGTACCGAGTATGCAAGGTAAGTAAAACCGCTTAAGTAAAATAAATCATGTAAGACATTTCATAACATAGCATAAGCTTCTAAATATAAGTAGAAGGCTACATGCATTCATTCTGAAATAGTACTCTTATCTTAACATGACCATGCATAGCTTTAGAACATCATGACTGACTCGAATGACAAAAAGATGAAACATACATTTATATAAAAAGCTGAAAAATGAGTCAAACCTTACTTTTCAACATGCATGCATGAGATAAATATCATAAGTGATGAATATGCAATCTGAATGATTTATACAGTTGGGGGAATCGTCACTTAACTAACATACCACAATAGAGCTTATGTGGTCCCAACTATCACATTCAAGTGGGTAGAGCCATCCATAACATTGTCAGGGTGATGGATGATACCATGATATCGATATCAAGCTAAATGGACAATCGGGTCGGGGATATCTCACAAGGGAGGTCCCAATAGTATAATAGTATCAACCTACATTGGTGCATAGCTCTAAGGCATAGGGTAATCGACCCTTAATCCGCTCGGTGCTAGACTCTTCTCCCAAAACATGCAATGCTCTAGAACATATAGAACGAAGCTCAACATCGTCTATTGATGATGCTCAACATCGTCTATTGACAAAGCTCAACATGAAATAATGCATAACTCAACATCATATGAAATGAAGTTCAACATTATCTATTGACAAAGGGCATAATGAAATCATGCACAGGCTAGACATCATATAGATATGAAGCTCAACATTGTCTATTAACAAACCTCAACAATGACCTATGTATCAATTAAGAAATCATGCATATGAGAAGCTTTATTTTGAAACATACCACAAGCTCAATCATAGGTGGGAGCAGCTACTCCAAATCATGTGGTAAGCTACGTATAGAAATATTTACTCAACATACCACAAGATCGAATTTATAACAAAAATTAGGAAATTTCACTTCAAACAATGTGGTAAGATTATGTCGGGAAAATCATCACTTTAAATCGACATGTGGGCATCACCCAAAGCTCTATCATACTAGGATCTAATCAATTCATTTTTAAAACAACAACATAGATTATGGGTAGTTTTAGAAATATGCTTTTCATTGTCAACATCATCATCATCACACATTTACCATAAATGACCTCTTTTATGAACTTTTCACCCATGGGCGTTTTAGATTCAAATTTTATAAGACAATTTTTATAAGGGAAAAACAATTTAAAATTCCCCCAAGCTTAATAAATCATCAATATAAACACAATCTAATCATACCCATGTATAGAGATGGAAGAATCATGCAATTGAGTAAATCCCCATACTTGATCATAGATAATTTATCACATTTTGATAGGGATTAGGCATGGGTGTGGAAGGAAACACCCATTCATAGCCTTACATACCGGGGAAATGGTGAATTCTAACGCCCTCTAATTTCCTAGCTGAGATTCCAATTGGGAACTTTGAGATTTCACCTTGAACCTCCTCTTCAAACCTTCAAACTTGCATGCATGAGAATAATGGCTTAGGATAGGTTTTCCCCTGCTAAAAACCCACTAGAACGAGCCTTAAGCGATGTAGTATAGGTCTTAGGAACTTAGGAATTATTAAAAGACCCTTACTGAATTCGCAGGAAAATACTGCCACATGACCCTAACGGGTGACCTGATGATTCGTCAGGACGGGCAACGACTCGTCGAGTTGCCAGTCAAGTGAACTGGTTAACTAATCTGCTGGGGCTCGTAACGGGAGACAAAACGACTCGTTCCTCAAGACCACGACTTGTGGTCACCTTCCATCATGTAAACTTCCCTACTTTTCAACCTTCCTGCTCACGAATCACCTCACGAGTCGTTGGGAATGGCCACGACTTGCGGGGACCCATTCGTTAGGTACACTAGTTACTTCTACCAATTTAATTCCAACATCACCCCACGGTGACATGACGACTCGTGGTGGCTGACCACAAGTCGTTCCCTCAGTCATGGGGACCTCAATCCTTCATTTTTCCCAGGCCTCCCCACGAGGCACCTGACGACTCGTGGGGTCTCCTCACAAGTCATCCAATGACTCATCCTGTGCCTGCAACCATATTTCACAATTTTCCCATTTTAACATCCGGGTCAGATCTTAGAGCTTCCGGGGTATAACAACATCTCCCCCTTGGGAACATTCTTCCTTGAATTTTAGAAACACACAGAAAATGCAGAAACACGCAAGCATCATATGAAAATACTGATTATTAAAATAAAAAACTAATGGAAGGACTACCTCCGAAAAGAATTGCATAGTTGAACTGAATTCAGACATCACATACATTATCATAACATAATTCAAACTTGTGAACATGAACTGAACATGGAAACTAATTAGAGAATTAGGGAAAAAATTGATACCTCAAACTAGAACTGAGCCAGTAGGGAACAGGTGGGGGTATTTAGCCATCATAGCCGCTTCGGCTTCCCATTTAGCTCCTTTAACATTCTGGTTTCTCCAAAATACCTTCACTGAAGATACTTCCTTATTCCTCAGCTTTCGAACCTGAAGATCCAAGATTGCAACTAGAATTTCTTCATAACTGAGGCTTTCTCCCAAACCAACACTTTCCACCGGGACTACTGAAGCTGGATCACCCAAGCACTTTTTAAAGAGTGATACGTGAAAGTCGGGATGAACTGAAGATAACTCTGATGGAAAGTCTAACTCATTTTCCACCTTACGAACATTTCTCATAACCCGGTAGAGACCAATGTAGCGGGGACTGAGTTTTCCTTTCCTTCCGAACTGCATGAGTCCCTTCATGGGAGATACCTTTGAAATACCCAATCGTCCACCTCAAACTCCAAATCCCTTCTTCTTACATCCGCATATGAATTTTGAAAACTCTGAGTGGTTTTCAGCCTGTCCCTTATCAACGGAACCTTTAACATGGCCTCATGAACCAAATCAGGCCCTACCAAAGCTGCCTCACCAACCTCAAACCATCTGATGGGTGACCTACACCTCCGCCTGTAAGGAGCCTCAAATGGTGCCATCTAGATGCTAGAGTGATAGTTGTTGTAATAAGTAAACTCAATCAAGGGAAAATGGTTATCCCAACTACCTTTGAAATCCATCACACATGCCCTTAACATATCCTTGAGGTTCTGAATTGTTCGTTTTCCTGGCCGTCTATTTGCGGATAAAAGGTTGCACTAAGCTTAACTTGAGTTCCAAGTCCCTTTTGAAAAGAACGCCATAATTGGGAGGTAAACTGAGTACCTCGGTCTGAAATAATAGACAAGGGCACTCCATGAAGTCGAACAAACTCCCAAATATACAATTTGGCATAATCATCCACTGAATTTGTGATTTTTACCGGTAGAAAGTGTGCAACCTTGGTCAACCTGTCGACTACCACCCAAATGGAATGGTAGTGTTGATGAGTACGAGGTAGGTCTGCAATGAAATCCATATTAATCTCTTCCCACTTCCACGTAGAAATGTTAATATCCTGCAATACGCCTCCTAGCCTTTGATGATGGAACCTCCTTTGAGACTGTCCCTTGCCCAAATGGGCCTTTCATGTGATCACGCCCTTCACAGTTCTACCTTTGGCAAGGTACAAACACCCTCCCGACTAGGGATTTATAGGCGGAGCTCCATGTGTGGTCATATGGGGTATGTCGATTATAAGAATCTTCCATTGTTCCCACTCTTATGATCTCTTATTAGCTTTTATATATATATATATATATTTAAACGTTTGTTTTACTTACCTTACATACTCAATACATTCTACGTACTGACCACATACTCTATGATATATCATTTGATGATACACGTCCCAACTCTTAGACTCAGCCCCATCCTTAGCCATCCTTTCAAAGTTAGCATCCTATGCTTGTGGTGAGTCCTCATCTCCCGAGGATCATTTTTATCAGATTTCTCCATGCATGTTCAGTTTTCTAGACTTGTCGGGTTAGTTGGGGGTGTTGTCCCTTCAACCCATCTATTATGTTAGAGGCTTTCAGACAATGTGTAGTATTCAGCTGTTATGTATGAACTACGCTTCGCTTTCTATATTATGTTTTTATGCTTCTGCTATTTGTTTACGTTGAATATTTATCTTTATTGATTGAGATAGATGTAAGTTCATACCATGGGTCAGCTTGGAGTCTCTTGGGGCTCCTTGTCCCGTGTTGCGATCCAGGTCTACGTTTGGGTCATGACACTTGCTTTTGATATGTAGTTGCCAATGATGGGTCAAGTATACTTTTTTAAATTATTGATGACCCAAGTTTTAAAAATTCGCCTTTGTGCATAGTACTAGATAGAAATAAACTCCAAGAGTTTTCTTTACCACAGTTCTTTCCCAAGGAGTAGCAGTTTTTTCATTTCTTTTGTGTTGAACCAGGCGGCATTTCCCGATAATAGATTGAGAGGCGGCTTTCTTAAGGGAAAATGCTAAGTCTAGAGTCTTGTTGATCTTTTTGTTGCACTTGCTTTAAGAGGTACCATAAAAAAAAAATTTTGTTAGTTTTGCAAAAGAATTTTGAGAAAAGAGGCACTTGAAGTAGAAAGTTGAGCACTCTCTTGTTATGAGTTGTACATCCTTTGATTGACTTTTTGATTCACGTGCTAATTTATCTTAAGTTATACCTTCAGTGTGATTTTGAAAGATTGTAAAGACCTTTGATTATGATGCCTTGTGTGTTGAGACATTTGATTTAATTCTTGTGCATGGTCAATTGTCTAGAACTTACCCTAAGTTTGACTCAACATAAAATACTAGATGTGGCTGCAATTGAAACATGATCATAGGCATTCATTAGATAAGCCACTTCACCCAAAATGACCTTCTTGATCATCTATCTATGTTTGAGCCTTTATCCTTTTTCTCGGAAATCACATTACAATCCTAAGGACCCTTTTTAATCCTTTTTTATCACCCATCCTCCCTAGTGCTAGTGACAAAAGAATGAAAAATGAGGCTTAAAGACAAAATGGGGAGAGATAAGGAAGAAATGAGGCAAAAGCCTAAGCTTGGGGTTGTACAAAAAGGAGAAGAAAATGTGAGTTTCAATGAGAGGTAGTACCAAATTATTATGATGAATGAAATGGTTGGTTGAAAAATCTCGAACATTAGAAGAAAAAGAATTCTTGAAAGGTGATACCTCTTGCTTATATATGGCTAATTGTGGATTCAAAAGGGGTTATAAGGAGGGTTCGTGATAAGAAATGAGAATGATGGATAAGGAGAGATAAGGTGGCGTGAGCCCATAATGTAGTGGGATGCTTAAAAAGTGTTCACTAGAGCTAAACAATTGTCCTACCTTTACCCCTAGCCTTCATGATAACTCGCAAGTCTTTAGTGATTCTGAGTGTGGCAACTCAACATTAGTGGTGAGATACATGAAGGGAAAGCCTAAGGGTCAATTTATATGCACTTGAATTTCTTTGTGAGAATGAGAATATTTGCTTTATCTTATAATCTCTATATGTGAAAAGCATGAAAAATGAAAGGGATTCTCTCTTGATATGAGTGGCATAACTTTTTTAGGGGTACATGTGATTAAATGGGTTTTAAATTGAAAGGTGTGATTGAGGCAAAGGTCTTGTGAACTTTAAGGAAAACTTTGAATGTGAACTATCAATGACCTTAGATGCTCCTTGATTTTGTTTTGATGAACTAAGCCCCTTGTTTGGAACAAAAGAATAGATTTATGCAAATGTATTAGGTGTTTGTGGTTATCTCTTGAAAAGCGTACAACATATTTGAGTCTTTTTTTAGTGTTGAATTTTTGTGTGATTTGGGGTTGTCATAGGAGTTAAGGGTCCTTCACCTGTCGATCTTGTGTCATGCCATGCTCAATTCAATTTCTCATTTGTGAGGAGATGTCTTTCTTGAGAACAAGCAATTGTTCAAGTTTGAGAGCTTGATGAGTTGGTAATTTACCAACTCATTAGGCTTTTAAGAATGAGAGTTTTCTTTGTCTCCAACTCATTTAGGAATGTTTTATGCCTTTTTCTTTTGATTTTCCAAGTATTAGGTTAAAACAAAGAAAATAAAGAAATTGAACAAAGAGCAGGTGCTGGAAAAGGGTGACCTACGTTTCACAGGATTAGACACTGGCTAAACATAGGTTAGACGCCCAAGTGAACTGCCTTGAATCTAGACGGAAGCCGCGGAACATAGTCCGGCACCTGTGAAACGTAGATGCAGACACAAAAGCTGAACTGGACAAGCTGTCGAGACCTACAAAGCATCCATATTTCCCGGATGGGCACCTGCGATGTAAGTGGCACCATACTAAAAAGGGCAGAGCTATCCAAATCTGACACAAGAATGATTTAGAAGCTTCTAAGGGTAAAATGGGAATCCATAGAATAATGAAAAGAAAACTTTCCCATTTTGTACACACATTTTCATCTTTGAGAGGACAACTTTTTGGATGAGCTAATTTGTAGAGAGAGAACTATAGAGAAAGAAAGAGATAGTATTCTTCTCCTTCTTCTTCTTCAATACTTTTATGATAAGAATTTCCCCATTGAAGTATACATTGAAGCTCAAATTTACAACTCAATTATGAATGTGCTTGAATCTCTTATTGATTTTAGTATCTTATTCACATTCATGAGTAGCTAAATTGATTGCTATTGATGTATGCTTGATGTGGGTTAAGTTTTGATTAGGTGTTGTCAATTTAGTCTTAGAATTACTTGGTATGCATGAATCTAATTCTTTCTCTAAGTTTCAATACAAATATTTATGGTTGCAAACATAGATTGTATTTGTTTATCTTGCTCTTTCTTGAAAAAGAAAAGTAAAGTATGCGTGAGAAAGTATTAGTAGGGATTTGTGTTTTGTAAATGTGGAGTTGGGCTAGAAATAGCCAAAACCCATTTTCATAACTCAGTTTAAGGAGTAAGGCTAAAATAGCTTAATTCTTCTCCAAGCCAATATGGGTAATGTGTTAATTGAGCTTTAGGTTTGAAAGAACTCAACTAGAATACGCCTAAGTGGCTGAAAGACATCGGGTATAGACTTGTCCATGGATATTCATGTTAGTAGTTGATTCTTAAGACTTGTTTATTAACCCCAATCCAATCGATGCCTCATTAGTAGCACATCCCTAGTATTTGCTCTCATTGTTTCTTCAACTTGCTCTACTTTCATTTTGATATTGAGTAAATTCATATAGTGTTTTTATTTTCCACCAACATTTATTTTATATATTGTGATACAATGTTGCTAATTGTTTAGGTTGTGTACAACTCTCGTAGAGAACTATCCGTATTCCCTATGGATTCAACCCAAACTCATAAAGTTGGGTAAATTATATTGCTAACAACCGTGTACACTCGATTTGGACGTAATCACTCACTCTCTTATCCTCAAACCATGACTCCCTTCAATGACCCGTCCTATCTTACCACGGGTCGTACCATAGCTCATGGTTTCCCCTAAAATCCCTGAACACTTCTCTAAATCCCTTCACACAACCCTTCAGTATGACTCGTACAATGTTGGTATGGATCGTGGGTTCTCGTCCTGGTTTTTGGGAAAAAATTTTCTAAATTCTCTAGACATCATGCTACGGCCCTTGGTATGAATCTTATAGTTCTCCTACAAGTCTTCTTGTGGAAAATTTCCAATTTCTCTACATGATCAAACTCCAAGTCTAGGGTCTAGTCTTAGGGACTCTTGGGGTGTTACATTATCTCCCCCTTGGGAACATTCGTCCTCGCTTACAGAACTGAGAAGATAGGGAAAGAGCTGCAATCCCAAGATTGAGTGTTATAGACTAAGTTCTAATGAGTGATTGTCTCTGAACTGAGATATGTATGCTGAACTGAATTCATGAATCATAGATTCATACTAAGATATGAGAGTAATTGAGAGACATAAAACTAACATGAAACTGAATAGAGTACTAAGGAGGAAATGAGTACCTCATACTGGAACTAAGATCGAAGGAAATAGGTGAGGGCACTTAGCCATCATATCTATTTTGACTTCCCAAGTAGCTCTCTTTACACGTTGATTTCTCCAAAGGACTTTCCTTGAAGCGACCTCCTTGTTTCTCAACTTCCGAACCTAACGGTCAAGAATCTCAACCGAAATCTCTTCATAGGTGAGGCTGTCCTTCACACCGATACTCTTTGTAGGTACAAATAGAATTGGGTTACTAATGCACTTCTTCAATAATGACACATTAAAAACTGGATGCACTGATGCCAACTCTGCGGGAAACTCTAACTCATAAGCCATACTGCTAATGTGCCTCAAAATCCTATAAGGACCAACATATTGGGAATTAAACTTTCCCTTCTTGCCAAATCTCATCAACCCCTTCATGGATGATACCTTCATAAATACTCAATCATCAACACTGAACTCAAGCTCTCTCCTTCTCAAATTTGCGTGGGATGTCTAATGACTCTGAGCTGTCTTTAGCCTTTTTTCTAATGAGCTGAACGTTCTCCATAGCCTCATGAACTAAATCTGAACATATCAACGTAGCCTTGCCTACTTAAAACCATCCAATAGGGGATCTACATCTCCTCCTATAAATAGCCTCAATGGAGCCATCTGAATACAGGAGTGGTAAATATTATTGTAGGCAAACTCAATGAGGGGGAAGTGATCATCCCAACTACCCTTGGAATTGATCATGCAAGTTCTCAACATGTCCTCCAAGGTCTAAATGGTTGCTCGGCCTGATCTTCTTTTTGTGGGTGAAAAGCCGTGTTATGATTCACCTGAGTACCAAGACCATTCTAAAACGATCTCTAAAACTACAAGGTAAATTGAGTACCCCTGTTATAAATGATGGATGAAGGGACCCCATGCAACCTGTTAACTCCTGAATGTGAAGTCTATCATGGTCCTTGGCTGAATCTGTAGTCTTAATTGGCAAAAAATGTGTTGACTTAGTCATCCGATCTTTAATCACCCCTGTAGAGTCATGTTGTCAGCATGTATGAGGCAAGCCTATAATGAAGTCCATATTTATCTCTTTCCACTTTCATGGAGGAATATTGATATCCTGTAGAGTACCTTCCAGCCTCTAATGCTCAACCTTCACCTATTGACAATTCGGACACTTAGCCACAAATGATGCAATATCCTTCTTTATGCCATTCAACCAATAGACTTCTTGTAGATTATGGTACATCTTAGTGGCACCAAGATAGATAGAATATCGAGAGCTGTGAGTCTCTCTTAACATCCGTTCTCTTAAGTCATCCATATTCAGAACACACAATCGGTCCTGATATCGGAGTAAACCATCTCACTCTCTGAATAAAACCTCCACTTTCTGATTACATATGGCTTCCTTCAACTTCACTAATGTAGGATCCTCATATTCCTTTTCCTTAACTTCTGTCACCAATGAAGATTCTCACCTATTCTGAAAAATGACACCACCATCCACTGAATCGGTAAGGTAACCCCCAAATGAGCAAGCCTATGAACATCTCTAGCCAACTAGTTCTTCCCACATTCCACATGAGATACACTCCCCATAGACATCCTACTAAGAGCATCAACCACTACATTGGCCTTTCCTGGATGATAAGGAGACTTATGTCATAATCATTGGAAATCTCAAGCCATCTCCTTTGCCGCAAATTGAGGAGGTCCTTTTGAGTAAACACGTAATGAATGCTCTTATGGTCCATGAGCACATCCACATGCACCCCATACAAATAATGCCTCCAAATTTTCAAGGAACGCTGCTAGTTCAAGGTCATGCGTCGGGTAATTCTTCTCATGAGTCTTAAGTTATCTCGAGGCATAGGTGATGACATTTCCATGCTACATGAACATACACCCTAAGCCAACTCTAGAGGCATTACAATACAGTGTGAAACCATCAATGTCATCTAGTAGGGTAAAAATTAGAGCTGAAGTGAGTCGAGTCTTTAACTCTTATAAACTTTTCTCACACTCATCGAACCACTGGAACCTGACCTTTAGCTGAGTCAACTTGGTAAAAGGTTGATCGAACAAGTCATCAATAATGGGAATGGGATACTTATTCTTGATTGTGACTTTGTTCAATTAGCTGAAGTCAATGCATATACTGAGAGAACTATCTTTCTTCTGCACAAAAAAGACTGGAACACCCCATAAGGATTTACTTGTCCTGATGAAACCCTTACCTAAGAGATCCTTCAACTGTTCTTTTAACTCCTTAAGCCCAGCTAGATCCATTCAATAAGGAGGAATTGGTATAGGCTATGTATTAGTGAGAAGGTCGATCCTAAAGTCAATCTCCCTCTCGGGAGGGACTCCTGGTAGATCATCCAAGAACACTTCTGGATACTCAGAAACTACAAGTACTGACTAAAGAGTTAGGGTCCCAAACTTGAAATCCTTAACCGGAGCTAAATGGAGTACACAACCCTTGGAGGTCATCTTCCTGGCCTTAAGGTAGGAAACAAAGTGACTGACAGGCACTAATAAACTACCCTTTCAGTCTAGGACTGGTTCACATGAAAATCAAAACTCTACTATTCAGGTTCTACAATTGACTAAAGCATAACAAGTGTACAACCAATCCATGCCGAAGATAGCATTGAAGTCTGTCATATATAACTCTACTGGATTGGTTGAGGTGACCTTCTTAAAAATTGTAATAGGTGAACTTTGGTATACACTCCATGCTAAAATTGACTAACTAATAGGAGTAGAGACTGAGAAGGGTTTTGAGAGGATTTCGACACTAACTTTGAAATTGATATCATCATAGGGATTCATGAAGGATAATGTGGCTCCTAGATCTAGTAATTGATGTTACCCATATTACATCAATAGATGAGATATAAAGGGGTAGATGTTCTAATATAGAATCTAACAAGGGTTAGGGTTGAACTCCATGAGGAATATGGTGAGGACCTCGGATAACACATTTACTATTACTATTAGTCTACTTATTTCCTATAGGAGAGGTTTGTAACAAGAAATAATGTGAAAATAGTATATAGCGGTGAATAGATTGTTTGCTAAAATTGATTGTATTCAATAAGTGAGTTGATTAGGAATGTTTTCCCCATGATTTGATAACAGCGCAAGCCTATTATACTAGTGATCTATTCTGGTGTTTAGCGTGCAATATCGATAAGTTAATTTCACCTAAATGGTTGATCCCCAAATTAGATGATTATCACTATGAAACTTGGTCCGTGTGCAGATGTTTACTTGATTAACCCTTACCTTGGATATCGGATTAGCTATTCCCAGACAAGGTCAAACTATTAGATGAGGGTTGATAGCCTCAAATCTCCATTGTTTATCCCTTTTTTGATTCAACATCCTCCAGGTCCGGTGATCAAGAATAAGACAATTTCTAACATTCACGACAGTTAAAAAGCAATTAAAATGAACTGAAGAAAAAAATACATGTATAAACCCCATTCAAGAATTACTAAGTATTTTGCCTACATTTGTTAGTTCATCATAGTTCCTACAACCCGGTTATGGAATTTAGCTACTCATGCTTGATGAATTATTATTTTATCCTTGTAGGAGAAGAAATCTTAATTATTAATTTACAAAAATTTATAGAAGAAATGACACTTCTTGAATTAATCAACAATAATCAAAGATTTTTTGATTCTTCAAATCCCAAGAACAAAATTAGGCAAATTGTTTCTTGAACTTCAATATCGAATAACAACCTCTAATATAAGGTAAAAGATTCACAACACAGTAAAAGAAACCTAAAAATTCTTTTTATAGACAAAAATAAATTCCTTTCATAAGCAAAATTCGTTTTTGGTGTCGGCAGGTACAACGACTCGTTGGATGATTCCACGGTCTATTGGATGCTTCATTATTTTATTCGTTGTTTCATTTGGAGCTTGTTCTTTTCAAGTTCTGGCACAGACAACGGCTCGTTATGAGATCATATGAACCATTGATTCCCTCTATTAGTCTACGCTTTCAGGGCATGTTGTTAGAATCACTTTGTACGAGCGATCAGGATGACTCATCCTTTGAATGCACGACCCGTCCTTCCCATCCATTAAATATAGCCTCCTTTAGCACTTTTTCTCAATCCATTCTACAATCGGACAGTACAGTTCATTGTATGATCAAATGGCCATGGGTTGCATCCATTGTTTAGCCTGAATTTTGTCAATATTCTGAATCTTAGCTTATGAATTCCTAGTATGACTCGTGTTATGAACCCAAGATCCATCCTATGACCCATGTATTGGCCCTTAAGCTTTTTTCTAAACTCTTTTCTCATATACAACTTCAGTGGCCTATTCTACCAGCAAACCTACCAAAACACGTCATATCTCGATAAATGTACCTAAGTGAATGCATATTTACTTGATTTTAAGCATCAAAAGTGCAAACCACGACATATCATCACCCTCAACTTATCATGTTTGAATATCCTCAGGTAAATAAAATAAAATCAACCCATGATGATGCTTAACTAGAAGAAACCTAGGAGATATGTAATAGTCTTAACCCTGTGAAACATACATTTTTTTCACCCAATCAACCCCCCTCCTCCAATGTTCAAAACAAAACCGGTGCGATGACTCAATACTCCTTATTCTGATACAATGGGATCAATGGATGGCATTATGTTACCATTACACAGCTAAGCATACACATATGACATTTCACCTAGGTAAACTAGCAATCAGCCAGTGCAATCACATGCCCTCACCAGAAAGAAGTCCCACACACATACAAGACCATGACAATAATTTTTGGACTAGGTAAGAAATCGTTCACTCGCACAAAGAAACTCAAACTATGCATGTACAATACCATAGGCTTGCATTTTCTTTCAATACCTCGATTCTCGGATGATTGACTAGGATCACTATAGGACTTTCATAGACTTGTAACATAGGCATGGTACATATGCACATAGTCACTTAATCCTCCTTGGCACTACACTACTTTGGCTCCACTTCAACCGCTCTTTCTACATTTCTCCCTTTTTCCTTCTTTTCATTCTTTTCCTTATTTTTTTTATTTTAAGGCTACGAGTGCAGTGTTCTCTTTTTATTCATTTTTCTTGTTCTTCTCTTTTTTTTCTTTTCATTCATTTCACACATATTATATTTCATTATGCACACCGCAGCCACCTTTCTTTTTCATGATTCAACTACTTCACCACGTACTTTTCTTGTTCAACTTTATAATAGATATCCTCAACTTAGGCAATTTGCTTGAGTTGAGGTATACAGTGTCCGAGAAGGGACTAGGGCCAAACAGGTTTATCATAATGAAAGAAGGAAGGTCAATTGGATAAACAACAAAAATGTTTGATTAAGGCTCAAAATCGAGATTAAGGGATATTTATTTTCATTTGGTAAGTTATTTAGGCTAGAGTGGATTAATCATCAAAAATAGCCTATGATCCTTTCCTAATATCCCTTCCTATATCTCGGTATGACTGACCAGACAAGTTCTAGATTAATGCACACAACTGAACTAAGTACATGTCTCACTCACACATGCATTAGATTGCACAACTACTTACCAACTACCAGGTTCATGCACAACTTAAGCATTAATTATTCTAGCAATAACTATGATGCCATGCAAAGAGTCACATTAGTCAACTCCAAGCACAAGTACATACACATAAAAACTTTTAGGAGGGGTATCATTTTAAACATACAAAATCAAATCAGAACAACATGCTTTATTCAACTGTTCCTATACCTCCTATTTTCCTTCTAGCTAACCAACATAAATAAAACACAAAACATACAACAAAAACCCTAAAAATGCTAGTTCTACTAGATAAGGAATGCCGAGGAGAAGAATGATGGAAAGAAAAATCCTTGGGTTATGTTCAGTAAAAACCAAGTACCACCCCACCCCCATAAAAAAAACATGCGTCATCCTCAACGCGTCTCAAAAGTAAAACACAGGGATAAGGAGCATATGTGTAGCGACCTAGACGCTTATGGTTTGGTCAGTGGGGGTTGCAGCCGCAACACCAGAATCCTCAATAGCTGGAGCTAGTGTGCTATCTAAAGTAGTACCAGTGGAGGCAATATGTGTACCCTTACTTTACTTGGGAACCGCCCTAATGATAGAACTGCCGACACTTTTCACCCTCTCTTGTATCTCTCTCTTATGCATCTTGGAGGTGTGTCGGCTATCTCTGAGAGTGGCCTTCAATTCCGCCTTTCTTTCTTCCTCCTCTTTCTTTCCTCATCCTCATCTCTCTTGACAGCCCGCTTCTCTTTGTCTTTTGCACGTGGGACCAACTCAAGCTCAAAGAACTGAGGAATTTCTTCATCCAAGTCCTCCTCAAGCACCAAAAGTCTTAGTTTAACCCGAAATACTCCCTTAGGAAACCCAAAACGACCTCGTTTAAGAGTTAAAAGCATAGGAAAATATGAAAACACCCCCGGAAAATTTAATTTAAAAATTTGTTTGCTCGTGACCACGACTCACACCATGAGTCATTGGTTGTCAGCATGACTCCTGGTGACCATCTGTTATAGGCTGTACTAATTTCTCACTCTCTTTTCCTCATACCACAACTCCCTTCAATGACCCATCCCATCTTACCATGGGTCGTATCATAGCTCGTGGTTTCCCCAAAAATCCTTGAACACTTCATTCAATCCCATCCCATGACCCTTCAGCATGACTCATACAATCTTGGAATGGACCGCGGGTTCTCATTGTGGCTTCTGGAAAAAATCTACTAAATTCTCTGAACATCATGATACAGTTCTTAGTACAACTTGTACCATGCTCCTACAAGTTGTCCTGAGGAAAATTTTTAGTTTCTCTTCATGATCAAACTCCAAGTCTAGGGTCTAGTTTTAAGGACTTTTGGGGTGTTACATTATCTCCCTTTGGAAGCATTCATTTTTGAATGGAGACTAACAAAACTGAGAAGTTAGGCAAAGAGTTGCAATTCTAAAATTAAATGTTATGGATTGAGTACTAATAGAGTGACTAACTCTGAACTGAGATACGAAAAAACTAAATTCATGAATCATACATGCATACTAAGACATGAGAGTAACTGAGAGACATGCGACTAACATGAAACCGAATAGAGTACTAAAGAGGAAACTAGTACCTCATATTGGAACTGAGCTGGAAGGGAAGAGAAGGGGATACTTGGTCATCATATATGTTTCGGTTTCCCAAGTAGCTCTCTTTACATGCTGGTTCCTCCAAAGGACTTTCAGTGAAATGACCTTCTTGTTCTCAACTTCCAAACCTGACGGTCAAATCTCAAATATAACGTCTTCATAGGTGAGGCTATCCTTCACACTAATACACTCTATAGGTAAAACTACAACTAGGTCGCTAATGCACTTCTTCAATAATGACACATGGAAAATTGGATTCAATGATTCAAACTTTCCAGGCAATTCAAACTCATAAGCAACACTACCAATGTACCTTAAAATCTTGTAAGAACCAACATATCGGGGACTAAACTTCCTCTTCTTGTCAAATCTCATCACACCCTTCATCAATTACACCTTCATAAGTATCCAATCATCAACATTGAACTCAAGCTCTCTCCTTCTCACATCCGCGTAAGATTTCTGATGACTTTGAGCTGTCTTTAGTCAGTTTCTAAGGAGTTGAACTTTCTCTATAGCCGCGTAAACTAAATTTGGAACTATCAATGTAGCCTACCTACTTCAAACCATCAAATAGGGGATCTACTTCTCCACTTATAAAGAGCCTCAAATGGAACTAACTAAATGCAGGAGTGGTAATTATTATTATACGCATGATGTGTCAAGGTTTTATGACACTCTCAATGCTTAAAACATAGGAAAATGCTTGGTCATCGGTGTGTTTATATGGATATGAGGTTCTTTTACTATGTTAATAGGAAATTCAGGTCCAAAAGTTGGATTTTGGAAAAAGAGACGAAAAGTGAAGGAAATGGCTTGTTGCAGGTCATAGCACAAGTTGTACCATCTGGGTGTAGGTTGTACCTGACAATCGTAGCTGAACTTTAGAGAAAATGCATAAGTGCAGAGCAATATATGACTGATAGTATGAGTCATACTATCTAGATACGAGCCGTATTGAGTGTTTGTAACTTGAGATTAAGAAGATGCGCATTTGCAGAATTCATTGTACGAGTAGTGGCCACAAGTCGTGACAACAAGGTACGAACCGTACTGACAGACTAGTGGTGAGATTTAAAGGATTGGACACTTGGCATATTCAAGGCACGAAAGGATTGCACGGGTCATACCAGCATGGTGCGAGTAGTATGAAGGACCCGTGTGAGAATCAGCAAAGATGCAAGAATGCAAAAGTTTAGACTATGACAGGCTCCTGCAACTTGTAGTAACATTGTGCGAGTCCTACCATCCTCTAGCACCTGAGAAGACCAGAAACTGCAAACTTATTCTGCGAAAGCATACCACGACTTAGCAGCATGCAACGACTCATAGGTTTTCTCAGCACCAGAATCCCTATTAATCTAGGAAAGAATTTCATTAATTGTATAAAATACTTTTAGGTTATTTTCCTAAGTAGAACTTACACTTTTTCATTGTAATCATGGTTTTGGGTTTTCCTAACACTACTTGGAGAATAAATACACAAAAACCCCGAGAGAATTTAAAATTGTTCTTGATTTTCGAAGTTTGATTGTACAATTTATCATTGGGTTCTTCCATCAATATTGCAATTGTTTAATTATGTTTTCTTCTTTTAATTATGTTTGTTCTTATAATCATGAGTAACTAAGTACTTCACAACTAGGATTGTAGGAACAATGATGGAATAACAAAGTAGAGTTAACACAGAGTTATTCTAAACTAATATGGATGCATGTATTATTCTTTTCTTTATGATTAATGTTTCTTCACGGTGCACAACATTAGGACTATCCCAAATTTTCTTATTGCTTGAACATAGAGAAGTATAGATTACGAAAAGAGAAGAACAACAAAGCCTTGAAATTAAGTTTCATTGAATAGCTTGAGCTTCGATCGCAAGAAAGTTAATTTGGAATTATTGATAAAGTTTAAAGTTAAATCGTTCATGATACCTAACCCAGTAATTGAGTATAGTCATCTAATGGATTGAATAAGCTATTTGGATGAACATAGTTTATCAGTTCTACAAGCTAAGTATTGGGATATATCACGAGTATAATAATTTGACCTAGTTAAAAAGCCACGGGGAACGCTTCCATAGTTAATTGCATAACTTTGATCACAATACTAGTTCACAATACTGTTATTAGATTATTTGTATTGACACCCCCCTTTAGGTAATAATTGAACTAAAATCCTAAATAAGCATTAGTCTATATCTTGACCATATTCCTTGTGGGATTGACCCCAACCTTTGTTGGGTTCTTTAGTGGCAACGTCTGCGTTATACTTCTTTAGAGGTGTAATTTGAGCGTTATCAAAAATAGCACAATCGTCGGGGAATACGGCTGAGGATTGGATTAATTGCTTTTATTTAACTTTTATATTTATCTCCTCATTTATGATTCCTTTTGTCTTTGTTTAGCATAGGCTAACAACTGGTGAATGCCAAGTACTGGAGGAGTGGAAACCCCTTAGTGCCAATACACCAAGAACTCGAAAGGACATTGTGAAGAATGGTCAGTGTGGAGACCCCTAAACAAATGGACGCTAGACTAGCAGCCGAAGCTTGTCGAGCTAATGAGGCCCACCAAGCAGAGTTAGCTCGATAAGCTGCTCTTTAAGAGGCAGAGGATGCCTAAGAAGAAGTTGATAATTTTGGCCATAGTAGAAGGGGAAACAAAGCCCACGAACTAGACAGTTACATAGATATGCTCCACACTTTAATGATGATGAGGATCTAGATATTGATGAAGCTGGATCAATAGGAGCTATTGTACCCCCACCTCTGCCTTCTGTGGCAAAATTTGATATCACTAGCACAATGATTCAGCTTCTCAACATAAAGGGAATGTTTAGTGGTACTGCAGTTAATGCTGCAGATCTTCATTTTGAAAAACTTTGTGGGTATTTGCAAGGCTTAGAGGTAAAAAGGAGTGAGCCAGGGTACTATTAGGATGAGGCTTTTTTCGTTCTCTCAAGCTGGTGAGGCTACTTTATGGTTGTCAGAGTTGCCACATGCCTCCAACACCAATTGGAGAAAATTAAAACATGTCTTTCCGTAAAGGTTCACCCACCTCGTAGGATGTTGTAGCTGAAAGATGAGATTTATAAGTTCCAATAGCTCAAAATTGAGGAACTTCATGATACGTGGCTGAGGTTCAAGAAAAAGTTAACTAAGTGCCCGAATCATAGAATTCCCAATGAGAGCTTGTTGGAAATATTTTATAGGTTTTTGAACAACAACATTAAAGCTATGGTAGATACAATGGCAGGTGGATCATTAATAAGTCACTCGTGGGAGGAAGCAACAACATACTAGACCGAGTGACAAAAAAAAAAGAGCCTGGCATACCAAAGAAGCTGAGACAATTATAGGTACATATGATATAGGGATGATTGCAGAGAAGTGTAGGAAAGAAAAGGAGCATGATCAGGAGTTAGCTCATACGAAAACAACCATTGACTTTCTCACGATGCATATCCTGGGAGCTGGAGCACAGAAGGTGAATGCAGTGGGAGCTCAGGGTTAAGAATCAGAGTTTGAGCACTCTGATTCGGAGGAGGAAACAAACTTCATGCATAACCAAATGTCGAGTTTTTGGGCTAACGCCTAAGGATCTGGTCAACAAACTTAGGGACAAGTCTTTGAGAAGCAAGGTCGGAATCAATATAGGGAAAACTACAATAGAGATGGATACAGGGACAATAGTAGAGAATGAGAACGATAAGGTGATTGGAGGAAGAATGACGGATATCGGAATGATCGCATTGGCCTTTACGTTCTGATAACGTCTAAAATATACTCTTCTTTATAAAAGATCATAAACGGCCATTGTGTCATAACAAATATTCCGACGGATGTCGGGTCAAATCCCACAAAGTCTAGCAGATGATATGCACAAGTGTTGTTTGGGAAATTGAATTTAGTTTGCACCACTCGAAAATAACAAAGAAATAAACATTTTGGGGGAGTTTAGAGGTTAACAAAAATGTTTGAATTCTAATTCGGCTGATTAAGATAGAAAAATAACCAAGGTTGTCGACAATAATGAGAAGGACTAGAGGTGTGGTGTAGATTATGTGCTAATTAAATAGGGTCATGCTAGATCATCTCATAAGTTAAAATTGTGTAAATAACCTTGGGCAGGTGGGCATTTGATGTTTTTCAACCTCATAAATGCCTCTTGCTAGAGTTCTTTCAAACTATTAGACACAATTAAATAAACCCAATTAACATTGGATTAATAGTTGCACTAATCTCTAGCTATTAGCTATTAATTAGGAGTGAGAATGTGGTTTTGACTATTTCTAGCCCAATTCCACAACATCACATACATGTCCACCATTAAATTCTCTCCCAATACTCAATTCTTCTCTTTCAAGTAAAAATTAAGTAAGAACAAATAGACCTACATCTGTAACCATGGATCTTCAATTATAAATTGGAGAGAATTTAACAGATTTTTACTAATTAAACAATGTTGAGATGAATCTAGCAATACCTTATCTAATTAAGCATTATTCACCACATATTTCTAGTTAATGATTTAGCTACTCATAGTTAAGAAATTCAAAAGCATATTTAATAATAAACTTATTCATTTAGCTAATAACAGTAGAAAAATCAAATTCAGTAATAAGTCTTCAACAATGGTAGTACCTTGCTATAGAGGAAGAAGAAGAAAAAGAAAAACAATCCTTTTCAATTTCGAATAATAGAATTCTACTTTCTTCTTCTAATAAAGAGAATGTTCTCAAAAAGACAAAAGTTAAGTTCTCCTCCATACAGAGTACTTCTGTCTAGAATATATCCAAAAGTAGGGTACTCAAAACTCTCTTTTTCAGTGTTGGAGACATCTTCCCCTGTTCAGGTGTTCTGGTACTTGCAAGAGTACCGATGGTTTGCCAGTTATATTCCACGAACCACCGGCTATAATTGGATGCTCTTGTAGTGAGTTCTAGTGTCCTTCGGCATTTCTTTCTCTGTGATCTAGCACTCCCAGGCATCGATAGACGATTCAACCGACGAGTCGCCATTTGGTGTCCATGATCGTTGATTTCTTTAGTTCCCAAAGGTAGTGATCTTCGGCATTTGGCCGGTCTTCTTTGGTGAAGCACTGGTTTTCACCTCATTTCCTTCTTTTTGCTCCCTTTGTTGCTCTTTTCTACAAATCAGATATCTGCAGACAAAAAGGCAAAAACGGAATAAAATCCATCTAAGTGACTTGTAAACTAAGCTAAAGCTCATGCGTAAGAGCCTAATGAGTTGGTAAATTACCAACTTATCAAATCCCCAAACTTGAACCATTTCTTGTACTCAATTAATGTAGTTATTATCAGATGAAGAGCATGCCACCCCTTACAAGTTTATGCATCAATGACCACTTAACTCAGGAAAACCCAAAAATTCTCACCAACTCACCGAAAAAGAGAAGCCAATTCCCCTACACCAAGAAAGATGGACACATTTCAAGTGGCCACCACAATTTAATAACATGATTCATAGGAGCTTTCATTTTGCAAAATGAGGGTATAACCTATCCATGAAGTACACATAGCATCTCAATTCATAATCATTACACATTCAAGGCTTTCCTTAGAGTGTGCATTTCTCATGTCCTATTCACACATTTACCCTTAATGCAATTGTGTCCTCAAAAGGGATGATGCCACTCATACAAGAGAAAGTTCCTATTCTTTATCATGAAATCAATGCATTCACACAAGGGATCGTAAAAAGAGAAGATTGTAGTCACTCTCCCATAAGAAATCTTCATGCCCACAACTTGACCCATAGGATTGTCCTTCGTGTAATTCGCCTCTAATGTAGAGCACCTGCACTTAAAATCACTTAAGACTTGTGGGTCATAATTTAGGCTAGGGCTAAAGGTAGGATAAATATTTAGCTTTAGTGACTAATGCCTTTACAAACTTGCAATATCCCATCATCTTTCTCATATCACTCCCCTACATTTCTCTTTATTCATCATCTTCATCTTTTTGTTGTAATACAAGCCACCCTTATTACATTTATGAATTTCACACTTAGCCTTCTCTATGCTAGAGATAGCACCTATCAATAATTTTTCCTCTTTTTTATGATTCAATGTCTCTCCACTCGTTAGTTCACTCATCTCATCACAATTTTTTGTGCTACCTCAAGTTTTAGGCTACTCATTCTTTTCTTTCTCTCTTGCAAATCCCAAACTTAGGCTTTTGCCTCATTTCACATTCATTTCCTTATCTCTCCCTATTTCTTGGGCTTGAAGCCCCCATTTTTCATTGTTTCATTACTAGCAATTAGGGAGGATGGGTGCCAATGAGAAGGATTAATGAAGATGGTCATTAGACTTGTAAGGTGGTTTCCAAGAAAGGGTTCAAGGCTCAAATATTAGCTATCAAATATTAATGGTCAAGGAGGTCATTTTGGTTGAAGTGACTTATAAAAGAGTGCCTAAGATCATGTTCTAAGTGCAACTATATCTAGAATTTCACCTTGAGTCACACTTGGGGCAAGTTCTAGATAAGAAGTAGTGCATGAGATTGACAAAAATCCTTACAACACAAGGCATCACACCTAAAGAGTCCACAAAAGTCATTATCCACATAAGATCTTGATTTTAAGACATTAGAACATGCAAATTCATAAGTCAAACAAGGAAACTACAAAGTATGAAAAAGAGTGCTACATTCTCGTTTCAAATGCCTGTTCATTATTTCTCATTTTCATGCCCCAAATTCCATTCCAAAAATTTTTCTGGTGGTACCTCTCAAAACAACTCCATATAAGACTCAAAAACAACATGGCATTTTCCCTTAACAAAGTCGTCACTCAATCTATCATCGGGAAGTGCCAAACCGGTTTGACATCAAAAGGAAATAGAAAAAGATAAATGCTCCTATGAAAAGAATCGTGGTATGAAGAAAACCCTTGAAGTTTGGTTACTATTCTACTATTTACATGGGCGAACAAACAAAGAACTTGGGTCATAAAGGCGTAAAAAATTCAAAACATGGAACCAATTTTCACCATTAGAACACTAATATTAAAAAAAAAAACTTTTTCATTCCTTTGTGAGACATACACGCTCTGTCCCCATTTTAAACCGGACATTGCCCCCAATGGAATAAAAATAACAGACAGTAAAGTGAAGGAGACTTCCTGATTGAGTTAGTGATTGGGATGAGGGCCCCAGGAATACGTGGCTACATCGAAGCACCAAGAATCCATCCTTCAGCAGTCGGCCTCAATGGGTCAGGTGGAATTTCCAATGGTTTCCCAAGTCCTGGAACCACCCATTTATCTAGTAGGGTGAAAAGCTCATGGTAAGAAGTAGTCTCCATCTCGCTGGGTGTCTAGGATGAATTTACATCGTATACAGAGAGAATTGGAGGTAGTGGTGGTCGTCTATGATTTAACTCCTCATCCAACACTATTTCTTACGCGCTGTCATACCCACACACCAATAATCAAGTGGACTATTGGGTGCCTCGGGCTGCGAGGGCACAGTTGCAAGCTTAGGAGGGGTTGGGTTGATGGCATAGGGAGGTTCAGTGAGTGTAGCCACCTCTTTCCTCAAAGTAATCACGCTGTTTTCTAGGACCTCAACTGTAGTGCAAAGACCTTTCAACTTGTCTCTAGTAGATTTCATGGCTTTCTTGATGGCTTGTTGGATCATGAAGCCCGCACATAAAACATACTCACGAGGCTAGCATATGGAAATGATGTATCCTGCTGCTTGGCCCTTCTTTTAAATTGATCTACAATAATCTCCCCAACATTGATGTGTACATGATCCATGATGCAGGCGATAAGAATGGAAACTTCAATTGGGGCCTCCGTTGTGTTCTGAGAAGGTATTAACCTAGCACAAACCATGTCTAACCACATACAGGTCTCAAATTTTAAGTCACATCGAAGAATCAGACCCCTGGAGATGGCCCATTGTGGTTGACCTCAATTATGTTGGCTACCCATTGGAACTAATTTGCTTTATCCTCCACCTTCTTGCATAATGTCGAATGTGGTTGGATTGGCTCAGCCTAATAGAGAGAATTGATTGCCTCTGGAGTTATGGGCACCTCTTGACCACGCACCCATATAGACGCTAGGAATGGTAACATATCTGTACAGCCCTTATGTTTTAGGAGTCGCTGTCGTGCCTTATATGATGCATAAAATTCCCACACCAACTCTGGGAAGTATGGGTCAATAGGTATGGTGAATAGACTCCAATCACACATTCCAATATAATAGTAAATATCTAGGAAAGCATTTTTCAAAGATTCCACCTCAAATTGAGCTTCTGCATGGATGGATCGCTACTCCTTGAAAGAGACATAATACTCCTCCATTCTATTCAACACAAAGTGATTTTGTGCATGGTTGGTGCTCATTGATGCTTGGCCTTTGTGAGGTTATAATGATGTGGATATGATGCTACAGACTAAGGTTAGAATTCTGCATACATTTTAAACTCAGAGCAAAGCAAAAGGAAAGAAATCAAGTGAGAAGTGTTAGTGTTTCAGGTGACACCGACGAGTCATCGGTGAAAGGCGGATGTGGGTCTGTGAAATGCCGATGAACCGCTGGCGTAAATCAGTGGCCTAGTGGGGAACATCATACCCACTGGTGTCCCCACCGGAGAAATGCTTGTCCTAAATCGTAAAGTGCCGATTATTTGCAGATTTGTGACATAAGGCAGAATTGTACAATTTAACATGCGAATTGACGGCAATTCACTAAGCACAACCGGCGGTTTACTAGTAGGAGACCTTTATGAAATTAAATCCTCATGCTCCCCTACTTTGATACACACCAATTTTCTCCTAATCCAACAACGACAAGTCGACCTTAAGAAGGGTGTCAGTTGATCTATCATCGGGAAACTTAAGAGGGTGTCCCACTCGGGGTTACTCAAACTTCACCCAAACAAAATGTGACACCCACATAAAAATAAAACAAAAATCCAGCCATACATAGCAAATTAAAATGTGAGATCGACACATAAGAGAAAAATATCTTCAATAGTTCCCCTAACATTAGAGCATGAGCAAAAGAAACCTTACCAGATGGGTGAGTAGCAACAAATGGTATGAACTTGCACATTTGCCCACTAATGGTATTTTAGAATATAGGTGAGTGAAAGTGATGGGTGAATGAAAGTGGGGAGAGGTATTTAAGTGGAAGGGAGTTGAAATTGATTGGATAGGAGGAGGGTGGTCATTAATGCAGAATAAGTGGGAATATAGGCCTTTAGGAAGATAAGAAATGGTGGGAAAGAGGGAAATTGAGGATTAAAGCGTTGAAGGTCAGTCACACTTCTAATAAGAAGAATAATCCAGATCGGGGCTTATCGGCGTTTTGCAGATGTGGCCACCGATGACATTACCTGCATGAGTTTCTGGATACAAGATCGATGACTGACCGGGGCGTCGCAGAGTGCTTTTGGTGTTTCGCTAGTTGAGAAGCCGATGTAGAGGCTACTCCTAGGTACACTAGTTGAGATCGGCAACTTATCAGCAATTCACGCTATTGCAGCGGCGCTTCGCCAGCAAGTCGCTGATTTCCTTCCCGAGTTTCCTACATTCAGGTGCATTACCGATGAGGGGAAGACGCTAGGCACTTACGCATAGGCATTTTGCCGGTATAGTGCCGGCCAACCCTATCTTTATTCTTCTTGATGTTGACCACCCATAAAAAAATCAAAAACAACAATGCATTAAAAATATTCAAAAAGAGTAGAAAATAAAACTGCTTGGGTTTCCTCTAGAGAAGTGTCTTAGTTAACATCGTGGCACGACCAAGGTCTCTCATGACCTACGGTTCATATAGGTATAAGACCTCCATTCAGCCAACTTCTTCCAACATCCCCGAATATCTTTTTACCCATTGGTCATTAACCTTCAACTTACTCCCATTTTCTCCTTAGAGTTTTATGGAATCATTTTCATAAACTAGAGATACCTTAAATGTCCCTGACCATTTGGATTTTAGCTTCTCAGGAAATAGCCACAATAGTGAATTGAACAGGAACACACAGTCCCCTGGAGTAAAACTGCACTGCAAAACTATTTGGTCATGATAATGTTTCATTCGGGCATTGGGAATAGCTGCATTCTCATATGCCCTCATTCTAAATTCATGTAACTCATGCAGATTTTGAACTCGCCCTTGGACAACTCGCCCCCATTCAAGATTTAAGATTTTTAATGCCCACAAAGCTTTGTGTTCTAATACAACAGGGAGGCGGCATGATTTTCCAAACACAAGTTGACATGGGGACATCCCTATCGGTGTTTAAATATGGTACGATATCCCCACAAGGCATCATCTAACTTCTGACCCCAATCTGTTCTGTTTACATGACTCTTTTAGTCAAGATAGATTTTATTTCCCGATTTGAACTTCTACTTAGCCACCGGTTTGTGGGTGATAAGGGGTGGCCACTTTGTGTTTCACACAATATTTGTCTAGCAAGGTGCTGAATACTCGATTGCAAAAATGTGATCCCCCATCTCTAATGATAGCTCTAGGAGAGTCAAATCGGGAGAAAATATGTTTCTTCAAGAAGGTTGTTATGCTCCTCCTTTCATTATTAAGTAATGCGACAGCTTCTACCCATTTGGAGACATAATCAAATGCCACCAAGATTTATGTGTTTCCATAAGAGCTCACAAAAGGGCCCATGAAGTCGATCCCCCATACATAAAACAACTCAACCTCTAAGATTGGTGTTAGAGAAAGTTCATGCCTCCTTGAAATACTCCCTGTTCTTTGACACCGATTGAACAACTTCACAAAGTCATGAGCATCCTGATGTAGTGTAGGCCAATAAAACCCACACTGTAACACCTTTTCTTCTAACTAGACACTCCCATAGTGCCCCCAACAAGTGAAGAATGACAAGCCTCTAGAACTGGGACCATCTCAATTTCTGGAACACATCGTCGTATTAAATCATTTGCGCAACTCCATAAGAGCTAAGGTTCGTCCCAATAAAATTTCTGTACATCATGCATGAATTTCTTCTTTCATCGAAAGTTCAAACTTTCAGGCAAGATGTTGCTGGCCATATAATTAGCAAAATCAACAAACCATGGTGTTAAATCATAGGTTTCAGCTAGAATATGTCAATCCTGGAAGGCATCATTGATCTCATCATGTGCTCGTGGCTGACCACTTATTTCTAGGCATGATAGATGGTCATCCACTTGATTCTCACATGCCTTATTATCCTTCACCTCAAAGTCGAATTCATGCAACAACAGAACCCACCTAATAAGTCTAGGTTTAGCATATTTCTTGGCCATCAAATATCTAAGAGTTGCATGGTCCATGTGCACCACCACTTTTGTTCACTACATATATGCCTAATACTATTCAAATGCAAATACAACAGCGAGTAACTCCTGCTCCATTACTATATAGTTTGTTTGCGCGTTGTTTAGAGCTTTGCTATCATAGTAGATGGGATAAAATATGTTGTCTTTCTGCTGACCAAGGAATGCTCGTACTGCCACCCCACTGGCATCGCACATGAGCTCAAAGGGTTTTGACCAACCAGATGCTGTAATGATTGGAGAGGAAATCAACATTTCCTTCAACTCCACAAAGGCCTTCATACACCCTCATCAAAATTGAACTTTTTGCTTCTTTCTCCAGCAGCTGAAATAGAGGATAAGTTATTTTAGAGAAATCTTTAATAAATCGGTGGCAAAAGCTTGCATGTCCGAGGAAACTCCTAACACCCTTCACTATGCACGAGGAGGTAACTGAGGAATGTCGTTGATTTTGTGTTGGTTCACCTCAATTCCTTTTTCAGAAATCTTGTGTCCCAAAACAATCCCTTCTTTACCATAAAATGAAAATTTTCCCAATTAAGGACCAAATTTGTTTCCTTGCATCTCTTTAATACCTCTTCTAAGTGTGCCAAACAATCATCAAAAGAATCCCCTATAACTAGAAAGTCATCCATGAACACTTTCATAGTATCCTCCACCATATTTGAATAGATGGACATCATACATCGTTGGAAAGTGATGGGGGCGTTGCAAAGGCCAAAAAGAATCCTCTAGAATGCGAAAGTTCCATAGTGACATATAAGTGGTTTTTTCTTGATCCTCAGGTGCGATTGAAATTTGATTATACCCCAAGTATCCATTCAAGAAACAATAGTATTCTTTTTGGCCAACCGATCTAACATTTGATCAATGAAGGGCACTAGGAAGTGATCCTTCTTTGTCCAAGAGTTTAACTTATGGTAGTCAATATAAACTCTCCATCCAATGACTAGGTGAGTTGCAATTAATTCATTCTTTTCATTTGGGACAACCATAATACCTCCTTTCTTTGGAACACACTATACAGGGATTACCCAACTGCTGTCTGTGATAGGATACACCACTCCGGCATCTAGACATTTAATAGTTTCCTTTTGACCACCTCTTGTATAGGTGGGTTCAAACACCTTTGATGCTCGACTGATGGGCTACAATTTTCTTGAAGATTAGTCTTGTGAGTGCAAATTGTCACGACCTAAATGTAGACCTGGATCGTAACACGGTACAAGGAGCCCCGAAAGACTCCAAGTCGACCCATGGTCTGAGCATACATCTAACTTAATTGATAAAAGAGATTATTCAATGTAATAAAGTAGTAGAAGCATAACCATGACATACATCGAGACTGGAATGTACGTCATACGTAACAGTTGAATACCACACATAGTGTAAAAGCCTCTAACATATCTAATGGGTTGATGTGACAACACCCCCAACTAACCCGACAAGTCTAGAAAACTGAGCATGAAAGATAATTGATATCAAACTGGCCAATGACAGTGCTGGGTCTGAATATCGGAGCTTGTATTATGAAACGATACAACATAGAGTATGCAGTCAGTACGTGGAATGTACCGAGTATGTAAGGAAAGTAAAAAGGACATTTAAAAATACAATAAAGCTCATAAGAGATCATAAGAGTGGGACAACAAGCTCATAACATAATATCATAATATAACATAAGGCTCAAGGTTTTCAAATGATATCTTAATCCATTCATTATCATAGTCATAAGAGACACTTTATAAATCATCACTTGAGCCAAAATAACATAAACATAATAATACATAAAAACATGCGAAATAATGGGAGGAATCTTCATAACCGACAACATCATGGTAGAGCCTTACATGATTCCCCAACTATCTAACTCAAGTGGGTAGTGTCGTCCAAGGGTTGCTAGGCAAGGGATGTGCATTATGTGATGTCACGGAATAGGGGATCCATTAACATTGTAATGTATCATTATGAACCTATGGTGGCGCGTAGTTATGAGACACCGGTGTAGCCCTTTGAACACCGGGCTACTTATTTGCTAGGCACTACTCCCAAAATCATGCACATTAGGCTTATAAGTAAATCATAAACATCATTCATGAGATTCATGGCTAAATAAACATTTAACATCTTTGATTCCCTTTTGATACATGATTAGCCATGAATCAAGTGCCCTTTAGTCGTCCAATATCATAAATTGATCAATCATGAAATCCATTTCATAAATCATAAATCATACTTGAACATGTGGGCATTGCCCCAATACTTTAACATGCTTGAAAATACTTAATTCACTTTAAAACATGATTATAAACATCGGCAACTTGAAAACATGCTTTTCATCATAAATACTTCATCGTACATGAATATTCATCATAAATCGTAACTTTCTTAAACTTTTCATAAATGGGCAATTTGATTTTTAAAAGCTTGAAACATGATTTTTATGGAAAACAATGTAAAACTTGCCCATAATTCATAATTCAATAATAATAACTCATTTAGATCATACCCATGTAGAGAATTGGAAATTTCATGGCTCGGGTTAAAATCCCATAGAATCAATATAGGAAATTCATGATTTATAGAGATTTTGGGCATGGGTGTGAACGGATTTCACCCATTCATAACCCTACATACCTGATTAAAGCTGATTCTTGCACTTCTTGAGAGCCCAATGAAGGATTGAAAGAAAACATGAAGAACTCTTGCTTGGTCACCTCCAAAACCCCTTCAATATGCATGCATGGATATGAATGAGCTTAGAATAGGTTTTACCCTCATAAAATACTGCATTTCGAGCCTTAAATGATGTAGCTTAGGACCCTAGGACTTAAGAATGATGAAAATGCCCTTAATGAATTTCCTAAAATTTCTGCATTGGCAATGAAAATGACCATCCTAACAGCTCGTGCTTGGATACCACGACTTGTGGTATCCATCCGTCATGTCCACTACCTGACTTCACTTTCTCATATTCAATACCACGACTTGACAGGATGATTCATTTCTTTAGACGACGATCTGTTATGTCGTCCATTGTTTCCCCCTTGATGACCAGCACCAAGCCTTCCCAAAAATCACACCATGACTCGTTCCTCCTTCCAACGAGTCATAGTTTCCTTTCATTACCTCAGCTGGAGGTTTTGAATGCTTCTTCCCATGGTTGCTCACCACGATCCGTTATAGCTGACGGAAATTCATCCCATGACCCATTATTTCCTCCTAGGCTAAAGACCAGCCTCCCCACGACTTCGAATGACGACTCGTGGTACCGAACAACCAGTCGTTACGTGACCCATTACTTCCAACTACCACCCGGCCAGACCTCACGACGGACGCTTCCCATGAGTCGTTGGTTGGACCAATGATTCGTCATGTGACCCGTTATGTGGAAAATTCCTAGGTTTTGCCAACTTCCATTTTTAAATCCCCAGTCTAGTCTTAGGTATTTTCGGTGTATTACACAAATCCCCAGAGGAATACCGATGATATAAACTATCGAACACCCGATAGCTTGAATGTTCCTTTTCAATACCACAATGAGTTTTTCTACTTGGAGAGAATTAGCTTTGCTGAAATGATGATCGGGAGAGTCTCATTTTCCCCCAGATATGCATATTTCGAATGAGTGGGTAAGGGTTTGAGCTCCAGCTTCGAGGGTGCCATAATGGATGGTTGAGATAGAGGAGTTGTGCAATTTTTTAGGTCGAGGTCAAGCTTCCTTGGTTTGAAATAACAAACCTGCTCTAGCTCTTTACCTTTCAAAAAGAAATAAGCAATCATTTCTCCAACGACCTCTTCCTCCATTTCTCATTCAAATATATCATCATCTATGGTGGCTTGAGTTGGTCAAGCACTTATTTCTTTTATTTGAGATGCCACTTGATATGCTAACATGTTCATCCTATCCTCCAATTATTTTATTACTACGTCATGACTTTTCATGGTTGTCGTAAGGTGCAACAGTTTACATCGCATGTCCTGAACTCCTAATTCAATAGAATGGAGCTTTTCAAGCACCACTTTGAGAGTGCTTTCCATGCGGGATAGAATTGACTCATCGCTCCCCTGGTTACTCGTCTCAGCTAACCAGACATTGTTCCGACCTTGATTTCCATGATAAGCATACTCATAGCCTTGGTTGGCTTGATGGTACCTTATATGAAACCTTTCATATAGTTCGTCAACAACTTCATATGTTTCATCATGACCAGTAGCACTATATCTTTCTTCCCTTCTCTATGCCGCATCCTATCTACTAGTTTGAGAGTCTCCACATAAGGTGCCCCCTTGGGGTCTCACAAAAACCTTTTAAAGAGGCTCATGAGCAACTCAACAATTACTAAATAGCAACCAATAGTGGTGTACAACCAGTTCAAATTGACAATCAACACAAGAATATCAAGCACTAGTCCCTAGAAACAATGTCATTTTTGATAGTGTCCAAAATATACTCTTCTTTACAAAAGAGCATAAACGGTTGTTGTACCAAAATAAATATCCCGACTTATGTCGGGATCGAATCCCATAGAGACTAGCAAATGATATGCACGAGTATTTTTTGGGAGATTGAATGTAGTTTGCACCACACAAAAATAACAAACAAATGAACATTTGAGGGAAGATTAGAGGTTAACAACAAGGTTCGAATTATAATTCGGCTGGCTAAGATAGTAAAATAACAAAGGTTGTCGACAATATTGAGATGGACTAGAGGTGTGGTGAAGATGATGTGCTAATTAAATAGGGTCATGATAGATCATCTCATAAGTTTAAATTGTGTTAATAACCTAGGGAAGGTGGGAATTAGATGTTTTTCAACCTCATAAATGCCTCTTGCTAGAGTTCTTTCAAACCACTAGACACAATTAAATCAACCCAATTAAGTTTGAACCAATAGTTGCACTAGTCTCTAGATATAGCTATTAATTAGGAGTGAGAATGTGGTTTTGAGTATTTCTAGCCCAATTCCCCAACATCACATCCATGTCCACCATCAAATTCTCTCTCAATACTTAATTCTTCTCTCTCAAGAAAAAACTAGGAACAAATAGACCCACATCTGCAACCATGGATCTTAAATTATAAATTGGAGAGAATTTAACAAATTTACACTAGTTAAACAATATTGAGATGAATCTAGCAATACCTAATCTAATTAAGCATTCATCACCACACACCTCTAGTTAATGATTTAGCTACTCATAGTTAAGAAATTCAAAAGCATATTTAACAATAAACTCATTGATTTCAATAATAAGAGTAGCAAAATCAAATTCAGCAATAAGTCTTCAACAATGGTAGTACCTTTCTATAGAGGAAGAAGATGAAAAAGAAAAACAATCCTTTACAATTTCCACCAATAGAATACTACTTTCTTCTTCTACACAGAGAATGTTCTCAAAAAGCCAAAAGTTATGATCTCCTCCATATAGAGTACTTCTCTCTAGAATATATCCAAAAGTAGGGTACTCAAAACTCTCTTTTTCAGTGTTGGACACATTTGCCCCTATTCAAGCATTCTGGTACTTGCGAGAGTATCGGCAGTTCGCCGGTTACATTCTGCGAACCTCTGACTATAATTGGATTCTCATGCAGTAAATTCCAGTGTCCTTCAGTGTTTCCTTCGGCAACTCGCCGGTATACAACCGTGCTCTACCTATTTCTTTCTCTAGCACTCCCAGGCATCGATAGGCGATTCAACCGGCAAGTCACTGGTTGGTGTCCACGATCGCTTGTTGCTTTAGTTCCCCAAGTCAGTGGTCTTCGGCATTTCACTTGTTTTCTCTAATGAAGCGCCGATTTTCACCTGATTCCCTTCTTTTTTCTCTCTGTCTTACTCTTTTCTACAAATTAGATATCTACATAAAAAAGGCAAAAAGGGCATAAAATCCATATAAATGACTTAAAAACTAAGCTAAAGCTCATGCGTAAGAGCCTAATGAGTTGGTAAATTACGAACTCATCATATTCCCCCAAAGGCTCGTTAGGGTGATGTTGGACCTTCAATGTTGGAGAGTATGATGGATGAGCTGTTGAAGAAGAAAAAGTCAATTGGTGATCACCTGAAGGAGATTCGTGGAAACATATTTGGCATGAATTAGAAAGTTGACTCACACACCACAGCGATTTAGCAAATTGAATACCAACTGGGCCAGATGTCCGCATCCCTGAACCAGAGGCAAAAGGGCACACTCCCTAGTAACACAATACAAAATCCAAAGAATAACAACTGTATGGTTATAGCTTCTATGAGTGGAGAAACCACAACTGATTCAACCATGCCAGTTGCAGTTGAATTGGGATAATTGAAGGAGGTTGATATAGATAAGGACGATGTGACTGCATAGCAGGTAGTTGTAGGTGATGCGGGTTTGATCAAGTCTCAAATTGATGGAAAGGAGCTGACTGCAAAAAAGGGGAATGTGAAAAAGGCCCCATATATTTTTTGGCCTATCCCTCGACCACCTCCACCATTCACTAAGAGAATAAAGAAGAAGGTGGATGATGGGAAATTTCAAAAAAATTTATCATTCTTAAGCAATTGTCAGTAAATATTCCCTTGGTTGAGGCATTGGAGTAGATGCCTGGTTATGCGAAGTTGATGAAGGAACTGGTGACCAGAAAAAGATTCGTGAGATATAAACCAGTTGGAATTTTGAATCATTAAAGTGCCATAGCCTCATGGGTCCTTGTACTAAAAAAAAGACCCACGTACCATTACCATCCTATGCACTATAGGAGATTTTGAGTTTGTTAGAGCACTATGTAATATGGGAGCTAGCATCAGTCTGGTGTCGCTAGATTTTTTCAAACAGTTGGGCTTAGGATCCCCCACACCGATGACAATGCAGCTATTAATGGGGGACCACACAGTGAAAATGCCTATAGGCATTCTCCATAATGTTTTAGTGAAAGTGGACAAGTTCATCTTTTCGGCTGACTTCGTGATCCGAGATTGCAAAATGGATTTTGAGGTCCCCATCATCTTGGGGTGATCATTCCTTGCCACTAGGAGAGCTTTAGTGGATGTTGAAGCTAGTCAGCTGATGTTCAGGATGAATAAAGAAGAGGTTACTTTCAATATTTGCAGATCAATGAAGCAGCCAAATAAGTTTCGAGTGGTCTCAGCTATAGATGATGAGTTGGAGTTTCTTGATGAATTTTGAGTAGTCAAGAGACCCTTGTTATGCCACGACATTAGATCAGGAGCTGCATGGAAGGCAACTCATGAGGTTGTTTGGTGAAACCTGTGTAACCAAACTACCTATGTCGTGTAGCGACATTAAATCAGGCACTTCTTGGGAGGCAATCCAAGTATCTTGACTAATATGTGTTGTAGTATGCAGGTGAAATAGGAGTTGAAGTCTGAAAATTGTAGTGCAGGTCTGGACTACAAGCCTCTATACGACCTGTGGTATGATGTTATCGCTCACATTCCCATCTGTAGTAACAAGCAGAGACTTGACAAGACTTAGAGGTTTCACACTACGATTCGACATAACGAACCGTACCTATATGGTATGAGTCATAATACCCACTATTATGATGAACTATCTTAAGTTTCAAAGTGTAGAAACTCAAACCTACGAGTCATTTTACGGGTGTGTCATCTTGGTACGAAGCGTACCACGCACTCCTAGGTTCCTAGGTAATTTTTCTGAGTCCCTAGTTATGGATGGAAGGGACAATTCGTAGGTATGACCTACGACAAATGGTATGAGTGATGATGGATAAATTAAACGAAAGAACCCAATTGACCCAACTCGACTTGAATTTTTAAATCTACCCAAAACCTATTTAAAACACAAAAATGGTCTAAAACTCATTACATGAACTCGCGATCACCTCATCTTACTCTCTACTCACTCGTAACTCACTCCTATTCCAATTGATCTTGAAATTGTGCAATAAATTTGCACAATTTGGCCAAATTCCTACTCCATACCCTAAGCAAGGAAGAACCACTCAAGAATTTTGCAAGGAAGTTGAAAAATGTTTATCTTATTTTCTTGCTAGAAGTAGCCATACCTTTATTGTGATTCCTCCACTCATGAAAATGAAGTGGAGGAATATGATCAGTAGGCTATATGTTATCTTATACTAATGGCTTTTAAAAGATAAAATGCTCAATGAACTTAATTGGTTGTGGGTAGTGAGTTAAGGGGAAAAAGATTGACTATGGGGACTGAGCGACTAGTAAAACTGTGTTTTTGTGAATAAAAAGGGTGGTGCAGTCTAAGTAGCCACCCCAAAATGACATTTTTGCACACTTGTTAATGTACAAGCTGAGGACAGGCTTTACGAGCCATCCTATGACTCATGTATCCTACTATGACTCATAGGATGACTTGTTTGGACTATCCAAGAACATTAAAGTTTGAAATTGATGGTACGAGACATGGTACGAAGTGTGGTATCACACCACGAGTCGTACCATGTGGTCATGCAGGAGAACCAGAAAGTATCACATTCAGAATCAAAAGCATGACCTATCGTACAACTCGTAGGATCACACCACGAATCATAACAATACCAAAACTTCAAAAGTCACAAATCCTTAGAAGTTAATACTAAGATCATCAATACAAATCATACCACCCTGGTACGAGTCATACAAATGAGTCGTGACTGTGAAAAAGGATACTACGAGTCTCAATATAGATCGTACCACTTTGGTACGACTTGTACTAATGAATAGTAGTAAGATATTGAAGATACATTTTATTGCTTTCATTTTCTAATATTATATGTACTAAATTCTTCTCTACGGGTACATTGGAATGCAATGGACAAACCAACAATAATGCTCAGGACAAGAAGGCCAGAGGTTGCAGCTGGAGGGCTTTGAGGGATGAAGCCCTGCATCTGAGCAGGAGGAGGACTCTCCTAGTGGTTCGGTGCAGGCATACATATGGACACCAATGAAACTGATAAGCTAGGAACCACTAAGGCATAGGCCCAGTCTTACGTTGTAGCTACCTCAGCCGCTCTAATAGAAGCTCTCCAGCTTGAGAAGGGAGATGACACACAGTCCTAGGAGTCCAATAGTGGCTCGAATATAGAGGAAGGTTCTGTTGAGGCCCAATTTGGAGAGGGTTTTGGTGAGGCCAAATCTACGGAGGAGGCACAGGAAGAAAATGGTGAGCAAACCCCACTAACAGAGAGTCGTACAATTAGGTAGGGTGTGCAAGGTGCTCAGGAGATCTATGAGAAGGGCCTCACTCTCACATTGAAGCAGAACCCTAGGAGGAGAATTCAAGAAGAGCAGCAGGTCTTGACCAATGCATTAAATCAGTTTGAGAAGATGAATAGGCATTTGACTTATATGATTTCAACTGGATGGCAAGAACCTCTAACAGCTTCAGTTCTTACATGGTCAGGGATTTCTATGCCAACTACTTGGAGAACATAGAGCATCAAACTCTAGTTGGGCAGAAGGTGAAGTAGCAGCCCAGACTGGACAGTGTTATAATTCGGGGGCAGACTATGGACATATTGGAATAGACCATTGCCCACATGTTATACGAGCCAGAATATCAGGCTCCAGCCTCCACTGCTGAGTTTGACCATTGCATGGAGGCCCTGAAAAGGTTCAAATAGTTGAGTGTTGAGGAGAGGTAGAGGCATGTGAAGTGGTTATCCAGTGTTATAGCCGAGGATAAGGAAGATATAGATATGGTGATTAGTGGACAACAGGTCACCAAAGCCTCACTCAGTTTTATTGCAAAGGCTTCATGGACACTAGTCCGCAATAGGTTGGTGCCTACGACTAATGATAACACTTTAAGCACCGACAGAGTAGGATCGGTGGCGAGCATCATGTCAGGGCATGCTATAAACATCCCACGGATCATAGAAAAGGAAATTTAGGATGGAGCTCTAGCTGTGAACACGACCATTCCATTCTCGAGTATCATATACAGGCTTTATAGGGGATCAGGTGTCCGAGTCATAGCAAAGATTGATGCCAGAGTTGGAGGCATACGAACTGCTATATTAGGCTTATATGTGATGAGATGAAATCGATGGCCTGGGTTAGAGCACCAGGCAGTCCTGGCGTTCAGGCGGGTGCCACTCACAGGCTCACATGGCCAATAAACTCATGACCAACATCTTTCTGAGTTGTAGGAGAGAGTTAGAGTAGTAGGGAGTTAAGTTATTGTGCCTAGTGAGCCTGTGAGTGGAAAGGATCCTTCAGGTGAGCCACATTTTACTTTGAGATATATGAGCTAATTAAGGAGACCAAGACTACTGAGGGGGTAGGAATACCCCCCCCACCACCACCACATCATAGAGTACGTCCACCACTACTGGCACCACGATTGCTGAGGCAGAGAGTGTGCCATCATACCCGCCGACACAGGCTGACGGGAGTGCTTAGAGCACCACAGGTATGTCCCATTGTTGGTTTTTATTTCACTACTTTGGGGACAAAGAATGTTCTATTATGTGGGGGGGGGTGATGAGTTGGTAATTTACCAACTCATTAGCCTCTTCCACTTAGGTTTTTGCTTTCTTTTTGAGTTGATTATATGGATTTTATGCCCTTCTTTCTTTTGTTGTGTGCAGATTCCTAAATGTATAGAAAAGAGAAAAAATGGAGCAAAAAGACGGAAGTGAGAACAAATCGGTGGTCCATCGATGAAAAATGGCGAAATGCCGGTCAAAGGACGAATATAACTTCCCCTGAGGAAAAATGCCACCGGCGAATCACAAGGTGCCATCGGTGAATGGCGAGGTGCCATCGGCGAATCGCTGGTCCTGTCGCAGAAAGACACCTAGTTTTCTGGAAGGAAGCATAAAGATTCGACAGTTCACGAATTGGGATCGGATAAATGCCTAATGAACTACCGATGGTCTCTGAAGTTGAGTGATGGCTTAGGAAAGACACCCGATGTTCACGAATGTGAACCAGCAAATCGACGGTGTCTCCGCTGATTCCAGAATGTTGCTTGATCTTTGGCAGAATTATATGCCCAAGTGATACTCAATTGCTTCATTTCGTCTTGTTTATCTATCGTTATTTGTACATTCTCATGTGATTTGTAGTTAAAATATGAATTTATACTAACCGACATAATTAGTGTTGTTTTGCAGGAAAAATGTAATTTTAGGAAGCTAAGATGCATGTTGGTGAAAATTGGGAATGGACTCGGAAGCGAGCAGTGGAAAAGGTCAAGGAAAAATAGCAAATATTGCGGCTCCGCAATGTCACACTGCCACGAGTCGTGTCACGCTGCCATCGCGAAGGCATTCTGCCTCGGATGATTTATTTTGGCAAATTTCCTATGAAGGTCCGCATTGCCTCCGTGAAACGGAGGTAATGCCACGCGATACAAGTCGTGGCACGTTGGGGATATTTACCTGGAACATCAAATTCCAGTAAGGGTTCGCGACGGCGCCGTGGCACGTTGGCTAAGCCTCGCGTTGCATGCCGTGGCACACTGAGGAGTAAAATGCTGAGGGACCTTATTCCATAGAGGGCCGCGTTAGCTCCGTGTCACGGAGGCAGTGCTCCATGATGCACTCCATGACACGTTGCTTGTTATTCCGGGAAAAATTCCCACTAGTATAAATAGCACACTTAAGTTTATTTTTAATGGATTCGGACTTAGTTGAGCAAGAACGTGGGTTACAGGCAGTTGAGGGGACAAAAATCTTAGGGTTCTTCTCTAACTCTTTCTCCTTTATTTCAATTTTTTGTATGATTTATACTCATTTGATGATGTTTAATCCACAAATGAGTGGCTAAATTCACTTCTTGCTGAGGGTAAGAACATTTGTAGTGGAATGTAATTGTTGATCATTTTGGTTTTTCATCTATTCTTCGATGGTTGTTCTATCAATTCTTGTTCTTACTGCATTAATGTCTGGACAATGTTAATGTATATCTAAAAAAACTAGTTTTATCTTGAAAAGGAAAGAAATTGGAAAGTTGTGAATTGGTAGGATATGATCTCTTCTTAGTTTGGGAAAATTGAGAATTGATTTACCTTCAGAATAGAAATATATCTGAAAGTCATATTAGTCAATTAAGGAATCGATTTCGTATGGCTAGAACATGAAATTCTTTTATCACAGAAATGTAGATTGAAGGTTCATGATTCTTAAGTTGGGTAGAATAGGAAAGTTTCTCTCCATAGGCAATAATTCTTGACTAGCAACCGAAGGAAAGATTAACCGAATTATATCGATAAATTACTTTCCTGCATGTTCATTTTTGCCTCAGCTTGCTCATTACTATAGTCAGACTCACTTTTTCATTTTGTCTTATATTAGTATAAATTAGGAAACAAACTCTCAAAATCTTCTTTAAATTGTTGTCTGCATTTTTAGAGTTAGAGTTCATTAACACTTAATTCGATTATTACCTTGGTTCAGTCCCTGTGGGATCGATACTTGTCTTACTTTAGCCATTTTACTACTTGTTCGACCACATGCACTTGCGTGTATTTGCGAAACATTCCGAACAAGTTTTTGGCGTCGTTGTCGGGGACTGACAATTGGTAAATTTGTTTTCTTAAGTGGTAGTTTACGATTTCAATATTAGTGCTGACAACTTTATCTTAGCCTGTCTTTTGCAGATATTGAATTATGTTAAACACTGGCAAGAGACAAGGAGCTGGTGGGTTCATACTTAGACCCGGAAAGGAGAGAAGCTCTAGAGAAAAAGTTGCAGTTGCTCAGACAAACAATCCTAGAGCAACAACAGAATCCACCACTTGTAAGGGCAGTGTTAGTGCCCAAGGAAATGGTAGCTAGGCCGGTTCGCAAAGTGGCAATCCCACATGCTAACAATGTTACATCAAGCATTCACAAACCAGAGCCAGGAGGGAGGTTTGAGCTGAAATAGAATATGGTGCAATTGTTGCACACCAGCGGGCAATTCACAGGTCTCCCTCACGAAGATCCACAACAACATCTCCAAAACTTTTTGGAGATAAGTGACACTTACATCCCCACTGGAGTATCATCTGATTACGTAAGGCTTACATTGCTCCCATTTTCACTATTGGGAGAAGAAAAGTGGTGGTTGAAAGTTGAGCCACCTAATTCCATCACCACTTGGGATGATCTTGCAAGAAAAATTTTGATACGGTTCTTTCCATCCGGTAAAACTACATGACTTTGAAGTCAGATTCTAAGTTTTAAACAGAGAGGGGGAGAATCTGTATCAAGCTTGGGAAAGATTCAAATCCATGTTACGGGATTGTCCTCACCATCACCAGTCCAATGATGTGCTGGTGCATACATTCATAGAGGGTTTGGAACCCCACACAAAAATTTTGCTACACTCAGCAGCTGGGGGACATGCATTAGAAAAGACTTATGAGGAGCTGTATAGTTTGTTAAACCGTATTTCGCAGGGAAACCAGAGTGGAATGCAGACTCTTCTGGAGGAGGAACAAGGAAAGCGGCAGGAATCTTGGAAATGGATGGTTTTACAGCTATCGCTGCACAGATAGCTGCGTTACAGAATCAACTCATCACCCACTTAAGCAATATGAACTTGAATCAATCTCAAGCCCAAGTTAATGTAGTGCAGCAGATTTGGTGTGATATATGCGGTAGTAATGAACACTCAGCTGAGTGTTGTGGTGGAAATCCTGATTCAGTGAACTTTGTTGGTAATGTACAGAGAAATATTCACCAACAGTATGGCAACAACTACAACTCTAATTGGAGGAATCATCCGAATTTCTCCGGGGGTAGTAATAGCCATCAAGGGCAGAGTTCTAATCAGGGTGCGCAGAGGAATTAAGGAGGGCAGCAGAACTATAAGACTCAATACAGAAGCAACAATGCACCTCCTCCACCACCACCACCCAGCATTGAGGAAATGTTTAAAACAATGATAGCCAACCAAGCTCAATTGCAGGCTGACTATGTGAAATTGGCGACAGATATAAAGAACAATCAGTTAGCTACAAAGGCATTGGAGTACCAGTTTGGGCAACTAGCTGGAGCTCAAAACACCAGGCGAAGAGGAGGACTACCGAGTGACATTGACCTGAAATCCAAGCAAGTAAATGCAGTGACCACCAAGGAGTTGTTTACAACTCAAGGAGGTGGAACCAGAAAGACCACCACAGCAGTCAGGAGCAGTGGAGAAAGAGAGGGAACACGATGATGAGAGGGGGAAGAAGAAGGAAGCGGAACCAGAAAGACCACCACCCCCGTTCCGTCAAAGATTAAAGAAACACAAGGAGGAAGTGTGTTTCAAAAAGTTCATGGAGGTGATTAAATAGGTAAAGATTAATTTACCTCTTGTTGATGTTTTGTAGGGAGTGCCGAAGTATGCAAAGTATATCAAGGACATCGTGGCGAACAAAAGCAGGCTGACGAAGTACGTTACGGTGGCACTTATGGAGCAGTGCACTTCCCGGATATAGAACAAGTTGCCCACAAAACTCAAGGACCCTAGGAGCTTTACAATTCAAATTAAAATTGGGCAAAGTATCCGAGCTCGCGGATTATGCGATTTGGGAGCGAGCATTAACTTGATGCCGACATCGGTATTCAAGAAGTTGGGGTTGGGCAGTCCTAGACCAACTACAGTGATCTTGCAGTTAGCGGATCATTCTTTGTCCAGACCAGATGGCATTGTGGAGGACGTGCTGGTGCAAGTGGGCTCCCTTATCTTCTCGGTAGATTTTGTTGTGCAGGATTTTGAGCCGGATGCGGAAGTCCCATTTATTTTGGGACGTCCTTTCTTGGCAACTGGGAAAGCGTTGATTGATGTAGCTGCAGGGCAGCTAACCATGCGGGCGCATGACAAGGTTGAGGTATTTGATGTGTACAAGTCCAGGAAGCTTCCAGCCATATATGAGGAGCTTTCAGCAATCAACATGCTAAATCAAGCAGATATTTGTTCAGATTGTTGATTCTCGAGATCCTGTGGGAAGACCACCAATTGAGGACCCCCTGAAACTACAGTTGTGGCAAGAAGATCAAAGTTCCACGTTCTTAGTCAATGGGCATCGGTGTAAGCATTACTGGGGTGAGGACGGTAGTCGAGAGAAGACGTCCGTCACTCTAGAGGATGATTGAGCTTTAATGATGTCGAGCCGCGACGGTAAACCAGGCGCTGCACGGGAGGCAACCCGTGAAATTGTTGTAATAGATGAGTAGGATTAGTTAAAAAGAAAAAAAAAGGAGAAAAAAATAAAAATAAAAATAAAAACAAAAATTGTGTTGGTGTTTGAAACCTATGAATTCTAACCAATTTCTTGTTGTGAGATGAATTTCAGGTGGAACGGAGGGCAAAAATACAAAGGACCGCAAAGGAAAAAATCGAGGTGAGAAAAAAAATAAAATAAAAAAGTGGCGTGACAGTGAACCTACGTGATGGCTCCGTGTCACAGAGGAGAGCCTCCGCGTTACCCTCCGTGACATGTTGAAGGTATTATGGAATTTTTACAAATTCCAAAACACCTACGCGATGGCTCTGTGTCACGGAAGGGGTGCTTCGCGTTACCCTCTGTGACACGTTGAGGTGTTATTCGCGTCGGGTCACCGGGTGACCTGCGCGAAAAAACCTCTTTTTTAACCCCGAAATCCCCTCATTTTTCCCATTTCCCACTCCTTTCCGCGACAAACCCCCTAAAATCCCCCCCTCCCCCAATGTGACACGGACCTAGGATCGAAGTTTCTTCAACTTTTCTTCGAGTTCATCGAATTAAAGGTCTGTTCTTGAACTTAACCTCAATTTTAGCCTAAATTTTCAATTTTTGAGCATGTGAGGTGAGTAAAGCTTTCCCTAAGTGTAAATTAAGCTTGAATTCGTTTAAAGTATGATTGATTGATGTTCGTAGTATCGTTGTGAGTATATGAACTCAATGAATACATGTTTGATTGAATTTTTGCAAAATTGGTAGCTAGTGTTGGAATTTGAATAGGAAGAAACTAAATGTGGTTGAAATGTGAAAATTTTGGGTTGTGCATGTTTGGTGAGGTGAAGTATGTTGTGAATATAGATGAATATGCTAAATAAACAAGGGAATTTTCAGGAAAATGAAAGTGGTGAATTGCATAGGTTGTTTTGTTGAAACAATTCCTGGCTAAGTGCTATGTGATGAAATGAAATCGATGGTGATATTGTTATGCGTTGTACGAAGTCTGAGTAGTACTTAGTAATTATTCCATCGACTAATCTGAATGCACGAGGCATGTTGATTGTAAAAATTGGGAAAGCATGAGTGTCTTGCCGAATAGTTTTAATTGGGGCTAAAGACTAAGTGTGGGGTGGCCTAACTCAACCTAACCTTAGTTGAAGTTAATTTTTGACTTGAATAACATTGGGACTGTCTATTTTATTTGACAGGAATGATGTCAAGCAGGCAAGACAAAGGAAAGGGTGCATCTACATCAGGCGCAAGTAGAAAGAGGATTAGACTAGGAACAGCAATTCCAGCAGCACCAGTGGTTCCGCGCGGCCAACGCCGTCAATACGGAACCCGATGGGTGACTGACGAAGGGAAGAAATGGTATGCAAAACACAAGGAGACCAAATACTTCCCTGAGGAGCACATTGCAAGGGAGCCACTTGCACAGGAATTCCCCAGAATCGTACGCCGGATTGACACTGCCGAGCCGAACTTTATCTTCAAAGAGCCCAAGGAGTGCAATCTCCATCTGATTCGGGAGTTCTATGCAAAGTGGAACCCGACACTCCGCAGTCACACCGTCAAGATAAGGGGGCAGGTTGTCACCTTTGATCCCCATCACCTGAATGCCATATTGGGGGCGCGGGACACAGACGCCCATGTACTCCGGCAGCTGAACATAACTCCACCTTATGCGAACATCAGACGCACTCTGTGTGGAGCCCGTTCGACAACACGGTGGAGCAGGCACAAGGAGATGGGCTACCATCAGACACTGCCTTACTCTCAAATGAACAGGGAAGCTTGGATTTGTCTCAAAATTCTGTGTTCCTGCCTGATCCCGGGGGTGCACATGACAGATCTCACCCGGGATCGAGTGTGCTTGGTTTATTCCCTGATAAAAGGGCTGGAGATAAATGTTGGGGCAGTGATCATCTCCGCCATGAAGAGAGTCCGATTCCATCAAGGGCACAAGTACGGGTTCGGTGGTTTACTTAACACGTTCCTGAGGGGCCACGACATCGAGGAAGAGGCCCTGGACTACATCCCACAAATGGATAGGCGTGCCTTGGACGTCACCAAAACCAAGGCACCCGACACCACTCACGGGTCAGTTCTCACACTAGCATAGCAACATGCTTGGGATGATCAGTATATGGCCCGCATGTACGTGATGTGGATGTTGCAGTTGCAAATAGGCGGGAGGCCAGCAATAGAAGATGAGTTATGGTAGCTCAAGCTAGATTACCCCTTTGGCGAGAATGCCCGGGCTCTATGCCGAGTGGGGCCAGCTTTTGTGGAGATGGTAGATGAAGATGTCCCCACTGATGAGGAGACCCGCCATGAGGGCTCAGATGTTGAGTCAGATGAGGACAGTGGCGGCGATTCAGATATGTGAGATGAGGCAACAACACCTGATGAAGAAGTGAAATACTTCGATTGATCAGGGAGTTTTACCACCCACCTTTGTGATATACTGAACTTTGTGAACACTGGGGACAGTGTTTGATTTAAGTGTGGGGTGGGAGTAGTCAGGTGCTGGATGTTTCGTTGTTGTTTTTGTTTTCTTTTATGTTTTGTGTTGTTGTGCTTGTGGAAAATGTGACCCTGTGATTTTGTGCATATGTTCTGTACTGTAATTGGGTGTTGTAATGAATGTTAAGTTGTTGTGTGCTGTGGTGAGTTATTTTGTTTGTTGGTTGTGTAAATATTTTTTTTCTATCAAAATTATTGATATTTTTAAAATTTTTGTTGAATTATTTCGTGATTGGGTTTCTCGGCCTTTGTTTTCGGTGCTTTTACCGAGAATAGTCCCATTGAACAGAAGTCGTAAATAGTGACCGTTCCTTATGATGGATGGATGACGACCGTCTTAAGGGAAATGTAGTCGATAGGAGTAGTTTTTTTCGTTCTTTTATTTCCTTTCTTTTTGTTGGTTTCCCAAACGTGTCGCTATTTCATGGTTCGGAATTCTTGTTGTGTGTTGTACATGATATTAAAGATGCAAAGGTGATTCATATGAAAGCATGCAAATGTGTAAACATGTTGAGATACCTAGGCCATAGAGTTTGATTCGATGTGATTGAGGCTTAATACTGAATTCTTGTAATTAGCCGATTGAAGAGTCTGTGAATATGTCTTTAGTTGAGCATGTGCAATGAGTGTGAGGTGAGGTTTCGATTCTTCCATGCTATTGTGAAGTGACTAGAACTTGCTTGGTGTGTACGAAACGAAATGAACGATGTGTAGTGTAGGAATGGATGTAGGCATTTCTTTGATTTAACTGAAAGTTTTTCCATTATCATACCTACCTTTAATGTACATCCTAGTTAGCCCCAGTGAGCCTTTAGCCTATTTTTTTTCTTTCATGAAAAGGTACAACCGAGCTTAATCCCTTCTTCTCATTATCCGTGAATTTGATCCAAAACTCTTAAGCGCTCAAGAAAAATAATTTTCCCATAGTGTCAAGGTGTGAAAAGTGTGAAAAGAAAGGAAAAGCGGAAGTGGTGAAAGTAAAGATAAGGTCAAAAGTGCACTTGCTGAATTTAAATAAAATGAAGATGTATAACTAATCTTTGTTATTAAGTCGAGTGTGCTTAAACGAATGGGAACAAAAATAATGAAAGACTTCAAGAATGGGAGGATGAAGGAAGAAACAATGCCCATAATGATGGTGGGATGTACTGAAAAGCGCTTAAGGAAGCTAGTTGCTATTATTGGTTTGCCCGGTATTTACTAGTTCCTTAGCTTACATTACAACCCGTTATGTCCTACGTCATCTTACATCACGCTTCCTTATATTAGTGGAGTAATACACTAGAGGCAAGCCTATGGTTCATGACATGATGCATGCGAATTCCTTGTGAGAGAGAGCGAAATTGTGTTCATATACCCCTAAAGATAATGCTTTGAGATCATATTATTGAAAAGGGGGAAATTCTCTTATGTTGTGAGGGCACATGCTTGAGGAGAGATTGAATTTCGTGTCGGATGTCTTGATCAGTTGATTTGCATGGGTTTTCCGAGATCGCGAGTCGATTCTTGAGTCTAGGAGGTCTTAATGTGGTGAATGTCATTGTAGCGATGATAGTATGCATGTTTTATTGATGATTTGCTATAGTAAATAATCAGTATAATCGTAGCATGAATTGTCGAGTCAAAGTAGCTATGCATGGGTGTCAATTGCATGAGATGTGAGAGTATTTTTTGAGGACGAACAAGGTTTTATGTGTGAGGTAAGTGATCTTGGGCAGAATTATATGCCCAAATGATACTCAATTGCTTCATTTCGTCTTGTTTATCTATCGTTATTTGTACATTCTCATGGGATTTGTAGTTAAAATGTGAATTTATACTAACAAACATGATTAGTGTAGTTTTGCAAGAAAAATGTAATTTTAGGAAGCTAAGATGCATGTTGGTGAAAATCGGGAATGGACTCGGAAGCGAGCAATGGAAAAGGTCAAGGAAAAGCAACAAATATAGGGGCTCCGTAATGGAGCCGTGTCACGCTGCCATCGCGGAGGCATTCTGCCTCAGATGATTTATTTTGGAAAATTTCCAGTGAAGGTCCGCGTTGCCTCCGTGAGACAGAGGCAATGACACGCGATACAAGTCGTGGCACGTTGGGGATATTTACCAGGAACATCAAATTCCAGTAAGGGTTCGCGACGGCGTCGTGGCACATTGGCCAAGCCACGCGTTGCATGTCGTGGCACACTGAGAAGTAAAATACTGAGGGATCTGATTCCAAAGAGGGTCCGCATTAGCTCCGTGTCACGGAGTAAGTGCTCCGCGATGCACTTCGTGACATGTTGCTTGTTATTCCGGGAAAAATTCCCACTAGTATAAATAGCACACTTAGGTTTATTTTTAATGGATTCTGACTTAGTTGAGCAAGGACGTGGGTTACAGGCAGTTAAGGGGATGAAAATCTTAGGGTTCTTCTCTAACTCTTTCTCCTTTATTTCAATTGTTTGTATGATTTATACTCATTTGATGATGTTTAATCCACAAATGAGTGGCTAAATTCACTTCTTGCTGAGGTTAAGAACATTTGTAGTGGAATGTAATTGTTGATCATTTTGGTTTTTCATCTTTTCTTCCATGGTTGTTCTATCAATTCTTGTTCTTACTGCATTAATGTCTGGCCAATGTTAATGTATATCTAAAAGATCCAGTTTTATCTTGAAAAGGAAAGAAATTGGAAAGTTGTGAATTGGTAGGATATGATCTCTTCTTAGTTTGGGAAAATTGAGAATTGATTTACCTTCAGAATAGAAATATATCTGAAAGTCGTATTAGTCAATTAAGGAATCAGTTTCGTATGGCTAGAACATGAAATTCGTTTATCACAGAAATGTAGGTTGAAGGTTCATGATTCTTAAGTTGGGTAGAATACGAAAGTTTCTCTCCATAGGCAATAATTCTTGATTAGCAACCGAAGGAAAGATTAACCGAATTGTATCGATAAATTACTTCCCTGTATGTTCGTTTTGGCCTCAGTTTGCTCATTACTATAGTCCAGACTCACTTTATCATTTTGTCTTAGATTAGTATAAATTAGGAAACAAACTCTCAAAATCTTCTTTAAATTGTTGTCTGCATTTTTAGAGTTAGAGTTCATTAACACTTAATTCGATTATTACCTTGGTTCAGTCCTTGTGGGATCGATACTTGTCTTACTTTAGCCATTTTACTACTTGTTCGACCACGTGCACTTTCGTGTACTTGCGAAACATTCCGAACATTGCTCAGGGGTAAAATTGTCCAGCATGGAATAAGAGATTAAAGATGTCGTATTTTACTGGATATAAATACTAGATAAAGTACTGTATACTGAGGATATAGAGAGCAGACCATATCACATCATTGTTTCTTTTCTTAGATTTAGAACCTTCTCTTAGTAGAGATAACGAGATTTTGATTGGTAAGCTTGGAAAAAGTACTCTTCTCTACTTGTTCTTTTTAATAGTAAGTTACGACCATTGTTGGAGACTATTTTTTGAATTTGATTCTACTACTCTTCCTATTAAATTCAATGAAGTTATGGATGAATGTGCTTTTTGATTTCTTAATAATGAGTAGGTAAATCATTAACTAGAGGTGTGTGATGATGAATACTTAATTAGAGTGGGTATTGCTAGAGTAATCTTTCAATTGTTTAAATAAGTATAACTCTGTTAGATCGATCTGTAAAGGAAGATCCATTGATTATGATATGGTTCTATTTATTCTTAGATTGTTGCTTGTAAAAGAATAATTAAGTATTGAAAGAAAATTTATAGTGGGTATAGACGTGAGATTGTGAAATTGGGCTAGAAATAGCTAAAATTATAGTCTCATTCCTTATTAGTAGCTAATAGCTAGAAATTACTACAGCTATTAATCCAAATCTAATCGGGTTGGGCTTAATTATGGCTAGAGGTTTGACAAAACTCTAGTAAGAGGTAGTTATAAGGTTGAAAAAGTTGTAATTACCCACTTCCTAAGATTATTTATACTTATTGAACTTATAATATGACCTAACATGTACCGATCTAGTTAGTATATTATCTACACCACGCCTCTAGTATTTCACATTCCTGTTGACAACCTTGTTGATCTTGTTGTTCTATTGCACTAAATTACCAACTACAATTCACTGCAAATTTCACCCCCCCCCAATTTATTTGTTTTTATTTTAACTCTACATGGTGCAAGCTAACTTCAATTTCTCAACCGACAATAGTAACTATCATTCACTAGTCCTTGTGGGATTCGACCCTGACATTTGTCAGGTTACTTGTTTTGATACTTCGGCCGTGTATATTCTTTGCATGAAGGATATATTTTGGACGTTATCGAAAATGTCGTCGTTGTCGGGGACTTACTATGATATTGTTGTGTTGATTGTTAACTTGAATTATTTCTACACCACAGTGGTTGCTACTAACCTATCACGTGTGGGTCATGAGCAGTTTCGGAGGATGGACACGAGACCCGAAGAGGGTACCGTGTGTGGATACCATCAAGCTAGTAGACAAGATGTTGCATAGAGAAGGGATGAAAGACGCAATGTTGTTAGTCATGATGAAGCATATGTTGTTGTTCACGAACTATATGAAGGGTTTCCATACAAGATATAGCCAAGCCAACCATGACTATGAGTATTTTTATTATGGAAACCAAGGTTGGAACAATGTTCAGTCAGTCGATATGAGTAGTTTGGAGAGCAATGAGTCAGTCCCACCCAATATGGAAAGTACTCTAGAAGTGGTGCTTGAAGAGGTCCTTTTGACTGAAGAGGGACTTCAAGATTTATGGAGTAAACTCTTGGACCTAACAACCACTGTAAAGAGTCATGATGTCATAATCCAACAATTGGAGGAGCGGATGAATGAGAGATCTTAGATGTCAGCTCAAACAACAAAAAATAACACTGCCCCAATGCAGGACATTGTAGATACTGATATATTTGAGTGGGAAATTGAGGATGAGGTTGTTGGAGAGCTTATTGTCGATGTTTTTTTTAAAGGTGAAGAACTCGAGGAGGTTCATCGTGTGTGTAAGGAGATAAGAAATTATCTGTTCCCACCAAGAAAGCTAGACCTTGGTTTAATGAATCGTACAACTCCTCCATCATAGCCATCTATTGTGACCCCACCAAAGCTGGAGCTCAAACCCTTTCCAACTCACCTACAATATGCATACTTGGGAGAGAATGAAACGCTCCCAGTTATCATTTTAGGAATCTCACCCGTTGTAGGTAGATAAACTCATTGAGGTGTTGAAAAGGCACATTCGAGCCATAGGATGGTCAATAGCTGATATCATTGGTATTCCTCCAAGGATTTGCACTCACAAAATCAATCTTCAAGAAAATTGTAGCACCATAAGTTGAACATCAAAGGAGGTTCAATCCACCTATGCAAGAGGTAGTCAAGAAGGAGATTATTAAATGGCTATAGGTAGGGGTGATATATCCTATTGTTGAGAGTAGTTGGGTAAGCCTGGTACAGTGCATGCCCAAGAAAGGAGGCATCACAGTTATTTCGAATGAAAATAATGAATTCATAGCTACTCGTCCAGTGACGGGATGAAGAGTTTGCATGGATTACCATAAGTTAAACTCCTAGACAAAGAAGGATCATTTCCCAGTGCCATTTATTAACCAAATGTTAGACCGACTGGCCTGTAAAGAGTATTATTATTTCATGGATGGTTACTCAAGATACAATAAAATCTCAATCACACCAGAGGATAAAAAAACCACATTTACATGTCCCTATGGAAGTTTTTCATTCAAGAGGATGCCTTTTGGTCTTTGCAATGCCCCGACCACGTTTTAGAGATGCATGATGTCCATCTTTTCTGACATGGTGGAAGATACTATGGAAGTCTTCATAGATGACTTTTCAGTTGTGGGGAACTCATTTGATGACTGCTTGACACATTTAGATGAGGTATTAAAGAGATGTACTGAGAAGAATTTGGTCCTTAATCGGGAAAAATGTCATTTTATGGTCGAAGAAGGGATTGTGTTGGGACATAATTTCTAAAAAAGGGATTGAGGTGGATCAATGCCGTTGCTCAATTACCTCCACTGTGTACCATGAAGGGTGTTAGGAGTTTCCTCAGACATGCGGGTTTCTACCGCTGATTCATTAAATATTTCTCTAAGATAGCTCATCCCCTATTTTGGCTGTTGGAGAAAGAGGAAAAGTTAAATTTTGATGATGATTGTTTGAAGGCTTTTGTGGAGTTGAATGAAAGGTTGATTTCCTCTCCAATCATTGTAGCACCTGATTGGTCAAAACCCTTTGAGCTCAAGTGCGATGGAAGTGGGGTGGCATTAGGAGTGGTCCTTGGTTAGAGAAGAGACAAGATCTTTCACCCGATCTACTACGATAGTAAAGCCCTTAATAATGCACAAACAAACTACACAGTAACAAAACAAGAGCTACTAGCTGTTGTGTTTGCATTTGAAAAATTCCGGGGATACTTGCTAGGAACTAAAGTGGTGGTGCACACGGACCATGCAACACTGAGGTATCTAATGGCCAAGAAAGATGCTAAACCAAGAGTGATTAAGTGGGTTTATTTGTTGCAGGAATTCGACTTTGAGGTGAAGGACTGTAAAGGATGTGAGAATCAAGTGGCCGACCATCTATTGCGCCTAGAGACAAATGGGCAGCTACGAACGTAGGAAAAGATTAATGATGTATTTCTGGATGAGAAAATCTTAGCCGCAACCCACGATCAAACACCGTTAGTTTGCTGATTTTGCTAATTACCTGGCCAGCAACATTGTACCCGAAGGCTTGAACTTTCAGCAAAAGAAGAAATTCATGCATGATGTCCGAAAATTCTTTTGGGATGAACCTTACCTTTTTTGTAGTTGTGAGGATAGTTTAATATGGCGGTGTGTTCCAGAAGTAGAGATGGTCCCAATTCTAGAGGCTTGTCATTCTTCCCCTATTGGAGGTCATTATGGGAGTGTGCGAACAACAACTAAGGTTTTGCAATGCGGGTTTTATTGGCCTACATTACATCAAGATGTCCATGACTTTGTGAAGCAATGTGATCAATGCCAGAGGAAAGGGAGTATTTTAAGGTGGCATGAACTCTCGCTAACGCCAATCTTAGAGGTTTAGTTGTTTGATGTATGGGGGATCGACTTCATGGGCCCTTTTGTAAGTTCTTATGGGAAAACATACATTTTGGTGGTGGTTGATTGTGTCTCCAAATGAGTGGAAGTTGTTGCACTACCAAACAATGAAGGGAGGAGTGTAACAACATTTTTAAAGAAACAGATCTTCTCGCAGTTCGGTACTCCCAGAGCCATCATTATTGATAGAGGCTCTCATTTTTGCAACCGAGTGTTCAACGCACTACTAGATAAATATTGTGTGAAGCATAAAGTGTCCACCCCTTGTCACCCGCAAACCAGAGGACAAGTGGAAGTTTCAAATCGGGAAATAAAATCCATCTTGACTAAAACAACCAATGTGAACAAAACCGACAGTGCACGGAAATTAGATGATACATTGTTAGCATATCAGACTACATTTAAAACACCGATTGGAATGTCTCCTTATTAGCTGGTGTTTGGCAAATCATGTCACCTCCTGGTTGAGCTAGAACACAAAGCTTTGTGGGCATTGAAGAGCTTAAACCTAGAATGGGGAAGAGCTTTCCAAGGTCAAATCCATAATTTACATGACATGTATGAACACAGAATGAAGGCATATGACAATGCAACTATTTACAAAGAGAGGCTGAAATTCTATCATGACCAAAAAGTGTTGTAGCGTAGTTTTGTTCCAGGGGATTGGGTGTTGCTATTCAATTCACGACTACGGCTATTCCCCAAAAAACTAAAGTCTAAATGGTCAACGCCTTTAAATGTGTCTCAAGTGTACGAGAATGTGGCCATCGAACTCCATGGTGAGAATGGGAGCAAGTTCAAAGTAAATGGCCAATGTGTTAAAAGTTATTTAGGGGTGTTGGAAGAAGTTGGCTGATCAGAGGTTGTATATCTAGATGAATCATAGGTCTTGAGGAACTTTCGTCGTGCCACGACGTTAAATAAGGCGTTCCTTGGGAGGCAACCCAAGCATCTTTCATTTTTTTCTGATTCTTCTTATATGTTTTGTTGTTTTTTATTTTTTTAAGGATGGGATGGTTCCCTTCATAAAGAGAATGAGCATGGTAGACCGGCGCTGCAACTGGAAAAACGCAGGTAGAATTTTATGAAATGCAGTTTAGGTGCTGACCTGTCTAGTGCACTGAAGGATTCAAGGCAGAGCGACGACCAAACTAGTGAAACACCGATGGTACTTCGTGAAGCACAGCTGGGGCGCCAATCCTATCAAACAAACTGAAGGATCCAAGGTGAATCGGTGGCCCCATCTGCAAAGTGCTATGTCAAAGCGTGGACTGCAGGTTTGTCGCAGCTGTCAACTAGTATACCTAACAATAGATCGAGCATCAGCTTCTCACCTGATGAAATGCCGGATCCATTCCACGAAACGCCAGTCATTCGCCGATTTTGCTTCCAGAGTCATGTATAGGTAATGTTAGCAGTGGACCCATCGGTGAATCGCCGGTCTATTTCAATGACCGTCTGTGTGGCCCACAATGGAATATCCCTATTTTTTTTTTGAAAATACCCCAAAACTTTTCCAGTTCCCCATTTTTCTTTCCTCTTTTTCCTCCCTAGATCTCACTCTCCCCAAAAGACCCATTACATCCCACCTAACACCTATTAATAACTACCACCTCAAACATCCATTCAACTTCCCCGCCTTTTCAATTAAAAACCCACGCCAACTACATTCATCTTCTTTATTCCTCCACGAAGCTTAACACACATAGTGCATTGGAGGTAAGAATTCAATCACTCATTCTTTAAGGTTCCTAACAACATTGGTGATCATTGCTTTTGTCGTGTTCATCGTTTTTTTTCTTCTTTGCTATATGTGGGTAAATTTTGTCTTGTTGTGGTTACTAAGTATCTGGGTATAATCTGAATATACAGGTGAATTGCCCAATGATAGATTGATTGACACCTTTCTTAAGGGTAATTTGTCATTTTTTTTAGATAAGAGTGTGCTTGGTTTACATCTATATGGGGGTGATCCATGGGTGGATATACTTAGGACAGCTGCCAGGGAATCACCAATGGTGTTCTGCCGGTGAAACACCACTGCACATGATGCTTCTAACTTACTGTGCCCATCAGGGAATCATCAGTGACCAACGAAAATGCAACTGCCTCTCACTTATGGTTTGCCGTTGGCACATGAGCATATCACAATCCTACCTAATTTCTTCAGTTTGCCTTGTTCTTGAGTTACAAATAATGGCACACTACAAACCTTCATTTGCGGCATCATGTCTGTTTCCCCGCACTCTCGTACAGGCCAAACATCAGTGCACACCAGCACTACACAGGTTCGGTTTGGGCTCGAAGGAATGGAGGAGTATTATAGTGCTTTCGAGGAGAAGAGTTTCATCGATGCAGAAGCCCAATTTGATGTTGAATATTTCAAGACTGTGATCTTGGGCAGAATTATATGCCCAAGTGATACTCAAATGCTTCATTTCGTCTTATTTATCTATCGTTGTGTGTGCATTCTCATGTGATTTGAAGTTAAAATGTGAATTTATACTAACCAACATGATTTGTGTTGTTTTGCGGGTAAAATGTAATTTTGGGAAGTTAAGATACATGTTGGTAAAAATCAGAAATGGACTTGGAAGCAATGAGTGGAAAAGGTCAAGGAAGAGCAGCAAAAATAAGGGCTTCGCGATGGAGCCATGTCACGTTGCCATCGCGGAGGACTTCTGCCTAGGGTGATTTATTTTAACCATTTCCAGTGAAGGTTCGCGATTGCGCCGTGACACTTTGGCCTGGCTCCGCGTTGCAGTCCATGGCACGCCAAGGAGAAATTGTTGAGGAACCTGATTCCAGAGAGGGTCCGCATTTTCCCCGTGGCACGGAGGGAGTGCTCCGCGATACACTCCGTGCCACGTTGCTTGTTATTCCAGAAAAAATTTTCACTAGTATAAATAGCACACTTAGGTTTATTTTTAAACATTCTGACTTGGTTGATCAAGAATGTGGGTTACAGGTAGTTGAGGGGACGAAAATTCTAGGGTTCTTCTCTATCTCTTTCTCTTTTTTCTCAATTGTTTGTATGAATTACACTTATTTGATGATGTTTAATCCACAAATGAGTGGCTAAATTCACTTCTTGCTGAGGTTAAGAACAATTGTAGTGGAATGTAATTGTTGATCAATTTAGTTTTCATTTTTTCTTAAATTGTTGTTCTATCAATTCTTGTTCTTACTGCATTAATGTTTTGCCAATTTTAATGTATATTCCTAAAAAATCCAATTTTGATTTTTAAAAGAAAATAAATTGGGAAGTTGTGAATTGGTAGATATGATCTCTTCTTAGTTTGGGAAAATTGAGAATGGATTTATATTCAGAATAGAAATATATCTAAAAGTCTTATTAGTCAATTAAGGAAACGGTTTTTTATGGCTAGAACATGAAATTCTTTTATCATAGAAATGTAGGTTGAAGGTTCATGATTCTTATGTTGGGTAGGATACAGAAGTTTCAATCCATAGGCAATAATTCTTGACTAGCAACCGAAGGAAAGATTAACTGAATTGTATCGATAAATTACTTCCCTGCATGTTCGTTTTGACCTCAGCATGTTCATTACTATTGTTCAAACTCACTTTAAAATTCTGTCTTAGATTCGTAGAAATTAGGAAACTCAAACTCTCCAAATATTGTTTAATTGGTTGTCTGCATTCTTAAAAGTTATAGTTCATTAACACTTAAGTTAATTATTACCATAGTTCAGTCCCTGTGGGATCGATACTTGTCTTACTTAAGCCATTTTACTGCTTGTTCGACCACGTGCACTTGCGTGTAGTCACCCGAAACGGCCGAACATGTTTTTGACGCCGTTGCGGGGACTAGCAATTGGTAAAAGTGTTTTCTTAGTGTTAGTTTACAATTTCTATATAAGTGTTGACCACTTGATCGTAGCCTATCTTTTGCAGATATCGAATTTTGTTTAACACTGGCAAGAGAAAAGGAGCTAGTGGATTCATACTTAGAGCCGGAAAGACAGTTCTATCGTCAAAGAAAGGAAGCTCTAGAGAAAAAGCTATAGTTGCTCAGACAACAATCCTGGAGCAATAGCAGAATCCACCACTTGTGAGGGTTGTGTTAGTGCCCGAGGAAATGGCAGCTAAGCCGGTTCGCGAAGTGGCAATCCCACATGCTCACAATGTTACATCAAGTATTCGCAAACCTGAGCCAGGAGGGAGGTTTGAGCTTAAACAGAACATGGTGCAATTGCTACACACCAGCGGGCAATTCACAGGTCTCCCTCACGAAGATCCACAACAACATCTCCGAAACTTTTTGGAGATAAGTGACACTTACATCCCCACTGGAGTATCATTCGATTACGTAAGGTTTACATTATTCCCATTCTCATTATTGGGAGAAGCAAAGAGGTGGTTGAAAGCTGAGCCACCTAACTCTATCACCACTTGGGATGATCTTGCAAGAAATTTTGTGATACGATTCTTTCCATTTGGGAAAACAGCAAGACTTAGAAGTCAGATTCTAAGTTTTAAACAAAGAGAGGGGGAGAATCTGTATCAAGCTTGGGAAAGATTCAAATCATTGCTAAGGGATTGTCCTCACCATCACCAGTCCAATGATGTGCTGGTGCATACTTTCATAGAGGGTTTGGAATCCCACACAAAAATTTTGCTAGACTCAGTAGCTAGGGGACAAGCACTAGAAAAGACTTATGAGGAGCTGTATACTTTGTTAAATTGTATTTCGCAGGGAAATCCAGAGTGGAATGCGGACTTTTCTAGAGGAGGAACAAGGAAAGCGACAGGAGTTTTGGAAGTGGATGGTTTTACAGCTATCGCTGCATAGATAGTTGCGCTGCAAAATCAAATCAACACCCACTTCAGCAATATGAGCTTGAATCAACCTCAAGCCACAGTTAATGTAGTGCAGAAGGTTTGGTGTGAAGTATGCGGTAGTAATGAACACTCAGCTGAGTGTTGTGGTGCAAATCTAGATTCAGTGAACTTTGTTGGGAATGTATAGAGAAATAATCAATAGTATGGCAACAACTACAACTCGAATTGGAGAAATCATCTGAATTTCTCTTGGGGTAGTAACAGCCATCAAGGGCAGAGTTCGAATCAGGGTGCGCAGAGAAATCAAGGAGGGTAGCAGAACTATCAGACTCAATATAGAGGGAACAATGCACCTCCTCCACCACCCACCAGCATTGAGGAAATGTTTAAAACAATGTTAGCTAACCAAGCTCAATTGCAGGATGATTGTGTGAAATTGGCAGCAGAAGTAAAGAACAACCAGTTAGCTACAAAGGCATTGGAGTACCAGTTCGGACAACTAGATGGAGCTCAAAAAACCAGGCCAAGAGGAGGACTACCGAGGGATACTGACCCAAATCTCAAGCAAGTTAATGCAGTGACCACAAGGAGTGGTTTACAAATCAAGGAGGTGGAACCAGAAAGACCACCTCAGCAGTCAGGAGCAGTGGAAAAAGAGAGGGAACATGAGGATGCGAGGGGGAAGGAGAAGGCAGTTGAAGCAGAAAGAACACCACCCCCGTTCCCTCAAAGATTAAAGAAACACAAGGAGGAAGCTTGTTTCAAAAATTTCATGGAGGTGCTTAAATAGGTACACATTAATTTACCTTTGGTTGATGTTTTGCAGGGAGTGCCTAAATATGCAAAGTATATCAAGTACATCATAGCTAACAAAAGTAGATTGACGGAGTATGCTACGGTAGCGCTTAATGACCCTGGGAGCTTTAAAATTCAAATCACAATTGGGCAAAGTATCCGAGCTCACGGATTATGTGACTTGGGAGCGAGTATTAAATGGATGCCGACATCGGTGTTCAAGAAGTTGGGGCTGGGCAGACCTAGACCAACTACAGTGATCTTGCAATTAGCGGACCGTTCTTTGGCCAGACCAGATGGCATTGTGGAGGACGTGCTGGTGCAAGTGGGCTCCCTTATCTTCCCGGTAGATTTTATTGTTCTGGATTTTGAACTAGATGCGGAAGTCCCATTTATTTTGGGACGTCCTTTCTTGGCAACCGGGAGAGCTCGGATTAATATAGCTGCAAGGCAGCTAACCATGAGGGCACATGACAAAGTGGAGGTATTTGATGTATATAAGGCCACGAAGCTTCCGGCCATATATGAGGATCTTTCAGCAATCCATGTGCTAAATCAAGAAGAAATTCTTCAGATTGTTGAATCTCGAGATCCATTGGAAAGAGCATTGATGAGCTCCGATCATTTCGGAGACAAAGATACTTATGATATGGTGCAAATGTGGAATGAACCACAATGGTATCTCAGGAAGCATGACTTTCAGTCTTTAATGAGGTCCCTAGAACCATTGCCGAAACCATCGATTAAGGAAGCACCAAGACTGGAGTTGTGGCAAGAATATCGAAGTGCCATGTTCTTGGTTAATGGGCAACGTTGTACGCATTACTGGGGTAAGGACGTTATGCGAGAGAAGACGTCCATCACTCTAGAGGATGATTGAGCGTCAATGACATCGAGCCGCGACGGTAAACCAGGCACTGCACGGGAGGCAACCCGTGAAATTGTTGTACTAGATGAGTAGAATTAGTTGAAAAATAAAAGATGGCATGACAGTGAGCCTACCGCATTGGCTCGTGTCACGGAGGAGGGCCTCCGCGGTACCCTCCGTGACACGTTGAGGTATTCTGGATTTTTTTAAAAATTTCTAGAACACCTATGTGATGGCTCCGTGTCACGGAGGGTGTGCTCCGCATTACCCTCCGTGACACGTTGAGGTGTAATTCTCGTCGGGTCACACCGGGTCACCGGGTAACCCATGCGAAAAACACCCTTTAAACCCTGATTCCCCTCTATTTTTCCCCATTTTCGATTCCCTCCTCAACCAACACCCCAAATTCCCACCTCCCCCAACGTGAAACAGACCTAGGCACACGTTTTCTTCAATGTTTCTTCGATTTCATCGGATTAAAGGTATGTTCTTGAACTTAACCTCATTCTTGCTTGAATTTTCGATTTTTGAACATGAGAGATGAGTAAACCATTCCCTAAGTGCAAATTGAGTTTGAATTTATTTAAGTTATGATTGATTGATGTTCATAATATCATTGTGAGTATATGAACTCGATGAATGCATGTTTTATTGAATTTTTGCGAAATTGGTAGCTAGGATTGGAATTTGAATAGGAAGAAACTAAATTTGGTTGAAATGTGAAATTTTTTTTGAGTTATGCATGTTGGGTGATGTGAATGATGTTGTGAATATAGATGAATATGCTAAGTAGACAAGGGAATTTTCGGAAAAATGAAATTAGTGAATTGCATAGGTTGTTGAGAATGAAAATCTCGATGGCGATATCGTATTCGTCGTACGAAGTGTGAGTAGTACATAGTAATTGTTCCATTGAATTATTTGAATGCACTAAGCATGTTGATTGATAAGAATTGTGAAATCGTGAAGGTCTTACCGAATTATTTTAATTGCGACTAAAGACTAAGTGTGGGGTGATTCAATTTAACCCAACCTTAGTCGTAGCTAGTTATGATTTGAATAACATTGGGATTGTATGGTTATGTGTGCAGGAACAATGTTGAGCAGAAAAGATAAAAGAAAGGTAGCATCCACATCGGGCGTCGGCAGAAAAAGGATAAGGTTGGGAACAATAGTTCCAGCAGCACCAGCGGTTCCAAGAGGACAACGCCGACAATACGGAACCTGATGGATGACTAATGAAGGGAAGAAATGGTATGCAAAACACAAAGAAACCAAATACTTCCCGGAAGAGCATATAGCAAGGGAACCGCTGGCACAGGAATTCCCACGGATCGTACACCATATTGACAATGCAAGGCTGAACTTCATTTTCAAAGAGCCCAAGGAGTGTAATCTCCATCTGATTCAGGAGTTCTATGCCAACTTGAACCTGACCCTCCGCAGTCACACTGTCAAGATAATGGGGCAAGTTGTCACTTTTGAGCCCCATCACCTGAATGTTATATTGGGGGCGCGGGACACAGACGCCCATGTACTCTGGCAGCTGAACATAACTCCACCTTATGCGGATATCAGATGCACTCTGTGTGGAGCCCGTTCGACAGCACGATGGAGCATGCACAAGGAGAGGGGCTACCATCAGACACTGCCTTACTCTCAGATGAATAGGGAAGACAAGATCTGGCTAAAAATTATGTGTTCCTGCCTGATCCCGAGGGTGCACATGACTGATGTCACCCGGGATCGAGTATGCTTGGTGTACGCCTTGATGAAAGGGCTTGAGATAAATGTTGGGGAAATAATCATTTCTGCCATGAAGAGAGCCCGCTTGCATCAAGGGCATAGGTATGGGTTCGGTGGTTTTCTTACCACATTCCTGAGGGGCCACGACATCGAGGAGGAGGCCCTAGACTACATCCCACAGATTGACAGGCGCGCCTTGGATGTTACAAAAACCAAGGCACCCGACACTACTCACGGGCCTGTTCTCATACTAGCCGAGCAACATGCTCGGGATGATTAATATATGGCCCACATGTACGAGATGCAGATGCTGCAGTTGCGCATAGGCGGGAGGCCTGCAACGAAGGATGAGCTATGGCAGCTCAAGCTAGATTACCCTTTTGGCGAGAATGCCCGGGCTCTATGCCGAGTGGGGCCAGCTTTTGTGGAGCCTGTAGATGATGATGTCCCCAATGATGAGGAGACCCGCCCTGAGGACTCATATGTTGAGTCCGATGAGGACAACGGGGGCGATTCGGATATGGGTGATGAGGCAACGGCACCTGATGAAAAAATGGAATACTTCGATTGATCAGGGAGTTCCACCACCCACCTTTGTGATATGTTGAATTTTTTGAACGCTGGGGACAGTGTTCGGTTTAAGTGTGGGGTGGGAGTAGTTAGGTGCTAGCTGTTTCGTTGTGGTTTTTGTTTATGTGGATGTGTTGTGTTGTTGTGCCTGTGAAAAATGTGACCCTGTGACTCTTTGTGATGTGCTTTGTAATTAAGTGGTGTTGTAATGAATGTTAAGCTGTTGTGATTGTGTGAGCTGTTGTTGAATGGTTGTTGTGTAAATATTTTTGTTTTCTATCGAAATTATCGAAATTTTTAAAATTTTTCATAAATTTCTTTTATTTTGGGTTTCTCGGCCTTTGTTTTCGGTGATTTTACTGAGAATAGTCCCATTGAACCGAAGTCGTAAATAGTAACCGTTCCCTATGGTGGATGGATGATGACCGTCTTAAGGGAAATGTAGTCGATAGTAGTAGTTCTTTCTTTCTTTCTTTTATTTTCTTTCTGTTGTTTGTTTCCCAAACGTGTCGTTACTTCATGGTTCGGAATTCTTGTTACGTGTTGTACCTGATATTATGATGCAAAGGTGATTCGTATGAAAGCATGAAAATGTGTAAACATATTAGGATACCTAGGCCATAGAGTTTGATTCGGTGTGATTGAGGCTTAATATTGAATTATTGTAATTAGCTGATTGAAGAGTCTGTGAATATGTCTTGAGTTGAGCATGTGCAATGAGTGTGAGGTGAGTTTTCGATTATTCCATGCTATTGTGAAGTGTAGAACTTTCCTGGTGTGTGTACGAAATGAAATGAAGGATGTGTATTGTAGGAAAGGATGTAGGCATTTCTTAGATTAAATCGAAAGTTTTTACATTATCATACCTACCTTGAATGTACATCCTAGTTAGCCCCATTGAGCCTTTAGCCTTTTTTTTCTTTCTTTGAAGAGGTACAAACCGAGCTTAGTCCCTTCTTTTCATTAGCCTTGAATTTTATCCAAAACTCTTAAGCGCTCAAGAAAAACAATTTTCCCACAGTGCAAAGGAGTGAGAAGTGTGAAAAGAAAGGAAAAGCGGAAGTGGTGAAACTTAAAGAAAAGGTCAAAGGTGCACTTGCTAAAATTAAATAAAATAAAGATGTATAACTAATATTGGTTATTAAGTCGAGTGTGCTTAAAGACATGGGAACAAAAACAAGGAGGAAAATTTAAGAAAGAGAAGATGAAGGAAGAAACAAGACCCATAATGATGGTGGGATGTATTGAAAAGCGCTTAAGGAAGCTAGTTGCTATTATTGGTTAGCCCAGTATTTACTAGTTCCTTAGCTTACATTACAACCCGTTAAGTCCTACGTGATCTTACATCATGCGTCCTTATATTAGTGGAGTAATACACTAGAGGCAAGCCTATGGTTCATGACATGATGCATGTGAATTCTTTGGGAGAGAGAGCAAAATCATGTTCATATACCCCTACATGTAATGCTTTGGAAATAATATGATTGAAAAGGGGGAAATTTCTCTTGTGTTGTGAGGGCACATGCTTGACGAGAGATTGAATTTCGTGTCGGATGTCTTGATCAGTTGATTTTCATGCGTTTGCCAAGATCGAGAGTCGATTCTTGAGTTTAGGAGGTCTTAATGTGGTGTATGTCATTATATGGATGAGACCATGCATGTTTTCTTGATGATTTGCTATATTAAATAATCGGTATAGCCGTAGATTGAATTGTCGAGCCAAAGTAGCTATCCGTGGGTGTCAATTGCATGAGATGTGAGAGTATTGTTCGAGGACGAACAAGGTTTTATGTGTGGGGTAAGTGATCTCGGGCAGAATTATATGCCCAAGTGATACTCAAATGCTTCATTTCTTCCTGTTTATCTATCGTTACGTGTGCGTTCTCATGTGATTTGTAGTTAAAATTGAATTTATACTAACCAACATGATTAGTGTTGTTTTGGAGGTACAATGTAATTTTGGAAAGCTAAGATACATGTTGGTAAAAATCGGGAATGGACTTGGAAGCAAGGAGTGGAAAAGGTCAAGGAAGAGCAGCAAAAATAAGGGCTCCGCGATGGAGCCGTGTCACGTTGCCATCGCGGAGGAATTCTGCCTCGGGTGATTTATTTTGGCCAATTTCAGTGAAGGTTCGTGATTGCGCCGTGACACGTTGGCCTGGCTCCGAGTTGCAGGTCATGGCACGCCAAGGAGAAATTGCTGAGGAAGTTGATTCCAGAGAGGGTCCACGTTTGCCCCGTGGCACGGAGGGAGTGCTCCGTGATACACTCCGTGTTACGTTGGTTGTTATTCCGGAAAAGATTCTCACTACTATAAATAGCACACTTAGGTTTATTTTTAAGTATTCTGACTTGGTTGAGCAAGAACGTGGGTTACAGGCAGTTGAGGGGACGAAAATTCTAGGGTTCTTCTCAATCTCTTTCTCGTTTTTCTCAATTGTTTGTATGAATTACACTTATTTGATGATGTTTAATCCACAAATGAGTGGCTAAATTCACTTCTTGCTGTGGTTAAGAACAATTGTAGTGGAATGTAATTGTTGATTAATTTAGTTTTTATTTTTTCTTCAATGGTTGCTCTATCAATTCTTGTTCTTACTGCATTAATGTTTGGCCAATTTTAATGTATATCTAAAAAATCCAATTTTGATTTTGAAAAGAAAAGAAATTGGGAAGTTGTGAATTGGTAGGATATGATCTCTTCTTAGTTTGGGAAAATTGAGAATTGATTTACATTCAGAATAGAAATATATCTGAAAATCTTATTTGTCAATTAAGGAACTCAGTTTTGTATGGCTAGAACATGAAATTCTTTTATCACAGAAATGTAGGTTCATGATTCTTAAGTTGGGTAGGATACGAAAGTTTCAATCCATAAGCAATAATTCTTGACTAGCAACCGAAGGAAAGATTAACTGAATTATATCGATAAATTACTTCCCTGCATGTTCATTTTAACTTCAGCATGCTCATTACTATTGTTCAGACTCACTTTAAAGCTCTGTATTAGATTCGTAGAAATTAGGAAACTCAAACTCTCCAAATATTGTTTAATTGTTTGTCTGCATTCTTAAAGTTATAGTTCATTAACACTTAAGTTAATTATTACCTTAGTTGAGTCCCTGTGGGATCGTTACTTGGCTTACTTAAGCCATTTTACTACTTGTTCGACCACGTGCACTTGCGTGTAGTCACCCCGAAACGCTCGAACAGACTGCATGCCTAGATATCTACTACCAGATTGGGACGCGCGATTGGGGCCGATTCACCATACCACTTGACCCATATTTTCCAAAACCAGTGAGGGAATTATATGCATCATATAGAGCAAGGCGGCAGCTTCTGAAGCATAAGGGCTGCATTGAAGTATTCCCATGCCTAACATCAGTATGGGTGCGAGGGCAAGAGGTGCCCGTAACTCCGGAAATAATCAATTCACTTTATTGGGATGAGCCGATCCCATCACACCCAATATTTTACAAGAAAGTGCAGGACATAGCAAATCAATTCCAATGGGTAGCCAACTTGATTGCAAAAGGTCGACCACAATAGGCTATCTCTGGGGGCCTCATTAAAAGGTGTGATTTAAAATTTGAATCCCGCATGTGGTTAGATTTAGTTTGTGCGAGGCTGATACTCTCTCAGAATACATCGGAAGTCCCAATTGAAGTTTCCATTCTCCTCGCTTGCATAATGGATCATGTACATATCAATGTGGGGGAGATTATTGCTAATCAGTTCAAACAAAGGGAAAAGAAACAAGCCACAACATTGCCATTCCCTAACCTGGTGAGTATGTTATATATGCAAGCTGCTTGTCCTCTATTCCAACCATTGGACAGGACTATGCAGGGTAATAATGTGATTACATTGGACAGCAAAACTGAGAAAGAGGCTCTATACATGAAGCAAGCAAATTATAAAAGGAACATGACTCTGTCACCACCTTCGGCATCCACCCACACAGCAGTCGCTCCGCTCCATACATATGAGTTCCATAGTTCCATGCCTACTGATTTGCTCAACATCGCACAAAGGACCAAACTGCATAAGAGACTAGTTGTGCAGTTAGCCAAGGCTATTCCATCCATAATACAGATTATCATCAAGAAAGCATTGCATCCTGCTAAAGACAAGTTGACAAGCCTATGCTCTATAGTTGACTTCCTTGAAAGGGAATAGGGTACTTTGAGGCAAGAGGTTGCTTCACTCACTACACCTCCATCCATTAGCCAAATAACCCCTTGTGAACCCAAGAGGATGCCCAGCCCGAAGCACCCAGAAGTCCTCTAGATAATTGGTGGGTTGGATACAAAAGTGATTCAGAAATAGTGTCCGATGAGGAAAGCTATCATAGCCAACCTTCTCCACCTCCAATGCACTCGGTTTATGATGTCGATCCTTCCTGGACACCAGTCGGAGTAGCAACAATGTCTTACCATGAGCTTTGCACTCTGCCGGACAATTGGGTGGTGCCAGGCCCCGAGCAACCTATAGCACTCCCACCTGACCCACAACAACCTGCAGCTGAAGAGATAGCTTCTTGGCATTTTGATGCTGCCACATATACTTGGAAGACGTGGCCCAATCACTAACTCAATCAGGAAGCCTCTTTCACCTTTGTGTCTTTTCTTTGGATACATTTGGGGCAATGTCTTATTTAAGTTTGAGGGTAGAATGATTCTTGTTTTTGGGATGTTGAAATTTTTGGGGTGCTGAAAATGCTCTTTGAACTGTGAAATTTTTCATGAAATTACCCAAAGTCTTGTGTCTTTTTTGTCTTTGTAAATAGTAGTGTAGTAATCAAACCTCCAAGGGTTTTCTTTAACCACAGTTCTTTCTCTAGGAGCATTCTTTTGTTTTTTATTTTCTTTGTCGAACCGGGTTGCCATTTACCGATGATAGATTGAGTGGCGACATTCTTAAAGGAAAATGTCATGTTGTTTTGAGTTTCTTATGAAGTTGTTTTGAGAGGCATCACCGAATTTTTTTTTGGTTGAAATGGAGTTTTAAAGTGAGGGCATGAAAATGAAGATAATGAGCAATTGTTGACACAATACAATAGCATTCTTTGTCATACATTGTAAATTCAATGCTTGACTTATGATGTTTGCCTGCTTTGATGTCCTAACTTGAAATCTTATGGACCCTTTAAGGGTGATGCCTGGTGTAGTGAGGAATTTTTGATGAATCTCATGCATGACATTTTTTATAGAACATTTCCCCAAGTGTGATTCAAGGCGAAATCCTAGATGTTGTTGTGCCGAGAACATGAGTTTAGGCTTTTCTTTGTCTAGTCACTTCACCCATATACCCTTATTGAGCATTGATCCTTGTCAGCCAACATCGAGCCTTAGACCGTTTCTTTGGCAACCACATTACAAACCTTAGGACCATTTTTATTACCTCTCTTTGGCACCCATTCTCCCTAAATGCTAGAGACAAGATAGTGATTAAATGAGGCTTTAAGCCTAAGAAAAAGGGAGTGATAAAAACAATGAAAAATAAGGCAAAAGCCTAAGTTTGGGGGTGTGCAAAAAAGGAGAAAATAAGAATTTTAGTTTGAGGTAACACCACATTGTGTCAAAATTCACAAAAGAATGAATCGAAAAGAGAAAAATAGATTGTGTGAACCGTTTCTTCCTCTTGAGGTGATAAGGCTAGTTATGAAAGACAAAGGGGTTATAAGGAGGGTTCTTAAAGAAATGAAAGTCAAAAATAATGGAAGAAGTGAAACAAAGTGAAGTGAGTGGAAGGAGTTGATGTGAGGTATGTTCACAAAAAGCATTAGGGAGGATCTAGTCACTACAACCAAAATTTTCATCCTACCCTTAACCCGAGCCTACATCATCACCCGCAAGCCCTAAATGATTCTAAGTGCAGCTACTCTACATTAGTGTCGAATTACATGAAGGGCAAGCCTATGGGTCAAGTGTGTGCATGGATATTTCTTTTGGGAGAGTGTGTGTGAATGTCTCTTCCAAACAATCCCATGTGTGCATTCAAATGATTACATGATAGAAGAATAGGGATTCTTATTTTGGTGAATGGCAATATTCCTTTTTGAGGACACAAGGGAATTCAGACTTAATGTGGGAATAGGGCATGAGATGTATAAACTCTAAGGAAAGCTTTGAATGTGCACTGATTTTAATTTGAGATGCTATGTGTATTTCATGGTTGATCAATGGCCTTGTTTTACTAAGTGAATCCTTTCATGAACATTGTTGGTAAAAAGTGGTAGCCTATTTGAAACATCTTCATTGTTTTGGTCTTTTGGGGCATTTAATTCTCTTTTTTGGTGAGCTTGGTGAGAAAATTTTTAGGTTGTCATAGTTCAGGTGATTTGTGATGTTTAATTTTGTGTAGAAGTGGCATATTTTTCAATGAATGAGGATCGCATTACTTGAGGACAAGCAATAGTTCAAGTTTGGGGTTTGCTGAGTTGGTAATTTACCAACTCATTAGGCTCTTAAACTTGAGTTTTTTCTTAGTTTTTGAGTTGATTATATGGATTTTATGCCATTTTTTCTTTCGTTTTGTGCATATTCCTAAATGTATAAAAAAGAGCAAAAAATGGAGCAAAAAGAAGGAAGTGAGAACAAATCGGTCGTCCACTGATGAAAATTGGTGAAACGCCGGCCAAAGGCCGATTATCACTACCCGTGAGGAAAAATGCCACCAGCGAATCGCGAGTTGCCATCGGTGACTCGTCAGTCCTGTCTCTGAAAGGCACCCAGTTTTCTGGAAAGAAGCATAAAGATCCAACGGTTCATTGATTAGGATCGGCTAAACGCCGGATAAATTGCCGATGCTCACTGGAGTTGAGTGATCCTCAGGAAAGACACTTGGTGGTTCACGAATGTTAACCGATGAATCGCCGATGCCTCCCCCAATTCCAGAAGGGTGCTCAGGGGTAAATTGTCCAGCACTAAAAAATAGAAAGAAGATCCCTTATTTTTTTGTGATATAAATACCGGATAAAGTACTGTATAGTGAGGATATAGAGAGCAGATCATATCGCATCATTGTCTACTTTATTAGCTTTAGAACCTTCTCTTACCATAGATAAGGAGATTTTAATTGGTAAACTTTGAAAAAGTACTCTTCTCAACCTCTTCTTTTCAATAGTAAGTTATAGCCATTTTTGGAGACTATTTTGTAAATTTGTTTTTACTACTCTTGCTATTAAATTCAATGAAGTTATTGATGAATGTTCTTTTGAATTTCTTAATCATGAGTAGCTAAATCATTAACTAGAGGTGTGTGATGATGAATACATAATTAGAGTAGCTATTGCTAGAGTAATCTTCATATTGTTTAAGTAAGTGTAAATATGTTAGATTCTCTTCAATCTATAAAGGAAGATACATTGATTATGATATGCGTCTGCTTATTCTAGCTTGATTGTTTCTTGTAAACGAATATTAAGTATTGAAAGAGAATTTGATAGTGGGTACGGATGAGAGATTATGATATTGGGCTAGAAATAGCTAAAATTGTAGTCTCATTTCTTATTAGTAGCTAATAGATAGAAATTACTATAGTTGCTAATCCAAATCTAATCGAGTTGATCTAAATCGTGGCTAGAGGTTTGACAAAAATCTAGTATGAGATAGTTATAAGGCTAAGAAGCTGTAATTACCCACTTTCCAAGATTATTTATACTTATTGAACTTATAAGATGACCTAGCATGTCCTGATCTAGTTATATATCATCTACACTACACCTATAGTCTTTCACACTCTTGTTGACACCTTGATGATCTTGTTGTTCTATTCCACTAAATTACCAACTACAATTCCCTGCAAATTTCAATCCCCCCAATTTATTTGTTTTTATGTTAACTCTACATGGTGCAAGCTAACTTCAATTTCTCAACCGACACTTGTAACTATCATTCACTAGTACTTGTGGTATTCAACCTTGACACTCGTCAGGTTACTTGTTTTGATACTTCGACTGTGTATATTCTTTGCACGAAGGATATATTTTAGACGTTATCGGAGGGGGTGTATCTGTTTAATTTGTTCGTCCAAGGATTTTTGATGTTGTGTTTCTTTTCCTTCGGACATACTTTCTAGTAGAACTGGCATGTTTAGGATATTCTTTAACTAGAAGTAATTTAGGAGTACTTAACAACCAATGAACTGCACATGTATGTGATGTTTTGTAGTTTTTGAAAAATAATCCCTTTTAAAAAATTTTTTGATTAGCTCTTTGTGTTAACTGCAAAGCATGACCAATGTGGATCTTTTTATGGAATTTGATAGATTAGCATGATTAACTATAGTATAGTTATGCATGAACCAGATAGGTAGTGTGATGCAATCCTGTACTATGTGTGAGTGAGTTCTTACCTAGTTCGATACTGTGTAGGTGATCTAGAACTTGTCAGGTTAGTCTTTTCATAGGTTAGAGGATAGACAGTTAATAAAGGATCATAGGCCATTTTTGACATAGGTCATTTTTAGCCCAAATTGACTGACCAAATGAAATAAGTATCCCTTGATACAAATATTTGAGCCTAAATAGACCACTTTCTTTGATTAGCCCATTTGCTCCCGACTTATTTATAATAAACCTATTTTAGTTCTAGTCCCTCCTTGGACATTGTGAACCTCAACTTAGGCAAAATGCGTAAGTTGATGGTGGATATTGAAGGGGTGTGTAAGTTGAGTGGGGGAAATATAAGGAGTAAAGTTAATTAATAAAAAGTAGGTATGGTGTGAGAAAAAGAAAAAAACAAGAAATAGAATAGAAAATTTTTAAAGTAAAAGAAAAGAGAAGAAAAAAGATAAAAAGTGAAAAACAAACCACATCCACAAGTTGAAAGTTGAATAAAATGGAGAAAGGGAGAAACAAATAGAAAAGAGTAGAAGTGAAGCCACGAGTTATGCAATGCCAAGGAGGGAAAGTCACTATTGTCCATATTTACCACACCTTTCCCCAAGCCGGCATTGCAAGCCAATGAAAGTCCTATACTGATCCTAAATTGTCTGTCTGAGAAGTCAGAGTAGAGAAAATAAGGGCAAGCTTATAGTATCACCTGTGCAGTATATAAACTTATTTTTTAGAGCGGGAGCTTTGCTTGATAGTACTGATTTCTAATATACATATCATTGTGTGTGTTTGAACTTCGATTTTTGTAAGGATGCATGGGTTGTATTACAGACTGTCACTTGTTTGTGTAAATGGAATTAGTGGTTGCTTAGTTTTCTCTTAATAGTTTAACGCCATGTCTAGATCCCTTTGCATCATGAGTTGTAGTTGCACGTGTACACAACAATCCTGATTTTGAGTGTTTGAAAGAATAGGGGGTCAATACTTGATGGTGGTCATTTGTGCAGATTTTGATATTATTGATTGTAGGTATGTTTTACTTTTTATTTAAGCGTCGTGTGTGTAGTACTATTTTTATTTTCCTGAGGACATGTAAAATATCTAATTTGAGGGTGTTGATGTGTCAGAGTTTTATGGCACTTTCGTCGCTTAAAACATAGGAAAAATGCTTGGTCTTAGGTATGTTTATATGGATATGAGGTTCTTTTACTCTGTTTTTAGAGAAATCAGGTCTGGGAGTTGGATTTTGAAAATGAGATGAAGAGTGCAGGATATGGCTAAATCAATGTCACAGTACGAGCCGTACCTAACACCTGTAGCTGAACATTATAGAAAATGCATAATTGTAAAGTCGACATATGACTGATAGTATGAATCATACTATCTAGGTGTGAGCCATACTGAGTGTCCGTAACATGAGATTTAGAGGATGTGCATTTGCAGAATCCATTGGACGAGCAGTGGCCATGGGTCGTGATAGTATGGTACGAACCATACTGACAGAATCATGGTGAGATTGAAAGGATAGGACACTTTGCATACTCAGGACATGAAAGGATTGCATGGGTCGTACCAGCATGGTACGAGTAGTGAAGGACCCATATAAGAATCATTTGAGATGCCAGATCGCTGAAGTTCAGACCATGATAGGTTCCTATGACTCATAGTAAAATTGTATGTGTTGTACCAACCTCTAGTATCTGATAAGAATAGAAGCTACTGACTCATACTACGAAAGCATACCACGACTTAGAGCCGTATGCTACGACTCGTAGGTTGTCTCGATGGAAGAATCCATGTTAATTTAGGATAGATTTCATTAATTATATAAATACTTTTAGGTTATTTTCCTAAACATAACTGATACTTTTTCATTGTAATTGTGATTTTTGAGTTTCGTAACACGACTTGGAGAAGAAATACATGAAAACCTTGAGAAACGTTATCATTGTTCTTGATTTTATTTTATTTTGCAATTGATCATTGGGTTTTTTTTCCATCAATATTTTCAGTGTCTAATTACGTTTTCTTCTTTGAATTCTGATTTCGTTCTAACAATCATGAGTAGCTAAATACTTCACAACTAGGATTGTGGGAACCATGATGGAATAAAACTAGGATTAACACTGGGTGATTCTAAACCAATATGGATGGTTGTATTGTTCTTTTCTTTATGATTAATGTTTCTTAATGGTGGAAAATGTTAGAACTAGCCTGAATTCTTTTCTTACTTAAACCTAGTGAAGTAGAGATTAGGTAAAGAGAAAAACAAAAAGCCTTAAAATTAAGTTTCATCTAATAACTTAAGCTACAATAGTAGGAAAGTTAATTTGGAGTTATAGATAAAGGTTAAAGTGCAATCGCTCACGAGACCTAACCCGGTGATTTAGTATAGTCAGCTAATAGGATTGGATCAGCTGTTTGGATGAACATAGTTTATCAGTTTTAAAGGCTAAGTATTGGGATAGATCATGAGTATAATAATCTGGCCTAGTTAAGAAGCCATGGGGAACACATACCTAGTTAATTGCATAACTTTGATCACAATACCAGTTCATAATATTGTTACTAGACTATTTCTCTTAAAACCCCATTTTAGTAAATAATTGAACTAAAAGCCTAAATAGTAGCATTAATATATATCTTGACCATATTCCCTATGCGATTGCCCCCAACCATAGTTGTGTTCTTTATTGACCATAACCGTGTTAGACTTCTTTAGAGGTGTAATTTGAGAGTTATTAAGGAAAACTCAATGAGGTTCAAGTGATCATCCCAACAACCCTTGAAATTGATCATGCAAGCTCTCAACATGTCCTCTAATGTTTGAATAGTCTGGTTAGCCTGACCGTATCTATGGGTGAAAAGCTGTGTTAAGCTTCACCTGAGTACCAAGACTCTTTTGAAATAATCTCCAAAACTTTGAGGTAAAATGAGTACCCTTAATAGAAATGATGGAAAAAGGGACCCCATGCAACTTGATAACACTCGACTATAAATTCTAGCATGGTCATCGGCTGAATCTGTGGTCTTAACTGGAAGAAAATGTGTTGACTTAGTCATTCGGTCTAAACTAACCCATATAGAGTCATGTTGTCGGTGTGTACAAGGCAAACCTATAATGAATTCCATATTTATCTCTTCCAACTTTGATGTAGGAATACTGATATCTTGTAGCATATCTCCCGGCCTCTTATGCTCAACCTTCAGCCATTGGAAATTTGGACACTTAGCCTCAAGTGCGGCAATGTCCTTCGTCATGCCATTCCACCAATAGACTTCCCGTAGATCACGGTACATCATGGTGGCACTTGGATGGTGATGAGTTGGTAATTTACCAACTCATTAGGATTTTAAGCATGAGATTTTTCTTTGTTTTCAACTCATTTAGGAAGGTTTTATGCCCTTTCTCTTTGATTTTATAGGTATTGAACTTAAATAAGGAAAGTAGAGGAATTGAACTAAAAAGCAAAGTTGTAGAAGAAGAAGACCTGCGATTCGCATGTTCCATGTAGAGTCACACTAGTCGGAAGCTAAAGAGAACCTGCGTACCCTAGAAAGCACCTAATTTTCTCTGACCATGAGCTGCGAGAGACTCGCGTCTCACAGATGGGCACTTGCAAAACATAGGTGCTGCGCAAGTGAGCTTTATGCTGAAAAGGGTAAAATTGTCTATCTCTAGCATAAAGATACTTTGGATGCTTCTAAGGGCAAAAATGGGAATCTGTGCAGAAGGAAAAGGAGTAGCACTTCCCTAATTTGTATACCCCCATGATATTAGGAAAAGGAGAACTTTTTGAATACCATATTGTAGAGAGCGAAAGATAGAGAGAAGTGAGAGCGTTTCTTTCTTCTTCTTCAAGTTGCTAGGGAATAACCCACCATTGAAGCACATTTTGAAGCTTAAGTTTTCTATTCAATGATGAATGTTTATGAACCATTATTTGGTATAATCTTCTTATCTTCATTCATGAGTAGCTAATTTTATTGCAAGGGGTGTGTGCTTGATAGGGGTTTAGAATGGATTGGGTTTTGTTGCTGTAGTGTTAAAATTATTTGCATGAATCTATTGCTTTCTCAAAATTTCAATTGAAATATATATGATTCCAAACCTAAAATTTGTCTATTTATCTTTCTTTTGATTGAGAAAGAGAAGTAGGATTTGGGTGAGACAGCATTAGTGGGGAATTGAGTTTTGAAGGTGTGGGGTTGGGCTAGAGATAAGCAAGACCTATTTTCATAACTCATTCAAGAGTTAAGGCTAGAAATAGCTTAGCTATTCTCTAAGTTAATATGGCTAATGTTTTACATGACCTTGGGGTTTGAGAGAACCAAAGTAAAATGTACCCAAGTGGTTGAGAAACATCGGGTGCAGCCTTGTCCATGGCTATTCATGCTTGTAATTGGTTTTTAAAACTTATCAATGAACCCCAATCCTATCGATGTCCCGTCAATAGCACATCCCTAGTACTTTCTCTCATTATTGCTTCAATTCACATTTGCCCTGTGTTGTATTACTTTTAGAGTCATTTAGTGATTTGTTTTCTCCCAAATTTATTTTGCAAGTTCTTGTACAATGATGCTAGTTAGTTCTGATTGATTTACAACTAGTAGAAATCATTCCCCATTCCTTGTGTATTCAACCCTCACGTATAGTTAGGTAAATTATATTTTATACGACCATGTACACTCTTACTTTGAGGAGTGGATTTGGACGTTATCAATTTTGGCGCCGTTGTCGTGGAGTGCGCATTAATAGGCTAGAGTTGTTTTCTAATTTAAACTAGTCAAGAATCTTGTGTGTATTTACATTAGTTGTTATTTTTGCTGCTTGCTTAGGTTGAACTTCATGAGCCAAGACTCTCAAGTAGGTTCTGTGGATGGCCACATGGACCAGGATGATGATGAGTCGATGTTTCCAGACATAGCTGGTTCTATTTGCCTACCACCTATGATAGGGAATGTTGTCTTTCATGTGACAAACACTATGCTACACTTGTTGCAAATGAAGGTATTATTCAGAGGGAAACAAAGTGAAGATGCTAATAGATACCTTTGCAATTTTCTCGAAATCTGCCAACCATTTAATATTACCAATATCAGCCAAGAGTTATTTCAGCTGAGGCTTTTCCAATCTCATTAACGGGGGAAGCTACTGTTTGGTTAGAAGAGTTGTCCCCTGGATCAATCACTTCATGGCAGGAGCTGACAGAGGCCTTTATGGATAGATTCTTCCCTCTTCATGGATACTTCAATTGAGGTTCGAGATTACTAATTTTAGACAACTTCTAGGAGATCCACTGCATGAGGTTCGTCTTTGCTTAAACACGAAGGTTGCTATATGCCCCAACCATGGTTTGTTGGATAGAATCTTACTTCAAAGCTTCTATTGTTCCCTTGACTCGACCAAGAAGTCGCTGCCCAACAACCTTGCTAGCGGGTGCCTTATGGACAAAACATGCAAAATGACAAAAGGTATTCTTGATTGCATGATCACAAATAGAGAATGACACACTAAAGACACCGAGGTGTCTCCATGTGTTGCCAATTTCAACCTTGTAACCGCTGAAGTGAGAAGGCGTGATGAGGAATGAGATGAAACCTTGGAAAAGATGATGACCCTCCTTGAAGTAATGAGTAAACATGGTATGGGGTCTGGAGCCAAAGTGTGAATGTAGTAGGGACCTAAGGGCATGGTCAATATGAGGAATATGGTTCACCTCCTAGATATAACGAGGAATATCAATACATGATGGGTCAAATAGGGGGTTCTCATCATTTATACAAAGGTACCAACCAAGGACCTTTGCACCCTTGTGATAATAATGAAGGTTGGCAAAAACATGAAAATCAAGGTTGGAATGATAGAAATGATAGATGGGGAAGTCGGGAGAAAAATTGTGAGGGGTATTATAGAAGCTCAAATCCATACATGCCTCTTCCCAAAGCGGATACGACCCAAATGCAACAAATGGTAAGTGATGTTGGCATTTTAAAACTTAAGGAGATGTAGGCTAGGGTGTTGAAAAGAGTAGAGTCCACTGATAGTGGAGTGAAGGAATTAAAAAGGGAGGCGTTTAACTTTTCCCATAAAAGTGAGCTCCCACTCGGCCTCCATCAAGCATTTAGAGTCTCAAATGACCCATCTCTTAACCCAAATGAACCCTCAGATGAAAGGAACCCTCCTGGGTGATACTATACCTAATTCGAAGAAGGATAATCATTGCATGACTATTGTTATGAGGAACGAAAAAGTTGTAGTTGATGCGGGTGTTAAGGCAAAGAATGTTATTGATCCGAAAGTATGTGATGAAGTGAGTGATACGGTGCCACTAGCACCAATTTATGATGAAAAGGAGAAAGAACTAGAGGAGTAAGGATAATAAGTTTCTCATGAGAATTTGGCTACTGAGAAAGAGCGTGAGGTGCCTCTTAATACAAAAGACCAAGAGCCTAGACTTTCAACCCCATACCCTCAATGGTTGGCTAAAAACAAGAAGGACAATCAATTTCAAAAATTCATTGACATGTTCAGTAACTTGTCTATAAGTATATTGCTTGTGGATGCATTGCTCCAAATTCCAAGCTATACCAAATTAATGAAGGAGCTATTGAAAAAGAAGAAGATTATGGATGCGGGCATAGTGGAGGTGTCGTAACATTGTAGTGCCATGATGGCCAGTAATCTTGCGCCCAAAAGAGAGGACCAAAGGCATTCACCATTCCTTGCACCATCAGAGTGTGCATGTTCAACAAAGCGCTATGTGATCTCGAAGCAAGTACCAACCTAATTCCTTTCATGACCTTTACAAAGTAAGGATTGGGGAGTCCTAAGTCGACAAATATGAGGCTATTAATCGCAAATTGCTCTATCAAGTGCCCCGTAGGAGTTTTTGAGAATGTCTTAGTTCGTGTGGATAAGTTCATAGTTCCAGCTGACTTTGTCATGCTAGATTGTGACTTAGATGTTGAGGTGCCCATCATATTGGGGTGACCATTATTTTAAATGGGGAAAGCGCTAGTTAATGTAGAGCTAGGGGAGTTAAAGTTTAGTGTTGGTGGCGAGGAAGTCACCTTCAATGTGTGTCAACCAATGAAGCTCTGTGATGAATGCAAGGTGATTGTGGTCGTTGACGAAGATGAGGAGCAAGGGAATGATTGTGAGGATGAAGTTTATGAGGAGCATAATCCTCCTAATCAGTGATGCTTAGTGGTTAATCCATCGAGCCATGACGTTAAATAAGGCGCTTCTTGGGATGCAACCAAAGTGTTCTTGAATTCAAGTGTTTTTCTAATGTTTTTGTTGTTTTTGGTTTTGTAGGATGATTGGATAAAAGACTAAGTGAAGTAAAAATAGGGGACAAGCTACTTAAGACCTGCAAAAAGCAGGTGCTAAAGCGCAAGACTCAGTGCGGATGCCAGAAGGAACCAGAAGTTGGACAAAATTGAAGAGTTTCTGTGCCTCACCTGTGAAACACAAGTATCAACCTGCGAAATGTAGGTAAGACATATAGTCAGGCAAAAATACCTGGAAAATTATAGGAAAAAAGGTGATGACTTGTGAGAGACCTGTATAATGTAGGTGCAAACCCACGAAACGCACACCTATTGCAGGTATACAGTAGTGAACTGGACAAGAGAGAGGCCACCTACGCTTGGACTTGTGGTTCATAGGTGCCCTCCTGTAGTTGCAGGTCTACTACAAGCACATCTATGAGGTACATTTAATATTTTTGAATGATCCATTAACTAAAACTAACCAATGGCCAACCCAAACCCTTTAAACTTCTCCCACATTTCCCAAAATCCCACTTTCATCACCTTTTTCTCTTCCCTAAAACCTATCTGCCAACCACTTCTTCTTCTCCCATTAAATCAATCTATTCCTACCATAAAATCCACCAATCCATTTTCCATCCCACCACCTATAAATTCAATCCTCCTTCACCAATTTCTACCATCACTCACTACTCTCTCTAACAAAGCACAAGAAGTTTAAGTTTTGGGTTGGCTATTTGGAAAGAAAATTTCCAAATTCTCAATTTCATTTGTTGTCTTTTCTCATTTGCTATGTGTGCTTATCATTCTTATTCTCCATGATTCCTTATGATTGTAGTACAAAAGTGTAATGACCCGTATGTCATTACGTGGGGGGAAATTGACTTATACGGCGTTCGTGTGGACATCTTTACTGCTCACAAGAACCTCCAATATATTTTTGAACAGAAAGAGTTGAACTTGCGATAACATCATTGGCTTGAGTTGCAGAAAGATTATGATATAGATATATTGTATCATCCAGGGAAGGCTAACATTTAGCTGATGCCCTTTGCCGCAAATCCATGGGTAGCTTATCATACTTGGGGCAAGAAAAGAGAGAATTAGCTGGAGAGCTGCACCAGCTAGCCAATTTAGGAGTTCAATTTATGAACTTAGATGATAGTGGGGTTTTGATCTAGAATACTATAGTATCATCTCTAGTTGTGGAGGTAAATGTGTGATAGTATAAAGACCCTACCCTAATATTTCTCAGAGGCAAGGCTTAGTAGGAAGAGTTATTGTCCTTCAAAATAATAGGAGATAGAGTCTTGAGATTCAGAGGTCGACTCCACACTCCAGATGTGGCAGGGCTTCGCCAACGCATTATAGCAAAGGGGATGTAGAAAGATATTCCCGAGTTGATAGCATAGTGTCCCAATTGCTGGCAAGTAAAAGTTGAACATCAGAAACCTGGCGGGCTGACTCAGGAGATAGTTTTGACTATGTGGAAGTGGGAAGCAATCAATATGGATTTTGTTACGGGTTTACTAATGAGTTGGTAATTTACCAATTCACCAGGCTCTTAAAAATGAGTGTCTGCTTAGTTTTCAAGTCATATAGGTGGATTTTATGCCTTTTCTCCTTGATCTTTGTAGGTACTTAACTTGAATGGACAAAAGCATGAAATTGATAAAAAAAACATGAAAATAGAGTTGAGGATCGGCGCTCTACCAGAGGACACTGGCAAAATGATGGTTGATCGCGGTTGTCTACTGTGCTGGGAATGGATGGAGACTGGTGGACCACAAATCAGAACCGGAAAACCATCGGTGCCAATGCCATAGTGATCAAGAACTTAATGGCCATCAGGTGTGACCAAATGGCTGTCTGTGGATCAGCATCGGTGAATCATCGGTGCCAATGCCGAAGCATTCACAATCTCACTGTCCTTCCACTGTGACTGACTGGCAGCCTGCGGATTAGCACCGGTGAATTGAAAGTGACGCCCACCAGAAAGGGTTAAAAACATCAAGAACGGAAAAAGAGAAGCAAATCTTTATTTTTATATATCTCAAAAAGGAATTGAACATTCCAATATTCCATATATGATTTTCATTATTCTATTACCATTATATTGAAGTAGAGAGAGGTAGAGAGAGAAATAATTTTCTTCTTCTTCTATAAGGTGGAAACTCCATTGGAGTTCAAACTCTTGCTGAAATTTTCTTACTCAAGTTGTGAATGGATATTAAATTTTTATTGAATGCAATGTCTCTTTCTACTTCCATGAATAGCTAAATTTCTTGCTAGGGTGTGTTAATGATTGGGGTTGATTTGAATTAGGTACTGTATATTTGATCTTAGATTTAATCTATTAGTATAATTTTTGTATTTCCTCTGAGTTTTAAGCTTAACACTCATAGCTGCAAATGTGAGTTGAATTTACTTACTTCAATTTTGCTTGAAAAAAGAATTTGAAGTATGGGTGAGGAAACACGAATGGGTAATTGGGTGTTGATTATGTGGGGTTGGGCTAGATATAGACAAAACCCATTATCATATACCTATTGAGAATCTAAGCTAGAAATAGTTAATCCACACCCATGTTGATGTGATTCTTGTGAAAAGAACATTGGGGTATGAAAAAACCCTAGGTTAATGCAACTAATAGGTTGATAAACTTAGGATGCTACAATGACTACAACTAATTATACTATTGAGTAATTCTAGGACCTTTTAGCAATCCCAATTCGAAGACACCCTTATCAATATCACACCCCTAGTCGTTTCTCCTTTGGTGATTTCTATGCTTTACCTCTATTTTCGTGATAGAATTCCTCGCTTAACTCAAAATTTGCATTTCCCCCAATTTGTAATTCATTGATTTTGAAACACTAATATGAATTACTTCAATTTAATAGATAATTCTTATGTGATCGTGTAACACCCCGAAAGTTTCTAACTTCAAACTCCAGAATTAAAGAAATTATTTAGCAGGGAAGTGGAAATTTCTCCTTAGAATGAATCATCGTATGACTTTTTAGGTGACCCAATGGGTCGTGGTCAGACCCGTGAGGAGCAGTCAAGAGGTGCAGCAAGGTCCAGTGACCACAGACAACCTGAAGAGTCATCGTTTCAAGTAACAACTCGTTAGGGCAGTCGTGGGAAGGAGGAGCAGGTATTGTGGACTTTTGTGGAAATGGGAGGAATCACATCTCGTTAATATGGACAACGATCAAAGTCAGTTGTCAGCAAATTTGAGAAGAATTTTGAGAAATCATCCAATGCACTTGGCTACTGGGCACCACGAGTCGTTGCCAAACCCACGACTCATGGAGTGCCTTGTGAGGACTAGTAGCATGACTTTTCCTACAAATTTTCAAGGGTGTTTTCATAAAATCTTATACTTCTAACTCCTCAACTACGTCATTTTGAGTAGTATATGGGCTGTTTTAAGGGTTTCTTCTAGCCTAATCCCTCATTCTATCAAGATACCCTCTCAAATTCTTCTTCCTCCCCTCTCTCAAGACTCAAGGATTCAATTAGGGTTCTTCAAAGGCTTCAAGGGTTGAGTTTGAGTAGGGATTTCTCCGATTCAGGTATGTGTATTTTTCAACAAGGACATCCTTCCATACTTGTGCCCCAAACTTTTTATTAAAATCCCAAATCTCTAGTTCTAGAAAAGCATGGTTTAGGGTTTCGATTTATGGATGATTTTCTTCTATGTCTTCTAAAAATTTTAAAACCCATTATGATTAACAATCATGTATACTTATGGGATTACTTTCAATATCTCGAATTATGTACTTGATATGAGAAATGCATGATTTTAGAATTTTCACCATGCAATAGCCTAGAACTTCGAATGGGATTTTGTAATTATTCACATGCTCTTATCTTGAACTTGTATCCATGTATAAAGTATATGAAGATTGTATGAATTCTCTTAAACCTAGAATATATGATTGAATAGATATGTTGAGATACAATTAGAACTCATGGGCTTTGACCAATGTGATGCATGTGCATGTTTACTATGATATGGATGTAAATGCTTTGGGTATGAGTTGAACCTATGGAAATAGCATGATTATCGAATTTTCATCATGATTTAGAGTAAATTTCGAAATGGGGTTTCATGAAATATTTATATTCTTTCCCTATGACCTCATTGTACATGTTCAAGGTATGAGTTGGTTATATGGGTTTTCCGTAAATCTAGAATATATTATTTAATGTATACATGTTAAAGTATGAATTTTACCTAGCTATCTTACATGAATCTAAGATATACATCATACTCTATGAACACGGTATTTGGATATTGTGGAGCTATGTAAAGTATGATCTGATCCTATAGATGTTTCATGAATGTAAAATGGGTTGTTTAAATAATGATTCGAGACTATGATTATATGAACTATGATAATAAAGCATGAGAATGATACTTCAGACTTGTGGGCTTGTTTTAGTAGAAAGTAACCTAATCACACTCTAAATGAATTCAATATGATGTAATTAGTTGAATGCTCATGTCTCTGATTAGCTAAAGTAATTTAGACTAGACGAATGACATTAGATTAGTGCTCTCCATGTTCTAGTCTGTCGGGGCTCTCCTTAATTGATAATGTTTCCGTTAGTCATTCGGGACTCTCATTATCTGAGAATGTTTCCCTTAGTCTGTCGGGACACTCCATAGCTAAGAATGTTTCCCTTAGTCAATCAATGACTCTTTATATCAGAGAATGTTCTCCCTTAGACAATCATGGCCTCTCCGTAGCAGAGAACGTCTCCCTTCGACAGTCAGGGACTCTCTATGATATCAGTCATGGCTTCGATTCTCAGTATTTTTTTAGTATATAACCTTTGTGCATCAGATGATTATACTTCAGTAAATGTTTTCAAATAAAATTTTCATGTTAATATATATATATATATATATATATATATATATATATATATGTATGTATGTATCTCAAACAAGGATGTTGTATCTCTGTTCAGTTATACATCCTATAATGTGTTCAATTTACTTTCTTCATGTATACTTGTATGTTTTAGTTTATTTACGCTTCAGGCATACTCAGTACAATCCAAGTACTTACCGCATACTTTATGTGTTATATCATTTTATGATGTAGATTCAGGTTTCCAGACTTAGCCACGTGGTTAGATATGCTCCATTCCACCTCAGCTGCTTGGGGTGAGTCCTCGTCTCCCGAGGACGTGATCTATGTTTCTATTTCATTATGTTTCCCAGCAGCTCATCGGTTTAGTAGAGGCTTTTAGACTTGTATAGACAAGTTCAACTTTGTATTAGAGTTTTTCTTACATGTTTTCTTATGGTTTTTAATTAGACTCTTTTAGTAGCTTCCACTTAGTTATGATTCTGTTAGTCCTTATTCTGATAGTGTTATGCTATGATCATGCCATGGGTCGACTTAGAGCCTATCATGGTTCCTTGTCCTGTGTTTTGATCTCGGCCTATGTTCAGGTCATGAAAAACTCGGTATCATAGCAAAGGTTTAGAGTGTCTTAGGGTGCCTGAAAGCTGCATTAAGTAGAGTCTTTTTCATAGGTGTGAAGCGTGCTAGACTTATGACGAATAGGCTACAAGATGTTTTAGGAATGTTCCCTTTTTTCATGATTCTTATTGTGCGTAGAGTATGAAACTCTAATAGTTCCTCTCCTGACTCATGCTTTATGCGTTCGTAGATTATGCCTCCCAGATGAGCGATGGAAGAAGGAAGGGTAATGGGCACCGGCAAGCACCACCAGCCACGGCGAACCCGATGGACTACCATGTTACTCATGCCGAGTTCAGGGTAGCCTTCCATATGTTGGCGCAGGCCATGACCGCCCAGATTACTCAGCAAGCGATGGCTCGTGTTCCCCAGAATGACAATGTAGCGGCAACAAGGGTAAGGGATATCCTTCGGATGAACCCACTCGAATTCCAAGGGTCAAGGTTGGACAAGGATCGATATGAGTTCTCGGAGGAGATCCAGAAGATCATCCAAATCATGAAGGTGATGGGAACTAAGAGCATAGACTAAGCCTCCTACCAGTAGAAAGGAGTCGCTTATATATGGTTTTTCTAGTTGAAAGATAGTCGGGGAGATGGAGCAGCCCTTGTAAGTTGGGAGGAGTTTATGATGGCTTTTTTTGATAGGTTTTTCCGTAGGGAGTTGAGGGAAGCAAAAGAGGCAGAGTGCATCAACTTGAAGTAAAACAACATGACTGTCTAGGAATATATGCTGGAGTTTACCCGGTTGTCCAAGTATGCACTGGTGGTGGGAGCTGACCAGAGAACTCGTGTGAGGAGGTTCATTAATGGAGTGTAAAACTCCTTGGTAAAAGAGTATAGGATGGCCATGTTGCACAAGGACATAGACTTTCCACGATTGATGATATTCACTCAACAAATAGAAGGAGAACAGGTGAAGGAAAAAGAGAGAGAGGCCAAGAGAGCTAGGACTGGAGATTTGGAGTTCTCCCTACAGAGGACGCGTGGTGGGCACTTCTCATTCTACCAACTGAAATCATCAGCCCCAGCACCTTCGACAACTAGTGTTCCGTATAAACTCAAGGTAAGGGAGATTACGTACGCATTGTGTTTGAGTTGTGGGAAACACCATTTGGGAGAATCCATGGTCAGCTCAGATACTTGTTTCTTGTGCGGTAAGTTGGTTCATAGGCACTGAGATAGCGCAGCAGCTATGTGAGGTGAGAGTAGAGCCTCAGCCACCTCTTCAGTAGCTCAGATAGCCCGTCCATTTCAGCAGATGCATTATATAGCGCAGGTGGAGAATAATGTCGAAACTGCTCCTACACCTTGGCAGCACATCAGGAAAAGGGAAAGTCACCTAGAAGTAGTCCGAGGTGTGTTATGAATTTCTTGTGTTCCTCTTTGCATGTTGCTAACCCCAGAACCCAATATTGAATAAGAAGCTCTATGACATTTGTTGAGAAGAGATTGTCGGTATGTGATATAAATAGTTGTGAGTATAAGTCTTGCAATGAATGTTAGAGGTGAAGGAGAAGCTAGGATTTAGTGATTTAGCCCCGACCTTGAGAATGATTCAAGAGCCTTAGAATGATGGCTTTAAGCTAAGGGGAAGATGGTAAGCATGTGAGACAAGACATATCTTGAGTATGCTAGAAGGGGAGTTCCAGCCCTATCAGTTGCGGTACGTCAATCCCTTCAGGCTCAGATAACCTCTGTTGTATTTCAGTTGAAGCTACGCTCTACCTATCCCTATATTCAAACTTCTAGAATTTCTAAGTAACTTCTTCAGACAGCGATGCAGTCTTACTCTATAAATCCTTAAGGCTCATCTTCGTGCTATGAACTAGCTATGTGTGCTAACTCATGTCTTCTAGTATGTTCAGCTCGAAGTTAGTCTTTAGAAGTTGCTTTACCAGCTCAGCAAGTTAGGCTACCTCATGTATGTACTAAGTTTTAGATGTCATGAATGATTCATGCTCATGAGTTCCTTACCTTCAGTATAGAGATGTAAGATTATCCCGAAGTCAGATACTCCATCAGTTTCAGTTGTGAATGTTCAAGTATTTGGGATATCAGTTCCTTCCCCAGTTTTCAGCGTGTTTAGCCTACATTCGAGGAAGAATATTCCCAAGGGGGCGATATTGTCACACCCCTAAAGTTTCTACAACTAGACTCCAGACTTAAAGAAAGAATTCAGAAGTGAAGTTGAAATTTCACCTCAAAACGAGTCATGTTATGACTTGTTAGGTGACCCAATGGGCTGAGGTTAGACCTGTGAGAAGCAATCAAAAGCTGCAGCAAGGTCCAGTGACCATAGACGACCTGACGAGTCGTCGTGTCAGGTAACGAATCATCAGGGTAGTCATGGGAAGGAGGAGTAGGTATTGTGGGCTTCAGTGGCAATGGGAGGAATCACAAGTCGTTAAGATGGACAATGACTTGTGAAGTCAGTCATCGGTAGATCTATGAAGAATTCTTTTAAATCGTCCAGTGCACTCCATGACTAGGCACCACGAGTCGTTGCCAACCCCACGACTATGGAGTACCTCGTGAGGACTAGCAGCATGACTTTTGCTATGAGTTTTCAAGGGTGTTTTCATAAAATCCTATGCTTCTAACTCCTCAACTACATCGTTTTGAGTAGTGTATGGGATGTTTTAAGGGTTTCTTCTAGCCTAATCCCTCATTCTTGCAAGATACCCTCTCAAACTCTTCTTCCTCCCCTCTCTCAAGACTCAAGGATATAACTAGGGTTCTTCAAAGGCTTCAAGGGTTGAGTTTAAGTGGGGATTTCTCCTATTCAAGTATGTGGGTTTTTCAACAAGGACATCCTTCCATCATTATGCCCCAAACTTTTTATAAAAAAACCCAAATCTCTTGTTCTAGAAAAGCATGCTTTAGAGTTTAAATTTATAGAAGATTTTCTTCTACGCCTTCTATGAATTTTAAAACCCATTATGATTAACAATCATGTATGCTTATGGGATTACTTTCAATATCTCAGATTATGTACTTAATATAAGAAATGAATGATTTTAGAATTTTCACCATGCAATAGCCTAGAACTTCGAATGTGATTTCATAATTATTCACATGCTCTTATCATGAACTTATATCCATGTCTAATGTATATGAAAATCGTATTAATTCTCTTAAACCTAGAATATATGATTGAATAGATATGTTGAGATACAATTAGATCTCATGGGCTTTGACCAATGTGAAGTATGTGCATGTTTTCACTATGATATCGATGCAAATGTTTTGGGTATGAGTTGAACCAATGGAGATGGCATGATTATCGAATTTTCATCATGATTTAGAGTAAATTTAAAAATGGGATTTCATGAATATTCATATGATTTCACCATGATCTCATTGTACATGTTCAAGGTATGAGTTGGTTATATGCTTTTTCAATAAGTCTAGACTAAATGAATTAATGTAATCATGTTAAAGTATGAATTTTACCTAGCTATCTTACATGAATCTAACATATACATCATACTCTATTAACGCGGGATTGGATATTGTGGAGCTATGTAAAGTATGATATGATCCTATAGATGTTTCATGAATCTAAAATGGGTGGTTTAAATAATGATTCGGGACTATGATGATATGATTTATGATAATGAAGCATGAGAATGATCCTTTATACTTTTGGACTTGTTTTAGTATGAAGTAACCTAATCAGACTCTAAATGAAATCAATATGATGTAATTAGTTGAATGCTCATGTCTCTGATTAGCTGAAGTAATTTAGACTAGACGAATGACATCGGATTAGTGCTCTTCATGTTCTTGTCTGTCGGGGCTCTCCTTATTTTATAATGTTTCCCTTAGTCATTCGGGACTCTCATTAGATGAGAATGTTTCCCTTAGTCTGTCGGGACTCTCCTTACCTAAGAATGTTTCCCTTAGTCAGTCAGTGACTCTTTATATCAGAGAATGTTCTCCCTTAGACAATCATGGACTCTACGTAGCAGAGAACATCTCCCTTCGATAGTTAGGGACTCTCTATGATATCAGTCATGGCTTCGATTCTCAGTATTTTTTCAGTATATAACCTTTGTGCATCAGATGATTATACTTCAGTAAATGTTTTCAAATAAAATTTTCATGTGTGTGTGTGTGTGTGTGTGTGTGTGTGTGTGTGTGTATCTTAGACAAGGTTGTTGTATCTCCATTCGATTATATGTCTAGTAATGTGTTCAGTTTACTTTCTTCTTGTATACTTGCATGCTTTAGTTTTTTACGCCTCCTACATACTCAGTACATTCCAAGTACTGACCGCATACTTTATATTCATTATCATTTCATTATATAGATTCAGGTTTCCAGACTTAGCCACGTAGTTAGATACGCTCCATTCCCACCTCAGCTGCTTATGGTGAGTCCTCATCTCCCAATGATGTGATCTATGTTTCTATTCCATTATGTTTCAGCTTTTAGACTTTAGGAGTTAGCCGGGGACTTGTCCCAGCAACTCATCAGTTTAGTAGAGACTTTCAAATTTGTATAGACAGGTTCAGCTTTGTATTAGAGTTTTGTTTAATTTGTTCACATGGTTATTAATTAGACTCTTTCAGTACTTCCACTTAGTTATGATTTCATTTAGTCGTTATTCTAATAGTGTTATGCTATGATCATGCCATGGGTCGACTGGGAGCATGTTGGGGTTCCTTATCCCATGTGCCCATCCGTGCTTATGCTCGGGTCATAATAGATCGACTCCGGATCCCTTTGAGATTCGACCCCAACACCCATCGGGTATTTTTTTTTTCAATGACAGTTTACATTCTCTTGTCAAGAGGAGTGGACTTGGTCGTTATCAAAAATGGCGCCATTGCCAGGGAATGTTTTTTGATAGCATTTAGTTGTTTATTATTTTTAATTGATTTTGCGTCATGGTTGGTTTGACCTTGTTGTTGTGATTGGTGCCCTCTAGGTTGATCTTGATATGAGCCAACATTCATTAGAAGGGGAAGGCTCGGTGGATGGGCATATGGATCTAGAGGATGAGGATCCCGTGATGCCCAACGTAGCAGGTGCAGTTCGCCTACCTCCTATGATATGGAATGCAATTTTATATGTGACGAGTACGATGTTGCACCTATTTCAACTGAAGGGGCTCTTTGGTGGAGCACCTAGTGAATATGCAAACAAGCATCTCTCTAACTTCTTGGAGATTTTTCAGCCTTTCAACATCACAAATATAACTCAAGAGTCAATCAGATTAAGACTCTTCCCATTCTCACTCATAGGGGAAGCAACTTCATGGATGGAGGAATTGCCTCCTAGGTCTATTACCTCTTTGAATGAACATATGAAAGATTTTTCAGATAGGTTCTTTCCTCCCTCAAGGATTTTGCAATGAAGGGATGAAATTACTAATTTTCGACAACTACGGGGGAACAACTCCATGAAGCATGGTTGAGGTTCAAGAAAAAAGTATCCATTTGCCCAAACTATGGATTACCCGATGGGGTCTTACTTCAAAGCTTCTACCATTTATTGGATTCTATCAATAAGTTAGTGGCAAATATTTTGTTGGGGGTTCCATCATAGATCATCCCTATGGAATAGCCAAGGCACTTCTTGACAAAATGACTAAGACCAATCGAGCATGGCGCATAGTAGGGAAGCGGAGGTATCTTCTAGTGGTTTTGCTCCCAACCTTGTGATTGCTGAGATGAGAAAAAGGGATGAAGCTAGAGATGAAACTCTTGCTAAGATGATGAACCAACTAGAGTTGATGATGAAACATATGATGGGAGCTGGTTCAAAGAGTGTGAATGTTGTAGGAGCCCAAAGCCATCCTCAATTTGATGATGACACTTCACCCCCGAGATATGAGGAGGAGTGTCAATACATGGTGGGCCAATTGGTGGGTTCTCACCCTGGGTGTAAAGGTGCCAATCAAGGCCCTTAGCACCCAAGGGAGGAGAATCAAGGTTGGAGAAATCATGATAATCCAGGATGAGAGGAGAGAAATGATCGATGGGGTAATAGAGATCAAAATTGCGAAGGAGAGCAATATCACCGAAGTGCTAACCCTTATGTGCCTCCTCCAAAAGCTGAAGCATCCCAAGGCCATCCTGGAGTGAGTAATATGGGTAACTCAAAAATTGAATACATGTTGTCTCGGGTGTTGAAGAAGGTAGAATCTACTGACAGTGGGGTTAAAGAGTTGGAATGGGATATATCTGACCTCGCAAAAAATAGTGAGCTCCCACTCGGCGTCAATCAAACACCATGAAGCACAAATGAACCATTTGTCTTTGCAAATGAACCCCTGTATTAAGGGTGCATTCCCAAGTGTCATTGTTCCAAATCCGAAGAATGATGGCCATTTTTTGGCAATAATGACTAGGAGTGGTAAGATATTAAAGATGTGGGCATTAAGCCAAAAGATGTTGTTTCCCCTAGGGTAATTGAGGATGATGTGATGGAAGAGGTGCCAAAAGCACCAAGTGTTTGTGATAATGAAGAAGGGAAGGATGAGGGGGGAAGTTGATTTGACTCCCTTGAATGATTTGAATGCATATGAGGGAAAGTAGGCCCTCAATGTCAAAGATCAGAAACAATAGTTCCCCTGCCATATCCATAGCGGCTGACCAAGAAGAAGGAGGATAATCAATTTCAGAACTTTATAGAGATGTTCAGCGAATTATCCATTAATATACCTCTTGTGGATGCTTTGATTCAAATTCCAAGCTATTAAAAATTTATGAAGAAGCCCTTGAAGAAAAAGAAGGTGGTGTATACGGGCATCGATGAGGTGACCCATCATTGTAGTGTTGTAATGACTAGCAGCCTTGCCCCAAAACATAAGGATCAAGGGGCATTTATCATTCCTTGCATAATTGGCTTATATACGTTCAATAAAGGTCTTTGTGATCTCTGTGCTAGTATTAATTTAATGCCTCTAAAGATCTTCAAGAAACTCAAGTTAGGGAATCCCAAACCTACACCCACGAGGCTGTTGATGGCAGATAGGTCGATTAAATGACCCATTAGAGTACTAGTTGATATCCTTGTGAGAGTGGACAAATTGATACTCCCAGCTAATTTTGTTGTGCTGGGTCGTGAGATGGACATCGAGGTGTCAATTATCTTAGGGCGCCCATTACTAGCAACAAGAAGAGCTTTGATTAATGTGGATCTTGGGGAGCTTAAGTTCCGAGTATGTGGTGATGAGGTTATCTTCAATGTACCTCAGTCGATTAAGCCTCCAAATGTGTTCTAGGTTATAGAAGTGATTGATGGTGAAATGGAGCAATATGAACCTTTTCATGATGAAGTTGAATTGGAGGATCACCCTATGGAGTGTGAAGCTTGAGATGGTATACGTCGTGCCACGACGTTAAATAAGCTGCTTCTTCGGAGGCAACCCAAGAACTTTCAGTTTGAGCATTTTGATGTTTTTGTTGTTTTTGATTTTTGTTGGAAGAATTAGAGGCAAGATAAGAAAGAGAAAAATAGGGTAGGCACGACACCAAACCATCAAGACGCTGGTGCACACATATGAAGCGCCGCTCTATTGCAGTTAACAAGCAGAAAAGTGGGGAATGAGAGAGGAAACCGGCGATCGACTGGCGGAACGCTGATGCCAATCCGCAAATTGGTGGCTCAGCATCGGATCAAACTTGTACGCTTGAGATATGTGGTATACCCGGTGAACGAACCAACGGAACACCAGTGATAAACTTCGAACTGCTGGACAACCGCCGGCCATGAAACAGTGAACTAAGCAGAATTTTGGTCAGTTGTGTGAAGGTGGCGAAACATTGGTATACCGACGACTGCCGGTCAATCGTAGGTCCAGGTAAGTAAGTCTTTTGAAATGTTGACTGCTCCATGGACAAAACCCACCTAGGATATTTAAAATAATGGTTAATCCCTCTCCAAATCCTCATAAACCCTTTCTTCCACCTTTCCATTTGCCCATTACAAATTTTTAACTTCCCTATACACTACCTTTCCAGCTTCCCACAATTAAATCCACCTTTTCACCTACCAATCGACTCAATTTCTCTCTCCTATAAATTCCACACTCCACTTTCCTCATTTCATCACTACACACTCATCTCTTCACTACACTAAGGCAAGAAACATTTTTGTGGAACTCCATTTTTCAATCTTTGACCTTTCCCCTCTCTTTGTTTTCAAATCCATTTGGTATATGTCTCTCACTCTGCTTTTGATTATTGTTCAAAGAGAGGGATCATTTTGAGCATGTGAAAATCAAAGTTTCCCCACTTGTGCATCAAGGTGGATCTTATCTGTGGCAAAATACTTGCTTCTTAGTGTGTTTGATTTTAGTTATGGGTGAAGTCTGAGTAGCCCTATGTGTGCTTGAAATGCGCAATTTGCCCGATGGTAAATGGAGTGATATCTTTCTTAAGGGTAAATTGTCACTTTTACTTGTTTGGTTGTTGTTGTGTTAAGTGAGTGAGTCTTGAATTTGAATGTTTTGTGATTTCACTGTGTTTGGGAAGAATTTCGCTAATAGGCATCCACCAGCGAACAGCCGATTAGGCCCAAGAAATACCGGATGAAATTCAAGTCGAGGTTTAGGGCTTCAGGCCATTGTCCTAGACTTGCGTTACACCGGCATCCCACAAGTAAAGACTGGCGAAGAGCCGATGTGTCACTAGATAAGCCCTGTATCCCCATTATTTTGTTAATGCCTGACGGCTAATCAGCTCTTCGAGGGTTTCCAGTTGCGTTTCACCGGTGTCCCACCAGTGCTACCAGTGCTTAATAGCTGAACTCTTCTGCTTGTTTTCCATGTAATATTTATAATTTTTTTCCTTAGTTTAGGATAGATGTCAGTTTTTATTTTTCTTGAACAAAAAATACAAAAAAGAAAATATTTATAGCACTAACATGGTTTTGCAGAGTACGTTTTCATCCAGGCAATCAAGCAAAGGCAAGGTCCCAGACCCCTCAAAAGGCAAGGGAAAAGGGAAAGAAAGGGCAACCCCAGACCCAAACACTCGAGAGGCCATCATATTCTGTGTGTCCGATATGAAGGAGCACTATGCCATTTGCAAAAGGTGTTCTATCACTATAGAAAAGTGCTTAGATTTAGTGGGGCTATGGGGTTATTTCACCTACATCATAACACATTTCACAGACCACCAATGGCATGTCTTTTCCAACCCTCTGCCCGACTTCTCCTACAGCCTAGTGCCCAAATTTTATGCTTTATATCAGGCAAGGAAAGAAAGCGTGCAACACAGAGGCAAGTTTGACGTATTCCCATGCCTTTCTTCTATCATAGTGAGGGGTGTAGAAGTAGACATAAACCCAGAAGCAATCAATTCCTTATTCTAGGAGGATGAGATTAACACCGGTTCTGAGTATGCTATCGAAATTACTAACAAGAGAACCAGCTCAGGTGGATAGCTCCCGTTATTTCCACAGAAACTTCTTTTTTGGCCTCGACAGATGGCGAGATATCCCGGCATGATCTTAAGTTTGAAGCCAAGTTGTGTCTAGATTTCAATTTTGGCTGAATTATGCCTTCAAAGAATTAGTAGAGTGTAAGTTTGGAAGCGACCATCCTCATCACATGCATCATGACAGGAGTCGCCATAAATTTTGGGAAGATAGTGGTTGTTTAGATGAAGAGAAAAGCAAGGCAAGCTGACACATCAATACTCTACACTGTGCTTATATCCCAGCTATGCTTTCAAGCCAGAGTGCCACTCTTCCCTCATGAAGCCCCTAAGTTAGCTACTGGTATGATTATAGTGGAAAGGAAAAGGGATACAGATGCTCCCAAGAGCAAGCGGAAGTGGTTGCAGGCCTTCAAAGTCCCCAAGGAGTCCCTCTCTCATGGGTTTGAGCAGGCCCCAATGGCCCCCGATCTCAACATGCCACATCCAGAGGCATCAGGCTAGGCTTCAGGAGACACACCGACTAGGGGAGCCTTATCTCCTCCTAAATTGTCTCAGCTAAGTAGCCTCCACAAACTGGCAGAGATGACACACTCCCATGAGAGTCAGCTTTAGAAATTGGCTAAGAGTCTCCTTACCTTGATCACTAAAATGGTAAAAAAGGAGATGAAGTCAATATATGAAAACTAGAACAATCTATGCTCGTGTGTGGATGTCATTGAGGGGGCTATCACCCCTCTCCAGGCTGAGGTAAGGGAGTGAAAAGGTCGAACACTAATGGCGGTGCCCGATATGAGCGCTCTTGACACAGTTATGGCTTCCCCATCGACGACTTGTTCGAGGGCTTGGGAGATGATGAGGAGGACCTAGTAGATAAAAATCATGATAGGGAAGATGAAGTTTAATATGATGAGGATGATGATGAGTGACCAGTTCAGAGAGTTCTCACCTTCTTTGTTTTGTATGCATACATTGGGGATAACGGATTGTTTTAGTTGGGGGTGGGATGAATTTTTCTTTTGTGGTGGTCATTTTTTTATTGATGATTTATGTTTCCCTTGAAAAGATTTGGTTTTAAATTAGTGATGATTGGTGAGCCTTTGACGGGCTCAGGATACCCTTGTCGGGCATTTGTTTTTGGGTAGTATTTGTTGAATGGTTGTTGAGCCTATGTCAAGCTCGAAATAGATGAAATGAAACGGAAAATTATCTTTGAATTGTTTGTGCAAGTCTGAGTTTCTCCTTTGTAAGTAGTAGGTAGTGAATAAACTCCAAGAATTTTTTTATACCATGGTTCTTTTCCGAGAAGCAATTTCTTTTTCCTTTCTTTTTCATTGTCAAACCAGGTGACATTTCCTAATGATATATTGTAAGGAGATTTTCTTAAGGGAAAATGACATGTCTTAGAGTCTTATGAAATTTTTTTTGAAGGGTACCACTAGAATTTTTTTTTGGGAACAAAAATGAGTTTTAAAGAAAGTGAGCATTGGAAATGAAAAATGTAGTACTCTCTTTTCATATATTTCAGATTCCCTAATTGGCTTGTTGACTCACATGCTTAATGGTCATAAAATTGTAATCTAGTTGTGGCATTGAATTGTGTGAACTCTTTGGAGTGTGAAGCATTATGTGGTGAGGCTGATTGAATGATTCCCATGAATATACGTTTGTCTAGAACTTTCCCTAAGTGTGATTCAAGGAGAAATCATAGAGGTAGTTTCACTTAGAATATGATTTTAGGCTTTCTATTGCTAGTCACTTTACCCAAAATGACCTTCCTAAACATCTTCCCTTGCTAGCCAATGTTGAGCCTTTGACCTTTTTATGGGAAACCACATTACAAGCCAATGTCTCCTTGTAATCCTATTTTTTGGTACCCATCCTTCCTAATTGCTTCTTTTTGTGATGAATGAATGAAAAAAGGGGCTTGAAGCCCCAGAAATTGGTAGAGATAAGGAAATCAATCGAAATGAGGCAAAAAGACTAAGTTTGGGGGTTTTGCAAGAAGGGGAAAAATGTGATGAGCATTAATGGAAGGTAGTACTGAATTGTGATCAAAATGAATGAAATGATGAGTTGAGAAATCTAGAATTATCAAAAGATAGAAAATAGTGAAAGGTGTTACCCCTTGATTAAATGATGCTAAATATGAAAACCATAGGAATCATAAGGGTGACTCTTAATTAACAAAGATGAAGATGGAGAAAAGGAGAGATAAGGGGGAGTGATCTAAAGAGTATGATGGGATGTTAAAAGTGTTAAAAAGGGACATTAGGAAGGTTCTAGTCACTAGAGCTAAGTAATTATCCTACTCGTACCCCTAGCCTTCATTATCACCCCTAAGTCCTAATTAATTCTAAGTATAGCAACTCTACATTAGTGGCGAGTCACACGAAGGGCAAGTCTATGGGTCAAGTTTGTGTATTGATAATTTCTTTGGGAAAATGAGTGTTATTCTCTTTTTCCATAATTCCTTGTGTGTGCATCGTTTGATGATAAAAAAAGGATTTTCTCTTCTTATGAGTGGCATCACCTCCTTTGAGGACATACTTGCATTGGTACAAAGAAGTGTTTGAGCCATTAGTGTGTGAGCTTCAAAACATTATTTGAAGGTGAACTTGTATTGATTTGAGATGCAATGTATGCTTGTGCTGATAAACCATGCTTTTGTTTTGACAAATGAAAGCAATTGTGAATCATGGCTATTCACTGTGGTTACCTCTTAAAACTTTCTCACATTTTGCGGGGAGTCATATCTCTTTTTCCTTGAGTTGGTGAGTATTTTTTGGGTTGTATTAGGCTCAATGGTCCATAGTGGTGCATAGATTCATATTTGACATGCTATCCATTTGCTCAAATGAAAAGAAGTGCATTACTTGAGGACAAGCAATGATTCCTGTTTGGGGGTTTGATGACTTGGTAATTTATCAACTCACTAGGCTCTTAAACATGAGTTTTTGCTTAGTTATCAGGTCATTTAGGTGGATTTTATGCCCTTTCTCCTTGATCTTTACAGGTACTTAACTTGAATAAAGAAAAGCGTGAAATTTAGAAAAAATCATGAAAATAGAGTTGAAGACCGACACTCCACTAGAGGACATAGGCAAAACGTCAGTTAATCGCGGTTGTCTACTGTGCTGAGAATGGATGGAGACCAGTGCACAATGGATCAGAACTGGTGAACGATCGGTGCCAACGCCACAGTGATCAAGAGCATTTTGGCCATCAGCTTTGACCAACCAATGGTCCATGGATCAGCACCGGCGAACCACCGGTGCCAACGCCGAAGCACTCACGATCTCACTGTCCTTCCGCTGTAACTGAACGGCAGTCTGCTAATTAGCACCGGTGAACCACCAATGAATTGAAAGTGATGCCCACCAGGAAGGGGTAAAAACAGCAAGAACGGAAAAAGAGGAGCAAATCTGTATTTTTATATATCTCAAAAAGGAACTGAACATTCCAATATTCCATATCAGATTTTCATTATTCTATTAGCATTATATTGAAGTAGAGAGAGGTAGAGAGAGAAATAATCTTCTTCTTCTTCTTCTACAAGGTATAAACTCCATTGGAGCTCAAAATCTTGTTGAAATTCTTACTCAAGTTGTTAATGGATATTGAATTTTTATTGAATGCAATGTCTCTTTCTACTTACTTGAGTAGCTGAATTTCTTGCTAGGGGTGTGAATAATTGAGGTTGATTTGAATTGGACATTGTGCATTTGAAATTAGATTTACTCTATTAGCATAATTTAGTATTTCCTCTAAGTTTTAATCTTAATACTCATAGTTTCAAATATGGGTTGAATTTACTTACTTGAATTTTGCTCTAAAAAGGAATTCGAAGTATGGGTGAGTAAATACTAATGGGTAATTGGGTGTTGATCATGTGGATTGGGCTAGACATATCCAAAACCCATTATCATATACCCATTGAGAATCTAAGCTAGAAATAGTTAATTCTCACTCATGTTGATGTGGTTGTTCTGAAAAGAACTTTGGGGTTTGAAAATACACGAGGTTAATGCATCTAATTGGTTGAGTAACTTAGGATGCTACCTTGAATACAACTAATTATAATATTGAATAATGCTAGGAGTTTTAGCAATCCTAATTCAATGATGTCCCTATCAATATCACATCCCTAGTCGTTTTCCCTTTTGTGTTTTCGATGCTTTAACTCTATTTTCGTGATAGAATTCCTCTCTTAATTATCAAATTGCATTTCCCCAATTTTTACTTCATTGCTTTTGAAACATTGATGTGAATTACTTCAATTTAATAGACAACTCTTGTGTGATCGACTCACATTCCCTGTGGGATTCGACCCCGACACCTATCGGGTATATTTATTTTTTCAATGACCATTTACACTCTCTCGTCAAGAAGAGTGAATTTGGATGTTATCCTTTACCTTATACAATTCATAAATTTGACTCTATTTGGGGCATTGTTGACAAGCTGATGAAATCAGCCCATTCCTTACCAGTTAGGATTTCATTCTTAGCTGAAGATTGTGCGGAGTTGTACATTAAAGAGATAGTCTGACTGCATTGCATCCGAGTGTCTATCATCTTTGACCTAATGGGCACAAGTCATAGCAAGATTCTGGAAGTCATTTCAGGAAGGTGTGGGGATGTAGGTTAACTTGAGTACAACTTTTCATCCCAAGATAGATGGCCAATCTAAGCGCACGATTCAGATGCTTAAAGATATGTTACAGGCGTGTGTGTTAGATTTCAAAGGAAGTTGGGATGATCACCTAACTCTTATTGAGTTTGCATATAATAATAGTTACCATTCTATCATTAACATGGCACCTTGCGAGGCTCTGTATGGGTGGAAATGCAGGCCCCCCATAGGATAGTTTGAAGTAGGCGAGTCGGGGTTGATTGGGCCTTACAAGATACATTAGTATGAAGAGAAGGATAAGCTCATTAGAATGTATTTATTGATAGACCAGAATCGTCAGAAGTCCTATTCTTATATATGGTATAGAGACTTAGAGTTTTATGTTGATGGCTGGGTATTCTTGAAAATCTCGCCTATGAAGGGTGTTATGAGATTTGGAAAGAAGGGCAAGCTTAGCCCTAGATTCATTGGGCCATATAGGATCCTCCAGAAGATAGGCCAAGTGGTTTGTGAGTTAGAATTCCCTTTGGGGCTAGAATTTGTTCATCCAGTTTTCATGTATCGATGCTAGAGAGTGCATAAGAGACCCTTCTTGGGTTGTCCTAGTCGAGAATATTTAGGTCATAGAAGAGTCATTGTTAAGGAGGATCCAATTGCTATACTAGATTGGCAGGTCCGAAGAGTAAGGACCAAGAATATAGCTTTTTTATAGTCTCGTAAAGAAATAGAAATCTACAATAAATGACTTGGAAAAGTTGAGGACAACATCTAGATACCGTCACTTGTTTCCTATCCTGAGATGATAGTATATCAGTTCAGATTATTACCGTTAAGATGAGATACCTATTTTGGTTTGTATTGTTGCTTACCGTCACTATTGTATGTTACTCGTGTTATTGTTGTGGAGCTATGCTATTTTGCTATTCGTGTCATCTAGTGAGATGCCTAGGTTGGAATTTTCTGCCTTTTAGGTATCCAGATAGTCCATCTTGCAGAGAAAACTCTGCCGAAATTTTTTCCAACAATGCGTAAAGAGCTAAACCTCCCACATCTGAATATCATTCGAGGATGAATGTTTTTAAAGGGGAAAGGATGTTACACCCTGGAAAATTTTGCTAGTTGCATGATATGACCGTACCTATTGTTGGATGTTTTAGGTATATGTATGCACATGCCAAAGGATTTAAACAACAGTGAAGGTCTAGTATGAATATATTAGAGGATTGGAGACGTAATAGAGTTGATGATCGAGGGGAAGGAATGACCTGGAGGCAGTCTGCACTGGGCCATCCGTCACGGACAGAGCTGTGCATCATGCCCCTCTTCCTACGTAGTAAGGGGTGCGATGCAAACCCGACTCCACCACCTCTCTCTTATACATATGTTAAGTGTGTGTATTAGGATCATTTGCAGATATTTTCCTGAGGCATCACACGAGTTCACCCTAGGTTTTTAAGGAATTTGAAGGGAACGAGCATCAAAACTTCATTAATTACCTCCTCTTCTTGATTGAAGGTTCTTGAAACTACGAAGAGTGTATCTATGGAGTTGAATCAGTTAAATTTGCTTGAATTGACAGAACCCTATGGAGTAGAAGTCGTAGAAATCATGTCTATTCTAATCCAGAATGTCTACAAGTGGTAACAAGTACTTTTACCCTCCTAATCTATAAGAATTCATACGAGATTTTGTCGAATTGAATTAGATTGTGACTTGTTGTCATTATGTTTTGTGGGATCATGTCACTGGACAACTTATTAGCAGTAAATAGTCTATTTCACATGTTTATGAGGTAAGATATGAAGGGATTACAAGTTCTTACTTGAAGCAAGATCGGTTGAGTGGAACTCGGCAATTGAGGTATGTAAAGGCTAACCTCCTTTAACAAGTTATTCTAGCCGTATAGTTGATACGACTTGTGCTTTCCTGGTGCTTCATGTTTATGTGGATTATGGTTAGCTGCTACGAGTTGAATTGATGTTGTAGTATGGTATCCCTTGTCAATATTAGCCTTATTCTATCTTTGCCTCTCATTAGAAGCGGTCTGATATTACTGATTTGTATTGTTGCCACCTAGATTGGCTAGTGAGGTTTTGCTGCTGTACCGAGGCCTTAAAGGTTGTGGTTAGTTGTTTAGAATACTTTGTCAAATTAGGACATAGGATGTAGCTTGGTGATATAACTTTTTGTTTTGATGCCTATATATATAGTAAAGCTCGCCTACAGGCCGTTAGCGATGCCCATAGGGCTAGCATCTTGATAGTATAGCCTTACCCTTGAGTTAGCGGCATGAGGGTTGCCTTACGACTTACAGCTTATCTATAGGTCGCTCAGGAAACCACCCTAGCTTTTAGAAATCTGATATACTATGTGCTATCCTAAATAGTGATCTTATCATTTGTCAAACGTTAGATCAATGCCTCTAGATATTTAAGCAGATGGCCACGTACATGTTGCCTAGAAGGGCTAAACATAAATATACCTGTTTATGGGGCTGCAAGTTGCTTACATAAGCTATAAGCTATCTAGACAGAATAGATTGACGTCTATGAGGCTAGAATCTCAGTATTGTAGTTCTACCTTCGGGTTAATAGTTGTTGTGGCTTCTTGTAAAGCTGTTGTAGTGGACTGCTTAGAATCATATCTTGTTATTAGTAGCCTTGTAGTCATTTTAGGCTATAGTTAGTCACCTACGACTTTACTGTTCGCTTATAATCCATTTTTGTACCTCTATGGAATTCAGATTATCATTCAGGTCACTCTGGACCTCACTCCTTTTCCTTCTAGACTAGCTATTCTATAATTGTCTTCATGACTATCTGGCTAGCTGCGGACACATAGGATATGCTTTTTGGTTATTGTATAGGTTGCTATAGGGGCAAGTAACAGTTCTGTTTAGGCCTAAGGGGCTATGCTACCTTCACCGAGCGATATGCGAAAATATAAGTTAGGCTAGTCAGATGCTATACAAGCTGCTCAAGGAGAAAAATATAATTATGAAGTGCCTATGGGGCTATGTTGTGCTCACAGAGCAATATGAAGTCTAGAGCGAATGTATTGAGTCCCACAGATCCATGCGAAGTTTGGTGCCCTTACCGACTTTCTTTATGCCTGAGTTGGCATTAATGAACTTCAGAAGAGCCTTGTGTGCTCGGGGTGCAGTTACAGGAGCCCACGAGGCTCATATAAAGTTATAGGATTCCAAAAGGCTCAGATATAGTTACAGAAGCCCACAAGGCTTAGATACAGATAAAGGATCCCAGAGGGCTCAAGATACAGAATTTCTGAGAGGTCAACCGGGGTACAGATGCTTTATTTATCACCAGTTAGAGATGAATACTATATGGTAGCGGCAGGAAATTCTTTAGCCATACCGAAGCTTCATGTGCTCGCCTACAATTTCTTGGGAGGCTATTTATGGAGAAACATTGATTTCCTAAGGGGCTACTTACAGGTACACGTTGATTGCCTATAAAGGGCTAGTTACGGTTGAGCTATAGAATATCACACAGATGTATGTTGATTGCCTATATAGGGATAGTGTCAAATAAGCTACAGAATGCCTTCAGGGCTACAGTGGAACTGATTAGGGGTATATGGATTGGACTATACTTGCCATGGCTTATGGTGGCCAGGTAAGTTATTGTTTGATTGATTGTACCTGCCAGACTTATGGGGTTAAGGATAGGTTCTTGTGTGACTAATGCTTGTTAGTATATAGTTGTATATATAAGATTGTTCAAGTTATCCTATGACTTTTGTAGTTGTTTACATTCAGTTCTTATAATCAGTATCAGTTAAAACTTATTATTTCCTTACATACTGAGTAAATATTGTACTGACGCCCACACATGGGGCGCTGCATACTTGCCTACAGGTTCAGTCAGTGAGATCACGAGACCTTCCTAGTGGTTGTTCAAACTCAGTAGAGTGGTTAACTCCCTTCTTCCGGAGTTGCCATACTTTCAAGGTTTTTCTAGTTTTTGTTGTCTAGTTTTTGGGTAGGTCGGGGCCCTATCCTAGCTATTGAATTATTCTATAGAGGCTTGCAGACTACGGTTTAGTTAGACAGGTGTGTTGGTTGGGTGAACCTAGTTGTATTATCAGTTAGCAGCCTTGTTGGCTTGTATACGTATATGTGCGCCTATCTTCCTTTTGATATGATTTAGATAGCATGGTGGTCTTGTTGGCCCGCATAAAATGATATTATTATTGCATCTATTGGGTCAGCTAATTTTTGCGTAGGTGTTATGTTGCAGCCTTGCCGACCTAAGGCTATGTTTTGAGCCTAGATATAACTGATTGTTTTTTTGAATATGTGTTGCTAGTATGCACCAAAAGTGTATTGTCCAGCTAGGTCTGCTCAACGTCCAGTGTGGCATTAGATGCCAATTATGCCTCCCAAGGTGGGGCATGACAATCAGCCCTGGTATCGGAGTAAACTATCTCCCCCTTAGGAGAAAACCTCCACTTTCTGATTCCAGACGTCTTCCAACTTCACTAATATAGGATCCTCTTCGTATTTTTCCTTAACTTTTGTCACCAATGAAGATTCTGACCTATTCTTAACAATGACACTACCATCTATTGAATAGATAAGGTGAACCCCCCAAATGAGCAAGCCTATGAACATCTTTAGCCAACTCCTTCTTCCCATCTTCCACATGAGCTACACTCCCTATAGAAAACCTGCTAAGAGCATTAGCCACTATATTGGCCTTTCTTGGATGATAAAGGACATTTATGTGATAATCATTGAGAAGCTCAAGCCATCTCCTTTTCTCAACTCTTTTCTCATATCCAACTTCAGTGGTTTATTTTACCTGCAAAACTACCAAAATGCGTCATATCCCTATATATGTACCTAAGTGCATTCATTTTTAATTGGTTTTAAGCATTGAAAATGTCACAAAACCATGGCACATCAACACCCTCAACTTATCATATTTGCATGTCCTCGGGTAAACAAAATAAAATCAACCCATGACGATGCTTAACTAGAAGAAACCTAGGAGATGCGCAATAGTCTTAACCCTGTGAAGCATACATGTTGTTCACCCAATCAGTCCCCCTCCTCTAGTGTTCAAAACAAAAATGGTGCAATGATTCAATAATCCTTATTCATACATAATAAGATCAACGAATGGACTCATGTTAGCACTACAACACCGAGGATAGACATATGACATTTCACCAAGGTAAACTAGCAATCAGATAATGCAATCACGTGCCCTCCACAGAAAGAAGTACCACACACATATAAAAGATCATGACAATAATTTTTGGACTAGGTAAGAACTCGCTCACTCTTACAAAGAAATTGAAACTGTGCACGTACAATTCCATAGGCTTGCCTTTATTTTCAATACCTCAATTCTCGTACCGTTGACTAGGATAACTATAGGACTTTCTTAGGATTGTAACATAGGCTCGGGGATGGGTATGGTGTATATGGACATAGTAACTTCACCCTTCTTGGCACTACGCTACTTTGGCTCCACTTTTATCTTTTTTTCCACTTTACTCCCTTTTTCCTTCTTTTCATTCTTTTCCATCGTTTTTTTCTTTTTTTAAGGCTATAGGTGCAATGTTATCGTTTCATTCTTTTTTCTTTTTCTTCTCTTTTTTTTCTTTTCTCTTTTCATTCATTTCGCACACATTATATTTCATTATACACATCACACCTGCCTTTCTTTTTCATGATTCAACTACTTCACCAACTACTTTTCTTGTTCACCCCTATAATAGTCACCCTCAACTTAGGCAATTTGCCTGAGTTGAGGTACATAGTGTCCAAGGAGGGACCAAGGCCAAAACATGTTTATCATAATTTATGCGGGAAGGTGAATTGGCTAAACAACAAAAAGGTTCAATTAAGGCTCAAAATAGAGATCAAGGGATATTTAATTTTATTTGATAAGTCATTTAGGCTAGAGTGGACTAATCATCAAGCACTTCTTACGATCCTTTCTAATCTCCCATCCTATATCTCGGTATGATGACAAAGCAAGTTCTAGATTGACGCACACAACTGAACTAAGTATATTCCTCGATTACACAAGCATTAGATTGCATGGCTAATTACCAACTACCAGGTTGATTAACAACTTAAGCATTAATTATTCTAGCGATAACTATGATGCCATGCAAACAGCCACATTGGTCACAACTCACAGCACAAGTGCATACAAACAAAAAATTTTAGGAGGGGTATTATTTTAAACATACAAAATCAAATCACAAGAACATGCTTTATTCAAATGCTCCTATGCCTCCTATTTTCATTATAGCTAACCAACACAAACAAAACACATAATAAACATCATAAACATGCTGGTTCTACTAGATAAGGAACACCCGAGGTAAAAGAATGTCGGAAAGAAAAACCCTTGAGTTATGTTCAGTAAAAACCAAGTACTACCCCCATCCCCATAAAATAATAATGCATCATCCTTGACACATCTCAAAAGTAAAACACGGGATAAAAAATATACCTGGGGCATCCAGGATACCTGTGGTCTGGTCAGTTAGGGATGCAGTTGGAACCACAAAATATTTGCACCCCCACTGTCCTCGGGCACCACCCTCATGAGAAAACTACCAGCACCCTTTACCCTTTTCTGTATCTCTCTCTCATACACCTCGAAGGAGTATCGTCTATCTCTGAGATAAACCTTCAATGCTCGCCTTTCTTTATTCCTCCTCTTGCTTTCCTCAGCCCCATCTCCCTCAGCAGCTTTCTTATTTTTACCTTTTTCATGAAGAATCGGCTCAAGGTCAAAGAATTGAGGAATCTCCTCATCCAAGTCCTCCTCAAGTGTTGAAAGGACTGGTGGTGGAAATCCCTAAGTTTGTTGAGATGAGAACTCCACCATAGATGCACGTCCAAATCCCGAGTGCGGGTATCAAACCAGACCTGATTGAGGCGTACATGAAATTTTTGCTGTCGCATATGCAACACCCTTGTTGCATCATCAATATCCTTTTTCACCCATGGATTGACTTGCTTGAGCAGCATGTCAATCTCCGCTCAGCAAGAGTCAGACTCTTGGCCATCTTTCGTATGTCAGCCTCAAGGACCAGCATGTATCCAATGGGAATAGATTGGGAAGTGCTACCTAATGGAATAGATGTGGTGGAAGCTAAATCAACGACTTGAGTGGTCGGAAACTCCATGGTCTGCTCAGCCTGGGCAAAGGCATCAACCTGCTTACCTCCACCCGGAGCACCCTCAATCAATCTTGGCCTAACAACTGGATCTCAAAACTGGGCTATCAGATTCAAGTCATCCTTAGTCAATGCTATGTTTACCATCTTGGTGTTGGTAATCATATGATCATTAGCCGGTAGGACATGCACACTAGACTCTAAGCACAATTGATAGATGAGGCTCGAGAATGGGATAATAGTGTTTTCCTTGACCACTCGCTCTCGAATCACTGTAGAAATAATTCGGGGGATGTTCAACAAATAGACTGATATGATACATGCAACCAAGGTTGGCCGATCCATATTCAGGACATTGTCATTCACCGTAGGGGCTATACCATGTCGAACTATGGACCATAATGACTTGGCCAAACAATTTAAGGAGGCCTTGTATACTGGCTTCCCACGTGTGACCGTTTCTTCTTCCTCCTTGGCCTTCATAATAGTATTTTCCATCCACCTAAAATGCATCAACCTATCCTCGACGCTCAATTTCTTGATCCCATTCAATACTTCTATCTAGTAGTCATACTCCGTAGTTTAGGTCAGCATTGTATAATTACCACCCATCAGACCCGAGTGATGGTCTTCTCAGGTATGTTACAGGATAACTTTCACTCGAACTGAGTCTAACACAGGCTCCTTATTTATTAGTTTCCTCAAAGGAGCATTATTCTCCAGAGTGTAGTAGTAGTTGGCGTAGAACTCGTGGACCATCTCCATACTATATTTACCCTGAGTGTAAGCAATCTAGTGCATATTGTAGGCATCAAATAGTCATCTAAGCTCTAAGACTTTATTTAGTGCATTGGTCCGAATCTAGGGATCCTTTTACATACTGTAGTGGGGGTTCCCTTTGTTATTGAGTATTAAATCCATATAATAAATGTCCTGGAGCCCTAGATAGTCCATCTTTTGTACCTTGCCTCTGGGGTGGTGGGAGGGTCAGAGTCCTCCTCTTGATTACAGGACATCTCTGCAACACTCTTTTTTTAAATGGACTTTTCAGCTGGAGTCTCTTTTTTTCCGGATTCCTCAGCCACACTCTCATCATCCCCAAACTTCTCAGCATCATTATCA